>JARCFY010000001.1:176206711-178902544 GCA_029233225.1 Lepidodactylus listeri | reverse complement strand
TTGGACAGGTTTTAATTCGTCGTTCTGCTGTTGTTAATTTTAATTATGTGTCAGATGTATTTTAAATGTTTATAAGGCTGTAAATAGGCAAGCCCCAGAGGGCGGTGGAGGACAGGAGGGCCCGGCGTGATGTGGTCCACAGGGTCACGACGAGTTGGACTCGAGTGTGCGACTGAATCACAACAACAAATAGACAAGAGCCTGCTTGCAGGGTGGGTGATTCATCAATCAATCAATCAATCAATCAATCAATGGCTTTCAAGGCAAGTGAGAAGCAGAGGTGGTTTGCCAGTGCCTTCTCCTGCAGAGCCTTCTTTGGTGGTCTCCCAAACAAGTACCGGCCCTGCTTAGATTCTGAGATCTGACGGTGGTCTTTTCCGCACTTTGATCTCATCCCTGGTTTTATCAGAGTTCAACTCGCGACACAATGCCTTGTATTTATTCTTGGTTATAACAGCATCTGTTTATCCCGGGACAAGTGTGGGACAAAACCAGGGTGACTTCAATGTAATGTGGAAACAAAAAATACCCCGAGATAATTATAGGGGTGAACTCGCGTGTAGTGTAGAATGTAAGTTCGGGGACAGGGCTGAACCAGGATTTAAGGTCTAGTGCGGAAAGGACCAAGGTTGGGCAAAACCATACTGCCTTCCCTCCCTAGATGCCTCATAGAAGCTCACAGACCAGCCTTCCCCTGTTGTTTTTGTTGGGAAAATAGGCAAAAACACTTAAATAGAGTTTGCAATGGATCTGTGCTTCACTGGAGAGGAGACATTTCTTTCCGTGTAAAAATCGTTATTTCTAGGGGAAGGGTCCACATGGGAAACCACAAAATAACAAAAGCAAGACTACATCTTCAGAGCTACAAAAGACCGACCACATGGTGTCTCAACCACAACATAACAGCAATGGAGAATCTGCTTCTTCGTCTTGACCCCTAGAAGGAAATCACCTGATTACATTAACCAATGATTGCTAGTAAACAGACTTACGGTAGATTTTCCCCGGCTTTCTTCCCATTGGCTCTGTGCCAGGTTTCCCTTCCAGGTCAGTCTAAGCAACAGCCCACAAGACAGAGAGATTAACCCTATAATGACTGAACCTTAGACCGTGCAACTCACGTATTTCCAACAGTTTTGTCCCATGCATCTGCTACTCAAAAGGTGTACTGCCTCAGAACTTGGAGGTTCCATTGCCTATCATGTCCAAGAACCATTGGTTGTCAGTCTCCCTGTACTGCAGGAATGCTCCCCAATGCCCCTCAGTGAACCATTCCCTCTCCAGCATCTCACAACTTTCAGATCCACAACCTTCAGGGCCCTTCTACGCATCCTCTCCAAAACCGAACAAACAAGAGCACGGCTGGGCATGTTAAACCGGCATTAAAATTCAACAAGGTGATTATTTACCTGTTGGAAATATCTAGGAGTAATCCATCAAATGATCCTTGAAGTATGCAGTCTTAACCTGGACGTGTGCTAATTGCAGTTTACCTGTTGAAACAAAACGGAGATACAACGAAGAGGTCAGTCTATTTAATTATTTCCTGGCAGCAAAAAAACAACCCACCACTTGTAATAATAATAATAATTGCAGCAACGGGGGACGCCTTCGAGAGAAGCCAAGAATTTCAAAATAGCTGCCGATGCAGCTGCGTTATATAACAGCAATCTCGCATGGAGAAAAAAATGCTCTTGGGTTTACACAAGGTTGTATGTTCATTAAAGTCTTGATCCTAGAAGCGGATGACTGTGCTGGCATGTAGCAAGCTGAGTATTATAGAACGTCATTAAATGTTCCGCATATTCAGTTTAGTTTGGCAAGGAATTCCCAGGCCTCCAGGGTGGAAGTTTGGACTTATAATCTTGTGATGGGGGAGAAGAAACGGCGTAAATGTCGGATGCTCATGAAAACTGACACACATTTTGACTCCAAATCCGGAATTAACCTGAACTCCAGATCTTTCTATTCCCCTCCTCGCTTTTAAAATGATCATAATGTTTTGAATTAATTTCTCTAGAAAGGATGAGAAAATGTATGTATTTTATTTACGTTATTCACAGTCCACCGTCCTCGCTGGGCCCCACGGAGAACTACACAGAGTGAGTCAAGACAATCAACTGGATGGGAAATAGGATTTGGGTTTTCTCTTAAGAAAAAGAGAACAGAAGCAAAGCCTGGGTGTTAACATGAGACATCAAATGATGCGAGATCCCGGGCAAAATCAGGGCAAACGTGATAAATTCTCTTTCGTTTGGAGATAGGGTGAGCGGAAGTAACTCTGATATCACACAGGTAAGAAAAGAGCAAGACTAAAGCAAGACCTTAAAGACTAATAAAGAGCAAGACCTTAAAGACTAATAAAATTTGTGGCAGGGGATGAGCTTTCGTGAGTCACTGCACAATTCTTCAGATACAGCTAGAATGGGAGTCCATCTGTCCTTATGTTTTGGAGAGTGGAGTGATTTCAGGTGTCAAGTGACATTAGCAGGCAAATAGACAATAGCAGGTGAATGACAAACACAGGTATGACTGGATTAGGTGTGATATGCAGAGGGGTAGTAGGCGTGGAGAAATCAGCATTGGTAAAGAGGCAGGAAACCTAGGTTTTGATTCAGTCCAGGCCTGTAGCCAGGATTTTGTAAATTGGGGGGGGGGGTTAAATAAGTTGGGGGGGCACTGACGTCAGTTGGGGAAGCAAGCCTTGCTTGGGGAAGGGATAGCGGCAGCAGGGGGCTAGATGGAAGGTGGGGGGCCTTGGCCCCGAAATGCTCCACTGTAGCTACAGGCCTGATTCAGTCCAGGAGGATGCGCTGTCTTGATCTTCATTATTAGTTGCAGTTCAGCAGTCTCTCTTTCTAATCTCCCTTTGAAATTCCTTTGTAAGAGAACTGCTACTCTTAGGTCAGCAACTGAATGTTAAAGGAAGTTAAAAGGTCCCGCCACTGGTTTTTTAATGTTGTGTTTTCTAATGTTAGGATGCAACCATACATACCATGTAATCCATTTTGAATCAACTTTCAGTGCACTTTCTAACGGGATTTCGTCTGTTCACACAGTCAAATCCAGTTGGAGAGTGCATTGAAAGTGGATCGAAAGTGGATTATTTAGTGTGTGTGATCGCAGCCTCAGATCGCAGCCCCATTAATTCTTTGTTGAAGGGACCGGCTTGCTTGTTCAATGTAGAGGGTGGAAGGGCATTGCTGACACGTGATGGCTCAACCTTAGAGGATGAGTAGGAACCTGAGATGGTCTAGCTGATGTTGCTGGGTCCACTGATGGCATTGGTTGGCATCTTGGTTTGTTGCAGGCCTTGGTACCAGAGTCCATGTTACTGTGAAGTAGTTTATCATTGCGGGTGAGAAGTACTTTTAGGTTAGCAGGCTGTCTGTAAGCAAGAAAAAGGCTGGCCCCCCCACACCCACACCTATGTCAGGGAAGTGCTGTAGGTCGTTAATAATATGTTGAACTACTAACACAGCTACATCTCTTTGATCTATCACACAGATAAAGTTATACCCTCATATTCCAAGGTAAGTGATCCAGAAGTAATGAGGATCGCCCGATACTCCAATCCTGAATCTCAGGGGGTGGGGCGATGGACTTGCCAAAACCACAGGATGGAGGCTGATGAGGTAGATGTTAGATCTGGTGCGGGGACAGGATGCTTCCTGCCAGGGCTAGAGAAAATCCTAGCTATGCTTGATGTAGCGTTGCCAGCTCTAGGTTGTAAAAAATGTACGCTTTTATCTTCCCAAGAAAATATTACATTTGTGAGCGAGAAAGGGTGTTGGGGTAGCCCATCTATATTAAATGGTCTTGCTGTTTTAAGGTACACTATCAGAACTAGAGGCTGAGGACAGACTGGCAATCTGCCCTGGGAGAGCTCCGCATGGGAAACGGGGAAAGGGAGCCGGTCCAGACATGCGCAGATGTCCCTCGGCTCCCTTCCGTACTTACACATCTTGAAGACGTTTTCCTTTTGCTTTACTGGGACACCGGGAGAAACCGGTGTTCAGGGGCCGTCTTCCGCATGCCTCCCGCTTCCAGGCAGTCTGAACTGGAAGAAGGCGGGAGGCAAGCGGAGGTGGCAGTGTGAACGCGGCGTTTTGCCAGTTTGCGCATGAGCGCTCATGCGCACATGCGCACATAAGCGCATGCGCACATGCACAAATTGCCAAAACAGCCCTATCACGAGCTGCGGAGGCCGGCCCATGTGGGGCCACTCCGCAGCAGTCTGAACGCTCCGTAACAGCATCCTTGCGCAATACACTGGCCAGTGTGAACGGCCAGCCCCGGGGAGTTTTTCCCCCGCAGCAGTTGCCTCCGCATTTATCCCGCTCCAGATTGCCAGTCTGTCCTCAGCCAGAGTTCCTTCACACATCAAACCAAGGCATGTCCATCACGGAACTCCAGACTTTCACGGCTGCCGGATGAATGTAACCGTACGACCCCCATGTATGCAAAAACAACTTTTGTGGGATTCATAATTTCCATTTTAAGGGCTGTTTCACACATTTAAAGGGTGAAACAGCTCTTAAAAGTCACATATGAGATGCGCAGCCAAGTTCACGGGTTTCCATAATGTCAGTGATCTCTTCCATTCCAAAGATGTAATCGTCATAAATTGAGACATCTGACTATCCATGTGAGAAACTGAAGGGGGGGGGGGGAGATACCGGAAATGTGTGACATGATACCATCACATCATGTCACACATCATGATACCAATGCATTTCTCCGCCATAGCTCCACGGGGGAAGAGAAGGGGCGAACAGATGCAGAATAGCTGTTTCTTGCAGCCAACAGGCGGACCAATGTCTACTTCTGGGGTTTGTGGCCAAGATGAGATCTGAAACAGGGACTGCTTAGATCACGGGTATCAACCATATGAGCTGCATAACATGGTGCTTATCAACCAGGCTGTGTGTCACTGCATTTTCCAGCAGTATGCTTTATGGCACCTTTACTGCAATTTTGCAGCACTGTGCTGCAGCAAGTGACACACTGTTTTTCAGGCAGTAGCAGGTAGCTGCTGCATCTAAAACAGCACAGGAGGAGCTGGGCCTGCAAAGAGCACATTGGAAATAGATATAAGAACATCAGAAGAGCCCTGCTGGATCAGACCAGTGGTCCAGCTAGTCCGGCATCTTGTCTTACACAGTGGCCAGACAGTTCCTCTGGAGGTCCAACAACAGGGCAGAAAGGTCAAGGCCTTCATAAGAATGTCAGAAGAGCCCTGCCAGATCCGACCAAAGGTCAAACAGTGGCCAACCGGTTCCTCTGGATGGCCAACAAATGGGTTCTAGATCAAATCAAGCCTGAACTCTCCCTGAAAGTTAAAAAGACTAAACGGAGTCTGTCATACTTTGGTCATGTTATGAGAAGACAAGAGTCACAGAAAAAAAAACAATCATGTAAGGTGTGTTTCTATTTTTGTTAGTAAAATTTCTTTCTCTTGTTACCACTGTAGTCAGATCATCTTTATAATTTGTGTGAACAGCATTTATCCCTTAACTAGGAAACATGGAGGATTGGGGATAACATGCAAAACCTCTGTGCTCCCTAGTAAAATGATATTTTTTACATTTACTCCAATAGCTCATTCATAGGGTCACCGTAAGTTGGAAGCTACTTGACATTTAACACACACATTATGGGACTCTCTAGGATTGGTAAAACCTCGAGTTGGAGGGAGGTCACTATTGCATGATGTTGCTATATCCAGAGACCTACAAGATGAAAGGCAGTGGCACAGCAATATGTGAAAACAAGAAAAAAATGAATGTGCCCAAGTTTTAACACCAATAATCAATGCATTTAATAACAGAAAGACATATAAAGTACTCAGAACAAATTTTCCATCAACAACAGGTAGAAATTCACTGTTAAAAGTTGATCACAGGTAGAAATTCCCAGATGGAGTTTTTTCACAAACCATTTGAAATAAATGCAGAATCTAACATTTCTTGGAACCTCCCTTCAATGAAAATGGTGAAATGTGTCAGAATTTTGAAAGGAGGTTCCAAGAAATTGGACTGGGAATCACTGAGGATTGCTGTATTTGAATATTCCTTATGAAGGTCTACAATGTATCTTTGAAACGTTAAATCCAGCATGATTCTTGGAAAAAAATATTGAAAAGGATTTAGAACCGGGGGTCTGTCGAGTCAGCTGGAAGAGAAACTACTACATCCTGACAGTTCAAGGACTTTTCTGAATTTATGTCAAATTGTTTGTGGAAAAACTCCACCTGTGAATTTCTACCTGATATCCAGAGACCTAACAACAGACTGCTGTTTCTGAAACAGCATAAATAAGCATGGAGATACTTCATTCCAAATCCATCACTGGCGTAATTTCCACTACACAGGACTTGGGTACAATATAATTAGCAAATGCATTGCAATAATTTATTTTTGGTTTAAAAGGCTGAGCCGTCACAGCCATATAACGAGACGGGAAAACGCGTGGCCACGAGCCAGGCATCTTTTGATTCTAGCTCCTATTAATTCCGTGATTTTTACCTCTAGCGTACGTTCATCCACCCATACAATGCGAACGCTCCACCGAGAAGGGCACTGAATATTGAACCTTCCTGATGCAACACGGGGCCGCCAGAAGACTTCCATTTGCATTATTATGATTAACACTCCTCCAAACAGGAAGCATCCAGCGATATTAATTACAGAAGCAGCGAGGTTCCAATAGTATAAATCATTGGATGGCATAACGTAAACGCCCCCCAACCTTATCGGAAGCTAATTCGGCATGGCTTCAGAGGTTTCGCTATGGATTTCCGCCTCATTTGGATGCGGCTGGTGGAAGCAATCGGAGGCACTGTTTGCCCTTGACTGAGAGAAACCTGGTAAGCTGTAAGAAGTTCATCAAGAGCTTCTTTTGAGGAACATTGTGAAGAGCAGAACAAAATGCGACTCCAGTGGCACCTTTAAGACCAACTTTTCTTAAGTAACCTTTAAGACCAACACAATTGTGTCTGGAGAAGTGTGCGTGCACACGAAAACTCACCTTGAACAAAACTTTGTTGGTCTTAAAGGTGCCACT
This sequence comes from Lepidodactylus listeri, assembly GCA_029233225.1. Taxonomy (NCBI): domain Eukaryota; kingdom Metazoa; phylum Chordata; class Lepidosauria; order Squamata; family Gekkonidae; genus Lepidodactylus; species Lepidodactylus listeri. The sequence continues at coordinate 178,895,479 of JARCFY010000001.1, read as the reverse complement.
GGACTCCGACTTTGTTCTGCTGCTTTGGACCAACACGGCTTCCCACCAGATTGTGAAGGACCGGAAGTGAGCAACTGGAGGCATCGTTTGCCCTTGACCGAGAGAAGCCCAGTAAGCTGTATGAAGTTCATCAAGAGCTTCTTTTGAGGAACACTGTGAAGAACAGAACAGAGTTTGAGTCCAGTGGCACCTTTAAGACCAACAAAGTTGGTTTTAAGTAACCTTTAAGACCAACAGAATTGTGTCTGAAGAAGTGTGTGTGCACCTTTAAGACCAACAAAGGTTGCGGTCAGATGCACCAAAAAGGGGGGGGGGGGGGGGAAGCAAAGCTATTCCCTCAAGAGGAATTTGACCTGCAGTTGCACGATCACACTTCCCTTTGAAGCTGCAGGTGCATTCCGTCAGTGTGTGATCAGACGCAACTGTGGGTGAGTCGGGTTTTGTGTCCCTCCCCCCCATGTGCTTAAACGAGGGATCGATGAATCACACCTCCACACTGAGGGCTCCCTATGGAGTTTGCGATGATGCACATACTGCAAGGAGGGGGAGATGGCTTGGAGTCAGGATGGCCTGATCAGACCATCCCAATGCCATGAGAGTGAGCTGGAGCGATCAGACACAGGAAAGTTTGTCTGTGGCCCATTGCAACCTGTTTACTACCAGACTTCCCCCGATGTCTTTTAACTCCGCTTCTGTGGCGGAACAGAATGGGTTGCCGACGGCTGCGAGGCGCTTCCCAGATGTTGTTGTCTGATCGCTCCCTTTAAATCTGCCTGGCATTTGCACCTATGTTGGGTCTAATTGTGCATATGATCGCAGCCAAAGACCAACAAAATTGTGTCTGAAGATGTGTGTGTGTGCACACGAAAGCTCACCTTGAACAAATCTTTGTTGGTCTTAAAGATGCCACTGGACTCCGACTTTGTTCTGCTGCTTCGGCTCAACACGGCTTCCCACCAGATTGCAAAGAGCAGCTAAATTCACACATGCAGAAATAACACTTTGCACAGAGAGTGATCAAAATGTCCAGAGGAACGGATCTCCGTAGCCTGGAAATCAGTTGTAATTCCGGGAGGTCTCTGGGCTCCACCTGGATACTGGCAGCCTGAAGTGAATCCAAAATAGGGCTTTTGGAGGTTGAAACGGCAGGGGTGAGAACTTTGGTACCGTAGCTGTGGGACCCCAGCACTGGAATCTGGAGCCAGGCCTGTGTGGGAACAGGGCCAGATTGCAGTCTGCCAAGCAGATGTTGAGGAGATGTGGAAGAAGAAGAAGAGGAGGAGGAGGGAGAGGGGGAGACTGGATTTAAACACCTCCCTTCACTACCCGAAAGAGTCTCGGAGCGGCTTACAAACTCCTTTCCCTTCCTCTCCCCACAACAGACACCCTGTGAGGTAGCCAAATACAAAATGCGGCACAGCGCAAATAGTGGGAAATTGACGCACACAATCGGGGGAAAGGGAAGAGCGATGGCGGAGCAGTGCCTCATGGGAAATTGGTGCCTGTGAGGTAGGTGGGGCTGAGAGAGCTCTCTTGAGAACTGATTCTGAGAGAACAGCTCTGAGTGGGGAGTGGAGTGGGGAATCAAACCTGGTTCTCCCAGAACACCCCTAATGCAGCCATTTGCCCTAAGAAAACTGATCTCTGGAGATCAGAAGAGGAGGAGGAGGAGGAGGAGATTGGATTTATACTTTCCCCTTCACTACCCGAAGGAGTCTCAGAGCGGCTTACAAATTCCTTCCCCTTCCCCTCCCCACAACAGACACCCTGTGAGGTAGGCGGGGCTGACAGAGCTCTTTTCAGAACTGTCCTTGAGAGAACAGCTCTGACAGAGCTACGGCTTGCCCAAGGTCATCCAGCAGCTGCATGTGTTGGAATGGGGAATCAAACCCGGTTCTCCCAGATTAGAGTCCGTCCTCCTAACCACTAAACCAAATGGCTCTCCACTACAAGTGGAAGGTAGCAGCCAAATAAAAAACGTGAGAGAAAGAAAGATTAGGCAGCGGCACCACTTCTGTTGGGAAGAGAGCTCAGAGAACAAGAGTAGATTCCAGAGATGAATGGGCGAGGTGAAACTCTTTGGTCCCTTGGGTCACCAGACAAACACAAGCCAATCTCGGCATGCCAGACAGCATCTCCCTTTCTACTCCAGACACACATCGGTCAGAGGAGAATTGCTGCCACCAGATATGGGTGCGGACCCTGGTGATTGGACAGATTTATGGAGCACAGCCCTATCATTGGTTATGAGCCATCCTAGCCAAAAGTAGGGATGCCATCCTCCTGGTGGGACCTGGAGATCCCCTGGAATTACAGCATATCTCCAGACTTCATAGATCTGTTCCACTGAAGAAAATGGATGGTTTGGAGGGCGCACTCTATGGCATTGTGGCCCATTGAGGTCTCTGTCCTCCCCAGGCTCCTTCTCCAAATCTACAGGAGTTTCCCAATGTGAATCTGGCAACCCTATACCCCCATCTCCCACTGGTGACCACAGGGGACCTGACAACCCTAGGGTCCAAGAGGAACCCTCTAAGTGCAGAGAGAGAAGGCCTCTGATTGTCCGATGCCAGGAGTTCGGCAGGAAAGGGGCTCTTGCCTGCAGGACTTGCCTGTGGACCTCCCCTTGGCATCTGACTTGTCCACTCTTTGAGACAATATAAGAACACAAGGTGGGGACCCGCGATACTCGCGGGGGGGGGGAGAGAAGGAGCTTGCCCCCTTCCCCCCCCCGAGACTCCCGGCGGGCCTCGGCGGCTCTCGCCGGGCCCGCCGCTCGCCCCCTTCCCCGCCTCCCCCCGGGCCTGTTCCCCAATTCCCATCTGACCCCCACTCCTTCCCCTCCCCCCACGGACCGTGGCGGGCCTCGGCGCCGCTCACTGGGGGCCGCTGCTTCTCCCCTCCCCCCCAAGCGGGCCTTGGCGCCGCTCACCGAGGGCTGCCGCTTCTCCCCTCCCCCCCGGCCCGCGGCAGGCCTCGGTGGCGCTCGCCAGGGGCCACTGCTTCTCCCCTACCCCCCCCCAATGGCCCATGGCAGGCCTCAGTGGCGCTCACCAGGGGCCGCTGCTTTTCCCCTTCCCCCCACATGGCTCGTGATGGGCCTCAGCAGCGCTCACCGGGGACCACCGCTTCTCCCCTTCCCCCCCAAACGGGCCGCGGCAGGCCTTGGCGGCGCTCGCCAGGCCTGCCGCTCACCCCTTCCCTCCCTGAGCCACCGTAGTTCTGAGAGCGTCCCCTGCGCACACGCAGGGCATGCTCTCTTACTTTTCGGGGGATTTAAATATCCCCCGAAATTTTTTTAGAACTTTTAAGATTTTTCTGCTAACGGGGAAATTCCTCCCGTCTGTAGAAAAACCTCCCTGCCCCCCCAGGTGTCCCCCCCCCCACAGATTTAGGTATCCGCATGCAGGGAGCGCCTTTGCTATTAGATATATAGATAAGAGAAGCCAATGTTGGATCAGGCCAATGGCCCATCCAGTCTAACACTCTGTGTTACACAGTGGCCAAAAATACCAGGTGCCATCAGGAGGTCCAGCAGTGGGGCCAGGACACTAGAATATACTGGGCTAGATGGACCAGGGGTCTGATCCAGCGTGATTGTTCTTACATTTACTGCAGCTGGCTTGAGACCAATGCATGCAAAGTGCTTTGAACACCTCATAAAGTAGAATGCAGATATTACTACAATGTTCTCTTTAGGAAAGGCGAAGGGATCCAAGTTGCTGCTTGGTCTGAAAAGGCTATTGTTCTATCTACAGAACAGATGTTGTTATAAGTTTCTTATATATACACAAAGACACACAGACACACACATCTCTTGCAACAGCACTGAATCTTTTTATATATATAAAACTCTTTCAACGATAAACTCGGTATCAAGTACAACAGTCTCTTTAGCCAAAGGCGCCCAATTTAAGCACGTAATAATCTCCTACAGTTTATCCTTCCAGAGCCAGCATCTAACATAAAGAGTTTTTAAAATGCTTGTTTTATTTTTATTTTTTTTAAAAGCAAGGAAGGACAATTATCTCCTTATTGTTACCAGATGGGAAGAACATAAAAGCACAAAATAGCCTCCGGGAACAAGAAGGAGGCCGGGGCGGAATCGATAATAAAGGAAGGATCGGGGAAATAGTAGCTTCCTCCGCAGCAGGTGCCCGTCGGGGCGTTGTGGGCCATCCATTCAGGAAGTCCCTGGTTCAAGTCTCCCCTCGAACATCTGGCCGTCTTGCGACAAGCTGCCATTTTGTGCAGTCCCCAGTCCCCCATCTGTAATAATATCGGCCCACCCTTCTGAACAGTTGCAAGGATTACTGTAATAACGGAAGTGGACGGGACATACAAAAACAGGATACAAAAGTTATCTACTATAATTATTTGTGACATGATCAAGGTTTATGGTGACATGATCGAGGTTTATAAGATTATGCATGGGATAGAGCAGGTAGAGAAAGAAGTCCTTTTCTCCCTTTCTCACAATACAAGAACTCTTGGGCACTCCATGAAATTTTGCTGAGCAGTCAGGTTAGAAAGGATAAAAGGAAGTACTTCTTCACCGAAAAAGTGATTAACACATGGAATTCACTGCCACAGGAGGTGGTGGCGGCTACAAGCACGGACGGCTTCAAGGGGGAATTAGATAAACATATGGAGCAGAGGTCCATCAGTGGCTATTAGCCACAAAGTATAGATAGGAACTCTCAGTCTGGGGCAAGTGATGCTCTGTGTTCTTGGTGCTCGGGGGGGGGGGGCAACAGTGGGGGAGGGCTTCTAGTGTCCCGGCCCCAACTGCTGGACCTCCTGATGGCACCTGGTGTTTTTGGCCACTGTGTGACAGAGAGTTGGACTGGATGGGCCACTGGCCTGATCCAACATTGGCTTCTCTTATGTTCTTATGTTACACACATTAATTGTATATATTCCACACACCGTTGTGTACACTCAGGCTAGGATCCAGTGGTGATTTCCAACGATGGAAGGAATTACTGTCCACTGATTTCCTGGTCACCTTCATTCTGATTGTGCACCAAATGCCCCCTGAATACAGCTGAAGTAGGAGTTGGGTGTCTGCAGCAGAGGGGGACAGCTGGAAAAATGCCTCCCCTTCTGTCCAAAGAAATCCTCGGCTATATCCAATCCATGCTGTATGCAATTGTGCATTATCTGGTATATCAACGAGTCCCAGCTCCCTCTAAGCTGTGGAGTCCTGTGAGCAAAAGTTCTACCTTGTGAGCTACTGGCATTAAAGTTGTGAGAAAGCAATTTGGCTACTGCATAAATCAGTTTGCTCTGGAGCCATCCTTCCTGTGCTAAGACAAAAATGGGTGAGCCGGAGGCTAAAAAACGGTGAGCTAGCTCACAATAACTCAGCGTAGAGGGAACAGTGGCCCCAAGTAGTCCCAGGGTATTGCTGGAAGTACACATACCACCAACCGTGCTGAAGCTGAGCAGCTCTGGATGAAGAGAGAGAGAAGAGATTGGATTTATACCCCGCCCTTCACTACCCAAAGGAGTTTCAGAGCACCTTACAATCTCCTTTCCCTTCCCCTCCCTCACAACAGACACCCTGTGAGCTTTGACTGAGAACTGCTTGTGAGAGAACAGTTCTGAGAGAACTTGTGACTTACCAAAGGTCACCCAGTTGGCTGCCTATGGAGGAGTGGGGAATCAAACCCGGTTTTCCAGATTAGAGTCCACACTCCTAACCACTGCACCAAACTGGCTCTCAATGCAATCAGGGCCTGGATGAGACGACCATGAGATGCCAAGAGCCAACATGGGCTGCCAAATACAGACCCTGTGGATTCCCTTCCCTTCAAAGCCTCATTGGCTGGATCAGGCCAGTAGTCCATCTAGTCCAGCATCATCCTCTTTCACACGGCAGCCAACCTGCTGCCTTGGGGGGGGGGGGGCAATGAACAGGGACACAGAGGCCCTGATATCACTGCCTATAGAACAGAAGAAGAAGAGAAGAGATTGGATTTATAGCCCGCCCTTCTCCCAGATTAGAGTCCACGCACATAACCACTACACCAAACTGGTTTGCTGCCTATGTATAGGGTGGTTCTCGGTACTCCCCACAACTAGTAGCCATGGATGGACCTCCTGTCTTATCCCATTTTTAATTCATGTGCACGTGTGGCCATAACTGGCAGTGAATCCCACAATTCAATTACTCATTCAGTAAAGGAGTATTTCCTTTTGTCTGACCTGTACCTGTTGCCCATCAGCTTCACCATTGCTCCCAAGTTCTAGTATTATGGGACATGGAGAAAAAGCTCTCTCTTCACCTCGCCCACTCAACTTTCTACCACCACCACCCTTTTGCCGTCAAGCCAGGGGTAGCTTACAGCAACCTCGTCGGGTTTATGCTTGGAGTGGCGAAAGGAGAAAAACAAAGAAACAAAAGCCCTGTTGATGGTGTGTGAGCCATGATGTCACGCCTGAGAAAATCCTGGAAGTGATAGTGGGTCGCTCTAGGAGTTGCCAGAAACTCAATGGTTTTAACCCACGGAGTTTCCATTGATTCCTAGAGCAACCCACAGTCACTTCTTGTTTTTCCCAAAAGTAACGTCATGGTGCATGAGATGTTGGGCGCCACCCATGTCCCGGCCTCCCTAGGGCCCTCTGAATGCGGCTACCTCACCAGCACCGTGTTCCCGGAATTCTGTGCCCCAACTGCCCTAGAGAAGACCCCCTCAGAATATTAGGTACGTTGCCTTGTCTGTGATGGAAGAAAGGTGGAATATAAATGCATTAAGTAACCACACACAATTGTTTTCAGATATCTCCAAGCAGAAAGAAAAAAGTGAGGGGTCCGCATTAGTTTGGAAAACAGACGATTGTCCGAATGGAAAAGACAGAGCGAGGAATGAACCAATGCCTGGCGTTGCTACTGAGCCAGCACTGATGCGGACAATCAATGCTGTCTCAGCAAGCGCCATTCAACAGCTATGCACTCTCTGCTAGCAGTTCTGGTGTGTGTTGCCCACAGGCGCTGGGGGCTGCTATCGCAACGGCCCACGGCTACTGACCTGCTGGCACTCAGCCACTGATCTGCCAGGCATTCAGCACCTTACAATCACAGACAAGGCAGAAGCATGGTGGATGCTATCACAGGGTGCGGCCCAATGCAAAAGAAAACAAAAGTGGCAAGGAAGGAAAAAAAAATGTCCCTAGTAATCGAGGTTGCCAGCCTCCAGGTGGGGCCTGGAGATCTCCTGGAATTACAACAGAGATCAGTTCCCCTTAAGAAAATCAAGATGGGCAGCCGCGTTAGTTGGTCTGTAGCCGTAGAAAAGAGGAGGAGTCCAGTAGCACCTTCAAGATTAACAGAATTTGTGGCAGGGGAGGAGCGATAGCTGAAGGAGTGAGCAGGGACTCACGGAAGCTCCTCACCCGGCCACAGATTTTGTCAGTCTTTAAGGTGCTGCTGGACTCCTGCTCTTTTCTACTCCTGGAGAAGGTGGCTGCTTTGGTGGGTGAGCAGTGCACTATACACTGCCAAGGTCCCTCCCCGCCTCAAACCCCACCCAGCCCAAGCTCCCCCCTCTCCCCCCAAAATCTCCAGGTATTTACCAACAAGGAGCTGGCAACCGTACTAATAATGAATGTAAACCAATAGAGTTTTTCAACCAAAAATGAAACATACATACATGTGTGTGTACGTACATGTATATGCATATATGTATGTACGTATAGTATGCATAGCCCTAAACAAGGGTCCTTTCGTCGAAAAAGAGCTGCAGGAGCTCATTAGCATAACTCATTAGCATGCCTCATTAGCATATGCCACGCCCCCTGACATCACCAGAAGTGTGTCAGAAAGGGAATGTCAGTTTCAGCCACATTATACCCTATGGGCCATTGAAATCAATGGCAAAAACTCATAGGGTATATGAGGGGCTGGAGGAAAGGGGGTTTGAGGGAGAGGCTCCAAACTTGCAGGGTAGCTGCTGGGGCCTCTCCTCGAAATACCCACCAAGTTTCAAGAAGATTGGACCAGGGGGTCCAATTCTATGGGCCCCCAAACAGATTATCCCATCCCCTCCATTGTTCTCTATGGAGGGAAAAAATGTTAACTTTTTCCCTACCACAGAGAACAATGGAGGGAATGGGGGCAAACTGTTCGGGGGCCCGTAGAATTGGACCCCGTGGTCCAATCTTCTTGAAACTTGGTGGGCATTTCGAGGAGAGGCCCCAACAGCTACCCTGCATGTTTAAAGCCTCTAACTCAAACCCCCTCCCCTCCAGTGTCTTTTAAAGTTACCGCCGAATTTCAGCGGCAATTCGGCGGTGAGCTGAATCAGATTAGAGAGTCTGATTCGGCCCATGGCTGCCCTACTGGCCAGTCCTGAGCTGGCAGAGCGGCCCCAACGGACCCCTGGCCCTAAAAAATGGGTTCATGTCTCATAGCTACCTCCCCCACCCCCCAGTTTCCAAACTAGTTCCCGATACCCATTTTATTCCCTCTGATAGGACAAACCTCTTTTATTCTGATAGGACAAACCATTTTTTGTCTCCTCCCACCCTGCAAGTAGGCTTCCAACTAGTAGGCTTAGTTAATTCCAAATAGGCTTAATTAAATAGGGGAGGCTCAATGGTAGAGAATCTGCTTGGCATGCAGAAGGTTTTATACCCCACCCTTCACTACCCGAAGGAGAGCGGCTTACAATCTCCTTTCCCTTCTTCTCCCCACGACAGACACCTTGTGGGGTAGGTGGGGCTGAGAGAGCTCTTTTGAGAACTGCTCCTGAGAGAACAGCTCTGAGAGAACTTGCGGCTGACCCAGGGTCACCCCAGCAGCTGCATGTGGAGGAGTGGGGAAATCAAACCCGGTTGTCCCAGATTAGAGTCCGTGCTCTTAACCACTACACCAAACTGGCTCTCAGCCTGAGACCTTGGAGAGCCGCTGCCAGTCTGAGAAGACAATATTGACTTTGAGGGACCAAAGGTCTGATTCAGTAGAAGGCAGCTGCAGGTGTTCATGGGACTCAGCAGATTCATTCCACTCTCGGTAAAGGTAAAGGTTTCCCTTGCTCGAAAGCCAGTCGAATCTGACTCTAGGAATGCGATGCTCACTTCTGTTTCCAAGCCAAAGAGCCAGTGCTGTCCAAAGACTTCTCCGTGGTCATGTAGCCGGCATGACTAGACACTGAGGTGCACGGAACGCTATACCTTTGATTAAAAAGCAGCTCATTGGCCAATGAGAGCCCATCAGTGGTCTGCATATGCTAATCCTAAAGTGAGGCTTTGCCTGATGGGATGCGATGGCTTCCAACCAGGGTTGCCAACCTCCAGGTGGCACCTGGAGACCTCCCGCTATTACAACTGATCTCCAGATGACCAAAATCAGTTCCCCTGGAGAAAACGGCTGCTTTGGAAGGCTGGACTCTAGGGCATCATACCCCACTGAAGTCCCTCCCTTCCCCAAACCCCGCCTTCCACAGGCTCTGCTCCCCAAATCTCCAGGTAGTTCTCAATCCAGAGCTGGCAACCCTACTCCCAAAAGCAGCAACTAAGCTTAGGAGTTGCAATGGTTTGTAAAAAAAACTTGCTCGAAGGGCCTGGGAGGCAAATGCAAAAAGGAAGCGGTAATTTCCCTGCAACGGGATGTTCCATTTCATTAAAGAGCAAGCAGTCGCCAATTGCCTGGCTGTTCCAGCTCCCCCAGCAACCACCGCACAGGCACACATACCCCGCCACACACTGTACAAACAGCATTACCGTTGTGACTCTGTGCAATTCCCCCTCGGTTCACTATTTAACGGGTCTCGACGAACAGCTGAAAGCTAGCGCTCAAATCCTCAACAAATTGATAGGATCTTAATTTGGAGAGATGTGAATTGAATAAAAGCAGAAGGGTCCTTTATCCCGCTCTTATTTCCCCCCATATATAAATATATATGCTTCTTTTTCCCCGTTTATACTCCCCCCGCCCCTCCACTGCCAATTAATTCCTGATCGGAAAGCAGAAAATTCGGCACACGAACACACGAAGCTGCCTTATATTGAATCAGTCCATCAAAGACAGTATTGTCTACTCAGACTGGCAGCAGCTCTCCAGGGTTTCAGGCAGAGGTCTTCTTCTACCTGGTCCTTTCAACTGGAAATGCTGGAGATTGAACCTGGGACCTTTATTTTTTATTTATTTATTTATTTAATTCGGCTTCTAGGCCGCTCTCCCCGCATAGCAGGCTCATGTCTGCATGTCGAGCAGATGTTCTGCCAGTTGAGCCATGGCCCCTCCCCACAACTGTGTTTCACTGGCCATCAACAAACACTAGCACGCAAACATTGCTGCTCATCTCCTGATGGATGCAATACTAATATTGTGTCTTTCCAGGGCTCATTTCGTAGCAGGAGCTCCTCTGCATATTAGGCCACACACCCCTGATGTAGCCAATCCTCTAATAGCTTACAGTAGCCCCTGTAAGAAGAGCCCTGTGAGCTCTTGGAGGATTGGCTACATTAGGGGTGTGTGGCCTAATATTTATTTATTTACTTACTTATTATTTAGATTTATACCCCGTCTAGCCAGCAAGGCTGGCTCTAGGCAGCTAACAATCGATAAAATCAACAATCACAAAACAGTTAAAATTTGTTAAACTTCGTCAACATAAAACACAAGTAATGAGAACATACAGATACAAGAATCCAAAAGATAGCGGCGATGCAGAGCCTGCACAACAGGAGCAGTCCCTGCGTCCCTAGGCAGGTGGCATTTCCATGAATGATTTCCCGGCCAAGATCATCCGACCGGCAGCACCAGTGGCTCCTTTTCCCCCCAGTGGCGGCTCCTATGTGTAAGCCTGGTGGAAGAGCTCCTCTTTGCAGGCCCTGCGGAACTGTAAAAGGTCCCGCAGGACCCTGATGTTCTCCGGGAGCTCATTCCACCAGGACGGAGCCACCACTGAGAAGGCCCAGGTCCCGGTAGATGCCAACTTGGCCTCCCTAGGGCCAGGGAGGGTCAGGCGATGTTGGGTGCCTGACTGCAGTGCTCTCTGGGATATACATGGGGTATATATGGAAAGGAGCTCCTGCTACAAAACGAGCCCTGTGCCTTTCTTCTCTGTTGAGTAAGTGCAGCTGACCCTCCTCTGGCCACATCTCTGAGATTAACAATCAAGAATCCCTGGCAAATTTGAGCAACCACAGGGGGGGGGGGTGTGTGTGTGTATTCACCACTTCTAATTCTTCTTCAGCCTAGAGGGTCAGTTTGATGATGAAGAGTCGTGGCAGATTCTTGGGAGGGGGGTACTTTTGTATTAGTGTGTATGTGTGTGTGTGTGGTCATGCCTAGAAGTCATGGTGACCTCTGGCAACCCCTAGTGGGGCATGGAGGACATTCAGAGGAGGAGAGATTGGATTTGTATCCCACCCTTCACTACCCAAAGGAGTCTCAGAGCAGCTTACAATCCCCTTTCCCTCCCCCTCCCCACAACAGACACCCTGTGAAGTAGGTGGGGCTGAGAGAGCTCTTTTGAGGACTGTCCTTGAGAGAACAGTTCTGAGAGAAATTGTGACTGACCCAAGGTCCCCCCAGCAGCTGCATGTGAAGGAGTGAGGAATCAAACCCAGATCAGAGTCCGCGCTCCTGACCTCTAAACCAAAGGGGCTCGATAGCCTGCCTCTGAGTCGCAGCAGATTCCTGGTGACATTCAAACCAAAAGAAGATTTCGATATCAGAAGGAATTACCAGATCCTTCTGTAGCCTGAGCCCTGAAAAGGAAACATCACTTGTTCCTATGGACAACAAACAAACTGTGACAGGACAGATGCTGAAAATATTTGGACTCGTTAAATATTGATGCAGTTGTCTTCCTTCAAACCAGCATCTTGCACATCTCCATCCCATCCGACAGACCAATTAAACCTCCCTTCCCCCCCCCCCACCCATGGGTTTCAACATTCCAGCCACTATGCAGCTGTTCTGCCTTGGAGTGGATCAACGTGTTTAAACACTTTGATCTTTCTTATCTCGGCAGCTCAGATTTGAAAGCCTACTTGGGGAAACAAGCTTTTGCTGAGGCTCAGTTCTTTCTTATCTAACCTGAAACTTTGGCTTGTTCTTTTTTAAAAACTCATTGTCTTTCGAAATAGCTTCTTTCCCAGCATGCATAAACTCTTACATTTTCTTTCCATGGGAAAAAAAAAGATAAAACCAATGGTACTTCAAAGGGCAGATAAGAGGTACAAAGGAGACACATTTGTATGTACCGTGATTTCATATCATCTCAATATCTGGCATATGCTTTCACATCCCCCCGCCCCAATTTCATCTTCTCCAGCCCTCTGAATCTGTAGGCACAATGTGTTGGCGTGAGCGACTCAGCATGCCTGGACATTGGGGGGCGCTACATCACTCTTAAGTGTGTATAGGTGTTATCTCCTTGAATGGGATGCCTCTCTTTGTCTTAACCTGGGAGCTGCCCTCTGACCCCACCTTTTTCTCTCCCTTTGTCCCTTTGTCCTCTCACCAGTGCTACATGGCCTTCCATGGATGCACAACTCTCTGCAGGTCTCTCTTGTAGATACAGTGCCCTCATACTCCCACCCCTGTGAAGCCAGATTAGCTGGCCAACTGTGACAGGGAAAGTGCTCTTTAGATTAGGCTTTTCTCTCACTTTGTCCTCTTACTCTCTTCACATGGCCTTCCATGGACACACATGTCTCTGCAGGTCTGTCCTGTAGAGACAGTGCCCTCATTCTCTGGCCATTCGTGATAGGGAAAGTGCTCTTTGGATTAGGCTCCTCTCTCTGTCTTTAACTGCAACTGGAATGTGAACTGGATCTTCTAGGACAGGGGTGGGCAAACTGTGGCTTGGGAGCCGCATGCGGCTCTTTCACATATATTATGTGGCTCCCGGCAGGGCGGCTGGGGAAGCTAAATATCATTAGCAAACAAATATCATTGGACAAATTAATTATCATTATCAGTATCTGCTTTTACCCCTTTTGTTATTATTTTTGGCAGTTTCGTTTAATGTTAATAAAAAGCAAATTTGCTTGTTTTCCAATAAAAGCGGGTCATATTTGTTCACGTCTTGTGACTCTCAAACATCTGATGTTTATTCTATGCGGCTCTTACGTGAAGCAAGTTTGGCCACCCCTGTTCTAGGTGGCTGTTATGCTGAGCAAGTTTGCCCACATTTGGACTAGAATAACTGTAAGTTTACCTTTTTTTTGCAATATCCTTCTTGGGAGATTTATTTACTGCACTCAGTAGCACGCTTCTATGACTGGGCAAAATCCTGCTATATTAACCAAATCTCCCAATACAATGGGGACCCCATTGCAAGACAAAAGCAAAGGAAACATGCTTTCAACAAGCATTGCTCTCATCTTTTAATAAATCTGTATCGAGTTCTAGTAATGGTAAAGGTTTCCCTTGCTCGAAAGCCAGTCGAATCTGACTCTAAGGATGCAACGCTCATCTCCGTTTCCAAGCCAAAAAGCCAGCGCTGTCCAAAGACGTTTCCATAGTCATGTGGCTGGCATGACTATACGCCGAGGTGCATGGAACGCTTGAGTTCTAGTGAACGGCAAACTCGGGAAAGCTCTTCCCCCAAACATTCAAATCAGCATCAGGATTCCATTGTTTGGCCTATGCATTGGCCGCACATGTGCATTTCACCAGTCAAAGACACTGCACGGCAGCACAGCACATGTGGCGTTCAAGATGGGGTGGAAGTTTAAAAATATAATGAAATCTTGGTATGAAACAGGGATGTTCGGATGCTTGCTGGTTCAGCTCACACCCTGTTTGCTGGTCAAAAACCAGATGTACTTCTTCACCCAAAGAGTGATTAACATGGAATTCACTGCCACAGGAGGTGGTTGCAGTGGCTACAAGCATGGACAGCTTCAAGAGGGAATTGAATCAACATCTGGAGCAGAGATCCACCAGGGGCTCTTAGCCACAAGGTACAGATAGGAACTCTGAGTCTGGGGCAACAGTGATGCTCTGTATTCTTGGTGTTTGGGGGGAGGGCAACAGTGGGAGGGCTTCTAGTGTCCCGGCCCCACTGCTGAACCTCCTGATGGCCCCTGGTGTTTTTGGCCACTGTGTGACGGAGTGTTGGACTGGACGGGCCACTGGCCTGATCCAGTATTGGCTTCTCTTTATGTTCTTATGAATCGTTTTTTTCAGTTATTGGCTCGATGGTGTGTCCACCCAGTCATGGCTGTTCTGCACATCGCTTCACTGTATTCCTTCCTCACCACGCAGAACACTGCAATTGGTTTTTTGAGCAGGTGCATGCTCTCACAGCCTGATCCAGTTCTACCACCTCTCCCCACCCATGCTGCGCAACTGCTCCACTCAGCAGGCCATCTAAACAGACAAAGAGATCACTCACAAATAACTTAGACCAGTCATAAGTGAATGCTGCGTTTTAATAAAATTCTACCCTTCAGTGTTCACCTAAGGCAGGGGTCACCAACACGCTGCCCGTGGGCACCTGAAAGCCCACCGAAACCTTCCCTGGCACGTGCCACATGCTTTTAGAAAGTGGGTGAGGCCAGGTGAGGCTTGTAGCCCGCAGGGTTTCTGGCTGGCCACTAAAGAGCTGACCGGCGGTGCAGAATAAAAGGCCTACTGTTAAGCAATGCACCCTCTAAGCTGTGGAGTCTTGTGAGAAAAAATTCTACTCTGTGAGGTACTGGCATTAAAGTTGGGAGCAGGCAATATGGCTACTGCATAAATTAGTTTGCTCTGGAGCTCCATCCTTCCTGTTCGGAGACAAAAAATGTGTGAGCTGGAGGCTAAAAAACTGAGCTGGCTCACACTAACTCAGCTTAGAGGGAACACTGCTGTTAAGCATAGCTTCTGATTTATGATTTATGATTAAATTTATGCAGGGGTCCGTTGGGGCTGGAGCAAGGCGGAGCAAAGCTCCGCCAGCTCAGAAGTGGCCACTAGGGCAGCCATGGGCTGAATCAGATTCTCTGATCTGATTCAGCCTGCTGCCGAATTGCCGCCGAAATTCAGCGGCAACTTTAAAAGTGACTGGAGGGGAGGGGGTTTGAGGGAGAGGCTCCAAATTTGCAGGGTAGCTGCTGGGACCTCTCCCCCAAATACCCACCAAGTTTCAAGAAGACTGGACCAGGGGGTCCAATTCTACGGGCCCCCAAACAGGTTGCCCCCATTCCCTCCATTGTTCTCTATGGCAGAAAACATTTTTTCCCACCATAGAGAACAATGGAGGGGATGGGATAACCTGTTTGGGGACCCATAGAATTGGACCCCGTGCTCCAATCTTCTTGAAACTTGGTGGGTATTTTGAGGAGAGGCCCCAGCAGCTACCCTGCAAGTTTGGAGCCTCTCCTTCAAATCCCCTTTCCTCCAGCCCCTCATGTAGAGTTTTTGCCATTGATTTCAATGGCCCATAGGGTATAATGGGGCTGAAACTGACCCTCCCTTTCTGACACACTTCCAGTGATGTCAAGGGACATGGCATATGCTAATGAGTTATGCTAATGAGCTCCTGCAGCTCTTTTTCTACGAAAGGACCCCTGTATTTATGCATCACCTTGCTCCCTGACATTTTGTGGTTGGTCCTGCTTCTTTTGGCAGCCATGTCATGGCCAGCTCCCTCTCTTGCAACAGCCATTTTACAGCTCTGCCCACAACCCTCTGTCAGAATTCCAAAGATGCCCACAAGGCTCCGCACAGTTGGGGATCCCTGGTCTAAGCAATTCCTAAGAATCATAGCGCTGGAAGGGACCTCCAGGGTCATCTAGTCCAACATCCTGCACAGTGCAGGAAATTCACAAATGCCTTCCCCTCCAAACCCCCAGTGACCCCTGCTCCATGCCCAGAAGATGAAAAAAACCGCCGGGATCCCCGGCCAAACTGGCCTGGAGAACAATTGCGTCCTGACCCCAAAGTGGAGATTGGCATTTCCCTGGGCGTATCAGAAAGGGCCACGAGAACTAAGCACTGAGGAAAGCCTTCCTGCCCTCCCTTCTCATAATCTGCCCAAGTTCACAGAATCCGCATTGCTGTCAGATGGCCGTCTAGCCTCTGTTTGAAAACCTCCAAAGAAGGAGAGCCCACCACTTCCCAAGGGAGCCTTCTCCGCTGAGGAACCCCTCTACTTGTCAGGAAGTTCTTCCTAATGTTTAGCCAAAAACTCTTCTGAATTAATTTCAACCCGTTGGTTCTGGTCCGACCTGGTATAAGCAACACTAATGGCTTCCCCATGGTTTGGATAGGCAGCTTCTTTGTGCATGTATCATACTTTGAAAAGGTTGTGTACACCTGTTCATCATGCATGTGTGATTGTTTGGCATAAACTGAAAGGCTGGGTGATCAGCACATATTGGACTGACACCTTCAAGCACAGAAAGTCTGTCTGCTGAATATGTTCATGTTGAAATTTGCAGCATTACTATCATGAAGCAGGAGAGGAGGAAGCGTTGGTTTTTATACTCTGCTTTTCACTACCCAAAGGAGTCTCAGAGCAGCTTACAATCTCCTTCCCTTCCTCTCCCCACAACAGACACCCTTGACTGGTAGGTGGGGATGAGAGAGCTCTTTCGAGGACTGCTCTTGGGAAAACAGCTCTGAGAGAATTGTGACTGACCCAAGGCCACCCAGCTAGCTTCACATGGAGGTGTGGGGAATCAAACCCGTCTCTCCAGATTAGAGTGAGATTGTGGAATCTGGTGAGATAAAACTCTATAACCAGCCTTGTGTATCTGTAATTATGCTAAGGGGCGGGGGGGAAGATATTAATAACTGGTAATGAGTTTTTATCACAATTTTGAATAATTCTACTTTGTACTTTGTGTCGTTTTAATGAAAAGAAACTTGGGGGCTGGTGATAGATTGTGTGTTGTTGTTTTTTTAAATTGCACCTCTATCTTTGCAGTGTTTACGCTGCTGATGTTTTATAGGGTTTTTTCCTAATTTTATTTCTTCTGTGGGACTGATCATTAGTGGGTTTTGTTCCACTTTTTGCTAATTATTGAGCACCACTTCAAACAGGCTTGGAAAATGTGCCCACTCAATATCCCAAGCAAGCAAGTAACCATATTCACTTGGAAGTAAACCTCAATAAAACAATGCTGCCCTGTTGCCTCCAAGCTTGAGAGGAGATGGATGGAGCATCGTGGCCGGGTCTCAGTTAATTACTCTCAGCATCCCACAGTTAAGAAAGGCACATCTGCCCATCAATATCTGATTTTGAAGTATTTCTTTCCTTCACTATTTTTTTTCCTCCAGAATTTAAGCCCAAACAAATGGTGGTCATACAAACTAAGCTTCGCTGATGTTGCTTGTGATAGTAGGTAAATGATGGTAGGCTGTGGTGACTCCTAAATGAAAGCCTGGTGGAAGAGCTCAGTCTTGCAGGCCCTGCAGAACTGCATAACATCCCGCAGGGCCCCGATCTCCTCTGAGAGCTCATTCCACCAGAGAGGAGCTGCCACCGAAAAGGCCCCGGCGCTGGTTCCAGCGAGCCTGGCCTCCTTAGGGCCCAGGACCTGAAGACAATGTTGTGACCCAGATTGAAGTGCTCGCTGGCGTATATGTGGGGAATGGCAGTCCCTCAGGTATGTTGGACCCTGGCCATATAGGGCTTTAAAGGTAAGTGCCAGCACCTTGAAGCGAATTCGGTATGCTATAGGCAGCCAGTGCAATGCCGCTAGTGCAGGCCGGATATGGTCCCGTTTAGAGAGACCCATCAGCAGCCAGGCCGCGGTGTTCTGCACTAGCTGCAGCTTCCAGGTTGGCACCAAGGGCAGCCCCATGTACAGAGTTTTACAGTAGTCTAGCTTCAAGGTGACCGTCGTGTGGATCACTGTAGCCAGGTCCTCATGGCTGAGGAAGGGTACCAACTGCCGAACCAGCCGGAGATGGTAGAAGGCAGATTTGGCAGTGGCTGCTACCTGGGCCTCCATTGTTAAGGAGGGATCCAGGAGAACTCCCAGACTCCTAACCCTTGACACAAGTGCCAATGGCACCCCGTCGAAGACTGGCAGTGGGACCCCCCTGACTCAGCCACAGGACCTCCATCTTTGCTGGGTTCAATTTCAGCCAGCTCAGCCTAAGCCAACCAGCCACAGCGTTCAATGCCTGGTCCAGATCTTCTGGGCTGGAGTCTGACCAGCTGCCCTACATCAGATAGAGCTTGGTGTCCTCAGCGTACTGGTGCCATCCCAGCCCATACCTCTGGACAATCTGGGCAAGGGGGCACATATAGATGTTAAACAGCATCGGGGAGAGCACCATCCCCTGAGGCACACCACATTCCAGTGGGTGTCTCGTGGATTGCTGCTCCCCTAGCACCACCCTTTGTCCCTGACCCTGGAGAAAGGAAGCGAGCCATTGCAGGGCCCGCCCCTGTATCCCCATGTATAAATTTAACCAATAAATAAATAAACAAATAAATACATTAATTAATTAATTAATTAATTAAGAAGTGTGCGTGCACACGAAAGCTTGTACCTTGAATGAAACCTTGTTGGTGTAGTGGTTAAGAGTGCACACTCTAATCATGGAGAACCGGGTTTGATTCCCCACTCCTCCACATGCAGCTGCTGGTGTGACCTTGGGTCATTCGCACGTTCTCTCAAGAGCAGTCCTTGAAAGAGCTCTCTCCGCCCCACCTACCTCACAGGCAGTGTTCCCTCTAAGCTGAGTTCCCTCTAAGCTCACAGATTTTTGCCTTAGCTCGAGAAGGATGGCTCCAGAGCAAACTGATTTCTGCAGTAGCCAAATCACTCGCTCACAACTTTAATGCCAGTAGCTCACAAAGTAGAATTTTTGTTCACAAGACTCCACAGCTTAGAGGAGCATTGCTCACAGGGTGTCTGTTGTGGGGAGGGGAAAGTAGTTTGTAAACTGCTCTGAGAGTCTGAATGAAGGGTGGGGTATAAATCCAATCTCCTCCTCCTCCTCCTCCTCTTCTTCTTCTTCTAGGTCCTATTGGGCTTGCTTTGTTCTGAAACAGAGAGCCATGGCTTCCTGGATCGAGTCAATCCATCTCATGTTGGGTCTTCCTCTTTTCCTGTTGCCTTCAACTTTTCCGAGCACAACTATCACTTTTCCAGTAACTCGTGTCATCTCATCAAGCGGCCAAAGTATGATAGCTTCAGTTAAGTCATTTTTATCTTCTAGCGCAGGGGTGGCCAAACTGCGGCTCGAGAGCCACATGTGGCTCTTTCACACATATTGTGCGGCTCCTGGCAGGGCGGCCGGGGAAGCAAAGGGGAGCCATGCCTTCCCTGCCTCCCTCTCTTCTTTCCTTCCTGCTCTCTCCCTCCCATCTATTTGCTTTCTTTGTTTCTCCCTCTCTCTTTCCACCTCTTTCATTCTCTCTTTCCACCGCTCTCTCTTTTTCTCTGTCTCGCAGATAAATAAATATCATTAGCAAACAAATAAAATATAATTGAACAGATAAATATCATTATCAATATCTGCTTTTACCCCTTTTATTTTGGGCAGTCTCATTGAATGTTAAGAAAAAGCAAATTTGCATATTTTAAAATAAAAATGTGTAATATTTGTTCATGTCTTGCGGCTCTCAGACATCTGATGTTTATTCTATGTGGCTCTTAAGTTGAACAAGAGTGGCCACCCTTGATCTAGAGAATGTTCGGGCTGGATTTGATCTAGAATACCCCTTACGCCCACAAGAATGAGTTTAGCACGCGGCTGGACGTGCCATCTGCTACAGCAAAGTATAATTACCATGGAGTCATTGACAAACAAAATGCTTTAATTTGAAGACAAGGCATTGTAGCTGTTGAGCGAGCTGGGGGGAAAAAGGTGCATATACTTGCGTAAATGCTGGCCACAGTCCAGTTAAGCGAGTGTAAACCCATTTTTGTTCGTTATAATAAAAGGCATTAGGCAGCTTTTGGATTTGGACCAACAGAGCTTCCTGCAACTGGTTATTTTGGAAATAATGAATTTAGCTGTTGAAGACAGGCATTCTGCTGCTGGAGGAAGATGACCCAGGAACACACAGTGCTCTCTTAGGTTTTCTTGCCCACCACCCCCACTGTCCAGTTGAGTATCTGAAGAACTGAGCTGTCACTCATAAAAGCTGATATGCTGCAACAAATTGTATCAGAAATTAAGGTGCTACTGGACTCTTGCTCTTTTCTACTCTCATTACCCAGCTGGGCTTCCACAAACTCTTTATTGAGACCATCACCTAAATCAGGGGTGGGCAAATTGTGGCCCGGGGGCCACATGCGGCCCGCCACAGAGTTTTTTGCGGCCCGTCAAGAAGATTTCAGGACTTCAAGAAAATTGAGCCTAAATTCAATTTGCTCTCTTATCCCATCACTGCTGATATTGATACAGCACCTGAGGAGTTGCAGCTTGAACTTATGGGCATGCAGTCAGATCACACTGTGAAAGAAATGTTTAATGCTGTGACAATAGTTGACTTTTACAAATCTTTGTCTGCTGAAAAAATTTCCATGTATGAAGAAATTTGCTGGGAAAATGTTCTCTATATTTGGGTCTACATATATTTGTGAGCAAAGTTTTTCTTGCATGAAGATCAACAAGAGTAAATATAGATGCTCTTTGACAGACATTAACTTGCAGGCTGTGATGAGAATCTCAACAAGCAATCTCACTCCTGATTTCAAATTCAAAAAAATTGTAGAAAAGTGTGATAGGGTACATTTGGCTCATTAAATGGATTCTAAAATTAAATGTGCTTGCAGCTATAGACGATATGAAATTAGCACAATGGAATAAAACTACCACTATTTTATTTAATTTATATTTATTGATTTTTATGATACAATTTATACCTTTTCTGAAATGCAAAGTTAACTAATGAATGCAATCATTTTAAAAGGTGCGGCCCTCCGCTAACCTCCGCTCCCACTAAGTGGCCCCCGAGCCAAAACAATTGCCCACCCCTGACCTAAATACATCTCCAGTTTTGTTAGGGACAGTGACCTGTGCTAATGTGTACAGTCCTTACTATCTGTTGCTGTATGATCTTACTATGACATATTAAGCTGTCTTACACTGAATCAGACTATTGGTTCACCAAGAATGGTATTGCCTTCTCAGACAGGTAGCAGCTCTCCGGAGTATCAGGCAGAGGTCTTTCACATCACCTACTATCTGGTCATTTTTAATTGGAGATGCCAGGGATTGAACCTGGGACCTTCTGCATGCCAAGCAGAGGCTCAACCACTGAGCCACCGCCCCTCTCCATGGCTCTCCAGGGCCTCAGGCAGAGGTCTTTCACATCAACTACTGCCTGGTCCTTTTTAGCTAGAGATGCTGGGGCCCGAAACTGGGACCTTTTGCATGCCAAGCAGAGGCTCAACCACTAAGCCACCGCCCCTCTCCAGGGTTTCAGGCAGAGGACTTTCACATAATCTGCTGGCTGGTCCTTTTTAACTGGGGGATGCCGGGGGCTGGACCTGGGACCTTCTGCATGCAAAACAGAGGCTCTTCCATTGAGCCACAGCTCCTCCCTTAATTACTATGTGATTTTTGCATCATTCAATGAGTCATCTTAACATTCATGTTTCACTTCAGCTCTGTTTTCAGATTCCAGCTTAATTTCAAGATTTCTGCCATCTAAATCCTATTGCCTTGTTTATTAGATGTCCCATCCTCTTGCCTGTATTGACTTCTTCTGTATAATCCCCCTTGAGTCACAGTGTGAAAGGTAGAATAGAAGGGAAGGAAGGAAATAAGGAAGGAGGGAAGATCATGTCAGGACTACCATGTTTCCCCTCTGTTCTTGGCCTTTTAAGAGATGTGTGTGTTCCATCTGGCGCTAGAGAGAATTACTATCACCATCGTCATCGTCATCGTCATCATCATCATCATTATTATTATTATTATTATTATTATTATTATTATTAAATAAAAATTGTATCCCACCTTTCTGTCCTTACATGGGCCACCAAGGTGGCTAACAATTTAAGTCATCCCTTGTTGTGTCTTAAAAGACACTTCTCTCCACAAGTAAAAAGAAGGCATTTGTTAGCAGCTTTCACTATGGACTGCAGGTTTCCTCCTACTAAATTCATTAAGCTACACGCCCACTTTGTAAAAACTTCTGGTGGCTTCCTGTTAGAAAGAACTGATGTGGAGAAGCTTAACTTTTTTTTAAAAAACTTGTGAAGGGAAGAGTCTTTTAGGACGCAACAAGAGATGTATTACATCCGGAACCTCGTGATCTATTCACACAGATCTGGGAAATTCCACTGGACGTCCCCGCCCCCCCCCCGCCCGTTTTATCCATTGTTTATATTGTTTCGACTGTAGTTGTTTTTCATTGTATAATATGTTGGACTAAGATAATTAAATGTACATTAGTACAAGTCGAACTTAACTACTGTATGTGTATGTATATTTACTGTTCAGTGTTGTTGGGTCCTTGTGTGGGTTAACAATTTGAGCCATACATTACAAAAATCACATTTTTAAAACCACTGAGATCAACCCCTCCAATACACATCATTAAAACAATGAAAACAACAAAGTCCAAATACATATGAAACATAAAAAACAGCAATTAAAAACATTGGTTAGGAATGGTTGGCATATTTCCATTTGCAGCTTCCACCTTCTTCCCAGTAGGCTAAAAATGCAACTTGGAATCAGCTCCACCAATGTTCCCTCTATTTTCTCCCGACAGAGAGGAGTGGTTCACATCCTGAGCAGAATATAACGGTTATAACCTTGAAACAGGCAACAGGCAGTGCAAAACCCTGGGCGGCTCCAGATTACTGCTGAGCAGGGATTCCTGCGTTAATGAGTGGCCGCTCACATACACAGCCTTGAGGGAACACCTCCCTCCACCCACTACTACCTAAAAACACCTCCCTCCACTTTCTAACATCAAGCCTGGTGAAGATTCTGGAAAACTCAAAAGCTCACATAGCGTTTTGTGCTATATTAGCTCATCTTAATTTTTAAAAAAAGCATAACATGGCTTCTCTTTTGCGGATTTCTAAGCCCGGTTCATTTAAGCGCTCTTAACCCTGAGTTGAATGGTGGCCTCTTTTGGCCGTAATGGGACTGTCACGGGGTGCAATAAAGTCACACACTTTTGATACATGGTTTCAAAAACAGACTGCAAATCTTCCGCAGCCCCCAGCAGTCGGACACAAATTAGAGTCAGGCTCCAGGTTTAGGTTGGGGGAGTAGAGGAAAGCTCAGATTTATTCTGCAAGGAAGCCAGCCCAGGAATTTCTGGGGTCACCGGCAGACGTCGGGCACTGGGCAGCGTCGTAACACACATGGGTGGAAAAAAGCTCTGCTCCATTTCCGAAGGAACCCCACCGCTCCTGTAAATCAGTCAGCAAGTCCCCTCAGCCCACAGATATTAGCCGAGCGGACTGCAAGGGGCTGAAAAATGAAACAACATTATGGGAAGGCTGTGATTATTATTAGACTGAGCAAAAGGAAGCCCAAGGGTGAGAAGAGGAAGATGGAAGCGGCGGAGATGGAACAGAACTAGAAGGCCGTTGTCAAGAGAAACAAGCCGGGGGGGGGGGGGGAGGCACTGTTTGGGCTTTTTCCAGTCCTTGGACCTCTTCAGACAGAAATCTGCTTCAAGCAAGAGTCTGCTTCATAGGTCTAGTTACTGAGGTGGCTAAGCTGAGACTGGGTGAACATAAGAACATAAGAGAAGCCAATGTTGGATCAGGCCAGTGGCCCATCCAGTCCAACACTCTGTGTCACACAGTGGCCAAAAATACCAGGTGCCCTCAGGAGGTCCAGCAGTGGGGCCAGGACACTCGAAGCCCTCCCACTGTTGCCCCCCCCCCTCAAGCACCAAGAATACAGAGCATCACTTGCCCCAAACCAAGAGATCCTATCTATACCTTGTGGCTAACAGCCACTGATGGACCTCTGCTCCATATCTATATATCTAATTCCCAAGTACCCTCCCCCGTGCAGATACCTAAATCCGCATGGGGGGGGGGACACTTGGGGGGTGGGGGTGGGGGTTTCTACACATGGGGGGCACTCCCCCCATGTGCAGAAAAATCCTAAATGTTTAAAAAACTTTTCGGGGGATCTTTAAATCCCCCGACAAGTTAAACCGTTCTCCGCACGTGCGCAAAGAACGCTGTGGCCGCTGTAGGGGAGGGGTGGGAAGCGGCGTGACAAGGACTCACCGCCGCCGTTTGTGGTTGGGGAGGGAGGGAAGAGCCTCGGCGGGCGGCAGGTCTCTTTGCCTCCGCCGCCGTTTTGAAAGCAGGGGGGGGAGCCTCAGTGGACGGTGGGTGTCCCTGCTGTGGCTGCCGCCGCCGTTTTGAAGGCGGGGGAAAGCCTCGGCAGGCAGCAGTCTCCCTGCCGCCACCGCCTTACAGGGGGGGAGCCTCGGCGGGCGGCTGTGTCCCTGCCGCCGCCGTAGTTTTGAAGGTGGGGGGAAGCTGCCTGGAGGGGGGACGGGGTAGAGACTCCCGAGGGGAGATGGGGTAGAGACTCCTGAGGCCCACCGGGAGTCTCTGGGGGGGAAGGGGGGGAAGAGGGCGGGGGGGCGGAGGGAGGGAAGGAAGGAATGGCGTGGGGGGCAGCGGCGTGGGGGAGGAATGGTGAGGCCCATTCAGCTCTGCACCGGAGGGGCCTCACCGGGGCAGGCTGCAGCGCGGGGGGGGGGGAGGGGGCGGAGGAAGGAGGAGCAGCTGTCAGCTTTTCCCCTCCCTGCGAATATCGCACCCCCCTTGTGTTTATCTAATTCCCTCTTGAAGCCGTCCATGCTTGTAGCCACCACCACCTCTTGTGGCAGTGAATTCCACTTATTAATCGCTCTTTGGGTGAAGAAGGACTTCCTTTCATCTGTTCTAACCCGACTGCTCAGCAATTTCATGTTCTTGTATTGTGAGGAAGGGAGAAAAGGACTTCTTTCTCTACCTGCTCTATCCCATACATAATCTTGTAAACCTCAGTCATGTCACCCCTCAGCCATTGTTTCTCAAAGCTAGAGCGCCCCAAGTGCTTTGACCTTTCTTCATAGGGAAAGTGGTAGTACTTCGGTTTACAGACAGAGTCCCATGACTTAATGGTCCACAGAAAACTTCACAGAATCATAGAGTTGGAAGGGACCTCTAGGGCCATCTTGTCCAACCCCCTGCACAATGCAGGAAATTCACAAATACCTCCTCCCCCCCAAACAGACCCCCAGTGACCCCTGTTCCATGCCCAGAATATGACAAAAACCCTCCAGGATCTCCGGGCAAACCAGCCTGGAGAAAAATGGCTTCCTGACCCCAAAGTGGCAATCAGCATTTCCCTGGGCGTGTCAGAAAGGGCCACGAGAACTAAGCACTGAGGCAACCCTTCCTGCCCTCCTCCTTATGATCTAAGTTCCCAGAATCCGCACTGCTGTCAGATGGCCACTTAGCCTTGCCTCTGGACACAGAAAATTAGCATCTGAAAGAAAAGGGTCCAGCTACAAACCAGCAGAAGGAGTGGGGATTGGGGGGTGGAGGAGCATTCCACCATACAAGCATACTGCAGACAGAAGTGGAAGAGTCCAGGCCCAGGTTTGTTACCTCAGTAGGAACCAGACCCCTGTAGGCAGGGATGCTAGCTTCCAGGCAGGGCCTGGGGATCTTCTGGAATCACAGCTCATCTCTAGACTACACAGATCAGTTCCCCTGGAGAAAATGGTTGCTTTGGAGGGTGGGATTTATGGCTTAGTACCCCACGGAGGTCCCTGTCCACCCCAGTCTCCATCCCCAAATCTCCAGGAGTTCCCCAACCTGGATCTGGAAACCCAACCCCCCATCCCCTGCCAGGGGGGAGCTACCAACCCTCTTCCTGGAGCACTCCCCCAAACGACCAGTGAGTAAATAGTGTATTTAAGCACATGGAATACCGACGTAATAAATGTATTATACAGTTAAATAGGTTGCATTTAATGGTGATCAATGTACTGATGGCTATGAATGCTGATACACTAGATAAGCAAAGAGGCTTCCTTTTGACTCCGTCAGTCACTGAACTCCCTGACCTGGAAGCCTCGGGCTAGCCCGATCTGGTCTTATCTGGGAAACTAAGCAGGATTGGTCCTCGTGAGTACTTGGATACAGGGCCTTTTTTGTAGAAAAAGCCCAAAAGGAACTCATTAGCATAATAGGCTATGCCCAACAGCAGGAACTCATTAGCATAATAGGCCACACCCAACAGCAGGAACTCATTAGCATATTAGGCCACACCCCTGACAGCACAGCTCCCTCCCAGGATCGGCTTCCCCAGGTGCTTTGCGGATTGCGAGGCACCTGGGGAACTCGAGCGGGGGGAGGTTGTAGACATGGTCAACTTGGAAGCCAGCCGGAATTCCGTTCCTGTGCATTCCTGCCCAAAAATAGCCCTGCTTGGATAGGAGATCAACAAGGCAGTCCAGGGTTGCTCTGTAGAAGCAGGAAATGACAAACCACCTCTGTTCATTTGTCCTGACCTGGATGGCCCAGGCTAGTATGATCTCATCAGATCTGGGAAGTTAAGTAGGGTCAGCCCTGGGAGACCACCCTGGAAGTTCAGGGTTGCTACGCAAACACAGGCAATACGAGCCAGTATGGTGTAGTGGTTAAGAGTGCGGACTGTAACTTGGGAGAACCGGGTTTGATTCCCCGCTTCTCCACATGCAGCTGCTGCTGTGACCTTGGGTCAGTCCTAAGTTCTCTCAGAGCTGTTCTCTCTACAGCAGTCCTCGAAAGAGCTCTCTATGCCCAACCTACCTCACAGGATGTCTGCTGTAGGGAGAGGAAGGGAAGGAGATTGTAAGCCGCTCGGAGACTCCAAGTGAAGGGCGGGATACAAAAACCACCTGCTCCTCCTCTTCTTCTACTGTGTGAGAAATAAAGAAACTCGCTTGTGTAAAATGAGTCCACCTGATTTCAGCCACTCCAAGTCAGAAGGACCGGAAACTCCTGAAGTTACTTGAAGCCTGGCCTCTGGGAGAGGATTCAGCAGCTGACCCTGAAGAAAGGCCTCGTTAATTTTTTTTCTCTTGCTGAATTTATTATTCAAGCAGTCAAAGCTGTTTTTATCTGATGAATCAAATCAAAATCCTAATTAAAGCCCAAAAAAACCCCTCTCTAATCAATAGCAATAAACAATGCTTAGTGGTCGTAAAGCAAAATTTTATCTCCATAAAACCACTAAATTTAATGCCAATGGGTTAAAAGCCATCAAGTGGAGCGCTGGATGCAAAAGAAACAGAATTTAATAGGAACATAAAGATACACATGAAAAGCCCAACGACTTGGGAATACGCCTTTACTCATCTCTTAAGAGAGAAACACGATGGAATTACTCAAACTTCCAAAGGAAGGGGATTACAAAATGCTGGGCAACCACAGAGAAGGCACTGCTCCCAATGGACACACATTTGACGTAAGACCATAAGAGAACCCAAGTTGGATCAGGCCCATGGACCATCCAGATCACCATTCTCTGTCACACAGTGGCCAACACCCAAGCACCATCAGGAGGTCCACCAGTGGGGCCAAAACTCCAGAAGCCCTCCCACTGTTGCCCCCCAAGCACTAAGAATACAGAACATCACTGCCCCAGACATGAGAACATAAGAGAAGCCATGTTGGATCAGGCAAGTGGACCATCCAGTCCAACACTCTGTGTCACACAGTGGCCAACACCCAAGCACCATCAGGAGGTTCACAAGCAGGGCCAGAACTCCAGAAGCCCTCCCACTGTTGCCCCCCAAGCACCAAGAATACCGAGCATCACTGCCATGGACAGAGTGTTCAATCTATACCTTCTGGTTAATCACCACTGATGGACCTCCACTCAACCTGTTTCTCCAACCCCCTCTTGAAGCTCTCTATGCTTAAGAACATAAGAACACAAGAGAAGCCAACGTTGCATCAGGCCAAGGACCCATCCAGTCCAACACTCTGTGTCACACACTGGCCAAAAATACCAGGTGCCATCAGGAGGTCCAGCAGTGGGGCTGGGACACTAGAAGCTTGCAGCTGCCACCACTTCCTGTGGCATCCCTCTGCAAAGACATCCTTCCTCATATGGGCATCTTTTTTGGGGGGATGTGTGTGTGACAGAGACAGGCTAGAGAGGAAACCCGCTTGCCAAAGGTCAGGAGGTGCTATTCACGAGGAAAGCCCTGGGAGAGGGCTGGAAGCGAAAGGGTACACCAGCAGCTCTGAGAAACCTGCTCAGAAAAGGCAAGTCAAACCCCAGGTAGAGCTGGTGAGGGCTAAGAACCCTGGAGGTGGGCTGAGATGGCAGCCATTAGCAGCAGCTGGGAGTAGGTGGGGCAGCAGGTCAGCCAAGCCAAGGTGCCTGTTAAGGCAAGGCTTTAAAAGCAGCAGGGAGAGGCTTGCTGGGCAGGATGGCAGATGGAGGAGGAGCTTTTGAGCCAGGAAGAGTGCTGCCAGCTGCTTCCTTGTACTATAAGAACATCAGAAGAGCCTCCTGGATCCGACCAGTGATCCATCCAGTCCAGCATCTTGTCTCACTGTAATGTACTGCAATGTACCCTGCTACATGTCTGGACATGTTCGCCAGGCACTCCTGTAAATGTAGGTGATACCAGCCAGGAGCGCATGGCCAGACACCAGCCTGAGCTTCAATCTCAAAGAACAATAGACCCTAGGATCCTGACTGTCCCCCTATCAGAGGCTTAGGATATCCAAATGGTCCTATGATAGCCTCTGGTGGAAACCTAATCACTGTTGACCCAATCACCCACAGGGGGCGAGGTCAGGGGTGCGGCTTACCTGTAAATATAAGCAGCGCCCCCCGCCCCCGACCACTGTCCCTCATGCTTCCACTGACTACATAATAAAAAGAGCTTTGTTTGAAATCACTGCTACCGGTCTCCGACTCCACTACTTTGTACTCACAGAGTGGCCAACCAGTTCCTCTAGAGGGCCAACAACAGGGCAGAGCCCGAGGCCTTCCCCTGATAAGAACCCCAGAAGAGCACTGTTGGATCAGACCAGTGAAGGTCCATCTAGTCCAGCATCCTGCCTCACACAGTGGCCAGACAGTTCCCCTGGAGGGCCAACAACAGGGCAGAGAGGCCTCGGCCTTCCTCTGATAAGAACCTCAGAAGAGCACTGTTGGATCAGACCAGTGGTCCATCTAATCCAGCATCCTGTCTCACACAGTGGCCAGACAGTTCCTCTGGTGGGCCATCAGCAGGGCAGAGGCCGAGGCCTTTGGATCAGACCAGTGGACCATTTAGTCCAGCATCCTGTCTCACACAGTGGCCAGCCAGTTCCTCTGGAGGGCCAGCAACAGGGCAGAGAGGCCGAGGCCTTCCCCTGATAAGAACCTCAGAAGAGCCCTGCTGGATCAGACCAGTGGTCCATCTAGTCCAGCATCCTGTCTCACACAGTGGCCAGCCAGTTCCTCTGGAGGGCCAACAACAGGGCAGAGAGGCCGAGGCCTTCCCCTGATAAGAACCCCAGAAGAGCCCTGCTGGATCAGACCAGTGAGGGTCCATCCAGTCCAGCATCCTCTCTCACACAGTGGCCAGCCAGTCCCTCTGGAGGGCCAACAACAGGGCAGAGAGGCCGAGGCCTTCCCCTGATAAGAACCCCAGAAGAGCACTGTTGGATCAGACCAGTGGTCCATCTAGTCCAGCATCCTGCCTCACACAGTGGCCAGCCAGTTCTTCTGGAGGGCCAACAACAGGGCAGAGAGGCCGAGGCCTTCCCTTGACGTTGCCTCCTGGCTCTTCAGTGCCTCTGAATGTGGAGGTTCCCCTCAGTCACCATGGCTAGCAGCCACTGACAGACTTATCCTCCAGGAATCTACCTAATCCCCCTTTTAAGCTGTTAATTGCTGTGGCCATCACTACATCCTCTGCCAGCGAATTTCCACATGTTAATCACTCTCTGGGCAAAGGAGTGTTTCCTTTTGTCTGTCGTGCTGCCCATCAGCTTCATTGGATGCCCTCGAATTCTAGCCTTTTGGGCGAGGGGGATTAAAAGTTCTCTTGGTCAACTCCTGCCACCCCATGCATCATTTTGTAAACCTCTATCATGTTTGATTTCCCCATTCCTCCACATGCAGCTGCTGGAGTGACACTGGGTCAATCGTAAGTTCTCTCAGAGCTGTTCTCTCAGGAGCAGTCCTCGAAAGAGCTCCCTCCGCCCCACCTACCTCACCGGTTGTCTGTTGTGGGGAAGGGAAGGAAAAGGAGTTTGTAATATTCTGCCACTGCCAGAGTAATATTCTTTTGCACTCTTATGGGGACCTATAAGAGCATTGAATGGACGATGCAGCTGATTATGTGAGATGGACTGTTGCACGGGGTAGCCAGTGGGAAAATGACAGCAAATACTTCCAGCAGAGGTTTAAAGCACCATTTTCTGAGGTTACCACCTCCAGGCTTGGAGAAAGACACTCACATACACGAAGAGCCATGTCATCCTCTATGGCCAGAGACACATACCACTAACTCCATGAGGGTATGAACTCCATACACTTACTCAGGCTTGGGCCCCCTCCTTCTACTCATCCTCCATTTGGCACATCAAAGAACTTCACACAGGGGTGTGAAGACAGTGGGATGTTTCCTGATGAACTGGTTTTGCTGCTCGGAGCCCGCTTTCGTCTAAAGGACAGTGCCAGCTGCAGATGATGTCAACATCCTGTCCTGACCATCAGGTAGATCTGAATATTGACCACTCCTATAGGACCCTCTTAGTGGCTAGGGACACAGAACGGACCATCCATAGGCATTCCCAGGAAGGTCTCAGACCTTGCCAACCTCCCGGTAACACCCCCCAATAAATACAGTTTCCCAAGAGGTACGAGTCAGATTTTCTTCCCCTCTCTTGCATACTCCTCCTTCCTCCCTCCCGGATCCTTGGGTGCACCACTGGGATCCGCCACGTGGCTTCTGCAGGTCCAGAACCACGCTCCTTTCTCCTTCGTCCAACGGCATCCCTCTCTTTTCCAGCAGGATTTCGTCAGATTTCTGTATAGGTAAATATCACCCTCAACGGATACCATCGATATCTCTGCTCAAGCAAATGTCCCTGTAATTCTGTTTAACTTCCTAGATCTGTGTAATTGTGTGCATGATTGTGTAATATTTGTATACAAACATTTTATTCTTGCAAAGTAAACAATTCCCCTTTTTAAACTTTGACTTGAGTCTCGTGTTGATTCCTTGGGAGCTTAGGGGAAGTCCAGCCTCTGTATACACCGGTGAAGATCCGCAAACGCCTACTGCTGATTGTTAAGAGCTAATATTTCCCCAAATATTAATAAAATAAAGAGCAGTCAGGCTAACAAAGCCACTCTGAGACTCCTTCAGGTAGTGAAGGGCGGGGTATAAGTCCAAACTCCCCCCCCCCTTAGTCAGTTGTTTCTTTTCTGACCTGAGAATCCCGGACCCTTCAGCCATTCCTCATAGAGGAGGGTGCTCCAACCCCCTAATCATCTTGCTTGCTCTCCTCTGTACTTTTTCCAGCTCTGCAATGTCCTTTTTGAGATATGGTGGACAGAACTCTAGACATTATGCCCCTGTATAGACCTATGGTGTAGCCTCATTTGCCCCTGTATACCTGAAGGACTGTGTTCCTAAAAGACTAAACAAACGACTGGCTGAACTGACTGGAGAGTCCAGCCTGCACTTGGAGAAGAAGATGAATGGATTCTAGATCCTTAGCCATCCTGCCCAGTCTTGCCACAGGGGGACATCCAGAGCTATTAGGACTTTCAGTGTTTAAACTCTTGACTGTGCCTCTTATAAAACGGTCTCAAGCAAGGAGCGCAGGAGCTGTAAGAAAATACGACCTCCACAAATATTTCTGCTATACCTCTACATGATATCACATGTTTGGGGAGGGATTTCCTAGAGGTATGTCCTTGACTGTTCAAAGGGTCGTGGTTCAGTGACAGAGCCTCTGCTTGGCATGCAGAAGTTCCCAGGTTCAATCCCCAGCATCTCCATTTAAAAGATCTGGCAGTAGGTGATGTAAAAACCTCTTTCTGAGACCATGAAGAGGGGCTGTGGTTCAGTGGGAGAGCATCTGCTTGGCATGCAGAAGGTCCCAGGTTCAATCCCCAGCATCTCCAGCTAAAAGATCTGGCAGCAGGTGATGTGAGAGACCTCTGCCTAAGACCCTGGAGAGCTGCTGCCGGTCTGAGTAGACGTTGATGGACCAATGTTCTGATTCAGTAGAAGGCAACTTCATGTGTTCACGTGTACTATCTGATCCTTTTAACCGGAGATGTCAGGGATTGAATTTGGGACCTTCTGCATGCCCAGCAGATGGTACGCTAGGGGTTATTATGAAGGGAATTGAAAACAAATCAGCCAGTATCATGATGTTCCTGTATAAACCTATGGTGTGGCCTCATTTGAAATACTGTGTCCAGTTCTCATCACCGCATCTTAAAAAAGATACTACAGTATTGGGAAAGCTGCAGAAAGGGATGACTAAAGGGATAGAACACCTTCTCTATGAAGAAAGGTTAAAGAGGCTCGAATTCCTTAGTTTGGAGAAATGATGATTGAGGGGAGACGCGATAGAGGTTTACAAAATTATGCATGGGATAGAGGAGGTCGAGAAAGAAGTCCTTTTCTCCCTTTCTCACAATACAAGAACTCATGGGCACTCCATGAAATTAATGAGATTAGAATGGACAAGGGGGGGGCCGCGATATTCGCGGGGGATAGAAGCTGACAGCTGCTCCTCCTTCCTCCGCCCCCTCCCCCCCCCCCAGAGACTCCCGGCGGGCCTCGGCACCTCTCACCGGGCCCACCGCTCGCCCCCTTCCCCCTCCTCCGTGGGCTGTCGGCTGGCCTCGGCGACTCTCGACGGGCCGCTGCCGTTCCAAGAGCGTTCCCCGCGCATGCGCAGGGGGCACTCTTTTACTTTTCGGGAGATTTAAAGATCCCCCGAAAAGTTTTTGATAGATTTCGGAACCCCCCCTCTGCCCTCCAAGTGCCCCCCCGCACGGATTTAAGTATCCGCACACGGGGGGGGGGGCACTTGGGAATTAGATATAGAGATAAAACGAAGTACTTCTTCACCCAAAGAGTAATGAACATGTGTAATTCATTGCCACAAGAAGTGGCGGAGGTTACAAGAATAGACAGCTTCAAGAGGGGACTGGATAAACATATGGAACACAGATCCATCAGTGGCTATTAGCCACAAGGTACAGAGGGAACACTCTGAGGCAGTGATGCTCTGTATTCCTGGTGCTTGTGGGGGGGGGAGAGTGGGAGGGCTTCTGGGGTTCTGGCCCTTCTGCTGGACCTCCGGAGGGCACCTGGGTTTTGGCCACTGTGTGACACGGAGTGTTGGAATGGATGGGCCACTGGCCTGATCCAACATGGCTTCTCATATGCTCTTATGTTCTCTACCACCGAGCCCTGGCCCCATCCTTGCTCAGGCTGCGGGAGATCGGTGCATGAGAAACACACTGGTAAGTGCTTGCTGGGAGCTGGTGATGCTCAAGTATCCCCTGTGGGGCAGCACCTGTTCAGGTAAACGTTTCTCTCACCGTACACGACACCGAACGGCTCACATGTTTATCCAGATGGTGCTACGAGGCAGTGGCAGCTGGGGCCATCCGCCCGCTATGCTTTCTCGCCATCGCACGGCATCTGCAACCATATGGAACCGTCTATCC
This sequence comes from Lepidodactylus listeri, assembly GCA_029233225.1. Classification (NCBI taxonomy): domain Eukaryota; kingdom Metazoa; phylum Chordata; class Lepidosauria; order Squamata; family Gekkonidae; genus Lepidodactylus; species Lepidodactylus listeri. Next base: position 178,861,881 of record JARCFY010000001.1, on the reverse strand, counting down.
ATTAGGAAGAGACGATTTCCAGACAGCGGAGCTTTCCCTCTCGAACAGAACTATTAGGCGTGGTGTCCCTGACCGAGAACAGACTTGCGCGGGACGAGAAAGAAAATTGAGTACGTGTGTGCGTGAGCTTAAGCAGTCTTAGAGGGGTCACGCAAAGAACCGTCTCTGATTTTAAATCATCCTTTCTGAACGCTTGTCCTTTAAAAAAAAAAACAGAAGGAGCCTTTTATCCACCAGATTAACCTCAGCCTGGCTTGATTAACCTGCAGCTGGATTGTTTCTCCTTCACGGCCCGTCGGATGACTTCATTATTAAACGGCATCTTTCCTCGGAGTGGAGGATCAGGAAGGGCGACCGAGAAGGGTACAAACTAAAATAGCAACCATCTGACTGGCCAGGGCAGGGCAGTTTGCAAAGGCCCCATGTGGAGTCATTTTCAAAGTGTCTACGGTCAGGTGTCCCCTTCCGCTCTGCCCCGAAATCCAGATGGTGAAACTTTTCATGGCTGTTGCTGTGTCAGGGAAAACTTTACTTGCGGAGTCTCTGTTCAGGGTGTAGCAATTCAAGATACAGAAGTCCCGGAAGAAAAGAATGTGCCTGCCAGGGTTGCTCCTATCCCCACACCTTGTACATCTATTTCATTTATTTTACAAAATTTATATCCTAAATTTCTGCCCTCACAAGGGCCTCCAAGGTAGCCAACAAAGTAAAACATACCTACGAAAGCCACATTTTAAAATGAGCAGAAGAGGAGGAGGAGGAGGAGGATGGGGGGGAGGAGGAAGAAGAAAAAGAAGAGGAGGAGGAGGAAGAAGAAGAAGAAGAAGAAGAAGAGAGATTGGAGTTATACCCCATTCTTCACTCGGAAGAAGAAGAAGAAGAAGAGGAGGAGGAGGAGATATTGGAATTATATCGCATTCTTCACTTGGAAGAAGAAGAAGAGGAGGAGGAGGAGGAGGAGGAGGAGGAGGAGGAGGAGGAGGAAGAAGAAGAAGAAGAAGAAGAAGAAGAAGAAGAGAGATTGGAGTTATACCCCATTCTTCACTCGGAAGAAGAAGAAGAAGAAGAGGAGGAGGAGGAGATATTGGAATTATATCGCATTCTTCACTTGGAAGAAGAAGAAGAGGAGGAGGAGGAGGAGGAGGAGGAGGAGGAGGAGAGATTGGAGTTATACCCCATTCTTCACTTGTAAGAAGAAGAAGAAGAGGAAGAGGAAGAAGAAGAAGAAGAAGAAGAGAGATTGGAGTTATATCCCATTCTTCACTTGGAGTCTCAGAGCAGCTTAGAATCTCCATCCCCTTCTTCTCCCCACAACAGAAACTCTGTGAGGTAAGTGAGGCTGAGAGAGCTCTGAGAGAACAGCTCCGAGAGAACTGTGACTAACCCAAGGTCACCCAGCAAAGAGAGCTCTCCGCCCCACTTACCTCACAGGGTGACTGTTGTGGGGAGAGAAAGGGAAGAGACTGTAAGTCGCTTTGAGACTGTGCATGAACAGCAGGGTATAAATCCAGCTCTTCTTCTTCTATGTGGGGACAGGTAGCCAAGTGTCCTGGGTGAACTCTTTGATCGCGGTCTCAGATCTTTAGAAGGAAAAAGATCTTTATTTACTGAAATACAATCTTGATTCACGAGAGCACAAGAATGCTACCTCAAAAGACTACAGGGTTTTACAGAACTAAGAAAACAAACACACGAATTGTATAGTCACTGGTGTTACCTTGGAACTCCCTCCTGTGGAACGGACACAAGCCTGCTGAAACATTGAAACACTGAGGCCAGTCAAAAGGTGTACTTCACTCTGTCTCTCCCCCTGGTTCATGGCTTGTGAGCCTTCTCATAATGCCTCACACTGATTGCTAGAAAAGACAGTTTCTCAGTGTGCACGGGACAGCTACTACTCTTTACCCTCTGTCCACTTCGACACAATGCCACGCTATACTAGCCAAGCATGAAGACGGCCTGTATTCTATAGGATGGCTAAGACAGATGACTGAAGCATTCCATTTTGAGATGCTTGAAGCTAGTAAGGTCTAAAGTTCTTTCAGATAAGCAGATTTTATGTAGTAATAGTGAAGTTTATTTGTTTTATGTCTTTTTGCCTGCAACTGAGTGGTTTATGCTTTGCGACACTCCTTAGGTTAATAAATTTGATTTATATTTCAGTTTTTGTCTGGAATCACTGACTCAAACATAGGTGCACCCCGGAATGAATCCTGAGAGTGGGAAGCCGAGGCCTTGTAAAGGCAGAAGTCTCACTCTCGAAAAATAAAAAAGGAGAGTGCGTCTGGACTGCCCGACTCCTGGAGTGGCTGTTTATAGCGCCCAGAGTAGGAGGCAAAGGAGGAGGAGGAAGAAGAAGAAGAAAACGACAAGGAGGAGGAGGAGATTGGATTTATACCCCGCCCTTCACTACCTGAAGGAGTCTCAGAGTGGCTTACAATCTCCTTTCCCTTCCCCTCCCCTCAACAGACACCCTATGAGGCAGGTGGGGCTGAGAGGGCTCTTTCGAGGAATGCTCTTGACATATATATTTATATTTATTTATTTATTTATTTTAATTTACAGTTATATTCCGCCTTCCCTGACATTTGGTGGGCTCAGGGTGGCTAACAACACATAAATATACATTAAAATTCCAATCAAAACCGTCAACATCAGTATAAAACCATGACTATACAAACATATATGAACTTAGGCAGATCATGAGAGGGAGGGGAGGGGAAGAAGGAAGAGAAGGAGCAGGATTTATTCCCCGCCCTTCGCTCGGAGTCTCAGAACAGCTTTCAGTCTCCTTCTCTCCACAAGAGACACCTTGTGAGGCAGATGGGGCCAAGAAGAAAAAGAAGAGAAGAGATTAGATTTATACCCCGCCCTCCACTTGGAGTATCAGAGCGGCTTACAAACTCCGTTCCCTTCCCCTCCCCACAACAGACACCCTGTGAGGTAGGTGGGGCTGAGAGAGCTCTGAGACAACTGCCCTTGAGAGAACAACTGGTACAGAGCTATGGCTTGCCCAAGGTCATCCAGCAGGTGCAAGTGGAGGAGTAGGGAATCAAACCCGGTTCTCCCAGATTAGAGTCTGCGCACTTAACCACTACACCAGACTGGCTCTCATCCTTAAATGGGAGGGTTTCTGTTTGACCTAACCTGAAAGTGGGCTTGAGCCCCCCACGTGGGCTGCCTTGCATCCGGCTCCAATTAAGTCACGGTGCCATGGCCCTGAGCCTTTTACAGTCCAACTCTGGATATCATAGAATCATAGAGTCGGAAGGTACCTCTAGGGTCATCTAGTCCAACTCCCTGCACAATGCAGGAAATTCACAAATATTCCCCCCCACACACACCCAATTACCACTGTCCCGTGCCCAGAAGATGACAAAAAACCTCCAGGATCCCTGGCCAAACTGGCCTGGAGAACAATTGCTTCCTGACCCCAAAATAGTGATCACCATTTCCCTGGGCGTGTCAGAAAGGGCCACGAGAACTAAGCACTGAGGCAACCCTTCTTGCCCTCCCTTCTCATGATCTGCCTAAGTCCACAGAATCAGCTTTGCTGTCAGATGGCCATCCAGCCTCTGTTTGAGAACCTCCAAAGGAGGAGAGCCCACCACCTCCTGGGGAAGCCTGTTCCACTGAGGAACCGCTCTAACTGCCAGGAAGTTCTTCCTCACGTTTAGCCGAAAACTCTTCTGATTCAATTTCAACCCGTTGGTTCTGGTCCGACCTTCTGGGTGGGGCACGAGAAAACAACTTATGCACCGTCCTCTCTAGGACAGCCCTTCAAGTTCTTGGAGATGGTTATCATATCACCTCCCAGTCGTCTCCTCCCCAGGATAAACATATCCAAATACCCATCTCTTTCCCCCTTATTGGCAGGTGGGCAAATGAAAGTCAGCCCCCTATCCATTTGTTTCTATAAAGGAAAAGCAATCTCCTCTCAGCCTGAAACTTTAAGAGTTTATTCTGTTTCCAGGAAAGAATGTTTTCTTGGTGTTCAGGGCCTCCCTGGGCATTAATCAAGGAATCCGAAATTTCTCCATCACCCCACTGTTCAACTGCATTATGAACTGAGAGCCAGTTTGGTGTAGTGGTTAAGGGCGCGGACTCTAATCTGGGAGAACCGGGTTTGATTCCCCACTCCTCCACTTGCACCTGGCTGGATGACCTTGGGCAAGCCATAGCTCTGTACCAGCTGTTCTCTCAAGGGCAGTTCTGGAAAGAGCTCTCTCAGCCCCACCTACCTCACAGGGTGACTGTTGTGGGGAGGGGAAGGGAAAGGAGATTGTAAGCCGCTCTGAGACTCCCAAGTGAGTGAAGGGCGGGGTATAAATCCAATCTCTTCTTCTCTTCTTCTTCTTCTTCATCCCCCCTTAACCCCCCACAGTTTCCCCTGGTTTGGGATGTCAGCAGAGATTATGCACATGTGTGATCAGTGTTTAGGCGGTGGTAGGTGCACGGCGACAAGTTGTGTGGCGTTAGTCCCATCATGCCCTCAATGAAACTTGTTCATCACTGCGAAACTCTGAGCTTCAAAGCCGGTTGCGTTCCAGGCGCATGCACAGAACTTCTTAAACGATAAGCTTTGACTCAGTGAAATTCCTGTTCATTGCGGCGAACTACGTGACCAGACTGCCCGACTATGCAGCCTTTGGTTTGGTATCTTCCCTGTAGCTGTGTCAATTCTATCGATCGTTTCCCACAGATGTTCATGCAGCTGTTGTTCCACATTCAGATCCAAAACCCTTTCCTGTTCTTGGCTTTCTCACTCTCTCTTTCTCTCTGTAACCTCAAAGAGGTAGAGGGAGAAATCTTAAGAAGGTCAACTCAGAATGAAGTCCCATATTATTCAATGGGGTTTATTCCCGGGGATTGCTGCCTGAATGTGGTTGAATCTCCAGCTAGGTCTCTGCTGTGGCTGGTACTGAGGGGTGGCTGTGGGGCTAGTGAACCTCACCATCCATTCACAGGTGGCAAAAAGATAAAATATATGCACCAACAGTTTGAGTCAGGAGAAAACTGTGGGAAAGCAGACCTATTTCCCACAGCCACTGCTCCGCCCCCACTCTTCCCTTTGCCCCGATTGTGTCAATTTCACACTGTTTGCTGCGGACTGCATTTTGCCCCACAGCTTGGCCCGATTTCCGCTGTGTCTACTCAATCCTGTTATTTGAGGATCGAGTAGACGCGGGGGGAATCAGGCGAAGCTGTGGGGTAAAATGCGGCCGCGCAGCAAATAGTGGGAAATTGACACTTATGATCGGGGCAAAGGGAAGAGCAGGGGCGGAGCAGCGGCTGTGGGAAATCGGTCTCACTTTATTCTCCTGAAGACAATTTAAGAATAAATACTGAACCAATTTCACTCCAAATCACTAGTAGGTCACCCATCGCAACCCTTAACTGTCTCTCAAGATTTCACAAGCAAACCAAAACACGACTTTTGTTGATGACCTCATTGTGTGTGCAAAGTGCGATGAAGTCACAGGTGACTCACGGCAACCCTGTAAGGGTTTCAAGGCAAGAGATGAACAGAAGTGGTCTGCCATTGCCTGCCTCTGCATAGCGACCCTGGATTTCCTTGGTGGTCTCCTATCTAAATAATAACCACCGACAACCTCTATTTGGAGGTGGTGAAAAGTGCTCTCCAGTTGCAGCTGACTTAGGGTGACAGTTTATTTATATATTTTATTCAATTTATATTCTGCCCTCCACATACGGCAGGCTCACGGTGGGTTCAATCAATTTTAGTAAAAAATATACAGTGTACAAAAATTAAAGCAGTTAAAGCACCAATAAAACACGACGACATCGTTCATCCGGTGCAAGTAAAAGTTAAAGCCTCACAGATATGTCATCTCTTTCAAGACTTGGTAGTTAGATGGTAATGCAGTTCTGACCCACTGAGGGGAGGCCTAGTACAGAGGGAGGGACGTCCGTCGCCCTAGTTAAAAGCCTGGCAGAAGAGCTCCATCTTGGCAGAAGAGCTCCATCTTGCAGGCCCTGCAGAACTGTAAAAGATCCCGCAGGACCCTGATCTCATACGGGAACTCATTCCACCAGGTAGGGGCCAGGGCTGAAAAGGCCCTGGCCCTAGTTGAAACAAGGTGGACACCCCTGGGGCCGGGGACCACTGAAGATATTGGTTGGCAGATTGTAAAGCCCTTCGGGGCTCATAGAGGAAGAGGCGGTCTCACAGATATGCAGGCCCCTGGCCGTATAAAGGTAAAGGTTTCCCTTGCTCAAAAGCCAGTCGAATCTGACTCTAGGGGGTGGTGCTCATCTCCATTGCCAAGCCAAAGAGCCAGTGATGTCCAAAGATGCCTCCGTGGTCATGTGGCCGGCATGACTAAACGCCAAGGTGCACGGAATGCTGTTACCTTCCCACCAAAGTGGTACCTATTTATCTACTTGCAATTTCTTGTTTTTGAACTGCTAGGTTGGCAGGAGCTGGGGCCAGAGACGGGAGATCACTCTGTCACGTGGCACTCGGGCCTCGAACTGCCAATCTACAGACCTTCCAGCCATGGGCAAGACCTCCTTGATCTAAGATCAGCACTTCGTCCACTGAAGTCTATTCATGACTGGCTTCCTATGGTTGTGATCATACACACAATTAGACCTGAAATAGGTGCAAATGCTGGGCAGATTTAATGGGAGCGATCAGACAACAACATCTGGGAAATGCCCTGCAGCTGTCAGCAACCCGTTTTGCTCCGCCGCAAAAGCGGAGTTAAAAGACACCAGGGAAAAATTGGTAGTAAACAGGCTGCGATGGGCCACAGGTGGACTTTCCCCTGTCTGATCACTCCAGCGCACTCTCATGCCATCAGGATGGTCTGATCAGGCCATCCTGACTCCATGCCGTTTTCCCCCCCTCGCAATATGTACATCATCGTACACTCCATAGGGAGCCCTCAGTGCAGAGATGCAATCAATCGGTCCCTCGTTTAAGCGCATGGGGAAAAAACAGGTCCAAAAAAACCCCAACTTACCCACAGTTGCATCTGATCACTCACTGATGGACTGTGCCCACAGCTGCAAAGGAAGGTGTGATCATGCAACTGTGGGTCAAATTCCGCCAGAGGAAATGCCCCCCTTTATCTCAGGAGTGACCGTAACCTAAAGATAGTTCTCACAGATTCTACCAAGATATGGCCATGAGCCCATCAGGATCTGTAATCCAGGTTGCTAAACACGGAACCTTCTCTAAGTGACACAGCTTTGCCAACGCTTGCCTGAACACATTCCCAAAGAATTCTATGATCAAGGACAGGAGAGATGGAATTCTGACAGCCCCCGAGGAGCCAAGCGCCAATTCTTCCGCATGGTCCTTTCTCTCCAAGCTTGAAAACACGCCAACTGTTTCCTGGGGCTACAGCCTTAGAGATGTATGTAATTCTATGCATGGCTACATTCCCTTTGACATTATTGTAGTTTGTAACAATAATGCAGGTTTTCAGCCCGGCAATGCCCATAATTATTTGAACAACCGGTAAAATGGATTATTATTATGATTGGTGGCTATAGTAGTTCAGTATTAATCCTTTGATGGTATTCAGCGAACAAAACATTGTGCACCGAATGAATTCTCAATTAATTTTCTTTCCACTGCTACCCTAGAGGAAGGGAGAACTGGCCTGGTACGTAGGATAATATTAAAACAAATATATATTTTTTGCCATTAGTGACAGCCTTTTACGGTTTTCAAGGCATGAGACGTTCCGAGGAGGTTTGCCATTACCTGACTCTGCACAGCAATCCCAGTATTCCTTGTTGGTCTCCCATCCAAGAACTAACCAGGGTTGACCCTGCTTAGCTTCCGAGATCTGATGAGATCAGGCTAGCCTGGGCCATCCATGTCAGAGCACATGAATAGAGGTGGTTTGCCATTGCCTGCCTCTGCATAGCAACCCTGGACTTCTTTGATGGTCTCCCATCCAAGTAATAACCAGGGCCGACCCTGCTTAGCTTCCGAGATCTGGCTAGCCTGGGCTTTAGACATGCAGAAACTTTAGACCGTAGAATGTTATAGTGCAGGATTTGTAGGGCTCAAGTGTGGCATTTGCTGCCGAGTGCAGAATTCGATACCCTGAGAAGCTCAGCTTCCATCTTGGAAAAAATATCTGCTTCCTTTCCCACCCATTTCATTCACTTCATTCCATGGACAATGTCCAGGGAAACTGGGTGGAACAAGCAGAATTTCCCGTGGGCAGGAATCCAGATCGTCCGCCCCTTAGCTTTCTGCCCCCTTCCCTAGGCCAGGAAGAAGGGAGAATAAATTATGCAAAATAAAGAAATGCATGAAAAATTTAATAATTTATGTTGGTCTCAGGACTCAGGTTTTTGTGATGCAGAACTGGGTCACCATGGTGAGGAATATCTGGTTTTAGTGCAAAGAACTGCTATGGCTTAAGCCTGCGGTACTTCTTGGGTGGGGAGGGGCCGTGGCTCAATGGCAGAGCATCTGCTCGGCATGCAAAAGGTCCCAGGTTCAATCCCTGGTATCTCCAGTTAAAAGGCTCAGGAAGGAGAGAAGAGAAGAGAGAGATTCGACTTATACCCCACCCTTCACTACCCGAAGGAGTCTCAGAGTGGCTCTCCTTTCCCTTCCCCTCCCCACAACAGATTCCCTGTGAGGTAGGTGGGGCTGAGAGAGCTCTTTTGAGAACTGCTCTTTCCAGAACAGCTCTGAGAGAACTTGTGATTGACCCAAGGCCACACCAGCAGCTGCATATGGAGGAGTGAGGAATCAAACCCGGTTCTCCCAGATCAGAGTCTGCGCTCCTGACCACTACATCAAACCACTATATCAAACTGATGTGAGAGATCCCTACCCGAGACCTTGGACAGCCACTGAGTAGACAGCACTGACACTGATGGACCGAAGGTCTAATGCAGTATAAGGCAGCATCATATGCTCATATGATACGTCGGTTCAGATACTGTGGAATTCACTGCCGGTAGACAGATGACGGCCATTAGCAGAGAGCTTTAGAAGGTGATTAGACAGATACATCATGCTTTATCCTTATCTGAGAGCCAGTTTGGTGTAGTGGTTAAGTGCGCAGACTCTAATCTGGGAGAGCCGGGTTTGATTCCCCACTCCTCCACTTGCTCCTGGCTGGATGACCTTGGGCAAGCCATAGCTCTGTACCAGCTGTTCCCTCAAGGACAGCTTGGGAAAGAGTTCTCTCAGCCCCACCTACCTCACAGGGTGTCTGTTGTGGGGAGGGGAAGGGAAAGGAGTTTGTAAGCCGCTCTGAGACTCCAAGTGAGTGAAGGGCGGGATATAAATCCAATCTCTTCTCTCCTTCTTCTTCCTCTACACCAAGGTAGAAGACTTGGATCCCAGAGGTCACTGGTGTATAATGGGAACCTCCCTAGACAGAGGCAGCAGATCTCTGAATACCAACATTGGGATGCGGCAGCAGTTGAGGACCTCAGCCTCTATGCCATTCGCTGAGGGCAGGTGTAGTGGTTAGAGTGTCAAATGAATACCTGGGGCAACCGGGTCTGAATCCCACACTCCACCACGGAAGCCTGCCGAGTGATCTTCAGTTAGGGTCGCCCAAGGTGGAGGCCGGAGATCTGCTGGGATTACAACTGATCTCCAGGCAACACAGATCAGTTCCCCGAGAGAAAATGGTGGCTCTGGAAGGTGGACTGTATGGCGTTATATCCCACTGAGGTTCCTCTACTCCTCAAACCCTACCTTCCCTGGCGTCTACCCCCCAAATCTGCAGGAATTTCCCAGAACGACCCTAATGGGCCAATCACAACTTGTCAACCTAACCAAGGTTGTTGTTATGAGGATCAAGTGGGGGAGGAGGGAACCATGTGAGAAGCTGCTTTGAGGCCCAGTTTGGGGAGAAAAGAGGAATAAGCGTTGTTACTCATTTGTTGACTTTCTAGGGTAACTGGTTGGCCAATGTATGAAACATGATGCTGTACTAGTGTCAGCTATGCTGCCATGGAGAAGGTGGGAGGGGAAGTGCGCCTCTGGTATTCTAAGTTTCGATTCTCCTGCATCCTTTAACTCCTGCTCTGACAAAGCCTGACCTTGGAAATTAGGAAGACATTCACTGCTCTCCCGCTGGGAACTAAGAGCGGTTAGTTCACGCACGAATGTAACCTGCTGCTTATTGGCTTATATCCATCAGAAGACCCTTGTTTGAACATGGTATATCTACTCCTTCCCACCCTTGTCCCAGTAGTCTTAACACGAAAAGTGTTTAGAGCAATGCAGTATACTGAATCAATAAACTGATCCTGTTTAAGGAACGTTGTTGGTTTCTGATCACTGGGGACTCTGACAACTAGATGGATCACTGGTGGTGAGAGTTAGTGGGGCACATCTTATGTTTTTAGGTGGTGTGAGATTTTTGGGGTTCGGTGCAACTCTGGTTTAGGAAATATCTGCAGGTTTTGTAGGCTTGCCAGCCTCCAAGTGGGGGGCGAGGGATCCCCCACTTTTGCGGGCTCAGGCTCACCGCCGGCCAGCTGGCCATCAGGGGAAACTCCATAGGCGTAGAGTACGGTGGGGCTCGAGGGCATGAGCCACCCCCGAAATTTCCCGGGAGGGGGGCTCAGCCACCCCCGGGAAAACGGAGCGCCTGCCACCGCGCCTCCCTGGGTCCTTCCGAGGCCCGGCAGCCGCTGCTGGAGAGGGAGAGGGAAGGGGTGGCGGGGAGGGGAAGAGAGGCACCGGCAGCAGTGGCTGGTGGGCCTTGGGAGGGCCCGGGGAGACGGGCGGTTTCCTGGGGGGGGGAGAACTTTGTCCCAGCAAGTGTGTGCACTTCGCGCGCGCGCTCTAAGGAGCCCCCGCCCCCCCCCCGGATTTCCAAAACTCTATGCCCCTGGGAAACTCCACCCCCAAAAGACATCCCTCATCAATGTCGTCAACACGATGATGTCACATCACGATGACGACACTCTACTTTTCCAGCAAAACTCTATGGTTTGTAGCCATTGTTGTTGTAGAGTTTTGCCCGAAAAGCAGAGTGCTGCCCTGATGTCACTTACATGATAATGTCACTTCTGGAAGTGATTTAATCATTTACTTATTTATTAGGTTCACTTTTACCCCGCCCTGCCCATTGAAGCAGGCTCAGGGCGGCTTACATAACCAATAAAATCGTACATTTCAATATAAAATACATAAAATCAATAAAACCATGCATTTAAATTAAATTACACAAAGAGTTTAAAACCATAGTATATACCGTTGGCGGCACGATATAATAAAGTGCATCTAGAGCATGTTCTACGGTGCAACCACTTTGCATAACTTCTACTGGCAGATCGGTGCCGGCTCAGTCGATAGATACTGCTCCTACTGGAATGCCTGTCAAAAAAGCTCCATTTTCACAGCTCTGTGGAACTGCTGGAGGTCCCGTAGGGCTCTGATCTCACTAGGGAGCTCATTCCAGTACATTGGAGCCGCCAGGGAGAATGCCTTGGTCCTGGTCGATATCATCCTGGCGTCCTTAGGACCAGGAAGGGCCAGGTGGTTTTGTGTTCCTGACCGCAGTGCTCTCCGGGGAACATACGGGGAAAGGCAGTCCCTCAAGTAGACAGGTCCCTGACCATAAAGGGCTTTAAAGGTCAAAACCAGCACCTTGAAGCGAATCCGGAATGCTATTGGCAGACAATGCAGTAGCTTTAGCACAGGCTGGATGTGCTCCCGCATAGGGAGGCCCATCAACAACCTGGCTGCAGCATTCTGCACCAGCTGTAGTTTCCAGAGTTGCCTCAAGGGCAGCCCCATGTAGAGAGCATTACAGTAGTCTAACCTCAAGGTAACCATTGCATGGATCACTGAAGCCAGATCTTCGCGTTCAAGGAAGGGAACCAACTGCCTGACCAGCTGAAGGTGGTAAAAGGCTGCCTTGGCAGTGGCTGCTACCTGGCCTCCGTTGCCAAGGAAGCATCCAGGAGCACTCCCAAACTCCTGACCTTCAGCGCTGGCACCAACGGTGCCCCACTGAAGGCCGGTAATGGGATCCCTGCCCCCGGCCCACTCCGATTCAGGTAAAGGACCTCTGTCTTCATCGGATTCAACTTCAGTCGGCTCAGCCTAAGCCATCCAGCCATGTCCTACAGCGCCTGGTCCAGGTCTTCTGGGGTAGAGTCAGACTGGCTGCCCAACCGCAGAGAGCTGGATGTCATCCGCATATTGGTGACACCCTAGCCCGTGCCTCCGAGCAATCTGGGCAAGGAGGCACATATAGATGTTAAATAACACTGAGGAGAGCACTGCCTCTTGAGGAACTCCACAAGTTAGTGGGTGCCTCTGGGACAGCTGCTCCCCAAGAGCCACCCTTTGTCCCCGACCTTGGAGGAAGGAGACAAGCCATTGCAAGGCCAGCCCCTGAATCCCATGTTGGCGAGGCAGTGGGTAAGCAACTGGTGATCGACTGTGTCGAATGCCGCTGGCAGGACTAACAACAGCAGCACTGCCATCCTGCCCCAATCCAGATGCCTCCGGAGATCATGTCAACAACATCCTCACCTACCCGTAGGAATGCCCCCCAAATCCCCCCACTGGCAGCAGGTAAGGACCTGGCAACCCCAAGGTTTTGAGTGTGGAGTCTAGGGAGGGCAGGGTTTGAGAAGGGGAGAGACTTTGTAGGTATAATGCCATATATTCTACCCTCCGACACAGCCATTTCTCCAGGGGAACTGATCTCTGTCATCTGGAGACCGGTTGTAATCCCAGGAGATCTCCAGGCCTCACCTGGAGGCTGGCAACCCTAGCAGTGAATGGGGGCACCCAAAGGAGCACAACTAAAGAGTTATCGGGGGCAAAGGGAGAAGAACATTCTATTTCAATGAAATTGCTATTGACACAAACTGGAACCAGTGATTTGCTGGGCGTTAAGTCACAAAATGGCACCCAGAATCTACCTGGAACATCTCCCTTGCCTCAACTGTTTGCTCTGTAGAGGGCAGGCAACAAACGCCTCACTACATTTCCAGTTTCTCTGTGAACCATGAGAAGACTGTAGCCAGTAACATAAGCTTCCCTTGAGACCCGTTAATCTCATGTTCCTTAGCCCTGCCTTTAGCGCTCTCCCGCCTGACTTTTCCAGCCCAGGGTAAGGTAAGAGGAGAAGTGAAAGGCACACGGGAAAGAGGATGAGACCGGTAATTAACCACAAAGCGAACAAGAAACAAGGCTTGGTTAGGAATGCAAAGCCATGTCTAACAGCAAAACATGGCCACTTAGCGGTTTATTAAACATGTGTGGTGGAAGTTTCCCATTGGTCAAAGAAATACGAGTGCTGTTCTGTGCCACAGAATGACTTGCCCTGGGCCAGAGATGGCCAACGAAGTCCCCTAGGCCAGACGTGGCTCCCAGAGCACCGGGTGGTTCACCAAATTGTATTGAAGGATGGTTCAAAAAGACCATTTCCTATCTTGTTTATAGGAGAGCCATCCATGTGCGAGTCACACAAGTTTTATTGTGTTGCTCCTTCATGCTCTTTTCTACACAAAAGGTCCTTCCTAAAAAGGGACGGCCATCTTTTATCCGGGCCCCTGACCATCTTGGAGCAGTGTGATTCCTTAGGAACGCTGGACAATATTGCTTAAATAAAACTTTATCTGCCCAGGTTCCCTGGCCCTCTGGAGTGGTCAGCTTAAATCAAGTGAGAGGGCAATTAATTAATTAATTAATCAATCAATCAAATTTAATGTCTAGCTTTCTTCTTTGTGGAGTTCGAGGAGGCTTACAAACATGGATAAAACACATCAGATTGGATACATTGAGACACAGAGCCAAAATTTAAAACTGTTACTTAGGACGGCTAACAAATTTAACTAATTCAGTCCTAAGTAAAAACCGTCTTCACCTGCCTCCTAAAGATCAAAAATTGGGGGTAGGGGTTTCAGGTGCACCTCCCTGGAGAGGCTGTTACATAATTTTGGGACTGTCACCGAAAAGGCCCTCTCTTGTGTACCCACCAAATAAGCTTCTTTGATTAAGAACATAAGAAGAGCCCTGCTGGATCAGACCGAAAGTTCATCTAGTCCAGCATCCTGTCTCTTAGGCTGTGGAGCCCTCTTGGATTTAAAGGGACAGCGTTTTTTTATTTCGGCTGGTGGCGGAGGAAGAGGTGTGCGGCGGTGGCGGAAGAGGTGTGCGGCAGTGGTGTGCGGCAGCAGAAGACGCATGCGGCGGCGGCAGAGGAGGCGGCTGGCGGCAGCCGGGGGAGGCACCCTTCCCCGAGCCCCGCCGGCCGCCTGGTAAGTTTGGGGGTTCCCCCCCCCTTTTGCACTTGGGCGCTTGAGTGGCCAAGCACCCAAGTGCAAAAGGGGAAAAAAACCCGGGAGGGACAATCTGGACACCCCTCTCTCACAATGATTGCGAGAGAGGGCTGTCCGGATAGGCTCAATTGTGGGTTTCCCGCGCAACCACCGGGAAAATACTTGATTTTCCCGGGGTCGAAAAACGCGGGGGGAACCCGCAATTGAGCCCGCTTCAGCGCGGGACTAGCCGCGGCCGTTGTGGACAGTCCCTTTAAATGCGGGAGGAAACAGCACTTGCTCCCGCATTAAAGGGCCGTGTGGCCACGGCCATACAGTGGCCAACCAGTTCCTCAGGAGGGCCAACAACAGAGCATAGAGAGGCTGAGGCCTTCCCTCACAAGAACATAAGAAGAGCCCTGATGGATCAGCCTGGTGGTCCATCCAGTCCAGCATCCCATCTCACACCATGGCCAACCAGTTCCTCTGGAGGGCCAACAGCAAGGCACAGAAGCCAAGGCCTTCCCCTGATGTTGCCTCTTGGCTTGGGGATTCAGAAGCTTAGTGCCTCGGAATGTGGAGGTCCCCCTCAGCCACCATGGCTAGCAGCCACTGATAATCTTATCCTCCAGGAATCTACCTAATCCCCTTTGAAAGCTGTTTCTTCCTATGGCCATCACTACATCCTCTGGCAGCAAATTCCACACTTTAATCCCTCTATGTGTCAAGCAGTGTTTCCTCTTATCCATCCTGCATCTGCTCCCCATCAGTTTTACTGGATGCCCTCAGGTTCTAGTATTTTGCCCCAAAACATAAAGAGTTTTACTCAAAAACTGGAGTGCCGCCGTGCAACGTCGGCAACGTGATGACGTCACTCCCAGGTGATGTCATCACACTGAGTGCATGAAGACCCCCAGAGAAGGCCCATCAAACCCCCCCACACCGTTTTCCAGGGAGGACCTGGCAACCCTGGATGGCATAACGATTCAAACAAAGAAGGTTATTCTCAGCATCAGCTACTCAAGATACTTTAACTTGAAACGCCAGCGATTGGGCATGAGAACTTCCACATGCAAAGCACACGTTCCACCAATGAGCGACGGCTCTTCCTGCAATTAAAAGGGCAGCACTCTAGCTCTAGGGCGTATAGCCTGGTGATACTGCAATGCTGCCATCTCGGGATTCTCCACCTTTGTGCCTGCAGACCCAAGTTGAAAAACAGGAGCATCCCTGGCTGAGACTTCATGCGGTCCGGGGCAAGCACATGGCCAGGCGCAGTCAGAGCTTCGCTCCAGAACACAATAGACTGGATTGTGATTTAGACCTATCGGTCAGCCAGGATGCGAATAGGGACCAATGATCTGGGGAAACTTAACTGTAATCCTATCAGAGTGTGTGGGCGAGGCTGGGGGCGCGGATTACATGCGCATATAAGCAGACCCCTGAGCCCAGCTCAGGCATGTGTTCTTGAACCTCCTAATAAACCATGAGCTGATTTCACTTGAAGGCGTCCCTGGACTGAGTACTTTATAGACTTGGTATTCCCCTTCCACTCAGCATAGCTTCGGTACCTTTAATGGCCATGTGATGGGAATGATGTTTTTAATGGACAGAAGTTCTGTAGCTCGAGAGCACGGGAGGCAGAAATCCAGCTGTTGTCCTTAATCACTGCAGCTCTCTGAGTCTGCTCCATTGTAAAGCTCTGTTTTCCACAGACAGGGGATCTCTGCTTTCCATGGTTGTTATCAGGGGCCCAAATCTTAACAGCTGCTCTACAGAGACCCTGGATCCTTTTTTGGAAACAAGAATAAGGGAAGGGAAGGGTTCACTATCACATCCTTGTTGAAACTGGCTACGGATGGGACAGGAAGAGAGAATGCAGGAATGGGAAGGTCGGAGACTCCATTTGGGCCAATGCCCAATTAAAGGAATCTAGCGAGATTAATTGATTCATCTATCATATCAATGTTGAGGGCCTGGTTTTCATCATATGGGGAAAGGGGACAACTGAGTTCATGGGAAGCTTGAAACCTCTTCACGGTGACCTGGATGTTAGAAATTACTGTTCCGGGAGCCTCAGAAGACAAAGGGGGATCTTTCTGAATGCTGTAGATTAAGCTGGCCCGTTCACGAGAATCCTTCTGAACCGGCCCATTCACAAAAACGAGATATCCTTTTCAGCTGCTGTTGGTTCTTCTCGGAGACCGAAAATGGTGTTCCTTTCGATGGTGATATTTTGCCCACCTAAGACGCCACCATAGTTTAGCTAGTGCTCCTAATGGGACACAACTTTCTGCAGTGGTCTCCATTGAAATCTGTCCCCGAGGTTGCCATATCCTGCAGTGATTTCCATGGAGAGCTTAGGCAACCAGGAAACAAAAGAGTTCTTTACATGTGTATAAAGCAGGAGGAGGTGGAAAGGAGCGGTAGGAAGAGAAACATCCTTGTCTATATAAATAATACAAAACGGTGTGTTGAATTATGTAAAAAAAAGGCACACCAGTAGAGACTTTGCTTTCCTTGTTTAATCATGCAAATACAAATCCTAGCTTTCAAGGTTAAGGCTTCAATTAGACCCTTCCGCCACGCCAGATGCCACTCCCAAGACCCATTTCTAACTCCAACATTAACAGCCTTCATTTACTTTTCCTCTCTAGAATATAAGAAGACGAAGAAGAGATTGGATTTATACCCTGCCCTTCACTACCCAAAGGAGTTTCAGAGCGGCTTACAATCTCTGTTCCCTTCCCCTCCCCACAACAGGCATCCTGTGAGGTAGGTGGGGCTGAGAGAGCTCTCTCAAGGACTGCCCTTGAGAGAACAGCTCTGAAAGAACTTGTGACTGACCCAAGGTCACACCAGTAGCTGCATGTGGAGGAGTGGGGAATTAAACCCGGTTCTCCAGGATTAAAGTATCCACTCCTAACCCCTACACCAAACTGGCTCCCATGTGGAATTCACTGCCACAGGAAGTGGTGGCAGCTACAAGCACAGACAACTTCAAGAGGGAATTGGATATACATCTGGAGCAGAGGTCTCTCAGTGCCTCTTAGCCACAAGGTATAGATGGAACATTCTGCCTGGGACAGTGATGCTCTGTCTTCTTGGTGCTTGAGGGACAACAGTGGGAGGCCTTCTGGAGTTCTAGCCCCGCTGGTGGACCTCCTGGTGGCACCTGGGTTTGGCCACTGTGTGACACAGAGTGTTGGACTGGATGGGCCACTGGCCTGATCCAACAGGGCTTCTCTTGTGTTCTTAAAGTGACAGCAAGTTGCACCCAGCTTATCCTGACCTCACAGGGATATCAAGGCGTGAGACTTCGGAGGTGGTTTGCCAGAATGCTCTTCCGCGATCATTCTGAAGCCGTTGGCCAACGCTGAAGCACCTGACTTTATTTTCAGAGGAGCTCTGCCTGCCACAGACAGACAGGTGGGCGGAGTCTCAGATGCAACTCCCCCTCAGCAACAAAAACCCCATGCCCTCTGCACACACTCTGCACACCTTTCACTGCCCTTCTGCCCCAAATTCATCTTTCCATAGGGCATTTCATTTTGATGTTCCGGGCATAAAAGGCAGACAGATCCCTCTAGACATTTCTTCTCTGCAAACCCGTAAATTGCTTGGCAACCAGCAAGCCTTTTAAAAGGCTTTGTTAGGCTGTGGAAGAGATGGGGTAGAAGAAATGGGGGGGGGGTGACAGGAAGGAATGCCTTTCCTAACTTTTCGAATGTCGGATGCCACCGGAAAAGCCTGATCTGAATTCTCCAAACGCGGCTTTTTCATCACCGCCGCGGCAGCCTCTCTCCGTTTCTATAAAGTCATCTCCATAAAAGAATGAGACTCAGTAGCTTTATGATAATTATAGAGCTGGGGGGTGAAAGTATTTCCTTGGCATTAATAAGTCTATTGTTATCGTCTCTGCCTTTAAAGGAGGGGGAAAAAACCCGCAGTGTTTCCGCCTGAAAGCCGAAATACAGGAATGCATTTAAAAGACATGTTTATTGAAGAGCACCGTTCAAAATCCGTGTCAAGTGCTCCTCGGGACCAAACACTGTTGCAGAAGATTGCCACCGATAGCTGGGCTTGATCGCTGGGCTTCTCTGGAGGTGGCTGTGGCTTAGGATGCACACTGATTTATTAAAATTTCAGAGCAGGGATATTTTTGGCTTTAAAAAGAAAGACTGAGCTTTGGCAAAGGGATTTCACATGCGGGTCGTACACGCAGCTACTGATAATGGGAAGTCCTTGTAAATGGCGGCGATCCCACTTGACTATTACACTTGATGGAAGCGACACACATCCTGACAAATGGGACATTCCGCCGCTCTTAACCACTACCCCACACTGGCTCTCCACTACTCCTCTCCCCACAGCAAGGCACCTTGTGAGGCAGGTGGGGCTGAGAGAATTCGGAGAGAACAGCGACTGGCCCAAGGTCACCCAGCAAGCCTCATGGGGAGGAGGAGTGGGGAATCAAACCCGGATCTCCAGATTAGAGTCAGCTGCTCTTAACCACCACCCCACATTGCACGGTCACTGTATAAAACAGGATGTTGGATTAGATCAACCCCTGGTCTGATTCAGCAGGGCTCTTCTGATGTCGTTGCCGATGCGGCTGTGTTATTATTAAACTTTTATACCACCCTCCCCACAAAGCGGGCTCAGAGCGGTACACAACAGGAGGACGAAAACAATTCATCGATGTATACATACAAATAAATACAAAGGTTTCAAAGACAACAATTAATATACAGAGTACAGCCCTATATGGCATCGTACTATGAATTTGCACCCAATTTGGCAGGGGAAAGAAGGTGAGAGGTGGTCAGTTGGCCAATTTGCTGTTAAAACCCCGTTGCTGCCCTCAACCGTATGCTTGGCGGAACACCTCTGCCTCACAGGCCCTGCGGAACTGGAACAGGTCCTGCAGGGCCCTGAAGTGATTCAGCCACAAGTTCCACCAAGTCGGAGCCAGGGCCAAGAAGGTTGAGGGCAGCCGGACACTAGCACAACCTCCAACCATTTGTGGACGCAGCAATAATCTTCTGTGTAAAGGAGAACTCTGCTGCCCAGAAGCACACAACCGAACAGTTCCTCGCTCACATTTCTAGTTACAAGAGGCACCTCAGGTTTACTCCAGCCATGTGAATAAGTGAATGAGTTATTCTTAGAAAAATGCCACAGTCAGAGGAAGTACTCTGTTTCAAAAGAACATTGTGCAGATCTTAAGAGGGAATTATCCTCTGGTTATAACAGCGATAGCTCCTGAATAGAGTCTATGGGAAAAAGCACTTGAAGATATGAAGCCGTCTTATAACCCTTGGTCCTTCAAAGTCAGTACTGTCTACCCAGACCGGCAGTGGCTCTCCAGGGTCTCAGACAGAGGTCTTTCACATCACCTACTTGATCCTTTTAACTGGAGATGCCGGGGATTGAACCTGGGACCTTCTGCACGCCAAGCAGATGCTCTGCCAGTGAGCCACAGCCCCTCCCCATTTGGGAAAAAGAAGAAAAACAAGGAATGCAAAGAGTTTTGTTTCAGAACACTGGAAATCACAACCAGAGAGGAAGGAAAATTTCACAGCCTGGTAAAATCTCATGAAAATGATATTCAGAATTAATCATAAGGGATGCAATAGCTCATGAAACTGCCTTATACTGAATCAGACCCTTGGTTCGTCAAAGTCAGTATTGTCTACTCAGACTGGCAGCAGCTCCCTCAGGTCTCAGGCACAGGTCTTTCACATCGCTGACTGCCAGATCTACTCTACCAAGACGGTGGAGGTCTAGGTGGTACAGAGAACTGCTACCAGCATCAAAAGTTATAATGTATTTATTAAAAAGAAAATGGTTGCAACCATACTTTTAGCACAGCACCAGTTTGAGCAGGGGGTCCAAAAGAAATGGGTAAAACAAAAATCCTCTGTCTCGCTCTCTGTACATGCCTTATCAGATCTTAAACTATAGAACAGGCTTAAGAGTTCTAGCTCTCTACAGAGTTGCCTTTATCTTGAAGCTTGCTCCAGCTCTTTAGGAGAGCACAAGCTCTCATGGCAGAAGACCAACATTTCATTGCAAGATCAATACATCTGGTGGCCAAACAGACTGTAGTACATGGGTGGACCTCTTCAGCATTTGAATGTATGGCGCACTGACAACCATTGCCAATTGACATATTTTTAGATATTTGGAAACCTGATGCTTATGTGTAGACTTGCCACCACTGCTGCATTTTCTATTTCTTTTCATGTTTGGGAGTTGCAATTATCATTATTTAATTAAAATATGTTTAAAAATGGGTGGACCTCTTCAAGTGAGGGTCAAAATGTCTGTTCGAAAGATGAAACACATAAGATTTGTAGCAGGGAAACCAAGCCAAGGCAGGTTCAAAGGAAGCCATCTGAGCATTCATCAGAATAGAAGAAGAGCTGCATCAGACCAGTGGTCCATCTAGTCTACCATCCTGTCTCGCACAGTGGCCAGCCAGTTCCTCTCAAGGGCCAACAACAGGGCATAGAGGCCGAGGCCTTCCCCTGAGAAGAACATTAGGAGAGCCCTGCTGGATCAGACCAATGGTCCATCTAGTCCGGCATCTTGTCTCACACAGGGGCCAGCCAGTTCCTCTGGAGGGCCAACAACTGGGCATAGAAGCCGAGGCCTTCCCCTGATAAGAACATCAGAAGAGCCCTGCTGGATCAGACCAGTGGTCCATCTAGTCCGGCATCTTGTCTCACACAGGGGCCAACTAGTTCCTCTGGAGAACCAACAACAGGGCATAGAATCCGAGGCCTTCCCCTGATAAGAACATCAGAAGAGCCCTGCTGGATCAGACCAGTGGTCCATCTAGTCTGGCATCCTGTCTCACACAGTGGCCCACCAGTTCCTCTGGACAGCCAACAACCAGTCATAGAGGCTGAGGCCTTCTCCTGATGTTGCCTGCTGGCACTGGGATCCAGAGGTTGACTTCCTCTGAATCCCTTTACTGAAGGTTCCCTTTAGTTACCATGGCTAGTAGCCACCAATAGACCTACCCTCCACAAATCTATCCAATCCCCTTTTAAAGCTCCCTACATCCATTCATAGTGGGGCAGAGAATAATCAGAGCAGGCAGGATAAGAAGCAGGGAGGGATTTAGGGAAATAAGAACATGGTGAGACATTTAGTACAGCCAGCACAGAAGAGGTACTTCCTTGCTGTCAAACAAAAACGTTGGGTTCAAGGAAATGTGGTCATCAATCATGGAAGAGGCTCCAGTGGAGCTCATGGAAGGCCCCCGATTTGCAACCCCTCACAATCAGTGGTCCTGAATAGGGATGGGCACAGACCCAAACCCGAGCCAAAGTCCAAGTCGGACTTTGCCCATTTCGCAAACCCCAAAACGAGTTTTGAAAAAGGAGCCTTCCCTGAACACTCACCGACTTCTACTTGGTTCAGATGTTTGGCCCCCCAACGTGCCCACACCACTTCCATGCCAGGGGGACCCAACCCAGTTCAGTTCAGGCAAGGTTTTGGGCTCAGGGGCTCAGTTTAGGGCCACCTGGTTCACGAGCCCCAAACCAAATTGGGCTTTCCCAGTCTGTGCCCATCCCTAGTCCTGAAAATGTGATAATGTATCATGCGACCATCTTATTATGCAAGAACAAATGGAGAAGGTGGCTTTACCCCCATTTGAAAGAGAGAATCAGGCACTAGTGCCCAAATTTTACAGGTCTGCTCCACTCTCTCATTCAGCATGGAAAGTACCAAGGAATTGTGGGTCCTTGGCAGAGCCATGTTCTGGAGCCCAGTATGAGCACTCATGTCCCTTCATCCACCCCTGCCTGTCCCAGTCATGTTACAAGCTCTCCAGAAATGAGTCGGGAGAGATTTAGCAAATTGCTTTTGTCATGCTTTGCATGAACAGTCGAAAGCCTGGCGGTTTTGCATGAGCAAGCTACAGTTACGGAAATCCAACAGGTCAACTGAAGGACATTTTCGTTTTGCCTCGGAGTCCAACTGATCTCCAACTGATGGAGCACTAGGCAGGGCTGGTGGTGAAATTAGCAACAACAAAAGTAACACAATGCAATGGGGTCAGCCATAATTGATGGTGTGTGACATGAAACTGGTAGTGTTAAGGGCCCTTTCATGCACTATCAACACTGCACTTCTGTACTTTTGCAACTTGTGCCAAAGGCAGGGCAGATCTGAATCCGGTCAATGCTTGAGTAGCAGACCTCCTGGGACTCCAGTTTCAGGGGGTGGCCATCTTGGTCTGCAGTAGAACACCTAGACTGGAATCTAGTAACACCTCAGAGACCAACACAATGCTCAGGGTATAAGCTTTCAAGAGTCAAAGTTCCCTTCTTCACAGAGCTGTGGGGGCATCTTGTTCAGGGTCCACAGAATTGGACCACTTTATCCAACAAGATTTTGGGAGTATGAGCTTTTGAGAGTCAAAGCTTCCTTTATCAGATAGCTGATGGAGGGAGCTTTAAACCTCCCAAGTTTATACTGTGAAGATCTTATTGGTCTCTATGGTGATAATTGGACTCCAAACTTCTGAAGAAGTGAACAGCAATGCACGAAAGCTCCTCCCCGGCCACAAATTTGGTTGGTCTTGAAGGTGCTCCAGGACTCTTGTTCTTTTCTGCTGCTACAGACAGACTAACACAGCCACCCATCTTGATCTGTCTCCACAGAAGGCACCACATTTAGCCATACAGAATGGGAATCCATCAACATGATATAAGGACTGATGAACTCACATTCTAACTATATCTGAAGAAGTGAGCAGCGACTCCTGAAAGCTCATCCCCTGCCACAAATCTTGTTAGTCTTTAAGGTGCTTCTGGATTCTTGTTCTTTTCTACTGCTACATACAAACACGGCTACCCATCTTGATCTGTCGCCATGGAAAGCACCACATTTAGCTGTACAGAATGGAAATCCATCGACGAGGTATAAGGACAGATGGACTGACATTCTAGCCAAGTCTGAAGAAGTGAGCAGTGACTCCCGAAAGTTCCTCCCCTGCCACAAATTCTGTTAATCTTTAAAGTGCTCTTGGACTCTTGCTCATTTCTGCTGCTACAGACAAACACGGCTAGACATCTTGATCTATCTCCAACATAGCTGTTCTCCTGGGAATCCAAAGTATGCTGCCATAGTAGAAGAAAGCTCCCGGTACAGGAGCACATTCAGCCCGCCTTAAAAGCACTGCACTGGCTGCCTATACCATACCGGATAAGGTTCAAGGTTCTGGTGCTTGCCTATAAAGCCCTATATGGCCTGGGACCTATCTATCTGAGGGACCGCCTCTCCCCATATGTTCCCCAGCGAGTGCTGCGATCAGGATCCCAGAATCGCCTGGTTCTCTCAGGGCCGAGGGAGGTCCGGTTGGCGGCTACAAGGGCCAGGGCTTTCTCAGTGGCGGCCCCACACTGGTGGAATGAGCTCCCGGAGAACATCAGGGCCCTGCGGGACTTATTACAGTTCCGCAGGGCCTGTAAGACGGAGCTCTTCCACCAGGCCTTTGGGTAGGGGCCACCTAACAGTGACACCTTCGGCCCTGGCCTGATTGGGAATCCGCCAGCCTGAATGGCTCCCACCGTCTTGATTGGTTGGCCATCTAAGACGCCACTCTGATACAGATGCCATCTTGAAATAAGGTATGCTGTGTGTTTGATCTTGCATTTTAAATGTTTTAATGATATGTATATTGTATACTGTATATTTTACTGTATGTTGGTAGCCGCCCTCAGCCCGCCGAGAGGTGGGGAGGGCGGGATATAAACCACATAAATAAATAAATAAACAAACAAACAAATAAATAAAGCTACAGACCTGAGAGATTCTGGGAACCAGTCCACAGGCTGGGGAATTAATAGGAAGGCTGAAATTCATAAACTCAAGAAGTTGCCTTATTCTGGGGCAGACCACTGGTCCATCAAGGTCAGTACTGTCTACACCAGTGTTTTTCAACCTTTTTCGAGCTAAGGCACATTTCTTTCATTGAAAAAATCCCACGGCACACCTGACAATATCTCACGGCACAGTGGTTGAAAAACACTGAAATACAAGATAAATGGGTCACTAGTTGCCTCAGCTCAAGTATTAACTATGACAGTATTACAAATACACGTAACAGCCACTCAACTTGAAATCGTAAGTTACAGATCCAAAGTGTAATGGCTCCTTCCCATAACATTGACCTGAGTTTCAGAAGAAATATAATGTGGATGTATTTTAATGCGTCCCGGAAGGTCAGCCCGGAAGGCACATTTCTTTCATTGGAAAAATCCCGCGGCACACCTGACAGTATCTCGCGGCACACCAGTGTGCCCCGGCACAGTGGTTGAAAAACACTGGTCTACACTTTCTGGCAGTGGCTCTCCCAGATCTCAGACACTACTTTTAACTGGAGTTGCCAGGGGTTCAATCTGGAACCTTCTGCATGCAAAGCCAACATTCCACCACCGAGGCACAGCCTCTCCCCAAGAGGGGCGGCAAACTCTCGTTCCCAAGATATTCTCATCAGCTTTTTCTACTCTACCTTCAAAACTATTCTTCCACTTCATTTCCACATGTCCTTTGTGATTCGGCTTCGTCAGGCCCCATGGGGAGAAAGCGAAGATCAAAAAGAGAGCAACGGAATTCGTTTTTTTGTGCACAATGGCATCGCCTGTGGATTTGGGAGATGTCACGAAACTCCAGAGAACGAGACCCTGGGAGTACTGGATGCGTCACCAAACTTCTGTGATAAAATAAAAGTGACAGCAGCCACACATAAGCCAATCCAGTGAGGGACAGAAGTTCCCTTTGAAGTTGAAGCCGGGGGGGGGGGGGAGAGACCGTGAGGAAGAACAAGAAGGGGAGCTGCTCAAAGAAAAATTCAGGAATTAATGTAGGTCTTGTTCGGTTGTAACACAAAGGTACAGCAAACTTTCGTGCAATATTGAGATGGAAGAAGGGAACTCTCCAACGAAAGGGTTCCTCCTTCCTTCCAAATTTGCAGAAACTAAGGCTGCCGAGGCACAAGAAAGAGGAAAAATATTCCTAGTTAGTGTTAGCATCAAGCTACGTGTTCAGAGGACCATGTAGTGCAATTTCTCATTTGAGGTACAGCAAATGTTTGCCTGCTGGAACATTCTACACTGGGGGGGGGGGGGGGAGCCCTAGCATTGGTAGGATACAGGCCACTCATGCCATTGTCCCCACCAGGAATGCCTCCCAGTTTGGATCATATACTGCACACTGGTTGCAACCATAGTGCCGGTCATTTGCTAAGCTATTAGGGCATGTGTGACTAAATCCAGATGTGTCCATTTGCACCATTAGACTGTCTTCTTTCAGAGTTAGATGCCTTTCGTGATGCTGTTGCTCCCCAACCTACAACTGTCACTCATAATTAAAACGGAAAAAAAATGAGATTTTTGAGCTGAGAATTACTACTTAGATTTCTTTGTGTGCCTTCTATACCTGCCCATGAAACAAGTAAATGTTGTGATCGATTCCACTTCATAAATAAAGACTGATAGGTGTCTGAATAAAGCCTGCCCCCACCCCCCAACTGCTGGTATTCTAAGGAAGTCTCCCATCCAAGTACTTGTCAGAGTCGACCCTGCTTAGCTTCTGAGATAAGATAAGATTGGGCTTGCCTGGGCTATCCAAGTCAGGGAACCTTAGCCAGTATTTGGAAGAGCGACCTCCAAGGGATACCAGGGTCATGACGCGGAGGCAGACAATGACAAACCACCTCTGAAACATCTCTTGCCTAGTGGTGCATAGCACTAAAAGAGCTAGAATTTCCAGTTGCCAGACAATTTTAGGATCTCCTGGCTATTCTACAGACAATGCCATATGATAATGGTAATTGTAATTGTCTACTCAGACTAGCAGTGGATCTTCAGGGTCACAGGCTGAGGTCTTTCACATAACAGACTATCTGGTCCTTTTTAACTGGAGATGGCGGGGATTGAACCTGGGCCCTTCTGCATGCCAAGCAGAGGCTCTTCCACTGTGCCATAGCACAGTAACTCACCTTGTATGTAAGAGAGAAAGTGTGATTAAGACATTTTTGTCTGACAATGGTGTTTGGGTCCCACATTTCTCAGCATGCCTGGTTGCTACTAGTGATGGTGGTGGAAAGTTCCATCAAGTTGCAGCTGACTTTTGGTGATCCTCATGGGGTTTTCGAGGCAAGAGGTGTTCAGAGGTGGTTTGTCATTGCCTGCCTCCACGTCACAACCCTGATATTCCTTGGTGGTCTCCCATCCAAATACTAGACAGCAGGGCTTTTTTCTTTCTTTCTTTGTTTAGAAAAAGAGGTGCCGGAACTCTCAAGAGGGAAATGAAGTTTTCAACCTGTGTACTGAAAACTCATAAGCTTCTGAACATATTTAAAAGAGTTTTGTCGAAGAGGTTTCGGAACTCCATTCCAGTGCGTTCCCCCAGAAAAAAACCCTGCTACTCAGGGCTGTCCCTGCTTAGCTTCTGAGACCTGATGAGATCTGGTTAGTCGTGGCCAGTGTTCCCTCTAAGCTGAGTTAGTGTGAGCTAGCTCACAGTTTTTTAGCCTCCGGCTCACACATTTTTGTCTCAGCTCAGGAAGGGTGGCTCCAGAGCAAACTAATTTATGCATCAGCCGAATCGCTCGCTCACAATGTTAATGCCAGTAGCTCGCAAAGTAGAATTTTTGCTCACAAGACTCCACGGCTTAGCAGGAGCACTGGTTGGCCAGCAGTAGTTTGGCTTTCCCTGCCTCTGCATAATGATGCCGGATTTCCATGGTGGTCTCCCATCCAAGTACTAATCAGCAGGGCTCATTTCACAGCAGGAGCTCCTCTGCATATTAGGCCACACACACCCTGATGTAGCCAAGGGTCCTTTCGTAGAAAAAGAGCTGCAGGAGCTCATTAGCATAACTCATTAGCATATGCCACGCCCCCTGACATCACCAGAAGTGTGTCAGAAAGGGAATGTCAGTTTCAGCCCCATTATATCCTATGGGCCATTGAAATCAATAGCAAAAACTCTTGGGGTATATGAGGGGGTGGAGGAAAGGGGGTTTGAGGGAGAGGCTCCAAACTTGCAGGGTAGCTGCTGGGGCCTCTCCTTGAAATACCCACTAAGTTTCAAGAAGATTGGACCACGGGGTCCAATTCTATGGGCCCCAAAACAGATTGTCCCATTCCCTCCATTGTTCTCTATGGAGGGAAAAAATGTTAACTTTTTCCTATCATAGAGAACAATGGAGGGAATGGGGTCAACCTGTTTGGGGGCCCGTAGAATTGAACCCCCTGGTTCAATCTTCTTGAAACTTGGTAGGCATTTTGAGGAGAGGCCCCAGCAGCTACCCTAAAAGTTTGGAGCCTCTCCCTCAAACCCCCTCCCCTCCAGTGGCTTTTAAATTTGCCGCCAAATTTCGGCGGCAATTTGGCAGCAAGCTGAATCAGATTAGAGAATCTGATTCAGCCCGTGGCTGCCCTACTGGCCAGTCCTGAGCTGGCGGAGCTTCGCTCCACCTCGCTCTGGCCCCAATGGACCCCTGGATGTAGCCAATCCTCCAAGAGCTTACAGTAGCCCCTGTAAGAAGAGCTCTGTAAGCTCTTGGAGGATTGGCTACATTAGGGGTGTGTGGCCTAATATGCAAAGGAGCTCCTGCTGCGAAATGAGTCCTGCAACCAGGGCTGACCGAGAGTTGACAAGATCAGGCTGGCCTGGGCCATTCAGGTCAGGCCAGTCCTTGTAATGGACTTGTGATAGCCACATACAGTCTACAACTGTACTCCATGGGGGACCAGGATCTAATTTCAACCACAATCAGGATCTAATTTCAACCACGTATGAAGGTGGTTTGATTCACGGCCCCCTCTCAACCCACCCAGTCCATTGTAACAGCTGCATCTCATCTGAGCAGTAGCAATTCAACACCAGAACCCAATCTGTTTAGACTCCTGCGCGTGCCTTCCATCAACCAGACAACTGCCCTCGCCCTTGGCAGTGCAGACCTGGCTCAGTCGAAATGTATATACTGCCGCGAGCTGACTCACGAGACCTTCTACCTATGAATACATGAACACCGCGGAGGTTATGGCAAGTTTGGATGGATGCTGTTTTGCAATTACTGATTGTGCAAACCGGCTCTGGGGACGGAAGGAAAGCAGCGCCGGAGCGCTGCCCATTGCGAGCAATTACATCATATAAGAGGTGTGCGCGTGTTGATTAAATTTCCTGCAGCAAGCAGATGAAGTGTTATCGTACGAATGCATGAGGATCGGGCCCTAATGCTCAAGGGGAAGGAACCTGCAGTCCATTGAGGCATCCTCGAGGTAAATCCAGAGGGGGGAGGCAGAGTCCTTAAACGCTTTAAAAAGGCACAGCTGACTGGGAAGTTCTCTTGCACAACGCACGCTGAAACAGGAGCCTACCGAGAACGTGAGCACATGGAGCTGTCTTAGACACAATCAGACCCCATGTCCATCAAGGTCAGTATTGCCTACTCAGACTGTCAGCAGCTCTCCAGGGTCTCAGGCCGAGTTCTTTCCCCTCACCTGCTACCAGATCATTTAACTGGAGATGCCGGGGATTGAACCTGGGACCTTCTGCATGCCAAGCAGAGGTTCTTCTGCTGAGCCACAGCCCCTGTCTAAATGAATCTAAATCAGATTAGTGGTCTATTACAGTCAGTATCTTCTGCTCAGACTGGCAGTGGCTCTTCAGGGTCTCTGGGAGAGGTCTTTCCCATCACCTGCTGCCAGATTCTTTAACTGGAGACACCAGGGATTGAACCTGAGTCCTTCTGCATGCCAAGCAGAGGCTCTTCCACTGAGCCACAGCCCCTCCCTATCCTGCTGTGTGGAACCAGAGGGGCAGGAAGCACTCTCCAAGAACTAGAGGGAATTTAGTGGGGGAGAGTTTACATGGCTTTTTATACTCCAACAAGAAGATACTCTCCAAAGCAACTATCCAGGATACAGAATAGGCATATCTGCTTCTCAGATTGGCTGGTTTAACAGCCATACCCTCTTCCCCAACTGGTTACTTCGATTCTCGGGATGGAAGAATTAGAGACCTCTAACGGATGACTCTTGAGAGTCCCTTGGACTGCAAGGAGATCGAATCAGTCAATCCTAACGGAAATCGACCCTGACTGTTCTCTGGAAGGCCAGATACCAAAGCTGAAGCTCAAATACTTTGGCCCCCAAATGAAAAGGGAGCACTCGCTGGAGAAGACCCTGATGCTGGGAAAGATTGAAGATCAAAGAAGAAGGGGACGGCAAGGGATGAGATGGTTAGACAGTGTTATCAGTGCAGCGAACATGGAGTTGAGCAAACTCTGGGAGGCGACGGAGGACAGGAGGGCCTGGTGTGATGTGGTCCATGGGGTTGCGAAAAGTCGGACTCGACTGTGCGACAGAATGACAACAACAACTGATGATTCCTGGAAGTGTCATTGCATTACAGCTCCCAGGATTATTTGCACTGGGGGGTCAGCTGTAAGAGTTAAAGTAGTATAAAATCAATTTTAAGCGTGTAGCATAGATATATACTCGACTCCTACAGCTCTGTTAAAGAGGTTCAGTCCCTGCTATCTCTGATGATCAAGGATCAATGGTCTGACTCAGAGTAAGTCAGCATCATAAGCTCAAGAAATATATGAATAGAGTTCATTTAGGGACACGGCTGTGGCTCAGTGGTAGAACAAGCATGTTATATACATGAAATCCAGGTTCAGTCCCTCGTGTTTTCATTTAAAGGATTTTGGTTAGCAGCTGTTGGAGAAAACCGTTCCCTTCCCTCAAACTCTGGGGAGGTGATGCCAGAGTACACTGTTTTGAGCTACCTAACCACAATGGTCATATTCAGGGGCCCTGTTTCTAGTGACCCCACCTTCTAAGATTAGGTATGCAGCAATCAGGGAAAGGGCCTTCTTGGTTGTGGCACCAAAGTATTGGAATTCTCTCCCCAGAGAGATCTGTCTGTCCCCTTCTGTTGCCATCTTCTGCCAGTGGGAGGAGAGTTTTTTTTTGTTCATTCAGCAATTCTTCAGTGATCCCTAACTGTCCGATGTTTTAATTGTTTTAATGCTTTTGTATGTATTTTAGCTGTGGTTTTAATTGTTTTAATGATGTGGATGGGGGGTTGGCGGGGTTGGCTTTAATGTTTTTAATAAGTGGTTTTTATTATGTGCATTTTAAACTCTTAGCCACCTTGGTGGGGGTTTTGGGGGGGGCAGAAAGGTAGGATATACATTTTGTAAAATAAATACAATTGATAGACCAGTGGTCTGATTCAGTATAGGAGAGCTTCATAGGTGCATCTTCCCAATCAATTAGAACCTACCCTGGTCAATATTATTCTCACACTGAAGATGGGAATCTGAATTCGAAACTTGATCAGCAAGGTGAAATTTGAACCACGGACCTTCTGAATCATAGCTCAATTTACCCTCTTCTGTTGAAGTCAGTGGACCTTGAAGGGTAGACCTTTGTTTAGAATGGCATGTTACAGTTGTGTGTGTGTGTGTGTGTGTGTGCATGTGTGAAGTGCCATCAAGTTGCTTCTGACCTATGGCAACTCTGTAAATTAATGACCTCCAAAAGGTCCTTTCGATAACACTATGCTCAGGTCTTACCACCTGAAGTCTGTGGCTTCCTGGACTGAGTCAATCCATCTCACATTGGGTCTTCCTCTTTTCCTGCTGCCTTCAACTTTTCCTAGCATTGTTATCTTTTTTAGCGACTCTGGTTTTCTCAGAATATGACCAAAGTACGATAGCCCAAGTTTAGTAGTTTCAGCTTCTAAGGCGAATTCAGGCTTGATTTCATCTAGAACACACTGCTTTGCCTTTTTGGTGGTCCACAGCATCCATAAAACTCTCCTCCAACACCACATTAGTCAACTAAAAATCCCCTACGTGTTACCGATCTTGTACTCTTGTCGTAGGAACACTGAAAGAAGACCAAATTCCCCGAAGAACCCTGCTGGCAAAACGTGCAGGGAATTTTTAGCTGAGCAATAATTTTCCCCCCTTTACTTATGCCATAGGCCTCGGCCTTATTTTTAAGTCTCTATAAATTAATAAAACACATCTTGGGAGTCCTCTTTTCAAACCTCCGCTCATTCCAAGGAGGCTACCTGTCAGCTAATGCTGCCATCCCCTGCCCGGGAGGTGGGATGGCTGAACCCGTGACGTCAGTACTGTGGAATGTTATGTTATAGTTCTCATGGCATGCTTATCGCTCTCCCTACTGCTTCGACCTTGAGAGACTGGTGGTGAAGGTTCATGTATCTTTTCTTCTGTCTGGCTATAAGTCTTCCTGCTTAATTCCTGGGAACTGTTGACCAATGTTTTAAGCACCTTTTTCCTGAACTAATGATTGCTTACATTACACTACCAGTCCTCTCTTTGAATTCTGTATAATTGTCCTGGTTACAATAGTGCCCACCATTACTAACACAAGAAGTGCAGATGACCATAACAGACCTTTCTCAATAAAGCTTTCCTGTTTAAGGACACTTGTTGTTGACTGACTCTGCAGGACTCTCACACTACCCAAGACAGCAACTTTAACTACCTTTGCCTGTCTTTGGAGCTGGGGTTCGGACATCCTGAGAGGCCTAAACTAAAGGTGACAAACTCAATTGTTATGAGACCCAGTTCTGACACAAATGTCACTTTGTCAGACCGGACCATGTGTGCTATAAAATGTAATGCCAGGTACCGAAGATATAAACTTTATAAAGGACATAGGCAAATCCTATTAACAATACTATTTTTTTTTGCTCAAAATACAGAGAACAAAAAGGAGAAAATGCCAGATGATAGCTGATTGATTTATTATTGTAGAGTCCCTACATGTTCCGCTGTGCAGGGGTTAAATTCTGATCTGGGACTTCTGACCTTCCTCAGCTAATCTCTAAACATTTAAAAAATATCTCTGTGTCATTCCCCACTAGTAAAAGAACTTAATTAATGCTCCCTCTAAGCTGTGGAGTCTTGTGAGCAAAAATCCTACTTTGTGGGCTACTGGCATTAAAGTTGTGTCTAAGCGATTTGGCTACTGCATAAATTAGTTTCCTCGGGAGCCATCCTTCCTGAACATAGACAAAAATGTGTGAGCTGGAGGCTAAAAAACTGTGAGCTAGCTCACACTAACTCAGCTTAGAGGGAACACTAGGTCAGTATTTGCTTCATATAGTATATATTTTCATTGTCTTGTTTCATATCCAATATAAAGTTTATTCGTTATATTGTATGCAATTTATACTAATATGTATCTATTTTGTAACTAATGCTGATCCTGTTTTTTAAATTAAAATTATTTTTAATACTCTTGTAACCATTTTTTATTAAGGGGTCCTTTTATTATTTGTATTGCTTGTAGTAAATGTGAAATTACATTTTTATAGATCCCCCATGATGAAGCATGAAAGGCGAAACACGTAGGGACGGTGTACAATAATAAATAAATCAACTATCACCTGGCAATTCCCCCCCCCCTCTTTTTTTCCTTCTCTGGCACACTGCTGGGGGAAACCCATTGTTCACTACTCAAAATACAAACAGGCTTAAAACGAAATCTGGGCCAGGCAACTATAGAGCGATGGAGTATTGCCCTGGGTTTTTGCACGAAGGGCATCTGTTGGGAGCCAGCTGATGGTACATCCTAGATACCCCTGCGAGCACTTTATTTGTAATGTCTACAGCAAACTGGATGTACGATGTATTGCTTTGTATTTTAAGATGTTTTAAATTGTTTTATTTTGATTAGGCACCATGTGCCGTACTGTAAGCTGCCATGAGCCTGTTCGGAGGGAGGGCGGGTAAAAATCTGAAATCATAAACAATAAATAATAAAACAACAGCAGCAGCAACAACAACAACAACAACAACAACAACAACAACAACAACAACAACAATGAACACTCTTAAAATACTTCCTTACGGTACAACAACAACAACAACAACAACAACAATGAACACTCTTAAAATACTTCCTTACGGTACAACAACAACAACAACAACAACAATGAACACTCTTAAAATACTTCCTTACGGTACAACAACAACAACAACAACAACAACAATGAACACTCTTAAAATACTTCCTTACGGTACAACAACAACAACAATGAACACTCTTAAAATACTTCCTTACGGTACAACAACAACAACAACAACAACAACAATGAACACTCTTAAAATACTTCCTTACGGTACAACAACAACAACAACAACAACAATGAACACTCTTAAAATACTTCCTTACGGTATCTACCAACAACAACAACAACAACAATAATGAACACTCTTAAAATACTTCCTTACGGTATCTACCAACAATAACAACAACAACAACAACAACAATAATGAACACTCTTAAAATACTTCCTTACGGTATCTACCTGATGCGCACCCTCCCGTTTCCACTGCCCATTATGCATTAGCACTAGGATAGTACACAGGGACATGATACACAGCTTCTGTCTTCTGGCAGTAAAGATAATGACCACTTGCTCGCAGATAAGAGCTCTGGATGGACCGGTACTGGCCCGTGAGCTGTATGCGCCACACCCCTGGCCTAAACAAAGCTGATGGATTAACTGCCTGCAGATGCTTTTGCTATTTCTTAAAGAGACTGAGGTTCCTCCCCCTTTTGTCTTTAAACACAAAACCCATTTAATATTAAAACAAACAAACAAACAAAACAAAGACTCGTGAATTACAGTTGTCCTTGGGATGAAAGTGGAGATGGACATGACGTGGCAGAAGATGTCATCTCTTGGCAAAAATAAATAAATAAATCATAGAATCCTGGAGTTGGAAGAGACCTCCAGGGTCATCTAGTCCAACCCCCTGCACAATGCAAGAAATTCACAAACACCTTCCCCCCATTCCCAGTGATCCCTGCTCCATGTCCAGGAAATGGCAAAAAAACACAAACCCTCTAGGACCCCTGGCCAAACTGGCTGGAGAACAATTGCTTCCTGACCCCGATCAGCATTTTCCTGGGCATGTCAGAAAAGGCCATGAGAACTAAGCTCTGAGGCAACCGTTCCTGCCCTCTCTTCTCATGATCTGCCTAAGTTCACAGAATCAGCACTGCTGTCAGATGGCCATCTAGCCACTGTCTGAAAAACCTCCAAAGCAGGAGAGCCCGCCACCTCCCAAGAAGCCTTATGAAAGATACACGTGATTAACAAGAAAGAAGCGAGTACTACAATTCCCCAAGATTTTGGTAATTGAATCCATTGAGGATAATGAGGCTGACCTTCCCCATCTGGAAATAAACTCGACATTCAGCTCATAAGTACAGTTTGCATTCATTCTAATTGCCCATTCAGGGCTACGTGCTACAATTCTGACGGGAAGACTCAGAAACAGGTAAACAACGATTACTATTAGCTGGTTTTATCAACAACATCAGCAAAGCAAGCTGCATTTATGACAATGGTTTTTGGACCCAGTAAATTCCAGACTTCGTCCTCTGGATGTCATTGCTCCAGTCAGTATGCACTTCTCCCTTGATGTGACAGAGCACATGCATCAAAATGTATTGGAAGGACCAAAATATATATATATCTTGTTTGGTTGGGTTAGGACCAAAAGTCCAGCACTCTGTTTCCAAGTCAGACATTTCTGGAACTCATAGGCTGGATGTCCTGGTCTGGGTGACCCAGGCTTGCCCAATCTGGTCAGATCCCAGAAGCTGAGCAGGCTGGGGGACCTTGGATGGGGGACCAAGAAGGAAGTCCAGGGTTGTTCTACCCAAGCAGGTAGCAGCAAGCCACCTCAGCTTGCCGCTTGCTAAAAGTTGGGTTAGAAAAGGGCAAAAGTCCAGTGACACCTACAAAAGCAGTGAGTCACTGCTCACTTCAGATACAGCTAGAACGTGAATTCATCTGTCTTTACATGGTGGAGGGCCGCGTTCCCTCTAAGCTGAGTTAGTGTGAGTTAGCTCACAGATTTTTAGCCTCCGGCTCACACATTTTTGTCTCAGCTCAGGAAGGAGGGCTCCAGAGCAAATTAATTAATGCAGCAGCCAAATTGCAAGCTCACAATTTTAATGCCAGTAGCTCACAAAGTAGAATTTTTGCTCACAAGACTGCACAGCTTAGAGGGAACACTGGTGGAGGGTGGCGTGACTTCAGATGCCGAACAACAGTAGCAGGCAAATGACAACAGCAGGCATGATTGGATTAGGTGGGATATGCAGAGGGGCAGTAGGTGTGGAGAACTCAGCACTGGTAATCAGACAGGAAACCGAGGTCTTGATTCAGTCCAGGAGGGTGCATTTGCCTTGAGCTTCATTATCACTTGCCATTCAGCAGTCTCTCTTTTAAATCACCCTTTGAAATTCCTTTGTAAGAGAACTGCTACTAAGAACATAAGAACATAAGAGAAGCCAGTGTTGGATCAGGCCAGGGGCCCATCCAGTCCAACACTCTGTCACACAGTGGCCAAAAACACCAGGTACTCTCAGAAGGTCCAGCACTCTTAGGTCAGCAACTAAATGTCCTGGAAGGTCTTGATCTAAAAGCTGGGTGCAACTTTGCAGCATGCTCCACCACCATAGGCAGGGTATCAAAGCAATGGTCACCTGACATTCAAGACCTCTGGCCATCGAAGGTCTTTTTAACAAGTATGGCCGAGAGCCACGGATAGACTTATTCTTCATGAATCTGTCTTCACAGCCAACAAGCTCTATAAGTCAATTACACATGTTTGAAGAAGCATTCCACTTTATCAACATCATCAAGGTATCCGAGAGACTGTTCTGATGAGCTTGCTGCATTGAGGTTTTCATGCATGCGAATGCTGCCTTCTGTCTATCTACTGAATGTTTAGAAAAGAGCAAGAGTCCAGTAGCACTTTAAAGACGAACAAAATTTGTGGCATGGTATGAGAGTCTCACGAAAGCTCCTCCCCTGCCACAAATGTTGTTGGTCTTAAAGGTGCTTCTAGGCGCTTGCTCTTTACTACTGCTACAGACAAACACGGCCACCCATCTTGATCTATTACATTTTTATTCCACCATGTCTCCAAGGAGTTCAGGGTAGCTTACATGCTTCTGCCCTGCTCCATTTAATTCTTGTTAACCAGCGTCTTGTATTTTGGTCTTTGCTACAATTCTCAGAAACTCAAGAGCAAAGCAAACGAGTCAAATCAGAACTTCAACCAGTGGTCACGGCAATCAAATCCACTTGTGCAGGAATTACCCCTGTGAACGATTTGAACTTTGAGAAGTGCTGCCCGTCATCTTGCATTTTAGGCTGAAGAATGACATTACTGTTGCATAACTGATCTGTCGTCTGAAGGACCAATCAGTCACTCAATAAATCAATATTTATTGTGGCTTTGCCGTTCTAACAATTGCGAATAATTGGCATGCATCCAGCATTACCGAATTCATTATTCACTCCATGTCGAACCTTTGTTCGCTAGATTGAATATTGTTGCCGTTTGCATTATGCCCCGTTGTTTATATCCGCATCTGGCATGATGTATTTCTCTGTCTAGCGAAAGTTGATTTATAGAGGCTTATATTGTATTTGTGCCCCGTGCGCTGGGAAATGGGTTACATGGCACGTTTTGATTTGCAAAACAGCAGCTTTCTGATTCGTGCATTCCTAAAGCTGATGCCAATTTGTTGTATCCACATCTGCTTTCACTGGGAGCTCTCCATGTTATTCCCACCACAACCTTGTAGGATAGGTCAGGTGGGAAAGACAGAAGGCCGCAACGTCAACCATCATCTTACTGTTTTATTTAAGTCTCTGAAGGGCTGTCACTTAGAGGAGGAGGGCAGGGAGCTGTTCCTGTTGGCAGCAGAGGAGAGGACTCGCGAGAATGGGTTTAAATTAAAGGCGGGAAGTCACTGGCTGGATCTTAGGGAAAACTTTTTGAAAGTCAGAGCTGCGCAATGGTGGAACCAGCTGCCTCGGGAGGTGGTGAGCTCCCCCTCACTGGCAGTCTTCAATCAGCGGCTGGACAAAGACTTGTTGTGGATGCTCTAGGCCAGTGGTGGCAAACCTATGGCACGCGTGCCAGAGGTGGCACTCAGAACCCTCTCTGTGGGCACGCACGGCATCATCCCAGCACAGAGTTTGCAAGACTGGACAGCAAAAATCACATTAATTGTTCAAAAGCATGCCAAATGCAAACTTTTACCTTTCAATAAAAAGTTGTTTGTATCATTGAAAGCTCTGTTACTGTGTTTTTCTTTTAAGACAAAAGATGTTAATGTATGAGTTGTTTTTTTCTAAAACGAAAACCTCAGTATTCAGGTTAAATTGCTGTGTTGGCACTTTGCGATAAATAAGTGGGTTTTGGGTTGCAGTTTGGGCACTCGGTCTCTAAAAGATTCACCATCACTGCTCTAGGCTGTTCCTGCACTGAGCAGGGGTTGGACTAGATGGCCTGCATGGCCCCTTCTGATTCTAAGATTTATTTATTTACTCCAATTACACCCTGACTTTCTTCCTGGGGGGGACCACAAAGTGGTATTTCCTTAATTAATGTGTTCATCTAGAGCTTCACGGCTGAGTAGGTATTTGAGTACATATAGCCTCCTAGCCACTGCTCTGCAACAGCCTTCGGCTACACCCAAGTGGTATTCTGGATGAAGCCTGCTAAAGGTGACTAAAGACAATCGTTGTTATTTGGTTTGGGGCATTATGTGAATACATCAAATTTTGGGGGCAATGCAGGGTATAAATTATTAAGTGAATAATGCTTGGTTCTCTCCGGGACATGCCTAGTACAGTGTAATGGTTAGGACAGCGGACTCTAATCTGGGAGAACCGGGTTTGATTCCCCCATTCCTCCACATGTAGCTGCTGATGTGACCTTGGGTAGTCACAAGTTCTCTCAGAGATGTTCTCTCATGAACAGTCCCCTCCAAAGAGCTCTCTCAGCCCCAACCTATCTCTCAGGGTGTTTGTTGCGAGGAGGGGAAGGGGAAGGAGTTTGTAAGCCGCTCTGAGACTCCAAGTGAAGGGTGGGGTATAAATCCAATCTCTTCTCCTCTTGTCTAGCATCTTGTGGGATTCACAATCAGTTGAATCGTTCTGTTGGGCCTGCCGCAAAATCGATAATACACCACCTTGAACACATCAGCACATGAAGCTACCTTATACTGAATCGGAGCATCAGTCCATCAAAGTTGGTATTGTCTACTTA
Source organism: Lepidodactylus listeri (assembly GCA_029233225.1). Taxonomy (NCBI): domain Eukaryota; kingdom Metazoa; phylum Chordata; class Lepidosauria; order Squamata; family Gekkonidae; genus Lepidodactylus; species Lepidodactylus listeri. Next base: position 178,823,468 of record JARCFY010000001.1, on the reverse strand, counting down.
GACTTGCAGTGGCTCTCCAGGGTCTCAGGCAGAGGTCTTTCACATCCTTTTCTGCCTGGTCCATGTACCTGGAGGTACTGGGGACTGGTCACTTGATCTTTTGCATGCCAAGCAGATTCTCTACCACTGAGCCAGGACCCCTCCCATTGTTTGTTCATGTATTGTTTGCCCATTCTGTGGGCTGTGGCAAAACGAGTCTGCTCTGGCCTGCAGGCCTTGTTCTGCCCTGCCCTCTAGGGAGTTCCCAACTCCCCGGAAGGGCTTTCTTTCTCTCTAGGGTAACTCGCTGCCACCACCTGCAATTTTCAAGGAATTACCTGCTGGGAGGGGCAGGCCTCCGAGCTTCCCTTCCACGTTCAGAGGCCTTGCCTCTGTGTCTCCCGCTAGCCTAGTGCCTGACTACCATGGGGATAGATTAATGCTTTGGGTGCCCCTGGGGGAATAGCTACTTGCCATCACGACCCCCGAGCCCTTGTCCAAAACGGTGGAGGTCTGTGTGGCACACAAAACCACTACCGTACCAAAAGATTAAAATATTTACTAAAAACAAAATGGCTGCAAGCATACTTTTAGCACAGCGCCAGATTTGAGCAAGGGAATCTAAAAGAAATGGGGGGGGGGAAGTGCAAATTCTCTGTCCCTCTTGCTACACATGCCCTGCCTGATGTTAAAACAGGGTAGGTTCTTCTAGCTTAGGCAGTTACAAATCTCTACCAAGTTGCCATTACCTCAAAGCATCCTCCAGCCCTTCAGGCTGTCCACATGGTCAATGGCCGCCTTTTCAGAGGGTACTCTCTGTGTGTCCTCTCAGGAAAGCAGCATCCCAAGGAAAGAGAGCTACTTCCTGTGGCACAGAAGTTTTATCATCTCTGTTTTCCCCTCCCACTTGACCCAGTCAGGCCAGGTCAGAGAAGTGTTTCCTCCAGCCCCTTCCTGGAGAGTATCCCTGGGGCTGTTCTAGCCTCAAGTCCACCGAACCCCATTCCCTGACTGGAGAAGTAGGGAGGGCTTGACCCAAGTACAGGGGAGAAGAGGGTAGTTTCATAAATAAACACAAACAGTACTAAGTACCAGAGGCTGTCAAAAGAAAAAAAGAACAATTGTCCTTAACTGTGTAAAGACAAATTTACTGAGATTTTCCACAGAGTGTAAAAGACTTTTTGTAACAATGGTAACGAATTCTGTGGGTATGATAACTGACTCCTTTGTAAGTGTCTCACTCTTGTTAAGATATGATTACATTTAATAACAATTTGTGAACCCTGCCCAGTTAAGGACAATTATTCTTTTTTTTTTCCTTTTTGTGACCTCTGGTAATAATTTAATAAATATATTGGGAAAGAGAAGTGACAGAGAATAAAAACTAATACTCTGGTGGCAGCTGCTGCCCAGACAACGTCATTTTAATTGGCATAGTCAATTGTCTCCTCAGTGGCCAATCAGAAAACCTGCTGGGCAAGAGCCCCACCTGGGCCCACCCACCTTAATAACATAAGAAGAGCCCTGCTTGATCAGACCAGGGGTCCATCTAGTCCAGCATCCTGCCTCACACAGTGGCCAACCAGTTCCTCTGGAGGGCCAACAACAGGGCAGAGAGGCCGAGGCCTTCCCCTGATAAGAACCCCAGAAGAGCACTGTTGGATCAGATCAGTGGTCCATCCAGTCCAGCATCCTGCCTCACACAGTGGCCAACCAGTTCCTCTGGAGGGCCAACAACAGGGCAGAGAGGCCGAGGCCTTCCCCTGAGAAGAACACCAGAAGAGCCCTGATGGATCAGACCACTGAGGGTCCATCTAGTCCAGCACCCTGTCTCACACAGCGGCCAACCAGTTCCTCTAGAGGGACAACAACAGGGCAGAGAGGCCAAGGCCTTCACCTGATAAGAACATAAGAACAGCCCTGCTGGATCAGACTAGTGAGGGTCCATCTAGTTCAGCATCCTGTCTCACACAGTGGCCAACCAGTTCCTCTGGAGGGCCAACAACAGAGCCTAGAGGCTGAGGCCTTCCCCTGATGTTGCCTCCTGGCTCTGGGATTCAGAGGATTAGTGCTTCTGAATGTGGAGGTTCCCCTCAGTCACCCTGGCAAGTAGCCATTGATAGACTTAACCTCCGTGGATCTATGTAATCCCCTTTTAAAGCTGTTTATTCTTGTGGTCATCAAACCTCAAACATGTTGTGGGGTCGATTTAACAACATCCCCCCCTCAAGAAAAACTCTGCAAACGTTCCAGTATGGCCCTAGATTCAATTTCCCATATTATTCTGGACGGCCAACTGCACACATCACGACGTATGAAATTTCTACCCCTTCGGCTATGCTTATTTTCTAATAAAACTAAGACTGTTTGACATTTTCTTAATGATGCTAAGACTGAGACCCAGGGGTCATTTCGTAGAAAAAGAGGTGCTGGAGGTCATTAGCATAACTCATTAGCATAACTTAATTGCATATGCCACACCCCCTGGTATCACCGGATGTATGTCAGAAGGCAAGAAAGAAAGGAGAGAGAGAGAGAGAGAGAGAGAGAGAGAGAGAGAGAGAGAGAGAAAGAAAGAAAGAAAGAAAGAAAGAAAGAAAGAAAGAAAGAAAGAAAGAAAGAAAGAAAGAACTGGCAGAGAGGGGACAGCTACTAATCCAAGCCTCAGAAATACCACTATTCTGGGAGGATAGCTTCAGTGGTGGCTGAAGCCTTCAGAAGGCTGGCCGGAGGAACAAGGACCTTTCCAGGGGACTGGGTCATTTTGCTGCAGCCAGGACACAAGCAGGCATTCCCCCATGCGGGAGGGGCTGGCACCAACACCCGGAGCTGAGCTCCCCCGAGCTCCTGCTCGAAATGACCCCTGCCGAGACCACAATTATGGTTGCAAAATTCTTAGCAGAATCAGTTGCACTTAGATTTTTTAACATGATATATACACTTTTATTGTCTAAATTTATCTGCTGGAACTAAATGTATCACCTCTATATTACTATGCCATTAAAGGTGTCTGAATCTTTGTGGCCATCACGACATCCTCTGGCAGCGAATCCCACTTTTCAACCACTCTCACCCTCTAAAAGCACTTGGTGAAAACCAAAAAAAAAAAAAGGGGGTCTCAGGCTCCATGGAGCCCACAAGGACCATGTTGGAGACCCCTGACCTAAGGACCGACCAACCTACTGTCTTGCATGCTTTGTCAACTCTTCAGCATCACCAGATGCACAGGATAAGTCCACGTAAAGTACGTGCTCAATATAACACAGCTAGATATCAATACATATATTCCCAACGCCGGGAATTTTACACCTTTTGGAAAAAATTGTGAGCTAATAATCTCATCCTGCAGTTGCAAGCTAGACATGGATGTTAGCCAATAGCCCCTTGGCCGCTAAACTCTGAAAATTAAACTTCGGCAGCTCAGTGATTTTCCCAAGCATCACCCTGTACACAGACACAAATCCCAGAGTGTCTGCCATAGAAGCAAAGGCACCTTCAAGCAGCATAGATTCAGTATGGATAACGAAGAAGGACTTAGGTACCTGGCTCCATTACAGCAGAGTCAGAGACAGCGGCGATCCGTAGCTCTGTAGATCCCTTCCTGGTGTCATATGTCCTTTCAAAGGCAACACAGGAAACCATTCTGGGAAAGAGAGAAGGGGGGGGGGGGGAATAGAGAAGCATGTCATGTGTGTCAAGAGGAAACCATCTTCATTGGCAGACCTTCCCGGAGCAAGTGAAACACATACATAATTAACAAATTAATTAGGCGGAGAAATGGTTGGGAGTTCTTTGTACTGCGAGGCCAAGTTGGAAAGAAATGCTTCATCATCTCTGGGCATCAGAGCTGTTCAAATCTTGCATCATTTCCCCTGCAAACTAGAAAACTGTCGGACCGAGAAGGAGAACCTGACCTTGAAACTGCCAAAAGAAGAAATCCACAGGGGGTGGCTGGTGGGGAATTAGCCCAAAGACTTCAGTTGTCAGAAGGAACGTTCATGCCCTAGAGCAGGAGAGTCTAGAAAGTTCCACCCAGAGCTCAGCAGCACCAGACTGTCCCTAAAATAAAAGGCGCAGCTTCTGCCTTTGTCCTAAACCAGCCCTGACCTGGATGGCCCAGGCTAGCCTGATCTCATCAGATCTCAGTAGCTAAGCAGAGTCAGCCCTGGTTAGTATTTGGATGGGAGACCACCAAGGAAGTCCAGGGTCACTACACAGAGGAAGGCAATGGCAAACCACCTCTGAACTTCTCTTGCCCTGAAAACTCTACGGGGCCACCATAAGTTGGCTGCAAATTGACAGCAAAAAGAGAGAGAGAAAGAGAGAGAGAGAGCGAATGAATTCATTGATTCATTCAAAGTATTTATACCCCACCTTACCTCTTCACTTGAAGTAGCTAGCAAAGCACCAAAGACACAATGACATTATGATTGTACCAACAACAGGAGAAAAAAATAGCACAGGGTTAAAAAGGCAGCCAGGCCTGCAAAAACAGTTTGGTGCTGAAAAGCTCCACCAAGTTATAGTAAATATACGGCAACCCTGCAGAGTTTTCGAGCCAAGAGATGAACAGAGGTGGTTTGCCATTGCCCTCCTCTGCATAGCAATGCTGGACTTCCTTGACGGTCTCCCATCCAAGTATAAACCAGGGCCAACCCTGCTTAGCTTCCAAGGTCTGATGAGATTGGGTGAGCCTGGGCCATACAGGCCATGGCTGAAACACCTTGCTCTCCACCAAATGACCTTTGAAATAAAGCAGACCAGTAGGAAACTTCAGAAAACAGGCAGTAACTTAAAGCCAGCTAAAGAAAAGGCATGTCCTGGGTAGCCCAGGCTAACCTGGTCTTGTTGGATCTTGGAAGCTAAGCAGGGTCGGTCCAGGTTAGTATTTGGATGAGAGGACCACCAAGCAAGTCCAGGGTCATGACGCAGAGGCAAGCAATGGAAAACAACCTCTGAACGTCTCTTGCTTTGAAAACCCTACAGGTTCACCATAAGTCAGCTGTGACTTGATGGCACGTTTCACCACCAAAGAAAAGGACACGGGGACAAGTGCCAAAGATGGAGCTTGGGCTCAAGTTCCACTGAATTTTCTTCCTCTGGGGCCACCAGAACTGTCCAATCTTCTCACTGACGCTCAGACTGCCTAATAAGAGTTGGCATCACTCAGAAATGTGTGATTCACAGAGGACATGCGTTCCGATGGTCTGAGCCCATGACTCCCCCCAGGCCTATGCCATGCCCCCCCCCCAATGCAAATTCCCTTCCACGTGAACAAATCTGTAGGGAAAGTCAGCGGCATGTATTATATACCTAATCTTTTTGCACAGAGGCCGTTTATCAACGTAACGCTCCCCCTCAAAAGATTTGAAAGTGGACTGCATACAGTCTATAGCCACCAAAGCCGGGGGGGGGGGGGGGAGACCATGCTACAAAGACCCTCAAACCCACCTGGGGAGGACCGGTTATTTTCAAAACAGTAGAACCACACCAGCCCTTGCTGCCTTTAATTTAAATAAGGTATTTTAACATGCCTTTGTGTTCTTGTTGCCTCGCACCCTTTCCTCCTGTAACCTTAGGTAGATTCTTTCTCCCCCCCCCCCCCACTTCATTAGCTAGGGGACTCTGAGAGTGTTTAATTAATCCTGCAGCCAGCGGTCGGGGATGTGACACAGATCCTAAGATCTTACCGTTTTAAAAATATGCCTTTAGTAGATTACTGCAAGCCTTTAAGTGTTTTGTCTCTTTTCAACTGTTGCCTACTCTGGGTTAGGAAATTGTTGGAGATATGAGAGTACAGCTTGGGGAGGATAAGGTTTGAGGAGGGGCAGGAACTCCGCAGAGTATAATGCCATGGAGTCCACCTTCAAGAACAGCCAGGGAAACTGACCAGTGTTGTCTGGAGCTGTAATTCTGGGAGATCTCCAGGTGCCACCTGGAGGTTGGTACGTGTCCTCCTTTCCTCTTTTCCTTTCACGGAGGATAGGTCTGTCAGTGGATACTAGGCACAGTGACAGAGGGGAACCTTCACATTCAGAGGCACTACACATCTGAATCCCAGTGCCAGGAGGCAAAATCAAGAGAAGGCCTCGGCCTCTATGACCTGTTGTGGGATCTCCAGAGGAACTAGTTGGCCACTGTGTGAGACAGGATGCTGGACTAGATGGACCCCCAGGTTGGTCCATCAGGGCTCTTCTGATGTTCTTTTCAGGGGAAGGCCTCGACCTCTATGCCCTATTGTTGCCCCTCCACAGGAACTGGCTGGCCCCTGTGTGAGATAGGATACTGGACTAGATGGACCCTCACTGGTCTGATCCAGCAGGGCTCTTCTGATATCCTTATCAGGGGAAGGCCTCCATGCCCTGTTGTTGGCCCTCCAGAGGAACTGGCTGGCCCCTGTGTGAGCCAGGATGCTGGACTAGATGGACCACTGGTCTAATCCAGCAGGGCTCTTCTGAGGTTCTTATCAGGGGAAGGCCTCAGCCTCTATGCCCTGTTGGTGGCCCTCCAGAGAAACTGGTTGGCCACTGTGTGAGCCAGGATGCTGGACTAGATGGACCACTATTCTGATCCAGTAGGGGTCTTCTTAGGTTCTCTTGAACTGTACAGAACCGAGGTCAAAGCAATAATGCATAATGTCCAGTTCTAAGACATTTACATGAGTGATTCAGTCCCCCTGTGCCACCGCTGCTCTTATCAGCAACAACTTTCTGAGACTCGCCAGTGAAAGAGATGTAGAACAATTTCCTTCATCTGTGAAACATGGGTGAACTCCCTCTGGAGGCCAGCAGTAGAGTCACTGGGGAGTGCCTTTGGCAGTTACGGGAGAAACAGGTCCATTTGATCAACATCTGAGGTTGGAGAGGCACATGGATGACTCGCTTTATTTTTTTCACACTGTTAGCCGGCATTTCTTCCATCAGCTATCCTAATGTGTCTTTTGTAGGAGTTCAGTTTTTGAACTGCACAAATGTTCTTTTGGAAGAACACATTTCCCCCCCCCAATTCCTGTGACTGCATATTTAGTGGCCAATGGCTCTTTTTGGAAAGGCTGCCAACTCTCAGTTGGGAAATTCCTGGAGATGTGAGCATAGAGACTGGGGAGGGGAGAGTTTGGGGAGGAGAGAGTTTGGGGAGGGGAGAGACCTCAGCCGGGTATAAGGCCATGGAGTCCACCTTCCTAAGCAGCCATTTTCTCCTGGGGAACTGAGCAGTTTCGTCTGGAGATGAGATGTAATCTCAGGAGATGAGAACTCCCAGGCGTACCACTGGGCTTACAACCTGGGAGCTGACACGCAGAGGCAAGAGAAGTTGTGCCTTCACGTAGGGGCTAGCCATACAGCGCAGTGTAATGGTTTGCACATCAGACTAGTATCTGGGAGGCTGGGATTGGAATCTTCACTCCATCATGGAAGTTTGGTGGGTGACCTTAGGCCAGCCACACACTCTCAGCTTAACCTCCTTCACAGGGTGGTTTCAAGGATACAGTGGAGGAGGAGAAAACAAACTACCAACCCCCCCCCCCTTCAAAAAAAAAACATAAATATTTTGGATGCAGGCCCTGTGAGAATTACACATGAAGCTGCCTTATGCTCAATCAGATTACTGGTCCATCAAGATCAATATTGTCTACTCAGACTGGCTCTCCAGGGCCTCTTTCATGTCACCTACTGCCTGGTCCTTTTTAGCTGGGGATGCCAGGGATTGAACCTGGGACCTTCTGCATGCCAAGCAGAGGCTCTTCCACTGAGCCACAGCCCCTCTCCATGGCCTCAGGCTAAGGTCTTTCACATCCCCTACTGCCTGGTCCTTTCAACTGGAGATGCGGGGATTGAACCTGGGACCCTCTGCATGCCAAGCAGAGGCTCTACCATTGAGCCACTGCGGCCTTTCACATCACCTATTGCCTGGTCCTTTCAACTGGAGATGCCGGGTATTGAACCTGGAACCTTCTACATGCCAAGCAGGTGCTCTGCCTGAGCCACAGCCACTCTCCAGGGTCTCTTTTCTATCACCTACTGCCTGGTCTTTTATAGTTGGAAATGCCAGGGATTGAACCTGGGACCTTCTGCACGCCAAGCTGATGCTCTACCACAGAGCCACGGCCTCGCCCCAGAGAAGCCCCATCATCGATGTCCTATACGTGAAGCCTTAGCACAGCCTCCTCTTAGCAGGCCTTCTTACTCTTCATACAATTAAAAAACTGATCCAGATAGTGACACAGCTGTTTCAGTGCAGCATCAAAAAACCCAGCAATGCTTAAAAACACTTCCCTTGTCTCTCCCTCCCTGTTCCCCCCTCCTCCCTTTCCCTCCTCACTGTGAAGTCCAGATCGTAGCCTAATGGAATACCTAATGCTCAGCAGCTGTACATTTTTAATGCAGAATGAGGGAGGGGTTACGATATATTTATATATATGGATAAAGGCAACATATGGTTTTATGTAATCTCCCTATGAATTTTTAACCAGAGTGTCCTAATTCGTTTCGGGGCTGGAAGAGCTTTTTTACTGGCCCTCTGTGGCTAGAGCCCCACTTGCATGGCAGACGCGGTACTTTTATCAGTGCCGTCTCTGCAAGAATCCACTGCCGCAGGAAGGGGTGGAGGCTACAAGCATAGACAGGTTCTGGAGGGGATTGGATAAACATCTGGAGCAGAGGTCCATCAGTGGCTCTTAGCCCCAAGGTATAGGTGGAACACTCTGTCGGGGCAAGTGATGCTCTGTATCATTGGTGCTTGGGGGTGGGCCACAGTGGGAGGGATTCTGGAGTTCTGGCCCCACTGGTGGACCTCCTGATGGCATGTGGGTTTTGGCCACTGTGTGACACAGAGTTTTGGCCTGGATGGGCCACTGGCCTGATCCAACATGGCTTCTCTCTTATGTTCTTATGTCCGGGGGAGTGATTCTCTGTCTTCTTGGTGCGCGGGGGGGGGGCAGTGGGAGGGCTTCTGGAGTTCTGACCCCGCTGGTGGACCTCCTGATGGCACCTGGTATTTTCTGCCACTGTGTGACACAGAGTGTTGGCCTGTATGGGCCATTGGCCTGAGCCAACATGGCTTCTCTTATGTTCTTATGTCTGGGGCAGTGATGCTCTGTCTTCTTGGTGCTCAGTGGGGGACGCAACAGCGAGAGGACTTCTGGATTTCTGACCCCGCTGGTGGACCTCCTGATGGCACCTGGTATTTTTTGCCACTGTGTGACACAGAGTGTTGGACTGGATGGGCCATTGGCCTGATCCAACACTGCTTCCCTAGTAGGATGCTGGGGGCTTTGTTGAAAATAGAGAAGCAGATCTCAGCGATGGCTACCTCTTCCTCAGTTTTTTTTTAAAAAAAGAGACATTTGTAGTCCTGTAGGAAACCAGGCTGGAAATTCATAATACTTTACAGCCTTTGGAAGGGGAACATACAAGACTGCCTTATGTAAGGAGATATGGAGAGTTCCAGCAGTATCTTGCTTCAGACACTGGGATGAGTTTCCCTTTGGCCAGCTCTCAAACACAGTTCAGAATTCGAAAGGAAGTAATGTTCAACTCCCTTACATGGATGGCCCAGGCAAGCCCGATCTCACCAGATTTCAGAAGCTAAACAGGGTCAGCTGTGGTTAGTATTTGCATGGGAGACCTCCAAGGAAGTCCAAGGTCGCTATGCAGAGACAGGCAAGGGCAAACCACCTCTGTATATCTTTTGCTCTGACCTAGATGGCCCAGGCTTGCCTAATCTCATCAGATCTTGGCTGCTAAGCAGAGCTTGCACTTGTTAGTACTTGGATGGGAGACCTTCCAAGGAATTCCAGGGTTGTTAACGCAGACGCAGGCAATGGAAAGCCACTTTGGTTGGTCTCTCGACATGAAAACCCTGGGGAGTTGCCATAAGTTCGCTGCAACTTGACGGCACTTTCCACTTCCCTCAGATATATCTCTTTCCACCTTGCAGTGAGTTGGAGCATTGATCCATCAAGCTCGACGGGGTATCTGTTGGCTTGCTAAAACTCCCCAAACGTTGGCCATCCTTAGCCTGACGTTCCGTTAACTAGAGACATTAGGTACTGAACCCAAGTCCTTCTACATGCAATACTGCCACGCCTATTATCGTTGTTGTTGTTATATAATATTGGGTGTAGAATAATCAGGAGAGCCTAAGACTGTCTGGCAACCACAAGATTCTAGCATTTTAGCATTAGACACCACTATAGGTGGCAAGCTAGGCTTGCTCTTAAGGCAAGAGATGTTTCAGAGGTGGTCTGCCATTGCCTGCCTCTGCGTCACACCCCTGGTATTCCTTGGAGCTCACCCTTCCAAATACTAGCCAAGGCCGACCCTGCAGAGCTTCCAAGATCTAACGGGATCAGGCTAGCCTGGGCTAGCTTGATCCACCATGCTTATAAGGAGCCTGATCCACCATGCTTATCCACCATGCTTATAAGGAGGCACCACCTTGCTGAAAGCTTACATCTGCATAGATCTCTCCCTCCTGATAGCCTCCAATTCTTGTTCCTCTGCTGTCATACGCTAAGAGCCACCAGGGCTCATTTTGCAGCAGGAGCTCCTTTGCATATTAGGTCCCTGATGTAGCCAATCTTCCAAGAGCTTACAGTAGCCCCTGTAAGAAGAGCTCAGTAAGCTCTCGGAGGATTGGCTACATTAGGGGTGTGTGGCCTAATATGCAAAGGAGCTCCTGCTACGAAATGAGCCCTGAGAGCCACTGCCTTTACTGACAGTAGCTGAACCTGAGTTGCGCCAGTTTGAAAGCTGGAAACTTCTCTGAGTCCAGTTTCAAAATATTCTAGCCCAGTTCCTTTGTACCAGACTACTGAAGACTACTGAAGAAGAATGTTTTCTAGACTAGCAGCCTTCAACCTTTCCAGACCTGGGGCCCAATCAGCAGCAACTATGTAACAGGAAGTTATGTGAGATCTCTTATACGACACACTTGGGGTCCGAGTTCAATCAGGAGGACCGTGGGAAGCGGGCCAGAAGACCAGAAGCACAAGGCACATACCAGAAGTATACTGTAAAGAGGAATAAGCTGAGGATTCACGGATCCGTGGAGAAACCCTCTCCCCCCCTAACTGACCTCATCTCATTGTCCTGCTACTCTTCCAAGCATGCATGGAAAGAGGTCACAGGCTTGGCATCTTGCTGCAGGTCCTTCCAGAAGTTCTCGAGCTCACCAACTAGAAGTAGTTGCTCTGTGACCCACCTGAGTGTCCTAAGAGGACATAAGAACATAAGAGAAGCCATGCTGGATCAGGCCAAAGGCCCATCCAGTCCAACACTCTGTAGCACACAGCGGCCAAAACCCAAGTGCCATCATGTCATAAGAACATAAGAGAAGCCAATGTTGGATCAGGCCAGTGGCCCATCCAGTCCAACACTCTGTGTCACACAGTGGCCAAAACCCAAATGTCATCATGTCATAAGAACATAAGAACATAAGAGAAGCCAATGTTGGATCAGGCCAGTGGCCCATCCAGTCCAACACTCTATGTCACCCAGTGGCCAAAAACACCAGGTGCCCTCAGGAGGTCCAGCAGTGGGGCCAAAACTCCAGAAGCCCTCCTACTGTTGCCCGCCCAAGCACCAAGAATACAGAGCATCACTTGCCCCAGACTGAGAGTTCCTATCTGTACCTTGTGGTTAATAGCCACTGATGGACCTCTGCTTCATATGTTTATCTAATTCCCTCTTGAAGCCGTCCATGCTTGTAGCCACCACCACCTCCTGTGGCAGTGAATTCCACTGACCCATGTCCTGACCCATGAGCTGGAAACTACTGCTCTAGGTTGGGTCCTACATTTCTGCTGCTCTTCCTCTGGTGCAAAACCCCCATTCTACTAGAACAAGAGATCTTCCCACCAGCACAAGAGGCCTTTCCGCTGAAAGAAAAGGAGTCACCAGCGAACAGATGGTCAACAAATGAATCAAGTGTGAGGACTACAGGTTCAAGGAGAAAGTGTACTTTGAAGAAAACGCGTGCCTCAAAGGCTGGCATCTTCTGGAGTGCCTGTCCAGGGCGATTAGCTTCAGCGTATGCACAAAATGAGTGGCACAAATGCAAGACAGGCAGGAATGGGTATCCCACAGGGAATCCAGTTATTTTTAGAGGCAAGGCTTCTTGAGCCAGCATTTAATAAATAAGTAACACAAAAGACCTCTATGGAGTGTGGCGGCTGTGGCACACACGCAACCAAATCCCTTAGCTAAGCATCCCGAATGCCAACTTCTTTTGCCTTGTGCGTTCTCACACACATGGTATGGGGGAGCACGTTGCCTTTCACCCAACTATAAGTGGACCGGGGTTAACTGTTTTGACATCTTGCATGGCCCTTAACATTTTGAAAAAGTAGGGATCCACTGTACATGGGCAAAGGATCTGCCTCTCCCCCCCCCCACCCCACAATCATCCCAACTGGTTTTGACAACCAAAGAAATTTCAGTCCTACCCACCGCATCGCAGTTCTGATTTTCATTAATGCACTTATAGCTACCAGAACTCATAAGAACGTAAGAAGAGCCATCCTGGATCAGAATGAATGCCCATCAAGCCCAGCATCTTGTTCATACAGTGGCCGAGTGACTATTTCTAGGAAGCCCATAAACAGGACAACTGCAACAGCATTGTGCTTCTTGTGATCCCCAAAAACTGATTTAAAGAGGCATACTACCTCTGGTACTGGAGGGAGAAGATACTCATCATGAGGAGGAGGAGGAAGAGAGGAGGAGATTGGATTTATACCCCGCTCTTCATTACCTGAAGGAGTCTCAGGGTGGCTTACAATCTCCTTTCCTTTCCGCTCCCCTACAACAGGTACCCCATGAGGTAGGTGGGGCTGAGAGAGCTCTTTCGAGAACTGCTATTGAGAGAACAGCTTTGAGAGAACTTGTGACTGACCCAGGTCACGCCAGCAGCTGCACATGGAGTGGGAGTGGGGAATCAAACCCGGTTCTCCCAGATTAGAGTCTGCGCTCCTAACCACTACACCAACCTGGCTCTTCGTAGCCATGGATAGCCCAGTCCTCCGTGAATTTGTCCACCCCCCCCTTTTTAAAGCCTTCTAATTCGGTGCCAATCACCACATCCTGCGGCAGGGAGTTCCACAAATCATACATTCTGTGAAGAAACACTTCCTTCTGCCTGTCCCGAATCACCCACCCTTCAGCTTCAGTAGATGACCCCAGGTACTACTACTATGGGAGAGAGAGAAAAGTTTCTCCCTGTCCACTCTCTCCATCCCATGCATAATTTTATAAACCCTTTTCTTGCTACTCTATATACTGCCAGTTGCACTTGGGAACAAGGACTAGGAATATCTGTTTTTACCACTTTCGTTTTTCTGTTTTTATCACCAGGGAACTTTGGGGGTGGAGCCAGAAGACTTTCGGGGTGGTGCCTAGCAAGGATGTGGCATCACTTCATGATGTCATGTCCTGTGATGTCACTTCCAGGTCAACAGTCTGGTGATGTCACCTCCTAAGCTCTACCCCTTCCAATGATGTCACATCCTGCACTGAAACCCCACCCCTTCCTGTGATGTCACTTTAAGGCCACTTCTTCAAACCCACCTCTTCCTCCAAAGTCCACTTGCAGCTCTCAAGCATCTGACATTTAGTCTACGTGGCTCTTACATAAAGGCAAGTTTGGCCACCCCTAGACTAGGATCTGAGTATTTATTCTCAAAGACAGCCATGTTTCACAGAAGTCTCCGGGGTTCTTCCAGGGCTCATTTCGTAGCAGGAGCTCCTTTGCATATTAGGCCACACTCGCCCTAATGTAGCCAATCCTCCAAGAGCTTACAGAGCTCTTCTTACAGGGGCTACTATAAGCTCTTGGAGGATTGGCTACATCAGGGGTTTGTCGCCTAATATGCAAAGAAGCTCCTGCTACGAAATGAGCCCTGAATAATTCCTGGGGTGGGGCTGTCAGTAGCTAAAGCTGCAAAATTAGCTTCTGGAGATTTAGAGAGCCATGTTGAAACCTCAATAGTCCCTTCTGCCATCTACCAAGCTTCTGAGTCAGTTTGGATGGATCAGAGAGCAGGCTGCAGTACCACCTTTCCGCCAGCTTCATTGGTGGTGCTCAAGAGCAGTGGATAACAGTGCTAAAGGCACCGGCAGTTGTCTGGCCAGCTGTCATGATAGCTCAGGGAGAAAGGCACCAAACTAGGGTTGCCAGCCTCCAGGTGGGGCCTGGGGATCTCCCGCTTTTACAACTGATCTCCAGCTGACAGAGATCAGCTCCCCTGGAGAAAATGGCTGCTTTGAAGGATGGACTCTATGGCATTGTACCATGCTGAGGCCCCTCCCCTCCCCAAACCCCACCCTCTTCCAGATCCACCCCCAAAGTCTCCAGGTATTTTCAAACCCAGACCTGGCAACCTTACACCAAATCCTGGATGCCAGAGTCCTTGCTTTGAGACTCCTGGTCATTACAATGCCAATTCACGCAACTCTTTCTTGGCCATAATGTGGCCATGGGTATTTTCCTCTTCCTGGAACTTTGTGAGCCCTCAAACTGTCGTCAGAAGGAGTATTGCCCAGATACAGACTTATTACCTCAGAGAGAACTAAAGCAAATAATGCTATAAAGCTCCTAAAATGTGCTCACGATGCAGTCCCCCAGTTCAACTCTCATTTCATCTACCCCATAAACCAGGGGTCCCCAACGTGGTGCCCATGGGGCAAGGTTGCGCACTTGCCCAACAGGGATTCTGATTAGCCACTGGAAATCCGATTGGTCAACAGCAGGGCACAGAGGTCAAGTCCTTCTCCTGATGTTGCCTCCTGGCTCTAAGATTCAGAGGTTTAGTGCCTCTGAACATAAAGGTTTCACTCAGTCACTGTGGCACCTATGAACATAAGAAGAGCCCTGCTGGATCAGACCAGTGAGGGTCCATCTAGTCCAGCATCCTGTCTCACACAGTGGCCAACCAGTTCCTCTGGAGGACCAACAACAAGGCATAGAGGCCGAGGCCTTCTCCTGAAGTTGCCTCCTCACTCTGGGATTCAGAGGATTAGTGATTCTGAATGCGGAGGGGAATTCCCCTCAGTCCTCATGGCGAGTAGCCTCTGATAGCCTTATCTTCAGTTCCCATCTGGAGGATGGAAACCTAATCAAACTATATATTGAATTTCCAGTCACAGAACCCCAACACTCTGTTAATCCTAGAGGCCCGTATGGATGAATGTGTGAAGTCTGCCCACATTATCCATAATCTTATGTACCGACTCCAGAAATGAGTTTCTTGAGTTTCTTTTGCCCCTCCTTCTCCAACCACGGCTCACAAAAATAAGGCCTGCTGCATACCCCTTCCCCCGGTGACTAACTCCAAGCCTCAAACTTTTCATGGGAACTTGTTTATTTTCACCTCGAACACCCCCTCCCCTCCCCAAACCTGTTTCATCTGTGTGAAAATCTGCACAATGAGGAACATTCCTCGTATCCCTACATATGCATAAGAACATAATCAGTACACCCAATCCAATTAACTTAAAGGACAGGCTCCTTTGAAATACACGCGCCACTCGGAACGAGGCGGGGGAGGGGGAGGGAAGATACTGAACAACACTCGGCAATCAATACATTTCCATGTTCTGGGTCAAGGATTGCAAGAGTTTCACTTGAAAAGGGGGAAGAAAAGAGCTTCTGTTTCAAACAGCGGCAAGCCGGGAAACAATCAAAGAAACGAGAAGCAGAAGAACAAGGGATTCGTAGCATTCCGTCCTCCGTCACTCAAACGCAGAAAAAGACGGAAGGGAGCACCAGCAACCCCCCGAAAGCGACCGGGGCCGAGCTTCAGAGCTGGAAGAAGCGAATCAAGAGCGACATTCACAAAGGTGTACACCGTCCTTGGCTAGCGAGCCAGCACGGGGATAGCAGGGCGTTAAGTGGGATTCTTTGCTAGAATGCCAAGGCCGGTGGTTTATTATGCAGACTTGCGGAAGGTTTAAGGACAACAGCACTAAGAAAACAAAAACAGATCAACACATGTAAACACGTAACGGTGTACTGGAACACAAAGTCCTCGTTGCACTGCGGAATAAAAGGAAACGCCTCGTTGAGAAGCACTGCGACTTTTTCTCCTGTGGCATCGCAGGAGTTGGGGGGATCCCAACGGGTGGTCGGTCTCAAAGCTTTGGAGAGCCATCGCCTTACCGAAAGTGAACCCAAATTCGAAACTCATGATTGTCTTGAAACGAAATGGAACAGGATACCAAAAAACGTACAGCGGTAGCTGATTCAAAGTTGAGTAAGGGCTTGTTCTCTGCTCCTTCACAGGGAAAAGAGAGGTCTAACAGGGCCTGCTCGGCCATGGCACCAAAGCTCCGCTGGATGCCCTCAAGTTCTAGTCTTTTGGGAGAGGGAGAAAAAGTTCTCTTTGTCAACTCTCTCCGCCCCCTGGATGATTTTATCAACCTCTATCATGTCCCCCCTTACCGGTCTCTTTTCTAAAGTGAAACGTCCCAGCCTCTTCAGCCTTTCCTCATAGGGGAGAAGGTGCTCCAACCCTCTTATCATCTCGGTTACCCTCCTCTGTACTTTTTCCAACTCTGCAATGTCCTTTTGGAGATAAGGAGACCAGAACTGCACCCAGTATTCCAAATGAGACTGCACTATGGACCTATACAGGGGTATTGCAGTAATGGTCGTTTTGTTCTCAGTCCCTTCCCTAGTAATCCCTAACACAGAGTTTGCCTTTTCCCACTGCTGCAGAACACTGGGTTGACGATTTCATTGAGCTATCCACTTTTTAAATTGTAGACACTGGGGACTGAAACTGGGACCTTCCGCAAGCTCTGACCTATAGCCCCTCCCAACCACCGAGGGTCCATAATACTGAACATAAGAAGAGACTGGCTGGGTCAGACCAGTCGTCCACCTATCTCACAATACTTCCTCTGAAGATGGAGGCACTTTTCAGCCGTCACTGTAACCAGCCATATGAGGACATGGCTCTCAGGAGGTCTGTTGCCTGTTATGCATGGTTGCCAACCTCCAGGTGGTGGCTGGAGATTCCTCCTCTATTACAGTTGATCTCCAGGCAGTAGAGATCAGTTCCCCTGGAGAAAAAGGTGGATTCTATAGTACTGTTATGTATTGAGCCTGTACTTACGTGCAAAAAGACTTAGCTTGGGACGCATAACGATAGATTGCTAGGATCCTAGAATGGGCCAGTAGGGAGACAGGGATCCTAGAGGAAACCAGTCGGGAAACAATAGAGTGTAAGTAGCCTATCATTGGGAGTGGGGTGTGTTTGGGGTGTAATCCTTTTCAGGCATAAATACCGGGCTTCGGCCAGGGTCAGCCAGTCTTCTTTTCTCCTTGCTGTAATCACTAATAAACTAGGAGATGATCATTCTACGCGTCTGAACCCAGTGTATTTCAAGTACTGTACCAAGTTGAAGTCCCTCCCTTCCCCAAACCCTGCCCTTCCTAGGCTCCACCCCCAAAAATCTCCAGGTCCTTCTCCACACAGAGCTGGCAACCCTACTGTTAAAGGTCACTAAAGCCCCTAGCAGATTATTCACTGCCAATGAGAGGGGAGAGAGAGGGGAGAGGAAAGCGAATCCACTCCAAGCCGTTCCCCCTGCGCTGTACGCCCCGACGATCAGCGGCTTCCTCTGTTTTGAATCGCCAAATCATGCATTTCTCATTAATGGCCCAGATACGGAGAGTTTTCAATTAAGTCAGAAAGCACTGTTGTAGTAATTACATTATGATATTAGCCCCCACAGATTAATACATTGGCAGCCGTCCGCGGGTTCGCCTTCTGCAAGAGTGTCACGCTCTGCTCATTTGCTTCGGTAATGAAACCAAAACACGGAATGTGTGACATAAAAGAGCTCCGGCCATCTGGAGCCCTGTGTCAGTAACTTTTGATATGCTAACATTGGGTACAGAAGGTAGTTTTTCGGAGGCTTGAATGTGATTGCCGAGCCATGTCCCTCCTCCCACTCAATCTGCTGGCAATTTTATTATCGTAATTACCAATTTTTAAAAAAAAAAAATAATTGGGAGGGGGGATGGTTGTTGCTGGTGTTAAGTTTCTTATTCTCAGCACCTCTGGACGGCTGGCTGTACGTAAGTTGGAATAGAAGACTCTTTTCCAAGACACACATGGGAGCACATATATGGTGGTGGAAAGTGCCATCAAATCACAGCCGACTTATGGCGATCCAATACGGTTTTCGAGAGAAGAAATCAGCAGAGGAGGTTTGCCATTGCCTGCCTCTGCATAACAACCCTGGGCTTCCTTGGTGGGCTCCCATTTAGGTTCTAACCAGGGATGACCCTGCTTAGGCTCTGAGACCTGACAAGATCTGGCTAGCTAGGACCATCCAGGTCACAGCAAAAGACATACGGAGGTGGTTGGCCATTGCCTGCCTCTGCGTAGCAATCCTGGGCTTCCTTGGTGGTCTTTCATCCAAATACTAGCCAAGGCTGACCCTGCTTAGCTTCTGAGATCTGATGAAAGCCTAGCACATCCAGTTCAAGCAGAGCAGCTCTATACTGTGTGTGTGTTGTGTTAAGTGCCGTCAACTTGCTTCTGACCTTTGGCGACCCTATAAATTAGTGACCTCTAAAATGCCCTCTTCTTAACAACCTTGCTCAGGTCTTGCAAACTGAGGCCCATGGCTTTCTTCACTGAGTCAACCCATTCATGTTGGTTCTTCCTCTTTCCCTACTGTCTTCACATTTTTCAAGAATTATTGTCTCTTCCAGTGATTCTTGTGTTCTCATAATGGGACCAAAGTATGACAACCTCAGTTTAGTCATTTTAGCTTCTGGGGAAGAGTTCAGGCATGATTTCATCTACAACCCACCTATTTGTCTTTTGGGCTGTCCACAGTATCCATAAAATTCTCCTCCAACACCACATTTCAAGGTAGCCATTTTTTTTGACTCCCCAAGAACATAAGAAGAGATCTGCTGGATCAGAGCAGTAGTCCCACCACACTTCCTCTGAAGATGGAGGTTCTATTCCGCCATCACTGCAACGAGCCATATGCCTCGTAAATTTCCCCAGTCCCTTCCAAAGCCTTCCAAACGAGCGGCCAGCCATTGCAACATCTTGAGATGGTGAGTTCCAAAAGTTAATTAGGAATACTTTGGGTGCCCAGTACCAATTGCCTGGAAAAGATTCAAGCAATCTGCTCTACCCATGTGGCTGCATCGTTCACGCTTAGTATACACTTTGTGCACAACAAAATCCCAAATTCCAACCCAGCCAGGCTTTGTTTTGTACTGGGCCCTCATTTCTGGTCATCTGCTCCTTCTCTGAAGGGACATATAAAACAAAGTATTCTGAAGACCTTTCTCTACCTGAGACCCTGTGAGCTAACTCCCATGTTGACTCTCTACTAACAGAACCCAAGGTCTTCACTCTTCCTTCAAGAGTTGATAAGTAGAAATTGATAAGAATTGTGATTGCTACACGCTCAGGTAAAGCAATTCTTGTGAAACAGATTTTTTAATATTGCACAGTATCCGTTGCGTGTGAACGATAATAGAAGAGAGTTTTCTACAGAATTACTACAGTAAATGATTTTGCATACGTTATCTTTATTGACTCTTCGTTATTTTTGTCACGGATGCTGTGTTTGGATTTCTACCACCTGGAGGTTGGCAACTCTACTGCAACTTGAGAGCAGTTTACATGCACACACACACACACCCATCCACCCATCCATCAATTCGTCCATCCATCCATCCATCTGTCCATCCATCCATCCATCCCTTAGCACACACCTCAGGAAGCATCCTTCAAAAGAGGAGAGTGAATTAATAAACATCTTCCCTATCTTATATGAGAACACCAGAAGATGCATCATGCACATTCAGAACATTGGCCTATCCACTTACTGCTGCGACTGAAGCCTAAGAAATGCAGGGTATCATACCAAGGAACCTCTATGTTCAAACCTTGCATACAAATGCACAACTACACTCCAACTCATCACAAATAACCACACAGTATTTTTTCAGCACCTACAAGGACCAGGGTAAGTGCCTCCATTTCTGAATGCCAGGAGAACGACGTATCTCATTGCCAGAGGGCAAAGCGAGTCCGACATTCCTCCCAGATCTTTGAAAAAGTTCTGTCCCCGTCCCAATGAAAATCAGTTAGAAGTCAATTTCACAGCCGTTGGTTTTCAAGATCTCGCACACAAATGACAGCGCGCTTGCGAGGGGTAATTTATCCCACCGCAGTCCCCTCCCAGGCCTGGGCGTCTGCATTTTAAACCACGGCTCCGCTTTTTGCTCCCAGTGCACCGTTTTCTGCGCGGCGCCTTCTGAAGGAAATGAATCAGGGTTTTTTAAATAACAAAAATCCTTAAAGCAGAACATGACTAAAGGCAGGTCCACTCAGAATCCTGGTAATCAAAGCAGCGGGCATGGCAAGGAAGTCAGTTCTTCATGTTTCTGAGAAGTGGCCATAGCCAGCTTCCAAATGTCCCCTTCTGCGCGCAAACAACAGTCATCAGGCAGCCATCTGTTGGCTATCCCATCATTTAGGATGGCCAGACTTCCATCGACAACAGCCCAGGGCCTTTTCCATCGTGGCTCTGGCTCTGTGGAATGGGCTCTCTGAAGAGATGAGCCCCCCCCCCCCAGAGATCTTCCAGAGGCACTGTAAGGCCTGCCTGTTTGCCATGGTTTTGGGGAGGGGGGGGGGTCTGAACGGCAGGCATTTTTTAAAGGGGGGAAGGAGGGAGAGATTTGGGGTCAGCTACTTTATTTTGAGTTTTAACTGACGATGTTTGTATCTGAAGAAGTGTGCATGCACATGGAAGTTTATACCCAGAATAAAACCTTGTTGTTCTTAAACATGCCACTGGACTCAAACTTCGTTCTGATGTTTTTAACTATTATTGTAAGCCACCTTGAACCATGAGGAATAGGCAGGATAGAAATGTTTGGATAAAGGAATAAAAACTAAATTTGAATGCAAGCAGCAGGCAAACTGAGCAGGACTGGCCCTGGTTAGTATTTGGATGGGTGACTACCAAGAAAGTCAAGGGTTGCCACGCAGAGGCAAGCAATAGCAACCCACAACTGCTTGTCCACTGCCTTGAAATCCCTATGGGATTACTATAAATCAGCTGCAACTTGATGTCACTTCCCAGCGCCAATTCTTTTGTTTGGCCCTGGTTAGTACTTGAATGGGAGACTAACAAGGAAGTCTATAGGGTTGCCACACAGAGGCTGGCAATGGCAAACCACCTTTTGTACAGCTTTTGCCCTGACTTGAATGACCCAGGCTAGCTTGATCTCGTCGGATCTTGTAAACTAAGTAAGGTCAGCCCCAGCTAGTACTTGGATGGGAAACCACCAAGAAAATTCAGGGTCTCTACGCAGAGGTAGCCAATGGAAAACCACCCTCTGTATTGCTTTCACCCTGACCTGGATGACCCAACCTCATCAGATCTCATAAGCTAAGCAGGGTCAGCCCCGGTTAGTACTTGGATAGGAAACCACCAAAGAAATTCAGGGTCGCTATGCAGAGGCAGCCAACGGAAAACCACCCTCTGTATTTGCTTTCACTCTGACCTGGATGACCCAGGCTAGCTCAATCTCATCGGATCTCATAAGCTAAGCAGGATCAGCTGCGGTTAGTACTTGAATGGGAAACCACCAAGTAAATCCAAGGTTGCTATGCAGAGGCAGGAAATGGCAAACCACCCCCTGTATGGCTTTCACCCTGACCTCGATGACCCAGACTAGACTGATCTCATAAGATCTCGTAAGCTAAGCAGGGTCAGCCCCGGTTAGTACTTGGATGAGAAACCACCAAGGAAATCCAGGGTCACTATGCAGAGGCAGGCAAAGGCAAGCCACCCTCTGTATAGCTTCCAGCCTGACCTGGATGACCTAGGCTAGCTCGATCTTGTTAGATCCCGTAACCCAAGCTGGGTCAGCCTCGGTTAGTACTTGGATGTGAAACCACCAAGGAAATTCAAGGTCGCTGCGCAGAGGCAAGCAATGGCAAACCACCTCCATTCATCTCCTGCCTTCAAAACCCTACGGGGTTGCCATAATTTTTGGATGTGACTTCACAGCACTTCACACCACCACCATAACATGCAGGGACTGTACTGCATCTATTTTGACATGGGAACGTCTTTGTTTCACAAAGTCCAAAGGCAGGCAGTGAAGCCACAGAAAAACGAGTCCCGTGTCACTTCCGTAATATGTTAAAGGGTCCCTACGTGTTTTTTTTATGGAGGCAGATGAGATCACCAAGTGTTCCTTGCCGGGAAGGAGGGGTGCTCTGTTACCTTATTTTGACATGGGCTGCATGGAGCAGGTTTTGAAACCTGCAATTAGCACATTTGTGGCAAACCAGGGCAGCTGATGCAAGGCTTTTTTGTCTCATTGTGTGCACTGGAGTATGTTTGGATGTAAATTGCTAATTACTGTATCCAAATGTCTCGCTTGGAAAGCACTCCGAGGTAGTTAGACATGAATGCCACTCAAGGAGCCCGGCTTTCTTCTCCTTCCCCACTTATCTTGTCTTCATGGGGACGAGTGGGCATTGATGGAGACCTGAAGTTGGGGGGGGGGGGAAGTGAAATAAAGAAGAACCGAAAAAGGAGGGAGGAACCTCTCCCCCCCCCCCCGGCTTCAAATATCTGCCCGGTTCCAAGAGGCGGTCTTTGAGAACACTCCAACCAAACACGGCATGGGATTTAACGATCATGAGAAAGCTGAAAAAGAAAGGGGATTTTTGTCCGGGCCCTGTTAGTTTTCGTCCTTTCAGGGAGAGAGAAAAAGAAACAGGTCAGAGAGATCAAGAGGTCACCATTTTGTGGGGTTTTTAAAAAAGAATGGGGGGTGAGAGGGAGAAAAGACAAAGGGGGCTTTTCTCTACCCTACTATTCAGAATTCGGAAACATCCTGAACCGAGGTCCCCCCCTCCGGTATTCTGCCCACCTTGCTGAGGACAACACAACAAAGCCCCGGATAACCAGCCCCCCAGACAGCTTTTCTCATCACAAGCTGTACTGTTCACAAGATAGACTCGAGATGACTTATGGGGGTGTGAGGTGGGGAGCCATGACCTTTAACCGGAGTTTAAAACCAGTCTTAATGAACTTAGGCCAATTCATCTCTCTGGCAAAGCTTATACGGGGCAAGACCTCACTTGTGGGATTGGCAGCCTCCAATGTTAATCTTTTCTTTTTTCTCCCCCTGCCCCCCTCGTCCCCTAGTGCTCCCCCGGGGTCAAACCGTAGTTGCCGATGAATGGAAAGAGGCCCATTATTGCGAAGCGGGAGACCACGAGGTTCTTGAATCCTTGTTCTCCCATCCAGTTGGCTGAGAGAAGGGATGCGTTTGAGCGATCCAAAGCGGGCCTTAAAGAAGTTTACACCCCACGCAACAATGAAAAGGAAACAAATTGTGCTAGGAAACCTTCAAGAGAATGTGAAGGTGTCTGAAATCTACAGAGCCCGACGATTCGGTTTCGAACCAAACTGGAGTTCATTTGTTTTTGGTGCAAGTACTATTTGAAGCTTTTAAGTGTGTGGGTTTTAGTACCAGAGGAAGGAAATAGGGTTGCCAATTCCCATCTGTGAAGCACCTGGATATGTGGAGGTGGAGCCTGGGGAGGGCAGAGTTTGGAGCGGGACCTCAGGAGAGTATAATGCCATAGAGTCCCCCCCTCCAAAACTGCCATTTCATTTCCATACATCTGTGGTCTGAAAGTCAGCTGTAATCCCGGAAGACCTCCACCTCTGACCTGGAGGTTGGCAACCCCGGGAAGGAACCATCCTAGCATTTCCAACAGGAGATGAAGAACTCTAAAGTGTGTGAATTTCATCCTTATTAGCACTCCTCTTCTCGATTTTTTGAAATGACTTGCTGGAACGAGTATTAATCTTAGACGCTTGTTTGATTTCCCTGTTCTTCTCCACTCTCTGTGCTTTTCTTTTCTTAAAAAAGCCTGATTGTGTATACATACAGCCAACAAACATCTTATTTTTAAAAAAATCTTTCATATATCTTACGAGACGGCCAAGCTGCCAAACTGTGAGTAAACAGGCTAAGCTTGAATGCTACTGAAAATTAATTATTGGTTCCTCCAATTGCATTGCAAGTTTTCTGGAGGCTTTAGAATCACAGAGTTGGAAGGGACCTCCAGGGTCATCTAGTCCAACCCCCTGCACTATGCAGGAAATTCACAAATACCTCCCTGTCCACACCCCCAGTGACCCCTGTTCCACACCCAGAAGATAATTTAAAAAAAAACCTCCAGGATCCCCAGCCAAACTGGCCTGGAGAAAAATTGCTTCCTGACCCCAAAGTGGCCGTCAGCATTTCCCTGGGCATATAAGAAAGGGCCACAAGAATTAAGCTCTGAGGTAACCCTTCCTGCCCTCCCGCTCATGATCTTTACAGTCATTACTTCTGTCATTCTCATGACAGTCCTGTGAGGCTGACCACAGGTTTTACAAATGAGAACCTGAGGCTGAAAAAAATGGGTGCTCGAGATTGTCTCTGGGCTTCCTGGTTTCAAAATGACAGCGAGTTATAAAAATGGGGGATTCGCTCCCAGCGGATATTGTGATGGCCACAGGAATAAAGAGCTTTAACAGGGGATTAGATAGATTCATGGAGGATAAATCTATCAGTGGCTACTAGCCATGGTGACTGAGGGGAACCTTCACATTCAGAGGCACTAAGCCACTAAGCCACCACAGAAAGTGGTGGCAGCTACAAGGATAGAACTTCAAGAAGGGATTAGATAAACACATGGAGCAGAGGTCCATCAGTGGCTATTACCCACAAGTTATAGATGAAACACTCTATTTGGGGCAGTGATGCTCTGTATTCTTGGTGCTTGGGGGGCAACAGTGGGAGGGCTTTTGGTGTTCTAGCCCCATTGGTGGACCTCCTGATGGCACCTAGTTTTTGGCCACTGTGTGGCACAGTGTTGGAAAGGATGGGCCATTGGCCTGATCCAGCATGGCTTCTCTTATATTCTTATTAGTGGAAAATTTAATCTGGATTCAACCCTGTCAGTAGGATTTAACCCTTTCTAATTAAATACACCATAAGAGCATAAGAGAAGCCCATGTTGGATCAGGCCAATGGCCCATCCAGTCCAACACCCTGTCACACAGTGGCCAAAAATGCCAGGTGCCTTCATGAGGTCCACCAGTGGGGCCAGGACACTAGAAGCCCTCCCACTGTTGCCCCCCCCCCCAAGCCCCAAGAATACAGAGTATCACTTGCCTCAGACTGAGAGTTCCTATCTATACCTTGTGGCTAATAGCCACTGATGGACCTCTGTTCCATATAGCCACATGTATAGCCATAGAACACTGAGGCTTAATATTAAAGAAATTTGTTCAAAAATCCTTTTTCACCACACCTATATGAATGATTACATGCGTGGGGAAATTTCTACTAGCCTCTGGCATGGTTAATAGTTTGGCAGAGACATACTTTTCTTCACTACCCTGTACCTCTGTGACTTGTTTTTGTAGACCATGAAATCTTGGTTGAACATGGTTGTTTTTTCCCTTCCCATGAGATTCTCTGCACTTCCTTCCTCTGTTCTGCCTGGATCAACCATCAGAACAGTTGGCACGAGAGGTTTCTTGGCACTTAACAATCCCCTGTTGGAATGTCAAGAGAGACTGGGAGAGTATTGCTAAAAACAAGAAGGAGGTACACAGGAAGGAAACAGGGAACCAACAGTGTAGGCGGATTAAGGAAGCATTCTCAGATTGGAGGATACGACAGTTCACTGGGGAAAAGTATGGATGAATGGAGAACTGACCTGATGCCCTTCTTCAGAAGACAACAGAAGGACTAAGTACTTGTAGACCAAAATGTCCTTCTGCGCACTGAGCCAGAAACATAATGCCATAAACAGGAAAATTATTTCTTTGGATCTCGTCTTATGTTTGAGTTTCTCATCCTTCTAGAAACAAATGGTTGGAGGCATTTCAAGCAGAAAGGGCTGCTATCGCTGACCAAGTCTCTGGACCACTGGTGGACCTCCTGAGGGCACCTGGTGTTTTTGGCCACTGTGTGACAGAGTGCTGGACTGGATGGGCCACTGGCCTGATCCAAAATGGGCTTCTCTTATGTTCTTAAAGGATGTTGTTATTAATCTGAACACAAGAGTGGATTTTTTTTTCCCTTATGGTGGTCCCCCACACACTCCGGTCCCTTGTGTGAGGCCCAGAACAAATACAATCCTGTCCTTACAACCACTACGCATTACATGCTCCACCACTCAAAAAACGCTCATCAAATATATTATGCAAATACCTGTCTCACAAAACACAACAGTAATCCACATGAACATAAGAGGTAGTCCCTTTTCTTGTTGCTTGAAGACTCACTCGTTTCCATGGTAATTAATGGTGTTAGGAGCTGTTTATAACTTGGAAGGCCTTGAATTCAACGAAGAAGGGGGCAAAAAACCCGAAGATGAAAGAAATGCTTTATTAGCGTGTTCACAAATAAATTCTCCCATTCACATTTCGCTTTCATACACACCACATTTCCCATGCAGCCGGTAAACACCGCTTTTAGAAAGCCGTAGATGTATGAAAATACGCCGCAATTTGCCCTTCCCGGCTGCCTTTCATCCGATGGTCCCCAACGCCATTACCAAAATTTAATTAATTAAAGCCTCACTAAACCACTCCGAGGTAGCAAAGTAATGCATTTAGTTAATTATCACAGAGGTTTATTTCAGGAAGAGCTATTAATCTTCAGATTGTCAAGTGTTTTGCAGACCATTACGGCCCAATTTTGCAAAACCGGTTCTTCAATCAGGCACCCGAGGCATGGCCTTTGGATGCTCCTGTCGACCCCTAGAGAAGCATGCAGGCTTCAGTCCATAATGAAAATGAGAGATTCCTTCCTTGAACTTTACAGTGATGTCCAAGCCCATTCCACAGAAGCTTCTCAAGGGTCTAGTCAACACAGTATGGAAACATTATTGTGTCCATGGTCTTCCACTGCTTCTTTATGATATTTGTAGCCCAGGCTATCCGGGTATCATCAGATCCTCAGAAGCTAAGCAGGGTCAGCCCCGGTGGGAATTTGGATGGGAGACCACCAAAGAATACCAGGGTTGCAACGAGGCAATGGCAAACCACTTTCAAATGTCTCTTGCCTTGAAAACCCTACGGGGTCACCGTAAGTCAGCTGAGACTTGAGGGGGGATAAATCACCCTTCTTCTGAGGAGCTCAAAGTGGCTGACGTTACAAGGGTCTCCATATAACCAACGTGCAGGTCCAGAACTGCTTAGCTTCAAAAGCAGAACTGCACTGTGCGCCTTCAGACTGCTTTCTAGGCTATGCGAATGCACACATCTGAATAACCAAAACAAAATAATAACCTCTGAAGGAGAACATAAGAGAAGTCAATGCTGGATCAGGCCAATGGCCTATCCAGTCCAACACTCTGTGTCACACAGTGGCCAAAAATACCAGATGCCATCAGGGGGTCCACCAATGGGGGCAGGACACTAGAAGCCCTCCCATTGTTGCCCCCCCCAAGCACCAAGAATACAGAGCATCACTTGCCCCAAACCAAGAGATCCTATCTATACCTTGTGGCTAATAGCCACTGGTGGACCTCTGCTCCATATGTTTATCTAATTCCCTCTTGAAGCCATCCATGCTTATAGCCACTGCCACCTCTTGTGGCAGTGAATCACTGTTCTGGTGAACTGTGTTATTCACTCTTCAGGAGAAGAAGTACTTCCTTTTATCTGTTCTAACCCAATTGCTCAGCAATTTCTTGGAGTGCCCATGAGTTCTTGTATTGTGAGAAAGGGAGAAAAAGACCTCTTTCTCCACCTGCTCTAACCCATGCATAATCTTATAAACCTCGATCATGTCACCCCTCAGCTGTTCTTTCTCCAAGCTAAAGAGCCCCAAGTGCTTCAACCTTTCTTCATAGGAAAAGTGTTCCAACCCTTTTATCATTCTAGTTGCCCTTTTCTGAACTTTTCCCAATGCTATAATATTCTTTTTGCGGTGTGGTGACCAGAACTGTACATAGTATTCCAAATGAGGTCCCACCATTGATTTATACAGGGGTATTATGATACTGGCTGATTTGTTTTCAATTCCCTTCCTAATAATCCCCAGCATAGCATTAACCATTTTTACTGCAGTCGTACACTGTCTTGACATTTTCAGTGAGTTATCTACTATGACTCCAAGATCTCTCTCTTGGTCAGTCTCTGCCAGTTCAGACCCCATCAATGTGTATTTATAGTTCCTTGATCTATGGGCCCCCACTTTCCAGGTCAATCAAAAGCTCCTTCAACAGTGCGATCCACTTTTATGGTCTGATCAAGGATCTTTTAACTCCTTGAAACCCAGAGTTGGTGGATCAAGGTCTTTCAAACTCCATAAAGAAGTCTACAAAAGTGGGCAATCTTGGGAAGCTCACATACATGGCAACCTTGATGATAGGGTTGCAAGCCTCCAGGTGGCACCTGGAGATCTCCTGCTATTACAGTCCATCTCCAGACAACCAAGGTCAGTTCCCCTGGGGAAAATGGCTAATTTGGAGGGGGAACTCCTATGGCATTACACCCTGCTGAGGTCCCTCCCCAGGCTCTACCCCCAAAATCTCCAGCAATTTCCCAACCCAGAGCTGGCAACCCTACTTGGTGATAGCCACCCATGGTGTACTCTGCTTCTTACCATAGAGAGTCTGCTAATGACAGAGTCATCCCAACGGCCAGTGATAGGCCTCCCCCATAAATATACCACAGCATTTTTTTTTTTAAAAAAAAGTCACCTTGTGGTGGTAGAAAGTGCTATCAAATTACACCTTACTTATGGTGACCACACGGGGTTTTCAAGGCAAGAAACCCACACGCAGTCTCCAAGGCAAATGACAAACATAGGTGATTTGCCATTGCCTCTTTCTGGGTAGCAACCCTGGACTTTCTTAGTGGTCTCCCATCCAAGTACTAACCAGGGCCAAACCTGCTTAGTTTCTGTGATCTGACCAGATCAGACTAGCCTGGTCCATCTGTTGAAGGCTTGCTACCAACCAGTTTCACCAGGGGTCTCCCAAGTTCCAAGATGGACATACTGAATACTGCCTCAGCAATCTTTTTATCTCACTCTCCTTTTATCTCCAGTTTGGGGTAGTGGTTAGGAGTGCGGACTCTAATCTGGGAGAACCGGGTTTGATTCCCCACTTCTCAACTTGCAGCTGCTGGTGTGACCTTGGGTCAGTTGCAAGTTCTTTCAGAGCTGTTCTCTCAAGGGCAGTTCTCGAGAGAGCTCTCTCAGCCCCACCTCCCTCACAGGGCGTCTGTTGTGGGGAGGGGAAGGGAAAGGAGATTGTAAGCCGCTTTGAGACTCCTTCGGGTAGTGAAGGGCAGGGTATAAATCCAATCTCCTCCTCCTTCTTCTTCCCACTACCACCTATGAGCAGTTACCTAGCAAGCATGATTCTTGGAAACAAACTCCCACAACTCTAAAGCTTTGATCCTATGGCTCAGATGTGAGCAGGCAGCCCACTAAAGAAAATGGGGAAATTGCCTAGCAGGAGGGAGAGAGAAGATCACACTCCCAAGATGGGTTATCAAGCCGTCTCCCATTTATTTAGATTTAATTAAAAGCGCCTGTCAAAAATGGTTAGATTTTGTCATACATGCGGCAGTGAGAATGCACTGTTTTCAACAAGGTGATAATTATTTTCTTTGGCAAATGGCTTTCAAGAACATTTCCACACCGGGATATTTCTATGACTAAGATGACTCAGGTTGACACAAGCTGTCGATTTGGGTTTGAGATGAACTACAAGGGGAGGGGATAGCAAATTATAGGAGAAAGCATTTTCATTCCTTTTTTTTTCTCTTTTATTTCATTGTGTCTGTGAAGTAACATCTTAGATAACATTTTCTTTGGGGGGGGGGGGGGGGGAGAAAGAGAAGAAAGACAAAGTGAAGTTCATGGAACAGATCACCGAGGCCTCAACACAACAGAAAATGGCTACTTTACCTCAGAATAATACTCTTACTTATTCTCTAAACTCACCACTTGATGACTTTTTGAGGGGAAAAATGGAGAAGAAAGACGAAGCGAAATTTGTGGCACAGGTTGCCAGAGTCTCAACACAACAGAAGATGGCTACTTTACCTCAGAATAACACTTTTAATTATTCTCTAAACTAACCACTTAATGACTTTTTGAGGGGAAAAACGGAAAAGAAAGACGAAGCAAAATTTGTGGCAGAGGTCACCAAAGTCTCAACACAACAGAAAATGGCTACTTTACCTCAGAATAATACTCTTAATTATTCTCCAAACATAACACTTGGGGAATTACCAAGGACTCTCGCAAGGCACCGAGGACTGAGATACACAGTACATGAGCCGCTGAACTCAGCACGGCAATAAAATGGACTTTAATTTCACCCCTCATAAAACTAACCACGGACGGCACCATCAGGAGTTCCCAGAGCCATTTTTATGAACTGTAAATATGCAGATGAGGGACAAGGTAGCCATGCATGGGGACAGTAGGCTAGTTGGGAAGGAAAAATGTAACCAGCGACAGAGTAACTAATTGGATACAGACTAAGCAAAAAGCAAAGCCTCCCTGGTCTTGCGGCTAGTCTCATTGGTCTGGGCAAGATGGCCGAAGCTCAGTCACAAAGCATCTGCTTTGCATGCAGAAGGTCCCAGGTTCAATCCCAGACATCTCCAGTTAAAAGGACCAGGCAGTAAGTGATGTGAAAGACCTCTACCTGTGATCTTGGAGAGCTGCTGCCAGTCTGAGTAGATAATACTCACCTTCATGGACCACGGGTCTGGTTCAGTATAAAGCAGCAATGTGTGCTCATGTGACTCCATCTTAGTGAATTCGATGTCAGACTTTCTAAAGATCCCAGATATATGAATTCCACTAATAGAAAACACCATCGAAGATTGCCAAAACAATATATTAAACAATTATAAAGTTGGTGGGGTCACAACAACAGCATAAATGCATACTGTATCTATAATAAAGCATAAGATAACAATATTTCCTCCTTTGAAAATAAGACATTAAGGCCGAAGACAGATTGGCCGTCTCGGCCGCTCTGCCTCCGCTTCAGAAGCGGAGGCAGAGCGGCCATTCAGACGGCCACATCTGCCCCCAGGAGGCGGCCCGGACGGTGCTCGGCTGCTGCTCGGCTGCTGCTGCTTGGCTGGTGCTCGGCTGCTGCGGTGCGAACGCGCAAGGGCAGGGGCAGCCGCGCGGCGTCTGCCCGCTGCTTCAGGAAGCCGCCCGCAGTCTGAACACTGCAGGCGGCTTCCTTCCGGCAGCGTGCGAACGCCGTGCCGCGGGGGAAATTCCCCCCGCCCCATTCTGCTGCGCCGCGGAGGCATGGCAGAAGGCGAGTCTGTCTTCGGCCTAAGTCCATGCAATCAGTGTGACTTGATAGGAGGAGTCCACAAGGTCATAACATTTCCCAAACAGCCTTTGCAAAAACGCCTGTTCTAGATACTTAGAAGAAGCGTTTCCTTCGACTTCTCACGGTATGTATTTATGCTGTTGTTGTGACACCACCAACTTTATAATTGTATAATATATTGTTTTGGCAATCTTTGATGGTATTTTCTGCTAGTGGAATTCATATATTTGGGACCTTTATGACACTAGTCTTTTCCCCTTGCGGTTTGGAAAACCAGTCAAGGGAATAGCAGCTGGTCAGCCTCTTAGTCACAGTCTGTCTTGTCCTTGTTCATGTATTTTATTTCTTTACTTTTTCATAGCCCGCCTTTCTCACGTGATGTTCAAGGCAGATCACACAATATAAGAAATGCAGTGTACGAAATGCAATCAGACATCGTATGACATCCAATAAGCAATGAGATAGTACTAGACTGTGTAAACACAAAAACAACGTTAACAGTAAAAGGCATCAGACATAGGGTGGAGATATGGGGTGCAGTGGTGCTGACTATGGGGGGAAAACTGGAAGTGACACAGGTAACTCTGGGAATAACTGGAAACTCTTTGGTAACACCACGAAGTTTCTGACAATTCCTAGAGCTACCCAACGTAACGTCCTTTTTTAAAAAACTAGAAGTGGTACAGCCCTGCACATGATGCTGTGGGTTTTCCCCACTACCAGGGGAATGGGACCCCTAATAAGACACGATAAATATATAAAATATAAACTATGAGAAAAGGAATTTTAAAAGTAGAACACCATGCAGCCGGAGCAGGACAAAACATACAATAAACACTGAAAGTAGGCTACAGTCCTGTTTTTTTTTCTTGAGAGACAACACAGTGTCAGAGTGTCAGAACAGGATCTGGGAAAGCCAGGTGTAAATCTCCCCCTGGCCACAAAAGCTTGCTGGGTGACCTTGGGCCAGTCACACACTCTCAGCCTAACTTAAGTCACAGGGTTGCTGTGAGGATGAAATAGAGGGAAATAACGTAAGCTGCTTTGAGTCCTTGTTGGGGGGAAAAGACCTGGATATAAATGAAGTACATAAACAAAGGAATAAATCTTGTTCCTTTTACAGAGACGTGTCCTCCTGAACCATTCCATTATGCAGCCCACCTTCCATTTATAAAAATGCCGGTTTGGGAAATACCTGGAGGTTTTGGGGATAGAGTGAGGAAGGCAGGATTTAGGAAGGAGGGGGGACACTTCAGTCAGGTGTAATGCCATAGAATCCGCCTTCCAAAGCGGCCATTTTCTCCTGGGGAACTGATCCCTGTTGCCTGGAGATCAGTTGAAATCCCAAGAGATCGCCAGCCACCACCTGGAGATTGGCAACCCTAAGAAGGGTCCTCCTGAAGCTGCGGCCACACTCTGGTGAACAGGGGAAGGAGTGTGGGACATTTTATTGCTCTGTGGAAGAGGATGCACTTCCTGGCTGCTCACTCACCGTCTGTAGCAAAGCATTAGACCAGTCACCTCTTTGTCTCATAATGGCCATTTGCCTTAATTGCAGACACTGTGGTCCACTGCCCACTTCGTACCACTGCCTTGAAAAGCTGCCCTTTGCAGTTTTTTCCTAACAGTCCCTGCTTTTATTTCTGCTTTAATTTCATTTTTTATTTGTTTCAACCTGGGCTGACTCCGCAGTTCCGGGATAAAAGGCGGAGCGGAGAAGTGCTCATAGCGTTCTTTCATCTGGCTTTGTAACTGGTTTAAGTAGGAAACCTGTCAACAATTAAAGAATCATTTTGTTGTTGTTTCTCGAATAAATGTCACCCATGAAAGACATTCACCCAATATCTGACTGGCCAATTAACAAATCCTTTTTTTAAAAAAAAATCAGTAGGTCAGCCTTATTATACACACTTCCAATATGATTTAGAAGTCAGGAATCCTTCCCTAGTTTTCATGAAGTTACTTTCAGAAGGTAGCCATGCTGGTCTCCAAAAGAAGAGCTAGATTCGAATCCAGTAGCACCTTAGAAACTGACAAGGGTTTGGGGAGAACCAATTCCAGTCCAGTGGCACATTTAAGACCCACAGAATTTTATTCAAGGTATAAGCTTTTGTGTGTATGCACACTTCTTTAGATACATTTGGGGGGGGGGGGATTTTGGGAAGAAGAGGAGGAGGACGAGGACGAGGAGACTGGATTTATACCCCACCCTTCACTACCCAAGGGAGTCTCAGAGCGGCTTACAAATTCCTTTCCCTTCCCCTCCCCACAACAGACACCCTGTAAAGTAGGTGGGGCCGAGAGAGCTCCCTTGAGGACTGCTCATGAGAGAACAGCTCTGAAAGAACTTTCAAGAGTCAAAGCTCCCTTTATCACAACTGTTAACACGTTGTGAAAGGTAAGCGAGGAAGATCACCTTACTTTCTTCTCCTCACTTCACAAGTTCAGGATTGAGGTCAGGGTTGACAGCCTCTAGGTCCAGGAGATCTGGGATTTAAACTGATCTCCTGGAGAAAATTCACTTGGAGAAAATGGTGGCCATGGAGGGTGAACCGTATGAAAATCGAACCCACTGAGGTAGTGGGGCACTGTGTGAGGTCCCTCCCCTCTTCAAACCCCACTCTCACCAGGCTCCACCCCCCAACTTCCAGGAACTTCCCAACCCCAAGTCAGCAACCCTAAGATTCACGGTTCAAACGAGACAGCGTGGTATAGTGGTTAAGAGTGGCAGACCCTAATCTAGAGAACCGGATTTGATTCCCTACTGCCCCAAATGATCCCTGCTGAGCGGCCTCGGGCCAGTCACAATTTCTCTCTCAGAGTTCTCTCAGCCCCACCTGCCTCACAAGGTGCCCGTCGTGGGGAGAGGAGGGGAAGGCGATTGTAAGCCGCTCTGAGACACTTGAGGCCTGCTGGGTGACCTTGGGCCAGTCCCAGTTCTCTCAGGACTCTCTCAGCCCCACCTGCCTCACAGGGTGCCTGTCGTGGGGGAGAGGAAGGGAAGGAGATTATAAATCACTTTGAGACATATGAAGAGTGCTGCTGGGTGACCTTGGGCCAGTCATGGTTCTCTCAGCCCCACCGGCCCCACCAGCTGCCTGTTGTGGGGAGAGGAAGGGAAGGTGATTGTAAATATTTATTTATTTATTTAACTTCTGCCCCGCCTTCCCCGCTGAAGCAGGCTTTGAGACATATGAGGCCCGCTGGGTGCCCTTGGGCCAGTCCCAGTTTCTCTCAGAACTCTCTCAGCCCCACCTGCCTCACAAGCTGCCTGTTGTGGGGAGAGGAAAGGAAGGCAACTGTACGCTGCTTTGGGACTCCTTAAAGAGGTAGAGAAAAGCGAGGTATAGAAACCAGCTCTTCTTCTTCTTAAACTTTCCATCAGACAAAACTACTGGGCATCCGTCAAGATTTATTAGGGAATAACTCAAAACACTCCTCTCCTGAATGATTTCAGTCTGATTGCCAAAAAATCAAACGCAACTTTCTTTCTTTCGTTTTTCCTTTTTGAAAAAAAGAACTCTTCAGATGCTAAAAAAAGAAAGGAGCCATTTTAGCAGATGGGTTGCTATTTCAGTGGCCCCGAACAATGAGCAGCCTCCAGGAGAAGATGGGCTCTCCCGTTCGGTTCACTGGATGGCATTGTGCAAACTGAATGGCTTTGCTCTTTTTGCGAAGGGCGGGTTCAGAAACCCTGCAAGGAAGGAGATTCGGGATCAGCCATTCGTCTGCTCAGAGATCACAAGACCGGCGCTGTTGGCCAGCTTCGCTGAAAACGCCGAAAAATTGAATTGCAAAGCAGACAGAAGCGAGACGGGAGAGATCTTGAAAAGGAGGGACAAGCCAGCTTCTAGCCCAAGGGCCTGGACTTCAACCTCCACGAAGTGTTAATCCAGCAATTTGCCCGGAGGGTTTTATTGCTATTTATTTCCTTCTCCGGCCTCCTTGCTTTCCAACAAGGCTTCTTTTAGAAAAGCTGCTGGTTATCGGCCTCCAGCCCCCCTAAGGTAAAGCCTTTGGAAAGCATAGGCTGAAAGCATCAAAAAAATAAAAGGGAAACTTTCCTTTTAGGAAATATCAAAGCCCTTGAAAACAATGTTTTGGAATCAGCTGAACGGCCCCCACCCCTTTCCTTATGGACTGCGTCTAGGGTTGCCAACTTCCAGGTAATGGCTGGAGATCTCCTGGGATTACAACTGGTGAGATTAGAGATGCCATTGGGTGACACGAGAGATGCCAGCCTCCAGGGGGGACCTGGGGATCCCCCGGCATTACAGCTTATCTCCAGACTACAGAGATCAGCTCCCCTGGAGAAAATGGCTGCTTTGGAGGGTGGACTCTATGGCTTTATACCCCACTGAGGTCCCTGTCCTCCCCAGGCTCCATCCCCAAACTGAGTTATTATAAAAATACAAATATTTATTATGGTGGACACATTAATAAAAGCAGGGCTCATTTCGTAGCAGGAGCTCCTTTGCATATTAGGCCACACACCCCTGATGTAGCCAATCCTCCAAGAGCTTACAGAGCTCTTCTTACAGAGGCTACTGTAAGCTCTTGGAGGATTGGCTACATCAGGGGTGTGTGGCCTAATATGCAGAGGAGCTCCTGCTACGAAATGAGCCCTGAATAAAAGATAAAAATAGATTTAAAAGAAATGGTCCAAATATCAGACTCTTAAAATTTTTGACACACAGAGCTCATAGTTCTACATATACAATTGATGGGGATATCTTATGACCAGTAAACCATGCGCGTTTCGGCCCCTTAGAGCCTTCCTCAGTGGTCAATATTACTACAGCAAGACAACACACATGCAGAAATAAATATATGGAAAAAATATTTTCTTTAGAGGCAGGTGTTGCTTTTCTCATGTGATATGCAGCTGCTGAAAGTGTACACAGTGGGCCATGGATAATCTCTTACGGTAACTGCACACGCTCTGATGTTACTACCTTTGATGGAAGAGACGCACATCCAGACACATTAGATACTGGTTACCAGAACACTTTGGAGAGCATGTGCAGTTACCATGAGAGATTATCCATGGCCCACGCACTTCCAAAACCTCCAGAAAAGAATATTCCAGAATGTGCTTGGACTCTGTAGGAGGTAGAAGGACCCTAAAATACATATATTACAAAATGACACTTTCTTTTACCCACATACACCACCTGAAATGTTAACATACACATTTTTTTTATTAATTCTATGAAAATTAAGTGTTGCGACTCATCTGTTGGTGTTATGTTATTTATTTAGCCTATTTACAGCTCAGTCTTTATCGGGATGGACCAGGCTAGCCGAATCTTGCCAGATCTCAGACATGAAGTAGGGTTGACCATGGTTAGCACTTGGGCAGGAGACTTCCAAGGAAGTCTGGGGTTGCTAAGCAGAGGTAGGCAATAGTAAACTTCGTCTGTATGTTTTTTGACCTGACCTGGATGGCCCAGGCTAGCCTGATCTCATCAGATCTCAGAAGCTAAGCTAGGATGACCCAAGTTAGTAATTGGATGGGAAACCATGAAGGAAGTCCAGGGTTGCTATGCAGAGGCAGGCAATGGCAAACCACCTCTGAATGTCTCTGAATGTCTCTCCCGGGTTTGCCATAAATCAGCCACAGTTTCATGGCACTTTTCAGCACCACATTTATAGCCCGCTTTCTGACTGAGACGCATGATGGATTCTTAGTAGATTTCCCCCAAGTGCCCCTGCCATGATCTGGGCTGGGCGACTAGAGGCCTAGCAGGCCCAGGGAGCCTGAGTAGCAGTGGAAGGAGAGGCCCGGCCTACAACTCCTAGAAGTCCCTGAGAGGTTTTGGCACCAATTTTAGCCAATCACAGAGTAAGGGGACTTAAAATAAAAAGACCTGGCACAGAAGAAGAGCTGTCCTTTCTTCCAAGAGAGCAGGGCCAGAGGGAAGGTTGCTGAAGGGAGAGACCCCCACCCTGAGAGGAAGCGTGAGTAGACCCAGTCCCAACTGAGACAGTGCACTAGGGGCAGCGAGTCTAGTCGCGTTAGGGCATTTGGTTTCTTTTCCCTTCACCCACTTACTGTTACTGTTTTTGCACCTTGTTTGTTTTCCCATATTGGGCTGATCTCCTGTACAAATAAACCTTTTATTTCTTGTTTACTCTGCCTGGTCCTCACACCTATTATTCGGCCAAATGAGGGTGGTCTGGAAGTCTTGGGAGGGTGCTCTGGGCCTTCTCAAGGGATCCCAAATCCAAAGTGTTGGCAGCGTCAGGTGACACCCCACCTGAGACGTGACAACCCCATAGACATCCCTTCTCGAGGGAGAGGAGCAGATGGGTCACTAGTTGGCTTTTAGAAGCAGCATTCCCATCAACTCTTTCCATCAATATTCTACTGACTTCATCCAGGCGACTTCTAGACAGGTTCCATGTTCTTCAAGTCTGGTTTTAGCTAAGCCAAGTGTGTTTTTGGTGTCTAAGCCTTGGACTTCAGGAAGATTAAGAGGATCAGGTTACAAAATTAGATGACATCAAGAAGCTCTCTGACCCAGGGTGAAGACTGACAGATGTTCCAACTGTGTGAGAATGGTTTGGACACAGATTCTCTGCCCTGAAACCAAATGCAGCATTGGTGTGCTCAAACCACTTTGGCCGCTTTTGAGAAATGCCTCTCTCTCTTCGCAATGAAAAGCAGCTCATCCATCTGTGTCAAGTCTATCCTCTCCCCCCATCCTCATATGGGCCATGCAGTGACTGTCTTTACCATTGATGATGGTGAAATGTCCTTTGTATCCAGAGATCAAAGCTGATCCTGTTCCTCCCTATTGACAGTAACGGTGATGAAATGTCCAGAAATCCTGTATAGGTTCCTAGTGGTGGTGGAAAAGACCATCAAGCTGAAGGCAACTTATGGCAACCCTATCAGGTTTTCAAGGCAAGAGGAGTTCAGGGGTGGCTAGCCAATGTTCGCCTCTGTGTAGCAACCCTAGACTTCTTTGGTGGTCTCCCATCCAAGTACTAACCACAGCCGACCCTGCTTAGCATCCAAGATCTGATGAGATAGAGCTACCCCATTCAGGTCAGGGTTAGGTTTCTACCTACTTACAAAACACCCACTGAAAAGCATTGTTGACGTTTTAGTGTACAGGTGTTTTCCAAGCAGTTTTAGATTTTGCACAGGTGCCTGAACCTCACATGTTTCCACACAGCTGCTCACCAAACTGACACACGGTTGTCTTCCTTGTTCCGTCTTGTGATGCTGAGACGGAGGTCAGTGGGAGGTTGGAGAGATAAGCCAGCCAAAGAGGGTCAAGGAGGCTGTCCTCGAAGTGATAACAGCGTCTTAATAGCTTTCCAAAAACAGCGGGCCATCAAGTACCCAGACAATTTAATTTTGTTTCCCAGCTGGAATGTTAAGTACAGTAGTAGAAACTACTCTGGAAACAAAGAGTGATAAAGGGGAGCTCATTTGTAGTCTCGCTTTGTTTATCTCGACATCCGGTAAACCATCAAACAACACATTGCGCGGACAACGCGCTAATGATCTTTTGGAACAAGGCCCAAGACAAAATGCAGTGTTTAGTGGTCCACCGCTCCTCCCCCTTCTTTCAACAACTAGGAGTTGAAGGGCCTTCAAAAGATTCAACCAGAGGTCAACCCCATTCCCCCCTTCAAGTAATAATTTAAAAATGCACCAAAGCGATCAAAATCCAGGGCCAAGCCAAGGAATTATCCAAATTAAACACTTATGCTCATGCTTCAGCCGTTTTGCATAATTTATTCTTGTTCTACTATTCATGTGGATAATGAAATATACATAAAACTGAATCTCCAGTTTCCCAGACCAACGGAAATCCCATTGCCTGTTTGAGTCTTTGGCATCTCTTCTCAAAGATCTCTGGTATTCCTAGACCCAAGACCCAGGGATGTAGCTGCCCGTCAGTGCAGACAATACTGAGCTAGACAGACCGCTAGTTGGGAACTCAGTGTAAGGCAGCTTTAAGTGCTCATATGACATTAGTTTCCCTTCCTAAAAGAAAGCAAGGTGAAACTTCTACTGGACTGCTCAATACCTTGTGAATCCAGGAAGCTGCCTTCCGCTGAGTCAGACTCTTGGTTCATAAAGGCCAGTCTTGTCTTGTTGGATTAACAGCAGTTCTCTGGGGGCTCCGGTGGATGTCTTTCATATCACCTACGAACCGACCTTTTTAAGGGAGCTGCTGGGGATTGAGCACCCGGAACCTTCTGCAAACAAGTCAGACATTCCACCATTGAGACACGGCCCTTCCCCACCGTCTCCTTCTCTTTGCTCCGCTTGCTGTCTTTAATTAGCTCCTTCCCCAACCCTGTCATTTGTCTTCAATCCTGCTCAGGTCTGTCTTCCTATTCCCGGCTTACCTGGGCATTTATGCATAATTAGATGCTGAAATGTCCAGTAACGCAATGTCCAGTAACGCATGATCCTGGGGCGTTCCATCGACGTTACATGTTCAAATTTATTTGTTTTTTTTCCAAAGACAATATCTTTACACTTTCTAACTACTGAAATGAGGGACAGATCATAACACAAAAAATGATTTATTACTTAGCAGCGAAACTAAACCTTCTTTCTTTTTTAATTAATATAGTTTTTAAATGTATAAAAGTTATAATAGCTCAAAATGTTACCTTAGGAGGCAAATACTTTTGAAATACATGTTTACCGGTTGATATATATATGAAGGTGCAGGAGGGGTGGGAAGTCATTTAATGTTTATATCTTTTTAGCTAAATATGCAACTCTATAAAGAATGGAATATGTAAAAAAGCTAATTGCATTTGAGAATAATGGAAAAATAAAAAAAAATTATTCGCAAAAAAAAAACATTTTTTTTTCATATTTATAGCCCACCCTTCCCACAAGCAGGCTCAGGGTGGGTAACAACATTTCAACAATGCAATAAATATAACAAAAGATTTTGTTTGTTTGTTTGTTTATTATATTTATGAATGGCCCCACCCCTGCTACTGCAGGGCTCTGGGTAATATTCAACCAGAGATAAAACAAGATAAAATTAAAACCGTAGTAGAATATTAAAAACAAACAGATGGCAAATAACCAGTCCTCCTTCTGACCCACTACCAGCTACCTCGTGGACAGGGGCGAGGGCAAAATAGATGTAAACAACATGGAACGGAAAGGGTCCCAGCCAAGACGGAACCGTCGCTGTCCTCGACCAAAAGCCTGGCAGAACATCTCTGCCTTGCAGGCCCTGCGGAATTGCATCAGATCCCACAGGGCCCTGACGGAATTTGGCAGGGAGTTCCACCAGGTTGGAGCCAGGACCGAAAAGGTCCTGGCCCTGGTCAAGGACAGCCGGATGACTTTAGGGCCGGGGATCACCAGTAGATTGTTGTCTATGGAGTGCAAAACTCTCCTGGGGACATAAGAACATAAGAGAAGCCAATGTTGGATCAGGCCAATGGCCCATCCAGTCCAACACTCTGTCACACAGTGGTCAAAAATACCAGGTGCCCTCAGGAGGTCCAGCAGTGGGGCCAGGACACTAGAAGCCCTCCCACTGTTGCCTCCCCCCCCCCCAAGCACCAAGAATACAGGGCATCACTTGCCCCAGGCAGAGAGTTCCTATCTATACTTTGTGTCTAATAGCCACTGATGGACCTCTGCTACAGATGTTTATCTAATTCCCTCTTGAAGCCGTTCATGCTTGTAGCTGCCACCAACTCCTGTGGCAGTGAACTCCATGTGTTAATCACTTTTTCGGTGAAGAAGGACTTCCTTTTATCCGTTCTAACCCAACTGCTCAGCAAAATTCCATCGAGTGCCCACAAGTTCTTGTATTGTGAGAAAGGGTGAAAAATACTTCTTTCTCTCCATGCTCTGTCCCATGCATAATCTTATAAACCTCGATTGTGCCACCCCTCAGCCGTCGTTTCTCCAAGCTAAAGAGCCCCAAGCGCTTCAACCTTTCTTCATAGGGAAAGTGTTCCAACCCTTTTATCATTCTAGTTGCCCTTTTCTGCACTTTTTCCAATGCTATAATATCCTTTTTGAGGTGTGGCGACCAGAACTGTACACAGTACTCCAAATGAGGTCGCACCATTGATTCATGATACTGGCTGATTTGTTTTCAATTCCCTTCCTAATAATCCCCAACATAGCATTAGCCTTTTCTATTGCGGTCACACATAACGGAGGAGATGGTCCCATAGATACAGTAATATACATTAAAACACCGTAACGTACATAAAAATGGTGGTCACAGCTCAAGGATAGAATTGACTGGTTGTGAGAGATTCCTTGGCCCATTGCTAATGGGTGGATGATAGCCAGCTGTTAATAAATGGGTGACATGGACACCCATTGCCTCTTAAATCTTCCTAGTCCTTTCTAATATTTCTTCCTTATATGTTTTCTACCTAGCCCTATGGATAGGAAATAATGGAAATATACATGGAAATATATTATAGAAGAAGAAGAGATTGGATTTATACCCCGCCCTTCACTACCCAAGGGAGTCTCAGAGTGGTTTACAATCTCCTTTCCCTTCCCCTCCCAACAGACACCTTGTGAGGTAGGTGGGGCTGAGAGAGCTCTGACAGAAACTGCTCTTTTTCAAGGACAGCTGTGCCAGAACTATGGCTTGCCCAAGGTCATCCAGCAGCTGCAAGTGGAGGAGTGGGGAATCAAACCCGGTTCTCCCAGATTAGAGTCTGCGCACTTAACCACTACACCAAACTGGCTCTCGCTGAAGCATTGTGCTGAAGTATTGATTAGTTTACCATATTTTGATTCGCTATGATAATCTTTGCTATGTTACTTTCTCATGTCTTATATTTTTATATTATGCAATGTCCTTAAAATGTGTTTAGCAAATGATGTTTTATGCTTCTCACTTTTCCCTTTGCCAATCATTCTGTACCCCACTTAAATGGTAAAAAAAATTTTTTTTAAAGGCTGTTAACAATAAGATATTGTGTTGGTCACTCATTCATCGATCGGAAGCAATTTGACAGCTCTTAACACACACACACACACACACGCACACACACACACATGTATGATCCATATTCTTTCAAACTCAGTAACAAAGCTTCCACTGGTAGGAAAGGGTTGGGACTGGAAAATTTCACTCTGATTGACCAGCTAGCTTTGGGCATGGAGTTGCAATGTATCTCACAAAATTCTCCCTCATCCAACAATCTTCGAAGCCAGTGCAACCCATTTTGAAGACGATACGCACATTTATCCAACTCACAATATTTATGTATTCTCCACCACCTCGCCAGAATGCCCGTGTTTCATTAATTCTGTCTGAAGTGCTTTGACGATTTAGAGGACTGCGTAAGAGCCAGTATTATTAAGTATTATTGCTACCGCTGGTCTGATTATTAAGGTGAGTTGCAGGAGCCATGTGTAAAAATGAGGCTTCAAGGTTACACGGGGAGCACGGCCAAGAACAGGAGAGGAACTTGTGTCTTCTGTGCAGTTCTGTAAGTAGCAACCTTTGCCGAGAGACTGTCAGCACTCCAAAGGTGCCCCCGGGCTCAAAAAGGATCAGGACCACTGGCATAGGTGCATTCTCAGAAGACCATGCATGTGACTTATACATAACAAACCAGGTTTGGCTTCTCAATACAGTTTCTCTGATAAAATCAAAATGTGTCTCACTGTTTTTATTTCCTCCTTGTGATTTCCTCCTTGTGATTTCCTCCTTGTTTCTCTCGCACAGGGCTCATTTCGTAGCAGGAGCTCCTCTGCATATTAGGCCACACACCCCTGATGTAGCCAATCCTCCAAGAGCTTACAGTAGCCCCTGTAAGAAGAGCTCTGTAAGCTCTTGGAGGATTGGCTACATCAGGGGGGGTGTGGCCTAATATGCAAAGGAGCTCCTGCTACGAAATGAGCCCTGCTCTCGCTATACAACAAATTCCCACGGGAGGAGGGAAGGCGGAGGAGGAGGAGGTTAAATAGTGGGTTCCATAGATCAGCAGACTCCCTCCTAGTGATCAGCTCAACTTCATTTGTGATTTCAGCAAGAGCAAGGCTGAAGACCAGTGCCACATGCTCTGTTTAAATAGCATGCAATTGCCACACCCAAACACACCACACTCCCAACCACAGGCAATTTACATAACATTACTTCTAGGCTGGTTATTAACAGAGTCCTGGTGGGCTATTGTTCTTAGGCTCCAAGCTCAACTAGTCTCTGGTAGCACAGCCCTGCAATGTTTCAGTCCCAATACATAACAAAGGAGGAGAAGGAGACGGAGAAGAAGAAGAAGAAGGAGGCAGAGAAGACGGAGAAGAAGAAGAGGAATGGATTTAAA
Organism: Lepidodactylus listeri; assembly: GCA_029233225.1. Taxonomy (NCBI): domain Eukaryota; kingdom Metazoa; phylum Chordata; class Lepidosauria; order Squamata; family Gekkonidae; genus Lepidodactylus; species Lepidodactylus listeri. The sequence goes on along the minus strand of JARCFY010000001.1, from coordinate 178,779,781 downwards.
CCCCATCCTTCACTATACAAAAGAGTCTCAGAGCGGCCTACAATCTCGTTTCCCTTCCCCTCCCCACAACAGGTACCCTGTGAGGTAGGTGGAGCTGAGAGAGCTCTGAGAGATCAGCTCCGAGAGAACTTATGACTGACCCAAGGTCACTCCAGTAGCTGCATGTGGAGCAGTGGGGAAATCAAACCCGGTTCTCCCAGACTGGAGTCCGCGCTCCTAACCACTACACCAAACTGGCTCCAAAGAGACACCACACTTTTTAACCACAACACCAAACTGTCACCAAAGAGGCAAACAAGTCAGTGTATTAAAATCAGCCGCTTGTGGGGTATGGGGACATGCTGACTCCAGAGAAATTCAGCCATGGAGTGAATCATTCCAGCGTGGAGTCCTATGATAGCTGTTCCCCAGCAGCACTGGCAATATCCTGAACTGGATTGAGACTCGCCGGTCCTAATCAGTTTCAAGAGGTTGCCGGTCACCTGATGCAAACCCCACGAAACGAGACGAAAAGTCATCTCGACAGAGGAGTGTACAGCTCTTGCTACAGGCACTCCAGGCTGTGTTCAAGAAATACAAGAAATGGTGTTTTACTTTTAAATGAGACAAAGCAAGGAAGAAAGGTAAGCGGGGGGAGGCAGCTAGGCAACCAGTCTCAGCCACAGGCGAAGTGCCACAGCGTGGCACTGGGATCAGCAGGGTGAGGCACGTTGGTGAGAGTAAACGTATTGATTCTTGCGTGGGCGGGGGAGTGTCTGGGGGGGCAGGTGGAACGTCCGATCACTGCAACCTTCTGGGAGGAAAGGCATTTTCGGAAACTTCCTTCCAGCTCAGGTCTGTATAGAGTCATTCTTTTAAAAATCACAATTAAGCTAATCGTTTATTTGCATCGATGTCCTGCAATAAATACTTGAGGCTTGGGGAGGGGCCATGGCTCAGTGGAAGAGCCTCTGCTCGATATGCAGAAGGCCCCGGGTTCAACCTCTGGCATCTCCAGTTAAAAGGACCAGGCAGGAGGTGACATGAAAGACCTCCATCTGAGACCCTGGAGAGCCGTGGAGATGGGCTATGGCTCAGTGGAAGACCATCTGCTTGGCATCCAGAAGGCCCCGGGTTCAATCCCTGGCATCTCTGGATTTTTTTTTTAAAAAGGGTGTCCTGAGCTGGATAGCACAGGGAAGCCCGATCTCATCAGATCTTGGAAGCTAAGCAGGGCCGATCCTGGCAAGTACTTGGAAGGGCAATCTCCCAGGAATACCAGGGCTGGGACACAGAGGCAGGAAATAGCAAACCACCTCTCTGAAATCTCCAAGCCCCACTAGGGGGTCGCCAGAAGTCAACCATGACTTCCAGGCATACACACACACACACACAAAATATCCCCCTAAAAGGACCAGGCAGGAGGTGATGTGAAAGCCTGAGAACCTGGAGAGCTGCTGCCGGTCTGAGTAGACAATACTGACCTTGATGGACCAAGGGTCTGACTCAGCATAAGGCAGCTTCGTGTGTCCATGTGACATTAGTGTTCAGAGAAACAACAGTTCATGCCATAACAGCAACAGAGCTCGAGAAAGCACTTACTTTGGCATAATTCGAAATATCTAAATGTCTGGGCTTACTAGTAAAAGAGGGTGACTTGTTGATGGGACTCATTGATTGCTGAGATATGCTGGTAAAAGTCAAAACCCATTCCTCCACATGCAGCTGCTGGTGCGATATTGGGTCAGTCACAAGTTCTCTCAGAGCTGTTCTCTCAAGGGCAGTCCTCGACAGAGCTCTCTCAGCCCCACCTCCCTCACAGGGTTTCTGTTCTGGGGAGAGGAAGGGAAGGAGACTGTAAACCGCTTTGAGACTCCTTCGGGTAGTGAAGGCATCCTCCTCCTCTTCTTCCTCTTCTTCTCGGAAGTTCCGCCCTTCCCTGAAACCCCGCCCTCCTCAGGCTCCACCCCCAAATCTCCATGAATTTTCTAAGCTTACTAGTTGAGGTTGGCCCAGTCACACCTTCTCAGACCACCGTACCTCACAGGGTTGTTGCGAGGATAAAATGGAGGAGAGGAGAATGACGTAAGGCACTTTGGGTCCCCACTGGGGAGAAAGACCGGATATAAATGAAGCAAATAAATGAAAAAAGGAACAGCAGAGGAAGTTGTGATCTTCAAATATGAAAACCAGCAAAGTAAGGCTGGCGTAGCATCTATCGAGCACACAGCTGAGCTCCTCATTAAAGTTTCATCTGGCTCCCTCCCTCTGGCTACCCCCTCCCTCGGTGTGAACACGGCAATTAATTATTTAGAATAACTAATCAATCGAGGATGAGACGCACTAATCAAACACATTTCCAGCAGCTAAGTAGCGCTCACTTTGAAGAGATTGATCGGCTCAAAGATGCTCCCCGGACCGCTCAGGGGTGGAATCTTACAGACCGCGTGAGCACCTCTGCAAACCCCTCGGGGCGAATCCTTGACACCGTCTGCTGGACCAGGCAGCCAACTGAAGGCGGACCCCGACAGACAGACGGCAATTATTTTCTGTGCCGGTGCCCTCTCTGCACTCTCGGTTGGGAATCGGATTTCAGGAGAAGCCAGACAACTTGGCCAGTGGCAAAGAAGTCAAGAAATATGCTTGGTTTCTCGTTTTCTTGATAGTTCTGGTTACCGCCCACTATCAATGTGGGGGAGTGCTATTATTTTAAGGCCATGTTTGTTGGCTCAGATATTCAGCCATCAATATATAATTTTGAAAAACAGAGAAGAAGAAGAGATTGGATTTATACCCTGCCCTTCACTACCCGAAGGAGTCTCAGAGCGGCTGACAATCTCCTTTCCCTTCCCCTCCCCACAAGCAACGCCCTGTGAGGTAGATGGGGCTGAGAGAGCTCTCCTGAGGACTGCTCTTGAGAGAACAGCTCTGAGACAACGTGTGACTGACCCAAGGTCACCCAGCTGGCTGCATGTGGAGGAACGGGGAATCAAACTCTGTTCTCCCAGATTAAAGTCCATGCTCCTAACCACCACACCGAACTGGCTCTCTAACCATTACACCAAACTGGCTTAGCCTACCAGAAAGCCAAAAATCTTGTTTATTGTTGTTGTTCAGTCGCACAGTTGAGTCCGACTCTTCGCAACCCCACGGACCACATCACACCAGGCCCTCCTGTCTTCCGCCGTCCTCTGGAGTTTGCTCAATTTCATGTCCGTTGCATCGATAACTCCGTCTAACCATCTCATCCTTTGCTGTCCCCTTCTTCTTTTACCTTCAATCTTTCCCCAGCAGCAGGGTCTTCTCCAATGAGTTCGCCCTTCTCATTTGGCGGCCGAAGTATAAAAGGTGTCTATTAACAGAAAGGGTGCTCATTCTATGCTCAGAGACACCTTCTCTTAATTATTTCAGTTATGAAATAATATGCAATGAACCTGAGTGCGAGCCCTTCTTACAACTCCTTATTCATTCAGTTTCAAAACAACCCGGTAAGGGAGGGGTCACTATTCGCATACTTATGCAAACAGGGAATGCTAACCACTCTTTCTAGACCCATATTAAGGAACACGAGATTACATGGTGTAGTCCTTTCACTTGGCAGCAGTGTTCCCTCTAAGCTGAGCTAGTGTGAGCTAGCTCACAGATTTTTAGATTAGTGGTGTTAGTGCTATTTAGATGTTTTATTCTACGTTTGAATGTTTTTATCATTACTGTACATCACCCAGTAGGAGGGATTGGGCGATACGTAAGTCCAATGAATAACCACAACAACTGCTGATTCAGATACTTTTTTTAGAAGACCATATCAGGATCTGAGTCAATTTTATTTATATTCCTTTTCATTTCTCATTCCTTCCCAAGGATGGTTGATGTGTTAGATCATTATTTTTTAAAGTAAGTCTCATTTACAGTCTCGGTGTGAGAGGGCAGTTGAGCCAATCCTTCATGTTCAGAAGGAGTATCTGGGAACAATTCAACAGCGTAAGGCTTTTTCACCATGCCCTATTTATGGAATTTGCTAAGGAATTCCTGGCTGGCCACAGAATCATGGACTAGATAGACCTCTGGCCTGATACAGCAGGGCTCTTCTTACCTAACCAAACATTTTATTCCACTCCTCCTCCAAGAACTTCAGGGTGGTATGCATACTTTTATCCCCACAACAACCCTGCGGGACAGGTCTGCCACAACGAGAGAACCAGTGGCCCAACGTTACAAAGGTTCACGGCTGGGAGGGGGGATTTGAATTTGGGTCCCTATAGTCCTAGTCTAACAATCTTCTAGTGTAACAGTCCAACCACTACACTACACAAGCTCCCCCGTTCCAGAATGCTTATAGCTCCCCCTACTGCACAAATTCTCCTGCTACCTGAAGTTCGCTTCTGCAACATTCCATAGCTGAACTTTCTCTGGACTTTAGCAATTACCTTGACACATTGCGGCGCTGTGAAAAAACCTTTATTTCTCCGCTCCCCTTCCCTTCTCCCCACTGCAAAGTCTCCATAATAAATGTTCAAAGTTGCTTTTCATTGCCGGAGATATACAGGTAATATTTCACCTGCAGGGGATGGAGACTTGGCAAGATCTCATTCTAGTTATCACTCTGAGGAGTTACTAATCCTGGACTCTTGACAAAGGCTTTTTGACAAAGCATGAAAGAGAGAGAGAGAGAAAGCAGACTCCATTTTCCGTAAATAATTGAACAACTCGGCACATTATTTGCCGTCCCAAGATTTTTGACTGTTGCCTGGCGAGTTATTCTATGGTTTCCCCTTAGCTTGACCCCTGCAGTAATTGGAATTTCAATTATTCATTTTCAATTAGAAGCATGGCACGGTGATCACAAACGTCATTAAGTATTAAATTACCTCTAATGATGGATGGATGGACCAACGGATGCTTCCTAAGATCCTCCCACCCACCCCTCCTTATTTCCGCACCAAACAAACCTGCTCTCTTACGGCATAGCTCGCAGAAGCTTCCGAAGTAGGACACACACGCAATTCATCGGCCTCCCCTCCAGGCTTCTAAGACTCAGGATATCAGGAGATGACTTTGAGGTCATGCCAATGCACCAACTTTCTTGGTGGTGTCCACAAATAAGCCACTGTTAACCTGGTACACATGATCATCTGAAAAAACTGGTACAGAATGCGGCCTCCAGGATGTCGACTGGAGTGGGTCGTAGGGACCATATAACTTCAGCCTAGGCCCATCTACACTGGTTCCCAGTCTGAGGTTGTGTACAGACTGGCAGTTTGGCCCGATATAGGCACATTTCACGAATGGATTAAATGGGCCTGGTCACACAACCGCATCTATCAGGCATTCCCCGGGTGTACTCACCCAGTTAGGGGACGACTTGGAGCCCGGTTAAAAAGCCACCACTTCCAAAGTTTTTGTTTCCCCACGCATTGATCGTGCATGGCCGGATATCTGAACACAGGGCGCACGCACAGAATGGATTTGGCAGTCTGAACCTGCAGATCCATTCTGCCACAGAGAATGCAGTTCCCCCCCCCCCCCCACTGCCTATATGTGCATGTGTGTGCATGAATTTTTTGGCAGTGTGCTCTGCGGTTGATGCGCTGCAATAATGTGGATGCTTTACCATGGGATGTCTCCATAGGTAGTATGCAGTAGGGTGTGCTGTGAGGCTGATATGCCCCACAATACTTTCAACCGGTGGCACCATATTGCGACAAGCTGCCAGTGTGATCACAGCCTGTTTGAGAGCCAGTTTGGTATAGTGGTTAAGTGCACGGACTCTAATCTGGGAGAACCGGGTTTAATTCCCCTCTCCTCCACTTGCACCTGCTGGATGACCTTGGGCAAGCCATAGTTCTGTCAGAGCTGTTCTTGAAAAAGAGCAGTCTCTGTCAGAGCTCTCTCAGCCCCACCTACCTCACAGGGCGTCTGTTGCGGGGAGGGGAAGGGAAAGGAGTCCGTAAGCCGCTCTGAGACTCCCTTGGATAGTGAAGGGTATAAATCCAACCTCTTCTTCTTTCTCCTCTGTTTATGGGAACAACTTAAGGTCCTGGTTTTGACCTTCAAAGCCCTATAAGGTTTGGGACCAACCTACTGAAGAACCCCTTGAACCTTCATGGACACCATGGTCAGCTTTGGGTCCCCCCCCCTTCTCAGTTTAGGGGGGTGGCAACTCAGAAGAGGGCCTTCTTGATCACGGCACCAAAAGCTCTGGCACTGTCTCCCCAGGGAGGTTCGTCTGTTTCCATCAAGTTTAGCATTCCGTTTCCTACAGTGGCTAACCAGATATTTTTTGACCAACCATCATCTCACAGGCTGCGGTCGCACACACTAAATAATCCACTTTCAGTCCACTTTCCAACTGGATTTTTTTTACTGTGTGAACAGACAAAATCCAGTAGGAAAATGCATTGAAAGTGGATTGTTTAGTGTGTGTGACCGCAGCCACAAAGGACTCAGCTGTCTCCACAAGGAACCCCAAGCACATGGCATTCTGACACACACCACTTTTGCATATGGAGGTTACGTTTCAGCCTTTGACCACCCTCTCCTTCCCCTTTACTCCCTCTTATCCCTCCACGGTTCTCACTTACTCTAGCAATAAGGCCCGTAGCCAGGGTTTTGTGGCTTGTGGGGCGATTTTTTTTTCTGGTGGGGCTGAAGTTCTCTGTGCAGAAAGAAAAGCCACAATTCTGAGGGTTATGACTCAGCGACTCTTCTCTCTCTGAGTCTTCTCAATCTGTCTGTTACACATAGGTGTTCTTATGCAAGCTCCCTTAGCCTATTAGTCATTTAGCCAAAAGAAAGTGTTACCAGGATAGACCTCTAAATTGCAAGCTGTCAACCACTTTACATGACAGTTCTCAGCTGCTGCAAGTTAATCACTTCTGCCAGCCTAAGCAACCATTCTGAGAACAAGTCGGCAGGTGAGGGGTGATGACTTCTATAGTCAAGAAAGCTAACAGTTTTGGCAGAAAAATTCTCTTAAAGGAGACCAGTTTCTTGACACAGAATTAGAGGGGATCCTAGAGGTCACCTACTCTAACCCCCTTGCTCAGTGCGGGAATTAGTCAGCTACAGCACCCCACTCTCCTTAAAGGAGCACACGCCTTTAAAAAATGTTTTTAAATGACTGAAAAAGCATTTACAGGAAAAATTCTTGGGGGCTGTGCCTTTAGGAAAGGGGCGGAGCCCCCCAAAGCCCCACGGTAGCTACAGGCTTGCTAGTAACCACTGGGGCATGTTTTACTTGATCCACATGTATATGCAGTGAAGAGAAACTACCAACTAATGCATGACATGGAAGATGCTCTTTCCCGGGTCACATCTGTTGGATATTGTAACTCTGCATGCAAGAAGATCTGGGAGGGAAAGAGGGAAATGAATTTGCTCTCACTCAGGCACACAAGGCAGTTGGTCCCACCTTCTCATCAATTACATGCTGAGCCTCTTCTGGTCACTGATTGCCTTCTAGGAGGTCAACTTTGGGTGGTCAGCTTTGGAGGTCTGGTTTCTAGGTTTCGTCTTACACAGGACCTCACTTCTTCTCTCTCTTACCTGGGCTTGGAGCTGTGGCAAGTTAACCTTTCTGAAGCGTGGCAGAAAAACAAGCGCGCCTTGAGGCATTTCCATATAACAGCCTGGATCAGCTGAGGCCTCTCTGTTTGCTTCCTCTCCCAGAAGGCTTTGCAGGCTTAGCTATTGTCATCTCTCGAGCCTCTCTCGAGCCTGACAATGCACGCTGCTTCCGGTAAGGTCACAGCAAAGTCTAAGCACTGAGTCTGTCTACTGAAGGCTCTCAGATCCTTAGAATGAACTTTGATATGATATTTCTGACTCTTTATTTTGATACATAACAACTTTGACTGTCTAGGGTAACTAGGGGATGAGTTCAGGGTGAAAACTGTTCCCTTTATTTTGATATTTTTCTGCTAGAAGTGTGTTAACCTTACGTCATCCATGTGGGCTGAACTTATGGGTACTGAGGGTATACATTGTTGAAGCCTTCTTTGCTCTGGGCTGGTCATCAATCAGCTCTCTGTGAGATCTTGTTGACTAGACCAGGGTGCTTGGTATTTCATACTAGTGCCCTATGTTTATGTTGAAGTATTCTGGGGCCACAGTGGCTTAAGTGGTTAAGACGCTGAACTGCAGACTACAAGGTCGGTAGTTCAGCAGTTCGAGACCCTAATGCCACATGACAGAGCGAGCTCCCGTCTCTGGCCCCAGCTCCTGCCAGCCTAGCAGTTCGGAAGCAAGAAATTACAATTAAATAAATAGGTACCGCTTAGGTGGGAAGGTAACAGCGTTCCATGAGCCTCAGCGTCTAGTCATGCTGGCCACGTGACCATGGAAACGTCTTTGGACAGCGCTGGCTCTTAGGCTTGGAAACAGAGATGAGCACCACATCCCTAGAGTCGGATTCGACTGGCTTTCGAGCAAGGGAAACCTTTACCTTTACCTATTCTGGGCTGAATATGGGAATGTTATGTTTTTAACCTAAAAGACTTGTAAGTGCTAAAGTGCGTTATATCCTTAAGAAGCTTATATTGTAATAAACTGGTTTTGTTTAAGAACTATGGTCTCTCTCTATTGGTTCAGTCCTTTGCCAGTCTCTACCCAACCAATAAAAGAACTAAAGGGGAATGGGAGGGTCCCAGGGAAATAGTCCTGGGGTCCCAGAATCCCGCAACATGAAGTTAATCTGTTCACAATAAGTTAAATGTACCTACTTTCCTAAGACGTGGTTCTATTTTTTCAAGTAAAATTTCTTTCTCTTGTTACCCTTGGGAGTCAGATCATCTTTGTAATTTGTTTGAACAGCATTTCCCCCTTAACTGGAAAATGTGGAGGTTCGGGGATACTGCGTGGAATTTCTGCACTTCCAAGGCAAATTGTTGATTTTTACATTTAACCCAATAAGATCTTCATTTTCAAAACACAAAACAGAGCAACGGAAAGGGCAGGGGTGGTCATTAGAGAGGGCTGGCCCGTGACCCATTTTCAGACCCATTTTTGGATCCCGATTTACAGATTGGGAAATGCTGCTTTAGATTCCTATCTGTGCCCAGGGCCTCTCCTGGAACAGATGGGCACCACTGTTTTCCCTCCTCCATTCAAGGAAGGACAACAACGTATTAATGAGATTCTAGGCTGGGCTTCTTACTGATGGACTAATTTTCTACCTGCAAGATTTCATTTTCTAAACACAGGAAAATTTACCAGCACCTGCAGCACAAAACAGCCCCAATAACAGAACTCCTGTAGTTTTGCTGTAATTTGGCTGTAGATATCAAAACTAGCAGTACCTCTCCAGATTTCAACAAAATTCAATGCAGTTCTCAGAATAAAAAGGGGATTTACTTAACATTCACTGATCACGGGGCTTGTAATCATACAATATTGATGTGAACAAGGAACGCCAGAGTGTTCCGAGGGTGGCATTTTGCTGATTTGACTGAATATGTAGATTAGCTCTACCTTGCATATAATTAACACATTTGCACAGCATTCAAACGGAATGCAAATCATCCCAGTAGGTGACAAAGCAAAGTGCTCAGAGTTCACCTCATTTCCCTGTATTCTTAACTCTGAAACTGCAAGTCACCATCCCTTGAATGATCTTGATGAAGTGTTCTCAGAAAGCAAGTTAGTTGATACCCCTGTAATACAGGAGTAGTCACTTAGGGGAGGGGCTGTGGCTCAGTGGAAGAGTCTCTGGTTTGCACACAGAAGGTCCCAGGTTCAATCCCCAGCAATAGAAAGGATCAGGTAGTTGGTGATGTGAAAGACTCCACTCTCTCCTCAACAAGAGACTGCTGAATTGCGACTGATAATGAAGCTCAAGACAATGCATCCTCCTGGACAAAATCGAGACCTAGGTTTCTTGTCTCATTACCAATGCTGATCTGTCCGCATCTACTGCCCCTCTGCATATCACACCTAATCCAATCATGCCTAATCTTGTCATTCACCTGATCTTGTAATTTGCTTGCTATTGTCAATTGGCATCTGAAATCACTCCACTGTCCCAGATATAAGGACAGATGGACTCACATTCTAGCTGTATTTAAAGAAGTGACCAGTGACTCATGAAAGCCCCTATCCTGCTACACATTTTAAGGTGCTACAGGACTCTGGCACAGCAGCTCAGATGAGACTGGCAAGGTGCCCAGAGGAGAGCCAGCCAGCTGTGGAGAAAGGGGGAGTGCAGGTGAAGCTACCTTATCCTGAATCCAATCATTGATCTATCAAAGTCAGTCTTATCTACTCAGACTGGCAGCAGCTCTCCAGGGTCTTGGGTGGAGGTCTTTCTCATCACCTACCATCTGGTCCTTTTTAACGGGAGATGCTGGGGATTGAACCTGGGACCTTCTGCATGCCAAGTGGAGGTTCTACCACTAAGCCACAGCCACTCCACAGTCTCAGGTGGAGATCTTTCCCATCCCCTACTGCCTGGTCCTTTTTAACTGGAGAGGCTGGGGACTGAACCTGGGACCTTCTGCATGCTAAGCAGACGATCTTCCCCTCTCCTTAAAAATCACCACCACGCCCCTCCCAAGTGCTACATAAGAGTGCACAGGCTGTAGAGAAGGGTGAGCCCCTTACTTCCATCCCTAGCAGGAGGCTCACGCCTTGGCTTGCAGCTTACCCATCCATTAGTCCCTCCGATGGCTGCTGTTTCACTTACAAACCTCAAGGCCTACAGGACAATGGCCTTGCCTACAATCCTGGAAAATGGGGTGGGTGCCATGTTTGAAGACGGTGCTTAGAAAAGCCTCAGGCGGCATGTCAAAGAACCACGTTTGGTTCCCAGGCCACTCCGTATCACTGCTGTAATGGATTTTTCTGCCACGTTTCCCTAGTTTCTGCATTTGCACCTCCTTAGCATTTGTGTGTGTGTGTGTGTGTGTGTGTGTGTGTGTGTGTGTAAAGTGCCAACAAGTCACAGCTGACTTGTGGCAACCGAAGTTCCCTCTAAGCTGCCCTAGCAGGCGTTGGCAGATGGCATTTTAGCTGGCAGTGCAGGGAACTTAGCTGGCAGCACACCCTACAAGTGAACAGAGAAGGCATTTCCCCCTCCATTGGAAACAATGGAGGATGAGGGCACCTCCTTCTGGTGCTGACAGAATTGGACCCTCTGGTCCAATATTTTTTGAAACTGGGGGGGAAGTTTAAGGAGAGGCACCAGCACTTGGTGCCACTACCTCAAAAGTTACCCCCCGAGCCCCAGATACCCCTGGATCGATTCTCCTTTATCGTCTGTGTGTGTGTAATGTGCCATCAAGTTGCAGCTGACCTATGGCGACCCCAGCAAGGAGCTTACAAGGCAAGGGAGAAGCAGAGGTGGTTGGCTATTGCCATTCCACTGCAGAGCCTTCCTTGGTGGTCTCCCATCCATGTACTAGGGATGCTAGCCTCCATGTGGGACCTGTGGAGACCCCCCCACCCCCCCGCAATACACTTCATCTCCAGACAATGGAGAACAGTTCTTCTGGAGAACATGGATGCTTTGGAGGATGGACTCTATGGCCTCATACCCCACTGAGGAGTAGAGAACCGAAGCTTAATTTTTCACATCAGAATACCACAACCTCTATGGCTGTCGCTGGCCACAGAAATCATTTGCATCGTCTTGTGCCCCCCCGCCACAACCCTAAAATCCACTTTAAACCTTCTACAGGTTTGCAGTGGCCTTAGTATGGCTCAAGGTGGAAGAAAGAAAGAAAGAAAGAAAGAAAGAAAGAAAGAAAGAAAGAAAGAGAAGGAGGGAGGGAGGGAGGGAAGAAAGAAAGAGAGAGAGAGAGAAAGAAAGAAAGAAAGAAAGAAAGAAAGAAAGAAAGAAAGAAAGAAAGAAAGAAAGAAAGAAAGCAAGCCATTAGAGGCCTCAAGTTATGTGAACGGAGGAGGGAAGGAAGCATGCAAATTTTATTCATGAAAATTTACCTCACAGCGTGAATCGACATCCAGAAACAATTGTCTCTCTTAAAACATCGTTCTACCCTTTCAGGAACTGCCCAAGAGCTGCGGCAAGCATACGGAGAATCCCACATCCTTATGAACCTGGAGTGGGGGTAGGGGATACTTTGCACAAAGGCAAACCGCAGGGTATGAGTCTCCACCGCTGCCCAGGAGGCGTTTAAAGAGGTCTGAAGTAAAAGGACACTCGTGGACATTTTCAGTCCTTTTATGATCCTTGGGGACCTTTGCATAAACTCAGAATAGAGCCCGAGATAGGACTCGCAAACCGTTTACGGCATTTTTACCAGCCGAAGGTGTAAGAGCTTTGGGAAGCCTGGCCTGTCTCAAGCCACAATCACCTCACAAGCAGCTCCAAAACCGCGTGCTCCGAGGGAACGGCTGGTGTTCTGTGCAGGTCCGTAGCTACAATGGGGCATTCTGGGGCCTCGCCCCCTTAATTAAAAGCCCCACCCCACAAATAGCCCAGCCAGAAACCTTATTTTTGAGGACAGGCCCCTGCTGCTGGCAGTGGCCAGGGTGGCTTGTCCTCAGCTTGTCCTCAGAATTCCTTCTCTCTCCCACTGTGGAATTTTGAGGGTGGCATTATGGGACCTGGGAAAAGACAGCTCAGAGGACATTTAATTGCCTTCAGAAAGCATTTATATGCCTTTTGAGTTCCCTTCCACAGGGCAAGGAAACTTAGAAGGGCTTTCCAACACACACACCCTTTCTGCTAGCCCAGATGGATTGAAGGTACCTCTCTTCAGCAGTGTTCCCTCTAAGCTGAGTTAGTGTGAGCCAGCTCACAGTTTTTTAGCCTCCGGCTCACACATTTTTGTCTTCGCTCAGGAAGGATGGCTCCAGAGCACACTAATTTATGCAGGAGCCAAATCGCTCACTCACAACTTTAATGCCAGGAGCTCACAAAGTAGGATTTTTGCTCACAAGACTTCACAGCTTAAGAACATAAGAGAAGCCAATGTTGGATCAGGCCAGTGGCCCATCCAGTCCAACACTCTGTCACACAGTGGCCAAAAACACCAGGTGCCCTCAGGAGGTCCAGCTTAGAGGGAATATTGCTCTTGAATGCCCTTCTAAGCTTTCTTGCCCCATGGAAGGAAATGCAAAAGGCATTTAAATGCCCTCTGAGCTGTTTCCCCCACTTGCCACCCTGACCCTTGAGAGAAAGGGCTAGAAACAGGCTCAGAGCCTTGCCCTTTAAAGACAGGCATTCAGGTTAATTTAATAAACTATCATTTAACAGCCCCTTTAAAAATTTAAATACCTACCCCCCCCCCCAAACAAAAAAGTCCTGGCTACAGGCCTGGTTCTGTGGAGAATTAAAATAATTAAAGGTTCCTGTGAACCCCAAGTACTAACTCACCAAAGAGTTTGCCCCCTGCTTCCCTGCTTGATATACTGCTCTGGCCTCGCTTTGCTAATCAGCCTCTGCTGGGTAAGGTTGATCAATCTGCTGCTCTGAATGAGGTGTTATTTGATCACTCCCACTGCAGAAACCCACACCTGCTATTGGAGGATCTGTGCCCATTGTTTCCCTGGATATCATTCGCTGCTTCCGGCTTGTATCACTCCATTCAGAACAGTGACTCACACAGAGGGACAAAAGGGAGGACTCCCCTTGAGGACGGGAAGTTTTTACTCTCACAAATTCTAAAGGAATTTTGTCTCCTGGCTCCTGGACTCAAGAGGCTTATTGCCTCTGAATGTGGAGGTTCTCCTCAGTCATCATGGCTAGTAGCCACTGATAGACTTATCCTCCATGAATCTGTCTAATTCCCTTTTAAAGTTCTTTATTCCTGTGGCCACTATGTTTCCCCTCACTCGTTTTTTTACCTCAAAAACAGGTTGTGAGGTAGGTCAGGCTAAGGGAGTGTGACAAGCCAAAGGTCAGCGGGTAAGCCACTGCAGTAGAGTGTCAGACAAGGATATGGGAGGTCCAGGTTCGAATTCATGCTCTGCCGTGAAAATTCCGGCTTTTGCTGGGTAATCTTGGGCCAGTCACAAACTCTCAGTCTAACCTGCTTCAAAGGACTGCTGTGAGGACACAATGGAGGAAGGAGAATGATGTAAACCCTTTTGGGTCCCCACTGGAGGTGGGGAGGAGGAGAAAGTATATGTGAAAAGGGTTGTCAGCCTCCAGGTGGTGGCTGGAGATCTCTTGTTATTACAACTGATCTCCAAGTCACAGTGATCATGTTCAGCTGGAGAAAATGGCTGCTGCGGAAGGTGGACTCTATGGGCATTATATCCCAGTGAAACCTTCCTCAGGCTCCACTCCCAAAATCTCCAGGTATTTCTCATCCCGGAGCTGACAAACCTAACCTGAAGTAAATAAATATATAAATAAATTTCACAAGTGAGGGGGAAACTAAACCCAGGTCTCCCAGTCTAGTCAAACCCACAAACTATGACACCTGACTGGCTTCATGCTGATTGGTCCAAAGGCAGAGCAAAAAGTGAAAGGAAATGGAAGATGATTGGGTCATTTTGATCACCTGACTTCCTACCTAGAAAATCAATCTGGGAGTCTAGATGTTGACTCTAGAGGTCAGCATTCCCCATCTCACCCCTGACTGACAGACCCATTGACACAATAACTAGAAGAGGAGATTGGATTTATACCCTGCCTTTCACTACCCAAAGGAGTCTCAGAGCAGCTTACGCTCTCCCTTCCCCTCCCCACAATAGACACCCTGTGAAGTAGGTGGGGCTGAGAGAGCTCTTTTGAGAACTGCTCCTGAGAGAACAGCTCTGACAGAACTTGTGACTCACACCAGCAGCTGCATGCGGAGAAGTGGGGAATCAAACCTGGTTCTCCCAGATTAGAGTCCGCGCGCCTAACCACTACACCAGACTGGCTCTCCTGTGAGTACAGTGGTCTTGATTTGAGCCTTGGGTTGCCAGCCTCCAGAAAGTACCTGGAGATGTCCTTGAACTACAACTGATCAGCAGGTTACAGATATCACTCCCCTGGAGAAAATGGCTGCTTTGGAGGATGGACTCAATGGCATTATATACCGCTAAGGTCCCTCCCTTCCCCAAACCCCGCCCTCCCTAGGCTCCGCCTCAAATCTCCAGGGATCTCCCAGCCCTATTGTAATGTATGATGACCTGGTGCAATCCTTGGGCAACTCAGAATTTCATGATCAAATGACCTCATAGCCTAGATATCCAAGCTACTTAATAGGTACAACAGAGTGTATTATCCTTATAGCTTCTTGGGATTCTCACCGCAAGTAAAAAGGTGAATTAGTGTCAGATTAACATCTCTGCTGTCTCCCGACTTTTAAGTGTTCTTTGGTCAACGCTGCCAGGTTGTCGGCAGAGGGTCATGGGGTCGCCGATATTAGCATACAGTCTTACAAGCATCATCACCAATGGCTTGCAGCGGGAGACAGCATTCCCCCGAGAGGGCTTTTTAAAACAAACCCGATTTTATTCAGCTTATGGAATTCGATCGTCATTATTCCCCGAGCCTAAATAGAGAGCCTGCTGTGTTTACACAAGAGGAGGCCAAAGGTCAAACACCGAGAGGAGAAGTCCAGACACTGCAAATCAATATCTCGCCGGCTGATATCTCTGCTTTTTAAAGAGCTGGCTCTGTGAAAGCAGGATCTTCAAGTTCAAGCAAGGCTGCGGTCACACGAGCAGTTTGCCGCAAAACAGTAGTGTTACTGTTGTGGATTTAAAGGGCATGATCAGACCACAACATTTGCCTTCCGTGCCCCAGTCATCAGCACCCCGTGTTGCCCCACTTTGAAAGCGGAGTAATCAGGCACTGTGAAAAGTCCAGTATTCAGGGACGCCAGAGCATCTACCCTGCAGTTCCCAACATCTGAACTCCCCCCACACACATTGTGAAGTCAAACCGTCTGGGAAATCTGAACCTCCCCTTCCATTTCCACCTCCTTTGGTTTGTTTGCTTTTTTGGATCAGGTAGATATGTGTGCACAATCCCCCCTGGCGTCGTCAGTCACCATGGCCAAGTAGTCATTCTGGAACAGGAATCCCCAGGGGAGTTGTTTTCAAGTCAAAAAGGAGCTGGAGCTTCAGATACACGCTTATGCGCATGAGTGAAAGACAAAAAAAAAGAATGCTGCAACGATCTGAACAATCAAACATGGGGCAGGAGCAGTTAAGCCAGTTCAGGGTGGGCTCTCTGATCAAAACTTCCCCCAACTATTCAAACCGCCACAAATAGAGACACAGCCAGATCACACCAAACCTCCAGTGTGACTGCAGCCCAAATCTCAGAGCTGGGAAACCTGTAGCTCACAGATCTTTTTTTTTTTAAAGTAGAACGTGAATTTCAAAATGGCATTCCATTATGTTAACGTCGTCTGAAAATGTTTTTATCTATGGATTATTTAAATAGTTTTATTATTTATGAATGGTTTTCTTGAGAGCCAGTTTAGTGTAGTGGTTAAGTGCGTGGATTCTAATCTGGGAGATTAGAATCGGGTTTGATTCCCCACTCCTCCACTTGCACCTGCTGGATGACCTTGGGCAAGCCATAGCTCTGTACCAGCTGTTCTCTCAAGGGCAGTTTTCGAGTGAGCTCTCTCAGCCCCACCTACCTCACAGGGTGTCTGTTGTGGGTAGGGGAAGGGAAAGGAGTTTGTAAGCCGCTCTGAGACTCTTAAGTGAGTGAAGGGCGGGGTATAAATCCAAGCCCTTCTTCTTCTTCTCATTATGTTGTTCACCGCCCCGAGGCATGCAGACTCAGGGGTAGGGCGGTCTATAATTTGAAATCATAAATAAATAAATATTAACAAAGTAATAAAATATCCAGTAAACATCAAAGGGGCTGAAAGTTCTCAGTGCTTCTATCGGATTTAGTTTATGGGCAAGTTTCACCGTTGGTCTATCTAGTCAGGCATCATGTTTCACATACCTGGTGTTGACTCCGGCCCTGACGTGACCCTTTGACTCAGTCTATTAAGGTCAGAACTAGCTACTCTGACTGGAAGAGGCTACAGCATCAGAGATGGAGTGGGACCATGTCCAAGGTAGAGGAGACTGGAGATCAGATGAGCATCAGAGTTACAAACAGGGGAGCACTCATGTCATCACACTTGCTTTCAGCAGAACCATCCACTGACCCACTCTGCCCATGCAGACCTTCAGATGTAATTTCTTCGCATGATTCTGGAGTCTCACATCTAGGGTTTCCATTCCCCAGTAGGGGGCAGGGAATCCCCTATTTTTGTGGGCTCCTGCTCACCGCCAGCCGGCTGGCCAGTGGGAGGAAATCCCCCCCCCCCCCAAAAAAAACAGCGACATAGCCAGAAATAAATCAGATGTGCCTACATCACTCAGAAGTGACATGGGCACATCGGTGATGGTGGGGAATGTTCTGCTTCTTGCGCAAAACTCTATGGTTTGAGGCTGATTTTACCATAGAGTTTTGCCCCAAAATCCAGACTGTCATCCACAACGTGCCTATGTCACTTCTGGGTGACGTAGGCATGTCGCACCATGTCACTTCCCGCTCGCGCAACATCCCCCCACCCCTGATGTTTCCGACGGACCTGGTTACCCTACTCACATCTTTGCGGTTTTGCCTTTCCCCTTTCGATTTGGGGGTGGGGGGGAGACATCACACAAAGCCAAGCCTGGGAAAGACAATTCAATTTAGCGTCAGGCGGGATTCCAAAGCCACCGTGACTGAATGAAAATTTGCCATGAATCATGCATGTCAGTCCACAGGTTTACCTCTTGACCCAATGGGATATGGGAGAGCGCAAAAAAAGGTGTAGCAGATAATTACTGTTGGAGTAACCCTGACGTCTTGATTATTATTTGAAGGCCAGTCATTCAAAGGTAATTCCCAGGATGATATTGCAGGGGCCCAGGCCCTTTTATACTGAAATACAACACCTGACTCTGATGTGTGGCCCCTTTGCGGGAGAGTCATGCTCTGATTTTGTCAGCTGTATTTTTTTCTAAGCAGGCATGAAGGAATGGAAAAAGAGCAAATTTCACCTGATAAGGGAGGTCTTTCTTCAAGAAGAAGAAGAGGAGGGGGAGGAGGAGGAGAAGATTGGATTTATATCCCGCCCTTCACTCACTTGGAGTCTCAGAGCGGCTTACAAACTCCTTTCCCTTCCCCTCCCCTCAACAGACACCCTGTGAGGTAGGTGGGGCTGAGAGAGCTCTGAGACAACTGCTCTTGAGAGAACAGCTGGTACAGAGCTGTGGCTTGCCCAAGGTCATCCAGCAGCTGCAAGTGGAGGAGTGGGGAACCAAACCCGGTTCTCCCAGATTAGAGTCTGTGCACTTAAGCACTACACCAAAGTGGCTCTCTTCTTCTTCTTCTTCTTCTACTTCTTCTTGCCAACATGGCGCCCACCTTCCTATAGAGGGATTCTGATTGGCCACTGGAAATCGAATCAGCTGTGTAGGTTTTTTTTTTTTAAGTTGCTTTGGCAGCAGCTGCCACCCCAGCACAAGGATCTTCACTGTCTAACAGGCATCTTGTTAAACAGAGTTTTTTCCTGAAATGTTGAAGAACTACTCTGAGTTACAAGGAAGAGTTACAATTTGTAGTTGGCTGCGCCTCTTGTGGCAGCCATTTTGCGATTGCGCCCACCATCCAATGTCAGAATTGCAACGGGGCCCACAGGCTCAAAAAGGTTGGGGATCCCTGCATAAAACTATGACCTTCCCACAGATCTTAGAATGAGTCCACCCCCAACTGGAAGCAGGGTTCTCCGGTCCTACCTCGCTGTCAGTGGGGGACTCCAGGGTCCATTCTGGGATTCTGACGGTGTTGCCCGGAAGTGACATCATCACATCACCGACGTTGGGGGGGACACTCTAGTTTTTGGGCAAAACTCTATGGTTTGGGCCCGATTTTACTATAGAGTTTTGCCCAAAACTAGAGCATCACCCCCCACCAACGTCGGCCACGTGATGACTTCACTTCCAGGTGATGTCATTAAGTTGCATTTGGTAGCATTTGCTGGTGGGGTTTCCATGAATCTCTGCACAAACTATGAACAGCGCCATACTGGATCCAAATCCCTTTCGCTAGGTCATCTCCAGATGGCCTCAATAATCCCACGCACACAAACAACAAGGAAACGACAGACTTCTCTACTGAACTACCAATATCTTAAACTTATATTTTACAACCATATCGGGCTAATTGGTTTTATCATGCCAGGTCTTTGAAGCTGAGGGCACCCCCCCCCCCGGTTTGGCAAGAGACTAGGTACGTGAGAGTGTGTGTGTTTTGACACACGTCTTTTAATAAAAACTAGGCCATCTAGAAGCAGTTCCAAAAACTCTTCTTTCGTGAGAGAAACTGGTAACATGCAACCTCTTTATAAGCAGCCGCACTAAATCAAGGGCCTTGTAAGTCCCGGCAAAGACATGCTGGCGAGAATTTATTTACCACAGGATTAAGTAGGAAGCACATAATGGGAACCATTTGGCCAGGAGAACACGTATTATATTGGAACCACTTTCCATCTGCTTGTTATCAGCAGCCGGGGGTGTGGGGGGGGGGGAGAGAGCTGGGAACCAATTTACAAAGAAAGATGATTTAAAAAAAACAACAACCAGATTTAGATCTGCAGCTGCATCTTGATAAAGGTGGGAGGAAGGCTTCGTCTCGACAAAGAACCTGTCTGGGGTAGAGGCAGAGGGTAAGGGTGATCCCCACTGGGCTACCATCTCTGAGAGACAAACCAAGCGTTACGGTGGTCATGGGTCCAACCCGCGGCCGCCAGCACCATTTTAGAGAAACACTGATCTGTGTGAGAATTGCTGCAAGGGCCCGATCCTGATCAGCGCTTGAAAGATCACTTGGTGTCACCAAACCACAGGGCTGGTCAGGACTGAGCCCTTGCGGCAATTTTTTAAATGGCTAAATTGCCCCCTGCCTTCACCTGGATAGCCCAGGCTAGCCCGATCTCATCAGATCTCGGAATCTAAGCAGGGTCGGCCCTGGCCAGTATTTGGATGGGAGACCACCAAGGAATACCGTGGTCATGACACGGAGGCAGGCAATGGCCAACCACCTCTGAAAGTCTCTTGTCTTGAAAACCCTACGGGGTCACAGGGTCACCAAGTCCATCTTTGTCCCCAGCGGGGGACTTTGCGGGAGGTGGGGGGGGGGTTCCCAGAGGGGACGGGGCATCCCCAATGGGATGATGTCACATTGGGGATGTCCCAGCTCCAAGCCCTGCCCCCACAGGGATAGTTATGTCAGCTGTGAGAACTTAAAGGGGTCCCTTTAAGTGCCCACAGCCGAGGGCCCTGCCGGCCCATCTCCGAGAGAAGGGAGAGGGGTGGCTGTGGGTGTTGGGGCTGGCTGGGTGGCAGGTAGAGCCCCCATCAAACCAAATCCCTATGGGGTCACCACATGTCGGCTGCAACTTGATGGCACTTCCCACCAATGCTCCCTCTAAGCTGTGGAGTCTTGTGAGCAAAAATTCTACTTTGTGAGCTACTGGCATTAAAATTGTGAGCGAGCGATCTGGCTACTGCATAAATTAGTTTGCTCTGGAGCCATCCTTCCTGAGCCAAGACAAAAATGTGTGAGCTGGAGGCTAAAAAACTGTGAGCTAGCTCACGCTAACTCAGCTTAGAGGGAACACTGCTTCCCACCATCATCACAAGCTAACTTCAGGACATGATGCTACGGAGCTTAACAGAATTTTTAAAGTGCAACCATGCAAGTAACCCTAGAAGGGTAGAAAGACAGGGGCCCTCTCTATGTCTGCCGTTCCCTTCACCTGCCATTCCCTCCGTCTGCCGTTCCCTTCATTCTCTTGCCTTAAAAACCACATGGGATTGCTATAAGTCACCTGGGACTTGGCGGCTCTTCCTCTGCCAAATGGCCCTCTAAAACAGCATCAGCAGCCATGGGTTCAACACAAATCCACAGTAACATATAGTTCGGCCCTGAGAACAGCATTTTAGTATCTTGCTGCCTGAATGGAGGTGAAGGAAGGAGGTGGCAAAGAGCCATCAATCCAAACACGCATGGTTCAAACGCCAAGAGTTTCGTAATCAGTGCACAGGCCAATCTGGATGTCTGGGTGGAGACCTTGGACTGGAATTTTGAGACAGGGCAGCGGCTCAATGGATAGAGTATCTGCTCTGCATTCATGATGTTCCAGGTTCAATCCCCAGTATGGGCAGTTCAAAGAACCAGGCAGAAGATGATGTGATGGACCTGAAACCCCAGAGACCGACCGCCGGTCAGCATGGACAACACTGCCCTTGATAGACCAAGGGTTTACTCAGCACAAAGCGGCTTAATGTGAACTCCCCTTGTGTAATTCAGCCCTGAAATACAGCTGAGTGGTGGTGGTGCTGATATATATTGTGGCTGTAATAGTGGGGAAGGTTGGGGGGGGGGGTTAACTTCTTCCCACATGTTTTTCCCTAACTCAAAAAAGCTTCCCTCACAGACTGCTTTTAGTCCTGGTAATGAAAAAAGACAAACATGATACAGGCCTCATTGAGTCTCTCCCCCCCCCCCTTAAAATGTAATTTTCTATTGAAATATCAGCATTTGGGGGGGGGGGAGCGGGAATCTAAACTCTCTCCCCACAGTGCCACAGAACAGTTTCTGAGGGTCAGATCCTGCCTTGAGAATTCCAGTCATAAGAACATAAGAGAAGCCATGTTGGATCAAGTCAATGGCCCATCCAGTCCAACACCCTGGGCTTTTTCCCACTCACATTGTGCCGGCGTTCTGCCTCCGTTTGTCCCGGCGCTGGGTGTCAATTTCACACCCTTTGCTGCTGCATGTGTGTTAATACGGGGCTTCGCGTCATTTTCTCCGCGCCTTCGGTAAACCTTTTTTTTTAGGTTTACCGAAGGTGCGGAGAAAATGGCACGAAGCCCCGTATTAACACACGCGCTGCAGCAAAGGGTGTGAAATTGACACCCAGCGCCGGGACAAACGGAGGCAGAACGCCGGCACAATGTGAGTGGGGAAAAGCCCCCTGTGTCACACAGTGGCCAAAACCCAGGAGCCATCAAGAGGGCCACCAGTGGGGCCATAATAACGTAAGAGAACGCAAGTTGGACCAGGCCAATGGCCCATCCAGTCTAACACTCTGTGTCACACAGTGGCCAAAACCCAGGGGCCATCAGGAGGTCCACCAGTGGGTCCAGAACTCCAGAGCCCCCCCCCCCATCTACCCTCTGAAGCAGCCATTTTCTCCAGGGGAATGAACTTTGGATCAGTCATAATACTGGGAGATCTCCAGGCTCCACCTGGAGGCTGACAACCCTAGCACTAGGAAGCTCTCAGTGTAGAGTTGCCAGCTCTGGGTCGGAAAATCCCTCGAATGATGGAGCCTGAGGAGAGCAGGGTTTGGGGAGGGGAGGGACCTGAACTTTTTATAATACCACAGAGCCCACCCTCTGAAAGAGCCATTTTTTCCCAGGGAAACTGATCTCTGTAGTCTGGAGGTCAGTTGTAACTCCAGAAGATCTCCAGGCCCCATCTGGAGGCTGGCAACCTTATCTCAGTGACTTGGAAAGCCTGAGAAAGGCAGATGTGGAGCAGCTTCAAATTTGTCCTCCATCTCTGGCAGTGTTCTTAATCCAGACTCCAAGTATTTTAGACTCTTTACTAACCTCCCAAATCTTTACATTCCCCAGAGCTGCAATTAAATCTCAAGAACTGGTCATCCTGTGGGTAATTATTTTGAGTCCTCAGTGCAGAAGAAACTGCTGGAAATCAATATTTACCTCATAATGTTTATTCTGTGCCCACTGCTGGAGTTTTAATTTCCCCCCCTCATCCAGAGTATCACTGTGTTAAGATATAGCTATATTTTAAAAACCCTGTTTTCATAAACAAGGACCGGACTACCTCCGTTGGAGCATTAGATAGCAGTATTGACTGTTCTCTCTTGCACATAAATTCCCTGTCAGATGAAGCCTCGTGTAGCTAGAAGAATGCTGACAGTTCAGCCCTGTCCCCAACAGCGATACGGGGCAAAAAGTGTTCCAAAGAAAATTTCCAAAATTTCATCCAGAACATTTCCCAGTGCTGTATGTTTCTGAGGAAAATGTCTGTCCCCACATATGTAGATACGAACACATAAAGCTGCCTTCAACTGAATCAGACATCAGTCCATCAAAGTCGGTATTGTCCACTCACACTGGCAGCGGCTCTCCAGGGTCTCAAGTAGGGGTCTTTCACATCACCTCTTGCCTGGTCCTTTTAAACTAGTGATACCAGAGACCGAACCTGGGACCTTTGGCATGTGAAGCGGAGGTTCTACCACTGAGCCATGGAGGTCTTTCATATCACTTACTGCCTGGAGCCTTTAAACTGAAGATACCGGGGATTGAACCTAGAGTCAATCCATCTCATCTTGGGTCTTCCTCTTTTCCTGCTGCCTTCCACTTTTCCTAGCATGATTGCTTTTTCCAGTGACTCTTGCCTTCTCGTAATGTGATCAAAGCACAATAGCCTGAAGTGGGGTTAAATGTGGGATATAAAGAATGGACAAACTCCAGTTTGAGAGCATGAGAGCCTGTTTGGTGTAGTGGTTAAGAGCAGCGGATCCTATCTAGGAAAACCAGGTTCGATTCCCCACTCCTCCACATGCAGCCAGCTGGGTGACCTTGGGTCAGTCACAGCACTCTCAGAGCTGTTCTCTCAAGACCAGAGCTCTCTCAGCCCCACCTACCTCACAGGGTGTCTGTTGTGGGGAGAGGAAGAGAAGGAGATTGTAAGCCACCCTGAGACTCCAAGTGAAGGATGGGGTATAAATCCAAGTCTCCTCCTCCTCCGCCTCCTCCTCGGTCCAGGCTGGTATTTGCCTCATTTGGTAACATGGTTTAAATTTTGCTAACATTATTTAAGTATTTAAAATATTTTTTTTAACATTCGGTTCAAATACCTCCTGGAAACCCACAATCATGCTTACAAGATGAAATTTCTGAATTCACACGTGTGATATCCCACTGGAAGTACTAAATGATACAGTTCTTTGTGCTCGCTTTGTCCTGGCTAGGCGGGATATAAATCTAAATAAATAAATAACTAAATAAATTCTTCCACTTCAGGATCCTGTCATCTTACCCCCACCTCCTTCTGCGGCACGTGGCATCTGTGGTTTAACTGTTAAATCCAGACAGAAGGACCCATTCCATCTTTTACATGGATGACACATTACTCAGCACAGATGCTGAGGAGAAAGAATGAACAGACGCGGCAGGAGTCTTGAAACCGATAAGGAAACAAGGGCTTTTAAAGTCAATCTGGCCAAGGCACAGTTGGTTGAGAGCACAGTAAAATATCTGGGGATAAGTTTTGGAGGAAGAAGAGAAGAATGGTAGATTTGGGGGAAATTCTGTGAAAAGTAGCAGTTGAAAGGCAGAGGCTGTTCAGAAAGGTGTTGCCTGAGGAAAATATGTGTGTGTGTGTTCCCTCAGGTAACAAAGGAGGGATTTGTATTAACCATAATACAGCCATTTTTGAGTGGCCTGCTTAAAACTGATCCATTTTAATATAAGAATTCATTCTGAAATGTGGTGTTTGGGGAGAGTTTTATGGATACCGTGGACTGCCAAAAAGGCAAATAAGCAGGCCCTTGACTAAGTCAAGCCTGAATTCCCCCAAGAAGCTAAAATGACTAAAGTGAGGCTATTGAACTTTGGTCACATTATGAGAAGAGTCACTGGAAAAAAAACAACTAAGAATGCTAGGAAAAGTCGAAGGCAGCAGGAAATGAGGAACACCCAACATGCGATGGATTGACTAAGCCAAGGAAAGCCCTCCATTCGCAAGACCTGAGCAGGGCCGGTAACAATAGGGCATTTTGGAGGTCACTAATTCAGAGAGCTGCCATAATTTGGAAGTAACTTGATGGCACACACACAGTGTAAGAATATGGGATGTATGGGATGCTGTCTATCAGGCTAAGGAAAGAACACGGAGAGAGGTAACGACTGAAACGATGCTAACTCAGGAAACCACAGATGCCGAAGGCAAGCTTAAGGAGATTCCCTGGCTCATATTTCTGAACTTAGCCAGCCGGGCCGGTCTAAACAAAGCAAAGTAGCATTCGAATCATTAAAGACAATGGCATGTTTATTTAATAACAAAGATTGGCTGTTTTCCCGGACAACGGCAAGCTGCGTTCCGCTCCCAAGACTTTAAAGATGCTGTGATCTATACAACGGGCGGTCCGAGCTCCACCTCTGCAGACCTCAGGGTACCGAGTAGACCATTCATTTTCCTACTGGGTTCTTTGGACTCCAGGGGTGCTTGGGAAGGTAATGTGGGTTACTTGGTCTAATGCTCAGTAATGTCAGACAAGAGCTTCCTCGACAGACAGCTTGTGCCGATTTTCCCCAGCGATGCACCACTGCAGGGGTTTTTGAAATACTGATTGGAAGCCCCGGCAGGCCATGTTTCCTCATTTGGAACACTGTGTACAGTTCTGGTCACCATATCTCAGGGACGCTGCAGAGCGGTAGAAAAGAGCAAGAGTCCAGTAGCACCTAAAAGACTAACATAACTTGTGGCAAGGCAGGAGCTTTTGTGAGTCATTGCTCATCGTGGCAAGGTAGGAGCTTTCACGAGTCATTCTTCAGATAACGTCAGCTTCGAGCACTAACGAGATCGGGCGAGCCTGGGCCATCCAGGTCAGGGCAGATGAACAGACTGGTTTGCCATAGCCTGCCTCTGCGTAGCAACTCTGGACTTCCTTGGTGGTCTCCCATCCAAGTACTAACTAGCTTAGCTTCTGGGAGCTGACGGGTCTTGAAAGCTTACACCCTGGAAACTTTGTAGGTCTTTAAGATGGTTAAAACGCTGAACTGCAGACCGGAAGATCAGTAGTTCAGCAGGTCAAGACCTGAGTGCCGCGTGACGGAGTGAGCTCCCTTCCCTGGCCCCAGCTCCTGCCAACCTATCCGTTCGAAAGCAAGAAATTGCAAGTAGATAAACAGGTACCGCTACGATGGGAAGGTAACAGCATACTGTGCACTTCAGCATCTAGTCATGCCGGCCACATGACCACAGAGAAGTCTTCAGACAGCGCTGGCTCTTCGGCTTGGAAACGGAGATGAGCACCGCCCCCTAGAGTAGGATTCGACTGGCTTTTGAGTAAGGGAAACCTTTACCTTTAAGGTGCTACTGGATTCGAATCCTGATCTTCTACTGCAGACCAACATGGCTACCCCTCTGAAACTGGAGCAATTATGATGCCCGCAGAAAGTGGAAGAGCCATCAAAGAATCCGTGTCTTCATTTGCAAGTGTCCACGCCCCTTCGGGCGGCTCACACCGCCATTTGAGAACGGTGGGTCTCAGAAGCCCAGCCAAACTGACAGTCACATTTTCCACTCCTTCAGTCCCTTGCCAGATTTCCCTTTCATCACTGACTTCAAAGGAATCTTTATCAGTGGTGGCCTCAGTGGCGCATCAAAGGCAGAGGTGTCAGCTCGAGAACAGCCAGGTAAGTAATGATGGCTGAGTTTATTGCATTTTGATAAGAAGGATTTCAAGGGAGAGAAGTAAACACACTTCCCTCCATTAATGGGGGGGAAAGAGAAAAAAATTCAAAAGCCTAAACAAACAAACAAACAAATGCTTTGTGATCTGGAATATAATTAACATTGTAATGGGGAGAGCGGGGGGGGGGGGGGGAGAGCGCAGGAAAAGCTGCCTACGCTGTTTATGCAGCAATACGGAAATGTATTTATACTTATTTATATCCTCTGTGCTTCCTGGCTTTCGTCCAAGAAGCACAAGGTGGCATACGTCCCATTTTGACCACAGCCCTGTGAGGTAGGTGAGGACAAAGGGTGAAATCGGCTAGGATGTCTGCCATCTGGCCAGCCACAGAACATCTCCCCCTCCCCCCTTTAGAGAGCCAGTTTGGTGTAGTGATTAAGACAGGTGGACTCTACTCTGGAGAATCGGGTTCGATTCCCCACTTCCCCACTTGAAGCTAGCTGGGTGACCTTGGGGAAGTCAGGGCACTCTCAGCCTAAAAATAAGCATAGCTCACCCTCTACTGGTGCCAAAAAAGAACTACAGCTTCGGCAGCCAAACAATCCTTTCCAGGATCTCGTGGCAATTCCACATATAATGAACGCCATATGATAATTAATCCCCCCCCATTTATTTTCCCCTGCCTTTCTTCCCAATGGGGACCCAAAGTGGCGTACATTGTTCTCCTTGCCTCCATTCTACTGTCCAACAATAATCCTGTGAGGTAGGTTAGGATGAGAGTGACTAGCCCAAGATTACCCAGAAAGCTTTCATGGTGGGGGATTCGAACTTGGGTCTCCCAGATCCTAGTCCAACCCTAACCACTACAATCTGAATCTATTCTCAGGCTTATTTTACACTGACAACAGTTGGCCCTCGGATAACCAGATCGCTGGAGTCTTTAAAACCTTACTCAGCATTTGAATGGTCCTTGTTTATTTTAAATGATTTTTTTATGATGTCCAATCCTGCTTCTAACTGCATTTGAAACTCCAACAATCGATCAAAATGCTACAATACAATAAGTGGAATAACAAGAGCGGCAGAAACAAGAAATTTCGACCAACCAGGAACTGTTTGTTCCCTCAGAGAAAGGAAGGGGGGGAAAGACGCAACAAACCAAAATATCTTCCACAGACGCCATACCCACCAGCAAACCGGCCATTGAGAAAAACCTGCTTCACACACGCCCTCCTCTCATGGGTCATTCCATAGACCATGGGTCCCCATTGTGGTACTCAGGGGCACCACAGCACTTGCCAACACCTTTCCTGGCGCCTGCCTAGGGTTGCCAAGTCTTACCTTTAAAAATGTGTGGGAGTCCCAGTCCCTTTCTGGGAGTCCGGTGTGTGTGCAAAGTGCGCGTGCGCCGCAATGACATCACCCGGAAATGACGTCATCACACTGGGCACATTGCCGTGGCAATGCTCTGGTAATCGCCCTGAAACTCTATGGTACCATAGAGTTTCCAGGGCGATTGCTAGAGCATTGCCTCGGCAATGTGCCCAGCGTGATGACGTCACTTCCGGGTGACATCATCACGCCGGGCACATCAGCCTGATTGGGCCACTTCAGGGGTGGGGTTCCCCCCGCCAGCCAGATCCGGACTGGCAGATTGGGGACCCATTTAGAGGGGGAAGCCCTATGCCTGTCACATGTTTTCAGAAAGTGGGTGGGTCCAGGCAGAGCTCCTGCCAAGCAGGGCTTCTGATTGGCCACTGGAGATCTGATTGGTTGTGCATATTAAAATGTTTTGGTGGCCGCTCTCACCACAGTGTTGATTCTATTTGCTCTCTCACACTCCTCTTTTTCAGTGTATCATTTAAAAAGCACTACTTTTATCCCTCTCTCTCTCATGGATCACTGCACAATAAAAAGTAGGGACATCACCCTGCCAACAAAAGTCCGTATGGTCAAGGCGACGGTATTCCCAGTAGTGATGTATGACTGCGAAAGCTGGACCTTAAGGAAGGCCGAGTGCCGAAGAATAAATGCTTTCGAATTATGGTGCTGGAGAAGACTCTTGAGAGTCCCTTGGACTGCAAGGAGATCAGATCAGTCAGTCCTAAAGGAAACCAACCCTGACTGTTCCCTGGAAGGCCAGAGCCTGAAGCCGAAGCTCCAATACTTTGGCCACCAAATGAGAAGAAGGGAGCACTCCCTGGAGAAGACCCTGATGCTGGGGAAGATTGAAGGTCAAAGGAGAAAGGGACGGCAAAGGATGAGATGGTTAGACAGTGTCATCGATGCAATGAACATGAAGTTAAGCTAACTCTGAAGGATAACGGAAGACAGGAGGGCCTGGCGTGATGTGGTCCATGGGGTCGCGAAGAGTCGGACTCGACTGTACAACTGAACAACAACAGAAGAGTCTGCGCGCTTAACCGCTACACCAAACTGGCAGTAGGTGATATGAAAGACCTCTGCCTGAGACCCTGAAGAACCACTGCAGCTACGGGCCTGAGTGGAAGGCAGATTCGTGGGCAGATGCATAAGCATCTGCTACCCCATCCTCCAAAACAGTAACATGCCGACAATGTGCTCTTCTCGGTGGTGAAAAGCAACCACGCTGTGCGCCAAAGTCCGAAGGTCAGGACACAGCTCGGCTTAAAATGCCATCTTGGTATTTGCTTGTGTCCTCCCCAACCTGACCCAGTTTTGAAAAGAATGAAAAATAAAGTAGACCGAGGCCCGGAAAGATTGACTGACGCAGACTTATCAAGCCGAGAATCCTTTGCTCGGCTTCTTTTACAGAAAGGCCAAAGCCAAGCAAGTGCATCCCATTTCTTTTTTTAAAAAAATAGCCCCCTGTGCAGAAGACACGCCATTAAACCTGGTGGGGTTGGGTGTCTCTGTCCCAGCCGGTTACGCGCCAAAATGCTGAGCTCACCTCGTCGTGGCAGGCAGTGCCTTCCTCTGTTGACCTATCTGCAAAGGGGAGATAAGAGGCGAGGGGATGACTCTCGAATCTTTATTGCGGCAACGAAGGCCGAACGTTCATTGTGAAACCCCGCCGGCCGTCAAAGGCGCAATTGCTGTATCTGTCAATTCACTGTCAATCATGCTCGCTGGGCAGTGCAGGAGAAAAGATGTCTGGGAGGGGGCTGTAAAAAGAGAAACTAGACTCCAAGGCTGACGATTCGCACATTAGAAGGTGGAGGAGGACGCAAAAGAGTTGCCCAAGTTAAAGCCGAGTACCTTCTATTTATATGTCTGCAGGGCTATTTTTGGGCAGGAACGCACAGGAATGGAGTTCCGTCTAGCTTCTGAGTTGGCCGCGCCTACAGACTCCCCCCCCCCCCCCCAGGTTCCCCAGGCGCCTTGCAAGCTACGGGGTGCCTGGGAAAGCAAAAGCAATCCAGGGAGGGAAGACAGTTTAAACTGCCTCCCCTCCTCGGGTTCCCCAGCCGCCTGGGGAAGGCGATCCAGAAACTGCCTTCCTTCCCTCAGGTTCCCCATGAGCCCCGCAAACCACAGGTCACCTGGGGAAGCCGATCCTGGGAAGGAGCTGCACTGTCGGGGGTGTGACCTAATATGCTAATGTGTTTCTGCTGTTGGGTGTGGCCTATGATGCTAATAGATTCCTGCCCTGTCTGTGTTATTTATAGTCTGTCTTTCTCACTTGGGACTTACACAGAGCCAGTTAAGACAATCAAGAAGATGTGACATTCAATAAGGAATGTAATAGGATTAGGGTCATAGAACCAACCAGAAGTCTAAGAAACAACCCGAGTAAAGCACGACACATTAAATTATTCAAAATTCCAGAGCAGCATTGTAGTTTCAGTAAGCCATAAACAGTAGTGTATAGAGCCAGTTAGGTGTAGTGGTTAGGAGTGCGGACTTTAATCTGGGGGAACCGGGTTTGATTCCCCAGTCCTCCACATGCAGCTGCTGGTGTTCCCTTGGGTCAGTCACAAGTTCTTTCAGAGCTGTTCTCTCTAGGGCAGTTCTCAAAACAGCTCTCTCAGCTCCACCTACCTCACAGGGAGTCTCTTGTGGGGAGGGGAAGGGAACGGGATTGTACACCGCTCAGAGACTCCTTTGGGTAGTGGCGGGTGGGGTATAAATCCAATCTCGTCTCTTCAATCTCTTCTCTCTTCTAATGTTTTTTCTAAGAAATCAGTTAGTACAATGTAACTCTATTACCTGTGTAGAAAAGCCGTACTGAATAATTCTTGAATAATTCAGTATAACCTTCTAGCAGATTAGCTGGGAATATTACAGTTTGCCAGAAACAGGACACACACAGAGTCCATGAATAACATGATCACATGAAGCAGAATTCTACTGATTGAGACTATTGTTCTAGAAAGGTCAGTGTTGTCTAATCTAACCGGCAGTTGCTCTCCAGGATCTGCCCAGGCTAGCCCGATCTAATCAGATCTTGGAAGCTAAACAGGGTCGGCCTTGGCTGATATTTGGAAGGGTGACCTCCAAGGAATACCAGGGGGCATGACGCAGAGGCAGGCAATGGCAAACCACCCCTGAAACATCTCTTGCCTTAAAACAAGATTAGCTCACCACCTAGTGGTGCATAATGCTAAAAGAGCTAGAACTTCTGGCTGCCAGACCATCTTAGGATCATCTGGCAACACTATACACACTGCCATACAATTATTATTATTATTATCTCCAGGGTCTCAGGTGGAAGTCTTTTGTATCATTTTTTAAAATTTTTATTTCAATCATTTTATTTTAATTTGACTTTATTGATACCTCACTTTTCTCCCCAATGGAGGATCCAATGTGCCTTACATCATTCTCCTCTCCTCCATTTTATCCTCACAATGACCCTGTGAGGCAGGGTAGGCTGAGAGTGAATGACTGGCCCAAGGTCTCCCAGCAAGATTCCATGGAAGAGTGTGGGATTCGAACCTGGGTCTCCAAGACCCTAGTCTGACCCTTCCTTCCTTCCTTCCTCCCTCCCTCCCTCCCTCCCTCCCTCCCCTTTCCTTCCCTTCCTTTGGATTTGTGTCTCGCCCTCCCCGGGAACGGGCTCAGGGTGGGTAACAATATAAAATACAACTACACCACTATACCACTACACAACGAGTGCAATCATACGCATCCATTAGCCGTGCGAGAGGGACAATTCACTGATGGATCAAACTGGCGCGATCACACCAGCACATCTGGGAGGTGTCCCACAACTGTCGGCAAGCCGCGGGCAAACAGATTTGCTCCACCGGAGAAGCAGAGTAAAAAACTACTAGGGAAATTCCAGTATCAAACAGGTTGCTCCAGCCTGCAGCCGGACATTCCCCATGTGATCGCTCCAGCGCGGAAGTGTGGCGTCGGGGATAGTCTGATCACAGGCTATCCTGATGCCATGCTGTTGGTTTTTCCCCCCTTCTCTGTGTGCGCATCATCGAAAGCCCTTAGGGTGGAGGAGCGATTCGTCAATCCCCCGTTTGAGCAAATCGGAAACCAGCCACACAAAAAAGAAATAACTCACCCACGGTTGCGTCTGATCATGCAGTGGCGAGTTGTGCTGGCAGGTCCACAGACCTGTGTGATTGCGCAACTGCGGGGCAAATTGCTCCAGGGCAAAATAGCCTCGCTTCTCCTCCGGATTATCTCGCTCGTGTGGCCGCAGCCAACTTTACCCACTACACCATGCTGGGTCTCTACTGCCTGACCCACTGGTTAACTGAAGAACCAAATGCAAAACATGCAAAACAGATGCGCCGTGCAAAACAGATGCTCTATCACTGAACCACAGACACACACACACACGTTTTATAAGCAGGTGAAGAGATTTTATTACTCTGCATTTTGGTAGAACTGGGACTTCATTTTCATCTGACAGTTCTTCTGACACTTAAATGTCACACGCTATAATTATATTGGGAAAGCGCATTATTGTTGTTATCAAGTTCTCTCTCTCTCTCTCTCTCTCTCTCTCTCTTTTGCTGGCAATTATAGCGACCCCGTAGGGTTTTCAAGGTAAGAGACGAGGCAGAGATGGTTTGCTGTTGCCTTGCCTCTCTGTAGCAGCCCTGGACTTCCTTGGCGATCTCCCTTCCAAATACTAACCAGAGCCGATCCTTCGTAGTTTCTGAGAAAGGACAACAGGGGGAGTAGCCATAAAATGTTTGGTGGTGGGGTGCTGGGAAATCGGGGGCAGGGGAGGGACAAAGAGATATCCCATCAGCAGGCAGGCGGAGAAGCAGCCTTACCTGCTGACTGCACTCGTTTGTCTTGGCCACTACAAAAGGAGAGCCGGCCAGCCAGTGTGATTAATACTCGGCAAGTATGTGCTCTGTGTAGAGAGGGCAAACATGCCGAGTATTAATTGCACCAGCTGGCTGGTTCTCCTTCTCAGGAGCAACCAAGCACGACCGGAAGGTAAGGGCAGGGGGAGTTGTGGGGCATGGACCATGAGTGAGGGGGCACCGCCGCAAGATGCCCCACTGTGGCTACGGACCTGGCTGACGAGATCAGGCTAACCTGGGCTACCCAGGTCAAGTCTTCCTCTCTTATTGCCGGAGTGCTCTTAACTTATTAACCACTTCCAAAGCCTCTTTTTTGGGGCCACAAAACAGAAAAAAAGCAAGATTAAAATGCTGCAAATTAAATAACACTAAATGCCTGCCAGGAATGTCATCATGACTCTTGTGCAGCAGCAAGAGTTTGAAAGAAAACAATTCTTTCAAAAGTGCACAGTAACTTGTGGAACTCACTGCACCAGGGGCAGCCATTAACTTAGATTTAAAAGGCAAATCAGACCAATTGGTAGACGGAAGGCCCAGCGATTTTTAGCCAATATGATTAGATAGAACCCTCAAGTTCGGAAGCAGGGTACCTTTCACTATCCAGTAGCTGCCGCGGGGGGAAATGCAATAACCAGGAGGACTCAGTAGTGACCTGTTTCTAGGCCTTCGGTGGGGATCTGACCAGTCATTGGCTTGGACAACAGGATGCCAAAGCTTTGGCACTGCCCACTATCCTCCTTTAACTGCTAGAAGGTAAGACTGGAGCTGGGGAAATGGAAAGTCCAAGAAAAGAAACAAGATAGGCGTGGAATTTTTAAAAGGTCAACAGGATTTCTGAGGCTGCACTACAGTCGCAGGGAATGAAGCGCGCATGGGAAAGCACAGCCCTGTCAATGGACAGGAATACGTCAGACTGCAGATTCAGGCTTTATGGCCACATTCAACGAACTCCCCGCAAGCAGAAAGCTAGCACAGCAGGGAGGAAGGGTCTGACTCCCTCTCTTCACTTCATCTCCCGGCTTTCTCTTTGACAGGAGTTTTTAAACCGAAATACGCATTCTTTAAAAAAAAAGATCCTCCATCTGCAGTCTTTTCTACCAACTCAGCATACTATTGTTCTGTCCTGAGTCTCCTGCATGTGTGAATCCAGAGTAGCAACGTCGTAACCTTTTTCTTCTCCTTATCTTTGTCTGCAATGCGAGGTACACTTACTCAAAAGTAAAACCATGAAGGTTAACCTCCAAGAAACTATGTATTTACTTATCCACATTTCAAAATGCAGACAATTAGGCTCTGGACAGTGCGTATCTGGTGGCAGGGAGGAAATTAATACAAAAATCCCTAATTATTGTAATTTCATGGAATTACAGGATTACGAAATGAGTGTTTTTAAGACGAAGAAAAAATTCTAGACGCCTTTGAACAGTTAGGGTCCAAAGGTGAATCCAATCACCATGCCTTTTTTAAAAAAAGAAAAGAACAAAATTGATTTCACTCACACTCCAGAGGCAGAGTTTACGAGGGGGAAACTGTTTCCCCCCAAAACTGACTGTTTATATTTGTGTATAAAACCCAGGGATGGAGCAGTGATATTTCTTTTTCATAAACGAGACATTTTAAAAGGTGTTAACTGAACTGCATGGCATGCGCCTACCTTTGAAAAGAAAGGCTACGGGTTCCACAATTTTCTTCTTCCACTTTTGTGTATTCTAATGTCTGAAAAGCTGGCCAATGGTGCTATATAAAAGTCTGGCAGACCCACAGGTATTCTATTCTTGCGCTCCTTTCCTGACAGGAAACCAGAGCATTCCACTATTACCACACAATCACACTCGAGGCCGGTTCTCAAAAACCATGACCCTCATAAACACCCACACAAGAGGTATCTTTCATCAGTGAAGCAGACTTCATTTAGAGGAGTGCTTCCAAAGATTCCGGAAAGCCACTGGCAACACGGATACATTGAGCCAGACTCATGAAGAAAATAAGAACATAAGAGAAGCCAATGTTGGATCAGGCCAGTGGCCCATCCAGTCCAACACTCTGTGTCACACAGTGGCCAAAAACACCAGGTGCCCTCAGAAGATCCAGCAGTGGGGGCAGGACACTAGAAGCCCTCCCACTGTTGTCCCCCTCCCCCAAGCACCAAGAATACAGAGCATCACTTGCCCCAGAGTTCCTATCTATACCTTGTGGCTAATAGCCACTGATGGACCTCTGCTCCATATGTTTATCCAATTCCCTCTTGAAGCCGTCCATGCTTGTAGCCGCCACCACCTCCTGTGGCAGTGAATTCCATGCCAAGGCCAAAACAAGAGTGACGCAGGGTACATTGAACATTCCACATGCTTTCCACAGCAGGACGGGGATTTAACACTCTACACCAACCACTACACATTCCCTTGAACCAGAGGTACACTCAAAGGGGTTCTAAATATGGCGATACCCTTGCAGTTCTTCCGTTATTCACCTCGACAGCTAAGGAGCTGGAGAGGCCTGCAGTAAATCTGTAACAGCCTATTACTTATTCCTTGGCAGAGATCCCTTCCACCTCATCCAAAACAACTCTACAGCTTTGCGTATCCCATGGCTTCTTAAAACTTGTGCCCAGTTGAGTCTAATTTGAGGCATTCCGACCTCATGAGAAGCTGAGGTGATGATTTCTGGTCTCCTATCGAGAATCTCATGCATAAGTCACGGTAATATCGTTGGCTTTCACAGGAATATATAATATCGGGTGTATTTCATTTGCATTTCCTTGCTTTTGGGGGAGGGGGGGGAAGGGTGTGTGTGGATTTATCAGCAGGTGGTGGATGCAGAAGGGAAGAGAAGCCCAGTGGTTAATTAAGAGTAAGGGAATTCATGACAGCTTGAAAGTCCCTCCATTTTGCACTGATCTGCTCTGATCCAAACAGTGTAAGCCCTGACTGAGCCACCAGCTAACTCAAGGTTTCCCTGATATGACCCGCAAAACCGTGTTCTGTCAGGTAACTAGGGTTGCCAATTGGCATGGAGGAAAGCACCCCATCCCTTTGGCATATGTGTAAACTGCTATCACGTTCGAAACATACATTTATTTATTTATTTATTTGTTTGTTTATTACTTCAATTTATAGCCCGCCCTTCCCGCAAGCAGGCTCATGGCGGCTTACACAATTGGTATAAATACCCTTAAAACACACAAAATAGATAAAAGCTGTCAATACAATTCAGTACACTAAAATCATAAGGTGCTAATGCTGTTAATGCCCCTTGAGATGGGGTTAAATTGCTTAAGTTAATATCCAATAACCCAGGGCAGACAGACAGTTACCAATTCCAATGGTCTTCCTGAGTCCTGATGGAATAAAGCCATTGTTGAGATCGAGGGCCAGGGCTCATTGGTAGTGATGGCAGGGTGGCTCCTAATTGAAAGCCTGGTGGAAGAGCTCCGTCTTTCAGGCCCTGTGGAACTGCAAAAGGTCCCTCAGGGCCCTGATCTCCTCCAGGAACTCATTCCACCAGTGCGGTGGCAGTGGTGAGCCTGGCCTCCTTGGGGCCCGGAAGGGTCAGTCTGTTCTGAGACCCCGACCGCAGTGCTCTCTGGGGTATATATGGGGAAAGGTGGTCCCTCAGGTATGTGTTCAAGGAGAGCAGTATGAATACTGTGGACCACCAGACAGACAAAACAGTGGGTTCAAGATCAAATTAAGCTTTAACTTTCCTTTGAAGAGTGGTGTTGAACTTATTCCTAACAAGGGCAAGATCTGACATAAATGTCACTTTATCGGGCCATGCATGCCATAATATGTAACGCCAGGTACTGGAGATATAAACTTTATAAAGGACACAGGTAAAACCAATTAAGAATATTATTTTCTACTAAAAAAATACAAACATGTTTAAAACATTAACACTCTTACATTATTTCCTTACAGTACCTCCCTGATGCCTGCCTTCCCACTTTTACCACCCATTACACATTAGCACTGGGACAGTATACAGGTACATAATGCACAGCCTCTGTCTTAATCACAGAATCACAAGAGTCGGAAGGGGCCATACAGGCCATCTAGTCCAACCCCCTGCTCAATGCAGGATCAGCCTAGGTCAGGGGTGGGCAAACTGTGGCTCGGTAGCCGCATGCGGCTCTTTCACATATATTATGTGGCTCCCGGCAGGGCGGCTGGGGAAGCTAAATATCATTAGCAAACAAATATCATTGAACAAATTAATATCATTATCAATATCTGCTTTTACCCCTTTTGTTATTAGTTTTGGCAGTCTCATTTAATGTTAATAAAAAGCAAATTTGCTTATTTTCCAATAAAAGCAGGTAATATTTGTTCATGTCTTGTGACTCTCAAATATCTGATGTTTATTCTATGTGGCTCTTACGTTAAACAAGTTTGGCCACCCCTGTTCTAGGTGGCTCTTACACTGAGCAAGTTTGGCCACCCCTGGCCTAGAGCATCCCTGACAAAGGTTTGTCCAGCCTCTGCTTGAAGACTGCCAGGGAGGGGGGCCTCACCACCTCCCTGGGCAGCTAATTCCACTGTTGCACAACTCTGACTGTCAAAAAAGCTTTTCCGAAGATCCAGCCGGTACCTTCTCGCCCTTAATTTAAACCCATTCTTGCGAGTCCACTCCTCTGCTGCCAACAGGAACAGCTCCCTGCCCTCCTGGACTTGGAGCGGTAGCAAGTGAACCTTTTTGAAGTTAATGTCTTCACAGTAAGTTACATGTACCTACGTGAATTTGTCATGTAAGGTGTGCTTCTATTTTTATAAGTAAAATTTCTGTCTCTTGTTACCATTGGAGTCAGATCATCTTTGTAATTTGTTTGAACAGCATTTTCCCCTTAACTGGGCAAGCTGGACAGTCAGGGATACTGCATGAAGCTTCTGTGCTTCCAAGGCAAATCATATATATATATTTACATTTAACATGATATTGGTAATGCCACCAGGGAGGGAGGTGTCTGAAAACCCACCCATCTCCCTGCTCTGCCAGACACCATCTGACATCAGTACCGGCTCCAAGACTTTGGGTCCCGGCGGCCAACACATCCTTAACTTATCAGATGTCGGTATGCAAACTGATCTCTCTCATTATTCCTTTGGTCTTCTTAGGATTTGGGTGGGAAAAAAAAGGGGGGAGTATAGTTGAGGTGGTAGGCCTTTGCATTTTGGGGGGGGAAGCTTGGCCTATGCTTGCTTTCTCTACTCCTAAAGCTGGGCTAGAACTCTTCGCTTTGATTTATATGCGGAGTGAGTCCCAAAATGGCGCCGAGACAGGGACTCCGCTGCAGTCCTCTGTGAGCAATCAGCAAGTTGGCTCTAATTTTTTCTGCTTTGTCTGCCTTCAAGTCTTTAATTTGCCTCTCAACTCTAAACAGAAGCGACTTGCTATCTTCAGAGGAGAGAGAGAGAGAGAGATAAAAGACCGTTTTCTGTAGTAAGCTCTGGAGGTCTTTACCGGAGTTTCCCTGTTAGATAAGCAAAATAGTTGCAAAGTAAAGCAACTGTTTATTCACTCTGATTTTAATTACTCTTCGAGCTTTACTCATCTTCCAAACTCTACCATCCTTTGCATCTTCTGTATTCTATCATTTTTGGCTGACACCTTCACCAGGCGGTGAGTAACTCCACAAGGCTACCACTGGGAGATCACATGCAATCCCATAGTAATTACACAGTACCTGGAATGAGGCAAATTAAGAGGTCTCGAGATCCAGAGGACTCAACTATACCTCCCAACTGTAAACAGGAAAAGATAGATTTATATGTGTTTTGAAAAGGGCGGCAGGTAGGGGAGACATCCAGATAATCACGGGAGTTCAGGTAGGTTACGATCCTACACGGTTACTTGGGAATGAGTTCCATTGTCCCAAGTGGGTCTTACTTCTGAGTCAGTATAAGAACATAAGAAGAGCCCTGCTAGATAAGAACAGTAGTCCATTTAGTCCAGCATCCTGATTCACACAATGGCCAACCAGTTCCTCTGGATGACAACAACAGGGCAGAGAGGCTGAGTCCTTCCCCTGATAAGAACACCAGAAGAGCCCTACTGGATCAGACCAGTGGTCCATCCAGTCCAGCATCCTGTCTCACACAGTGGCCAACCAGTTCGTCTGAAGGGTCAACAGGGCAGCGAGGCCGAGGCCTTTCCCTCATGTTGCCTCCTGGCTCTAAGATTCAGAGGTTGACTGCCTCTGAATGTGGAGGTTCCTCCAAGTCACGACGTCTAGTAGCCTCTGATAGACCTATCCTCTATAACAGGGGTGGCCAACCTGTGGCTCGGGAGCCACATGCGGCTCTTTCACATATATTGTGCGGCTCCTGGCAGGGCGGCTGGGGAAGCAAAGGGCAGGCATGCTTTTTCTCTCTTTCTCCCTCCCTCCCTCCCTTCCTTCCTTCCTTCCTTCCTTCCTTCCTTCCCTCCTCTCTCCCATCTATTTGCTTTCCTAGTTTCTCTCTCTCTCTTTCTTTCCACTTCTTTAATTCTTTCTTTCCATCTCTCTCAATATCATTAGCAAACAAGTAATATCATTATCAATAACCGGTTTTCCTCGTTTGTTTTTATTTTTGGCAGTCCCATTTAACGTTAATAAAAAGCAAATTTGCATATTTTAAAAAATAAAAACGTGTGTGTGATATTTGTTCCTGTCTTGCGGCTCTCAGACATCTGATGTTTATTCTATGTGGCTCTTACGTTAAGCAAGGTTGGCCACCCCTGCTCTATAAGACTATCGAATCCCCCTTTAAAGCCCTCTATGCCTGTGGCCATCACTACATCCTCTGGCAGCAAGTTCCGCATTGTAATTACTCGCTGTGCAAAGACTTATTTCCTTTTTGTCTGAATCTACTGCTCATCAGCTTCATTGGATGCCCTCGAGTTCTAGTATTTCGGAAGAGGACTTATCAATCGGATTGCACAGACAGTCTGCTAAATCATGGAGTCAAGATAATATATGAACTGTATATTCAATGACAAATATGCTAGGAAGATAATAAGAAACTGGCAACAGTTCTAATGTTAGCTTATTATGGATATCTTTTTTTAAAAAAAATCACTTAACAACACGGCTTGGGCACAGAAGAAAACACAGCCAAATAAACACATAAGACGTATATGGCTGCTGATCCCTGGCCTTTGAGAGAAGACTAAATATGCTGGAACAATTTCAATAACCACTGCTGGCTCGACAGTCTTCCTTAATATGTAGAGGCCTTCAACGTCCTGCACGGCCTCTCCAAAAGATTCATAGTAATATAGCAACATTCTTTTTTTACAGCACAGATAACAGGTATGTGAGAGCCCACCGTGGTATAGTGGTTCGAGTGTCAAATTAGGACCTGGAAGTGTCGAATTAGGACCTGCTCCACTGTGGAAACTTGCTAGGAGAATAGAACAGAACAGAACAGAATCAGAGAGTTGGAAGGGGCCATCCAGGCCATCTAGTCCAACTCCCTGCTCAATGCAGGGTCAGCCTAGAGCAGGGGTGGGCAAACTATGGCTCGGGAGCCGCATGCGGCTCTTTCACATTTATTATGTGGCTCCCGGCAGGGCGGCTGGGGAAGCTAAATATCATTAGCAAACAAATATCATTGGACAAATTAATATCATTATCAATATCTGCTTTTACCCCTTTTGTCATTATTTTTGGCAGTCTCATTTAATGTTAATAAAAAGCAAATTTGCTTATTTTCCAATAAAAGCAGGTCATATTTGTTCACGTCTTGCGGCTCTCAAACATCTGATGTTTATTCTGTGCAGCTCTTACGTTAAGCAAGTTTGGCCACCCCTGTTCTAGGTGGCTCTTACACTGAGCAAGTTTGCCCACCCCTGGCCTAGAGCATCCCAGACAAGTGTTTGACCAGCCGCTGTTTCAAGACTGCCAGTACTGAGGGGGAGCTGACCACCTCCCCAGGCAACTGATTCCACTGCTGAACAACTCTGACTGTCAAAAAGTTTTCCCTAAGATCCGGCAGGTACTTTCCCGCCCTTAATTTCAGCCCATGATTGCGAGTCCTCTCCTCTGCTGCCAACAGGAACAGTTCCCTGCCCTCCTCTAAGTGACAGCCCTTCCGATACTTCAAGACAGCCATCATGTCCCCCCTCAGCCTCCTCTTCTCCAGACTGAAACATGGAGAAACACAGGAAACATGGAGAATGATCTCAAACCAGTCACACAGTCTCAGCCTAAAAGAGCTGTGTTACAAGGGCAACCTTCTGCATAATGCAGGAAAATTCACAATTACGTTCCTCCCCCACCCACTCCACCAGTGACCTCTGCTCTATGCCCCAAGGAAGGCAAAAAAAAAAAAAAAACCCTCCAGGATCCCCGGCCAATCAAGCCTGGAGGAAAATTCCTTCCTGACTCCAAAGTGGCGATCAGCATTTCTCTGGGTGTGTAAGAAAGGGCCACAAGAACTAAGCACTGAGGCAACCCTTCCTGCCCTCCCTCTTGTGATCTGCCCAAGTTCACAGAATCAGCATCGCTGTCAGATGGCCATCTAGCCGCTGTCTGAAAACCTCCCAAGAAGGAGAGCCCACCACCTCCCGAGGAAGCCTGTTCCACAGAGAAACCGCTCTAACTCTCAGGAAGTTCTTCCTAATGTTTAGCTGAAAACTCTTCTGATTTAATTTCACCCCACTGGTTCTGGTCCAACTTTCTGGGGCAACAGAAAACAAATCCGCTCCATCCTCTAATAGGACAGCCCTTCAAATATTTGAAGACGGCTATCGTATCACCTCTCAGGGACACAGGAGCATAGTCTCCTCCACTAGACAGCTCCCTGGTTCTGTACATGAAATGGCTCATGCATTGCTTACTAATCGCTTTCTCTTCCTAGCCACTTCTCTTCCTTGTTTGTCAGAGCTGGTTTTGCCTGTTTGCCACTGCTGTTTCCACCGTGTCCTCCTCCTCCCCATCCTGGCTGTTGTTTCTATTGAGACCCTGTGCCAAGCAGGGGCTTTGGTGTTCACTGTGGCTGCTAGGGGAACCCAAGATGGCGGCCAAAGCCAGGACAAGGTTTTGTTTGCTTTTTGACAACCGAGCCTGCTCAGACATCACAACTAAGCTTGCCTGGGGTTCTTACTTCCCCCACAACTTTCTGCAAACTTGAGGGTTTGCCACAGAGTCTAGTATTCACAGAAGGGGCAGCATTTTGCTATTAGGTATAATACAAGAAGTGGGACCTGCGATACTCGTGGTGGTGGGGGGAAGTATTCGGAAAACAAGCACTGCGCTGA
The DNA here is from genome assembly GCA_029233225.1 of Lepidodactylus listeri. NCBI lineage: Eukaryota > Metazoa > Chordata > Lepidosauria > Squamata > Gekkonidae > Lepidodactylus > Lepidodactylus listeri. The sequence continues at coordinate 178,737,894 of JARCFY010000001.1, read as the reverse complement.
AACGCAAACAATACACTTATGTGAATATAACTACTGATATATTATAACATATCATATCATTATCATTCTTATTTTACAAGAAGCAATGAAACTTGTTAACAGAAGCTAATAAAGCCAAAAGTATAAATAACATAGCTGAATCCAGCTCAATTCCAATCCAACGAAGACTCCGGATTGTATCTTCGTTTCAATTAATCTTTGTCAGAAGACTTGAAAATAGAAAGCACATTAATAAACAATTACACGCTTACAAAAATATGAAACAAAAATTACAAAAATTATATGAACTTACAGGCATACCTTATATTAGATTCATAGAATACTACATGTAAATTTCACCAGTTTCACTAAGGTGAAGAAACTCCATGAGCATAAATATTACATATTCACTGAGCAGAAATTGCTTCATCCTATCATTTTAAGAGAACAAAATACCAAAAAACAGTGAGTCAGAAAACACATAATACATTGCAAAATTTGCCATATTCTGCCCAGAAGCTGGATGAAGACTGCTTACCATTGACAATACAAAATGAGTAAGGACGGGCTACTGTTCCTACCATGGAACTACTCTCATATGGTCAGTATGCCTTAAGGAAAGCCTAAAAGGAGTGGTTAATATAGCAGCTAACTGAGCCTGACAATTATTGGAGGGGGACAACCCTAAAAGGCATAGTTGTAAATATATTTCCTAATGTCTTTATAAAAAGCAGCTTAAGTCAAGAGACTGATTTAGCCCATGTGACTGGAGAGTGTTTAAACGAAAAATCCAAAAGGCCTCCCTTTGTAAAAGCCTTTTACAGATGTCCATGGCAATATAGGAGCGGCATTTAAGGACTTCTAGGATGACAAACCTAAAATCATTAGGATCATGTTGCTGACTCAGAAAGTGTTGTACCAAAGGTGATTCTAAGCGTGCATTTCTGATGCAACACCTATGTTCAATAATGCGAGTGCGAACACTTCTAGAGGTATTCCCGACATACAAAAGACCACAAGAACATCTTAATAAATACACTACACGTCGTGTTGAACATGTTGAAACAAAGTTCAGATCATACACAAAGTTATTGTTGGGTATTGTAATCCTCTTAGTTTTCCAAACCAATGGGCAAACAACACATCTTCCACAAGGGAAGTGACCATTAGGGACTGAAGTGCTTGGAGTCTCCCTTGATAAGGCATCTGTGTGAACTAAAGAGTCACGAATTGACCTAGTTCTTCTAAAGCCAATAAAGGGTGGAAGTTGGCATCCAGGAATATGTTCTATAAGGTGCCAATGTTGTTTAATAATTGTATGAATCTGGGAAGACATAGGTGTGAAGTCAAAAGCACAGGCAAGCCTGTTCTCTGCAGAACGGTGTGCTGTCTCTTTAAAAAGCTCAGAGTGAGGAAAGTTGTCAGCTCTGTGTCTAGCATGTGTAAGGACCCTGTTAGGGTATCCCCGAGTGGTAAATTGCTGAGTCAAAACACCAGATTCATACAATTATGCACAGTGGCCAAAAACACCAGGTGCCCTCAGGAGGTCCAGCAGTGGGGCCAGGACACTAGAAGCCCTCTCACTGTTGCACCCCCCCCCCAAGCATCAAGAATACAGAGCATCACTTGCATCAGACCAAGAGTTCCTATCTATACCTTGTGGCTAACAGACACTGATGGACCTCTGCTCCAGATGTTTATCTAATTCCCTCTTGAAGCCATCCATGCTTGTAGCCGCCGCCACCTCCTGTGGCAGTGAACTCCACGTGTTCATCACTCTTTGGGTGAAGGAGTACTTCCTTTTATCTCTTCTAACCCGACTGCTCAGCAATTTCATGGAGTGCCCACAAGTTCTTGTATTATGAGAAAGGGAGAAAAGGACTTCTTTCTCTACCTGCTCTGTCCCATGCATAATCTTATAAACCTCGATCATGTCACCCCTCAGCTGTTGTTTCTCCAATCTAAAGAGCCCCAAGTGCTTTAACCTTTCCACCTCAGAATCCCACCTCCTCATTTTGATACCTGCATCAAACACACCAACATTAATGGCTATCTTTCTATCCTATGGCTAGGAATGCCTCAAGAAAATTCCCACTGGCAGAGTCTCCGGCTTGAGACTTCTGGCACCTTAGATTGGTGTGATGGTGGTGGAAAGCACTGTCAAGTCACAGCTGACTTAAGGAGACCCTGTAGGGTTTTCAAGGCAAGAAATGCCACTGCCTGCCTCTGCCTCCAAGACCCTGGATTTCCCTGGCTGCCTCCCATCCAAGTACTAACTGGGGCCAACCCGGCTTAGCTCCCTAGATCTGACGAGATTGGGCTAACCTGGGTCATCCAGCTCAGAGCTATAATATTTAAGTGTTGTCAAGTCACAGCTGACTTATGGCTACCTTGGAGGGTTTTCATGGCACGAGACGTTCAGAGGTGATTTGCCATTGCCTGCCTCTGTGTAGCAACCCTGAGTTTCTTTGGTGGCTTCCCATACAAGTACTGACCAGGGCTGACCCTGCTTCACTTCTGAGATCTGGCTAGCCCAGGCCAACAAGATCAGGGAGCTTGGCATGATATGGTGCTGCTATATGGAAAGAGAGATGTGAATGTGGTCCGTTATCCTATAATCATGACTAGGAATGGGCACGAACCGCTCTGCTGTTTGGAAACCCCTGCTTTCTGCTCCTTCCTTTCTGCTCCGAGCCATTTAAACCAAAAAGCTGATCTGCTTTTCGTGGAGAGCAGAAAGCAGGGGTAAACTCTTGCTTTCTGCTCTTCACGGACTGCCACGAACTGTATCCACATTCGTGGAAGTTCATGGCAGTTCTTCTGTTCGTGAACATTACTTCACGAACCATGAACTGACCAAAATTCGTGACAAACTTTAGTTTGTCAGCTGGTTCGTTCCCATCCCTTATCGCGACTACCGGAATTTCGGATCTAGGCAACATCTCTTCTTGGAAACTGACTGGACATTCTAAGCCATTCTACAACATCTCTAAAAGTCCAAATGCCCACGCCTTTGTTCTCTCCCCTTCCCACACCACAAACAGAAATGCTTCATATCCTGTTTTGCAAGAGGTCTGCCAGTGAATCTGGCTTGTAATGAATTCCTCGTCCTTTTTTCTGTGTTTACCATCCAAGACTAACTCAGTAGGTGGCAAAGGCTGGGCTGGCAGAGCCTCTCAGCAGGGAGAGTTCCAGGTGTTCAGGGTCAGAATGACAGACCGGGTTGGCATGACTACTAAAGGATGCTCCAGCAATGCCTCACAGCCTCCTTCCTGTCACAAAACTCCACACGTTCTCTCAAAAGCACACGGACACTTTGAATGAAGAAGGAAAATGACAACCGTCTTGCCGGCAAAGTGGGTTAGGGATCAGTACCTTTAGATTTGCTCCCTTCTTCCAAATTAGTTTTCTTACCCGTGTTTACCTTAGGATTTCTGTGTTGGAAACATGCCTCCAAGGGTTTGTTTGGCACCACTTGAAAACCAGAATGCCAGTTCACCATTGTGTTCATTTTGATCATTAGGCTGTTTCGCAGCCATTACAGGGATCTGGAACAGACATGCAGGAAGGTGGCCCAGTTCTCCACATCCTTATTTGCATACAGGTAGATTTCATAGAGGCTAAAGTGACTAAACAGAGGCTATCAGAGAGCCAGTCTGGTGTGAGAGCCAGTCTGGTGTAGTGGTTAAGTGTGTGGACTCTAATCTGGGAGAACCGGGTTTGATTCCCCACTCCTCCACTTGCACCTGGCTGGATGACCTTGGGCAAGCCATAGCTCTGTACCAGCTGTTCCCTCAAGGACAGCTTGGGAAAGAGCTCTCTCAGCCCCACCTACCTCACAGGGTGTCTGTTGTGGGGAGGGGAAGGGAAAGGAGTTTGTAAGCCGCTCTGAGACTCTTACGTGAGTGAAGGGCGGGATATAAATCCAATCTCTTCTTCTTATTATTATTATTTGTTTGGTCGCATTATGAGAAGACTAGAGTCACTGGAAAAGACAATTATGCTAGGAAAAGTTGAAGGCAGCACTGAGGGGTGATATGATCGAGGTTTACAAGATCATGCATGGGATAGAGCAGGTGGCGAAAGAGGTACTTTTCTCCCTTTCTCAGAATACAAGACCTCGTGGGCACTCCATGAAATTGCTGAGCAGTCGGGTTAGAACAGATGAAAGGAAGCCCTTCTTCACCCAAAGAGTGATTAACACGTGGAATTCACTGCCACAGAAGGCGGTGGTGGCTGCTACAAGCATGGATGGCTTCAAGAGGGAATTAGATAAACATATGGCGCAAAGGTCCATCAGTGGCTATTAGCCACAAGGTATAGAGAGGAACTGAGGCAAGTGATGCTCTGTATTCTTGCTGCTTGTGGGGAAGGGGGCAACAGTGGGAGGGCTTCTAGTGTCCCAGCCCCACTGCTGGACCTTCTGAGGGCACCTGGTGTTTTTGGCCACTGTGTGACAGAGTGTTGGACTGGATGGGCCATTGGCATGATCCAACATTGGCTTCTCTTATATTCTTATGTTCTCATGCCTCTCCATCCTCGAGTCAAAATCCAGCTGAAGGTAGAGAGGCTGTTTCTGTTGGTTGCCACAAGCTACTGAAGGGAGAAGAAGAGGAGATTGGATTTATACCCTGCCCTTCACTTGGAGTCTCAGATCGGCTTACAAACTCCTTTCCCTTCCCCTCCCCACGAAAGACACCCTGCGAGGTAGGTAGGGCTGAGAGAGCTCTTTCCCAAGCTGTCCTTGAGGGAACAGCTGTGCCGGAACTATGCCTTGCCCAAGGTCATCCAGCAGGTGTAAGTGGAGGAGGGGGGAATCAAACCCGGTCCTCCCAGGTTAGAGTCCACTTAACCACTACCCCAAACTGGCTCACTCAGTATTGAGACTTGAGCTTGTCTACAGCGAGACTAGAGCTAGAGCAGGGGTTCCCATCCTCCTTTTTGAGCCCGCTGGGACCTTTGGAATTCTGACACAGCATGATGGACACAGCCACAAAATGGCTGCCCACAGCTTACCTTCAGTGACACAGCGAAGTTCCTCACACTGTGGTGGTAGCTGCTGCCAAAGAGATATTTCTAAAAATCTGCCAGCCAGGAAAAAGCCCCACGTGGCCCTGCCCACTTTCTAAAAACATGTGACAGGTACCAGGAAAGGCATAAGGGGGAGCTATGGCACCTGTGGACACCATGTTGGGAAAGGAGGAGGAGGAAGAAGAAGAAGAGTTGGTTTTATATTCTGTGCCCTTCACTACCTAAAGGAGTCCTACAGTGGCTTACAATTGCCTTCCCTTCCTCTCCCCACATCAGACAGAAGGGAGGGGACCGCTTTCCTGTCAAATCACAACCTCCGCAAGCAGCATTTCAAGCCCTTTTACAATGGCTCAGAAGGGATCCCAGTCAAACACGCATAATTGACCTTTGCAATTTCTTTTCCTTCCCCCAAAAAACAAACCTAACTGGCTTTCAGCAGCATGTCACTATTTACCAACTCACATCCTCCACAAAGAATTGATGATGATACATAACAGCGGGGATGCGAGCTCCTCGAAACTCTCGGGTTTGTACACAAAAACGATTGCGTAGTGCTGCAGGCGCCATGCCAGACGGCCCCAACGAGAGGCCCATCTATCACTCGTTAGCAACCGGCGCATTAATCGGCTCTGATATGGGGGCCCATCCTGAGGCACCAACAAAAAAACAAAACAAAACACCTCGTTGATTCTGAACATACCGCCGGAACGTTTTATTACATGAGATGAATCATATGGAGGCCAAAGGTCACTCTAGCTTCAGCTAAGAGAACTCAATTATTTATGGATACCTCGAGTGGTTAAGATGCCTTCGGATTGGCAGGTCCATTACAGATGTCCTTTGCTGTTGTGTTGTTATTGTTTAGCCCAGCATCTAAAAGGTAAGTACCCTGGCATGTGGAGCTTATTTGAACGAGTCAGGGTAGCAGAGTAGCTCAGCAACACAAGACGATTGTCCACCCCGTTCAAATCTCTCCTCTACCACAACTTCACCAGTTGGTCTTACGCATGCACCTCTCTTTGAGCTAGGGCTACAAGGCCCTCATGCCCTGTTGCCCACCACCACTCTGAGTGCTGCAACCTTGTATATTTCCTGGAAGTTCATACAGGAAGTGAAGAAGAGTACCTCTAGGAATCACCAGAAACTCTGTGGTCTTAACCAGAGTTTCCCGCAATTCCTAGAGGTACCCCTTTTCAGTTCCGGTAAGTATACGAAACTGCGCTAAAAAAAATTATCCCACAACACTGCCCCCCACAATTATCTTGCTGGTCGCCAGGCAGTGCCCGGCAACCTGGCAACCCTACTCTCAGACTCTCTCTCTCTCTCTGACTGTACAGGGTTATCGTAAAAACTAGGACAAGATAATGTATCTGTAGTCTTCAACCCGAGGTCAGGAACCCCAGGTGGCCACGGAGTCCTATCTGCAGGGTCATGAGCTCCCTGTGTTCTGTCCCCTTCCACTTTTGGAGCTTTTTGGAAGGCCCCCCACTGCTAGCAGGCATAAGTGAAGAGACAAGGGCATCACCCTTCCCGTCTTCTTGTGTTCATGCTGAGAGGAGCGGCAGGACAATGCGGTGAGGTCAGTCCGCATGGCAGAAGATTCTTCCAGGCTCTGAGCCTTAATTTGTTCCTTACTATGGTACACTTCTTGGTGCTTGGCTTGTGTTTCATAGACTCACAGAGTTGGAAGGGCGTTCCAGGGTCATCTAGTCCAACCCCCCTGCATAATGCAGGAAATTCACAACTACCTCCCTCCACACACTCCCAATGACCCCTGATCCATGCCCAGAAGATGGCAAAAAAAAAGAGAAGCCTCCAGGATCCCTGGCCAAACTGGCTTGGAGAAATTTGCTTCCTGACCCCAATCAGCATTTCCTGGGCGTGCAAGACCCTAGTTCTCGTCTGCTGCCAATGTTCCTGGTAGGACTGCCAAGCTCGGCCAAGGGGTAGGGCATCCCCCGACTGCTGTTGCTTGGAGTGGCAGCACAAGAATTTGATTTTTAATGTAGCTTTGTGTACTTACAGGAAGTTCTTACTGGAAGTGACAAAGGGTAGATCTAGGAATCGCCAGAATCTCTATAGTTTTATGTTTTTAATAAAGGTTTATATACCCCCACTTTCCCGTACCCTAAGAAGACTCTAAGTGGCTTACGATCGCCTTTCCCTTCCTCTCCCCACAACAGGCACCTTGTGAGGCAGGTGGGGCTGAGAGAGTCCTGAGAGAACTGTGACTGGCCCAAGATCACCCAGCAGGCTTCATGTTAACGAGTGGGGAACCAAACTTGGTTCTCCAGATTAGAGTCCATCGGTCTTAACCACCGCCCCATGCTGGGACCACAGTGCTGTCCTCTTAGCCCCCATACTGAAAACTGTGTCCCTTTGCTACAAGATCCTCTAGCCTAGTGAAGTCAAAGGCTTGGATGAATCCATCTTTTTTCTGAGATCAAGTCAAGAGTCTCTAGGTTTAGGGATGTATTTCCTCAGACACACTTAAAAGGAAGTAGTTTGGCTGCTAAGAGAAGTCAAGGGCTCATTCTCTGCAATCCTCCCAAAAACTTATCACACCCTGTGTAACAATCTATGTTTGCACGACAAAAAAACGACCCTCTTGGAATCTCCCTCACAACGTAGTTTGCTGGGAATCTCGTCAAGCCCTCAGGAAAAGTCATCTACCCAACTCCTGACTCTCGTCAGCAAGTATGAGTCAAAATAATCAGTGAATTCTATCATTTGCAGTAAAACACATCTTCCCTTTCCATTACATCATTGTCACTAGTAGCCCTTTCAGCAGAAGGTCTGAATTGTCCTATGGCCACTTGCATTCTGACCTTAACAAGTCTGCAGTTCAGTTTCTATGAGGGAAGGGAAAGCTGTCAGTTTGGCTGGAGTGAAAACCTCTCACAGGGGGGTAACGAAAGCTAAGAGACAGAGCTGAAAAGCAAGGAGGCTGAAGAAAGTGTGCAGAGCAAACAGTACACTAAGAAACAAAAATCAGGAAAAAAGGATGTGGTGGCTTGACGAACAAGGTAGGAGGCACCAATCAGAGAAGGCTCCAGAGGAACTGCAAACTGCTTTAAAGAGATGCAGCTCCCCCACAGGTGTTAATGGGAGACAGGAGTCCTATGCTGGCTGGTCAAGAGGAATTCTTCTAGTTATTTCATTCTATAGTCATGTCAAACCCATAAAGGGCAAGGAGGGCCCAAGTGCATTCCTGAAGATTCGAGGCTGTGGTGTGGTGGAAGAGCCTCTGCTCTGTATGCAGAAGGTCCCAGGTTCACTCCTCAGCACCTCCAGTTAAAAGGCCAGGCAGGAAGTGATATGAAAGACCACGACCTGAGACCCTTGTGAGCTGCTGCCGCTCTGAGTAGACAATGCTGACTCGGACAGACCAGTGGCCTGATTCAGTATAAGGCAGCTTCCCATGTGTATTCCAGCAGCATTCGATTTTAATTCGCTTACCATTCAGATGACTTTGACGAATGCTTGTTTTCATTTTAATTTCCTTGCTCAGTTTTTAAATCGCATGTAAGTGGCCAGGAGAATTCTTTGGGCAATCGGGTGGGACGGATACGTCAAAACAAAGGAATAAACTCCTTAACTGTCGCATCTTGGCTAGAAATAAAACCCCACACTGGAGACCAACTCATTGAACATGTACTCATCCAATAAAGAGGCATTACCTGCCACATATCAAAGAATTATTTTTATATGTCCAACTCATGGTAAACAAGAGCACAACCTGGCCGACACATGGGAAGACACGGTTCAGGGAGCACCTTTCTATCGCAACCTCTTCCATGTCCTCATTAAGCTAATTTTTAAAAATATATCTTTCAAATTACATTGTGGTTGTTGTTTCCTGGGCTTGGAGAAGCATGCCGTTTCATGTCATATTTAACCAGTTCCCCTCCTTTCGGATATTATTTATTTATTTTATTACATTTTTGGGTCGCCTAATCCCCACATCTGTGGGGCTCTAGGCGATGTACAGAATTAAAACCATAAAAACCATAAAAAGCCATTGCAACACATTAATCAAATAGGATTGCCACCCACCCAACCTAATAGGATTTACTTTAATTGAGGCTGCATTTAGTATCTCTTGCTTTGGGGGGGTTACATTTATTACATCAGCGGGGGGTTTCAAGAAGACTATTATGGGTTCATCTTTTTATGATCCCGTTAGTCGCATCGGCTCCGCTTGTTTATATTACTTCAGTGTAATTCCTTCCCCCCCCCCCCCCCCCCACTGACACCACCAGATTCTTTCTGTTTCGTAGATTACATACATGGAAGATCCTCTTTCAGTCAGGGACTCCGCAGAAAATAGGATGACGCGACAGCCCATTAGAACCAATAAGAGCTGGCTGTGTAATGACATCAATGAGGGCAAGGGAAGGCAACAGGAAGGAAGAAACAACAAGGGGAATCTCAGTCTAGAGGTTTTAGGAGGGTAGCTGTGGTGGTCTGCAGTAAAAGAGCTAGATTCGAATCCAGTAGCAACTTACACATCAACAAGATTTGGGGGGGGGGGGAACCTTTCAAAAGTCAAAACAAAGGTATCTAAGAAAGAGAACTTTAATTCTCGAAAGCTTACACCCTGGAAATCTAGTTGGTCTCCAATCTATGGTGCTACTCAAATTGAATTTAGCTCAGTCAAGAGGAAAAAAACTATATGTATGGACTGGTAATGTCCATTTCGCTGTATCTGATGAAGTGTGCATGCACACAAAAGCTTATACCTTGACTAAAACTTTGGGAGACCCTGGTTCAAATCCCCTCTAGCGCCATGGAAGCTCGCTGGATGACCTCGGGGCAGTCACAGATCTTCTCAGCCTAACCTTAGCTCACCAGCAAATGCTCCCTTTAAGCTGTGGAATCTTGTGAGCAAAAATTCTACTTTGTGAGCTACTGGCATTCAATCTGTGAGCGAGTGATTTGGCTGCTGCATAAATTAGTTTGTTCCGGAGCCATCCTTCCTGAGCTAAGACAAAGATCTGTGAGCCGGAGGCTAAAAAACTGTGAGTTAGCTCGCACTAACTCAGCTTAGAGGGAACACTGAATTCTCTAACGAAATTTGTGGCCGGGTAGGAGCTTTCATGAGCCACTGCTCACTTCTTCAAAACCCTCACTTCTTCTACCTCATCAGGTTGTTGCTGGGATCATAAGATGGAGGAAAGGAGAGCGACGGAAGCTACTTTGGGTCCCCATTACAGAGAAAGGCAGGGTACAAATGAAGCCGCTAAAAATAAATTGCTCCAGAAATGTCTGCAAAGCACAGGTACCAATGAGCTGGCAGACCACATGAACACGTGAAGCTGCCTTCTACTGAATCAGACCCTTGGTCCAACGAGATCAGTATTGCCTACTCAGTCCAGCAGCCGCTCACCTCCTGCCTGGTCCTTAACTGGAAATGCCTGGGATTGAACCTGGGACCTTCTGCACGCCGAGAAGATGCTTTACCACTGGACCACAACCTCTCCCAGTGTAACCCTAACCCAATACACACTTCGGGACATGCCCCATTGTACTTGGCACGACCAGATGTTTCTAGCCAGCTGGCAAGAGCTGTAGAACGGTATAGGATAGCCCGATCTCACCAGCTCTCAGAAGCCAACCAGGGTCAGTACTCGGATGGGAGATCGACGAGGAATGCTCTGCAGAAGCAGGCAACAGAGAACCACCTCTGCTTCTCACTTGCCTTGAAAGCCCCTTGCTGAGATCGACACAAGACAGCTGCACCCTGACAGCACATACAGGCATATTAAGAGAAGAAGACTCTACCCCGCCCTTTACTTGGAGTCTCAGAGCACCATACAATCTCCTTTCCCTTCCCCTCCCCACAACAGACACCCTGTTGGGTAGGTAGCCAGTTTGGCGTAGCGGTTAAGTGCGTGGACTCTAATCTGGGAGGACCAGGTTTGATTCCCCACTCCTCCACTTGCACTTGGCTGGATGATCTTGGGCAAGCCATAGCTCTGTACCAGCTGTTCTCTTAAGGACAGCTTGGGAATGAGCTCTCTCAGCCCCACCTACCTCACAGGGCGTCTGTTGTGGGGAGGGGAAGGGAAAGGAGTTTGTAAACCACTCTGAGACTCCGAATGAAGGGCGGGGTATAAATTCAATCTCTTCTCTTCTTCTTCTCTTCTAGGTGGGGCTGCGAGAGCTCGTTCGAGAACTGCTCGTGAGAGAACAGCTCTGAAAGAACTTATGACTGACCCAAGGTCACACCATCAGCTGCATGTGGAGGACTGGGGAATAAGAACGTAAGAACATAAGAGAAGCCAATGTTGGATCAGGCCAATGGCCCATCCAGTCCAACACTCTGTCACACAGTGGCCAAAAATAGCAGGTGCCCTCAGGAGGTCCAGCAGTGGGGGCAGGAAGCCCTCCCACTGTTGCCCCCCCCCAAAAAACACCAAGAATACAGAGCATCACTTGCCCCAGACTAAGAGTTCGTATCTATACCTTGTGGCTAACAGACACTGATGGACCTCCGCTCAAACCCGGTTCTCCCAGAATAGAGTCCGCACTCCTAACCACTACACCAAACTTGCTCCCAGCGCAAGCCCTTCTCCAAAGATACCCTTCATACTCTCTAGCCCTGTCTGATCTAACCTGGCTAAATGAATTAACTTAGCGTCAGACCGCACAGATTCACAATGGGCGACTTAACACGTATGTGGACGCAGAAACTATATATTATAAAGAAAAATACATGCTTGCAGCCAGCAAGGCTGAAGGGGGTGGGGGTAAACATTCACCTCTTGCTTGCTTTCGTCCCCTCTTTTGCTTGGCACTTTGTCAGTTCACCCCTCCAGCGAGCGGTTATCACGAGCGCCATGTCAGGCTGGCAAGCCTGCTTTCTACCTGCACGGCAGCAGATGTTGGGCGGGAAAAGGAAACCCCCACCGATCAGAGGACTGACATCCAAACCAGGCTGGGAGACCGTGGAGCCTCAGACGAGCGGGTGTGCACAGCTAACTAGACTGACAGCGACTGGCCAAGAGGGAGACAAAGGAAACGGGGTTGAGAGCCCTTGCCCGTAGCCTCTTATTTGAAAGGCGTAATGCCACAAGCGAAAGTGGAACAGAAAGCGGAACCTTCTGGGTTCTGTGCTGAGCAGTGAGGGGCTGTGTTGTGTCCGCTGAGCGCCACCAGGGGGCTGGCGACCTTAGTCCAGAGCTTGGTCCCGGAATACAAGAGGGGCAAAGGATCCTAGTGAACACCAATAGGACACAATGGGGGCTACAGGATTAAAGCTGCCGCCCGATAGGGCGACACTCAGGCAAGGGACAACCAATGGGGTCACCGGAGGAGAATTCAAACCCTCCCGTAGGACAGTGGGTGTGTGTTAAGTATTGTTGTGGTTCTGTATATATGTTGGCCGTTTTTGCCATGAGTGTGTCTTGTATTTGAGTGTAATAAACTTGAGCTGTTCGCTATGCTGGATCACGGACTCGTCGTGCAAAGAACCCAGTATTTAACAGGCTGTTTGAGACACAAGGCAGAATCCAATGTTAGAGCTATCTCGGACTCTACCACTCTAGGCTGCAGGAAGGGGTGGCGTGTTTTGGGTTCCTCCCCCCCCCCCCCCCCCCAAAAAAAAGAACTCTGAAAAAGGAATGCCAGGGAAGGTCAAACCCTTATCTTTGACAGGCAAATCTTGCACATGAAGGGAGTTTACCCGTGTAGTGTAGTGGTTAAGAGCAGGGCTCATTTCGTAGCAGGAGCTCCTTTGCATATTAGGCCACACACCCCTAATGTAGCCAATCCTCCAAGAGCTTACAGAGCTCTTCTTACAGGGGCTACTGTAAGCTCTTGGAGGATTGGCTACATCAGGGGTGTTTGGCCTAATATGCAGAGGAGCTCCTGCTACGAAATGAGCCCTGGTTAAGAGCGTTGCACTAGTATCTGGGAGACCCGGTTTTGAATCCCCACTTGGGTCATGGAAGCTTGCCGGGTGACCTTCGGCTAGTCATACTCTCTCAGCCTAACCTACCTCACGGGGTTGTTGTGAAGATTAAATGGAGGAGAGGGGAACAGTGTAAGCCACTTCAAGTCCCCACTGGACATTACATTTATTTATTAAATATATATATTTATACGCAGGGGTCATTTCGTAGAAAAAGAGGTGCAGGAGCTCATTAGCATAACTCATTTACATATGCCACACCCCCTAACATACCGGAAGTGTGTCAGAAGGCAACACCCACCCCTCAGGCTCCACTCCACAGGGGAGTGAAACTGACCTGCTCTTCCTCCATTCCCTTCCCCATCCAATACTTTGTGCAATAAAAATAAGCGTAAAGAACACACCCTCATTCTCTTCCTGCTTCCTTGAAACCACCAGGTTTCAAGTAGATTTGAGATACCCAGGACATGTGCACCACCCATCCCTTTCCCTTCCCCTCCCCACAATACCCTGTGAGGTAGGTAGGGCTGAGAGAGGTCTTTTGAGAACTGCTCATGAGAGAACAGCTCTGAGAGAACTTGTGAGTGGCCCAAGGTCACACCAGCAGCTGCATGTGGAGGAGGAGTGGGGAATCAAACCCGCTTTTTCCAGATTAGAGTCCAACTCCTGACCACTACACCAGACTGATGGGGTGGAAGCTGCTGAAGGGTTGGTGAAATTTCTCCAGTCCTTATGTGCCATGTGCCCAGATAAAAAATGCCACCTTGAGCAAGTCTCTGGAAAAGCAGCACACAGTCATAAAAGGAACAATGATAACATTATCAATATTAAAACAAAACATTAAAAACAATAAAGACCCTAGCAGGGCTTTCCCCGGGGCGCTGCGCCTCTGCACTGCTCGGGGAAGCCGAGGAGGGGGTGGGGCTTGGTCATGTGCCCGCCCCCTGGGCTTCTCACTCCCGGAGCTGCGTTCCTGTGCGCTCCCACTCCAACGGACCCCTGTTTATACGTATTTTAAAAACATGTATTCCCCCTGCCTTTCTAAAAAGCTTAAGGTAGCTTTCACACACAGAGACACCTTTTTGCAGCAGAGAGCGTTTGAAAAGGCAACCCCTCTCCTGGGGCCAAGTGGACAGTCTAGGAAAACCTAAGGATGCAGAAAGAAGTCTGCTGGATCAATCAATCAATTGGTTCAGATAGGACTGCCAACCTCCAGGTGGGGCCTGGAGATCTCCCAGAATTACAGCTGATTTCTGGACTAGAGAGATCAGTCCCCCTGAAGAAAATGGTTGCTTTGGAGGGTAGATTCTATGGCATTATACCCCACTGAGGATCCTCTGGAAACCCTGCCCTCTCCAGGCTCCGCCCCCCCAAATCTCCAGGTATTTCTCAACCCAGATCTGGCAACCCTTTCCATAGAGGCTGGTCAGATACAACTGGGAAACTTACACCCAAGGACGATTTGTTGCCTGCACTAAAACTAGGACAGTAGGGTGGCAATGTATGATTTACATGATCTCTCTCTCTCTCTCTCTCTCTCTCTCTCTCTTTCTCTCTCAATCCATTTTCAGTACACTTTGCATCTGGATTTTACTGTGTGAAATGTCAAAGTCCACTTGCAAACGGTTGCTGAAGTGGACTGAGACTGCATTATTTAGCATGTGTGAAAGCGACTGGATGACATGCATTAAATTTGCTCTTGTGTTTATAACCTTTTGTTTCAAAAGATATATCCACCAGGTTTTCGGTTCATCTCTCCACTATTTCCCGTGCCATCTACTGGCTTAGAACTGATTTGGAACGAACCTGTATTTACTTGTCCTTCAGCGCTGCTTATTTATCTGCTTATGGGTTTTTTTCCCTGTAACCATCCTACATCATATTCATGCTTTTCCCGTGTACTCTGGTATCATGCATCAGATTACGTTTGCAGTCTGCGATTTGCTTTTATAGTGTATTATTCAGTAATGCCTCTCAATCAGCTGTTTAATTCATTTCAGTGGCATTCTGGAGTCTGCATCTTTCTACTAACACTCGTGTGCCCAACGGGGTGACACACACCACTTCTGTTTGGTGAGCCAGTTTGGTGTAGTGGTTAAGTGCACAGACTCTAATCTGGGAGAACCGGGTTTGATTTCCCACTCCTCCACTTGCACCTGCTGGATGACCTTGGGCAAGCAATAGCTCTGTACCAGCTGTTCTCTCAAGGACAGTTCTCTCAGAGCTCTCTCAGCCCCACCTACTTCACAGGGTGTCTGCTGTGGGGAGGGGAAGGGAAAGGAGTTTGTAAGCCGCTCTGAGACTCCAAGTGAGTGAACGGCAGGATATAAATCCAATCTCTTCTTCTTCTTCTTCTTCTGAAAACACACCACTTCTGAACACAAAGGTACATTTTAGCCATTGTGGCTGAGAGCCAGTTCTGGAGCTCTCCACCATAAACTGATCTTATCCCATTTTTGAATTCATCTGAGCTTCTAGCTGTCATTATACTCTGTGACGGGGGGAGGGGGGTTCCACAAGTTAACTACAGTATTTACTCAAAAGCAATACTAGTCCCCCCCCCCAGATATGTCACCCCTCCAAAAAAGTTACAGTTAGGTCCAGTAATAAAGTAGTCTGTACGCATATATACTGTCTACTAAGGGTGTAGTCACAAGGCAAGCTTGTCCTGATTTATTCCCGGTATAGATTTGATAGGGAATATTTTATTTTGGGTTGAGATGATCACACATCCCTCCCCAAACTGCAAGAATTGTGTGACGAGGCTCTGGGTACTGTTTAGATAGCTGCACCGCTGCTTGGGTGGTACGGCATGAGGTTTTTAAAAAAAATTGCTTTGCACATGTGCATATGCGCACAGCCGAATCACCGCCCCCACTTGGACTTGCTGTACTCCCTTGTTTTTATAGGTGCCCCCCCCCCCCGCCCCAAACAGCGAACAAAATGAACTGGCGACGTACTACCAAGCTCTGGAGTCTATATGTGTGCTTGAACGTTTAAACACTGAATTTATTCAGCGCAGGATCGCTCATGCGCATAAAGGTGGAAGCTGGGCAGGGCAGATGGACCTCATCACGTGAAGGACGGTCAGATGACCTAATTGCAATCATTATGGGAGATGGCTGTCCAGATCGGCGAAATTGCAGATTCAACGTGCAAATACTCGGAAAGTCCTTGATGCTCCCGGTGTCGGAAAACTCGCTAGGGAACTGGGAGGATTGCGTGAGTGAGCCCACTTCGGTGCGGGAGGTGGATTCAGCCGTCTGATCAGCAATTTAAATGCGAGAGGGAACAGCGGTGAAACCTGATCAAAAGGACCGTGTGACCACAGCCTTAGTCTGGCAGCGGCTCCCCAAGCTTGCAGGTAAAGGTCTTTCACATCACTGACTACCTGACCCTTTTGAGGCTGGGGATTGGACCTTCTGCATGCCAAGCAGATGCTCTACCAATAAGCTGTGGCCCCTCCCCCCTCACAACTCCCCCCCCCCCCAGCATTACTGGGTTATGTACCCCAGCTGAAAGCGGAGGAGCCTCTCGCATTGGGGGAAGGCACCAAGTGCTGGAGTAAGGTGCTACTGTCAGTGAAACAAATCCATAGGTTCCAACTCTGGGTTCGGTAGTACCAAGAAATTTAAGGGTGAAGCCTGGGAGAGTAGTGTTCAGGGACGGTATAGTACCATGCAGTCCACCTTCCAAAGCAGCCATTTTATCCAGGAGAAGTGAAATAACTATTTTAAATAAATAGACAATAAATAAATCAGAGACGTATGTAATCTGGAGACCAGCTGTGATTCCAGGAGATCTTCAGCCTCCACCTGGAGGTTGGCTACCTGAGATCCAGCCCCTCTTCTTTGCCCTCTCCTCCCAATCAAACCGACAGGAGCCCTTTCCAAAGAACATTCGGAGACAAATTAAGCAGCAGACCAAGGAGACAGGGATTGAGGTGGCAACATTTGTCCCCAATCGATGCATGTCGAATATGCTCCCTGTAATCACACAGAATCACAGAGTTGGAAGGGACCATACAGGCCATCTAGTCCAACCCCCTGTTCAATGCAGGACCCGCCTAGAGCATCCCTGACAAGGGTTTGTCCAGCCGCTGCTTAAAGACTGCCAGAGAGGGGGAGCTCACCACCTCCCTTGGCAGCTGATTGCACCGTTGCACAACTCCCTCAAAAAATTTCCCCTAAGATCCAGCCGGTACTTTCCCGCCCTTCATTTAAACCCATGATTGTGAGTCCTCTCCTCTGCTGCCCACAGGAACAGCTCCCTGCCCTCCTCCTCTAAGTGACACAGCCCTTCAGATACTTCAAGAAAGCCATCCTGTCTCCCCTCAGCCTCCACTTCTCCAGACTGAAAGCCCCCAAGTCCCCTCAGCCTCGTCGCTCTCCTCTGCACCCCCTCCATTCTGTCCACATCCTTTTGGAAGGCAGGCCTGACCAATAAGGTGTGGCCTGACCAATAAGAACTCTGAAAAAGGTTGGGGGACAAACCCTAGACAATGTGCATAAAATTGCACACCATCGTGCACAGATGGAGAGGCACAGCTGGTTCGCACGATGCCACTTCTTGCGCTTATTCATTATCTCTGGAATGCAACATGGGAAGAGCTTTTCTGCAAGGCTGCCCTGGTTTCCAACTGCTCAGGGAATCGGGGAGTGTGAAACATTTCTATTTATACAGGGTCGGATCCAAGCAGATTTTCACCTGGCTGAAGAGGGAAAGGTCCTTTCGGTTCACTGAAAAGGCTACAGTGCGGATCCTGTGGGGGAAGCTATACTAGAGGGGAGGTGCAGCGCAGAGGAAAGAGCAGGACTACGAATTAGAAGCCCTGGGTTCAAATCCTTGCTCTGCCAGGAAAGCTCACTAGGTGACCTTGGGCCAGTCAATATCTCTGCGACCGCTTTGCCCCAAAAGCATGTTGCGATGACTACACAGGGCAGATAGATCATGATGGGTAAACATGTTAGTCTGTCTGCAGCAATAGGAAAGAGCAAGAGTCCAGACTAACAAAATCTGTGGCAGGGGAGGAGCTTTCGGGACTCATTGCTCACTTCTTCAGATACAGCTAGAATGGGAGTCCATCTGTCCTTATACCTTGGTGAGAGGAGTGATTTCAGATGCCGAATGACAATAGCAGGTGAATGGGAACTGCAGGCATGATTGGATTAGGTGCGATATGCAGAGGGGTAGAGAATGCAGAGGATGTGCAGAGAAAGCTGTAGGTGACTTGGATCTCCTTGGGAGAAGGGTGGGATAAGAACATAAGAACATAAAAGAAGCAAATGTTGGATCAGGCCAATGGCTCATCCAGTCCAACACTCTGTGTCACACAGTGGCCAAAAATACCAGGTGCCCTCAGGAGGTCCACCAGTGGGGCCAGGACACTGGAAGCCCTCCCACTGTGCCCTCCCAAGCAGTGTTCCCTCTAAGCTGAGGTAGTGTGTGCCAGCTCCAAGTTTTTAGCCTCCAGCTCACACATTTTTGTCTTAGCTCAGGAAGGATGGCTCCAGAGCAAACTAATTTATGCAGCAGCCAAGCTGCTTGCTCTCAACTTTTCATGCCAGTAGCTCACAAAGTAGAATTTTTGCTCACAAGACTCCACAGCTTAGAGGGAGCATTGCCCCCAAGCACCAAGAATACAGAGCATCACTTGCCCCAACATAATAGATAGATAACAACATGGTAGATAGGGAAACCAGGCGAGATTAGATCTGCCTCTTCTAAGTGTTCAGACCAATTTGCATACATCATCCCCGCTATGCTTACAACAAGCCTGTAAGGCAGGCTCGTGATTGTGTCCCAGTTACAGATGGAAGGCAGAAAGAGAGAGAGACAGGGAGAGAGATTAGACGTAAATCTCATGGCTGAATTAGACATTTAACCCAGACTTCATTTTACTAACCATCGCAATGCAATGGTTCTCTCCTTTGCTCAAAAACGGGAAACCAGGAGGGGGTTTTGACCCCAGAAATTTTAAAAGAAAAAGAAACTGAGAAGCCTTTCTCCTCTATGTGGTCAAAATCACCGTGCGGGGGTGTGTCTCTCTCTCTGGGATAAGAGACAGTTGCACCATTTCACATTCTTGCATAAGATAAAGCCGTACATGATGAAACACACGAATTGGCTGGATTAAGAATCTTTTGTGGGGGGGACGGGGACTGGATGAGAACAGATCAGAGAGGAATGCTTCGTGCAGACAATTCCCCCCACCCCACCACATGCATGAGATATAGGAGGAACGAAAAATCCTGGAACCAGGAAGTCCACTTTGAATTTGAAATGCAAGAGTCTTAAGAATCCTTAAACACAAACAAGGGCCTCAGTTTTTCTTCCGCTAGCAATAAAACTCATACGGAAGACTGCCATTTCACGCAAGAAAACTACACATCCATGGATTTCTCTCTCTCTCTCCTTCCTCTTCTCTCTCTCTCTCTCTCTGTGCAAGGTGTCCCTTCAGAGCATCCAACCTGTTTGATCACATGACAGCACAAACAGGCTCACAGCTGTCATGTAGATTTCCACACACACACACACACACACACACACACAATGCTAAACGCACAAGCAGAAAGCATTTCAAAAGACTGAAAAGGCTGTCTTTAAAACAAGGTTTCCAAAAATGCACCGTTTGTTCCAACAGCGTTTCTCTCTCTCTCTCTCTCTCTCTTTCTCTCTCTCTCTTTGGACTTTTTGGATCTCTTGTTCCTTTTTTAAAGTGATTTTATCGCCATTTCAACAGCTTTAATCTAGAGGGTTTCCAATCTTTTCCAAATTAGGACTAGCTTGGAATTCCACCAAGTGGTCATTTGTAATTTTTTGTCCTTTACAAAATTCCCAGTGAAAGCTGAGGGTTCTGATAGCCACGGTCAGAAGGAGTTATTAAATCTGCATTCCCTGAATGTACGTGCTGAAAACTTTAAGAAAGTTTTTCGTACAACACGACGGCTAGCTGTGTTAGTCTGTCTGCAGCAGTCAAAAAGAGCAAGAGTCCAACTGTATCTTAAAGACTAACAGAATCTAAAAGAAAGAAGCTATAGCTCTACACCAGCTGTTCTCTCAAGGGCAGTTGTCTCAGAGCTCTCTCAGCCCCACCTACCTCACAGGGTGTCTGTTGTGGGGAGGGGAAGGGAAAGGAGTTTGTAAGCCGCTCTGAGACTCCAAGTGAGTGAAGGGCGGGATATAAATCCAATCTCTTCTTCTTCTTCATCTTCTCTTCTCTTCTTCGCCATTTCATCAGCTTTAATCTAGAGAGTTCCTAGTCTTTTCCAAATTAGGACCCGCTTTGACTCCCACCTTGGGGCCAAGTGGTCACTTTTAATTTTTTGCTCTTTACAAATGGTGTGTCTATACTTTCCTGAAGGTCACTGACCTCAAAGTGGGGCCTGAAGTTTGCTAGGAATTGTATCTGACCTCTACTCTTGGTCTAGAAGAAGAAGAAGAAGAAGAGACTGGATTTATACCCCGCCCTTCACTACCCAAGGGAGTCTCAGAGCGGCTTACAAACTCCTTTCCCTTCCCCTCCCCACAACAGACACCCTGTGAGGCAGGTGGGGCTGAGAGAGCTCTGACAGAAACCACTTTTTCAAGAACAGCTGCGCCAGAGCTATGGCTTGCCCAAGGTCATCCAGCAGGAGCAAGTGGAAGTGGGGAATCAAACCCGGTTCTCCCAGATTAGAGTCTGCGCACTTAACCACTGCACCAAACTAGGCGGCAGAAGTCAGTTCCCCTGAAAGAAATGGCAGTTTCACCGAGTGGGTCTTGTGGCATCACACCCGCACTGAGCTCCCTGTCCTCCCCAAACTCTATCCCCAAATCTCCAGGAATCCCACCCCCCCCCGAGCTGGCATCCCTAGTTTTTTCCTCTTAACCTCTCCCCCTCCAATTTGCATTCTTGGCATGTTAATTTTTCCTTTCAAAATATGTAGGTGGGTGTTTTTAAAAATGGAATGGTTATGAACCAGACCCAGAGCAATACACTCAGGTTGGAGTTCAGATCCCCCCTACATCATCGTGCTTGACTGGAGACCTTTGGCCGGTCACTCTCTCTCAGCCTAACCTACCTCACCGGGTTGTTGTGCGGAGGAAAGAATGATATACGTTGCCCTGTGCCCACTGGAGAAACGGCAGGGTAAAAATGTACTACATACAGATCTAAATACCAATTCATTACAAATAAATATTCATATGCATCCAGCAGGGAAAGTTTCTCAGGAAAAATGCAAAATAAAATTACCCAGCACCTTCCTAGTTATTATTACAAGACAGTTTCTTGCTAGTCCTTCTGACTATATACCCCCCCCCAAAAAACCCCATAGTAAATGATATATTGATTAAAAGAACAGAGATCCATCAAAGTAACTGTTACACCAAAGCTGCAGTTGCCACAGAATCAAGGAATAATTCAGCAGATAACTGATACCCAAACACGGAAGAGCTGGCGAGATAAACATCTTGCAGTTCCTGGATATTGCTAGATGGGCAGATGTGGAGGATATGGAGGCCAGGAAACCAAGAGTGCTCGGATTGCTATTGATTAGGTTGGATGGATGGATGGATGGATGGAAGGATGGATGGTGAAGAGTACTGGACTCGGGAGACCTGGAACGGTGAAATCATGAAGCCTTTATTGAGTGATTCAGCATGCCCAGTAGATGGTCAGATCAAGCATGCTTCCAGGGCTCCAGGGCCCTCATTATATGCTGACTGGAGCCACACCTCTGGCCACACCCAAAAGACCTGATAGGGGCTTAACATATGCGCATGTTTGTCATAGGTTCCCTGGAGGAGCCTTTGGTCGCATTGGCTCCCCAGGGAGAACCTAGGTGGAGGCTTTCAATCTGGACGTCTATTGTTCCTCCAGATTCAAGCTCTTCTCTCTGCCTGACCATGTGCTCTGGCCATGCAGCGGGCGCCATTACCTGGGAGCACATGGCAGGCCAGTTGTTACACAGAACATACTACATTACAGATAGATAGATAGATAGATAGATAGACAGACAGACAGACAGACAGACAGACAGACGGACGGACGGAGAGAGAGAGAGAGAGAGAGAGAGAGAGATCATTCCATTTCCTGCAGACATTCATTTGTGGGATATAAATCCCAATAAATAAATAACATTTCTCTCTCCAATATACAGCTTTTGAACTTGCTGCGTGAGAAAAATAGGAACTCTGTGAATAGTTTTACCCCAACAGCCTTGAAGGTCACCGAGAGTTGTATTTCAACCCAGCTATACCCCTGGCGTGTCTGACATTGGAAGAACCTAATACTGAGCAGGCAGGTTGGGTGCGGGGAAAGAGGAGGCCGATGGCTGGAACAGACACATCCAGCTTGGGTCCTAAGTAACTCTTCATGGAGGCGAGAGAGGGAGGAGATGGACCGTTGTGCGGCCAACCCCCCCCCCCCCCGAACAAAGGGCCTAATGTTATCGCCACGAGTGATGTAAGAAACATGATCTGCCCATGCTGAGAAAATGGCAGCTGAACCTTGAATAGATCCAAGGCCCGAGTTAAGGAGCGATCAGATAAAACTGCATTTGGAACTGACGCTGGAAAGGTGGGAGACAGGACAAAGTGCTTTTAAGATCAATGCAAATTCGGGGGAGGAGGGTGGCGAGGAGGGAGGAAAGAGGGGGGGAACAAACCACAGCAAAGAGGCCGGGGAAGTGCACGGGGAATCCAATACGACATAAAAAGGGTTTCCCGGGTGGAGTGAAACTGGATTCTTGTTGTGATGGAGAGGCTAAAGAAAGCTTAGTAAGATAGTGATTAGTTGTTACTGTGGGAAGAAGAATGTTGCTCAATGAAGTCTGGGGAGGGTCACCAACTCCAAGTTGGGAAATTCCTGGAGATCTGAGGGTATAGCCTGGACAAGGCAGGGTTTGGGGGGAACATTAGGGAATTAGAGGTTCTAGCAGCGACAACAGGAAGTGACATCATGCCTCTCCCAGAATCACTGGATTCCTAGAGAGTAGACAGATTCCTAGAGCGGTTCCCAGAGTGGACTGACGTCACTTCCTGGTTTTCCCCAGAAGTGACATCACACTGTTGCTTGACGGCCATTTTTTAAAGATTATTTTTCTCCCACTGGCTGCAGGAATAATGGAGGGAAATGAAAGCTAAGGCAGGGCATCCCCAGCAGGAAAATGGGGCACGTCATCACAACTTTTTGTGAGGAGAAAAGGACAGCAGAACTATGTACACTGCCCAAAGCTCCTGGGAGGAAGGACAAAATAAAAATATACTAGAAGAAGAAGAGATTGGATTTATACCCCACCCATCACTACCCAAAGGAATCTGAGAGCTGCATAAGATCTCCTTCCTTTCCTCTTCCCACAACAGACACCCCAAGAGGTAGGTGGGGCTGAGAGGGATCTTTTGAGAACTGCTCCTGAGAGAACAGCTCTGAAAGAACTTGTGACTGACCCAAGGTCACACCAGAAGCTGCATGTGGAAGAGTGAGGAATCAAACCCAGTTCTCCCAGATCAGAGTCCGCGCTCCTAACCACTACACCGAACTGGCTCTCAGATACTAGATACATAGTTCATGATTGTGGGTTACGGAAATTAAATTCCATATTGGTACTATCTGCACTGGCATACATTTACCCTGTCTATGATTCAAAGCTGAACCAAGCAGAAAAAGCCCAGATTACTTGTTACCAATTTTATAATTATAAAGGAAGCCACGGCCCTCAGTTTGCAAGACCTGAGCAAGGCTGTAACCAGGGCTTTTTTTGTAGAAAAAGCCCAGCAGGAACTCATTAGCATAATAGGCCACACCCAACAGCAGAAACATATTTGCATATTAGGCCACATCCCTGACAGCGCAGCTCCTTCCCAGGATCGACTTGTGGGGCACATGGGCAACCCGAGGGAGGGAAGGCAGTTTCTGGATCGGCTTCTCCGGGTGCCCTGCAGCTGGGGGGCACTTGGGGAACCTGGGTGGGGAGACAGTTTAAACTGCCTTCCCTCCCTGGATTGGCTTGGCTTCCCCAGGCGCCCAATGGCTTGCGAGGCGCCTGGGGAACTTGAGGCGGGGGGAGGCTGTAGGCGTGGCCAACTCAGAAACCAGCCGGAACTCCGTTCCTGTGCGTTCCTGCCCCAAAACAGCCCTGGCTGTAACCATAGAATATTTTGGAGGTGATTCATTCATAGGGTCACCATAAGTTAGAAGCAATTCAACAGCGCTTAACAAACATAATGGTTTTACTTATTTACAAAATCCGTATCTTCAAGCTCCTCTTCCCAAGCACAGCTCTACGTTACGCAGCTCCCTGGGACTGACCTCCATAAAAGCGCCATGCATTCAGAGTCCAAAGAGGCTGCCCGGGACTGTAGGGACCTAAAAGGGGGGGTGAGTTATGGGACAATGAAGATACTGTCCTCAATGACAGCCTGGATAAATACGTCGGAGCTGCAAGCAATCTTCCGTGTCTACCCTCGGTTATGGAGCAGGCAGGGTTCACTCCTGACAGACGGAATCACACCATCCTAACATTCCACATTTGCTTTATTTGTTGTATTTTTTTCAAGAACTCTCTCAACGCTGGGGGGGGGAAGATACTTAGACATTTCACAGCAAAATAAGTAAATTTAAAAAAAAAGGGAAAGTATACAAAATGTGACCGTGGACAAGCGTCCAGGAGCACCTTAAAGACTAACAAAATCTGTGGCAGGGGAAGAGCTTTTGTGAGTCACTCCTGTATCTGGAGACGTGAGCTCACGAAAGCTCATCCCCCGCCACATACTTTGGTTAGTCTTGAAGGTGCTCCTGGACTCTTGCTCTCTTCTACTGCTACAGGTGGACTAACACAGCGATCCATCAGAACAGATTACGAGTCCAGTGGCATCTTTAAGACCAACAAAAGTTATTCAAGGTATGAGCTTTCGTGTGCAAGGCACACTTTTTCAAGCTACCCATCTTGATCTTGATCTTAAAAAAAATTACTGACTGTCATTTTGTGGAAAATGATTTCAGAGCCCCCTGTGACTGAATGATTTGGACCAAGCCATTGCCCCCAAAGAATGAAGCAGTCTGATGATTTAGAAATGATGATGAAGGTAACTTGGGATCAGCTAGGATTGGATTCGTGGCATGTCGGAAAGCAACAGATGACGGAGGGGAGGAGATACAGTGCAATCCTAAATCGAGTTATATCTTTCTGACAGAGCATGGATGAGACAATGGTGTAGGGAGGAAGGGTTTAAATTCGTTAGGCACTGGGATGCTTTTTAGAACAAGCTGGACCTGCACCCAGGAGACGGTCTCCACTTGTACCTAGAAGGAATCCAGCTGCTGGCGCTTAAAAACAAAAGGGTGGCAGAGAAGTTTTTAAACTAAATCTTGGGGGAAAGCCCACAGGAAATGAAATGCCTCTGGTTCGGGATAGCTCATCTCTAGGAGATGAAGGGGTACCCGTTACTGTTCTGGAGTGAAATGGATTAGGACTGGCCACCCAGAGGGTGACAAACAATACTGACTGCCTGACAAGGCTTACATAACACAGGAGGAAGGTTGCAGACCTAACTTGTCTGGGAAATTATAAATGTTTATGTACAAATGCTAGAAATGTCTGAGGGGTCCAATTCTACAGGCCCCCAAACAGGTTGCCCCCATTCCCTCCACTGTTCTCTATGGTGGGGAAAAAGTTAACGTTTTTCCCCCACCATAGAGAACAATAGAGGGGGGTGGGGCAACCTGTTTGGGGGCCCGTAGAATTGGACCCCATGGTCCAATCTTCTTGAAACTTGGTGGGTATTTCAGGAAGAGACCCCAGCAGCTACCCTGCAAGTTTGGAGCCTCTCCCTCAAACTGCCTCTTTTCCACATATACCCTATGAGTTTTTGCCATTGACTTCAATGGCCCATAAGGTATAATGGGACTGAAACTGACATTCAGCCTGGGGAATGACTCCCCAATCCCTTGATGAAACTGACATGAGGGGGTCATTCAGCAGCCGGAACAGATAGGACCTGATTTGGCCCAATCTGAATCGGGGCAAAAAAAAAATTATTTGCACAAATGGCAGTGGTGGCAGCAGTGTTCCCTCTAAGCTGAGTTAGTATGAGCTAGCTCACAGTTTTTTAGCCTCCAGCTCACAGATTTTTGTCTTCGCTCAGGAAGGATGGCTCCAGAGCAAACTAATTTATGCAGGAGCCAAATCGGTGGCTCACAACTTTAATGCCAGTAGCTCACAAAGTAGAATTTTTGCTCACAAGACTCCACAGCTTAGAGGGAGCATTGGTGGCAAGCCCCTCCCCCAGCTCCCAGCGGACCCGTGGAGGAAGCAAAGTGAGGAGGGGTTTAAACCCCTTCTGTTTAGAGTCGTGGGGCAGCAGCGACACCATCTTTCCATTGTATTCTATGGGGCCCTTCTCACTTCGCTCCCCCACCCGCCTGCCTTGGCAGGCCAGCTGGGGAAGGGAAGGGGAGGCTTTTTGAGGGCACCTGGTGTTTTTGGCCACTGTGTGACAGAGTGTTGGACTGGATGGGCCATTGGCCTGATCCAACATTGGCTTCTCTGATGTTCTTATGTTTATGTTTCGAAAATGCCCCCCCCCTTGCTTCCCTTTCTGACACACTTCCGGTGATGTCAGGGGGCGTGGCCTATGCTACTGAGTTATGCTAATGAGCTCCTGCACCTCTTTTTCTACGAAAGGACCCCTGCTCATGACCTGGTGAGAGATCTAACGGTTTGGAACAGTGACCATAATGCTCTTTGGTTCAGCAATGATGTAAACAGGGAGTTGCCCAAAAAGACGAACACAACCACATTAAACTTTAGATAACTTCTCTCAAACGAAGGGGACTGTGAAGAAGAAATTGAAAGAAAAGGTAAGGAGGGTCGAATCCCCTTGGGAAGCTAGAGACTATTTAAAACTACAATCCTGGAAGCTCGGATAAAATGTATACCACAGGGAATGATTAAAAAGCTTAAAAAGGAAATGATTTTTATTTTACTTCTTGCAGCGTGAGCCACCATCGCTACGTTACAAAGAAATTAAAATATTCCAGCAGCTTTTGGAATGGATACTTCCCAGTCTGTGATACTGCTGTTAACAGTCCAGCTAGCTTGCTATGTAATGAATCCCATGGGCAGGAGGGCAATTATTTTAATTAGGTTAAAAGGTTACAAAGAAACAATCACACTGAGAGGGGTTGTGGCTCAGTGGAAGAACATCTGCTTTGCACACAGAAGGTCCCAGGTTCAATCCTCGGCATCTCCATTTAAAAGGACCAGGCTGAAGGTCATGTAGAAGACCTCAACCTGAGACCCTGGAGAACTGCTGCCAGCCTGAGTGGACAA
Source organism: Lepidodactylus listeri (assembly GCA_029233225.1). Lineage (NCBI taxonomy): Eukaryota > Metazoa > Chordata > Lepidosauria > Squamata > Gekkonidae > Lepidodactylus > Lepidodactylus listeri. The sequence goes on along the minus strand of JARCFY010000001.1, from coordinate 178,710,654 downwards.
TACTGACCATGATGGACGAATTGGTCTGATAAGGTAAGTAAGGAAGCATAAGGCAGATTCCTACACAGCTTGGGACCAGGGTATCTGAAGGAGCGTCTTCTCCCATATGTCCTTGCCTAGGAATTAAAAATCACAGGTAGATGCCCTCTTTGATTCTCCCATCAATAAAAGAAGCTCATTTGGTGGGTACACCGGAGACAGCCTTCTCAGTGGTAGCCCCACAATTATGGAAACATCTCCCCAGGAAGGTATGCCTGGCCCCCGAACTGAGAGCCAGTTTGGTGTAGTGGTTAAGTGCGCCGACTCTAGTACAGGAGAACCAGGTTTGATTCCCCACTCCTCCAAATGCAGCTGCTGGTGTGAATTTGGGTCAGTCATGGGTCTCTTAGAGCTTGTTCTCTCAAGAGCAGTCCTTGAAAGAGCTCTCTCAGCTCCACCGACCTCACAGGGTGTCTGCTATGGGGAGGGAAGAATAAAAGAGGTTGTAAGCAGCTCTGGGACTCCTTCAGGTAGTGAAGGGTGGGGTATAAATCCAATCTCTTCCTCTTCTTTTATCTTTAAGAGCCAGTGGATGACTTTGATTTAGGACTGCATTTGGTTTAGTTTATTAGCAGTCCTGATTTTAAAATTCTGGCTTTTATGCATTTTGTTTTATGTGTTCTATCTCTATTGGAAGGTGCTGTAGCCCTGACATGGATGACCCAGGCTAGCCTGATCTCATCAGATCTCAGAAGCTAAGCAGGGTTGGCCGTGGTTAGTATTTGGATGGGAGACCACCAAGGAAGTCCAGAATCGCTAAGCAATGGCAAACCACCACTGTTCATGTCTTGCCTTGAAAACCATACAACGTTACCATAAGTCAGTTGTGACTAGATGGCACTTTACTTACACACACACACACGCTGCCTTGAGCTCCATAAAAAAAGAAAGGCAGCTAATAAAGGTTTTAAATTAATAAAAATTTAACAAATAAATATGTGCATGTGTGAGTTCATCAAAACTCTTCCACAGGCTAAAGACGGCCAGTTTGGTGTAGTGGTTAAGAGTGCGGACTCTAATCTGGGAGAACCAGGTTTGATTCCCCACTCCTACACATGCAGCCAGCTGGGAGACCTTGGGTCAGTCACAAGTTCTCTCAGAACTGTTCTCTCAAGAGCAGTCCTCGAAAGAGCTCTCTCAGCCCCGCCTGCCTCACAGGGTGTCTGCTGTGGGGAGGGGAAAAGAAAGGAGATTGTAAGCTGCTCTGAGACTCCAAGTGAAGACTAGGGTATAAATCCAATCTCTTCTCTTCTTCTAAATATTAAGCAAGGGGGGGGGAGAATTTATAGAGTAAGAGAACAAAGCCCTACCAATCACTTCCTTCCCTCCCCCATTGGTTCTTTGTTCTGTTCAATATCCAGCTTGCAGAAGATATTGGCTGATCCTAATAACAAGGCATCACATGGATGTTTTGGTGTTGGATTCCCTGCCCATCCCCAAGGACTCACACAGGTATCTATAATTTTAGTCAGCTACATGAAAGGGACAGAGAGGAACAAGCCTACGATAAGGAATTAACATGCAAGCTTATCCTCCTTTTGAATTGTAGCTGTGCTATTGATGTCTGATGTCTAAAAATGAGACGGCGCATATCTGCGCATTAAACATTCCGTACCCGTGCACCCAAGAGGCAAGAGCCGTGTGCGAAAGTAGATGCCTTTGACTGGGAATGAACACTTCCACGCAAAGTATCCCAAATCCACCGGCGTTTGCCTTCAGCCAGGAAATTTGTCACAGAGCCTATCCTGGAGGCGGCACTCAGGGTAATAAGCTATTAGGCTTTCCATTTGCACAATCCATTTCTAAGGTGGGGGTCAATTGTCTGAAAGCTTGACGGGACCAGGGCGTTTTTTTTAAAAAAAACACATGTTCTGTTTAACAAACCCACCGGGGACCCCAGAGCCACATCTGGAGGCAGCTGCTCCACCGGTCAATGGATCCCCACTCTGGGGAGGAATCCGAGTAATTAGGTTAGCCGTGGGAGGCTCCTTTTTCGCGTTGACATGTCTCATTAACGTTTGGCTGAGGAGTTATGGCTTCCCTGACAGGCATCTGATTCCCCCCCCCCCACTCCGCCTCAAAACAGTCCTTGATGGAACACATTAACAACAGAAGAGAGAGTTTCTTTCAGGTTAATATGGCGGAGGAGGAGGAGGAAGAAGAGGAAGGGGAGGAAGAGGAGGAGGAGATTGGATTTATACCCCGCTCTTCACTACCTGAAGGAGTCTCAGAGCGGCTTACCATCTCTTTTCCCTTCCCCTCCCCACTACAGATGCCCTGTGAGGGAGGTGGGGCTGAGAGAGCTCTTTCGAGGACTGCTCTTGAGAGAACAGTTCTGAGAGGACTTGTGACTGATCCAGGGTCACTCCAGCAGCTGCATGGGGAGGCATGGGGAATCAAACCCGGTTCTCCCAGATTACCACTACACCAAACTGGGAGACCAGTGAGGGTATATTTAGGTGAAAGAAACAGAAACGGCCTGTACCCACACATGGTTGTATGTTTTATTTTAGCTGTCTATTTAAAATGTTTCTTTTCTCCAGGGGTCATTTTGTAGAAAAAGAGGTGCAGGAGCTCTTTAGCATAACTTATCAACATAACTTATTTGCATATGCTACACCCCCTGACATCACCAGAAGTATGTCAGAAGGCAAGAAAGAAAGGAGAGAGAGAGAGCGAGCAAAAGAACTGGCAGAGAGGGGACAGCTACCAATCCAAGCCTCAGAAATACCACTCTTCTGGAAGGATAGCTTCAGTGGTGGCTGAAACCTTCAGAAGGCGGGTCGGAGGAACAAGGACCTCTCCAGGGAACGGGGTTATTTTGCTGCAGCCATGACACAAGCAGGGGGGGGGGGTGCTGGCACCAGCTCCCGGAGCTGCACTCCCCCGAGCTCCTGCTCAAAATGGCCCCTGCTACCAGCACTTTAATTTTGATTGTTTTAATGTTTAAAATGTTTTAACTTTTGTATATGGCTTTATGGTACTGGTTACCGATCTATGTAAGCCGCCCTGAGGTTGCTTGCGGGGAGGGGCGGGGTGTAAATTGAACTAATAAATAAATAAATAAAACCTGAGGACCATTGTTGGTTTCACAACACAACACAAGCAGGCATTCCCCCGCCGGGGGGGTGGGGGGGTGGGACCAACCCCCGGAGCTGCGCTCCCCTGAGCTCCTGCTCCGAATGACCCCTGGTTTTCCCTCTCTTTTTGTCATCAAGTCATAGCTGTCTCACGGTGACCCCATAGGGTTTGAAAGGCAAGAGACGAACGGAGGTGGTTTGTCATTGCCTGCCTCTGGGTTGCAACCCCCACTGAAATATTTACTGGGGCCAACCCTGACTATCTTCTGAGATCTGATGAAACCAGGCCAGCCAGGTCAGGCTAAAAGACATTTAGGGTAGATTTGCCATTGCTTACCTCTGTGTAACAATCCTGGAATTCCTCAGGGGTCTCCCATCCACATACTAACCAGGGCCGACCCTGCTTAGCTTCTGAGATCTGATGATACTGCGCTAGCCTGAACCACCCATTTGCCATTGCCTGCCTCTGCATAGCAACCCTGAACTTCCTTGGTGGTCTCCCATCCAGCTCCTAACCAGGGTCAAGTCTGTTTAGCTTCTGAAATCTGGCAAGATCTGGCTAGCCTTGGCCATCCAGGTCAGGATAAAACGTTTGTACCCCCGCCTCATCTACTCAGAATCAAAGGTGGCTAACAATGCACCAACCATGTTATGAGAACACAGATCATTCACAGTCTACATTGCCAACATCAAAATCCTGACGAAACCGCACAATTTAGCAATGTTAAAGCACTCCAGATTTAAAACACACCAAGCGAGCCAGGCCCTTTCACTTCATTCACAACTGAATTTCCCATCATAGGTAAGACAATCTGGTTAACGAATTTCTGCCACAGCACAATACCCAAGACAGTGTGGACACAACGAGCATGGTGTGATGGTTAGCGTGCTGTACTCGGATCTGGCAGGTCACAGGTGGGCCACTGTGTTTGCCCCAAAACCCGATGGTTTGGGAATGAGTCTGGCGTATTTGGGGAAAATATTTCCAAGGGAGACTAAAATCAAAATGTACAGGCATTTGACTCAGAGAGGAACCACAGGTCAGTGGCAGAGCATCTGCTCGGCATGCTGATGGTCCCCAGGTTCAATCCCTGGTACCTCCAGGCAAAAGAATCAGGCCAGGTGATGTGAGAGACCAGGAAACGTTCTAAGGGTTACCCAGAAGCCTGTTGGGGCAGGTTAGTTCAAGAGGAACCAATGGGTGGGTGGAGCCATGGTTCTCCAACAGGAGACTGGGGAGGGGCTATGGCCCAGTGGAAGAGCCTCTGTTTGGCACGCAGAAGGTCCAAGGTTCAGTCCCTGGCATATCCATCTAAAAGGACCAGGCAGTAGATGATGAGAAAGATCTTTGCCTGAGACCTTGGAGAACCACTGCCAGTCTGAGTAGACAACACTGACTTCGATGGACCAATGGCTGGATTCCCTATAAGGCAGCTTCATGTGACTCAGCCCCAGTAACAACAATCAGAAATGGAAATGCAAAGAATATGAAGAGGTAACAATTCCAGACACGCTGCTACTAGTTCCTCCTCCCCCAGTAACTAAGACTGCGGTCACACGTGTGAAATAAAGGGGGGGGGGGGAGAGGCTATTTTCTCCAGCGGAAGTTGACCTGCAGTTGAGCGATCACACAGTCTTTTGAAGCTGTGGGCACAGCCCGCCACTGCATGATCAGACGCAACCGCAGGTGAGTCACACTTGGGGTTTTTTTGCCATTTGTTTCTGATGAGCTTAAACAAGAGATCGATGATTCGCACCTCCGCCCTGAGGGCTCCCTATGGAGTGTGTGATGATGCACATACTGAGAAGGGGGGGAAACAATGGCACGGAGGCGGGATGGCCTGATCAGACCATCCCGACGCCATAAGAGCACGCTGGAGCGATCAGATAGAGGAAAGTCCGCCAATGGCCATAGCAACCCTTTTGCTACCAGACTTTCCCTGGTGCCTGTTTACTCCACTTCTGCAGTGAAGCAACACAGGTTGCCGATGGCTGCGGGACACTTCCCAGATGTCTGACTGGGCATGTTAAATCTGTCTCTCGATGTCTGTCTCTCGATGTCTGGCTGTGCATGTTAAATCTGCCCGGCATTTGCGCCTATGTCGGGGCTAACTGTGTGTGTGATCGCAGCCTAAGTCCTGTTTCCTGGGTTTAAAATCTGAAGATAATGCGAACAGACCATGATATCATAGTGACAATATGCCGCGCAGCCACCCTCTGCACCTGCCATCTTGCTGGGCGTCATTTTAATTAACAGTATTGAATAGCTGCAGGGAAAACTAAGCCAATCTAAAGTGTCTTCATTGACTGGGAATAATTGTATTGATCCATAATAAAACAAATGCAATAATAATAATGGTAACCATGACTGCTGAGAACAGGAGTTTGACTGGCTGAAGAGAGTTTGTTTAACACCAAATGAGAAACAATCCCAATTATGATGCATGGGGCATTATCCACATGGGGGCAAAGAGAATTCACAATGGTTGCCAGTCTGAACGGTGACCCTCTCGATTTAGTTTGTGCCCTGGGAAACTGATTGCACAATACAGAACACGCACAACACAGAGAACAGGCACAGAAGTTAACGGAACAAATCGTGTTCTCCAATAGGCAGGCACTGTGTCACCCAAGTGTCAATATGGCCCATGAAACTGATGAATGGAGGACAGAAACGGGCAGCTCCCGCCCCTACCAGAAGACTTGTTTTGATTGGCTCATCATAGAGATGACTACCAACTCTGCGGCCAAAGAGGCAAAATGAGTATTCCTTCAAAGCAGCACACAGGAGGAGATCTTTCAAAATGGAAAATGTCATGAACATGGGTCCCCAATGTGGAGCCCATGGGTGCTATGTCACCCATTGGCACCTTTCCTGGCACCCACCAAGTGTTTTTAAGAAGTGGGCATGTCTACATGGGGCTTCTGCCCAGCAGGGCTTCTGACTGGCTGGGCAGATTTTTAAACAAGTTGAAGAAAGAAAGAAAGGAAGGAAGGAAGGAAGGAAGGAAGAGTCAGTATGGCCCAAGTTGAAGGAAGGAAGGAAGGAAGGAAGGAAGGAAGGAAGGAAGGAAGGAAGGGAGGGAGGGAGGGAGGGAGGGAGGGAGGGAGGGAGAGAGAAAGAAAGAGAGAGAGAAAGAAAGGAAGGAAGGAAGGAAGGAAGGAAGGAAGGAAGGAAGGAAGGAAGGAAGGAAGGAAGAAAGAAAGAAAGAAAGAAAGAAAGAGGGAGGGAGGGAGGGAGGGGATCTGAAGTGGGGATTGTCCTCCCACCAGTTGGCTGGAACATCAGCATTTTCAGAGGCAGACACTAAGGGGTTTTGGCACAGATTTTACCTGAGTTCTCCTACCGATGTTCCAGTACACTTTGTGCAGTGCAGCATACCTGCTCCCGTCTTTTGGAAGTGGGGAGCCGCAGCTCTGTGCAAGAGCACAACACTTGCATGCAGAAAGTCCTCGACTCGATCCCCGGTCTCTCCGGAAAAGAGAGACCTTGCTGTGCAAGAGACCCTAGGCAGCCACCGCCCTCGGAATAGACAACACGGGGCTACGGAGAGCAATTGTCTCATCCCATATACGGCACATTCATTACGAAGATAATGTGGCAGATATAAGTCAATATTGTGAGACTCAGACCCGTTCTTAGGAAATGGGCTATCAAGATTGCAATTCATTCTCAGAAAGCTTGCATAGGTATTAGCCGGAGAGAAAGCTGCCGCCGCCACACCCCCCCCCCCCCGGTACTAATGAGAAATTAATGTTGCTCTCTCTACCCATCAATAAAAAAGCAGATCAACAGATTACTAGCTAAAACAGTCAATGGGACTTAAAGCATCCAGGGTTCTAATGGCATTACTGCCCTATCCCCCATGACTGGTTTCTAGTTAATTACCTTTAATTTTTATTGTTCGTTTTAGGAAGAGCTAACTAGCAGAGGAAATGGGATTCCTGCATTATTGGCCTGTATGCACACAAAATGTGGAAGGAATTGGCAACACAACACAGTAGTCTTTTGCTGAGGAATTCAGAGCAGCCTACCTGTGGTAGGTCTCAGTTACCTGGCAGATGTGTGTTTTCCCTTCTTTTACTAGGGTTGTCAGCACTGGGTTGGAAAATACCTGTGGATTTTGGGGGTGGAGTCTGGGGAGGGCAGAGTCTGGGGAGGGGAGAGACTTCAGCAGGGTGTAATGCCATAGAGTCCAGCCTCCAAAGCAGCCAGGGGAATTGATCTTGGTTGTCTGGAGATCTGTAGTAGCAGGAGATCTCCAGGTGCCACATGGATGTTGACAATACTACCTTTTACCCCCCACAAAAGCTAATCAGCTTTGTCTTGCTCCATCCTGAGCCTTCCTAAATAAGAACATCAGAAGAGTCCTGCTGGGTCAGACCAGTGAGGGTCCATCTAGTCCAGCATCCTATCTCACACACTGGCCAGCCAGTTCCTCTGGAGGGCCAACAACAGGGCAGAGAGGCCGAGGCCTTCCCCTGAGAAGAACCTCAGAAGAGCCCTGCCAGATCAGACCAGTGAGGGTCCATCTCGTCCAGCATCCTGTCTCACACAGGGGCCAGCCAGTTCCTCTGGAGGGCCAACAACAGGGCAGAGAGGCGAGGCCTTCCCCTGGTAAGAACCTCAGAAGAGCTCTGATGGGTCAGACCAGTGAGGGTCCATCTAGTCCAGCATCCTGTCTCCCACAGCGGCCAACCATTTCCTCTGGAGGGCCAACAACAGGGCATAGAGGCTGAGGCCTTCCCTTGATAAGAACCTCAGAAGAGCCCTGCTGGATCAGACCAGTGGTCCATCTAGTCTAGCATCCTGCCTACCACAGTGGCCAACCAGTTCCTCTGTATGGCCACCAACAGGGTGTTGCCTCGCAGCTCTGGGATTCAGACGATTAGTGCTTCTGCATGTGGAGGTTCCCTTCTGTCTATCTAATCCCCTTTGAATGACGTTTGTTTCTGTGGCCATCACTACATCCTCTGGCAGCAAATTCCACATTTTAATCCCCCTCTGGGTAAAGCAGTATTTCCTTTTGTTCATCCTGAACCTACTGCCCATCACCTTCATTGGATGCCCTCGAGTTCTAGTCTTTCGGGAGAGGGAGAAAAATTTCTCTTTGTCAACTCTCTCCATCCCATGCATATCTTACCAGCTTTGAATCCTCCCTGCACTGAAGAACTAGGAATGTGAAATGTTATGTTTCTGAACCTTTGTTAAACTTCTCTATATGTTTGTATGTGTATCACTTTTACAGAAAGGTTATATACGAACACCAAATATGCAGGTGCCCAGGCTTACCAATATAAAACCTCATTTACTGTAAACCCCAGGAAATCCCTAAAGTGGTTTCTGTCACAGTGTCTGTTTTGTCTCTGTTTGATGTTTCCTACAGTTAAGATCAAGTCTTTCGCTAAGCATCATTCTAGAGTAAAAAGAGTTCTCACTGGACTCCATGCTCCCAGGGTTCTCTGCCCATTTGCCAAGAGGGCAGAGAATAAGAATTGATTTCTTTTGAATAAAAGGATATCAACGGTTGCCTTGCACTTGATTACACCTGTACTTGACTACAAGCATAGACAGCTTCAAGAGGGGACTGGATAAACATATGGAGCAGAGGCTATCAATGGCTGTTAGCCACAAGGTATAGAGGGAAGACTCTGTCTGGGGCAGTGATGCTCTGTCTTATTGGTGCTTGAGGGGGGCAACACTGGGAGGGAGTCTGGGGTTCTGGCCCTGTTGGTGGACCTCCTGTTGGCACCTGGGTTTTGGAAACTGTTTGACACAAGAGTGTTAGACTGGATGGGCCATTGATCTGATCCAACATGGCTTCTCAAGTGTTCTTATGTCTAGGGCAGTGATGCTCTAGATTCTTGGTGCTTGGGGGCGGCAACAGGGGGAAGGCTTCTGAATTTATGGCCCCAATGGTGGACCTCTTGATGACACCTGTGTTAGACTGGATGGGCCACTGGCCTGATCCAACATGGCTTCTCTTATGTTCTTATGTCTGGGGCAGTGATGCTCTGTCTTCTTGGTGCCTAGGGAGCAAGAGTAGGAGGGCTTCTGGAGTTCTGGTCCCACTGGTGGACCTCCTGGTGGCCCCTGGGTTTTGGCCGCTGTATGACACAGTGTTGGATTGGAAGGGCCACTGGCCTGGTCCAACATGGCTTCTCTCTTAATGTTCCTAGTGCTGCCAGGCTGGTCTTGGCATAGCAACAAAAACAAAAAATACTCCCCTCCCCTGTGTGTGTGTGTGTGTGTGTGTGTATTCAGGTGGGGTAGCCATGTTGGTCTGAAGCAGCAGAACAAAGTTTGAGTCCAGAGGCATCATTAAGACCAACGTGTGTGTGTGTGCGTGTGTGTGTGTGTGTGTGAGAGAGAGAGAGAGAGAGAGAGAGAGTCCCTGCATGGCTCCATGGCTGAGAGCCAGTTTGGTGTAGTGGTTAAGTGCGTGGACTCTAATCTGGGAGAACCGGGTTTGATTCCCCACTCCTCCAATTGCACCTGGCTGGATGACCTTGGGCAAGCCATAGCTCTGTACCAGCTGTTCCCTCAAGGACAGCTTGGGAAAGAGCTCTCTCAGCCCCACCTACCTCACAGGGTGTCTGTTGTGGGGAGGGGAAGGGAAAAGGAGTTTGTAAGCCGCTCTGAGACTCCCTTGGGGAGTGGAGGGCGGGGTATAAATCCAATCTCTTCTTCTTCTTCTTCTCTTCTTCTTCTTCCCCCTCTCCCATTGGCTCCTTCTCACCTGGCCTGGCTATAATAATGCTTCTGGATAATGCCTAGTTTTTCCTGTGGGCAAGAGCTGGTCTCCAGCTTGCCTTGTGTAGTTCTCCAGACCAAGCCCGGAGCCAGGATTTTCTTAGTCGGGGGGGGGGGGTGCATTTAAATTTCTTCGGGGGCACCCCTACTCCCATCTGGAGCTGCTCTGCAGTTTCCTCCACCCAGGCTTCTACCAAGCTGCCTCCTCCTTGCGGCAGCAGCCCCTCGCACCACCGTAGCCACCCCCTTGCGCCAGGCAGCACAGCAGAGCCCACCAGCAACAAGTACTTTCTGGGGGAAGTAGACTTTCTGGTGGAAACAGAGAGGCACTGTTTGGCTCTGCGTGGCCACCATAGCTGGCCCTTGGCACCCACACACCCCACTGCTCAATGCCCCGGGGCTGGATGGGAAGTTGTGGGGCCTTGCCAGTAAGTCGGGGGGCCTAGCCCCGAGATGCCCCACAGGCCTGCTTCAGACTTATTCTCTGCCAGCTCCTCTCCAAACTCCATGCCTACCTTACCCCCCTCCCAAGTCTGACAGACAGCCAACCCACCTCCCTGCCTGCCTTGTCATTCCAGACCCCTTCGGGAGGGTCCACACTCCCGTATGACCCCTTGGAGCCCACTCCCAACTCCTGCCAGGGCTTGCAATGCTTCCCCCCTGCACTGTCGAAATTCCTACCGCCTAGCACAGATGCTGACGCTTTTAAGAGGAACAGTTATTTTCAAGTCCCTCTCTGTCATTCCTCGGCTTCTCCTCAGAGTCTCTTCTAGAAAATGGTCTCTCACAACTGGTGTGTGTGTGTGTGTGTGTATGAAATCTGCCTGTGAAACAAGCAATCCAAACACTTCTGTCATTGGCGCCTTGAGAGACCGTCAAGGAGGCCTGTCTTCTTCGGGGGCTCCGTCTCCCCTACCTGATTTCTCTTCACACTCCAAAATGATTTTTTTTAAAAAAAAAAAGCAGCCGCTGCTAGAATCTTCTCCAATTTGTCTGCATCCCTCTCCGGCCCCCTAGAGCCCCGCCGCCAGTTGAGCGGAGAGGGAAATATCACCTCACCTGTGGAAGGAGGCACACTGTTTTCTTATGGGCTCCTATTGCCTCAGATCACATCTGCCCTTTTTTGTCATCTTAAGAACATTTGAAGCTTATATATGTTATACGTGCTGTCTGACAAACCCCCAAGGTCTCTTTTGCCATTACTCCTTTCCAGGCTGCCTTGTCTGCCTGAATATCTGGGTTTTAGATTATTTTCTCTCAGATTTCTCAGCTTGTGTTCCCCGCCCCCCCCCATGCCAGGCCGAATTTCAGAGAGTGCCTTCTCGCCCCGTTTCTCCCCTTAAATATTTTCTGTTGCACCTTTCAGGGATTTTGCTTACCCGGTCTGATTTGTAGCCAGATATTTACTTGTCCTTTATGTAAATGTAAAATTATTATTATCATCATCATCATCATCACCATCAACAACAAAAAAAGGAACAACGACCACCACACGATAATGATAATAACAATAACAACAATAAGATGATGAGAGAAGAGAAGAGATTGGATTTATACCCCGCCCTTCACTACCCGAAGGAGTCTCAGAGCGGCTTACAATCTCCTTTCCCTTTCTCTCCCCACAACAGACACCCTGTGAGGTAGGTGGGGCTGAGAGAGCTCTGACAGGAACTGCTCTTCCAATAACAGCTCTGAGAGAACTTGTGACTGACCCAAGGTCACGCCACCAGCTGCATGTGGAGGAGTGGGGAATCAAACCCGGTTCTCCCAGATTAGAGTCCGTGCTCCTAACCAATGTTCCCTCTAAGTTGTGGAGTCTTGTGAGCAGAAAGTTCTACTTTGTGAGCAACTGGCATCAAAGTGGTGAGCGAGCGATTTGACCACTGCATAAATTAGTTTGCTCTGGAGCCATCCTTCCTGAGCGAAGACAAAAATGTGTGAGCCGGGGGCGAAAGAAATGCGAGCCTAAAACTGCTCCTAACCACTACACCAAACTGGCTCTCTAGTATTTGGATGGGAGACCTCCAAGGAAAACGGCAGAGGAAGTCAATGGCAAATCGGCTGTGACTCTATGGCACTTTACATACACAGACAAGTGACTCACAATAAGTGTCTTTGGCTCCAAACACATTTCCTGGTGAACACTTTTCAACCATTATAGTCTCTGACACGAAGGACATTTGTGATCAGCCACGTTTAATTGCCTTTGTGACGTGAGGGTAATAAATGCGTTTCATGAATAGCGGGTATCGCAAAGTTCCTTATTACATGAGCCAAGGATTCCTCCCCCCCCCCCAATACTACGAGCTACCCTAAGGCTACGGGCTAGGATAGGGAATAAATTTAAATAACTACATAAAATTAAATGGAAAGCACTGATTCATGAACACAGGCCGGCTCCCAAGAATACGGCGGCATTTGTACAGCTATTTATTTGGTTTCTGCAGTCAGCCCTGCTTTCTTGGTGGTGTTGTGGCATCATAAACAGAAATTCAGAAAAATAGGAATGCTCCCAATAATAGAAATAATAAGAAAACGGCAGTGCTGTAAACATATGAGCATGCACCCACGCAAACTCTGTGCACATATATCGCCTTTAACAAGGGGTATGCTGGGCAGCACATCTTTCATTACAAGACTGCAACAATGAGCCCCGGCTGGCTACTAAATTTTTTTAAAGGAACCGTATTTTGAACTGAGCAAGAGCGGAAGGCCAAATATTCCCAATGACTTGCTCCTGCTTGAATTAAGACACAAGCAAAAGGCAATTTAACACAAACCCACACCCCTTTGTAAACAGTGATACAGGTTTCGGCGCAGTTCTCATTATCCAGTCTGGCCTCCTGTTTTAAGACATGGGCAAAGGGCTCTAACTCTCTCCTCTCCAATGTGAATAGTGACAGAGGCCTTGGCAGAGACCTTATTATTCAGTGCTGCCTCCTAGTTCAAGACATGGGCAAAGGGCTCTTTTACTCTCTCCTCTCCAATGTGAATAGGGACAGAGGCCTTGGCAGAGAACTCATTATTAATGCCGCTTTCTAGTTCAGGACATGAACAAAGAGCTCTTTAATCCCTTCTTCCCCAAAATGAGTAGTGTATAGTGAAAGAGACCTTTGCAGAGGCCTTATTGTTCAGTGCCAACTCCTACTTAAAAACATGGGTGAAGGGCTCTTTAACCCTCTCCTCCTCAATGTGAGGCGTGACAGAGGCCTTGGGAGAGGCCTTATTAATCAGTGCCACCTTCAAGGCCCAAGCAAGCAAAGGGCTCTTAAACTTAAGAAGAAGAGATTGGATTTATACCCCGCGCTTTACTTGTAGTCTCAGAGCGGCTTACAATCTCCTTTCCCTTCCCCTCCCCACAGCAGACACCCTGTGAGGTAGGTGGGGCTGAGAGAGCTCTGAGACAGCTGGTACAGAACTACAGCTTGCTCAAGGTCATCCAGCAGGTGCAAGTGGAGGAGTGGGGAATCAAACCCAGTTCTCCCAGATTAGAGTCCGCACACTTAACCACTACACCAAACTATTCATTCCTTGAGGAACCACTTTTGAAGCCTGTTTGCCTATGGGGCAAAAGGGTCCAAACTCTGCCAGAGCCTCCAGTCACAAATGTGGCAAAGGGAGCGGCATTTAGAGCTCTTCACTGCTGCACTGCTTTGCATGGAATAGGTGGTCAAGTTCCATAATAACTGAAGTGTCCTTGGGGTGGCTCAGTGGCAGAGCATCTGCTTGGCACACAGAAGGTCTCCGGTTCAATCCCCGGCATCTCCAGTTAAAAGGACCAGGTAGGAGGTGATGTGAAAGACCTCTTCCTGAGACCCTGGCCAGAGGCTGCCCATCAGAATAGCCTATACTGGCCTTGATAGTCCAATAGTCTGATTTGGTATAAGGTACCTTCATGTGACTATGTGATCAGGGGGCTGTGCTGAGGGGGGGGGGGTGTCACAGATGGGAAGATGCTGAGGCTAACAGAGCACTGGAGTCTATTATAAGGTTCTCTTCTGCAAAAGCATGGGCTGTGACTGCTACAGTTACTGCATCAAGAAGGACAGGGGTCAGTTGGATGAGTAGCGTCTTCATTGCTGCTGTCAGCAATTCTTGGAGATTTTCAACGTCATAAACTTAACCGGCTTGCTTCGAAGGCAAAGGGTGATTCTCCTGTTAACTAGTTCTGCTTCTATAAGCCAGCATGTCATGGCCACGGTGGTCACGGAAAGGGTGGGGGGGCTTATTGAATGTGCCCGTCTTGCAAGGTGTCCTCTTTTCATATTATACCCTACATTAAGTTTATTTTCTTGGCAAAAAAAACCACACCCCTCAACGTTCTGTTTCGTCACAGTGGTAACGATTGGTTTCTACTGCTCACTTAACAAAAATGGAACTTCCCATAATGGTCAGTAACTGGAAGAACACTGTCTATTCTTGCCCTCCTGAAATAAATTAGAAATTAAAAGGAGAAATGGACCGTTTATCTGTCCCGGGACAGATGAATCAAACAAAGCAATCTCACTGTCAGTCCTGAGGGATCTGCAGCGACGATTCTGCTAGCGGGTCAAGAGACAGAAATACAAGGCAGCCACAAGAAGCAATCAAGAAACTTTCCAACCAGAGGTGTGTGTGTGTGTGTGTGTGTGTGTGTGTGTGTGTGTGTGTGTGTTAGGGAAAGTGGGGCAAATTGCCCTGAGGTTAGGGCTGCAAGACCCACCGTCAGGGTGGGGCATCCACAGTTGGCTGTGGAGTCATATCACTCTAACTAAAAAACCAGAAGTGACATAGGGTAGCTCTAGAAATTGCCAGACACTCTATGGTAAACCCATAGAGTTTCTGAAAATGCCTAGAGCTACCTACATCACGTCCATTTTTTTTTTGTCACAAGTGGTGTGACACTGCAGCCAGCCTCACAAAACCCTGATATCCCCCTTTCACAGCCCTCCTGTGGGATTTCTGGAACTGCCTGAGGTCCCACAGGCTGAGGGCTCTCAACATTTGGGTTCCTTTTGCTTTAAGTTAGTGGACAAAGTAAGGCAGGATCTCTTACGACACCAGACTCACGGGTAAGTCTAGTTGGGTTACAATGCCAGACCATGGGTAGGGCAGAAGGCCTCTCCAGAGCCTTGGGCAGAGAGTGGTCTTCGCCACCAACTGTGAACAATGCATTGTTGGTGGAGGCGCCAGACCTGAGTGCCAGGTATGCACAGTACCACATGTGCCACAACCCCTTCCACAACAACAACAAAAACCCTGATGCACAAATCTTTTGGATCCACCAAAGGATTTCCAGGGCTGCTATGTAGAGGAAGGCAGTGGCAAAATCACCTCTGCTCATCTCTCGCCTTCAAAACCTTGTGTGTGGGTGTGTGCTTGTGAAGTACCGTCAGCTTTCAGCTAACTTACAGAGGCCACACAGGGTTCTTAAAGCAAGATACGTTCAGAGGTGGTTTGCCATTGCCTGCCTCTGTATAGCAACCCAGGACTTCCTCTGCTCTGTGGTCTCCCATCCAAGCCCTAACCAGGGCAGGTCTGATCAAACTCCTTCAGGGGTTGCAGTAAGTTTTCTGCGACTATGGTTCATTGTTTATATCCCACTTTTCTCCCCAATGGGGCCGCAGTGGCTCAAGTGGTTAAGATGCTGAACTGCAGACCAGAAGTTCAGCAGTTCGAGACCCGAGTGCTGTGTGACAGAGTGAGCTCCCGTCTCTGGCCCCAGCTCCTGCCAACCTAGCAGTTCGAAAGCAAGAAATTGCAAGTAAATAGGTAGCGCTTCGGTGGGAAGGTAACAGCGTTCCATGCGCCTCGGCGTCTAGTCATGTCGGCCACATGACCACGGAAACGTCTTCGGACAGCGCTGGCTCTTTGACTTGGAAACTAAGATGATCACTGCATCCCTAGAGTCGTATTCGACTGGCTTTTGAGCAAGGGAAACCTTTACCTTTACCTTTCTCCCCAATAGGATCCAAAGTCGCTCACGATGTCATTCTCCTCCCTCCATTCATCTTCAGAACAACAACCCTATGAGGCGGGTCAAGTTGAGAGTGAGTGACTAGCGAAGGTCACCCATCCAGCTTCTGTGGCAGCCTGGGAATTCAAAACCGGAGTCTTTTGGATCCTGTTCTGACATTCTTAACCACCACTGGCTCTCCAGTTCTTTAAGGTCCCTAAAGGGAGAGACCCTGTGGATATCTTCATGAAAAGAATTCCTGCAGGAACTATGCTAAAGGACTGCCTGTCTGCTAGAGAAGGTAATGGTCTACTATAATGGACAACAGCCACACAAAACTGATAGAGAAAGACTGTAGAGGAAACTGTATCCAGTGCGCTATTATACAACCATGAAAGCTTAAATATACCGTACAATAGAGTAAGCGAAAGATCCGGTAAATATACAGTAGAATTATTAATTAAACAGTAGAATGATTAGTTAACGATGTTCTCCGGACTGACATATCGCTTCGATGAGTCTTCTTCCGAACATGAATCTTGCATCAAAAAGTCATCTCGTTGCTCCTTACAACATCTGATTAATATTAAAGGGACATCTCATGGAAATTACAAAACTGTAGCTACATTGCTGATCTTAACAGTCCAAACGGGAAAACAAAGGCTAGTCATCTTTAATTTGTTTGCCTATTCGGACTGTTAAGACCAGCAATGTAGCTACAGTTTTGTAATTTCCATGAGATGTCCCTTTAATATTAATCAGATGTTGTAAGGAGCAACGAGACGACTTTTTAATGCAAGATTCGTGTTCGGAAGAAGACTCATCGAAACGATACGTCATTCCGGAGAACATCGTTAACTAATCATTCTACTGTAAAATTACCGGATCTTTTGCTTACGCTATTGTACTTCGGGATATTTACGCTTCCGTGGTTGTATAATAAGAGTATTAGCGCACTGTATACATTTTCCTATGAGTCTTTATCAGAGAAGGTAATGGGACCAGAACCTTGCTGGGCATTCTTTGCATACAGAGAAGATCCACAAAAGAAACGGGTCTCCAAGGGGCATGTCAGTATTGCATGCCTGACGCAGAAGGCAGAGCCGGCCACCTTTCCAAAACGGCTCTTTGGTGATTACCGCAAGACCGCCGAGCGCATCCTGACAGCTGAACCTGAATTGTAAATATTTAATACGATGCAGCTTGTGAACAGCAAACCAAAATTAAATGAGAACTCAAACAAAACGAGCTTGCAGACTCAATAAACATCAGTCACTTGTTCAGGACCTAGAAACGGCTTCGTGTGTTCCTCGACCCCCCCCCCCCCCCCCCCGGCTGAATCGGCAGCTTGCCTTTCCTGATGCTTTCGAATGGCGCCATCTGCACACTTGTGACAATGAGCCACTTTGCCACATGACGCTGAAGTGGTGACTGACAACGCTCAAGTGCACAAGACCAGGCAATGACAGTAATCTTTTGAGTTAGGGATGCTGGAGGTGGAGGCCTCCCAGCAGCTTCTTTTGATGCCCGCCAGTGTTCAGAGCACCAGCAGGAGGAATCTGGGGTGGGAAGAAAAGGCCTGGAGCGTTGGTGCACCTAGGTCACGTCTGGTTTAAACCAGAATGCTAGAATGTCCCTGTGTTACTTCCAGTTTAAACCAGAAATGACACGGAGACACTCTAGCTTTCTGTGAAAACTCTATGGTAAAACCATAAAAAAACATAATTTTTTTTTAAAGAAATGTTATACTGTCCCTAACACGGGGACATTCTAGCATTTCGCAACATGTCTATAGCATACTGTATGGAAACATACATATACATGCATACAGGCATGACAGGCCTCACTCCAATTGCTTCCAGGGGTTGCAGGATGGGACCCCGCAACCCTATTTTGAGGGGAGAAGAAAGTGAGTGCAGCAATCCCCTACAGCAATTCATTCTCTCTGACAGAAAGGCTACCCCCCTCCCTCTCCATTACAGTGTCATGGGTCAGTCAGGAAAGAAGGACTCATCAGGATGAGAGGACTCCTCAGGAGAAGAGAAGTCCTGTGTAGCCAGCTCTGAAGCAGCAGAAGCCAGCGAGCAAGAAGATGAACTGCAGGCTTGTCAGAGTTCACAGCCACAGCTGATGTACAGCCACCAGCATCTACCAACAGGTGAAGCCCAGATGGTCATTACCAGCCCTCCAGTTTCACCCACACCCTTTGAGTGCCAGAGACAAACAAGACTTAGAATGGAGCTACAGAAGCAGGGTTGCCAGGTCCCTTACCTCAGCTGGTAGGGCCTCAAAACCATAGAGTTTGCCCAAATACCAACACGTTCCCTGTGTGACGTTTCTGGCGTGATGACATCCCTCCCAGGCGACATCATCACATCGGGGCCAGTACTTCTGGTTTTACCCAAAAATGTCATTTGGGGGATGAACTCCCCCCCCCCAGCTAGCTGGCCAGTGGCAGGGAAGCCTGCTCCAAATTGGGGGACTCACTTCCTGGATTGGAGAGCTGGGATCCCTATCCAGGAGAGAAGACAAAGTGCATGTCTCCTGGCCCAATGCCACTTGCTTGCCGATGATGAGTAGCTGCAGGATTACTCCCAAGCAGTTGGCTGCAAGTAAGACCTTGCAACGGATGCCTACGAAAGCCAGTCAAGGGAGACTGCTTGGTGTGGAAGCAACAAGTCACCACCTGGTGGACTCTGTGACCACAGCTCCTGATTCTGCTCCACTCCAGTGACCTTTGGACTTGGATAATGGACCTGCTTACTCCTGTTTGTTTATCACATTTATACCCTGCCCTCCCTGCAATGCAAACTCAGGGCAGCTCACAGTCAATATATAAATACAATTAAAACCATAAAATCATATAAAACAGTTCCATTATTACACAATACAAAAGTGCTGAAGATGGTTATTCAGGATGGCTTATCTTCATCAAGTGCTGGAGACGATTATTCCGGATGGCTTGTCTAATCTTTGAGATTCGCTCTGCTCACGGTCTTCCTGGGGCACAGGCTAGATATTGAAGACCAGGGCTCTATAGCGGCAGCAGCCCCCTAACTAAAAGCCTGGCAGAAAAGCTCCGTCTTGCAGGCCCTGCGGAACTGGCAAAAGGTCCCGCAGGGCCCTGATCTCCTCTGGGAGCTCGTTCCACCAGGATGGCCTTGGACTGCCAGACCTCGCTTTCTGGACCATGCTCTGAACTGGACTCTGCTCTCTGGTAACTGACCTTCTGGACTGAATCTTGACTCTGACTTGGCTCGCACCTAGACTCTGCCTTACACTGATATGGACTGAAGGAGGCCTGCACAACCTGAAAGCAACCTATCAGCCTTGCATCATGGCCTGTAAGGTGTTTGATGACCCCCTGGGGCTGAAGCCTGGAAAAGCAGGAGAAATGGAGCTTCACTGCACTTCCCAGAGGCCTACCAGACATAGACGTAGGCTGCGTTTAATTCTGAGGGTCAAAAATCTGGAGGCCTAGCCCTGGGCCCCGGAACTCAGCGGCTCCCCATCTTAGTGTTACACTGATGCCAGCCCTGAATTTTCTACATCAGAAGAAGCTTTTCTCGATCAAACAAAATCATCCTCCCTGGAAAGAAGACGTAACAAAAGAGAGTCATAGGATCCAACTTAGCTGAAGAGCTAGATAGAAGTTCAGGAGCACCTTAGAGACCAACCAGATTTCAAGAGTCGACGCTCTATTCGTCAGGTACTTAGTGGAACGAAGTCAAAAGATCCAGCCCAAAGCATCTATATATCTAATAGCCAAGGCTCCCCCTGCGTGCGGATATCTAAATCCGCACATCAGGGGCACCTAGGGGGCAAAGAGATTTTCCTGCACACTTGGGGGACTCTCCAGGTGTGCAGAAAAATCCAAAAAGTTTAAAAAATGATACGTGGGATATTTAAATCCCCCCCCCCCAAAGTAAAAGAGCATTCCCTGCGCATGCACAGAGAATGCTCTGGGAACTCTGCAGCTGGCCGGCAGTTGGGAGGCATCCAGCCTCGACCCTGGTACCACGGGGGGGGGGGGAATCGGAGGTGGGCTCAGCAGCTTGGAGGTATCCAGGCCTCGCCGCCGGTGCCCATGGGGGGAGGTCGGTGGGCCCAGGCCTCACCACCGGGGCCCGTGGGGAAAGGGAAATTGGCAGGACCGGGCCTCATCACCAGGGCCCGTGGGGGGGTTGGCGGTGGGCTCAGCGGCTGAGAGCCACTCAGGCCTTGCCACCGGTGCTGGGGGGGAGAAGCTCACCTGCGGGTGCTTCCTCCTCCTCAACATTAAGCTCCTTCTCTCCCCCCCCCGTGAGTATCGTGGGTCCTCCTGCTTGTATGATCTAACTCCGAGCAATACTTGCCGTGTAGCTTTGCAGCCACTCCATTTGAATCACCAGTGAGGGCTATGCAACGACAATGTTATGTCTGAAACCATCCTGGGGTCTGTCCAAGTTGGAGAAAGCGATGATGAAGAATGGAGCAAACATGAGGAAGCGAGCGTCCCTTTGCGGCAACCAACAAGAGCCCCGTCCACTTAAAGGAAACCGCCGCGTGTTCTCGGAAACGCCAGTGTGCATTCCCACCCCTCTTTTAATTAAAAAAATAATTAATTTTAATTAAAAATCAATCTTTATAACGAGAGCAAATATTATTACAGTGCGATCTCTCTCTCTCTCGACAGTTTCACCGCCCTGGAGCCAGCCCTGATTACGTGAACGGAAAAACGGTTTTAAATCACCCCTTTCGGGGTTTGTTTTTCCAGCTCAGTGACAACAATAGACCATTTAGCAATCGCGTACATATTTATGAGCCACGTATACAAACTGCAGTACAGCCTTCGGGGTGTCCCTCCCCCACAGCTCTAGCGGTGATAGAAACCCTAAACCAGGGGTGGCCAACCTGTGGCTCGGGAGCCACATGCGGCTCTTTCACACATATTGTGCGGCTCCTGGCAGGGCGGCTGGGAAACAAAGGGGAGGCATGCTTTTTCTCCCTCCCTTCCTTCCTTCCTTCCTTCCTTCCTTCCTTCCTTCCTTCCTTCCTTCCTTCCTTCCTTCCTTCCTTCCCTCCTCCCTCCCATCTATTTGCTTTCCTAGTTTCTCTCTCTCTCTCTTTCCACTTCTTTAATTCTTTCCATCTCTCTCTTTTTCTCTCTCTCTCTCAATATCATTAGCAAACAAGTAATATCATTATCAATAACCGGTTTTCCTCGTTTGTTTTTATTTTTGGCAGTCCCATTTAACATTAAAAAGCAAATTTGCATATTTTTAAAAATAAAAACGTGTGTGTGATATTTGTTCCTGTCTTGCGGCTCTCAGACAACTCTATGTGGCTCTTACGTTTATTCTATGTGGCTCTTACGTTAAGTAAGGTTGGCCACCCCTGCCCTAAACTGACACGCATCAATCTAAGTTAGTCTTGTGAACACAAGCACACCATCCCACTCACAAAGTCCGTTGCGGAGGCTGGACCCAGAAAGAACACATGGCTAGTAGCAACAGCTGCCTGATGAACCAAAGAGGACATGGCCATCAAGAAAACCTCCAAGAGAGGATTTCCTTTCGCCAACTTGGGAATTCATTGGCCATGCTGGGGACAGTGGGGCTGGATCCAGACTAAATCTTCCAGTGGCAGAATAGAACGTCTCTGCTTCCCACTGACGGAGGTGTCGTGGCTACAGTGTCAGAATGTGGTGGTGGAAAGTGCTGTCAATTCACAGCTGACATGGTGACCTTGTAGGGTTTTCAAGGCAAGAGACGTTCAGACGTGGTTTGCCACTGTGTGCCTCCGCATAGCAACCCTGGTATTCCTTGGACTTCTCCCATCCAAATGCTAGCCAGGGCCGACCCTGCTTAGCTCCTGAGATCTGATGAGATCAGGCTAGCCTGGACTGTCCAGATCAGAGGAAAGTGCTGGACTAGCATCCCAGAAATCCAGGTTCAGAATCCTACTCATGCCATAGAAGTTTGCTGGGTGCTCTTCAGCGAGTCACTCTGGCCCTTTTCGCATTACTGTTCTAAACTGGATATTTGTTGTTGGTCCAGTTTTGAGTAAAGCGATACAGGGACGGGGGTTTCAGACGACAAATTTCCTTCTGGTAATGAGCCGTCTCTGAAGCACTGCAGTCATTTCAAATAGTGCTGCTTTTCTCCCCGCCCTCTTTTGCTGAGCAATTTTTCTCAGACTTTTTTGGGGAATGTTCTATGTTGAGCGCTGTAGCAATACTTCAGTGCTATATTGGTTTAGTGCTATAGTGCTCAACTTAGAATGTTCCACACACAAAAAAGGCCAAGGAAGACTGAGTGGCAAAAAGGGGGGGGGGGGGGGGAGAAGCAGCACTGGAAGAAGAAGAGGAGGAGGAGGAGGAGGAGGAGGAGGAGGAGGAGGAGATTGGATTTATACCCCACCCTTCACTTGGAGTCTCAGAGCAGCTTACAAACTCCTTTCCCTTCCCCTCCCTGTGAGGTAGGTGGGGCGGAGAGAGCTCTGAGAGAACTGCTCTTTTTCAAGGACAGCGCTGACAGAACTATGGCTTGCCCAAGGTCATCCAACAGCTGAAAGTGGAGGAGTGGGGAATCAAACCTGGTTCTCCCAGATTAGAGTCTGCACACTTAACCACTACACCAAACTGCGGACATTTTAAACAGCACACCCCTGCGATTCAGAAATGCAACAAAAAGGTAGAAAACGGAGAAAGCAGTTTCCCTCAAAAGCAGCTCAACCACGCTGGGCTAACCCAATACAAGCGGGTTTGTATGAACAGGTAAATAAACTCTCCTCGGAGCTGGTTACTAAAACAGATCTGTCTGAAATGACGGGAAAAACCCATTGGCAGCCAGTTACTAAATACAAAGGCCATTTGAATAGGGCCACATGCTCTCAGCCAAACCTACCTCACAGGGCTGTTGTGAGGATAAAACAGAGGAGAGGAGAACGATGTAAGCTGCTTGGGGTCCCTGCTGCAGCGAAAAATGGGATATAAAATAAATAAATAAATAAAATCTCCACAAAATACTGCTCCCGGGGGACAGGGGAATTTGTGGGAATTGCCATTTTAGTCTGGCTTCAACCCATAATCTTAAAAAAAAAAAAAAAAATTTTGTACCCTGCTTTTCTATCCCCCCCTTCATGGGGACTCACAGTGGCTTAGATCGTTCTCTTCTCCGTTTTATTCTCACAACAAACCTGCAAAGTAGGTTAGCCTGAGAGAGTGCGACTGGCCCCAGCAAGCTTCCAGCGGACAAGTGGGGATTTGAACTAGTGTCTCCCAGATTTTAGTCCATCCCTCTCAACCACTACACCATACTGGCTCTCTCATGACGTATGTTTGTGCACATTACATCCCACTTCACTTTCAGTGGGGATCCCCGAACTCCTGCATCATGAGATGTATTTAGATTGGCGACAGCAAGTTCAAATACACTATTGGCAATGGCGGGGACACCGAATATTTTTAAAATTGAAAAAAGCGTTCTCTTTCTTTGTGCCCATATGTTTGCTCCTTTCGTTTCTTCAAACTTATGTTGTTGACACTTTGCGTTGTTATTTCTGTTGTAACTGTGTAGGGCTGTGGTGGGAAAGCAATTGTCTCTTTGGGAGAAACAGCCAGCATAAGCAAAGTGCTTAATATACCACGTTTCCAGCTTGGGACTTCCTAATTCTGCTTCAGTCGAGGAAAGAGTTACGTTTTTAAGCAGCCATATAATTAACTTCAGGGAGGGAAGTGTGTGCGCACACGAAAGCTTACCCCTTGACTAAAACTTTGTTGGTCTTGAAGGCACCACTGGGCTCAAATGTTGTTCTGCTGCTTCAGACCAACACGGCTACCCACCTGATTCTATTGCCACTTCCAGCTTCTTACCAGGAAGTGACATCACAGCATGGCGTGACACTCTAGGAATTTTCCAAATCTCTATGGTAAAAAAACATAGTAACACTGATACACCCCACAATGTTGATTTTATTCATGTATTTATAACATTTCTATGCTGCTTTCCCACCAAATTCAGGGTCCCCACAGTAGCAGACATGAAAACGTTTTGAGCACTAAAATATTTCAGACATCAAAAAAAACCCCATCCAAAATACAAAAATATTTAAAAATTAAGTCAAACGAAAAACAATATAAACACAGAAAAATATATACACATAAGAACACACAAACAGGGAGGTGGGATAATAACAGTTAGTGAGGGGATGCCAAAAAACAAAACAAAAACCCTTTGCCTGCTGGCAAAAAACGACAATAGAGGGGGACAGACAAATCTCTCTGGGGAGGGAGTTCCAAATTTTCCATGCCACAACCAAGAAGACCCTTTCTCTGATGCCAATTGAATACTGGCTGCCAAATGAATACTGGATCCATTTCAAGGTTATGGTATTATGCGTCCCGGGACCAGCGTTATCTATGGGACTGTCTCTCCCCATAGGTGACCAGTAGAGCAGAGGTTCCCAAACTTATTTGGCCTATCGCCTCCTTTTCAGAAAAAAGAATTACTCAGCGCCCCCCTGGAAATCTGCCTTCAAGAAGTGGACAAAAAGATGCAGGTGGAGTCCACCACGATCCACGCAGCCAGGCAGGCCAAGGCAGGCACAGAGCAGCAGCAGCAGCTGAAGGCCTGAAGCCAGAGGCCAGCAGCAGCCACCACATGAGAGCCCAGCAGCAACACCAGCCTTACAAGGGTGCACGTGCATTTGCAATTTGCAAATGCATGGCTGTGGTTGGCTGTGGGGACCCCTCTTCACCTCCCCCTCCCTCCCTGATCCCAGGGAAGACCAGGAGAAGACAGGAAAAAGGTTCTAGATTCCTCATTCTTTATGCTTCCACCCCCCCCTTATTTTTATTCAACACCCCCGAATTGCACCCAAGGCTCCTACCACCCACCTGGATTGTTCCAGTGCCCCCCAGGGGGCGGTATTGCTCACTTTGGGCACCAGTGCTGTAGAGTCTTGCACTCTGCAAACCAACACCTTCTGGTAGTCCCTGGCCTGAAAGACATCCGTTTAGCCTCAACCAAGGCCAGGGCTTTTTCTGCCCTGGCCCTGACCTGGTGGAATACCCACACACCCAAGATCAGGGCCCTGTGGGATTTATTACAGTTCTGCAGGGCGTGGAAAATGGAGCCTTTCCACCAGGCCTTCGGTTGAGGCAGCGAACATCCAATCCATTCCAGCCTCCCCTGCACACGATCTTTGTCACTGTGTTCCGTCCAAACCGACCCTGCTAGAAGACTGTCAACTGCAGGAGGCATTCGAATTCTCCGTCTTGTTGCCATCGTTGCTACCACTTGTTCATTTTAAACTTACTTTAGTTCTTATGTTAAATGTTTTTACGGCTGTTACCCTATATATTGTTAGATCAAGAAGAAGTGAGCAGTGACTCACGAAAACTCACACCCCACCACATATTTTGTTAGTCTTTAAGGTGCTACCGGACTCTGGCTCTTTTCTACTGTGAAGTGTCACTACCCACCATGAGCCTGCTTGCGGGATAGGGCAGGAGAAGGAAGGAAGGAAGGAAGGAAGGAAGGAAGGAAGGAAGGAAGGAGGGAGGGAGGGAGGGAGGAAGGAAGGAAGGAAGGAAGGAAGGAAGGAAGGAAGGAAGGAAGGAAGGAAGGAAGGAAGGAAGGAAGGAAGGAAGGAAGGAAGGAAATTCTCGGGTCGCCATCCATCTAGACTTAGATGGAGGGAGTGCTGGAGCAGAGGCCCCTGATGACAGCTGGATTGGTCAGATAGGTTCATATGGGAGTGGGCAATACTTCAGGTATGCCAGTCTAAAGCTGTGCAGGGTTTTAAAGGTCAATACCAGCACCCTTGAATGTGGCCCAGAAGCCACATTGGGAGACAGTGTAGATGGAACAAGACTGGTGCAATATGGTCTCTAGGACTAGTCAGCATTCTGGCTGCAGCATTCTGTACTAACTATACCTTCCAGACAGACTTTCAAGGGCAGTCCTACATAGAGCACACTGGAGTAATCTAAGTTGGATGTTAGCAGAGCATGCAACACACTGGCAAGATCTTTGCTGCTCAGGAAGGACTGCAGCTGGCTCACCATCTGAAGTTACCATAATACTTGCCCCCCAATTCTCCCGAGGGTCGGGCCAGCAGCCTTACTTGGGAACACTGCTTTTTTTTCGAATTCCAAACACATAATCAGTATTACCATATAGGGTGTAAGGGTCAAGAGAACATGAGAACTGGGGATCGTGGGGAATGTCTGCTTGGGGCACTTCAGGATCCTCCTACCAAGGGAGGGTTGCCAGGTCCTCCCTGGTAACTGATGGGGGGCAGGGGGGACTTACCCGTGGCAGGGGAGGCCCAGGCCAGCAACCTGGCAACATCAGCGACAATGTGGTGATGTCACTTCTGGCACACACCGGAAGTGACAGCAGCACTCTCTGGTATCTGAGCAAAACTCTATGATTTTAACATAGAGTTTTGTTCAAATATCAGAGTGTCCCTGGAATCACTAGTGATATGCTGACATCACTTCCAGGTGCACAGGGAGTGACGTCAGCAAGTCAGGACACTGTTGGAGCCCCCCATTTTTCACGCCGCCACCCCCACTGATCGCACCGGGGGCGGCAGCTGAGGGCAGGGGTCCCCTTCTTCTGTCACTAGGGTGATGTCATTTCCTATGTACCTTTTCCCCACCAATGTAATTTCTCCTCAGCTGAGTGAGCCAGCCAGTCAAGCTCCTTCATCTTCGACTGCTAAAATTATGATACGAAAAGTATTTCTACCCAGTCAACTCTGAAGTGCTGGCACATGAGAAACAGCTCTTTATCCATCCCACCCCCACCCCGAAAACAAGGGGCATTGGTGATTAATATACAAAGTGTGCTTCAAATGATGGGCTTGCGTTTCCCCCCCTTCACAACAATTCTTTTATGTAAACCGCCCAAGTTCAGCAGTGAAAATCGAAGGTAAATAATTACTTGAGATGTGGTGGGGTGAGGGGGTGAGACCATAAACAAGTTAATTAATTCTTTAAACCAGATTACCTCAAATAATGAGCATGTTCCAACTTCTGGAGAAAACGTCACAGGCTCATTAGCCCAGTTCATTCTGCTTCTTCTTAGAATACTGAAACTTGCGATCGTAAACACAGGAACACATGAAGCTGCCTTACACTGAATGAGACCATCGGCCCATTAAGGTCAGTATTGCCTATTCAGGCCGGCAGCAGCTCTCCAAGGTCTTGGGTGGAGGTCTTTCATATCACCTACTACCTGATCCTTTCTACTGCCGGGGATTTAACCTGGGACCTTCTGCATGCCAAGAAGATGCTCTACCACTGAGCCCTTTGACACCATCTTTCTCCTCATAGGCACAATTATTTGCGGCTTAATTTTTGTGTGGTATTGAGACCTATTGTATTGTGAACTACATACTGTTTTAACGAGGTGTCTTTATCTGTTTTAGGGAGGACAATGATCTTCACCTGGTTCCAGGATAAGGGGACGGGGTGATTTTCTAGAACTCTGTTGAACAGTTTGGTAATAATTTGCACGAGCTTAGGTTGACTAGTTTTGTAGTATTCGGTGGGAAAGCCATCTGGTCCCGGGGACTTGTTGTTCAAACCCTTCAATAAAACAGTTAAAAAAAAAGAAAAGAAAGTACATACTGTTTTTATTGGAACTCTGTAATGTGATGATCTGTATTTGGCATGTGACAGTTTACTGCCACTGATCTGCGTTGGTATCGGAGGTTAAATTTTCAATAAAAACCTTTTAAGAAAAGAAAAAGCAAAAATTCCCCTTCTCATTGGTATCTTCCTTGTGCTTTCAAGATGGGCCCAGAAAATGTGTCCAACTTTTTTTCAAAACCTCTTTTTCTCGAGGAATGTGCAGGTTTTCCGGGACACCTGAAAACATTGGGGAGCAATAAAAAAAAAGACCCATCTTGTGGTTGCACCCAGCACACTGTGTCACCATTCCAATGGAACTCGCAGGCTCAAAAAGGTTGGGGAACCCCAAACTAATCCTACTTGGAATTAGTGTTCCCTCTAAGATGAGTTAGTGTGAGCCAGCTCACAGTTTTTTAGCCTCCGGCTCTCACATTTTTGTCTTAGCTCAGGAAGGATGGCTCCAGAGCAAAGTAATTTATGCAGCAGCCAAATTGTTTGCTCACAACTTTAATGCCAGTAACTCACAAAGAAGAATTTTTGCTCACGAGACTCAGAGGGAGCACTGCTTGGAAGTAGGAACTAATCCTACTTGATATGGAAGATACTATTTCCCAGGGGTCACGTCGTAGAAAAAGAGGTGCAGGAGCTCATTAGCATAACTCATTAGCATAACTTATTTGCATATGCCACACCCCCTGACATCACCGGAAGTATGTCAGAAGGCAAGGAAGAGAAAGAGAGCAAAAGAGCTGGCAGAGAGGGGGCAGCTACTAATCCAAGCCTCCGAAATACCACTATTCTGGGAGGATAGCTTCAGTGGTGGCTGAAGCCTTCAGAAGGCTGGTCGGAGGAACAAGGATGTTTCCAGGGAACGAGGTCATTTTGCTGCAGCCATGACACAAGCAGGCATTCCCCCACGGGGTGGGGGTGGGGGCTGGCACCAACTCCCGGAGCTAAGCTTTCCCGAGCTCCTGCTCGAAATGACCCCTGCTATTTCCAGGGACAGATCTTATTTTCCAAAATACAAAAGAGCAGGGGTCCTTTAGTAGAAAAAGATGTCCAGGAGCTCATTAGCATAACTCATTAGCATAACTCATTAGCATATGCCATGTCCCCTGACATCACCAGAAGTGTGTCAGAAAGGGAATGTCAGTTTCAACCCCATTATACCCTATGGGCCATTGAAACCAATGGCAAAAACTCATAGGGTATATGAGGGGCTGGAGGAAAGGGGGTTTGAGGGAGAGGCTCCAAACTTGCAGGGTAGCTGCTGGGGCCTCTCCTTGAAATACCCACCAAGTTTCAAGAAGATTGGACCAGGGGGTCCAATTCTATGGGCCCCCAAACAGGTTGTCCCATCCCCTTCATTGTTCTCTATGGTGGGAAAAAATGTTAACTTTTTTCCTCCCATAGAGAACAATGGAGGGAATGGGGGCAAACTGTTTGGGGGCCTGTAGAATTGGACCCCCTGGTCCAATCTTCTTGAAACTTGGTGGGTATTTCGAGGAGAGGCCCCAGCAGCTACCCTGCAAGTTTGGAGCCTCTCCCTCAAACCCCCTCTCCTCCAGTGGCTTTTAAAGTTGCCACCGAATTTCGGCAGCAATTCGGCAGCGGGCTGAATCAGATTAGAGAATCTGATTCAGCCCGTGGCTGCCCTAGTGGCCACTCCTGAGCTGGCGGAGCTTCACTCCACCTCGCTCCGGCCCCAACAGACCCCTGGGTATTTCTCTCAGAATTTTATTATTTACAAATGCACCGATTAAATTGGGGGGTTCAGAAGTAAGCACACAGGTAGTCCCCCTGGAGGAGGAGGAGGAGATTGGATTTATACCCCGCCCTTCACTTGGAGTCTCAGAGCGGCTTACAATCTCCTTTCCCTTCCCCTCCCCACAACAGACACCCTGTGAGGTAGGCAGGGCTGAGAGAGCTCTGACAGAAACTGCTGTTTTTCAAGAACAGCTGTGCCAGAACTACATCTTACCCAAGGTCATCCAGCAGCTGCAAGTGGAGGAGTGGGTAATCAAACCCGATTCTCCCAGATTAGAGTCCACACACTTAACCACTACCCCAAATTGGCTGAATATCTTATACCTTGGAAATCTTGTTGGTCTCTAAGGTGCTACTGGACCCGCAGCCTTGGTCCTGCCCCTTCCACAAATGCACTAAAAATGATTACTTTCCAGCCCTTTGTCTCCGTGCATCTGTAATAATGAAGAAATCCATCTGTGGCAGGCATAACTTCACAGAAAATAAAATTAGGTGCCTCAGAATTAGCCTAGCTTCAGGACAATCATGGGAGTTGCAGTGCCAAACGTGAAGGGAACTGGGATATCTTGGCCCAGGTTATTGCTAGACTCTCGTCATTTGCAATGGAAGGGAAGGTTGTCTGTTTGTGGCTGTCATAATTAAGCAGGAAATTAAGCTGTGAGTCTTAAAACTGGCCACCAGTTCCAGGATGATCATGCAAGCTGCAGTGCTAGTGATGAAGGGGATCTGAACATCTTGGCCCATGTGATATCTAGAAAACTCCAACCCTGCTGCTTTCTGCGTCAGAAGCTATGATTCTCTCTGACAGGCATAACTCATCAGAAGAGAAAGCCAGTCATTTCAAAATTGGCCACCAGCTTCAGGATGATCATGGGAGTTGCAGTGCCAAAACTGAAAGAAATTGGAACATCCTCGGCTCAGGTTATTGGAACATCCTTGCTGTTTCCAGTGGAAGTTAGGTACGCGGTGGCCAGCACGGAATCTTGTGGGTGATAGTTGGACTGCTGCTGAAAAGTTTCTGTCCAATAAATTCCGTGTTATTGGCTTTTGGCTTTGAGCGTTATAGAAACTTGATCTATAGCTATCTTAGATAAATAAATCAGTCTCAGCAGCAGAACATACCAGTCAAAGGAAAGAATTAGTGGCTGGCTGATAATCCTGTTTTTATATGGAGTCTGTAGACCGCTCCTCTGTCTATAACACTATGATTTTATCAGTTGCTCGTTCTGAGATCCTTTGGTCCAGATTACTCTTGTATCGATTATTTTGGAATCAAGGGTCTGAGATCTGTGATCTCCCAATATACCGAGATGCCCTGCTTTCCACCCCTGAACAGCCCACAGTGAGCTCTTTTAAACTCCAGGTTGGTAACATTATAGAGCAGTGGTTCTCATACTTCTAAGCTTTACTCTGCTTTTCGGGACCTACTCACAACGTAATTCCATGCTATTTTCCTCCACCTGAACATAAAATATAAGACTCTCTTATCAGTTAACATTGAACAAGGAAATATTTTTTTAGGCTATTTACAAGTGGGTGACCCACAAGACTTGCAGGGCAGGGGAAATCCCACCTTTTCCCACCCTCTCTCAAGATTTGTGAGTCTCCTGTTCGTTATATCTAATTATGAACATGGCCTTAGATGCAGATAATTACATCCACAGATTTTTAATAAGGTCTGGGATTTTTCTGCAAATCTGGGTGCTCCCCGCTGAGTTGGCCCTAATCTTTGGATTTAAGAATCCACATCTACATATTTAGAATTAGATATAGGATAAATATATATTGCATTGCTGAGCAGCAGGCTGTATTTCATTGCCATGTTGCACTACAACATCCCCAATTCACCCTGTTTCACCTCTTCCCTTTATTTATTTATTAGATTTATATCCCACCCTCCTTGTCAGGGCAGGCTCAGGGCATCACAATCCACCTGGAGGAGAGTTGCAACCCACTTTTGGGTCCTGTCACTCGGTTTGGAAACTGCTTCCATGGTGGATTTCTTCTGTCACATGCAGTAGGCTGAAATGGACAAGGCTGAGCGTTTTCCACTATGCAGTGCACCAAATATACAAAGTATTGCTGGGTTCAGAATTCGGCAACCTGAGAAATTAAAGTGTAACATAAAAATAAAATGAAAAAAAGCACATTCTCATTCTTCAGGTGTGACAGACTGTACTTTTTAAAAGCTTAGAAGTGCTGTACAAACAGGTAAAGGATTGTGAAGGGTTAATTCTTCACAGAAACAGAGAGCCTTGAGTCATGGGCTGCTCCAAATGATCTGATTGGTTAGCATCTGCTTTGACTAGTTGCCGTCTATTTGATTGGACTGAAACTCGATTTTAAATTTTATCTTTTAATGTTAATTTTGTTTAATGTATTTGTTCTATTGTTCTATTTGTCTTATTGTTATTATGCTGTTGATTGAAATGCTGTGACCTGCCCTGAGCCCGCATGTGGGGGAGGGTGGGATATAAGTCTAATAAATCAAATCAAATCATCAGCTGCGCAGAGAAAGTCTGAAAAGAGCTGCATGCTGAGGAGAGATTCAATTAGATTTCTTCCTTGACTGAGTTGAGTACTGACACTGTGATTTCAGCCCTACCTGAGAAGAGTCGAGTACTGACAGAATTCAGCCCTGAATGTTTAACAGACAGGAGAACTGGGGGAGAGTTGGTAAGGAAGTTTGGGAAGCAGGTGAAGACTTCCATTCGGGCCAAGGAAAGGGGATAGATCTTCTTGAGAGAGAAAATTCCCTACCCAGTCATACAGGGAGTTCACTCTGAAGAGTGCAGCGATCCCCGGTCTGGTGTGGTCAGAAACTGAAAAGACAGCTAAAAACCCAAGTCAAGTACTGGTGTTTTAAGAGAAGGTATTTGGGTACTTGAAATTGTTCACCAGCCTTTGGGAAACCAAAAGAGTCCGAGAATACCCAGAGAAAGTACGCAAGAGTGTTTGGAAAACACTGGAACAAAAGTCTCTCAAAATAAAAGATTTTAAGTAATTGTGAATAGCTTAAGAAATTCTCATTAGCCTGAAACATAAGAACTAAAGTTTGTGCATGTACTAATTTTACTTCAGGTTTATCCATATTGAGTTACCTCAGAAATTTCAATCCCTGATTTCACCTGACCTTTCCCCTCTGTTATTTTTTAATTTCAAAATGCCTCGAGTACCATTTAAGTTGTTTAGGTTAAAGTGGGCTCCTGATCCTTCCCTCAGGTTCCTGGGCTGAGCCAACAGCCAAAATATTGTACTGTGGCAGGGTGGGACAGCCAGAGTTCTTCAAGAAAGAAGAAAATACATGACTAGGGTGGCTCAGTCAATAAGGGAAAACAGAAACAGAGGGAAAATCTTGCCTCTGAGGGAGGGAAGTGAACAAGCCTGTCATAACAGGGTTTTAAAATGTTTGTATATTTTTGTCCTCCCCTTTTTGTCCTCATGACAACCCTGTGAATTAGATAGGCTGAAGGGATTTCCTGTGGCCAGGAGACAGCCACCATTAGCAAAAAAAAGTTGGCTTAAGTACATACATGTGCTTAGTATATATTCTGCATTTCATAATTTCAGCTTTTCTTTGTGCAGAACATAGATAGTTTCTGAAATTGCAGAGCATAAGCAGGTCTGGAAATAAGGGTAGCTGTGGTCTGCGGGTTTTTGGTGGTGAGCTGAAAAGGGGGAAGAAACTTGCTCCGTATGCCTTTGGTATCTTGCTGCTTCAGTTGAGAAAGAAGGAAGAGAGAGAGAGAGAACAGAAATGCTGCAGGCTGTGGCTTAAGCCTTTCCTTCTGGTATAAACAGGTCCTCAGAGTGGTGGGTGGGCGGCACAAGCATTTATCTGGAGCTAGGGGAGGGCCAAATCTTGGGCCAGAATGTGGCTTAGTGGTAGATCTTGTAAGGAACCCTTAAGGAGTTCCTCCCCCTGTGACTCATCCTGTTTCTTATCAAACTCCTCCTCTCCCCTGCAAAGAAATCCGAATGGGAATGTGGCGCACCCTGCTTCAGTCTAGAATTCACCAAGGAGGCGGTGAGAGATGCACACAGGGGGAGATTTCAAAAAGCTTGGCCTGCAAGATGAGGCTTCGGGCTTCCCCTCAGAGATGGCGCCTTGCTTCAAGGCAGAAGGGAATCCCCTCTTCCTTCTCCACAGAAAGGGCTATTGGCGCATGGTTGCTACGGCTACCAGCTCACAATAGAGGCAAATATTATAATCGCTAATGGTCCGGACAGGCAGCGAAGGAAGCTCCGTCGCCAGTTCCTCATGAGGATGACTAGTATTGCCTTGAAGCAGGTGTTGTTGAGTCTTGGTGTGGATGGCTATGATGCACCAGCCTTAGGATGCCCAGATAACACGAGGAATCTTCAGTAGAAAGGTTTTGGTTTGACTGGCTAGGAAACCAGCCTGGTTGCATTTCCCTCAGCACTGTTACCTCAGACCTATTTACCGAAAGTATTTCTACAAGGGAGGACTTCACACATTTTGCAGTTAGCAGAAGGTTTGGATCATGTGGATCTAAGGTTGCCAACTCTGGATAGGAAAATTCCTGGAGATTTAGGAGTGGAGCCTGGGACAGACAGGATTTGAGGAGGGGAGGGTATAATACCACAGAGTTCACCCTGGTGTAGTCTGGTGTAGTGGTTAAGTGTGCTGACTCTAATCTGGGAGAATCGGGTTTGATTCCCCACTCCTCCACATGCACCTGCTGGATGACCTTGGGCAAACCATGTCAGAGCTGTCCTTGAAAGAGCAGTTTCTGTCAGAGCTCTCTCAGCCCCGCCTACCTCACAGGGTGTCTGTTGTGGGGAGGGGAAGGGAAAGGAGATTGTAAACTGCTCTGAGACTCCTTCAGGTAGTGAAGGGTGGGTTATAAATCCAATCTCTTTTCTTCTTCTTCTCAGCCATTTTCTCCAAGGGAACATCGCTCTCATCTGGAAACCAGTTATAATTCTGGGATATCTCCAGATACCACTTGGAGGCTAGTAACCAGGGCTTTTTTCTGGGGGAACGTGCCGGAACGGCAGAACAGAGTTCCGGAACTTCTTCGACCAATAATTTTGACAGTTCATGAGCTTTCAGTATATAGACTAAAAACGTCATTTCCCCCTTGGGAGTTCCGGCTGGTAACCCTATGTGGATCCATTTTCCCCAGGTGCAAGGGGCCTAGGGTTGTCAACGTCCAGGTGGGCCTGGAGATCTCCTGGAATTACAACCAGCCTCCAAAGTAAACTCTATAGTATTGTACACCACTGAGGTTCCTCCTCTCTCCAAACCTCACTCTCTGCAAGCTCCACCCTCAAATCTCCAGGCATTCCCAACCCAGAGGTAGCAATCCTAATTTATAGGGTTGCCTACCTCCAGGTGGCACCTGGAGATCTCTCACTATTGTAATTGGTCTCCAGACGACCAAATTCAGTTTCCCTGGAGAAAATGGCTGGTTTAGAGGGTAGACTCTATGGCGTTATACCCTACTGAGGTCCTTCCCCTCCCCAGATCCCACCCTCCCCAGGATCCACCCCCAAAATTGCCAAGTATTTCCCAACCCAGAGATGGCTACCCTTCTGTGTGTGTGAGAGAAAGAGAAGAGATTGGATTTACACCCCACTCTTCACTCGGAGTCTCAGAGCAGCTTACAAACTCCTCTCCCTTCCCCTCCCCACAGCAGACACCCTGTGAGGTAGGTGGGGCTGAGAGAACTCTTTCGAGAACTGCTCTTTCAAGAACAGCTGGGACAGAACTATGGCTTGCCCAAGGTCATCCAGCAGCTGCAAGTGGAGGACTGGGGAATCAAACCCAGTCCTCCCAAATTAGAGTCCGCGCACTTAACCACTACACCAAACTATGGCTGTTTATTTGACTGGGGAAATTTCCAGCGGGCCACCTCTCTCAGAGACTTCTACCCATGGTAGGACTGGTAAGGAAGACCACCGCAATACTCAGCTTCACTCTTGTCAGCCCAGCATGGTGGCACCACTGAGGAGGGACATAGACATGTCCGTGCCCAGATTTGCCCTCTGCTGGCTTGGCTGGCTAGGAAGAGTGCAGAGGCACCTCCATTCCCTCTTGCCAACTCTTTGGTTTCCCACAAGTGAGGGGGACATGAAAGTGAGTCTGTTCGCCAGGACTGTTTCGGCCTCCCACAGTCTCCCCCTGGCCTGATGCAAATGGAAGCCTCTTGGATAGGGTTCAGGCCTGTAGCCATAGTGGGGCATTTGGGGGTGGAGCCCCACCAGGGATGAGCCCTGCCCTACCCAGGCATGATGCCAGACCCTCCCCCAGACCCCCACCCCTGCTGTGTCACCTGCTCTTCCAGGGCAGCTCTTGAAGGGAAGGCCCCTAAGTGACCTTCCCAGGGAACTAATCTAATTAATCAGTAATCTGATTAATTTCTCCACTCCCTGGCCCCACCAACCGAAATTTTCTGGCTCAGGGTTGCCAAGTCCTTGTGATTTACCGGTGGGGGGGAGTCCTCCTGGGTCCGGGAGCCTCCCCAGTGCACGCGCCGCGATGATGTCACCCGGAAGTTGGGGTGTTGCCAGGGCGTTGGGGACGTTGGGGCGATTGCTAGAGCATCATCCCGGCAACGTCCCCAATGTGATGACGTCACTTCCGGGTGACGTCATTACGCTGGGGAAGTCATCCTGACTGGATGACTTCGGGGGTGGGGTTCCCCCCACCAGCCGAATGCTGGCTGGTGGATCGGGAACCCCTGTAGCAGGGGATCCCCCGCCCCCCGGGCTGCCTGGCTATAGGCCTGATAGGATTGCCAGATGCCCCCTGGCTACTGTCCGGGGATTGGGGGGGGGGTAAGATTGCCAGCTCCAGGTTGGGAAACTTTTGGAGATTTGGGGATGGAGCCTGGGGAGGACAGGGACTTCAGTGGGGCACAATGCCATAGAGTCCACCCTCCAAAGCAGCCATTTTCTCCAGGGGAACTGATCTCTGTAGTCTGGAGAGGAGCTGTAATTCTGGGGGATCCCCAGGTCCCACCTGGAGGCTGCCGCCCCTATGTCTCACACTAGGGAATTTTTTATTTATTTACATTTATTTAAAACATTTATTAGCTGCCAGAATTTAAAATCACTACTAGGACTGCCAGTCAACTTAACCAAGTGTGGGCCTAAAGTCTCCATGTACTGAAGGATAATACCTCTGTTAGTGGAAACAGATCCAGGAGTTCCACTCTATTTTTGTGCGGGAATAATAATAATTTTTTTGAATCATAAACTCGGAAGAATAATAACATGGAACCAAGGGAGAGAGGGGAAACAATAACGAGACAGAAAGTTACAAACGTAGTGAGATAATAAAATACCAAAGATTTCAAAGGCAAGCTGTTATATTTGGCTATAGAGAATCATGTGCAGGGGTCCTTTCGTAAAAAAAGAGGTGCAGGAGCTCATTAGCATAACTTATTTGCATATGCCACACCCCCTGATGTCACCGGAAGTGTCAGAAGGCCACACACCCCTGACATCACTGGAAGACTGTTAGAAGAAAGGAAGGAAGGAAGAAAGGGAGGGAGGGAGGGGGGAAGGAACGAAAGGAAGGAAGGTAGGTAGGTGGGGGAAAGAGAGAAGAAAGGAAGGAAGGAAGGAAGGAAGGAAGGAACAGGAAGGTAGGTAGGTAGGTGGGGGAGAGAGAGAGAGAAGAAAAAGAAGGAAGGAACAGGTAGGTAGGTAGGTGGGGGGAGAAAGAAAGAAAGATAGAAAGGGAGGGAGGGAGGAAAGGAACAGGAAGGTAGGTAGGTAGGTAGGTGGGGGGGAGAAAGAAAGAAAGAAAGAAAGAAAGAAAGAAAGA
Organism: Lepidodactylus listeri; assembly: GCA_029233225.1. Lineage (NCBI taxonomy): Eukaryota > Metazoa > Chordata > Lepidosauria > Squamata > Gekkonidae > Lepidodactylus > Lepidodactylus listeri. The sequence continues at coordinate 178,673,655 of JARCFY010000001.1, read as the reverse complement.
AAGAAAGAAAGAAAGAAAGAAAGAAAGAAAGAAAGAAAGAAAGAGACAAACAGACAAGGTGCTTCTCTCCCCCCCTTTTGTTTGGGCACTGGGGCCCAGCTTTTCTCTCCCTCCCTCCCTCCCCCCCCCAGGAATGGTGAGGGGGGGATGGGGGCTCCTTCCTGGGGACATTGAGCAGGAATGGGTGGGTGGGAGGGGGTTTCTTTGCACGGGGGGTGGGTGGGAGAGGGTTTTTTTGACATTGCGCAGGAATGGGTGGGTGGGAGGGAGGGAGTTTCTTTGCGTGGGGTGGGTGGGAGAGGGGTTCTTCCCCGGGTGTCTCAATTGGGGGGGGAGGAGGGAAGAGCCCCCCGTCCCCGGGAGTCTCAATTGGGGGGGGACGAGGGAAGGGCCTTCTCGGGGACGGCGGAGCACCGGTGCTGCCGTCCCCGGGAGTCTCAATTGGGGAGGAGGAGGGAAGGGCCTTCTCGGGGACGGCGGAGCGCCGGCGCCGCCGTCCCCGGGAGTCTCAATTGGGGGGGGGAGGAGGGAAGGGCCTTTCCGGGGGGAGCGGGGCTTTGACAGGGGGAGGGCGGGGGGCGGGGCTTTAAGTGCCCGCCCCCCCGCCGCCTCTCTCCCGGAGCGGCGCTCCGGCGCGCCCCGGCCCCAATGGAGCCCTGCAAAAGAGAGCCATGGAAAGGGCAGAAGCGGCCATTAGGGAAGGCAGGCCCGCAAACCACTTACAGGGGCTTTGTGACCCGTTTTTAGGTCGGGACCGAAAGGCTGGGAAACACTGTCCTAAACACCTCCTTCAGCAGCCCTTTCCAAAGGACGGGTATCACCACCGAAAAGGCCATTGATCTTACAGAGGTCAAATGGTTTGCAGAAAGCCAGAAGAGCGGGCGCTTTCGTTTTCTACGAAAACGATTACTGGAATTTATTATTGAGCAATTTGGGATCTCCCTCCACTCCCCGAGCGTCCCCATTTCTGGAAGACAGATTCAGGCAGACAGTCATCTTGGTCTAAAGCAACAGAACAACGGTTGAGGCCAGTGGGCCCCTTTAAGACCAACGAAGTTTAATTCTGGGTATCAGCTTTCACACTTCATCAAATACATCAGGTACATCTCATGGAAGCTTATACCCAGAATTAAACCTTTGTTGGTCTTAAAGGTGCCACTGGACTCAAACTCCCACCCCCCATTTCTGGAACGTTTCTCCTCTTCTTTTTTACATGGTGGGAGCTGATTTCATTGTCCTCCCCCACCCCCATACTCATTCCACTCCCTGTTGCATTCCTCAGCCAGCCCCTGTTAGCATCAATTCGTAAAGCAGCGGACGGGACACAGATCCTCCATTTGCGGAGGTTTCTGACGGCCCACCAGCTGCTCTGAGTGCGTTCCAATTAACGTCCCTACCCTTTAGCACGGGCTTGTTTACTGTGGATTTGCCAGAGTGTGGGCTGGGGGCAAAGCCACAGCCCTTTCCATCTGTTACGCGATAAACGCCCGGAACACTGTGAGGTCCGGCGTCCTTGTCATGGCAACCCTGGTTCATTTCAGGACAGGATGCAGGGAAACCAGCGCCGCAAAAGTATGGTAAATAAACCAGAGTGCTTTGGAGCACATGAAAATGGCTTGTTTTTAATACTTAATTAAGTAGAGGGATACATCCATATATCTGAGTTTAGAAGGTGGAACTTTAGGGTCTGTAGGCATGGGTAGCAGATGTCCTGGTTACATATAGATTAGATTACTGCAATGTGTTCTACACGGGGCTGCCCTTGAAGAGTGTTTGGAAGCTTCAGTCGGTACAAGACGCAGCAGCCAGGACATTGACTGGAGCGGGTCACAGGGATCACATCAGTCCAGCCTTGGCCCATCTACACTGGCTTCCAATTTGTTTCTGGCCACAATTCAAGGTGCTGGTCTTGACACTTCAAGGCACTATATGGTTTAAGACCGGCATACCTGAAGGACCGCCTACTCCCTTATGAACCTGTCCAACCACTATGGACCTCTTCAGAGGCCCTGCTTCGGGTACCTCCGCCAGTTTGGTTGAGTGGTTAAGTGCACGGACTTTAATCTGGGAGAAACGGGTTTGATTCCCCACTCCTCCACTTGCAACTGCTGGATGACCTTGGACAAGCCATAGTTCTGATAAGAGCTGTTCTTGAAAAAGAGCAGTTTCTGTCAGAGCTCTCTCAGGTCCACCTACCTCACAGGGTGTCTGTTGTGGGGAGGGGAAGGGAAAGGAGTTTGTAAGCCGCTCTGAAACTCCCTTGGGTTGTGAAGGGCGGGGTATAAATCCAATCTCCTCTTCTTCTTCTTCTGAGATTAGGATGCCAACCTGGGGGAGGGCCTTCTCGGTCATGGCCCCAAACCTCTGGAGCTCACTCCTCACGGAGATTCTTCTGTCCCCTTTTGTTGCTGTCTTCCACCAGCGAGTGAAGACTTTTTTGTTGTTTAATTTGGCATTCCCTCAATGATCTCTCCTTCCTAAACAACATCTTTACATTTTATGTGTATTTTAATTCTGCTTTTTTAACTCTCCTTTTCAATTGTTTTAATGATGGGTTGGTTTTAATGGCTTTATAACATGATTTTATCATGTATGTTTTCAATTGTTAACTGCCGTGGTGGCCCTTTTAGGGGCAGAAAGGCAGGATACAAGTTTTGTACATAAAAACAAATAATAATAACAGATGAGGAATCATGTCTTCCTTCCATCAACCTCTTCTATCCAGCTTGATCCCGCCCCCAACATAAACTGTCCTTTACTATCATTCAGTATCACAGTGCTGCTAAGATGTGGCTGGAAAACACACAGAATCATAAAGTTGGAAGGGACCTCCAGGGTCATCTAGTTCAACCCCCTGCACAAGGCAGGAAATTCACGAATAACCTCCCCACCACACCCCCCCAGTGACCTCTGTTCCATGCCCAGAAGATAACAAAAAACCTCCAGGATCTCCAGCCAAATTAGCCTGGAGAACAACTGCTTCCTGTCCCCAAAGTGGCAACCAGCATTTCCCTGGGCATGTAAGAAAGGGCCACGAGAACTCTGGATGGCCAGCCATGGGGCATAGAGGCCACGGCCTTCGCCTGATGTTGCCCCCTGGCTGTGGGATCCAGAGGCTTAGTGCCTCTGAATGTGGAGGCTTAGTGCTTGAATCCAGAGGCTTAGTGCCTCTGAATGTGGAGGTTTCCCTCAGTCACCATGCCTATTAGCCACTGACAGACCTCTCCTCCATGAACCTATCTAATCCCCTTTTAAAACTGTCTGGGAATGGCCTCCAGAGATACAAATGCAGCCCAGCTGTAGACAGCTGTTTCCAAGGGCGTGCTTTCCCTCTCCAGACAAATCACCACCAGCAGCCCTCACAGGGCTCCTGTCCCACGTGCAATTTCACGCAACATGCCACGTTCCAAGGGGAAAGAAGCCACCGAACCCTGCCCAATGCTAAACGGTGGGCTCACTCACTGCCTGCGCTGAGTCTGCCCCAGTCAATGTATCAAACACGTTAACCTCAATGCCAGAAGCTTTTAAAAGTTGTTTTGGAAGTCTGAAGCCCAGCTTCTCTCTTCAAGTGGTGGTGGAAAGTGCTGTCCGGTTGCCGCTAGCTCATGGCAAACCTGTTGGGTTTTTGAGGCAAGAGAAATTCAGAAGTGGTTCGCCATTACCTGCCTCTGCGTAGCAACCCAAGGACTTCCTTGGTGGTCTCCCATTTGAGTACTGACCACAGCGGATCCTGCTTAGTTTCCAAGAACTGGTGAGCTTGGACCATTGTGCACAGGTGTACAAAGATCAGAAAATGCATACAGTAGCTTGTGTGTAACTTTTAAAAGATGTGAAATATAATGGTTTGATTTTATGTAAACCTTGCGTATTCAGGTTGCTGACTGTAATTGTGGTTGGGACAAAATTAAAAGCTGACTAGGGTGGTTGTCAAACTTGCATAATGAACTAGGAAAGGGAAAATACAGACTGATGTATAAATTTTTTTACCTTGTACAATTTAAACCTCCGACATTTAAAATTTTTAGAATCCTTTTTATAATCTCAGATGCTATTATGCTTTATAATTTTAATTGCTCTTTTATCTGTTACTTACTTGTTTTTATTGTGCCACTTGCTGGTCTAGGACCGTAATAAATAGATTGATTGATTGGTCGGAGCCTTCTCACATAGGTAAAGGTTTCCCTTGCGTGAATGCCAGTCGAGTCCGACTCTAGGGATGTGGTGCTCATCTCTGTTTCCAAGATGGAGAGCCAGCGCTGTCCGAAGAAGTTTCCATGGTCATGTGGCCGGCATGACCAGACACTGAGGCGCACGGAATGCTGTTGCCTCCCCATCGAAATGGTACCTATTTATTTACTTGCAATGTCTTGCTTTTGAACTGCTAGGTTGGCAGGAGCTGGGACCAGAGACGGGAACTCACTCCGTCATGCAGCATTCGGGTCCCGAACTGCTGAACTACTGACCTTCCGGACTGCGGTTCAACGTCTTAGCCACTTGAGCCACTGCAGCCCCTGGCCTTCTCACATACCCTCCCCTTATCAAGGAAACTGGATAAGGGCTACAGCCAACTGCATGGCAGGAACAGACACCAGAAGGGGAGGAAAAGATTTATCATGACATTCAAGCTACTGTAAAAAATTCCCAGTTCTTGTGAATATTTTTAGCAATGGCAAATATGCGTCCCTCTTTTTAGTGATTTCCCCCCCCCCCCCCCCAAAGCATGTTGCTGGGATCAACAACCCGGAGAACTAATTGTGCCAAAGAAGGCTGGGGGGAAAAAAGAATCAAAATGAAATTGTTAGCTTCTAATTTTAAGACCAAAAGTGCTAAATACTCAGCCAGTTCTAATTTTAAGCAAACTAAATTATTTTTAACTCGAATCCTCCACTGCTTTTAGTTCGGTTTACATGGTTGCACTTAAAAAAAAATAATTATGTGGTTTTACTGGGAAAGCTCCATCATGTACGAGATATAAATACACTATGTTTGGTATTATACATATATATTGATATAAATACAGCCAGTTTGGTCTAGTGGTGTAAATGGGTGGACTCTAATCTGGGAGAACCGGGTTTGATTCCCCACTCCTCCACTTGCAGCTGCTGGATGATCTTGGGCAAGCCATAGTTCCGTCACAGCTGTTGTTGAAAAAGAGCAGTTTCTGTCAGAGCTCACAGGATGTCTGTGGTGGGGAGGGGAAGGGGAAGGAGTTTGTAAGCCGCTCTGAGACTCCCTTGGGTAGTAAAGGGCGGGGTATAAATCCAATCTCCTCCTCCTCCTCCTCCTCTTCTTCTTCTCCCAAATTGACTAAATGCTCAAGTTAGGTTTCTCTATTCAAACGAGATTTTAAAACCCAAAGTTCCAGAACGTGTTGGGCAAGGTGAACTGAGCGAAAGGAAGAAAGAGAGGTAAAAGAAGAAAGGCAGATGTTTTGAGCCTGCTGATAAAACGAAATTTCTTATTATTGCTTTGCACGTTCCCTGAAGGACGAGAAGCCCACGGCAAACTTTACAATCAGTTTCCTTCGAATGAGAAGTGGAAGCCCTGGGTAGTCATATTCAAATATACAGGCGGATTTGGCATTCTGGGAGAGGTACAAGCAGAATTAGCTCTCAATTAGAACTGCAAAGGTCTGTCAGCCCCACAAAGTTAACACGGCAGAACTCACACAACTAAAAATCTCAGCATTACAAACTGAGTCTTATTGCCTCCAAACCAAAGCAGCATCTTTGGGATGTCAACAGATATATCTCCACATCCTTGAAGGCTAGAACCTGGAGTTATGTTGTGTATTTTTCTCTTCCAAAAGAAAATGAAACCAAAAAGATTATCAGATTTTGCTCCAGGTACCAGCTTTCAAGAGTGTAGAGAAGGTAAGCAATTCTCTGAATAATGAATGCCGGGCACTCCAAGGGTGAAGTGGAAACATCTTGACAGGAGGCTGAGACCCAGAGGCTAGTCAAGAAAGTGCATTGTTGGTGCACAGGCCTGAGGCCCCTCTTCAGCCCTTGAAAAGAAAAGAGGTGTGTAACATCTGCCCGTGCGATTGATGAATAATAAGAAGCCTGCGGTTGCCAGTGATCAGTTGGCAACCAGTGAGAGTCTGGGGGAACAGGGACACCATCAGCCAAAAGCATTCCATTGTTTCTGAAAAAAAACCTGGAAGTGACACCACGCTCTTCTAGGATTTGTGGAAAACTCTATGGCAGGTGTGGCCAAACTCGTTACACACAAGAAACGACAGACGTTTGAGAGCCACAAGACATGAACAAATATTAAACACAGGTTTTTTATTGAAACTGCCAAATATAAAAACAAAAGGGGTAACAACAGATATTGATATGATATTTATTTGTCCAATGATATTTATTTGCTAATGATATTTATGATATTTATGTGTCCAAGAGAGAGAGAGGTGGAAGGAAAGAATGGAAGAGGTGGAGAGAAAGAGAGGGAAAAACAAAGAAAGCAAACAGATGGGGATGGGATGAAGGAAGAGAGACAGAAAGAGAGAGAGAGAGCAAATAGATGGGGAGGCTCCTGGGAGCCGCACAATATGAGTGAAAGCGCCGCATGTGGCTCCCAAGCCACAGTTTGGCCACCCCTGCTCTATGGTTTACTCTATGATTTGCCACAGAGTTTCTGGCAATTCCTAGAGTGGACTGATGTCACTTCCATGTTTCCCCCAGAAGTAATGGAATATCATCAGACATCAGCAATTTTTGAATCTTTCCCCCCCCCCTTCCTGCTGGAAACAGAACTGGGGGCGGGGGGGAGGGTTACCTGTCCCCACGTAGAACATGGCAGCTCTAAAGACCCCTTGGACTGGCCAGGCTTGATCTATCCAGCAGCCCAGCCTGTATCAGCAGACATGTATTTTATATTCTCCACTTCAAGCTCCAGCTTTCCCTAGTTCTTATCTTAGATAACCGGGGCTGGAGAACCTTCCAGGCCTAGATACTGATCCACCTTCCCAGCTAAATCCCTACTTTGATCCTCCAGTTGCCGATTTCCCCTAAGCATCGCAAACAAAGGGAGTTGTGGACGCCAAGGATCAGCCCTTTCCCAGGTACTACAAAGGCAGCGATGAATTTCCCTCTCTTTGCAAAAAAACCCACGAACGAACAAACAACCTTTCCCCCAGCTTTAATAATAACGAGGAGCCGCCGGGTGTGAGACGTGACCGTTCCGCTAGACGCGGCCGCAACAAGGTGTCTGTTTGAGAACCAGACAGGATCAAATAGAAAAGGTCTTTCCCATTTGGATTTAAGGGTGGGTAAACAACCTTTGAACCAAATCCCAGACTGTCAGAAATTGCACGGGGTTTGAAATGCATGCATAGGCAACCTCCCCCCCCCAACGCGAGCACAGATGATTTCGCTAGGGCTTCAAGATGTCGCTGATCATTAAAAAAACACCTCACTACTCGATCAAAGGTAAAAGTTGCCCGGCTTGTTTGTTTTTTTAATGTCACCTGTTGGAATGCTACCTTTGGTTTGAAGAACAGACACAAAGCGAGCCCAGCACTCCAAAGCCGTCAGTCGGCTTTGAACCTCAACTGCAATTTTCCCAACCAAGATAACAAATCTACGTCTACCGGCCCGAGCAAAAACTAGCAAGGCAAAGAAAAGCTGCAGAACCTACTTGCCTTGACCGCTTTAGATTATTTTATTTATGTTTTATTCCCTTCATCTATCCCCAGCCTTCCTGCTACATGGGGACCCGAGGTGTGTCACTTCATTCCCTGCTCCTCCATTTTATCCTCGTAACAACCCTGTGAGGTAGGTTAGGCTGAGAGGGTCTTGGCAGAGAGTAGGGTTCGAACCTGGTACTCTCAGATCCTATTCCATCACTCTAACCACTACACCCCACTGAGGAGTCAACCCCAGTATAAGAAAGCACCTACTTCCCCCCTATAGAGAGCGAGAGCGGGCAGGCAGGGAGAAGAGTTCAGACCCAGCTTTCTTCATTCTCCTCCCCAGACCATCTAAAGTAGTAAAGACCAGCATTGACTCTCTGCATGACACAGCTCAGCTCTGTCGCTGCACTGCTAAATAGACAGGTCCGTACCATGTTCCTCCGCTTGGCCTGGTTTGAAGCTGGACTCGATGGACCCTTCCTCTGATCCAGCAGGTCCTCCTTACGCTCTTCTGCCCGAATCCAGACATCACAGACAACCATAGTTCAATTAAACTAAGAGCCCCAAGAGGACCACCACAGACTGGGTGAGTGGGCAACCCTGTGGCAGATGAAGTTCAGTGCTAGTAACATCACTTCCCCGGTGGAACCTGGGTTTTGGCCACTGTGTGACAGAGTGTTGGACTGGATGGGCCATTGGCCTGGCCTCGCTTATATTCTCTTATGCTTAGGGCTGCCAAGTCAGCCCGGGGGGCGGGGGATCCCCCACTACAGGGGTTCCCAATCTGCCGGCCAGCATTTGGCCGGCGGGGGAAACCCCACCCCCGAGGTCGTCCAGCCTGGACGACCTCCCTCACCGGAAGTGACGCCATCACGTTGGGGGCGTTGCCAGGGCGACGTTCTGACAATCGATTGCCAGAGCGTTGCCCTGGCAACGCCCCCAACGTGCTGATGTCACTTCCGGTGACGCCGCCTGGCGCGCGCGCTTTGCGCGTGCACCGGGGAAGCTCCCGGCCAGCGGAGCTTCCCCCCCCCCCCCCCGCCGGTAAGTTAAATACAATTGGCTACCCTACTTATGCTGCACTAATATCTAACTCTGAACAAGGATATTCTAAAATCAGGGAAACCCCAATTTCTGATTTCATTTGCAAAAATTTTTTTAAAAAGAAACAAGCTAAAGAAAACTTTTGATTGTTAAAAAAAAAGTAGGCCCAATGTTAATTTCTCTAGCTTAAGTGCTATAGTATCAAGATAGTTCATTGCAAATGCTACTGTAGAGGGTTTTGTTACAAGAAAACCAATGGCACGGGTACCGTCTCTTTTCTTTTCTGCCACAAGGTACGCTGGAAAAGGGATCGGTGATCCTTTCTGCTACAAAGTACACTGGAAATGGGATCAGTGATCTCTTCTGCCACAAGGTACGCTGGAAAACGGATCAGTGATCCTTTCTGCCACAAGGTTCTGCTACAAGGTACGCTGGAAATGGGATTGGAGAAATACAATGCAAAAAAGCAACGCTTTTGCAGCAACAAATGTACAATCCCATCTTTATATTCCACGCATGGCCATAAATACTTCGCTTTCCTCCACAGTCACTCCCCCCCCATGTCATCCTCATGAAATACTATATGATAGGAACGACACACTGTCTCACCAAGGTCTGAATCAATATCCCCGCATATCCCGGTCGCAAAGAAGAAGATGTATTAGGTTAATATTTCATTATGTTTCGAGACACCAGGGGACGCAGATGATAGCAGTCACCAGAGGTTTTATGAAAACCCATGAAAAAAAAAGACCATTTCCCCATATCTAAGAAAGATGTGCCCCCAATCTTGGGAGGGGGACTCAAGCCTGAACTCTCCCTAGAAGCTAAAATTACTAAAGAGAAGCTATTGTGGTTTGGTCACATCATACGTAACCTATTGCTAATTTCAGCCGCTGTGCCAGTAGACTGGAGAGCGGCAAATGTGACCCCATTTTTTTAAAAGGATCCAGAAGAACCAGGAAATTGCGGGTAAGTCAGCCTAACGTCTGTCCCAGGCAAATTAATAGAAACTGTAATCAGCGATAGAATGGTTAGGTACATAGAGGGACAAAACCTGCTGAGGGAAAATGTTGTTGGCCGTCGAGAGGAACTGGTCGGCCACTGTGTGAGACAGGATGCTGGACTAGATGGACCCTCACTGGTCTGATCCAGCAGGGCTCTTCTGAGGTTCTTCTCAGGGGAAGGCCTCAGCCTCTCTGCCCTGTTGTTGGCCCTCCAGAGGAACTGGCTGGCCACTGTGTGAGACAGGATGCTGGGCTAGGTGGACCCTCATTGGTCTGATCCAGCAGGGCTCTTCTTAGGTTCTTATCATGGGAAGGCCTCGGCCTCTCTGCCCTGTTGTTGGCCCTCCAGAGGAACTGGCTGGCCACTGTGTGAGACAGGATGCTGGACTAGAGGGACCCTCACTGGTCTGATCCAGCAGGGCTCTACTGAGGTTCTTATCAGGGGAAGGCCTCAGCCTCTGTGCCCTTTTGCTGGCCCTCCAGAGGAACTGGTTGGCCACTGTGTGAGGCTGGATGCTGGACTAGATGGACCACTGGTCTGATCCAGCAGGGCTCTTCTGAGGTTCTGATCAGGGGAAGGCCTCCTGTCTTCTGTCGTGCTTAATTTCATGTTTGATGCATCTACAACACTGTCTTAACCACCTCATCTTTTGTTGTCCCCTTCTTCTTTGAACTTCAATCTTTCCCACCATCAGAGTCTTCTCCAGTGAGGGCTTCCTTCTCATTGGTGGCCAAAGGATTTGAGCTTCAGCTTCAGGACCTGGCCTTCCAGGGAACAGTCAGGGTTGATTTCTTCTAGGATTGGCTGATTTGATCTCCTTGCAGTCCAAGGAACTCTTGAGAGTCTTCTCCAGCACCATAATTCAAAAGAATCTATTCTTCGGTGCTCGGCCTTCCTTATAGTCCAACTCTTTTTTGGGGGGACAAGGAAAACACTCTATACAGCCCAGATGCTGTAAAATTCACCTCCATGCTTGAAAGGAGATGGATGAGGGTCTAAGGATGGGATTCTCATAAATTAGGACACACCAATCTCCAGTTCTAACATATTTATTATCGTTGTTTTCCCCCCTCCCCCAGTTGAACGGAAACAGATGATAAAAAGGAAGTAAGCTTTTCATTCTTTTGATCTGTTAAAAAAATGTCTCCTCACTATTTTGCATGCTTATTTAACAAACCACTCCTATATATACAACTATGATATGTAATTCGATTTCATCGTCTGATGAAGTGTGCTGCACACGAAAGCTCGCACCTTGAATAAAACGTTGTTGGTCTTAAAGGTGCCACTGGACTCGAACTTTGTTCTGTTGCTTCATACCAACACGGCTACCCACCTGGATCCCTCTAAGGTGAGTTAGTGTGAGCCAGCTCACAGTTTTTGAGCCTCCAGCTTAGACATTGTTGTCTTAGCTCAGGGAGGATGGCTCCAGAGCAAACCAATTTATGCAGTAGCCAAATCGCTCACTCACAACTTTCAAGCCAGTAGCTCATGAAGTAAAATTTTTGCTCGCAAGACTCCACATCTTAGAGGGAGCATTGGAGGGGACCTCAGCAGCCCACCCTCCAAATCAGCCATTTTCTCCAGGAGAACTGATCTCTTTCATCCGGGGATCAATTGTAATACCAGGAGATCTCCAGGCCCCAATTGGAGATTGTCATCCCTAAAGGCGGGGTATGATTTTTTTCAATAAAATATATAAATAAAATGGCTCCCCCTAACTGTCCTGGCCCGCTCCCAATATTCTGCTTTTGACTCAAGCTGAAGAGGGAGCGAAAGCACTTAGATTTGACAAACTTGACAAGCTTTTAATTCAGCACCCGTGGTTAGGAGCACAGACTCTAATCTGGGAGAACCAGGTTTGATTCCCCAGGTTTGATTGACTCTAATCTGGGAGAACCAGGTTTGATTCGTGCAGCTGCTGGTGTGACCTTGGGTATGTCTTAAGTTCTTTCAGAGCTGTTCTCTCATGAGCAGTCTTCGAGAGGGCTCTCTCAGCCCCACCTGCCTCACAGGGTGTCTGTTGGGAGGGGAAGGGAAGGAGATTGTAAGGCTCTCTGAGACTCCTTCAGGTAGTGAAGGGCTGGGTATAAATCCAGTCTTCTTCTTCTTCTTCTTCTTTTATGTATTTCTCATTTGTCATCCATTTTCGCAATGTTACCAAACACAAAGGAAAGTCATCAAAGGGGTCGGGGGGGGCAGTCGGGGGAAAACAAGCAAGTCGTTGCCTTTTGCCCCATGCCCAGGCTTGAGAGTTTCTTGAAAGCTCCGTCTGTTTGTTTATTTCCCAGAAAGAATTAGGTAGTTAATTCCCCAGCATTTCCCCAGCACTTCTTGCTGGCCTTTTACATCAGCTCCTTTGATAAATCATTTGGGACAGCGCATAATCAAGCGCCGCTGTAAAAACCCTTATACAGATCTATAAACCAGATTACATCGGGAGGGGAAATCATTACACCAGTCGGCCCCAAATGCAGACACTTTGCATTTAAAAAAAAAAAAAATTAAGCGCAGGGCCATGCGGCTCTCCGACAGCCAAGTTTAGTGCTTTCTCCTTTGGAGCTGTCAGGCAATGCCGTGAGAAATCATTGTTACGGGTCTCGTGGGGTACTCTCACCGTGGCTTGGCCCAGGAACCTGTTCAAAATTCAGACTAGTTCTTGCCTCTCCCCCCCCCCCCCCAAGTTACTGGCACTGAGGGAACAGAGAAAATGAGAGTTTTTAAAAAGACCCGATCAATGCACGCGCCTATCTATCTGGTACACTTATTTCACCCTTTCTCCAAGGAGCCCAGGGCAGCGTACATGGCCCTCTGCTCCTGCATTTGATCCACAGCAACCCTGGGGTACAGACTAAGCCAGGTTTCCCCAACATGGTGCCCACAGGTGCTATGGCACCCACCAATACTTCCCTTGTCTCTTGCCCAGCTTTTCAGAAAGTGGGCAGCAGGGCTCATTTCATAGCAGGAGCTCCTCTGCATATTAGGCCACACACCCCTGATGTAGCCAGTCCTCCAAGAGCTTACAGTAGCCCCTGTAAGAAGAGCTCCGTAAGCTCTTGGAGGATTGGCTACATTAGGGGGCTGTGGCCTAATATGCAAAGGAGCTCCTGCTACGAAATGAGCCCTGGTGAGCAGGGTCATCGTAAGGCAGGGTTTCTTATTGGTTGCCCTCATTCAAATGAAAAGGTTTTCTATTGGAGGATCAGGAGGACTGGTGAACATCAGGGCTTTTCTCAGTCAGTGCACAGTTGCATTCTTCCCTCAGATGTTTCTTCTTCCCAGGAAGTCTGAGATGGAGGTATTCTGGTTGGCTCCATCTCCTCTGGAAGCCATTTTGGGTTTGGCTACACCTGTAGTAGCAGCCATTTTGGGGTCATGCTCACCACTCCTCTCCAAATTCCAATGGTGCCCACAGGCTCAAAAGAAGTTGTGGGCCCCTGCTGAGGATGAGAGGCTCAAGGTCACCTGCTGAGCTTCATCACTAATTGGAGGGGCAGAAGGGAACCTGTGAGCCCAAAGGTCAATCACTCGAGAACCAGTGTGATGTGGGATTGGACTAGGAGCTAGGAGAACCAGGTCTGAATGTCGACTCTGCCACAATACTTGCTGGTAGAACTGGGGCTAGTAATTCTCCTTCAGACTAATCTGCCTCACGGGGTTGTCAAGAACATAACAGTGTAGGCAGAAACCTCTAACTGAGACCAGTGGTCAATCTAATCCAGCATACTGTTTCACAAAGCAGCCAACCGGATGGCCAACCAAACCAGGAGTAAGGCTGCGGGAATAAAGTGGAGGAGGAAAGAACCATGCTGGTGCTCAGTGGTACAGCATCTGCTTGGCATGCAGAAGGTCCCAGGTTCAATCCCCGGCATTTCCAGTTAGGATTACACAGGAGGTGACATGAAATCCACCTGAGATCCTGGAGAAACTCTGACAATCAAAGCAGAAAATAATGATCTTGATGGGCCAATGGTCTGAGTCAGTAAAAGGGAGCTTCGTTTGTGTTCAGTGTTGGGCCCCACTGAGGGAGAGGAAGAGGAGGAGGAGGAAGACAATAATAATAATATAACGAAAAAACAAATCACTGAACTATATTTCAATTACAGTTTCCTGTTCTGTCTAAAAAGTCCTGTACAGAGAATCCATTTTATAAAGTTCTCTACCTCTAACTCTCTGAGAACTCCGCAAACCTTACTGCTTAAAAATGCACTTCCTGTAGAGCCACATTATTTGTTTGAATATTTAAATGCACATAAGGCTTTGCGCGCCACCCAGAGAGAAGAGAAATACCTTCCTGTGCATCGGCAAACCTACGGACCACCATTTTCTAGATAGAAAACAACAGCCATAGATGCTAACCCTAATACTTCATAAGTAAACATCTATCTGGGCAGAAACATCTGGACAGCGGATGAATTCACTAGACTGTAAACCCATTTTAGGGAGCTCACAGGGGAACTGCCAACATCCCGTTACCTTGCAAAGCCAGCTTTTCACGGTGTAATGTAATAATGTGTTGGAAGTAAACTTGAAGTACACTCCTGAGTTGTCAAATCGGACCAGGAAAATCTTCTGGGAACCTGATATTTAAATGGAAGTTTCAGTGCACAGAAAAGTGTATCCCCTCACAAAGATGACATGGGAAGAGCTGAACCAAACAGTTATTATTTCCATTATTTAAATGATATCACAGTGACTCAGAGAGTAAAGTTAGCACGCACACACACATACGTACACACAAAAATATTTATATTCCCCCCCCCCAGGGATGCTTTCTCATCTCTTCAGTTTTAACCCCCAAATCCTCATTTAAGTTTTACCCAGGGCTCATTTCGTAGCAGAAGCTCCTTTGCATATTAGGCCACACACCCCTAATGTAGCCAATCCTCCAAGAGCTTACAGAGCTCTTCTTACAGGGGCTACTGTAAGCTCTTGGAGGATTGGCTACATCAGGGGTGTGTGGCCTAATATGCAGAGGAGCTCCTGCTACGAAATGAGCCCTGGTTTTACCACTCCTTGGCACAAACTGAATCCACAAGAGTATTCTCACAACCTTTTCTATTTCCTCACACCAAATCTGCCTTATTTTTCTAAAAAATACACCTTTTCCACCGCTGTTTGTGTGTCGATAAATCAGCATGACACTATTTATTCGGGAGAGATTTATGCTGCATCTCCAGAGTCCTGCTCACCTTTCACATTAAGCATCTGTATATCTAATAGCGACGTGTGGCCCCCATCAGTGGATAGCTAAATTCATGGATCGGGACTGTGCAGAGGTGAAACACATTCTCCGGTAAACTTGGGGAACACCCCCCCCCCCCGGTTGGCAAAAAAATCTGGAATCTTAAAAAAATACATCGGGTGGTTTAAATCCCCCCCCCAATAAAAGAGTAGTCATTGGTGAATGTGGTGGAGCTTGGAAGCCATAGCGGGCCCAGTGAGAAAGTGGGGGGGAAATGGTATAACCCCACAGGTGTTGTGGGCCCACACTTGTATATGAACAAATGACATACCTGTATTTACTTTATCAAATCTATATCCTACTCCTTCTCCCCTGAATGGAACCTGAGGCAGCTAACAACATATAAACTACACCCGATAAAACAGTACAAAAGATACAAAATAAAATAAAGCAATGAAAAACCTATCCTGGTTAAAATCTATCCACTATCAGGCAAGGGAAGATGCATGGATGGTGTAGACACAGCGGTAGCATAATTTACTAGCTGCCTGGTATATCACAACCAATGCTCCCTCTAAGCTGTGGAGTCTTGTGAGCAAAAATTCTCCTTTGTGAGCTACTGGCATTAAAGTTGTGAGCGAGCGATTTGGCTGCTGCATAAACTAGTTTGCTCTGGAGCCACATCCTTCCTGAGCTGAGACGAAAATGTGTGAGCTGGAGACTCAAAAACTGTGAGCTAATGCAGACTCACTCAGCTTAGAGGGAACATTGATCACAATCACCCAAAAGCTTTGTACATGCAAAACATGGAACTGTTCACATCAAGGACTTGGAATCCATCACCTGCAGTGTGAGGTGGTATGGCCCATTCTTACTGCCTCAGTCTCCGGTGCTTGTAAACTAGGCTCAGGAGTTAGATGAAACAGTGGGAGAGGCCACCGAGGAGAGGAAAAAACCAGAGGAAGTAAGTCCCACACACTTCACAGAAAAGGTGGATTTGGAGGAGGAATCCGAAGGACCAGAAAGATGGGCATTACGTAACTGCTGTGTGAGGAACTAAAGGCTCTGTACTAAATAATCATAAACATTCAAAACAAACCAATGTCCCCCCCCCAGTTTTTGCCATTCTGATTTTTGGAATGCCAGATTCTCCCCTCCAAAATTGTTCTACCTTGTTGGCATCTCTGGCTAGTACCAGTTCTGCCTAACATCAAACCTCAGCAGTAGGAAGAGAGCAAGAGTTCAGTAGCACCTTAAAGACTAAGAAAATTCTTTGAGGAATTGCCAAATATGCCACACCGGAGTATGCCAACTTTAAATACTAAACTTGGAATTTGGCAGATGTAGATAACTGAATACGTGACAAATCTTTTGGAGCTGTCCAGTGACTAATTGACATCTGAAGAACATTCTTCTTTTGTTAATATTCTGGGATTACTCCAAGATGATTTATGGGATTGCAGGAAATGATAAAAGAAAGCAAACAGCAACAACGTTTTTCAATGCCATGCTGAATTCTGGAGTGTTGTAGAGGGCTCGGCCTGTTGCATTTGACGCACTCTTAAGAATGAGAAACACCGCAGAGGAGGAGGAGAACATGGATAAGCATTAGAAAGGAGTTTGTGACCGAACAGGATCACTGAAACCGTGGGGGGATTCGGGCAAAGCCGCGGGTCAAAATGCAGCGCGGGGCAAATAGTGGGAAATTCAAGCACGCAATCGGGGCAAAGGGAAGGACGACAGCAGAGCAGTGTCTCGTGGGAAATTGATCTGCGTCACCTATATTGTATCCAACAGCAAAACTGCTGCAATCCCCAGCATCCCGTTAAATGGATCAGGTAATAGTGGGTATGAAAGAGTCTGTCCGAGACCCTGGAGAGCTGCTGCCAGTCTACATAAGACTATACTGACCTGGATGGACCGATGATCTTATTCCATACAAGACAACTTTATGTTTCCATATGCCAAGCCCAGGTCAAGTATTACTGGTTTATTGCATCAGTAACTCTTCCCTTATGACTGAAGAGCACCGTGTTCATCCACAGGGACTTGCAAAGTTGTTCCCATATTACTCTGGACATAATTTAGGATCTCGCAAAAGAATTTTGTCAGAAAGGGGAACATTAGGCAGTGAGAGAGAACATTTTAGGCCCGATCGAAATGTGATGCTAGCCAGGGGCAGGGGATCCCCGTGCAATTCTGCATGGTCTCAGCCCGTCATGAGTTCTATGCATGCTTCAGTTGCTTCTCCCAGAAAGTTGGTGGTGGGGGTGGCAGTGTTGGAAAGTGTTGTCAGTTCAGTTCAATTTATGCCATCACGCACCAGCAATGCCCTTCCACCTCCACACTGGACAACCAGGACAGTCCCTTTGACATAATGGACATAAGTCAGACATCAGAAACCACAATATTCAAAAAAGGGGGGGAGGATATTGTAATCCTCCTGGACAGTCAGTTGCTGACCTAAGAGTAAGCTGTTCTCTTACAAAGCAATTTCAAAAGGAGATTACAAAGACAGACTGCTGAATTGCAACTGATAATGAAGCTCAAGACAATGCATCCACCTGGACTGAATGGAGACCTAGGTTCCCTGTCTCATTACCAATGCTGATTTCTCCATACCTATTAACCCTCTGCATATCTCACCTAAATCCAATCACAGCTGCTATTACAATATGCCTGCTATTATCTTTTGACTGCTAATGTCATTTGGCACCTGAAATCACTCCACTTTCCAATAAATAGGACAGATGGACTCCCACTCTATCTGTATCTGAAGTAGTGAGCAGTGACTCAGGAAAACACATCCCCTGCCACACATTTTGTTATTCTTTAAGGTGCTCCTGTACTATTGCTCTTTTTTACAGCTACAGACAGACTAACATGGCTACCCTTCTTGATCTATCCCCATGACCCATTTTGATTAACAACCTGCCACCATGTTTTCAGTGGCAGCAAATCAGGACTGTCCAGAACCTTCCAATCAGCAAAATTCTGCTCACATTATAAGAAGACGAAGAGATTGGATTTATACCCCGCCCTTCACTACCCAAAGGAGTCTCAGAGCGGCTTACAAACTCCTTTTCCTTCCCCTCCCCACAACAGACACCCTATGAGGGAGGTGGGGCTGAGAGAGCTCTGACAGAAACTGCTCATTTTCAAGAACAGCTGTGCCAGAACTACGGCTTGCCCAAGGTCATTCAGCAGGTGTAAGTGGAGGAGTGGGAAATCAAACCTGGTTCTCCCAGACTAGCGTCCGCGTGCTTAACCAAATTCACTGCCATAGGAGGTGGTGCTGGCTACAAGCATGGATGGCTTCAAGAGGGAATTTGATAAACATATGGAGCAGAGGTCCATCAGTGGCTATTAGCCACAAGGTACAGAGAGGAACTCTCAGTCTGGGGCAAGTGATGCTCTGTATTCTTGGTGCTTGGGGGGGGGCAACAGTGGGAGGGCTTCTAGTGTCCTGGCCCCACTGCTGGACCTCCTGAGAGCACTTGGGTTTTTTGGCCACTGTGTGACAGAGTGTTGGACTGGATGGGCCACTGGCCTGATCCAACATTGGCTTCTCTTATGTTCTTATGTTCTCTTATGACCACTACACCAAACTGACTTACTTCTTTTGGAATCCATTTCACCTGAGCGAAAACCTCCAGGTTCGCCTCAGACTTTCACATCGGTCCAAAGTTGGTGGCGACTCTTCAATTCCTTCCAACTACATCGAAGCGCAAGCTCATTGGATCCAGTCCTACTGAGTTTCCCGACGGCTTAGTGCCACCCAGCTATTTAAATCAAGCCAGTAATTGTATATGTCACGGAAGGCATGACAGGAAGCATCGGCTGCGTTTATCAAGGGCACTGCTTTCTTACAAGGCCTGGCACGGAGTTAAGTAGGCCCGGTGTCATAATACTGGGGACGTAACGGGACTCCACAGTTACAGCTTACTCAAGCTGATGGCCTTGATAATATCACCAGCCAGGAAGCTGCTGCCTGGACACTCTCTCCTGTCGGTGTCAATACAAGTGAGGCTGTGGTGGGGCGGGGGGGAAGTAGTCAGCCCCTCTGCGTGCTGAGCCCATGAGAGAAGTTTTGTTTTCCATGTCGAAAGGGGACAGAGCAGCTCCCGGTGCAAGGTCACGGAGAGATAGACTTGCTAAGTCGTTCTGTTGCCGAACATTCAGAAAAGAGCTGAATGAAACCGAAGCCTGATAAAGGTTTGGAACAAGATCCAGGGGGCCTATCAATGCCCTGGGAGAGTGTAAGAGAGAACCCACTGGAACGAAAACATCAGGGGAGCGATAGCGGGTGGTGGCGGGGTTGATTCCCCTTTTGTGTTGATGATGATAAAGGTGTTTGTTCTGGAGAGAGAGAGAGAGGGTAGTGGAAACAAAGAAGTCTTGCATTCTGACGTGAAAGAAGACTCCCTTTTTTTTCGGGCAAACAATGAGAAGGTTTGTTCACTGCAACGGAGACAGGCCCATAGCTGAAAATCTGAATTTTGCTTTTTGACCCCTCTCGGTATATCCAGTCGGCCAGAACTGAAGCTGATCTTTGTTTCAGCTTCATGTACCAAGATGAATGCTAGCTGTGCATAAGTATATCCCACTGAGACACACACACACTCAAACTTTCAGCCTGGTGTCAGAAACCAGATGGGGTAGAAGGACAGAAGTTGTGTCCTCTCCTTTGGAGAACCACACCTCTTGATGATATTGTTGGAGATGCCATGATTCTGCACTGATGCCACGATCCTCCTCCTCCTCCTCTTCTTCTTCTTCTGACACTACCTTATACTGAATCAGATCCTTGGTCCATCAATGTTAATATTGCCTACTCCGACCAGCAGCAGCTCTCCAGGGTCTCAGACAGAGGTCTTTCACATCACCCACCACTTGATACTTCTATAACTGGAGATGCTAAGGATTTGAGCTGGGACCTTCTGCATGCCAAGCAGATACCACTGAGCCACAGTCCCCCTTTCCACTACCCTCAGAATGCTTTGAGACAACAGAGGGTCACGTGATGTGTCTCACATCACTGCCTTTCAGAAGCTTAGAACTTGGTTTCCAGAGGGAATATCTAAATAGGCTTCATTAGTATAAAGTGATGCTGGTAGACGCACCCACCCACATGCTGGTGTATGGCCACTAGGAGCTGCTCTCTGATGGCCGTGGTAGCCCACACATGCTACAGACATCCTTCCGCAGCGATGGCCAACCAGTGGTGAAACAAGATGGCAACATTTTAGTTGGTGACATAAACCCAGTGATGGTTTTAGGTGTGAATGTAAAGGAGGTATGGAGGAACAAAGTCACATCTGCATTACTGCCGCAGGTCTGCTGTGATATACAGTTATAGTGTGTAATTGTCTTTCCACGCTGCCAAGGAAGTCAAGAAACTTCCTCTCAACACACTCCATCAAAATGCCTGAGCACGTCTGTTTTCAAATCCACCAAGCAAGCCGGCACTTGGCTGTGAGCTGTGACCAGAAATCACAGAGAGGGGATTTGTGTGCAGAAGTAGAGGCTAGCATTTTGAAATCTTTTATTTATTATTATTTCTTCCCAGGTTTCATTGTAATTCTGAAAAAAGAAAATTTACCTTAGAAGCTAGATGCTGCCTGCTGTGCTGCTTAAATAAAGAAATACTCAGTGGCTGGATCCAGATGACACAAACAAACAACAGTTTCTTTACGAGAAAAAGTCCCAGAATGCTCGCTTCCCTCCTCCACCATGACAGAAGACTTCTTGTTTTAGAACTAACCACAATTAGCCGTGATGGTGTAAATGGGTAGGGTCACCAGCTCCAGGCTGGGGAATTCCTGGATATTTGGGGGGGTGGAGCCTAGGGGGGTGGAGTTTGGGGAGGGGAGGACTTCAGTGGAGTATACTGCCATCGAACCCTCCTTCCAAAGTGGCAATTTTCTACAGGGGAGCTGTTCTCTGTCACTTGGAAATCAGTTGTAATCCCAGGAGACCTCCAGCCACAACCTGGAGACTAGAAAATAACGAGAGAATCGTGGAAATGAGATACCAAAAAAAAATTCACAGTGAAAGCTTACTAATTATAAATTCATATCTTACTGCAGTTGAGAAATACAAATTATACAAAAAAAACTCCTGTGTAATGATTACTAATGCTTATACAATACTAAGGCTGTGATCACATGGGCAGTTTGGCCCGACACAGCCACTCCTCCGGTCCCCTCTGGATCAAATGGGCACAGTCAGTTGGAGAGCCAGTTTGGTGTAGTGGTTAAGTGCGCAGACTGTAATCCGGGAGAACTGGGTTTGATTCCCCACTCCTCCACTTGCACCTGGCTGGATGACCTCGGGCAAGCCAATAGCTCTGTCCCAGCTGTTCTCTCAAGGACAGTTGTCTCAGAGCTCTCTCAGCCCCACCTACCTCACAGGGTGTCTGTTGTGGGGAGGGGAAGGGACAGGCGTTTGTAAGCCGCTCTGAGACTCCAAGTGAGTGAATGGCGGGATATAAATCCAATCTCTTCTCTTCTTCTTCAGTCACACAGCCACAGCTGTCAGGTGTTCCCCAGCCATACATCTTGTCATAGGATGACATGGAGCTGGGTTAAAAAGGCACCACATCACAAGTGGTGTTTTCAGTTTCTCGTGCAGTCATTGCGCATGGCTGGGTGTCTGAATGCAGGGGAGGGTGCGCAGAACGGATTTGGCAGTCTGAACCTGCAGATCCGTTCTGCCACTAGAGAGGCATTTAAAAAAAACAAACATATATGTGCACATGTGTCCATGCTCATTAGCACATATGTGCGTGCATACATGTTTTTGCATACACAAGAATTTTGGGATTTTTTTTTGCGGCGTGCTCTATGGCTGATGCGCTACAATAATATGGATGCTTTCCCACGGGATGTCTCCATGGGTAACCCGCAGCAGGGTATGCTGTGTGGCTGATATGTCCCGCAACACTTTAAAACGGTTCAATCAGAGGCGGCACCATATCGCGCCAAGCCGCCAGTGTGACCACAGTCTGACTGAAGGCTCCAAAACAAACTTTTAAAGGCATTCAAACCAATATCTGGTAAGCAGTCATAGTAAACTCCGTTTCCACAAGCTGGCCCTCTGTCAGCTGGATTTGCATGGCATTTCGACATTTCCTCTGAAAACCGTACACTTGAACTTAATGACGGAATAGCACGTTTCCTGCTTTACTATGAATGGTTGCCAGATATTGTTTTGAATGTCTTCACAAATCTGTATCGGAAACTTCAGTCTTAGCGTTGTATAAGCATTACTAATCATTACACAATTTTTTGTATGATTTGTATTTATCAGCTGCAGGAAGATATGAATTTATAATCAGTAAGCGTTCACGGTGATTTTCTTTTTTTTTATACCACCTGGAGATTGGCCACCCTATAAATGGGTAATAAAGCAATGGTTTGTTTCCTTCCTTTCGATTGATGATGGGGGCAAGGTATAGAAAATCTTTAACAGTTTCAGTTGTTAATAAATAAATGGCACGTAGCTGGACACAATGATAGGAAAATGCTAAGAACGACCCCCCCTGCCCTCCCCTTTCCCATCGACTGGTAGGGCCCTCAACGAAGGCACAGTGTTTACAGGCACTCCTCAGCCGTAATAAACGCTGGCGATTATCAATAATGCATTTGCAAGGCTGCCCGAGTGCTATTTTTAAAGCAAATAATTTACTCCGCCCATCTCTGAAACACAGGCATTCCACGAAAATGCTGCGGCTTCTCGAGAGGCTACAACGTACAAGCAGAAGTGCCACGAAGGAAAATGAGGCTGCCAGACTTCAACACGTTGACTCCTGTGTAATCCCATTAAAGTCAATATTTCTGGTTTGGAAGAAGCAGACGGTGGAGTTCAGCCAGACGGCAGGACCAAGCAATGCCCGCTGTTTGAAACAGAGGGAGACATTCATGCAAGCAGACAACAGTTATCCGGAGTGGAATTCTGCCAGGGCACCGGGGCTAATGTCTCATGTCCCTACGCAAAGTCCCTTGGATCTCCAATACCAAAACTCACCGAGGAAGCTTATGTTAGAGGTCCCCAATGTGGTTCCTATGGGCACCATGGCACCCACTGACACCTTTACTGGTGCCCCTCAAGTGTTTTTAGAAAGCGGGAGGGGCCAGCAAACCTTCAGACTGAACACTAGAGATTGAATTGCTTGGGCAGGTTTTTAAAGCATTTCTTTGGCAGCAGCTACCGCCACAGCAGAAGGATTGTCACTGGGTGAGTGAAGGTAAGCTGCAGAAGCCATTTTGTGGCTGGCTCCGCCTCCTTTGGTAGCCATTTTGTGGTAGCAATACAAACTGGCCTCCCCTGTTGAAGCTTAGCACCTTTATGCAGCCCAGATTATCACCTTACTGAAGCTTACCACCTTTATGTGGCCCCATATATACCCCAGAGAGCACTGCGTTCAGGCACCCAACATCACCTGGCCCTCCCTGGCTTTAGAGAGGCTAGGCTGATGACCACTAGGACCAGGGCCTTCTCAGTGGCGGCTCCTTACTGGTGGAATGAGCTCCCGGATGACATCAGGGCCCTGCAGGACCTTTTGAAGTTCTGCAGGACCTGCAAAGCGGAGCTCTTCCGCCAGGCTTTCAATTAGGAGCCGCCACTGGGGGGAAGGGGGTCCTTGGTTAGCGCCGGAACAATCCATGGGCACAAGTCTATTGGTCGTGAGCCTGGAATTTGCTGTGCTTCGTTTTGGAAGTAATGTTGGTGAAATACTGTGAATTCGTTTTTATGTTTTAGCTGTGATTTTATATGTATTTTGACTAATGTCATAAGCCACCTAGAGCCAGCTCATGCTGGCTAGGCGGGATATAAATCCCAATAAATAAATAAATAAGTGATGCTCTGTATTCTTGGTGCTTTGGGGGGGGAGCAGTGGGAGGGCTTCTAGTGTCCTGGCCCCACTGCTGGACCTCCTGGTGGCACCTGGTATTTTTGGCCACTGTGTCTCACAGAATGTGGGACTGGATGGGCCATTGGCCTGATCCAAAATTGGCTTCTCTTATGTTCTCATGTTCTTATCTTCCGATGACAACCATCCATTTTCTCTTTCCTCATGCTGTCTCGGTCCTCTTTGGTTAAGACTGTACAAATCATCTCAACGAGGAAAAAGAAAAGAACACAACAACATCACGACCATTATATCATATGAAACGATCAGGTTTCCCATCAAAGCCCTTAAAAATGAATGAAGGGCATCGTTCCAAACTGCTCCTTGGTTCCATTCCATTTAAGGACATAAAACTTTATATAAGATGATCCGATGACCAGTGGGGAGCAATTAAGATGAGTCCCTTCAATATTAACCAGGTGCCTCCGCTTCCAAGAACTCATCCGAGCTTGAGAGGTTGACAGGGAGGTCAGCGGAATCAAAGCCCCGTTCCCAGGGATGAGAGCGAATTATGCTACCAATTTTCTGAACTTTTCATCCTGATTTTGTTAGCTCTTTGCACACAGATGACAATGGCATGGGTAAAGCTAATTATACTGTGCTGGAGGAGGGGTCAGCACTTGAGAAACCCCTTTGATGTACTTAAACAGTTAATGTGTTGATGTCTAAGAGGTCACCACTGTAAAAGAGCCACTGTATAACATAAGAAGAGCCCTGATGGATCAGGGCAGTGGTCTATCTAGTCCAGCATCCTGTCTCCCACAGTGGCCAATGAGTTCCTCTGGAGGGCCAACAACAGGGCAGAGAGGCAGAGGCCTTCCCCTTGTAAGAACCTCAGAAGGGCCCTGATGGATCAGACCAGTAGTCCATCTAGTCCTGCATCCTGTCTTACACAGTGGCCAGCCAGTTCCTCTGGAGAGCCAACAACAGGGCATAGAGGCCAAAGCCTTCCCCTGATAAGAACATGAGAAGAGCCCTGCTGGATCAGACCACTGGTCCATCTAGACCAGCATCCTGTCTCACACAGGGACCAACCAGTTCCTCTGGAGGGCCAACAACAGGGCAGAGAGGCCGAGGCCTTCTCCTGATGTTGCCTCCTGGCTCTGGGATTCAGAAGCTGACTGCCTCTAAATGTGGAGGTTCCCATTAGTGACCATGGCTAGTAG
Organism: Lepidodactylus listeri; assembly: GCA_029233225.1. NCBI lineage: Eukaryota > Metazoa > Chordata > Lepidosauria > Squamata > Gekkonidae > Lepidodactylus > Lepidodactylus listeri. The sequence continues at coordinate 178,648,699 of JARCFY010000001.1, read as the reverse complement.
CCACTGATAGTCCTAACCTCCATGAATCTGTCCAGTCCCCTTTCAAAGCTGTCTATGCCTCTGACCATCGCCATATTTTCTGGCAGCCAATTCCACATTTTAATCACTCTCTGTGGAAGAAGAAGAAGAAGAAATGTTGGTTTTTCTACCCAAAAGAGTCTCCAAGTGGCTTACAATTGCCTTCCCTTTCTCTCCCCACAATAAACACCCTGTGAGGTAGGTGGGGCTGAGAGAGCTCAGAGATAACTGTGACTGACCCAAGGTCACCCAGCTGGCTTCATGTGGAAGAGGAATAGGGAATCAAACCCAATTCTCTGGATTAGAATCCACCACTCTTTAACCACTACACCAAGCTGTATTACATCAAGAAGTATTGCCTTTTGTCTGTCCTGAGTCTACTGCCCATCAGCTTCATTGAATTATCTATTTATTATTTATTATTTGTATTTCTACCCCGCCTTGCCGGACAGGCAGACTCAGTTGCCCTCCAGTTCTAGTATTTTGGGAGAGGGAGAAAAAGCAGGGGCAAAAAGGGGGAGAAGAAGAAGAGAAGAGATTGGATTTATATCCCACCCTTCACTCACTTGGGAGTGAAGGGAGTAAATGCCTGAAGAAACTTATTGTGTCGTTAGCCCCCGAGTCGGTGGTAATAGTGAAAGTGGTTCTTCGGAAGAAAGTGCAGGGGGAGGAGATTGGATTTATACCCCGCCCTTCACTACCTGAAGGAGTCCCAGAGTGGCTTACAAACTCCTTTCCCTTCCCCTCCCCACAACAGACACCCTGTGAGGTAGGTGGGGCTGAGAGAGCTCTGAGACAACTGTCCTTGAGAGAACAGCTGGTATAGATCTATGGCTTGCCCAAGGTCATCCAGCAGGTGGAAGTGGAGGAGTGGGGAATCAAACCCGGTTTTCCCAGATTTGAGACCATGCACTTAACCACTACACCAAACTGTGAGAAGAATCAATGAAGCTGTAAGTCTGAGTACAGGCCAGCATCCTTCAGAAGAGGCAACCTACCTGGGCACTTAAAACCAGCTTTTCTATTGAGCTGGCAGACTGGCTAAGGTGGGGACTCTCTCGACTAACGAAAATGTGTTTCATGGAGACTATAACTGATTGTTGTTAAGTGGTTGGTGGACTATATTCAGTTTGGTGGGTTGAAAGACATTAGAGGTCCCTCCCTAATGGCTTTGGGCCTGTGGACATTTTTCAAATTTAGACAATAGGTACTGAGTAACACAACAACAAAAAAACTTTCATATGCTTATAATCTTATATTCTCATTGGTCTTTACCATGCTACTGGATTAAAATCTGACCATTCTACTGCAAACCTCTGAAACGAACAAACAAACAAAAATGGCTTCCAACAAAAATGGCTTCCTTGGCAGGTGGCCAACCAGAAGAAGAGATCGGATTTATACCCCACCCTTCACTCGGAGTCTCAGAGCAATCCACAATCTCCTCCCCCGCTCCACACCCTGTGAGGTAAGCAGGGCTGAGAGAGCTTTTTGAGAACTGCTCTTGAGAGAACAGCTCTGAGAGAACTTGCGACTGACCCAACCAGCAGCTGCATGTGGAGGCGTGGGGAATGAAACTTCTCCCAGATTAGAGTCCGCACTCTTAACCACGACATCAGACTACAGGATGGCTGTCATCAAGGCTGGGGCCAATCACAGAATGTTGGGAGGTTCTAAGCCAAGGGTTGTCCTAGGATGGGGACAGCTGTTTCTGATTGGCTCTTCCCAATCAAAGGTGATGCCTTCCAGGGTCTTCTGTAGAACTTCCCTCTCCACTGAGATGGAGGAAAGTGAGGACTGGCTCCTTTGCTTTGAGGGAGAAGAGAGTGGTCACAAGATACACATTTGTAGGCAACGCATTGGGGTCGGACGTGCTGTAACCCAAGTCCATAACTTGCAGAGTTGATTTTTAAAAAATCCTCCCAATTCCTGACGCTTTCCACTGATTATCATCACTGAAATTTGTTTGACACTTACATCTCTTTCTAGTGAGAAATGTAGAGGAAGTGTATCTCCCCCCATGACTGCGTAGAAACAATCTGTCAGGACTGAGTGTGTCGAACTAACTGCCAAACAGATTCTCCTGGTGAAGATCAATGAAATGTGCTGGGAATTGGGAAAGGTTTGTTAAACAACTCTGCACGATATTGGTTTTGCCTGTTGCATTCCGCCCCCCCCCCCCCCGCTTTGCACACTGAACATAAACATACATTCAACAGATGACACAGCCGATATAGTGAGGGCCGTGGGTCAATAATTCTTGGCATGACTACCTAAAGGAGAAACAGTATGGCGGTGTGACGCTTAGAGGGCTGAACTATGAACGAGGTACCAACAGTGGGCAACGCAATCCAGCCAACGTAGCCCGTTTAAAGGATAAATCGGATAGATTTCCCTCAACGACGACAAATTTCGTTCCTTTGAGCGCTTGGAATGTTCCTAAACATTCCGCAACGTTACAGCAATTTACCCGAGTGGCATCAAGAAGTTTCACTGTCCCAAATACAGCACTGATAGTCAGAGGCGTTCAAATTCTTCATTACTCAAAAAAAAAAAAAACCCCAACCCACAAGCCTCTTGAGAACTGAAAATGCAAATAATTACTCAACTTATTCTGCTTTCGCTGCTCTGTGTGAAGGAAAAACTGTCCTCCAGCACGGTTTTTGCACGAGAAAGCTGCTGGGGGTGGAGGCAGGAACCAAGGCCCCATTCCAAGCCCATTCGGGTTCTTCTCTCCCCCCCCCCCCCCGGCCCTTTTCTTAGTTTTAGAAACATTTTCCAGCAGCTACAGTGTAGCTGGACAGAACATGGGCAAACTAGTGTAAATGCCTGAAGAAACTTATTGTGTCGTTAGCCCCCGAGTCGGTGGTAATAGTGAAAGTGGTTCTCCGGAAGAAAGTGCAGGGGGAGGAGATTGGATTTATACCCCGCCCTTCACTACCTGAAGGAGTCCCAGAGTGGCTTACAATCTCCTTTCCCTTCCCCTCCCCACAACCTTTTATGGCTGGCTCTGCCTCCCATGGCAGCCAATTTATAGCAGACATTTGTGGTTACATTGTGGCTCAAAAAGTTTGGGGACCCCGGTCTGTTGGCAGTGAATTCACAATTTAAGTACTTGTTGAGTAAAGAAGAACATACTTCCACCAAAAATGGAAGATATCACTAGAGTAACAATTCCAAACACTTTGGAGTCTATTTTGCTTAACTATTGGGATAACAATTCATTTACTTATAATAAAGCTGAACTTATCTCTTTAATGTTAACTGCAGCAAAGACATTAATAACACAAGTATGGAGAAAAGAAAAGGTCCCAACTCTAAAGCAACGGTTCTCAAAACTCTGGGACATCATAACTAAGTTAGCATCACAGCTGCTACGAGCAGAGAACTCTTAAAAAAAAAAAACTTTGTAGAAAAGTGGTTCGCATTTTTCACCTGTGTTACAACACCTGGCAATGATGTTAGTGCCTTACCTACTAGATAAACCGATTTTGTATTTTATTAACTTGTTTATGAAATGTTATTACTCTGTTTGAAGTTACTTACTTTGTTCTATGCTGTTAGTAATTTGTATAAGACATGTATAACATGAAATTAAGCAAACTTTAGAGCACGACAGGAGACAGGAGGGCCTGGCATGACGTGGCCCATCGGGTCGTGAAGAGTCGTACTCGACTGTGTGACATAAGAACAGCAACAAATAAGATACTGAGGCCACGGTCATATGGCCCCTTTAAATCCGGGAGGCCTCCCGGATCTAAAGGGGACACATTTATCCACTGCGGAGTTGGGATGTTTACACATCCCAAACCTTGCGGCATCGTCGGCGGCCACGTCAGCGGCGGGATTGGTGGCCGCGGCGTGAACGGCGGCCGTGGCTACGGCTGCGGCCACGGCTGCCGCTGAAAAGGCGGTGGCGGCAGCGAAGACGGCTGTGGGGAACGGTGGCGGAGGCGGCCCCAGAAGCGGCGGTGGCGGCCAAGGACCCGCCACCGCCAGGTGAGTTGGGGATTTCCCCCCCCCTTTTACACTTGGCCGCATGAGTGGCCATGCGCCCAAGTGTAAAAAGGGGGGGGAATGGCGGGGGGGGCCCATCTGGACAGCCCTGCTCTCGCAATGCTTGCGAGAGAGGGCTGTCCAGATAACCTCAAATGCGGGTTCCTCCTGCGACTCCCGGGAAAACACTAGTTTTTCCCGGGGTCGGTAAATGCGGGAGCAACCCCTTTGAATCCCTTCAATAAAGAGAAAAAAAAATGCGGGAGCAACCCGCATTGGAGCCTGCTTCGCCGCAGGACTCGCTGCGGGCCTATGTAGACGGCCCCTTTAAATGCGGAAGGAAGCAGCCCTTCCTCCCGCATTAAGGGGCCGTGTGACCGCGGCCTGACTGTTGACAATTTTGTATCTGTTGTATTTTTGTATAATTTAAATAAAAAACATAAGGTTTTTTTTAAAAAAAGAAGTTGTCTTTAGCATTCCTTAATCTACTGCTCATCAACTTCATTGGGTGCCCCTGACTTCCCTACGGGAAAGGGGGGAAGTCCTCTTAGCTTTCAATCCACTCTCAGTCCACTTCCCAAGTGGATTTTACTGTGTGAACTGGCAAAATCCAATCTGAAAGTGCACTGAAAGTGGACTGAAAGTAGATCATTTAGTGTGTGTGATCACAGCCTCTGTCTACTTTCCCCATAATTTTACAACCCTCTATTAAGGTTAGTGGCTTTTCTTCAAAACTGAAAAGTCCCACACTCTTTCCTCTTAGGAAACGTGGTCTAACCAGTGCACATGCTGCTTCCTGCAATGCCCTGGTTCAGGTGGGCACTGCCCGAATGCTGGCCCAAATGGCTGAGATGGACTGGGCTAATGCAGAGCAAAATCCATCTGAATATTATGCATGTCGCATAGGGCGCCCCCCCCCCCCCCATGGTAAGGGTCCTTTGTCGGTGCTGCCGAATGACTTATGTCTTCACCAGCCCAATCTTTGGAGCCATCCAAAACCTTAAACCTACCCGGAGAACGTGAAATGTACGTAGCACAAAAGAACACATTTCTGAAATGAATAATTTAGCTCGAACGAAGCCCTGTATCGGGAGGATTCACCGGCAAGCTATGGACTGCTGGTGTGCCTCTCCTACCTCCTGAGCAATAATCACGATGCGCTTCTTGAAAGTAAGTCTCCCTCTCTCCCCCGCATTCACATTTGATTGCAGATTCCAAATGGGTTCTGTTTATTGTAATTACTTCTCTAACTGCAGTGCGCTTCCAATGCATCAGGTTAATGTTAATGGAATTCCAAGCTGAGGCGAGCGATGTTTATTCCTTCCGCCTGCTCTTCTCTCCATTATTCTGTTCTCGGAGCTCCAAATACGGCTAACCCACAAACTGTCACCACTGACGCAGCTGCATTAGCACAGTGGGCCTGGAGCTGGAAAGGGCTGTGCTTCGCACCTTGGTATCTATAGTTCCTGTGGCACCACAGGTCAGAAGAGGAAATGGGGAGCCGTTCAAGACTGGACGCTATCACCACATCCCAGAAACCACCCAGCTGTGGGAATCTGTCAACAACAGGAATCCCCAACCACGTCGAACCTATGGGTGCTTTTAGAATCTTGAGAATGTGCAGCGGGAGCCATCACAAAATGGCAGCATGGGGCTGAACCAACCATAACACATCGACAGGTACCACAAAAGGTTGGCAAGTTCCAAGCCAAGAATCCTCACACAATGGAGGCAGCTGTTTCCGGAACGTTCCCTGAAGACACAAAGGTGATGCCTCGTGGGCTCTTCTGAAGTTCCCCTTGGTCTAACGAGGGGAAGAAATGCCAAGATGGCTTCTTAGTTTCAGGGAAGAGAGGATTCGAGAAAGAAGCTAGAAAACACATTGGCAGGCACCGCATTGGGAATCACTGATCTATTACATTTTTATCCCCCAACCATCTTGAGCCGGCAGGAACCTTTGGAATTCTGACACAGCGTGGCAGACAGAGCCACAAAAATGGCTGCCACAAAATGGCTGCCACAGTTTACCTCCAGTCACACAGCGAAGATTCTTGTGCTGTGGTGGCAGCTGTTGCCAAAGCAACATTTTTAAAAGTCTGCATAGCCAATCAAATCGCCAATGGCCAATCAGAAGTCTTGCTGGGCAAACGAAGAAGAAGAGAAGAAGAGATTGCATTTATACTCGCCCTTGGCTGAGGACAGACTAGGAAAGTGGGGCGGGAGAGCTCCGCTTCAGAAACAGATGCTCCGGAGCATGTTCACTGCAGCACCCATTGCTGCCAGGGTGCCTGGGAAATGAAGTTCCCAGTGTTTTCTGGCTCAGCGGGCCAGGAAGCGTTTAGAATGCCCTATCCCAGGCTACCCGGAAGCAATGACTTGGTCTACTGCAAACAGACATGAACAGGAGCCTGTTTACACTCTGAGCCGAGCCCTGGAGCTCTCGCTTCGTGAATCAACCAAGCGTCACCAGCCACCGAGTTTCATTCATTAGTCAGGCAAGCCGAACTTCAGTGGCATCACCAGCTTTTCAAAGGCCCATCTTCTTGCTGCTGCTTGGCCCACCCTTTCTGTCCCTGGTATCTGCCGGCATTTAGGGCCAACCCAAGAGGTGTATCCCTGAAATACTGCAAGGGATGCTGGCAGGGCTGCCAACCTCCAGGTGGTTGCTGGAGATCTCCTGGGACTGCAATTCATCTCCAGGCGCCGGAGATCAGTCCACCTGGGGAAAATGGCCGCTTTGGAAGGTGGACTCAATGGCATTATACCCCACATTATACCCCTCCCCTCCCCAAACCCCACCCTCCTCATGCTCCACCCCCAAATCTCCAGGCATTTCCCAACTTGGAGATGGTAAGCTTAGACCTTTCCTCTTGCTTATTATTTCCCTAACAATATTACAACTGTGCAACCCCTTGGAGTTGTTTCCATAGTCCAAACCAGCCCTAACCCCCTTCACAAACCAAATTCGGGAAGGGGGGGCGATTTGAGTATTTGTTCATTTTCCAAGCCTTGGTATTTCTCAGCATTCTTCCAACATGTCCACTCCACTCGAAATATATTTAAAAAAACATCTTTAAGCCGGTAGGTTTTTCTTGCCCTCTTTTTAATGCCAGCAATCTGCTTTGAGTCTATTTAAGCGGCTGATTTATGTGTCTTCGCGCATTTCAATTTGGGCCTAACGAGAGCCCAGCCCAACTTAATTACTTATAATCTTGCCTTTCTAAATGAATGCATTTATTTCTCTTTCTCTCTCTCTCTTTAAAGGAAAAAGGTTTTATCGCCGCAAGGTATTTCCGAAGATGAACTCTTTCATCATTCTATTAAAAGACAGCCCGCTAGAAACCATTATGTAAGTCTACTGTGGATTCAGATTTTGAGTACTGAGGGGGTCATATGTCATTAGAAGCTGCCTCTACTGAATCAGACCCCTGGTCCATCAAAGTCAGTATTGTCTACTCAGACTGGCAGCAGCTCTCCAGGTTCTCAGGCAGAGGTCTTTCACATCACCTTCTGACTGGTCCTTTTAAATGGAGAGGCCAGGGTTTGAACCTGGGACCCTCTGCATGCCAAGGAGATGCTCTACCACTGAGCCACAGCCCCTTCTCTTTGCCTTTAACTGAAATAGATCCTTGGTCAATCAAGGTCAGCACTGTCTACTCAGACCGGCAGCAGCTCTCTGAGGTCTTAGGCAGAGGTCTTTCACAGTACCTCCTGCCTCGTCCTTTTAAATGGAGATGCTGGGGATTGAACCTGGGACCTTCCGCATGCCAAGCAGATGCTCAAACCCTGAATCATAGCCCCTCCCCACTAGGGTGTTCTAGTTGTGCCCCCTCCCTGAAAAAGCAGAACCAAAAACAGTACAGAAAGGGGTAAGAACATAAGAGAAGCCAATGCTGGATCAGGCCAGTGGCCCATCCAGTCCAATACTCTGTCAAAAACACCAGGTGCCCTCAGGAGGTCCAGCAGTGGGGGCAGGACAGTAGAAGCCCTCCCACTGTTGCCCCCCTCAAACACCAAGAATACAGAACATCACTTGCCCCAGACCGAGAGTTCCTATCTATACTTTGTGGTTAATAGCCACTGATCGACCTCTGCTCCATATGTTTATCTAATTCCCTCTTGAAGCCGTCCATGCTTGTAGCCGCCACTACCTCCTGTGGCAGTGAATTCCATGAGTTAATCACTCTTTGGATGAAGAACTACTTCCTTTTATCTGTTCTAAGCTGACTGCTCAGCAATTTCATCGAGTGCCCACAAGTTCTTGTCTTGTGAGAAAGGGAAAAAAGGACTTCTTTCTCTACCTGCTCTATCCCATGCATAATCTTATAAACCTCTATCATGTCACCCCTCAGCCGTCATTTCTCCAAGCTAAAGGAACTAAAGGGAGAAGGGCAACAGATTGACCGAGGCACGGGAAGGTGCCTAACAGTGCCATCCTGAGCAGAGTTATGCCCTTCTAAACCCACTGACTTCAATGGGCACAGAAGGGTATTACTCTGTTTAGGATTGCACAGTAAGTCCTCTCTCTAGTTCAAGGTTCCCCAACCCTTGAGAGCCTGAGAGCACCTTCGGAATTCTTACACAGCATGGTGGGCACAGTCACAAAATGGCTGCCTCAGGGGGCGGAGCCAGCTACACACACAATGGCTGCCACAGCTTACCTTCAGTCACTCAGTGCAACCTTTTTTTAAAAAAAAATCGCACAGCCAACCAGAAACCTTGCTGGGAAAAAGCCCCACGTGGCTGTGTCCGCTTTCTAAAAACACTCGGCAGACACCACGTTAGGGTGTCCTCCGCTCTATTTTTTGAGAAGACACTGGAAGGCTTATTCACACAACTTGCAGAGGGTCATAGAGGGTCATACAGGAGGAGCAAGGACCACATTCCCAGGGGAGAGAGTGATGTGAGGAAATAACTGCTCAGGTGATAAAAAGCACGAGTCATTAGGACAAGTTGAGTCCAGATTGCTTCCTAAATCTCCCCTAAATATGAGATACGGTCAGGGCTGTTTTTGGGCAGGAACACACAGGAGCGGAGTTCCGGCTGGCTTCTGAGTTGGCCACGCCTACAGCCTCCCCCCACCTCGGGTTCCCCAGGCACGGGGCACCAGGGGAAGCCGATCCTGGGAGGGAGCTGTGCTGTCAGGGGTGTGGCCTAATATGCTAATGAGTTTCTGCTGTTGGGTGTGGCCTGTAATGCTAATGAGTTCCTACTGGGCTTTTTCTACAAAAAAAGCTCTGGGTATGATTAATTCCCAATTTGATAGATCCCATTTCAACCAATGTATTCACACAAGTGCATGCATACTTCTGGGCACAGAGGAAAAAAAATTGCAAATACGGCAATCAAAGACAATGAAATATGAAACGTTCAGGCGGTAAAGCTCAAAAGTATACGAGAAGTGCAGCACCCATTTGCTACAGCAGTTAACTGGCAAAAGCACAATCTTCCTAAATTTCCGGTGTTAACACCTATAATGGAAGCAGAAACAAAAATCTGGTCCCAGCCGAGTCCTAAGCAAACACAATGAAACCAAATGCCAAATTCTAGTTCAGCAACCTTTCGAAGTTTCGTTGCTGAATAACCTTGGCTTTCGGTTCGGTAGCCGAATGAACTGGGAAGATGGAACTGATCTCCCTACAGTTTTTGTATGTTCCAATGTATTTATTTATGTTAATTGTAGTCCTCCTTTCTCACAGGGACTCAAGATGGCTTACACAAAGTGAGTCAGTACAATTGACAAAATGGGAAATTCAATCATCAATGAAGAAGAAGAGGAGGAGGAGGAGGAGGAGGAGAGATAAGATTTATACCCCACCCTTCCCTCGGAGTCTCAGAGCAGCTTACAGTCTCCTTTCCCTTCCTCTCCCCACAACAGACACCCTGTGAGGTAGATGGGGCTGAGAGAGCTCTTTGAGAACTGCTCTTGAGAGAACAGCTCTAAGAAAACTGTTGCTTGCCCAATCAATGGAAATCATTACGATTTCAGAAGTCTGGAACCACGAGATGTGTCAGCCTAACCTATCTCACGGAGCTGTTGTAAAGTTAAAGCGAAGGCGGGGAAAGCACCGTATGCTGCCTTGAACTTCTTGGAGAAAGGGTGAGAACATGAAATACAGATAGATGATCACATTATTTCTTTTGCTCATGTGGCTGACCTTTAGAAGGTTGCCAACCTCCAGGTGGAACCTGGGGATTTCCTGCAAAATACAGCTGATCTCCAGATGAAAGAGATCAGCTCCCATGGATGAAATGGCCACTTTGGAGGGTAGACTCTACGGCATTACCCCACTGTGGTCCCTCCCCTCCCCAAACACCACCCTCCCCAGGCTGCACCCCCAAACCCCCAGCAATTTCATAACCCAAAGCTGGTTAGACAGCAGGAGGACAGTGTTGGCAAGTGATGGCACCTGTATTCATGTTAGAGAATGAGCAACTGACTGAGCCCTTAATGCTCCGGTTGATAACGATCAGCTGATACTCCTAATGCAGGGCTATCATCTGCATTAGCAAAACAGAACATATGGAGAAACGTGCTGTATTCCTATTTTAAAACAGGTGCACGGCTCTCAATTGTGCTCGCCAATGGGTTGCCAGGAAACCAGGAGAGCATTGATACATATGCACGAGAGAGAGAGAGAGAGAGAGAGAGAGAGAGTTTAAAATGTTTTAATTAGCTTTCCCGCACATGCATGATTCAGCCGACAGTTAGGGCTAGTGAGATTCTTTAAAAATGGGGTGGGGGGGGGGAATGACAAAATATCCTGGTTGATGACTAAGCGACATCTGTGGGAACCAAGGAAAACTACAGCAGGCGTTATCTGTCGAAGGCTAATTGATTTATAAAAATTGCCCAACAGACAGATGTGAACAAACACCCTTGACAAACAACATAATTATAAATGGGCTGGCGCTTTCTGAAAGAGGGGAGGCTGACAAACTCGCACAGTCAGGATAAAGCAACGGGGACCGAGGGGGGAAAAACCCATTTTTTATTTCTCATGCATGCATCCAAATTTGTTTGGGATGCGCCGACTGGAAGAGAGCTCAGCTTTTCTTTCTTGCTTTCTTTAAGCAAACGGTAGAAACCAAATGACAACAGCCTGGGGAAAATCAATCTGCCAGAAGGGAGAAAGCGTTTGCTGGATGTTGCTATTAATCATTGATACGGCAAAATTGCCTCCCAAGCAAGGCTGAGCAAGTATATCGGCAGTGCCACCTTGCATGCGCAGAAACCGGCACTGGGTGCGGAAAGCTGCAGCCAGGAACGGGGCTGCACGGAAGTTGAACTCGGGGCACGGTGCAAATTATAGCCTCCTGCAGGCCCTTCCCCCCAACACTGTCAGAAACATCAATTTTAATATTTCCTGTTTCCCGCCTTCTAGCCCAGTGGTACCCACTTCGCGGCTTACAGAGAGGAACATTCACAATTGGTGGAAAGCGTCGTTAAGTCATAGCTGAGCTAGTGCAACCCTGTAGAGTTTTCAAGCCAAGAGACTTCAGAGATGGTTTTGAAGGTTCCTACCCCTGTGGAGTGACACTGGACTTCCTTGGTGGTCTCCCTTTCAAGTAATAACCAGGGCTGACCCTGCTTAGCTGCAGAGAACAGACAACATCAGGCCAACCAGGGTCATCCAGGTCAAGGAAAAGACATACAGAGGTGGCTTGCCATTGCCTGACTTTGCATAGCAACACCCTGGACTTCCTTGGTGGTCTCCCTTTCAAGTAATAACCAGGGCCGATCATGCTTACCTGACGAGAGCTGACAAGATCAGTCCAAACTATCACTATCCCTTGAAAAAGCTGGTAAGATTCAAGTTCGGCTTCCATTCCTTCGCCACCTCTCACTCTTTTGTGCTCATTTTACAGAGGAAAAGTTGATGTCAGAATATTTTTCCCTTCAGTTTGCAGGCCGTAAATAATCTCATCTGCATCTGAAAACTCGGATACGGCTAATGGGCCCAAGCGAGACATGTATTTACGGGTAAATGCCACGTTTCTAAATACACCGGGACTCTTCAATATCTAAAAAAAATCGGCCGCCTCTCTTCACCTTCCGTAGGTTGGAAGATGGAAAGGCTCTCCAGAAACATAAAGGTCGCTGGCATTTGTATGTTAATACAGCAATTACCATACTGGGGGATCTATCTGCAGGCATTTTTGTCCGCCTGTCACACAGACACAACAATACATGCACTCCGGAGACCAGGAGTCAAGGCGAGGAGGTAGAAAGATCAAGATTAACGTTTTCAATAGGTGGCCTGGCGTACCAAACAAAGGCGCGGAATGAATCACAGGAAGAATCCTTTACATTTCTTTGTGATTGACAACCTATGGACATGAACCTCCCAGCAACGCGGTTATGCAAGTTCCAGCACCGGCTGTATGGTAGGGAAATGCTGGGGCCCTGAGATCTTGAAGTAGTCTACCCAGCGAGTTTAAAAAACTCACACAAAACTAATAAATCCCTGGACCTCTGTGAGTTGGAACCAAATCCAAATCTTCACAAGAAAGGCTTTGCTGAACTGGCACACAACTAGGGTTGTGGGGCCAAGAGATCTCCCACTTATACTACTGATTGCCAGACCACAGACATCAGTTTCCCTGGAGAAAACGGCTGCTTTGGAGGATGGACTCTACGGCAGGGGTGTCAAACATGCGGCCCGCAGCCTGGATCTGGCCCCCACGGGGTTTGTATGCGGCCCACAAGGAACTGGCTCTCTTCTGCTTCCTCCTCTCTCTCTCTTGCTTCCTTCTGCATCCCAGCTTGCTTTGTCAGGCTCTCTCAGTTGCACAGGAGCTACAGAGCAAAGCCTCTCCTCCCTCTGTTGGCTGAGACTCCTCCCTCTCCTTGTCCCCTGGTGGGGAGGGAGGGAAAGAGCGAGAGCTCCTTTTGCCCAGTTCCCTAATAGCACAGGAGTGATACAAAGCACCTTTAAGACCAACAAAGTTTTATTCAAGGTCTGAGCATATTGCCTTGCTACAGAGAGAGAGGGGGAGGAGAAAGAGAGAGAAAGAGTGTTTTGTTGGGCTTGCAACTGGGTTCCCCTCCTCTTTTTCACTGTATTCATGCCCTCATGATCCAGTCATTCTCAGTAGGAAAGCACTATGAACCATTTAGATTAGGAATAACAACAAGTCAGTGAGGTGGATTAGGCTGAGAGTCTGCATTCAGACCAAGTTCACCCAGCACATTTCCTTTTTAGAATGAGGATTTTGAAATTAGACTTTCTACACAGTATGCTGATCCCGACCACTACACATTGCTGTCTCTCTGTTCTTGCATTGCCTCATAGGAGTTGTAGTTATTTCTCTGGGGAAGACTATAGTTTTGTAGACAAACACATCAGTCTGTGTCATGGTGCCTTCACATGTTCTTGACCAGCACACAAAGCAACTTATAAACAAAAGCCTGCAATGCCCAGCCATTTTATGTTTTCCTTTGGGCCTTAGGATCAAAGAATTGACCATGATTATTTCTGTAATGAACGTCAATAAACCAAAAGTAGGTTTGCAGCTTACAGATACAAACCTGAACAACACCTGAACAGCATACTCAAGACTGCTACAGCACAAATATTGTTTCTAGATTTTGATGCAATAATTCAGAGCAAGAAGTGTCAGTCATCAGAGACTGTTCAATAAACAAAATATTGCAAGAGTGCTAATGTTTTGAGTACATTTTAAATTTTAAAAAATCTTTGTGTTTATGTCCTTTATAAAGCTGATACCTCCGCTACCAGGTATTACATTTTATGACACACACGGCCTGGCTTGACAAGGTCTCATTTATGTCAGATCCACCCCTCATAACAAATGAGTTCGACAACCCTGCTCTATGGCATTAAATCCCTGCTGAGGTCCCTCCCCTTCCCAAACCCTGCCCTCCCCAGGCTCCACCCCCCAAAATACCCAGGCATTTTCCAATGCAGAGCTGGCAACCCTACACACATCCTACAGTTTGAATTCAGAGAAACCCTGATTTCAGTCCAGTAGCACCTTAAAGACCTACAAGACCTACAACCTTTGGCCAATCAAATCCTTATTTGATGCTCACACCACTATATCACACAGCTTTTCTGACTGACCGTTATGGGAATGAGTCTTGGGAATCCTCAGGTTTGCCCGTTCCCCTTCTCCACCGCCCGGACTCGGAAACTGAAAACCTTCACATTCTAAAGAAACCATCGTTCTTCCACTTTGTCCAAATGTGACGAACTGATCAGCAAAGTCTTGTTCCCAGATTGCAAACCACAGTATGATCCCAGGCTGGCATCTTGGTCTTTCAGCAAGAAACCAAATGAAGTTTGTCACTGGGCAACAAAAATGTTATTGGGTAGTGTCGTGCTCCGTGTGGGCGTGCGGGGGTACACCCCCGGCTGGTAGGGTATGGCAGCAGCCTCTTAGGATCGTGTCTCTACCTCTCTGTTGCTGACCTGTGGGGACGGGTTGCCCTGGAGTAACCTTCACAGGGGCTGACTGGGCAGAGACGGAACCGGGTCCTCAGGATGGTTGCGTCACCTTCCCCTCCTTTGCCCAGGAACAAGCCTGCTTCAGGCATGCTTCTCTCTCTCTTTCATGCCTTTCCTGGCTTTCGCTCTCTCACCTTCTCCGGCTGTCCTGTTTCCCTCCTCATCGGCTCCTATTCCCTCCTTTTTATTCTCTGCTGAGTTCTCCCGGCTTCACCTCTGCCCAAGCCCCGCCCCCCAGTAAATACGAGGATGCTCGCCCTCGTTGCTTTCCGGCCTCTCCCTCCTCCCTGCTGCTCCCAGCTGCTCTGTAGACGCCGCACATGCCTCCGCCGGCCCCGGTCGCACTCAGCAGTTCTGCCGTTGCGTTAATGCTGCTGTTGGACCCCGTGGTCTCTTCCACGCCCCGCTGTGACTCCCGCGGCCGTCCGCGGGCTCGTCCGGCCCCAGGCCCTCCAGCTGTCATCACTGTTGTGCCAGCTGTTCTCCGCTCCTGCTTCCCGGTGGTTGCTGACCTGACGTTGGCTCCAGGTGCGCCCGGCTCTCCTCGGGATGGGGAGGGGGGTTCCCTCGCTTCCCTGCCGGTCGCCGCCCCGGCAGCTTCCCAGGAGCCCCGGGAGTCTCAGGAGGACCCGGGACAGGTAGGGAAAATGAGAAGCAGGCATATTGGATGGGGGATACACTTCTGTGTGGCAGTACAAGTGCGAACAAGATCTTGGGGTATGAGGGGATTGTAAACCAAATACAAGAAGTCGGTGTGAGGCAGCGGCAAACAAAAAAAAAAGCTAATGCGGTCTTGGGGTGTATCAACAGAGGCATAACATCCAAATCACAAGATGTCATAGTCCCACCGTACACTGCATTGGTCAGGCCACACCTGGAGTATTGTGTGCTGTTCTGGAGGCCTCACTTCAAAAAGGATGTGGACAGAATGGGACGGGTGCAGAGGAGAGTGACGAGAATGATCAGGAGGGTCTGGAGACCAAGAAGCCCTAGGACAGGGGTGGGCAAACTGTGGCTCGGGAGCCGCATGCGGCTCTTTCACATATATTATGTGGCTCCCGGCAGGGCGGCTGGAGAAGCTAAATATCATTAGTGAACAAATATCATTGGACAAATTAATATGATTATCAATATCTGCTTTTACCCCTTTTGTTATTATTTTTGGCAGTCTCATTTAATGTTAATAAAAAGCAAAATTGCTTATTTTCCAATAAAAGCAGGTAATATTTGTTCATGTCTTGTGGCTCTCAAACATCTGATGTTTATTCTATGCGCCTCTCACATTAAGCAAGTTTGGCCACCCCTGTTCTAGGTGGCTCTTACGCTAAAGGCTGAGGGACTTGGGATTGCTCCGTCTGGAGAAGAGGAGGCTGAGGGGGGATAGGATGGCTCTCTTGAAGTATCTGAAGGGCTGTCCCTTAGAGGAGGAGGGCAGGGAGCTGGTCCTGTTCGCAGCAGAGGACAATGCTCCCTCTAGCTGTGGAGTCTTGTGAGCCAAAATTCAGCTTTGTAAGCTACCGGCATTGAAGTTGTGAGCAAGCGATTTGGCTACTGTGTAAATTATTTTGTTCTGGAGCCATCCTTTCTGAGCTGAGACAAAAACGTGTGAGCCGGAGGCTAAAAAACTGTGAGCTAGCTCACACTAACTCAGCTTAGAGGGGACACCGGAGAGAACGCACAAGAATGGGTTCAAATTAAGGGCGGGAAGGTACTGGCTGGATCTTAAGGGAAAAATTTTTACAGTAGGGCCGCGGTCACACAGCCCTTAAATGCGGGAGGAAGGGCTATTTCCTCCCGCATTTAAAGGGGCCGTCCACAACGGACACAGAAAGTCCCGCGCCAAAGCGGGCTCAAATGCGGGTTGCTCCTGCATTTTCCAACCCCGGGAAAATCAACAGTTTTCCCGGGTGTTGCGGGAGGAACCCGCATTTGAGCCATCTGGCCAGCCCTCTCTCGCAATCATTGCGAGAGCAGGGCTGTCCAGATGGGCCCCCCCCCGCCATTTCCCCCCCCCTTTTACACTTGGGCGCTTGGCCACTCAAGCGCTCAAGTGTAAAAGGGGGGGGGGAACCAAACTTACCAGGCGGCCGGGAGGGGGGCTCAGGGAAGAGTGCCTCCCCTGGCCGCCGCTGCAAAAGCCCCACTGCCACAGAAAAAGCTGCTGCCGCCGCACGCTTGGAGGCTGGCCGGCCCCTGCTTCTTCCGCCGCCGCTGCTTCCGCTGCCGCCTCCAGCCGCCTCCTCCCTCCGCTGCCTCCACCATCCACTGCTGTCACCTGCCGCCGCCTCCTCCTCCTCCTGCTGCCGCCTGCCGCAGCAAGGAAACATCCCAACCCGAGGAAAAAAAATGTGGCCCCTTTAATCCGGGAGGGCTCCCAGATTTAAAGGGGCCGTGTGACCGCAGCCTAAGAGTTGTGCAACAGTGGAATCAGCTGCCTAGGGAAGCGGTGAGCTCCTCCTTCACTGGTAGTCTTTAAGCAGTGGCTGGACAAACACTTGTCAGGGATACTCTAGGCTGATCTTGCATTGAGCAGAGGGTGGGACTAGATGGCCTACATGGACCATCCCAACACTATGATTCTATGATTTTGTTGAATTCATGTGAAAGAAGAAGCTACAGTTTCTTTCAGAATGCAGAAGTCTCTGATTCCCACAAAGGGAGTCAAGGGCAACATTTACACCCAGGGAATTCCAACATTACACTCCCATAACAACAAACCACAATTTGTTATGACATCTGAGTACAGTCCAAGGAAAAATTTAGGCCTTCCATTTCTAATAATGCTTCGACTAAAACATCTGATGTTGTGGTACGCTCACTGCCCCCCTTTTAGAACGAATCATGAGTATGTAAGGTAATAGTATTTTGAAAAGCAAAAAAAAATGGACACATTATTCAGCTGACCACTTCAAACAAGCAATCACCCCTCCAGAAGAGGAGGAGGAAGAAGAAGAAAAAGAGGAGGAGGAGGAGGAGAGGAGAGGAGATTGGATTTATACCCTATCCTTCGCTGTCCGGAGGCTTACACTCTCCTTTCCCTTCCCCTCCCCACAACAGACACCCTGTGAGGTAGGTGGGGCTGA
Organism: Lepidodactylus listeri; assembly: GCA_029233225.1. Lineage (NCBI taxonomy): Eukaryota > Metazoa > Chordata > Lepidosauria > Squamata > Gekkonidae > Lepidodactylus > Lepidodactylus listeri. Next base: position 178,631,130 of record JARCFY010000001.1, on the reverse strand, counting down.
GAGAGCTCTTTCCAGAACTGCCCTTGAGAGGACAGCTCTGACAGAGCTATGGCTTGCCCAAGGTCATCCAGCAGGTGCAGGTGGAGGAGTGGGGAATCCAACCCAGTTCTCCCAGATTAGAGTCCACGCACTTAACCATTAAGCTGTGATCACTGCTACTAACTAAGAATATTCCTAACCTTCCAACCCCAAAAGAGGACATTTTCATCCGTGTTTTTTTTTTTAATAAAGAGCCCAAAAGAGGACAGACACCAAAAGAAGAGGCCATGTCCTCTAAAAAAGGACATCTGGTAACCAACATCCCCCTACTGAGCAGAGCAGTTCACATCCTGAGCAGAATACAACAGTTGTAATCCTAAAATGGGCATTGAGCAGTGCAAGACCCTGCGTGGCTCCAGACTGCAGCTGAGCAGGGCTTCCAGTGTTGATGGGCGGCTGCTCTCGCACACAGCTTAGCGGGAACACTGCTGATAACCCAACACGTATGTGAAATAACATCTTGAATGACTTCCGCCTATTTTGTTAGCTCTTACCAGGCTTCCGTTCTCTACTCTCTTAATCAGCAGGTGGGATAACAGTATAATGCTTTAGGGGTTAACAGTGCAATCCACTGTAATTAAACAGTTCAAATTAAAACGTCGTACAAATACACTTTTAAGCGATCTGGTTTTCTTTTAATTTCACGCGTGTTTTGTAAGGGGACGTTGAGTTATGCCTGATATTTAATTATAACAAATCAGCCCTGTTCCTCTTTCCCCTCCGCTACATACAAGTCGCCACCACAAGACGAATCACGTTTAACTTTTCCCCCTGCGAACCAACAACAAACCACTTCTCAGGGGGGTACGGAACCAGCTACCAAACATTTATTGGTCTGAACACAAACCTAGCTGGTACGGGCAATGCCAGCGCTGCATATAGTCGAGAGCATCAGACCAGGCTGATCCAAGCGCAGAAACTCAATTTGGAGCATCTACTTGGCATGTGGAAGGCCCCAGGTCGAATCCCCACAACCTCCATGTTAAAGGATCAGGCATTTGTTGATGTGAAAGATCTCTGCCAGAGACCCTGGAGAGCCACTGCCAGTCTGAGTAGACAACACTGATTTTGATGGACCCAAGGTTCTGATTCAGTGTAAGGCAGCTTCATGTGTAAAGTTTATGTACTGGTTGACCTTGGGCCAGCCACTCACTTTCTAGTCATAGCTTATCTCACAGTTGCGATGAAGATAAAATGGTACATGGAAAGAACATAAGGAGAGCCCTGCTGGATCAGACCAGTGGTCCATCTAGTCCAGCATCCCGTCTCACACACTGGCCAGCCAGTTCCTCTGGATGGCCGACAACAGGGCACAGAGGCCGAGGCCTTCGCCTGATAAGAACCTAAGAAGAGCCCTGCTGGATCAGACCAGTGAGGGTCCATCTAGTCCAGCCTCCTGCCTCACACAGTGGCCAGCCAGTTCCTCTGGAGGGCCAACAACAGGGCATGGAGGCCGAGGCCCACCTCCTGGCTCTGGGATTCAGAGGCTCCATGCCTTAGAGAGTGTAGGTTCCCTTCAGTCACCACAGCTAGTAGCCATTGATAGACTTATCCTCTGTGAACCTATCTAATGCCCTTTTAAAGCTGTTTATTGCTGTGGCCATCATCACTACCCCCTCCTCTGGCAGCGAATTCCACATTTTAATCTTTCTCTGAAGAAATAATGCACTCCACCCTTGCCCTGAACTCTGTGGAGGAAGAGAGGGTAAATGTCAAATGAAATAAATCAGCTAAACTGGAACTGAATAAAAGATATTCGCCATTCAGGGCCCTCCCAACCAATCACCACAGCTAGTTCCCTCCTCATCCGGCTAGGATGAAGCACCCCAAGGCAAAGGAAACCGTAATATGCACACTACAGAAGCATTACTTCATACCATGGGCTGGACTCATGGCAAATGTGTCAGCCAGGTTGGCTGCCACTGCAGTATGACCAAACACATTAAAACTGGATTAACCCCAGGAGACCATGATACTGTTATAAGAACTTAAGATCAGAGGAAAAGTCACGCTGGATCAGGCCAGTGGCCCATCCAGTCCAACACTCTGTGTCACACAGTGGCCAAAAATACCAGGTGCCATCAGGAGGTCCACCAGTGGGGCCAGATCTCCAGCACCCATCCCATTGTGGCCCCCCAAACACCAAGAATCCAAAGCATCACTTGCCCCAGACTGGGAGTTGCTATCTATACCTGGTGGCTAAGAGCCACTCATGGACCTCAGCTCCATATGTTTATCCAGTCCCTTCTTGAAGCTGTCTATGCTTGTAGCTGCCGCCACTTCCTACAGGAGTGAATTCCATGTGCTAATCACCACTCTTTGGGTGAAGAAGAACTTCCTTTGATCTGTTTTAAGTCTACTGCTCATTAATTTCGTGGAGTGCCCACGAGTTCTTGTATTGTGAGAGAGGGAGAAAAGTGCTTCTTTCTCTACCTTCTCTATCCCAGGCATACTTTTGTAGACCTCCATCATATCACCCCTCAATCGTTGTTTTTCCAAAATAAAGAGCTCTAACCTCTTTAACCTTTCTTCATAGGGAAGGTGCCCCATCCCCTTAATCATTTTAGTTGCACTTTTCTGCACCTTTTACAATGCTATAATATCTGTTTTGGGGTGCAGTGACCAGAACTGTCCACAGTATTCCAAATGAGGCTGCACCATAGATTTATACAGGGGCGTTATGATACTGGCTAAATAAACCTTTCAGTGGTTAACTTTTGGGGGGAACCCAACCCCACGTGTGTGAGTCATGTGTGAGTCATGTGTGAGTCATGTGGGGGGAACTCAACCCCATGTGTGTGAGTTCAAGCCACTTCTAACTTATGGCAACCCTGTGAATTTATGTCCTCCAACACTTCCTGTCTTCTCAGATCTTGCAAATGGAGGGCCGTGACTTCCTTTATTAAGCCTTGTCCATCTCATCCAACCACAAATACCCAATGTATTTTGTTTAGGATGTACTTAACCTGAAAATATCCACAGTGCCCAACTGAGACAAAATGGCAGCCGTGTGTATCAAGAAGACCGCAGCTGGTGTGCTTTCTTGGTATACCTACCTGGACGTCTCAAACCGTAACAACACAGAAAGGCTGTAGTGTAATGATGATGCAGACAACTGGAAGGTGGCAGCCACCCCACGGCTTAGAATTCACCCACACAGTTAGGATGTGCAGAGAGTCACGTCTCACAGGGATCTTCTTGGCTACAGAAACCTCTCTGGCTTCTGCTGCCACAAGGATGGACTCATACACTCCCACTGGCACAAGCGAGGGCCGTGCTCAGATAGCTGGAAAATCAAGCCGTTTATTATCCCGAGGCAGCTGATGTTTCCATGAAGGGGAAAGCCTTCTGAAGCGAAGTCTGAGCCTGAGGCCTCCGTTCTTGGCCCAGGGTCAAACTTCAAGGCCTTCCAATTGCCCTCCATTTCATTCCAGGCCTTTTCACCCACGTTCTGGAGAGGAGTTGGCTGCGTCTTCCCGGGTGCACACATCCTTGTTCCCTCGCCAAGCCTTCTGTCGCGTCTCCGCTGAGTGGCTCTTTCGAACACACAAGCACAAGCTCCAACAACTGGGGGGGGGGGGGGGGACAGTACATTTGATGGCTGGGGCCCCACTTTGAACGGGCAGAATGAGGCCTAGTCAGTGAGAGGCTTGGTCACCACCAACTGGCCAAAGGCCTGGTAAACAATGAAGGACCAAACCCAAGACGCGGTTTCGCGGTGACCAAAGGCCTTCAAAGAGAGAATTTACAAAGACTAAACTTGAATGGGTCTCTCCATGCGCAGGCTCTTAACCTGCCAGATAAGAGGAGGATGAAATCAGCATGTATACTTTATTCTCTCGGGGAGGGGGGGGGAGTTCGGGCAGGAATAGTTTCATCCCTTCCCTGATTACCATTTGCTTTCAGTCCTTTTATCCCCCCCCACCACTTCCCTACCCAGACAACGACAAATAGGGTACCAAGAAATGGAGAGGGACTGAGGTGAGCGCTTCAATAGAACAGCCACTCAAGTCGAATGCTAAAAGGACAGATACTTGAGAAGGGGGCCGGATTCTCTCTCTCTGCCTCCTTTTCTTTCTCAACTTGCACCCCGCCAGCTTCAGAGGCTCAATTTGTGTGGCGGTTTCGGAGACAGGAAAAAAGAAAGGAGGGAGAAAACCTACATCTCTGTGCTTCTAACTACCTCTAAACATCCGGATCTGTTTCAAGGTGTTGGTGCTTACCTTTAAAGCCCTATATGGCCAGGGGCCTGCATGTCTGTGAGACCACCTCTCTTTCTATGAGCCCCGAAGGACTTTACGATCTGCCAATCAACATCTTCACCCAGGGATGTCTGTCTCGCCTCGACTAGGGCCAAAGCCTTTTCAGCCCTGACCCTTACCTGGTGGAATGAGCTCCCATAAGAGATCGGGGCCCTGTGGGACCTTCTACTGTTCTGCAGGGCCTGAAAGACAGAGCTCTTCCGCCAGGCTTCTAACAAGGGCGACGCCCCTCCCTCCCTCTTTACTGGGCCTCCCCTCAGCGGGTCAGAACTGCATGCCAGAGATGGCATCTGTGAGGCCTTAATTTTAACGATAACTTGCACCGGATGAGGGACGTTGTTGTATTTTATTGGTATTTGAACTGTTTTCATTTTTGTGTATCGTATTTCTTACCAAATTTGACGTAACCCGCCCCGAGCCTGCTGCATGGGGAGAGCGGGATATAGATACAAACAAACAAACAAATGAACGAATGAATTTGAGTTTTCTGAGGAGAAGGTTCATTCTGCCATCTACCTCTGTTAGTCGTGTTCTACAGATAGCAGGTGACCCAATAACTGTGTGACTGGAGGGATGCCAGGGAGTTGGCAACCAGGATCGGGAAGGGATTCGACCTGAGCATTACCACCATTGCCAAGCTGACAGTGTGAAGGGGCAATGAAAATGAGCCTGTTGCCATAGGTTTTTTGTGGGGGGGGGACAATGGGGCATGGTGTGACACAGAGTACTGGACTAGGTGGGCCACTGGCCTGATCCAACATGGCTTCTCTCACGTTCTTATCGATCTGGCGTTGCCTGAATCCCCTTGTAAAGCTGCCGAGTGAGGGATGTGCACTGGTTTTCAGCAACAAGGAAAGTCTGTGATCGTGTCTCTGGGGGATAAAATTCCTTTGTCTTGGGCATGGCTGCTGGCAGCATCATGACAGCATGGGGGGCACATCTTTTCCTGGGGTCGCCCGGCTCATCCCAGCCTTCCCCTGCCAGCTGCCTCCTTCATCTGTAATCCCAGAGAGACTCTGATTGCCTCAAGAAGCGCCGCCCCATCCTGATGGTTGAGAGCAGGGCAGCACTTTCTGGATATATCCAAGTCCCTCCGATTATGGCCAGGGAGGGGAGAGGAGGGAGGGAGCAATAAGAAGAGGAGGAGGAAAAGAGATTGGATTTATACCCCACCCTTCACTTGGCGTCTCAGAGCGGTTTACAGTCTCCTTTCCCTTCCCCTCCCCACAAAAGACACCCTGTGAGGTAGGTGGGGCTGAGAGTGCTCTTTTGAAGACTGCTCATGAGAGAACAGCTCTGAGAGAATTTGTGACAAACGGTCGGACGGAAGGAAGGACAGACAATCATGCTAGGAAAAGTGGAAGGCAGCAAGAGAAGACCTGACATGAGATGGATTGAATCAACCAAGGAAGCTATGGCCTTCAGTTAGCAAGACCTAAGTAAGGCTGTTGACCATAGGATGTTTTGGAGGTCATTAATACATAGGGTCGCCATAAACTGGAAAACAGAAAAAAGCTCAGTAGCACCTTTAAGACTAACAAACCTATTGTAGCGTAAGCTTTCGAGAAACACAACTCTCTTCGTCAAATGCAAGGTGATGTCTGTTTGTATCTGTGCTAGTTTCTTCAAAAGGTTGATGGATTTCCTCTCCATTTGGCTGAATGCGGTGCTTTCTATGGTCATAGATGTATCTGATGAAGAGCGCTGTGTTCCTCAAACGCTTGTGCTACAAGAGGTGGTGGCAGCTACAAGCATGGACAGCTTCAAGAGGGAATTAGATAAACATCTGGAGCAGAGGTCCATCAGGGGCTATTAGCCACAAAGTATAGATAGGAACTCTCAGTCTGGGGCAAGTGATGCTCTGTATTCTTGGTGCTTGGGGGGGGGGGGGGCAACAGTGGAAGGGCTTCTAGTGTCCTGGCCCCACTGCTGGACCTCCTGAGGTCATCTGGTATTTTTGGCCACTGTGTGACAGAGAGTTGGACTGGATGGGCCACAGGCCTGATCCAACATTGGCTTCTCTTATGTTCTTAAGTTCTTAATGAAGTTTTTCAGACTTAAAGGCGCTACTGGGCTTTTTACTATTTTGCAGCAATACACTAATACAGCTAACTCCTCTGGATCTATAAACTGGAAACAATTTGACAGCACAACACATACTTTTGCTTCCTGATTTCCTTTTTTGCAACACCCCTCCCACCTTCTAACTGGGATATAAGGGCAAGCCAATCTCCATTCCTATTTGTATCTGATGAAGCGAGCTTTGACTCTTGAAAGCTTTTACTCAGCAATCATGTAGGTCTCTAAGGTGTGACTGGGCTTATATCAAGCAACATAAGTCTTGTATGTGAGATCTGGTGCTCCACTTTTGGGAAGAGGATTCATCCTACCAACCTTTGAAAGAAAGTTCGGACGCAATTGTAGAATAAGAATATGAATTTCCACCTCTCCTGTATTTATATCTGCCTGCTCCTCTCTGGGAACCCAGAAGAGTCAAAATGACGCTAACCTCATGTAGATAGTTTCAGAGGTCAGCCATGTTGTTCTGTGATAGAAGAGCTAGATTGGAGTCCAGTGGCAGCTTAGAGACCAATGAAATTTGGGAGGGGGGTATGAGCTTTTAAGAGTCAACACTCCCTTTGTCACACAAGAGAATCATACCCCTAAATCCAAAAGGGATCCTGAGTTGTTGTTGTTGTTTTTTTAAAAAAACTTCAACAGATGAATCTGCCAACTTGCAAATTATGCAGTGATTTATACAAAAGATCAAACCGTGCATAAATAACAAAAAATATATATTCAACATTCAATGATTTATGATAATCTAAACCTATATAAATAGTGTAGCTTTTAAAAAATACAGTAAGATAGTCAGAAACTCAAAAATACATAGTCCAAATACACAAACAATCCTATTAATCCACCTTCAGAAACAGGTAAAGGTAAAGGTTTCCCTTGCTCAAAAGCCAGTCAAATACAACTCTAGGGACGCGGTGCTCATCTCCGTTTCCAAGCCGAAGAGCCAGCGCTGTCCAAAGACGTTTCCGTGGTCACACGGAACGCTGTTACCTTCCCACCAAAGCAGTACCTATTTATCTACTTGCAATTTCTTGCTTTTGAACTGCTAGGCTGGCAGGAGCTGGGGCCAGAGACGGGAGCTCACTCCGTCATGCAGCACTCGGGTCTCGAACTGCTGAACTACCAACCCTCTGGTCTGCAGTTCAGTATCTTTTTATTATTATTATTGATTTTTCTCTATAACTACAACTATAACGCTACAATCTAAGCTACATATACCTTATACAGAGAGTACTTTATCATTTGCTTAATACTACCTTGTTACATAATATAATTATGAAGCATTTAGAACCTTGGATAAATTTCAATTACTTGTTACTGCTATTATAGAAGTTATCAAAACTATTTGGCAGGCACGCCCACCTAGAGAAATACGGTTAATTAAACCATTTATAATACATAAGTGCAATGCTTAATAAAACAGTTTGCAGTTCAGTATCTTAACCACTTGAGCCACTGCAGCCCCTTGCCTTCAGAAATAGTCCAAGTCAGATTTCTCAAACAAATATAAATGTTTATAATTCCTCTTGGAAAAATTCATCTCGCCACTTGGGTATCCACCTAATGGCCCCTGCCAGCTTCCACTTGCCGTTATCATCCTGCTTCCGGCTACAGTATTATTGAATAATACACAGCATCTTTTTCATTCTTAATGTACATCAGACCCACTACTATTATGCAGTAACAGCAAAATTAACAACATATCTGAGAAACACGATAATGTCGAAATTTGAGGAGAGATGGAATGTCTATTACAAAAGTAGGAGACAAGCTTAAAAGGAGGAAAAGTACAAATTTTAGAATGAGAGGCAATTTAAAAATGTATATAAATTTAAGGCAATGCATGCAAATGTATTATAATGTAGAGGCAGAATGAGAATAAGATTTGAATAGGAAAGCATAAGGAATTGATTTCCGAACAAAAATATCCCCTGGTCTTTACTGTGAGATAGATTTTTTATTGTGAGGTATATAATAGATTTTTCTATAAATTTTGGTATATTAAAAGTAATAAATAGTAAGCAGAAGTGATGAAATATTTAACACAGAATATGTAGCAACGGGGAAATTAATAATATAGTTGTAAAACAAATTAGTTATAGAATCTAAAATTCAAAAAAGTTTTGAAATGTCTTAAAAATTATAATGCAGGGGAGTGAGGGAGAACTATTTTCTGTTTTACAGTCTGTAATGTATTCTTGTATTCCTTATATATACAAGTCATCTTGTATTCCTTATATATTGCTATATAAACTTTCTTTCCTTTTGTACCTCTTATTATCTTGTTTATTAAAATTAAAAATATGTATATTTAAAAAGACAAATTAGCCATACTCAGGGGGTCGTATTTCATTGTCCTTCTGAACGATAACGCCATCAATGAAAAAAAAAATAGCAAAGGGGAAAATAAAACTCAGGCCCCCCCTGGGGGGTGGGGGTGGAATACACACAGCTAGCATTAACCCAACTGCCAAGTTCAGCATAGAAGATTTTTGGAGGAAAATCAGATAGAATTAAATAAACCACACCAACGCGAGGCAACTCAAATGGACATTATCAAATTAGCGCCTTTCATCTCGCATTTCGGCCTCCTCTCAAACTCTTCCCTGCCGCACCATTTGATTAGCGGTACATTAATAACAATGAGCACGGGCCAAAGTCGATCCTTTTCCAAACAAACGCTATTGTTTTAAGACACAGGGAAGTCCTCTAAAAGCATTCATACATTAAAGACAGGCTGGTGGGCACCATGCTCCTGGCATGGCGGAAGAAGTGGTGATTGCAAAAAAAGAAAAGTCTCTTTGGGACGAAGGGGGAGATGCCAGCCTACAGGATCTCCTGGAATTACAGCTCATCTCCAGACTACAGATATCAGTTCCCCTGGGGAAAATGGATGCTTTGGAGGGTGGATTCTATGGCTTTGTACCCCACTGAGGTCCTTCTCCTCCCCAAGCTCCATTCCCAAATCTCCAGGAGTTTCCCAACCTGGATCTGGCAACTCTACCCCCCATCTCCCACTGATGGACAGGGGGAACCACCCTATTGGGACCAATGAAATCGCAAACAAATCTGTAGTCAAAGCATGCTGAATAAATGTAACAATAATGATCTAGAAAGCAAAGGATCACAGTAATAATAAAGAACAACTATCCAAAAGCGGGGGGTAACAAACTTGTTATGTATTGACCATGCGGTCGCCATGTGCTCCCTTCATTGCGACCGCATGGCCAGAGCACAGGGCCAGAGCATGGCCAGAGCACATGGCCAAGAAACTACCTGAGCTTCAGCCAGGTAGAACAAAGGCCAGGTGGATCCAAACCGGCCACCAATCCTGTACCTAGGTTTCTCCCAGGGAACCTATGAAATGTAAATAGACTTCTAATAGCCTATCAGGCCAGTTGGGTGAGGTCAGGGGATTGTTTCTGACCAGCATAAAAGGAGGGCTCGGAGCCCTGGGTTGTATGCTTCATCCGGACCAGCAATAAAGATCTAGCTGTTTCACTACTCCATGGACTCCCGACTCCAGTACTTATCAAAACTCAAACCCACAGTAAGTCATAGCATATCTCAGAAGCAGCAGACTTCCTTTATAAATAGTACAAGCACACAAAGGGGTTTTTTTGTTTATATAAATATCACATGTCTTTGAATTGGAAGTCCAAACACCTATATATTGTGGCTTGTAGTAAATAAGGTCCATTTCAAGTTGAAACTATGCCATTCCAGATAATATAACAAGCATTTCAGATCTATTCCTTCATCAGGTAGGTATTTATTATTAACATATAATGAATACACATGTATAAGCGAGGTCTCAATCAAAATATTCCAGTTAGGTACAGCCCATATCTCTTGGAAGTCTCTTCTGATCTTCCTACGCTTACATTCAATCCAACAGAACATAAGAGCGTAAGAGAAGCCAATGTTGGATCAGGCCAATGGCCCATCCAGTCCAACACTGTCACACAATGGCCAGAAATAGCAGGTGCCCTCAGGAGGTCCATCGGGGGGCAGAACTCCAGAAGCCCTCCCACTTTTGCCCCCCACCAAACACCAAGAATACAGAGCATCACTTGCCCCAGACTGAGAGATCCTATCTATACTTTGTGGCTGACAGCCACTGATGGACCTCTGCTCCATAACTAACTGGAAACCCCTGATGGACTTTTTGCAGGAAACGGGAAAAAATGAACTGCTGATTTATGGGTCTGAAGAATAACAGGGTGAGAAATGAGATGTAGATAAAAGAGAGGGCTTTTTCATTTATGGATTTATAGAGAGAGTGAATAGAGAATTATGATGTACCAGTTGTAGATGAGAATCGAAATATATTCTCAGTTTTTTCTGTTCTCTTGTTCTCTTTTTGTGCATTTTTTATGTATTTTCATGAAAAGCTTAATTTAAAAAAAATTAAATTCCTAAAAGAATGGCCAGCCTTCTGTGAAGACAAACAATCCTACTGCGTGTAAGTGATCAAACTATCTAATTGTGCGCACTGAAGACACGGGACAGAATTATCCGACCTATCGGTGGCTGGCTGTAAAGAGGCTAGCCCGGAAGAGGAACTTGTGCAGAGAGGCATCCAGCAGCCTCTCTGTGGCCCCACTTGGGCTCAGAGAAACCTTCAGTTATTTCATTCGCTACTTCACACAGCCTGATCAGACTACTTTCACGGTAAACGACCAAGTCCTGGCACACCATTTGTAAATTACAAATCTATAGGCACAGAAACACATAACCACAAATATGACCTCATCTTAATACTCTTCTGCACGGCCCTCCCCCCATTACTTTCCACAAACCAATCTGGAGGTCCGGTCAGGACAGCAGCGAAAGGATCAGTGGGCTTTGGAACAGCATCTTGGGTTACCGTATCCTTTTAATATGTCCACTTACAGCTATTTCCCTTCAGCTGCTACTGCCGCCCAGCTCTGAACTTGGTAAAACTTCCCTCTAACCTGGGAACACCCAGTTTGGTGTAGTGGTTAAGAGCGGTAGACTCTAATCTAAAGAACCGGGTTTGATTCCCCACGCCTCCACATGAAGCTTCTGGGTGACCTTGGGTCAGTTACAAGTTCTCTCAGAGCTGTTCCCTCATGAGCAGTCCTCGAAAGAGCTCTCTCCACCCCACCTACCTCACAGGGTGTCTGCTGTAGGGAGAAAAAGGGAAGAAGAATGTAAGCCGCTCTGACACTCCAAGTGAAGGATGGGGTATAAATCCAGTCTCTTCTCCTTCTCCTACTCTACAGCCATGATAACTAGGGTTGCCAACCTCCAGGTGGTGACTGGAGATCTCCTGGTATCACCACTGATCTCCAGGCAACAGAGAACAGTTTACCTGGAGAAAATGACCCCTTTGGAAGGGGGACTCTATGGCAGTAGATCCACTGAAGGAGTGATGCCAGCCTGGGAATGGGACCTGGGATTACAGCTCATCTCCAGACTACAGAAATCAGCTCCCCTGGAGATAAAGGATGCCTTACAGGGTGAAATCAATGGCATTGTACCCCACTGAGGTCGCTGTCCTCCCCAGGCTCCATCCCCAAATCTCCACGAGTTTCCCAACCTGGATCTGGCAATTCTACCCCCCACCGGTGACCAGGGGCGACCTGGCAAACCTTACACTGAAGTCCTTCCCCTTCCCAAACCCAACCCCCCTCAAGGCTCCACCCCCAAAATCTCTAGGTATTTCCCAACCCAGATCTGGCAACCCTATTAACCCAGGGAGAAACTAAAAATAAAAGTCAGGATAAAATCCTGTTTTTTTGTTACTTTCCCCCTCTGTTTTTGCAACAGAACTTTGAGGGATTGCTGGAGGAAAAAAATCCAATAAAACACTTCCTTTTTTGGGCACGTGAAATGCTTCTTAAGACAATGCTTCCCTCAGTCCGAATGTGTACTATGAAGCAGGTTTTTTTTAAGTGTAAGAATGATCATTCTCGCATATACTGTAAACATATACCACGTTTCCAAAGCTATAATTATCATCTAAATGTAGCTAATTTTGTCCACAATGAATACACTATGAAGTGTGTGATGATTATAACCGTTGAAGAACACCGCGTTCCCGATCTTATGAAGCTGAACTCGGCATTCAAATACGCTGTCTATCTTGAGGAGGTTTCCAGCCAGTTCGTGCTTTCATTGCTTTACTACAAAATCTGTGGTTTCTATTTTCAGCCTTTATCATTTTCCTGCCTCTCAGAAGACCAAAAAGAAAAAAGAAAAAAAAGAAACATGTGCTAAGGTAACATAGGGTGTAGCGTTTTGCCGCTCCCTCTCTTGAGTCGCCATGAAATTAAAAGACTCCTGCTCCTTGGGAGAAAAGCTGTGGCAAACCTAGACAGCATAATAAAAAGTAGAGACATCACCCTGCCAACAAAAGTCCGTGTGGTCAAAGCCATGGTATTCCCAGTAGTAATGTATGGCTGTGAGAGTTGGACTATAAGGAAGGCCAAGCGCCGAAGAATAGATGCTTTTGAATTATGGTGCTGGAGAAGACTCTTGAGGGTCCCTTGGACTGCAAGGAGATCAGATCAGTCAATCTTAAAAGAAATCAACCCTGACTGTTCCCAGGAAGGCCAGATACTGAAGCTGAAGCTCAAATAATTTGGCCACCAAATGAGAAGAAAGGAGCACTCACTGGAGAAGACCCTGATGCTGGGAAAGATTGAAGGTCAAAGAAGAAGGGGACGGCAAAGGATGAGATGGTTAGATGGTGTTATCGATGCAACGAACATGAAATTAAGCAGACTCCGGAGCATGACAGCAGACAGGAAGGCCTGGTGTGATGTGGTCCATGGGGTTGCGAAGAGTCGGACTCGACTGTGCAACTGAACAACAACTCTTAAGTCGGGTATATCTGCAATTTTGCTTGTAGAATACTCAGGCATTTATACTCTTAAATTCCAAAAATATGCCAAATAGTGCAATTCCACATGCTAAATTCCAAATAACATATTTCATTTCTGTTAAAAGAGTGCCTTCAGTTTTGCCTTGATCAGTAACTAGCGCCTGTTTCTGTTCTTCCCCATATTTCTGTGCTTTCTCAACCAACTGGAAGGCAGAAATTCATAATGATGCTCTAAGCAGAAGTATCCTGCCCTATACCACTTGATTTCAATGGACTTAGAAGGTTGTCTCAAACCGTCTTCTGGGCAGTACTAACCACGGATAACTAAAGTGGCACTGCCATTTTCTATGAAAGATCCTCTGCTAGGGTCACCTTCTTTCACTGCTGCTGCCCAGTACCTAACATTCAAGGATTCCTCCACCCCCATCACCACTGGAAGCGAAGAACCATTTCAGAACAACTCTTACCTATGAGACAATCCAAAATGTAAAGAAAGTTTTAAAGGACTTGGGTTGCCATACCCCTGATGGGGGTGGGGGTTTACCCGCTTTCGGGGCCCCAATCCACTGCCCCTCAGCTGGCTGGTGGGGCAGCCCCCACCCCCAAGCAGTCCCATTCACATTGACATGACTGGCGCAACAACATCACTCTATGGCAGGGGTGGGCAAATTGCGGCCCGGGGGCCACATGCGGCCCGCCACAGAGTTTTTTGCGGCCCACCAAGACAGTCGGCCACGTGGTGTGATGGGGTACATTTGTCTCATTAAACTGATTCTAAAATTAAATGTGCTTACAGCTATAGATGATATGAAATTAGCACAATAAATAAATTGAATTAAACTACCACTATTTTATTTAATTTATATTTATTGATTATGATACAATTTATACCTTTTCTGAAATGCAAAGTTAACTAATGAATGCAATCATTTTAAAAGGTGCGGCCCTCCGCTAACCTCCGCTCCCACAAAGTCGCCCCCGAGCCAAAACAATTGCCCACCCCTGCTCTATGGTAACCATAGAGTCTTTTCTCAAATGTTAGAGTGTCCCCCCGCAATGTGCCCTGTTTGATGACGTCACCTCAAGGTGATGTCATTGCAGCCCCAGGATCAACCAGACAGCAGGCTGGAGCCCCCCACTGGCAAGAGGTAGGGACCTGGTAACCCTATGATTAATTCATAGGGTTATCATAAATCGGAAGATGTTTGACAGCACCTAACACGCACAGCTCTGCTTAGGATTTCACTGCTGGACTGGGTGAATTTGTAGTTACCGGATAGTTAACAAGAACGGGAAGAATTTTTTTGGGGTGAAATGGCTGCTTTTTAGGTTACTTTTAGCTGTTACAGGATAATGTTTCCTGTTTCTGCTGGTCTTTTTGTTGAGTGCTGGTGGACATCACCTTCAGCTCTTCGTCTCTGGCTCTCAACTCAAGAGTGTCCTGCCCCCTTTGACTGTTAAATCCTACTGCATCGTATTGATTGCAGATGTTCTAATTTGTTTGCTGCCTTGGGAACTCGGTGGAGAAGGCATCGAAGAGACATAAATAATGTACAGATCAGGAGGGCCTTTTTCGCATCCAGATCATTTTGTACCACACAAAGTAAATATTTCTCAGGGTTTTTATAATCTTATTGTAATTTGTTAAAGACGACAGGAAATATTAGCAGTCTGCTACTTGTGTTTTTCTTTTAAATCAAGATCTCGACAAAGTTCAAAGCTGTTGGTGGTAGAAAGCGCCACCAAGTCAAGATTGATTCATGGCGACCTCTGGTGCGGTTTTCAAGGCAAGAGACTGTTCAGAGGTAGGTTGCCATTCCCTGCCTCTGCGTAGTGACCCTGGGCTTCCTGGGTGGTCTCCCATCCAAATACTAACCAAGGCCAACCCTGCTTAGCTTCTGAGATCTGACCAAATTGGGATAGCCTGCGCTATCCAGCTCAGGGATCCTGAAACTGAGGGAGGGAAGGAGATTTTGGATTTGTACCCCGCCCTTCACTACCCGAAGGAGTCTCAGAGCGACTTACAAACTCCTTCCCCTTCCCCCCCCACAACAGACACCCTGCGAGGTAGGTGGGGCTGAGAGAGCTCTGAAAGAAACTGCTCTTTCAAGAACAGCTCTGACAGAACTATGGCTTGCCCGAGGTCATCCAGCAGCTGCAAGTGGAAGAATGGGGAATCAAACCCAATTCTCCCAGATTAGAGTCCACACACTTAACCACTACACCAAACTGGCTGGCTGGCTGGCTGGCAGGAAGGGAGGGAGGGAGGAGCGGAGGGAGGGAGCGTTAAAATAATTATGTTGTATATTTGAAGGATCATAGTTGGAAAATGAAAAGAGTTGACAGGAAGAAAACAGATTCCTTTGAAATGTGGCATCGGAGGAGAGTTTTATGGATGCCCTGGACTGCCAAAAAGACAAAGAAATGGGTTCTAGAGCAAATCAAGCCTGAAGTCTTCCTAGAAGCTCAAATGACCAAACTGAGGCTATCATACTTTGGTCACATGATGAGAAGACAAGAGTCACTGGAAAAGTAAATAATGCTAGGAAAACTGGAAGGCAGCAGTAAAAGACAAAGACCCACCACAAAGTGGATGAGCAAGGCTGTTAATGAGAGTACATCTTTGGAGGGCATTAATTCACAGGGTAGCCTTATGTCAGAAGCGACTTGACAGCGCTTAAAACAAACACAGTGGGTTGAAGCCTAAGAACTACTGGCTGCAACCCAGAAGTTAACCACCAGTGCTCTGTTCATCTCAGTTTACAACGTCAGGACATAAGAACATAAGAGAACATAAGAGAACATAAGAACACAAGAGAAGCCAGTGTTGGATCAGGCCAATGGCCCATCCAGTCCAACACTCTGTGTCACACAGAGGCCAAAAATACCAGGTGCCATCAGGAGGTCCAGCAATCGACTGGACCGACGATCCAGCACCCTGGCATCCAGCATCAAACAGCTCCCTTTTAAAAAAATGTCTCCCCTCACTCCGGCAGGCCCTTGGAATGCTGACACTCAGGACATTTTAATTAAGCCTTTGGTTTGCAAACTGATTTCAAGGTTGGCTACCCTCGCCCATTCACGGAATATGGACCAGATGTAAGAAACAGCGGGGCGTTAATAACGGAGAATGAGGGCATTGTTCTCGCCACAGCAGCCTGGTTAAACTTGCCCTCTCGGATTCAGGAGGGGACCCAGAAAAAGGGCGGTTTACTGCTAAGAGACGTTTAGACGGCAATCCCTTTCAGCTGCTTTATTTTACTGACGGGATTCAAAGGATATCGACTTGCCTGGGGGAAAACGAGAGCTAGGCTAACATCCGTGGGAGATTAGGTCGGCTCTGTTTCGTAGGCCTTCGCCCTCATAATAAGCAACGCCGATGGATCGCTGGGTCATAAATATTGCTTTCCTCCAATGTACGGCACAATTTCCACACATACACACACACACACACACACGGAGTGAGACAAAAGAGCCTGAAAACAACAGGGAATGTCCAAGGGAATTATTGTGCTCTCGGGAAGCTCACATTCCACTCCATGGAACTCATGTAGGAGAATTTTCATAGAAAGCAGCATAACTTGATATCCCACCCACTTGTTCTTGCCTTGACCTGGTGGAAGTTTGGGAAACCCAGTGTCTGTACAATAACCATTCTACTCAGAAAACAATCCTGCACTTTTATTTTTGAACATAACCCACTGAAAATATAAACCACTGGAGCGGGTAGGACAATATACTTCCTAACACATTCCCCTTTCCTATGAGGAAAGGCTGAAGAGTCTGGGAGATGACTAAGTGGGGGGAACACAGGAGAGCTTTATTAAAGGTAATTTCTTCTCCCTCTCTCAAAATACTAGAACTCGAGGGCATCCAATGACGCTGATGGACAGTAGGTTCAGGACAGACAAAAGGAAATACTACTTTACACAGAGAGTGATTAATATGTGGGATTTGCTGCCAGAGGATGTAGTGATGGCCTCACGAATTGACAGCGGTAAAAGATTACACAGATTCATGGAGGACAGGTCTATCAATGACTACCAGCCATGGTGATTACGGAACCCTCCACGTTCAGAAGGAGTCACCCGCTGAATCCCACTGCCAGGAGGTTACCTCAGAGTAAGGCCTCGGCCTCTTTGCCCTGTTGTTGGCCCTCCAGAGGAACTGGTTGGCCCCTGTGTGAGACAGGATGCTGGACTAGATGGACCCTCACTGGTCTGATCCAGCAGGGCTCTTCTTCTGTTCTTATCAGGGGAAGGCCTCAGCCTCTTGCCCAGTTGTTGGCCCTCCAGAGGAACTGGTTGGCCCCTGTGTAAGACAGGATGCTGGACTCGATGGACCACTGGTCTGATCCAGCAGGGCTCTTCTGAGGTTCTTATCAGGGGAAGGCCTCAGCCTCTTGCCCAGTTGTTGGCCCTCCAGAGGAACTGGCTGGCCCCTGTGTGAGACAGGATGCTGGACTCGATGGACCACTGGTCTGATCCAGCAGGGCTCTTCTGAGGTTCTCCTCAGGGGAAGGCCTCAGCCTCTTGCCCAGTTGTTGGCCCTCCAGAGGAACTGGCTGGCCCCTGTGTGAGACAGGATGCTGGACTCGATGGACCACTGGTCTGATCCAGCAGGGCTCTTCTGAGGTTCTTATCAGGGGAAGGCCTCAGCCTCTTGCCCAGTTGTTGGCCCTCCAGAGGAACTGGTTGGCCGCTGTGTGAGACAGGATGCTGGACTCGATGGACCACTGGTCTGATCCAGCAGGGCTCTTCTAAGGTTCTTATCAGGGGAAGGCCTCAGCCTCTTGCCCAGTTGTTGGCCCTCCAGAGGAACTGGCTGGCCACTGTGTGAGACAGGATGCTGGACTCGATGGACCCTCACTGGTCTGATCCTGCAAGGCTCTTCTTCTGTTCTTATCTGGGGAAGGCCTCGGCCTCTCTGCCCAGTTGCTGGCCCTCCAGAGGAACTGACTGGCTGCTGTGTGAGACAGGATGTCAAACTAGGTGGACCATTGGTCTGATCCAGCAGGGTTCTTCTTATGTTCTTAACACACAGTGTGTGGGGGGGGGCATTCCTACCCGCCTGCCTCTCCCGCCAGGAGTCCTGGCCTGACCTCTAAATACCCACATGGGAGGTTAATGTTCACATCACAAATCAAGTTTCCCAGAAAGGAATCCAAGAACCGATTACGTGATTGTACACAGGGACATCCAGTTTAACTGCTGCTGAAGATTGGAAGAGGGGCACATGCAGCATTTGGGAGGCGCAGATAGTGTACTTGCATTATTTATTTATTTACTTCATTTATACCTTTTCTTTATTCCCATCGGGGACCCCAAGCTGGCTTATATAATTCTCCTCTCTTCCATTTTATCCTCAAAACAATCCCTTGAGGCAGGTTAGGCTGAGAGCATGTGACTGGGCTAATGTCACTCAGTCAGAGAAGAAGAAGAAGGAAAAGAAGAAGAGGAAGAGGAAGAGATTGGATTTATACCCTGCCCTTCACTACCTGAAGGAGTCTCAGAGCGGCTTACAATCTCCTTTCCCTTCACGGAATATGGACCTGAGAGGTAGGTGGGGCTGAGAGAGCTCCTTCGAGAACTCCTCTTGAGAGAACATAAGAACATAAGAGAAGCCAATGTTGGATCAGGCCAATGGCCCATCCAGTCCAGCACTCTGTCACACAGTGGCCAAAAACACCAGGTGCCCTCAGGAGATCCAGCAGTGGGGCCAGGACACTAGAAGCCCTCCCACTGTTGCCCCCCGCAAGCACCAAGAATACAGAGCATCACTTGCCCCAGACCGAGAGTTCCTATCTATACCTTGTGGTTCATAGCCACTGATGGACCGCTGCTCCAGATGTTTATCTAATTCCCTCTTGAAGCCGTCCATGCTTGTAGCCGCCACCACCTCCTGTGGCAGGGAATTCCATGTGTTAATCACTCTTTGGGTGAAGAAGGACTTCCTTTTCTCCGTTCTAACTCGACTGCTCAGCAATTTCATGGAGTGCCCACAAGTTCTTGTCTTGTGAGAAAGGGAGAAAAGTACTTCCGTAGCCCCTCAGACCAACAAGATTTTTGGGATATCTGTCAGAGGGAGCTTTGACTCTCAAAAGCTTACACCCCAAAGATGGTCTCTAAGGGGCTACTGGACCCCAATCTAACTGTTCACCATCATCAAGTGGCTCTTAAGCAGATCAGAGGTAGAAACCTTCTGCCGACATCCTCTCCCTGTACTGTCCCCATCCCATTGAGGAATACTGCCATCCAAAGCTTCTCCCCCTCAAAGATGCTAGCTGAAAACATGCTTCGTTGAAGGGAAAAGAAAGCAAGAATACTATGATCCATCGAAAGATGGCCGCTGACTGACTGTAGACCTCCGTGCGGGTCTTCGCCTACATTTCCAAGCAAGCTCAGAAGTTCCTCCTGGCTTATATAGGCACAGAACAAATGTCTGTTAAGTGTACTGGTGCTGACAAACTTGATCGCCACTTCTTATACTTGTAGTAAATATTTCTTTTCTCTTTTTTTGCTTCAGGGAGCAATGGTCGCTTTTCCAGGGCTGTTGGAAAACGTTCCAAAATGGGCATCTGGCTCTGAACAGGTAGTGTGGAAATGCAAAAAGAAGGGAGCAAGCAGGGGCTTATTGTGGAAGATCTTGGGCGATCAAGCTGAAACATGCCAGCACAGTGGTCTTTAAGAAAATAAGAGAAGCCAACGTTGGATCAGGCCAATGGCCCATCCAGTCCAACACTCTTGTCACACAGTGGCCAAAAACACTAGGTGCCCTCAGAAGGTCCACCAGTGGGGCCAGGACACGCGAAGCCCTCCCACTGTTGCCCCCCACACCAGCACCAAGGATACAGAGCATCCCTTGCCCCAGACTGAGAGTTCCTATCTTCTTCTCCTTTCTTCTTCTGCAATGGTGAAAATGGGTGCATACGCACTTGGGTTTTTTAAAAAAAACACAGATTAAAAAGGGTGCCTATGCCTTTAAATCAGGGGTACCCCTGCTGACACCTTTCCTGGTGCCCATCAAGTGCTTTTGGAAAGTGGGTGGGGCCAGGTGGGGCTTTTGCCCAGCAAGGCTTCTGATTGGTCACGGGAGATTCGATTGGCTGTACAGATTTTTCAAAACATTGCTTCAGCAGCTGCTGCCCCCACAGCGAAACTATCTTTAATGTGTGACTGAAAAGAAACTGCGACAGTCATTCTTGCAGTAACCATTTTGTGGCAGCCATTTTGTGATTCATAGAATCACAGAATCACAGAGTCGGAAGGGGCCACACAGGCCATCTAGTCCAGCCCCCTGCTCAATGCAGGATCAGCCTAGGGCATCCCTGACAAGGGTTTGTCCAGCCGCTGCTTAAAGACTGCCAGGGAGGGGACTATGACTCAATGGCTCTTAATTATTGCCCTAACTTAGATGGCCCAGGCTAGCTCAGTCTGGTCAGAGCTCAGAAGCTAAGCAGGATTGGTCCTGGTTGGTACTCGGATGGGAGACCAGCAAAGAAGATCAGGGTTGCTATGCAGAGGCAGGCAACAGCAAACCACCTCTGCTCGCCTCTTGCCTTAGAAACTTTGTGGTCCTGGGGTCACCATGAGTTGTTGGAAGCGACTTGACTTGACTTAACACGTGCACACAATCCCTAACTGGAGGGCTGCAGTGGCTCAGAGGTTAAGATGCTGAGCTGCAGACCAGAAGGTTGGTAGCTCGAGGCCCGAGTGACGGAGTGAACTCCCGTCTCTGACCCCAGCTCCTGCCAACCTAGCGGTTTGAAAGCAAGAAACTGCAAGTAGATAAATAGGTACCGCTTCAGTGGGAAGGTAACAGCATTCTGTGCGCCTCGGCATTTAGTCATGCCGGCCACATGACCACAGGAAACGTGTTCAGACAGCGCAGGCTCTTGGGCTTGGAAACAGAGATGAGCACCGCATCCCTAGAGTTGGAGCCAACTGGCTTTTGAGCAAGGGAAACCTTTACCTTTACAATCCCTAATTACTTTCTTATTCAAGAAACAGGATTTCTGTCGCCCCTTGTGTTGAGAACCCTGAACCGTAGCCGGGGCTGGATCCGATTTGCAGAGCTTTTTGAGACACGCTTGGGGCCAGCCTTTGGCTATGAGATATAAAGCTAGGGCGATTAAACATAAGGATAACTGCATCGAGAATGGGAAGTGAGAACCGGGAGAAGGCCAGCTCTTCAAAGCAGTATAGATAACATCCCCTCTCGTTTCGGCCATCTTGCCTTCTATCGCATTTGAAAAATGAACAGACATTTCTCCATCCTTCCCCCCACTAAAGCATCCCTTTTCAGAGGCCTGGAAGCCAAGGAATTAAATGGCTCAGTTTGGAGGGGTGTGTGTGTGTGTGTATGTGTGTTAGTTCAGCGATTTTACGCAGCCCTTAAATCGCCTTATGCGATCATCATATTGTATGTGTGTGTGCGGGTTTGTGTTACTTGTGTTGAATCTTATCTAAAATGGAAATTTAAAAGAAGAAGAGGGGGAGCTCCGGCTTCTGCTGGCTCAGCTACCACGAGGGCCGACTTATAGATTGTAGTACGCTCAAGGGATTGGCGTCGGATCCCCCCCCCCCCCCCCACGCACAACAGTTCGGTTAGAAAAAGAAATCACAATGGCAGTAATGAGAAGAGTCTTTATCGGCATGCCTTAGCTCTGGGTAGAATGGATAGGGAGGGGGTGCTTGCGTGAGTGTGTGGGGGAATTAAAGAGATTTTCCGTTTTGCCAGACACGTGTCAGACTCATAGGAATTGCCTTGATTTCACACCAGCAGCTGGTTCCGTTACAATCCAGTGCAAAAGGGCTCGGAGGAACAATACCACATTCAGCTGCTGGTGTGACCTTGGGTCAGTCCTAAGTTCTTCCAGAGCTGTTCTCTCAGGAGCAGTTCTCGAAAGAGTTCTCTCAGTCCCACCTACCCCACAGGGTGTCTGTTTTGGGGGAAGGGGGAGGAGATTGTAATCCACTCTGAGACTCCTTCAGGTAGTGAAGGGCGGGGTATAAATCCAATCTCCTCCTCCTCCTCCCTTCTTCTTTCTGAGCTAGTTTGGTGTAGTGGTTAAGAGTGGCAGACTCTAATCTGGAGAATGAGGTTTTATTCCCTACAGTCACACGGGCATGGCCATGTCTGTCCATTAACACATGGAATCCACTGCCACAGGAAGTGGTGGCGGCTACAAGCATAGACGGCTTCAAGAAGAGATTGGATAAACACGTGGAGCAGAGGTCCATTAGTGGCTCTTAGCCACAAGGTAGAGGTGGAAGACTCTGCCTGGGGCAGTGACGCTCTGTCTTCTTGGTGTTTGGGGGGGGCAACAGTGGGAGGGCTTCTGGAGTTCTGGTCCCACAGGGGTTTTGGCACCTGTGTGACACAGAACGTTGGACTGGATGTGCCACTGGCATGATCCAATATGGCTTCTCTTATGTTCTTAAACAAGACACTGAGGGGTTCCTGAGCCGGTGTGTGTGTTTTCCACCTTTCTGTCTCCCCATAAGGTACAGTTGCACTCCCAAGTTTTCAGTACAAAAATCCCCTTAGGGCAGTTCTACATGTACATCGGTATGCCCCAGTTTTCAAAAAAAAGGTACACGTATCCTGCAAGATCTGAGCAACGGTCAACAAAAAGCAATTACCTCTCCCACCTCCCCATGCACTAGGAGGCGCACTGTTTCAAAGGGCTCGGTCTTGCCTGATACACACAACAGAGAGATGACCAAGGGATATGAGACATCGATTTGAGTCTCTGCTGCTCCCTTCCACCAATCAGCGCACTGATCCTCCCCTCCGCCAATCAGTGCACAACAGGTGGCTGCATGTCCCACCCCTCTCCTCCTCCTATTTGAATGTGTAATGCCATCACTCTTCAAAAGGCATCGCTCTTCAAACTCTACGCTCTTTTGGTAACACAAATCGGGTGCAACTTAGCACAGAAGTGCACAAACATTTACTGCGCCAGTTAATTAGGGAACATCCACTTCCTAAACTGCTAATGGCCCTTGGTCATTAAAACAACAGCACATATTAATAGCTTTAAAATAGATTGATACTTAGTTGCCGAAGCAAATGCAGACGGAAAGGAGGCAAATGAGGGTAAATACTTAGCTAAGTGAGATGTGATCCCTTTCAATGACTTGTTTTATTCACCAAGCTTCTACTCCGCAAGTCCCCCAAAGAGCTCAGGGCATGGATTTGTTCCTATTTTATCCTCACAACAGCCCTACAAGGTAGGTCAGCCTCAAAAACCGCCCAAAAAGCTACTGGGCTGAGTAGGAATTTGCACTCAAGGTTGCTCAGTTCATGGGAGACATTCTATCAAATTGTTCACGTGGGTGCCACAATGGCGACTTACAATGCTGTCTGGGCAGGAATACTCAGAAGGAAATCCCACTGTCTTTAGTGGGGTTTCCTGCCAAATAAAAGTGCACAAGACTTGGATGGCCCAGGCTAGCCGAATCGTGTCAGGTCTCAGAAGCTAGGCTGAGTCAGTCCCAGTTAGTATTGGAACCAGAGACCACCAAGGAAGCCCAGGGGTTGCTATAAAAAGGCAGGCAATGGCAAACCACCTCTGCTCATGCCTTGAAAACCCTTGAAATTCCTAGAGTCGGCATAAGTTGGCTGTGTGACAGCACTTGATTATCCTTCTCCCTGACATGGAGGGCCCAGGCTAGCGTGATCTCATCAGATCTCAGAAGCTAAGTAGGTTGATCTCCGATTAGTACTTGGATGGGTGAAGACCAAAGGAAGCCAGCGTTGCTACACAGAGGAAGGCAATGGCAAAACTCCTCTAAATCTCTCTAGCCTTGAAAACCCTACCGAGTCGATTTGACTTGACAGCACATTTTGTTTTTTTAAAAAAAGACTACAGCAACAGTGTACAATGTGATTAAAGAACAGATCCAGGTTTATTTAGCAACTAATATACGACAGAAAAGAGCAGAGACGCAAGATCCTAAACATTTATTAGTCACCTTTCTCCCTTGTGGAGCTCAAGGCGGCTTACAATACAAATAAAATGAATTTTAAAACTCCAAGTAGGACTGCCAATAATAAAAACCATTCAAATGCAGTCTTAAATCGAATGATCTTCAACTGTCGTTCCATAATCGTGGGGCTGTCATCAAAAAGGCCCTCTCTCATGTGCCTACCAGATGAGCCTCTTTCATTGGTGGGACAGTCAGGAAGTCCTCTCCCTCCCCCCAGGGCAGGAATATATGGGAGAAGTTGGTCTTTCAAATAACCAGGTCTCAAGCCATGTAGGATTTCGAAGTTCAGGGAGATCCCCAGGAGCAGAGGTCCATCAGCGGCTATTAGCCAGAAGGTATAGCTGGAACACTCTGTCTGGGTCAGTGACGCTCTGTCTTCTTGGTGCTTGGGAGGCCACTGTGGAAGGACTTCTGAAGTTCTGGCACCTCTGGTGGACCTCTTGAGGGCTCCTGGGTTTGGGGCACTGTGTGACACAGAGTGTTGGACTGGATGGGCCATTGGCCTGATCCAACATTAGCTTCTCTTATGTTCTTATGACCATAGATCCACAAATGGCCATTAACCATGATGGTTCAGAGACAGTATATCTGAATCCCAGTTGCTGGGGGCAACAAAGGGAGAAGCACTGGCCTTCAAGACTTGTATCTAAGTCTTCCTGGGGCATCTAGGTAATGATCATGGGAAACAAGGTGCTGGTGTAGATGGACCTCTGGTGTGACCCACTTGGTCCTCATGACTGCAGCAGGGAGTGCAGATACCCGAGGGGTGCCAGCTCTGGGTTGGGAAATACCTGGAGATTTGGGGGATAAAGCCTAGGGAGGGAGGGGTTTGGGGAGGGGAGAGACCTCAGTGCTGTACACTTCCATAAAGTCCACCTTCCAGACCAGCCATTTTCTCCAGGGCCACTGATCTCTCTTATCTGGAGATCAGTTGTGATAGCGGGAGACCTCCAGGCCTCCCCTGGAGGTTGGCAAACCCAAGGCACACCCATGGCTAGAAGAAGAGATTGGATTTATACCTAGCCCTTCACTGCCCAAAGGAGTCTCAGAGTGGCTTACAAACCCCTTTCCCTTCCCCTCCCCACCACAGACACCCTGTGAGGTTGGTGGGGCTGAGAGAGCTCTGACAGAAACTGCTCTTCTTCAAGAACAGCTGTGCCAGAACTATGGCTTGCCCAAGGTCATCCAGCAGGTGCAAGTGGAAGAGTGGGGGGAATCAAACCCGGTTCTCCCAGATTAGAGTCCGCACACTTAATCACTACACCTAACTGGCTAGCAAGGGGTTGACTACACTGATAGCACAGCACAAGTGTTCATTAATGACAGTTAATAACCATAGCCAGTGTATTGCCGCCAAGCAGCTGTTCAATTGCACCAGCACGCAGGCCCGGAGCTACAGTGGGGACTTTGGGGGGCTCTGCCCCCTTTCATAAAAGCACAGCCCCACAAGAATTTCTCCTGTAAATGCTTTTTGCAATCAGTTAAAAACATGTTTTAAAAGATGTGCGCTCCTTTAAGCCGTGTGTGTGTGCTGTAGTTGGCTAATTCCCACACTGAGCAAAGGGGTTGGAGTAGGTGACCTCTAGGACACCTTCTAACTCTGGGTCAAGAAACTGGTCTCCTTTAAGAGAGTTTTTCTGCCTAAGTGTTAGCTTTCTTGACTATAGAAGTCATCACTCCCACCTGCCAGCTTGTTATCGAATGGTTGCTTAGGCTGGAAGAAGTGATTAACTTGCAGCAGCTGAGAACTGTCATCTAAAGTGGTTGACAGTTTGCAATTTACAGATCTATCCTGGTAACAGCTTTCTATTGGCTAAATGGCTTTTCTTTCTGCACTGAGAACTTCAGCCCCACCAGAAAAAAAATTACCCCACAAGCCACAGAATCCTGGCTACGGGCCTGCCAACACGGCTACCCGCCTGGACCGACTGCACCAGTGTCGTTGAATAATTCAGTTAACTTGAGAACAGAGCTACACGAGGGACGGACTCGGGGACGTTTGTGCTCCAAAACAGAATGCACAGCAGAACAAAGGAGCAAACACAGGAGGATTTCTCCTTCCTGGTCTCTCTGCTTTCTTGGCAACCATTCAGATGAAATTTGCCACATTACTCATGTCCTGGATGCCTGAATTAGAAGGGGAAAAACCACACTAGAGAGGCTAGCAAATGCTTCATCAGCAAAAAGGATCACGTAGACTCCGAAGGAGAGAATTTGGCTTCTCGTCTATACGAGAAAAAAGAAGTCATGCCTTCCACATTCCCCTTTCAGATGACCAAGAAACAACATGTGGGTGGGGCTATGCAAATATAGGGGCGGGCCACTGTGGATGACCTCCACTGATAGGCGAGCCTCAAGGAGCAACAAAGAACAACTACAATTCCCAGGAATCCTTGCACTATATACATAAGCTCTTTTCCTGAACAGATCATATTTTGTCAGTCGCAGAAACAAAAATCAGCTCTCCTGGTCACAGTGGACTTCCTTTACCTTTCAAAGGTGTGCATGCACCAATAGGACAGCACATAACCAACAGACAAGGTGAGACAATTCATGGCATCAACTGTAATTTAGAGCACAACACACATATGTACGTCTGTGTTTCTATCCTGCCCTTCTTTGGAGGCACTCAAGGCAACCTACAGTGTTGTCCCCAACTTGGTGTAGTGGTCGAGTATGCGGACTCTAATCTGGGAGAACAGGGTTTGATTCCCCACTCCTCCACTTGCACCTGCTGGATGACCTTGGGCAAGCCATAGCTCTGTACCAGCTGTTCTCTCAAGGACAGCTTGGGAAAGAGCTCTCTCAGCCCCACCTACCTCACAGGGTGTCTGTTGTGGGGAGGGGAAGGGAGAGGAGTTTGTAAGCCGCTCTGAGACTCCTACAGGTCATGAAGGGCGGGGTATAAATCCAATCTCCTCTCCTCCTCCTCATCTTATTCTCACAATAGTGAGGATTTGAACCCTACTCAGGTCAGTCACAGTTCCACCTCCCGGTAATTACATCTCACTCACCACCAGTTTAGGCTTGCCATTTCCCCCAGGGGGGCGGGGTTTGCCAGCTTTAAGGGCCCCCAATCCTCTGGCCCACATCTGGCTGGTGGGGGGAACCCCGCCCCCAAAGTGCTGGAATCGTGGCAACATGCCTAGCATGATGACATCACCCAGAGGTAACGCTTTAGCACTTGGCCTAAAAACTCTATGATTTATACTATAGAGTTTCTGGCCAAATGCTCGAGCGTCCCCCTGGCGATGTGCCTAGTGTGATACTGTCACTTCCAGAAAATCCCAGCGAAGAAGCTCCATCCCCCTGCCGGCAGCGGATAAGGTTTAATGGAAGGACTTGGTACTACCTACAATTAACACACAAAGCCAGCACGGTGTAGTGGTTAAAGTGTCAGGCTGGGATCTGGGAAACCCAGGTTCGAGGCTCCGCTTGTGCCATGGAAGCCTGCTGGGTGACTTTGGGCCATTCACTGGGAAGAAAAGTGGGATATCAAACAAACAAACAAACAAACAGTCTTGGATTCATGAACTGTTACCAAAAAAAATGTTAAAAGCTACTATACCTTTCATACCAGAACTGTTTTTTATTGAATATATTACCAGAAAAATGTAAAAAGCAAGACTCTTATCTTATTATACATACAGTTACTACTGCAATAATATTATATGCTAAATATTGGGGAAGAAATGAGGTGACTTCAAAAGAAGAAATTATAAATAAACTACTGGAAACTGCAGAGATGGACAAATTAACTTTAATTTTGAGAGGTCAAAATGAAGGAAGCTTTGGGAATACAGTCAGGTTTTTATAAATGGATGGAAGAGTACAACAAATAAACCATATGGACAGATAGTTCATCTTTTCTTCCATTTCAGCTATCCTTTTAACTATGAGCAAAAGATACATATAAAACTATATGACGGTAAAGTCACAAAACATGTTTAGATAATGTATGCAGTAACCAAATAGACAAAACAAGGATGTAAATGATAATCCCTGAATCTATGTATCTATGTTTGTTCGTTTTTCGTTTGACTTTATAAAATAATTTTTTAAAAAGAAAAAAACCCCAAAATTCATAAAAAAAACAAATAAAGCTTTGCCACACGGTACAATATATCCAACTGCCCACAGCCATGCGAAAAACCAAAAACGTCAATAGGCATCAAAAGATCAGTGCGGTCTACTGAGAATATCATTGGAAAGCCTTAGTACTAAAAGCATTGAGTGACTCACTCACGGCCTCTTTTTCTCCAGTACTGGCCATTTGAGTCGTTTACGTCACAAAACTGTTGTGAAATTAATCTCGTTATTTATTTTATTCCCAATCCAGCTTTCTCTCACTGAGACTCAGGGTGGATTACACAGTGGAAGTCTTGGAGTCTGCAGGCACCCTTGGGACTCTGACAGAGTGTTGTGGACACAGCCACAAAATGGCTGTCGCCGCTTAACTTCACAGCCGCAAAAACAACCACGGTGAAATACACAATGATTACAATAAAGGCAAAAGTAAAAAGTGATTATATATATTCAAAGTGTTATTATAATGTATTAATTATCTCCAGTATTCCATATAAGACATTCAATACAAAAATATAGTTATTCCCATCCAGTATCAAAGTGGCATACAGAAAACCCTCACAAAGGAAAAGTTCAGGGAAAATTTATAAATAGGATTAAATCAAAATCTGCACAGTGTTGAAAGCATAAACGAGACGGGGCTTCCGGTTAACTCCCGTGTTTCGGCAATCTGGTCCCTTCTTCAGTAAAGGAAACTGGCAGAGCATCCAACAGCACTATGGATAAGATTAGAAATATCAACAGCCAATCTATATGCAAAAGAACCTCCTCAGGAAAGCTCCTCCATTAGCAACTCCTACAAGATAATGACTTAGCCCTACCCCACCTTCCTGAGCAGATATAAATTACCTGCCTACCATTTTTCTTCTCGCATTGACACAGAGAGTACTCCATCTTTCTGTGTTATACCTCTGAGGATGCCAGTCACAGCTGCTGGTTAAACGTCAGGTACTACAATGCCAAGACCATGACCATACAGCCTGGAAAAATCTACAACTAATGAACTCCGGCTGTGAAAGCCTTCAACAACAACATCCAACAAACAGTCAAGGTCAGGTATTTTCTACAGCATATAATGCTCTATGTCGACACACACTCACAATCTCTCTTGTCTTGTTGGAGTGTGCGGGCACCTTTGGGATTCTGACAGTGTTGGGGGCATAATGAATAGCAAAGAATGACAACTAAAAACAATAGCACTAATCAAAAAACAATATCGCTGTTAAGACAATGGTACAAATAATATTAATGTAATATACATTTTAATACAAAGAGTAATAATCTAATCCTTATCAACAATAAAGGCCCATATATCTAACTACAACGAAAGTGTCCAGTGATAATTTTCATTTCTGAAGTCTTCATCAGGTTGGGACCGTCATGAAAACTATTATTAAAAATACATTAAAGTTACATTAAGGTTACAAAAATATTTTTCTAAATTTATTACTCTTGGAATTATTTTGCTAAGGATTAGAGATTATTACTCTCTGTTGTGGGGGGGGGGGGAAGGGAAAGGAGCCGCTCTGAGACTCTAAGTAAGTGAAGGGCGGGATATAAATCCAATCTCTTCTCTTCTTTTTCTTCTATTAAACTCTGTATTACATTAATATTATTTCTACCAGAGTCTAAACAGCTATATTGTTTTTTTTATTAGTGTTGTGGGCACAGCCTCAAAATGGCTGCCACAAAATGGCTGCCACAGCTTACCTTTGGTCACACAGTGAAGATCCTTGTGCTGCGGTGGCAGCTGCTGCCAAAGCAACATCTTCACAGCCAACCAGAAGCCTTGCTGGGGAAAAGCCCCACGTGGCCCCGCCTATATTCTAAAAGCACTTGTCAGGCACCCAAAAAGGTGTTGGCAGGTGCCTCGGTGCCTACGTTTAGGACCCCCAGATGTGTCAATGTACTGAATAGCATGAGACATCTTATAAACAATGCAAGGTGGGAATGAGCTCTTAATAGTCCTTCTCAAACCTGTAATCTGCCCAGCCCCGGGGCAATATTCTGGTTTTCCAGGAATCTCTTCCGTTAGGTCCATTTTTTTTCTAATACTCTTATCATTCTCATGCTGATTGACTGAATAGTCCTTATCATATTTGTAATTCACTTTGAGTGCCAGTGAGGAACGCAGACTATATAAGAAGCTTAATAATAATAATAATAATAATAATAATAATAATAGTAATAATATAATAATAGTAATAATAGCTCCATATAAAAGATTAACTGCAAGAAATTGCTTCCTTAGTTTAAGGTTAATAGGATGTAAATAAAGCCAATGTTTTCCCCCCTTCTCCCGTGAGCAAAAGAGGCATATTTTGTATGACAGCTTAGTTCCCTAAATATATACAGTGTTTGGCTTCAGATCCATGCAATAAAACAGAAGATACAGACCTGTACATTCCACTTCAAATTGCTGTCTCCTGGATTCACGGTCTTATCCCCCCCCCCCCCGCACGCAAACACTCTTTATCAGCAAGGATTAGTTTGCGTAACTCTGACCTACTTATGCCAGAATGTCCAGAACCCTTTAAGAAGGAGAAAAAAATGCATTTCAAAAGTAACACACGCTGGTTATGAAAAGAATGATCGTGGAGAGAGGCCTCCAGCATTCAACAGGGAGAACCAGTCCTGGTGGCCGGATGATCAGCTCAAAGGGGGTCTTTAACATCCCCTGCTTTCTCTTCAATGGCCCGCACCTACCGTATTTTTCGGACCATACAACGCACCTGACCATAAGACGCGGGGGGAGGCTCGTGCCTTCCGCGCTGGTCAGCCAGCGGCAGCAGGAAGAGGAAGAGGAACAGGAGCCGGCAGCGGCCTCGCGCGAGCCAGCAGCAGGAAGAGGAACAGGAGCCGGCGGCAGCGGCGGCCTCACGCGAGCCGGAGGCAGCAGGAAGAGGAACAGCAGCCGCCGCCGGCCTCACGCGAGCCGGCAGCAGCAAGAGGAAGAGGAACAGGAGCCAGCGGCGGCAGCAACAGGAGCCGGCAGCAACAGGAACTGGCCTCGCGGCAGCAACGTGCAGTCTTCGCTCCATAGGACGCACACACTCCCCCCCCCCACTTTTTTGGGGAGAAAAAGTGCGTCTTATGGTCCGAATAATACGGTAAGTCACAACACTTTTCTCTTTCTTGAATCAGATCTGCAGAACTCATGACCTTCTCAAATAAAATGCAAGACCACCCCCCCCACGCACTCTGAGAGCCAGTTTGTTATAGCGGTTAGGAGCACAGACTCTAATCTGGGAGAACCGGGTTTGATTCCCCACTCCTCCACATGCAGCCAGCTGGGTGACCTTGGGTTAGTCACAGTTCTCTCACAGCTGTTCTCTCACGAGCAGTCTTTGAAAGAGCTCTCTCGGCCCCGCCTACCCCACAGGGTGTCTGTTGCGGGGAGGGGAAGGGAAAGGAGATTGTAAGCCACTCTGAGACTCCTTCAGGTAGCGAAGGGCGGGGTATAAATCTAATTTCCTCCTCCTTCTCCTTCTTTATGGTGGCCCAGGAAGGATGATTCTATGGTTGCCAACCTCCAGGTTGGAGCGGGGGGGCCCTGGAGATCTGGAATTACAACTAATCTCCAGACTACATGCATAACTTATGCATTTAGTAATTATTAATTTAAAATAGTTGCTCCACTTCTCCTGGAGGAAATGGCTGCTTTGGAAGGTGGACTGCAGGGCATTATACCCTACCGAGGTCCCCCCTCTTCCTACCCTCTCTCTCACGATCTGCCTAAGTCCACTCAATCAGTAGGAAAGACCAAGAGTCCAGTAGCACCTTAAAAACTAACAAAATCTGTGGCAGGGGCGGAGCTTTTGGTAGTCACTGCTCACTTCTTCAGACACAGTTAGAATGTGGGTCCACCAGTCCTTATATCACGAGGCTGACGGGTTCCCATTCTGCACGGCTAAAGGTGGCGCCTTCCATGGAGATACATCAAGATGGGTAGATGTCTTAGTCTGTCTGTAGCAGTAGAAAAGAGCAAGAGTCCAGGGGCACCTTCAGGACTAACAAAATTTGTGGCAGGGGAGGAGTTTTCGAGAGTCACTGCTCACAAAAGCTCATCCCCTGCCATAAGTTTTGTTAGTTTTTAAGGTGCTTCTGGACTCCTGCTCTTTTCTTTTGCTACAGACAGACCAACACAGCTACCCATTTGGATCTACCTTCACACAGTCAGTAAGAACATAAGAAAAGCCAATGTTGGATCAGGCCAATGGCCCATCCAGTCCAACACTCTGTCACACAGTGGCCAAAAATAGCAGGTGCCCTCAGCAGGTCCAGCAGTGGGGGCAGGAAGACCTCGCAGTATTGCCCCCCCCCAAACACCAAGATTACAGAGCATCACTTGCCCCAAACTGAGAGTTCCTATCTATACTTTGTGGTTAATAGCCATTGATGGACTTCTGCTCCATATGTTTATCTAATTCCCTCTTGAAGCCATCCATGCTTGAGCCGCCACCACCTCCTGTGGCAGTGAATTCCACATGTTAATCACTCTTTGGGTGAAGAAGGACTTCCTTTTATCTGTTCTAACCCAACTGTTTGGCGATTTCATGGAGTGCCCACAAGTTCTTGTATTGTGAGAAAGGGAGAAAAGGACTTCTTTCTCTACCGGCTCTATCCCATGCATAATCTTAGGCCGAGGACAGACTGCCAATCTAAAGCGGAGGCAAAGCGGAGGGAACTGGAGCGGGGGGAAAAACCCACGGAGCTGGCCGTTCACACTGGCCAGAGCAATGCGGATCAGCGGCAATACGGAGCGTTCAGACTGCCACGGAGCGTTCAGACTGCCGCGTAGCCAGCGCGCGGGGCTTGCGCTTGCTGCTGCTTTTTTGTTTTTGTTTTCCGTTGATGTGTTTCGCATGTGCACACATGCGCACATGCGCATAATTTTTTGCCGGTGCGTTCACACTTCCTCCGGATGCCTCCCACTTCTTCCAGTTCACACTGTTTGGAAGCGGGAGGCATGCGGAGGAAGGCCCCTGAACACCGGGAAAAACTGGTGTCCTGTTAAAGTGAAAGGAAAGCGACTGGGAGACGGGTGAGTACGCAACGGAGCCGAGGGACAGATGCGCATGTCTGAACGTGCTCCTTTCTTCCGTTTGCGAAGCGTGCCTGCCCCGCTTTAGATTGCCAGTCTGTCCTCAGCCTTATAAACCTCAATCATGTCACCCCTCAGCGGTCATTTCTCCAAGCTAAAGAGCCCCAAGCGCTTCAACCTTTCTTCACAGGAAAAGTGTTCCAACCCTTAAATCATTCTAGTTGCCCTTTTCTGCACTTTTTCCAATGCTATAATATCTTTCTTGAGGTGTGGCGACCAGAACTGTACACAGTACTCCAAATGAGGTTGCACCATCGATTTATACAGGGGCATTATGATACTGGCTGATTTGTTATCTATTCCCTTCCTAACAACCCCCAGCATAGCATTGGCCTTTTTCACTGCAGTCGCACACTATCTCGACATTTTCATTGAGTTATCTACTACGACTCCAAGATCTCTCTCTTGGTCAGTCTCCGCCAGTTCGGAACCCATCAACGTCTATTTATAGTTAGGATTTTTGCACTTTGCACTTGGCCACATTAAACCCCATTTGCCACGTTGATGCCCACTCGCCCATCCTCAACAGATCCCTTTGGAGTGCCTCACAATCCTCCCTGGTTCTCACCACCCTGAACAACTTTGTGTCATCTGCAAATTTAGCCACTTCACTGCTTACTCCCAACTCCAAATCATTAATAAACAAGTTAAAAAGCATCAGATCTAGTACTGATCCCTGCGGTACCCCACTGCTTACCTCCCTCCACTGAGAAAATTTCCCATTTATACTCTCTCTGTTTCCTTTTAATTAGCCAGTTTTTGATCCACAAAAGGACTTGTCCTTTTATCCCATGACTATTGAGCTTACTCAGGAGCCTTTGATGAGGAACTTTATCAAAAGCTTTCTGGAAGTCAATTAATACACCGTCCAAGCCTAGGTGGGGAAAATGGATACCCTTTATGGGCGAGGGGCGCGTGGATGCTGGGCGTGTGTGTGGCTCAGCCCACAAGCCAACTTCCACAATATTTATGGCATTTCAGAAAAAAGAGAGTTTTTTTGTTCTCTGGTATGCACACGAAACTTTGTCTTAAAAGGTGCCACTAGACTCAAAATTTGTTTTGCTGAAAGTTTGTTCCGCTGCTTCAGACCAACGCGGCTACCCACCTGAATCTAACATCAAAATAACAGCATTTATGGCTGAATTCATTCATTTATATCTCGCTTTGCCCTCCCATGGGGACCCAAAGTGGCTTACAGCACTGAAATAAACTACAAAAATAGACCAGAAACAAACAAGGAGGTGAAGGGGGGCATCTAAATACAGACCAGATCTTCCTTTCTATCTCTCTGAACAGGAAGATCGTCCTGCCAGCTGGAGGCTATGAGCCTCAGGCTAAGAGCCAAAGGCCTCATGTCCAAGGGCTCATTGTGCCCCTGGCCACACCCAGGCCTTAAGCAACTAAACTTCACTTCAACATTAGCTTCACACCAAAGCATACACTCAGAATTAAACTTTGTTGCTCTTAAAGGTGCCACTGGACTCAAACTTTGTTCTTTTCCTTCAGACCTACACAGCTACCCACCTGAATCTACCTCCATTCAAAAAAGGGCATTTGTCTGAAAACAACATTATTTCCGTCAGCATAAAGCATTTACCAGGAATGGCCTTTACTTAAGCCAGATGTGACGAGATCTTCCAGGACGGCCTCCCTCCCGGCTAACCATTGTCAGAAACTGGGGGCTTTTTTGGCTCTCTGGTTGAAACAGGCTTGATCTTTTTCCTACACTTTTCTTTGTTCTGCAAATGGCTGTTTGGCAGAGTCTGGGCTTTATCTCAGCCTTTCAGTTGCTCTTTATCGGTTTGGAAGCAACATGCCTTGTGGCGATCGATGGGCCTGCAAGACCAGGAGTTCCAAAACAACGACAACATGGGCTCCAACGATGCCCTTATGCTCCTGGCATCGTCAGCCCCAGATAACCCCCTTCCCGTCGGTTGCAACATTCGCTTTCAAAACTCCCGTTATCATCTTCAACAAGGGGAACGCACATGCAGGGATGGAATGCACGGAGCAGACTGCTTCCCTCCCACACTCTCACTATGCCACACTTCTAGTTCCACATCAGTACAGGTCCTTTCCACATTTACCTGCCACTCTGGATTTTCTCAGTGTTCGAGTCAAGGCAACTGAAGTCCACGGCAAAGCAGCATCCAAATAACCCAGGGCAACAGCAGGCAGAAACCGGGCTGACCACCAAAGGGAAGGAATGTAGTGCAGAATGGGGGGGGGGGGGGGACACAGAATGAAAAGAAGGTTGAATTCGATTTTAGTGCAGAATGGGGGGTGGAACCTGGATTAAAAAAAAGGAGGAGGAAGAGGAGGAGGAGATTGGATTTATACCCTGCCCTTCACTACCTGAAGGAATCTCAGAGCAGCTTACAATCTCCTTTCCCTTCCCCTCCCCACAACAGACACCCTGTGAGGTAGGTGGGGCTGAGCTCTCTCTCTCGAGAACTGCCCTTGAGAGAACAGCTCTGAAAGAACTTGTAAAAAGAAGGCTGAATTCGAATTTAGCACAGAATGCTTGGAGGACACCACGGTAAACACAGATTGAAAAGCAGGGAAGACCCTCAACTATCAGTGTCTTCTGCCAACAGGTAGCTGGAGCCAACCCTTTGTCTGGAGCAGTAGTCCACTGAATGGGTAATAATAGTCACGCAACAAGACCAACCAAGAGCTGGCCAGAAATATATAACATGGGGTTATACCGTGCTGCCTTCCCTTCCTATTCGGAACATTATGCAGAAGTAAACCCAAATTTGCCAACAAACCTCTTATTGCTTCCTCTCCCAGCTCACCTCATTCCTCCTTCTTGGCCTTGAGGCCCACCTGCAAGACAGCTGTGACCCACTTTTGGGTCCCAACCCACAGCCTGAGAACCACTGAAGTAGAAGAAGGTGTCATGTTTTGCCAGGACCAGGGCTCATTTCATAGCAGGAGCTCCTTTGCGTATTAGGCCACACACCCCTGATGTAGCCAATCCTCCAAGAGCTTACAGAGCTCTTCTTACAAGAAGGAGCTCCTTCTTCCAGCGCCCGTATTCTTCCAACAAGTCCAAGAACTGAAGCCATTTTTTAAAAAACACACACCAAAGTTCTTAAAGCCAGCCCCTGACTGTGAACAGTGACTCAATTACCTGCCCTAAAATATAGTCTTCTCTGAGTGACTCTAGAAAATCGAGGTCTGCCGCAATTAAAAAGAAGAGAGGGAGGAGCTTTTTAGCATATCGAACAGAAAGAACGTTCCAGAATTCTCCTCGGAATCAAAAGGGGGGTTCGACTCATTTCTAAAAAGGAATCTGACATGTGCCTTTTTCTACTTTTTTTTTAAAAAATCCATCTTTAAGGGATATGTCTCCTTGGCACACAATGGATTTGAAATGAACCACCCTGGATCTTGAGAGCCGCTCTGACAGCTAAATGGCTAATCTTCCACAAAATGGGGGTAAGTATCTCTGGCTAATGCAGAACAATGGGATTATAAATGCGCCCATCTGACAAATTTAGAAAGGATTTGGTGCAGGTGTGCTTAAATGTGTGCCTTTTTTATGATCCTGTTCTAAAATGGCACCGAAGAGATCAAAGCCATGGGGGGGGGAAGAAATATGGTAAGATTAAATACTCCCCCCACCAACCCCCGAAACGGAAGACTGGCTGGCTTTTAACTCCTCGTCCTAATTGCAAATGAGACTCGTGTCGCCGTAAAAATTCAAAAGAAGGAAGAGGATGTTTTGAATTTTTCTCCGGCATATGTCGTCTGGGAACGGGGAGCCCTTCAAAAAAATCAGAGCGACATAAAAGCATCTGAAGCAAACAAAAATTGCAGGCTCACAGAGTGTGATAATCAGATGGAATAGAAATGAAGTCTCCCCAGCAGGGATCGGATATGGTGGCACTTGGTTTATTCCCATTTCACAGATGGCAACCACTGAGGTCTGCTTACCCACTGCAACTCTAGAAGAGGAAGTTTCCCATAGAACCCCTATACAGCATTGTTGCCCTTACAGTTCTCTACATCAGTGTTTCCCTACCTGTGGGTCAGGACTTAAAAGTGGGTAGCAAAGCCTCTGAAAGTGGGTCTAATGGCCACCCCTGTCCTTTCCACTGGTACTTCGGAAACCAAGATCTCATCCTGGAAACAGCATCTTTCATGTTATCCATCGGTAGGTAAGAATATCAGACGAGCCCTGCTGGATCAGACCAGAGGTCCATCTAGTCCAGCATCCTGTCTCACACACTGGCCAACCAGTTCCTCTGGAGGACCAGCAAGAGGGCAGAGGCCAAGGCCTTCTCCTGATAAGAACATAAGAACCAGTGGTCCATCTAGTCCAGCATCCTGTTTCACACAGTGGCCAACCAGTTCCTCTGGACAGCCAACAATAGGGCACAGAGGCCGAGGCCTTCTCCTGATAAGAACATTAGAAGAACCCTGCTGGATCAGACCACTGGTCCATCTAGTCCAGCATCCTGTCTCACACAGTGGCCAACTAGTTCCCCTGGAGGGCCAACAACAGGGCTTAGAGGCTGAGGCCTTCCCCTGATAAGAACCTCAGAAGAGCCCTGCTGGATCAGACCAGTGGTCCATCTGGTCCAGCATCCTGTCTCACACAGTGGCCAGCTGGTTCCTCTAGAGGTCCAACAACAGGGCGTAGAGGTCCAAGGCCTTCATAAGAACCTCAGAGGTGCCCTGCTTGAGCAGACCAGTGAGGGTCCATCCAGTCCAGCATCCTGTCTCTCACAGTGGCCAGCCAGTTCCTCTGGAGGGCCAGCAACAGGGCATAGAGAGGCTGAGGCCTTTCCCTGACACTGCCTCCTGGCTCTGGGATTCTGAAGTTTAGTGACCTTCAACTTAGTTCCCCTCAGTCTCCACGGCCAGTAGCCACTGACAGACTTATCCTCCATGAATCTATCTAATGCCCTTTTAAAGCTGTTTATTCCTTCAGCGTACATACTTTAGACGTCTCCTGTGGTGTATTTACAAAAAGAATGGCCACCACTAACTTGTATCATCCATTCAAGGACAGGGTGCAGAAGACTCCACACCAGATGATCAGAAAAGAGCCAGCAGCCAGGTTCTGCCACATCTGAATTAAAGGAGTTTGAGAGACCGAGAAGAAGGCAAAACAGAGAAAAGGAAACAGAAATGACCCTCTGTGTACTATCAAGTTGAAGACCATTGAGTTCATCTACCAGCTGGCTTCTATCACCCAAACTTAGGGGGAGAGGCTGTGGCTCAGTGGTAAAGGCTCTGCTCGGCATGCAGAAGGTCCCAGGTTCAATTCCAGGCATCTCCAGTTAAAAGAGACCAGGCAGTAGGTGATGTGAAAGATCTCTGCCTGAGACCTTGGAGAGCTTTGTTTTTGGCAGAAGATGCTACCACAGCACAAGGATCTTCACTTTGCGACTGGAGGTAGGATGGGATAGGAAACCACCAAGAAAGTCCAGGGTTGCTATGCAGAGGCAGGCAAAGGCAAAACTTCTCTGTATGTCTTTTGCCGTGAGGCTGATGGCCCAGGCTAGCAGATCTCGGAAGCTCAGCAGGGTCAGCGCTGGTTAGTACCTGGACGGGAGACCCGTCAAGGAAGTCCAGTGTCAGTACGTCGAGGTAAGCAATGGCAAACCACTTCAGATCATCTCTCGCCTTGAAAACCCCACGTGCGGGGGTCACCAAAAGTTTTCTGCATCTTGACCACACTTTCCAACACCGCCACCAGATGTCTGAACCACGCCCAAGGAGGGCTGCAGTGACAGCACAGGACGATATTAAAAATTATCACAATTACTGAATCTGGAATAAAATTAGGAAACTATCTGGCCCCTTGCATTTGGCAAGAACCTTATTAAAAAGGGAGGGGGGGTTGAATGAGAGAGGGAGAACATAAAATCAGAGGTTTAATTACGTTGGGTAACCGCTGCTGCCAGAGCTGCATGAAGTAATCACCAATTATCCCATCACCCATCAAGTGTCAGAAGTTCACACAAGGACGAGAAACAAGAGGATGGGAAATTATATTCTGAAGGATACCTTTGGCAGGGAAGAGGGGAAAGAAAAAATGTACATGGTGAATCGTTCTACCAGAAGCCTCCCCACGCCCCAAAAAAACGACCATGAGAAGCCCTGATTTCAAAAGTCTCTCTCATTGCGAGCCCAATTCCAGCTCATTTATTCAAATGGCCGGTGGGATAGCCAAACGTTTGGACAGGAGGTGGTGGCAGCTACAAGCATGCGTGGCTTCAAGAGGGAATTGGATAAACATCTGGAGCAGAGGTCCATCAGTGGCTATTAGCCACAAGGTATAGATAGGAACCCTCAGTCTGGGGCAAGCGATGCTCTGTAATCTTGGTGTTTGGGGGGGGGCAATACTGCGAGGGCTTCCTGCCCCCACTGCTGGACCTCCTGAGGGCACCTGCTATTTTTGGCCACTGTGTGACAGAGTGTTGGACAGGATGGGCCATTGGCCTGATCCAACATTGGCTTTTCTTATGTTCTTATTGATTGTGTGAAGGTAGATCCTCTGTATCCTTGGTGCTTGCGGGGGGGGGGGGGGGGAGGCAACAGTGGGAGGGCTTCTAGAGTCCTGGCCCCACTGCTGGATCTCCTGATGGCACCTGGTTTTTTTGACCACTGTGTAACACAGAGTGCTGGACTGGATGGGCCATTGGCCTGATTCGACATTGGCTTCTCTTATGTTCTTATGACAATAAGATGTTGAATCATCTTTTTTTCTTCTTTTTTTTAAAGAGAGGATGGCTGTTTTCATAGATATAGGCTGCGGCCACACAAACACACTAAATAATCCACTTTCAATGCACTTTCCAACTGGGTTCTGCCAGTTCACACAGTTGGAAAGTGCACTGAAAGTGGTTTATTTAGTGTGTGTGACCACAGCCATATACTGGTTAAAGAGAGTGGTGTATCAGTTAGTGGCGTAGAGCCAGTTTAGTGTAGTGGTTAAGAGCACAGACTTTAACCTGGGAGGATGTGAATCGTTTTGGGTCCCCACTGGGGAGAAATAAGGGGTACAAATAAAATAAATAAATAAAACAGTTGTGGGAGACGGTGCACACTCAAACAGAAGATTCAGATAACAGTCAGCCATTAGACAGCGCTTTCACTGGTCTGATTGGTAAAACTGTGTCCTGTCAATTAACTCAGTACTGCGGGGGCTGAAAGATAGGAAACTTCAAATTCTGTCCCTGATCTGCAGCATCTTGTAATACAGGGTCTGCGTCTGCCCATAATTTGCAAGCTCCACCCTGACTTTGCCCCTAACCTACCACAATGCTGCCCAAGCTCCATGCCTGACCTACCAGATTCCTCCAGGCTATGTCTGATTCCACCAGGTTTCACAACTGATTACAATATGGAAGTCACTGTCAGAGAATGTAGTGACAGCCACAGGCATAGATTGCTTTAAAAGGGGATTAGACAGATTCATGAAGGAGGAGGAGGAGGAGGAGATTGGATTTATACCCTGCCCTTCACTCAGAATCTCAGAATGGCTTACAATCTCCTTTCCCTTCCCTTCCCCACAACAGATGCCCTGTGAGGTTGGTGGGGCTGAGGGAGCTCTTTCGAGGACTGCTCTTAAGAGAACAGCTCAGAGAGAACTTGTGACCAACCCAAAGTCACACCAGCAGCTGCATGTGGAGGAGTGGGGAATCAAACCCAGTTCTCCCAGATTAGAGTCCGCGCTCTTAATCGCTACACCAAACTGGCTCTATCAATAGCTATCAAAAGTCTATCAGTAGCTACTAGCCATGGTAACTGAGGGGACACTCCACATTTGGCAGCACTAAGCCTTTGAATCCAGATCCAGGAGGCAACCACAGGGGAAGACATCAGCCTCTACATCCTGTTGTTAGTCCTCCAGAGAAGAAGAAGAAGAGATTGGGTTTATACCCCCCCTTCACTACCCAAAGGAGTCTCAGAGCGGCTTACAAACTCCTTTCCCTTCCCCTCCCCACAACAGACACCCTGTGAGGTAGGTGGGGCTGAGAGAGCTCTGAGACAACTGTCCTTGAGAGAACAGCTAGTACAGAGCTATGGCTTGCCCAAGGTCATCCAGCAGGTACAAGTGGAGGAGCTCGGAATCAAACCCGGTTCTCCCAGATTAGAGTCCGCGCACTTAACCACTACACCAGACTGGCTCTCAAACTGGCAAACTGTCTGTCTTTAAAAACCTATTTATTTTTTGACCTGGAAAAAAACCCTATTTTGACCTGGAAAAAAACCTATTTATTTTTTGACCTGGAAAAAAAGAAGAAAATGAGACTGAAGCTTCCCTGACTGTACCTGGGTTTGATGCATCTTACATTTTTAAAAATAAAAAATCAGATTTTGTTATTTTTCTGGATTTTCTGGTTTGAGGAGGGACATAGGGTGGCTGTCGTTAAGCAGCGTCTGGACAAACCCTTATCAGGGATGCTCTAGGCTGATCCTGAATTGAGCAGGGGGCTGGACTAGATGGCCTGTAGGACCCCTTCCAACTCTGTGATTCAATGATTCTAAAACGGCGTGGCTACTCTCCAGTAAAGCAAAGCCTGAAGCACGAGGCATTTCCACAGTAATTTCTCCTTACACAATTGGCGAAAGTGGCCAAAGACACAGACGTTTTCCCTACCTCCCCGCCCCCCACTGCCAAACAGAATGTGAAATGAACCGGTGGATGTTCAAGCATCCCTAGCAAAGCACATTCCTCTAGCTTTAGGCACTCTCTGCTCGCTGAAAGATTCCGGTCTCGGGTGAACAGCAGTCATCTAGCGCTGGAAGGAATACACTCTGCAGTGAAAGGGTCACCTCCATGACTGAGAACAGTGCTTGGGAGTGGAAGGAAGGATCGAAGCCGAGAGTTATATTAACAACGACACGTTCATCAATTTGGATTGTGATTAGTGAATATCAGAATCCACATCCCAAGGCTGAACTGGTCATTTGGTACCTGGAACCACCTGTGGTATGGATAGATAATTACCTTCCCCCCACACACATAAAAAGACACAGATTTCGTAAGAACTTGAACTCGTGTCTCCTTGGCCAGGCTTACATTCGCCTGCCCTCGGCTCTCCAGAAACTGAAGACTGGGAGGGAAAATGGCTGGGAAAATGGCCTCCAAGATGACACTCTAGGAATTTACCCATGCCTTTACCATACAGATTAGGAGAAATTCCTAGAGCATCGCCCAGAACTGATGTCAGATTACCAAACTCCATCTTCCCCAGGCATCACCCTCAAAATCTAGCAGCGTATGCCAAACCAGTGCTGGTTCAAGCCCAAAACAAAATCCACTACATCCGGAGTCTCCAAACTTTTTGAGCCTGCAGACACCTTCGGAACTCTAACGCAACTTGGTGGGTGCACCCACAAAATGGCTGCCACAGAATGGCTGCTGTAGGAGGTGGAGCTAGCTACAAAATGGTTCTCCCCCCCCCCCCAGCTTATCATCAGTCCCGTAAGTGCTGTGGTGGCAGCTGCTGCCAAAGCAATCTTTTTTTTTTTTTTTAAGAATCTTTACAGCCAATCAAATCTCCAGTGGCCAACCAGAAGCCTTGCTGAGCCAAAGCCCCACCTTACCCTGCCCACTTTCTAAAAACGCTTGGGTGGAAACCAGAAAAAGTGTCACCGTATTGCCCTTTGCCCACCCACAATGGCGAAAATCCATGTCAGAGTTCTGTTTTTACCAGCATGTCCCATCAGGTGCTCTGCCACTGTTAAGTTGGTCAGAATAACATAAATTAAAATAAAGAATGTAAAGTAAAGCAATATTAATAATAAGCTTGGAAGCCTACAGGGTAGAGGACACAGTTTCAAGTCAAGAAACCGGTCTCTTTCAATTGCGTTCCCAGATCCCCATTCTAAAGTCTACGCCATTAATTAAGGGAAGGAAGAGATAAGAGCACAGTTCATTTTATTTTCCTCTTTCGGTTCCGTCCCAGTCATTTTATAGCTGTCGATCTTCAAATATACACACACACACACACACACACACACACATATATTAGGAGGGTCTCCCAGTGTAAAACAGGATAACGTGGAACCTTAAGAGAAGAAAATATATATACACCCCACATATGGTTCTAACAGATGTGCTTTTAAATTACCTTTGGGGCCTAATAATGTTTACTAAATGGCTTGAATGTGAAAGAACTTGGCTATTTCTCCAACAGATTCTGACTGATAGAAGCATTCAGTAGTCAATGTAGCTAAATACTTCCCGCTCATCTCCATACAGACACATCCCAAGCACATTTTTGGAGGCCTCTTGCTAGGCCCATGCTTCATTTTACCAACTACCTCAGCCAGCTATGATTTAATGTCTTGACCTACAATCCCCTCTGTGGTAACAGAGAGGGCCTACATATGCTGTACAAACACAGACACACACACAAACACACACACAATATTCTGCTAGACCGTGATGGCTAGATGGCTTTGTTTTCTCTGCAGCCCTTGCTGAACTTCCTTACAATGGAAACAACTGGCAAGAACGACCGTGAAAAAGGGAGAGAGGGGGAAAAAACATTGAATTATTCAAAGCCATGATTCTTGAAGCCTGATGTAGGTTTAAAAATAGTGACAGAGACCACAATGTACAAGTTGGCATTGTGTGTCCACAGATTTTATTTGAAACCATTTAAAACCACACACACACATGGCAACAGATGAACTGAGGTAGTTTGCCATTTAGGGGGCATGGTGGCTCAGAGGCTAAGACGCTGAGCTGCAGAGAAGAAGAGGAGGAGGAGGAGGAGGAGATGGGATTTATATCCCGCTCTTCACTACCCAAAGGAGCCTCAGAGCGGCTTACAATCTCCTTTCCCTTCCCCTCCCCACAACAGACACCCTGTGTGGGAGGTGGGGCTGAGAGAGCTCTGACAGAAACTGCTCTTTTTCAAGAACAGCTGAGCCAGACCTAT
The DNA here is from genome assembly GCA_029233225.1 of Lepidodactylus listeri. NCBI lineage: Eukaryota > Metazoa > Chordata > Lepidosauria > Squamata > Gekkonidae > Lepidodactylus > Lepidodactylus listeri. The sequence continues at coordinate 178,586,797 of JARCFY010000001.1, read as the reverse complement.
GGCTTGCCCAAGGTCATCCCGCAGGTTTCAACTTCAGACAAACAAGGAGGATGTAGACGTATATACAGCAGGGATGAAAGGAGGTAGTGCACAATAGGGTTGGATCCAGGTGGGTAGCCATGTTGGTCTCAAGAGACAGAACAAAGTTTGAGTCCAGGGGCACCTTTAAGACCAACAAAGTTTAATTCTGGGTATAAGCTTTTGTGTGCATGCACACTTCATCAGATAGGGTTGTTTTCTTTTCTTTGTTACTTTTTTTTTAACATTTCTCCTGTTTCTTTTTGAAACAGGAGTGGGAGTTTAGCTGCAGTTTTGAACTTGAAACGTAAAATGGTGTCCTGAGTGTGCATACCCATTTTTAAACCAACAGCTACAGCAGGGGTCCCCAACCATTTTGAGTCTGTGGGCACCTTTGGAATTCTGAAACAGGGCAATGGAAACCACCACAAAAATGGCTACCACAGGAGGTGGAGCCAATCACAAAATGGCTGCCACAGGAGGTGGAGCCAACCACAAAATCTCAGGGAGAGAGGTTATAGATACATGACTGCTGTTTTTGAATGTTCTGTAACTTTGTTATGGCCTATGGCTAACACAAGAAATTCTACTTGTATTTGTACATATATGACTCTAATAATAACTCCTCAGCATTTCAGGTAGAAGCTGTGTTTAACAGGATGTCTTTTAATCCGCAGAGCCAATCAGAAGCCCTCCTGGGAAAAAGCCCCACCCACTTCCTAAAAGCCCTTGGCGGGCACCTGGAAAGGTATAGGTTGGGAACTATGGCACACACGGGTAACACCCCCGATCTACAGTTTTAAGCCTCTCTTATCGTTTTGTGTTTTACATTCTTCCTGCAAAACCAATTTTTTAAAAGATTTCCAACACACTCATTTATGAGTGCACTATAGTCTTGCTGTGAACGCCCAGTGTGTTTCGAGCCACCGCACCCTTCTTCCAGAAACTAGAAAATATACTGAATTACATACATATCCATTTGGCAGCAATATGGGACTAGTTATTATGAAAATACCCCTCGTTATATAAGCAAGGGCTGAATACTACTCTGGTTCGTGATGCTGTATTTTAAAACGTCCCAGCTATATCATTCCTAGTCCTTTCACATATTATGATAGTTTTTTGTCTACCGGCGGCATCCGGTGGACAGCAAACAATGAAGCTAGCCAGCGGTTACTTCTTTGGGGAAAATGTTCCAAAGGTTGGAGAGAGAAAGAAAAAAAAAAAAACTTCAGAAGTATGTTAAATCTCTATTTTCAGGGCACGGGGGGGAAATTTGATTCCAGAGATGAGAAAAGAATATTAAGAGGAGAGAGATTGTGGATAGTCAAGCTTTGAAGTATTGCACCAAAAGGGTGAAATGAAACCCTAGAACTCTCCAATTCATTGTCTGTAATCCAGTGTATATCTTGCATCTAGACAGCCGGGTCTTTGGGGGGGATAAAAAGCAGAGCCCACAATCAAGATTGAAAAGAGTATTCCGCAGGCTGGTGAGAGAAAGGAAATTAGCTCTTTCGGCCACCGCTTTAGAATTAAGCGTGTGAAATCTTTTTAAAGAGGGTAGTCGTAGAGATGGCTCTTTTTCTAAAAAAAAAAATCTGTCTCCCTGCAAGTGGATAGATCAGTGTTTTGACAGACTATTGCGACAGCTTAAAATGTAATGTGAAAGACCTGAGTGGTATACAGCATTTCTTGAAAACGGGAAGTATTTCGTAACACATTGCTGTCAGACAGAGGGGCCATGGCTCAGTAGAAGTGCATCTGCTTGGCATGCAGAAGAACCCAGGTTCAATCCCCAGCATCTCAGTTAAAAGGATCAGGTAGTAAGTAGGTGATGAGAAAGAACTCCACCTGAGACCCTGGAGAGCTGCTGCCAGTCTGAGTAGACAATACTAGAGATGTAAAATTTCCGGAAATTTTGAAGCTCGGAAAAAATTAGAATTTTTCAAAAAAATTGAAAAAAATGCTACATTACCCCTTCTTTTTTCTTTTCCAGATTGAAAGTCATTCTGTTACTTTAGAAACATAAAATATGACTATGGACAATTTTACTTGGCATGAAATCAGGGGTCATTTCGAGCAGGAGCTCGGGGGAGCGCAGCTCCAGGAGTTGGTGCCAGCCCCCCTCCTTGCATGGGGGAATGCCTGCTTGTGTCATGGCTGCACCAAAATGACCCCGTCCCCTGGGAAGGTCCTTGTTCCTCCGACCAGCCTTCTGAAGGCTTCAGCCACCACTGAAGCTATCCTCCCAGAATAGTGGTATTTCTGAGGCTTGGATTAGTAGCTGTCCCCTTTCTCTCTCTCTCTCTCTCTCTCTCAACTTCTGACATACTTCTGGTGATGTCAGGTGGTTTAGCATATGCAAATAAGTTATGCTAATGAATTATGCTAATGAGCTCCTGCGCCTCTTTTTCTACGAAAGGACCCCTACATGAAATTATCACAACTAGCATATTAAAAATATAGTGTATCCAAACAATTATTACAAACAGAATTTACTTTTTAAATAATATTTATTTTTAATTGTTACAAATGGAACAATGATCTCCTGAACTGTTTATTAATTTATGTGGAACAGACAAAAAAAACCCTCCACAAAACAATTTTTAAAAATCCAGACGTTATCATTCATATTTTCTTTCCACAGTATTAAATAAAAATAAAAAACCCATTATCATAAAAAAATAATTGAAGAGGGGGGAAGTGTATACAAGGGAGTGTGGGACTAACTTTCAATGAATGGGCATGAAATTTAATCCGAATCATTTTCTGAGCTGTAATTATCAGTTTCAGTCTCTGCTTCTGCAGCTACTCTATAGTGTTCGTCATTATCACAGTTATTATGGACCTCTAAAAACTGGATTGATACAGAAATTAGATTAATCTGATACCATACATATTTTTAGACATGTTGGAAAATATTTGAACACCTTGTCTTAAAATACGTTATTCATCATGTTAAAATAAAATGTTCCATAATCAATTTCTTCTTTTTTTTCAATCTTTCCAATTTTTCAGAAAAAAACAAAAAAGTTTTCAGGAAAAAAAAGGGGGGCAAATGGTTATTTTTCCAGATTTTTCTGGTTTTTTCCCAGGCCTTCACATCTCTTGACAATACTGACTTTGATGGACCAACAGTTTGATTCATTGTAAGGCAGCTTCATCTGTCTATGGATTTACATATCTTTAGGTTTGGGTTTTTTTTTTACCATGACAAAGTGTAAACAAATCTAAGCCACTTAGAGTAATAATAATAATCATTGCATGGCATTGTGTGTGGTATAGCCAGGAGATCCTAAGATTGTCTGGCTACCTGAAGCACTAGCTCATTTTAGCGTTATGCACCACTAAGTGGCGAGCTAGACTCATTTTGGGCACTGAGAGAGCTCTGAGAGAACTGTGACTGACCCAAGGTCGCCCAGCTGGCTTCATGTGGAGGAGTGCAGAAGGGAGCTCATTTCTCCGCCACTCTTAACCACTACACTATGCTGGCTCTACCACTGAGAATGAATGTGGTGCAGCAGTTTGCATGTTGGATAAAGTCTGGAGAGGATCTAGCTCGAAAGCTTCCTCTATTTAACGTACCTCGCTGGGTTGTTGTCAGGATAAAAATGGAAGAAGAAGTAGAAGGCAAAGACTTGTTCTCTGCTCACACGAAGCTGCCTTATACTGAATCAGACCATCAGTCCATCAAGGTCGGTATTGTCTATTCTGACAGACAGCAGCTCTCCAGGATCTCAGACAAAGGTCTTCCATATCACATATTGCCTGATTCTATTAACTGGAGAGAGATGCATGGTATAGTATAGCCCAATCCCCCATCATTGTTGGAGGACAATGATCTAGATTTGCATAGAGCTGGCGACTGAATTACACATGTCTGTCAAATTGCAACCACCTTATGGAGACCTCAGCAAGGGCCTTTCAAAGCAATGTCCTCCATTACCAAACTTCTCCTTCAAGTGAAGGCCAGTGATGGCAGGCAAGCCCTGCAAGTCCACTTGCCCTCCATTGCCAAACTTCCCCTGCAAGCAAAGGCCAGTGATGGCAGACAAGCCCTGCTAGTCTCTTTGCCCTCCATTACCAAATTTCCTCTTCAGGTGAAGGACAGTGATGGCAGACAAGCCCACAAGTCCCCTTGCCCTCCATTGCTAAACTTTCCCTTCAAATCGTACAAGAGCACCAGGTGCGGTTCTGGCCCCAAAAGCCTGTCCAGTGACCCTCATGCGCCCTAGAATACACCCCACAATTTTCTGCTCCATACTAAAATTTTGTGACAGATGCACAAGCAGGTCTGGAACCAACTCCAGTAGAGCTGTAAGGAAATGCAAAATTAGATGCCAGCGGACATTATTAATAGCCCCTCTTTATGAGGTGCCAGGATTTTCCAGCTCACATATATTTAATTTGCCATCAGATTTTCCTTTTCAGAAAGCAATAGGATGTAGACGTTGCCAAGCCTGTGAGCCACCCCTGATGTCATAGATTGCCAGAGTGACACTTTGACCCAGACAGCTCTGCACTGCTCCCATTTCCTCTGCAGAATGCAAGTAATCCATCAAACACAGCAAAGATCTTTAATGCAGGACGCAAGCCAAAGAGTAATGAAGCTTCAGGAAGGGAATATGTGGAGATGGCCAGGCCCTCCAACAATTCACAGATGGAAATAACAGCTTTCTAAAAATTTACTTGGGATACTTATATCAAGGTGATTAGCACAAGATCAACAGCTCCTTTCAGATATTACAATAATAAATACCAGAAGCCTACTAACTATGTATAGCAGCAGCAAATGATACCTATGATCTTTCCCATATGCATGGCTGTCATTGGTGTGAACAAGGAGATGCATATATTTACCAGGTGCCCATGAATGCAAACCCTGAAAAATCCAGTATTTGGTATGTATGTATCAGAGCTGCACACACATGGTAAACACGTGCACTGTCCCAAACATGGGCCTGTACACTGCCCCAAACATACAGCATGGTATCAGGAGGATTACATGTGCGGCATGCTCCTATCATGCGTACTTGGTACTCTCCCAGTACACACAGAATCAAAGAATCACAGAGACTGTAACACCTGAAAACTAACATACTAGAAGAATCTGATGGGCCTCTCTGTGCTTTTTGGAAGATGAGAAGGGTAAAAATGTTGATAGAAAAGGAAATCACAAAGTCTTACAATAAAAGCAAGGCTGCAACCACACATCATTGGATATTGAGCTACAGGAGTGCTACAACAATAATTCAGACCTGGATACTGAGCTATATTAGTGTTATAGCTGTCATTCAGACCTGGTTATTGAGCTACAGTAGTGCTACAGCAATCATTCTCACCTGGATATAAAGCTACAGTAGTGTTATAACAATCATTCAGACCTGGATATTTAGCTGTAGTAGTGTTATAGCAATCACCTGGATTTTCCTGCATGGAAGAAACGAACCTGGAAGATTCACGGCTGCGGTAATGCAACACTAGCACAATATCCAACCATGTGTGAGTGCAGTTTGTCATAGCAAAACCAGCAATGGGTAGTCCTTTGTGTGTGTTTTCAACACCAAGGGATCACTGCTGCCATGACACAGAAGCTGCGCCCACATGTCATCGCCACATGTTCAGTATAACACAAGAACATGCATGAAGCTGCCTTACACTGAATTAGTCCTTTGGTCCATCGAGATCAGTGCCATCTACTGAGACTGGCAGCTGCTCTCCAGGGTCTCAGGCAGAGATCTTTCCCGTAACCTTCTACCTCGTCAGATCTCAGAAGCTAAGCAGGGTCCTCCCTGGTTAGTACTTTGATGGGAGACCACCAAGGAAGACTGGGATTGCTATGCAGAGGCAAGCAACGGCAAACCACCTCTGTTCATCTGCCCTGGCCTGGGTGGCCCAGGCTTGCCTGATCTCATCAGCTCTCACAAGCTAAGCAGGGTCGACCCTGGTTCTGATTTGAATGGGAGACCACTGAGAAAGTCCGGGGTCGCTATGCAGAGGCAGGCAATGGCAAACCACCTATGGGGGTCACACGCATTGGCTGCAACTTAATGACACTTTCCATCATCATAACCCCATTTGATGGAGAGTCTTCTTAGGCTGAGAGCCTAATGGCAGGATGAGGCCCCCACAATCTCCAAGTCCTGTTGCCAGACAGACTGCTTATCCGCCATCTTCCATTGTGGAGGGCAGTGGAAGTATCAGATGGTGTCTTTCAGAGACTGAGATGTGGCCTTGGAAGGTCCAGCTCTTGAACCCTAGAATCACAGAATCATGGAGTTGAAAGAGACCTCCAGGGTCAAGTCCAACCAGCTGCACAATGCAGGAAATTCACAAATACTTTTCCCCCACACTCCCATGACCCCTGTTCCACGCCTATAACACTTCAAAAGGAGGCTGGGACTCACTAGCAGAGGATCTGCTTGGAATGCAGAAGGTCCCAGGCTCAATCCCCAAAATCCCCAGTTAAAAGTGGGTGAAAGGCCTCAGCCTGAGACCCTGAAGAGGCGCCACCAGTCTGAGAAGACAATCTTGACTTTGATGGACCAAGGGTCTGAATCAGTGTAAGGCCGCTTCATGTGTCCATGTAGCTCATGCGAAAAGGAACCTTACCAACTGCACTGTTGTAAAAAAAGGTGGAGGCCCCCAAACGCCTCTCCTGGCAGAGCAGTACACATTTAGAAAGGCCTTCATGAAATATTCAGAGGAATATGATGCAAGGCCAGCCGGCGTGGAGTCCGTGCCAGTCCTGCAACACTTACTCAGGATATTTTTGTTGACACAAGACTACGGAGAAGCAAAAGCGAGCCCAAGAGCGGCTTGGAAGAAAGGGCTGACAACTGCTAGTGTTTTTGCAATCGAGGAAGCGGGTCAGAATTACAGTGCCATTGTAAGCATAGACAGAATCATAGAGTCCGAAGGGGCCATACAGGCCATCTAGTCCAAACCCCTGCTCAATGCAGTATCCGCCTAGAGCAAACATGTCAGACATATGGCCCGGGGGACAGTACCGGTCTTTCCAGAGCTCTTATCCAGCTTGCAAGCAACTGGGGGGAAAACCAGTCCAAATGTGGACTGGAAGAGCCTCTATAATATCCTCTGCTAAAGTCCCTCCCTTCCCCAAATGCAGGCCCTCCCCAGAGTCTTCCCCTTGATCTCCAGGGATTGCCCCACTTGGAGTTAGAACATAAGAGAAGTCAATGTTGAATCAGGCCAGTGGCCTATCCAGTCCAACACTCTGGCACACAGTGACCAAAACACCATCAGTGCCATCAGGAGGTCCACCAGTGGGGCCAGGACACTAGATGCCCTCCCACTGTTGCCCCCCCCCCCCAAGCACCAAGAATACAGTGCATCAGTTGGCAACCACAAGGGGCAAGGAGGGCTGGCTCCCAAGCTCTGCTGAGGACAGGTATGGGTCGTAGTCAATGGTAAAATACCTCCAGGACCTGGCATCACATTTCATGCCACACGTGGCCCAGCCAGCCAAAGGGACATTTATGTCCGATCCAGCCCTCACAACAGATGAGTTCAACACCCCTGGCCTAAAGCATCCCTGACAAGTGTTTGTCCAGTGGCACCTTTAAGACCAACAAAGTTTTATTCAAAGTGTGAGCTTTCTGTGTGCACGCACCCTTCTTCAGACAATGAAATGGGATTACAGATCATAGTTGTATACAGAGAGAGGGTGGCTTGTTAAATTAGCCTGCAAATTAGTGAAGACAAGAAGGGGGACCAGCGATACTCGTGTGTGTGGGGGGGAGTATTCCCCACAGCTCCAGGCCTGCAGAAGCAGGAGGAGCTAGGGCTGCCAGCCTCCAGGTGGGGCCTGGGAATCTCCTGCTTTTACAACTGATCTCCAGCTGACAGAGATCAGCTCCCCTGGAGAAAATGGCTGCTTTGAAGCGTGGATTCTATGGCACTGTACCATGCTGAGGCCCCTCCCCTGCCCAAACCCCGCCTTCTCCTGGCTCCACCCCCAAAGTCCCCAGATATTTTCCAACCTGGACTTGGCAACCCTAGGAGGAGCTCAACAGGAGGAGGAAGCGGCACCAGGTGAGCCTTCTCCCTCCCTCCCCCCCCCCCCCCAGCATCAGCAAGGCTGAATGGCTCAAAGCCGCCAGGCCACCAAGCCTCCTCCCACTTCTTCCCCCTCCCCAGTGGCGGAGGCAGCAGTGGCGAGGCCCGAGGCCCACCAAGCCTCCTCCCATCCCCTCCCCCTCCCCGGCAGTGGTGGTGAGGTCCACCAAACTGTCTCCCACCCCCTCCCCAGCAGCGGCGGTGAGGCCCGAGGACCGTCAAGCCGTCTCCCACCCCTCCCTCTCCCAAGCGGCAGTGCCAGCGAGACCTGAGCGGCTCACAGCTGCCGGGCCCACCGAGCCTCCCCAACAACAGCCAAAGCGTTCCCTGTGCATGCGAAGGAGACGCTTTTACTTCTGGGGGGATTTAAATAACACCCCAAAAGTTTTTTAAACTTTTTACATTTTTCTGCACACCTGGAGAGTCCCCCGAGTGTGCAGAAAAATCTCTCCAAGTGCCCCCTCCGTGCAGATTTAGATATCCGCATAGAGGGGGCAACCTGGCTATTAGTATATAGATTTTTTAACAGATAAAAAGAATGACATGCTTGGTTTCTGGTTATCATCTGTTTGGGTTCAACTGGGGGGGGCAACAAAGGTAATAAATATGTCAGAACTGGAGACTGATGTACCCTAAATGGTGAGAATCCAGTCATTCCATCCCATCCATCTCCTTTCGAGCACGGAGGCACTTTACAGCATCTTGGCTGTGTAGTGTTTTTCTTGTCCCCTGAATAGAGAATTACATTTAAATTTACCATTCCAAATTACATTACATATTCAGTTTAAGCCAGTTTGGTGTAGTGGTTAAATGTGCAGACTCTAATCTGGGAGAACCAGGTTTGATTCCCCACTTCCTCACTTGCAGCTGCTGGATGACCTTGGGCAAGCCATAGTTCTGGCAGAGCTGTTCTCTCAAGAGCAGTCCTCGAATGAGCTCTCTCAACCCCACCTACCTCACAGGGTGTCTGTGGTGGGGAGGGGAAGGGAAAGGAGTTTATAAGCTGCTCTGAGACTCTGAGTGAAGGACGGGGTTATAAATCCAATCTCTTCTTCTTCTTCAATTATATTCTTAATTGTTAAGAGTAGGAAGCTTAGTTGTTTTTTTAAAGTAACATTTTGCTTCACTAAAACATGGAGTTAACGGTTCGTCCAGGCGCTGCTTGAAGAGTATTGGTGAGGGCAAGCTCGCCACAGCCCTAAGCACCCAATTCCACCACTAAACGACTCTTACTGTAAAAAAACCCAAACCTGTTTTCCTAATTATCCAGCCGGTACCTTTCCCTCCATAATTTAAACCCATTCTTGCAAGTCCTATCCTCTGCTGCCAATAGGAACAGCTCCCTGCCCTCCTCTGAGAAACAGCTTTTCAAATGGCTGAAGAGTTAAACGCCCATTTACAATAATCTGACCCCATTCATGAATACGAAGGAAAAGCTTCAAGCGACATTTTCCTTGGCTCATAAATTGTCCCTATCCCTTCAACCCTATTATGGGTACTGAACTGCATTCCCTCTGCCACGGTGGACTGATAAATGCAAATTGGTATGAGAGGCATTCCAAACAAACTATTGGTAATTTCCCTCCTCCTTTGTTGGGAACAAACGCCCGGACTGGAGTGACAAATTTTGCATTGTAGATTAAAAACCTGGAATATTAATTTAATTTATTTCTGATAAGATCTTCATAACGATTGTTACGGAGCAGTAATCACCGGCAGCCTTACGACGCATTTCAGAAAAAGAACTGTAGGAATGTTCAGTCTAATGCTTCTGATCAAATTGAGGTCATGAGGGAATTATCCCACCCCTCCCCAGATGTTTTCCTTCTTGATCTGAAAGCCTGTTCACAAGTGGAGACAGCTCTGCGCATAACTGTAGTGTGTGTCTGCTAAAGTACTGTGGGAAACTGTGTCATGTGTTTCATCTGGCAGATGTGCCTTGCCAATGAAATTGTAATGGCGGTCATCCATCTGATAGCTGTTTCCCAGGATATCAAAACTGATGCTTGTTTGGTATAGTGGTTAGGAGCACAGACTCTAATCTGGGAGAACCGGGTTCAATTCCCCACTCCTCCACATGCAGCTGATGGTGTGACCCTGGGTCAGTCACAAGCTCTCTCAGAGCTGTTCTCTCAGGAGCAGTCCTCGAAAGAGCTCTCTCAGCCCCAACTACCTCGCAGGATTTCTGTTGTGGGGAGGGGAAAGGAAAGGAGAAAGTAAGCTGCTCTGAGACTCCGAGTGAAGGGTGGGATATCAATCCAATCTCTTCTTCCTCCTCCTCTGTCTTCCCCAGCCATAAGAACAACCTGCTGGATCACACCTATTAAGGTCTGTTTACTACAAATGTGAAACTAGATCTAGGGTCCCCAACTTTTTTAAGCCTGCAGGCACCTTTGGAATTCTGACACAATGACACAATCAGGAGGCGGGGCCGACCACAGAATGTCAGTGAGCAAAGTTATATTTAGCTCAGATAGAGCCTCTTCTGCCTGAAATGTTGAAACCCTGTTTGACAGGACGCCTTTCATTCTCTACAGCCATTCAGCAGCCCTGCTGAGCAAAAGACCCACCTAGCCCCGCCCACTTTCTAAAAGCGCTTGGCAAGTTTGAGTCGAGAGGCACCCTGAAGACCAACAAAGTTTAATTCTGGGTTTTTGCATGCACGCACACTTCAAGTGTGCGTGCACACAAAAGCTTATACCTAGAATTAAACTTTGCTGGTCTTCAAGGTGCCACTGGACTCAAACTTTGTTCCATTGCCTCAGACCAACACGGCTACCCATCTGAATTTAACTAGTGAGGTAGATGGGACTGGGAAAGAACTGTGACTGGCCCAAGGTCACCCAGCAGGCTTCATGTGGAGGAATGGGGAAGCAAACCGCGGCTCTTAACCACTACACCACGCTGGATAGCCACATTGGTCTGCAACAGAAGAGGAAGAAGAAGAAGAGGAGGAGGAGACTGGATTTATACCCCGCCCTTCACTACCCAAAGGAGTCTCAGAGAGGTTTACAATCTCCTTTCCCTTCCCCTCCCCACAACAGATGCCCTGTGAGGCAGGTGGGGCTGAGAGAGCTCTTTCAAGAAATGTTCTTTCAAGAACAGCTCTGCCAAAATTATGGCTTGCCCAAGGTCACCCAGCAGCTGCAAGTGGTGGAGTGGGGAAGAGGCAGAATTAAATCCAGTAGCATCTTAGAGACCCACAAGATTTTCAGGTTCCAAGCTTTTACAAGACAATGCTCCCTTCAGCCGGTATCTGAAGGGAGTTTTGACTCTCAGAAGCTAATACCCCAGAATTGTATAGATCTCTATGGTGCTACTGGGTGGAAACCTAACAGAAATAACTGTTAGCCGATTTGTGCTAACAGCAAACTGCATGGCTAGGTTGGGTCAGGGTGATATAAAGTGGATCACAGAGGAAATCTCTGTTGGGGGCGGGGGGAGTCCCTTGCGCCTGGTAGTTCTTGGCAGCCTCACTAGGTAATGCCCAAGTATTATTGGGGAGGGATGTCTTTTGGAACACTTCCCACAAAAAGGCACAATGAGGTGAGGATTATATTTACCTAACTAGTCTACTTAAACCAAAAACTACCATGTCTTACAGCAGAACAAACAAAACCCATCATGGCTTGGTGGTTAAAAGTGTCGGACTATGATCTGGGAGACTCGGGGTTCAAATTCCCGCTCTGCCATGGAAGCTCGCTGGGTGACCTTGGGCCAGTCACACACTCTCAACCTAACCTACCTCGCAGGGTTGTTGTGAGGAAAGGCAGAGAGGAGACCGGTGTCAGCCGCTTTGGGTTCCCGTTGTGGAAAAAGGTAGATCGGTAATCAAGAACATAAAATAAAATGAATAAAAAATAAACCTTACACCCAATTTCACTCGCAATTCTGCATTACTCGTTTTCTTAAACTATCGCAAATGGCAGCGCAAAAGATCCGGTTGAGCACAATCTTTCAAGTAAACATTTTTTTTGGCTGATCAACACAGAAGTTTCAGAATAACATGCAGGAATGCAACGCCTACCGTTTCTCCCCCCCCCCCCCCCGTTAAAATAGTTTTGCTTGTATGGAAATACTACCAAGGTAACCACCGACCAACGCCGTTTCTCCTGCATTAAGGAGATTATACTAAGATCACATTACATTCCATTGCTCTTGCCTCCCCCCATCCCCCAGTTTGTAACATAGCGGAAATGTACATATATTTACAAAACAATTTCATTAGTACCTCATTCCCTCTGAAAACATATCGGTCCAAGATCTATGAATACCCAATTCAGAGACAAGTGGTGTATGCCATTCTGTCGAAGAGCCCCGAAATGCCAATCCGTCAGCTTGAAGACGAAACAAAATTATTTTAGCCTCTTTTTTTTTTAAGCGACAATAAGATATGCGGGACGGAGAGACCGAGGAGCGGAGCAGCTAGCAATCAGGCATTAACTCCGAGCCGATGTTGATTTGAACATTTCCATCCCGTGGAGATTTAATCAGCGATAAGCAATTTCAAACACCGCTTTATCCCTTTGAGATATCAGGCACGTTTAAAACACATCCACACTGCTTTGCATACCACTTAAACCAGGCACGCTTTTTGTAACAAATGAACTTTAACTGTAGAGATGGTAAACTGGGAAGGGAGCCTGATAATGGAATCGCTAGATTAGAGTCCAGGTACCTGTGGAAGTTTTGACTCTCGAAAGCTTGACTCCCCCAAAATCTTGTTGGTTTCTTAGGTGCTGTGGGACTCAGATCTAGCCATATTGCTGCAGAACGACACAGCAACCTTCTGCAACGATGATAATGGAATGGAAGCCATCATTGGCCGTGCTGGTGGATGACCTTCATCCATCAAGTAAGATGGAGAAACCCCCCCCCCCAGAGTCAGGGCCTTCTTTGTTGTAGCACCTCTGCTATAGAATACACTTCCCACAGACGGTAGGCCCAGCTTTTTGTTCTGAGTGCTTTGGGGAAACCTTTTTTTATTTTGCTCAGCCATTCTTTTAATGACAGCTCCCTCACTTTCGGTCTGTAAACAATAATAAAACAAGCGACTGCCTGCTCTTCTGAATGGCTTTCATATAATTTTTGATGCTATTGCTCTATTTGACTGCTGGAACTGACTTTTGATTGATTTTATTTCAGGCAAATGGATTAATAACTGGTAGCGGTGTTTCATAATGTCATTTCAGAGGGTAGCTGTGTCAGTCTGCATGAAAATGGTTAGATTGGAGTCTAGTAGCAGCGTAGAGACCAACTAGATTTTCAGAGTAGAAGCTTTCGAGAGTCAAAGTTCCCTTCGTCAGACACAAGCAAGGACAGAGGTTCCTATCTGACAAAGTGAGCTTTGATTCTCGAAGCTAATACCCCGGAAAACTTGTTGGTCTCTACGGTACTACTGGACTCAAATCTGTTTTAATTATGTATTCATGCACTTTATTTTGTGATGGTTGTCAGACGCTTTGAGCATTTTCTTCTCTGAGAACAGGGCTAGGAAGGATTCTAAATAATATTATAATAATTGCAATGATGGTAACCTCTAGGCTGCCATGCAGTCTACCCAGCTTGCTTTCAAAAAGTGTTTGGAATGTGCAAGTGATACAAATGCAGCTCCCAGCTCTCTGATGAGGCCACTCGCTCAAGCTAGGTAACACTGATTTTAAAATTTCTGCTTTGAATTTATAATAATACTATATTTCCCAGGCATGTTCCCAAAATGCAGGGTCTTTTACCATGACAGCCCTAAATGATCAGGGGAAAGGATATGTGAAGAAACAACCCCCCCCCCCAATGCATTCCACTAAAACACTTGCCAGATAAATGTTATTTATTTATTTATTTATTTACTTTCTTTATATCCCGACTTTTTTGCATTGTTCTCCTCCCGTTCGTTTTATCCTCACAAAATCCCTGTGAGGTAAGTGAGGCTGAGAGTGCATGGATGGCCCCAGGTCCCCCAGCGAGCTTCCATAACACGAGTGGGGGCTCGAACCCAGGTCTCCAAGATTCTAGTCTGACATTCTAACCACTACACCACACTGGCTTTCAGAGAGCTGAGGACATTTTATCTCCTGAAAATTGCCTTTTTATACAGAGGAATTTGCTGCAGTGAGTTGTTAAGAGTCTTGCCGCTCTAGGCTTGAAGCTGATTTTAACTATTATTTTTAGCCAGCCGCTGTTGCGTGCCTTGAAGCGACTGCAGCTGCCTTTGGGGTCCCTTTATGCTTCCTGTTCTGTCCTGGAATCTTTGGGATGGAAAAAAGGAAACACTTTACACAGAGCGTGATTAAAAATGGAAATGGAAAAAAGGAAGTACTTTACACAGAGCGTGATTAAAATGTGGAATTCATTGCCAGAGGATGTAAAGATGGACACAGGACTAAACAACTTTAAAAGGGGTTAGAGGTCTATTTATTTATTTATTTGTTTGTTTGTTTCACTTATATCCCGCCTTGTCAGTTATACAACCGACTCAAGGCGGCTAACAACATATAAAATCATAAAAACAGATTTACAATTTAAAAACATCAACATTTAAAAATTCTAAATAAATACACAAGATGGCGGCTTCTTAGCGCTCCGGTGAGTAGCTGCAATGGGGTGCGATCATCAGGGCCAGGGAGATGGTATAATCAGCTTTCTCCCCGGCGGCGGCCCCTATTTGAAAGCCTGGCGGAAGAGCTCCGTCTTGCAGGCCCTGTGGAACTGCAACAAATCCCGCAGGGCCCTGATGTTATCCGGGAGCTCATTCCACCAGTAAGGGGCCGCCACCGAGAAAGCCCTGGCCCTAGTACACGACAACCGGGCATCCTTTGGACCGGGGCAAGTCAGGCGGTTTTGGGTGCCCGACCTCAGTAGCCTCTGGGGCCTATATGGGGAAAGGCGGTCCCTCAAGTAGGCAAGTCCCTGACCATACAGGGCTTTAAAGGTTAACACCAGCACCTTGAACCTGATCCGGTATGCTATAGGCAGCCAGTGCAGCCGCTGCAGCACAGGCCAGATGTGGTCCCGCAAAGAGAGACTACTAGCCATAGTGACTGAGGGGAACCTCCATTTTCAGAGGCATGAATCCTCTGAATCCTAGAGCCAGGAGGCAACACCAGGGGAAGGCCTCGGCCTCTATGCCCTGTTGCTGGCCCTCCAGAAGAACTGGTTGGCCACTGTGTGAGACAGGATGCTGGACTAGATGGACCCTCACTGGTCTGATCCAGCAGGGCTCTTCTTAGGTTCTTATCAGGGGAAGGCCTCGACCTCTATGCCCTGTTGTTGGCCCTCCAGAGGAACTGGTTGGCCCCTGTGTGAGACAGGATGCTGGACTCGATGGACCCTCATTGGTCTGATCCAGTAGGGCTCTTCTTATGTCCTTATCAGGGGAAGGCCTTGGCCTCTATGCCCTGTTGTTGGCCCTCCAGAGGAACTGGTTGGCCACTGTGTGAGACAGGATGGTGGACTAGATGGACCCTCACTGGTCTGACCCAGCAGGGCTCTTCTGAGGTTCTATCAGGGGAAGGCCTCGGCCTCTCTGCCCTGCTGTTGGCCCTCCAAAGGAACTGGCTGGCCACTGTGTGAGGCAGGATGGTGGACTAGATGGACCCTCACTGGTCTGACCCAGCAGGGCTCTTCTGAGGTTCTATCAGGGGAAGGCCTCGGCCTCTCTGCCCTGCTGTTGGCCCTCCAAAGGAACTGGCTGGCCACTGTGTGAGACAGGACGGTGGACTAGATGGACCCTCACTGGTCTGATCCAGCAGGGCTCTTCTGATGTTCTTAGCAAAAAAAAAACATAGAAAGGGGAGAGAACAACTCAACTGCCCCTCCAAATACACAGCCCTGTTTTTATGCCAACTAGCAGGTACGAATAGTATTTTTTTTTAACTGGAAGCTGCTACTGATCTCAACCCAAAAAAAAAAAATTTTTTTTCCAAACTGAAAGGCCAAGGATTTCCAGTCTGATCAGCAGTAAGTCAAACTGGGGTTGATGAGGCTTCTTCTCAAACATCCGAGCATAGAATCGCAGCCTTAAACATACAAAGTGGCCTCAAACTGAGCCCGACCACCAGTCCATCCAACTCAGCACCGCCTAATCTGAACAGCAGCAGCCTTGAAGGTCTTAACTTCGTACTGTTCCCTGCTCTGCCCATTTCCAGAGATCCTCATACCCAGAGACGTCAGGACCTGAACTTGGGGATGGTCTACATTCATGTGCTTAGTGTGTCAAGCACCATTAAGTTGCAGCTGAATTATGGCGACCCTGCAGGGTTTCCAGGGCAAGAGACAGACAGAGGTGGTTTGCGATTGTCTGTCTCTGCGTAGCAACTTTGGACTTCCTTGGTGGTCCCCCATCCAAGACCTAACCGGGCCCAACCCTGCTTCGCTTCTGAGATCTGAAGAGGTCAGGCTCACTCATTTAGGCTAAGCTGTTCCCTCCTCTCCTTATCTGGAAAAAAGGTTCTTTGAACAGATGAACTGTTGTCACCCAAAATGTGTTATTCTTCAATTTATATTTATTTATTAGTTTCTATTTATATCGCGCCTTGCTGGTACAGCAGGCTCGAGGTGGTGAACAGCAGGTTAAAATAAAATAAAACACAGATGCGAAACGCAACACAAAATACAATTTCCATAAACAAACAAAATAAATACAAAGTGCCGTTAGATACAGACGGCAATTGCTGTATGATGGTCCGGTATAGCAAGACCAGTATCCATAGGTCTTAATGCCAGTAGCAAGGGACATAATGACTCAGATTTGAATAGCTTATTCATCAGTGGCAGCTCCTAATCAAAAGACTGGTGGAAGAGCTCCGTTTCACAGGCCCTGCGGAACTGTAAAAGGTCCCGCAGAGCCCTGATGTCTTCCGGGAGTTCATTCCACCAGTATGGAGCCGCCACTGAGAAGGCCCTAGCTCTGGTGACGGTCAGTCTGGCATCTTTCGGACCGGGAAGAGGCAGGTGATTTTGTGACCCCAACCTCAGTGCTCTCTGGGGAACATGTGGGGAAAGGCGGTCCCTCAGGTAGGAAGGCCCCCGACCATATAAGGCAGGGGTGGCCAAACTTGCTTAACGTAAGAGCCACATAGAATAAACATCAGATGTTTGAGAGCCGCACGACATGAACAAACATTACGTGTTTTTATTGGGAAATATGCAGATTTGCCTCTTATCAACATTAAATGTGACTGCCAAAAATAATAACAAAAGGGGTAAAAGCAGATATTGATAATGGTATTTATTTGTCCAATGATATTTGTTTTCTAATGATATTTAGCTTCCCCAGCTGCCCTGCCAGGAGCCACATAATATGTGTGAAAGAGCCGCATATGGCTCCCGAGCCACAGGTTGGCCACCCCTGATATAGGGCTTTAGAGGTCAAAACCAGCACCTTGAAGCGAATCCGGTATGCTATTGGCAGCCAGTGCAATGCCTTCAGCACAGGCTGGATGTGCTGTCACAAAGGGACTGCTCATGTCTTCAGGTACCTGAACAGATACCTGAAGATATCTGAAGAAGTGAGCAACGACTCATGAAAGCTCCTACCCTGCCACAAATTTTGTGAGTCTTTAAGGTGACCCTGGACTCTTGCTCTTTTTTTGGGGGAAAGGAATTCATACGAAGTATCCTGCTTGCCCTTTTAAACAGCAAATCCGTAGCGCCTAAAAGAAGTTCAAATACCTCATGGGTATGTTGGGGGTAAAAGGCCCCGATGAAAATAAGTTAAGGTCTGCCCCAAATTCGTTCCTGTTTTGTGTAAGAAATTTCTTTCGCCAGAAAAAATGGAGATATTCTACAGCAAGCGTCGAAAACCATGCATTTGCCAGAAAAAGAAAGAATTTGAAAGGGGAAACTGGTCAAAGATGAAAACTTAATCACAGCTTCAAAGTAAAAAAATCGTTCCTTTCATTTAAATAAGATTGCAGATAGCAAGCACGGAGGATAATAACGCTTTTAAGTTTAAAGCACTGTTTCTCTTTCATTAACACAGTATAAATCCTGATGGCTTGGAATTATTTTCTCATTACAGGCTAACACTGTGCTGGGACTGGCCCTTTGTAGTTGGCTAACAGAACACAACATTTGGCTACTCAGCTCAGAGATTTGACCTGCATAGCCCAAGACAGACTGATCTTATCAGATCTCAGAAGTCGGCCCTGGTTGGATGGGAGACCACCAAGGAAGTCCAGGGTTGCTAAGCAGAGGCAGGTGATGGCCAACCACCTCTGAACATCCCTTGCCTTGGAAACCTGCAACTGCCTTGCCAGTCTGTTGATCAGGCAGACCAAAATCTTGGAACTGGATGTGGCCCTGCAAGGAATAGTGGAATTTACAGTTGCTATTATTTTTCTCATTTCTAATTGCATTGCATGGCTCAGACCACTCAAGGAATCTTGCGGGATGGGATGGGTAGATAGACAGACAGACAAGAACATAAGAGAACATAGGAGAAGCCATTGTTGGATCAGACCAATGGCCCATCCAGTCCAACACTCTGTCACACAGTGGCCAAAAATACCAGGTGCCATCAGGAGGTCCAGCAGTGGGATCAGGACACTAGAAGCCCTCTCACTGTTGCCCCCCCCCCAAGCACCAAGAATACAGAGCATCACTCGCCCCAAACTGAGAGTTCCTATCTATAGCTTGTGGCTAATAGCCACTGATACACCTCTGTTCCAGATGTTTATCTAATTCCCTCTTGAATCCGTCCATGCTTGTAGCTGCCACCACCTCCTGTGGCACTGAATTCCACGTGTTAATCACTCTTTGGGTGAAGAAGTACTTCCTTTTATCCATTCTAACCCAACTGCTCAGCAATTTCATGGAGTGCCCACGAGTTCTTGTATTGTGAGAAAGGGAGAAAAGGACCTCTTTCTTGACCTGCTCTATCCCATGCATAATCTTATAAACCTCAATCATGTCACCGCTCAACTGTTCTTTCTCCAAGCTAAAGAGCCCCAAGCACTTCAGCCTTTCTTCATCGGGAAAGTGTTCCAACCCTTTGATCATTCTAGTTGCCCTTTTCTGCACTTTCATACACAATTCGTCAGATTAAAAAATGCTCACGCAATTTTTAAAAAATACAGTATAAAATATTTTAAAATAACATACAAAATATTATTAAAGCTGTTACACACACATACAGGTGCAGATCTATGGAAAAAGACTTTCCTTACAGTATCTTGGCCTCCTCTGCTCACTGTGGAACATTTTTCTGAGGAAGGGGGAAGTGAACATGGCCTGGTCTGAGAATCATGAACACATGAAGCTGCCTTATACTGAATTGGATCCTTGATCCATCAAGGTCAGTATTGTCTACAGCTTTCAAAAGGGAGTAGACAGATTCACGGAGGGCACATTTATGAATGGCTACTAGCCATGGTGACTGAGGGGAACCTCGTTATTCAGAGACACAATTCCTCTGAATCCCAGAGCCAGGAGGCAACATCAGGGAAAGGCCTCGGCATCTATGCCCCACGGCTGGCCATCCAGAGGAACTGGTTGGACACTGTGTGAGATAGGATGCTGGACTAGATGGACCACCGGTCTGATCCAGCAGGGCTCTTTTTACGTTCTTATAAAGGCCTAGGCCTCTACGCCCTATTGTTGGACCTCCAAAGGAACTGGCTGGCCACTGTGTGAGACAGGATGCTGGACTAGATGGACCACCAGTCTGATCCAGCAGGGCTCTTTTTACGTTCTTATACAGGCCTAGGCCTCTATGCCCTATTGTTGGACCTCCAGAGGAACTGGCTGGCCACTGTGTGAGATAGGATGCTGGACTAGATGGACCACCAGTCTGATCCAGCAGGGCTCTTTTTGCGTTCTTATAAAGGCCTAGGCCTCTATGCCCTATTGTTGGACCTCCAGAGGAACTGGCTGGCCACTGTGTGAGACAGGATGCTGGACTAGATGGACCACCAGTCTGATCCAGCAGGGCTCTTTTTACGTTCTTATAAAGGCCTAGGCCTCTATGCCCTATTGTTGGACCTCCAGAGGAACTGGCTGGCCACTGTGTGAGATAGGATGCTGGACTAGATGGACCACCAGTCTGATCCAGCAGGGCTCTTTTTACGTTCTTATAAAGGCCTAGGCCTCTATGCCCTATTGTTGGACCTCCAGAGGAACTGGCTGGCCACTGTGTGAGATAGGATGCTGGACTAGATGGGCCACTGGTCTGATCCAGCAGGGATCTTTTTATGTTCTTATAAAGGCCTAGGCCTTTATGCCCTATTGTTGGACCTCCAGAGGAGCTGGTTGGCCACTGTGTAAGACAGATGAAGGACTAGATGGACCATCGGTCTTATCCAGCAGGTCTCTTCTTATGTTCTTACTCAGACTGGCAGTGACTCTACAGAAGAGGTCTTTCACTTCACCTACTGCCAAACTCTTTATCTGGGGACGCCAGGGGGTGAACCCAGGACCTTCTACATGCCAAGCAGATGTTCTACCACTGAGCCATGACCCCTTCCACTTGTCTCATATTGAATTGGATCCTTGGTCCATCAAGGTCAGTATTGGACTGGCAGCAGCTCTCCAAGCAGAGGTCTCTCACATCACCTCACTGCTTGGTTCTTTCTAACGGTTCTTTCTAAGATGGTGGGGATTTAACCTGGGGGCCTTCTACGTCCTGGGCTCTTCCACTGAGCCACAGTCCTTCTCCTGTAAATCTTTCGCTGACTAGCAAAAAACCTTCCTTCTCTCTGCAGTTTATGTTGCAAAGCGCTGTTTTGTATCTGAAAACTCCTACCGTTTGATGTTTCCAATCGGCATACTTTTTAAAAAGATATTGCTGCTATTTGGATCTTTTTATCTGCCCATATGGATTTCTTCTTATTATTCTTCTTTTGCAAGGAGGGAGTTTGTTAAGCCACTGCCTCCAGCGGACCCGGCGTGGGCTCTGCATTGTGGGAGGCAAAACAGGATCTTAAAAGAGCACTTTTTCTCTAATGTGAGGGGTGTGTGTGTGTGTGTTTTAAAAGAAACAAACCAAACAAAACAACCCTGTATGTTTAATTCAACACATAAAAGTCAAATAAAAGACATGATGGGGTAGCCACACGTATTTATCCGCGCATCTGCTTTGTTTGCATCTAAAGTGTTTTATAGCCTGGCTTTCTACATCAGAAGAAGAGCGCACATTAATGGAACAAAAAGCTTCTGCTGGACCCACCTGCCCTCATTAGAATGTTGTCCAAAACGCTACTCAAAACAGCCATGTGCTAGGCCGGGAAGAAGTGTGATCAGCAGAACAACTCTTCTAAGTCCAGTCTGATCTCCCCCCCCCCCCCCTCCCCATACTCACCACTGGTTCTAGCTCCCCCACCCCCACCCCCCAGGGAGTTCTAGCTGCCGCCTTCTCCTTCTGCTGCAGTTTCTTTAAGAACCCAAAATGGCACTCAGACTTCAACGATTTGCTTGCAGCAATGCCTGCATATGCGCAGACGACACAGGAAAGCTGGAGGGGTACCTCTTCCCCAAACGAGTCTTTGTTCTGAAAGAGCGATATTTCTGCAAACCCAGGAGCTCCTCTGGGTTTGGAGAAACCCAGATCTGTCAACAGATCCTTCCGTCCTTCCTTCCAGTTTGGCGTAGTGGTTAAGTGCGCGAATTCTAATCTGGGAGAACGGGGTTTGATTCTCCACTCCTCCACTTGTACCTGCTGGATGACCTCGGGCAAGCCATAGAGCTCTCTCAGCCCCACCTACCTCACCGGTTGTCTGTTGTGGGGAGGGGAAGGGAAAGGAGATTGTAAGCCACTCTGAGACTCCTTTGGGTAATGAAGGGCAAGATATAAATCCAATCTCTCCTTTCTTCCTTCCTTCCTTCCTTCCTTCCTTCCTTTGAATCCATCCATCCATCCATCCATCCATGGTACAACTTTACTGGCTATTCCCTTAAGCCTAACCACACTATTTTAAAAAAGAACCTCCCTTTTCCCTTCTAAGCCTGCCCTAATTATAATTTTTAAAAAATTATTTTGTGCTGAATTACTAAAAGATAAGAGGCCAAGGACTTGGGAATCCCAAATCACTGCTGAGACTGGTGCCGTGCTGTTATGCGGATTTGTCTACCCCAGCCTTTCGGAACCTACAGGGCGGAAGGTACACCCACAAAATGGCTGCCGCAGGAGGTGCCGCCAACCACAAAACGGCAGCCCAAAGAGGCTGAGCCACCGTGTTGGGGACCCCCGGTTTATCCACACACGTGTAGCTGTTCACCGTTAGATAAAAATGATACACCCACCAAAAACTGTGGGTACATCAGCAAAAATCTTGTTGAAAGAGAAGGGTTTCACATGCCCCTCTGAAAGTGAACAAGGAAAGGCGTGGCATTCTACCTCAGGAAGGTTATCCCACAAGGATGGCAGAATGACGGGCAAGGCTCAATTTCTCACACTGTCAGAAAGGCAAAAAGTAAGGCCCGCTAGGCTGAACAAAGAGAACATACAGGTTCCGTGATACGCAACAAATAAGTAAAAATCCAAATAATTAAAACATTTGTGGCCAGCAGCTGAAATACCATTAGACCTCTATAACAACCTTCAGGGCAAGGGAGAGCCAAACCACACACAGAGGAACAATCCACAATTAACCAAAAATGAACCAAGCTTGGATAAAGATAGGTTGCCAGACCCCCAAGTGGAGGCTGGGGTCCCCCACTGCCAGTCCCTGGCCCCAGCCACCGATCAACTGGTTGGCGTGGGGGGACTAACCAGTAGAAAGAAGACCTTGGCCACTCGCTGGCATCACACAGGAAGTGATGTCATCATGTCATCAACTTCCGGGCAACACTAGTGTTTGGGCAACAACTCTATGGCAGAAGCCAGTTTTTCTACAGAGTTTTTGCCCAAATACCAGAGCATCACCCAGAAGTCACTGGCATGATGTCACTTCCTGTGCCATGCCAGTGACGTGACCTAGGCTTTCTTCTTGCTGTGATAAGTCCCCCCCCCCAGTGGCCAGGACAGACCTGGCAACGCTAGGTGAAGAAGTCTCTTAAGCTAGCTGCTGCTAGACAGAGTATCAGGGAGGGACTTCTATTGGCAAGGTGCTACTACAGATAAGGCCCTGTCTTCGGTGACCATGCATTCCCTTCAGAGGGCCTCAGAGGAAGGCCCATGGCTTCCTCCATCCTGATGTCCAGATGTGAAGAGGGGAACAAAGATTATTTTTCTGTGGCAACTCATAGTGACCCAACAGAATAAGCACGGTCACTTCCACAAATGGATTCTGTTTTATAGAGTAACTGGGCATTGATCGCCCCCTTCTGGAGGGGTAACCAATGGAGAGAACAGTAGATCTCTTCTAGGTGACCAGGTCCCTCTTACTTTCATAGGATTGCCAACTCTGGGTCAGGAAATTCCTGGAGATTTGAGGGTGGTGCCTGAAGAGGGAGGAGTCTGGAGAAGGGAGGGTGCTCAGCAGGTATGTGATGTCAGAGTTCAACCTCTGAAGCTCCCGTTTTCTCTAGGGCAACTTATCTCTATGATCAGTCATAAATTCTGGGAGAACTTCGGACCCCACCTGGAGGCTGGCAACCCGACACCTTCAAGGGCTGTAGGAATGAGAACTGGGAAGGCATCAACATCTTTAAAAAGCACAGAGCAGAACCGCGAGAGCATATGCAGCACCACAATAACCAGAAGGGCTGGTTCTTAAAGAGTTTGATCTGAGAATTATCAATATCCCCCGATCACACCTGAGCCATTCATTCGCTGGGGGGCTTCAGATAAGCGATGAGCTCTCAATCTCGACTGGGATCTCTGGTAGGGCTGTTTTAATAATAAATATATATGAAACACTTTGAACATTACCCATTATATTTTTATCCCACCCCTGCAAAGAGCAGCATACATAATTCTCCTCACAGTGTGAAATAGGTTAAGTATGAGAAG
Organism: Lepidodactylus listeri; assembly: GCA_029233225.1. NCBI lineage: Eukaryota > Metazoa > Chordata > Lepidosauria > Squamata > Gekkonidae > Lepidodactylus > Lepidodactylus listeri. The sequence continues at coordinate 178,562,814 of JARCFY010000001.1, read as the reverse complement.
GCAAAATCTAGGCAACACAAAGGGAATAATGTTAAGAGCCGATAACAGTGCATCAGCTGGAACAGGGAGGCCCGAATTCAAATCCTTGATCTGTCATGAACCTCATTCGGTAGCAGCAATCACTCTTTCTCTCTCTCTCCCCTACCCTAACAGACCTCACAAGGTTATTGTGATGATAAAACCGGAGAGGCAACCATATATGCTCCCCGATGCCCCTTGGTTGGATTAAAAATATATCCAGTTGGAAGGATAGGCACATCTGAGATTCCAGCCCTGTTCCCAGGATTAAAAACTCCCAGAGTTGTTTTCCCATGCGGCCGATCTACCAACTCAGCTCACAAGGAATTCTACAGCAGCATTGCTTTCAACAACATTTGTTTGATTATTTAATAAAGCTCAAGAGTTGGAAGGGACCATCAGGGTCATCAAGTCCAACCCCCTGCTGACACGGGAACAACTACCACATCCACAACAACCACTGACAATTATCAAGCAATGTCACTCAACTCAGAATCTCAATTATCTGATCTGCATAGTTGTCTCCAGTTGTCAAGGCCAGCCTGTACTCAAATCTACCCATGGAACAGGTGTCTTCAAATCCAGGTTAGCTGTCAAGGACAGCCTGTGATCAAATCTACATGGAGGCTGGGCCTACAACTTGTGGCCCAGCCTTCCAGGCCAAGTGTTGAAGGCCAGACGTCTTGTCTTTGAACCAAGCCAATACAGAAACCTCCTACTAGAAACCAGCTGCAACAGCCAGTGTAAGATGTCCACCTCTCTCCCCTTCCAAGCTGGAAGAGGGCACAATGTCCCAGTTGGCTCACTGGTATAGCCTCAGCCCATGAGGTTCCTGGTTCAATCCTTGGAGGCCCCTGGGGCAGCCAGCCTCCAAGTGGGACCTGGACATCTCCTGGAACTTCAGCTGGTCTCAAGATGACAGAGGTCAGTTTCCTTGGAGAAAACAGCTGCTTGGGACAATGGTCTCTATGGTATACCCTGCTGAGGCCCCTCCCCTCCCCAAATCCTGCCCTCCGCAGGTTCCACCTCCCAAATCTCCAGGAATTTCCCAACCTGGAGCTGGCAACCCCAGGAGGCCCCCCAACACCAGTGGCTTCATGGTCTAGTCTGAGACCTCAGTTGAGGAAGTGGGTTGGAAGAGAAGACGACAGGAGGGCGAATCTCTCTCTCTCTCTGTGTCTCTCTCTCTGGTCTGATTGATGTCTACCAAGCATCTTTGGATTAAGGACTTAAAGCGACATTGATTTGAAATCCTTAATAGGAAACCACTCATGTCATACGCCATTCGTCGAGCCAAATACACCCTCCCTTGGTTTCCCCCAACAGTAGTATTTGCCGCGTTAGATCTGGGAACATCAAGTTACATAAAATCTTAGTTCTGCTCCAGTCGGAAGGGCGTGATTCTGTCAGAAAACGAACAGCCAAAGCAGAAATTTGAACAAAACTGGATCTGACTTTTTCCCCAGGGGGAAAAAAAAGAGAGACTGGGGTGGCCAGGGGAGGAGGGGGGGAGACTATATTTATTTGTTTCAGCATCTTGCCACGTACCGTCATGCTCCCGGAACCAGGGAGGGGTGGAGAAAACGCACTAGATGCCAGGTTAAAAATAAATAAGGGGAAGAAGTGTTTTAATTGAAACACGGGGCATGCTGGCAGAGAAATGGTCTTTCTCTTATTAGAACACCCTGGGAGAGAGGGAAGAAATCACAGGCCTCAATTAGCCTGTTAAAACAGCCCACCAATAGATCAGCCCTCCCCAGTTACAGCCATAAATTCTGCTCCCAAGCGAAAAAGAAGAACAGACTAGAATTGCAGGCATGGTCATAAAACACCCCTCTCAAACGCACACACCTCCGACATCCATAAGCACAGAATCTGTCCCAGTTAAGACCTGCTATCGGTGCATTTTTACAACATCATCCCCCCCCCCCCCCCAAGCTCTTCCAAAGAATTTAGGAACGGGATCCTCGGTGCAACAGGATCTGCAGTCTCCGGATCCGCACCTTCAAGGGAAATAAAGCACGCTTTTTCTGGCCCCCTTCCCCTGTAAAGACGCCTGGCACCATTCAGACAGGGTGGGAGAGAAGGAGAAACCTCCAGGAAAAAAAAAGCTATGCTTAGGCAGCCCTTGCAGGAGTCCAAAGTCTCCTGTCTGAGCAATTCTCCAGTTCCCGTGGCTTTTAGGGGAAACAGGTTGGTAAGCGAAAGCACACCGCAACACACAAACACACACATTTACACACGTGGCAACCGTCCTGTCCCTTTCTCAGGGAAACACAAGACGAGCCAGGAACTGGGCATGTGCCTCTGTAAGCGGGAGGCAAGGGAAAACTCCCTTGGGCAAAAGCCCTCCAAATCCTAGCTCACCTTGCCTCCCAGAACTGCTGAACAGGATCCAAAGGGTGGTGTGGGTGTGTGTGTGTGGGGGGGGGGGTGTCTCCTGCCACTTTTCTCCCCCAAAGGGAGGGGAATCGTGGCAACAGGAAATCTGAGCCAGGGAGAAAGGCGTTAGAGAGGCTGGAGACAGGCTTGATGCACAGAGGTAAGGCAGCACAAAGCAACCAAAAGGTGGGGAGAGAAATCTAGTGGGGGAGTCGGTTTCGCTGAGGAAACCCCCCACACTTCCAGCTTTCAGCCACTGCAAGGTGGGGGGGGGGGAGAGAGACAGAGACACCCCCACACACCCTCCCGTTTCCCTTAAGTCCTGCCTGGCATACAGAGAAAAGAAATATCGCTTTTCCTTGTGCATGCAGGTTTCTTCATGGAAGCCTGCAAAGTAACTACAGGCGGAGGAGGATACAGACTATCCCGGAAGGGAAGGAGTGCCTGGCTGTGGAAGGGCTAATGAAATAAATTAAATGGAGACAAATGGCTTGAAAACCTCCTAATGAACCAGTCAGATTCCCCCCCCCCCCCCCAATCCTGCCCCAAGGAACCAACATATTCTAACGTGGATGGGATTTTCCGCCTCGATTCAGCACAGTTCCCTGGATCCACCATAGGCTTAAATATGATTCTAAGCCTTGCGCATGTTATAGTTCCATTTGCGCTAGCACCTAGTATAGTAAGAGCATACGGCGCATGGTTTTGCACATTAATTGGAGGGCTTTTTTCTTTCTTTTTTGGCGACAGGCAGTTTCAGCCTTCTCAACAGTGAACTACATTGGGGGGGGGGGGGATTAACAGACAGACAAATGCAGGGTTTGGGACTAGTTTAACTTCCCTCTTTCCACAATGATATACATCGCCTTGTGTCAGAGGGAGGGAGATGTGCCACCTACACATAGGCAACTTTTATCCTGGTTTGTCAGGAGCACTCGTCATTTTGTCTCCCAAAGTTATTGCTGCGCTTCTGAGACTGAATATTGCTTTTTTAAAAAAAGAAAGAAAGAAAGAAAATGCACTCAAAGTAATATTTATGGGGGAAATCACCAAAATTAAATCCCCCCCCCCCTTGAATTCCAGGAAATATTTCATTTTAACCACGGGCTGCAAACTGTTGTCCATGCAGGTATATCTACTTTGCATCTGTGTTAGAGCACCTCTGGGGTGAATGGCTGGCGACATGTTAATGGGCTACTTCAAACAACATTACAACTTGGGGAAGGAGGGGAGGTTTCAGGGTTCAGTTTGCGTTAAGAGATTCCATCTGCCAGGTATCATTTCCAGTTTAGCAATTTTAGCACTCCTATTCTCCGGCCACCACCCTTTCTCAATAGAGTAAAAAAATGAAATCTGGGGACAAAACACCGTTTGGAGCACCTTATGCATGGAGTTCGCTTTCAAATTGGACTCTCGCCATGCAAGGACAAACGGAGACGGTGATGGTTGATTAATAATGATGATAATAATCTACCAGTCAAGTACCTGACTGTGACGATTCACAATAATGGTAACAACAAATCTTTTAAAATGCCAACTTCGTAAGAGCGGAAGAGGAAGAGGGTTAGAGCTAACCAGACTTCTGCAGCCCCGGAAAACTATCCCCCCCCCCCCCCCAAATCTACACCTCCACTTAAAAAAAAAGAAGTGTAACACGCCGCCTAATCCTATGCAAGACTTCCTCGGGAGTAAGTGCCACCCAGTTCAATGGGACCCCCTCCCTGGGCAAGCATGCCCAGGGTCCTTCCACAGCTGCACAACGGCCAGATGTAAACAGCCATCCAAACTTACCAGCAAAAGGGGGGGGGGATCTATTGGGAGCAAGGCAGTCACCACGGGAGGAGGGTGGGAGAAGGCCAGGGTGGAGCAGGGTGATCTTCTCTCCCCCCTCCAAGCTCCACGCCTCTGATTTCCAGCCAGAGGTTACGAAATAACTTATTGATCCGGCGGCCAAACTCCCCGCTGCTCCCTCCTGCGTTCGAGTCCTCTCCCTTCCATCTCTCGCCACCTCTTCTAAGGACTTCCATTCTCCACCGCCCTCCTTAAGCAGCAAAAGGGGTCGGTCAGACCTTTTGCAAACACACACACACAACCCCGGGGTTTGTACCATTTGCCACACACACGCAACCCCGGGGTTTGTACCATTTGCAACACACACACACACACACGCAACCCCCGGGGGCTGGTGCTCCAGCCTTGCGGTACCGAGAAGGTGTTACATGCAGAACTCCCCAGCATTTCATGGAAGTCCGGGGCGGCTGCAACGCCCGCTGGCTCCGATGGACCAACGCTGCAGTTGCTCCCCACAAGCCCGGATTTCTCTTTGCAATGGGGAGATTTGGAGGGGGGAGGGGGAATGTGCCGGGGAAGGGGGGGGGACACAGTCGAAATTGCAAAAGACTGGGAGAAGCGGCTAAAAAGGGTCGCCTTTTCCTTCCCTCCTCGTCCCCCGCCGCCGCCACCACCAACCACCTATCGCCTCGGAAAATGCATGCGTCCATATGGGCAAGAGGCGAGTCGCTTTCTTGTCCTCTGTATTGCAGCATTAGACAACCGGGGCGTAGGGAGGCGAGGGGAGGGCAAGGGAGCCGGAGATCGCGAGAGATCTAGGCAGATCTCTTGAAATCCTGGATTTCGGGGGGGGGGGGGGGGACGGCGCCGGAGAGGGAAAGCAAGGGAGGGGGAGCCGAGAAAGATGCGGGGGGGGGGGGGAGCGTGTTCAAAAAATATCCCTTCTTAAAAAAGAGAAAAATCCCAGAGCTTACCATGTCTGCAGAGATCGCCCAGTCCGAGAGCTCGATCCCAGAGTGGGGGGGCCAAACTAAGACGAGCGGCGGCTCATCCTCAAAACCAGCCGAGACGGTCAGCCATGCCAAGCCCCCTCCCCCCCCCAAAAAAGGCAACCCAAACCCTCCCCGCTCGTTCCCGTCTGCCTCCTCCCGGGAGCCGTTTCTCCCTCCAGGCGCGATGGTTGCAAAGAAGAAGAAGAAGATCGAATCTCTCGAAGGGAGGGCAGCTGCAATCCAAAAACGCGTTTCCCTCTTCTTCTCTTCTCTCTCTCGCGTCCTCCTCCTCCTCTCCGTGCTGGTCTCTCTCCCTCTTATAAATGCACACATCGGAGAAGGGGAGAGCGAGCGAGACACACACAGGCGCCCATATGCGCACACTCGCACACACGCAAGAGAGGCAGGTTACATGAATGGGAAGGCAGGAGCCAATCCTTCGCTGGCTGGCCACGGGCATCCGCGAGCTGGTCTGCACCATTCCCACGGCGGGGAGGGGGAGCCGACCAGGTGATCACGCCTCGTTGCCATCTCCCGCTTGAAACTCCCCCCTTCCACATCTCCTTAACATTCAGGTTCCCGGAGGGGGGGGGGTTGTTTTCATTTTCCCCACCCTGCCCTGCTGCAGACTGGAGAAAGCCACTTCACAAATTGCAGAGGGATGCCAGCCTCCAGGTGGGACCTGGGGATCCCCCGGAATTACAGCTCATCTCCAGACTACAGAGATCAGTTCCCCTGGAGGAAACGGATGCTCTGGAGGGTAGACTCGGTGGCACTGTACCCCACTAGCCTCCCCAGGTTCTATCCCCAAATCTCCAGGAGTTTCCCTACCTGGACCTGGCAACTCTACCCCCTGCCCGGTGGCCAGAGGAGACCTCGCAACCCTAACCCTCTCCCCAAAAAACCCACACACCTTGATGGCTGACCCGGCTACTGGAGTCAGACTGCAGAGGTTTGGGGGGGGGGTTGATGCCTGACAGGTGGAATAGGGTTGCTAGTCTCCAGGTGGGGGGGGCATGGAGGTTGCCTGCTATTACAATGGACCTCCAGAGGACGGAGACAGGAATGCCGGCCTCCAGGTGAGATAGGGTTGCCAGCCTCCAGACAGTGGCTGGAGATCTCCTGGGGTTATGAATCATCTCCAGGTGACGGAGATCAGTTCACCAGGAGAAAAATGGCCGCTTTGGAACTCCGTGGCACGTGGGCTCTGTGGCATTATACGCCATTGAAGCCCCTCCCCAATCCTCACACGCTCCAGGCTCCACCTCCAAAATCTCCAGGTATTTCCCAACCCAGAGCTGGCGACCCTGAGGTCACTTAGGGATCTCCCTCCCCGCCCCCTGAATTTCAGCACATCACCAGACTACACAGACTATCAGTTCCCCAGGAAAAAATTGGTGCTTTAGAGAGTGGACTCTTTGGCATTGTACCTCACTGAGGTCCCTGTCCTTCCCAGGCTCCATCCCCCAATCTCCATGAGCTTCTGAAGAAGGAGACTAGATTTATACCCCCACTACTCAGACAGGGAGTAGCTCTCCAGGGTCTCAGGTGGAAGTCTTTCACATCACCTACTGCCTGGTCCTTTGAACTGGAGATGTTGAGGATTGATCCGGGGACCTTCTGTATTCAAGGCAGACACTCTGCCACTGAGCCACAGCCTCTCCAGGTACTTTTCTTCCCCACCTCATCCTGGAGGAGAGGAACTAAAGCCCTTGCAATGGCAGAGTGCAGGGAAATAAGGCAGAGAGGGGAAGGGCTCAGCTACTCTCACCCACAATGACCTTTTCATGTCCAGTTCAGATTCCCTGACCTCCTCAAATTTATGCATGAATGGGGCAGGGGCAGGAACAAACCGGGTCTGATTCCCCACTTTTCCACATGCAGCTGCTGGTGTGACCTTGGGTCAGTCACAAGGTCTTTCAGAGCTGTTCTCCCAGGAAGCAGCAGCAGAGGAGATTGGATTAATACTCGCCCTTCACTACCCAAGGGAGTCTCAGAGAGGCTTCCAAACTCCGTTCCCTTCCCCTCCCCACAACAGACACCCTGTGAGGTAGGTGGGGCTGAGAGAGCTCTCTTGAGAACTGCCCTTGAGAGAACAGCTCTGAGAGAACTCATAACGGACCCAAGGTCACACCAGCAGCTGCATGCAGAGGAGCGGGGAATCAAACCTGGTTCTCCCAGATTAGAGTCCACACTCCTAACCACTACAACATGGAGCTGGCAACCCTACCCTGCACCCCACAGTGCACATACCTCTCTCTGCCAGTGGCCGGGGGTGGGGGGATACCTGGCAACTCTAGACACAGATCAGTTCTCCTGGAGAAAATGGCTGCTTTGGAGGGCGGTCTCTGTGGCATTGTACCCTGCCGAAACCACGCCCTCCCCAGGCTCCACCCCCCAAACCTCCAGGTATTTCCCAACCCAGAGACGGCAACTCTGCAAACCAGCTCACCGACCCAGTTTTGGTTTCGAAAGCCGAGGATGCCACCTTGGCCAGTGCAAGCAGACGTGCCTCCTGAGCAAGTGCAGAGTGCCTTTGTCTTTGTTAGGAGTTGCTGAGGAGTGTTTCCAGACACCAGGGATTAAAAGGTGTGGAGGCAGCATTTCCCAGCCTCTTCTTAACTAGGGATACCAACCTCGAGGTAGGGCCTGGAGAGCTCCAGGAATGACAACTGATCTCCAAACTGCAGAGACTGGTTCTCCTGGTGAAAATGGCAGTTTCAGAAGGTGGGCCGTATGGCATTATACCCTGCTGAAGTCCATCCCCTCCCCAGACTCTGCCCTCCACAAGCTCCACCCCCCCAAATCTCCAGGAATTTCCCAAACCAGAGCTGGCAATGGGATCCCAAACCCTGGTATCTGCCTCAAATTAAGCAAGGGTTATTTCCAGTCTCACCCACGCTCTCCCAACGGGTCTATCTTTATCACTTTCCTTATGGTTATAATGGAGGGGTGGGGTTCAAAAGAAGAAAACGCCCTGTAAATTATGGTAACTGGAGGGGGGGGGGCAGTGTAAGGTTGTTGATCTTTTGGAAGCCCACACGTCCCCGTGGATTAATGCTAAGAAAAGCAAAATGGGAAAATGCGGACAGATGTTGAGATTACCATGAGGGAGGATTTGAGTTGCTGCTGCCGCCGTATATTCATCTTGCGGCTGCATATTAAATAAATCAATATTTTGTCTTTTTAAAAAATCTGCAGAATCATTTATGGGCTCAAACAAGTGCCTGCCCTTGGCGAGTCTTCCCTCTGTGTATAAAGCAGGGCCCACCCTGCTGAGCTACTGAAATCTGACAAGATCAGGTTAGCTTGGACCATATAGGTCAGGGTAGACAAACAAAGGTGGTTGGCCACTGCCTGCCTCTGCATAGCAACCCTGGACTTCCTCGGTGGTCTCCCATCCAAGTACTAACCAGGGCTGGCCCTGCTTAGCTTCTGAGAGCTGATGAGACCAGGCTAGCCTGGGCCATCCAAGCAAGAGACATTCAAAGGTGGTTTGCCATTGCCTGCCTCTGTGTAGCAACCCTGGACTTCCTTAATGGTCTCTCATCCAAGTAATAACTAGGGCTGGCCCTGCTTAATTTCTGATGAGATGGGGCTAGTCTGAGCCATTCAGGTCTTGGAAAGGCCCTTAGCACAATTCTGAGCAACATCTGGGCAGGGTTTGAAGCCACCTGATGAAGCAATCAGACGATGGAGGGCCAGGTGTGGTCAGTGCCTGGAGAGAACTGCCTGGACCTTGGGTTCCATGGAAGAAAGGTCAGATATGGTGGCAGTAGAAAATGCCGTTGACTTATGGTGAACCTGTAGGGTTTTCAAGGCAAGAGACGTTCAGAGGTGGTTTGCCATTGCCCGCCTCTGCGTAGCAACCCTGGACCTCTCTGATGGTCTCTCGCCCAAGTACTAACCCGTGCTGACATAAGAACATAAGAGAAGCCAATGTTGGATCAGGCCAGTGGCCCATCCAGTCCAACACTCTGTGGCCAAAAACACCAGGTGCCCTCAGGAGGTCCAGCAGTGGGGCCAGGACACGAGAAGCCCTCCCACTGTTCCCCCCCCCCCCAAGCACCAAGAATACAGTGCATCACTTGCCCCAGACCGAGAGTTCCTATCTATACTTTGTGGCTAAGAGCCACCGATGGACCTTGCTTAGCTTCTGTGATCTGACGAGATTGGGCTAGCCTGATCCATCCAGGTTAGGTCAAGGTGGGATATAGGTGTATGTGTGTATGCTCGCGGGGACCAAAATGAATAAAGAAATAAATACATGCTATTAAGTAGCTTCCAATTTATGGCGACACTATGAATTAATGCCCTGAATCAGATAGCCTAAGCTAGATCTCAGAACCTCAGCAGGATCATAGAATCATAGAACCCTAGAGTTGGAAGGGGGCCTCCAGGATCATCTAGTCCAGCCCCCTGCACAATGCAGGAAATTCACAAATACTTCCCCTCCACACACACCCAGTGACCCCTGTTCCACGCCCAGAAGATGGCAAAAAAAAAAAAAAAAGCCTTCAGGCTCCAAAGCCAAACTGGCCTGGAGAAAATTGCTTCCTGACCTCAAAGTGGCGACTGGCATTTCCCTGGTCATGTAAGAAAGGGCTACGAGAACTAAGCACTGAGGCAACCCTTCCTGTCCTCCCTCTCATGATCTGCCTGAGTTCACAGAATCAGCATTGTTGTCAGATGGCCATCCAGCCTCCATTTGGAAACCTCCAGACAGACTAACACAGCAACCCATCTCGATCTAACATAGAATCACAGAACCACAGAGTTGGAAGGGGCCATGCAGGGCATCTAGTCCAACCCCCAGCTCAACGCAGCAGCATCCTAGAGCATCCCTGACAAGGGTTTGTCCAGCCACAGCTTGAAGACAGCCAGGGAGGGGGAGCTCACCACCTCCCGAGGCAGCCAATTCCACTGTTGCACAACTCTTACTCTCAAAAAGCTTTCCACTAATATCCAGCCAGGACCTTCCCACCCTTAATTTAAACCCATTCTTGCGAGTCCTCTCCTCTGCTGCCAACAGGAACAGCTCCCTGCCCTCCTCCACTAAGCAACAGCCCTTCAAATCCTTCAAGAGAGCCATCCTATCCCCCCCCCCAACCTCCTCTTCTCCAAACTGGAGATTCCCAAGTCCTTCAGCCTTTCCTTGTAGGGCTCGGTCTCCCTACTAATGTTTTAGATCAGGGGTCCCCAACCTTTTTGAGCCTATATTTGGAATTCTGACAAAGGGTGGTGGACACAATCATAAAAATGGCTGTCACAAGAGCCAGCCACACAATGTCAGGGATCGAGGTTATATAACCAAATCTAATAGTATCTTTACAACAGTTCGGGCAGATGCTCTGTTCAACAGGATGGCTTTTAATCTGCGCAGCTGATCAGATTCCCATGCTGGGGGAAAGCCCCACCTAGCCCCACACGCTTTCTAAAAAAATGACTGCTGAGCACCAGGAAAAGAGTTGGTGGGCACCACAGACACCATGTTAGCCACCTCTGCTATAAACCCTATATACTCAAGCATAGCTCATGCATGGGCTACCTATGTACATCCTGGCACACATACACACACACACACATACACAGAGAGACTGCAGTCACACATGCCAGATAAAGCGCGGGGGGGGGGGGGGGGTGGAGGGACAAGGCTATTTCCTCCGAAGGAATTTGACTTGCAGTTGCAAGATGAGAGCCAGTTTGGTGTAGTGGTTAAGTGTGTGGACTCTAATCTGGGAGAACCGGGTTTGATTCCCCACTCCTCCACTTGCACCTGGCTGGATGACCTTGGGCAAGCCGTAGCTCTGTACCAGCTGTTCTCTCAAGGGCAGCTTGGGAAAGAGCTCTCTCAGCCCCACCTACCTCACAGGGTGTCTGTTGTGGGGAGGGGAAGGGAAAAGGAGTTTGTAAGCCGCTCTGAGACTCCCTTGGGGAGTGGAGGGCGGGGTATAAATCCAATCTCTTCTTCTCTTCTTCTTCAGTCTCTTTTCAAGATCACACCTCCCTCTGAAGCTGCGGGCGCAGCCCATCAGTGTGTGATCAGACACAACTGCGGGAAAGTTGTGGTTGGGGGGAGGTTTGCCGTTTGTTTCCCATGCGCTTAAATGAGGAATCGATGAATCGCACCTCCGCACTGAGGGCTCCCTGTGGGGTTTGTGATGATGCGCATACTGAGAAGGGGGGGACAATGGCATGGAGTCAGGATGGCCTGGTCAGAGCATCCTGATGCTATGAGAGCGCACCGGAGCGATCAGACAGGGGGAAGTCCATCTGTGGCCCGTTACAACCTATTTACTACTGGATTTTCCCTGGTGATTTTTAACTCCGCTTCTGCGGCAGAGCAGAATGGGTTGCCGACAGCTGCGGGACACTTCCCAGATGTTGCTGTCTGATCGCGCCCTTTAAATCCGCCTGGCATTCGCGCCTATGTCGGTTCTAATTGTGCGTATGATCTCAGCCATACACACACACACACACATGCATACACATACACATATATACACATGCACACACATATAAATATACATATACATATACATACATACATACATACATACATACATACGTCAATTTTATAATGTTGTTTATTTATGTTTTTAAATTGTAAACCACTTCGGTGGTATGTTATGTTGTGAGCTGCCTTGAGCCAGTTCGCTGGAAAGGCGGGATAGAAATGCGAAAATAAATAAATAAATAAATAATACACACACACACACACACACACATATATATATATACATATACATAAAAAGGTAAAGGTTTCCCTTGCTCGAAAGCTAGTCGAATCCAACTCTAGGGGGCAGTGCTCATCTCTGTTTACAAGCCGAAGAGCCAGCGTTGTCCGAAGACTTTTTTCCATGGTCATGTGGCCAGCGTGACCAAACACCGAGGCACACAGAACACTGTTACCTTCCCATCGAAGTGGTACCTATTTATCTACTTGCAATTTCTTGCTTTCAAACTGCTAGGTTGGCAGGAGCTGGGGCCAGAGATGGGAGCTCGCTCTGTCACGTGGCACTCGGGTTTTGAACTGCCGAGCTACCAGCCTTCTAGTCTGCAGCTCAGCATCTTAACCTCTGAGCCACCGTGGCCCCATACATACACAAACACACACACACACACACACACACACAGATATAGATATATATGTTTGTGCATACACACATATATGCGTGTGTATGTATATGCCAGGATGTACATCGGTGGCCTGTGCCTGAGCCACGCCCTCCGTTTCTGCAGAGTATGCACCATGAACACACTCATGTCATGCATGGGTTTGAACCCTCCACTGTGCTAGTTCACTGGCTGACCCTTGGCTAGACACTCACTCTCTTACCTAATCTACCTCACTGAGTTGTCGTGAGGATGGATCTGTGATAGCGTGAGCCGTGTGCTGCGTGGGCTGAGCTCCATAGAAGGAGGGCAGGATGAATATTCAATAAAAAGTCCTTATTTAGCGACCTGCGGCAAATTACTCGAGCCTCTTCTGTACTCCCCATGCCAGCTCCAGGCGCACTGCACATGGTTATAACATTACTGGAATGCTCACAGATTGATGACTCAGCACTTGATGACTCGAAGGTAAATGTGGGACTTGGTACTGAAAAGGTACTGAAAATTTCAGATAACTTCAGGAGATGGGGGAATTCAGATGGTGCTGATAGATCACAGATGGCTCATCGTCCCACAAGAGTCATAGTTTGATGCGTATCCCTGTGCGAACCAGTCCAAAGGCTGTTTTCAGAAGTGGTGCCTCTCTCTCTCTCTCTCTCTCTCTCAAGAACAGTAATTCAAATTTGCCAATTAATGTTGACCAGAATAGTGCACATGTTCAGATTTGGAAACCGACTGTCATCTGCTTTCCTATCCCATACGGCTAATAACTTAGCATTAGAACAGCTACATTTGAGTCCCATAGCACCTTAAAATCCAAGACGATCTCAGAAGCTAAGCCGGGTTGGCCTTGGTTAGTATGTGGAAGAATGCCAGGGTTGTGGCGCAGAGGCAGGCAATGGCAAACCACCTCTGAAACTTCTCTTGCCTTAAAAACAAGTCTAGCTTGCCACCTAGTGGTGCATAACGCTGAAAGAGCTAGAACTTCTGACTGCCAGACATCTTAGGATCTCCTGGCTATTCTACGCACAATGCCATATGATAATTAATTAATTAGCCAACAGAATTTTCAGTGTATAAGCTTTTAAGATCTCTGATGAAGGCAGCTTTGGCTCTCAAAAGCTCATACCCCCCAAATCTTGTTGGTCTCCAAGGTGCTACTGGACTCAAATCCAGCTCTTCTACTGCAGACGTACATGGCTACTCTCTGAAACTAACCTAGCATTAAACATTAAGTAGAGCCACTGTGGTATAATGGGAGACGATGAGCTGGGATTTCAAAGTTTCACTCAACCTGGAAACTCACTGGGTGATCTTGGTACAGTCATTTTATTTCAGCCTAAGCCAACTCACAGGGTTGTTATGAAGATTAAAATTGCGGCAGGGAGAACCATGTATGGTGCCCTGACCATCTTGGGATAAAAAGAGATAGAAAATAGACAGACAGACAGACAGACAGTGTCATGGGTCAGTCAGGGCTCAATGAGGACTCCTCAGGAGAAGAGGAGCACATGTAGCCATCTCTGAGTAAGCAGAGGCCAGCAAGCAGGAAGACAAACTGGAGGCTGATCAGGTTCCACAGCCAACAGCTGGTGTAGAGCCACCAAAGGTCTCCAGCCCTGAGTCTACAGGTGAAACTAAACTGATCGTTCCCAACCCTCCAGCATCACTCACACCCTTTGAGCGCTGCAGACAGAGGCGGAGAACAGAATTACAAGAGAGAGGGCGGAGTGCTCACTTCCTGGCCCAACCATGGCTGCTTGAGTAGTTGCAGAATTATTCTTAAGCAGCTGGCTGCAAATTGGCTCCTTAGGCACATGCCTATAAAAGCCAGGCAAGGGAGGCTGTCAGGTGTGGAAGTGACAAGTCATTCTGTCACTGATTCTGTGACTACAGCCTTGGACTGGCTTCTGACTATGGCTATTAGCTCTGCTTGATTTCTGCTTGTGAATAACCCTTGGACTGCTTGATGATGCCTCTTGGACAGCCCCTTGGTAATGGCTCTCTTGGCACTAGACTCTTGACTCAGCCTCCCTTGCTTGGTCTCTGCCTTCCAGGAACCCACCCTCAGCTCTGTCTGACCTGTGTCACATAGATGATAGATCTACCTTATTCAGGAAATGGGTCAGCTTTGGGTTTGAAGAGCCATTAAGCTGCCGGTTGAGTCAGACCAATGATCTATCAAGATCAGTATTGTGTACTCAAGCTGGTAGCAGCTCTCCAGGGTCTCCGGCAGCAGTAGATCTTTCACACCATCTACTGCCTGGTACTTTTCAATGGGAGATGCCAGGGATTGAACCTCTGACCTTTTGCATGCCAAGCAGAGGCCCTACCACTGAGCCACAGCCCCTGCCCTAAAGATGGAACACTCACTAAGCTGCCTTATGCTGAATCAGACCCTTGGTACTTCAACGTCAGTATTGTCAACAGGTGGAAGTCTTTCACATCACCTACTGCCTGGTCCTTTGAACTGGAGATGTTGGGGATTGATCTGGGGACCTTCTGTATCCAAGGCAGACACTCCGCCACTGAGCCACAGCCTCTCCAGGTACTTTTCTTCCCCACCTCATCCTGGAGGAGAGGAACTAAAGCCCTTGCAATGGCAGAGTGCAGGGAAATAAGGCAGAGAGGGGAAGGGCTCAGTCCTCAAAAGAGCTCTCTCAGCCCCACCTACCTCACAAGGTGTCTGTTGCAAGGAGGGGAAGGGAAAGGAGATTGGAAGCTGCTTTGAGACTCTAATTGAAGGGTGGGATATAAATCCAATCTCCTCTTCTTCTTTTACAGCCAACCCATTGGGTCTGCTTTGGTCCCAATGGGGTGGCTTTTGAAGGAAGAAGATCAAGACAGCACACAATTTTTTCCACCTCCTCCATTTTACTATCTCAACAACACCGTGAGGTAGGTTAGGCTAAAAGTGACCCTAGCTGCATTTTATGCAGAAACAGCAGCTGAGGGGTGACATGATCGAGGTTTATAAGATTATGCATGGGATAGAGCAGGTAGAGAAAGAAGTCCTTTTCTCCCTTTCTCACAATACAAGAACTCGTGGGCACTCTATGAAATTGCTGAACAGTTGGGTTAGAACAGATAAAAGGAAGTACTTCTTCACTCAAAGAGTGATTAACACGTGGAATTCCCTGCCACAGGAGGTGGTGGCGGCTACAAGCATGGACGGCTTCAAGATGGAATTGGATAGACATTTGGGGCAGAGGTCCATCAGTAGCTATTAGCCACAAGGTATAGATAGGAACTCTCGGTCGGGGGCAAGTGATGCTCTGTATTCTTGGTGCTTGGTGGGGGGGGGGCAACAGTGGGAGGGCTTCTAGTGTCCTGGCCCCACTGCTGGACCTCCTGAGGGCACCTGGTATTTTTAGCCACTGTGTGACAGAGTGCTGGACTGGATGGGCCACTGGCCTGATCCAACATTGGCTTCTTTTATATCCTTATGGCTGAAGAGGGGTGAGAACCCAGGCCGTCTGCACCTGGTTGGATGCTCTAACCACTACCCCACGATGGCTCTCCCTTGGTAAGCTAGCTGGGAGGGAATTCCAGGCATCCAAGAGAGATGGCCACCTATTTCAAAATGAATTTGCATCTGAAAAAGGGAGATTTGAACATAATACTGTGTACAGTTCTGGTCACTGTACTGCAAAAAGGACATTAGAGAGCTGGAAAAACTACAGAGGAGGGCAACCAAGATGACTAGGGGGTTGGAACAACTTTCCTATGAGGAAATGCTAACGAGTCCGGGACTTGTCAGTTTAGAAACGAGATAACTAAGGGGAGACGAGAGAGAGGTTTACAAAATTATGCATGGGATGGAGAGATTTGACAAAGAGATATTTTTCTCCCTCTCCCAAAATACTAGAACTTGCCCTGACCTGAGTATCCCAGGCAAGCCCGATCTCATCAGATCTCAGAAGCTAAGCAGGGCCGGCTCTGGTAAGTACTTGGATGGGAGACCTCCTTGGAATACCGGGGGCAGGCTTTATTCAACCACCACTCTGAATATCCTCCAGGTCCCCAATAAGGGATCAGTCACCAGAGGTTGTCATGACTTCCAGGCGTGCACACACACATGTATTTAAAAAATACAAACAAAAATAATACTAGAACTCGAGGACATCTAACGAAGCTGATGGGCAGGAGGTTTAGGACAGACAAAAGGAAATACTACTTTATACAGAGAGTGATTATTTACTTATTTATTTTCGTATTTGTATCCTGCCCATCCTACGAATGGGCTCAGGGTGGGTCACACCATTAAAATGTGGAATTCACTGCCAGAGGATCTCATGAATGGTGGCCACAGAAATAAACAGCTTTAAAAAGGGATTAGATAGACTATGGAAGATGTCTATCAATGGCTACTAGCCATGGTGACTGAGGGGAACCTCCACATTCAGAGGCACTAATCATTTGAATCCCAGAGCCAGGAGGCAACCTCAGGGGAAAGTCTTGACCTCTCTGCCCTGTTGCTGGCTGTCCAGAGGAAAAGGATGCTGGACTAGATGGACTATTGGTTTGATCCAGCAAGGCTCTTCTTATGTTCTCATAAGATTTAGAAGAAGTATATTGATCTATATTCAGTTCAGCTGCCCAAACACACCATCACCCATATGAACTGAGAAACGAGTAATTTATGGCGGCTTAAAGTACCATTCAGCATTTCACAGCTGAACCCAGAAGCGTGCTTGTAACAACTCTATTTGTGACTAATTCTTTAGTACATTTTCTTCCCACTCTTCTTCCAGGGAGCTGAGGGTGACTTATGTTGGGCTCCTCCTATTAAACCACACAACAATCCTGCAAGGTAGGTTAAATGGCCCAAGGTCACCTGGCAAGTTTCCTGGCGGAACATTAATTGGAACCTGGGCCTTCCAGATCTGAGACCAACACTCCAACCAACTGGCTATGATCATATTCATAGTAACAGGTATGGCTGACCAACCCTGCACACCTACTGCTCTGTCTGCTATATTCCTCGACTCCACCATAGCATTTATTTTGGTTAAGAGCACAATCGTATGTGATCAACCTTTCAAATAAGTTAGAGAAAGAAGTAATCCCCCCCCCCTTCTCACAATACAAGAACTTGTGGGCACTCAATGAAATTGCTGAGCAGTCGGGTTAGAATGGATAAAAAGAAGTACTTCTTCACCCAAAGAGTTATTAACACATGGAATTCACTGCTGCAGGAGGTGGTGGTGGCTACAAGCATGGACGGCTTCAAGAGGGAATTGGATAAGCATATGGAGCAGAGATCCATCAGTGGCTCTTAGCCACAAGGTATAGTTAGGAGCTCTTGATCTGGGGCAGATCTGGGGATCTGATGCTCTGTATTCTTGGTGCCTGGGGGCGGGGGGGGGGGAACAGTGGGAGGGCTTCTAGTGTCCTGGCCCCACTGGTGGACCTCCTGATGGCATTTTTGGCCACTGTGTGACAGAGTGTTGGACTGGATGGGCCACTGGCCTGATCCAACACTGGCTTCTCTTATGTTCTTATGTTCAGTGCAACAATTTAGGAAGGTATTTCCAAAAATCCTGAACAGGGAAGGTGATATACAAAGGGGACAAAGACAATTGATGCTTACATATGGAGGGCGGTTAAAGAGGTTAGGGCTCTGTAGCTTGGAGAAACAGTGATTGAAGGGTGACACAACAGAGGTTTACAAAATTATACATGGGATAGAGAAGGCCAAGAAATAAGTACTTTTCTCCCTTTCTCACAATACAAGAACTCATGGGCACTCAATGGAATTAATGAGCAGTAGGCTTAGAACAGATAAAAGGAAGCACTTCTTCATCCAAAGAGTGATTAACATGTGGAATTCACTGCCACAGGAGGTGGTGGCAGCTACAAGCAGAGAAAGCTTCAAGAGGGGATTGGATAAACAGATGGAGCAGAGGTCCATCAGTCGCTATTAGCCATGAGGAACACTATTTCTGGGGCAGTGATGCTCAGTATTCTTGGTGCTTGGGGGGCAAGAGTGGGAGAACTTTTGGAGTTCTGGCCCTTCTGGTGGAACTCCTGATGGGGCCTGGCTTTTGGCCACTGTGTGTCAGCTAATGCTGCCATCTCCTGCCCGGGAGGTGGGATGAGTGAACCCTTGACGTCGGGTCTGTGGAATGTTATGTTATACTTCTCATGGCATGCTTATTGCTCTTCGAGCTGCTCTGACCTTGGGAGACTGTTGGTACCTGCCCATGTATCTATTCTCCTGTCTGACTCTAATTCTTCCTGCTTTTTCCCTGGGAACTGTAAACCAGTATTTTAAGCACTTTTTCTCTGACATGGTGATTGGTTACACTGCATTACCAGACCCCCTTTTGAGTTCTGTATAATTGTCCTGCTTGGGGCTGTGTCAGCCATTACTAACACAAGAAGTGCAGATGACCATAGCAGACCTTTTTCAATAAAGCATTCCTGTTTAAGGACACTTGCTGGTGACTGACTCTGTAGGACTCTCACACTGTGTGACACAGAGTGTTGGACTGGATGGGCCACTGGCCTGATCCAACATGGCTTCTCTTAAGTTCTTATGTTGCATCTCATCAGTCCCTGTGGAGACTCCCGTGAGCATATCTTTATTGCTGACAATAAAGGTCCTTTCTCGCCCCATCAAAAATGGCATCCTTGATTCATTCAACCAGAAACTGTTGTTGATTTCCCTTGCTGGTGGCACTCTAGCAAAACCAGTCAATAAAAGGAGGGCTGGACTATGTTTCCTTATTGAAATGAAGGCACAGCACTGGTTTAACTCTGCACTTAAAGAGAAAACTTCCTTCCTTTTGAGATTTCGTACCTAGTCCAGACTTCAGTAGGCAGATGCCTTCAGTGTGTAGGTGACACTGACTCAGTGGCTCAAGGGCCACATGTGGTTCTTTGACATACCACCTTTGGCTCTTCTGATGAGAGTGGCAGCCCTCCAGAGGAACTGGTTGGTTACTGTGTGAGACAGGATGCTGGACTAGATGGACCACTGGACTGATCCAGCAGGGCTCTTCTTATGTTCTTATCTGGGGAAGGCTTCGGCCTCCCTGCCCTGTTGTTGGCCCTCCAGAGGAACTGGCTGGCCACTGTGTGAGACAGGATGCTGGACTAGATGGACTCTCACTGGACTGATCCAGCAGGGCTCTTCTGATATTCTTATGTTCTTACATCCATAGTCTCCATGCTCACAAACCAACAATCATGCACCAGCAGGCAGCAGGGCCAGAGTTCTCATGCCTGCTTTCTGCATTTGTGTGTTGATTCCAGTGCATGTAACATCTGCCCAAAGGACAAATAAGTGGGTTGTAGATCAAAGCAAGCCTGCATTCTCCATAAAAGCTAAAATTACCAAACTGAGGCTACTGTGGTCACATCATGAGAAGACAAGACTGGAAAAGACAAGAAGGTGAGGAAATTTGAAGGTAGTAGGAAAAGAGGGGGACCCTAGTAAACCGGGCTTAAAAAAAAAAAAGAAGAGGTGCCAGAACTCTCAAGAGGGGAATGAAGTTTTCAATCTGTATACTGAAAACTCACGGACTTTTAAACATTTTTTAAAAAAATTGTGGAAGAGGTTCCGGAACTTCGTTCTCGTGCATTCCCTTAGGGGGAAAAAGCCCTGTTAGTAGATATTGTAACTCTGCACACAAGAGGATCTGGGAGGGAAAAGGTTAAGAGAATCCGCTCACTTGGGTACACTTGGCAGTTGCCCCCCTCATTCATTAGGTGTTGAGCCTCTTTGGCCGTTGCTTGCCTTCTGTGTTTCGTCTTATATGGGACCTCTCCCTTACCTGGCCTTGGAGCTGTAGCAAGTTAACCTTTTTGAAGTTTAATCTGTTCTCAATAAGTCAAATGTACCTACATGAATGTGTCGTGTAAGACATGCTTCTATTTTTGTAGGTAAAATTTCTTTCTCTTGTTACCCTTGGAGTCAGGTCATCTTTGTAATTCATTTGAGTAGCATTTCCCCCCTTTAAATGGGAGACATGGAGACTGGGGATACTGCATAAAGCTTCTGTGCTTCCAGGGCAAATTATACACACACACACACACACTTAACCCGATGACCCAACATGAGAAGGGTTGACTCATAAGAACATAAGAGAAGCCAATGTTGGATCAGGCCAGTGGCCAATCCAGTCCAACACTCTGTCACACAGTGGCCAAAAACACCAGGTGCCATCAGGAGGTCCAGCAGTGGGGCCAGGACACTAGAAGCCCTCCCACGGTCCCCCCCCCCAAGCACCAAGAACACAGGGCATCACTTGCCCCAGACTGAGAGTTCCTATCTATACTTTGTGGCTAATAGCCATTGATGGACCTCTGCTCCATATGTTTATCTAATTCCCTCTTGAAGCCGTCCATGCTTGTAGCCGCCACCACCTCCTGTGGCAGTGAATTCCACGTGTTAATCACTCTTTAGGTGAAGAAGGACTTCCTTTTGTACATTCTAACCCGACTGCTCAGCAATTTCATGGAGTGCCCACGAGTTCTTGTATTTTGAGAAAGGAAGAAAAGTACCTCTTTCTCTACCGGCTCTATCCCATGCATAATCTTATAAACCTCGATCATGTCATCCCTCAGCCGCCGTTTCTGCAAGCTAAACAGCCCCAAGCACTTCAACCTTTCTTCATAGGGAAAGTGCTCCAACCCTTTTATCATTCTAATTGCTTTTTTTCTGCACTTTCTCCAATGCTATAATATCTTTTTTGAGGTGTGGCCTTCAGTTTGACAGACCTGAGCAACGAGGGCTAAAGCAAGTCCCTCCAAATGCACAGCCACAGTAATCCCAGCTGCATGGCTATCACAGCAGAGGGGCCGTCATTTCAGCCCCACAATATCTTTATGTCCCCCCCCTCCTGGCCTTTTATATCTCTTTAAATTTCCCATTTGTTTTATGGGTCTGCAGTATCCTAGGATGCAGCACCCCTTTCAAATCTGAGTAACCTGTTTAAACAAGACGTCTGTTGTAATCCCAATCCTCCCGTTGTCCATAGCACTGGCGTTCTGCTCTTATTTTGCTTTTAAATTGCCTTTTCCAAGCCAACTAGAGCTTTATGGGACTCTCTTATCGCTTTTGAATTCTGAGGTTAGCTGTGCTTTTACAGGGCTGTGTAAGTGAGGGTGTCCCCCCCCCCCTTTTACTATATACTAAATATGGTTTATTCAGAGTTTATCTGTAAACAGCAGAGAGCCAAAATTGCTGCCTCCTGCTTTTATTGTCTCTCTGCTTTCGCCTCGCCCATCCCAACCACTGTGCAAAGCAGAAAAGTCAACGGGACTTTAATCCAAATTTTGAAAGCCTAGCAAAAGGCGAATTTGCAAATCCTGGGTTTTTTTTCCCACTAGGAGCAGCAGAATTTTCGGGGAAGAATTCGAGAGGGTGAGACGGGGCTGCCATTACTAATTCTTTTAATATTGGATGTGTTCAGAACGAGCGAATGCTGGCATTGATGGTATTGATCCTGTAATGCTTCTTTTACAAAGACATAAAACAGCGATCAGGATGAAGGGGATAGGTAATGTGACTCTTTAAGAAACATGTGTTTAAATCGAAGAACTTTATCTCTCTTTCAGAACTGATGGTGTCCAGATGGTACTGCAAGTCCACTTTCTTGTGTGTTACGTGCTGTTAAATCGGTTTTGATTTACAGCGACCCTATGAATGAATTACCTCCAAGAGGTGCTATTGTTAACAGCCTTGCTCAGGTCTTGCAACCCAAGGGCTGTGGCTTCCTTGACTGAGTCAATCCATCTTGTGCTGGGTCTTCTTTTCGTGCTGCCTTCCACTTCTCCTAGCGTTAGGTTGCAAGGGGGGGGAGCAAGGCTATTTCCTTCGGAGAAATTTGACCCGCCGTTGCACAATCACACTGCCCTTTGAAGCTGCGGGCGCAGTCCGTCAGTGTGTGATCAGACACAACTGTGGGTGAGTCCTTTTTTTTTGTCCCATTTTTTTCCCCATTTGCTTAAACAAGGGATTGATGAATCGAACCTCCGCACTGAGGGCTCCCTATGGAGTCTGCAATGATGCACATATTGCGAGGGGGGAAAACAGTGGCATAGAGTCAGGATAGCCTGATCGGACCATCCCGACACCATGAGAGCGTGCTGGAGCGATCAGACATGGGAAAGTCCATCCATGGCCCGTCACAACCTGTTCACTACTGGATTTTCCCTGGTGTCTTTTAACTCCGCTTCTGCGGCGGAGCAAAACAAGTTGCCAACGGCTGCGGGGCAATTCCCAGATGTTGTTGTCTGATCACTCCCTTTAAATCCGCCCAGCATTCGCGCCTGTGTCAGGTCTAATCGTACATATGATTGCAGCCTTATTGTCTTTTCCAAGCTCAGCAGGCTAGTAATTAGATGGGAGATGCTGGCTAGTAACTGGATGGGAGCCATGTTCCCTCTAAGCTGAGTCAGTGTGAGCTAGCTCACAGTTTTTTAGCCTCGAGCTCACACATTTTTGTCCTAGCTCAGGAAGAATGGCTTCAGAGCAAACTAATTTATGCGGTAGCCAAATCACTTGCTCACAACTTTCATGCCAGTAGCTCATGAAGTCGAATTTTTTCTTACAAGACTCCACAGCTTGGGGGGGGGATTGGAGGGGAGATCTCCGAGGAATACC
This sequence comes from Lepidodactylus listeri, assembly GCA_029233225.1. Taxonomy (NCBI): domain Eukaryota; kingdom Metazoa; phylum Chordata; class Lepidosauria; order Squamata; family Gekkonidae; genus Lepidodactylus; species Lepidodactylus listeri. Next base: position 178,539,900 of record JARCFY010000001.1, on the reverse strand, counting down.
AGGGTCGTGATGTGGAGGCGTGCAATGGCAAACCATCTCTGGACATCTCTCACCATGAAAACCCTTTTTCTCATGTTGAAGACCCTACAAAGTCACCATAAGTCATCTGCGACTTGGTGGGATTTTTTTTTTAATGACCTCCAAAATGTCCTGTTCGGGTCTTGCAAACTGAGGGCCATGGCTTCCCTGATTAAGAAGAAGAAGAGATTGGATTTATATCCCGCCCTTCACTCACTTGTAGTCTCAGAGTGGCTTACAAACTCCTTTCCCTTCCCCTCCCCACAAAAGGCACCCTGTGAGGTAGGTGGGACTGAGAGAGCTCTGAGACAACTGTCCTTGAGAGAACAGCTGGTACAGAGCTATGGCTTGCCCAAGGTCATCCAGCTAGGTGCAAGTGGAGGAGTGGGGAATCAAACCCGGTTCTCCCAGATTAGAGTCTGCGTATTTAACCACTACACCAAACTGGTCAATCCACCTCATGTTGGGTCTTCCTCTTTTACTGCTGCCTTCCAGTTTTCCTAGCATTATTGTCTTTTCCAGTGACTCTTGTCTTCTCATCATGTGACCAAAGTATGATAGCCTCAGTTTAGTCATTTTAGCTTCTAGGGAGAGTCCAGGCTTGATTTGATCTAGAACTCATTGATTTGTCCTTTTGGCAGTCTGCACTATCAGTAAAACTCTCCTCCAGCACCAAATTTCAAATGATAAACTTTCTTCCTGTCCGCTTTCCTCATTGCCCAGTTTTCATACTCATACATAATAATATGGAATACTACAGCATGGATTACCTTGATCTTGATCAAGGACTAAATTGTGCAATATGCTTTATCATGAATCGGGTCCGGGGTTCTGAAATACTTTCTCTGCAGCCACACAGCAGCTGTGGGGGATATCATTTAAAAAAAAACTGGTGGGAGTCCAATTGAGTTTGGAAGTATGGTGCAAGAGTTGTTCCTGCCTTCCCCCCCCCATGCCATTTTCCTGTGCTGAAATGACCCCAGGCAGGGGTGATAACCATGTAACTCCAAAGTGCTATTTGCTGGGGCCATTTCGGCTTGTGAAAATGGCACAGAGGGAAGGCAGGAGCTCCCCAAAGCCGCAGTTCTGAGCTGAATCGGGCTCCCACCAATTTTTAAAATGACATTCCTTGTACCTACTGTGTGGCTGCAGGGAAAGTGACTCATGCCCAGAGAAACCAGACCCAGCTAACCAAAAAATGTATCATATAGTTGGCCCTTAGGTGTGGGTGTAGTCTGTCCATTTCAGTCCAGGAAAGACCTTGCTGGACAGATTGCAACTGAAGCAGATCTTGGGCAGTGATGCTGCTCAAGAGTTGTCTGGCTGATGTCTAGCTAAGGAGATGTAGGATGCATCTCCTTAGATTAGCCCTCACTTTGATTATTAGCACAGCAGCAGGGGAGACAGACACACATTCATTTTGTTTGCCCTAAACAATGGCTGCCCTAACTTGGATTGCCCAGGCTTGATCTTGTCAGATCTTGAAAGCTAAGCAGGGTTAGGACTTGGATGGGAGACCCCCAAGGAAGTCCAGGCAACCCTATGAAGAGGTAGGCAATACCAGACTGTGTGTCTTTTATCCTGTCCTGGATGGCCCAGGTTAGCCTAATCTCACCAGATCTTGCAAGCTAAGCAGGGCTGGACCTGGCCTTAAATCATTTGCATAAGGAACAGGCTTGCCCACCGTATCCTACCCCAGTGAATCGTCTGCCCTTCACTTCAAACTACTGGGTCCCATCAGCCAGGCCATTAAGAGGCGCACACACCTCTAGTCCTTGAAAAGAGCAAGAGTCCAGGAGCCCCTTCAAGACTGACACAATTTGTGGCAGGGGAGGAGCTTTCGTGAGTCACTGCTCACTTCTTCAGATACCTTTAATAGAACAGTGACTCAAGAAAGCTCCGACCCTGCCACAAATTGTGTTAATCTTTAAGGTGCCACTGGACTATTGCTCTTTTCTACTGCTACAGACCAACACGGCTACCCATCTCAGTCTACCTCTAGTCCTCCCCAAGATGTCTTGGTGGTCTCAACACCTTACGTCCAGCCAAGGCCATGAACCACCTCGGCCAAAGGACAGTGAAAATGGTGAAGAGGGGACTCATCTACTATACCCTCCTCCCATGTTAACTGTTTGCCAATCTTGGAGTTACTCCAAAGAGTTTAGCCACTTTGGACACTGCAGGACTGAACATCTCTGGGAGCATCCAACAGCAACTTGCATGTGCGAATGAGGTAGAGGAATCATCTTAGTGACTTCCCACCATCAACACAAATGCAACGTTTTTTGGGTGAGTTCATTCACCTGCAGACCGCTGCCATCCCCAAAGGGCTGATTTAGACATGCCTCATCGCTTCTTTTCTTTCTTTCTTTTTGGTGAGTATTTTGTGTGCGTGTGCATGTGCGCCTGGAAGTCATGGCTGATCTTTGGCGACCCCTTGTGGGGCTTGGACGTTTCTGAGAGTTGGCTTCCTATTGCCCGCCTCTGTGTCCCAGCCCTAGTATTCCTTGGAGGTCTCCCTTACAAGTACTTGCCAGAGTCAGCCCTACTTAGCTTCTGAGATCTGACGAGACTGGGCTTGCCTGGGCTCTCCAAGTCAGGGCCCTCATCGTCACTTCTTGCCTGCAAATCATAGGCGTCAACTACAGGGGGGCTCGGTGCGGGCTACCCCTGAAATTTCCCAGGGGGGACTGAGCCCCCCCTGGCGAAATGGGGTGCCCGCCCACCCACCTGCCGTTGCCACACCTCCCCGCCTCCCTTCCTAGGCCCGCCCATGCCCCCCGACTCCCCTGAACCTACTCGCTCTCTCCCTCCCTCCCTCCCGAGGCCATCTGGGTGACTGCCGGGGTGACGCTCTAGCAATCGCCCCAAAACTCTATGGCACCATAGAGTTTCGGGGCGATTGCCAGAGCATCGCCCTGGCAACGTGCCCAGCGTGATGACGTCACTTCCGGATGAAGTCATCACACTGGGCAGTCTCCTGGATGGCCCTGGGAGGGAGGGAGGGAGAGAGCGAGTGGGTTCAGGGGAGCCGGGAGCCAGGCAGGGGGGAAGGCTCTGGCGGCAGCAGGGACATCGTCCAGGTGTGTGCACATGCTTCGTGCATGCGCACAAGAGCCCCCCCCCCCCCCGGAATTAAAAAATCTATGCCCCTGCTGTGAATCAAGTGATGACCTGCTTGTGTGAATGGGCCATCACTAATCTACCCTCACTGACCTACCCTCATTCTATAGGCCCAAGGTCACACACTAAGCTTCTTAGCCAAGCAGAAATTTGAAACTAGGTCTCCTAAGCACTGACAGTACTTAGCATGTCATCAAGTGTTTTCGTAGTTCAAAGCACCTTTCTGTAATCCAAACAACAGGCCTATAAGGTAGGCTATTATTATGACCCATTGCAGACAGAGGGCTGAGGCAGAGTAGCTTGCTTAATGCTGCTGAATGAGCCGATGGCACAGACGTGGTTTGTACCAGGGACGGCTTAATTCACAGCTCATTTATTTAGTGAGTCACTAAGCCAGGGGTCTCCAACATGCTGCCTGTGGGCACCACGATGGCCACAGACATTTTTCCTGGTGCCCACCAACTGTTTTTTATAAAGTGGATGAGGCCTGGTGGAGCTCTTGCTAGGGTTGCCATCCCCCCAATAGGGGAGGGGGTTTACCCGCTTTTGGGGGCCTCAACCCGCCGCTGCTCAGCTGGCTGGCAGGGGGAGCCCCGCCCATGGGCAGCCCTGTCCATGCCGACGTGCCCACTTGTGATGATATCTCCCAGAGGCTATCTCATTATGCAGGGCATGTTGTGGAGGGACGCTCTAGCATCTGAGGAAAAAAACACCTCTATTGTAACCATAGACTCCAGGACAGTGGGCTGGAGCCCCCAACCAGCAACAAGTAGGGACTTCGCAATCCTAGCTCTTGCCCAGCAGGGCTTTTCTACTTGTTCATTAGAGATCTGATTGGCCAGAAGAGTAAAATAATGTTGTTTCAGCAGCAGCAGTGCGACCACCGTCTAGTAGCACCTTACAGATCAAGAAGATATTTAGGGTAGGTATGTGCTTGGAATGACATATCCTGGAAACAGGGTTGCCAGATCCCCAGTGCAAATGGGGGAACCCCTGCTTTCATAGGCTCTTGCCCACTGCCAACTAGCTGTCCAGCAGGGTGAAATCCCACCCCAACTGACCTTTAGGGGCCTACTCCTGGTTGGGGGAGACGCTCTGGTTTTTGGGCAGAACTCTATGGTTTGGAGCTGAACTTACCACAAAGTTTTGCTAAAAAAACTGAGTGTCCCCCCCCCCAACTGAAAGTAGGCCCAAAACGAGAAGTAGGCCTGAAAATGCCCAGCAACATTTCTGGTCTCCCGGAAGTAGGGTTGCCAAGTCCGGTGAACTTACCGGTGGGGGGGGAGTCCTCTGTCGGCCGGGAGCTTCACCGGTTGACGTCACCGGAAGTGTCGTCAGCACGTTGGGGGAGTTGCCATGGCGACGCTCTGGCAATCGCCCCCAAACTCTATGATACCATAGAGTTTTGGGGCGATTGCCAGAGCGTCGCCCTGGCAATGCCCCCAACATGCTGATGTCACTTCCGAGTGACGTCATTACGTGTGAGAAGTCATCCAGGCTGGACGACTTCGGGGGCGGGGTTTCCCCTGCCGGCCGAATGCTGGCTGGCGGATCGGGAACCCCTGTAGCGGGGGATCCCCTGCCCCCCGGGCTGACTTGGCAGCCCTACCCGGAAGGATGTTGGGAGACCACGCTGGTTTACCTGACAACCCTACCGGGAAATCTTGTCAGTCTCTAAGGTGTTACGGGGCTTGTATCTAGTGGTTCTCCTGCAGACCAGCAAGGCTCTCCCTTGAAACTGCCACCCACCCTGGTGTCTATTTTATTATCTCTCTATCTCCACTTTCCCTGTATATTTTTGAAACGTCTCCTCTTTTCCCCTGCACTTTGGTTACCTCTGTGGGGTCGGCTCCACATCCTGCACAAGCTGTTGTGTGGTTGGCTCCTCCTACGGTTGCCAAGTCCCTCCTGGCCACGAGCAGGGGATGGGGGAGTAGGGTGGCCAAATCCAGATTGGGAAACTCATGGAGATTTCGGGGTGGAGCCTGGGGAAGACAGGGACCCCTGTGGGGTACAATGCCACAGAGTCCACCCTCCAAAGCATCCGTTTCCTCAAGGGGAGCTCATCTCTGTCCTCTGGAGACGAGCTGTAAGTCTGGTGGATCCCCAGGTCCCCCCTGGAGAATGGCATCCCTAGCTTCACCTCCTGCAGCAGCCATGTTGTGGTTGTGCACACCACCCTGTGTCAGAATTCCAAAGGTGCCCAGAGGCTGGAAAAGGCTGAGGAGCTCTGCACTAGGTGATCGGCTCCAAACCTTACTCTCTGACCATTACAATTACGCTGGCACTCCGTGCTTTCCCTGATACTTCATCAATTGCAAATGACTTGTTCCCTAACGAGCTATATGCTCTGTCTTCTTGGTGCTTGGGGGGGCAACAGCAGGAAGGCTTCTGGAGTTCTGGCCCTGCTGGTGGACCTCCTGATGGCCCCTGGGTTTGGGCCACTGTGTGACACAGCATGTTGGATTGGATGGGCCATTGGCCTGATCCAACATTGGCTTCTCTCTTATGTTCTTATGACTGGGACAGTGATGCTCTGTCTTCTTGATGCTTGGGGGGGGGGTAACAGCAGGAAGGCTTCTGGAGTTCTGGCCCTGCTGGTGGACCTCCTGATGGCCCCTGGGTTTGGGCCACTGTGTGACACAGCGTGTTAGATTGGATGGGCCATTGGCCTGATCCAACATTGGCTTCTCTCTTATGTTCTTATGACTGGGACAGTGATGCTCTGTCTTCTTGATGCTTGGGTGGGGGGTAACAGCAGGAAGGCTTCTGGAGTTCTGGCCCTGCTGGTGGACCTCCTGATGGCCCCTGGGTTTGGGCCACTGTGTGACACAGCGTGTTGGATTGGATGGGCCATTGGCCTGATCCAACATTGGCTTCTCTCTTATGTTCTTATGACTGGGACAGTGATGCTCTGTCTTCTTGATGCTTGGGGGGGGGGTAACAGCAGGAAGGCTTCTGGAGTTCTGGCCCTGCTGGTGGACCTCCTGATGGCCCCTGGGTTTGGGCCACTGTGTGACACAGCGTGTTGGATTGGATGGGCCATTGGCCTGATCCAACATTGGCTTCTCTCTTATGTTCTTATGACTGGGACAGTGATGCTCTGTCTTCTTGATGCTTGGGGGGGGGGGGTAACAGCAGGAAGGCTTCTGGAGTTCTGGCCCTGCTGGTGGACCTCCTGATGGCCCCTGGGTTTGGGCCACTGTGTGACACAGCGTGTTGGATTGGATGGGCCATTGGCCTGATCCAACATTGGCTTCTCTCTTATGTTCTTATGACTGGGACAGTGATGCTCTGTCTTCTTGATGCTTGGGGGGGGGGGGTAACAGCAGGAAGGCTTCTGGAGTTCTGGCCCTGCTGGTGGACCTCCTGATGGCCCCTGGGTTTGGGCCACTGTGTGACACAGCGTGTTGGATTGGATGGGCCATTGGCCTGATCCAACATTGGCTTCTCTCTTATGTTCTTATGACTGGGACAGTGATGCTCTGTCTTCTTGATGCTTGGGGGGGGGGGTAACAGCAGGAAGGCTTCTGGAGTTTTGGCCCTGCTGGTGGACCTCCTGATGGCCCCTGGGTTTTGGCCACCGTATGACACACTGTTTTGGACTGGATGGGCCATTGGCCTGATCCAACATGGCTTCACTCTTACGTCCTTATTGACTTGCCTTTTTTTAATAGGTGGGAAAGAAAGAAAATAAAAAGGTCCTTATGCACCAGCCCCTCCCCAGAACAATGGCTCATCCCCCACTGTTTTCGCTCTGTCTGATAAATCCAAGCTTAACAGACTGGCGTTCATTACATGATTGACCTCTCCTTGTTAACTGAGCTAGTCAATGATGTGTCGGGGAAATTGGACAATCGTCAATTTACTGGGGAAACTATTTTTGCTCGGGAAGATCTCCCACTTCAGTTTACAGCAAATGACTGCGGTTGTTGCGGCGGCCCGCCGAAAGATCTAGGATTTTTTTTTTTCTCAAACGCAGGGGAAAATTTTTGCAGGGGACAACGACAAAAAAACCCCCCAGAAAAAGAAGAACTCGACAACCTGTGTATTTGTTAGCAGATTGTCACACCAGAGCCACCAACAGGCAATCAGTAATGCAGCAACAAGAGAGGTAAGCACACGGATATAATTAGCTGCTTCTAACGGTGTTCCTCTCCCTCGCCTTTTGTCGGAGCTCTCCCTGTGTGACAGGAGAAGGCATTTGGAACGACTAATGTGGCAGCCTTCGAGACCTCCTGTGCCAGGGCATGGGGGAGTTCAAGCCGGGGAGCTGTTGTTCGGATTAGCACTTTACGGGGGCCTGTGTTTTGCAGGGTGACATTCGCTCTGAGAAGAGAATGAAGGGTGGCTGGCAGTGTAGCTGGGGTGGGCGGGCGGGAAGGAGTCCATGGATCATAAAAAAAGTTCTTCCATTCATCAAGGAACAAGTCACAGCATCTGCCGTGGTCAAAGGTGCGGCGGCACTCCAGCTGAGCCCGCGGAGGTGTCTTCGGCTGATTAGGTAGATGCCCTTAGCAAGCGGTGGCATGCCGGGTGATGGGATGTCAGGGCCACCAGCCACTGCTCGGGATGCTAAGCAGTGCGCCCTCTGACCTCTGCAAATGGCAAGCCTTGACTTCCACGGCTGTTGTTCTTTTGTAGTTTACCACCACCTGCCTGGGCAGAATTCAGGGATTTTTCAGAGATCTGCACAGACACTCCAAACCCAGGGCCGTCAGAAAGAGTTTTGGTGCCCTTGACGAACTATAAAATCGGTCCCCTTGCATCCTGCCACATTCAGTATAGGGAAAAATGAGAACGAACTTTTTACCTTATTTTGTGTGCAAAAAGGAGAATGTGAAAAGGAACCTGGAAATTAGCTTGCAACAGGACACACGGTTACCCTGTCCTCCATTTTAGTCTTACGATGCCCCCGTGAGAGAAGTAGGGTTGCTAGGATTGCCAGCCTCCAGGTGGGGCCTGGAGATCTCCCGCTTTCACAACTGATCCCCAGCTGACAGAGATCATCTCCCCTGGAGAAAATGGCTGCTTTGGAGAGTGGACTCTGGTATTGTACCATGCTGAGCCCCCTCCCCTTCCCTCCCCAAACCCCACCCTCTCCTGGAAACACCCCCAAAGTCTCCAGGTATTTTCTAACCTAGACTTGGCAACCCTAAGGGTTGCCAGCTCTAGATTGGGAAATACCTGGATATGCAGGGGATGGAGCCCGGGGGAAAGTTTGGGGAAGGGAGGGACCTCAGCAGGGTATAATGCCACAGAGTCCACCCTCCAAAGGAGCCATTTGCTCAACTGTATCAACTGAAATCTGGAGATCAACTGTAATACGAACATAAGAATAGCCCTGCTGGATCAGAGCAATAGTCCATCTAGTCCAGCATCCTGTCTCACACAGTGGCCAACCAGTTCCTCTGGACCGTCAACAACTGGGGACAGAGGCCGAGGCCTTCCCCTGATAAGAACCTCAGAAGAGCCCTGCTGGATCAAACTGTGGTCCACCTAGTCCAGCATCCTGTCTCACACAGTGGCCAACCAGTTCCTCTGGAGGGCCAACAACAGGGCACAGAGGCTGAGGCCTTCCCCTTAATAAGAAAATAAGAAGAGCCCTGCTGGATCAGGCCAGTGGTCCATCAGTTCTTCTGGAGGGATAACAACAGGACACAGAGGCTGAGGCCCTCCCCTGATGTTGCCTCCTGGCTCTGAGATTCAGAGGCTTAGTGCCTCTGAATGTGGAGGTTCCCCTCAGTCACCATGGCTAGTAGTCATTGATAGACTTATCCTCCGTGGATCTTTCTAATTCCCCTTTAAAGGTGTTTATTCCTGTGGCCGTCATGACATCCTCTGCCAGTGAATTCCACATTTTTAATATAGGGTTGCCAAGTCCAGGTTGGAAAGTGCCTGGGGACTTCGGGGGTGGAGCCAGGAGAAGGCGGGGTTTGGGGATGGAGGGGGCCTCAGCAAGTACAATGCCATAGAGTCCACTCTTAAAAGCAGCCATTTTCTCCAGGGGAGCTGATTTCTGTCAGCTGGAGATCAGTTGTAAAAGCGGGAGATCCCCAGGCCCCACCTGGAGGATGACAACCCTATTTTAATAGAAGGAGATCTCCAGGTGCTGACTGGAGGCTGGCAACCTTGGAGGTAAATTAAGCTGAGTGAGACCAAAGAATTGGCCCTGGGCTGTCTGTGGCAGTTCCCTTTCTCCTTTGAATGAGAAAATGGAATTTCTGGAAGCCACTGAGACCAGAAATGCCTTCTCATCATTACAGTGCTCAAGCTGTGAATGCCAAATGTTTCCATAGCCCTGTGCCCCTTTATGAGCATACCCCCCTCCCCTTTTCAGACATATGCATCGCACACACTTCCTCCACCCAGACTTCCCGTAGCAGTTAAAAAGCGCCGGCAACGACAACCCTGCAATGTGTCTACAGAGTTAAAGGATAAATAATTCAGGAGAAGGGGGAAAAAACCCGAAAGGCCCAGGCGAGGGAGGTTAGAGACCCCCAACGCTTAATAGAACCTTCCGTCTAATTGCCGAGATGTAATTGTCTGGTACGTATTACCCATAAGAGGGCATGGTCCCTGAAAGAATGATAAAACTTGAGACGTCAGCTGCCGGGGCTCAGCTGCTACTTGTAAATGGCTTTTGGATTTTACGGTGCTTACCGTAGCTAGCTTGGTTTTATTGGTCGTGTACCGAAAGCGTCTTCTGCGAGACCAAAGCGAAAGAAAGTGGCGTAAAATGCAAGTCTGTGGGCCAAGGGGAGGGGGGGGGGAAATCCCATTGATTTTGGAAACAGAAGTCTGGAGGCATGAAGCCAGAGGAACGCCTTGCTGAGTCAGAGCACAAATCCAGCTAGGGCCATGGGAAGGGTAGAGTTTGAAAGCAGTGGCCATCCAAACAGTGTTCTAGGGTCACCAGCCCTGAAGTCCTGGCAGGGGTTCCCCCATATCTGGGGGCTTCAATCCACCCCCGGCCAGCTGGCAGGTGGGGGAAGCCCCACTCAAAGCTCCGCCCCCAGGAGTGACCACCCACCTGGCCACCCACCTGGCCACCCCTGGTCATCCTCTCCTGCCTGATTTAAAGGGCTTCAGCTGATCGACAGGGACCACCGGACCCGCTGATCAGCTAGAGGGCTCTTTAAATCTATCAGGACGGAGGGAGAAGGGTGGCCAGGTGGATGTATTAACACAGCTGCTCATTAACACAGGAAGCCCGGGTCAGTAGCAGTCTGGAGCCAGGCAGGGTCTTGCACTGCCCATTTTAGGATTACAGCAGTTATATTCTGCTCTGGATGTGAACCGCTCCACTCCATAGGGGGGAAGCTAGAGGGGGCATTGCCTCCAAACCCTACTTCTCACATGTTTATCTGGGCTAGGGGGCGTGGCTCAGTGGTAGAGCATCTGCTTGGCACGCAGAAGGTCTCAGGTTCAATCCCCGGCATCTCCAGTTAAAAAGGACCAGGCAGGAGGTGATGTGAAAGACCTCTTCCTGAGACCCTGGAGAGCCATTAAGGGCTGTGACTTAGTATTAGAGCCTCTGCTTGGCATGCAGAAGGTCCCAGGTTCAATTCCCAGCATCTTCAGTTAAAAAGGACCAGGCAGGAGGTGGTATGAAAGACCTCAGCCTGGGACCCTGGAGAGCCATGGTGGTGGGCTGTGGTTAAGTGGAAGAGCCTCTACTTGGCATGCAGGAGGTCCCAGGTTCAATTCCCAGCATCTCCAGTTAAAAAGGACCAGGCAGGAGGTGATGTGAAAGACCTCTTCCTGAGACCCTGGAGAGCCATGAAGGGCTGTGACTTAGTATTAAAGCCTCTGCTTGGCATGCAGAAGGTCCCAGGTTCAATTCCCAGCATCTTCAGTTAAAAGGACCAGGCAGGAGATGATGTGAAGACCTCAGCCTGGGACCTTGGAGAGCCATGGTGGTGTACTGTGGTTAAGTGGAAGAGCCTCTACTTGGCATGCAGGAGGTCCCAGGTTCAATTCCCAGCATCTCCAGTTAAAAAGGACCTGACAGGAGGTGATGTGAAAGACCCCCTGCTGGAGACCCTGGACAGCTGTGGAGAGGGGCTATGGCTCAGTGGCAGAACATCTGATCGGCAAGCAAAAGGTCCCAGGTTCGATCCCCGGCATCTCCAGCTAAAAGGATCATGTGGTGTGTGTGTGTGTGTGTGTGTGTGTGTGTGTGTGTGTGGAAAGTGCTGTCGAGTTGCAGCTGACTTATGGCGACCCCATAGGGTTCTCAAGGCGAGGAACGAAGCAGAGGTGGTTGGCCATTGCCTTCCTCTGCAAAGTCTTCTTGGTGGCTTCCCCTCCCTGTACCAACCCTGCTTAGCTTCTGAGATCTGATGAGACAGGGCTCTACTATACCTAGAGTTCCCAACCGCCAGGTCGTGGCTGGACATCTTCGGCTATGACAGCTGGTGTCCAGGCAACAGAGATCAGCTAACTTGAGAAAATGGCTGCCTTGGAAGGTGAAGTCTATGGCACTGAATTTCCTCCCCTTCTCCAATGCCTCAGGCCCCACATGCAAAATCTCCAGGTATTTCCCAACCTGGAGCTGGCAACCCTAAACACCATTCTGCATCCCTGATCAGATAGTGGTATGAGCTAGAAGAAGAAAAAGAGAGGAGATTGGATTTATACCCTGCCCTTCACTTGGAGTCTCAGGGCGGCTTACAAACAAACTCCTTTCCTTTCCCCTCCCCACAACAGACACCCTGTGAGGTCGGTGGGGCGGAGAGAGCTCTCCCGAGGACTGTGCTTGAGAGAAGAGCTCTGAGAGAACTTGTGACTGACCCAAGGTCGCACCAGCAGCTGCATGTGGAGGAGTGGGGAATCGAACCTGGTTCTCCCAGATTAGAGTCCGCGCACTTAACCACTACACCAAACTGGATAGTGGTATTCCTTATGAGGAAAGGCTGAGGGACTTGGGGATGTTCATTCCGGAGAAGAGGAGGCTGAGGGGGGAAATGATTGCTCTCTTGAAGTCTTTGAAGGGCGGTCACTTAGAGGAGGAGGGCAGGGAGCTGTTCCTGTGGGCAGCAGAAGAGAGGACTCGCAATCATGGCTTTAAATTAAGGGCGGGAAGGTACCAGCCAGATCTTAGGAAAAACTGTTTGACAGTCAGAGTTGTGCAGTGGTGGTGAGCTCCCCTTCACTGGCGGTTTTTAAGCAGTGTCTGGACAAACCCTTGTCAGGGATGCTCTAGGCTGATCCTGCATTGAGCAGGGGGTGGGACTGGATGGCCTGTAGGGCCCCTTCCAATTCTGTCACTCTATGATTCTGGGTGATGTGAAAGACCTCTGTCTCTGGCCCTGGAGAGCTGCTGCCAGTCTGAGTAGACAATACTGACTTTGATGGACCAAGGCAGCTCGGGGTGTGTGTGTGTGTGTGTGTGTGTGTGTGTGTGAGTGAGTGCTGGAAGGGTCCTGCACTTAGGGCTAGTGCAAGGCAGCGTCATGTATTCATGGGGCATCCACAGTTGCTAGAGTTACGTAACAAATACACACTTAACTGCTGGGACAGACGGTAGCGGTCGTTACCAAAATAACATACCATGCGGTGGAGAAAAAAAACGAAAGAAAACTCACAGGCTGGTATAGTGACATTTGTGCCGTATTAGTTTCCATTAACCACTGCAAAAAAAATTGCTTCTAAGGATAGAGTTTGTCGGGAGGAAAAATATCGGTGTCAATAAACATTGCGGCGACTGTCAGTAATACAATTTTTTTTCTCGCTTGGAGAAGCTGAATCTACCTGGGTTCTTTTTTCCCCTCTCACCTCTCTTCCAGATTTACTGGTAATACTTTCTATGTGGAGGCACCACAAACCATAAATTCACTAATGGCTACGAAGTGCTTCGAGATGGAGGGTCACCGAAATGCAAAGGTTGTTGTTTTTTTTTAAATTATTCACCGCCTGCTCTCAAAAGAGTTTCCTGGGTGCGCAGAACACCCGCAGTCGACAAGCGGATGGTCAACTCCAACTTCGACAACAGAATCCACATTAGCCACAGTCGTTTTATCTTACCCACACAAGGTTGCCAACTTCCAGGCGGTGGCTGAAGATCTCCTGGCATGGCAGCTATTCAGAAAGAGCAGGCAGCAACTTGCTTTATTAGTGTTTACAGACAGAAGGCAAGGCACTGAGGTTGCCAGGCTCCAGAGGGTGGCTGGAGAACTCCTGGGTTTACAGCTGATCTCCAGGTGAACAGAGATCAGTTCTCCTGGAGAAAGCAGCCACTTTGGAAGGTGGAATGTATGATAAGAACATAAACCATGTTGGATCAGGCCAATGGCCCATCCAGTCCAACACTCTGTGTCACACAGTGGCCAAGACCCGGGTGCCCTCAGGAGGTCCACCAGCGGGCCCAGAACTCCTCCTACTGTTGCCCCTCATGCACCAAGAATACAGAGCATCACTGCCCCAGGCAGAATGTTCCATCCATACCTTATGGCTAATAGCTAATATTATACCCCACTGAAGTTGCATTATACTGAATCAGACCCTGTCTGTCTACGCACATCTGGTGGTCTTTCACATCACCTCCTACCTGACCCTTTTAACTGGAGATGCCAGGGACTGAACCTGGGACCTTCTGCATGCAAAACAGATGCTCTGCCACTGAGCCATGCCCCCTTCCCTTTTCCAGTGGTCAAAAGAAGACCCTCTTTCCCTTTTTTGCCAGCAGAAAATCAGATAGCTGGGGAGGGGCTGTGGCTCAGTGGTACAACACTGGCTTCGAGCATCGGCGTCAGATGCAGATGGTTCCAAGTTAAATCCCTGGCCTCTCCAGTTTAAAGGATAAGGTCATAGGCGGTGTGCAAGACATCTACCGGAGACTAGGGATGTGCAAAAAGAAACCTGGCACATTGGGATTAGTCCAAATTGGCCCGAATGTGATTTGGCCAGCCGAATGACCCCCCCGAATGCCACTTTCGGCAATGCAAGCCGATTGGGGTGGCAGTCGGTCGGCTTAATCACATTTGGCTCAATTATACCCTATGGGGACTGTCCCCATAGGGTTTAACAATCCCCCCCTTGAAGGGTTTTTTTCCCCCTATCACCTCTGTGGCGCGACTTGAGTTTTAAAGTTTAAATCCCTCCCCCCGAGTCCCTTCAGTGAAGGGAGCCCACTACCCCCCCCCCAAGCTAGCTCTCTCCCGCCTTCCCTGGCCCGCTGGATAAGCCCAGGAGAGCCCCCCCGCCTCGGCAGGTGAGCCAGGAAAGGCCCAGGAGGGTGTGGGGAGGCATTTAAATGCCCCCCGGCCTTCCCCAGCCTGGCCGCCAAAGCAGGCGAGCTGGAGAAGCCCAGCAGAGCCTCCCCCCGCATTATTCGGCCCACCAAAAGCCGAATCAGATTCTCTAATCTGATTCGGCCGGCCGAACAGGGATTCCCCGAATGGGCGCGGTATATTCAGCACACATTCGGGGAATCTCTCTTTAAATGCCTCCCGGCACCCCCCTGGGCCTTTCCTGGCTAAGCCCTCTATGGCCGACTATAGAGTCTGCCCTCTGAAAAATCTGAATTTTCTCCAGGAGAGCTGATCACTGGAGCTTGGAGATCAGTAGATTGGCAGCCCAAAGTTCCAACCCGTTATTCTTCTTGTTAACCTGTACAGGCCTCATTCGGGGGCTTTTGAGCGTCGCCAGCCATTTGCCGGCACAACGGACTGAGAAAGTGGGTTAACAAGATTGTCAACGACAGGGAAACGGCGATGAGCTCAGAGAGAGAGACTTTTGAGTTGACAGCAGAGGAGGCATAACAGAAGGCGGGATGACTAAGGGGAACGGGTCACCGTCGTCTAGACCGGTGTGATACAGGGAAATGATGCCATCCCTCACCCCATCCCCCTATGCCCTCTGCAGGGAAGGGCATTCAGGGAAATCCACATAGAGGCCAGGCAAGCAGAGACGTGCCCATAACTCCCTAATGGTATATCAAGGATTACTGTCCAAGCCCTGTTAGACTCTTGAGGCCTCCCATATCCCTGCATCGATTGACTCTGCACCATGCGAGCCAGTCCCTGTTGGAATATGCAAAGTCTACTGTGCATGGATCAAGAAAATGACAAGAACCCTGTCTCGGTCTAACCTCATGGGTTGTTGTGAGGCTAAAACGGATGGGATGAGCAGGATATTCTCCTCCCTAAGCTTTTCAAAGGAAGGACAGGATAGAAAAAAGTAATAAATAAATACCTGACAAATGACATGAACATCCTGCAGGGGGCAGCAAAAGGGACAGCTAGTTAGCACAGTGAAATTAGGGACTTCCTGCTCTTTTCAAAGAGTCTCCTTCCTGTCTCCTGATTGAGCCCAA
Organism: Lepidodactylus listeri; assembly: GCA_029233225.1. NCBI lineage: Eukaryota > Metazoa > Chordata > Lepidosauria > Squamata > Gekkonidae > Lepidodactylus > Lepidodactylus listeri. Next base: position 178,524,440 of record JARCFY010000001.1, on the reverse strand, counting down.
TTTGGGTTTTTCCTGCTCCTGCTGAGATCATTTCCTTACTGACTCCCTTCTAGCTAGTTAGGCAGTTAAGACTTCTCTTTCACTCTCCTCTTTCTTACCAGTTTGGTGTAGTGGTTGTGTGAGGACTCTAATCTGGGAGAACCGGGTTTGATTCCGAGCTCCTCCACTTGCACCTGCTGGATGACCTTGTGCAAGCCCTAGCTCTGTACCAGCTGTTCTCTCAAGGGCAGCTTGGGAAAGAGCTCTGTCAGCCCCACCCACCTCACAGGGTGTCTGTTGTGGGGAGGGGAAGGGAAAGGAGTTTGTAAGCCGCTCTGAGACTACAAGTGAGTGAAGGGCGGGGTATAAATCTTCTTCTTCTTCTTCTAAAGTCTGCTCTCTTCTTAATAAACCACCTTTATTCTTTAAACAGCTCATGCTCCACTTCACTGCATATCTACAATCAGCAAACAGAAAAAAACCAAGAGCCATTGTGGTGTAGCGGTTAAGAGTGTTGGACTAGTATCTGTAAGTCCTGGGTTCAAATTCCCACTTGTGCCATGGAAGCTCACTCGGTGACCTGGGTCCAGATATATATTCTCAGCCTATCCTACCTCACAGGGTTGTTGGGAGGATAAAACGGAGGAGAGGAGAACAATGTAAACCGCTTTGGGTCCCCATATAGGGAGAAAAGGCAGGATGTAAATGGATAAAAGAAAGAAAAATGAACACACACACACACCCCCGAGCTCTGCCTGGCATTTTGATGATCATGCACGTGTGTTTAGAAACATGTACAGTAGAGATGAGATGCACCCACACTAGGGTTGCCAACCTCCAGGTCACACCTGGCGATCTCCTGCTATTACAACTAACCTCCAGACAACGCAGATCAGTTCCCCCAGAGAAAATGGCTGCTTGGAGAGTGGACTCGGTGGCATTGTACTCTGCTGAGACCTCTCTCTTCCTCAAGCCCCGCCCTCCCCAGGCTCTGCCCCCCAAATCTCCAGATATGTCCCAGTCCAGAGCTGGCAACCCTAATCCATAAACACACACCCGTCCTTTAACTTCTAGGAACGAACGGATTTTGAAGAATGACAGCTCTAGCAACCCACGCTAAACATTTAAGCAAGGAATTCTCCCAAGGTAAACAGAAAAAAAAAAAAAGCAGAGACAAAGACAAAATACAGAAGGGTTCCAGAACATAGCGACTGTCCTTAGTAAATAAGGGCAGGTGGAGTTAGGGTTGCCAGTTTTGGGTTCGGAATGACCTGGAGATTTGGGGGGTGGAGCCTGGGGAGGGCAGGGGTTGGGGGGAGGAAAGGTCTCAGCAGGCTATAAGGCCACCCTCCAAAGCAGCCATTTTCTACTAGGGAATGGATCTCTGTTGTCTGGAGATCAGCAGGAAGAAGGAGGAGGAGGAGACTGGATTTATACCCTGCCCTTCACTACCCAAAGGAGTCTCAGAGCGGCTTACAATCTCCTTTCCCTTCCCCTCCCCACAACAGACATCATGTGAGGTAGGTGGGGCTGAGAGAGCTCTTTTCAGAACTGCTTGTGAGAGAACAGCTCTGAAAAGACTCGTGACTGACCCAAGGTCAAGCCAGCAGCTGCATGTGGAGGAGTGGGGAATCAGACCCGGTTTGCCCAGATTCGAGTCCGCGCTCCTAAGCACTACACCAAACTGGCTCTCCAGGTGCCATCTGGAGGCTGGCAACCCTAGCTGGAGTGCATGAATTCAAATTTTGCAAGAGAGGGGGGGAAAAAACAAGACCGCAAAAATCCAAACGGTAAGACCGGGCCGTTTAAGCTTCAGCAGTGCTAATTGCTGTCACTACCCTAAGCTAATATTTGAGCCGGTTTTTAAAGCTAGGACGCATGACAATTAGATTATGAGATCTGGGATTTAATAAAGGGGATAACTTGGGTGGGGGGGAGGAAAGAAGACTGCCGTATCATAGATTTTTCACAGGCTTGTTTACTGTCCAATGATAACTGCGATCGTTGTTTGTAATTATGAGCTTTGCTTTGGGCCTGTGGGAGGCAAATTTCGCCTTTGCCGAAACAACGGAAGCCAGCTCTGGGTTGGGAGATATCTGCGGATCTTAGGGGTGGAGCTTGAGGAGGGCGGGGTCAGGGGAGGGGAGGGGAGTCCACCTTCCAAAGCAGCCATTTTCTCCGGGGGAGCTGATCTCTGTCATTCGGAGATCAGTTGCAATCCCAAGAGATCTCCAGCCACCCCCTGGAGGCTGGCAACCCTAGCTGAAACACAAATTTACATACAGAGTGCTCTCTTTCATGGAGTTGGTCTAGGCTGACAACGAAGTGGCAAAGGAAAATACAAGGAAAGCACGCCTGTACGTAACACTGTTTCATTGTTTAAGTATTCTGAGAGAAAGTCCATATTTTGAGAAAGGGGGGGGGGCGTCATTTGAGCTCCCTCGTAATATTCGTTCCCAGTAATAGCAATGGGAAACATATTTTTTCAGACGTTATCTTTTGTTTTCCTTTCAGCGGTGGATAGAGTTCTCAGGGACCGTACCCATCATCCACACCATCTCCCCTGCCAAATTTCGGGCGGGTAGGAGAAAGCATCCCTATTTTATAGGCAATTAAAGGCAGAACACATTACTGACTTTGTATTTCCCTGTCCGCTTGGAACAGGGTTCTCTCAGAGTGCAGCCTCCGCCTAAAAGACCTTCCCTGCCAAATTTCAAAGAGACAGAAGAAGAAGAAGAAGTCCTAGTTTTTATAGGCCTTTTAATTTCTCATTTGAGGAGACAATACCAGGAAGCGTTTAACAGCACCAGAAGGCAAGCAGAAGAACAGAGCAGGTATTTATTTATTACCTTTTTTTAAATCCCGTCCTTCCTCTGAGGAGCTTCGGGAGGGGAATATTCTGCTCATCTCACCCATTTTCCCCTCACAACAACCCGTGGAGAGAGATCGAGATGGGTAGTCATGTTAGCCTGTCTGTAGCAGCAGAAAAGAGCAAGCGTCCAGGAGCACCTTCAAGACTAACAACATTTGTGGCGGGGAGGAGCTTTCGGGAGTCACTGCTCTCAAATCATTTATTTCTTTATTTCAATTTCTAGCCATCCTTCCCGCACCCAGCAGGATCAGGGCAGGTTACAACATTGTTAAAACGTACAAAAAATTAAAATACAATACAATATATAAAATATATCAATTATGGGACAAAACAAAGAAGGAGGAGGAGGAGATTGGATTTATACCCTGCCCTTCACTACCCAAAGGAGTCTCAGAGCAGCTTACACTCTCCTTTCCCTTCCCCTCCCCATAACAGACACCCTGTGAGGTAGGCGGGGCTGAGAGAGCTCTCTTGAGACCTGCCCTTGAGAGAACAGCTCTGGGAGAACTTGTGATTGACCCAGGGTCACACCAGCGGCTGCATGTGGAGGAGTGGGGAATCAAACCCGGTTCTCCAGATTAGAGTCCGCTGCTCATAACCACTACACCAAACCCCTTAAGTGGTGTTGGTTGTACAGTTTGAGGGACTGGATGAGGTCCTAATTATACGTAGCTCAAATTAAAGCGGAACGAGGCAAGTGAATGGGTGAGGAGAGCAGCTACAATGGACTATAGGAGGCCGCTAAAGCGAGCAGAGCAGAGCAAGGGAGGCCATTGTGGATTATTGCTGCCTCAACAATAGGCCTGGTGGAACATCTCGGTTTTACAGGCCTGGTGGAACTGCATTAAATCCTACAGGGCCCAGATCTCACTAGGGGGAGTGTTCCGCTGGGCTGGTGCCAGAGTCAAAAAGGCTCTGGTCAAGGCTATGTGTACATCTTTGGTGCTGGGGATGACCAGTAGATGTTGATCAGAAGAGCGCAAGGCCCTTTGGGGGCTATATTTGGAGAGACGGTCCTGCAGATACATTGGTCCCAGTCCACATGGGGCTTTGAATGTAAGAACCAAGACCTTAAACTTGATCTGGAATTCAAATGGAGGCCAGTGCAGCTGGCATAGCACCGGGTGTGGTATGTGTGCTCACAGAGGCGTCCCTGTAAGGACACGCGCTGCTGCATTTTGGACCACCTGCACTGGATCAGTCTCAAGGGTAGCCCTGAAGACGTGAGCAGTGACTCACGAAAGTTCATACCATACCACAGTGCTACTGGACTCTTACTCTTTTCAACAACACGTGGGATAGGTTAGGCCAAGACAGGGTCGCCGGGCCCAGCCTGGCCTAGCCTGGCAACTCCCAGAAGTGATGCTGGTCCTCTCTTAAGAATTGCTGAAAACTCTACGATTTTGCCATAGAGTTTTCCCACGGTTCCCAAAGAGGCTTGACGTCACTTCCAGGTTTTTCCTGGAAGTGACATCACACCGTTAGCCTGATGGCCATTTTTTAAAAAAATTTCTCCGCTCCCTCTGCACTGAGCAGTGGCAGGAAACAGAAGGAAACAAGGACAGCCAACCCCCCTCCGCCGAAGGACTGGCAACCCAGTGCTGAGACTGTATGACTGGCTCGGGTCACGACCTTTGCTACATGGCAGAGTGGGGATCGGAACCCAAATCTGTCAGATCCTCGGTCTACCACTCTAACTACCACTCCACACTGTCTCACCACAACATGCACAAAGGGCTAGGGGATGAGGCATGTTCTGAGGTTCTGCACTTCCAAGGCATGCAGGCATTCATTCATTCTTTCACTCAGGGCTGTTTTGGGGCAGGAACGCACAGGAACAGAATTCCGGCTGGCTTCTGAGTTGGCCACACCTACAGCCTCCCCCATCCATGGGTTCCCCAGGTGACTTGCAAGCCGTGGGGAGCCTGGGGAAGCCAAGCCAATCCAGGGAGGGAAGGCAGTTTAAACTGCCTCCCCTCCTCGGGTTCCCCAGGTGACCGGCAGCTGTGAGGTGCTTGGGGAAGCTGATCCAGAAACTGCCTTCCATCCCTCGGGCTCCCCATGAGCCCTGCAACCCACGGGGCACCTGGGGAAGCCGATCCTGGGAGGGAGCTGCGCTGTCGGGGGTGTGGCCTAATATGCTAATGCGTTTCTGCTGTTGGGTGTGGCCTATTATGTTAATGAGTTCCTGCTGGGCTTTTTCTGCAAAAAAAAAAGTGCCCTGCTTTTCATTCATTCCACTTCATCTCATTACATTAAATTTATGAATTGCCCACCCTGCAAGCAGGCTCTGGGCGATTTACAGCCTTATAAAACATTTAAAATACAACCAGTAGATATAATAAATTTGCCAGCCATAAGTCAATCATTTGGTGCTTACCTTTAATGCACTTTATGGTCAAGGGCCTACCTACTTTCCCCCCATGTTCCCCAGAAAGCACCCTGGTCAGGGTCTCAAAACCGTTTGCCCCACCACCCCGGCCCCAAGGATGCCAGGCTGTTATCGACTAGGGCCAGGGCCTTTTCAGTGGTGGCTCCAACCTGGTGGAATGAGCTCCTGGAGGAGATCAGGGCCCTGCGGGATCTTTTACAGTTCCACAGGGCCTGTAAAATGAAGCTCTTCCGCCAGGCCTTCGGGTGGGGAGCTGCGCCTAACAACCTAAGACCCTGTGCCCTATACCATCATCCAGCCTGTGCCTGCTGATAGAAAAATCATCTGCTGATGGCAATTTATTGTGCTTTTGCTACTATTACACCGCCATCACCATACAAATGGCTTTCAGTAATTATGTTGTGCTCTGATGCTGTGTTTTATTCTGATATTTATACTGTTGTTTTTATCCCCTGTCATTTTATGTAAGCTGCTTCAATGGGGAGGGCGGGATACAAATCAAATAAATAAAAAAAATGAATTTAAAACCGATCCAAGACAGCGATGTATTAATCCCCCTTTACCAGCCAAGCTGCTGTTCTGCCCGATAGGGCAGGGAAGGGTACGTGAGTGTCAAAGAAATAGAAAGGAAGGTTACCAGTCTTAACCTCCCATTCTTGTTGTCATCTAAAAGCCTGGCAGAACACCTCTGCCTTACAGGCCCTGCGGAACTGCATCAGATTTCGCAGGGCCCTGACATTATTTGGCAGAGAGTTCCACCAGGTTGGGGCCAGGACCGAAAAGGCCCTGGCCCTAGTTGAGGTAGGGTTGCCAAGTCCAGGTTGGACAATACCTGGGGACTTCGGGGGTGGAGCCAGGAGAAGGTGGGGTTTGGGGAGGGGAGGGGCCTCAGCAGGGTAGAATGCCATAGAGTCCACCCTCCAAAGCAGCCATTTTCTCCGGGGGAGCTGATCTCTTTCAGCTGGGGATCAGTTGTAAAAGCGGGAGATCTTCAGGCCCCACCTGGGGGATGGGAACCCTAAGTTGAGGACAGCCAGACTTCCTTAGGGCCGGGGATCACCAGCAAGTTGTCACTAGCCAATCACTGTCCCAGTTCAGAAGGGGACCATGATGGGCAGAGAGATGGGGCTTAGACGTCCTCCATGCCATTTTCCTGACCTGGGGGTGCTGTTTACCCTGTTGGGGGCTGCCCGTGTATGTAGGGTTGCCAGGTTCTGTCTTGCAAATTCCTGGACATTTGGAAGCGGGGCCTGGGGAGGGCAGGGTTTCAGGAAGGGAGGGTCCATGAGGCCATAGAGTCTGCCCTCCAAACCAGCCGTTTCCGCCAGAGGAACTGATCCCTATCTTTTGGAGATCAGTCGTAATCTGAAAGATCTCCGGGCACCGCCTGGAGGTTGGCAACGCTACCCATAAGAACGTAAGAGAAGCCAATGTTGGATCAGGCCAGTGGCCCATCCAGTCCAACACTCTGTGTCACACAGTGGCCAAAAATACAGGTGCCCTCAGGAGGTCCAGCAGTGGGGCCAGGACACTAGACGCCCTCCCACTGTTGTCTCCCACCCACATCAAGCACCAAGAATACACAGCATCACTTGCCCCCAGACTGAGAGTTTCTATCTATACCTTGTGGCTAATAGCCACTGATGGACCTCTGCTTCCTCTGAGCCACATGTCATGTTTCCACAGCATGCAAATCTTGCCCGCCCCTGTGGCCATTTCAGTTTGAGAAAATGGCAAGGGAGACGGGACAGTCCATGCCCTCTTTCTCTGGGTACCGTGGTCCTGACCTGAACCATACCCAAGAAAGGCAGAACTTCTGGACACACCTCACTACCCGGCCTTGGGGTGCCCCTTAGGAACGTGCAACATGTCGTTAGGCCTTACCCACCCTTTCGCACACAGCCTCGCAGGCGAAAAACAAAACAAAACAACCCCCCCACCACCACTGCTGAGCAAAAAACAGAGAATCCATCAACCCAGTCTCTCAAAGGAAAAGAACACAACAGCGGCAGGAAACTGGCTGCCCTCCTGGTTTATACAAGACACAAAAGACAACCGTGCACAAACACACAACGGAGAACTGACTGGCAGAATCGCCGTGCACAGAAACAGGTTTGTGCAATCCTCTTCGGCAGAGAAACAGTGCACTCTGCTCATAGGTTCAATGCATTCGTCTTGTCACCTCCATCCTCTGGTGACTCACCCTCTTTCTCTGTTTCCTCTCCCCCATCCTACGGCTTTAGTCAAACTGAAATAGCATCAAGCCGAGTGCCAGAATACGGGGGGATTAATGATCTTCGCTCATTATGTCCAAGTGTCATCAGTTTTCCTATTTGGATTCATTAAAACATAAATAAATAACTGCATTTGAAGTACTGGTGTGTTCCATTTGAATACAGGCTGCTTGAGATCCAGACACATATTTCTACCGCAGATTAGATCTGATTTTGGTTGGCCAACACAGGATTGTCTTTTGCTCCCTCTGGGTGCCAGTGGCTTGGTTCAAAGACCCGTTAAACCCGCTGATCCGTTCCTAGGATGTGATGAAGCAAACACCAAGGCCAGCTGTGATGCTGGACCAGACCTGGAGGGATATTATTCTGGAACCACAGTCAAAGATCGCATTTATTTATTTGCTTAAAGTGTCTGCGCCGCGGTTCAGCTCAGAAAGCCCTTAAGGCAGCTTCCGAAATATAACATGTTTTCCGTCAAAGAAGAAAACCTATATAACCTCAAGTCGTTTCCTTTACGTCACCTTTCAGTCTTGTAGTTCCACGATCTGTGGCCAAATTCTTGTATGCTGTAATATCCTTGAGACACTCTCTTGTTGCGTATTAACGTTAACAATCTCACGATTTCACTACAGGCGTAATTTCCCTTTATCAATGATTCTGTAACTGTTCTTGATACCTGAACTGTGGTTTCATTGTATGGCTCAAGACCTCTGGTCTAAGGAGCTTATTGCGAATAAAGGGAAGGACAACCCACAATCGACATTTCTAAAACGTAAAGCTTTTTAGAAAAAAGGGAGTCACGCAGCAAGGTAAATAAAATCACTCAGCGCGGCACAAGCATAGCGGTTAACTCGAGACACGCCAATGCCTGACAAGAAAAGCTGTTCCTTAAAGGCTCTGTTCTGGGCTAGCTCCCGTTGAAAGGATATACTCTAGGAATCGGCCACTGCATGGTGCCTCCATAGACGAGTATTCAGCTGCTCCAGTACATCTATTAAATAGATCTTACAGTGGCGGAAAGCACTGTCAAAGTCGCTGCTGACTTAAGGTAACCCAGTACAACCAAGGCAAGAGACGTTCAGAGGTGGTTTGCCATTGCCTGCATCTGCATCAAAACTGTGGGCTTATTGGTGGTCTCCCATCCAAGTATTAACCAGGACCAACCCTTCTTAGCTTCCAAGATCTGACAAGATTGGGCTAGCCTGGGCCATCCAGGTCAGGGCAATTAGATTGCATACCTTCCTAATTCATTTTTTTAAAACAATTTTTTGTTTTATAAAGACAAACAAAAAACAAACACACATACAAAATTTGGGGGATTAACATTTACAGAATTGCTTTGTCTATTTGATGACCTCATACACTGTCCGTTTATATTTTATATTTTGTTCCACAATGTATTTTTATGTAAAAGCAATAAAAAGAGGACATGTTTCCCGACTGACTGCTTCAAACAAGTGATCACTGTGACAAATCTCCTTTGAAATATCCCTACTATTTAAGCTGTGATGACTGGTACTAACTGGGAATATTCCCAACCTTCCAGCCCCAAAAGAGGACATTCCCATCAGGTTTTTTTTTGTAAAAGAGCTCAAAAAAGATGGACATACAAACACAAAAAGAGAACCTCTGGAAACCCTAGATTCAGTATAGGGAAGCTTCATAGGATCATGGAAAGTACCTACAGGGTCATCTAGTCCAACCCCCTGCACAATGCAGGAAATTCACAAATACCTCCCCCCATCCCACACAGTGACCCCTGCTCCACACCCAGAAGATGGCAAAACAAAAAACAAAAACCCTCCAGGATCACTGGCCAAACTGGCTTGGAGAAAAATTGCTGCTTCGTGTGTCCCTGTGTCTCTTCATGTAGAACATCCCAGCAATCAAGTTTCCCCCCCAAGCATAACCCTCGGAAAAAGCGAGTTCCAGCAGGTTTTTCCTTTGCCGGGTCTCTTCGAAGAAAACAAAACGAGAGAAGAGAGGCCTTTGGCGGGCGAGGATTCTAAGGACCTGCATTGATTTCTATATAATTTTTATAAGTACAACATTCGCTTTCATTTCCTGACAAACGACCCTGTTCCCAAAAGGTACTCATAAAGGAAAAAAATAGGCTGGGTAACTTTTGCCTGGCGAAAAGCTGCCGCGATGCATCAGCAACCTTCGCAGCTGGACAGCTGAGCATCTGGCCTCGGTGGTTTGGTTGCCGCTGACCAGCTGTCTGGGATGCCAGACAGACAATTACCTGATCGCAAAGGGGACAATATCCCTGCAACTTGCCATTGCTAGAACACTGCAATTGTGCATCTAACCCAGATTAGGTTCCTTTTTTAGATTCCTTTTTTAAAAGGCAGAGGTAGAGATGGTAGCTACGCTTCATATAATTTCCTGTAATAAGGTTCCTGCCGCAGTTATTGCAAAGGTGGGTCCGCAAAGCAGTTCAACAAGAATATTTGCTGATGGACAGGTCAGATATAAATTTACTGGCTTGACGTGGGAGCCCAAAATCGCAAGAGACCAATGGTTGGATTGTCTCAGAATTTTTTAAAAGATGGCCATTCACGCCACTGATTTAGATCAACACTTTGGCGCAAGGGAGGAATGGGTTTAACCCTCCCTTCATGTGGTTTCAAGCAATCAAAACTGCCCACCCAAATAACTAATAGAGATAAAAGATCATTTCAGAGGGTAACCATGTTGATTTTCAGGTAGAACAGGTATTTATTTATTTATTTTTTGCATTTCTACCCCGCCTTTCCAGACAACTGGCTTCAAGTCCAGAAGCACCTTAAAGACCAACACGATTTCCAAGGTATAAGCTTTTGGGAGTCAAAGCTTCCTTTGCCAGATATATGACAAAGGGAACTTTCTTGAAAGTTTATATATGATTCTATGCAGTGGCTGGACAAACACCAGTCAGGGATGCTCTAGGCTGATCCTGCCTTGCGCAGGGGGCTGGACTAGATGGCCTCTATGGCTCCTTTTGACTCTTGTGATTCAACGATATTAAGAGAAACAATAAGCATGAAGAAGAAGAAGAAGAAGAAGAAGAAGAAGGAGTTGGATTTATACCCCGCCCTTCTCTCAGGGTCTCAGAGCGGCTTACAAACTCCTTTCCCTTCCCCTCCCCACAACAGACACCCTGTGAGGTAGGTGGGGCTGAGAGAGCTCTGAGACAACTGTCCTTGAGAGAACATCTCTGAGAGAACTTGTGACTGACCCAAGGTCACATCAGGAGCTGCATGTGAAGGAGTGGGGAATCCAACCCAGTTTCCCCAGATTAGAGTCTGTGCACTTAACAACTACACCAAACTGGATCCAAAGAGGGGGTCACTTGTTTTTTTCTTTCAATCAGTAAAACTATACTGGGCAAAAAGGGGGTTAAAACCTCTGTTCCCACTAGGGTTGTCAACCTCCAGGTGGAGGCTGGAGATCTCCTGGAATTACAACTGTTTCCCCAACGACATACATCACTTATTTATTTAAAACATTTATTCCACTTCTTCTGGAGGAAATGGCTGCTTTGGAAGGCGGTCTGCATGGCCTTCTATCCTAACAAGGTCCTTCCCCTCCCCAAACCCCACCCACCCAGGTTCCACTCTCAAATCTCCAGGTATTTCCGAACCGAGTTGGCAACCCTGCTTCCCACACTGTAATCCTGGTCTGAAACAGGACCCAGAGAAACAATTAGAGACCCCTCAGCTAATAACAGCACAAAATTAAACAGTGGCTGAGAGTAAGACGCTAAATATAGTTGTATTATATTACATACACATATAATACGTAGAACGCAAGTGTCATTTACAATGCACAATCAAGAAGTAAGTGCTAACTAGACCGTTTGTAACCTAACTAATTAGTTCTTGTTAGTTCTAGGAGCAGAAAGGTCTTCAGTTCCAAAAGCAAAAAGCTCCACCATTTAAAAGGAAACTTCAGTATAAAGCAGGTAAGTTCTAACTACACAACTAATAACTAATTACCAATTTTTCTTAATTCCAGGAGTGGAATGCTTCAAAACAGCTGCAGTCATAACAGAAAAAAGACCCCGGCTCTGAAGAAGTTCATTATACGAAACGAAGAAGATAAACCGGGGTCTTATGATTGCAGCTGTTTTGAAGCATTCTGTTTCTGGAATTAAGAAAAATTGGTAGTTAGTTATTAGTTGTGTAGTTAGCACTTACCTGTTTTATACTGAAGTTTCCTTTTAAATGGTGAAGCTTTTTATTTTTGGAACTGAAGAGCTTTCCGCTCCTAGAACTAACCAGAAATAATTAGTTAGGTTACCAACTGTCTAGTTAGCACTTACTTCTTGACTGTGCATTGTAAATGACACTTGTGTCCAACGTATTATATGTGTATGTAATATAATACAACTATATTTAGCGTCTTACTCTCAGCCACTTTGTTTAATTTTTTTTAAATTTTTATTGATTTTACAAAACTATAACTACATCTAAAACGCTAATTTCTAAGCTAAATTACCTTATACAGAGAATACTGTGTAAAATGTTTAACTTTATCAAATTAATAAACCTGAAAAAACAAAAATTTTCTTGGTTTAACTAATTACTTATAATGCTACTTCTATAAATGACAAAGCTGATTGGCTGGTACACATAACATTGAAGAAACGCTTATTACTTCCATTTACGTTCTCATATAGTGCGCAAACTTTTAACAACAATATAACATTTATTTCTTCTTCGGTCCTCTTCTTGTCTTTTTAGTCTCTTTGCTGGCTTTGGGAGCAGCAGCTCCCTTTTCCGAGTCCGAGACTTCTTCTTCACTTTCTGAGCCAAGCCACTTTGTTTAATTTTATGCTGAATCAGGACCCAACATGGCTGTTGTTTTCCATTGAAGGCCATTGGGAGGCTCACTGAGCTCCTAATCTCTCACCTAATCTCATTTGCCCATTTATTTTTTAAAACTTCCAAGGAAGTATTTTTGTGTGATGTTTGTATGACGTTCTTATATGTTCAATATCTCTCCTATCACAAGGCTGTATGACACTGATGTGTTCTTGCTTTGTATCTATGTTGTAATAAACTCAATATTTTTTTTCCAAAAAGGGAAAAAAAGCTTTCAAGGAACTGTGCTCTGTATTGGGCATTTAGAGCATTTTCCCCACACCAAATCATTACACCTGAGTCTTGGGGGTGTGGAATACTTTGTCATTTGCCCGGGGGCTGGCTTCAGCCGTGGATTTTTCCATCCCCAAATTCACCCTGGGAAGCAGATATGGAAAGCGACCACTCATCATGTCTATCCGGACAAGAAAAACACACAAGGAGATGATTCTCCCCATTCTGTACTTTTCAAGATCTGGAGACTTGCTCCCTGCCGCATTCCTTCTTAATTCTGGTTTCAAAAAGGAGAAATTTTTAAAATTCATCTCGGGACTGGAGTAGGCACAGCTGGCCGCATCTCTTAGGCTCTTAATTTGATTTTCCTCCTCAGACATGAGCGTGTATGACTCACTGAACACCACCAGAGAGGGATCTCATTGCGATTTTATGTAGGGTGGCATCAAGGTTTTTCTCTCTGTGTTTATAAAAATCATCTAATGTATTCAAGGGCTCTTGTGCACTGCGAAGATACACAAAAGGAATGTTGACACGCAAAAAAACATGTGCCCAAATATGTCAAGATCACTTTTTAAAAATATGTTTCCACAAGGCACGCATCCACATCGGTACTGCATAGGGAGGGAAAGACCTACATTCACCGAAGGATCCAAAAAAGGCAGCAAACTGCAGTTATAATACATAGTAAAAAAAAATGAGAAATGAAAAATGGACCCATAAAAGACTGCTAAGAAATCAGTCCCGGTTAGAAAATGGCACCAAGTCACTTGACAAGGACAGAGTCAAAAGAGGAGCATTTTGGAAATTTTCATCCTCAGCTCCCAAGTTATCATTTATACCTACATGCACTTGGACCTCGATGGTCCAGCTAAGCCCAATCTCCTCAGATCTTGGAAGCTAAGCAGGGCCAGCGCCAGTCGGTATTTGGATGGGAGAATGCCAAGGAACTCCAGGGTTGCTACACAGAACAAGGCGATAGCAAACCACCTCGAAACATCTTTTGTCTTGAAAACAATACAGGGTCGCCAAAAGTTGGCTGTGACTTTAACAGACTTCAATAATATAGTCCTGACCTGAATGGTTAGAACTTGGATGGAAGACCACCAAGGAAGTCCAGGGTCGCTATGCAGAGTCAGGCAATGGCCAACCACCACTGTACACCGCTTGCCTTGAAAACCCTACCGGATTGCCATAAGTCACCTGTGACCCGATGGCACTTTCCACCACCGTAAATTTGCGCATAGCTGGCTCAAGGGTAGATGTGGTAGGGTGTGGGTAACCCTGCTCACCCTCCAGCACCCACTGCACATTTCAGCACACTCCAGAGTCCCTGCGATGCTCGGGTTTCTTCTCCCTCACTGGAAAAATCTGTGCCCTCTCTCAATGCATTTCCTCTGGTGTGGTAATCGACACTCAAGTTGCACTGCCCTTTGGGGGCTGCCAAGTCTGTCCGAATGCTTCAGCCAACCTGCTTATGACTATAAACCCACAACATGGGAATTAAGCCGTTAGCCCCACTGTTACTACGGGACCCACATTCCAAGCTTGAGCAGTTTCTGGATCACAGCCCACAATCCATACAGACGCCCGCCCATGCCACTGACATCTCGAAGGAAGAGGTTACCTTTTTAAGAAATGAGATACGTCCCTTTTCTGTTCAAACCAGAGTCAGCACCAATGGAAATACTGCAGACATTAGCAACTTAGATGCCACCATGTCCAAATCAAGCCAAGTCACTCTTATTTCTAGCAACACCTTCCGGCTCCTATGCATAAAAATCCTCAAAGCTGTACATCTGTGTATCCCCAGATATTATGCCATCCCTGCTCACCCTCAGATGTCCTTCGGGGTCTTTTGGAATCATCGCACCCCCTCTGCGGACTATGGATATCGGGTCGGCAAACTTGAAACACCGGTTTGGACAAGAAATCCTTTTGGAGCATTAGAGCCGGGCTCTAGGGGACGAGGACGTCATTTGAAACCGTAGCCGCTTGCGGTGTATGAAAGGAAAGCCGCCTCAGAAGGTCAGGACAGGTAAATAAAGCGACAAGCAAAGAGGGGACTAAAAGGAAACGCTGCCTGGGTGAGAAATGGCGCTAGCAACGAAAGCCTTGGATATATTATTTTTTTCCTCTTAACTACGGCACAAGGGATCCGGCAATGGCTCAACCTAGTGTAATAGGCCACGCGGGTTGCTGGTTGTTGCGAGGCTATTGCAACAGTCTCTTCATTTTAAAAAAAAACACACACACACTGAGAGAGAGACTGCTTGGTAACAATTAGTTTCCTATCTGCAGGTATCCTGACATCACCCACGTGGGGGCACCGAATTGGTCGGATGTCATCTTCCTTCCTTGTTTGCAAAGTGTCGGAAGGAAGGGCAGGTGTTGCATTCACCTCTCTAATTTAGGATTTATTTATTTCTTTTCCCGCCCAGCTCAGATTTCTTTTGCGGCTCAAGGTTGTTTTAATCAGATCTTCCAGTTACCTACACCTAAATGCTTTCTGGGGGAAGTCCTTTCACAGAAAGAATCGGGGGTCTGGGGCAGGTCCCCCCTCCCCCCCGATCTCCTTGCCAAACTAGAATAGCTAAAATCTTTATACCAAAATTGGGGGGGGGGGGACTGGGAGGGATAAGAAGACAAGAGCCCCAGTTTCAATATCCTTGCTGTATTTAGATCCAGGTGGTCGTCCATGTTGGTCTGAAGCAGCAGAATAAATTTAGTGTCCAGGGGCACTTTTAAGACCAACAAAGTTTTATTCAAGGTATGAGCTTTCGTGTGCATGCACACTTTTTCAAATACATTCTATAGTTGAAAAAGTGTGCGTGCACACACGAAAGCTCATACCTTGAATAAGACTTTCTTGCTGTATTTATTCATTTGTTTCCTGTATTTTGACCCTACTTTTTTCCCAGCTGGGGACCCCAAGGGACTTACAACATGTTCCAAATTCTTACAAATAGTTGCACATGAAATCGAGTTGGTGACCTCCAGGTGGGACCTGGAGATCTCCAGGAATTTTTCAGCCCAGAGTTAGTAACCCTGGAAGGAGATGAACAGTGCTAGTCTCCATTTGAGCAAGAACTCACTAAAACCTAGTTCATGAACTTCTTTTTCGTGTTGCAAAGTGACCCAACACAAGGAAATGGTTCAACCCCCAGTATTGCCAGTTAAAGGGATCAGGCAGTAGGCGATGTAAAAGACCTCAGCCTGAGACCCTGGAGGGCTGCTGCCAGTCTGAGTAGACAGCACTGAACTTGACGGAGCAGTGATTTGATTCCGTATAAGGCAGCTTCATGTGTTCATGTGTGTTCAAGGAAGCTTTTGGGCATATTTAGAAATCAAAGGCACACTGATGAGGAACTAACTTCATATGACGAGAAGGGGGGGGGCGGGTTGGGTTGCCAGATCCAGGTTGGGAAACTCGTGGAGATTTGGAGGTAGAGCCTGGGGGAGGGTGGGGTTTGGGAAGGGGAGGGACCTCAGCAGGGGTGCAATGCCATAGAGTCCACCCTCCAAAGCATCCGTTCTTTTCAGGGGAACTGATCTCTGCAGTCTGGAGATGAGGTGTGATTCCGGGGGATCCCCAGGTCCCACTTGGAGGCTGGCATCCCTACCATGGCCCATTATACCTGCAAGACCACCTCTCCTCCAATGCACGGCCACAACAGCTTTATTAATTGGAACAAGGTCTTCTGTAGGGGCCAACCTGAAAATGGGTGAAAATACCAACTGCCCTTACATGTTGCGGTCCCTACCTTGTGGATACGGTTGCCAGCCCCCAGGTATGGGCGGGGGCTCCCCCTCTTCTGGAAACTTCAATCTGCACCCAGCCAGCTGGCCGGCTGGGAAAGCCCCACCCCAAGCCCCTCCTCCAAGAGCGACCAACCACCCGGCCACCCCTCTCCCTCCCCTCCTGCCCGATTTAAAGGGCTTCAGCTGATTGACAGGGACCACGTGGGCCACCAATGAGCTGGAGGACCCTTTAAATCTAGCAGGAGGGAGGGAGGGAGGGAGAGGGGCAATCGCGGGCCACATGCTTGGCGCACAAGAAGACCCCCAGAATGCCCCCCCATCCCCCGCCGGAGCGACGAGGGACTTGGCAATCGCGAAGGCTTCCACTCTCATGAACACATGAAATGGACTTCTTCTGAATCAGACCATTTGGTCCATCAGGGTCAGTCTTGTCTACTAAGACTGGCAGTGGCTCTCCAGGGTCTCAGGCAGAGGTCTTTCACATCATCTACCAGAGACCTTCTGCATGCCAAGCAGATGCTCTGCCACTGAGCCACGGCCCCTCCATTGCTGGTTGACAGACATCCTTGAGATCTTTGCCAGCGCTCACAAAAACAGAAGAATGGTTTCTGATATGGCATTTACGTAGAAGTTAAAGGGGAACTAAGGCAATCTCCAGACAAAAGCAACAACTGGCTGGGACGTGAAGCATAAGTGAGCAATTCTGGCTTTTCAAGGACTTATGGAACAGTTCAGTGACAAAATAATTTGGAGTTCTTTCTTCAGGCCTCCCGGTGAGATATTTATCGTGCATAACCAGAGCATTCCTAAATGGATGCCTTCAGCTACCATAGCTTTCTGCCACAGGATAATTGCTATTATTTATATTGATTGACCTTTCTGGTGAAGGTGTCTGTGGTTTCCCTCTACTGGATGAAATCAAAAGTGCTCAGCTGCACCGCAGACTTGAGACCTTGGGAGCCAGTCACAGGGGGAAGGGAAAGGATTAGTGTTGCCAGCTCCAGATTGGGAAATACCTGGAGATTTTGGGGGGTGGAGCCTGAGGAAGATGGGGTTTGGGGAGGGGAGGGACTTCAGTGGGGTATAGAGTCCATGCCATAGAGTCCACCTTCCAAAGCAGCCATTTCCTGCAGGGGAACTGATCTCTGTCACCTGGAGATCAGTGGTAACCCCAGGAGATCTCCAGCCACCACCTGGAGGTTGGCAACCCCACAGTGGAAAATCTGTTCTTCTTGCTGCCTTAGATTTTCTGCCAGGAGGTGGAGGAGGAGGAGGAGGAGAAGAAGAAGAGACTGGATTTATACCCCACCCTTCACTCACTTGTAGTCTCAGAGCGGCTTACAAACTCCTTTCCCTTCCCCTCCCCACAACAGACACCCTGTGAGGTAGGTGGGGCTGAGAGAGCTCTGAGACAACTGTCCTTGAGGGAACAGCTGGTACAGAGCTATGGCTTGCCCAAGGTCATCCAGCAGCTGTATGTGGAGGAGTGGGGAATCAAACCCGGTTCTCCCAGATTAGAGTCCGTGCACTTAACTATTACACCAAACTGGCTCCCCTGTGTACAATGGCGACAGTTACAAACTATAACACTCAATGCCATGTCCTAGATATGTACCAAAAGATCTGCAGAGGAACTAATGAGACTCTGAAGGAGGGCTGGGGGTGGGGACATGGTAGGGGGCCAGCATTGCAAGCATGATGATGTGATGTCACTTCCAGGGAAAACACAGGTGCGACAGCAGTAGCTCTAGGAATCCCTGGAAAGAGTTTCTGGCAATACTTAAGGCACTGCTGTTGCTACTGGGTTTTCCCTGGAAGTGATGTCACCATGGTTGTGATGCCAGTAAGTTTTTTAAAAACCTCTGTTTCCACTTGTAGTAGTGGTGGGCAATGGGAGCTTGGGGTGGGGAATCCCCATGGCAATCAGGTCCTTGGCAAGCCTGTTGCCTCCAAAGGGACAGTATCATAAGAACATAAAAGAACATAAGAGAAGCCGGTGGCCCATCCAGTCCAACACTCTGTGTCACACAGTGCCCAAAACCAAGGTGCCATCAGGAGGTCCACCAGCAGGGCCAGAACTCCAGGAGCCCTCCCACTGTTGCCCCACCCCCACCCCAAGCACCAAGAATACAGGGCATCACTTGTCCCAGACATAAGAACATGAGAGCGAAGCCATGTTGGATCAGGCCAGTGGCCCGTCCAGTCCAACACTCTGTGTCACACAGTGCCCAAAACCCAGGTGATATCAGGAGCTCCACCAGCAGGGACAGAACTCCAGAGCCTTCCCGCGGTTGCCCCCCAAGCACCACGAATACAGAGCATCACTGCCCCAGACATAAGAACATGAGAGAGAAGCCATGTTGGATCAGGCCAGTGGCCCATCCAGCCTGTGTCACTCTGTGTCACTGCGTGACTCTGTGTCACGCAGTGGCCAAAACCCAGGTGCCATCAGGAGGTCCATCAGTGGGGCCAGAACTCCAGAAGCTCTCCCACTGTTGCCCCCCCCCCCCAATCACCCAGAGTGTTTCACCTTGTAGCTATTAGCTTGTGGCTAATAACCACTGATGGACCTCTGCTCCATATGTTTATCCAAAATGGGATTCTGCTTTTCATTTATGGTGGTGGAAAGTGCCATCGTCACAGCTCCCCCGCCCTGGCAGTCTTTAAGCAGCAGCCTGACAAACCCTGGTCAGGGATGCTCTAGGCTGATCCTGCACTGAGCAGGGGGTGGGACTAGATGGCCTGTCTGGTCCCTCCCAACTCTGTGATTCTGTGATTCTATGTTTTATAGCGACCTGAAGGGTTTTCATGGCAAGAGACATTCAGATCTGGTTTGCCATTGCCTGCGTCCACTTCATGACCCTGGTATTCCTTGGAGATCTCCTTTCCAAATATTAGCCAGGGCTGACCCTGCTTAGCTTCCGAGATCTGAAAAGATCAGGCATTTACGGACAATCAGAAATGTCATAATGAAAATTCTGCAATAACACTGTGCGTGGAATTCAGCGCTGTCAGGATTCTCATATTTTAATGCAAGTTTCTAGAGCTTGTACTCTGAAAAAATAGGTTTGAAAAGGGTTGTGGTGATACGTTGAGACCGTATTTAAAACCTTCCTCAGTGTAGGCTCAAGATGGCTTACGAACATTTTGGTAAGAGCAGTAAGAAGGCCGAATAAAAATGGAGAAATGTCAGAAGTGGGGAGGAGGGAGCCTGGTTTCGGGTTGGGCAGCCTTTCCATGTCAGGCATGGCTTTCAGCCCCTCTCTGCGCCTAGCAAAATATGTAAAGCTTAATACATATACATAATTTATACAATCCAAGGATTCATTTTTCCTCGCTGCAAAATTCTGATTTTCTTTTTCTTTTTTCTAAAGCACAGATTCTGACTGTCTCTAGATTTCCCAAGGGTGGGGGGGGGGGAAGAGGTGACAAGACTAAAGTGGACATCAAACATAAGGAAATAATGGAGGGAACATTATCCAAATCCTCCTGCTCTCGGAATAAATTAGGCAAAATACTATAATTTGCATAAAACTCAATACCAGCCTAATAGAGAGGATCATCCCCTGTTCTATGATATGTATTTATTCATACTCATTTGTGTGTGTGTGTGTAGGAGTTGTGAGAAGTGAGGATCTGTATAACTACAGCCTAGCAAAAACAGAAAAGAGAGACAATTGTTTAAAATATTCAGTACTACGTTCTATGGGTGGCCTGTTATCTGTGTTGGAGTGAGCGACTCAGCATGCCTGGACATTGGGGGGGGGGGGGGGGGTGCTACATCACTAAGGTTGCGGTCACACATGCCAGATACAGCGGGGGGTGGGGGGGAGGGAAGCAAGGCTATTTCCTCTGGAGGGATTTGACCCACAGTTGCGAGATCACACCTCCCTTTGAAACTGCGGGCACAGCCTGACAGTGTGTGATCAGACACAACTGCAGATGAGTCAGATTTTTTTTTTAAGGTTTGTTTCCCATGTGCTTGAATGAAGAATCAATGGCTGCGGTCACACACACTAAATAATCCACTTTCACGGCACTTTCCAACTGGATTTTACTGTGTGAACTGGCAAAATCCAGTTGGAAAGTGCAGTGAAGATGGATTGAAAGTGGATTATTTAGTGTGTGTGACCACAGTCACACCTCAGCACTGAGGGCTCCCTATGGAGTTTGCGATGATGCGCATACTAAGCGGGGGGGGGGAACAATGGCATGGAGTCTGCCCCCACTGCTGGACCTTCTGAGGGCACCTGGTGTTTTTGGCCACTGTGTGACAGAGTGTTGGACTGGATTGGCCACTGGCCTGATCCAACATTGGCTTCTCTTATGTTCTTATGGATGGCCTGATCAGACCATCCCGACAGCATAAGAGTATGCTGGAGCAGTCAGACAGGGGAAAGTCCATCCGTGGCCCGTCATAACCCATTTACTACCGGATTTTCCCTGGTGTCTTTTAACTCCGCTTCTGCAGTGGAGCAGAACGGGTTGCCGACAGCTGTGGGATGCTTCCCAGATGTTGCTGTCTGATCACTCCCTTTAAATCCGCCCGGCATTCGCACCTATGTCAGGTCTAAGAGTGTGTATGATCACAGCCCAAGTGTGTATAGGTGTTATCTCCTTAAATGGAATGCCTCCCTTTGTCGTAACCTGGGAGCTGCCCTCTGGCCCCTCCTCTCTCTCATTTTGCCCTCTCCCTCTCCTCACATGGTCTTCCATGGAGACACACATTTCTGCAGGTCTCTCCTGTAGAGCCAATACCCTCATCCTCCCACATACATGATGCAGGACAAGCTGGCCACTTGTGACAGAGAAAGTACTCTTTAGATAAAGCTTCCCTCTCTTCTTTCAACTGCAACCTGAATGGGAACTGGATCTATCTGAATAAATGCAAGTTTACCTTTTTTTTGGCAACATCCTTCTTAGGAGATTTATTGACTTAGGAGATTTATCACGCTTCTGTGACTGGGCAAACGCTGCTATATTAACCAAATATCCCAATAATTTGGTGCAACTATTTTTGATGTGCACTCAACACTGTTACTTCCTGATGGCCCTGGGGTTTTGGCCACTGTGTGACACAGAGTGTTGGACTGGATGGGCCTCTGGCCTGATCCAACATGGCTTCTCTTATGTTCTTACAAGCAAGGGTCATTTGGAGCTGGAGTGAGGCGGAGCGGTGCTCCGCCAATCCAGGAGTCAGCACTAGGGCAGCCATGGGCCAAATCAGGTTCTCTGATCTGATTCGGCCCACCGCCAAATTTCCACTGAAATTCAGTGGTGGCTTAAAAAGCGGCTGGAGGGGAGGGGGTTTGAAGGCGAGGCTCCAAACTTACAGAGTAGCTGCTGGAGCCTGTCCCCCAAATACCCACCAAGTTTCAAAAAGATTGGACCAGGGGGCCCAATTCTATGGGCTCCCAAACAGGTTGCTCCCATTCCCTCCATTGTTCTCTATGGTGGCGAAAAAATAACGTCTTTTCCCCCACCACAGAGAACAATGGAGGGGATGGGGCAACATGTTTGGGGGCCTGTAGAATTGGACCCCATTGTCCAATCTTCTTGAAACTTGGTGGGTATTTCAGGGAGAGGCCCCAGCAGCAACCCTGCAAGTTTGGAGCCTCTCCCTCAACCCCCTTCTCCTCCAGCCCCTCATGTACCCTATGAGTTTTTGCCATTGACTTCAATAGCCCATAGGGTATAATGGGGCTGAAACTGACGTTCAACCTAATGGGCTTGCATTGCCAAAACTGACATGCCCGGGGGGGGGGGGGGGGGTCATCGGCAGATGGAACAGATGTGGCCTGATTTGGCCTGATCTGAATCAGGCCAAAAAAATTTTATTTGCACACCCCTAGTGGGCACAAGTGACAGTGGTGGCAAGCCCCTCCCCCAGCTCCCAGCTGGCCTGTTGAGGAAGCAAAGTGAGAATATAATGGAATATAATGGAAAGATCATGCTGCCACTGCTGCGCGACTTTAGACAAAAGGGGTTCAAACTTTAAACTGGCAGCACGATCTTTCCATTATATTCTATGGGGCTTCTCGCTTCGCTCCCCCGCCCGCCTTGGCAGGCCAGCTGGGGAAGGGAAGAGGAGGCTTTTGAAGCCGCCCCCTCCCTTTTGCTTCCCTTTCTGACACACTTCCGGTGATGTCAGGGGGCGTGGCATATGCTAATGAGTTATGCTAATCGGTATGCTAATGAGCTCCTGCACCTCTTTTTTTACGAAATGACCCCTGCTTATAAGATCTGCCATATTTGGAAACTGACAGAGCGATTCTATGCAGGATCACACCCTACTCAGTCCAGTGAAGTCAGTGGGCTTAGAAGATTGTAACTCTGTTTAGGACTGCACTGTAGATCATCCACCAGAAGATACAGAAGTAGCATAATAATGCTGTTTCCAGTGGGAAGGCTAGAAATATATATGGGATCTTATGAGGGACAGGGGAAAACAAAGGACTTAAATTAAGAACATGAGAAGAGCCCTGCTGGATCAGACCAGTGGTCCATCTAGTCCAGCATCCTGTCTCACACAGTGGCCAACCAGTTCCTCTGGAGGGCCAACAAACAGGGCACAAAGACTGAGGCCTTCCCCTGAGGTTGCCTCCCAGCTCTGGGATTCAGAGGCTTAGTGCCTTTGAATTTTGGAGGTTCCCCTCAGCCCCCATGACTAGTAGCCATGGATAGACTTATCCTCCGTGAATCTATCTAATCCTCTTTTAAAGCTCTTTCTTCCTGTGGGTACCACTACATCCTCTGGCAGTGAATTCCACCTTTTAATCACTCTCCGTGTAAAGTAGTATTTCCTTTTGTCCATCCTGAACCTTCTGCCCATCAGCTTCATCGGACGCCCTCGAGTTCTAGTCTTTTGGGAGAGGGAGAAAAAGCTCCCTTTGTCAACACGTTCCAGCCCGTGCGTCATTTTATAAACCTCTGTCATGTCCCTCTTTGCCATCTCTTTGCCATCTCCTCAGCCAGGCTCTTCAGCCTCCAGCCTCCTAATCATCTTGGTTGCCCTCCTCTGAACTCTCTCTTTTGTTTTGCAGTAAAAGTTTTTATTTTTTTCTTCCATTATTCTCAAATGCAATTGGCTTTTATACATATTCCATTCTCTATAAAATTGCATAGTTAGCTAGAAAGATATAATCATTAAATGACTTCCCACCCCACCTGCACCTTCATATATATCAACTGGTAAACATGTATTTAAAAGTATTTGCCTCCTAAGGTAACATTTTGAGCTATTGTAACTTTTATACATTTAAAAATTATATTAGTTAAAAAAAGAAAAAAGGGTTAATTTCGCGGCTAACTAAAAATTCATTTTTTATGTTATAGTTCTATCCCTCATTTCAGTAGTTAGAAAGTGTAAAAATATTGTCTTTCATATTCCACTCTCGCTCCATATATTCCTTCAAGTCTTTCCAATCTTCTGAGAACTTCGCTGAGTCTTGATTGTTTAGTTTTCTTGTCCATTTGTCCATTTCTGCCATATATAGCAGTTTTCTCAACCATTCCCATAGCTCTGGAGTTTTCTCCGATTTCCAACTTTGTGCGTAGACCATTCTTGTTGTCGTTACCATATACCAAATCAATGTTCTTTTACTTATATTTACATCCTCTAACTTTAGACCATCCCTCCTCTGAACTCTCTCCGGCATTCACAGAAGAACCTGTCCCACGATTCTCCGGAACCTAGTTACGGGTCACAAGCAACAGCGTTGTCAACAGGCCTGGAGAAAAAAAAAAAGCCCTGTCCCTTTAAGGGAGGCTTAACACATAGGAAAGGGCAGCTGAAGCTTTTCGTGGTCTGGAGGTAAATAGCACAGCCTGGTGAATGGTGGTGATGGAAACTGCCATCGAGTCTCAGCTGACTTAGGGTGACCCTATGGAGTTTTCAAGGTAAGAGGTGAGCGGAGGTGACCTGCTGTTGCCTGCCTTTGTTCAACAAACGTGGAATTCCTCAAAGGACTCCCAGCTAAGTACTGACCAGGGCTAATGCTTCTGAGCTTCTGATGAGATTGGTCTAGCCTGGTAAATAACACCCCATTAAACCTCTATTAAAGGGACAAGACTTTTTTTTAAATCCTCCAGGCAGTTGCCAACCCTAGCGAGTGAGAACCTTACAGTCCTACATTGAGTGATGGCTTCCGAAATGCCCTGAAGTCAATGGGCTTAGGCTGATTTTACACCTCCCCTCTAAAGTAGTTTGACTGCTGTCTTTTCCTGTGCTGATTTCACAGTGGTGTGAAATTTCACTCCAGGGGGTCTAAGTGCACTAAGAAACCACAATTGTTTAAAGCAGAATAAAGCAATATAATACTAGCTTGACCACAGGAGGGCAATTAGTAGATATGGACATTTCAGTAGCAGCACGGTTTCACACTGCACAGAGGTGTGGGCAGGTTTTTTTGGAACTAGAATGATTCCAGCGGGAATATCCCCAAATAAATATTCTCCCCCTCCCCCTTCCCAGCAGTGGTGGTGAGGCCCGAGGCCTGCCAAGTCTTTTCCCACCCCTGGCCTGAGCAATGCACCGCCAGTGGTCCCGCCGATCCTCCCCCCCCCAACGGCCAAAGCATTCTCTGTGCATTTAAATATCCCCAAAGTTGTTTTTTTTTTTAGTTTTAGGATTTTTCTGCACATCTGGGGAGACCCCCAAGTGTGCAGGAAAATCTCCCTGCCCCCCAAGTGCCCCCTCCGCACGCAAGGGGGTGCCTTGGCTATTAGTATATAGATGGCTCTGTTTAGGATTATATGTATATGACCAAACATCACTTATCAGCCTCCACAAAAGGAAAGTCTTTTCTATAATGTTTGGCTGTTCAGGTAGCTACCAGCCAAAGCCCGAATGAGACCAAATAATTCGGCAAGACCTACAGTGAAATGTCTGCACGTGTGAATTAATGTGTTAAGGCTAATTGTTCTGAATATCTGGCTTTTCCCCCTTAAAATCACCCATTTTTCACAGGATAACAAAACCTGCCCTCTCTTAAGGCTGTTACTACTGCGGGAGTCGCCAGGCCCATCGGATCGCACTGCCTGTTCCAAGCCTTCTCATGCTGGTCTGCTGGAAAATACTGCTCTTGCAAGACGAGCGCTGTAACTACTAGCAAGAATGTTAAAGCCGTAGGCAGTGTTCACCTGCTGCTAATTTCACTGCTGTAGTGTTCTGCTCCCTTCCCCCAACATTACTAACAGTTTATTTATCATCTGTCCTATACACAGGTGCTCAAAATAGATAAGAAACAAAAATCCAGAATGTTATGGGGTTGTTACGCTGCCCGCTAGTCATCCAGATAGCTCTGAGCAAGTCATAAATATGGTTTCCAAGGAGTCTCCCTTCTAAGCAGTATTCAGGCCTAGATGCGTTTAGTTTCAGTGGTAGGCACGGAACTGCCTTCTGCTGTGTCAGCCTATTGATTGATTGATTGATTAAATGATTGATGAGGAAGAAGAGAATAGATTGGATTTATATCCCAACCTTCACTCACTTGGAGTCTCAGAGCGGCTTACAAACTCCTTTCCCTTCCCCTCCACACAACAGACACCCTGTGAGGTAGTTGGGACTGAGAGAGCTCTGACAGAAACCGCTCTTTTTCAAGAACAGCTCTGACAGAAGTACAGCTTGCCCAAGGTCATCCAGCAGCTGCAAGTGGAGGAGTGGGAGATCAAACCCGGTTCTCCCAGATTAGAGTCCGCATACTTAACCACTACACCAAACTGGCTCCCCAAATTTGATGCAATTTATAGGACGCCTCCCCTGGAGGGCTCAGAGTGGCTTACATCATGAACTCATATATCAATAAATACGAGTTCGATAAAAAACAATTAAAACAATATAATATTACAGTGTGATCTTCTAATGCTGTCTGAGGCCAATATATGTTCTCCCCATGGAGAGGGGAGGGAAGGGTGAGAGGTGGAGGCCAGGCTCGATGATAGACTGCTGCTGATTTTACCTGTTGTATGTAACAACTCAAAATATCTGACAAATCCGATGAATTTACATTTCCCCCCTATCCTTTCTTCCTTTTTGTATCCCACTTTTTGTTTTGAGAAAATAATAATAAAATATATATGTATAAAAGTGGCTTTCAATCGCTTTCCCTTCTTCTCCCCACAATAGACACACTGTGAGGTAGGTGGGGCTGAGAGTCCTCAGTAGGGTTGCCAAGTCCCCTGGGGGGGCGGGGAAACCCCCGCTCAATTGGCCCGCTACCCGCTGGCCCGGATTGGGCCGCCAGGGGGAACCCCACCCCCAAATTGCCAGGCTGTGGAGACGTGCCTGGTGTGATGATGTCACCCAGACGTGACGTCATCGCATTGGGCATGTTTAAGGGGGGGACGCTCTATTATTCAAGGGAAAACTCTATGGTTTTCCCTCGAATTATAGAGGTAACACCTCCAACATGCCTGACATGATGACGTCACTTCCGGGTCATCTGGCACGCGTCAGAAGACTCCCAAAGAGGGCTGGGACTCCCTCTGCTAAAACGTAAGTAAGACTTGGCAACCCTAGTTCTGAGAAAACTGTGACTAGCCCAAGGTCAACCAGCTGGCATCATGTGGAGGAGTGGGGAATCAAACCCAGTTCTGGTTCTCAAAATTAGAGTCTGCCATTCTTAACCACTACACCAAGCTGGCTCTCAAAAAACTTCCTTGTATATAAAACAATACTCAATGCCATTGGGAATGTACCTAGCCTCACGTTTCCCTTAATATTCCAGTTTCCTATGTGTGAGGGGCTGGTTTTTTTATATTGTAAGGAAGATCGTTGTATTATTTGCACTCCCACTAGATGTATAGTCTGAAAATAGATTTACCATCTCAGCAAGACTCTAGGCCTTATTATTTCCATTTTCAATGCGGATCCTAAAAAGCTGACTTATTTTATAAAGATTAAAAAGAAAAGGGAACAAGAATAACAACTGTATACAATATCAACCGTAACAATAAAAGTATTAATGGTTTTACATTAAATCTGACAGAGCACTCCTTGTCTCATTGCTTCCACAAGGTTAATTCTGTTCCAATAAACGAGAAATGGGCTTTATCTCTCTGTAACAATTCCTGTAAACTAAATTGGTTTGTGCAAGGTTGTTGAAACACAGGAATCTTACCCACAGCTGTAACCCTCCACACCTTTTGAGACCAGCTATCCATATTTGGAAGTCAAGCACCAAGAATACAGAGCATCACTCACCCCAGACTGAGAGTTCCTATCTATACTTTGTGGCTAATAGCCACTGATGGACCTCTGCTCCAGATGTTTATCTAATTCCCTCTTGAAGCCGTCCATGCTTGTAGCCGCCACCACCTCCTGTGGCAGTGAATTCAATGTGTTAATCACTCTTTGGATGAAGGAGGACTTCCTTTTATCTGACCAAGATCAGTTCTCCTGGAGACAATGGCTGCTTTGGGCAGGGGACTCTATGGCATTATACCCTGCTGAAGTCCCTCCCCTCCCCAAACCCTGCCCTTCTCAGGCTCTGCCCCTCAAATCTACAGGTATTTCCCAAACCAGAGTTGGCAGCCCTGTAACTGGCTATGGAACCACCTTCCAGACCCTTGCAATCCAGAAGACATGGCATAGGACAGGGGTGGCCAACCTCGCTTAACGTAAGAGCCACATAGAATAAACGTAAGAGCCACATAGAGATGTCTGAGAGCCGCAAGACAGGAACAAATATCACACACACGTTTTTATTTTTAAAAATATGCAAATTTGCTTTTTATTAACGTTAAATGGGACTGCCAAAAATAAAAACAAACGAGGAAAACCGGTTATAAGAAAGAGAGAGAGAGAAACTAGGAAAGCAAATAGGTGGGAGGGAGGAGGGAAGGAAGGAAGGGAGAAAGAGAGAAAAAGCATGCCTCCCCTTTGCTTCCCCAGCTGCCCTGCCAGGAGCCGCACAATATGTGTGAAAGAGCCGCATGTGGCTCCCGAACCACAGGTTGGCCACCCCTGGCATAGGAGGAGGTGCTTTTCTCCCTTAGCTACCACTGCATAGCCCCAAATCAACCTAAGTCAGGGGTGGGGGGAACCATACCTGTTACCATGAGGCTGTCCTCCCATACTACCCACTTGGGGCAGCAAAATGACTTGAGACAGTCATGCCTTATAGCTAAGCAGAAGGAAATAATCATGGCTTGCCTCCCTCTATTTTCCCCTTCCCTCTGCTGCCCCACCAGCCACAGCTGGGACACTCACCTGGAGCTTCCTTCTAGAGCCCGTTGTATTTCTTCCCACAACGGGTCTTACTCCTAGTACATAAATAAATGTGCGTATAAAATGGGGAAGAGAGAAACAAAGAGATAGGGGAAGGATAACAAATTGGCCAGACTGCATTTTTTAGTTGAAAACTCTTTTGTATCTGACTCCAGTATTCTTCTTTTTTGCAATTAACATTCTTTATTTTCTTTACTTTAACAAAATAGGCGGTATATAAAAAGTTATTATCATTAATAACAATCAAATGAACAAAGATAACAGTGAACATTACACAATTCAGCTCAAAATAGAATCTTAGTAATTAATAACCCAACAGTGAATCAACAAACAACAACCAATAAACAAAGAAGTTAGCTCACCATACCGTCTAATACACTTCAAGAAATTACACTATAACTTACTAATAGAATGCAAAATCCCTATATTTTTGAGGTAATTTATAAGCTTGCTTTTGGTCTGAGGCTATATACTCAAAGAAGAGGAACCATTTGTCCATAAAATTGTTAGTCTTGCCGGATTATCAAATACTAATAGTTGAGTCGCCAGTTTATCAGAGACTGCAATACTGAGTCTAGTATTTGATAACCTTCCACCCTGGGTGGATTCATTTGTTCAAAAATGAAGATGAACAGATTATCACACATTATTAAAGAGCTTAATGGAGGATAGGTCTATCAGCCATGGTAATTAAAGGGAACTTCCATGTTCAGAGTCATTCAACCTCTGAACACGAGTGACAGGAAGTGACATCAGAGGAAGGTCTTGGGCTCTCTGCCCTGTTGCTGGCCCTCCACAGCAATTGGTTGGCCGCTGTGTGAGACAGTAGGCTGGACTAGATGGACCCTTACTGGTCTGATCCAGCAGGGCTCTTCTGAGGTTCTTATCAGGGGAAGGCCTCGGCCTCTCTGCCCTGTTTTGGCCTTCCAGAGGAACTGGTTGGCCACTGTGTGAGACAGGATGCTGGACTGGATGGACCACTGGTCTGATCCAGCAGGGCTCTTCTGATGTTCTTATCAGGGGAAGGCCTCGGCCTCTCTGCCCTGTTGTTGTCCCTCCAGAGGAACTGGTTGGCCACTGTGTAAGGCAGGATGCTGGACTAGATGGACTAGTGGTCTGATCCAGCAGGGCTCTTCTGATGTATTATGTCTTGCTCTGGATTGCAAGACTAGATCTAATGGCTGGAAATTACAAGGGAGTTGATACCAGCAAAATTTCAGGAAAAACTCCCTAATTGTAAGAGTGGTTGAGCAGTGGAACCAACTGCCTCGGGAGGTGGTGGATGCTCCTTCACTGGATGTTTTTAAGCGGAGGCAGGATGACCATCTTTCGGGTAAGTTGTAGGGCTATCTTTTGGCTATGCTCCTGCAGAGTGCAGGGGGTTGGACTAGATGACCTGCAAGATCCCTTCAAACATAACATTCTATGATTCTATGTTCTTATCAGGGGAAGGCCTCGGCCTCTGTGCCCTGCTGTTGGCCCTCCAGAGGAACTGGTTGGCTACTGTGTGAGACAGGATGCTGGATGAGATGGACTACTGGTTTGATCCACCAGGACTCTTCTTAATGTTCTTATCACAGGCATTGTGTACCATTGCCCACGACATCTTGTATTTTTCTATTCAGACTGTTGTTCCCTGACAGAAAACATTGTACAGCAAACGGAAATCCAAGCCTGATGGTCATTTGCCCTGCTGCGTACAGGGAAAACATTTTGTTCTGTTAACGGCAAAAGTTGTCCCATCAGTTGCAATACGGTTGTGAGATCCCTGATGCCAAAGATTGGAACAAGACAAGGAGAAAGCCGAGTAAGAAATGAACCGGGAGTGCTTTAAGGAGGGCTGTCAAGTTGAGCACCGCGAGAAATACCCAAGCATAGGGAAAAGGCAGGCCTGTTTAATCCAACGGGGAGAATGGAAGCTGATTGAGGATGAAACCGTGACCTTAATCTGGCTTCCGTAGGTACTTTCTGTCCTTCAGCTAATGCGAAGGAGGAAATGAAAACTCTGAATTGGATCTAGGTTCTGTTTTTTCCCAGAGCAGCGGTCTGGAATAATGCATCACCGTGTGCTATTTCTGTCCACAACAGTTGAAAGCACAGGTGTTTGGAAGGGGTATCACAGACTGTCATAGGGTACTTAACAGTCTGATTGTGTGTGTACTTAGTAGGGTTGCCAACTTCCAGGTGAGGTCCGGAGATCTCCCAGAATTACAACTGATCTCCAGACTGACCTCCATGAATTTCTAGCTGCAGTTATTTGGATTTTTTCTCCTCTCTGAGAAGGAAGCACAGATGCCTGGCTGGAGCCCAAATGTAGGGTTACCAACCTCAAGATGGGGCCTGAAGATCTCCTGGAAGCATGGCTGATCTTTAGACTAGAGAGATTGGTTCCCCTGGAGAAAATGGCTGATTTGGAGGGCGGAATCTGTGGCATGACACTCTGTGAAGCTCCCTTCCCTCCCCAAACCCCACCATCTCCTTGGAAACCCCCGCCCCCCAAATCACCAGGATTTCCCCTGAGTTGGCAACTTAAGGTGCAGAAGAGTTGAATCTGCACTGGTATTTCCAGCCAAAATGTTGCAGGCAGAAGAACATAAGAAGAATACAAGAGAAGAGCCATGTTGGATCAGGCCAGTGGCCCGTCTAGTCCAACACTCTGTGTCACGCGGTGGCCAAAACCCAGGGGCCATCAGGAGGTCCTCCAGTGGGGCCAGAACTCCAGAAGCCCTCCCACTGTTGTTCTACATGCAATGTTCTTTGCATTTTTCCTCTTTCCCTGGAAACAAGCATGGATGTCTGGCTGAAGTCCAAACTTTGAACTCGGGTTACCAACCTCCAGGTGGGCCTGGATATCTCCTGGAATTACACTGGGTCTCCTTGATCGGTGGGTCCTATGGCTTCACTATCATGCTGAGCAGCCTCCCCTTCTCAAACCCCACTTTCCCTAGACTCCCACCCTCAAATCTCCAGGAATTTCCCAATTAGGAGCTGGCAACCCAAGGGCAGTGTTGCCAACCTCCAGGTGGTGGCTGGAGATCTCCTGGAATTACATCTCCAGGCTACAGTGATCTGTTTCCCTGGAGAAAATGGTAGTTTCAGAAGGTGGGGTCTATGGCATTATACCCTGCTGAGGCACCTCCCCTCTTCAACCCCAACCCTCTCCAGGTTCCACCCCCAACATCTCCAGGTACTTCCCAATCCAGAGCTTGCAGGGACAGCTATGCTCTCTGGTTAGGAGAAAAGCAAGAGAGAGAGAGAGAAATAAATAAATAAATAGGGCCCCACCTTGTTTCTCCATATAAATTAGGATTGTCAATCTCCAGGTAGGACCTGGTGATCTCCTATAATTATGATTGATCTCCAGATGACAGAGATCAGCTGCCCTGGAAAAAATGGCTGCTTTGCAGGGTGGACTTTATGGCATTGTACCATACTGAGGCCCCTCCCCTCCCCAAACCAGAATCACCAGGGGTTTTTTTTTGCACACCCCTATTATGCTTTTCAGTACAATTTGTGAGCTGCCCTGAATTACAGGGAAAAGTGGGATATAAATATTTGAATAACTGAGTAGTTTGGGCTGGTTGATAACATTCAAGCAACTTCCAGTTCTGACACTGATTGTTCCTCCTCTGTTATACTTGACCTGTGATGCTGGTTGTCATATTTCAGTAAAAAAGCCAAAGAAGACTGCAAGAGTTTTTTCTCCCCTAAGAACTGGTATGTTTTCTAAGGTTCAGCGCAAGGCAATGGTCCAAGCCCAGGTCTACCAACACAGTGGAAAGGGGTGGGTAGACCTGCTCTCCGGAGGCCTGGTCTACTTCCGTAGAGGATATTTTGTGAAATGAAATTTGACTTTATGTTTTCCCTTATAATGTCTAAATTCTTAAAATATAGTTTAAATATAGTTTAAAAGAATTCATTCTGAGATTTTTACGGAGTTATGGAAATAATCTTCCGAGAAACTAATTTACGTGATGCTACTAGCTTTTTTGGCTCACAAGGTAGAATTTTCACTCACGACCCCATGGAGCTTAGAGGGAACATTGGACTCCCAACTGCAGCTTCATACCCCTTCCTGTCACATGCTTGCAGTTCAGGGGGTCCTAGGCCTAGAGGGGTTGCCAACTCCACATTGGGAAATTCCTGGAAATTTGGGGGCGGAACCTGAGGAGGGCAGGGATTGGGGAGTGGAGAGATCTCAGCAGGGTACAATGCCATAGAGCGCACTCCATTTTCTCTGGGGGACTGATTTTGGCAGATCAGTTGTATATCTAGGAGATCTCCAGGCCCCACCTGGAGGTTGTCAATCATAAGTCACTTGAGGGACCGCCTTTCCCCATATAGGCCCCAGAGGCTACTGAGGTCGGGCACCCAAAACCGCCTGACTTGCCCCAGTCCAAAGGATGCCTGGTTGTCGTGTACTAGGGCCAGGGCTTTCTCGGTGGCGGCCCCTTACTGGTGGAATGAGCTCCCGGATAACATCAGGGCCCTGCGGGATTTGTTGCAGTTCCGCAAGACGGAGCTCTTCTGCCAGGCTTTCAAATAGGGGCCGCCGCCGGGGAGAAAGCTGATTATACCATCTCCCTGGCCCTGATGATCGCACCCCATTGCAGCTACTCACCGGAGCGCTAAGAAGCCGCCATCTTGTGTATTTATTTAGAATTTTTAAATGTTGATGTTTTTAAATTGTAAATTTGTTTTTATGATTTTATATGTTGTTAGCCGCCTTGAGTCGGTTGTATAACTGACAAGGCGGGATATAAGTGAAACAAACAAACAAATAAATAAATAAATAAGTGACTGGATGTTCTATGGTTGTCAGCTCTGGATTAGGAAGTACCTGGAGATTTTGGGTGTGGAGACTGATGAGAGTGGGGTTTCAGGGAGGGGAGGGACTTCAGTGGGGTATAATGCCACGGAAGCCCACCTTCCAAAGTGGCCATTTTCTCCAGGGGAGCTGATCTCTGCCACCTGGAGATCAGCTGTAATCCCAGGGAATCTCTAGCCACCAAACGGAGACTGGAACCCGAATTGTTCTCCTTCTCCGCTAAATAACCACAGTGACAGTAATAACAGCAAAAACAATAACGGCAATCATGCAAACGGTCATAATCATAATAATTTAAGGAATTCTGTACAGTCACATTTTGCTTCCGGCTTTCAGCTTGCGATCAGCAACAACAACAACAACGGGGGGAAAAAAAGGCCCTTTCTTTCCAGGTGCGCCAATTCCTCATCCTTGACAATGTGACAGCAGCAGACCTTGGCCGTTAATATAAATTTCCCCATCGACACAGCTGTAAGCTCTAAATGACAACAGCGGCCGTACTGCTAATTTATGCAAGCACCGGGAGGGAAACTAACCCGGCTTTTTGTTACTGTTTCGGGGGCCTGACTTTTGTTCTCAAATGCCAATAAGGATGTTAACATGCCAGAGGAGGCTGCTGGAGTCTGCAGCTGGAATACCTGTAGAGAGGTGTTTGCAAGGGTCTCCGCAGAGCCACGAGCCCAAAGCAAGAGTATAGGGTTGCCAACTCAGGCTTGAAATTCCTGGAGTTTTAGGGGTGAAGCCCAGGGAGGGTGGGATATCGGGGGGGGCACCCCGGTGAGATATAATGCCACAAAGTCCACCTTCTAGACCCACAATTTTCTCTGTAGTCTGGAGATCAGTTGTAAAAGTATATCTCCAGGCCACACCTGGAGTCTGTTTGTCAACTTCCAGGTGGTACCTGGAGATCTCCCACTATTACAGCTGATCTCCAGACAACCTAGATCAGTTCCCCTACAGCAAATGGCTGCCTTGGAGGATGGATTCTATGGTCTTATATGCTGCTTTTTAAAAAAAATATTTTAATTATTTTATCAAGGGAAAAAAAAGGTGGGATACAGAAGGGTAGAAGGGGAGGGGGGAATATAGATTCAACAAGTTTGTTAAATACTATGAATTGTTACATATAGCAAGTGAAATCAAATGTATTACCAAACGTATTAGTTATTCAAAAACAGAAGCAATTTATAAAGCATCAGTTTTTACAGAATGTTGGGTTAGATTCTCTCTTTAAGGGATAAACAAAAACTCTCCTGAAATTATCAATAATAAACAAAAGTTAGGGTTGCCGGACCCCTTGGTGGAGGCAGGGGTCCCCCACTGGCCGGCCCCACCTCCCCGCTGCCGATCAGTTGGCCAGCGGGAGGGAACTTACCCTGAAAAAGAGGGAGATCCATCCGACTTGCAGCAAGGTGTCTTCCTCGCTGCTCACGTTGCCTGGAAGTGATGTCATCCCATTTTGGGATGCTGGGGCGACATGCTGGTGTTTTCGGGGAAAAACCCTCTATGGTAGAAGCCAAATTTACCATAGCGTTTTTGCCCAAATGCTAGCGTATTGCCCTGACATCCTGGATGTGATGACGTCACTTCCAGGTCACATGGGTGGTGACTTGGACATATTGCTATACATCGGATGGGCCTCTCTGCTGCTCCTGGTAAGTCCCTCCTCCTCTGCCGGTTGCCAGGGGGGACCTGGCAACCCTAGTTTCAGTTAGCTGGTGGAAAGTTATGCAGCGCAAGAGAAATCCCGAGTCGGCCATGTCGCAATCCTCTTATCATGTAAATCTCGTGTGAATGCAGCAAAAAATCTTTTCAAACTGGTGGCCCATGCATCCCACCAAAGAAGGAGCAGATTACAGGATACCACAGTATGGTGTAGTGGTTAGGAGCACGGACTCTAATCTGGGAGAACCAGGTTTGATTCCCCGCTCCTCCACTTGCAGCTGCTGGTGTGACCTTGGGTCAGTCATAAGTTCTCAGGAGCAGTCCTCGAAAGAGCTCTCTCAGCCCCACCTGCCTTACAGGGTGTCTGTTGCAAGGAGGGGACGGAAAAGTAGTTTGTAAACTACTCTGAGACTCCAAGTGAAGGGCGGGGTATAAATCCAATCTCCTCCTCCTCTTCTTCTTGATACTGGGAGGTGCTAGAGGCAAAGCTGGAGCACAAGAAATGGTGCTACTATGGAAGAAGGCAGCTGTGGGAAAAGTTGTTCTGTTAGGTGCTCGTTACATGTGGTGTAGTGGTTAGAGTGCTGGACTAGAATCTGGGAGAGCCAGGTTTGAATCCCCGCTCACAGGCTTGTTGTTGTCAGGATAAAACAGAGGAGAAGAGAACGATGTAAGCCGCTTGGGGTCCCCATTGAGGAGGATGAGGAGGAGCAGGAGAAGAAGAAGAAGAAGAGGAAGAAGAGATTAGATTTATACCCCGCCCTTCACTCACTTGGAGTCTCAGAGCGGCTTACAAACTCCTTTCCCCTCCCCACAGACACCCTGTGAGGTAGGTGGGGCTGAGAGAGCTCTTTCCCAAGCGGTCCTTGAGGGAACAGCTGGTACAGAGCTATGGCTTGCCCAAGGTCATCCAGCCAGGTGCAAGTGGAGGAGTGGGGAATCAAACCCGGTTC
Organism: Lepidodactylus listeri; assembly: GCA_029233225.1. NCBI lineage: Eukaryota > Metazoa > Chordata > Lepidosauria > Squamata > Gekkonidae > Lepidodactylus > Lepidodactylus listeri. Next base: position 178,488,445 of record JARCFY010000001.1, on the reverse strand, counting down.
TCCCAGATTAGAGTCCGCACACTTAACCACTACACCAAAGCACTACACCAAAGGAGAATAAAGAGAAGGAGGAAGAGGAGGAGGAGGAGGAGGAGACGAAAAAGAAGAAGAAGAAGCCATCGAGCCATAACTGACTCAGGGCAACCCCATCCATGGGGCATTCCTGGAAAGAGTTGAGAAGAGCTGGTTTGCCATTGCCTGCCTCTGCGTAGCAACCCTGACCTTCCTTGGTAGGTCTCCCATTTAAATGCTATCCAGGGCCAACCCTGCTTATAGGATTGTCAACTCTGGGCGGGGAAATACCTGGAGATTTTGGGGGTGGAGCCCGGGGAGGGCAGGCTTTGGGGAGGGGAGGGACTTCAGCAAGGTATCATGCCATAGAGTCCACCTCCCAAAGCAGCCATTTGCTCCAGGGGAACTGATCTCTGTAGTCTGGAGATCTCCAGGCCCCACCTGGAGTCTGGCAACTTCATCTGCTTAACTCTAAAACTCTGACAAGCTTGGGCTAAGGTGGGCTATAACTGAAGTAAGTAAGCAAGCAGGCAAGTAAGTAAAGTAGGGTTCCCAGAGATGCACTTTTTCCTTAGACAGGTGCCAGCGGTATAGGATTTTCAGAAAAATTGGGAGGTCTGGGTTAATTGGACTGTGGTGACGGAAAAACACCAGGTGCTGGGTTCTTGGGAAGCCGAGGTTTAACACCATGGAAAGCTGGCTCAGATTTCAATCAGATTGTTTGGTCTAAGGACCCCCAAATCGGCTGGCGGACGATTCCACGCCCCCCTTAAAAACTTACAATAAATGGAATGATTAAAACGAAACTGAAAATGGCTTTCTTCCACCTGTACAAAAATACATCCTTCTTATAAAACGAAGGACTGATGATATTTTCTTTCTCCCTCTCGGAGATGACCCCCTTTCTTATAATAAAGATCTTGTTGTGGCCAATCTTACATCATTGTGCCTGCAGGGGAGGCACAATTTCGACTCCGGGTTTGAGCCTCGCGGAGATCTCCATCTCTAAAAAACCTCTGATTATAGCAGCTGCCGGTCCCAGCACTTTGCATCTGATTACTGTCGGGTTGTGAACGGGTTCTAAAAATAAATGGAAATGTACTTCCAGCCGACCAGCTAACCGCTGGAGGATTCAAGCCATTTAGGAGATGTGATCATCTCTCCCGACTACTTTTCCCAATTAAAGGGCGGATTTTCTCTCCCTTCTCAGACCGACTTGCGAACGGATGCTTGTTCCTCCAAACCGTTCCATCTGCAGCCTGACCAAAATGTTCTGAGATGCGTCAAATGTAGTTTGTAGACAGGTGACGGGCTTTGTTTGACCAGGACACTTTCTCGCTTACCCCTCGAGCCTCTTTTCTGTTCCAAAGGCCAGACCGGGTGAGTGTGAAGTAATCATAAGGGGATACAAGACAAAGATCCAGGCAGGGATCTCCAACATCGTGCCTGCCGACCCTTTTTGTGGGGCCCACCCTGTGTTTTTAGGAGATGGGCAGAGCCAGGAAGAAGAAGAAGAAGAAGAAGAGTTGGTTTTTTTACCCTGCTTTTCTCTACCTTAAGGAGTCTCAAAGGGGATTACGATCGCCTTTCCTTCCTCTCCCCACAACAGAACAAAGTTTGAGTCCAGGGGCACCTTTAAGTCCTATTTATTTATTTATTGGGATTTATATGCCACCCTACCCTGCAAGCGGGCTCAGGGCAACTCACATCATACGCGTCAACTACGGGGGGGCTCAGGCCACCCCTGAAGTTTCCCAGGGGGGACTGAGCCCCCCCGGCAAAACGTGGTGCCTGCCCCCCTGCCGCCATCGTGCCTCCCTTGCTGCCCCCCCCCGCCACCACTGCCCACCCACTGTTGCCGCCACCACAAGAACCTCCTGGCCGGCCAGCCGGCCAGCCAATCCACTCGCTCTCTCCCTCCCTCCCTCCCGGGGCATCCAGGGACCGCCCAGCATGATGACACCAAAGAGTTCCGGGGCGATTGTCAGAGCATCGCCCCAGCAATGTGCCCGGTGTGATGGCGCCACTTCCGGGTGACGCCATCACACTGGGCAGTCCCTGGATGGCCTCGGGAGGGAGGAGGGAGGGAGAGAGCGAGTGGGTTTAGGGCAGGCCAGCGGGCAGGCCAGGGGGGAGGCTCTTGTGGCGGTGGCAGTGACAGCGGGGACATGGTACCCATGTGTGTGCGCGCTTTGCCTGCGTGCACGCACAAGAGCCCCCCCCCCGGGAATTTACTAACTCTATGCCCCTGACTCACATCATAGTATAAAACAAGAACAATTTAAAACATCACGAAGAAGAAGAGGAAGAAGAGGAGGAGGAGACTAGATTTGTACCCCGCCCTTCACTTGGAGTCTCAGACCAATTTCCCACAAGGCGCTGCCCCGGCATCATTCTTCTCTTTGCCCCGATTGCCTGCTTGAATTTCCCGCTAGTTTGCTGCGGGGCGCATTTTGACCCGCGGCTCCGCACGATTTCCTCTGATTTCTTCTGCGGCTTCAGTGATCCTCAAAAATTGGCTAGTGTTTAATGGTTGTTTGTTTTAATGATTTTATGTTGTATAGTATCTTTAATGTTAAGAGCCACCTCAGGCATGTTTTTGAAGAGGGTGTTCTTACGAAGGCCTCGGCCTCTCTGCCCTGTTGTTGGCCCTCCAGAGGAACTGGTAGGTCACTATGTGAGGAAGTATGCTAGAATAGATGGACCACTGGTCTGATCCAGCAGGGCTCTTCGTATGTTCTTATCAGAGGAAGGCCTCGGCCTCTCTGTCCTGTTATTGGCCATTCAGAGGAACTAGTTGGCCACTGTGTGAGAGAGAATGCTGGACTGGTCTGACCCAGCAGGACTCTTCTTATGTTCTTAACATTAGGGAAAGGCCTTGGCCTCTATGCCTTATCTGTTGGCCTTCCAGATAGTGTTGCCAGCTCTGAGTTGGGAAATACCTGGAGATTTTGGGGATGGAGTCTGATGCAGGTGGGATTTGGGGAGGGGTGAGACTCCAGTGGGGTATAATGCCATAGAACGAAGCTTCCAAAGTGGCCATTTTCTCCAAAGGAACAGATCTCTGTCACCTGGAGATCACTTGTAATCCCAGGAGCTCTCCAGGCACCACCTGGAGGTTGACAACTGTACATTCAGAGGAGCTGGTTGGCAAGTATGTGAGAGACAGGATGCTGGACAAGATGGACTATTGGTCTGCTCCAGCAAGGCTCCTCTGATCTTCTTACGTAACAGGGAATAATATTTTGTGGGATAATTTGCACAAAGAATTGGGGATTATTTTTACTGTAAAATTCTGAGAAAACCTATACCCCCCCCATCTCTTCAATACATGCAAGACAATGGATCCCGATTGTTTTCTATTATGCTAAAACTTCCTCATTTTTTTCCCAGGGTGGGGGGAGGGAGCTCAGGCCGGAGTGCAGCTGCAGCCAAAATGACAGTGGCGGGACGCCGATTTGTTAAATTGAAGCCTGGCGAGGATACAATGAGGGCTGTAACAATAAAGCAATGATCGCTCCTACTTAGCACTTGGAGAGCTTTTTGCGTTCGAAAAGTTGAAACTTGGCAGGGGCTCTGGGCTCCTCCGCGCAGGTGTTCTTCGAGTTAGGAAGCAGGCCTGGATTTCAAAGTGCCTCAGATTTAATTTTCTATCTGTCTGCAGGGATCAGTTAAAGCTGTGCTTAACCCACACAAGTCAAGTAGTTGCCGGTCGAGAGAGACATGCGTGGTGCGGCGGAATGCGTTTAATGATGAAGGCAGTTCTCCAGAATCCCCGACAATCCCTGTTTCTGTCTGTGCAGGAACAGAGCGGTGGAAAGCGCTGTCAAGTCGTAAGTGACTTGTGGAGATCCCAGAGGATTTCCGAGGCAAGAGATGAACAGAAGTGTTTTGCCATAGCATAGTAGAACCCTGGACTTCCTTAGCTGTCTCCCATCCAAGTACGAACCAGGGCTGACCCTGCTTAGCTTCCGTGATCTGACAAGATTGGTTTAGGCTGGGCCAGCCAGGTCAAGGCAGGCAAACAGAGGTGGTTTGTCATCACCTACCTCTGCAAAGCGACCCTGGACTTCCTGGGTGGTCTCCCATCCAAGAACTAACCAGAACTGACCCTGCTTAGCTTCTGAGGTCAGATGAGATCTGGCTAGCCTGGACCCTCTAGGTCAGTGTTTTTCAACCTTTTTCGAGCTAAGGCACATTTCTTTCATTGAAAAAATCCCGCGGCACACCTGACAATATCTCACGGCACAGTGGTTGAAAAACACTGAAATATAAGATAAATGGGTCATTAGTTGCCTCAGCTCAAGTATTAACTATGACAGTATTACAAATACACGTAATAGCCACTCAACTTGAAATCGTAAGTTACAGATCCAAAGTGTAATGGCTCCTTCCCATAACATTGACCTGAGTTTCAGAAGAAATATAATGTGGATGTATTTTAATACTGCGATTCTGCTAAAGTTTTTCAAATAGAGAGTTTAAACTCTTACTCTTATGTGAACGGCATTCCGCTGACCATAAGTGATTTGAAGAGAAGCACAGTACACCCATTCTTCGCTGAGGGACAGTTACTGATTTGAACCCTACCCTGACAGAAACAGCTAGCTGTTACCATCAAACATATTCATGTTTACTGGAATGTCTTGGTGCAAATCACCCTACCTCAGGCCGGCCACAGAGCGTGTGAGCGGAATCAGTGAGACCGCGCCACTGTTCTTTCTCGCATGCGCAAACACGTCCCGGAAGGTCAGCCCGGAAAGCACATTTCTTTCATTGAAAAAATCCAGCGGCACACCTGACAATATCTTGCGGTACACCAGTGTGCCACGGCACAGTGGTTGAAAAACACTGCTCTAGGTCAAGGCGGATGAATAGAGGTAGTTTGCCATTGCCTGCCTCTGCGAAACAACCCGGGACTTCTTTGGTGGTCTCCCATCCAAGTACTAACCAGGACTGATCCTGAGATCTTACAAGATTTGGATGACTGGGGGTGTGTTCAGACGGGCGGCTAATCCTGCCATTGGCCCGGCTGTAATTTGAGCTAGATCTTTTGATCCAGCGTTGCACGACCAGACAGATTGCCCATGAAGCATTTTACCACACGTGACTCCCCTGGTGGATTGTCCAGATGGCATCCACCATAAGGATATAAACAATAAGAATCAAAAAAGGTTGTGAAAAACACTACTATAATGAAATGCAGTGAACAAATACAAAAATATTATGACATAATAAAGATCAAAAATACAGTTCTTTCAGTGAAGTTTTTTCAATGAGGTTTTGACGAGGTTTTCCAGAATAAAATCTCTCGTTTCATCCGTGGACTTCATCTGAACAGGAATATTTGGTAGGTTGCATGATGCATATATAAGGGCATAATATATCAAAAACCATCAGATGAATAGTACTATAGTCAATAACAGTCAAGACATTTCCAATGAAGGCTACCATTGATCCAGCAAGATAATAACTTTCTCGAAAAAAGAGATAAGGTTAGTCTGACATGACTTGTTCTTGAGAAACCCATACTGACTCTTAGTAATTACAGCTGTCCTTTCTAAGTGCTCAAGAACTGACAGACTATTTATTCTAACACTTTTCCAGGTACAGGCATCAAGCTGATGGGTTGGTATATACCTGGACCCACCTTTCCCTCCTTTTTGAAGATGGGGACAACATTTGCGATGTCCAGTCTTCTGACACTTCACCTGTTCTCCAAGAATTCTCAAAAATAATGGACAGAGGCTCAGAAATTACATCTGTGAGTTCTTTTAGTACCCTTGGACATAATTCACCTGGTCTTAAGAACTTAGTTTCATTTAAAGAACTTAGGTGTTTGTATACTACCAGGGGTCCTTTCGTAAAAAAAAGAGGTGCAGGAGCTCATTAGCATAACTCATTTGCATATGCCACACCCCCTGATGTCACCAGAAGTGTCAAAAGGCCACACATCCCTGACATCATGGGCAGTGTGTCAGAAGGCAAGAAGGGAGGGAGGGTGGGAGGGGGAAGGAAGGAAGGAAGGAAAGGAACAGGAAGGAAGGTAGGTAGGTGGGGGAGAGAGAGAGAGAAGAAAGAAAGAAAGAAAGAAAGAAAGAAAGAAAGAAAGAGGGAAGGAAGGAAGGAGGGAGGAAGAAAGGGGGGAAGGAAGGAAGAAAAGAACAGTAAGGTAGGTAGGTAGTTGGGGGAGAGAGAGAGAAGAAAGGAAGGAAGGAAGGGGGGAAAGAAGGAACAGTAAGGTAGGTAGGTAGGTGGGGGCAGAGAGAGAGAAGAAAGGAAGGAAGGAAGGAGGGAGGAAGGGAGAGGGGAAGGAAGGGGAAAAGGAAGGAACAGGAAGGTAGGTAGGTAGGTGGGGGGAGAGAGAAGAAAAAAGAAAGGAAGAAAGAAAGAAAGAAAGAAAGAAAGAAAGAAAGAAAGAAAGAAAGAAGGGAGGGAGGGAGGGAGGGAGGGAGGGAGGGAGGGAGGGAGTGGGGAAGAAAGGAAGGAAGGAAAGAGGGAGGAAGAAAGGGGGAAAGAAAGAAAGGAACAGTAAGGTAGGTAGGTAGTTGGGGGAGAAAGAGAGAAGAAAGGAAGGAAGGAAGGGGAGAGGGAGGGAGGAAGGGAGAGGGGAAGGGGGAAAGGAAGGAACAGGTAGGTAGGTAGGTAGGTAGGTGGGGGGAGAGAGGGAAGGGAGGGAGGGAGGGGCGCTTCTCCCCCCACAAGGGCTGGCGTTTCCCTCCCCCCCCTTGCTTGGGCCTGAGTGGCGTTAAGCCACTCAGGCCCGGCTTCTCCCTCCCTTGGGCCCGGGAAACTGTTGAGTGGGGGGGGGTAAGGCGGCCCCGGGTAAGGCGACTGGGCTAGGGAGGGGGCTCTCCAGCGGGGCCGGCGGCCAGCCGCGGCCCTGGGAAGGCGACTGGGCGAGGGAGGGGGCGAGGGACTGGGTGAGGGAGGGGGCGAGGGAAGGTGACTGGGCGAGGGAGGGGGCTCTCGAGCGGGGCCGGCGGCCAGCCGCGGCCCCGGGAAGGCGACTGGGCGAGGGAGGGGACGAGGGACGAGGGAGGGGGCGAGGGAAGGCGACTGGGCGAGGGAGGGGGCTCTCCAGCGGGGCCGGTGGCCAGCCGCGGCCCTGGGGACGGTGACTGGCGGTGGGAGGGGGCTCTTCACCCAGGCCAGCGGCCAGCCGCGGCCCCGGGAAGGCGACTGGGCAAGGGAGGGGGCGAGGGACTGGGCGAGGGAGGGGGCGAGGGAAGGCGACTGGGCGAGGGAGGGGGCTCTCCAGCGGGGCCGGCGGCCAGCCGCGGCCCCGGGAAGGCGACTGAGCGAGGGAGGGGGTGAGGGAGGGGGCGAGGGAAGGCGACTGGGCAAGGGAGGGGGCTCTCCAGCGGGGCCGGTGGCCAGCTGCGGCCCCGGGGACGGTGACTGGCGGTGGGAGGGGGCTCTTCGCCCGGGCCGGCAGCCAGCCGCAGCCCCGGGGACGGTGATTGGGGGAGGGAGGGGGTGAATGGGGGAGGCCCGCCCCCCGGGCCCTTCTCTCCCGGAGCGGTGCTCCGGCGCGCTCCGGCCCCAACGGAGCCCAATATACTACCCCTATGCCAATCCTAGGCTGCAGCTTCACTTCCCATGATTTTTTTGCCATTTTGACCACCTTTTCCCTTACAAGAGAAGACTAAGGAAAAGTAGGAATTGAGCAGCTCTGCCCTCTCTTCATGACCTTTTACAATTTCTTGTCCCCACAATGGGCCTACTATGTCCTTGCTCTTTTTCGTACTTTCTTTACTGTCTTTTGTTGTTTTTAGCAACTCTCGGTAGCCTAAACTCATACTGAGCTTTAGCTTTCCTAACTCTCTCTACAAGCACTGGTTATGTTTTTACATTTATCCTTGTTTATAAGCCCCTTCTTCCATTTCTTAAATGAGTCTTTTTTATTTCTCAGTTCTTCAGAAAGCTGTTTATGGAGCTTTCCTTGGACTCCCTTTATTCAGTTAGTAGACAGGAAGCCATAAGGATTATCAAGGAACATCTATTTAAGTATGACTATAACAGCACAATCTCTGGATCACAACATGTTTGTTCTACTCAATTTGTCAGCATTCTTTCACCTGGAGGGTTCCCCGAATACTGCTCATATTTGACTGTCCCTTGGTATAGGTGCACCTCAGGCCTGTAGCCACAGGTTTGGGCTGAGAAGGGCCTCACCCCCTCAGAGATGTAACCTGCCCCCCCAGGGATGCTAGACATCCCCCGTTGAGAAGAGCAATCCCCCTGCAGAAAGGTGGGCGGTTCTCATCAGCAGCGGCATATGCCGCTCTGCTGCTGCCCACTTCCTCTGTCCGTTCTCCTCCTCCCGTGTTCACTGGGAAATGTCCTTCTCTTTCATCTTGCACCACAATAGGTGATGAGGAGTTTCTGATGGGACTGAAGCAAAGCTGCACAACTTGAAGCAGGGGCACAGAATTTCCATTCTCCCGGGGGGGTGGGGGCTCTCTCTTGCGTGTGCTTTGCGCTCCCGCTGCTGGCAGGACAATGTCCCCGCTGCCGCCACCTCTCCCAATGCCTGGCTCCCATGTACCCCTCAGTGGGAGGGAGTGGGTGCGGGGGAGCTGGGCGGGGGGCTCTTGTGGTGGCAGCGGCCAGGGAGGCTTGCAGCAGGCGGGGAGGCGCATCGGCGGTGTCCCCCCGCTACCACCAGAGCCGCCGCGCCTTCGCTGCTGGGACAATGTCCCCGCCGCGGCCAGAGCCACTGTGCCGTCTCTCTACGGGAGGGAGGGAGGGAGGGAGGGAGGAGTGGGTGGGGAGACCAGCTCTGGCAGCGGCGTGGCTCTGGCAGCGGCACAGCGATGGGCGCTCCATTTTGCTGGGGGGGGGGCTCAGTCTCCCCTGGGAAATTTCGGGGGTGGCTCGAGCCCTTGAGCCCCCCCATAGTTTATGCCTATGACTTGAAGCAAAACTTTGCTCCAGCCTTCAATGGGTTGCTTATGGAGAAAGAGGAAGCCAAGCAAAGTCGGAATGCCTCTTTCATTGGCCAAGCTCCTTGCCTCTCCCTCCCCCATGCTGGAGTGGAGTCTTACAGCCATCCCCACCAGCAAAACAAGAAGCAGTCATGGAGAGCTCTTGAGCCCATCCCACCTGTGCTTCTGCTTTTCTTTCCTCTGCCGGAATGCCAACAAATTGAGTAGAACAAAACACATTGTGCTCTACAGATGGTGCTGTCCCTTGCATAGTGTGTGTCCCAGACATAGCAAAATTAAAATTTACATACAGATTGCCTCTTTTACTTCAATGAGTTCTGATCCTGGTAAATCTATCCCCCCATCCCCTGCTGGCAGGTTTAGCCACTGTGCCCCCCCCCCCCCAAATTTCTGGCTATGGGGCTGGCACACCTTAATACTGTACTGTCTAGAGTTTTGCAAGGGAGGAATCTTCAGATATCATAGTCTGATAGAGTCTGTGACTGTGGTGCAGGTAGTCTAGACACCCTGTATCACGTGACCATTGAATGCAATCATTTTTCTGAGCCTAGAAATCTCTTAATTTTTTCTTTTCTCCAAAACATAGATCCTATGGCGACATTACCTCTTTTATTAGAAGATAATAGCAGAGCTATCACTCTTTTAGCTGCAGGATTTTATGCATCTGTGATAGAATTTCATGGCCATTCAAAAGGGGTCTAGCTTTTTCTATATTTTAGTAACCTGCTTGAAACCAATAAAGTTAAAAAGTACTTTGAGGCAGAGAGAGTATTCTCTGTCCCTCTCCTTGTGGGCCTGCAAGGAGCAAGGCGTGTTTAGAGGTCTATCTTGTGGAGCTTTGGCATCATAACAGCATACACGCAGGGCTGCCAACAGAGGGGGATGATAAAATTTGAGGATGGGGGGTGTCAGCAGGAGGGCACCTGCACAAAATGCTGCAAGGTAAAGGCAAAGCTTTCTCTTGCTCGAAAGCTAGTCAGATTTGACTCTAGGGGGTGGTGCTCATCTCCGTTTCCAAGCTGAAAAGCCAGCGCTGTCCAAAGACATTTCCGTGGTCATGTGGCCAGCATGACTAAACGCCGATGTTAGCCCTGCAAGGTGCTTATCCACTCATATGGAAATGAATGTTGTACGTCTAACAAATAAACTGTGTTGCTGAATGTGTACAAGAAGAGCTATGATGCTGAGTGGCCAGGGACAGATGCCAACCATGGACAGACGCCATCCAATGCCAGCAGACGATGTACCAGCGAGTTCCCGAGGCTGCCAACTCCTGGACTTCTCCCTTTGCACAAAAAGCCCATACACAGAGAAAGAGCCATCTTGTTATTATGGCTTACACATGTGCTCATAAAGCTTCGTCAGCACATATTTCCACCAGGTCACAGGTCGCAGGTCACAACCTCCTCCCCTCCAACAGTCATTGTTCCAGCGAAATAAAGGGATTATCCCTGATTCCACACGGACTGTGAACCCAGCCAGTGGACAATCAGTTTCCGTTGGGTCAAAAGACTAATCCCTTCAGGAAGAGAACAATGGCCCTAGCGATGATTTATCTCCTTTCCGGACAGGTGTTTCCAGAAGTCATTAGGTGAACCGTTAACATTGGCCACCCCCTGCCACTTCCTCATTGGTCAGGATTTTTAGGCAAATCAGCCCAGGGGTGTTCCCATGGGAGGTGTTTGGCATTGCCAGGCCCCGGAGACCCCCGATAAGAGTAAGCTCCCAAACCTCAGTCAGTATCCTTTTTACCTCCTTCCTTCCTCCCAACTGGGCTCTTGGGTGCAACATTAGAGTCCGACACGTGTTGCTGCGGGTTCAGAACGCATGCTCCTTCTTCCCCACTTCTTGAAACACCCATTCTTCCAGCCAGACCAAGCCAGCTCTCTGGACAGGTGATTATCACCCTTGACGGATACCAACGATTTTCCTGCTAATGCAACCGTCCCTTTAACTCTATCTAATTTCTTAGAGCTGTATAAGTGTTTGTGTGATTCTGTAACATTTGAATGAGATTTTCTTAAATTCTTTAAGTAAAAGGAACACCTTTTAGACTGATTCTAGTCTCCGTGTCTGTTCTTGAGTGGTCTGGGAGAGGCACAGCCTCTGTATAAACAGGTGTTGACCCGGTATTACCTACTGCTGATTATTTTAAGCATATATCTCTCCAATAATAATAGCTAAATAAAGCAGTCAGGCTAACACCGAGGCACATGGAACGCTGTTACCTTCCCACCTAAGCGGTACCTATTTATCTACTTGCAATTTTCTCGCTTTTGAATGGCGAGGTTGGCAGGAGCTGGGGCCAGAGACGGGAGCTCACTCCATCACACAGCACTAGGGTCTCGAACTGCCGAACTATAGATCTGGTCTGCAGCTCAGTGTCTCAACCTCTGAGCCACCGCAGCCCTAAAAATATCCTGGTGCAGTTCTGACTGTGGCCACTAGGGGCGGAGGGGAGGCAGAGCACAGCCATTCTGTAAGGTTTACCAGGAGGTGGAGGGATTCCGTTTGCTGATCAGATCTTGTTAAACTAGGGTTACCGTATTTTGAAAAGCCCAAAAGAGGACATATTTCCCGAATGAAGAAGAGTTGGTTTTTACACCTCACTCTTCACTACCCCAAGGAGTCTCAGAGTGGCTTACTATTGCCTTCCCTTCCTCTCCCCACAACAGACGCCCTGTGAGGTAGGTGGGGCTGAGAGAGCTCTTTCAAGAACTGTCCTTGAGAGAACAGCTCTGAAAGAACTGTGACTGACCCAAGGTCACCCAGCTGTCTTCATGTGGAGGAGGAGTGGGGAATCAAACCCCAGCTCTCCAGATTAGAGACCGCAGCTCTTAAGCACTACACCAAACTGACTACTTCAAACAAGTGACCACTATAACAAATCTCATTTTAAGTATCCCTACTATTTAAACTATGATCACTGCTACTAACATTCGGTCTCAGTACATAGTCCCAATCCTATCAACTCTACCAGGAAGATTTGAACAACTGTATATCTCCCTCTTTCTAGTAGATTCCGCCCAGGAGATAACAAATAAAGTAGCTATATTTTCCTTCAGGCATGTGGGATACGCATGTGGCTGACTGAATCTTAATAATAACCTCCCTGTCTCTGTCTTCTCATAATCAGCGCTCAGTCTTATATTTTATTATATATATATATATATATACATATATATACACACACACACACACACACACACACACACACACACACACACTGTATTTTTTGCTCCATAAGACTCACTTTTTCTCCCAAAAAAAGTGGGGGGAAAAGTGTGTGCGTCTTAAACCCCCCTCACCTTTCCCAAGCCACGGCACCGAGCGGAGCTAGGTGCATCTTATGGTCAGGTGCGTCTTATGGAGCGAAAAATACGGTGTGTGTGTGTGTGTGTGTGTGTGTGTATATATATATATAAATCCTTATTATTACTCATCTTCAGGGCTCATTTCGTAGCAGGAGCTCCTTTGCATATTAGGCCACACACCCCTGATGTAGCCAATCCTCCAAGAGCTTACAGGGGCTACTGTGAGCTCTTGGAGGATTGGCTACATCAGGGGTGTGTGGCCTAATATGCAAAGGAGCTCCTGCTAAGAAATGAGCCCTGCTCATCCTAAACTGAAATAAACTGAACTGAACTAGGAACATTCCTAACCTTCCAACCAAAAAGAAGACATTTTCATCCTTTTTTTAAAAAGAGAGCCCAAAAGAGGATGGACAACAACAAAAAAAGAGGACACATGTCATCTAAAAAGAAGACATCTGGTAACTCTGACTAAACCCATCATCTGCCAAGCCTGCTCTGGAACAAGGGAAGACCAGCCAGGTTAGGGTGCAGCCTCCTAACAAGGTCTGTGGTTTCCTTTTGCCCTTAGTTCCACCCAGCTCCTGCACAGCCTGGTCTTACCAGGGCAGCCTTGTTAGTGGCTGTGGTCACACACACTAAATAATCCACTTTCAATCCACTTTCAGTTTGGTGTAGTGGTTAAGTGCACAGACTCTAATCTGGGAGAACTGAGTTTGGTCCCCCACTCCTCCACATGCAGCTGCTGGATGACCTTGGGCAAGCCATAGTTCTGGCACATCTGTTCTCTCAAGGACAGATCTGAAAAGAGCTCTCTCAGCCCCACCTACCTCACAGGGTGTCTGTTGTGAGGAGGGGAGGGGAGGGGGAAAGGAGTTTGTAAACCGCTCTGAGACTCTGAGTGAAGGGTGGGGTATAAATCCAATCTCTTCTTCTCTTCTTCTTATGCAGTTCCGCAGGGCCTGTAAGACGGAGCTCTTCTGCCAGGTTTACAATTAGGAGCCGCCCCCTGCCACCCCCATCCCATTACCACCAATGGCCACAACCCATATTGTGGGCTGTGACTGGCCGCGGTTATCAACAATCCTGGACATCTAGAGCTGGAGAATGCCGGGTATATACATTACGCCATCTGATATGGTTATATCACTGAGCACTTTATTGTTATTGACTGTTCTGTTTTAACTGTGTTTTAACTGATTTTAATGTTTATATGTATCTTGGCATATCTAGCCAAGCTACGTAAGACACTCTGAGCCTGCGTGCGGGGAGAGCGGCCTATAAGTTCGATAAATAAATAAATAAATTCTTCTTTCAGTGCACTTTCCAACTGGATTTTTACTGTGTGAACTGGCAAAATCCAATTCGAAAGTGCATTGAAAGTGGATTATTTAGTGTGTGTGGCCCATTCTGCATCTAGCATTTGCTGCGCTGTTCTACCAAACCCACACTGGAATAGAGATTGCCCTCTACATTGCATACCACCTTCTCTTTGATTGATTGTCGCATTTTATGGCAGTGTCCAGACTGCATGCCGGCTTTCACTTTTTTTGATCTCTCGGTTTATTGGTACCATCTACATAGATTTGTGGCTGTTTTATGGCCATTCAGGGGTGACTTTGCAGTCAATACAGTGTTGGCCTGAGGTATTTGAATTTGGTTTTGAGCCACATTTTTTTCTGTTCCAGTGTGGGTTTGGTAAAACAACAGCGGCCTGTGACAGCAGCCAGTATGTATTAGCAAACAAACAAACAAACAAAATCTATCTCAACTTCTAACACCCGCCCCCCCATTTTTTAGTATTAATGCCACCTTACTCAACCTGGTGGGCAACTTAGAACAAGGGTCAAAGGTCAATCCCTACCCAATCCCATTTGTTCAAACCCTCCCCAATGCTTTGCTGCGTTTTGGCCCATTGAATTTAGGATGGCTTTTTTTTTTGTGCTGCCTTGCTAACATGTCTGTTTTGCAAAATCTGAAAATGCTTCTCTTTGAAAATGCAGAGCTCGGATAATGAGTTTTAACATGTGATGCCTTGTGGTTAAATCTCTTGCTCATTTACATTTTCCCTTACGGATGCTAGAGGTGCACACGCAGCAAGACTCCAAAATTCTTCCTTCTGACACGGGGAAGTTTTGACTACCACCTTATGTTACCAGTGGGCGTTAGCCGAGACATTTCCATGTAAACAAAGCATTTATCACCACTGTGCAAATGCTGGCAACTGACAAGTATTAGGAAGGGTTGGTGAGCATGAGGGAAATACTTTAGAAACTTTACTTACAGGCTGCTGAAGAAAACCACTTATTTTTTCTTTTGCTCCCTTTCCCCTCCAAGTATTTGACAGCAGAAAATGGAGAGACAGCTGCACAGAGTTCGGAGCTGTCTGTCGGTTTGATTTTCCTTTCCTAGTGGGTGCCATGTTTTCCCTTTTTCCTCCTGGCTCTGTGATTTCAGATCAGAGGGCAGGAACTTGTTTCACTGCGATAGCCTTGGTGTGGTCCACAGACAGTGGTGGAAGAGCGGCTGCTTGGCATGCAGAAGGTCCCAGGCCCTGTCTTTCGCATCTCCAGTAGTAAGCGATACAAGAAATCTATCCCTGGGGTCTTAGAGAGATGCTGCGTATCTGACCAGACAATAGCCCTGAACTGGATAGCCCGATCCTGTCGGATCTCAGAAGCGAAGCAAGGTTGGCCTTGGCTAGGATTTGGAAAGGTGACCTCCAAGGAATACCAGGGTTGGGAGGCAGAGGCAGGCAACTGCAAACCTACCTCTGAAATGTCTCTTGCCTTTAGAACAAGTCTAGCCAGCCACCTAGTTTGAGAGCCAGTTTGGTGTAGTGGTTGAGTGGCGGACTCTAATCTGGAGAACCGGGTTTGATTCCCCACTCCTCCACATACAACCAGCTGGGTGACCTTGGGTCAGTTCTCTCACAGCTGTTCTCTCAAGAGCAGTTCTCTCAGAGCTCTCTCTGCCCTACCTACCTCACAGGGGGTCTGTTGTGGGGAGAGGGACCGAAGGAGATTGTAAGCCGCTCTGAGACTCTGAGTGAAGGATGGCGTATAAGAGCCAACTCCTCCTCCTAGTGGTGCATAATGCTAAAGAGCTAGAACTTGTGGCTGCCAGACAATCTTAGGATCTCCTGGCTATTCTATACACAATGCCAAATGATGATGATGATTCAGGGCTGTTTTGGGGCAGGAACGCACAGGAACGGAATTCCGGCTGGTTTCCGAGTTAGCCATGCCTACAGACTCCCCCCCCCCCCCAGTTCCCCAGGTGCCTTGCAAGCCACAGGGTACCTGGGGAAGCCAAGCCAATGGGGAAGCCAAGCCAATCCAGGGAGGGAAGGCAGTTTAAACTTTTCTACAAAAAAAGCCCTGATGATAATGATGATACCAACCATTACTGACCTCGAGAGACCAATCGTCTGACACAGTACAAGGCAGCTTCAAGTGTGTTCATGTTAAGTTTGCCAGCACTGCCTTGGCAAATTGCTGGGAACATGGACCCCATAGTGACACTCTAGGAGTTTCCCTACTCTATGGTCTTTACCATAGAGACATGGGAAAATTCCTAGAGTGTCACCATGGAGGCCATTTTCCAGCCATTTTTTTTCAGCTGCTCCCAAGGGAGGGTGGGTATTGGGGGGTGAGGATAGCAGTCTACCCACTGCACACAGGCAAGCCTACGTCATGGGAAATGCTCCCCAGATGGCACAGCCTCAGTATGAAAGGGGGAGAAAGAAGACACTTCTTTGAATTGTCAGAGACAATGAAGAAGCATTTCTATTCCTTACACACAACAGCACCAATTATAACCTAATCCAGTTCAGATTAACAGTGCTTTGATGGTGTTCCCATTACATAAAAAAAATAAATTTATTAGCGAAGTTATTATGTGTCTTGGCTATCATGCTAATGCTAATAAGGAGGCCGTTTAACTGCCATAATGCCGCATTTGAACCACAGTTAGAGGGGACAGCCTCAAAACATATTAATCAGATTGAGTAAATATTACATAGGGAGCCCTTTCTTTCACATAAATCATATCGAATTTGCAGGTGGGTTGTATTAATTGAGCTGTCCAATTGGCTTACGCATAATTCTTAGATGATCTCCTGGTGAGGCTAGACCTGTCTTAAACTTCAGCTGTTGAGCATTTCTCAGATCACCGAAACTGCAACGTGAAAATCGCATTGGCGTTTGAAAAGATTGCATTTGTTGTTCTTTTACGTCACACGTCGCCTTTTGAAACGTCGAAACATTCAAGTTCTCTAACAGCAGAGGCATTCAAGGTAGCTAAGAGTTGGCACAAACCATAACATTCAATCCGAGCAGAATGTTATGAAATATTAAATTCTCAGGAAAAAGAAAAGCATGACTTTGCGTCCATCAGCTCCATTTGAAGGCCTTCTGAAATAACGTGGGCTGGGTTCCACCAGCTTTTTCAGCTGGTACAGAAGGGAAGAGGGGTCCTTTTTGACCACAAGGGGTCATCTTGAGGGGTCATGGTAGAACATCGGCTTGACATGTAGAAGGTCCCAGATTCAATCCCCAGTATCTCCAGTTAAAGGACCAGGCGGTAGGTGATATGAAAGACCTCAGCCTGAGAACCTGGAGAGCTGCTGCCAGTCTGAGTAGACACTACTGACTTTGATGGACCAAGGGTCTGATTCAGTATAAGGCAAGGACAAGCGGCCGTGGCTCAATGCTAGAGCATCTGCTTGGCATGCAGAAGGTCCAAGGTTCAATCCCCAGCATCTCCAGTTAAAGGATACAGCAGTACATGATGTGCCCCAGAGAGCTTTATGCTCATCAGAGCAACATTGACTGGGAGTCCCTGGCCCAAAAGACACCCATCTGGCCCCAGTCTGGTGGAACATGCTCCCAACTGAGATCAGGGCTAGGGTTGCCAGGTCCGGGTTGCGAAACACCTGAAGATTTTGGGGGTGGAGACTGAAGGGGATGGGGATGGGGAGAGGAGGGACTTCAGTGGGGTAGAATGCCAAACAGTCCACCTTCCAAAGCTGCCATTTTCTCCAGGTGAATTGATCTCTGTCACCTGGAGATCAGCTGTAGTAGCAGGACATCTCCAGCTACCACTTGGAGGTTTGCAACACGAATTAGGGACCTGCAGTATTTATTACAGTTCCACAGGGTCTGTAAAACAAACCTGTTCCACCAGGCTTTTGGATGGGAAGCCCTTGGCCTCTCTGCCCTGTTGTTGGCCCTCCAGAGGAACTGGTTGTCCACTGTGTGAGACAGGATGCTGGACTAGACGGACCTCAGGTCTGATCCAGCAGGACTCTTCTTATGTTCTTATTAAGGGAAGGCCTTGACCTCTATGCCCTGTTGTCTGCCATTCAGAGGAGTTGGCAGCAGAGGCGTCAACTTAAGGGGGATGGGGAGCTGGAGCCCCCCCAAACTTTTCCAGGAAGTGCTAAGCCTCCCCCGGAGACAATGGCCTGTGATGTCTCTGGCCCAACCCCAGCCCCAGCCCCCCCCCCCCGGGAAATTGGAAAGTCTACACCCTTGGCTGGCTGGCCCCTGTGTGAGACGGGATGCTGGACTTGATGGACCACTGGTCTTATCCAGCACATCTCTTCTTAGGTTCTCATCAGGGAAAGGCCTTGGCCTCTCTGCCCTGTTGTTGGCCCTCCAGAGGAACTGGCTGGCCACTGTGTGAGACAGGATGCTGGACTAGATGGACCACTGGTCTGATCCAGCAGGGCTCTTCTGGTGTTCTTATCAGGGGAAGGTCTCAGTCTTTGTGCCCTGTTCTTGGACCTCCAGAGGAACTGGTTAGCCACTGTGTGAGGCAGGATGCTGGACTAGATGGACCACTGGTCTGATCCAGCTGGGCTCTTATTCGGTTCTTATGTTCTTGCTTTAATCGCTGAGGTCAATGAAAGAGGAGGCTTGTTCTTAAGGGGGATGGCAACCCTATGCTAGTGCCCTGAAAGGAGCACTTAGAAGACTCATAAGTATTTTTTTTAAAGCATTTGTCCGTAAGCAGCTCTTAGCAGTTTTATAGAATGTCTAAAAGATTTGCTGGGCCAATAAAGCTGTTACTGTGCCTCTGGAATTATTTTCGCCCCCTTTGCCCCGCTTTTTATACGAGGCTCAAAAGACACAATGCCTTTTACCGTAAGCAGTGGGAAGAGAATGTCACTTCTGCTGGGCTATGGGATTGCCGTTTCTCCCAGAACGCACCACAGTTAGGCTTGCCATCTCTTGGTTGGGAACATAATTGGAGATTTTGGGGGTGGAATGTGGGGAAGGCAAGATGGGAAGGGGAAGGACCTCAGCAGAATAACGCCATAGGGCCCATCCTCTGAACCAGCCAGTTTCTCCGGGGCAATGATCTTGGCTGTATGGAGATTATAATAGCGGGAGATCTCCAGGTGCCACCTGGAGGTTGGCAACCCAAACCACAGCACAGGAATGGGCAGAAGAGAGAGCCAAGCACAGCACATCTTCTGGATTTGCACACTGGAGGATCCTAAATCCTCCCAGAGAGGCAATCTAGGCATTCAGCACAGAACTCACTGGTCATCATAGAGTCCCCTTTCTACTTCATGGTCTTGAGAGTGGGCAAAAACAGCCCGAAGTCATGCTGAAGAGCCCTTTTTCCACATTCAGAGCTCATCATGTAAAGAGAGGGTTCTTTGGGGGTAGTGGTTAAGAGCAGTGGACTCTAATCTGGGAGAACCAGGCCTGATTCTCCACTTCGCCACATGCAGCCGCTGGTGTGACCTTGGGTCAGTCATAAGTTCTTTCAGATCTGTTCTCTCAAGGACCGTTCTCTCAGCGCTCTCTCAGCCCCACCTACCTCACAGGGTGTCTGTTGTGGGGAGGGAAAAGGAAAGGAGTTTGTAAGCCGCTCTGAGATTCCAAGCAAAGGGTGGGGTGTAAATCCAATCTCCTCCTCTTCTTCATCTTCTGCCCAATGAAGTTTCTGTGAACAAAGCCTAATGTTGTGTGTTTTCCTAAGAGTCCTTTTGGAGTGAAAAAAAAGGTTCACTTAAAAGGTGATTTCCCTGTGGAAGGAGCTCGTGATAAGAAGGAAAAAAGGTGGGATATCTTTCCCAAAAAACAAGGCGTTCCACATTTCTTTGGATTCATGGAAACCATCAGAAGCCACAGCGACACGAGAAATTATGATGATTCCAAATTTATATCTGCGGACGCTCCGTTTTTCAAAATTACTCTCCGCTCTGACAGAAAAGCTGGACCCCTGCTGTAGTTATGAATTACAGATGATTCAGAATTATTTCTCGTGGAAGTCATTATTTCTGTGCGGGCAAAAACTTACCATTTTGAGAGTTCATTGCACAATATATGGATTTAACTTTTTAAAAAATGCAATCAAATGTGAGGCAGGACGAGGAGGAGAAAAATGTAGGAGGATTGTGTTGTTAAACGAACAGCATAGGCAGAGTTTCCAGGTCTGGGTGGGGAAATACCTTGAGATGTCCATGTTGATTCACTATAGGGTTGCCAAGTGTATCAAACTTACCGGCGGAGGGGGAAGCTCTGCTGGCCGGGCAGCGTCACCAGAAGTGACATCAGCACGTTGGGGGCATTGCCAGGGCGACGTTCTGGCAATCGCCCCAAAACTCTATGGTATCATAGAGTTTTGGGACGATTGCCAGAGCGTCGCCCTGGCAACGCCCCCAACGTGATGGCGTCACTTCCGGGTGACGTCATTATGTGAGGGAGGGTCGTCCAGGCTGGACGACCTCAGGGGTGGGGTTTCCCCCGCCGGCCAAATGCTGGCTGGCGGATCGGGAACCGCTGTAGCGGGGGATCCCCCACCCCCCGGGCTGACTTGGCAGCCCTAATTCACTATGAATTTAGCCAGATTGTGAGAGGGAGAGGAGGGAGGGATGAGCCAGTCCTGGGTTCTTATGGCCCTTTCTTATATGCCCAGGGTGAAGCTGATCGCCACTTCAGGGTCAGGAAGGAGTTTTCCTCCTGGCCAGATTGCCCTAGGGATCCTGGGAGGTTTCTTGGCTTCCTGTGGGCATATTTATGTATCATATGGCAGAATTACACACAGGAAACATATACTAATATACAATATAGTAGAAGAAGAAGAAGAGGAGGAGGAAGAAGAGGAAGAGGAGATTGGATTTATACCTTGACCTTCACTACCCAAAGGAGTCTCAGAGCGGCTTACAATCCCTTCCCCTTTCCACAACAGACACCCTGTGAGGTAGGTGGGGCCGAGAGAGCTCTTTTGAGGAACTGCTCTGAGAGAACTTGTAACTGACCCAGGGTCACACCAGCAGCTGCATGTGGAGGAATGGGGATTCAAACCCGGTTCTCCCAGATTACAGTCTGTGCTCCTAACCACTAAACCAGACTGGCAACAACCAAGTAGATACAACTGCTATACAGACAGATTGAACCATCATACTAAACAGGGGTCCTTTCGTAGAAAAAGAGGTGCAGGAGTTCATTAGCATAACTCATTAGCATAACTTATTTGCATATGCTACACCACCCGACATCACTGGAAGTATGTCAGAAGGCAAGAAAGAAGAGAGAGAGAGAGAGAGAGAGAGAGAGAGAGAGAGAGAGAAAGCTGGCAGAGAGGGGATAGTTACTAATCCAAGCCTCAGAAATACCACTATTCTGGGAGGATAGCTTCAGTGGTGGCTGAAGCCTTCAGAAGGCTGGTTGGAGGAACAAGGACCTTTCCAGGGAACGAGGTCATTTTGCTGCAGCCATGACACAAGCAGGCGTTTCCCCGCGGGGGGGGGGGGGGGCTGGCACCAACTCCTGAGCTGCGCTCCCCCGAACTCCTGCTCGAAGTGACCCCTGATACTAAATACTAATACCTAAATTTTACAGTCCACTCAATTGTAGCTGGGGAAAGTTTAAAGAGCTCCGTCACATCGGGGCATAGAGAAGGGGTCACTGGGGGAATGCGGGGGGGAGAGGTACATGTGAATTTCCTGCAGTGTACAGGAGGTTGGACTAGATGATTCTTGGGGTCCCTTCCAGCTCCATGTTTCTGTAGTTCTTGTCATGACACTCTAAAGCAGCAGCTCCTACAGAGAACTGGCTTCACCCAAATCATGTCCCATCATTCGATTTTGTTACAGGGTTTGAAGGGAAATGGAGAAAAAGAGAAGTGACAACCCTTGGCAATATAGAAGGTGCATATTACGTGGTTCAGTGGTTAGAGAACTGGACCAGAGTCTGGGATATCAGAACAGCTTACAATCTCCTATCCCCTCCCAACAGACACCCTGTGAGGTAGGTGGGGCTGAGAGAGCTGTTTTGAGAACTGCTCGTGAGAGATCAGCTCTGAAAGAACTTGTGACTGACCCAAAGTCACACCATCAGCTGCATGTGGAGGAGTGGGGAATCGAACCCGGTTCTCCCAGATTAGCGTCCGCACTCCTAACCACACCAAACTGGAGCTATTTCACTTCCTTCCACTAGGGTATTGCTTCCACCACTGATCCTTTGGGGTCTTCCTGCCAGGAGGGGGAGACTCCTGACCCCTTCTCAGTTCCGAGGCTGGCCTTCAAGGTCTCCTGCTACCCGGTGTCGGGTTACCACGAAGACCAAATGCGTCTTTGGGGCTCCCTGGAGGGCTGGCCACACTTACACACTGACCGCTTCCCTCCCCCTCGGGCCCCCCATTTACTCTGTAGCATGTCAAACAGCGCTTGGAGGGCTATGTGGCACAAAGAACTGCCACCAGCATCGAAGAGTGAAACGTTTATTTAAAAAGGAAACGTTTACAAGTATGCTTTAGCACCACACCCAAATCAGGACACGGAAGGACAAAAGAAAGGTGGTTATAAATGCACCCTCTTTCCCTCTCCTCTACACATACCCTAGGGTAGGCACGTAGTCTTAGAAAGTTACACATTCTTTAAAGTTCTTTCATTACCTTCTGGCTCCCTGCAGGCCATCTGGCAGACCACATGGTTAAAAGATGGCTGCCGGCCTGCAGACCAGAGCTCAGCAGTCTGCTCACTTCCAAGGACCAGCACCAAGACAGACTTCCCTTTGGAAGCAAGTGCTTTTATTGAACCTCTGACTCCACCCATTTTACACCACTCTCTCCACCCCTTTTTGACCTGGTCCGCCCAGGTCACACAGATGGACCCTGGGACACCCAGGTGCATCCTGGGAACCTTCCTGGAAGGCATTCTGGGATTGTCTCTGCGGCTGGTCTAACCCAACGCCCTCCATACTCTGTTTCCTGCCTGGAGAAGGGGGATGAGCTGGCTCATCCCATTGTCTCTTCTGCCAGATCCATTAGCATTTCTAAAGAGGTAGCTCAGGTGCTTCTGGAATGCCATAGGCTAATTTTCCGCCCCCCTCCTGCTTGTTCCGGGATTAGCGAAAGAAAATATTTTAAGCCTGCTTTCCAGCCTCCCAGGAGGCAAGGCATCTCTCCACATGCTCTTTATGTTCTTAACTGGGGCAGTGGGGGGTGGGGTGGGAGAAGGAGGGAGCCTGTCTTGTTCTCTCCCAAAGTGGAAAAGAAGAACGGACTCAGTGAACGGAGAAAGGTTAAACTTCAAGAGGGAATGGCGAGAGATTTGCCCCACTCCTCTTGAAAACCTTGCTGAGCGTCACCGTGAAACTAAGACGCAGCTGCTTTGCAGGCACTTGAATGGGAGTTCTTTCTTTTATGCCCCTTATTTTGAGATACAACTCTTATTGATCATCTCGAAATGATATGAGCAGACCACTTGACCGAGCAGACTTTTTGTCTTATGAGTCTCTCTTTTCTTTCGGTCGGTTCTCTGTTATCTCTCTCTGCTCCCCTTCCCTTGTAATCCAGATCTAAACCTTTCCCTTATTCTTGATGTTTTGCTATAGGAAGGGGGCCGCTGAATAATAGAACAGTTAAGAGGCAATACTGTAAAATTGGTCCCTGAACACTGTTACTGTACATATGATGCCATTGTCGTATACATGATAATGGGCATTCTCTTTCACAGAAAAGAAAAAGAAAGAAAATTTCTCTTTCAAAGAAAAGGAGAAGAAGAGAGAGGAGGAGATTGGATTTATACCCCACTTTTCACTACCCGAAGGAGTCTCAGAGCAGTTTACAATCTCTCCACAACAGACACCCTGGGAGGCAGGAGGGGCTGAGGCAGCTCTCTTGAGAACTGCCCTTGAGAGAATCGCTCTGAGAGAGCTTGCGACTGACCCAAGGTCACACCAGCCCCTGCATGTGGAGGAGTGGGGATTCAAACCCGGTCCTCCCAGATTAGAGTCCGTGCTCCTGATCACTGCACCAAACAGGCACTCAGAAAAGAAATGCTCACCTACTTCTGAGAGTTCTCTTCCAAAAGGAAGAAACAGGTGAGTACTTCCTCTGAGAATCCTCAGAGAGGGCTTGTAAATGCTCTCCTAATTTTTTATCACTTGATTAAAAGGAAGGTTGCCAGCTATGAGCTGGGAAATACCTGGAGATTTTGGGGGTGGAGCCTGATGAAGCTGGGGTTTGGGGAGGGGAGGGTCTTCAATAGGGTAGAATGCCATAGAGTCCGCTTTCCAGAGCAGCCATTTCCTCCAGGGGAACTGTCACCTGGAGATCGGTTGTGATCGCTGGAGATCTCCAGCCGCCACCTGGATGTTGGCAACCCAACTTAAAGAAAAGTTCACCTGTTCGCTAATGGTTTCTCTTGAAGGCTGAAAAGTTTGAAAACTAGGCTTCAGTCCACTAGGTTGGCAAAGATATAGACAGTGTATATACCTGTCCTCCGACTGCTGGAGGGTTAAGCAGAGCAACTGCACCCAACAAATAATATTATGAATATGATCATATTTGAGGGGGAGGAAAACTCTGCCTTTAATGGACAGAGATCCGTTTAGCTTCTGCTCCTTACCAGTTGGGCTGGGCTTGTGTGCATTGGATATATAAACCGGGCCATTTAAACTTTTGACCTATTTCACAGAAGTC
The DNA here is from genome assembly GCA_029233225.1 of Lepidodactylus listeri. Classification (NCBI taxonomy): domain Eukaryota; kingdom Metazoa; phylum Chordata; class Lepidosauria; order Squamata; family Gekkonidae; genus Lepidodactylus; species Lepidodactylus listeri. Next base: position 178,464,225 of record JARCFY010000001.1, on the reverse strand, counting down.
GCTTCCCTATTTGTAACCTCAAATCCTATTAGGGGGGTATAACCACTCTGGCCCACACACCCTGAGAGTTTTTAAGTATGAATTATGGAAAGCTGAGCAAAAGGAATTGGAGTCTAATATCGCCCTTCATTGAGATTAATGGTACCAATTTGCCTTTTTTTCCTTTCCTTTCTTTTTTTTGGAAAAGGGGGAAAGTAAAGAAAGACTTAGGAAGAAATGGAGGTGAAGAAGAAAGGCCGGAAGGATATGATTAATTCCCATTTTTGCTGGGACAATTTACTGTGCTCTGTGTTGTACTTAAGAAGAAGAGAAATTGGATTTATACCCCACCCACCATTATCTGAGGGAGTCTCAGAGCGGCTTACAATCTCCTTTCCCTTCCCCTCCCCACATCCTGTAGGTGGGGCTCAGAGAGCTCTTTTGAGAAATGCTCTTGAGGGAACCGCTCTGAGAGAACTTGTGACTGACCCAAGGTCACACCAGCAGTTGCATGTGGAGGAGTGGGGGATCAAACCGGGTTCTCCCAGATTAGAGTCCGCATCCCTAACCACAACACCAAACTGGCATAGAAGAAAAGGCTTTTGCCATGTGGAAAGGCTTTTACGTTAAATAGGGGCCACCTGATTGTAGGAGGTAGAGTTTTGTGCAATAAGGACTCTGTGGGGATAAAACCCAGTCCAGGATTGGGGTTATTATACAAGATCTGCAAATCAGCCATTCTTGAGTTGAAGGGCAGTTTATGCCCTGCTCTCGTTTCCCAAAAGGAGAGCCGGCAGAGAGTGGGCAGGAGAGAGGCACTTTCAGTTGGCTTCCATCAGAGCTTTCTGGAGAAAGAACGACAGGTCAGGGAGAGATGGACCTACCTGGCACCATGGTGTTCAGACTATTAGTCAAAACTTCTCAACCATTAATCAAGGTGCAGTCCTGATGGCCCAGACGGTCCAGGCTAGCCTGGTCTTGTCAGATTTCAGAACCTAAGCAGAGCTGGCTCTAGTTAGTACTTGGATGGGAGACCCATCAAGGAAGAAGGAGACGAAAAGGTTGGATTTATCCCCTGCCCTTCACTACCCGAAGGAGTCTCTCAGTGTGCATTTCTGCCAATATCAACTTCAGGTGTTCCGGTCAAAGTTTCTTGTCCCTGGTAAGGTCTCCATGATTCCATCCCTGATTTTCCTCTCCTCTTCTCAGGATCTTTACATGGATTTGTTTGCTTGGGTTTGTCTCTAGTTCTAGCGAATTCCCCTCTGGTTAGCTCCAAACCCTCTCTGGTGGGATACGGGATACCGAGACAATTGGGAATGTTCTCTGAAGAATCCCCATTCAGAACCCTGCTTGGATAAGTAACGATAAGGTTCCCTCTCTGCTCCACCTCTACAGTCCCGCTCCCTCCCTTTCTTGGATGGTATATGCTGTACGGAATGTGTGTAGGCCATTTCACACAGCTGCATCTCATTGTGGTCATTTTAGGACTGGAGGCTATTTAGCTAGCTTGAGGTTATTTTGACTGCGTGAGTGTACTCGATTCCCTCCACTAAGCTCTCTCTGTTCAACGTATTTCTCTGTATTCCATTCCGAGTGACTCAAGAGGTCTATCGTTGTGTCACTGATCACACCATTCTTTCCTGCCCGAGAATTAAGATCACACAGGAGACACCTTCCTGACTGCAGCAAAGATGTTGTCTGGTAGGCCTATGAGAAGAGGGCCTTTTCAGTGGTAGTCCCGTGATTATGGAACAATCTCCCCAAGGAAATGTGTCTGGCCCCCTCACTTTTGACCTTCAGGACACCGCTGAAGAGAGTTTTATTTAGAACTGCTTTTGACTAGTTTAATTTTTATTTATTGGCAGATCCAGTTTGGTGTAGTGGTTAAGTGCGCAGACTCTAATCTGGGAGAACCGGGTTTGGTTCCCCACTCCTCCACTTGCACCTGCTGGATGACCTTGGGCAAGCCATAGTTTGTCAGAGCTGTTCTTGAAAGAACAGTTCTCGAGAGAGCTCTCTCAGCCCCTCACCTACCTCACAGGGTGTCTGTTGTGGGGAGGGGAAGGCAAAGGAGATTGTAAGCCGCTCTGAGACTCCTTCAAGTAGTGAAGGGCGGGGTATAAATCCAATCTCTTCTTCTTCTTCTAACTGAGATTTTAAATTGTGGTCTTTAGGTGTGTGGGTTTTTTCCCTATTTACACTGTAAGCCACCTTGAGTTCCACAAGGTAGAGAGGCAGCTAATAAACATTTTAAATAAGTACACAACGAAGACCAATTGTAGTGCAGTGGTCAACCCCAGATTCAGACTTTGCTCTTGAAACCTAATCCATAAACTCCTAGGAGGGAGAGGCAGCGGAAAGAAGGGATCCAGACTGGGAAGTGGGCACATGCGTTCAAAAGAGACGTGGTGTAACACATGCTACACAAGCCCTTTTCAGACATTACAGTCGTGTCCTGGGAACCTACCAGCTGCAGAATGGGATCACATATTTCCCATGATCCTCTCAGATTATTAGCCGGTCTCACCAATGTGGTGTAGTGGTTAAGAGTGCGGACTCTAATCTGGAAAATGCGGGTTTGATTCCCCACTCCTCCACATGCAGCTGCTGGTGTGACCTTGGGTCAGTCACAAGTTCTCTCAGAGCTGTTCTCTCAAGGACAGTTCTGGAAAGAGCTCTCTCAGCCCCACCTACCTCACAGGGTGTCTACTGTGGGGAGGGGAAGGGAAAGGAGTTTGTAAGCCGCTCTGAGACTCCTTCGGGTAGTGAAGGGCAGGGTATAAATCCAGTCTCTTCTATTGTGCTCTGGAAGTTCTCCCTGAAAAACTCTAAATGTATCCCGTTTTGTGGTGCTCCTTCCTCTCTGATGCTTCTGTGGCACCATTTACTCTTCTCCCTGATTGCTTGTTCCTGGCCTATCAGTATCTGTAATAAGCAAGATGACATAGATCAACTTGGTTGGCTATGCAGTATCACCACTGAGGGAAAGCACACCAATGCTGCCCGCAGTGTTTGGGTTTTTGGGCAACTGCCTTTGTCTTCCCCAGCTGCCCCGAGGTGGTTCGCCATCTCCGCCCAGCAGCAGAAGACTGAGAGCGTAATCCTGACGCCCCAACAACACGGCGATGTATTATTTATCTTCTTTTATTTTGAAGAATAGATTGCATCTGACAATTTGTGGGTGCAAAGATTACGGGTCTTTCCTTTTCCCCGCTCCTCTATCCCTTTCTGTTGGAGTTTGCCAGTTCCATCACTTCAGTCATGAAAGAGTTAAAACTGTTTGCGCATGCTAATGTTTGTCAGTTAAGTTAGAACCAATTAGATCTTAGGCGTGTATTTCCTGCCCGAGAAAGGGAGGTGACAGGGCTTTTTTCCCCTAGGGAATGTGCCGGAACAGAGTTTTGGAACCTCTTCGAAAAAATTATTTTTAAAAGGTTTAAAAGTTTGTGCGCTTTCAGTATACAGATTGAAAACTTCATTTTCTCTCTTGAAAGTTCGGGCACCTCTTTTTTTTATGTATATAAGAAAGCCCTGGGAGCCTGCTTGTGGGAAGGGCGGGGTGTAAATTGAAGTAATAAATAAATAAATAAATATTCGTAATGAGTTGGGATTGGGGTAGGGCTGCCAAGTCAGCCCAGGGGGCAGGGTATCCCCGCTACAGGGGTTCCCGATCCGCCGGCCAGCATTCGGCTGGCGGGGGAAACCCCGCCCCCAAAGTCGTCCAGCCTGGACGACTTTCCCTCACGTAATGACGTCACCTGGAAGTGACGTCAGCACGTTGGAGGCGTTGCCAGGGCGATGCTCTGGCAATCGCCCCAAAACTCTATGATACCATAGAGTTTTGGGGCGATTGCCAGAGCGTCGCCCTGGCAACGCCCCCAACGTGCTGATGTCACTTCCGGTGATGTCAGCTGGCGTGCATGCTTTGTGCACACACCGATGAAGCTCCCGGCCGGCAGAGGACTCCCCCCCACCGGTAAGCTCGAGGGACTTGGCAACCCTGGATTGGGGCCAGGTTTTGGATGATCAATTTTACTGAAGTGATGCACTTTGTCATGTAGTCAGGAAAAGGTGGGGGCTTTGGGGAAACTTTTCCATCTCCTTCTGTTCTCCCCCCCAAAATGAGGTTTAGCAACTACACTGATAAGATGTAGATTAGAAAAGCTACAAGTGGAGACCCGCAAGAAACTTGCGGGATGGCTATCCCATTCCTCACACCTTTGCTTCCTCCCTTCTCCCCCTACCTCTCTCACTCTCTCCCTTCTGCCTCCCCCTCTCTCCTCCATGTACGTTACTTCCTCTCTCTTTCTGACCCATCATCATTCTCTTTGTTTTTCTGCCTCCCCACTTCATCACTCTTTCTCTCTCTTTCTGCCCCCCCCCCACTCCATCACACTCTCTTTCTGCCCCCATCACTCTCCCAGCCTCCTGCCTGCTTCCTCTCCCCCCACAGCAGCAGTGGCAGTGCTCTGGGAATCTCAATGGATCTCCCAGCTGCAGAGATCAATTCTTCAGTCTGCCAGCTCCAGGTTGGAAAATTCCTGGAGGTTTGGGTGTGGAGCCTTGGGACAGTGAGGCCTGGGGAGGCAAGCAGCCTCAGCAATCCTTCAAAGCAGACATTTTATCCAGGAGAACTGATCTCTGTCACCTGGACAACAGTTGTAATTCTGGGTGCTCTCCAGCCCTTGTCTGGAGGCTGGCAATGGTAGTTTAGGTGAAGGAAGTGGCTGGTTTGGAGGGTGGAGACTATGGCATAATATTGGTCTGTAGTCCCTCCTCAAATCCCATCCTCCCCAGGCTTCAGCTCTCAAATTTCCAGGAATTTTCCAACCTGGAGTTGGCAACCCTATTTCCTTCCCACCCAACAGCCAACCTACCTTTATCTGTCCTCAGCTTTCCTTCTCCACCCCCCTCCCCCACAGTCTCTACCTAGGAAAATTACAGTCTTTCTCCACAGCTTACATTATTATTTCCTCCTTGTTATCTGCACAACAACCCTGTGAGGTTGGTTAGGCTGAAAGTATGTGACTGGTCCAAAATCTCCCAGTCAGCTTCCACCGCAAGATGGGGATCTGAACCTGGGTCTCGCAGATCCCAATCTGAAGCTCTAACTGTTACACCACAATGGCTCTCATAGGGTGGCCGCTGATGAACAGTAGCAAAGCAGCTGGGCCTAATTAAGTCATGCAAATCAGGTGGTATCAAGTCACACAGAGTGTGCTGCCTAGCGATGCCAGCCTCCAGGTGGGACCTGGGGATCCCCTGGAATTACTGCTCATCTCCAGACTACAGAGATAACTTTCCATGGAGAAAATGGATGCGTTGGAGGGTGGAGTTTATGGAATGCACCTCACTGAGGTCCCTGTCCTCCCCAGGCTCCACCCCCAAATCTCCAGGAGTTGACCAGCCTGGATCTGGATCTGCTGCCGTTGGCTGGGGGGGTACTTGGCAATCCTAGACTGCTGCCAGTAAAAACCCTGCCTTTTACTGACAGAAACTGTTAGAAGCCTCCCCCTCCCCCAAACATTCTAATCTTTCACAGCTGATGCCTGGAGCTGATGCCATTTCAAAAGGTATTGGGGGGCGGGATTCAATAGTCCCTGAAGGTTTTTTTTTAAATTTTTTGGATTTTTCTGCAGACGGAGAAAGGCCCCTGACTATGTAGGAAAAGCTGTTGGGAGAGAGTGAGCTCTCTTTTGGCAGATGTAAGTATCCACACATGGAAAAAACCTCTCAGAATTAGTATATAGATGAACTGAGAGGGTCAAGCTAAAAAATGAATTAATATAAAAAAATACAAATATCTGCAATTAATATACAAATATACACTTGACTATTACCCTTGATGGAAGTGACGCACATCCTGACGAATGAGACATTTGGTACCAGAATAAATCGGAGAATTTGCACAGCTACCACAGGCTCATTTCACAAATTTGTAGCAACTGCATAGCATTTAAGAAAGCAACACCTGGTATATACACAAAATTCTTTATGCATGTATTTCTGGATGTGTGTCATTGTGTAATAAAGGAATATTGACCACTGAGGAACGCCCATAGGGGCCGAAATACATACGGTCCTTAGGTCAAAATTTTTATCCATCAATTTGATATGTATAACAATCAGTTCCTAATGAAACAAGCTTAAAGAGTCTGAAATTTAAACTATTTCTTTTAACCTCATTATGTTTAACTTATATGTACACTCTAATAAATATTTGTATATTTAGTATTAATTTATTTGTTAGCTTAACCCTCTCAGTTTGCAGCTATTTTGGAGTTGAGTTCCCCCCGTTTTCGCTTTTTGATTAGAAAAGCTAGTCATGATCATTATTATTTTCTCTCCATATAACCACCTTCCTATTAATTTCTAGAAAAGTCTTTTTCTTAGAATAAATACACATGTGTGGCTGCCTCCCTTCTTTCACTCTGCTGAATATCCAACACTTTCTGACTCTGGGAAAGATTGCCTGTGGGCTGTGGGGGCAGAGTAGACTTCTAATAATTTGGTGGGTCTATGCCAAGGAGGAGAAGGAGGTGAAATCTTTCTTCCATCAAGGATGGAAGAGGTAAGAGAAATGGTTTTCAGGGCAACTCTCTGATCCTGGGAACATGGAACAGGCTACTGGGACGGGGAACAGAACAAGGGAAAGATCCACACCTTTCAGTGCCTTTAGCTGATGGATTGGTGGATCCAACCCAGCAAACCGCCGCAGCTCCTTGATGCATGGGATGGATCACCAAGTTGCTGAGTGTCCCTTCCTGCCATAGGTGTAGACTATGGGGAAGCTCGAGGGCTCAAGCCACCCCCGAAATTTCCCGGGGGGCTCAGCCACCCCTGGCAAAATGGAGCGCCTGCCGCTGCGCCTCCCCGGGCCCTTCCGAGGCCCGGTCGCTGCTGCAGCCAGTGCCTCTCTCTCTCCCCACCCCCAGCCTGGCCACTCCTCCGTCCTTCCCTCTCTCTCCCTCTTTTCCGGGCGTGGAAGTGATGCCATCATGCTGGGCACGTTGCCAGGGCGACGCTCTAGCAATCGCCCTGAAACTCTATGGCATCACTTCCGGGTGACGTCACCACGCCGGGCATTTCGCCCAGAAAAGAAGGAGGGAAGGAGTGGCCCAGGGGGGGGGGGGGAGAGGCACTGGCAGCAGCGGCTGGCAGGCCTCGGAAGGGCCTGGGAAGGCGCAGCGGTTTCCCGGGGGGGGGAGAACATCACCCCAGTGAGCGCGCGAGCGCTTTGCGTGCACACTAAAGAGCCCCCCCCCCCCAAAATTTACAAAAGTCTACACCCCTGCTTCCTGCCCTGTGCAGCTCTAGAAGAAAGAGTTGGTGGGTTGTCTAGGAAACATGGGAACATACTCCTGTCCTCCACCATTTCCCTCACACTTTGACCCTGCTTACAGTGCCCCTCTGAGAACCACCAAAAGAAAAGAGAGCCAAGTTTGGTGTAGTGGTTAGGAAGAAAGACTCTAATCTGGGAGAACCGGATTTGATCCCCCACTCCTCCACATGCAGCTGCTGGTGTGATCTTGGGTCAGTCACAAGTTCTCTCAGAGCTGTTCTCTCAAGAGCAGTCCTCGAGAGAGCTCTCTCAGCCCCACCTACCTCACAGGGTGTCTGTTGCAGGGAGAAGACGAGAAAGGCGATTGTAAGCTGCTCTGAGACTCCTTTGGATAGTGAAGGGCAGAGTATAAATTTAATGTCCTCCTCCTCCTCATCTTTTCCTTCTTCTCCTCCTCCTCCTCCTCCTCCTCCTCACCAGCAGTGCTGCAGAATTGGAAGGGGTGCATCTCAATTCAATACTGGGGGATTTTAGGGGTCTCAGCAGTTCTGGTAACAATTTCCCATGCTTTCATTTTATTCTACTTCATATTTTGTAGGGACGAAGGGAGCTTTGACTCTCAAAAACTCATATCCAGGGCTTATTTTGTAGCAGGAGCTCCTTTGCATATTAGGCCACACACCCCTGATGTAGCCAATCCTCCAAGAGCTTACAGTAGCCCCTGTAAGAAGAGCTCTGTAAGCTCTTGGAGGATTGGCTAAATCAGGGGTGTGTGGCCTAATATGCAAAGGAGCTCTTGCTACGAAATGAGCCCTGCTCATATCTCAAACATCTTGTCGGTCTCTAAGTTGCTACTGGACTGAGATCTATTTTGTAGGGGGTTATGATAGAAAAACAGGGTATCAAGCTACAAAAAAAGAAAATTCTCTTCCATGTTTGCTTGGTATAAATCTTGCTAAGAGGATACCAGAAAGGAAGATACCAGTTAAGGAGAACGGGAGGGAAGAACAGACCGGGCAGCTCAATGCAAACACCCAGCCAAATACCACCCTCTCCTTTGATGTTTGTGTTGTGTGTTTCTATTGCATTATAAGCAGCATTCCAGCTGGATGAAAGACAATCAGTTTAATGAACCAGGGATCTTGTTAAAAAGCTCTTGTTTGGCTTGCGCCCGTCATGATTCACAGTACTATTCATTCTCCAAACAATGAAAAACAACTTGGCTTTTCAGAGGACACTCAGGGGCAAAGTGCACATTACACACAAATACAGGTAATGGAGCCACTTCACTAAATGTGTGACTGGAATCTCATTTTTTTCCCCCAGGGGATAAGCAGCTGGATAGTGTATATATGCATAAATGTGTGTCCAGTGAAGGCTTTTTCTGCCATCGAGTCATAGCTGACTTAGGGTGAACCCACAGGGTTTTCAAAGCAAAAGACTTTCAGAGGCGGTTTGCCATTGCCTGCCTCCATGTCGCTACCCTGGTATTCCTTGGAGGGCCTCCCATCCAAATACTGACCAGGTATTGATCCTGCTTAGCTTCCGAGATCTGACAAGATCGGGCTATCCTGGGCTACCTTCGTCAAGGTAACGGTGGCAAACCAGACATTTTTACTCGGCACAACAGCTCCCTTGCCCCACCCCCAAAGAAAGGTGGAGTCAAGCCAGACAAACCTGGAGCTCAGCTCTGGGACCGTTAGTGGACCTGGATTGGTAATACCATCAATCGGGGCTCCTTCTGGCTACATCCCAATAATTGGTGCTGGGCTATGCAGTCGTGCAGTATCACTGCTTAGCGCATCCAGAGTGTGAAGCTGGTATGGGAGGTTGCCACCTACATTCCATAGGGCACGTAAGGCAGAGACGTTCCGCCAGGCATTTGGTTGAGGACAGCAACAGTCTGGCAGTCTGATATCCCCTTCCCCCCTCCCCTCCCCTCAGGGGGCTGGTGGGATCTGAAATTCTTTCTGCCATCTTGGATAATATGTTGATACATTGTTGATTTCAATGTGGTTCTTTATTTTCATTATTTATTGTATTTGCCTTCTGATGTAAGCCACTCTGTGTCCAGTTCTGGTCTCCACAGCTCAGAAAGGATATTATAGCTTTGGAAAAAGTGCAGAAAAGGGCAACTAGGATGATAAGAGGGTTGGAACACTTTCCCTATGAAGAAAGGTTAAAGCGCTTGGGGCTCTTTAGCTTGGAGAAATGACAACTGAGGGGTGACATGATCGAGGTTTACAAGATTATGCATAGGATAGAGCAGGTAGAGAAAGAAGTCCTTTTCTCCCTTTCTTACAATACAAGAACTCGTGGGCACTCCATGAAATTGCTGGGCGGTCGGGTTAGAACAGATAAAAGGAAGTCCTTCTTCACCCAAAGAGCGATTAACACATGGAATTCACTGCCAGAGGCGGTGGTGGCGGCTACAAGCATGGACGGCTTCAAGAGGGAATCGGATAGACATGCAAATGCGGGGAGAGCGGCCTAGAAATCAAACAAACAAACAAACAAATAAATAAATAAAAATAAAATATGGAACAGAAGTCCATCAATGGCTGTTAGCCACAAGGTATAGATAGGCTATTAGCCAGAAGGTATAGATAGGAACTCTCAGTCTGGGGGAAGTGATGCTTTGTATTCTTGGTGCTTGGTGTATTCTCTGGCCAAAAAGGCTGCTTGAGTAAGGTCACCAGGCCAGTGCTTGTAGCTAGCAGGAGCGTTTGGAGGGCGGAATCCTCGAAACCGCACCGGCGCATCACTTCTGGTGAAAACCTGGAAGTGATGTCACAGCCAGTCCATGATGCTCTAGGAATCCCCCAAGATTTGGGGGGGATTCTTAGAGTATGGCAGGGTGGCTCTGACGTCACTTTGAGGCTTTGGCCGGAAGTGACGTGGCAAAGCCCCACACCACTGTCCCTCTATTTTTCTTCCAGTGTCCAATAAGAAAACAGTGGAAGGGTGGCAGTGAAAGCGGGGGAATGCCTGCCACGGCTGGGTAAGTGGCAAGCCTATGCTCGAGCGAGTTCACGGCCGAAGTTTCGTATCACGGATTTTACAGCTCTGGCTTCCATCCTGTGTACGTTCGAACAGGAGCAAGCCGCATTGAGCTCAGCGGAACTGGCTCCCGAGTAAGCAGGCATCGTCGAGGGCTGCGTGTCCCTTAGCTGCTTTGCTAATCTGGCTCTCTGTCAGGGACCCAGATGCCATATAACCGGGTGGGAAGATTCTCGGCTTCCAACACCCTCTATAAAGGAGGCATTGTGTTGACGGAGGGAAGTCATTAGGAGAGGTCTTCTGGGCGGGCGGGCCATTCAGAAAGGAGCTGACATCCCAGCGTCACCGAGCTTCTCCCGCTTTTCTCTCGGGACAGCTGCCACCGCCCCAGACAGAGATTGATGGGCTTGCAAATGACCACCGGTGAGGTCCTTTTCTATTAGTCTGTTCCCTTCTCCCCCCATTCAACCCCCCCTCCCTTTCCCCTGCTCTTGCCTTCCAGCTTGTTCTTTATGTTTCACCCACTGATGCCATTTCAAGTTGAGCTTGGCAGGCTGTGTGGACGCGTCTTCGGAGCCTACGCTCAAGAATGACCCTGGCTTGTCAAGGCACCAATATTATGGAAATGCGAGGGTCTCTAGATTGAGCCAGCGCCTTTATTTCGTTCCATTTTCGTTTTGGGCTTTAAAGTCAATCGGATTGATCCTCCCCCTCCCCCAAAAACCCCTCAAAAGATTTCATTGGAACACAATAGTGGCTTAAATTAAAAGGAGAGGAATTATTTCGGTCCGGCCTCCCCCGTCCCGCTCACCGATGGCTGCTCGCTGCTATTGTCTGTGCTTGTCAACCGTTCCATCTGGAAGGTTTTGCCTTCTAGTGCAGGGCACCGGGTCGCTCTCTGACAAAACTATGCAAAACGGGAACCATTTGCTAAATTGGGAAGCCTAGCTTTGAGTCACCCTGTACTGAAAATGGGGAGCAGATGCGGATTCTGTTTCTAAAACAAACAATCAAGGGACTTTTGTGCTCTCCTTCTCACAGGCAACATAATTTCTATTTATTAATCATCTTGTACTGCAGGTGGGAATCAATGGGCACACAGCATAATGCACCCCCCCACACACACACACGCAGGAGCATTTCCCTCCTGTGCAAACCAAGAGAATTTATCCTGCATCACCAACACCCCTCCGTCTTTATTACTCAGTGTCTAATCCAGCTGGTGTGGTCTAGTGGTTAAAGTGCCAAACGAGGATTTGCGAGACTCGGGTTCGAATCCCCGCTCTGCCATGGAAGTCGGGTCGCCAATCCCCAGTTGGGCCCCGTGGGAGCCATGACAGTTGATATTTGGAATAATTTACCCCAACATCAAAGAAGGACTGTGTTAAGCTACTTTGAGCTGTATTATTTGGAGGAACTTTGACCACAGACAGTTTGGTTTACAAGGACACTTTAAATATTTGTATATTTTGGATTGGAATGTGTTTCGTAATTTGTGGCATAGTATAAATGCTTGATGGTAATTATTGAATAGATTGCATAGTAATGTCACAGTTATTTTCCGTTTGCTTACAACCTATCCCATGATTGACACGTGGAATTCACTGCCACAGGAGGTGGTGGTGGCTACAAGCATGGATGGCTTCAAGAGGGAATTGGATAAACATCTGGAGCAGAGGTCCATCAGTGGCTATCAGCCACAAGGTATAGATAGGAACTCTCGGTCTGGGGCAAGTGATGCACTGTATTCTTGGTGCTTGAGGGGCAACAGTGGGAGGGCTTCTAGTGTCCTGGCCCCACTGCTGGACCTCCTGAGGGCACCTGGGTTTTGGCCACTGTGTGACACAGAGTGTTGGACTGAATGGGCCACTGGCCTGATCCAACATTGGCTTCTCTTATGTTCTTATGTGATCTCACGTTTGTATAATCCCTAAGGGGGGCAGGGTATCACCTGATTTGGAGACCCTCCCCTCACTTCAGGGCTATCATATTTGAAATAGGTAATACATTTGGTAATTCATTTGATCTTACTTGTTGTACATAATAACTCATAGTATTTGACAAACCTGATGAATTATATTTTCCCCTATCCCTTTTTTCCCTTTTGTAACCCACCTTTCCCCCACCTGAGAAAATATTCTTTAAAAAAAAATAATAAAAAAAATAAGAAGAAAAAGAAAGCGGAGGGGGGAATAGGTGCTGGGTGCTCCATTGTACCCTATGGAGGGTGGTCCCCACAGGATATAATAGGAAATCAATCTGTGGATATCTGGGGCTTGGGGTGTGTGTGTTTTTTTTTTAGTTAGAGGCACCAAATTCTTAGCACAGCTGCTGGTGCCTCTCCTCAAACCCTCCCCAAGTTTCAAAAAGATTGGACCAGGATTTTGACATGACTGTGATCACCAGGTGATCTGGAACTCCTTCTTTTACACATGAGGCAAGCCATTGATCAGCTTGGTGATGGCAAAGCAGTGTCTTGCATCATTAGTAACAAATTTGGGTCGAACCTTTTGGCCAATTTTTTTTTTGCACTTGCACAGTCTGTGAACTAAATCTTGATTACCGGAGATGAGGCACATTTCTCTGTGAATCACTGCTGAGTCATTAAAACGATCTACTTGTCAAGCACGGAAGAGAGATTGGATTTATACCACACCCTTCACTACCCAAAGGAGTCTCAGAGCAGCTTCCAAACTCCTTTCCCTTCCCTTCCCCTCCCCACAACAGACACCCTGTGAGGTAGGTGGGGCTGAGAGAGCTCTCTTGAGAACTGCCCTTTAGAGAACAACTCTGAGAGAACTTGTGACTGACCCAAGGTCACACCAGCAGCTGCATGTGGAGGAGTGGGGAATTAAACCCGGTTCTCCCAGATTAGAGTCTGTGCTCCTAACTGCCACACCAAACTGGTTCTCACTGGACCCCCTACTTACGCCTGTGCAAAGGGATGGATTCTTTTACTAGAAGAAGAAGAAGAGAAGAAGAAGAGATTGGATTTATACCCCGCCCTCCACTCCCCAAGGGAGTCTCAGAGCGGCTTACAAACTCCTTTCCCTTCCCCTCCCCACAACAGACACCCTGTGAGGTAGGTGGGGCTGAGAGAGCTCTTTCCCAAGCTGTCCTTGAGGGAACAGCTGGTACAGAGCTATGGCTTGCCCAAGGTCATCCAGCCAGGTGCAAGTGGAGGAGTGGGGAATCAAACCCGGTTCTCCCAGGTTAGAGTCCGCACACTTCACCACTACACCAAACTGGCTCTCTACACCAACCCTGTGGAGGAATTATTACCTGGGTTTTTTTTAACCTTTGAGGTCAGAGGCATTAATCCTTGGGCCGCCTTGAGCCAGCTTGTCAGGAAGGTTGGGGAAGAAATACAAATAATAATATGATGATGATGATGATCCTGAAGGGATAATATGAACTGCTTGCTGGAGTAAGTAGGTTCATGGGCAGACACCAAAAAATACAGAGACACCTGAGCAGTAAGTTTGAATGAAAAAAAAACCTCAAACAGACACACACACACACACACACACACACCCGTTTAACTATGCACATTAAAAATCGGAGATGGTGGCAGATGGGTGGTAAGGAAATGGCAGATGTGAGAAAGCAGTGAAAATGGCAGCTATGAGATTTCCAAAGTTTCTAGGGGTTATTGATAAGAAAGCCCTGTTCAACTTCCTCCCCACTCTCCCCTTACCTAAGGAAGGCCAACAGAGGAGGGCAGAGCCTTCTGATACTGAGTTAAAGGCAAGTTCATATGAATCTCCAGGTGGCTCTTTTCCATAGCTGGCGCTGTGGGGTGAGCAAATGCCAGGTGAAACCAAACCACAATTCCCATTGGGCAGTGTGATGATGAGCACATACACAGCCCAATCAATATGAAGAAGAAGAGATTGGATTTATGTCTCCTCCTTCACTTGGGAGTCTCAGAGCGGCTTACAATCTCCTTCCCTTCCTCTTCCCTCAACAGGCACCCAGTGAGGTGGGTGGGGCCGAGAGAGCTCTGAGACAACTGCTCTTGAGAGAACTTTGACTGACCCAAGGTCCCCCAGCAGCTGCATGTGGAGGAGTGGGGAATCAAATCTGGTTCTCCAGATTAGAGTCCACCACTCTTAAGCACACACCAAACTGCTGATGCACATGCTGATGTTACTAGCTGGGAGATAACGTTTGGGACAATCCTTAAGCTTTCTTCTGAACACGTGCCGGGAGAGCTTATACATTCTAAGCTGATCCTGATCTGAGATGAGGGGTGTTACCTACCTTATCACGCTCTTCGAACACAAAAAGGGAATAGGAGTGTGTAGTGTCAGCCTCACGGGCAGTATGAAGCTACAAGATTGCCAAGATATAGTGTGACTTTTGCTTGGTCAACTGCATTCTTCTTGCTGCTGGATTCTTCTTGCTGACTATCAGGTTCTTGTGATGGACAGTACAGCCTCCCAGTCTACAGCACCTCTTCCAGGTTAGGGTAAGAGCCAATTTGCTGTAGTGCTGTAGTATCTGACCAAGGGAGCTTGGACTCTCGAATACCCTGGATATCTTGTCGGTCTTTAAGGTGCTACTGGACTTGAGTGTTGTAGAAGGATCTGGGATACTTCTTGGGTCCAAATCCTACACATTGCCATGAAGCTTCCTGGATGACCAGGCACCAATCCCTCTGTCGTAAGTCAGTCTGTGCTCACTGACAGCACAGATTCTGCAGATGAAGACTTACCTGCATCTGGCCCTCAACCAGTAATTAAACACTTGGCTGCAGCTGGCACTGAGCCAGAAGGAGAGCAACAAGAGATCAGGTTACCAGCTGAGCAGAAGTCACAGCCCGAGCCAATGCCCTATAACTCTGAAGCAGTAAACAAGGCTTCAGAAGTCACTCGCAGCCCACCGACACTGTCAGAGGTGAGCTGAGTTGCAGGAAAGGAGGAGGAGTGTGAGACTCATGGCCTATTGTCAGCTGTCAACTGATGAGATGGATGAGTAGTTTCAGGATGACTGCCAAGGAACTGGCTGGGAGTGTAGCTTAAGGCTTGGCTATAAAGTCAGCCAAGAGAAACAGCAGTTTGTGGATGCAAGAAGTACATTTTGCTATTGAGCCACTGGCCTTGCTGTTTCTGGATCTCTGCAACTTTGAACTGGACTTGATAATCAGCTTTTCTGGAAACCCTGACCCTGGACTGGACTTGCTACCCGGAACTCCTTGACCCTAGACTGGAGTTTGTTAAACCTGCTCTCTGGAACCTCTGACTTTGGACTGGACTCTGATTACTCTTGCTTCTTGGGAGGGCTGGGCAAGTACACCCCCCCTCTCAGGCTCATCTACCTCACAGGGTTCTTATGAACATAAAATGGAGCATTGGACAACAATGTGTGTTTCTTTGAGCCCCTTGGGAGTAAAGTTGGCACAGAAACGCCCTAGAGAGATGTATTTGTTTGCAGTTTTAGAGGGTAGCTATGTTTGCCTGCAGTAGAACACAGCTTGACTTGAATCCAGTACCCCCTGAGAGACCAACAAGAGTTTCAGGGTATCAGCTTTTGTGAGTCAAAGCTCTGTTCAACCGATACTGTCCCACAGAGATGCCTTTGTCAGATATTGATGAAGAGAGCTTTGACTCTCAAAAGATTATGCACTTCAAATCTTGTTCCTCTCTGAGGTGCTACTGGACTTGATTCTAGACTTGAATGCAGTTGTCTATGGTCCAACTCTGCATCATTTTCTCACTATCACAGGGTCTCAGTTGATTACTCTCAGTATTCCACAAGTAGGGATACATCTGCCCATCAGTCTCCAATTTTGACATTCATTTCCTTCACTATGTCCCCCTCCCCCCCCGGAATTAAACCCAAACAAATGGCAACCATATAAACCAAGCTTGTTATTCCTGTTTGGTCCTTGATTCTGTTAAACATCTTCATTATGCTGTATGCAAATTTACCACTCACCCTCTAAAGGTGAAGGTTTCCCTTGCTCGAAAGCCAGTCAAATCCGACTCTAAGAAGTGGTGCTCATCTCTGTTTCCAAGCTGAAGAGCCAGCGCTGTCCGAAGACTTTTTCTGTGGTCATGTGGCTGGCATGACTAAATGCCGAGGCGCACAGAACGCTGTGACCTTCCCACCGAAGCAGTACCTATTTATCCACTAGCAATTTCTTGCTTTCAAACTGCTAGGTTGGCAGGAGCTGGGGCGAGAGGCGGGAGCTCACTCCGTCATGCAGTCTGCAGCTCAGCATCTTATAGATATGGACTGGTAGTTTCGATTTCATTGTATCTGAGGAAGTGTGCTTGCACACACAAGCTTATACCTTAAACAAAACTTTGTTGGTCTTAAAAGGTGCCACTGGCCTCAAACTGTGTTCTGCTACTTCAAACCAACATGGCTACCCACCTGAATCTATCATGTTTCTAATATCTCTGTTCTTCTGAGAAGACACCAAGGAGGCTGTATCGTTTCACAACCA
Organism: Lepidodactylus listeri; assembly: GCA_029233225.1. Taxonomy (NCBI): domain Eukaryota; kingdom Metazoa; phylum Chordata; class Lepidosauria; order Squamata; family Gekkonidae; genus Lepidodactylus; species Lepidodactylus listeri. The sequence goes on along the minus strand of JARCFY010000001.1, from coordinate 178,447,507 downwards.
GAGAGAGAAAACTGCTTGCATTGCGGCTCTTCCCATTTCCCCTACTACTTTATCTAGGCCTTGGGTAAATTGGAGGGCATCTGAAATTAAGAGTGTTTTCCTTCGTGCCCTCTCCCCAATTTTCTCCAAAGCTGTTCTCAGCATTGTTGGCACAGGGTCGTTGGAGGCCCTTCTAAGTCACTCACTCTAGGTTTTTTTTAAACAATCCATTCTTTACTGAGTCAGTCGATCATGTTTCACTGTTTTATCCTCCCCCCCCCCCCGAAAATTCTCTCCATTCTAACGTGTTACACCTTGCCATAAATCACCAACGGTACAATTATTTCGCGTTACCTCAAACCACTGTAATTATACAATTAAGTTGTGATGGGAGGTTCTCTACTTTTGGCTCTCACAATATGGTGCTTAATGTAGTGATTAAACTATCTCTGTGCAAATGGCGCTAATTGAAAGAAAATGGGTTTTGCTGACAGACGGCCTCTTGGGCTAGAGACAATGCCGGTGCTGGTAAAAGCGATTGCGGGAGGGCAACCTTTTCATGACGCTGAGAACAAGGTACTCCTGTTTCAGCCAAAATAGAAAGACACTGAAGAAAGAAGCTGGAGCCCTTCCAGTTTACTGACTACCCAAGTGCCACTGTCGTGAACCTTTGCCGTGGTGACAGATACCAACTTTCTTGTGTCCCTGGGCTTGGCACCTTCTGTCAGTGGTTGCGTAAGGAGCAAACCTTTTCTCTTTTCTCTGAAGTGTGTTCCCTACAGCCCCACAAAGATGCCTTCTTCTAGGCTGGTAAAATGACTTAAGAAGGACCTGGTCCTTGCCCCCTATCATCTGTCCATCACTGCACCCTTATCAACCTCTCTTGCCATCTTCCCTGATGCGCTTTCTGTGAAAGGAGAATTATTTTCCCTGGAGAAAAAAATTATCCTAGATGAAGGAAAACTATGAAACTGGACATGCTGAAGGGAGTGATCACAAACAGTGGAATTACAAATGCAAACAAGAAGGAGGCCCTCCTTTTTGTTTCTGGTGCCCCTCCTTATGCTACGGAGTCAAGCAAATGCTTTGGGTGATGACGGCCCTTTCTGCACTGGCAGCTTGCTCTGGAGAATCTGAGGAGTTGAGCCTCAAGGGTTGATTTCGCAGTCGCATGCATTCCCTCTGCACTGTCCCCCCCTTCCAGTTTATTTATTTGTGTATTCTGTATGCATTCTGCATCTACAAGCAAATCCTGCATTTTTGAGCTAACTGTCTGCTTTGTCTCAGATGAAGAGAAAGGCAAAAATCGTTCTAAACTTTTAACTGCAGACCCCAACCCCTCCGTCCCCCCATGATTATGCAAAAAGAAAGGGAAGGGAGGGGGAAATTGAGGCCCACACATGCAAGACTGACACACTGAGAAGCAGGGAATCCCCTGGTCCTTTATATTTACTGATTCCTTCTTAAAAGTTTGCCTGAACAGGAGGACACATCCTCTTTTGTCTTTGGAGAAGGAGGGAAAGAAAACAGAACAGGGAGGGGGCGTCAACCTAAAGAGAGAGAGGCAGAAACAGGGGAGGGCAGTGGGCAGCACTTAAATACCCACAGAAACAATTCTACTTTAGAGAAGATTAGCAATTCAAAAGTGGATTAGAACAAAGAAATGCAGCAAAAGGAGTTTTGGTAAATATGGGGCAACAGTGTGCTGGAAGCGGTCTGAATGCAGATCCCTGTTAAACAAATGCAGAAACAAAAATAAGCCGTGACACAAGTGAAAGTGAGGGGAAATGCATAATGGAGAAATAAGATGCGCTCAGGAACCGAGTCGAGATACGGGTACAGAAATGGCTGATATTTGTTGCTATGGATCTTCCTCTTGCACCTTTTCCCTTGCACTCCACTTTCTTTAGCTGCCTTGTTTTTTTAGGTTATAATTGGGGGGGGGCAAGACTAGCAGGGGAGAATCCCATCTCCCCTCTCATCACCGAGCCCAGTGCAGCTCCAGAGACCACCACCCACCTCTGAAGCCTGTCCACAGTGGGGGTGGTGTCTGGGAGCTGGCAGCAGAACTTGGCATCCACAATCCCACTGGTAGGGCCTGGAGAAGTTCCCGGCATCCTGTAGAACAAAGAGAAGTGTATTGTCTGCACATGTGCAGAAAATGCTTTAAAAATTTTGGAGGGGGCATTTAACCCCCTGGTGTATTTTTTTTTTACATTTCGGATCCGGGGGGGGGGAGGTTTTCCCAAATTTGCCAAAAAAAATTCCACTTCATGTCAGTGTGGCTCTGATCTGTGGATTTAGATATGGGGGCCAGATTTCGCTATTGGAAGTATAGGTGCTAAGGGCAGGGTCTGCCTCTCTTTATTGACGTGAGCTGCTTTGGGAGATGATTGTCTGTAAAGTGAGATATAAATAAGCACAGCAGCCTTGCACTGACTCAAATCATTGGTCCAGCATCATTTCAGAATCTCAGCCAGAGACTGGACTTTCCCAACACTGGATTGACCAGGGATTGAACCTGAGATGTGCTGCATGTCAAGAAGGTGGACCACTCCTGAGCCACGACCCTGCTCTGTCATATATGAACATGCAATGATTTAATGACAGATCAGCCCATCCAGTTCATTATTCTTGGTTGTAGCTGGTAATGGCTGTCCAAGGTCTTGGGCAAAGACAGGTGATTTTCACTTACTAGCTGAAACCCTTCAACTGGAGTTTCCAGGCACAAAGCTGGAGATCTTTCATGCAATGCTCCCTCTAAGCTGTGGAGTCTTGTGAGCAAAAATTCTACTTTGTGAGCTACTGGCGTTAAAGTTGTGAGCGAGCGATTTGGCTACTGCATAGATTAGTTTGCTCTGGAGCCATCCTTCCTGAGCTATGAAAAAAATGTGTGAGCCGGAGGCTAAAAAACCTGTGAGCTAGTTCACACTAACTCAGCTTAGAGGGAACACTGCTTTCATGTGCAATTGACTCTACCAGTGGGATACAGACCCTCCCTGAAAAGAATTAGCATTACGTACAGAAGTACCGTCAAGTCGCAACTGACATATGGCTACCTGACATATGGCTTTCAGGGCAAGTGAGAAGCAGAGATGATTTTCCTTTGCCTTCCTCTGCAGAGTCTTCCTTGGCAGCCTCCCATCCAAGTATCAACCCAGCTTGGCTTCCAACTTATGGCGACTCCAGCAAGGGGCTTTCAAGACAAGTGAGAAGCAGAGGTGGTTGGCCATCGCCTTCCTCTGCAAAGTCTTCCTTGGTGGTCTCCCATCCAAGACTTATGGTGACTCCAGCAAGGGGCTTTCCAGGCAAGGGAGAAGCAGAGGTGGTTGGCCATTGCCTTTCTCTGCAGAGCCTTCCTTGATGGTCCCCCATCCAAATACCAACCCAGCTTGGCTTCCAACTTATGGTGACTCCTGCAAGGGACTTCCAAGACAAGTGAGAAGCAGAGACGATTTGCCTTTGCCTTCCTCTGCAGAGTCTTCCTTGATGGTATACCATCCAAGTACTGACTTTGCTGAGGAGGTACTGAACTTCTGAGATCTGACATAATTGGGCTATACCACAGCGCCTTCCCTCCTGGACAGGTTAGCAATTGAAATGGAAATCAATACCTTGCTGAAGGCAAATTCTCACAGCCTACTTAGATGCCAATTGTTTCCAAGGAAATCACAACGAGACACAACAGGAATGATAGTTTTTTGGCACTTTTGATTTGCACGTGTGATACGTTCATGTTGCTGATCATGGCTCCAGATGCCCTTCCGATGTACTCTGTAAGTCTTTGTGGTAATCCCTTTTAATACTCCAGATATAGGCGGGATAGCCTGTCTATCTCTCAATTTGATCCAGCTTTCAAGAGAGCCGTCATGTCAGTATTACATTGCTGATAATGATTTTCTTAAATGATGGATTTTCTTTGATTGATGGGTGTGCTGTACTTGCTTACAGATCATTTCCAAGGGGCATATCATCGGTGAATCTGGCACAGGAATGTCAGGTGCCCGCTTCTGGTGGGAATCTTCCACTGATGGGCCTGAGAGCCAGCGTGGAGTAGTGGTTCAGAGTAGCAGACTTTAATCTGGAGAACTGGGCTTGATTCCCCATTTCTCCACATGAAGCCTGCTGGGTGACCTTGGGCCAGTCACAGTTCTCTCAGAACTCTCTCAGCTCCACCTGCCTCACAAGGACACTGCTGTGGAGAGAGGAAGGGAATGTGATTGTAAGCCAGTTTGAGACTCCAACGAGGAAAGTTTGAAGGAGCTGGGTATGTTTAGCCTGGAGAGGAGGTGACTGAGAGGGGATATGATAGCCATCTTCAAGTACTTGAAGGGGCTGTCATCCAGAGGATGGTGCAGAGTTGTTTTCTGTTGCCCCAGAAGGTTGGACCAGAACCATCGGGTTGAAATTAAATTTGATGTGTTTTCGGCTCAACATGAGGAAGAACTTTCTGACAGAGTGGTTCCTCAGTGGAACAGGCTTCCTCGAGAGGTGGTGGGCTCTCCTCCTTTGGAGGTTTTCAAGCAGGGGCTAGATGGTCATCTGACTGAACAATGCAGATTCTGTGAACTTAGGCAGTTCATGAGAGGGAGGGCAGGAAGGGTTGCCTCAGTGCTTAGTTCTTGTGGCCCTTTCTTACACGCCCAGGGAAATGCTGATTGCCACTTTGGGGTCTGGAAACAATTTTTTCTCCAGGCCAGTTTGGCTGGAGATACTGGAAGTTTTTTGTCATCCTCTGGGCATGGAACAGGGGTCACTGGGGGTGTGGGGGGGAGGTATTTGTGAATTTCCTGCATTGTTCAGGGTGTGGACTAGATGATCCTGGAGGTCCCCTCCAACTCTATGAGACTCCTTAGGGTAAAGAAAAGTGGGGTATAAAAACCAAATCTTCTCTTTTGTTCTTTTTTTAAAATTCCCATGGTTCCAAATTTCTTAGTCCAGTCACAGTTGTCTCAGAGCTCTCTCAGCCCCACCTACCTCACAGGGTGCCTGTTGTGGGGAGAGGAAGGGAAAGGAGATTGTAAGCTGCTCTGAGACTCCTTTGGGTAGAGAAAAGCGTGGTATAAAACTAACTCTTCTAAAACCAACTCTGGCCTCCACCCTCACTCTCTGGACCACCAGGAGAAAGATCGGGATGTGGAAATGATGCTGAGTGATGCCACACCAGGCTGAAAACCCAAAGGTCACATAAGGGCATCAAGGGACACTCTGGTCATCCCCGAATGCCCAGCGTGTCACCTAATGCACTTATATCACACCTGGGTTTTCAGATAGACATGATGCCATGCATCGTCCAATGTAGTTTCTGCCTCTGGACCTGCCCCTAATGCTCCTAGGGATGCTGGCTGGTGACTTGGCATCCCTAGTCTGGCATGAAATTTTCTAGAGCTGGCTGATGGACTGCACATGCTGGGCAAATAATGCCCCAAGAGAATTTTAGTGGTAGACTTACCATGCAGGCGCCCTCCACAAACTTTGTTTTACAGCCAAAGTTGCTTTGCACAGCACTGATTGGCTAGCAACTGTGACTAACAAACTCGATCATTTCAGCTCAGGAACCTGAATATAGGAGGAGGAGGAGGAGATTGGATTTATACCTTCCTTCACTACCTGAAGGAGTCTCAGAGCGGCTTACAATCTCCTTTGCCTTCCCCTCCCCACGACAGACATCCTGTGAGGTAGGTGGGGCCGAGAGAGCTCTCTCGAGAACTGCCCTTGAGAGAACAGCTCTGAAAGAATGTATTACTGACCCAAGGTCACACCAGCAGCTGCATGTGGATGAGTGGGGAATCAAACCCTGTTCTCCCAGATTAGAGTCCACACTGTTAACCACTACACCAAACTGGCTAATTGGGCACCACATTGAGGAGAACCTGCCACTCACATATGTTACACCAGATGGGGAACCCAGACTCAAACTGTGTATTTCATAATGTGGAAAGGGACCCTCTTGCTCCTCATGCTACCCCACATGCCTCCTGTTTCTGTAGACAGCATGGGAGAAAATTATATAGTTTAGCATGTAAACACAACACTCAGAAATGAGTGGCTGCCTGAACTGTTGAGAAGCTCAGATTCCAGCTTCCCAATGCTAACTAAATTTTCCTTCTGGCAATGGGCTTTTCATCTAAAATTGCTGCCTACCCTGTGACTTAGGTTTGCCAGGCATGGATTGGCAACCAGCAGTACACACAGGGGACTGGGGACATGGCGGGCAGCTATCAGTGACAAGGCGAAGTCACATAGTCACTTTGGGGAACATCTAGATGTAACGTCAGTCCTCTCTAGGAATTGCCAGAAACTCTATGGTAAAACCATCATTTCTGGCAATTCCTAGAAAGGACTGAAACCACTTCCAGGTGTTTACCAGAAGTGACATCACACCATCAGTCTGATGGCTATTTTTAAAATGTTTTCTCTCCCCGAATCTGAGCAGTGTCGGGAAATGAGCACTGGGGGTGAGGGATCCCCTGCACCCACTGGGGGACTGACCATGCATGACAACTTTATGTCTTCATTTTTATTCGTTCATTTATTTAACTACATTTTTAGATCGCCTAATCCACACGGGTGTGGGGCTCTAGGCAATGTACAAATTTAAAAACAATAAAACCATACAGTCATTATCAAAAATATGTACTACAGTTGTTAAAAATCAAGACGTGGAATTCTGTAAATCCCCCCCTCCACACCGTCCGGTCTGTGTCACTGGTGTCCCCTCTAAGCTGAGTTAGTGTGAGCTAGCTCACAGTTTTTTAGCCTCCAGCTCACACATTTTTGTCTTGGCTCAGGAAGGATGGCTCCAGAGCAAACTAATGTATGCAGCAGCCAAATCGCTCGCTTACAGCTTTAATGCCAGTAGCTCACAAAGTAGAGTTTACGCTCAAAAGACTCCACAGTTTAGAGCCGGGGTGGCCAAACTGCGGCTCGGGAGCCGCATGCGGCTCTTTCAAACATATTGTGCAGCTCCCAGAAGGACAGCTGGGGAAGCGAAGGGGAGGCATACTTTTTCTCCCTCCCTCCTTCCTATTTGCTTCCTTTGTTTCTCTCACTCTCTTTCTTTCCACCTCTTTCATTCTTTCTTTCCACCCCTTTTGTTTTTATTTCTGGCAGTCTCATTTAATGTTAATAAAAAAGCAAATTTGCATATTTCAAAATAAAAAAAAGGCAGTGTAATATTTGCTCACGTTTTGCGGCTCCCAAACATCTGACATTTATTCTGTGTGACTCTTATGCTGAGCAAGTTTGGCCACCCCTGGTTTACAGGGAGCATTCGCCTCATAAGTGGGTGGGTGGGGGGAGGAATTAGAGATGTCATACTGAGGGCCTATCTTCTCCCGGAGCTAGATTTCTACCCTATGTGAATATATGCAATGAACTTCAATTGACATGGGTTACCGAATCCAGATCTTATTGAATTCTACATTTTTTGCATAAACAGGGCCTTGAATGTATGTAAGCATGATTCTACAAACTGTGCCCATTCACCAGCAGCATGGTATGATCGTAGGGACATGCCGTTTAACCGAGTTAAAACGTCCAGTGTCTATAACAAGAGGCCAAGCATTGCATGACGAAAGGCTCGATATATCTGGACCCACGGGAGAAATATCTGATTTCTTATCTCTTCGCCCAGAGATGCACGTGGCTTTCTGAGCATGCTGTGAGATCTGAAACCTTGTTGAGGGCTTACTGGAATAACGGAAGATGAACAGCCTACAGCAGGCTACAGGTTTAATTCTTCAGTCCAACAGTCTGTTTTTGTGTCTCTTGGCTGAACTTTAATCCCCCGACATGGGTTTGGGGCCAGGACGGCTTCTTATCATGCCTCCCTATGTCCCGTCCTGTTTACCTGGTTCCCTTTACAAGCACCATGTTCGTGTCAACAACAACAAGAAGAACATGGGGGGAAAAAACAGATGACATTGAGAGGATGAGGTTCAGGGAAGGGAGATAAAAACAATGTGGAAACGATGGAGATTCGCAGAGCTTATCAGCCAAAGAGGACACAGGAAGGGGAGAAAAAGTAATCAACGTAAAGCTCTTATCAAAATGTCTCCCAGGAATAGGTTGCTCAAAAACGTGAAATTAAAAAAAAGGGGGGATAAAAAAATCTGTCATTGCTCAGGGAAAAAAAATTATGAGATTACTTTAAGCAATTTCATCTGAGAGAGAGAGATTTCGTACACGGTGAAGGGTGCCAAGGAATTCCAGCCGGTGTCCTAGAAAGAACAAATCTTATCTAAATCTCGATTTGCAGTGAACAAACGTTGTTTCTTTTTATATTCATTTACATTTTTATCAACTGTTTCCGTTCCCGGCTTTTTCTGTTTTTCTAGATTTACTTGTATTTGCACAGCCTGTTCAGATTTTATACACAATTTCAGTAGTATTTATACGTACAGAGCACAGCATTTATACACAAGAGGCAGCCCATGAGGAGTCATGGAGAAGGGAAATCAGTTTTCCTCTCTCTTTCCCTCTTCTACTCTGTCCTCTTTTCCTCCCTTATCCACTCAGCTCTGGCTTTGCCTCCAGCCTCCCTTTCCCCTCCTGGCTACAGTTGCCAATTTCCAGATTGGGCCTGGAGATCTCCCATAATTACAATAGGCCTCTAGACTATAAAGATCAGTTTCCCTGGAGGAAATGGCAGCTCTGGACAGAAGACTCTATGGTATACCATGGTGTCTAGGGGACACAGAAGTCCTAGAGTGACATCTTGTTTCTTCTGAGCTCCCTGCCCAAATTCCTCCCTCCCCCGGGATTCAACCTCAAATCTTCATGAATTTCCAAACCCAGAGTAGGCAACCCTGCTCCTTGCTAAGGCTCACCTCCCATGCCTTTTCCCCTTCCTGCTGCCCACTGGCGTCTTACCAGTTTGTACAGCATTTGGGGTTCCCTTATGGCATCCCAGTGAGCCACAGTGGCTCAGTGGTTAAGACACTGAACTGCAGATCAGAAGGCTGGTAGTACAGCAGTTCAAGACCCAAGTGCCGTGTGATGGAGTGAACTCCCGTCTCTGATCCCAGTGGTCAGGGTCCCCAGTCTGCGTGGCAGCTCATGAAGCCTACGGCTGAGGGAGCACATTGAACGTGGCCACCCCAAAATGGCTTTATTATATAGAGAGATAATCGTACTCAAAATGAAAAATCCCCAAATTCAGTTATACTGTTGCTAAACCATGGGAGGCTTTTCCTCTATTCATTTGGATGCTATAAGGATACGTGCTACTGATAGTAATATAGAAATGAACTCTTTATGTTTTTGCTCTTGTAGGGAATCAGGCCATAATTCTAAAAGACAAAATTCAGGAGTCAAAGGAGATTCTGTACGAGCAATTTCTTTAATTAGCTGAATAATTCCCTTCCAAAATTGCTGGATTAAAGGACATGGCCACCAGCAATGTATATAGTCAGCTAGTTGACCACACTGTTTCCTACAAAGGGGACTGTACTCCTTGTGTATTCGATGTAAGGTTGTAGGAGGAAGATGACATTGTGTTAGTATTTTTATTGGTTGAAAAGGAACAGGAAAAAAAAAACCTGTGATGGAATCGCTGGCGTGTTCCAAATTTTGACCCAACGATTTTCAGAAAGGGGCGTCTGAATACCAACTTGCCATAAATGCTTGATTCTTCTTGGAGAAGTGCTTGGTTAAGCATTGCTTGAGGGGGAACCTGAACAGTTCTGTTGCCAACAAGTCCTCCTGAAGTTGGATCTCAGTCTCTCCAAAATGGGCATTCACTGTACTCGCCACCAATGCCCCCTCTAAGCTGTGGAGTCTTGTGAGCAAAAACTCTACTTTGGCTGAGGACAGATTGGCAATCTGGAGCAGGAGGAATCCGGAGGCAAAAGCTGCGGGGGGGGGGGGGGAATTCCCCGGGGCTGGCCGTTCACACTGGCCAGTGTATTGGACAAGCCTGCTGTTACGGAGTGTTCAGACTGCTGCGGAGCGGCCCCGGGTGGGCCGGCCTCCGCAGCTTGTGGCAGGGCTGTTTCGGCAATGTGCGTATGACATGCGAGCATGTGCACATGAGCGCATGAGCGCTCATGCGCAAATTGCCGAAACAGCACATTCACACAGCTGCTTCCGCTTGAATCCTGCCTTCTTCCAGTTCACACTGCCTGAAAGCGGGAGGCATGCAGAAGACGGCCCCTGGACACCAGTTTCTCCCGGTGTCCTCCTAAAGCGAAAGGAAACGGGCTGCAAAATGCGTAAGTGCGCAAGGGAGCCGAGGGACAGCTGTGGGTGTCTGAACGGGCTCCATTCCCCCGCTTCCCAAGTGGAGCTCTCCCGGGGCAGATTGCCAGTCTGTCCTCGGCCTGAGCTACTGGCATTAAAGTTGTGAGTGGGCGATCTGGCTGCTGCATAGATTAGTTTGCTCTGGAGCCACCCTTCCTGAGCTAAGACGAAAAAGTGTGAGTCAGAGGCTAAAAAACTGTGAGCTAGCTCACACTAACTCAGCTTAGAGGGAAGAAGAAGAAGAAGAGATTGGATTTATACCCCGCCGTTCACTCACTTGGAGTCTCAGAGCGGCTTACAAACTCCTTTTCCCTTCCCCTCCCCACAACAGACACCCTGTGAGGTAGGTGGGGCTGAGAGAGCTCTTTCCCAAGCTGTCCTTGAGAGAACAGCTGGCACAGAGCTATGGCTTGCCCAAGGTCATCCAGCCAGGTGCAAGCGGAGGAGTGGGGAATCAAACCCGGTTCTCCCAGATTAGAGTCCGCGCACTTAACCACTACAACAACACTGTGTCGCCACCCACCCAGCTGGTTCCCTGGAGCGTGAACACTGTGGTAGGTGTTTCCTTAGTATTCAATACCTCATGAATATTTCAGGATAATAAATGTCAGATTAAATGCTTAACGATCTTGTTTACACTTAAAAGACCTTGAGAAGGAACCGTTAAAAATGGAGCTATTCCCCAACCTGGAGCTGGCAATCCTACTGCTGAATCAGACCAGCTGTCCCTCTAGTCCAGCATCTTGTTCCCACTCAGTGGCCAACCTGGAGGGCCAACACACAGGACATAGAGGCCAAGGCCTTTCTCTGATGTTGCATCCTGCTCCTGGTATTCAGGGGTCTGATGCCTCTGAAAATGGAGGTGCCCTTTGGTAACTGTGGCTAGCAGCTGCTGATGGGCCCCTCTTCCTCAAATCTGTGTTCAGAGCCATCTATGCTTATGGTCATGACTATGTCCATATATGCTAGTAGCCCGAACTACATCCCCTGGCAGTGAATTCCACAATTTAATTACTAGCTGAGTAAAGAAGTACTTCCTTTTGTCTTTCCTGAATCTGTTGCCATCAACTTCATTGGGTGCCTCCAAGTTCTAGAATCATGGGAGTAAACATCCTTACTGTTTACTCCCTGCTCCTTATGCATAATTGCAGAAACCTCTATCATGTCCCCCCATAGTCACCTTAAAAAGAAAAGAAAAGCACCAGCCATTTAAGGCTTTCTTCATAGTGCTCCACCCCTTAACCCTCTGATTCTTTCTAGTGACTCGTAGAGTCATAGAACCACAGAGTCGGAAGGGGCCATACAGGCCATCTAGTCCAACCCCCTGCTCAGCGCAGGATCAGCCTAGAGCATCCCTGACAAGGGTTTGTCCAGCCACTCGCTGCTTCAAGACTGCCAGTACTGAGGGGGAGCTCACCACCTCCCGAGGAAGCTGATTCCACTGTTGCACAACTCTTACAGTAAAAAAGTTTTCCCTAATATCTAGCCGGTACCTTCCCACCCTTAATTTAAACCTATTATTGCGAGTCCTCTCCTCTGCTGCCAACAGGATGGATACATACCTATGACTGGGCCACAGGGAAGCTGGAACCTTGCGGTCTGAAACTAGCGTTGTTACAGGGACTTTGATTTCTCTCCCCCCACCCCCCCAAAATCCCCCTTTTTTAGATATTATCACTAATTCCTCTTTTTTTTCTCTTTTAAAAGAGGAATTTCTCTTTCATTTCTCTTTGAAGATAAATTAGTGCACTCTTTGGTAACTTCAGCCCTTGTAGTTGTCTTATGTGACACACCGCAGGGTGGTGTTCTAAAAGAAAGATAGGAAGATGTTGCCTAGACAAAGGTACCCGAAACAATCCAGAACTATCTGTGCTCAGCCATGTAGCCCCCTTCAGACACAGAAAGGAATAGCGGATTGAAAATCAGTCTCTGATTCATAGGCAGAAGGAAGCATTCGGTTGGAAACTTCCACGGTCCGGTGCTGCAACAGACTATAAGTACCCCGTGTCCCAAGTTGGTAAAAGCAAATTCGAAGTCTGCATTCAGAAACAGTCACCCACTGCCAGACTCACCACGATGGTGTGTTCGGGGTAGTCTGGAAGAGGTGTTTCAGAATCATTTCCAAGTGGTTCAATTTCAGCATTAAGGGAGTTTCTGATGTAAAGAGTGTACAAATCCACGATCCCTAATCTCTATTGTCCTCGGCCTTAAGGATGTCCAGCTAGCCTCAACCAGGGCCAGGGCTTTTTCTGCCCTGGCCCCAACCTGGTGGAACAAGCTCCCACTTGAGATCAGGGCTCTGTGGGATTTGTTACAATTCCATGGGGCCTGCAAAACAGAGCTGTTCCGCCGGGCTTTTGATTGAGGCAACGGACATCCAAACTCCATCTCTGGCCTCCCCTACTGAAATCGCTGGCTTCTGATCAGTCTAAACTGAGCATAGCATCGAGACTTTTGCGGTGATCGTTGTTTTTATCATTTCTCACTGCAAGTCCTCATGGGCTGGGGGTGCAAAGGAAAACCCACAAGGACAGACTGGAGAGCCAGCGGTGCAGCACTGGGCAGAAGTTCCTATGCTGCTTTACTGCTGTAGACAAAATTGTTCTGCCATGCTGAAGCCACAATCAGAGAAGCTCTGTCCACTCCCTCGAGCAGTCTCTTGTTCCCTCCCTTTCACTAGTTGCTCACAGGCGGCATAAGAGCCATGGATGGGCCACCCCCGCCCCCAAGCCTTATGTTTGACACCCCTGCTGTAAGGAATGCCATCTTCTTTTATTTGCCAACAAGCATTTTTGTTCATGTGGGGAGAGGACGCTTGATATGCCCCAGGACTGTCTCCAAGTGGGCCTGTTTTGCTTCCCTACTGAAAGGGTACTTGCCCATCAAGTGGGACCAGGAAGGGAGGCCAGAGCAGTGCAGGATGAAGCCTGGAAAAACAGCAAGTATGACATTTTGCTGCTATAAGAACTGAACCTCGAATCCGGGAATGAAAAGTTTGGGAACTCTGCCAATGGATGATTGTCCCTTCTCCCCCGACCAGTTTTACTTTCAGATGATCAGTTTAAGGAAAACGGGAAACTGTAAAGATAAGTCATGCTAATGAACTTCCCACCCTCCCCACCCGGAGCAGCCACAGAGAAGCTGTGCTCAAATTTTAATTAGCCTCCCATTGGCATGTATATCATCCATAATATCTCACGCTGTGTGGAGACCCCAGCAGGAAGTCTAGTTTGGGGGGAAGTGGCGCAGTCTTAGCTTGAGCTGTCCTACATTCGGGGTGGTTTCGGCATTAAGTCGAGAGAATCTAGAGCTGTTGGTACAGATGTTTCATTTTGATTTCTTCTCCCTTCCTTCCCAGGGTCTCATTTTTAGGTTTTTAAGGATTTTGTTTCAGTCGTTACTTTAGAAGTTTAAGGCTTTCCACAGAACTTAAGGGTATCCAATGAAGCTGATGGGCAGTAGGTTCAGGATGGATGAAATTAAATACTACTTTGCACCGAGAGTGATTACAACATGGAATTGACTGCTGGAGGATGTAGTGGTGGCAACAGGTATAAAAAGATTCAGAGGAAATTAGATTCCTGGAGGATAAGTCTAGCAATGCCTACTAGTCATAGTAACTCAGGGGAACCTACATATTCAGATGCAGTTAACTTCTGTATCCTGGAGCCAGGAGGCAACCTCAGGGGAAGGCCTCTATCTCTATGCCCAGTCGCTGGCCATTCAGAGGAACTGGTTGGCCACTATGTGAGACAGGAGGTTGGACTGGATAGACCACTGGTCTGATCCAGTGGGGCTCTTCTTATCTTGGTCTTATAATTATTTTGATTTTTTTAAAAAATAATCTGGTTCCAATGTGGAAAATGAAAAATAAAAGCCCTGTGCGATTTCTGAAATATAGTTAGTGCTTGCAATTTCTTGCTCTCGAACTGCAAGGTTGGCAGCACCCTTTAGGTAGTTAAAAATCCCTATAAAGTTTCATTACCTTGAAGCTCCCTCCAGCTCTTTAGGCCAGCATACGGTCAGAAATGGCTGCCTTCCCAGAGAAGAGGTCAACATCCTCTCAGGGACTCAACACTCAAAGAAAAAGAGCTTCCTTCTGGCTGCTAGGAGTTTCTGTCATATCTGTTTCTCCTCCCTCTGACCCCAGTCAGGCCAGGTCAAGGAAGCTTTTCCTGGAAATCTCCAGGATTTGCTTCCTTGAGATTATCCCTGGAGTCTCCCTAGTCTTAAATCCTCTAAACCTCTGTTCCCTCCTTGGAGAAGGGGGAGAGCTTGACCCCCTTCATTATGTCTCCTGATAGATCTGTTAGCATTTGAATGATGGCAGACTGAGGTACATCTGAAGAGCCATTGAAATGACTTCCGCCTTCCCAGCCCGGCCCTTGTGTGTATGATTTTGGTATTTTTATATGAGGCATAATTGGGCCCTTATAAGTTTTTTTTAATTGTTTACTAGTAAATACATGCATTTTTATATTGTATACATTAAGTTTTAAATGTTGGCCCTCTACTCTGTTTGACTTACCTCTTTAGGTTCTCGATCCTAGGTTTCAGGGTTAAGTGTGTTCCCCTTTTTTGTCCCTAGAATGGAGATTCAAACCAGGGTTTCCCAGCTCTTAATCTGAAACGCTGACGCACTAATCCCCTATGATGGCTCTCTTTTTAATCTCAACAGCAATTGTGAGAGTAAGGTTGTCAGAAATGTCCTGTGACATATTTCTTCCCCCTGAAAAAGTTTCCCTTTGTCATTTACAGCTAATGAGAAAAAGACTCTGAATTATTCCTTACGCATCATTTTCAAAGATGCAAGTGACAAATCCTACTGAATTCAATTAAATCAAGGCAGCAGGTCCACCATTCTTAATTATAAACCTTTCCTGAGCCAGTCTGAAAAATTCCACGTTAGAAAAAAAAAAAGCCACAAATACGCAATGCCTCTGACTCACGCAATAACCCCGTCAATCCTATAACAACTCAATTTTTGTAAACAAAAGCCTAACTTTGGGAGTTCGTGGCAGGAGATTCTAAACTCTTGATCTTAAAAGAGTGTTTTCTAGTCTTCGTGGCTATTCAGCGCAGGAGGAGAACAAAGAGCGTTTCAAGAAAGTAATTTTCAAAGCCAGATTGAAAACCGACTCTGAGGTTCAGCACAGCCATAACAGGAAACCTTTGTTTATTTGACCGTGGTTAGTTTGTGAAACCAGGATTGGCTCACCGACTCTCACTCAGCTCCTGGTCTGCCTCAACAAACTCTGCTTTCATTGCATTTGATTTCTCCCCACAGATACTCAGCTGGTATCCCAGCTTGCCTCCTGATGATGGAGACACCCGAGGAAAGGGTGGGATTAAGCCAGGATGTTCCTCTGTTCATCCATCACACAAAATCAAAGTAAAGACTAAAGCTCAGTTCAGAGATTGCGCAAACCGTGGTGAGTTGAGTGATACCTTTCTAAATCCACTGAATTCAACTGTTCAGAAGACTGAAGAACAGCTATGGTCAAGGCAGTTGCCTGAATTAAGACTGCTCTGTTAACTAAGGCTAGTAACGGTCCATCAAAGCAAGGTCTGAAGACAGGATACACAAGGCAGGAACGCACAGGAATGGAGCTCCGGCTGGCTTCTGAGTTGGCCACATCTACAGGCCCCCCCTTGGGTTCCCTAGGCGCCTCGCAAACCACAGGGTGCCTGGGGAAGCCAAGCCAATCCATGGAGAAGAAGAGAGAAGAGATTGGATTTATATCCCGCCCTTCACTCACTTAAGAGTCTCAGAGCGGCTTACAAACTCCTTTCCCTTCCCCTCCCCACAACAGACACCCTGGGAGGTAGGTGGGGCTGAGAGAACTCTTTCCCAAGCTGTCCTTGATAGAACAGCTGGTACAGAGCTATGGCTTGCCCAAGGTCATCCAGCAAGTGCAAGTGGAGGAGTGGGGAATCAAACCTGGGTCTCCCAGATTAGAGTCCGCGCACTTAACCACTACACCAACTGCCTTCCCCAGGCAGCAGGGCACCTGGGGAAGCCGATTTAGAAACTGCCTTCCTTCCCTCGGGTTCCCCATGCGCCCTGCAAGCCGCAGGGAACCTGGGGAAGCTGATCCTGGGAGGGAGCTGCGTGGTCAGGGGTGTGGCCTAATATGCTAATGAGTTTCTGCTGTTGGGTGTGGCCTATTATGCTAATGCATTTCTGCTGTTGGGTGTGGCCTATTATGCTAATGAGTTCCTTCTGGGCCTTTTCTACATAAAGAGCCCTGTTAACGACAATTATCTATGCTTTGGTGTGATACCTGAATGCAGAAATCCTGGTCTAACCCTGGTAAGTCGTCGTTTGTTCTTTGGTGAAGCCATCCCAGGCAGAGGGGAAAGGGAAATGAAGCCAGCATTACTGGAGGCATACCTGGAATTGAGCAACTGTCTGTGATCGAGTTTTTGGTTCCGCAAACGAATTCTAGTTAACTAAACCATGGTTTCGCAGGATGTCTGAACTGAGCCTTGGATGGCAAGGAGATCAAATCAGCCAATCCTAATGGAAATCAACCCTGACTGTTCCCTGGAGAGCCAGTTTGGTGTAGTGGTTAAGTGCGCCGACTCTAATCTGGGAGAACCGGGTTTGATTCCCCACTCCTCCACTTGCACCTGGCTGGATGACCTTGGGCAAGCCATAGCTCTGTACCAGCTGTTCTCTCAAGGACAGTTGTCTCAGAGCTCTCTCAGCCCTACCTACCTCACAGGGTGCCTGTTGTGGGGAGGGGAAGGGAAAGGAGTTTGTAAGCCGCTCTGAGACTCCAAGTGAGTGCAGGGCGGGATATAAATCCAACCTCTTCTTCTTCTTCTCCTCCTCCCTGGAAGGCCAGATAACTGAAGCTGAGGCTCAAATACTTTGGCCACCCAATGAGAAGGGAGCACTCACTGGAGAAGACCCTGATGCTGGGAAAGACTGAAGGTCAAAGAAAAAGGGGACGGCAAAGGATGAGATGGTTGGACAGTGTTATGGATGCAGCGAACATGAAATTGAACAAACTCCAGAAGATGGTGGAAGACAGGAGGACTTGGCGTGATGTGGTCCATGGGATCACGAAGCGTTGGACTCGACTGTGCAACTGGACAACGGTAACCAAGCACTGGGCAGCAGGAAACTAGAGGCAGGGCCTCAGTCTGAGAAGAGGTGTCAGGAGTCTGTCTCTCCTGGCAGGAACCCAACAAGACAGTGGTGGCAGCATACCCTAGTGGAAGGAGGTGGAATAGCACCTTGCCGGAATTGGCACAAGCCAAGGAGGGGGCTGGCAGAACAGGGTCTGTAAATTAGAGCAGGCCTGTTCCACCACAAATGTCAATGAACATGTGAAAGTCTTTGTAAGCTATGTTGAAACAGTTGGGAAAAAAGAGAGACATTGCTGGAAAAGTTTGTGAAAAATAGCGAGTTGTTTCAGTTCGATCCTAAGCATAAATCATGGCAGTCTGAAAGTAGATTGTACGTTCATTAACACATGTAGATTATTTTAGCCCAAGTATTTCATAACATTTTAATGAACCGCAGCCGGTAGCCTTCCACAAACCACCGTCTTGCAGCCAAGCCTGCCCTTGAAACTTAATAGTTTCAAGAATAAACATGCGATTAATACACATGCCGTAACCTAACCTGAGTGTCTGAGATCATAGGGGGATAAAGTCCAACTAAATAAGAATTTATTTTTGCAGTTTATTAGGCAGGATGGATTATTACTTCCTTCTCTGTGTTAATGCAGCCATTAGCCAGACTCTTTTTTTTCAAAAATAGGGTTTGTTCCTACCGGTGATAACGAGAGAAGTCATTTTGCAATGGTATATCCAGTAATTGTGTGTACAGGAATGCTTTGGGGGTAAATTTTGCCCTTGAATGCACACACATGGTGCCATTTAAAAGAGCCATATGGATGTCCAAAGGCAGGAATTAACCTGTGGTGGGAAAGAAAAGGATACTGGGAAGCAAAAAATGGCAAGTCAGGTTGGGTGTAGACTCTTTGTGTCACAGTTATGAGCAGGGGTCATTTCGTAGGAAAAGAGGTGCAGGAGCTCATTAGCATAGCTCATTAGCATAACTCATTTGCATAAGCCACACCCCCTAACATACCAGAAGTGTGTCAGAAGGCAACACCCACCCCTCAGGCTCCACTCCACAGGTGAGTGAAACTGACCTGCTCTTCCTCCATTCCCTTCCCCATCCAATACTTTGTGCAATGAAAATAAGCATAAAGAACACACCCTCATTCTCTTCCTGCTCCCTTGAAACCACCAGGTTTCAAGTAGACTTGAGATACCCAGGACATGTGCATCACCCATCCTTTTCCCTTCCCCTCCCCACAACAAGACACCCTGTGAGGTAGGTGGGGCTGAGAGAGGTCTTTTGAGAACTGCTCATGAAAGAACAGCTCTGAGAGAACTTGTGACTGGCCCAAGGTCACACCAGCAGCTGCATGTGGAGGAGTGGGGAATCAAACCCGGTTCTCCCAGATAAGAGTCCAACTCCTGACCACTACACCAAACTGATGAGGTGAAAGCTGCTGAAGGGTTGGTAAAATTTCTCCAGTACTTATGTGCCATGTGCCCAGATAAAAAATGGTATACTTAGAAAATTTATATGCCACCTGGAGCAAGTCTCTGGAAAAGCAGCACACAGTCATAAAAGGAACAATGATAAAATTATCAATATTAAAACAAAACATTAAAAATAATAAAGACCCTAACAGGGCTTACCCCGGGGCGCTGCACCTCTGCACTGCTTGGGGAAGCCGAGGAGGGGGTGGGGCTTGGTCATGTGCCCGCCCCCTGGGCTCCTCACTCCTGGAGCTGCGCTCCTGGGCGCTCCTGCTCCAACGGAACCCTGGTTATGAGTGAGCACATGCACCCATGCACACACATTTATTTGCAGCAAGAGGAGACTATGGACAGGGCCACCAATAGGAGGGAACTGGGTGGACAAAATTTTGGCCCTCCAAGTCATCTGGAGGGCCCTTGAAGTCAGCCTTATGCGGCATCCAGCCGAACGTCTTTCCCTTTATTTTTAATTTGCAGTTCTGACTGCAGCCACTAGAGGCACAGGGAAGCCTGAACACAGTAAAAGGCACTTTGCTATCGGCTAGACTTGCCTTTCTCAAAGATTGGAGCAAGTTTGCCTAACAGATCATGTTAACATGATCACCAACCAAGCCAGGACCTGTGCAAGATGGCTGCTACAGAATTGTCAGCCTGTAGCCTGCTAACAACCTAGCCTTTCTTTCGTCCTTTCCTTGCATTCAGCTCAGCCAGATCTTCAAAAGCATTTCTCATTCATTTCTAGGGTTGCCAGGTCCCTACCTGCTGCTGGCAGGGGGACGGAGCTTTCTTTCTGGGATTTTCTGGTGTGCGCACATAGCATGCGCTCCATGATGACATCACCCGGATGTGACGTCATTATGCTAG
This sequence comes from Lepidodactylus listeri, assembly GCA_029233225.1. NCBI lineage: Eukaryota > Metazoa > Chordata > Lepidosauria > Squamata > Gekkonidae > Lepidodactylus > Lepidodactylus listeri. The sequence continues at coordinate 178,427,851 of JARCFY010000001.1, read as the reverse complement.
GCATGTCGACAGGCATGCTCTAGTATTTGGCCAGAAATGCTATGGTACCACAGAGTTTTTAGGCTGAGTGCTAGAGCATCCACCCAGCAACGTGCCCAGCGTGATTACGTCACCTCTAGGAATGACGAACCCGGCGTGATGATGTCACCTTACAAAGGAATTTCAAAGGGAGATCAGAAAGAGGGACTGCTGAATTGCAACTGACCATGAAGCTCAAGGCTGTGCATCCACCTGGATTGACTTGAGACCTAGGTTTCCTTTCTCATTACCAAAGCTAATTTCTCCATGCCTATTTGTTGTTGTTGTTCAGGTGCACAGTCAAGTCTGACTCTTCACGACCCCATGGACCACATTATGCCAGGCCCTCCTGTCCTCCGGAGTTTGCTTAGTTTCATGTCCGTTGCATCAATAGGGCTGTCTAACCATCTCATCCTTTGCCGTCCCCTTCTCCTTTGACCTTCCATCTTTCCCAGCATCAGGGTCTTCTCCAGGGAGTGCTCCCTTCTTCTCATTTGGTGGCCAAAGTATTGGAGCTTCAGCTTCAGGATCTGGCCTTCCAGGGAACAGTCAGGGTTGATTTCCTTTAGGATTGCCTATTACCCCTCTGCATATCTCTCCTAAATCCAACCACACCTACTATTGTTATTTATCTGCTGTTGTCATTTGCCTGCTAATGTCATTTGGCATCTGAAATCCCTCCACTTTCCAATAAACAGGACAGATGGACTCACACTCTAGCTGTATCTGAAGAAGTGAGCAGCGACTCTCGAAAGCTCCTCCCCTGCCACTAATTTTGTTAGTCTTGAAGGTGATCCTGGACTCTTGCTCTTTTCTACGGCTACAGACATACTAACACGGCTACCCATCTTGATCTGTCTTCATAATCCCATTGTACATGAAGAAGCAGCCATTTCAGAAACGAGGCCATTTAGTCAGGGAGTCTAAATACGGATTACAGAGCCTAATTTTAAAAAGAAGACTTGTTTAAAATAAAAAATTAAGAATGTCAAACGGGGACACTTGAAGAAGACATATGAGCTCGGGGTGAGGGTGGGGGTTCCAAAAGAATGAAACAGCAGATTTTCAGATATCTCTGAAACAGATTCCCAGTCACTTCCTGTAACAGAAGCCCCAAGATTCGTATGATTTTTGTAATCTTAACTTTTGTGGCTCCTCTGAGATTCATTCCGCTTTTCTATTCCTTTGTACAGTCTGCTATTCACAAACCAAGCTGTGATCACAAACCTAATATTTGGAACCCTCCTGGCTCTGAGGAAACTCTGGTCGAGAGTTTAACTCTGACTCCCGGAGATGTTAAAGCCAAAGAAACAGGAATCTAAGTAAACCCCACAGTCACACATACTAATGTTTGGAAATAAATGCAAAATGTAGACTTTGGATCTCAGAGGACCCAGAACAAATCTGGCTATAACTCTTGGAACATCCAGAGCTAATAGTCAAGGAGACCAAAAGTTCATTCATTACTAGTCCCAAGAAGCGCCTTTTCCAGTTCTGGGTATATGGGATGTCATGTAATGATAGATTTTGCAATTTAGAGACATTGTCTTCTATTTTACAGTATTATGGGATTAATAATCTGTGGACTTGCCCTAAAATCACATAGCCATATCTTGTTCCAGCACAAGACTTCAAAACTGCTCCATAAAATGTTTTAGTTGTTCCATTTTAAGGGTGTTTTAAGCCATTCCTGTCGAGTTTTATATTTGTGGATCCAGAAATATGACATCCTGTCATAGACTGGGAGAGAAGGTGGCATGGTATAGCCTAACCTCATCAGATCTTGGGATCTAAGCAGGGTAGGTACTTGGATTGGGAGACCACCAAGGAAGAGTCTGCAGAGGAAGGCAATGGCCAACCACCTCCACTTCTCACTTGCCTTGAAAGCCCCTTGCTGGGGTCACCATAAATTGCAAGGTAAGCTGGGCTGGTACTTGGATGGGGGAGGCCACCAAGGAAGGCTCTGCAAAGAAAGGCAATGGCCAACCACCTCTGCTTCTCACTTGAAGAAGAAGAGGAAGAGATTGGATTTATATCCCGCCCTTCACTCACTTGGAGTCTCAGAGCGGCTTACAAACTCCTTTCCCTTCTCCTCCTCACAACAGGCACCCTGTGAGGTGGGTGGGGCTGAGAGAGCTCTGAGAGAACTGTCCTTGAGAGAACAGCTGGTACAGAGCTGTGGCTTGCCCAAGGTCATCCAGCAGTGGAGCAAGTGGAGGAGTGGGGAATCAAACCCGGTTCTCTGGGATTAGAGTCTGCACACTTAACCACTACACCAAACTGGCTCTTGCCTTGAAAGCCCCTTTGCTGTAGGTCAGTTGTGACTTGACAGCACTTATATACATAATACATTGAATTTCCTTTTCATCGCCAGATGCTCCCTCTCCTGGTATAAAGAAGCTGGAGCAAAGTGTCAGGACAGCACACTGAGGCATCAGTGACCTTCCATCACCCTAAATATTAATTTAAAAGATTCCTGCTAGATCAAGCCAAGAATGCAGCAATGGACAGCCAGATACCTCCAGGAAACACATAGGGCAGAAAGACAACAGTCCTCCAGTAGTTTGCAGTCAGAGGCATATAGCTTGGAAATAGGGAATGTTCCCAAATTCCTCCTCCGATCTCACATTCTGGCGCAAGGGGAGGAGAGCTTCCTGCCATCCTCCCTGTGCTGTTTTTGGAACCCAAAACGTCCCCATAACACCACAGCTGTTTCGGCTTCTGAAAACTGTGTGTGTAGGAAAGAAAGCAAAAGCCCATCCTTGCTCCCATGTCATGGTTTCAGTCCAAATTGGCCCCCTGCTAGGCGTTTACACAGGACTCTTAGTGGCAATATGGCTGCCAGTTGCAACCAGCAATTTGTGTGAAGTGTAACATGTAGTTTGCCCCTCAGTCGGGAAAAGTAAAGGGAGGGAAAAGAGAAGTTCTGAGGGACAGGGAGGGGCCACAGAAATCACTGTCAGAATTAAACTCACAGTAGACATAAGGAAAAGGAATAAGTTTGCGGCAACTGGCAGGATAGTTGTTGACAGGGATGTGGGGGGGGGGGAGAGGGGCTACAACACTGGCTGTGGTACCACATCACTTCTGTTTAACTCCCCCCCCCCCCCAGAAGTGACATAGATAGATCTAGAAAAGAGCAAGAGTCCAGTAGCACCATAAAGACTAACAAAATATGTGGCAGGGCATGAGCTTTCGTGAGTCCCTGCTCACTTTTTCACATACAGAAGTAGAAGTAGGTAGGTCTAGGAAGTGCTGGAAACTCTAAGGCAAAACCATAGAAGTTCTAGCAGTTCCTAAAACTACCCTACGTTACTTCCCTTCTTATTTTTTAACCAGAAATGATGTAGCACTGCATGTGATGACATGGGCTTTTAATTTCCCCCCCTATTGTTACCACTCACAGTGGTGGTTAGCAACAGGACTAGGAGCAGGGCATCTCCCACCCCAACCGGGAGAATGGGACTCCTAGAGAAACATCAGGAGTGGAGGCAGCAACGTGTGGAGCGAGAGCAGGGTTGTTTGAAAGAGGTTTCCACCTATTTCTGCACCACTTGCCACCACTGCTGTGGGAGGGTCACATTTTTTGCTCCCCCATGATGATGTAACCAATGACTGTCTCCAAAAACCTTGCAGCTGAGTAGGGGTGTGTGTGTGTGGAACCCAAGTCTCCACAGCCAAAGCACACCACCAGTTTGGTGTAGTGGTTAAGAGCACGGAGTCTAATCTGGGAGAACCGGGTTTGATTCCCGGCTCCTCTACATGCAGCTGCTGGAGTGACCTTGGGTGAGTCACAAGTTCTTTTAGAGCTGTTCTCTCAAGAGCAGTCCTTGGAAGAGATCTCTGAGCCCTACCTACCTCACAGGGTGTCTGTTGTGGGGAGAAGAAGGAAAGGAGATTGTCAGCCGCTCTGAGACTCCAAGTGAAGGGCGGGGTATAAAATCCAATCTCCTCCTCCTCCTCCTCCTCCTCCTCCTCCACAACGATGGCTTTCATTCTAATGGCAGAATGTAAATCAAGTGCATTGGTCCTTTGGTCTGTACTATATACATGTGGGGAAAAAGTTTTTAAAGAATCCAGAGCTCTTCCCCCCCCCAAAAAAGAACCAGCCTCTCTGCCCTACATACATTCCCATTTGAGTGATGACATTCCAGTGGCCTAAATTCCCACCCACCCCCTGCTGCTTATTGTCTCCTCAGCTGCGGATTCTATTTTCCCTTCACTTCCTGTTCTACATTGTTGTTCTACTAGAGTTGCTGCACACGTTCGGTCCTCCAGAGATGCATCATCCACCACAGATACGATCCCACAGTATCCGCGCCACAAACTTTGCAGCAACAGGACAAGCGAGGGGTCTTTTGGTACACTTCTACTCGTACAGTTCTCTTCAGGGACTGCCTCATTTCCTGTATTTGTACGACACTTGTGCCTGGGGTCCTCACGGGGGTCCTCGGGTGTTCCCACAATAACGAAACTGTTTATTAGATCTGTTATGCAAACATTAGGAACATTGCCACGATGATCATAAACACCCACATCTCGGCAATAATTCACAATGCTCGGCGTTCTCCAAAGACACTCTTAAAATAATGGCGGGAGCATTATGTGCTTCTAAAAAGCAGATGTTACCCTCTCGCAGGCGCCAGTCGTTTTGAATTGGCAATCCTGCAGGGCAACAGGGAAGCTTGCCCAATGGAAGGGGGTGGATCTGTAACCAGGGGGAAGCCGATCAATCTGATTTCCCACTCAGAGCAGCCTTTTGCCCACACCTAAGGTTTTGTTTTTAAAGCTGGATTTTTAGTTTATGACATGGAAGCTTCCATTTACAGCTCCCCCCCCCCCCCCCCCCAAATCATTCTCCATTGGTGACTATGCATTCTGACTATGGCTGTGTGCTTAAAGACGGAAGGGAGGATAAAACAGGGATGACGAGGTTGTCAGATTTTTTTTAAAAAACACTGGACACACGAGGTTTGGTTCTGCCTCGTCCCAGTGCAAAATGGGCAGAACATGCTGTTTGCACTGGGAGGAACACCCAACCCAAGCCTAAAGCAGCAGCAGCTATTTGAGCCTGGGCTTGGTGAGCACCAGGGCTTTTTTTGTAGAAAAAGCCCGGCAGGAACGCGTTAGCATAATAGGCCACACCCAACAGCAGAAACTCATTAGCATATTAGGCCACACCTCTGACAGCACAGCTTATTATCATATTAGACCACACCCCCATGTTACCAGAAGAGTGGTCATCCAGCCACACCCACCTTTTGCTTCTTATTCTGTTTACCTTGTTTGTTGTCAAAACCCGGGGCTTTTCTTGTAGCAGGAATTAATTTGCATGTTAGGCCACATACCCCTAATGTAGCCAATCCTAATGAGTTTCTGCTGTTGGGTGTGGCCTATTCTGCTAATGAGGTCCTGCTGGGTGTGGCCAGCTCAGGAGCCAGCCGGAACTCCGTTCCTGTGCGTTCCTGCCCCAAAAATAGCCCTGGTGAGCACAAGGACGTAAGAGAAGCCATGTTGGCCCATCCAGTCCAACACTCTGTGTCACACAGTGGCCAAAACCCAAGTGCCACCAGGTGGTCCACCAGCAGGGCCAGAATTCCTCCCACTGTTGCCCCCCCCCAAGCACCAAGAAGACAGAGCATCACTGCCCCAGACAGAGTGTTCTATCTATACCTTAAAGCTAACAGCCAATGATGGACCTCTGCTCCATATGTTTATCCAATCTCCTGTTGAAGCTGTCTATGCTTTTAGCTGCCACCACTCCATATGGTTTGAGACATGATGCTGGAAAAGATAGACCACTGTGCTGATCCAGCAGGGGTCTCCTTAAGTTCTCATGATGTCCGTGTGCTCACTGTAATGTGAGCAGGGCTAAGGTAAAGCAGCAGAGGGTGTGGCTCAGTGGTAGAGCATCTGCTTGGCATTTTGAAGGCCCCAGATTCAATCCCCAGCAACTCCTGTTAAAAGAAAAGACCTCTGCTGGAGACCCTGGAGCGCCGCTGCCAGTTTGAATAGACAATAACAATACTGACCTTGATGGACCAAGGGTCTGATTCTGTATAAGGTAGTGGTCAGGAGTGCAGACTCTGATCTGGGAAAACCGGGTGTGATCCCCCACTTCTCCGCATGCAGCTGCTGGTGGACCTTGGGTCAGTCATGGCTCTCTCAGAGTTGTTCTCTCAAGAGCAGTTCTCGAAAGGGTGTCTTTTGTGGGGAGGGTAAGGGAAAGGAGATTGTAAGCCACTCTGAGACTCCTCTGGGTACTGAAGGGCGGAATATAAATCCAATCTCCTCTTCTTCTCTCAGTGGTAGAACACATGTGTGCTGCATGAAGAAGGTCCCTTCTGCATGAAAAGAAGTACTTTTCTCCCTTTCTCACAATACAAGAACTCATGGGCACTCAAATGAAAATTGCTGAGCAGTCGGGTTAGAACAGAGAAAAGGAAGTACTTCTTCACCCAAAGAGTGATTAACGCGTGGAATTCACTGCCGCAGGAGGTGGCGGCGGCTACATATGGACGGCTTCAAGAGGGAACTGGATAAACATATGGAGCAGAGGTCCATCAGTGGCTATGAGCCACAAGGTAATAGATAGGAACTCTCGGTCTGGACCAAGTGATGCTCTGTGCTCTGTATTCTTGGTGCTTGGGGGGGGGGACAGTGGGAGGGCTTCTAGTGTCTTGGCCCCACTGCTGGACCTCCTGATGGCACCTGGCGTTTTCGGCCACTGTATGACAGAGTGTTGGACTGGATGGGCTATTGGCCTGATCCAACTTTGGCTTCTCTTATGTTCTTATGCCCCAGATTCAATCACACATGAAGTGACATGCTGTCCTGACCTGGATAGCCCAGGCTAGCCTGATCTCAGATTTTGAAAGCTAAGCAGGGTTGGCCTTGGCTAATATTTAGAAGTCCAACCTCCAAGGAATACCAGGGTTGTGATGCAGAGGCAACCCACCTCTGAAAGTCTCTTGCCTTAAAAAACAAGTCTAGCTCACCACCTAGTGGTGTATAACAGTAAAAGAGTCAGAACTTTTGGTTGCCAGACAATCTTAGGATCTCCTAGATATACTACATGTAATGCCTAATAATGGTGATGGTGATGGTATTGATGCTGCTGCTGATAATAATAGTAATAGTAATAATAGTAATAGTAATAACAATAATAACAATAACAACAATAATAACAATAACAACAATAACAATAACAGCAATAACAATAACAACAAAACAACAAAACGACAATGACGACAATAATAGTGGCCTGCTACTGAATCAGACCCTAGGTCCATCAAGGTCAGTATTGTCTACCCAGACTGGTGAAAGCAGCTTTCCAGAATCTCAGGTAGAGCTCTCTCGCATCACATTTTGCCTGGACCTTTGAATTGGAGATGCCGGGGATTGAACTTGGGACCTTCTGCAAGCAAAGCAGAGGCTCTTTCACTGAGCCACAGCCCCTCCCTAAAAACTGATGAATCTGATTCACTAATGAATCACAGATGAATCCCTGGCCTGTCAAGTTAAAAAATCTCAGTAACCAGGTGTTCTGAAGAACTTTTCGTGCTTGAGACCATAGACAGCTGCTGCTATTGGAATATACAATATCGAGCTAGATGGACCAAAATGTCAGAATCTGCCAATTCAGCCAATGTATTAGTCAGAGCTAGATTTAACTTCTTGCATGCATGTCTTTCACTATCCTATGTACCTAAAGTATACTGAGACCTATGTAACCATGATGCATTGTTTCTGTCCTGGCCGGGAGGGTGACAACAATGATTTGCGAGAACAAGGAGGCCTCACATCCCTGCCTCCGCATTCCAGCTGCTCCGGCAGTAACTTCAAGGGAGGATGCCGCTCATCTCTTATCAAATGCAAAAGAACCTTGGAGCCATTGATTGTTATGTGAACTCGAAACATCTGAGGGGTCTGGTTTGGGAGAGGAAATTTACTGCTTAACACCTCACTTTTTTCCTGTGAGAACCAAACGGTCAGGACACCTTTTAGCCCGCCAATTTTCCCTTAAGGGGATTGGCTATCTATGGGTAATTCAAACTCCTTGGAATGGTATAATAGACCCGCTTGTATAATCTGTCTCATCTCTGACAATAATCCGAGATGCTGTACTAATGTAGAAATAGGGAATAAAGAACTGTGGTTAACCAACCAAGATCTGATCCTTGACTACTTTGAACAGAACTCTCACAGATTGTCAGAGATCTGTGACTGGGACTCAGCCGTTCCTGACTATGTCAGATGACGACGCGGTCCCCCTCAACCCTACCCCCGAAGATGCTCCCGTTACCCCGAAGGATCCGGGGAACGGGGGTGGTGGCGGCGGAGGAGGCACCGAAGTGCCGGTGACTACGAGCCAGGGGGCTCACTACATCCCGCGCCTAATTCCTCATCAGAGCGTGACCCCCAAGTACGCCTGGAGCAAGTTCGGTCGCCGGACCGTGGATTCGTGGGTACACGACCGGAAAGGGGTCCGGGTTTCGCTTACCGGAGACCAGCTCGATCGAGGGAGACCGAGCTACCTCGGAGACGACCGCGAGCCGATCTACCGTGGAGAGCCGCGTCGCCCGCCTTTCGAAGGAGAGGGGACAGGTCCGTATGGGCCCGATCCGTATGGAGAAGAGCAGATAGCCCCCTTGGAGCAGATGATGGGAGAGTTGCGACTTCAACTCACCGCCGAACTCCGCGAGTTGGCCCTCGATCTCCAGCACCAATTTCGAGACGCTATGAGGGCAGTGCAAGGAGCTCTCCCCGGTCAGGGGGTAGGAGCCCCACAACAGCCAGCGGCGCCCGGAGGAGTCCCGGTTCAGCCGCAGGTGCCCGCTCTGCCGGCGCAGCCAGTCCAGCCGGTCGTTCCGGCCCCGGTGCCAGGGCCCGTTCCAGCACCCGCCCCGGTCGCTCCAGCCGTCCGCCCAGCCTCCTCCGACCCGTTGACGACCACTTTCGATGGGGACCCGGAGAAGCTGCGTTTTTTCATGCTGGAGATAGAGAGATTCCTGGACAGCTGGGGCCACCTCTATCCCACCGAGAGAGAACGGATTGGTTACATCGGTTCCAAGCTGAAAGACACCGCCAGCGACTGGTATGTGAGCCTGCACGACACCCCAGGACCTGAGTTGCGTTCCTTGAACAACTTCATGTGGGCCCTCCGCCATCAGTTCGAAGACCCCCTGGGCGAGGAAAAGGCCCGTAATCAACTAAGGAAGCTGTTCCAGGGGAGATCGACGGTGAGGGATTACACTGACAAGTTCAGGCGCATCGCGGCAAAGATCCACGGATGGCCGGAGGAGTTATTCATGGAGAAGTATTGGGAGGGCCTCAACCCGGAAATCTACGAAACCGTGCTGTTAGGGGGCCGCCCGGGCACGTTGGCCACTTGGATGAGAGCCGCCACCGACATGGAGGAGAGGTTCGCCTTGATCAAGATGGGAGCTTCGGCGACGGCGGCCAGCAAAGCAGCCCCCAGAGCAAAGCCCCGATCCAGTGTGCAAGACGTCCGAGATGCCAGGTTTCGGCAAGGGCTGTGCATGAAATGTGGGGAGAGTGGCCACTTCGCCTCCGCCTGCCCGAGAGGGGGAGGGAGAGGCCCGAAGACCTCGACGCCGGTGGTGGGGAGCACCCCTAGCCGGGGAAAAACACCAATGAAACCCCGGGCGTTGCAGCTGGAGGGAGCTACCAGTGACCAGGGGGAACTAGAGCTGATGGAGACGCAGGTGTCGGGAAACTCCAACGACCTGCAGTGAGCGGCGCAGAGCTGCAGGTCCCCCGCCAAGAAGCGCCATCTCCGGTGAGCATCCCTGGCCCCCTATTATATATGGTAGTGACTGTGGTGACCCCTGGATCAGGTACCCACATGAAGGTCCGCGCATTAATTGACTCTGGGTGTGCGCGGGACCTGATTAGCCCATTGGTAGTGGAGGGGCTAGGACCAAAAGTCACCCCATTGGTGGAACCCCTAAAGTTTACTCAAATGGATGGGTCTGAGATGAAGGAGGAGTGCATAGCAGAGACTGAGAGCCTGATTTTGGGGACGGGGGAACACTGGGAGAAGCGGGCTTTTGTCATCACCCCAAACGCCCAGTTCCCTATGGTGTTGGGAAGCCCCTGGCTCGGTGCGCACGACCCTTATATTAAATGGAGCGAAGGGAAGATCTCTTGGGTGGACGAACGCTGCCTTACCCATAGATGGGACCCGGAATGGGGACCCGGACCGCCGGCCACTCCTCACCCGGTCCCCGCGCTCGCTCTCACCCCCACCATGGTGCCCAAGGAGTATAGAGATTTACTGGAAGTATTCAGCGAGACTGAGGCGGATGAGCTGCCCCCCCACCGACTGTCGGACTGTGCTATAGAGCTACTCCCAGGAGAGAAACTCCCAAAGGGGAAATTGTACTCCATGAGCCCTTTGGAGCGGGAAGAGTTACGAAAGTTCTTGGACAAAAATCTAGCGCGCGGTTTCATCCGCCCAGCCAAGTCCCCCTTCGCCGCGCCGGTGCTGTTCAGGAAAAAAAAGGACGGGGGGTTGCGATTATGCACCGACTATAGGGGACTGAATGCGGTCTCCACTACCAACGCTTACCCCCTCCCCTTAATAAAAGACTTGTTGGCGGAAGCTGCTAAGGGGAAGATTTTTACCAAGCTGGATTTACGAGATGCCTATTTCAGGGTGCGCATCAGGGAGGGGGATGAATCCAAGACTGCCTTTAATACCCCCCTGGGACAATTCGAATATCTAGTAATGCCGTTCGGCTTAAGTGGCGCGCCCGGGGTCTTTATGAGTTTAATCAATGAAGTGTTGCACAAGCACCTATTTAAAGGCGTGTTATGTTACATAGATGATATCTTGATCTATTCTACTGATAAGAAAGCACATGTGAAATTAGTCAGGGAAGTCCTCGCCACCTTACTAAAAAACCAGCTATATGTTAAGTTATCCAAGTGTGAATTCCACCGTGAGTCTGTGGACTTCCTGGGCTATCGCATCTCTCAGAAGGGTTTGGAAATGGACCTGGGGAAGGTGGAAGCGGTGGTGCAATGGGAGGCTCCGCGAACGAGAAAACAATTGCAGAGCCTCTTAGGATTTTGTAACTTTTACCGAACCTTCATCAAGGACTTTGCTAAGGTTACTCTCCCCTTAACGGACTTACTAAAAACTAAGGGGAGAGGGCCCGAGGCAGGGAAGCCAGGAGAAAAGATTGCTTGGAACGGGGAGTGTCAGAGGGCGTTTGAGACTTTAAAGACTCTTTTCACTTCTGAGCCCATTCTAGCACACCCTGACGAAACCAAAGAATTCGTAATCCATGTAGACGCGTCTGATGTAGCCATGGGGGGGGGCCATATTGCAAAGTAGTCCGGAAGGGAAATTGCACCCACTGGCTTACATTTCGAAAAAATTTAACGAAACGGAGAGGAATTGGTCGGTCTGGGACAAAGAAGCCGCAGCCATTAGGTTGGCGCTCACTACGTGGCGGCATTGGTTGGAGGGTGCGCAGACTCCGTTTGAAATATGGACTGATCATAAGAATCTAGAGGCGCTGCGCACTCAGAGATCCCTCAACGCCAAACAGCTGCGGTGGGCCGACTTCTTCTCCAAGTTTAACTTTGTGCTTAAGCATTTTCCTGGGAAAGCTAACTCCTTGGCAGACGCACTGTCCCGATTGCCCCAACACGAGAGTGTCAAGGAAGAGGTGTTTGACTCCATGTTCTCCCCCCAGCAATTAGGGGGGGCAGTAGTCACCAGGAGCCAAGCTAAGAAAACACAGTTGGACATTGGGAAATGTGATTGGGGGGGGGATTATGCTCCGGAGGAGGTAGAGGAATTGGAAGCTCTGGAGGAATGCTCCAAGAGAGAAGATCAATGTTGGCTGCATGGAGACAAACTAGTGGTGCCGAAGGTCAAACGTAAGGAGATATTGTTGACCTGCCACTCGTCTAAACTTGCTGGGCACTTTGGCTTCCTTAAAACGCTTAATTTGATCCAGCGTCAATTCTGGTGGCCGCGCATGCGCCGAGACGTCTCCGACTTCGTCTCGGCGTGCCAAACCTGTTTAATGTGCAAAAAGCGGGGGGGGGGGGGGGAAAGTTCCTGGATTGTTGCACCCACTACCCACCCCCTCGCGACCCTGGGAGGCCATAGCCATGGACTTTATCACCAATTTGCCCCCCTCCAAGGGAAAAACGGTTATTTGGGTGGTGGTAGACACATTTTCGAAGCAAGCGCATTTCACCCCCTTCAAGCAATTGCCCACCGCTAAAGGGATGGCCAAAGCTTTTTTCAATCACGTGATTAAATTACACGCTTTTCCGAAGAGAGTGGTATCCGACAGAGGCAGTCAGTTCGTTGCCAGCTTCTGGCGGGAGCTCCTGAAAATGATGGACATAGAACCAGCCCTGAGTTCGGGTTACCTCCCAGAAACCGATGGCCAATCCGAACGAACTAATCAAATATTGGAGCAGTTTTTGAGATGTTACACCAATTATCACCAAGACAATTGGGTGGAACTGCTGCCGTTTGCAGAATATAGCTACAACAATGCAGTGCACTCTTCCACGGGAGTCTCTCCCTTCATGGCGGTAGGGGGGTTTGAGGGGAAACCATTGCCTACCATTGAGAATATCCCCAATGCTTCCCCATCGGATTTTAAAAGTTGGTGGTCCAGTCTCCAAGACTCCTGGCCATTAATAGGCAAAGCATTGGACCAAGCAAAAGAGGATTACAAAAAATATGCTGATCGAGGGCGAGCAGCAGGCTGGGATCTCCAACCCGGGGACTCTGTCTATCTCTCCACCAAAAATATTCATGGGTTGCAGCCCAGCAGAAAACTAGGATGGAAATATGTTGGACCCTATAAAGTATTACGTAAAATATCGGATGTGTCTTTTGAACTGGAACTGCCCAAATCACTGAGTTCTGTGCACCCTGTGTTTCATTTCAGCCTACTGAAGAAAGATCCTGGGCCGAATGCTTGGCATCCAGCTCCTCCAGTTCCTCCTCCACTGATGAAGGAGGGGGCCCCTCACTTCGAGATAACTGAAATCCTTGATTCCAAGATGCGAAGAGGCCGATTATATTACTTAGTTAGATGGTTAGATTTCGGCCCGGAACACAACGAGTGGATTCGCTCAGAACATGTTCACGCTCCTAAACTGACAAAATTGTTTCATAAAATGTTTCCTGATAAAGCTAGGTGAAGTGAATTATGAGGAGGGCAGGGTGTCAGAATCTGCCAATTCAGCCAATGTATTAGTCAGAGCTAGATTTAACTTCTTGCATGCATGTCTTTCACTATCCTATGTACCTAAAGTATACTGAGACCTATGTAACCATGATGCATTGTTTCTGTCCTGGCCGGGAGGGTGACAACAATGATTTGCGAGAACAAGGAGGCCTCACATCCCTGCCTCCGCATTCCAGCTGCTCCGGCAGTAACTTCAAGGGAGGATGCCGCTCATCTCTTATCAAATGCAAAAGAACCTTGGAGCCATTGATTGTTATGTGAACTCGAAACATCTGAGGGGTCTGGTTTGGGAGAGGAAATTTACTGCTTAACACCTCACTTTTTTCCTGTGAGAACCAAACGGTCAGGACACCTTTTAGCCCGCCAATTTTCCCTTAAGGGGATTGGCTATCTATGGGTAATTCAAACTCCTTGGAATGGTATAATAGACCCGCTTGTATAATCTGTCTCATCTCTGACAATAATCCGAGATGCTGTACTAATGTAGAAATAGGGAATAAAGAACTGTGGTTAACCAACCAAGATCTGATCCTTGACTACTTTGAACAGAACTCTCACACAAAAGTCCTCTGAGTATTAGAAAGGTTTACATGAGTGAGTTGTGAATGTATTTTCACGAATGCACCATTTCTCATTTTTCAAAATCCTCATGGAACCCAAAAGGTACAGAAAATGCATGCTGAAGCAATAGCATTTCATCCATCACATTTAGAAGCTGGCTTTCCATCTCCCACGACTTCACCTCAGATGAAGAAATTCTTCTGTTCAGGTTACCACCCCGATGTGACCTGACTGGTCCCATTATCTGGCCTCTTTTTGGGCCTATGAAATATGAGCTCTCTCTCTCTCTCTCTAGCTTCTGTGTTAAGGTGACAAGTTAATATTTCACTCCTTTTGGTAAATTATTGTGGAATCACCTTTTATGTGAGGTACGACTGGGGCTTGAGGAAACGGCTCATAATTCACCACAGCTGAAGCTCCTCGTGAACAATGAAGAATATGGCAATTGCTCACTTTCCCTCTTACACTTGTAAGGGATTTCCTCCCCCCACCCCCAATATATAGAGAAGTGGGCAATGTAAATCTACCCTACAAAACTTGAAAGCATCCAAGAGCAGGTTTCAGAGAGAAATTTCAGAGAGAATTTCTCTCAGGGATAAATTCAAAATCATCAGAGCAGACCAGAGCTCCATCAGTGGCTATTAACCACAAGGTATAGAGAGAACACTATATCTGGGGCAGTGATGCTCTGTATTCTTGATGCTTAGGGGGCAACAGTGGGAGGGCTTCAGGAGTTCTGGCCCCACTGGTGGATCTCCTGATGGCCCCTGGGTTTTGGCTACTGTGTGACACAAAGTGTTGGACTGGATGGGCCATTGGCCCGATCCAACATGCCTCCTCTTAGATTTTAGTCCAACAGCACCATAGAGACCACAAGAATTTTGGGTATAAGCTTTCAAGAGTCAAAGCTCCCTTCAGCAGACCTGAGTAGAAATGGAGATCTCTGAATCTTTGCCCTGACCTGGATAGCCCAGGTTAGCTTGATCTTGTAAGATCTCAGAAGCTAAGCAGAGTCAACCCTAGTTAGTATTTGGATGGGAGACCACCAAGGAATACCAAGACCATGATGCAGAGGCAGGCAATGGCAAACTACCTCTGGGCATTTCTTGCCTTGAAAACCCTACAGGGTCACCATAAGCTGAAGCACATTATGATGTTTTCAACAGAGCTGGTCTTTTGACTTGTTAGGCCGTAACTAGGGTGTGATGGCAGGGAGGGTAATCGACAAGCACTACAGTCCATCATTTGAACATATGGAGCTGCCTTAGAAAGAACCAGACCTTGAGTCCATCAAGGTCCATGTTGTCTACTCTGACTGGCAGTGGTTCTCCAGGGTCTGAAGTAGAGAACTTTCACATCAAGGTTCATATTGTCTAATCTGATTGGCAGCGGCTCTCTGGGGTCTTAAATTCTCCCGTCTTTCACATCACCTACCTGGACGTTTTAATGGGAGATGTTGGGGACTGAACCTGGGACCTTCTGCATGCCGAGCAGATGCTCTGCCACTGAGCCACCACCCCTCCTGTCTGCTTGAGTGGCAGTGTGGGTAACGGAGGGAATGCCCTTGATGCTGTGGTTAACCTTTATAATTAGGTGCTGGATGATGCAATCCTAGTGAAATGCTTGGTCATCACCACACCTACTCAAAAGGTAACGTTATTTGCTTGAGGACATTCTAGCTTTGACTAAGATAGCCAATTTTTATATTATTGATGTTTAAAATTCTAGCTAGTATATTGGTTTCTATTTTCTGCACTAGTTTTTTGAAATACATTTCATTTTTAGATGCTCTAATTCAGCAGCTGACTTTCATCTTTAGAGGCCTCTCACACTCCTTCGTCTTGTGTCTATTGCTCTTGCTGCTTAAGTAAGTAATATAGCCATTTTTACTGCACTAAGTTAAAATATTTGATTATTCATATTGATATTAAATTTTCATTTTTTCCACAGCTTTCCTTTTCTTGGTCCTGTATTAATTTATTGGTTATCTTATTATCATAGGTTATATTGCAACATGTGTGCCTCAAACTTTTTGACCTCTGAAGAAGGCCCCCAATAGGGATGAAACGCGTCTGGTCATTTGTATTGGCCCTCCTTGTGTTCAGGCCACTTGAACTTTTCTACAAGGCTTTCATTGGGCCCTTATTTGTTTTTAACTACCTTTCTAATAAATAGTGTATTTTTGTATAAGTTTTAACTAGGTTTTTAATATTGGCCCTATATTAGACTTCTTTCTTGCCCTTGTGGTCCTTGACATCCAGTCCAACGCTCTGTGTCACACAGTAGCCAAAAATACCAGGTGCCCTCAGGAGGTCCACCAGCGGGGTCAGAACCCCAGAAGCCCTCCCACTGTGCCCCCCAAGCACCAAGAAGACAGAGCATCACTGCCCCAGACATAAGAACACAAGAGAGAAGCCAATGTTGGATCAGGCCAGTGGCCCATCCAGTCCAACACTCTGTATCACGCAAAACCCAGGTGCCCTCAGGAGCTCCACCAGCGGGGCCAGAACACCAGAAGTCCTCCCACTGTTTGCCCCCCAAGCACCAAGAATACAGAGCATCACTGCCCCAGGCATAAGAACATAAGAGAAGCCAAGCTGGATCAGGCCAATGGCCTATACAGTCCAACACACTGGCCAAAACCCAGGTGCCTTTAGGAGGTCCACCAGTGGGGCCAGGACACTAGAAGCCCTCCCACTGTTCCCCTCAAAGCACCAAGAATACAGAGCACCACTTGCCCCAGACTGAGAGTTCCTATCTGTACCTTGTGGCTAATAGCCACTGCTGGACCTCTGCTCTGTCTGTTTATCCAGTCCCCTCTTGAAGCTGTCTGTGCTTTTAGCTGCCACCACCTCCTGTGGCAGTGAATTCCACGTGTGAATTACTCTTTGGGTGAAGAAGCAGTGATAGGCTGATAGTGTGTGACTGGTCCAAGGTCTCCCGTCAAGCGTCAAGCTTCCAAGCGGAATGGCGATTCGAACCTGGGTCTCCCAGATCTTAGTCTGACACTCCAACCACTACACCACACCGGGTCAGAGGGACCTTAGCAGGGTACAAGGCCACAGAGTCCACCCTCCAAAGCAGCCATTTCATCCGAAAAAAATATTCTCTGTAGTCTGAAGATCAGATGCAATCCTGGGAGATCTCCAGGACCCACCTGGAGACTGGCAACGCTAGTTATTTCCCACAAATTAATTAAGAGGGCCGCTGGCAGCAGGCACACAATCTGTTGGAAATTCAAAGAGACGGTCCTTACGGATTTGGCCAGTTTGAAAGAGCCAGGCCTATTTGCTCCAACGAGACGGAAGCTCTTATATACTCGAAACACAAGATGTGAACACCAGGAGGATCGGCCGGGGGGGGGGGGGGGGCACCCAGAATTGATCAAATGGAAACAAAGGCCCCAATCGGCAGCAAATCTTGAAAAAAAAAAACCCCGAAAGCCACACATCTGCTGCTGCGGCGTTCTAAATGCACAGTTGTGCCCCTCCTGCTGAGAATGCTAGCCTCAGCCTCCCCCCTGTTGTGCATAAAGAATGAAACAATTTATTACAAAGGGGACCTCTCTAAATCAATCTAGAAATCAGTAGCGGAGGATTGGAAGCAGATGTGACACGGGCAGAAGCAGCCCTTCCAGACTGGCACAGTTTATTCATTCCTCCTTAAAAAGTCGGCTGGGTTTCCCCCCTGGGGTTCGAAGGGGTGCTAGGGTGCGGGGTGGGGTGAGCATGCTGCCCTGGGAAATCAGAAAGGAACACCTGAGCATAGAATGGTGCACCTTGAGAAGGTTTCCCAAGGAAACTTTAGAACTTTGTTGTATTTTGGAATGGGTGGGATTGTACTGGGACACTGATGAGTGTACTCATATGTGTATACATGTGAATTTTCCTTGCATTTTCCACCATTGGGATATCCTCTTTTCCTCCTGGTGCATAAGAACATGAGAAGAGCCCTGCTGGATCAGACCAATAGTCCATCTAGTCCAGCATCCTGTCTCACACAGGGGCCAACTAGTTCCTCTGGAGGGGCAACAGCAGGGCAGAGAGGCTGAGGCTTTCCCCTGATAAGAACATCAGAAGAGCCCTGCTGGATCAGACCAGTGGTCCATCCAGTCCAGCATCCTGTCTCACACAGTGGCCAACCAGTTCCACTGGACAGCCAACAACAGGGCAGAGAAACCAAGGCCTTCCCCTGGGGTTGCCCCCTAGCTCTGGGATTTAGTGCTTCTGAATATGGAAGTTCCCTTCAGTCACCTTGGCTAGGAGCCATTGATAGACTTATCCCCCAGGAATCTACCTAACCCCCCTTTAAAGTCGTTTACCCCTGTAACCATCACTACATCCTCTAGCAGTGAATCCTGCATTTTTATCACTCTCTGTGTAAAGTAGTATTTCCTTTTGTCCGTCCTGAACCTACTGCCCATCAGCTTCATTGGAGGCTATTGAGTTCTAGCCTTCTGGGAGGGGGCGAAAAACCACTGCTATTCATGCCCTGACCTGGATGGCCCAGGCAAGCCTGATCTCACCATATCGTGCAAGCTAAGCAGGGTTGGCCCTGGTTAGTTCTTGGATGGGAGACCACCAAGGAATGCCAGGGTCTCTAAGCAGAGGCAGGCAGTGGCCAGCCACCTCTGTTAGTTTCTTGCCTTGAAAGCCCTGTGGGGTCACCCTAAGTTGCCTGCAGCTTGATGACATGGTGATCTTGGGGGTGATGATACGATGTCATCTTTGAGTGACGCTTCAGGAATTTCCCCTAACTTCTGTGGCAAATACTCGTAGGAATCCCTAGAGCGGGAGCCCCTGGCCTTTCTGAGCTTGCGGAATTCTGACCCATGGTGCTGGACACAAAACGGCAGAGCCCCTTCCCCCACACACACAGAGGAAGCACAAGGGTGAAGGGGAGTAATTTTTAAAAAGTGCATTAGGAAAAAGGAGCGTGAAAGAAAGAGAGAGAGAGAGGAAATAAAACCAACACTGTGTTATTTTAATCTGCACAACCCATCAGATCTCTGGTGGCCAATCAGGAGCCCTGCTGGACAGTAGAAGAAGAAGAGATTGGATTTATACCCCGCCCTTCGCTACCTGAAGGAGTCTCAGAGCTGCTTACAAACTCCTTTCCGTTTCTCTCCCCACAACAGACACCCTGTGAGGTAGGTGGGGCTGAGAGAGCTCTGACAGAAACCTCTTTTTCAAGAACAGCTCTGACAGAACTACGGCTTGCCCAAGGTCATCCAGCAGCTGCAAGTGGAGTGGGGAATCAAACCTGGTTCTCCCGGATCAGAATCCGCGCACTTAACCAGTACACCACGCTAGCTCTCTAAATAGAGCCTCCATGTCCAGAGGCAGTATACCTCTGAATATCAGATGGTGAAAAAGTCTTGGAAAGGCCCTCATTTTCACGCCCTGCTTGTGAGTGACCAGAGGGGAAGATGAGGATAAGGATGATGACTGAATCATAGAGTTGGCAGGGACCTCCAGGGTCATCTAGTCCAACCCCCTGCACAATGTAGGAAATTCACAAATAACCCCTCCCCCCTGTACACCCACAGTGACCCCTTCTCCACACCCAGAAGATGACAAAAAACCTCCAGGATCCCTAGCCAAACTGATCTAGAGAAAGATTGCTTCCTGACCCCAAAACAGCAACCAGCATTTCCCTGGGTGTTTAAGAAAAGGCATCATCATCATCATTAATATTAATAATATTGATATTATTAATATTTTCAATTTGTATCCTGCGCTCTCCCCACTAATATGGGGCTCATAAGAACAGAAGAAAAACCAATGTTGGATCTGGCCGATGGCCCGTCCAGTCCAACACTCTGTGTCACACAGTGGCCAAAAACACCAGGTGCCCTCAGGAGGTCCAGCAGTGGGGGCAGGACACTAGAAGCCCTCCCACTGTTGCCCCCTCCCCCAGCACCAAGAATACAGTATTTGATCAGAGCGGATTCCAACATATAATAAACAAAACATACACATCAGATTGAACCAGTTCAGTTAAAACAATTCCAACAATGCAATTTCCATGATGACCCATACGTTTACGATACTGCTGCCCCAGGGAGGGACAGGGAGGGGGTAAGGTAGCGGAACTGCATAGATGGGAGTTCCCTGACTTCATCCATATGCTTGATGGTACATCTCCGTCTTACAGGCCTCGCAGAATTGTACCAAATCCCACAGGGCTTGGATCTCAGTTGGGAGTTGCATTCCACCAAGTAGGAGCCACCACTGAAAAGGCAATGTTTCTGTTCGAGGCCAGGCAAATACTCCTTGGTCATGGGATCTCCAGTGTGTTGTTATTAGAAGAGCATCAAGCACTTTGTGGGGGGGGGGGGGTATGCTACTAGAGATAATGTGTGGCTTTTGTTGGAAACGGAATCTTGGGCTCAATGGATCTTGGTCTGATCCAACAATGTGATCCCTGTGTTCTCTTAGAAGTACAAGGCTACGATTAGTTTACATGGCATAAGTGATTCTTATTCCTTTCTTGACAGATGTTTGACTGACTATGGGATCATAATACACTTGCCGTCTGGTGGGTAGAGACCACTGTACATTTGATTTTGTAATTATAGGTCTCCGAGTCCAATTGTGCTGTCCGCCTTAGAGCCTGATTCTCTGACTCGGAGACGGCGAGCTTTCCAAAGTCAAGAACAGAAATCGTCTGAGTCTTCCCGAGTGGAAAGAAAACAAAATGAAGACAGATGCATTGGCTGGCAGGGTACCATCTTGGCCGAGGCCTGAAGGAGGTTGGCAGGATGGAAAAGGTACCGAGGGGAACGGAAGCTGAATTTGTTTCCAAAAACCTCTGCTCCAAATTCTCCTCTGTGGATTTGTATGCTAAATATTCTCTAAGTGTGTAAATATCTACTCAGAGCTTGAAATCTGGATTTGATGTCTTACTATATAATTATAGCAATTTAGCTTCTATGCTGTACCCTCCAGAGGAACTGGCTGGCCACTGTCTGAAAAGATGCTGGACTAGATGGACCCCTGGTCTGATGCAGCAGTTCTTACCTTAAAGCTTTCCAAGCTATACAAGAAGTTGGGAAGTCTATTAACAGATCTCCCATGGTTAGATTACTATAAAATGTTGTATGTGGGGATTGGGGGCTGCCAGGTCCAACAGGGGGTGGGGAGAAACTTACCAGGGGCAGCAGGGGGGCCCCAGCCAACATAGAGCGGCATGTCTGTGTCACTGCCCACATGACCACAAAGTGACATCACTTCATCTGGGATGTTGGGGCGACGCTGTGGTATTTGGGCAAACACTCTATGGTAAATTTGGCTTCGACCACAAAGTTTCTGCCCAAATACCAGAGTGCCCCCCCAAAACTGGATGTAATAATGGTCAGTGACAAAGAAGAAGAGGAAAAGGAAGAGGAGGACAAGGAAAAGGAGATTGGATTTATATCCCACCCTTCACTTGGGGTTTCAGGGCAGCTAACAAACTCCTTTCCCTTCCCCTCCCCACAACAGATACCCTGTGAGGTAGGTGGAGCCAAGAGAGCTCTTTCCGGAACTGCGCTTGAGAGAACAGCTCCGACAGAACTATGGTCATCCAGCAGCTGCATGTGGAGGAATGGGGAATAAAACCCGGTTCTCCCAGATTAGAGAAGAAGAGGATTTATACTCCACCCTTCACTACCTGAAGGAGTCTCAGAGCGGCTTACAAACTTTTCCCCCTTCCCCTTCCCACAACAGACACCCTGTGAGGTAGGTGGGGCTGAGAGAGCTCTGAGACCACTGTCCTTGAGAGAACAGCTGGTACAGAGCTATGGCTTGCCCAAGGTCATCCAGCAGGTGCAAGTGGAGGAGTGGGGAATCAAACCTGGTTCTCCCAGATTAGAGTTCGCGCACTTAACCTCTGCACCAAACTGGCTTTCATTGCACGTGGGATGGATCTCCCTCTTTTTGGGGGGAACCCCCCCCCCCCCAGTAAGTTACAAAACGATCTTTGTAGTCTGGAGATCAGTTGTCATTCCAGGGGATATCCAGGCCCCACCTGGAGGATGGCAACACTATGTCAGATCTTGGAATCTAAGCAAAGTTGGCCCTGGTTAATACTTGGATGGGAGACCACCAAGGAAGTCCAGGGCTGCTACGCAGAGACAGGCAATGGCAAACCACCTCTGAACATCTCTTGCCTTGAAAAACCCCATGAGGGGTCAACCATAAATCAGGTACAACTTGGCAATACCTTCCACCATCACCAAGGTAAGGCTGAGACAGAAAGTGAGTGAGTGAGTGATAGAGCAAGCAAAAAACACACGGTAAGTTTCACAACAGGGTGTGGATTTGAAGAGCGTGCATGGTGTAGTGGTTAAGAGTGGTACAGTCTAATCTGGAGAACTAGGTTTGATTCCCCCACTCCTCCACATTAATCCTGCTGGGTGACCTTGGGCCAATCACAGCTCTCTCAGAACTCTCTCAGCCCCACCTACCTCACAAGGCACCTGTTGTGGGGAGAGGAAGGGTAGGCGATTGTAAGCTGCTTTGAAATTCCTTTGGGTAGAGAAAAGTGGGATACAAAGACCAACTCTTCTTCTTCTTCCGAACCCCCACGTCTCCCACAGCCCTCTAAGCATTAAACACACACTGATTTTATTATCTCTCTATGGCAAGGACTACCTTGATTTCCAGTTTGTCTCAAGGTGGAATAAAGCACTGCTTTTACCCAAGAAAGAGTTTGGGGCCAGGGTATTTGAAGGACCACCTATTTCTGTATGAACTTGCCCACTTATTAAAGTCTGCCACACGAGTTTCTTCCAGGTTTCCCATCAGGTAAGTGGTATCGGTGACCAGAGATGGGACTGGTGTTCCCTCTAAGCTGAATTAGTGTGAGGTAGTGCACAGTTTTTTAGCCTCTGGCTCACACATTTTTGTCTTGGCTCAGGAAGGATGGCTCCAGAGCAAACTGATTTATGCAGTAGCCATATTGCTCGCTCACCACTTTAATGCCAGTAGCTCATAAAGTAGAATTTTTGCTCACAAGACTCCACAGCTAGGACGGAGCATTGGATGGGACCTTCTCAGTTCTGAAGCCATCCCTCTGGAGTCTTTTCCCCAATTAATTTCACCTAAGCTCCAGGTGAAGACGTTTTAATTTTTGTTTCATTAGGGGTTTGGACTGTTTTGTTCTCACCTGCTCTGCTTTTATGTCTCAGTTTTTATTTGTGGGATTTTGCTGCCGGCTAGAAAAATGGATTTTAGTGGCAAGCTTTTGTTGTCAATGCTTTTATTAATAGGTTTCTGAATTCAGACAGCTGTTCTGAGCATAACTGGGATCCCCCACACCCAAAGAAAGACATAAAATAAAGTTTTCTTTAACTGCTTCCCCTCCCTACCATTTTCAAAGTTTGTAGAACAATTTCATAGAAATTAGCTGCCTTCATTGACTTGTATGAACTTAAGAAGAGCTCAGCTGGATCAGACCAGTGGTCCATCTAGTCCGGCATCCTGCCTCACACAGTGGCCAACCAGTTCCTCTGGAGGGCCAGCAACAGGGCATGGAGGCTGAGGCCTTCCCCTGATAAGAACATCAGAAGATCCCTGCTGGGTAAGACCAGTAGTCCATCTAGTCCAGACTCCAGCATCCTGTCTCACACAGTGACCAACCAGTTCCTCTGCAGGGCCAACAACAGGGCAGAGAGGCCGAGGCCTTCCCCTGATAAGAATGTAAGAAGAGCCCTGCTAAATCAGACCAGTGGTCCATCTAGTCCAGTATCCTGTCACACATAGTGGCCAACCAGTTCCTCTGGACAGCCAAGAAAAGAAGAAGAGAAGAGATTGGATTTATATCCCGCCCTTCACTCACTTGGAGTCTCAGAGTGGCTTACAAACTCCTTTCCCTTCCCCTCCCCACAACAGACACCCTGTGAGGTAGGTGGGGCTGAGAGAGCTCTGAGACAACTGTCTTTGAGAGAACAGCTGGTACAAAGCTATGGCTTGCCCAAGGTCATCCAGCAGGTGCAAGTGGAGGAGTGGGGAATCCAACCCGGTTCTCCCAGATTAGAGTCCGCACACTTAACCACTACACCAAACTGGCTCTCTGAAGACTGAGGCCTTCCCCTGATAAGAATGTAAGAAGAGCCCTGCTGAATCCAACCAGTGGTCCATCTAGTCCAGTATCCTGTCACACACAGTGGCCAACCAGTTCCTCTGGACGGCCAACAACAGGGCATAGAGGCTGAGGACTTCCCCAGATGTTGCCTCCTGGCATTGGTTTTCAGAGGTGTATAAGAACCTCAGAAGAGCCCTGCTGGATCAGACCAGTGAGGGTCCATCTAGTCCAGCATCCTGTCTCACACAGTGGCCAGCCAGTTCCTCTGGAGGACCAGCAACAGGGCACGGAGGCCAAGGCCTTTCCCTGATGATGCCTCCTGGAACTTGGATTTAGAGGCTTAGTGCCTCTGAATGTTGAGGTTCCGCTCAGCCGTTCCCTTCACACAAAAGAGAAAGAAGAAGAAGAAGTCTGCTAGATCCGTCCATCTGTACCAGGATCCCATTTCCCACTTCGTTCAGCCAGAAACAACAGCCCTGCAATCAGTGCTCAGATAACCCAAGCTTCCGCCCCTGTTGCTGATATTCAACGGTATGCTGCCTCTGAACAGAAAGGACCCATTCAGCCATTAAATGGCCACTGATGGGCATATTCTTCCGGAATCCATCAAATCCCTTTTTAGAGTCACCTAATCTAGTTGCCATCACTATATCTCATGGCAGCAAACTTCATAAATTAAGGTTTTTACAAAGAAGTAATATTTCTGCCTCATGTTATTCTGACCAACAAATATAAGCCACCAGGAATGACAATGTGTTCCCTTTAGGGTTGCCGCCAGGTCCCTTCTGGCCACTGGTGGAGGATGGAGAGGGGTAGGGTTGCCAGATCCAGGCTGAGAAACTCCTGGAGATTTGTGCATGGAGCCTGGGAAGGGCAGGGACCTTGGTGAGATACAATGCCATAGAGTTCAGCCTCTAAAGCATCCATTTTTTCCAGGTGAACTGATCTTTGTAGTGCGGAGATGAGAAGGAGGAGGAGGAGGAGGAGGAAGAGGAGAAGAGGAAGAGATTGGATTTATACCCTGCCCTTCATTCAGAGTCTCATAGTGGTTTACAATCTCCTTCCCCTCCCCACAGCAGACACCCTGTGAGGTAGGTGGGGCTGAGAGAGCTCTCTCGAGGACTGCCCTTGAGAGAACAGCTCTCAAAGAACTTGTGACTGACCCAAGGTCACTCCAGCAGCTGCATGTGGAGGAGTGGGGAATCAATCCTGGTTCTCCCAGATTAGAGACCACGCTCTAAACCACTACACCAAACTGGCTGTAATTCCAGGGGATCCCCAAGTCTCACCTGGAGGTTGGCATCCTTAGCTCCCTTTCTATTGTGTTTAATTAATTTATTAACTCTTGCATTTATGGTCTGCAGCCCGCAGCAATCAGAAGATCCATCATATATTATGGCATAACAGTGTCTTAAAATCATGATCCCTCTTTCCCCCCTTGTTTATTTTGTAATACCCGGGCTGATTAAGAGTTCTGTTGAACTCAACAACTTGAGCACTGTCATGCTTCATTGGGTTGGTCTTAATAAGGTATTATGCGGACTTTGTTCTTGGCTCTCTCTCTCTCTCTGTTTTTTGCAGTAATTGACGGTTGAGTTTTCATCTGCTGGCTAATTCTCTTTGCATCGATCTAGTTAAAGAGCTTCAAGCCACTAATGTACATGCTCTTAAACCAGTTTGGCTTAATTTGGTCATTTAGCAGGCTAAACTGATTTCAAAAAGTGGTTTAAGTGCAGCGACGCTATGCAGTCATTTATCCTGATCAGATTAACACCTATTTCGTGAAATTAGTGCGAATTTTTCCACGCAGGCAACACCTAAGCAACATATATTAGGAAAATCAATGAATCTCTCTCTCTCTCTCTGGTGTAGTGGTTAAGTGCCCGTACACTAATCTGGGAAACCCGGGTTTGATTCCCCACTCCTCTACTTGCACCTGCTGGATGACCTTGGGCAAGCCATAGCTCTGGCACAGCTGTTCTTGAAAAAGAGCAGTTTCTGGCACAGCTGTTCTTGAAAACAAGCAGTTTCTGTCAGAACTCTCTCAGCCCCACCTACCTCACAGGGCATCTGTTGTGGGGAGGGGAAGGGAAAGGAGTTTGTAAGCCACTCTGAGACTCCTTTGGGTAGTGAAGGGCAGGGTATAAATCCAATCTCTCCTCCTCCTCCTCTTCTTCTCTCTCTCTCTGCCTTTCTCCCCTCCCCTCCCCTCTCTTCCTCCCTCCCTCCTTATAACATCTTCAGTTTGCTAGAAGGAAAGCTCTGTATAAATCATACAGGGCTGTCAACCTCCAAGTGGTGGCTGGCGATCTCCTGGCATTACAACTGATCTCCAGGTGTCAGATATTGGTTCCCCTGGAGAAAATGGCAAAAATGTGGACTCTATGGCAGGGGTGTTGAACTCATTTACTATGAGGGCAGGATCTGACATAAATACTTGGTACTAACATCACAGCGCGCACTTTATTTGCAGCTTATACTGCAAACTGTATTGTTATTGTTATGATTGTATTTTAAATTGTTTTAACTGTTTTATATGGATCTGGCACTCTGTGCCATATTGGAAGCTGCCCTGAGCCCGCTTGCGGGGAGGACGGGGTAAAAATGTGAAGTAATAAACAAACAAATAAATGAATGAGATCTTGTTGGGCTGGGCCACGTGTGCCATAAAATGTAATCCCAGGTAGCAAAAGTAGAAACTTCATAAAGAACACAGACAAAAACACTGAAATATTTTTTAAACTTTAAATAAAACATGCTTAAAACACTAGCACTCTTGCAATATTTTGTCTGTTTGACAGTCTCTGATAGCTGACACCTTTTGCTCTGAATTATTCCATCAAAATGTCTGTGCTGTAGCAATCCTGAATATGCGGTTTCAGGTGCGTATCTGTAAGCTGCAAACCTACTTTTGATTGATTGAGATTCATTCAAGAAATCTCATGCTCGGTGTTCTGAGCCTAGGACTCGGGATTGAGAGAGACTGGTAAAGCAGGCTGTGACATGGCAACAGCAGCAGAACTGGAAAAGGAAGCAGGAAACAGCCAGGGCTTTGTGGGCTGGGTTGGGGCCCTCCGACGGCCTGATCCGGCCTGCGGGCTGCATGTTTGACACCCCTTCTCTATGGCACTATAGCCCGCTGAAGTCTCTCCCATCCCCACACCTGGCCTCCCCAGCCTCTACCGTGGAATCGCCAGGAATTTCCCAACCTTAGAATGACACAACGGCCATCCCTAGAAGCCAACTTTTCCTCTTTCCAAACGAGACAGCGCCATGTCTGCGGATCAGTCAAACACATTCCGGAACGTTAAGAGGCCCTAATTCAACTGCTGCTCTGTTCATTTTTAAAAAACACTTAGAGCGATCCTCCTCCTGATTCTCCGTGGCAGCTAAGACCTTTGCGGAACAGAGGCCTTGTCTGGTTTCGATTCAGAGGTGGAGAGTCAACAGGCCATCAGGACCACCAGGGGACCAGCCATCTGTTCTAGATCGTTCTTTCGAGGGTTTTCACCACCTGCTTCACTTTGACTAAATCGCCTGCTTATGTGAAAAGCAGCTTTAAGAAAAGCAACCACAGAGCATTTCATGGTTTAAAGAACAGTAATGCGTGATTCCTGTTACCCATAAACACCTCAGAGCAAATTTATTGTAGGATGAGGGGGGCTGAAAAATCCGAGGCCCCAGGTTGCTGTTTAGGGTTGGGAAATACCAGGGGATTGGGGAGGGGTGGAGTCTGAGGAGGGTGGGGTTTGAGGAGGGACATAACACTATAGAGTCCACCTTCCAAAACAGCTATTTTTGGCAGGTGAACTGATATCTATCACCTCAGTTGTAATAGCAGGAGGCCCCCAGCCGTTACCTGGAGGCTGGCAACCATACTGGCACGGCACCTAGAAATTTTCATCACAGCACCTAATATTTTCAGCCATGGTTTATGTAATCTCTCTCAGCAAGGCTTAGGGAGCTGGCAACCATAGTGATCCTCAATATAAGTTAGGGTTGGGTTGGGAAATATCTAGAGATTTTGGGTGTGGAGCCAAGGAAGGGAAGGTTGGGGAAGGGAGGGAAGTTGGTGGTGTAGAATGCCACAAACTCCACCTTCTAAAGCAGTCATTTTATCCAGGTGAACTGATTTTGGTTGCCTGGAGATCAGTTGTATTAGGGATGGGCACAAACCGAATTACGAACTGAAATTTGTGATGAACCGAGCCCAGCCTGTGGTTCGAGAACTTCAGTTTGTGTCACCTGCCCTCATGAGCCACGTGAACCTCCCACGATCCTTCCAGGTGGGTCCATGTGGTTTATGTCGGCAGACACGCTGGCACCAGCAGTGGGGCTTGGAGAAGGCATTTAAAGAAACAGTGGTCTTTTTAAATGCCTTCTCCAAGCCATGCCGTCATGGTCACGTGGCTTGCAAAAACAATTTAAAGGAATTCCTTTAATTAATTTAATTTTTTTATTTGTTTAATTTGTATCCTGTTCTCCCCGCCAAGGCAGGCTCAGGGCGCTGCGCTGCTGCTGTGGTAGCGGTGACATGACTCGCAAGTGACCTGAGAAGGCATTTAAATGCAAAAGCATTTTGCAAGCCATTTCAGTGATCCATTTTGCTCCCCCCCCCGCCCCGCTTCCAAGTGTGGGGAGGAACGAAAGGGATCACTGAAATGGCTTGCAACTGGGAAAGCATTTAAATGCCTTCTTAGTTGACTCACTGAAATGGCTTGCAAAAGCCATTTAAAGGGAACGTTCCCTTTAAATTGAGTTCTTTGATTGTTTATGCCATATATTATTAGGTTCACCCTGCGGCTTCCGCTGCAAAGAAGAGGAGGAGGAGATTAGATTTATACCCCGCTTTTCACTTGGAGTCTCAGGGCGGCTTAAAAACTCCTTTTCCTTCCCCTCCCCACAACAGAAATCCTGTGAGGTAGGTGGGGCTGAGAGAGCTATTTCCAGAAGTGCCCTTTCAAGGACAGCTCTTGTCAGAACTATGGCTTGCCCAAGGTCATCCAGCAGGTGCAAGTGGAGTAGTGGGGAATCAAACCCAGCTCTCCCAGATTAGAGTCCGCGCACTTAACCACTACACCAAACTGACTCCCTTCTGTTGAATGTATGTTCCAAATAAATACATACATTTGGATCTGGTTTTCTGACTATTCTGCTAAGGAACTGGATTCCTAAATGCTACTCTTGGGAAGCCATTCAGAGAATTACCACTGTATTTAACAGGAAAGACGGTTCAATCGCACCCGTTATTTCCGCCCCGTCCAGTTTCATTTCCAGAGTGTTCACTGAGTTAGAAAAACATAATATCACTGGAAATGTCAGGTCCATTTACCTAGCCTCCGTTGAAATCCCCATTTCCCCCTTTCGCATAAGGGAGCCCAGCTTTCGCCTCTCCGTCTATGTCACTTCTAGCTCTTGCAGACATTCTAGACCTGTTGGGTCGTATTTCTTTTTAATTCCACCCCAGTGGATTTGGCTGAGACTTGAAAAAACATTTGCTGCTTTTCAGTACCTGTTTCTCTCCTGCTGAGTCACCGCCATCAAAATGACAATAAATAGAGACTGGGTGTGTGTGTGTGTGTGTGTGTGTGTGTTTCAAGTTTTGTCTCAACTGGTTTCTCCCCCCCCCCTGAAATACTAGAACTTGAGGGCACTTAATATTGTTGATGGGCAGGAGATTCAGGACAAGTAAGAAGGAAATACTTCTTTACATAGGTAAAGGTTTCCCTTTCTCGAAAGCCAGTCAAATACGACTCTAGGGA
Source organism: Lepidodactylus listeri (assembly GCA_029233225.1). NCBI lineage: Eukaryota > Metazoa > Chordata > Lepidosauria > Squamata > Gekkonidae > Lepidodactylus > Lepidodactylus listeri. Next base: position 178,398,189 of record JARCFY010000001.1, on the reverse strand, counting down.
TGCAGTGCTCATCTCCGTTTCCAAGCCAGAAAACCAGCACTGTCCGAAGACGTTTCCGTGGTCATGTGGCCAGCATGACTAGATGCTGAGGTGCACAGAACGCTGTTACCTTCCCACCGAAGTGGTACCTATTTATCTACTTGCAATTTCTTGCTTTCGAACTGCTGGGTTGGCAGGAGCTGGGGCCAGAGACAGGAGCTCGCTCTGTCATGCAGCACTCGGGTCTCGGACTACTGAAGCACTGACTTTTCAGACTGCAGCTCAGCAACTTAGCCACTTGAGCCACTGCAGCCCCTACTTCTTTACATAGTGCGTGATTAAAATGTGGAATTCGCTGCCTGGTGGGGTGGTGATGGCCACGGGCATAGACAGGTTAAAAAGGGGATCGGGCAGATTCTGTTAGCCACAGTGACTAAAACAGGGTTGCTAGGTCCCCCCTGACCATCGGTGGGGGGTGAGGGAGTAGGTTTGCCAGTTCCAGGTTGGGAAACTCCTGGAGATTGGGGGTGGAGCCTGGGGAGGACAGGGACCTCAGTAGGGTACAGTACCACAGAGCCCATCCTCCAAAGCATCCATTTTCTCCAGGGGAACTGATCTCTGTAGTCTGGAGATGAGCTGTGATTCTGCAGGATTCCCAGGTCCCACCTGGAGGATGGCATCCCTAGAAAGGGAACCTCCATGTTCAGAGGCAGTCACCCTTTGAATCCCAGTGCCAGGAGGAGGTGGCCTCGGCCTCTGTGGCCTGTTGTTGGCGCTCCAGAGGAACTGGTTGGCCACTGTGTGAGACAGGATGCTGGACTAGATGGACCACTGGTTTCATCCAGCTGGGCTCTTCTGGTGTTCTTCTGAAGCCCTTAGCCTCTCTGCCCTATTCCTGGACCTCCAGAGGGACTGGTTGGCCACCGTGTGAGACAAGATGCTGGACTGGATGGACCACTGGTCTCATCCAGCAGGGCTTTTATGTTCTTTAGAATTTTTGGATCATATAGAGTCCAGTGCTGTTCCAGGAGCAGAATGGGAAGGAGGGAGCAGCGAGGTCAGGGATTAGACCTCTTCAAACTGCACTACCGACTCCTTTACATGCTATGAAGCCTCCAACACCCTGAGCAGTTAAGGGGTGCAAATTGTGCTCCCAGTGGGAACTGCATGGTTCAGTGGTTGAGAGTGACAATTGGGAAGAAGAAGAAGAAAAAGAAGAGTAGGCTTTTACACCCCACTTTTCTCTACCCTAAGAAGTCTTGTAGCAGCTTACAGTCTCCTTTCCTTCTTCTTTTCCACAATGGGCACCTCATGAGGCTGAGAGAATTCTGAGAGAACCGTGAATGGCCCAAGGTCACCCATCAGGCTGCATGTGGGGCAGAGGGGAATCAAACCCAGTTCTCCAGGTCAGGGTCCACTTCTCTTAACCGTTACACAGAGCCAGTCTGGTGTAGTGGTTAGGAGCACAGACTCTAATCTGGGAGAACCAGGGTTGATTCCCCATTCCTCCACATGCAGCTGCTGGTATGACCTTGGGTCAGTTACAAGTTCTTTCAGAGCTGCTCTCTCAAGAGCAGTTATTGAAAGAGCTCTCTCAGCCCCACCTACCTCACAGGGTGTCTGTTGTGGGTAGGGGAAGGGAGATGGAAAGCCAGTCTGACTCCTTCAGGCAGTGAAGGGCAAAGTATGGATCCATTCTCTTCTTCTTCTACATCATGTTGGCTCTTAACTGGAATATTATTTATGCTTATTTTTTTATTTATATTCTGCTTTTCTCCCTGATTGGGAACTCAAAGCGGCTTTTCACATCTTAACTCTCTCCCTCACTCAGTCCTCACAACCGGTTGCTTGTGAGAGTAAACAAGGCTGAGAGATCGTGATGGGCCCAATTGCCGGCTTCCATGTTTAAGCGGGGGACTCAAATGTGGTCATCGCAGGTCATAGCCTGACACTCTAACCACTATACCAGCCCAGCCCTCTGTGAGGTCCAGCTTGAAATCTCTGCTCTCCCATGGAAGCTCGCTGTGGGTGACGTTGGGCCAGTCACACATACACAGCCAAATTTACCTCATAGCATTGCTGTGAGGGGAAAAAACTGAGAAGGGGAAAATGCTGTAAATCGCTTTGGATCCCTGTTACGGACAAACGTGGTGTATAAATGAAGGAAATAAAAGCAATAAAATGATAGGTGTATATGCCCCAGAACATGCTGATACACAACATAGATGTGGGAACACATGAGATTACAGTTGCCAGGCCATGCCAGAGCTTGGGGTGTGGGGACATGGGGCCCACTAGCATCAAGTGTGCCATAATGTCACTTCTGGGGGAAATCAGAAGTGACATCACATCGCTCTAGGAATTGATGGAAACTTTCTGGTAAAACCATAGAGTTTCCAGGAATTCCTAGAGCAACATTAGGCAACTTCTGGTTTTTTTTTCCACAGAAGGAATGTCACTCCTGCTCAGCACTGGCATTTAAAATTATTTTCTCCTGTGCTAGCAGGAGGTCTTCCACTGCAATAGGAGGTATCCTGCCACAGTGGGAGATTTGGCAGCCCTAGGGACATCCTAAGGCAGTGGTGGCAAACCTATGGCACGCGTGCCAGAGGTGGCACTCAGAGCCCTCTCTGTGGGCACGCACGGCATCGCCCCAGCACAGAGTTCACAAGACTGGACAGCAAAAATCACATTAATTGTTCAAAAGCATGCCAAATGCAAACTTTTACCTTTCAATAAAAAGTTGTTTGTATCATTGAAAGCTCTGTTATTGTGTTTTTCTTTTAAGACAAAAGATGTTAATGTATGAGTTGTTTTTTCTAAAAAGAAAACCTCAGTATTCAGGTTAAATTGCCGTGTTGGCACTTTGCAATAAATAAGTGGGTTTTGGGTTGCAGTTTGGGCACTCGGTCTCTAAAAGGCTCACCATCGCTGTCCTAAGGCAACAGCTGTGGAGAGCCACCATGCCCCACCCGACCAGCTTACCTCTAGATTCCCCCTCACCTGACCTAGACCTGACCCAAACATCACATGAAAACAAAGCACGTGAACTTAGGCAGATCATGAGAGGGAGGGCAGGAAGGGTTGCGTCAGTGCTTAGTTATTGCGGCCCTTTTGTCCACGCCCAAGGAAGTGCTGATCGCCACTTTGGGGTCAGGAAGCAGTTTTTCTCCAGGCCAGTTTGACTGGAGATCCGGGAGGTTTTTTGCCATCGTCTGGGCAGGGAACCGGGGTCACTCTGTGTGTGTGTGTGCGTGTGTGTGTGAGGTATTTGTGAATTTCCTGCATTGTGCAGGGGGTTGGACTAGATCAGGGGTGGCCAACCTGTGGCTCAGGAGCCACATGCGGCTCTTTCACACATATTGTGCGGCTCCTGGCAGGGCGGCTGGGGAAGCAAAGGGGAGGCATGCCTTTTCTCTCTTTCTCCCTTCCTTCCTTCCCTCCTCCCTCCCACCTATTTGCTTTCCTAGTTTCTCTCTCTCTCTTTCTTTCCACTTCTTTAATTCTTTCTTTCCATCTCTTTTTCTCTCTCTCTCTCAATATCATTAGCAAACAAGTAATATCATTATCAATAACCGGTTTTCCTCATTTGTTTTTATTTTTGGCAGTCCCATTTAACGTTAATAAAAAGCACATTTGCATATTTTTAAAAAATAAAAACGTGTGTGTGATATTTGTTCCTGTCTTGCGGCTCTCAGACATCTGACGTTTATTCTATGTGGCTCTTACATTAAGCAAGGTTGGCCACCCCTGGACTAGATAACCCTGGAGGTCCCTTCCAACTCTATGATTCTATGACTTGCCCAGCTCCATGATCAGGGCTCCTGGAATTTCATCCCATCCTCTTAGCAGCCTTGCCTCAGGCTGTTGATTCATGCCTCCTGTAGTTCTGGTGTGAGGATGGGGCTCAGCCTCTTCTGCACTTAACGTGGAGTGTGCTGCAGAATCCATTCCAGATTTTCTGCTCTGCGCTGGAATTTTGGCAGAGCAAAGTGCATTCACTTACTCCCCCCCCCCCCAAGTGGTACTGCTCATCACTACAAAATGATCCCATTTATCCCGCAATCTGTGAACCTGGGCAAGGCCAAGAATCATCTGTTTACCTTGATTTCTGGACCCCGTGCCAAACAAGTCAATATATAGTGATATGCAGATTAATTAAGAAATCCCTACCTTGACCGGGATGGCCCAGGCTAGCCTGATCTTGTCAGACCTTGAAGGCTAAGCGGAGTTGGCCCTGGTTAGTATTTCGACCGCCCAATTTTGTCTGATCTTGGATGCTAAGCAAGTGCCCACCAAAACCTTCCCTGGTGCCTGCCAAGTGTATTTAGACAGTGGGTGGGGCCAAGTCGGGCTTTTGCCAAGCAAGGCCTCTGATTGGACACTGGAGATCTGATAAGCTGTTAGGGTTGCCAGCCTCCAGGTGGGGCCTGGGGATCTCCTGCTTTTACAACTGATCTCCAGCTGGATCCGGGCCGGAAGGTAAGGGGCCCATTGAGCAGGCAACCCCCCACCCCCGGGCGACCTGGCAACCCTAGTTCAGAATGTGCTTAGGGCCTGATCCTTCCCTAAGGTGTGCCACTGACTGACCCCCAATACCCATCCTCTCCTTCTACAAACTGGCACCAGTAGCAGCCGTGATGTCGAGGCGGGCCTTTGCAAACAAACGAGCCAGCCCAGAACATCACCTCCTCCTGCATTTGCCTTTGAACCATCCAATTTTTTTTTTTTGCCAGAGATGATGGACAGCCCACGTGCGCTGTCTGATGTGCCCAGCTAATTACATTGATGTTCGGCAAGCGCTGTTCCACTTAAGGGCCCGTCGGCATTTTCTTATTTGCCGGGGTTTAGAATGTAGCTGTAAGGAAATCGATTCCTGCGCGGAGTCTTGACACACTGGGCTGTAGACTCCAGAGGCATCAAACATCTGCTAAAGACTGCATATAAACAGCTCTTCTATTGCAGAGAAGGCAGCTGGGGGGAGGACTGACAAAGCAATACAACATAATATCTTTGGATAGGCCAGAGGTATTTTTTTTTAGCATACTTTATTTGGTTTATCGTACCTTGCACATTTTTTTTTGTGGGAAATGTTTAAACTTTAGAGATTGAAGCTAGAGTTGCTTTTAGTTAAGAGAAGCTAGAGTTGGGAAATACCTGGAGATTTTGGGGGTGGAGCTTGAGGATGAACATGGGCTACAAACCCCACACTGATCCATGTACTCATCCCCAGTTTCATGTGTAAAGTGAATGTGCGTTGGAACTTTCTTACAAACAGATGTACACACGTACAGACACGCTGTGCATACATTCCCTGTAATATGTGAACAGAGCTTTAAAAAGTGACATGGAAAATCAAACCCTCAGACATGAACAACATGCCACAGATGGCCACAGAAATCAACTGGATTCCCACTATTTCCAGGTGGGGAACCAATAGTTCACTGATGAACTATTTAAGTATGGATTTATTTCCTTTATTTAATGTAATTTAGACTTAAACGGTTAAATTACTTTAAGTATGGATTTATTTCCTTTATTTAATGTAATTTAGACTTAAACGGTTAAATTATTGCATGGGAAATTGAATTGCAGTTGCACTGCATCATGGATACGGTTACTGGCCCTCCTAGTGTTGTTTGTTTATGTGTTTATGTGTGGGGAGGGCTGTAGCTCAGTGGCAGAGCCTCTGCTTGGCAGGCAGAAGGTCGCAGGTTCAGTCCCCGGCATCTGCTATTGAAAAGGACCAGGCTGTAGGTGATGTGAAAGACTCCGAAGCATGAGACTCCGAAGAGATGCTGCCATTCTGAGTAGACAGTACTGACTTTGATGGACCGATGGTCTGATTCAGTACAAGGCAGCTTCATATGTTGTTTCGTATGCTAATATTATATTTTTAACTATATTTTAATTGTTTAATTAATGCTTTAATATTAATTGCCTTCTGGGCCCTGATAGGGTGGAATCAGAATGTTCCAAACAAACAAATAAATAATCCAGAGATTCCCAACCGGTGCTTATGGGCACCATGATGTCATCTGACACCATATTTGGTGGGCTGTTTGCCAGGTGCAAAGTTACAAGCTCCTCCCCACTATGGCCCCCCGAGAACCACCACGCCCCCCAAAAAGATTCCACTTGCCCCCTCCACCTAAACCACACCAAATATCATAACAAAACAAATTCCCTTGGCTTGCTGTTGCCATGAACCTATAGTAATGAAAGAATCAGCCTGTCCACCCGTCTGTTATTTGTTTACTTTATTTATATCCCACCTTTCTCCTGAATGGGGACAGGGACTGCCAGCTCTGGATTGAAAAACACATGGAGATTTTGGGTGTGGAGCCTGAGGAGGGCAGGATTTGGGGAAAGGAGGAACCTCAGCAGGGTATAATGGCATAGAGTCCAACTTCCACAGCAGCCATTTCCTTGAGGGGAAATGATGCTGGTCATCTGGACATCAGTTGTAATTGCAGGAGATCTCCAGGTGCCCCCTGGAGGCTGGCAACCCTAAATGAGACCCAAAGCAGCTTACGTCATTCTCCTCTCCTCCATTTTATCCTCACAACAACCCTGTGAGGTAGGTAGAGTTGCCAGGTCTGACCGTCATGCCAGTGGGAGGGGGAGGGACATTGTAATGTGCCTACGCAAACTGAAAGTGATGTAAGCACGTCAGGGACGTTGGGGGGGGAGCAACATTCTGGTTTTTGGCAAAACTCTATGGTAGATTTCACTTCAAATCATAGAGGTTTTTTTTAAAGTTTTTATTGATTTTTTAAACTATTTCTAATTCTACAACGCTAAATACTAAGCTACATTATCTTATACAGAGAATACTGTGTAAATTGCTCACTTTTGTCTGATTACAAAAACCTGAAACATCTAAAATAAACCTTGGTTCAATTACTTAAGTTTTTTGTTACTTCTATAAATCAAAGGCTGTTTGGCTGGTACACATAACATTGAAGAAACACTTAGAAACACATTTTACAATCTTATATAGTGCACAAGCTTATAAAAACAGTTTAACATTCATTTCTTCTTCTGTCCTCTTCTTGTCTTTTTAGTCTCAGTCTTTGGTTTGGGAGCAGCAGCCCCCATTTCCGAGTCTGATATTTCTTCTTCGCTTTTTGAGCTATCAAAGCCGTACATACTCTCTTGCGATGCTAGTGAGTCATCTGAGTCTCTCTCTACTTTCTTTTCTTTGCCTTTTTCCAAAAATTTCTTTGCTTGTTCAACAGAGTCAATTTTATATTTTTTGCCCTTAAAACTGAAACTTAGTCCCTCTGGAGTGTTCCAGCGATAGACAATTGATTCAGACTGAAGCCATGTTGTTAAGTTTTTGTAGGCTTTTCTTCTTTTTCTTATTTCAAATGGTATATCCTTCAAAACTTTGATCTCCTCTTCCTGCATCTTCAGTGTTGCTCTGTTGGTGGCTTTTAACACCACATCCCTTGTTGATTTTTTGGAGAATCTTATCATTATTTCGCCTGGCAGGTTTTTCTTTTTAATATATGCTGAATAGGTCCTGTAGACCAAATCCATGTTGCTTACTATTTCCTCTGCTTTCAAACCTGTTAATGGCACTAATGCTTCACTTAACAGTTTTTTAAGATCCTCCCCTTTTTTTTCAGGAACATTCTGAAGTTGTAGGAAGAAATTTGAGCGTTCCATCTGTAATTTCAGGAGGGAATCATGTTGAAAAGCCTTTTCCTTTTCTATTTTTCTTAGTCTTGAGTCCTGATTACTTGTAGATGCTTTCACTTCCATAAGGTCCTGTTGCAGTTTTTCTGTTTTTTTGCCTGACTCTTTCAGTTTCTTCTGCATTGTATCCATTTTTGCGTTGAGAGTAGTCATCTGATCCACCAGGGGTCGCAATAGCACGGAAAACATAGCGCTCATCTCTGTGGTATCACCCTTTGAACTCGGAGCTCCGCTTCCTAGTTTAGGGGAGGGCTTTGGTCTCCCTGTCATTGTTGCTGTTTCGGTTTTATTTACAGTTAGATAAGACAGACAGAGGAAGCGATTTTCTTAACGGCACTTATATCATTTTAAAGCTTTTATCTTCAAGCATGCGATCCCGCCCTCCAGCACTTCACAAACGTTTTTATTCAATCAGTAACGCCGTGGGAAAGTCCCGTAAGTGCGCTTCGGTAATGGAAGGGGGGGGATTTGCATTCCACCCGCCCCAGTCCGCCGCTTTATTTACAGTCCTTCTTAGAGACTCACGTTTTCACCTTGCGTATCAGGAGGGTTGTTGTTTCATCGCTTCGTATTCTCTGCTGCTTCTCGGTTTGCGCTTGCAGCCATAAGGCTTCCATGGAGGGGGAACCTATGGGGGTGATGAGGGGGACCTCGATCCCGCGGTCGCCACCGCCGGGAGAGATCCCTTCTCGTGCCACCCCAGGCAGAGCCCCTTTACTGAGGTCTCTGGAGGCTTGGCACCGGTCCAGAGCCCCTTCTCCCCCCCAGGCACGGATCACCTCTCCCGCTCGAGTGAAGAGAGGCGTCCACCATTAGGCACATTTCTTCTGGAAGTCCACTTCAAATCATAGAGTTTTGCTCCAAAACCAGAATACTGCCCCCCGACGTGCCTACGTCACCTCCAGTTACAATGTCAAAATGATTCCTGGGCCAGTTTGGTGTAGTGGTTAAGTGCGCGGACTCTAATCTGGGAGAACCGGGTTTGATTCCCCACTCCTCCACTTGCACCTGGCTGGATGACCTTGGGCAAGCCATAGCTCTGTACCAGCTGTTCCCTCAAGGACAGTTTGGGAAATTGCTTTCTCAGCCTCACCCACCTCACAGGGTGTCTGTTGTGGGGAGGGGAAGGGAAAAGGAGTTTGTAAGCCGCTCTGAGACTCCCTTGGGGAGTGGAGGGTGGGGTATAAATCCAATCTCTTCTCTTCTCTCTTCTCTTCCTGCTGTTAAGATGGGGTGATGGAGGGGGGAAAGAGTGCCCCAAACTGGGAGACCCCTGCCTGCACCGAGGGGGGGGGCATCTGGCAACCCTAGAGGTAGGTTAGGCTGAGTGAGTGTGGCTGGCCCAAGGTCATCCAACAAGCCTCCACTGCAGAGTGGGAATTTGAACCTGGGATTCCCAGATCGTAGTCCAACAACACTTTATCCACTGCATGATGCTGGCAGGCATAACTCATCAGATAATAAAGCTATGAGACTCAAAATTGGCCACCAGCTGCAGGATGGTTGTGTAACTTTGAGAGTCAAAATGGAAAGGTCTGGGAAAATCCTGGCCCAGGTGAGACAAACCACAATCACACCATGCTGTTTGCGATGGAAGTGAAGGGTCTCTGTTTGTGGCCCGTTTATCTCAGAAAATAATGCTCTATGTTTGAAAACTGGCCGCCAACCCCAGCCTGAGGGTGGAAGCTGCAGTGCCAAAAATGAAGGGAATTGGAACACCCTGAACCACTTTATCTTCACAATAGACAACACGTAAGAAAGGAGTTTCTCAGTTACCTGCCGTGTGTCTCTAATACTTAGATCCCCCATCTGCCATGGAAGGTTACAGGGTGATACACTCCCAACACTTACAGGGTTGTTGTGAAAATGAATGGAGAACAGGAGAGCAATGCAGTTTAGGATCCCTACTGGGGAGAAAGATTGGATATGACATTTGTTATCAATCTAATTCTTTATGATATTACAAAGGAGTATTAGCTCTTTCAACAACACTGTAATAATGATAACAACCCGGTGCCTGAACTGGGAGTTCTAAATTCTGTTCCACATGTATAACCACTAAAACAGATTAATGTTCCATGTATGTAATGTACCATGCATGTAAGGATCAGAGAGGAGGGAAGCATCTTTTAAATACTTTGTTAGTTCACGGGGAAACATTAACTCCCCTCTTTCTTGCTACTATACTGCTATTAATTAGATTCTGTTGCCAAGCAGGATAGGGATGAGAAAGACTTGAGACCTGCGATCACACATACAAAATAATCCACTTTCAATTCACTTTCAATCCACTTTCCAACTGGATTATGCTGTGTGAACGGGAAAAATCCAGTTTGAAAGTGCACTGAAAGTGGATTGAAAGTGGATTATTTAGTGTGTGGCCCATTCAGCATCTAGCATTCGCTCCGCTGTTCTACCGAACCCGCGTTGGAACAGAAATTTGATTGTCGTCTTTTATGGCAGCCTCCACATGACATGCTGGTTTTACTTCCTTTGATTTCTCAGATTTATGGTACCATCTGAATCGATTTATGGCCATTTCATCGCCATTCAGGGGTGACTGTGCAGTCAGTACAGCTTTGGCCCAGGGTATTTGTGCTGCTTGGCAGGGAGGGTGGGATAGAAATTGAATTAATTAAATAAAAAAATAAATAAAATATTTGAATGTGGTTTTGAGCCAAATCTTTTTCTGTTCCAGTGTGGGTTTGGTAAATCAACTGAGCAAATGCTAGATGCAGAATAGACCAGAGTGACTGGTAGACTTGAAAATAAAGGGGGGGGGATGGAAAAATTAGGTGGAGATAGAGAAACGAATGAGAAAAGTGTGGAAACGAGGGAGATAAATTAAGGAAAAGAGGGAAAGGTTGTTATATCTTGCTGTAACACTGTAACGACCACTTTGCAAGATCTGGCTGAGCTGGATGCAAGGAAAGAAAGACAGAAAGGCTAGACTATTGGAGAAAATGACCTGCAGGCTGGCAATTACTGTATCAGCCATCAGTGTACTCTGTTGCCTTGCTCCAGTGCTGGCTTGGTGGGCTCAGCATGATCTGTTAGGCAAGTTTGCTTCAGTATTGGCAAAAGACAAGTCTAGCTGATCCTAGAGTACCTTTTGCTTCCTTGCACCTCTACTGGTTGCAGCCAGAACTGCATTAAAATAAGTGGAAAGATGTTCGGCTGGATGCAACACGAGGCTGGCTTCAAGGGCCCTCCAACTTGACTTGGTCCCCCCTGAATGCTGTCCCCCCATTCCCCTTCCATCTACAGCTATGCTCCTCTCCACAACCGGCTCCTTTCCTGAGAAGTATTGGAGTCGGGAGTCCATGGAACAGTGAAACAGCTAGATCTTTATTGCTGGTCCAGATGAAGCATACAACCCATGGCTCCGAGCTCTCCTTTTATGCTGGCCCAACTGGCCAGATAGGCTATTATCAGTCTATTTACATCTCATAGGTTCCCTGGGAGAAACCTAGGTACATGATTGGTGGCCAGTTTGAATCCACCTGGCCTTTGTTCTACCTGACTGAAGCTTAGGTAGTTTCTTGGCCATGTGCTCTGGCCATGCTCTGGCCATGGGCTCTGTCCATGCGGTCGCAATTATGGGAGCACATGGTGACCGCATGGTCAATACATAACACCTCCCTTCCTTCTTAATGTTCAGGGGATGTCTATTCCATCTGTTTCAGTAAAGTTCTACGAGAAGAAGAGGAGGATGCAGATAGCCTTTCAGACAGGTGGGACATTATTATGGCATATTATTTTCCCCCCTTCTGTCTTCACCAAACTCTGAAGCACTCCCGTACATAACTAAAACTGACCAGGAACAGGCTAGATTTTACTCTCCCCCAGTTTAGCCTGGCTGTAGAAGTCTTAAGTCATCATACCCTTCGGTCTAGAAATAAAACAGTTAAATTGCCTCGCCAGCAGAACCCAAATTTGCTGTTTTGTAGCATGCTAAGGAGGAAAAAAGTCAGTTAATTTTACACACGGCTTGTTACATTATCAAAGAAAGGGGCGGAGACATTATAGAACAGCTATTTATAAATCTGATAATTTTTTTTTTTTGGTCACTAAAGCCAAAGAGTGATAAACCTTGTACGTGATAATCACCTGGAAAGGTGGGGGGGGGGGGACCAACTAAAGTATCCCTGAAAATTCTGTGCTTCATTTTTGTAAGCTGGGGGGAGGGGCTCATTAGATGACATTCTTAACCTTTGAAGTCCTAAATGGTCTTGGATCACAATCTCACAGAAAGTACCTTCCCTGTGACTTCTCATGCACTGTGATCATCCTGCGATCATTTTCAACCACAGATGAAATCAACCACTACAAATGAGAAGAGCCTTCTTTACAGTGGCCTCTTTTTAGAGATTTTCCTCACAAATCAAAGCAATCAGGTCCCAGATGACTGAGGTGTTCAGAAAACTGACTAAATCCTCTTTTCTGATGGGTAGTTGGATCTTGCAGATCTGGTTGTCGTTGGACATAAGAAATGGGTCACTGCTTTAGAAATTGTTTCAGTTTAGGGATTTTTTTTTGTAAGGGCTTGCAGGCTGCCAGTTTTGGAATGAAGAAGAAGATATTGGATTTATATACCCCGCCCTTCACTACCCAAAGGAGTCTCAGAGCAGTTTACAATCCCCTTCCTTTCCCTTCCCCTCCCCACAACAGACATCCTGTGAGGTAGGTGGGGCTGCGAGAGCTCGTTCGAGGACCGCTCTTGAGAGAATAGCTCTGAAAGAACTCATGACTGACCCAAGGTCACACCAGCAGCCGCATGTGGGGGAGTGGGGAATCAAACCCGGTTCTCCCGGATTACAGTCCATACTCTTAACCACAGCTGTGACAGACAGTATATGGTTAATGCTGTAATCTGGTCTGAGAACCTTGAGTGAAAGGGGATTCAAATGGAATTATTCAGTTGAGGGAGTCAGTTAGGAGCAGCAGTTAAGAATTGACAGCTGAGAAATGAGAGTTGACTGGGAAGGAAGGCTAAGAGAGTGGGAGAGGATCAAGAAGGATCCTGAGTTAGGGAAGTGGGAAGCTTAGCCCATTTAAAAAGATTTAAAGGGCCTTCCAGCTGGTCGGTGGGCTACATGCTCCCCACCATGAACTTCTACAAATTTTGATGCTCTTCACAAAAACAGCTGGGCAGGGCGCTGAGCTCAACTGTTGGGTTTAAATGGCTCCGAGCCATATAGGTGCTTGCCTATAAAGCCCTATATGGCCAGGGACCTGTTTACCTGAGGGACCGCCTCTCCCCATATGTACCCCAGCGAGCACTGCGTTCGAGTTCCCAACACCACCTGGTCCTACCAGGGCCCAGGGAGGCCCTATTGGCGGCAACAAGGGCCAGGGCCTTTTCGGTGGCGGCCCCATACTGGTGGAATGAGCTCCTGGAGAACATCAGGGCCCTGCGGGACCTTTCACAGTTCCGCAGGGCTTGAAAGACGGAGCTCTTAAGCCAGGCTTACAAGTAGGGGTCGCTGCCAGGATCTTATTGCCCTGGCCCAAATATTGAACATCACTGCCCAGACCATCAGTAGTGGTCGACGCTGTTGGGGTCGGGTGAGCGGCGCCACCTAGTAGGGAAGTTACAGCATAGTGTTTTACAGATGTCATGTTTTTATCTTGTATTTTATGGTTTTATTGTATACAGTATATGTTGTTAGCCGCCCTGAGCCCGCTGAGAGGCGGGGAGGGCGGGATATAAATTCAATAAATAAATAAATAAACCACCGTTTTCTACTTCCCATGGCTTTTCACGTGGAGCAGAAAGCAGGGATTCAAACTCCAAATGGCTCATGGACCTCAATGAACTGGTTCTGTTTGCGAATCAGCATATAAGTTTGTGGTTTGGTTCGTGGTTCGGTTCGTGATTCAACCACGAACCAAACCACAAAAGTGCGCCTCATGCCCTTCCTTATCTATGGTGATGTGGTGACAAAACTTTACAGCTGGAGGAACGGAACATGGATTTTAGTCAGACAACTAAAGCAGAAGCCCAGGAATAGTATGTTAATTCTAGGGATAATTCGTTAATTTTATAGGCATAGGGAGTCAATGTGGTACTGTAGTTAGAATGCTGGACTAGGATCTGGGACACCCGAGTTCGAATGCCGCCAAGGAAGATTCCTGGGCGACACACTCTCTACCTAGCCTGCCTCACAGGTTTTGTTCTGAGGATAAAACAGAGAAGAGAAGAATGATGTAAGCCCTTTGGGTTTTCCATTATGGAGTAACATTGCTTATAATTGAAGTAAATACATGACATGATGGATTAAGAAATTTGGAACCATGGGAATTTTAGCAAAAGAACAAAAGAGAAGAAGAGTTGGTTTTAATACCCCACTTTTCTTTACCCTAAGGAGTCTCAAACTGGCTTACAATCGCATTCCCTTACTCTCTCCACAGCAACCACTTTGTGAGGTAGGTGGGGCTGAGAGAGTCCTGAAAGAACTGTGGCTGGCTCAAGGTCTCCCAGCAGGCTTCATGTGGAAGAGTGGGGAATCAAACCCGGTTCTCGAGATTTGCGTCCACCGTTCTTAACCATTACACCCCGTTGGCTCTCAGGTGTTTCCAAGTACTTCTTACAACAAATATGACTAAATATGGGGGCGAAGCTTGATACCCCATTCCCGCTCCCCTCCCCATTAATAATCCTCGGAGTGTTGTATGGAAAGGGCAAAAAGGCAGAAAGGTAAGTATGCCATACTCTCTCTGACAGGAAATGGGAAGGCCAGATATTATTTATTTACTTTATTTATATCCCGCCTTTCCCCTCAACCAGGGAACCAAAGCACCTGATGACATTCTCCCCTCCTGCATTTTGTCACACAACAACCCTGTGAGAAGAGAGACACGAGGATGATCAGGAGGGTCCGGAGACCAAGAAGCCCTGTGAGGAAAGGCTGAGGGACTTGGGAAGGTTCAGTCTGGAGAAGAGGAGGTGGAGGGGGGACAGGATGGCTCTCTCTGAAGTCTCTGAAGGGCTGTCACTCAGAGGAGGAGGGGAGGGAGCTGTTCCTGTTGGCAGCAGAGGAGAGGACTCGCAATCATGGGTTTAAATTAAGGGCGGGAAGGTATAGAAGAAGAAGAAGAAGAAGAAGAAGAAGAAGAGATTGGATTTATATCCTGCCCTTCACTCACTTAAAGTCTCAGAGTGGCTTACAAACTCCTTTCCCTTCCCCTCCCCACAGCAGACACCCTGTGAGGTAGGTGGGGCTGAGAGAGCTCTGAGACAACTGTCCTTGAGAGAACAGCTAGTACAGAGCTATGGCTTGCCCAAGGTCATCCAGCAGCTGCAAGTGGAGGAGTGGGGAATCAAACCCGGTTCTCCCAGATTAGAGTCCGCGCACTTAACCACTACACCAAACTGACTCTCCTGGTACGGGCTGGATATTAGGAAAACTTAAAAAAAAAACAACTGTAGGAGTACTTCGGCAGTCGAATGGTCTCCCTAGGGAGGTGGTGAGCTCCCCCTTAGTACTGGCAGTCTTCAAGCAGCAGCTGGACAAACACTTCATCGGGGATGCTCTAGGCTGATCCTGCATTGAGCAGGGGGCTGGACTAGATGGCCTGTATGCCCCCTTTTAACTTGATGATTCTCTGATCCTGTGATTTAGGCTGAGAGTGTGTGACTTGCCCAAGGTCACGCAGCTAGTATCCGTGGGACTAGTGGGTATCTGAACCTGGATTTCCCAGACCCTAGCACAGAGAAACGATAGAAAAAAAAGAAGCTCATTGCAACAAAATGTTAATTCCGATGATGAGTGCAGAAGCTGTCTAGGACATAAAGTTGTTGTTCTGGGAAATGTGTTTAGTGGCATCAGATTGATAAGAATTTTTTTAAATGAATTTTTTATAATTCTCAAATTTAGTGCAGACGGATGTTTAATGGAAGCTGTTTGTTTGATGGTAGGAATCAAACTGGTGAGCGCAATTGTCTTGGAAGAGTTTGGTCGGAAGTGTCCTTGGATTCTGCCTATAAAGATGCATCTCCGTATTTTCAAATGGGTTTTACAAGAGGATTTAATAACCCTTTAACAAGTTATATTAGCTTGATACAGCCACTCAGAACAGGGAGAAAATCTAAATTTTCCATGTAATTCCCCAATCAAAATATTTACAGAGCAGAAAAAAACAATTTAAGGTCTATGAATGGCGTCAATAGAGAGACATGGAGAGGTTTTCAGGATGTTACAGTCTCCTTTGTTGTGTGCTTAAGTATTTTTATAAAACAAATACTCTGGTCACTACACCTCAGAAACGATATTATAGCACTGGAGAAAGTGCAGAAAAGGGCAACTAGAATGATAAAAGGGTTGGAACACTTTCCCTATGAAGAAAGGTTAAAGCGCTTGGGGTTCTTTAGCTTGGAGAAGTGACGGCTGAGGGGTGACATGATCGAGGTTTACAAGATTATGCATGGGATAGAGCAGGTCGAGAAAGAAGTACTTTTCTCCCTTTCTCAGAGTACAAGATCTCGTGGGCACTCCATGAAATTGCTGATCGGTCGGGTTAGAACAGATAAAAGGAAGTCCTTCTTCACCCAAAGAGTGATTAACACATGGAATTCACTGCCACAGGAGGTGGTGGTGGCTACAAGCATGGACAGCTTCAAGAGGGAATTAGATAAACATATGGAGCCACAAGGTATAGATAGGAACTCTCGATCTGGGGCAAGTGATGCTCTGTATTCCTGGTGCTTGGGGGGGGGGGCAACAGTGGGAGGGCTTCTAGTGTCCTGGCCCCACTGCTGGACCTCCTGTTGGCACCTGGTATTTTTGGCCACTGTGAGACAGAGTGTTAGACTGGGTGGGCCACTGGCCTGATCCAACATTGGCTTCTCTTATGTTCTTATATTCTATGAAGAAAGGTTGAAGCGCTTGGGGCTCTTCAGCTTAGAGAAACAACGGCTGAGGGGTGACATGACCGAGGTTTACAAGATTATGCCTGGGATAGAGCAGGCACTTTGTGAGGCAGGTGGGGCCGAGAGAGTTCAGAGAGAACCGTGGCTGGCCGAAGGTCACCCAGCAGGCTTCACATGGAGGAGGAGTGGGGAATCAAACCCATTTCTCCCGACCCGAGTCCGCTGCTCTTAACCACTACACCAAGCTGCCGGAAATGCTGCCTCCAATCCCCCCTCCCCCAAAGCCAAGAACAAACCGCAGGGTAGTTTCAGAAGCATATTGCTAAGGGCAGATGGCCTGCTTGGGGGTGGAAATCTAGAGACGCCTCTTGACATGTGTGTTTCTGTTTGCCTTCTAGAGCACACAACTTTGGGTTATGGAAAGGGAGCCCAGCTTTGCCGTTCCCAGCACCCCTACGCAAGCCACAGAGTCACTCTTCACTCACAGCGAAGGGGAGCTATAAAGCAGCCAATGTTTTATCGCCACAGTGATTAGATTAGAGGCGAGCCCGTTTTGAAAGGGGTCCGCTAATGCCTTCTGCGATGCGGTGGCAATCTCCCGGCGAACATTTAAGTTCGGTATCAGGCAGTGGATAAATCATTTGCATCCATCCCTCAATGAACGGACGGGAGGCAAATTAGGATGCAAATGGTGCTGCTGGCAAGCGGGGGGGCCCTGTCTACCCAAACAGAGTCAAATGAGTTGATACTTTGCCAAGAACAAATTTACATCCCGGGGGGGGGGGGGGGGACGGACGGACGGACGGACCTGCTTGCAGGCCGCACGTCCAGGTGATCCGAGGGGGAACAGAATATCCTTCTGAAATGTTCCCTGGAAGAATGTGATTAGGAGGAAATGGATGGGCAGTTTCTACCTTTGCCAGAATCAGGTGGGAAAGCTTTCCTGGGACTTTATCAGACGACACCTGCTACCATTGGGCTGTTTGGTTAATATAGCAGCGTTTTGCCCAGTCATGGAAGTGTGATACTGCGTGCAGTAAATAAATCTCCCAAGAAGTATATTGCAAAAAAAGGTAAACTTATTCAAGTAGATTCAGTACTTTCCCTATAACAAATGGCTGTCTTGTCCAGCATCATGTGTATTGGAGTATGAGGGCATTGTCTTTACAGAAGAGATCTGTAGAGACGTTTCTCCATGGAAGGCCATGTTGAGAGAGTGAGAGGACAAAGTTACAGCGGTATGATTGAGCCCCTATATGGTTTTTTGATTCTTTACAAATAAATACATATATTTTTTATGCATTATTTACACATTAAGTTTTAATTGTTGGCCCTCTACTCAGTTTGACTTACCTTTTTAGGTTCTTGATCCTAGTTTTCAGGGTTAAGTTTGTTTCCCTTTTTTGTTCATTCTGCAAAGGTGGCAACATCGGCCTAGGCCTCTCTTTGCTATTGGTAAGTCTCTCGCAGCCCTGCCTGCTGCCAGGGGAACCTAGTAGTCCTACATAGAGTCCACCCTCCAAAACAACCATTTTATCCAGGGGCACTTATCTCTGTGGTTTGTATTGGGGAAAATAGTAAAAAATACTTAAATACTCAAGAGTTTGCAATGGATCTTTGCTTCACTGGAGAGGAGACATTTCTTTCTGTTTAAATTTTTTATTTCTAAGGGATAGGGTACACAGGAAACCTACAGAATAACAAGAGGTATCTAGAGCTACATCTTTACATGCTACTGCTACAAACACATGGTCACTCAACAATGGAGAATACTCCTTCTTGACCCCTAGAAGGAAATCACCTGAATACATTAACCAATCAATACTATTTACTTTCATGGGCTTTCTTTACATTGGTTGTCTGCCGGGTTCCCTTCCAGGTCAGTCTAAACTACAGCACAGAAGGTAAACAGATTAACCCTATAATGGCTGGAATCTGGACCTTGCGACTCACACATTTCCAACAGTTTGGAGATTAGTTGTAAGTCCAGGAGATCTCCAGGCACCACCTGGAGGTTTGCAACCCTCTCCCTGAAAGATGGCTGTCCAGTCTCTGTTTGTCCTTTCCAGAAAGGGAGAACTCTTTACCAGGGGCATAAGGTTTTGAAATCCCCCGGGGGGGGGGCGTTCTGAAACGATGCCGCCGCCGCCTCCCCCCCCCCCACCGGCCACTCTTCCCTCCTTCTCTCTCCCTCCCAGGGCTCCAGGCGAATGCCCAACATGATTGGGCATTCGCCCGGAGCCCCGGGAGGGAGAGGGAAGGAGGGAGGAGTGAGTACAGGGGAGCTGGGCGGGGCGGGGGAGAAAGAGGCTCTGGCAGCAGTGGCCGGCCGGCGGGCTTAGGAAGGGCCCAGGGAGGCGGGGGGGAGAGGCAGCGGCAGGTGTTCCATTTCGCCGGGGGGGGGCTCAGTCCCCCCCGGGAAATTTCGGGGGTGGCCCGAGCCCTCCCGTACTTTACGCCTATGCTCGCTACTCCTCAGTAACTGATCCAGTTGTTGGGCTGTGTCCGCACACCGTTCACTATTGTGCTACATTCAAGCTTTGTGGATGAACCCTGCCTGTAAGGGAGCTTCCCCGAAAGTTCTCTGAATGTTCAACCAGAGTCTGCCCTGCTTAAATCTAAGCTCTAGGTTTGCCCTGTAGAGCAGAAAGAATAAAGGGAGGGGTGTGACTCAGTGGAAGAGCATCTGCTTGGGATGCAGAAGGTCCCAGGTTCAATCCCCAGCATGTTCAGTTAAAGATCTGGTAGCAGGTGATGAGAAAGACCCCCCACCTGAAATCCTGGAGAGTTGCTGCAAGTCCGAGTTTGATTATACTGACCTTGATGGACTGATGGTCTAATTTAGTATAAGGCTGCTTCATGTGTTCATGCCCTCTTCTGTGTAATGAGACAGCCTTTCAGGTATTTGAAGAGCTCGACCAAGTCCCCCTTTCAATCTTCTCTACACTCAATACACCCAGTTATCCTCCACCTTTCCTTCCTGGATTTGTTTTCCAGACCCCAGACCACTCTCATGGCTCTTCTCTGAACCCATTCCAATGTCTATATGTTTATTTGGGGTCATAGGGGTCCCAGCTACAGGTTGAGAAACTCCTGGAGATTTGGGGATGGAGCCGTCGGGAGGACAGGGACCTCAGTGGGGTTACAATGCCATTGAGTCCACCCTCCAACAAATTCCATTTTCTCCAGGGAAACTGATCTCCGTAGTCTGGAGCAATGTTCCCTCTAAGTTGTGGAGTCGTGTGAGCAAAAATTCTACTTTGTGAGCTACTGGTGTTAAAGCTGTGAGCAAGTGATTTGGCTCCTGCATAAGTTGGTTTGCTCTGGAGCCATCCTTCCTGGGCTAAGACCAAAATGTGTGAGCTGGAGGCTAAAAAACAGTGAGCTGGCTCACACTAACTCAGCTTAGAGGGAACATTGGTCTGGAGATGAGCTGTGATTCCGGGGGATCCCCAGGTCCCACCTGGAGGCTGGCATCCCTGTGTGGGGGAGAAGTGGATGTGACCAGAGAAGAGAACAGAGCCACAATACGAGGAGGAGGGGCATACGAACGAGAAGTGGGAGAAGGGAGTTTGGGATGGAAGACCCATAGATACTCTGGGTGCATTGACACAGAGGTTCCTCTCTGTTTTGGTATCCAACTCACACATGAAACCGCCTTTATAATGAATAAGACCATTGGTCCATCAAGGTCAGTATTGTCTACTCAGACTGGCAGCAGCCCGCCAGGGTCTCAGGCTGAGGTCTTCCCCGTCACCTACTGCCTAGTCCTTTCCACTAGAGATGCTGGGGATTGAACCTGGGACCTTCTGCATGCCAAGCAGAGGCTCTTCTGCAGAACCACAGCCCCTTCCCAAACTGAATTCAGCATGCAATATAGGCAGGGGTCATTTCGTAGAAAAAGAGGTGCAGGAGCTCATTAGCATAACTCATTTGCATATGCCACACCCCCTAACATACCAGAAGTGTGTCGGAAGGCAACACCCACCCCTCAGGCTCCACTCCACAGGTGAGTGAAACTGACCTGCTCTTCCTCCATTCCCTTCCCCATCCAATACTTTGTGCAATAAAAATAAGCGTAAAGAACACACCCTCATTCTCTTCCTGCTCCCTTGAAACCACCAGGTTTCAACTAGACTTGAGATACCCAGGACATGTGCACCACCCATCCCTTTCCCTTCCCCTCCCCACAACAAGACACCCTGTGAGGCAGGTGGGGCTGAGAGAGGTCTTTTGAGAACTGCTCATGAGAGAACAGCTCTGAGAGAACTTGTGACTGGCCCAAGGTCACACCAGCAGCTGCATGTGGAGGAGTGGGGAATCACACCCGGTTCTCCCAGATTAGAGTCCAACTTCTGACCACTACACCAAACTGATGGGGTGGAAGCTGCTGAAGGGTTGGTGAAATTTCTCCAGTACTTATGTGCCCAGATAAAAAATGGTATACTCAGAAAATGTATATGCCACCTCGAGCAAGTCTCTGGAAAAGAGGCACACAGTCATAAAAGGAACAATGATAAAATTATCAATATTAAAACAAAACATTAAAATCAATAAAGACCCTAGCAGGGCTTTCCCCGGAGCGCTGCGCCTCTGTACTGCTCGGGGAAGCCAAGGAGGGGGCGGGGCTTGGTCATGTGCCCACCCCCTGGGCTCCTCACTCCCGGAGCTGCGCTCCTGTGCGCTCCTGCTCCAACGGACCCCTGAATATAGGATATTGTTATATTGTATTCTTTTATCTCTTAGTGTTAAGCATGATGCTGAGCCATTAGCCTCTAACCTTGGATCAGTTAGAGCACGGTTCCTCAGTGGAACAGGCTTCCTCGGGAGGTGGTGGGCTCTCCTTCTTGGGAGGTTTTCTAACAGTGGCTAGATGGCCATCTGACAGCAATGCTGATTGTGTGAACTTAGGCAGAGCATGAGAGGGAGGGCAGGAAGGGTTGCCTCAGTGCTTAGTTCTCATGGCCCTTTCTTACACGCCCAGGGAAATGATGATTGTCCCTTTGGGGGTCAGGAAGCCATTTTTCTCCAGGCCAGTTTGGCTGGAGATCCTGGAGGGTTTTTGTCTTCTTCTGGGCATGGAGCAGGGGTCACTGCGGGGGTGGAGGGGGCAGGTGTCTGTGAATTTCCTGCCTTGTTCAGGGGGTTGGACTAGATGACCCTGGAGGTCCCTTCCGACTCTACAGTTCTATGATTCTATGAAACGGAAGATTGATGCTGGCGTTTCTGTCAGGCTACATACCACTACATTTTATTGCTAGTTGGGTAAACTAGCATGACTGCTTATAGGAGCCACATGCATTATCTGGAACCCAATAGGAGGCTTTTACATTGCAAGTTTTGGAAGCTGGCAAGGACTGCTTAAAGGAGCCACAATAATTATTTGGAATCCAACAGGTTTAGCATGATTATATTATAATGCTAGCTGTGAAATTTGGCAAAGACTACTTAAAGGAGTTGCATGCATCATTTGGAATCTAACACACATGTATTATTTACAGCAACTATAGGGACTATAATCCGGGAATTGTGCTTTTCATAAAACATAAATAACTTGGTAAGAACTCTGTATATGATTTAGATACTTTGTATGTGGTATTTATTATGTTGTATTTATGAAGTATTGATCTATGCACTGTGTTGTGGCTATAGGTTATTTACATATTATTATATTGTTATTAAATCCAGTTATTTATGGGTTATTAGTTATTTACGCCAACTTTTTTTATATCTTGGATTTCCTCCCCAAACTGCAGCTTGTTATTTATACAGTATCCACACAACATCATCTAGTTTGGTGTAGTGGTTAATAGTACGGACTCTAATCTGGGAGAGCTGGATTTGATTCCCCACTCTTCCACATGCAGCTGCTGGTGTGACCTTGGGTCAGTCACAAGTTCTTTCAGAGCTGTTCTCTCAAGGGCAGTCCTCAAGAGAGCTCTCTCAGCCCCGCCTACCTCACAGGGTGTCTGTTGTGGGGAGGGGAAGGGAAGGAGATTGTAAGCCGCTCTGAGGTTGTGATCAGAAGAGTGCCTGGCGGATTTAAAGGGAACGTCCAAAAAGCGACATCTGGGAAAGGTGCCCCTTCTGTGATCAGCTTGTCGAGCCCCGCCAAGGAGCCATACTTTAAAGATACCGGTGAAAGTCCAGGCTAATACTTGCCGACGGGCCAATGGCGGACTTTCCCCTGTCTGATCGTTCCAGCACGCAATCAGCCCATCGGGTTGGTCTGACTGCAGACCATCCCGAACGGCTGCCGTTTAAAAAAATTCCTCGTGATATGTGCATGAACACGTAAACATGGAACGGCCGCAGAGCTCCGCTCAAACGTTCCAGACAATTTCATGTTTCTGAAGGGCCCATGAAATTTATGAACTTTGTTAACTGAAATGGTACCTAGAGGAAAGTACCACTGGCGGTGCTTTTACCATTCAGGTCCGTGCATGCATGAAAAAACAAGTACACGGTGAGGCGCATATGCGCATGCGCAAACAGAATTTCACCCTCGCCCCCCCCTCCCAAACTGCATGGCTCCTTCAGGTGGATGTTGTCTAGACACTGTGGAGTTCACACCTGGTAAGGCAATTCACGGGGGAGCTGTCTGGTCATGCAACACTGGATAAAAAAGATAAAAAAGATACTAGAGCTGGGCCAATGGCGGGATTAGCTGCCCATCTGAATGCACCCTGAGACTCCTTCGGGTAGTGAAGGGCGGGGTGTAAATCCAATCTCCTCTCCTCTTCACTAATTGCCCACTTTCTAGGCATTCCCTGTGCTTAGTACATTGTTTCTCAAACACAGTTTGGTAACATCTCTCTGAGAAGAGAACAAGTCTAAGCACGTTAGCAAGCTGTCTGGACAGGAAGGCGTGCATTTTCAAAGGTTTGCTCATTTGGGTGCCGTTTTCCTTCCACAAGGCCTTTGCAGCTGCCATTTCCCCCACTGTGCCAATGGAAGGCTTTTTAACGAATGGTAATTGCTATTGCACCTGGTGCAATAACATTGTAATGATATAGTGCCACAATCTATTAGTTCCTCTAATTCCCAGCTTTTATTTTTTTTAAAGGCTCTAACCCTTTTCATTATAGAGATAAGAAACAGGACTCAATACTTTTTTTTAAAACTAGCAGTTAAGGGAACTAGTAGATTGCAGCGATAGATTGTTATAATTTTATTCCGTATTGTGCAATAGCAATCACCAATTTTTTAAAAAGCCCTCCAGTGGCGTGGCAAGGTTAAAATGCGGGGAAATGCATGACTGTTGGGGGAAAGTGTGCACAAAGCTTCCATGTGGACCCTCCATCGGCCATGTGAATATCTCTGCATTTGCAGCCGTGATGAATCATAGGCTGAGGACAGATTGGCAAAATGAAGCGCAAGGGAAGCAGGGCAAAAAGGCCCCAGGCTGAGTTGTTGCACTGCATAGACTGATGCAGGACCATACCAGGGAGGAGGCAGAACATTCACACTGTGGGGCGGCCCCTGGTGGCACCGCCACAATGGTGTGTGGCTTTGGTACATTTTGCCAATGTAGGATGGCTCCAGAGTGAACTAATTTATGCAGCAGCCAAATCGCTCACTCACAAACTTTAATACCAGTAGCTCACAAAGTAGAATTTTTGCTCACAAGACTCCACAGCTTAGAGGGAGCATTGTTTCTAATCCTAGTCTACCCTCCAAAGCAGCCATTTTCTCCAGAGGAACTGATTTCTGTCATTCTGGCAGATCTCCAGGCCCCACCTGGAGGTTGGCAGCCCTAAGAGGGCAGTATGATGGTAAAGGCGAAGCAAAGGGAGGGGCTGCTTAGAAACAAACACCCTTTTAATGCCACTCGACTAATGTTAAGCAATCTATACCGAGCACTCGATAAGAGTATTTCCTCTCAGGAAACTGTGCTCGCATGGTAAATTCTTCCTGCCTTGGATGGGAGCAATAAACCAAATTATTTTACGGCAGACAGTAATTAGACAGGAGGGTTGCTAGTAAAGGGGGGGGGGAATCTTATCCCCAAGCTCTTGCTTGCCCTAGCAACCCTCTGCATGGTTTTTATAGTGCTCTGTGGAGCTGCCATTTCCTGTCCCTCTCTCGAGCATGCCTCGCTCATTTTCCAGCAGTGGCCAATCAGAGGCCAGCATGCACATCAAGTGGATATTTATTGCACCAGAGCTGCCCTCCTAATATAGGCCTATGGGAAGCTCTCCGATTTCTTTCTTCGAAATGGCAGCTGAGCGAGGCTGGTTAGAAAACAAAAGAAAGGGGGTCTGCAGTGGAAAGGAGAACCCGCGGATATTTCCAGGCCGAACTAGGGCTACGGGCAGGGGATCCTCCGCTTTCATGGGCTCCGGCCCACCAGCAGCCAGCTGGCCGGTGGGAGGAAATCCCCCCCCCCCAAAACAACGACGTTGTATGTGATGCGCTCCAATGCTCCCTCTCAGCCTGGAGTCCTGTGAGCAAAAATCCTACTTTGTGAGCTACTGACATTAAAGTTAGGGATGCCAGCGATTTGGCTACTGCATAAATCAGTTGGCTCTGGAGCCACATCCTTCCTGAGCTGAGGCAAAAATGTGTGAGCCGGAGGCTAAAACAACTGTGAGCTGGCTAACTCAGCTTAGAGGGAATATTGGCGCTGATGTCACCCAGAAGTGATGTAGGTGCGTCGGTGACGTGAAGGGGTGATGATCTGATTTTTGGTCAAAACTCTGTGGTTTGAGGGCGATTTTACCATAGAGCGGGGGTGGCCAAACTGTGGCTTGGGAGCCACATGCGGCTCTTTCACACATATTGTGCGGCTCCCAGCAGGTCAGCTGGGGAAGCGAAGGGGAGGCATACTTTTTCTCCCTCCCTCCCTCCCATTTGCTTTCTTTGTTTCTCTCTCTCTCTCTCTTTCTTTCCACCTCTTTCATTCTTTCTTTCTCTCCATCTCTCTTTTTCTCTCTCCCTTAGACAAATCAATATCGTCAGCAAACAAATAAATATCATTATCAATATCTGTTTTTACCCCCTTCTGTTTTTATCTTTGGCAATCTCATGTAAATATTAATAAAAAAGCAAATTTGCATCTATATTTTATAAAACAAAAACCGTGTGTAATATTTGTTCCTGTCTTGCGGCTCTCAAATATCTGAGGTTTCTTCTATGTGGCTCTTACACTGAGCAGGTTTGGCCACCCCTGCCATAGAATTTTGCCCCCAAAAACAGAGTATCACCCTTAACATCACCAGTATGCCTACATCACTTATGGGTGACGTGAGTATTCATGCAACGTCCCTGCCCAGTCTTGGAACGCCCCCGAATCCCCCCACCAATGTTCCCTCTAAGCTGAGCTAGTGTGAGCCAGCTCACAGTTTTTTAGCCTCTGGCTCACATGTTTTTGTCTTAGTTCATGAAGGATGGCTCCAGAGCAAACTAATTTATGCAGCAGCCAAATCACTCGCTCACAGTTTTAATGCCAGTAGCTCGCAAAGTCGAATTTTTGCTCACAAGACTCCACAGCTTAGAGGGAGTGATGCCCCCCCCCCCACTGGCACAACAATTGGACCTGATAACCCTAGGCCAAACATTAGAGTTTGTGATTGCTGAGTCAAATAATCTGACATTTCTTTAGGGTTGCCAACTCCTGCTAGGGAAATACCTGGAGATTTGGGAGGTGGAACCTGGAGAGGGTGAAGTTTGGGGAGGGGAGGGACATCACAGGGTATAATGCCTTAGAGCCCACCCTCCAAAGGAGCTACTTTCTCCAGGGGAACTGGTCTCTGTTGTCTGGAGAGCAATTGCAATTCCAGGAAACTAGCCCCCACCTGGGGGTTGACAACCCTACATCTCTGCACTGATGTTTACAGAATTGCATTTGGATGAACACCAACAGCCCCCTTTCCTTTTGCTATCCCTACAGCATGATTTGTATTCTTGAGCAGGGGAAGATTGAGACAGGCTAGCATGATCTCATCAGATCTCAGAAGGTAAGCAGGGTCAGCCCTGGTTAGTCCTTGGATGGGCGACCACCAAGGAAGTCCATGGTTGCTACCTAGAGGCAATCAATGCAAACCACCTCTGAACATCTCTTGCTTTGAAAACCCCATGGGGTTGCCATAAATCAGCTGAAACTTGACAACACTTTCTACCACCCCCACGGAGCATGCTTTAACTTGCGGACTGACCCTTTAGCACACTGCAACACTTTTGGGAGGGGCTTTGGATCAGTGGAAGATCCTCTGCTTGGCGTGGGGAAGGTCTCCACTTCAGTCCCCAGCATCTCCAGTTAAAAGGACTAGGAAGTGAAAGACCTCCACTTGGGACCCTGGAGAGCTGCTGCCAGTCTGAGTAGACAATGCTGACTTTGATGGACCAAGGGTCTGATTCGGTATGGCAGCTTCGTGTGTGTGATTGTGATGGAATTGTATCTACACCCAAGAAGGGTACTGCTCTTTGCTTAGCAATATGCTCTCTCTGTGTGTTAAGTGCCATCAAGTTGTTTCCAGCTTATGAGGGCCCTATGAATTCATGACCTCCAGCCAGCTTGGTGCCGTGGTTAAGAGCAGCAGACTCTAATCTGGAGAACTGGGTTTGATTCCCCATTCCTCCACATGAAGCCAGCTGGGTGACCTTGGGTCAGCCACAGTTCTCTCAGAGCTCTCTCAGCCCCACCTACCTCACAAGGTGCCTGTTGTGGGGAGAGGAAGGGAAGGTGATTGTAAGCCACTTTGAGACCCCTTAGGGTAGAGAAAAGCAGAGTGTAAAAGTCTCCTCCTCCTCCTTCTGCTTTGATTGGATGTAGAACCCATGGCGGTCCACCACGATATCTGTAAAACTCTCCTCCATCACCACATTTCCAATGAATCAGCTTTCTTCCTGTCATCTTACTTCATTGTCCAGCTTTCACACCCATTCATAGTAATGAGGAATGCTGGACCTCCTGAGGGCACCTGGTGTTTTTGGCCACTGTGTGACAGAGTGTTGGACCACTGGCCTGATCCAACATTGGCTTCTGTTATGTTCTCTTATGTTCTTATGCCATGGCACAAACATCCTTATGTAGGGAAGATCTGAGACTGGGATGCTACCCAGGTCAAAGTCCATGCTTCTCCCCCCTCCCTGCTACACAATGAGCATTGTATAAACCCTCCTGCAAACAGTATACTCTCGAGACAGATGTCTCTCATTCATGTGGATTCCACCCTCCCTGATACACAATGAGCGTTGCCCCATTAAAGCTGACAATCACTTCTGCAAACAGCGGCTCCTGAGACAGTTGTCTCATCCCCTATGTTGATTCCATGTTGACCTTATTGTCTACTGAACGCTGACGCAGCAACCTAAGGCCGTGGCGTGTAAGTCTGTGTATGTTTAAAAATAAACTGCTCACTGCCAGGGGCAGACTTGAGTTTTCCCCTTCAAACTCACTTGTCTCGTGTGCAAGTCCTTCATCCTTACACTTAAGAATCTCTTCTGGCTCCTTCATGGGTGCCCTTCCCTGTCTTATTCTCCCTTCTGATTTCTTGGTTGCCATTTTCCTTCTGGTGCTCTACCATATGCTCTGCTGGTGACCGATGACTCCTCCCCTGCTAGGTGTGAGACTTCTGCTCAAAGTAGTCAAGGATCAGATCTTTGTTGATGAAACACAGTTCTTTATTTCCAATCTCTACATTGGTACAGCTTCTCGGATTATTGTCAGAGATAACACATATGACAGAAGCAGGTCTATTATACCTTTCTAAGCAGTTTGAATTACCCATAGGTAGCCAATCACTACACAGGAAAAACGGCGGGCAAAAAGGGGCTCTGGCCGTTTGCTTCCCACAGGAAAGAAAGTGAGGTGTTAAGTTGTAAATTTCCCTTCCCAAACCAGACCCTTCAGATGTTACCATTTCACATAACAATCGCTGGCCTCGAGGCTTTCGCACGTTGATAAGAGATGAGACTCGTCCTCCCTTGGAGTCCCAGCCAGGACGAATGGAATGCGGAGGCAGGAGTGTGAGAGGCCCATTGTTCCCATACTTTGAAGTTGTCATCCTCCCGCTCTGACAGTTACAGAAACCAGACCTGGTCAGGGTCATAAACCTGGGGTCACATACTCTACATACATACTGGCCAAAGTGAGGGTTCACCTAAGGGAGGGTGATTACATGGCAGGTGTTATGTCAGCATCTACAATACATGCATGGCAACAGAATATAGTATGGCATACAGGCATGACAGGAATAAAACAGAAGACATAGCTGTAAGCGATAGAAATACTTTGTCTGAATCAGCAGATTCTGACACTAGGCTGCTTTACACCAAATGGAAATGAAAGAACCGTCACGTGATACTGTCAGAGATGCTTTAGGTCGGTGCTGCATTGGGCAGGGGGTTGGACTAGATGGTCTGTATGGCTCCTTCCAACTCTATGATTCTATGGCCGAGTTCAGACTGGCAGTTTGGCCCGAAAGCAGATTAAGAGAGCCCGTGCAGACAGCTGCAGCTGCCCGGCATTTCATCACACTTTAAGAAGAAGAAGAAGAAGAGATTGGATTTATACCCCACTTTATCACACTTTAAAAAGGTACCTTGGGAAAACGGTGTAGGATTCTACAGTTTAGTGTAGTCATTAGGAGCCCGTTTGGTGTCGTGGTTAAGATTGCAGACTTTGATTCCCCACTCCTCCACATGCAGCCAGCGGGGTGACCATGGTTCAGTCATGGTTCTCTCAGAGCTGTCCTCTCAAGAGCAGTTCTCAGAGCTCTCTCAGCCCCACCCACCTCACAGGGTGTCTGCTGTGGGGTGAGGAAGGGGAGGTGATCATAAGCTGCTCTGAGACTCCGAGTGAAGGGTGGGGTATAAATCCAATCTCCTCCTCCTCCTCCTCCTCCTCTTCTTCGTGGGACAGCAGCACTGTTTTGTATACAAACAGTATGGTGTGCTGTTTCATGCTGAATGTTAGGCTGCCAGCTCATTCCCTGCTGGTATTCTTGTTAGTGCAGGAGCTGAAGACAGATGATGCTCAGAATCCAAGCTCTGATGAGAATTTGGCTGTTTGGCAGATATCAAGTTTCACCATGAGTGACTGGTTTCGTTTTTTTAAAGTCCTCAATTCTGTTTAAGGGGAACTCCGGACTATTTCCCCCCCCCCCCCATTTTGAAGGAAAAACAAGAGACCTCGACTGGATTATCACAACCAGAGAGTTTCTGAAGAGTACTGGACTCAGGAGACCAGGAACGGTGAAATCATGAAGCCTTTATTGAGTGATTCAGCATGCCCAGTAGATGGTCAGAACAAGCATGCTTCCAGGGCTCCAGGGCCCTCATTATATGCTGGCCGGAGCCACACCTCCGGCCGCACCCAAAAGACCTGACTGGGGCTTAACATATGTGCATGTTTGTCACAGGTTCCCTGGAGGAGCCTTTGATTGCATTGGCTCCCCAGGGAGAACCTAGGTCCCACATTGGTGGAGGCTTTCAATCCGGATGTCTATTGTTCCTCCAGATTCAAGCTCCCCTCTCTGCCTGACCATGTGCTCTGGCCATGCGGCGGGCGCCATTACCTGGGAGCACATGGCAGGCCGGTTGTTACACAGAGCATACTACATTACAGTTTCCAAGCTGTACCTTGCCAACTAGACAGGAACTGTGGTCTGCTAGGTTGACAACAAATATAACATTTATTGTATTTTATTTATTTCATTTTGTTAGATTTATATCCTGCCCTCCCCACATGGAAGGCTCAGGGTGGGATATTCTCCATGTTTATAATTCCAAACAGGCAGCAGAACTTGCTTAATGGGCTGCTGGTATAAATCACTGTACATAATAAGGTTGCCAACTCTGGCTTGGGAAATCCCTGGAGATTTGGGGCTGTTGCCTGAGGAGGGTGGAGGGTGGGGAGGAGACAAAGCTCAGCAAGGATGTGTTGTCATTCTAGGACTTCTGTTTGTCCTAGACTCTATGGTATTCCCTCCAAAGCTGGCATTCGCTGATCTCTGTAGTCTGGAGATCAGCTGTAACTCCAGGAGAAATCAAGGCACCACCTGGAGGCTGGCAACCCTAGGGAGGTGTCAGTTGTGTTCAGTTTGTTGCGGTCACATGCCAGAATGGGCTAAAGGAAATACGACTTTACACAGAGAGTCATTAAAATGTGGAATTTGCTGCCAGAGGATGTTGTGATGGCTACAGGAATAAACAGCTTTAAAAGGGGATCAGATAGATTCATGGAGGATAAGTCGATCAATGGCTACCAGTGATGGTGACTGAGAGGAACCTCCACATTCAGAGGCACTAATCCTCTAAATTCCAGAGCCAGGAGGCAACATCAGGGGAAGAAGGCCTTGGGTTCTATGCTCTGTTGTTGGCCTTCCAGAGGAACTGGTTGTCCACTGTGTGAGACAGGATGCTGGACTCGATGGATTCTCACTGGTCTGATCCAGCAGCGCTCTCCTTAGGTTCTTATCAGGGGAAGGCCTCGGCCTCTCTGCCCCGTTGTTGCCCTTCCAGAGGAACTAGTTAGACACTGTGTGAGACAGGATGATGGACTAGATGGACCACTGGTCTGATCCAGCAGGACTCTTCTGAGGTTCTTATCAGGGGAAGGCCTTGGCCTGTATGCCCTGTTGTTGGCCTTCCAGAGGAACTGATTTGCTACTGTGTGAGACAGAATGATGGACTAGATGGACCTCTGGTCTGATCCAGCAGGGCTCTCCTTAGGTTCTTATTAGGGGAAGGCCTCGGCCTCTCTGCTCTGTTGTTGGCTCTCCAGAGGAACTGGTTGGCCACTGTGTGAGACAGGATGCTGGACTAGATGGACCACTGGTCTGATCCAGCAGAGTTCTTCTGAGGTTCTTATCAGGGGAAGGCCTCAGCCTCTATGCCCTGTTGTTGGCTCTCCAGAGGAACTGGTTGGCCACTGTGTGAGACAGGATGCTGGACTAGATGGACCACTGGTCTGATCCAGCAGAGTTCTTCTGAGGTTCTTATCAGGGGAAGGCCTCAGCCTCTATGCCCTGTTGTTGGCTCTCCAGAGGAACTGGTTGGCCACTGTGTGAGACAGGATGCTGGACTAGATGGACCACTGGTCTGATCCAGCAGGGCTCTTCTTATGTTCTTAATCACCAGTGCCAGAAACAGGAATGGCACAATAATTCCTATTTTGGCTGCCCAGATGGAAGCACAAAATCCACCCCAAGTTTTTTTCTGGCTTGTATTGTTCAAGCCATTTTCACTGTTTTGGGCTATTGGAGTGTGTACAATTCACACAACCTATGGACAAATGGGTTCCCCAGTTCCATGAGCGGGCAGAAGTATCAGTGCTGATTATGGTTGGATAAGGGCTCAAAGAAACAAGACGATGATAGCACGTCTTTCTTGTTCCCTCTAGGAAATGCTGATTGTAAGAGAATGCAGCCTCAGTTTTAAAGTGCCTTTTGTCCCTTGGAAACAGCAAAGCACTGAGCCATGTTTTGAACAGCAAAACCAAGTGGGAGCTGGACGATTAAACCCCCTCTTTCTTCCACCCCCCCTTGCCCAAATAGAGGCTCTAGGATCTTGCCTTCTGCTCGTCAGCAATGTACTTCCAAGGCCAGTGAGGAGCAGAGGTGGTTTGCCATTTTCTTCCTCTGCAGACCCTTGCTTGGTGGCCTCCCAGCCAAGTACCGACAGGGTTGCCAAGTCTGTAACACTCACTGGCGGGGGGGAATCCTCTGTCCGCTGGGAACTTCCTCGGCGCGCGCGCAAAGCGTGTGCGCCTTGTGACGTCACCGGAAGTGACGTCAGCACGTTGGAGAAGTCGTCCTGGCTGGACGACTTCGGGGGTGGGGGATCCCCCGCCCCCCGGGCTGACTTGGCAGCCCTAAGTACCGACCCTGCTTAACTTCCGAAATCTTGCGAGAGCAAGCTATCGTGTGTTGCCTTACATGGGGAGTTAGCACTCCTTTATCAAAAGCCATAGTAATCAGTAGATGCACTTTTTCAGCATCATTGTCTGGGGATATTTGTGCCTTATGCCATGTTCATGCCTTATACCAGTGGTGGGCAAATGGCGGCCTGGGGGCCACATGCGGCCCGCCACAGAGTTTTTTGTGGCCCGCCAAGAAGATTTCAGGACTTCAAGAACATTGAGCCTAAATTCAATTTTGTCTCTTATCCCATCACTGCTGATATTGATACAGCACCTGAGGAGCTGCAGCTTGAACTTATTGACACGCAGTCAGATCACACTGTGAAAGAAACGTTTAATGCTGTGACATTAGTTGACTTTTACCAATCTTTGTCTGCTGAAAAAATTTCCATGTATGAAGAAATTTGCTGGAAAAATGTTCTCTATATTTGGGTCGACATATATTTGTGAGCAAAGTTTTTCTTGCATGAAGATCAACAAGAGTAAATATAGATGCTCTTTGACAGACATTAACTTGCAGGTGTGATGAGAATCTCAACAAGCAATCTCACTCCTGATTTCAAAAAAATTGTAGAAAAGTGTGATAGGGTACATTTGTCTCATTAAACTGATTCTAAAATTAAATGTGCTTGCAGCTATAGATGATATGAAATTAGCACAATAAATAAATTGAATAAAACTACCACTATTTTATTTTATTTATATTTATTGATTTTTATGATACAATTTATACCTTTTCTGAAATGCAAAGTTAACTAATGAATGCAATCATTTTAAAAGGTGCGGCCCTCCGCTAACCTCCGCTCCCACAAAGTGGCCCCCGAGCCAAAACAATTGCCCACCCATGCCTTATACCATGAAGCTGCCTTATACTGAACTGGAAAACAATGCAAACAAGAATTGGATTGGCTTGCTGTCAGTTAGTGCTGCCATTCGCCCGCCCGGGAGGTGGGATTACCATTCATGAAACGTCAGTACTGTGGAATGTCTTGTTCTCTGTTCTCATGGCATGCTTATCGCTTTGCCTGCTACCTCGGCCTTGGGGGGATCTTAGTACTGCCTGCTGTATCTTTTACTGTCTGGCTCCATACCTTCCCACCTATACTCTGGGAACTAAAAGCCAGTAGTTTAAGTGCCTTATTTTCCCGTTTTCTGATTGGCGCCTGAGCACCCCTGAGCCTCGTTTGATTTCTGTATAATTGTGCTGGGCTACTGGATGCCCCCTATTACTAACACAAGAAGTGCAGATGACCATCGCAGACCTTTTTCAATAAAGCTTTCTTAATTAAGGATACTTGTTGTTGAATGACCCTGTAAACTCTCACACTTGCTTGTAATAAACTGAATGGAAATAGTTCAATGAAGAGTGTTATTTTGGGCAAAACGCCATGGTAACTTATCAGTCTGAGAATATGATGAATTTAGCATCCTTGTAGACTTCTTTGTGGATTTATATGACTTTCTTCGATACAGAATTGATTATTCAAGAATTGGGGTATATTCCCAATTACAGACATCAGTCCACTTTTGAATTTTGGCTGAAGAAAAGTTCTACAACTTGAAATGAGCCTCAAGTAATCTAGATACCTCGTTCCTGGATTGCTGGACTGGATTTTTTTCATAAGACTAAGTATTATTGGCTGGACTTCATGCCAGACAGTACCTATTATGGACTAATCTTCTTGGTTCTCTCAAACAGTGATTTGTATTAATTTTTCTCTTTACTAACAATGGCTTTATGTATAATATAATATGTACTTATTAGTTTATACTAATAAGGTACACAATTTGCTTTATAAATAGTTTTTACTGAATTATTTCCATTCACTTATTACAAGCAGGCCAATACATCACAGTTTCTTGTTTACATTGTTTCTCCTTACATTGACTATGATTCCTCTCTAGATTACTTATACGGAATCGGAAAACTGGTCCATCAAGGTCAGTACTGTCTACTCAGACTGGCAGTGGCTTCTTCATGGTCTCAGATGCAGGTCTTTCACATCACCTACTACATGATCCTTCTAACTGGGGATGCTGGGGACTGAACCTGCAACCTTCTGCATGCTAAGCAGTTGCTCTACCACTGAATTACAACTCCAAGGCTAAGCATTGGCCTTTCTAGCTCAGAAATGGCAGTGGTGCTTCAGAGGCTCTGGCAGACAGAAGAAGAAGAAAAGAAGAAGGGATTAGATTTATACCCCGCCCTTCACTACCCAAGGGAGTCTCAGAGCAGCTTACGATCTCCTTTCCCTTCCCCACCCCACAACAGACACCCTGTGAGGCAGGTGGGGCTGACAGAGCTCTCTCGGGGACTGCTCCTGAGATAACACCTTTGAATGAGAAGAATGGGAGATTAACATCTGTTACCTGCTGGCAGTCACCCCATATTTCTTGAGGTACTCAGAAACAGTGACAGAGCTTCCCCACCCCCTAATAATTTCCTGGGAGTTGGAATCCCCCCTCATTCTCCAATAATTGGGCCCCATTTCTCAGTCAAAAAATGCACATCACTCTCTCTGTCTGGACGAGGGTTCCCGGTTTCCAAGTTCATCCAGCCCTCGGGGGTATATTTTGTCAGGTGCGGCTGACTTAAATTAAGTTATGGGGCTCAGTGCTGCTTTGACCTCATACTTCCTTACACAGATCTGCATTTCTTCCTTATCTTTATTTGTATTTTCTTAACCTGTTGCTAGTCGTCTGTTTCCCATCTGTTTGTCCCTGGAAGCCCATGGTGACACACAGCAACTGGATCTCCTAGTCCCTCTATAACCTACAGAATTCAGCAGGTCGACTCTCAATTTCCTTGTAGTGCTTCTCTTTTAGTCCAGAAGAAGAAGAAGAAGAAGAAGAAGAAGAAGAGATTGGATTTATACCCCGCCCTTCACTACCCAAAGGAGTCTCAGGACGGCTTACAATCTCCTCCCCCTCCCCACAACAGACACCCTGTGAGGTAGGTGGGGCTGAGAGAGCTCTGACAGAAACTGCTCTTTTTCAAGAACAGCTGTACCAGAGCTACGGCTTGCCCAAGGTCATCCAGTAGGCGCAAGTGGAGGAGTGGGGAATCAAACCCGGCTCTCCCAGATTAGAGTCCGTGCACTTAACCGGTACACCAAACTGGCTTTCAAACTTTTGCCAGCTGGTATTTAAAAGGTGGGGCAGAAATATTTTGATTAATTGACTTTTTTAAAAAAGAGAAAGTGGTATTTGTTCTTGGACAGAAGATGGCACGTTATAGCCCGATCTTGTCAGATTTCGGAAGAACATAACAAGAGTCCAGCTGGATCACACCAGTGGTCCAACTAGTCCACCATCCTGTCTAGGGTTGCCAGGTCCTGCGCTCTCGCTGGCAGGGAGTGGGAGAGAGCCCTCTGGGAGTGGGGGAGGGGCAACATCACTGCAGAAGTGACATCATCACGCTGAGGACATTGTATGATGACACTCTGGTATTTTGGGCAAAACTCTATGGTTACCATAATTTTGCCCCAAATACCAGAGCGTCACATGCAACATCCCTGGTATGATGATGTCACTTCTGTG
This sequence comes from Lepidodactylus listeri, assembly GCA_029233225.1. Classification (NCBI taxonomy): domain Eukaryota; kingdom Metazoa; phylum Chordata; class Lepidosauria; order Squamata; family Gekkonidae; genus Lepidodactylus; species Lepidodactylus listeri. The sequence continues at coordinate 178,362,229 of JARCFY010000001.1, read as the reverse complement.
TTATGTCATCATGCTGGGGACATCATGCCAGGTCATGGCAATTGGTGGTGGGGCTTTCCCCCGCCAGCCAGCTGGCCAGTGGCAGGGAGTAGCCTGTGAAATCGGGGGATCCCCCACTCACATCTGGGGGCTGCCAACCCTATATCTTGCATCGTGGCCAACCAGTTCCTCTGGAAGGTCAACAACAGGGCACAGAGGCTGAGGCCTTCCCCTGAAAAGAACATCAGAAGAGCCCTGCTGGATCAGACCAGTGAGGGTCCATCTAGTCCAGCATCCCATCTCACACAGTGGCCAACCAGTTCCTCTGGAGGGCCAACAACAGGGAAGGGAGGCCGAGGCCTTCCCCTGATAAGAACATCAGAAGAGCCCTGCTGGATCAGACCAATAGTCCATCTAGTCCAGCATCCTTTTCCACACAATAACCAGCCAGTTCCTTTAGAGGGCCAACAACAAAGCGCAGAGGCTGAGGCCTTCCTCTGAGAAGAACATCAGAAGAGCCCTGCTGGATCAGACCAGTGAGGGTCCATCTAGTCCAGCATCCTGTCTCACACAGTGGCCAACCAGTTCCTCTGCAGGGCCAACAACAGGGCATAGAGGCCAAGGCCTTCCCCTGATGAGAACATTAGAAGAGCCCTGCCAGATCAGACCAGTGGTCCATGTAGTCCAGCATCCTGTCTCACACAGTGGCCAACCAGTTCCTCTGCAGGGCCAACAACAGGGCAGAGAGACCGAGGCCTTCCCCTGAGAAGAACATCAGAAGAGCCCTGCTGAATCAGACCAGTCGTCCAACTAGTCTAGTATTGTACCCCCTGTCCTCCCCAGGCTTCATCCCAAATCTCCACAATTTTCCCAACCTGGCTCTGGTCTCCCTACCCTCCTCCCCCTGCCAGTGGCCAAGGGGGACCTGGCAACCCTACCCACTGGTGAAAGACAGCAACAGAACAGGACAGGCAAGGCTCCCTGGGGAGAGAGTTCCAGAGTTCCAGTGCCACGACCAAGAAGACTCTCTTTTTTGGATTGCCACCCACCTAAACGCAGAAGGCGGGGTCACCTGAGGCAGGGCCTTGGAAGAACAGTAATGATCATGTTTACCTAGAGTGATCTCTTCTCCAGGCTAATCATATCCAGTTTCTCCAATCTTTCCTCAGAGGATTTTTTCCTGACTTCTAATGTGCCCATACCGATTCATCTTCCTTAAGTCATGCCTCTCAAAACTGGAGACAGTCCTCCACAGGAGGTTTGATTCATGCCGCACAGAGTAGAACACAACCTAAAACTGCATGCTCTCACTCTTTTTGTTTTGTTTTGAAGGTTGCAAATATGAGTTGGCAGCAGTGTTCCCTCTATGCTGAGTTAGTGTGAGCAAGCTCACAGTTTTTTCAGCCTCTGGCTCACACAACTTCATCTTAGCTCAGGAAGGACGGCTCCGGAGCAAACTAATTTATGCAGTAGCCAAATCGCTCGCTCACAACTTTAATGCCGGCAGCTCACAAAGGAGAATTTTTGCTCAGAAGACTCCACAGCTTAGAGGGAGCACTGGTTGGCAGAGCTGGTCCAATTTGGCGTGAAGTATGACTTCAACGTTCCCCCTCCCATTCAATAGACATAGAAGTGTAGAATGCAGGGCTTTTTTTTGTAGAAAAAGCCCAGCAGGAACTCATTAGCATAATAGGCCACACCAAACAGCAGAAACTCATTAGTATATTAGGCAGGGTGCCTGGGGAACCCTGCTTGGCTTCTCCTGGCGCCCTACGGCTTGCGAGGTACCTGGAGCGGGGGGGGGGGGGGAGGCTGTAGGCGTGGCCAACTCGGAAGCCAGCCGGAACTCCGTTCCTGTCCAAAAATAGCCCTGGTAGAATGAATATTTTACTTCCCAGGTATTTGAAATGAACCATATAAACTCTCCAAAAGTTCTCCATATTTCATTATGAGAGCTACAGAAGACCAGAATCAACATGTATGGAGATTCTAGAAGCCGGTTACCTCAAGACTTCTCTTCAAGCCAGTAAAGGATGCTTCTTGTTTGTTTTTGGCCGCTCACAAAATCTGGTGCCCTAGGTGATTCGGTAGGGTTGCTAGCTTTGGGCTGGGAACTACCTGGAGACTTGTGAGGTGGAGCCTAAGGAGGGTGGGGTTTGAGGAGAGGAGGGACTTCAGCGGGGTATGATGCCATAGAGTCCACCTTCCAAAGCGGCCATTTTCGCCAGAGGAACGGCTCTCTATCGCCTGGAGAGCAGCTGTCATCCCAGGAGATCTCCAGAGTTTAGCACAGGACTGGAAACCAACAGTATAAAGTAACAGTTACGGTTTGGGGGCCATCTCTGAGGACATGATAGAGGTTTATAAAATTATGCATGTGGAGAGAGAGTTGACCAAGATAATTTTTTCTCCCCCTCTCCCAAAAGACTAGAACTCAAGGGCATTCAGCGGAGCTGATGGGCAGAAGATTCAAGATGGATAAAAGGAAATACTGCTTTACACAGAGAGTGAATAATATGTGGAATTCGCTGTAGTGATAGCCACAGGAATAAAGAACTTGAAAAGGGGACTAGATATCTTCCCGCTTTTCCCCTGGGAACCATAAACCAGTATTTTAAGCGCCTTTTCTTTGGCTTAGTGATTAGTTGCAAACCCCTTTTTGAATTCTGTATGGTTGTCCTTCTTGGGGCTGTGTCAGTCATTACTGACACAAGAAATACAGATGACCATAGCAGACCTTTCTCAATAAAGCATTCCTGTTTAAGGACACTTGTTGGTGACTGACTCTGTAGGACTCTCACAATGTTCTTAGGAACCAAAGTTAGAAGATGTTGTGGAGTAGGGCTTAAAAGAGTGCATAAGGGATATATTCTAATTCCTCCCACAGGTGCCATTCCTGGCAACAAATGGGAAATTCTCGCACAGGTTCCTACAAACATCTGGTGGGTATTGGCCCTCAGCCAGGTTCTGGGCCTCAGCTGGTACTTGAGCATACCGATTCTTGATGCTAGCATTACCACTGCATTTCACAGTTCAGTATAATGTTTGAAATTGGAGCTGTGCCATATGGATCTCAAAATGAAAGCAGAAATACATAAATCAGGGCTCTCTAATCTTGTTCAGCCTGTGGATGCTTAATTTTTTTTTAAAGGAGTGGGTGCCCCTACAACATTTATCTATCTCAGGAATTTATGTGCAAGTTCTCCAGAATTGAACTATAGGTGGCTTACAAACAAAAACAGTACCATAAAATCATAAAAACCACCATAAATTATCAACATATAAACAAAACAAGCCATTTCAAATCAAGCCAGAGCGTAAAAAACAGCATAAAACAATCAGCACAAAACAACCAACAAAAAAGAACCATAAAATGACCGTAGAATGTCAAAAAATGGCTGCCGTGGGGTACCAGGGCACAGCACAAAATGAAGGGAGGTTACAAACCAAGTATCCCCCTATGATTGAAGCAGCTATTTATTCCCCCTGCCATGTACATTTCCATTTATTTATTAATATTACAATGTTTTCTTGCTGTGCCAACCAAGCCTGAGAACTCAAGCGAAGATGCAAAGGACAGCTTCACCTAATCTATCATAGTGTATTAAAACTAGATTTCTGCGTAATAACAACCTCATAAAATATCAAAAAAATTATGTTTCTCCTATGCTGTTAAGTGACATACAAATAGGGTTGCCAAGTCCTACCTTTTCAACAGCAGGGGAGTCCTGTCCCCAGATCGGGAGTTCTGCGCACACACTTTGCATGCGTGCGCCGTGATGACATCACCCGGAAGTGACGTCATCATGCTGGGCACATTGCACGGGTGACACACTGGCAATCACCCAAAAACTCTATGGTACCATAGAGTTTTTGAGCCGATTGCTAGAGCGTTGCCCCAGCAACGTGCCCAGTGTGAAGATGTCACTTCCGGGTGATGTCATCACGCTGGGGCAGTCAGCCGGATTGGGCCATTTTGGGGGTGGGGTTGCCCCCGCTGGCTGAATTCGGGCCGGCAGATTGGGGACCCCTTTAGCGGGGGATTCTGTGCCCCCCAGGGGAACTTGGCAGCCCTACATACAAACCCACACAATCTTAATTCTTCAGCGTTAACATCCACCTTTTTTTGTTTTGTTGGCAAATACATTTCAGGAAATATATACTGTTCAACAGTGTCAGCTGTAGGTTTAAGTTCAGTGATCTGAGCACCCAGAAGCCTGGCTTTGTTACCTTATATCTCTATCAATATGCAAGGGTTTAGTAGCCATTTAGGTTATGGAGAGCAGTTCTTTACAGGGATAAGGTCAAAGCCATTCTAAGCACTGAGGCCCAATCTGCATCTAGCATTTGCTCCGCTGTCTTACCAAACCCACACTGGAACAGAAATTCCCATCTGCATTGCATGCCACTTTCACTTTGATTGATTGTTGAATTTTGTCCAGCCTGCATGCCGCTTTCACTTTGTTTGATCTCTTGGTTTTATGGTGAGGTGCGGGAGTTCACTAGCATAACACATTAGCATAGCTTCTTTGCATATGCCACCCCCCCCTGACATCACTGGAAGTGTGTCAGAAGGCAACACCCACCACTCAGGCTGCACCCCAAAAATCTCCAGGTATTTCCCAGCTCAGAGCTGGCGAGCCAGCTTTACACTTTGACTAAAGACACTTTAGGTTTCCTTTGCTCTTGCAGGCAGACTACCCTACAACAAGCATGAAAATACAGATCGAGTTAGCATGCTTTTGCTTTTTACCACAGCGCATCACCATATGTGCCCACTCCTGGGCTTGTTACTCCCAGAATAGCGTTCCTGCACATTCCTGCTCAAAATGACCCCTGGCTGTCTGCATATATTTATGGCCGTCTTATTGCCATTCAGGGGTGACTCTGCAGTCAGTACAGCGTTGGCCTGGGATATTTGAATGTGGTTTTGAGCTGCATCTTCTTCTGTTCCACTGTGGGTTTGGTAAAACAACGGAGCGAATGCTAGATGCAGATTGGGCCTGAGATAGGGAAAACAGTTGGTTCTTCTAGAAACCAATGATTTGACAGCTATTTCTGATGGGATGTTCCCTGCAGATAAAATAGTAATGCCTCCTGGGATCTCTGGAAACACCTGAAAGCCGAGATAGGTGGGAGGTTTGGGGAAGAGAGACGCTGGAGAGGAAGCAAATGCAGGCTAGGAAATTCACTGGTAGATGCCATGACGGGGATCACTGATGCGAAGATCGAATCTGGAGGGCACACGTTAAAATTACAAGGGGCTCAGTTTGGTCAGTGCCTGGGTGGGAGCACCTGTGAACTCTATGCTGATGGTGGCGGAAAGTGCCATCAAGTCACAGTGGACTTATGATGACCCTGTAGGGTCTTCAAGGCAAGAGACGTTCAGAGGTGGTTTGCCATTGCCTGCCTCTGCATCACGATCCTGGACTTCCTTGGTGATCTCCCATCCAAATGTTAGCCAGGGCTTACCCTGCTTAGCTTTCCATGATCTGATGAGATTGAGCTAGCCTGGGCCATCCAGGTCAGGGCTGATGAGCAGAAGTAGTTAGCCATTGCCTCCCTCTGCATCACAACCCTGGACTTTCTTGGTGGTCACCCATCCAAACGCTAACCAGGGCTTACCCTGCTTAGCTGCTGAGATCTGATGAGATCGGGCCATCCTGGGCCATCCAGGTCAGGGCAGATGAGCAGAAGTAGTTAGCCATTGCCTACTTCTGCATTGCAACCCTGGACTTCCTTGGTGGTCATCCATCCAAATGCTAATCCGGGTTTAACCCTGTTTAGCTTCTGAGATCAAAGGTTGAAGCGCTTGGAGCTCTTTAGCTTGGAGAAACGATGGCTGAGGGGTGACATGATCAAGGTTTATAGGATAGAGCAGGTAGAGAAAGAAATACTTTTCTCCCTTTCCTACAATACAAGAACTCGTGGGCACTCCATGAAATTGCTGAGCAGTCGGGTTAGAACAGATAAAAGGAAGTCCTTCTTCACCCAAAGAGTCATGGACATGTGGAATTCACTGCCACAGGAGGTGGTGGCAGCTACAAGCATGGACGGCTTCAAGAGGGAATTTGATATACATATGGAGCAGAAGACCATCAGTGGCTATTAGCCACAAAGTATAGATAGGAACTCTCAGTCTGGGGCAAGTGATGCTCTGTACTCTTGGTGCTTGACAGGGGGGGGGGGAAGTGGGAGGGTTTATAGTGTCCTGCCCCCACTGGTGGACCTCCTGTGGGCACCTGGTGTTTTTGGCCACTGTATGACACAGAGTGTTGGACTGGATGGGCCACTGGCCTGATCCAACATTGGCTTCTCTTATGTTCTTATCTGCCGAGATTGGTCTAGCCTGGGCCATCCAGGTCATGTTATCCAGAATTCCAGAAGTGGGATCTCAGTTTTGTGGACAAGAAATAAACAAGTCTCTTCTTCACCTGTTAGAATAGATCCCTCCGAGCTCCTTTCCATCTCGTCGCAAAGGACTTGACAAACTGACATTTGGGGTATCTTCTCATTGTGATTCATCTCACCTGCAAATTCCTCTGCATGCTACGTCCTGCCCTCTCCTGGCTGGTGGCTTCGCCTGCCTCGAGATGCCGGGAAGTGATTGACCACCTGCCCACTTGGAAATATTAATTCCGCGCAGAGAAGGCAGGCCTTCTCCCCCCCGGGAGCACCGTACTTGATAGATTGGTAATTAATATGCAGGAGCGAGAAAAGCACTGTGTGATGAGTAGATTACAAAGCCAGCTCTTTCATCATGCGTATGATTTCTGCCCCCCTTGCCAATGGCTGTGATTACAACTCGGGCGCCATTTCCATATTTCCTTAAGCGCTTTCAAGGAGTGCACTGATTTGAGGCTTTTTGCTTCTGTTGTCGATGTGCCGCAGGTGTTTGGAGACAATCAGTATTGCTGTCGTTGGCTTGTGTTGCACTGGAGAGGTTTGCTCAGAGCTACGAATTGCGTTGCCCTCCATCAAGAAAGCAGTGGAGGTCTGCTGCAGGTGATATTTTGCTAGGGTAATCAGGCTACAGTTCTCGCTCGTCCCAAAACTTTACTTGTTGACAGGAATCCTCTGATCTGAACTTATATTCATGTGCAGCTGACTGGCTCCCGATACATATGATCGTAACATCTCAACAGGGCGATGAAGAAGAGGGACGCATGCCAGTTTGGAGTAGTGGTTAAGAGGAGGATTCTAATCTGGGAGAACTGGGTTTGGTTCCCCACTCCTCCACATGCAGTTGCTGGTGTGACCTTAGGTCAGTCACAAGTTCTCTCAGAGCTGTTCTCTCAAGAGCAGTCCTCAAAAGAGCCCCTCATAACCCACAGGCTGTCGGTTGTGGGGAGGGGAAGGGAAAGGAAAGGAAATTGTGAGCTGCTCTGAGACTCCTTTGGGTAGTGAAGGGCGGGGTATAAATCCAATCTTTTCTTCTTCTTCCTTGGAAGAGCAGATTTTTTTTAAAAAAATGCAGTCAATAATAATTCTACACCACTTGCATCAGCCTTGTTACCCCAGCCAGCTTAGATTTAAGAAGCTGAATCACTGCCTTCAGTCTAGGGGAATTTAACTAAGAAGAAGAAGAAGAAGAGATTGGATTTATACCCCGCCCTCCACTCCCCAAGGGAGTCTCAGGGCGGCTTACAAACTCCTTTCCCCTCCCCTCCCCACAACAGAAACCCTGTGAGGTAGGTGGGGCTGAGAGAACTCTTTCCCAAGCTGTCCTTGAGGGAACAGCTGGTACAGGGCTATGGCTTGCCCAAGGTCATCCAGCCAGGTGCAAGTGGAGGAGTGGGGAATCAAACCTGGTTCTCCCAGATTAGAGTCCGCGCACTTAACCACTACACCAAACTAAATGCCAGGCCTCAGAGAGAGATGGGGTATTTAGCCAGGATCTACTTCCTATGTCTATGGGGCTCTTTCCGTATAAAAGAGAGACATCTCAATAATCAGTCCAAAGATAAAATAGAGAATGTTTTATTGAACAGAAGGAAATTACCATACAAGGAGCGCACATGGAGCATACATACACCCAAGATCTATGGAAAATAAAAGGAGGAACGGGAGAATAGCGGGGAATGCGGTGATAGAAGAAGTGAAGAAATTGGATTTATACCCCCGCCCTTCACTATCCAAAGGAGTCTAGGGCGGCTTACAATCTCCTTTCCCTTCCCCTCCCCACAACAGACACCCGGTGAGGTAGGCGGGGCTGAGAGAGCTCTCTTGAGGACTGCCCTTGAGAGAGCAGCTCTGAAAGAACTTACGACTGACCCAAGGTCACGCCAGCAGCTGCATGTGGAGGCGTGGGGAATCAAACCCGGTTCTCCCAGATTACAGTCTGCGCTCCTAACCACTGCACCAAACTGTGTGCCTGTCCTGAAGAAGCTGTGGAATCCATGGAGAAGGAGAGATGGCGAAATGACCAGCACTTTGCAGAGAGGTAGAACCCAATATATTGGGGGTACATGTCGGTAAGTGCCTAAGACAACATGAACATAGCAAAGGGGCTGCGCTGGGCTAGTTATACCCAAAAATGGGTCTGGAGGGCTTGCTAATGTGAGGGTCCCTCAGAACAAAACACTAATGAGATTAATCAGGGACAAAACAATGTAGTTTGGAAACGCTGGGCAGAGTTCTCAGGAATGGACAAAAGATATTGGAGGTTTCCTTTTAGATGCAAAGTAAAATTTGGTCTGGGTTCCTGATTGCTTCCTCCAGCGGTTTGAAGAACTAATGGATTGCAAACTTAAACTAATCAAAATGGAAACAATACTGCTTGATGAGCCACCTGGGTTCAGGGTGTGGAAAAGGAGAAGAAGAAAGGAGTTTTCATTATAGAGGACATGTGGGGAGGAAGGATGAGGTGAGACTGAGAGAATTAGCGATCACTGTTGAAAAGAAGTGGTTTTGGGGTGAGGCAAGTCCACTGTCCGGAGTATGTAGATGTCAGCACGGTGGAGGGGAGTCACAGCTGTCAGAAGAAGATCTCATGTGCTTCCCAGGGTCGCTGCCTATGGGTGATTATAGGTCCTGCCAGTTCTGGCACCGACCTGGATGGCCAGAGCTAGCCTGATCTCATCAGATCGTGGAAAGCTAAGCAGGGTTTGCCCTGGTTGGGTATATGGATGGGAGACCACCAAGGAATACCAGGGTTGCTATGCAGATGTAGGCAGCGGCAAACTCCCTATGAATGTCTCTTGCCTTGAAAACCCCATGGGGTAGCCATAAGTTGGATGTGACTTGACAGCGAACAACAACAACAACAACAAAACTTACGTCCATTCAGGTGTTGAGAGCCAGTTTGGTGTAGTGGTTAAGTGTGTGGACTCTACTCTGGGAGAACCGGGTTTGATTCCCCACTCCTCCACATGCAGCCAGCTGGGTGACCTTGGGCAAGCCATAATTCTGGCATAGCTGTCTTTGAAAAAGAGCAGCTTCTGTCAGAGCTCTCTCAGCCCCACCTACCTCACAGGGTGTCTGTTGTCAGGATGGGAAGGGAAAGGAGTTTGTAAGCCGCTCTGAGACTCCCTTGGGTAGTGAAGGGTGGGGTATAAATCCAGTCTCTTCTTCTTCTTCTTCTTCTTCCTCTTCTTCCTCTTCTTCTTGCTGTGCCAGTCTAGAGTAGAAGAGTGAGATTTGAGTCCTGTAGCATTTTAAAGACCAACAGGATTTCCAGGGTATAGGTTTCCAAGAGTCAAAGCTTTGACAAAGGGAGCTTTGACTCTAGAAAACCCTGGAAATCTTGCTGATCTTTTAAGGTGCGAAAACCAAGAAAAAAAAGAGGGGGGAGGACTCAACCCAAGATATGGCTGCGATACATGAGGGTCAAGCTAACAAAATAAGTTATTATGAAAATACAAACATTTATTATGGTGTCATTAGGATGATTAAGACACTGGACTGCAGACCAGAAGATCAGTAGTTCAGCATTTTGAGACCCGAGTGCTGCGTGACTGAGGGAGCTCTGGTCGCTGGCCCCAGCTCCTGCCAACCTTGCAGTTTGAAAGCAAGAAATTTGCAAGTAGATAACATTAACAAACTTTTACAGTTACAAACATAACTCGAGTGTAACAAGGTGCTTTAATTGTGGTACATTACAAAGAATATTTTAGTAATTACTCTCAGAGCTAATTCCTAGTTTAAAAATACAACAGGTTCGTGTAGGGTGGATTATTCGGAACTATACCATCTTCCTCTAACTGGGAACCATACTGCTTGAAATGTGGGTTTGTTTTTTTTATAGCTCTCGATATTTGTTCTCATGGAGTTTTCCGTAATTTGACCATGAACAAAATGTTCCCATAGCTTATTTTGCCACAGTGAAAATGTCACTCTTAATGTCTTTCCATCTTCCAGACTTGATCACATATACTGCATGACAGTAGAATGAATGAAACAGGGGTCACTTGGGTGGCTTGGGGGGGGGGGGAGGTATTTGTGAATTTCCTGCATTGTGCAGGGGGTTGGACTAGGTGACCCTGGAGGTCCCTTCCAACTCTATGATTCTATTATTTTAATACCACAAAAATACATAATGATCATTCCAAAGGGTAACCATTCTGGTCTGCAGTAGAACAGCTACGTTCAAGTCCTCCACCATAGCGAATTCTAAATACACCAGCTCTAAGTCATGTCACACCAACTGGTGACTTGGTGTGACGCACCACTGTCAGTCTAACCCCCCTGTACATGCACACACACAGCACCCCCAACATGAACGCCCTTCAGAATGACTGGGGGGTCGCGTTGGGGTCTGCGCAGGCAAGAGGCTGGCCCGGCGAGGCTCTCTCGTGTCCACACAGTTTGTTCCCTAAAGAGCAGGACCCTTCCCACCATCGCCAGCTGGTACTTTTCTCCCACCTCTTGATGTCCCCGGAGGCAGAGCTGGGGGAGAAGAGCTTTTCTGGGGGGGGGGAGAGGATCAGGGGAGGTTTGGCCAGTTGTGAAGATGGTGGGGTAATACTGTGTGTGTGTGGGGTAGTTAGTCAGTAACCGAGTGGCAGAGAGGAAGCAGGAGTGGATTCTGTGCGCAAAGGGGGTGGGATGGGAGATGTCTGGCTGGCTTTTGGAAGACTTGCTGCTCCGGGCCCCAGAAGAGACACTGCCCAGTGTAAAACTTCCTAGGAGAATTTAAAGCTGGTGGGGACACTGGGAAGGATGCTGTTCAAGGGACCTGGAGGGTGCCTTCTCTGCGGGAAAGGGGGTTCAAACAGTGCTGGGGGGGCTGTTTTAATTGTGAAAGTGGGCTGTGACGGGCGGTGGAGGAGGGGTCATCATGTAGACAAGGAAACCAACATAAAGTTAAAAAGAAAGAAGGCAACTAGCAGCAGGGTTTCTTTACAGGGGGCTGGCAAGGGAGAAGACCCCATGTGCTGCATTTGCATTAACTCACCAGGCGCTGCTTCATCGTCGGTCTTCCCTTTGCCCCCATTGCATGCCTCAATTTCTCACCATTTGCCATGGGGCGCATTTTGACCCGCGGCTTCGCACGATTTTCCCCACGGTTTCAGTGATCCTGTTTTTTGAGTATCACTGAAGCCGCGGAGGAATTAGGAGGAAATTGGGCGAAGCCGCAGGTCAAAGTATGCCCCGCGGCAAACAGCGAGAAACTGAAGCACGCAGTCGGGGCAAAGGGAAGACGGTGGCAAAGCAGTGCCTGGTGTGAAATCGGTCTCTGTGTGAGTGAGTGAGTGAGTGTGAAGTGCCTTCAAGTTGCTCCCAACTTTGCATTCTTCCTAAAATGCTTTTATGTCTGAAAATTGGGGAGGCGCACGGGCGGGAGGCTCCAGAAGGTATCCTCGCCTAGTGTGCAAAAAAACCTGGGGCCGGCCCTGATCACACAGCCTCCCGAGGTACTTCGCCAACAAATGTATATTTTCCAGCCACATCCTGGCTACCTTTCCTTGGCATCCCTGTGGTTTTCTCTTCTTCTTATCCTAACAGGTACATTCCTACCCCACAACCGTCTTCTAACTTTGGTTCCTGTTTACTTCTCTCCTCCGAGATGACCCCCAAACCATAACGGTTACTTTAGACTGATGGTTTCCAATCCTGTGCTGACCTCGACATTGATTTCGCAAATGCTGTTGTGTGCGGTTTCGACAGAGACTCCAGCTTTCTTTATAGGTTCTAAAAGCAGATGTAGGAGCACACAGTTCATATCCTGGCAAGTGGGGCTCCAACCCCATGCTTGTGGTTAATGCCAATGCAGACACCGTTGCTAACCCATCTCTCTTGCACAGGGGAGACTGTGGATTAGGAAGAAGAAAAAGAAGAAGAGAGAAGAGATTGGATTTATATCCCGCCCTTCACTACCCAAAGGAGTCTCAGGACGGCTTACAAACTCCTTTCCCTTCCCCTCCCCACAACAGACACCCTGTGAGGTAGGTGGGGCTGAGAGAGCTCTGAGACAACTGTCCTTGAGAGAACAGCTGTGCCAGAACTCTGGCTTGCCCAAGGTCATCCAGCAGGTGCAAGTGGAGGAGTGGGGAGTCAAACCCGGTTCTCCCAGATTAGAGTCCGTGCACTTGACCACTACACCAAACGGGCTCTCATTATAGATAGCTATAATGGCTACATGCATGCAAACACAGAGGCCTGCATCCCACTGTCCCATGCTTGGAAAGTACAGTTGTCCTTTAGGATGCTGCAAATTTTGCTAAAAGCATGCTTAGCTGTGGAAGTTACTGGCCACTGCCCAAGTGATTGTTGGGCTAGCTCAGGCTAGTCTGATCTCATCAGGTCTCGGAAGCTAAGCAGGGCTGGTCCTGGTTAGTACTTGGATGGGAGACCACCAAGAAATCCCAGGGTAGCTGTGAAGATGCAGGCAATATCAAACCACCTATGAATACTTCTTACCTTGAAAACCATATAGGGGCACTGTAAGTTGTCGTGTGACAGCACTTAATTACTATTCTTCTGGACCTGGATAGCTCAGGCTAGCCCACTGCCATTAGAACTCAGAAGCTAAGCAGAACGGGCCCTAGTTAGTGCTTGGGGAGATCATAAAGGAATTCCAGGGTTGTTACACAAAGCCAGGCAATGGCAAACCACCTCTGAACATCTCTTGCCTTGAAAACTCTGTGGGGTTACTATAGGTCAGCTGCAACTTCATGACACTTTCCACCATCCTACATTAGGCGAAAAGAAGTTCCTCCAGCCTAAGGAGTCTTCTTCCAAGTCTAAGTAACCTTCCACTGCATGGGATAGAGCAGGTAGAGAAGGAAGTCCTTTTCTCCCTTTCTCACCATCCAAGAACTCGTGGGCACTCCATGAAATTCCTGAGCAGTCGGGATAGAACAGATAAAAGGAAGTCCTTCTTCACCCAAAGAGTGATTAACACGTGGAATTCACTGCCACAGGAGGTGGTGGTGGCTACAGGCATGGACGGCTTCAAGAGGGATTTGGAAAAACATCTGGAGCAGAGGTCCATCAGTGGCTGTTAGCCACAAGGTATAGAGAGGAGCTCTCGGTCTGGGGCAAGGGATGCTCTGTATTCTTGGTGCTTGCGGGGGGGGGGGGGGCAACAGTGGGAGGGCTTCTAATGTCCTGGCCCCACTGGTGGACCTCCTGAGGGCACCTGGTGTTTTTGGCCACTGTGTGATGGAGTGATGGACTGGATGGGCCATTGGCCTGATCCAACTATGACTTCTCTTATGTTCTCTTGTATTCTTAGGAGCAGCCATTTCTGTTGGAGGCAGTCTCCTTGGGCTGGAGGAAAACCTCACATTTTGCTCAGAGGAGTGGCAGGATACTGAACACCCTGTTCAACTATGACTATCAGCCAATCACCAGATTTGTCTGGTTTAGCACCGAATGACTCAAACACCTTCCAGACAGTTTGCGCCAGGTTTTTGCACAACTGTGTATGGACCAATACACTGCCAATCCTAACAGATTGACAGTGAATACCAAATGTTAAGAGGTCTTTACCACAAAGTGTATGTTTATGAATGATTTATATGATTTGTGACTGGTTTAATTGTTTAAACATTTTCCTGCCGACTAGAGCGTGGCTGCTTTGGAAGGTAGACTGCATGGCATGATACCCTACAGTGGTCCCTCCCCTCCCTAAATGCCACTCTCCAGTCGAGGAAGGGATCGGAATTCAATCATGCTGTGCAAGAACATGAATGCACAAAAAGCCAGTTGCCCTGTACTGCACCATTAGGAAGGAAGGAAGCTGTCTACTGAACAGCCATAAATGGGTCGATGAACTGGCAAACTGTCCGCTGAAAAACTGTCTTCCTGTTTGCAACTGGCGAGCATAGCATGAGCTGAACCACCATGTGACCGAGCACTAGTTTCCCTGTGTTCATCTCTGTTCTTTCTGCCCTTTCCAGCTACCAGAAAGATCATTCCCAGGGTCATAGAAACTGCCCAGAGCAGCAGCCGTGTGGACTGGGGAGCTAGAATGAGAAAGGGAAATGGAGAGAAATCTCTCCTTCTTCCTCTTCCTCATGAGTAGTTCTGCTGAGGCTAATCCTCCTCTCTCCAGATTACCAACCTGCATGCATATTCCTCTGCATGAATCCTGTGCCCCCAGAAACGATCTTTCCAAGGATTGGAAGGGGCTGTAGGAATGGCGAGGATGATGGGAAAACTCTGTGTGCCTTCTGTGCCTGGATGGTTGAATACAGGCCAGAGGTGCAAGCAATTCCGAGCCAGGCTGTTAGTGATACGACATTTGAGAGGACATTAATTCATAGAATCACCAAAAGCTGGAAGCGACTTGATGGCACTTCACACACACACACACACACACACACACACACACACACACACACACACACACAGTCTACTATGGAGACCCCACATTCTTAGAGCTTGGAATGCAAGCCGTTTGATTGTGATGAGTCACTTTGGCAAGTACTGACACAGGAAAATCTGCATACCAATGCAGGAGGGAGCATTGAAAAAATGGCAAGCTGACACTCCACTAGCCAATGCCGAAACCAGGATCCGAGGCAATGCAGTGAAAACAGATATTCCGAGGCAAGGGGGAACCAGGTCGAGTGCTGATGAAACATGGAGCAAATGCGAGATGCAGAACGGACCAGAAATTGATCAAGGAAAAGATCACTGAACTCGACTCCTATCGACAGAATCATCTTTATATAAAAAAAAAACAATTACAGCTTCTTTAGTGCCCTGTTATGCCTGGACATCTTCACTGGGGCCACCGGCATGTGCTCCACAGAAAGCTTTAAGCATCAGTTGGCACCTTTCATAGTAAATGAGAAAAGTCCATAATCCCATCTCTTCGTGCTGCATGCCATTCTTCGCAGGCATTCTCCGAGTCCTTCAGCTCAAGTGCCTTGGGGTTTGGAGAGAGAAGCCCCAGCTCCTGGCTCCAGCTGACCTTATGCTCAGTCAGCCAAGCATGTTTGGTGAGGAGCTGCCGTAACTGACTGGTAGCTGGTGCTCTTTCTGGGCCTGTGTTAACCTCTTCGCTTCTCAGCTGATTCGAAACAGGGTTGTTAGAACACTGGTTCCGTTCTCTAGGTTCTTCATGTCTGACTGCACTCAGCTTCCCGTGTCTCTCCTGAAAAATTATATTCTGCAGCCTAGTGATGCTATGCCAAACCTGGCGACTGGCAGGAGGATTGGGGGTAGGGACATGGCAGGGGAGCATGGTATTGGCTGCATCCTTATGTCACTTCCAGAAAAATCCTGGAAGCGGCATAGGGTAGCTCTAGGAATCACTGGAAACTCACTGGTAAAACTGTAGATTTCCCAGCCATTCTTAGAGCTACTCTATGTCACTTCTGGTTTCTTCAGGAAGTCCCTTGAGAGCTGCTGCCAGTCTAGGGTTGCCAGGTCTTAATTTTATCCCGGCATGGGGCTCCAGCCTGGCTCTGGGCCTCTGGCATGCACAGAGTGTATTCACTGCAATTCACTGTGATGTCATCATGCTTGGCATGTCATTCAGTTAGGCGCTCTAGTATTCAAGTAAAAACTGTATGGTCACCCTATGCCACTCTGAGCAGACGATATTGACATTAGTGGACCAATGATCCGATTCAGTGTAAGGCAGCTTCACATGTGTATTCATGTGTTATTTCAATTGACTACCCAATTACTCTTCACAAACCTAACCACAGTGCTGCACCCCATGTATTAAAACATTTTTTTTTCTACAGAAAGAGGCTGTGTTGTCTTGAGAGTTTCATCTAGAGATGATTCTGAAATGTTCCTCTCCATAGACCCTGGAGTTTTTGTTTTGTGGTCAACCAGTTGCCCCAGAGAGCTGAACAAATGGCACAGAGATTTTTCTGCAAACCTATGTGGTCACCCAGGTTTGCACAAAGACTTGTTTGGGATAAGTATGTCCCCTATCTGTGGATTTAGATATCCGCATACAGGGCACTGTTGAGAATTAGACATACAGATTTCAAGCATATATAATATTATTAATGTGAGCAGGGGTCATTTCGTAGAAAAAGAAGTGCAGGAGCTCATTAGCACAATTCATTAGCATAACTCATTTGCATATGCCACACCCCCTAATATACCGGAAGTGTGTCAGAAGGCAACACCCACCCCTCAGGCTCCACTCCACAGGTGAGTGAAACTGACCTGCTCTTCCTCCATTCCCTTCCCCATCCAATACTTTGTGCAATAAAAATAAGCGTAAAGAACACACCCTCATTCTCTTCCTGCTCCCTTGAAACCACCAGGTTTCAAGTAGACTTGAGATACCCAGGACATGTGCACCACCCATCCCTTTCCCTTCCCCTCCCCACAGCAAGACACCCTGTGAGGTAGGTGGGGCTGAGAGAGGACTTTTGAGAACTGCTCATGAGAGAACAGCTCTGAGAGAACTTGTGACTGGCCCAAGGTCACACCAGCAGCTGCATGTGGAGGAGTGGGGAATCAAACCCGGTTCTCCCAGATTAGAGTCCAACTCCTGACCACTACACCAAACTGATGGGGTGGAAGCTGCTGAAGGGTTGGTGAAATTTCTCTAGTACTTATGTGCCATGTGCCCAGATAAAAAATGGTATACTTAGAAAATGTATATGCCACCTTGAGCAAGTCTCTGGAAAAGCAACACACAGTCATAAAAGGAACAATGATAAAATTATCAATATTAAAACAAAACATTAAAAACAATAAAGACCCTAGCAGGGCTTTCCCCGGGGCGCTGCGTCTCTGCACTGCTCGGGGAAGCCGCGGAGGGGGCGGGGCTTGATCATGTGCCCGCCCCCTCGGCTCCTCACTCCCGGAGCTGCGCTCCTGTGTGCTCCCGCTCCAACGGACCCCTGAATGTGAGTCAAAAATATAGCGCACTGCAGAACAAAAACTAGAATTTTAGGTTGGAATTTAGCAACCACAACATTGCGATATCCATTCTGAATTCTTATCTTTAGGTTTTGGTGACAAACCTAAACAGTAACATGATTATCTCTCTCCCCCACTTTGGTTAAGAAGTAGGAGTGTGTTACAGATTGGTTCAATTTGTCCTTTAATCATTTTATTCATTTCTTTTATTACAGCAATTACACCTATTCACTTTCATTATTCTTTATTCATTTCAATTTGTTTCTACAGGAAACACACTTCTGGTGGAAAGTGTTTTGTTTACCCGGATGGGGTGATGTTGTATCCCTTGCTCGTGAAATTTGTATCAGGAACTGTATCCCTTGCTCGTGAAATTTCTGGAACATAAAGGGGAGATTTCTGTTGCTATAGGATGTTTACAATGCAATCCTCTGCAGAATTCCTTGTATATTATGAACTCTATGGGGGTGGATGGTAGTGTGGGATAGTAAAATCTCGTCAGATCTTGGAAGCTAAGCTGGGTGGGTGCTTGGATGGGAGACCACCAGGGAAGACTCTCCAGAAGGTGGCAACGGCAAGCCGCCTCTGCCTCCCCCTTGCCTTGAAAGCACCTTGCCCTGAAAGACCCTGTCAGGTCACAACTGCCTTATGGCAGCCCCAGCAAGGAGTTTTCAAGGCAAGGGGGAGGAAGAGATGGCTGGCCATTGCCCTCTTCTGCAGAGTCTTCCTTGGTACTCTCCCAAACAAGTACAGACCCTGCTTCGCTCCCAAGATCTGGCAAGACAGGGCTATGCTGTGCCACCTTCCCTCTGAAAGGGTGAATACCTAGTATGTAGAAGAAGAAGAGAAGAGATTGGATTTATACCCTGCCCTTCAGTACCCAAGGGAGTCTCAGAGCGGCTTACAAACTCCTTTCCCTTCCCCTCCCCACAACAGACACCCTGTGAGGTAGGCGAGGCTGAGAGAGCTCTGAGACAACTGTCCTTGAGAGAACAGCTCGTACAGAGAGAACTGTCCTTGAGGGAACAGCTGGTACAGAGCTATGGCTTGCCCAAGGTCATCCAGCCAGGTGCAAGTGGAGGAGTGGGGAATCAAACCCGGTTCTCCCAGATTAGAGTCCGCGCACTTAACCACTACACCAAACTGGCTCTACACCAAACTGTAAGTGCTGTGAGGTCAAAACTGCCTTATGACAACTTCAGCATGGAGCTTTCAAGGCGAGGGGGCGGGCAGTGGTGCCACCTTCTCTCTGATAGAGTAAGTAACACAGCTGTAAGTAAGTACATAGCATGTAAGAGAGACGGCATTCGATGTGGTCAGGGAATGGCTGGTTCCCCATATTTACATGGAGGGGAGGGCCTGTGGCTCAGAGATGGTTCAATCCCCGGCTTGGCATGCAGCAGGTCACCGGTTCAATCCCCGGCCTCTCCAGTTAAAGTGGTCAAACAGTCAGTGATGTGAAAGATCTTTACTGAGACACCGGAGAGCCATGGAGAGAGTCAGTGGCTCAGTGGCAGAGCATCTGCTCGACATGCAGCAGATCCCCGGTTCAATCCCTGGAATCTCCAGTTAAAGCGATCAGGGAGCGGGTGATGTGAAAGACTCCTGCTTGAGACCCTGAAGAACCGCTGCCAGTCTGATTCGACAAGACTGATCCTGATGGACGCAAAGACCTGATTCAGTATAAGGCAGCTTCATGTATCCAGAAATGTGATATACAATCGCAACCTAAGTCAGGAGAAAATGCAGATGACAGGCAGATAGAATACTTGGCTGGGTGATTCTTGGAGATTTTGAGGTAGAGCCCAGATAGGGCGGGGTTTGGGGGAGGCAGGGATCTCACTGGGTTATAATGTGATATGCAGAAACCTATCAGTGCAATTCCCTTTGGTGGCGAAGTCAATAAATGTGTGGCTTCGGGTTGCCAACCTCCAGGCAGAAACAGAATTCCAACTGACCTCCAGACCACAGAGATCAGTTTCCCTGGAGAGAAACTGCTTGTTGGGCAGGTGGACACTGGATAAAAAAGAGCAGGATCAAATTACAGCTGGGCCAAAGGTAGGATTAGCTGCCCGTCTGAACGCACCCTCACTCACCTTCACTCCCGCTGCCTTTTTTGAACTGAAACGGCATCTGCAGCCCACCCAAATGGGGAGGACCAATGGCCGTTCCCCGTTATACCCAAATGGAATTAATTTTCCAAGCTGGAGTCATGAGAAGAAGTATATTAAAGAACAGCAAATGTTCATTTTGGATTTTGGTTTAATTACATTCCCAATTATGTAGCAGTTTGTTCAATCGCGCATGGAGTGACCCATTACAATGAATTACAGTCGGGGTTAAAACTAAAATGGATACAGATGAATCTGATGCCATCTTGGGCACTTGGAGGCTTCCGTCTTATTTTGGCCTTCCTTAACGTGAAATAGAACAGATGGAGATTAAAATCAATGATCGGTATTTGATTGAACTACTGAAAGCCTTCCAGAAAACATACCCTGAAATTTTTATGAAGGCATCCTATAGGCATCTGACTGTCAGATCTGTCGAAGGCTTACATCTGTCTTTCCTGGCCCACTTTCTCGTTCCTCTATTTTTAGTTCCATATGTGTCAATATCTCCGATGATGTGTCACATACTGGAAAACACTCAAACGCGGCTGGACCCCAGGGAACTGTTGAGTGAGGAGAAGGACTTTCTACAGCTGTGTTAGGTTATAATAAACCCTGGCTTCCTGTCACTCAAATGCTTTCTGGTCAAAAAACCACCCGTAGTACAAGTTTTAGGACCATCGGGCCACAGTATACCACAGGGAGCCTCCCTCATCCTACAGATCCTCTCATTCTTTAAGGTCGAGTGGAGAGGGCCACCAGAAAGAAGAAGAGAAGAGATTGGATTTATTTATTTACTTATTTGTTTTATTTTTCAAATTTATATCCCGCCCTCCCCGCGAACGGGCTCAGGGCAGCTGACAAGGGCGCAAGGCCAATCCAGTACATTAAAACAGATAAAATCAACCTAAAAACAGTTCCAATAAATAACATAATTTACAATAAAAATGCTTCCAGATATCATATATTCAGATGGCTACACAATGGTTAGGTCCGAGCCCCCTTGCCACCAGGCCTGGGTTACAATAGCGCCAGCTGCCATCACAGGTATCGTTCGTGATGGGTGGTATCACCGGTGGCGGCTCCTATTCAAAGGCCTGGCGGAAGAGCTCCGTCTTGTAGGCCCTGCGGAACTGCATTAAGTCCCGCAGGGCCCTGATCTCCTCCGGGAGCTCATTCCACTAGACAGGAGCCGCCACCGAGAAAGCCCTAGCCCTACTTCTGGCGAGCCTGATGTCCCTGGAGTCGGGGACACAGAGTCGATGGCATGACCCTGACCGAAGTGCCAGCTGGGGTATATACGGTGAAAGGCGGTCCCTTAGGTATGTTGGACCCTGGCCATATAGGGCTTTATAGGTAAGAACCAGCACGTTGAAGCGGACTCGGTAGGCTATAGGCAGCCACTGCAGCGCCGCCAGCCCAGGCCGGATATGGTCCTGCCTTACGAGACCCGTCAACAGCCTGGCCGCGGCATTCTGCACCAGCTGCAGCTTCCCCACCCTTCACTCTCAGATTGGCTTACAAACCGCTTTCTCTTTCCCTCCCCCCAACAGACACCCTGTGAGGTAGGTGGGGCTGAGAGAGCTCTGAGAGAATTGCTCTTTCAAGGACAGCTCTGACAGTACTATGGCTTGCCCATGGTCATCCAGCAGCTGCAAGTGGAGGAGCAGGGAATCAAACCTGGTTCTTCCAGATTAGAGTCCATGCACTTAACCACTACACCAAACTACACTTAAGCGCTACACCAAACCCAAGAGGTAAAGTTCATAGAATCAACCATGAGCTCCACTGGGCAAAGCCCTCACCCACTTTCCTGAAAAGTGAGTCAGGTGCCACATTGGGGGAAAGTGTTCAGAAAAGCTAAAAGTGGCACATCGAACAGCCACATATGGTTTCCTGAGCACTGAGTTAATATCATTGATCTAGAGTAAGGGGTTAGCATCAAAAAACTACTTGGGTTGCACAATCCCCTAAAATTATATAGTAGGGTTGCCAGTCCCCAGGTCCCTGGGAGTTTTCCCTGGTTTTCAGGGCTCCTGCTGCCGCTGGCCAGTGGGAAAAAACCTGCCCCCAAACAGCCACATCCCCGGGTGATGTCCCCGACACAATGACATTACCTGGAAATGATGGCATTGCATTGGCAACATCGTGGGGGATGCTCTGGTTTGAGGGCAGAACTTGATGGGAAATTTGCCCTCAAACCAGAGCACTGCCATGCAATGTCGCCAGCATGATGACATCACTTCTGGGTGACATCATTGTGTAAGGGATGTTGCATGACATCCCCTCCACCTCCAGAAACGCCCCCCAAATTCCTCCGTCGGCAGCAAGGTGAGACCTGGCAACCCTATTTTATAGTATCCTGGATGGTGAGATTTGCACATGGAAGGCAGATTTCCCATTGCTCATCTTGTTTCACTATATAACTTAAGCCGTTTGAATTTTTAAAATAGCCTAAAAAAACCCCCAGCGCCCGCCCCCCCCCGGGCCTGATGGTGGCAGCAGCAGTGCTTGGGATCCACTCCAGTCCTCTGTCACTGGGGCCAGGCCCAGAGCATCTCCTGGAGTCCTCCGCCACCACAGCCGGGCCCACAGTGGCTCCCTGCCACAGCTACCACCAGCTCTTCTGGTAAGTGCATTGTCTGCACACGTACAGACAATTCTTTGGTGTAGTGGTTAGGAGCCCAGACTTTAATTGGAGAGAACCGGGTTTGATTCCCCACTTCTCCACAAGCAGCTGCTGGTGTGACCTTGGGTCAGTCATAAATTCTTTCAGAGCTGTTCTCTCAAGGGCAGTTCTTGAGAGAGCTCTCTCAGCCCCACATGTGCTAGATAAAACGGGAGAGAAGTGAGGCTATTTCCTCCAGAGGAATTTGACCCGCAGTTGCACAATCACACCTCCCTTTGAAGTTGCGGCCGCAGTCCGTCAGTGTGTGATCAAACACAAGTGCCGGTGAGTCTTTTTTTTTGGTGCTGTTTGTTTTCCATGCACTTAAACGAGGGATTGATAAATAGCACCTCCGCACTGAGGGCTCCCTATGGAGTTTGCAATGATGAACAATGGCATGGAGTCGGGATAGCCTGATCAGACCATCCCAATGCTATGAGCGCACTGGAGTGATCAGACAGGGGAAAGTCCATCTGTGGCCCATCTTAACCCGTTTCCTACTGGATTTTCCCCAGTGCCTTTTAACTCCGCTTCTGCAGCACAGCAGAATGGGTTGCCGATGGCTGCAGGGTGCTTCCCAGATGTTGTCTGATCGCGCCTTTTAAATCCACCCAGCATTCGCACCTATGTTGGGTCTAATTGAGTGTATGATTGCAGCCAAGGTGTCCATTGTGGGGAGAAGAAGGGAAAAGGATTGTAAGCCACTCTGAGACTCCTTTGGGTAGTGAAGGGCAGGGTATAAATCCAATCTCTTCTTCTCCTCTTCTTTTTAATCTGGGGGGAATTTAAACCCCTAATGTACTTTTCTTTCTTTCTTTCCAAAGATCTTAAGCTCAGCCAAAACAAGTCAGCCATCAAACATGGGCACACAGCATCAGCCCCAGGACACAAAATATGCAATCAAAATTTACAATCAAAATAATCAAATCTAAAAGATCTAAAATGTTAAAACAGAAGTCGCTGATAAAAACTATAATTCATTTAAATAGATAACATTGTTGAAGTGTTACAAATTCTGTTACAATCAGATCAAGCCAGATTTTTGTTGCTTTAAAGATAAAACTAACATTAAAAATCTAGTAACTAAATAAGTAGTTTCAGAATTAATATCTGTCAACAACTAGGGGACCACCCAAAGTTCAGTAGGCAGTTGGTGTTTGGTAAGAACTGGAGTAATCCAAATCGATCTAGGAATCGACCATTGGTGACAAAATAATAGAAGATGGCCAAGTGTTTCCACAACTCCAGTCTCACAATTGCATAAACGATCCGAGTATGGAACCTTAGAAAAGCGACCTGTTAACTCAGCAGTGGGAAAAGAGTTAAGCCTAGCAAGAGTGAAAACACGTCTGTAATTAGGTATTTTTAAGTATCTAGTGGCTCAGTGGTTAAGACGCTGAACTGCAGACCAGAAGATCAATAGTTCAGTAGTTCGAGACCCGAGTGCTGCGTGACGGAGTGAGCTCCCATCTCTGGCCCCAGCTCCTGCCAACTGAGCAGTTTGAAAGCAAGAAATTGCAAGTAGATAAATAGGTACTGTTTTGGTGGGAAGGTAACACCATTCCATACGCCTTGGTATCTAGTCATGCCGGCCACATGACCATGGAAATGTCTTCGGACAGCACTAGCTCTTCGGCTTGGAAACGGAGATGAGACCCCCTAGAGTCAAATTCGACTGGCTTTCGAGCAAGGGGAACCTTTACCTTTACCTGAAGGAAGAGACTCCGGAGGAGGAATACCTTAGGCAAGAGTGGAACATACACATCTTGCTCGAGCTAAGGTACTAGCCCGATCAAGATTAATCAGCTTTATTCAAGTCTGCTTTAAGGCTAGTTTTTTTTTTTAACTTTTCAGATTTTCCTGCAAACCTAAGGAGCCCCCCAAGTTTGCAAGAAAATCTGTTTAGCGTCAGTGTGGCTCCAATCTGCAGATTTAGGCATCCACAGATGGGGGCCACATGCTGCTGTTAGGAATATAGATTATAAAAACAACAGGAGAACGCCTGTCCACAATTTTTAAACATGCAGAGAGGCATAAGTGAAGTGAGGAACAGAAGAGAGAAGCACGCACAGAAAGAAAAGGACAGCAGGAAACCTCGGACAAAGATGAGAAGATAGGTTTGACAAGCATATGAATTTGAAAAATAGCCTCATAGTTTACAAACACAGGAAATATAATGAAAAAGAGGACAGTTCCAAACAATGTTTATAATAAAAGTGTAATCAAAAGACAGGGCTGTAAGGAAAAATGTAAAAAAAGAGGTAAACACAGCACCCCCACACCCCAATCTCTCTACCTACGCATCTTATTCTGGAACAGAGAATCTAGGAATTACTATTTAACCTGTACACACAGAGGATTTTACAAATTCATTACAAATGCCAAAAGTGTAATCTGCATATTCACCAATCAAGCAAGGAAGCATTTCGTCAAAATCTAAATGTGAGTTTGGTCAAATCGGAATCCAAACTAATCAACATTCTGGAAATTGTTTGGGTTTGAACTCTGGTCCCAAATGATTAATTTGGCTGTAAGTCTAGAGACTGCCCCCCAAAATGGAGACATCTGAAGTTTGTCAAGTCATGGCAGGCGCTACCTGGGAGACAAACAAGCCTCTCTTTTATTTACCCATTCAAATGCCAATCAAATGACCTCACCTGAAACAGCTTTATCATTGTACTTCATCGGAAAGGCATTCCGAAATAGCAAAGAGCTCAGTGAGTTTTCGTTCGTTACGCTCAAACACCCACTGAGTTGGCTCACATCACAAGCAGGGAGTTGAACACTTGGTGAACACTTGATGAATCTGAATAAACATGTATGTATCTAATTTGCAATGCCGAATTATACCAGTTTGGTGTAGTGTTTAGGAGCGTGGACTCTAGTCTGGGAGAACCGGGTTTGATTCCCCACTCCTGCACATGCAGCTGCTGGTGTGACCTTGAGTCTGTCACAAGTTCTCTCAAAGCTGTTCTCTCAAGGGCAGTTCTTGGGAGAGCTCTCTCAGCCCCACCTACCTCACAGGGTGTCAGTTGTCAGGAGGGGAAGGAAAAGGAGATTGTAAGCTACTCTGAGATTCCTTCAGGTAGTGAAGGGCGTGGTATAAATCCAGTCTGTCTTTTCTTCTTCTTTTCTACCACTAGACTGCTTTCTCCTCTGCCATCTGTTTGCCGCTCTTGCACCAATTCCAATTTTAAAAGGGTCATAGTAAAAAGAAGAGGAGGAGGAGGAGGAGGAGATTGGGTTTATACCCCACCATTTATTCGGAAGTCTCAGAGTGGTTTACAAACTCCTCTCCCTTCCCCTCCCCACAGCAGACACTCTGATAGAACTGCTTTTTCAAGAACAGCTTTGACAGAACTATGGCTTGCCCAAGGTCATCCAGCAGCTGCAAGTGGAGGAGTGGGGAATCAAACCCAGTTCTCCCAGATTAGAGTCCACGCACTTAACCACTACACCAAACTGGTTGAAAAAAATCAGTTTTGAGTTGACACTTGCTACTCAGACTTCTTTTATGCCTTTGGTTGCCTGCCAATGAATATCCAGCTAATCTTGTGATCATGTCTTACAATCACTTCTTGAATAGATGCCGCTTACTGCGCAAGAACAAAAAATGGGCAGTTACAGTCTAGCCGATGTCAGGCAAGAAGAGGATCCTTCTGACTGCTCAAAGGGTGCTCTGAAGCTAAGCAGGGTCAGCCCTGGCTAGTATTTGGGTCTGTTACCATAAGTTGGCTCTGACTAGATGGCACTTCCCACCACCATGGAAGTCAGTAGCAGCATAAATAGCCCAATCTCATCTTATCTCAGAAGCTAAAGGAGGGTCATCCCTGGTTAGTACTTGGACGGGAGACCACCAAGGAATACACAGAGGCAGGCAATAGCAAACCACTCTTCCGTTGAAAACCCTACAAAGGTTTTCATACGTAGGCTATGATTTGATGGTACTTCTCACCACCAAGGCTGCTTAGAAATGAACTGATAGCTCAAACACTCTAACCTCGGTTTGTTGGGTTATAGTCCTACTGTTTCGTAAATAGGTCTCTGAAGTGAAATAAGTGATTAGATGAACCTAGAGGAACCTTTGATATCTTTGATATGCTGGTGACACAACCCTCCTCTCGGAAACTAAAGAATGCCTGGAATACCTGATCAAGGCAATCGAAGAGGAAAGTGAGAAAGTTTGGCCCCTTCCTAAACATCAAAAAGACCAACTTCACGACCACCGAGAAGAAAAGAAACGTCAAAATAAGAGGTGACAGCGGAGAGATCAAAAAGTGTTGAAGAATTTGTTTTCTTCGGATCACAGGTCAACCAAAACAGTGAGTGCAGTCCAGAAATAAAATGTCGAATCACGCTGGGTTGCACAGCAATGAAGAGCATGAATGGAAAATGGAAGAGCAAGGACATCAGCCTAGCCACCAAATGCAGATTAGTCTGTGCCATTGCGCTCCCCATAGCAACCTATGGTGGTAAAAGTTGGACCATGAAGAAGCAAGACAGGAGGAAAATCGACTCATTTGAGCTGTGGTGCTGGGGAAGGCTCAAGCCCAATCCCTGGACAGCCAAGGTGACAAACAAGCAAGTATCGGAGCGCATAAAACCAGACATGTCATTGGAAGGAAAAATCATAAAACTGCAACTGACTTATTTTGGCCATGTCATGTGGAGGGACTCACTAGAAAAAGCAATTATGCTTGGATTGGTTAGCAGCAAAAGGAAACTGGGCTGCCAAAGAACACGATGGCTAGACGCCATAAAAGTCGACACCAGCCTGAGCATGGAACGACTCAAAGAGACAGCACAAGATTAGGAAAACATGGAGAGAGCTGGCCCATAGAATCGCCAAGAGCCGGACATGACTGGATAGCTAACAACAACAATGGAGGAAACCAGAGTGGAATGTCACAATCTACATTGAAAATCAGTTTAAAATTACTTCTTGTTAAAGCTGGGGTGGAGTTGCCTTCTTCAAGGAGTCAAGAGCACGGAATTGGCACATGTTTGCATACACCCTTTCAAGGTGCAGTGCTTTAATGTTGTATTCAGGCGAAGAGCAATTTGTTAATTTATGGCTGACACTGACTGCTCGGTAGGGATTAGCGACTATTGTGATCTTGATGAGAAGAAAGCATTCGCTGTCAGTCATAAAATATTATTTTAAAAAAACCCCTAGAATTAACCAAGAGGAAAGAGTAGAGAGGCTTCCTCTAAGCAAGAAAGCCTGTTTCTTGCCCATAAAGTAATGGAGCTTGGGATCATAAGCACATGCCGTTGTCTAGATTCAGGATGTACAGAAGGAAATACTTTTTTACACAGTGAGTCATTAAAATGTGGGATTTGCTACCAGAGGATTAGAGAGGGGATTAGAGAGATTCATGGAGGAGAACCATGGTGGCTACGAACCATGGTGACAAAAGGGAACTTCCACATTCAGAGGCAGTCAACCAGCATCACAGGCAGATTGGCGGCCCTGGCTCCGTCCCCTGGAGAGGGGCAAGCAGATGGCATCCCCAGCATTAATAAAGGGGGAGGCAGGCCGGGCCTTATTAACAGCAACATTTTGAAACAAAACGTAGAAATCCCAACATTAAAACGATATACACCATGTTTTCAACCTTTACAAACTAGTCCATATTCCAAATTTGCTAATATACAGTCAATAAAATACAAAACCCACATAATTCTTAGGTAAAGAACTAAAACTATGAAGAGAAAACGCTACATAATCCAAAAAAGGGGAACCATTTTTCCAAATAGTCGTTTTTTAAAGATGGTAATTTAGCCATTGTAATCTGAAGTGCTAATTTATCCGTAACTGCTAGATCCCAGATTTTCAAAAAAACACTGTTGCACTGAAGGAATTTTTTTTTTTAGATTTCCAATTTTGTGCTACCAGGATCTTTGCCGCTAGCAAAAAAAAGAAAAAAAAGAAAGAGCTGCTAAATCTGCTTTATTTGGTTAATTTGAGTTTGGGCCAGTAGTTTAAAAGAACTGACTCAGGAGTACAAGGAATTGAGTGGCCCAGGATTTTATCTGTAAACTTTAATATCTTTGTCTGAAACGTAGAAATATATGGAAAATCCCACCAACAATGTTTAAAAGTACCTACAGTCCCACAACCTTTCCACTACCGTGGATCAGATGTTATTTTTTGCTTAGGGCAGTTTTTGTGGGGTCAAATACCACCGAGCAAAGAGTTTGCAATTTAATATTCAAGGCACTAGTCGAATAGAAGCTTGAGGACCAGATCTTTTGCCAGGAAGGGTATTTAAGGGAGACATGGGAGACAGCCGAGGAGGACGACCTGAGTATCTGGTGGCTGGCAGAGAGAGGGGGCTTGTGAAAGCTCGGCCCATGAGTATAAAGTACTCAGTCCAGAGACGCGTTCAAGTGAAATCAGCTCATGGTTTATTGAAGGGTCAGGAACACATGTCTGAGCTGGGCTTGGGGGTCTGCTTATATGCACATCTAAACCGCGCCCCCAGCCTCGCCCAAACAAGCTGATAGGATTACCATTAAGTCTCCCCAGATCATTGGCCCCTATTTGTATCCTGGCTGACCGGATAGGTCTAAATCGTAATCCGGCCAGTCTATTGTGTTCTGGAGCAAAGCTCTGTCTGCATGGCGGTCACCATTAGAACACAACAGCGGAGCAAGAGGAGGAGCGGTGACGTAATCAGGGGTGTAGAGTTTTTAAAACCCGGGGGGGGGGGCTCTTGTGCGCGCACGCACGCAAAGCGTGTGCACGTGCCGGGATGATGTTCTCGCTGCTGCCAGAGCCTCCCCCTCCCCCGGCTCCTCTCTCCCCTGAACCCACTTGCTCTCTCTCCCCCTCCCCCCTCCCGGGGCCAGTGTGATGACGTCACCCGAAAGTGACATCATCACGCCGGCACGTTGCCAGGGCGATGCTCTGGCAATTGCCCCAAAACTCTATGGTGCCATAGAGTTTCGGGGCGATTGCTAGAGTGTTGCCCCGGCAGTCACCCAGATGGCCCCGGGAGGGAGGGAGGGAGTGGGTTCAGGGGAAGCGTGGTGCAAATTTCAGGGGTGGCCTGAGCCCCCAAGCCCTCCCGTAGTTGACACCTATGGACGTACCCTCCCTCCATGCTCATTGCTGAGGCGAGTCCTGTCCTCCCCACTTCCTTGGAGGCCTGATCCAGCAGGGCTCTTCTGATGTTCTTATGAGCGGCTGCTAGTATTCACAGCTACCCTCAGCTGCCGGTTTAAATTGCCTGCCACTCCTGGCGGAGGAGAAACCTTGTTACTCCTCAGTAGAACAAACAGACAAGAGTTGATGTCCCTTCCCTTGAATGATGCTGGGGAGAAGGAACTGCTCAGGAGGGTGAGTGAGCAGCCAACATAGGTCAATAGATGTGTGGCATCAAAACCCTGGCTTCTCTTGCCATTGATGGTGTCTGGGGGAGGGAAGAGGACAGCTCAACCCAAGAGGGGCCCCCCTGGGCTCAAATTCTTCCCATGGCTCATGGGCAGGTGGTGACTTTGGGCTCCCCAGCAAATGCCCAAGGGTACCAAACGCTGAAGATGACCCAGTGAACACTCTGCCTCCACGACACAGTGTCTGTGCAAACCAAACAACCGCTGCCTGCTTGTAACAGATACGTGCCAACCCAGTGACCTTAGACCAGGACTTTTGGTTTTAATGGTTCTCTCACCTTGCGAAGAACACAGTGAGGTCTGAGCTATTTTATTTTCATTCCTTGCAGTCACCCGGCGGCTGTCTTTGTTTTGGCTGTGAATTCTCAGTTGAGCGTCGAGGCTGGAAGTGTGTGGCGGGGATGGGGTGCTGCTGAAGAAGTGAGATAAACTTACGCACGCGAATGAAGCGATGATACTCGAATGAAGTATATATGAAGCGATGATCTGAACTGGGGGGGGGTGCAGGCAGCGGAGAAGGAATGGACTCGAAGGGGCGACAGAAAAGCTGCACGCCTTAAACGTGTGTCTACTTTTGTGGGGGGGAATGCTTATTCTAAAGAACGTGTCTAACTTGAACCACAGCTTTCATTCATCTAGGAAAAATGTTTGTCCGTTTTGCTAATGAGATTCAAACAAGAATGATTGAGATAATTGGGCATTTTTAAAAAATAAGGTTGCCAGTTCTGGGTTGGGAAATACCTGGAGATTTCGTGGGTGGAGCCTGGATAGAGAATGGGGAGGGGAGGGGAGGGACCTCAGCATGGTACAATTTCATCAGAGTCTATCCTTCAAATTAGCCATTTTCTCCATCAGAACTGACCTCTGTAGTCTGGAGATCAGTTGTAAATGGGGTTGCCAGCCCCCAGGTCCAAGTGGGGGGGGGGGAGGGTCTCCCACTTTTGGAGGCTTCTCCCTGCCGCGGACCAGCTGGCCAGCAGGGCAAACCCCGCCCCTAAACAGGGGCATTACCATGCAATGTCCCCAATGCGATGATGTCACCTGGAAGTGACATCATCGCATCAGGGATGGTGTGCGGGGACGCTCTGGTTTTTGGGCAAAATTCTATGGTTTGAGGGCAAATTCACCATGGAGTTCCACCCAAAAAAACAGAGCATCACCCTCCTGGCATCACCGACATGATGACATCACTTTTGAACGTCACCCCTGCCCACCCTCAGAACACCCCCCCCCCCATCCCCCTGCTGGATTGACAAGGGGACCTGGCAGCCGTAGTTGTAAAAGTGGGAGCACTCCAGGCCCCACCTGGAGGTCGGCAACCCTTTCTTCTGGCAGCTCCACCTCCTTGAAAGGGCAACGTATGTATCAGTACAACCAAGGCCTATCATGGGGGTGGGCCATTTGGCCCAGACTTCTCATTCACACAGGACCACAAATTTAGACTTTTTGTAATGCTTATAACCAGTGTTCCCTCTAAGCTGAGTTAGTGTGAGCTAGATCACAGTTTTTTAGTCTCCAGCTCACACATTTTTGCCTCAGCTCAGGAAGGATGGCTCCAAAGCAAACTAATGGATGCAGCAGCCAAATTGCTGGCTCACAACTTTCATGCCATTAGCTCACAAAGTACAATTTTTGCCCACAAGACTCCACAGCTTAGAGGGGGCACTGCTTATAACCTGGTTTTGGCATTTCCTTATATATATCTCTCTCAGGAGACTCCAAAAATAGGAGTGGCCTCGGCCTCTCTGATAGGCCCTGCTGCAAACCAGTCCTTCCTTCCTTTCAATTCACTCCATTCAGCTGCCTAGAAGAAACTCGAGCCTTAGAGCCAAAGCCTATAGATGGTTTCCACGTTGGGGTCAGGAAGCAATTTTTCTCCTGGCCAGTTTGGCTGGAGATCCTGGAGGT
Organism: Lepidodactylus listeri; assembly: GCA_029233225.1. NCBI lineage: Eukaryota > Metazoa > Chordata > Lepidosauria > Squamata > Gekkonidae > Lepidodactylus > Lepidodactylus listeri. The sequence continues at coordinate 178,330,879 of JARCFY010000001.1, read as the reverse complement.
TTATTTGTCATCTTATGGGCATGGAACAGAAGTCACTGGGTGTGTGTGGTGGGGAGGTATTTGTGGATTTCCTGCATTATGCAGGGGGTTGGACTAGATGACCCTGGAGGTCCCTTCCAACTCTGTGATTCTATGTGGTCCTCCTTGGCCATGGGTAGGGATTGAGGGGGTGGGGCTGCCAGCTCCAGGTTGGGAAACTATGGAGATTTGGGGGTGGAGCCTGGGGATGACAGGGACCTCAGTGGGGTACAATGCCATAGAGTCCACCCTCCAAAGAAGCCATTTCCTCCAAGGGAACTGATCTCTCTAGTCTGGAGATGAGCTTTAACTCTGGGAGGTTCCCCAGTCCTCACCTGGAGGCTAGCATCCTTATGTCCACACCTTCAGTATTGCTCTGTTGGTCAATGCTGGATCATAAGCAGCAGAATATGAGAAGAACAGAGAAATGTGGCCCAGTGGACTGGGGACTGGGGTCAGGGTGGGGAAGCAGATTGCTCCCATTCCGTTTTCTCAGTCCAACAGAAATGCACTATGATTTCCCACACCTACCAATTCCACTTTGGAACCTGAAACATGTGCAGTTCTCCACTGCTTTCAGTTCCTTTGCATCATTTCCCCCTTTTCTATGTACCCAACACAATGGTACACATTCTGATAAAACACTACCAAAGTAATCTCAACATCACCTTTCTCCGTTTCTTAAAACCTTTTAATGATGTGTGCGCGTTATGGCATTTTTTTTAATAAGTGATTTTATCATGACTGTTTTATTTGGTTTGCCACTTTGGTGGCTCTTGCGATGGCAGAAAAGCAGGATATAAATTTTGTAAATATACATATATATGTAAGACTGCATCAAAATTATTCTGTGTGGTGTTTTATTGGTGTGCGTGAGTAAACTGATAAAACACCACACAAAAGGAATATCCATGTTTTACCTGTGGTCATTATAAGATAGCTTTTTAGCAATGTTTTATCCATGCTTATAGGCCCCATTGATAGTACAGAATATGGGATTAGTCCTGAAAGAACTGAAGGAGCTGCAAACTATGGCAAACAGTACATGCACAGTGCTCTGTATGAAATCTGGAAATGACACAATGAAACACAATGATTTTCTGTTACATTGTAAAAAGACCAAGTACTATCCAACAAAATACAGGCTGAAATCTGGAGGAGGAGAACTTTGGATAGCGTAACATCCAAATTGCAAGATGTCATAGTCCCGCTGTACACTGAATTGGTCAGGTCGCACCTGGAGTTAGAACAGATAAAAGGAAGTACTTCTTCGCCCAAAGAGTGATTAACACGTGGAATTCACTGCCACGGGAAGTGGTGGCTACAAGCATGGATGGCTTCAAGAGGGAATTTAGATAAACACAAGCCGGAGGACCCACGATACTCGCGGGGGGGGGGGGGGGTAGGTGAGCCTCTTCCCCCTCCTCTGGCCCCGCGTGCCGAGCCTCTACCCCGTCCCCCCTCCAGGCAGCTCCCCCCGCCTTCAAAATGGCGGTGGCGGCAGGGAGACAGCCGCCCACCAAGGCTCCCCCCCGCCTTCAAAACGGCGGCGGCGGCAGCAGGGACACCCGCCGTCCACTGAGGCTTCCCCCCTCCCCCTGTAAGGCGGTGGCGGCAGGGAGACCGCTGCCTGCTGAGGCTTCCCCCCGCCTTCAAAACGGCAGCGGCGGCGGCAGGGACACCTGCCGTCCACTGAGGCTTCCCCCCCTCCCTCCCTGCTTTCAAAACGGTGGCGGGGGCATAGAGACCTGCCGCCCGCCAAGGCTCTTCCCTCCCTCCCCCCCCGCAAACGGCAGCGGCGAGTCCTTGTCACACCGCTTCCCACCCCCTCCCCTACAGCGGCCACAGCGTTCTCTGCGCACGCGCGGAGAACGCTTTAACTTTTCGGGGGATTTAAAGATCCCCCGAAAAGTTTTTTTAAACATTTAGGATTTTTCTGCACATGGGGGGAGTGCCCCCCGTGTGTAGAAACCCCACCCCCCAAGTGCCCCCCCGCGTGGATTTAGGTATCCACACGGGGGAGGGTAGTTGGGAATTAGATATATAGATATAGAGCAGAGATCCATCAGTGGCTATTAGCCACAAGGTATAGATAGGAACTCTCAGACTGGGACAAGTGATGCTCTGTATTCTTGGTGCTTGGGGGGGGGGGGCAACTTTTTGGCCACTGTGTGACAGAGTGTTGGACTGGATGGGCCACTGGCCTGATCTAACAATGGCTTCTCTTATGTTCTTATGAGTCTTGTGTGCAGTTCTGGAGGCCTCACTTCAAAAAGGATATGGACAGAATGGAGCAGGTGCAGAGGAGAGTAATGAGGATGATCGGGGGCCTGGAGACCAAGAAGCCCTGTGAGGAAAGGCTGAAGGACATGGGAATGTTCAGTCTGGAGAGGAGGACATTGGGGGGGGGCATGATTGCTCTCTCTTGAAGTCTTTGAAGGGCTGTCACTTAGAGAAGGGCAGGGAGCTGTTCCTGTTGGCAGCAGAGGAGAGGACTCGCAATAATGAGTTTAAATAATGGGCAGAAATGTACCAGCTGAAGAGCAGGAATTTTTTTTAACAGGGTTGTTCCACAGTGGAATCAGCTGCCAGGGGAGGTGGTGAGCTCCCCCTCCCTGGAAGTCTCCAAGCAGCGGCTGGACAAACTCTTCTCAGGAATGCTCTAGGCCAGGGGTGGCCAAACTCTGACTCAGGAGCCACATGTGGCTTTTTCACACATATTGTGTGGCTCACGGCAGGTCAGCTGGGGAAGTGAAGGGGAGGCATGCCTCCCCGATTGGTCTTCCCTTCCCCAGCTAGTGTTCCTCTTCCTGGGTAGGCTTGAGGCAGTGAGGAGCAGAGAAAGTGTTATGCCCTGGATGCAACTCCACAGACAACCAGGCTGCAAGTCTGTATGTGTACGCTTGTATGATTCTTTGATGCGACCAAACATGTAATGGCGCTGGCCATGCGGTCTGATGGCATGGCCTGGAAAAGATACAAGCTTGAGGTAAAAGAACAATAGCACCCAGGCTCCTAAAGATCCACCTATCAGGGGCTTAGCATATTCAAATGGTCCAATGTAATCTCTGGTGGGAAGATGAACCTATCCCGCAGTGTGGGTGTGGACGGGGGCGAGACTTTTCGGTGCACATAAGCTGACCCCCGGGCCACCTCAGGCGTGCTTGTTCCTGACCTACAATAAACTTGATCATGCTGGGACTTCCGGCAAGACTTGCGAGCATGGCGGACGTGCTCCTCCGCATCTGCGGGGAGCGCGATCCGTACCCGGCGGGAAGAAGGGGCTCTGGACTGGTGCCGAGCCCCCAGAGACCCCAGTGAGGGGGCTCTGCCTGGGGTGGCCCGAAGGGGATCTCTCCCTACGGTGGCGACCGAGGGATAGAGATCCCTTTTCATCCCCCCCATAGGTTCCCCCGCTGTGGGAGCCGTATGGCTGAAAGCGCAAATCCGAGAAGCAGCAGAGAGTGCGAAGCAATGAGGCTGGAACTGACAGTTACGCATGGAGAAAACGTGAGTCTGAAGTAAGAAAAGCAGAACACAACGGGAAGACGGCGGGAGGAGTGAAACCCCCCCCCCCTCTCCGGGACTAGCGTACTTACGAGACTCTTTACGTGACGTTACTGCAGGAATAAAAGCTCATCCGCCTTGCTAGATAGCAGCATCGCTCACTTGGAGATATAAACTTTAGAAGGACATAAGTGCTGTTTGAAAATTTGCTCCTTTCGTTCATCTTATCTATCTATAAACAAAGAGCGTAGTCTCAACAATGACGGGGAAACCGAAACCTTCCCCCAAACTAGGAAGTACAGCTCCGAGTTCAAAGGTTGATACCACGGAGATGAGTGCGGTGTTCTCCTCGTTATTGCGACCTCTAGTGGACCAAATGACAGCTCTCAATGTTAAAATGGACAAAATGCAGCTAGAACTAAAAGAGTCAAATAAATCCACAGAGAAGCTGCAGCGAGAACTTCTGGAAGTAAAAACTTCAGTAAAAAACCAAGACGCAAGACTACAAAAGGCAGAGAAGGAAAAGGCCTTCCACCACGATCAGCTTTTGAAATTACAAATGGATAGATCGAATTTTTTCCTAAGACTTCAGAATGTGCCAGAAAACACAGGAGAAGACCTTAAAAATTTGCTAAGTGAAGCACTTGAACCAGTGACAGGCATGAAAGCAGCGGATATAAAAAGCGATATGGATATGGTTTACAGAACCTATCCACATTACACTAAAAAGAAAAGCCTGCCTGGTGAAATTATGATAAGGTTCTCCAAAAAATCTACAAGAGACGTGGTGCTTAGGACCACAAACAAAGCAGCTCTGAAGATCCTGGGAGAAGAAGTAAAAGTGATGAAGGATATCCCATTTGAAATAAGGAAAAGAAGGAAAGCCTATGGAAAATTGACATCTTGGCTCCAGTCTGAGTCTATCATCTATCTTTGGAATACTCCAGAAGGACTATGCTTCAGCATCAAAGATAAGAAGTATAAGATTGACTCTGTTCAACAAGCGAAAAAATTTCTGGAAAAAAGCAAAGAGCAGAAAACTGGGAGAGACTCAGATGGTTCACTGGCCTCGCAAGAAAGCATGTATGGATTTGATAGCTCAAAGAGTGAAGAAGAAGTGTCTGACTCGGAAAAGGGAGCTGCAGCTCCAAAAATAGTTGAGACTGTTAAGACAAGAAGAGGATGAAAGAAGAAATAGTGATTAAACTGTTTTATTAAGCATTGCACTTATGTATTATAAATGGTTTAATTAACCGTATTTCTCTAGGTGGGCGTGCCTGCCAAATAGTTTTTGATAACTTTTATAGTAGCAGTAACAAGTAATTGAAATTTATCCAAGGTTTTAAATGCTTCATAATTATTTTATGTAACAAGGTAGTATTAAGCAAATGATAAAGTACTCTCTGTATAAGGTATATGTAGCTTAGATTGTAGCGTTATAGTTGTAGTTATAGAGAAAAATCAATAAAAAAAATAAATAAATAAACTTGATCATGCTGAAACTCACTCCACCGGCCTCCAGACTCCACTATTTTTCAGAAAGAAAGCAACTTTAACTTAAAATGTGTTCTCAAAGCCCTCCCCCACGCCAGCCTACAGATATCATTAGACAAATAAATATCATTAATTTTTTTTACTCCTTTTGTTTTTATTTTTGGCGGTCTCATTTAATGTTAATAAAAAGCAAAACTGCATATTTTCCAATTAAAATATGTGTAATATTTGTTCATGCCATGTGGCTCTCAAACATCTGACATTTATTCTACGTGGCTCTTACATTAAGCATGTTTGGCTAGCCCTGCTCTAGGCTGATCCTGCATTGAGCAGGGGGTTGGACTTGATGGCCTCTATTTGAGGTGGGCATTTCTAGCTAGGATAGGAAGAAATAGCGGGTTTCCAGGAAGAAATAGCGGGTTTCCAGGAAGATGAAGTCATAATGGAGCGCCCCTTCTACTGTGAATCTCAACTGGTTCATGAGGGGCAACGATACACAGAGCATGAAGCTCCCCGTCCAAATCCTAGCTGATCTTGCCCTTGGCAAAGAAGACGCAAAACACAAAAACACCAGCCCCCCTCCCCCCCCGCTCCAAGAGATCTCAAGAAGGGCTGCCAGACAATGTCATTGACGTCCCCCATTTAAGTCAATGTTTATTTCCCCTTCCAAACTGTTAGTCAGCAGAAGGGGTCCTTCGCGGTGACCTCCAGGCTGCTGTGGGAGATGCTTCTTATTCATTCCCTTCCTATCATCTGCCACTAATCCAATCTATAAATCAAAGGGAAGCCTTTGTTCCTTCATCCTGGGGGAGATTTATTTTCCTTAATACCATTTTATGAGATGCCCCATCAAAAAAAAAAAAAGGAAAAGAAAAGAAAAAAGAGCTTTCCAGAAAGCCAAGCAAATTATATCCACTGGGTCACCTTTATCTACTCTTTTTATGAACTTTCCCCAGCAACTCGAACAGGTGATCGAGGGGGAATGCTCCCCCTGAGAATTCCCAGTGGTTTGACCCACACTCTTGCCCTGTCCTTTTCTTAATGAGATCCCCATAATCTTTTATTTCCAATCTGCACCTCGGCGGAGGTGCTTTCGTGTTTCAAAATACGCTTGTGGGGTTTGGGTAGCAGTAACTTCTGGTCTTTCACGTCCTCCAACTTCTGGTCTTTCACGTCCTCCAACATTTTGCAAATAATAATAAAAAAACCACCAACGAGGCAGCTTCATGTTCTTCTGACACTTGCATTCTCACCCTGAGGAGGACTGTGGAAGGCTGTGGCTCTGTAGAGCAACCTCTGTTTTGCATGCAGAAGGTTCAACCCCCAACATCTCTAGTTAAAAGGAACAGGCAGCAAGAGATGTGAAAGACCTCCGTCTGAGACTCTGGAGAGCCGCTGTCAGTCTGAATAGACAATATTGACCTTGATGGTCTGATTCAGTACAAGGCAAAGGGAAAGGGCTGTGGTTCAGTGGTAGAGCCTCTGCTTGGCATGCAGAAGGTCCCAGGTTCAATTCCCAGCATCTCCATTTAAAAGAAACAGGTAGCAAGAGATGTGAAAGACCTCCGTCTGAGACCCCGGAGAGGGGAGGGGAGGGAACTCAGTGAGGTATAATGCCATAGACTCCGCCCTCCAAAGCGGCCATTGCCTCCAGAGGAACTGATCTCTGTAACTTGGAGACCAACTGTAATTCCGAGAGATCTCCAGCCACCACTTGGAGACTGGCAACCCAACCTATCTCCCCACCACCCCAAAGAAAACTTGGAACATTCCCCACTTAATATAAACACCTCAAAAAAGGAATGAGCGCAGCTGTCTTGCCGTCTGCAGTGCCAGGAAACACAACTCCAAAACTGATTTGATGTACTGGAATGCAGATGGAGGAGGAGGAGATGAAGAAGAGGAGGAGAAAGAGGAGGAGATTGGATCTACACCCCACCCTTCACTACCCAAAGGAGTATCAGAGCAGCTTACCATCTCCTTTCCCTTCCCCTCCTCGCAACAGACACCTAGTGAGGTAGGTGGGGCTGAGAGAGCACTTTCGAGGACTGCTCATGAGAGAACAGCTCTGAAATGACTTGTGACTGACCCAAGGTCACACCAGCAGCTGCATGTGGAGGAGCGGGGAATCAAACCCGGTTCTCCCAGATTAGAGTCCACGCTCTTAACCGCTACACCAAACTGGCTCTCTGTAGATGGAGGATGGAGTGGAGTTTTTTTCTGTGGGCCCAGAAGGTCAGACCAGAACCAACGAACTGAAATTAAATCAAAAGAGTTTTCAGCTAAACATGAGGAAGAACTTCCTGACAGTCGGAGCAGTTCCTCAGTGGATCAGGCTTCCTCGGGAGGTGGTGGGCTCTCCTTCTTGGGAGGTTTTCAAACAGAGGCTGGATGGCCATCGGACAGCAATGCTGATTCTGTGAATGCAGGCAGAACATGAGCGGGAGGGTGGGAAGGGAAGAGCCAGTGCTTGGCTCTCGCAGCCCTTTCTTACATGCCTAGGGTAAAGCCAGTCGCCACTTTTGGGGTCAGAAAGGAATTTTCCTCCAGGCCAGATTGGCCCAGAGATCTCGGACGTTTTTGGCCCTCTTCTGGGCACAGAGCAGGAGTCACTGGGGCGGGGGGGAGCTGTGAATGTCGTGGATTGTGCAGGGGGTTGGACTAGATGATCCTTGGGGGTCCTTCCAGCTCTATGTTTCTTTTTAAGTTAGACATACCAGGCATGAGCGGCAACGCTGCTCTCTCAGCTCATCAGGCACGCAAGCCGAGTGTTTCCACAGGTGTTGTCCAAGTGCTGAAGGAGACCATTAATCAGCAGGTAGCCCCGCTTTTCCGCAAGACAGACAAAGATGATGAATGCCACGTTTCTTGGACAGAAGCTGCATTTCCAAACCTCGGCGGCAGAAGAAGCTGCCCCTTCCCTTCTGGCAAGCTCAGGATTAATTGCTTTACCCTTGAACTGGGGGTCTCCCAGAATATACAACCTTGCATGTTGTATTCAAACAGGAGGAGGCCAGGGCCTCTTGCCCTGGGTGATGTTCGACTCTTCATTTATTTAAAACAGTCCAGATGCAGCCCAGAGAGTTCTTTGTTCAATATTTATTATTGTTTAACCTGCCCCGGAATGGGAATGCGGGAGGGCGCTGGGTCAATGCATTCAATCTTGAAAGGCAGTCTGGCTTGCCCTGCCAGTTCTCTTCCTCCACAGCCTTTGCAGTTTTAACCCCATCTCATCAGTCAGGCGGCCTTGCAAAGGGAAAGCATGGAATAACAAGACGCCCAAGGATATTTTGCACAGCCTTGGCAGCTGTCTATTCGCCAGGCAATCGCTGGGAGACAGATTCAGACAGTGGCAGCACGGGGAAGTCCCCTGTGAGTTGGCACTACCAGAAGGATTTGGCAAAGGGAACCTGTTTTGTGAAGAGGTAGATTCCAGTCCAGTGGCACCTTCGAGGCTAGGGTCCAATCTGCATTGGTATTTTGCACCGTTGTGCCAACGATCTCACGTCGTCTCACAGATTTCTGTCTGCATCTCATGCCGCGTCCACGCTTCTATTGTTTCATCTCAGCATGGGCTGTCTGCATCGTTTCATTGCCCTTTAGTGGTGACTCCGAGGTCACTACGGTGTCTCACCGCCTTAACTGGATTTGGCTTTAAGGTGCTGCAATTGCTCCTCCCCACCCTTGAGCCGCTGTGAGCAAAAAGCAGATGACCGGAGCCGAATTCCCCCGCCCCCGGTCTTTTCTAAGGAGATACACAAATCGTCACAAAGGAAACAAGTTAGCTGAAAATCCAGTCGTCTGTGTTTAAAAGCGGTCAGGAAACATTTTTCTGCGATCATATTGGGGGGGGGGGTTGGAAGCATGCCCACCCCCCTCTCTTGTGTGCTCTCCCTAAACAACTTGTGTCCTGACAGAGGAGAGCTTTGTACTGAGCCAAATGGGAAGCTGGCGCCACAGAAGCATGGAACAGCTTTACATGGCAAATGCAGATTGGGCCTAGGATTGTCAGGTGCCCCCCCCACCCAGCCACTGGTAGGGTTGCCAAATACAGGTTGGGAAACTCCTGGAGATTTGGGGATGGAGCTTGGAGAAGACAGGGATCTCAGTGGGGTACAGTGCCATAGAGTCCAGCCCCCAGTGCCATAGAGTCCATCCATTTTCTCCAGGGAAACTGACCTCTGTAGTCTGGAGATGAGCTGTAAAACCGGGAGATCCTCAGTTCCTACCTGGAGGCTGGCATGCATATTAGAGGCCAACAAGATTTTCAGGTTCAGATGGGGTAGCCGTGTTGGACTGAAATAGGGGTGTGCAACCCCCCCAACCTTTTTTTTGGGGGGGTATATTGAACAACGCCCCCCTCCCACCCCAATATTTCCCAATATTCCCAAATCCCAATGCCAGTATGGTATTCAGGTTCGGTAAATATTCAGGATTCCTATTTTTTTTTGGCTCCATTATACCCTATGGGGACCATTATAGTCAAAGGTCCCCATAGGGTATAATGGAAAATTGATGTGGGGGTATCTGAGGCTCTTTGGGAGGCTGTTTTTTGAGGTAGAGGCACCAAATTTGCAGCATAGCTGCTGGTACCTCTCCTCAGAAAAAAAACAACAACACCAGGTTTCAAAAAGATTGGACCAGGGGGCTCCAATTCTATGAGTCCCAAAAGAAGATGCCTCCATCCCCCATTATTTCTAACGGAGAGAGATTCCCTTTAAATGCCTTTTGCAAGTCGCACCACGAGTGAACTCTGAAGTGGAACGTTCACCTGGAAGGTGTTTAAAGGGAAGGTAATCCCTTTAAACACCAGCTATCCAGGGACCACAAAAAACCCTGAATATTTTCAGGATTTTTTGGGTTTGACCATTTTAGATAGCTTTAGACAGCTTTATATTAAGATAACCGGAAAATACTGATAAGGTATTTTCCGGGGGGGGGGGGGGTTCCAGCTCGTTAGTGCTGAATGCACATCTCCATTTGAGAGTCAAAGCTTTGGTGGCAGTTATGCTATAGAATGTCTAGCATATTACATGTCGGCCTCAATATTAAGGTGATGTCTGGATAGAACTGGGGGCTCTGGTCTGGGAAATATCTGGCTGCATTGGGGGTGGAGTCTGGGGAGGGTGGGGTTTGTGGAGGGTAGGAACCTCAGCAGGGTATAATGCCCATACAGTCCACCCTCCAAAGCAGCCATTTTCTCCAGGGGAACTGATCTTAGCCATCTGGAGTTCTGTTGTAATAGTGGGAGATCTCCAGGTGCCGCCTTGAGGTTGGCAAGCCTAGATCTGGAATTCTCCTGAAATTACAACAGATCTCCAAATCAGTTCCCCTGAAGGAAGAGGCAGCTTCCGAGGATGGACTTCCAGCATCACACCCCAGCTGAGCTCTTTCCCTTTCACAAATTCTGCCCTCCCTTGGCACTGCCCCCAAATCTCCCAGAACTCTCCAAACCAGAACTGGCCACCCTAATTCCATGCAGTAGATTTATTTAGGCTGAGTTAAGACTATCATGGAAACAGTTGCCGAAATCCCAGGTTCTCACGGAGCATGTAGCCTACTCCAGAAGGTTATCGATAGACAAAACTGCCAAAGACCAAGTCAGATCATCGATCCACTTAGCCAGTATCATCTTTTTCGCGCTGATAGCAGCTCTCCAAGATCTCATGTGGAGCGTCTCAGCCTTGCTATCTGATCCCCCGTGAAACAACAATGATCACAGTTATTATAAAGCATCTAACAGCTATGCACCGCGCAAAAAGTGTATTATAACAGATGTGCCGTGTCTGTGGCCTTGTAATCTAGCACGGCAATATGAGGATGGGGGAAAAGGGGCGGGCGGGGGGAGAACAGAAAGGAAAAGGTGAGACAGAAGAAGAAGGGAGGTGGGGTCGGTGGCCCAAGAGCTGCCATTCGCTTCCAAGCAATCTTTGAGCAATTGTAAAGAGGTAGGCTGCTCAGTGGTTAAGACGCTGAACTGCAGACCGGAAGATTGGTAGTTCGGCAGTTCGAGACCCAAATACTGCGTGACGGAGTGAGTTCCCGTCTCTGGCCCCAGCTCCTGCCAACCTAGCAGTTCAAAAGCAAGAAACTGCAGGTAGATAACTAGGTACCGCTTTGGTGGGAAGGTAACAGCATTCCGTGTGCCTCGGCGTCTAGTCATGCCGGCCACATGACTACGGAGATGTCTTTGGACAGTGCTGGCTCTTCGACTTGGAAACGGAGATGAGCACCACCCCCTTGAGCCGGATTCGACTGGCTTTCGAGCAAGGGAAACGTTTATCTTTACCCTTAGGCTGCAGATAGAGGGCAGCAGTGAGTTCCAGAGGAAAAGGAGCCACAAGAGGCAAAGAATGGGCAATTCTGTGTCTAGCATTTGCTCCACATTTTCTCAGCTGGGAGGAAAAAGTGCAGCTCAAAACCACATTCAAATACCCAAGCCCAACACCATTCTGACTGCAAAGTCACCCCTGAACGGCCATAAAATGCCCATAAATCTATGCAGAAGGTACCATAAAACCCAATGATCAAAGGGAGCAAAAGCGGCATGGAGTGTGAAGGCCACCATAAAATCCAATGATCAGAGGAAGTGAAAGCAGCATGCAGTGCACAGGGGAATTTCCGTTCCACCGTGGGTTTGCTAAAACAACAGAGGGAAAAGCCAATGCAGAATCAGCCAATGAAGTAGTAATTTATGACATCTAAGATAGAGGCCATGATCTGATCTCCTGTTGAGGTTTTTTTTTACTCTGAAAATCAACTAGGGGGAGGAGAGACTTGAACTGGGGCTCTGGGGTTGTTCAGGGGGAAGTCTACCTGTCCCCTGCCCCGGAGCTATTGCCTTGGTTAAAACTGGCTGCCCTGGCTTACAATGAGCTAGGTTGGCCACCTCCATGTTGGGAAATATCTGAAGATTTTGGGGGTGGATTCCGAGGAGGGCGGGGTTTGGGGAGGGGAGGGACTTCAACGGGGTATGATGCCATAGAGTGCACCTTCCAAAGCGGCCATTTTCTCCAGGTGAACTGACCTCTGTTGCCTGGAGACCAGTTATAATCCCAGGAGATCTCCAGCTACCACCCGGTAGTTACTCGCTCCAGCTTGGAAATATGTGGATATTTGGGGTTGGTGTGCCTGGAGAGCAGGATTGCTAACTCTAGTTTGGGAACTTCCTGGAGATTTGGAGGCAGTGCCTGTGACAGGGGGAAACCTGGGTTGGGATTTCACCTAGAATCTATGATATACCTTGAACTCTGAAGCTGACATTTCCTCCAGGGGAACTGATCCCTGTAGTCTAGAGTTCACTTGTAATTCACTTGTAATTCCAGGAGAACGTCAGGCCCCACCTGGAGGTTGGCAACCCTACTGGGGAAGGAGGAATTTGGGGAAGGGAGGGATCTTAGTGGGGTTGTAATGCCATGTCTGTCCTCTCAAGCTGCCTTTTCCTCCAAAGGAAAAAGAAGAGGAGATTGGATTTATACCCTGTCTTTCACTACCCAAGGGAGTCTCAGAGTGGTTTACAAACTCCTTCCCCTTCCCCTCCCCACAACAGACACTCTGTGAGGTAGGTGGGGCTGAGAGAGCTCTGAGAGAACTGTCCTTGAGAGAACAGCTCTGACAGAACAATGGCTTGCCCAAGATCATCCAGCAACCGCAAGTGGAGGAGTGGGGTATCAAACCCAGTTCTCCCAGAGTCCGCACACTTAACCACGACACCAGACTCAAGGGAGCTAATCTCTGTAGTCTTGAGATCAGTTCTAATTCCGAGAGAACTCCAGGTCCCACCTGGAGGTTGGTAAGCCTAGATGTGGAGCAGAAACCATTGGAAAATTAACCATTATTGCTTTCTCAGCTGATGGTAAAAGGATAAAAGCTGAAAAGCAAATGACTTTTCTTTTCCCAAAAATATGTGCAATTGGCTAAAGATGCAATATTCTCTGCAAATCATTCCAGTGGCTTCTTTGCCAGATGGACGTCTATCTAAATGGCAGAAGGCAAAATCTGAATCCAGATTATTAAGTACAGAACACAAAAAAAATCATGCTGTAAATCAAGAGCAGAAATGTCACCCATTCACTCCTCACCTGTTCAAGACCCGTTTCACGGAATATAATGCAATAATAAAATTAATCAACAATTTTGAAAATCAATCAAACAGCAATATTTAAGAGACGTTTAAAAGATTCATTCAGTCGCCCAAACCAGCATAAAAACCCAAAGATCAAACCCAGGAATGAACGAAGATAAAAATATAAGTAACCTCTTCAGCATGGAATCCAACTGAATAAAACAAACTACAGATAAAACTGACAGGCAAATGAAAACAGATTAAAATAGATTATAGGAAAAATCAAGAGACGCTCTGAGCAAATAATACTGTCTTTAACTGCTGCCTAAAAGTGAGTTGAGGGCCAGGCAAACTTACAGAGAAAGAACTGTTCACAGGAGGGGTGCCATCAACGATAAGCCCTGTCTCTAGCTGCCATCCTCCTGAACCCCATAGGTGGGGTACAAGAGCAGGGCAATGAAGATATTGACTAGCCAGTTGAATGGTACAGGAAGTGGCAGGATGATATGGCAGACAATGGCTCTCCCTTAGCTCCATGAGATTTTGCAGACCTATGAAACTTGTTTGATTCACCTGACTTATAGTATGCCTTTTTTCCTGAGACTCGGGAAGCATTACATAATTGGAAAAATACAGCTCAATAAAGAAAAAAAAACATATAAGACAAACCCTTTACTCAGACGTTCCCCAGAGAGCACTGCAATCAGGATCCCAGAACCGACTGGCTAGGGCTTTCTTGGTGGTGGCTCCATTCTGGTGGAATAAGCTCCTGAAGGAGATCAGGGTCCTGTGAAACCTTATACAGTTCTGCAAGGCCTTTAAAACGGAGCTCTTCCACCAGGCCTTCAATCACGAAGCCGCCACCAACAGCTGGAGGACAGAGAGTCCGTTCCCCTGGTGTTACTAACAACAGCAGCCTGTGCCAGCTGCCTGAAGGAAAGACCACGGGCCAACTGTGGGAAGGGTCCATGAAGCAGCGACGGCCATCGCCAAGCAACATAAGGATTAAGGATTACTAGCACTTTATTGTATTAGATGGTTTTAGTGAGTTTTAAAACTTTTTAACAGTAAATTATATATTCTATTTTTGTAAGCTGCCCTGAGCTGGCCTTGGCTGGGAGGGTGGGATATAAATTCAGTAAGAACAAACAAACAAACAAACAAACAATGTGACCAGTGGGTTACAAAAATTAGAAAATAGTGGAATAAATAAGGCTTCATGAGGCTTATTGACCCTGATGTAAAGATGGAGGAAAGGTAGGGCTGCCAAGTCAGCCCGGGGGACGGGGGATCCCCTGCTACAGGGGTTCCCGATCCGCCGGCCAGCATTTGGCCGGCGGGGGAAACCCCATCCCCGAAGTCATTCAGCCAGGACGACTTCCCAAACATAATGACGACCCTCCTGACAAAAGGAGCCGCGTTCCTCGAAAGCTGCTGCAGTGAAGTTTCTCCGTCTGAGAGGTGCTCCCCCGTTTCGCAGCAGCAGCAGGAGGAGGAGGAGGCGCTGGGAGCCCGGCCAGAAGGACGGTTGGGGGAAGGACAGCCTTTCAAGCTCACGCGGTGAGCCTTTCAAGCTCACGCAGTGCCTCTCTCCAGAATGACGCCGCGCGGCCGCCTCCTCCTTGCACGAGCAGCAAGTGACACACACCCCACCCACCCACCCCTTCCCCAGTCAAGGCTTCAGGAGCGACCCCAAAAGCCGGGCTGTCAATGAAAGCACTGCTCCTCTTGAGACCGCCCCTCTCCCCCGCGCCTCAAACTGGCTGTCCGCCAGGCAATTGCCAAAGCGTTGCCCTGGCAACGCCCCAACGTGGTGACGTCACTTCCGGGTGACGTCACCAGCCGGGGGAGCTCCCGGGCAAACAAGGACTGTCCCCCGCCGGTGAGTAGAATCAACTTGGCAACCCTAAGGAAAGGGCAAACTAAGATATCCATAATTTGTTCCAACTGTACCTTTAGCTTTCCAAAGGGCAAACCAAGGTATCCAAAATTTGTTCTAACTGTACCTTTAGTGAATGCAGTACTAGCCAACGTGCAGAGTTCGTGACCTCTTTCCAGAGTAGCGGTTCACATGCTTTTCAACTGAAGTTCTCAGGGCGCTATATTTTGTATATATCTCAGCAGCGCTATTTACAGAAACCCAGCACGAACACAGTTCTTCGTTTATCTAACCCGAGGGTCCCCAACCTTTTTGAGCCCATGACTGCCTTGGAATTCCGTCACAGTATGGTGAGTGCAGGCACAAAATGGCTGCCATGGGAGGAGGAGCCAGGAAGTCACAAAATGGCTGGCTCAGCTTACCTTCTCTCGCACAGTGAAGATTCTTGTGCTGTGGTGGCAGCCACTGCTAAATCAGTGTTGTTGTTGTTTTTGAAAAACCCATGGCTAATCAAATCTCAAACAACCAATCAGAAGTCTTGCTGGATAAAAGCCCCCCCCCCCCGCCTCATCCACTTTCTAAAAACCTTTGGTGAGCATCAGGAAAATGTTGGCAGGTACTATGGCATTCACAGGCACCGTGCTGGGAACTCCTCATCTAACCAACCCAAGTGACTTCACACACAGATAAGGTACAGATGCTATCAGTTCAGTACATCTGCCAGACCTTGAATTGTTGGTGAGTTGGTCAGTTAAAGCACCCGAGAAAGAAGGCTGGAAATGACCTATCAACCGGGAAGTTGTTGGATCACTTGAATCGCTTTACTTGGATAGTCGCTTGGACAGTTGAATTGTCTTTTCTATACAGCAAGCTCCAAAACATGATATTTGGATTATTTCTACATAGGAACCTACTATTTAGATTAGGAATTTTTTCTGGATTATTCTCTTTGTATAAATTTTGTGTGCATTCCCTACATGTGAATTTTGCTTATATCCTTTGGGTATTTATATACTACACATTTACGAAACATTATTGCGTGTATTGTATGTTGTACACTGTGTTTTTCTTTTGATTCTGTATTTCTTCCATCGTGGTCCCTCTTTTTTCGATACAGTTAAAGTACCCGGCACAAAGAACCCACCCACCTAAACTCTGTGTAGCTGATATTCTTGGTTTCATGCTTCCTGTAGTCATGAGACAGGCATGGATCCTAAGCTACTTCATTGACTAGATTTCCGTCTCACTTGGTTATAAATCTCAGTAGATAGTAGTGCAAGACTTACAATCAAGGGCATAATGTTAAATCCAATGGAACACATCAAATAAGTAATCATACAGTTAATGCTGTAATCAGTGCTCAGAAAATTGTGACAGATAAGCAAAAATGATATACAAATTGCTTCAGTTAATCTGCACACTTGGGTTTAGATGCCCTTCCCGTGACACACATTTCATAAAACCATAGACCTCCCAGTGGAAGTCTCACAAAACGACACAAATACCTCTGATTTTATCTTCTGTGTGACGTTGTCTGCGGTTCGAAGCTGAGTTCAAGTCAAGCTCCCAACATCACACAACAACCTCCATCGAACAGCAGTAATGCCCCAAACCGTTTTGTTTTGACCGGGCTAGAGTTCTTTCTTTTACGGCAGAACGAGATACGTTACCACCTCAGCAGTCATACCACAAATGGATTCCCTTCTGACTGTTGTGGCCACTAATACTTGACGGAGCAATGGTATCTTTGTACCTGCAAAACCACCTTTAGTACGATGTACCTGAAGCAGGATAGCCAAATCTTATTAACCACATGATACATAGCAATCTAAGGTAGGAATATTCAGCTCAGTGTGATAGAAGTTATTTTAAAAATGTAATGTTCTGGATCACTGTATTGTTATTTGTATTTTGAACGCACGACGCAGCATTATATCTTGTTTGTGAACTCTGAAAAAAGTTAATAAAAAGATTTTTTTTAAAAAAGGTGTTCAAGTCAAAGCTGAGTTCAAGTAGCAAAGTTCAAGTAGCTTGCCGGGAAAGGCGGGGCACAAATGCAATCAATCAATCAATCAATCAATCAATAAATAAATAAGATATCTGTCTGACTGACTGACTATCTGACTATCTGTCTGTCTGTCTGTCTGTCTATCTATCTCTAAAATTAAAATTTCAGAAGTCATAGTCTCTAGTTAACACCACAACAGGAATGCATCAACCCAAGAATTGATAAATAAGACAACAGCTTTACTGAGATGATAGCTCCCAGATAGAACAACGCTGGGTCGTTAACCAAACCGGTATTCTGCTGACCCAACAAATAAATCTGTGTTCTTTCAAGAAATTAGAACCCGAGCATGAAAAATGGACAAATTCCACATTCTGTCAGATGTCACCAAAGATATACCCAGTTCTGTTTGACATGCTCCATGACCTACACTCTGCCAGGCTTTGTCCATGATGGGAGAAATTCTGTCCTAGAGAGAGGTACCACATCTCAGAGTTTTAGTCTCCCTTTTCCAAGTTGTCAGGAGAAAGGCCAAAAATCACAGGCTAAGGTGACAGAAACAAAAAAGAGACGCTATTTGCCATTTTGCCCACATGTCTGTGCCTGCTATAACAAGGTACTCTTTTCCTTGATCTACCAGGAACCATACTTTGTCCCCAGTAGGTTCTCCCAAATCTCACCAGAATCCACCCCCTGACCTGTGACCTCTTAGCTCACAGACTCAGACAGCTGAGTCTCAGGTGACCTGGAAAATACGGTTTTCCGAGTAGGCCTCAACCCTTTGGCCTAGCTGGAGAAGCACAAGGAAGATTTGAGGCAACCAAGGTCACGCTGAACTTCAGAGCAGGATTTAGGAGGCTTACAACTCCCAACACTTCAGCTTCCTGTAGACAAACTTCTCTTTCTTTGATGCTTTACAGTGTCCTTTCCGAAGCACTTTAAGATCTCGGAGTATCGTTAACCAGACAGAAATAAAAACTGCCCTGGTGTTTATAGCCTCACAAGCTTGCTTTGGTGTCAGACAACCAACAATATAGTACCTACAGTAAATGGGACATGCCAAGCAAACCTCTCGCAGCGCCCCCCAACTGCTTGTTTGTGTGCACACAAAAACAAGATGGCCTACAAGGAGATAAAACGTTGCCTAGTCACACAAAACACTCCAGCGCAGCTTGCTGACCCACTGAAAGTGGTATCTCTCTACAGACAGGGCAGCCATGTAATTTGACATTGCAGGCACCGTAAAGAAGATCTGAGATATATAAAGCCGTCTTTTGATTTTAGGAAATAAATGTTTGCTCATCTGGGATTAGGTGCCATCTGTAC
Organism: Lepidodactylus listeri; assembly: GCA_029233225.1. Taxonomy (NCBI): domain Eukaryota; kingdom Metazoa; phylum Chordata; class Lepidosauria; order Squamata; family Gekkonidae; genus Lepidodactylus; species Lepidodactylus listeri. Next base: position 178,312,582 of record JARCFY010000001.1, on the reverse strand, counting down.
AGTTTAAGATTGAAAGGGTAATGACGAAAGCAGCAGCTTACCAGGAAAAGAGGGCCCATGGACGTTGCTGCATGACAAGGTAGACCCTCCATTCAGTGCTTTCGAGAGAAGTTCTGTCGGGATTCAGTGGCAGTTAGGAAGAATCCTGAAAAGAGAAGAAAAACCCCCACAAACATTAATTCTGAATATCAGATTAATTCCAGATAGGTAGCTGCCTTAGTCTGTAGCAGCAAATTAAAAAAGGAGTCTAGTGGCACCTTAAAGATTAACAGAATTGTTTTCATCGGAAGCTTTCATGTGTCACAGCTCACTTCATAATATGCTCTGGAGCTAGGGTTAAGGCCAAGCTTGGCTACCATAGGTTGCGATCGCACGCACAATTAGCCCTGACATAGGTGTGAATCCTGGGTGGAGGAAAGGAGCGTGATTACACAGCATCTGGGAAGTACCCCGCAGCCATCGGCAACCCATTTTGCTACACTGCACAAATGGATTTAAAAGACACCATGGAAAGTCCAGTAGCAAACAGATTGCTACAGGCCACAGACGGACTTTCCCACATCTGATCTCTCCAGCGGGCTCTCAAGCCGTCGGGATTGTCTGATCAGGCTACTCCAACTCCGTGCTGTTGTTTTTTGCCTTTCTCAGTAAGCACATCGTTGTATACTCCACAGGGAACCCTCAGGGCTGAGGTGTGAATCATCAATCCATCAAGAATCGGCAAAAAAAGCCCAACCCGCTGACTCACCTGCGGTTGTGTCTGATCGTGCTAGGGTTGCCAGTCTCCAGGTGGGGCCTGGGGATCTCCTGCTTTTACAACTGATCTCCAGCTGACAGAGATCAGCTCTTCTGGAGAAAATGGCTGCTTTGAAAGGTGGACTCTATGGCATTGGACCATGCTGAGGCCCCTCCCCTCCCCTCCCCAAACCCCACCCTCTCCTGGCTCCTGGCTTTTCAACCCAGATCATGCAGTGGCAAACCTAGATCATGCAGTGGCAGGCTGTGCCCGCAGCTTCAAAGAACTGTGTGATTGCGCAACTGTGAGTAAACTTCCGCTGAAGGAAATAACCTTTCTCCCCCCCTCCACTTTATCTCGTGTGTGTGACCGCAACCATAATAGTTTTCATTGGGAGCTTTCATGTGTGTCACAGCTCACTTCATCAGATGCACAGGGAGTTAGGGTTAAGACCAAGCCTGGCTACTATAGTGAGGTTTGGGGGCAGGGACAAAAAAGAGAAGAGAGAGAAGAAGAAGAAGAAGAAGAAGAAGAAGAAGAGATCAGATTTATACCTCACCCTTCACTACCCGAAGGAGTCTCAGAGTGGCTTACAATCTCCTTTACTTCCCCCTCCCCACAACAGACACCCTGAGAGGTAAATGGGGCTGAGAGAGCTCTTTCAAGGACTGCTCTTGAGAGAACAGCTCTGAGAGAACTTGTGACTGACCCCAGATCACTCCAGCAGCTGCATTTGGAGGAATGGGGGAATCAAACCCGGTTCTCCTGGATTAGAGTCTGCGCTCCTAACCACTACACCAAACTGGCTCTCAATGTCTGACATCATGACACCCTGAGAGGTAGATGGGGCTGAGAGAGCTCTGGGAGAACAGCTCTGAGAGAACTGAGACTGACCCACGGTCACCCAGCTGGCTGCATGTGGAGAAGGGGGGAATGAAACTCAGTTCTCCAGATTAGAGTCTGCCACTCTTAACCACTACACCAAACTGGCTGGTAGCATGCACAGACTGCTAAACTCCAGTTCATTGACAGATCTGGCACCATTTCCATCAGGTTTGAGCCATGACCTTGGCTTGCTGACTCACTGGGAAGAGTCATTATCTCAGAAGCGGTGCCACGCCCTCGCCCAGGATAGCCGGGTGTGCCTTTCTTTGGGCTTGTTGATCCATTGTGAGGGAGTCTTGATGACTTCTGTTGGTTGACTCATGTCTACTTTTGGTTTGTGCTTGTTCTCCCCTACTCCTTTAATTTCACCTTTCAGTGCCTTCCTCTTCCTGTATGTCTGAGAGAGGAAACCTTTCTGCACCCTGTAATCTGGTTCTCCCAGATTAGCGTCTGCGCTCTTAAACACTACAACAAACTAGCTCTCAAACGTTGCTTTAACAGCAGCTGTCACCACAACAGGAGGAGGAGGAGGAGGAAATTGGATTTATACCCTGCCCTTCACTCAGAGCGGCTTACAAACTCCTTTCCCTTCCCCTCCCCACAACAGGCACCCTGTGAGGTAGGTGGGGCTGAGAGAGCTCTTTCCAGAACTGCCCTTGAGAGAACAGCTTTGACAACTATGGCTTGCCCAAGGTCATCCAGCAGCTGCATGTGGAGGAGTGGGGAATCAAACCTGATTCTCCCAGATTAGAGTCTGTGCACTTAACCACTATACCAAATTTCGATCAGCAGCCCGTGAGTGCTGTTGGTCTTTGTGGAACTAGGGATGCCAACCTCCAGGTAGGACCTGAAGATGCCCAGGAATTACAGCACACCCCCAGACTACAGAGATCAGTTCTCCTAGAGAAAATGGATGTGTTGGAGGGTGGGCTGTATGGCATTGTACCTCACTAAAGTCCCTGTCTCCCCCAGGCTCCATCCCCAAATCTCCAGGAGTTTCCCAACCTGGATCTGGCAGCCCTACCCGCCATCCCCTGCAGGTGGCCAGGGGGGACCTGTTAACCCTATGTGAAACAGAGCTGTAGATTCTCAAATCACTCAGTTGTGCCCAGTGTGGCCTTTGAGCCCCTTCACAAAGAAGAAAAGAGAGCTACTCATCAAGAAATTACTTAAACAGGACTAAGAGCTGTTGCTTAAAGATGCCAGAAGGAAATGTTCTCCGCTTGACACGGGAATTAAATATCCAGCTGAATTTGAATCACCGCATTATCTTCATTCATTGATGGTTCCGAAACTGAGACGGCTGTATACGATTGCATGCAGTAACGCATTACCCACGGCTCAGAAGAAAGGGTCGCTTTCTCAGGACATCTCCAGAACAGGGCTTTTGTGACTGCTCTTTTATCAGTAGTTGACTCCTTAATGCATGTTTTTTTCTTTATTGCCCACAACATGCTGAGGACAGGGAGAAAGTTCTTTTGAAAAGGCTATTAGAATATTCAGCTACTGTGGACACTCATAAGCTAAGATTACTTCAGAGCAGCCACAACAAAACTTGGACTGTTGAATGTGGCTAATTTTCACTTTGTTGTTGTTCTTAATTTTTAATTATGGTGTATGGCCTATAGAAGAGAAGAAGAGGAGATTGGATTCATACCCCACCCATCACTCCCCAAGGGAGTCTCAGAGTGGCTTACAAACTCCTTTCCCTTCCCCTCTCCACAATGGATACCCTGTGAGGTAGGCGGGGCTGAGAGAGCTCTGACAGAAACTGCTCTTTTTCAAGAACAGCTGTGCCAGAACTATGGCTTGCCCAAGGTCATCCAGCAGGTGCAAGTGGAGGAGTGGGGAATCAAACCCGGTTCTCCCAGATTAGAGTCTGCACACGTAACCACTACACCAAACTGGCTACAGGCTTTTAAACCTGAATAAAACACATCCAGAAGAAATGTTATCTTTCACTTTCTCCCTTTCTGTTCCTTGCCTCTATGCTGCCAAGAAGACAACTCCATTATGTTCCAGGACTCTTTGCTTCCAGAACCAACCGTTCTCTGTCAGGACTCCCGTAAGAGGCAGCTAGCTAGCGTTCTTGTTTCATCTGAGCATTTTACTGCCCTTGAACCATATGCCTTGTTTTTAAACTGTTTTTCTTCAGTTTCTTATTGTGGGTGTGCTAGTCAGGGAGTTTCTGGGACCAAACCCAGGTACAGCTTGGTTATGTCACCACACCAAGGCAGGTCAGCCTTCACGCACTCCCATCTCGTTCCATCTACACTGGGATGACAGACCCCTGTCTCTTTCCCAACACCCAGGCAGAATTTTCCCGCCAAAAATATTTTAGTTCCTTCAGCCACTGAGTCACTCTCCAGTAGTGTGTGTTTCTTCTCTGCCTGATAAGCTTAAATTGTCCCACCCTGTCACAGATACTTGTTTTGGCTTCAGACCCCGTACAGTAACTTGAGGGAAAGACAGGAGTTGTCCTGTTTTACAAACCCTTGAGAAATGGTACTTGGCCAGTGTTCCCTCTAAGCTGAGTTACTGTGAGCCAGCTCACAGTTTTTTAGCCTCCGGCTCACACATTTTTGTCTTCGCTCAGGAAGGAGGGCTCCAGAGCAAACGAATTTATGCAGGGGCCAAATTGCTCACTCAAAACTTTAATGCCAGTAGCTCACAAAGTAGAACTTTTGCTCACAAGACTCCACAGCTTAGGGGGAGCATTGCACTTGAGGCAAACTAACTTTCAAAGACAGAATAAAGATTTTATTAAATGGGCGGGGAATATATAAATATGAGGCTTCAAGGTATAGAGGTTGCTGAGGTAAAACTTTCTAATATATACAGACTTGAAGCTTTTGAACCTACAAGAGAGTGTTGTTGAAGCTTAATTTCAGAGTTTTCAAGTTCTTTTCGATAAGAGGTTTTTTGCTTATTATATATTTCAGCTGTTACACAGAATCTTGAATACCATTTCTTAGAGAATTGCTTTGTCTTAGTGCTTCTAGGTTTCTCCCTTCAGAGCTCTAGGTTTTCCCTTTAGATAGTATGGTTTTTCACTAACTCCTGAGGTGTTTAAGTGTTGTGTTCTAATGGCAACCGTGACCGTGGTCAGGAAAATGCACGTGGCTGGGCAATCTACCAAGCTTTGCCTTGGGAGACAATAGCCCGACTGGATTGTACATTAGACCAATCGGCCACCCGGGATTCTCCAGGGGACCTATGGGTTATATTGACTCATGAGTAACCTTATCAGGGTGTTTGGGTGAGGTCGGGGGTGCGGTTTAGACGTGTATTTAAGCAGACCCCCAACCCCATTCAGCATGCGTTTTATGTACCATCAATAAACTTATGAGCTGATTTCACTGCAACGTGTCTCTGGACCCAGTACTTTATACTAAGCTTCTCCCCTTTATCACAGACCAGGGTGCTTTCCCCAATCCCTTTCACCGGCAGGAAGTTATTCTTGTCCCTAAGAAGCAATAACTGCTTTTACTATTTGGCTTGTATGGGAGTTCTCTCTAACTACCCAGACCTTCTGCCAAATCCTTCTCCTGTATCTGTTGTCTGTATAAGGCTGTTCTGTAGCTTTCTTGACTGAGAATCTAAATTCTCCCTTATATTTAAGAAAAGGGGTCTTTATTCTTCTCTCTATATTTTTCTGACAATTCCCTGACAGAAATCACTGACTCCCAAAGCCTCTTCCTTCAGAAGCCAAACCCTTTGGCTACTGATTCATATGTTAGATTTCAGACTCAAGCAGCATTTTAAACAGCCTGCTTTTCTTTGAAATCCATCACAACTGGCTTCCAATTTGCCTCTAGGCTCATCTGAAGGTGTTGGCTTTGACCACTAATGCTCTTTACCACCTGGGATCAACAAGATAGTTCCAGGTGGTCAGCTGTGTTAGTCTGAAGCAGCAGAACAAACTTAGACCAATTTCCCACAGGGAGCTGTCCCGGCGTCGTTCCTCCGTTTCCCCCGACTGCGTGCTTCGATTTCTCGCTATTTGCCGTGGGGCGCATTTTGGCCCGCAGCTCCGCCTGATTTTCCCCACGGCTTCAGTGATCCTCAAAAAACAGGATCACTGAAGCCGCAGGGGAAATCACGTGAAGCCGCGGGTCAAAATGAGCCCCACGGCAAATAGTGAGAAATTGAAGCACACAATCGGGGAAAATGGAGGAACGACACCAGGGCAGTGCCTTGTGGGAAATCAGTCTCAGAATCCAGTGGCACCCTTAAGACCAACAAAGGCTTATTCAAAGTATGAGCTTTTGTGTGCATACACACTTTTTAAAATACAGTGGAACAGAAGTAAAAGTTCAAACTTATAGACAGGCTGAACAGCAAATTTACATGTAATATGATGAAAATGTTTTAAGGTTGGAACACTTTCCCTATGAAGAAAGGTTAAAGTGCATGGGGCTCTTTAGCTTGGAGAAACGACTACTGAGGGGTGACATGATTGAGGTTTACAAGATTATGCATGGGGTAGAGCAGGTAGAGAAAGAAATACTTCTCTCCCTTTCTCACAATACAAGAACTCTTGGGCACTCCATGAAATCGCTGAGCAGTCGGGTTAGAATGGATAAAAGGAAGTACTTCTTCACCCAAAGGGTGATTAACACATAGAATTCACTGCCACAGGAGGTGGCGGCGGCTACAAGCATGGATGGCTTCAAGAGGGAGTTGGATTAAACATATGGAGCAGAGGTCCATCAGTGGCTATTAGGCACAAGGTATATATAGGATCTCTTGGTCTGGGGCAAGTGATGCACTGTATTCTTGGTGCTGGGGGGCGGCAACAGTGGGAGGGCTTTTAGTGTCCCAGCTCCACTGCTGGACCTCCTGATGGCACCTGGTATTTTTGGCCACTGTATGATAGAGTGTTAGACTGGATGGGCCATTGGTCTGATCCAACATTGGCTTCTCTTATGTTCTTAAGGTATGCAACAACAAAACTAAGTAACATGGTTATAAGGTCAACAGTTGTTTTGATTCAGTTGGGGGGGGGGGGGAAGGACACCAAAGCAATACATGTATCGAAATAGGAGATACATGTGTAAAGGCATCTCTTCTAACTGTGGGGACTAAATTGAGACTCACCATTCATCTCCTCTCAGGCGTGGAGGTAACTTAACAACATTTTTTTAAAAATGGGTGTAGCCAGCTGATTGGCAGCAGGGAGGTGGGACCTAAAACCCAAACCCCGAACTTCCATGAACTTCACTGCACAAACCAGTTTGTGCTTCGAAAGTTCATCCCCCCCCCCCCAGTGAGCTTTGAAGGCATTTAAATGCCTTTGGAGCTCACTTCCGAGTCAGGCCACCTGACCAAAAGCAAGTCCCAAAGGCATTTAAATGCCATCTGACCCTACCACCCCAGTACAAGTGAGCCCACCTCTGGGTTGGGCCGGCCCAACTGAGCTCCGAGAGTGAGGTCTGAAGGCCTTTAAATGCCTTCGGAGCTCACTCTTGGAGCTCAGTCAAGCCAGGCTGCCCGACTCAACTGAGGTCGCAGAGTGAGCTCGGAAGGCTTTTATAGGCCTTCGGAGCCCACTTCTGGGTGGGGCCTGCCCATATAAGGTCATATAGGGCCTATAAAAGCCTTCGGAGCTCACTCTTGGAGCTCAGTCAGGCTGGCCTGACCTGGAGGTGGGCTCCAAAGGCATTTAAATGCCTTCAGGGCTTACTTCCGGTTGGGCAGCCGAACCCGGAAGTGGGCTCCGAAGGCATTTAAATGCCCTCAGAATTCACTTGGGTCAGGCCACGAACTGGTGGTGGGTTCCGATGGCGTTTAAATGCCTTCAGAGCTCACTTCTGAATCTGGTGGGTTTGTGGGATGAAGTGGTCTCCCGAACCCATGGTTCGTGCTTTGTGAACCAGCCTGGTTTGTGCTGAACCAAGGTTCGTATATTGGTTCATGTCAATCCCTAGGGCCAACACATCCAAGAGGACGCCAGCATGGCTGAACAGAAACAACAAGGAAACTATAAGAGACAAGAAGATGGCCCATAGGAAGGAGAAATGTTATCCAAAGGAAGGGAACATAAATTGATTGCAATCTCTGGGGGAGAAATATATATATCTAAGTTTACCATAAGGCAGTCGGGAAAAAGATGGAGGAGTTGGTTGCTAAAAGCAGTCAAACAATACAAATTCCTTTAATATACTGGGTAGTGGGAAACCAGCCAGGGAGGCAGCTGGGCCATTAGATAACAAAGGAGTGCTAATGGAGGGTAGGGAGATTATAGAGGAGCTGCACAATTTTTGTTTTTGCTGTTGTGCCAGTCTTTACTTCAGAATACGCTGGACACAGACCATGAAGTGCTTGATGAGAACATGGCAGCTGATGAATTTTGCAATGACAAAGATGAAGTTCTGGGGATGGTTGAGAAATTAAAAAACAGACCAAGAACAAGTCACCAGTTCTGGGTGCTGTCCGGCAAGGAATTCTTAGATAATTCAAATGCAAAATGCAAAACGTGCAATGTTTTTTTTTCCATGGGAGCACCATGGCTGGAGCTATGTAGCAAGGGGAGGGTTAACTATGGGGAGGGCTACCTATGGGGCAGCCAGGGCAGCTGCCTTTGGCCCCAGTCAGGGGGCATGACTGTCCATGGACCTGCCCACGTGCAATTCTGCATTGGCTTTTCCCTCCGTTGTTTTACCAAACCCACCTTTGAACAGAAATTCCAGTTTGGCGTGGTGGTTAAGTGCATGGACTCTAATCTGGGAGAACCGGGTTTGATTCCCCAATCCTCCACTTGCACCTGCTGGATGACCTTGGGCAAGCCATAGCTCTGTACCAGCTGTTCTCTCAAGAGCAGTCCTTGAAAGAGCTCTCTCAGCCCCACCTACCTCACAGGGTGTCTGTTGTGGAGAGGGGAAGGGAAAGGAGATTGTAAACCACTCTGAGACTCCAAGTGAGTGAAGGATGGGGTATAAATCCAATCTCTTCTTCTCAAAGCTATTTTTGGGCAGGAACGCACAGGAACGGAGTTCCGGCTGGCATCTGAGTTGGCCACGCCCTACAGCCTCCCCCCGCCTCAAGTTCCCCAGATGCCTCGCAAGCTGCAGGGCGCCTGGGGAAGCCAACCCGATCCAGGGTTCCCCAGGCACCCCGCAGCTGGGGAACCCGATCCAGAAACTGCTTTTCCCCCCCTGGGTTCCCCATGCGCCCCGCAAGCCTGGGGGCACCTGGGGGAGCCGAACCTGGGAGGGAGCTGCGCTATCAGGGGGTGTGGCCTAGTATGCTAATGAGTTCCTGCTGGGCTTTTTCTACCAAAAACCCCCTTCTTCTTCTTCTGCATTGCATGCTGCTTTACCTTTCTTTGATCACTGGGTTTTATGGTATCTTCTGCATAGATTTATGACAATTCAGGGGTGACTTCACAGTCAGTACGGCACTGCCCCACGGTATTTGAATGCGGTTTTAAGCTGCACTCTTTCCTCAGTGTTGAGAAAATGTGGAGCGAATGCCAGATGTTTCTAAGTTTCTCCCTTCAGAGCTCCAAGCCCGGGTAAGAGAGAAGAGAGGTCCTATATAATACGAAACAGAAGGCAATCAAGGGCCAAACAGGCTGAACATCTAAGCCATGAGAGGGTGGGGCCAAATGCCAGGTGTACTGATCAGAGAATTCTCTTAACCCTTTTCCTCCCAGATCCTCTTGCTTGCAGAGTTACAATACCCGACATGAACTCCAGACCCTCGTGTGTGTGTGTGGGGGGGAATCCCATGACTGGTCAATCCTGTATTCTCTGTTGTTTCCCTGAAGATGGAAGTTTTTCTTACCATGCATGCACAGAAGTGCTTTGAAATGCGCAGTGGCATTTTGGGTCTTGTCCATAATGTTCATGAATATTCTGTGACATCATAGCCCTTCAGCCAGTCTGGTGAGCCAGTCTGGTGTAGTGCTTAAGTGCGCGGACTCTAATCTGGGAGAACCGGGTTTGATTCCCCACTCCTCCACTTGCACCTGGCTGGATGACCTTGGGCAAGCCATAGCTCTGGACCAGCTGTTCTCTCAAGGGCAGCTTGGGAAAGAGTTCTCTCAGCCCCACCTACCTCACAGGGTGTCTGTTGTGGGGAGGGGAAGGGAAAAGGAGTTTGTAAGCTGCTCTGAGACTCCCTTGGGGAGTGGAGGGCGGGGTATAAATCCAATCTCTTCTTCTTCTTCTTCTTCTGCAGAGGCCTTCTTCAGAGAGCCAGTTTGGTGTAGGAAAGCCAGTTTGGTGTAATGGTTAAGTGCGTGGACTCTAATCTGGGAGAACCAGGTTTGATTCCCCACTCCTCCACTTGCACCTGGCTGGATGACCTTGGGCAAGCCATAGCTCTGTACCAGCTGTTCCTTCAAGGACAGCTTGGGAAAGAGTTCTCTCAGCCCCACCTACCTCACAGGGTGTCTGTTGTGGGGAGGGGAAGGGAAAAGGAGTTTGTAAGCCGCTCTGAGACTCTTAAGTGAGTGAAGGGCGGAATATAAATCCAATCTCTTCTCCTCTTCTTCTCTTCTCCAGTCAATGGCTTAGAGGAAATCCGCTCCAAATGTAACATTCCATTCTTTTAGAGTTTAAACATTCTTCCTGCCTGAATTCTTTTTTAAAAAAACCAAACTTGGCTACATTTAGGGTTGTTTGTTAACTTCCTAATATATTTTTACAGTTTTAACATCCTTTTCATGCCAGTCAATTTAATGTCTTTCTTTTTTGCATTTTTCAGATTTTTGAGGGATTGTAACGTCTCCTTACGCAGAAATCTGTCAACTGTTGTACAATTAATAATTAAATCCTTCGGCAAAACTCATGAATGTATTATCCTGTAGTTTTAGGAGGAGGGTATTGTACCATGAAATTATGGGATTATGTCTGATGGACAGGTTTAAAGGGGGGGGGGGAAGGGAGTAGACCATTGCCTAAGAGCCCTGTTGGACCAGACCAGCGGTCCATCTAGTCCAGCATCCTGTCTCACACAGTGGCCAACCAATGCTCCCTCTAAGCTGTGGAGTCTTGTGAGCAAAAACTCTACTTTGGGAGCTACTGGCATTAAAGTTGTGAGCGAGTGATTCGGCTACTGCATAAATTAGTTTGTTCTGGAGCCATCCTTCCTGTGTGAGCTGGAGGCTAAAAGTCTGTGAGCTAGCTCATACTAACCCAGATTAGAGAGAACAGTGTAGCCAACCACTTCCTCTGGAGGGCCAAGAACAGGGCAGAGAGGCCGAGGTGGTTCCCCGATGTTTCCTCCTGGCTCTGGGATTCAGAGGTTTAGTGCCTCTAAACCTGGAGGTTCCCCTAACCTGCCATGGCTAGTAGCCATTGATAGATTTATCCTCCATGAATCTAATCCCCTTTTCAAGCTGTGACCATCATATGGCAGCAAACTCTGCATTTTAATCACTCTCTGTGTAAAGCAGTATTTCCTCTTGTCCATCCTGAATTTACTGCCCATCGGCTTCATTGGATGCCCTCGAGTTCTAGTATTTTGGGAGAGGGAGACAAACATCTCTTTGTCAAATCTCTCCACTCCATGCATAACGTTATAAGCCTCTGTCGTGTCCCCCCTTAGTCATCTCTTTTTTAAACTGAAAAGTCCCAGACTCTTCAGCCTTTCCTCCTAGGGAAGGTGCTCCAACCCCCTAATCATCTTGGTTGCTCTGCATTTTTTTCCTTCTCTGCAATGTCCTTTTGGAGATATGGGAACCAGAACTGCACACAGTATTCCAAATGAGGCTGCACCATCGATCTATACGGGGCATTACAATATCAGCCATTTTAGTCTCAATCACTTCCCTAATAATCTCTAACACAGAGTTTTCCTTTTTTCACATCTGCAGCACACTGGGTTGACACTTTAATTAAGTGTCTACCTCAACCCCAAGATCTTTTCCCCTCTCAGTCTCAGCAAATTCAGACTCGATTAGCTTGTACTTGAATTTGGGATTTTTTTTGTCCCAATGGCTTCAGCAACTGATAGACCTGTCTCATCAATGCTACATGTAGACGTGGGTGATTTTGTAGATGTTATGGATTTGGATTCCCAAAAAGGGTTGTGATCCTAATGAATTCCAGGTTGAGTCCCTACGACGCAAATCCTCCCATTTATATGAACATATGAAGTTGCCTTATACCAAATCAGACCATCGGTCCATCAAGATCGGTATTGTCTACTCAGACTGGCAGTGGCTCTCCAGGGTCCTTCACATCACCTCCTGCCTGGTCCTTTTAACTGGAGATGCCGGGGACTGAACCTGGGACCTTCTGCATGCCAAACAGATGCTCTACCACTGAGCCACTGAGGTCTTTCACATCACCTCCTGCCTGGTCCTTTTAACTGGAGATGCCGGGGACTGAACCTGGGACCTTCTGCATGCCAAGCAGATGGTTTTCCACTGAGCCACAGTCACTGTCTATGTCTCTCCAGGGTCTCAGGCAGAGGTCTTCCTCATCACTTACTGCCTGGTTCTTTTCAACTGGAGAGGCTGGGGAATGAACCTGGGACCTTCTGCATGCCAAGCAGGTGCTCTACCCCTGAGCCACTGAGGTCTTTCACATCACCTACTACCTGATTCTTTAAACTGGAGATGTCATGGACTGAATCTGGGACCTTCTGCATGCCAAGCAGATGCTCTTCCACTGAGCTGTAGCCCTCCACATGCTTACAGCCTGGTGTTTTTGATAGTGCTACTCTTTGGGTACCAACACCTTTGTGGTGGCACATTATTTTTTTCTTACAACAAAAGCACTGCATGTGTAATCCCCTAGCTAGGAATGGAATGAGCCAGGAAGGGGTGGAGCCTCTAGCTGCAGAAGGGTGCATTCTGCGTAGAAAGAGGAGGGGGGAAGCCAGTCTGTCCTGCTGGGGAGCTTGACCCTCAGTCATAGGCTCTGAACGCCTTGTTTAAGGTAACTACAATTTATGGATGAAAACTGGTAAGGGAGGGAGACTTTTGTTCTCAATTGTAACTTTAGAATTATTGTTTCAGGGCTGTGTTATTTTGTATCCCGCCCTTCCTGCAAGCGGGCTCAGGGCAGGCTACAACAATAAATCACAAACCATAAGCGATTCAAAGTAGACTGTAAGCAATAAAAACAGTTAAAACAGTTAAAAGATGAGCACAGCAGCAATTAAATGGTCAGCAACCCCAAAACTGGGAACAGTTGGGCCCCGGCTGAGCCATAAAGATCTTATCATTAGCAGCCCATCGGTGGCCGGAACTGATGCAAATGCGGCAGGGAGGCCAATTAAAGGCCTGGCAGAACAGCTCTGTTTGGCAGGCCCTGCAAGACTGTACTAGGGTTGTGGTCACACACACTAAATAATCCACTTTCAATCCACTTTCAGTGCACTTTCCCACCAAATTTTTATTGAGGCCACCTCCGCGCAGTCACTTTGGTGACTTGTTTGTCCCTACTGCTTTTAGGGTTGCCAAGTCCTACCATTGTTGCAGCGAGGGGAGTCCCGGCTGTGTCCTGAAGTTCTTCAGTTTGCACGTGTGCCACGATGACGTCACCCGGAAGTGACGTCATCGCGTCAGGCACATTGGGGGCGGGACCACTAGCATTTGAGGGGAAACCATAGAGTTTTCCCTCGAATGATAGAGTGTCCCCCCTTCAACATGCCCAACGCGATGACATCACCTCCGGGAGACGTCCTCACGCCAGGCACGTCCTGTGATCCCGGCAATTTGGGGGTGGGGTTCCCCCCGGCATTCTGATCCAGGCTGGCAGGGAACGGACCCATTGAGCAGGGGTTTCCCTGCCGCCCAGGGGGACCTGGCAACCCTAATTGTTTTGGGTTCTCCCCCTTTTTCTCACATGTGTTTTGCTCCCTCTGGGACTATTAGAGAGAACAAAACACATTTTGGGGGGAAAACCCTGAAGCAACAGGGACAAACAAGTGAGCTGGCAAAATCCAGTTGGAAAGTGGATTGAAAGTGGATTATTTAGTGTGTGTGACTGCAGCCTATGTCCTGATCTCAATCGGTCCTGATCTCAATTGGGAGCATGTTCTACCAGGGAGTTCTAATGGGGAGTTCATTTGGAATGCTCATCTTGGAAGCCGATGCACGGAGGGTTCAGCTGGAGACTTTCTGGGCCACCAGCAAGAGGAAAGATTTTGGGGCTGGCAAGCCATAAAGGAGGGGGAAGTTAATTTTTTGGACTTTAAAAAATCACCGTTCTGTTGTCTCCCTAAGACCTGTGTTTTTGTTACATGATGTGATGTTCAGTGAAAAGTAAAAATGCTTTATTCTCTTTGAATTATTGCAAGATTCATTCCAAGTTCTGCCCCATGGAACCCACAAACTGAAGTGATACATATATGGGCATCAAAATTGTGAGTTTGGCGTTATATGAATGAATCCATGTTCCACAGCCCACAAATCCATGATCCACAGCATGTGTGCCTTGCTGCATGTCAAGAGTCTTGATGCAATTCTACTTATTATGCCTCTCTTTGCCATTTTCTCAGCATGCACATTGACATAAGAGAGGGAGGAAAGATACCAAGGAATGGCACAGACACCAGTTTGAAAACTATAGCAATGTTCTTAGCTGTTGAAATAAAAAATGTACTTTAATAATATGGTGCAAGAATCAAACAGAACCCCAAACAAAATGCTAGAAATTAAGTAAAATGGGGGCTTTTCATACTAGCTGCAAAAAAACCTAGAAAGAAACTATACTTTATGAAGTACAGGGGTAGGAAAGATGGACAAAAGGATGGGAAAAGGCAAAACTCCTTTATACAGAGTGATAAAAATGTAGAATTTGCTACCAGAGGAGGTAGTGATGGCCACTGGAATAGACAGCTTTAAAAGGGGACTAGATAGATGAATGGAGGGTAAGTCTATCAGTGGCTACTAGCCATGGTGACTGAGGGGAACCTCCATATTAAGAGACAGTTAATCTCTGAATCCCAGAGCCAAAAGGCAACGTCCACAGAAGGTCTCAGCCTCTGTGCCCTGTTGGTGGCCCTCAAGAGGAACTGGTTGGCCACTATGTGAGACACGATGCTGGACTAGATGGACCCTCACTGGTCTGATCCAGCAGGGCCCTTCTGGTGTTCTTATCAGGGGAAGGCCTCAGCCTCTCTGCCCTGTTGTTGGCCCTCCAGAAGAACTGGTTGGCCACTGTGTGAGACAATATGCTGGACTAGAGGGACAGCTGGCCTGATCCAGCAGGACTCTTAGGTTCTTATGTTCTTAAGACACCAGGGAGAAAATTTAAGAAAATACAGTGTTGTCAATTTCAGCCTAATTTCACTTTTCCACTCAATGCAAGTGAGGATAACAAGGGCCCTAACATTCTCAGTACCTTCACTGCAATTTACAAAACATTTACAAGTGAGACAGCATTAAAGAGTATATGGGGTAAAAGAAAAATCTATCAGTTTTTGTTCCACTTCTCAGAGTCAATTTAATCCCGCTTTCTATTAAGGGCTAGATGAAGCAGAACTAAGGAGGTGTGAAATTCTAGAACAACAGGAGAAGAAGAGGAGATTGGATTTACTGGAGAGAGCCAGTTTGGTGTAGTGGTTAAGTATGCGGACTCTAATCTGGGAGAACTGGGTTTGATTCCCAACTCCTCCACTTGCACCTGCTGGATGACCTTGGGCAAGCCATAGTTTTGTCAGAGCTGTTCTCTCAAGGACAGTTGTCTCAGAGCTCTCTCAGCCCCACCCACCTCACAGGGTGTCTGTTGTGGGGAGGGGAAGGGAAAGGAGTTTGTAAGCCACTCTGAGACTCTGTTTGAAGGGTGGGGTATAAATCCAATCTCCTCCTCTTCTTTTTCTTCTTCTTCCCCACCCTTCACTTCTTGAAGGAGTCTCAGAGCAGCTTACAATAAGAACATAAGAGAAGCCAATGTTGGATCAGGCCAGTGGCCCATCCAGTCCAACACTCTGCGTCACACAGTGGCCAAAAATACCAGGTGCCCTCAGGAGGTCCAGCAGTGGGGGCAGGACACTAGAAGCCCTCCCACTGCTACACCCCCCCCCCCAAGCACCAAGAATGCAGAGCATCACTTGCCCCAGACTGAGAGTTCCTAGCACCAAGAATGCAGAGCATCACTTGCCCCAGACTGAGAGTTCCTATCTATACTTTGTGGCTAATAGCCACTGATGGACCTCTGCTCCATATGTTTATCTAATTCCCTCTTGAAGCCGTCCATGCTTCTAGCCGCCATCACCTCCTGTGGCAGTGAATTTGGGAGTGTCACATCTTTACTTTCAGAGTATTTGTTGATGATAGGGTACCATTTGAGCATTGGGTTTTTGCGGGTGTTGTTTCCATAAAGAATTTCTGTTCTTTCAGTTATTTTATCTAATATAAAATAGTCCCATACCTTGGCTAGCCATGTGGAAATTGGTGGGCTGGAGGGTTTTTTCCAGTTGACTGCTAATGTGTGTTTAGCTGCTGTTAAAAGGACTTCTACTAATTCTCTTGTTTCTCTGGGAATCTTTGTCTTAGGCCATAAACTGAGTAGAATCAGAGCCGGGTCGTAAGGAATAGAGACTTCAAGCATCTGTTCAATTTCTGAGAGAATCTTTTTCCAGAATATAACTATGAGAGGACAGGACCACCAAGCATGGTTGAAGGTCCCAGTAGAGATTTGGCATTTCCAGCACGTTGGTGAGTGTGTTGAGTATATGTGTGATAGCTTTGCAGGTGTTATGTGCCATCTAAATAAAGTTTTTAAGGCTTGAAGTTGTATTGGGGTGGACTTGGTTTTATATATATTTGAGTTCCAAATCGCTTCCCATTGGTCATTCGATAAAGCATATCCGATGTCGGTGTGCCAACTGGTTTGAAGCCCTGTGGTTTGACATGAAGAATCTTGTATAAAATAGCTGTAGAATGTTGAAATCAGACCCTTTTTAGTAAAGGCTTTGGATATTAATAATCGTTCGAAGAAGTTAAGTTTTCTTTTAAAGTTTAGGTTCTGTTTGTGAGATTCAAGGAGGTGTGCCACTTGCAAATATTCATACCAGGGTAGACGTGTGTTCGCCTTAATATCCAGTTCTGCTTTACTAAGCATCGTACCTTTGTTGGTGATGTCTATGAATGTAGTGATCTTCGCTTTTTCCCATTCGCAAAATGATGGAGGGTTTAAGCTCGGCAGTATTTGACAGTGCACTTGGCTCCTACACTGGGACCCCTGTGTCGCTGGACCTCGACCCCATGGTCTGATTGATCCACATGCCGGCCCGCCAGCCGCCGCTTGCAGTTCAGCCAAAAATTGAGCAGGAGCTGGACAAATTGGTTGCGCAGGGGGTCTTCGAGCCCGTGTTGCACAGCTGCTGGGAAACCCCCATTGTAACACTGCTTAAATCTAATGGGGACATCCACATCTGTGTGGATTATAAGTGCACGTTAAATACTGCACTTCAAGCACACACCTACACTGTGCCTGTAATTAGCCATGTACTGGCTACCTTAGCGGGTGCTAAGGTATTTGGGAAGCTGGATCTGGCTCAGGCCTACCAGCAGCTGCAAGTCGATGACACAATGGCCGAGGCTCAAACTACTGTCATGCACAAAGGGGCGTCTAAGGTAAGGCGCCTGCAGTTTGGGGTTAGCGTCGCCCCAGGTCCTTTTTAGGAATGAATGGATCGCTTATTGAAAGGGTTGCCAGGAGTCCAGGCCTTTTTCAATGACATCCTGATCGCAGCTCTGGTCATCAAGACATTCTCCATGTGCCTCCGGGCCGTCCTTCAGCGCTTCCAAGAAGTGGGTCTGAAGGCGAAGAAGGAGAAGTGTCTGCTCGGCGTGCCATCGGTGGAGTTCCTGGGATTCACTGTGGATACACAAGGAATCCACCCCACTCAGGACAAGGTAAAGGGCATCACCGAGGCCCCAGTCCCCAAGTCCAAGGCGGAGCTCCAATCCTTCTTGGGACTATTACATTTTTATCATGCCTTCCTTCCCCACAACGCGGCAGTTGTAGAGCCTCTGCACAGGCTCCTGAACAAAAATGCAAAGTGGGCTTGGGGCCCCTGCCATGCAGCTGCCTTCCATGCCATGAAAGACTTGCTAGTGTCTAATACGGTCCTCACCCATTTTGACGAGTCCCTTCCCGTGGTGTTGGCCTGTGACACATCTCCATATGGGGTGGGGGCGGTTCTGGGGCATCACTTGCCAAATGGCCGGGAGGTTCCAGTCACTTACTTTTCCCGGACCTTGTCTCCGGCGGAGCGCAACTATGCGCAAATAGACAAGGAGGCGCTGGCGATCGTGGCTGGCATTAAAAAATTCCATGACTACCTGTATGGATGGCGGTTCACGGTCGCCACGGACCATAAGCCGCTCCTGGGTCTCCTCACCTCAGACCTCCAGACCCCACACATGAAGAAGAAGAAGAAGAAGAAGAGATTGGATTTATACCCCGCCCTCCACTCCCCAAGGGAATCTCAGAGCGGCTTACAAACTCCTTTCCCCTCCCCTCCCCACAACAGACACCCTGTGAGGTAGGTGGGGCTGAGATAACTCTTTCCCAAGCTGTCCTTGAGGGAACAGCTGGTACAGAGCTATGGCTTGCCCAAGGTCATCCAGCCAGGTGCAAGTGGAGGAGTGGGGAATCAAACCCGGTTCTCCCAGATTAGAGTCCGCGCACTTAACCACTACACCAAACTGGCTCTCAATGCTGTCGCCACGGGTCCTGCGGTGGTCCATTTTCCTCTTGGGCTATCAATTCTCTCTGGTGCACCGGCCCATCAAGGCCGTGGGCCGTGTGGACGCACTCAGCCACCTGCTGCTACCTTCCTGTGAACTGGACCCGGCCCCTGCCTACCACATTGCCCTCCTGGAGGACCTCCCCAAGCAGCCTGTCCAGGTTGCTGATGTCGCCCAGCACACTGCCTGGGATCGCCTGCTCTCCTGGGTCTCTGACTGGGTGGGGAGGGGGTGGCCCGACTGTCCTGGCCCAGAATTTGCTGTTTTCTCCACCCACCGCAATGAGCTGTCTACCCACAAGGGGTGTCTACTCTGGGGCTCGAGAGTAGTAATTCCGGAGCCGCTCCACAAGCTAACTATAAGGATTCCAGAGCTGCGGAGGGAAGGGAGCGCTGCAGGGTATAATGCCATAGAATCCATCCTTTAGAGCAGCCATTTTCTCTAGGAGAACTGATCTTGGGGTGCGTTCAGACAGGCAGCTAATCCTGCCATTGGCCCGGCTGTAACTTGATCTAGACCTTTTTGATCCAATGTTGCACAACCAGACAGCTTCCCCGTGAATCACTTTACTGCGCATGACTCCGCGGTGGATTGTCTAGACAACATCCACAGTAAGGAACTGTGTGGTCAGCTGTTTTTTTTTTTAAAAATCCTGTTTGCACATGCACACATGTGCTTTACCGTCTACTTGTTTTTCCGCGCAAGCACAGACAAAAATGGTAAAAGCACAGCCAGCGGTACCTTCCTCTAGGTACCATTTCAATTAACAAAGTGCATAAATATCATGGGACCTTCAGAAAATTTGAATTGTTCGGATCGTTTGAGCAAAGCTCTGAGGACGTCACGTTTAAGCGGTCATGCGCGCATCGCTAAAACTTTTTAAAAATGGCAGCCATTCGGGATGGTCTGGAGACCATCCCTACAGGCTGATTGCGAGCTGGTGGAATGACCTGATAGGGCAGGGGTGGCCAACCTTGCTTAACGTAAGAGCCACATAGAATAAACGTCAGATGCCTGAGAGCCGCAAGACAGGAACAAATATCACACACACGTTTTTATTCTTAAAAATATGCAAATTTGCTTTTTATTAACATTAAATGGGACTGCCAAAAATAAAAACAAACGAGGAAAACCGGTTATTGATAATGATATTACTTGTTTGCTAATGATATTGAGAGAGAGAGAGAAAGAAAGAATTAAAGAAGTGGAAAGAAAGAGAGAGAGAGAAACTAGGAAAGCAAATAGATGGGAGGGAGGAGGGAAGGAAGGAAGGAAGGGAGAAAGAGAAAAAAAGCATGCCTCCCCTTTGCTTTCCCAGCCGCCCTGCCAGGAGCCGCACAATATGTGTGAAAGAGCCGCATGTGGCTCCCGAGCCACAGGTTGGCCACCCCTGTGATAGGGGAAAGTCTGACATTGGCCCATTGGCCAGCTCAGGACCAGACTTTCACCACCGCCTTTTAAGTACAGATCCCCGATGGGGATAGACGGACTGACCACAGAAGCAGCATGATTCCCAAATGCTGTTGTCTGGATGTGCACTTGAAATCCACCAGGCACTTGTGCCTGGCGCATCTCAAAACATCCGTCTGAAAGCAACCTTTGTCATCTGGAAATCAACTGTAATACCAGGAGGTCTCCAACCCTAATGACATACTACCTCAATGTGCTTAAAGAGGCCTGCCTTCTGTTGACAAGGAAAGCAAATGATATGACCCATTCAATGACTTTTCCCTCTTTTATGGTTCCCCCATTTTATTTTGCAGATACTTGTGTGTGTGTGTGTGTGTGTTTAATGAATAGGAGCCCCTTTCTTTTTCAGTACCTCAACTGAAAATGCAGACCCTGGCGCTGGACCTGTTTCAGAAGCTTGACTCATGTTAACAGGATCAGTTTTGTAGCCAGGTTGAAGACGCCAAATGCAACAGTCATTCCAAAAAGGCCGTTTTTGTCTGAAGCTGACCTGTAAAAGGCATGGCATGTAATCCTAGAGGCTATTTTGCTTTGATATGTTACCCCAAATGTCCCCCCACCAAACAAAAAAAGAATTCCAGAGAAAACTGCTCTTGCTGGAGAGTTTCCCACCTACATTCTGCAATAGGAGTGTGTGTTATTTCTAGCTGGTCTAATGACTCTAGTCACAGTAACTGAGTTTGTACACATGTTATGGTCCTGCCTTCACTAGCCTGGTACAGGTGCAGAGTTTTAGGGATGGGTCAGGTGAGAACGATGCTCTCTTCCAGGAGTCCCCAGGTTTTTCCAGCCTGCAGGCACCTTTGGAATTCTGACACAGTGAGGGATGCCAGCCTCCAGGTGGGACCTGGGGATCCCCTGGAATTGCAGCTCATTTTCAGACTACAGCACTCAGTTCCCCTGGAGAAAACGGATGCTTTGGAGGGGGGACTCTATGGTATTAGACCCCACTGGGGGCTCCACCCCCAAATCACCTGGAGTTTCCCAGCTTGGAGCTGGCAAACTTATCCTCCGACCCCCTGCCAGTGGCCAGGGGGGACCCGGCAACCCTAGTGGGCACAGACACAAAATGGCTATCACAGGAGTGGAGCCAGCCACAAAATGGCTGCCACAGTTTACTTTCAGTCACACACAGGGGCATAGACTTTTGGAAATTCCAGGGGGGGCTCCTTAGCGCGCACGAAAGTGCGCCCGCTCACCCGCTGGGGCGATGTTCTCCCCCCCGGGAAACCGCCGCGCATCCCCGGGCCCTTCCGAGGCCCGCCAGCTGCTGCCGCCGGTGCCTCTCTCTCTCTCCCCCCCCCTCGGCCACCCCTTCCCTCTTCCTCTCTAGCAGCGGCGGCCGGGCCTCGGAAGGACCCGGGGAGGCACGGCAGCAGGTGCTCCGTTTTGCAGGGGGTAGCTGAGCCCCCCTGGGAACTCTACACCTATGGTCACACAGGGGAAATCCTTGTGCTGTCAAAGCAACGTTTGAGAACCAGTTTGGTGTAGTGGTTAAAAGCATGGACTGTAATCTGGGAGAACCAGGTTTGATTCCCCACTCCTCCATTTGCAGTTGCTGGTGTGACCTTGGGTCAGTCACAGGCTCTCTCAGAGTTGTTCTCTCAAGAGCAGTTCTCAAAGAGTTCTCTCAGCCCCATGTACCTCACAGGGTGTCTGTTGTGGGGAGGGGAAGTGGTGGAGACTGTAAGCTGCTCTGAGACTCCTAACCCTATCCCTAACCCTATTCTGCTGTGGTCAGGCCTCACCTGGAGTACTGTGTCCAGTTTTGGGCACCACGTTTTAGGAAGGATGTTGACAAGCTTGAGCGTGTCCAGAAGAGGGCAACCAGGATGGTGAGAGGGTTACAGTTAGGTAACTTCCCAGCTGTAAGAGTGGAACAGACTGCCTTAGGAGGTGGTGGATGCTTCTTCGCTGGACGTTTTCAAGCAGAGGCTGGACGACCATCTTTCGGGTATGTTGTAGGGCTATCTTTCGGCTTTGCTCCTGCAGAGTGCGGGGGGTTGGACTAGATGACCTACAAGGTCCCTTCCAACCCTTAACATTCTATGATTCTATGACTCCGAGTGAAGGGCAGAGTATAAATCCAATCTCCTCCTCCTCCTCTTCAATGGGCAAGATGCCAGAGAGCTCATCTTCCAAAGTGGCCATTTTCTCCAGATAAACTGATCTCTGGTATCTGGAGATCAGTTTTAACCCCAGGAGATCTCCACCCACCAGCGGGAGATTAGCAAATCTACTGGGAGGACAAAAAGGGGCTCAGGGGTCGGGACCCCTCCTGTCTTGTACTTTCCAGCCCAGGTTTAGACACTTCCTGAGTTTCTGGCGAGGAGAACGTCTGGCGGCCGTTCTGCAGAGCTGAAATTTGACATGATTAAAAAGACAGCCGTGTCTTAGGAGGGGGACAGGGTTTCCCAGTGAGCCGAAAGAACACCCCCCTTGTCACTTGGAAGCCAAGCACGTGTCGTTCCGAGCACGGAGAAGAGATCCAGCCAGAAGCAGAGATCCAGAGCGCTCAGGGAACCTGTCAGCTCTCATTTTCCTTTCTGTAACCTTTCAAACAAAAATAAGCGGCATCCCGACTTGTACGAGAATGCCTAACGAATCTCAAAGGCTGCGGCAATAATTAGACGGCAAATCAAAGCGTACACGTGGGGATATATCTGTCTACAAGAGATCGCACATGCTTCTTTTCACGTAAGCGCCTCACGTCTCCAATCCACTGTTGTGTTAAGGCTGCCTATGGAAAAGGGTGGGATCAATGTGAAGGAGCCTTTAGTCCTGGGCCCAGAAAAAAGAATCAAATTAAAGGCTGAATATCTGGATTCCACCCTCCACTCCCCCCGTCCCTTTTCTGAATTAATGTCGCTAGCCTCCCGGAAGTGGATGGAGATCCCTTGGAATTACGGCTGGTCTCCAGATACTAGACAGCAGTTCCCCTGGAGAAAATGGCTGCTTTGGAAGGTTGACTGACACCCCACTGGGCTTATAACCAGTCTTCCCTCTAAGCTGAGTTAGTGTGAGCCAGCTCACATTTTCTTAGTCTCCAGCTCGCACATTTTCGACTTAGCTCGGGAAGGATGGCTCCAGAGGAAACTGATTTATGCCGCAGCCAAATGGCTCACTCAAAACTTGAATGCCGGTAGCTCACGAAGTAGAATTTTTGCTCACAAGGCTCCACAGCTTAGAGGGAACATTGCTTATAACCCACTGAAGTCCCCCCCTCCCCAAGCCCCCCCCTTTCCAAATTCCCCCCCAAATTCCCTATGCGTTTCATGAACAGGTTTCATCAGGGTATTCCCCTGATGAAGCCTGTTGGCGAAATGCACAGGGATTTTTTTTTTTTTGGAAATTTTAACTGAGCAATAAAATATATGGCCAAAAATACCGGGTGCCATCAGAAGGTCCACCAGCGGGGCCAGGACACTAGAAGCCCTCCCACTGTTGCCCCCCCCCACAAGGGCGTAGACTTTCCAATTTCCCGGGTGGGGGTGCTGGGCCAGAGACATTACAGGCCATTGTCTCCGGGGGAGGCTCAGGATGTCCTGGAAAAGTTCGGGGGGGGGGGGGCTTCAGCTCCACAGCCCCCCTGAAGTTGACGCCTATTCCCCCCAGCACCAAGAATACAGAGCATAGGGTTACCAAGTCCACCCGGGGGGGGGGGGGCGGGGAAACCCCCGCTCGATCAGCCCGCTCCCTGCCGGCCCGGATTGGGCCACCGGGGGGAACCCCACCCCCAAATTGCTGGGCTGCGAAGATGTGCCCGGCACGATGACATCACCGGGAGATGATGTCATTACATCGGGCACCTTTTTTTTGGGGGGGAATGCTCTATAATTTGAGGGAAAACTTTATGGTTTTCCCTCGAATTACAGAAGTCCTGCTCCAACATGCCCAATGCGATGACATCATTTCCAGGTGATGTCATTGTGGTGCATGCGCTCTGTGCACACACCAGAAGACTCCCAGAGCAGCAAGGACTCTCCCCCACCAAAAGAAAGGTAAGACTTGGCAACCCTAAAGAGCATCACTTGCCCCAGACTGAGAGATCCTATCTATACCTTGTGGCTAATAGCCACTGATGGACCTCTGCTCCAGATGTTTCTCCAATTCCCTCTTGAAGCCGTCCATGTTTGTAGCCACCACTACCTCCTATGGCAGTGAATTCCACGGTTAATCACTCTTTGGGTGAAGAAGTACTTCCTTTTATCCATTCTAACCCGACTGCTCAGCAAGGTCACAGAGTGCCCACCAGTTCTTGTATTGTGAGAAAGGGAGAAAAGGACTTCTTTCTCTACCTGCTCTATCCCATGTATAGTAAACCTCGATCATGTCACCCCTCAGTCGTCGTTTCTCCAAGCTGAAGAGCCCCAAGCGCTTTAACCTTTCTTCATAGGGAAATTCCTTCTCTGCCACGAAAGCTTGTTGGGTGACCTGCATGACCACGATCTCAGCCTCACCTGCCTCACCGGGTTGTTGTGAGGATTAAATGGATAGAGAGGAACAGCGTAAGCCGTTTTTAGTAGTCATTGGGGAGAATGGTGGGTTATAAATAAGGTAAATAAATACGTTATATTTGGTTTTTGGGAAGGGGAAGCAACAGCAATGATGATGCGGTATAGAGGTAGTGGCAGATGTTAGCAGTGCCTCAGGCATGAAAACACTTCAAGCCAGCACTGACTGAAATTTCCAAGGAGCTTTTTTTTTCTGTAATAATATCAGTAGAGTCGCCAACTTCCAGGTGGGGCCTAGAGATCTTCCGGAATTAGAACTGATCTCCAGGCAACAGAGATCAGTTCCCCTGGAGAAAATGGTTGCTTTGGAGGGTGGACTATAATGGCAGCTCATCCCTCTGCCTTTAGCCCAGTCTTTCCCTATTGGATGGCTTCTCCGTCTACAAGCCCACCTGCCAATTAAGGCCCAGCCAGCAACAGTTCCCCCCCCCCCGTCCCTCTGCATCAAATCAAGTCAAAATGTGCTCATTTCAGAGCATCCCCTTGGATCGCTTTCCAGAGAAAGAGCCCTTCTACCCTTTTGTAGGAGGCACAAGATGTTTCTTTGACTATTAGTTTTTCACTGATCTGCTTTTATTTATCCTGTCAAGAAGTATTTTTCCTTTGGGACACATTTGTCAATATTGTGTCACCCCCCCCCCCCCCACTGTGAGTATTTGAAGATGTGTTTGTCAGGAATGTGATATTTATGTGCCGTTTTTTATGTTCTTGACTTTAAGAAAGAAAGTATGTGTTCAGCCTGCCAGTCACAATCCTCTCATCAAGCCCAGTTCTCCGTGCTCCCTAAGGCAGGTGGTAGTGAACGGGGGCAGGGCTTTTTTAGTGGTGACACCCCGTCTTTGGAATTAGGGCTGCCAACCTCCAGGTGTGGCCTGGAGATCTCCAACTATTACAACTGAGGTCAGTCCCCCTGGAGAAAATAACAGCCTCCATGGCATTGTACCCTGCTGATATCCCTCTCTTCCCCAAACCCCATCATCCCCAGGCTCCATGCCCCAAATCCCCTGGTATTTCCCAACCCAGAGCTGGCAACACTATTTGGAATTCCCTTCTCCTACGTCTGCCAACTTCCAGGTGGGGGCTTAAGACCTATTAGAATTAGGTTCAAAACAGACAAAACAAAATACTATTTTACACAGAGAGCAATTAAAATGTGGATTTCGCTGCCAGAGGATGTAGCGATGCCCAGAGCAATAAACAGCATTAAAAGGGGATTAGATAGATTTACAGAGGAGAGGTTTATCAATGGCTACTAGCCAGGGGGACTGTGTTGAACCTCCACATTCAGAGGCACTAAACCTATGAATCCCAGAGCCAGGAGGCAACATCAGGGGAAGGCCTTGGCCTCTGTGCCCTGTTGTTGGCCCTCCAGAGGAACTGGTTGGCCACTGTGTGGGACAGGATGCTGGACTAGATGGATTATTGGTCTGATCCCGCAGGGCTCTTCTTGTGTTCTTATGCAGGCCTCGGCCTCTGTGCCCTGTTGTTGGCCATCCAGAGGAACTGGCTGGCCACCGTGTGAGACAGGATGCTGGACTAGATGGACTATTGGTCTGATTTGCAGGGCTCTTCTTAGGTTCTTAATTACAACTGTTCCTCAGGCAACAGAGATCAGTTGCCCCAGAGAAAATGGCTGTTTTGGAGGGCGGGCTCCAGTCCAGCACCCACCCGTCTAGGCACCACCCTCAAAATTTCCAGGAAATCCAGTTCCAGAACTGGCAACCCTGCCTCCTGTTTGAGGCTCACCTACCTCCTTTAAGCACCAGGCCAAAACCTTTTTCCCCCCTCTCTTTTAACTGGGGGATTCCACCTTTAAAGGGTTTTTTTTATATGACCTGCTTCTATCCTGAGAACTGTGTTAATAAATATCATTCTAGGCTGGTTGGTGTTCGTCTTATACTGTTTTTAATGGCCCTGTTCGATTTGCTGTGCTTCAGATGCGAGCTGTCTCAAGTAGGTTTTCTGGAGAGGAAGCATATAAATTTTCTCAAATAAATCGATAAATGAAACGTTTGTTTCTAACACCAGTCTTCTCCTGCGATGCACAGTGCTTGGAGTGTTGACTGCATTCTAGGACTCGTGCTACATTCACATCCACCGGATACATTTTTATCCCTCCTTTCTTCCAAGGAACTCAGAGTAGTATATATAGCTCTCCTCTGTGCTCTTCACCTCAACCCTGTGAAGTAGGTCATGTTGTGAAAGAACGAATTCTCCAGGGTCACCCATTAGGTGATGGCCAGAGAGCTCCTGGGATTACAACTGATCCACAGGTGAAAGAGACAGAATCATAGAATCATGGAGCTGGAAGGGGCCATTTGTTGTTGTTGTTCAGTCGCACAGTCGAGTCCGACCCTTTGCGACCCCATGGACCACCTCACGCCAAGCCTTCCTGTCTTCTCTCATGCTCCAGAGTTTGCTTAATTTCATGTTGGTTGCATTGGTAACACTATCTAACCATCTCAGCCAGTTTGGTATAGTGGTTAAGTGTGTGGACTGTAATCTGACAGTTGGACTATAAGGAAGGCCGAGCGCCGAAGAATAGATGCTTTCGGATTATGGGGCTGGAGAAGACTCATGAGGGTCCCTTGGACTGCAAGATCAAATCAGTCAATCCTAAAAGAAATCAATCCTGACTGTTTCCTGGAAGGCCAGATACTGAAGCTGAAGCTCAAATACTTTGGCCACCACATAAAAAGGGAGCACTCACTGGGAAAGACCCTGATGCTGGGAAAGATTGAAGGTAAAAGAAGAAGGGGACGTCAATGAAATGAAGAAGAGGAGAAGAAGAGATTGGATTTATACCCCGCCCTTCACTTGTAGTCTCAGAGCGGCTTACAAACTCCTTTCCCTTCCCTTCCCCACAACAGACAGGGCATAAATTTTCTAGGGTCAGAGTTCCCGTTGTCAGACATAATTAGGAGTGGAGGTCCCCATCTGACAAAGGCAGCTTTGGCTGTCAAAACTTATAACTTGAAAATCACATTGGTCTTTGAAGTGCTATGAGACTCGAATCTTGGTTACTAATTTTGGTTTGGGAAATCCCCAGAGATTTGGGGATTGGGTGTGAGGATGGTGGGGTTTGGACAGGGGAGAGACTTCAGCAGTGTATAATGACATATAGTCTACCCTGCAAAGCATTCTCACCAGGGCAACTGATCTTGGTCGTTAGGAGATCTGCTGTAATTCTTGGAGATCTCCAAGCTCCACCTGGAGGTTGGCAACCCTAACAGCATACCAGCACATCTACCCACCTAAAGCTGGTTTAGAAAACTAGCTCTATGAATAGACCAAGCCACTATACTTCAGGGTGTGACATGAAGTAGGCCCACCTTGAAACCAAGAATGGTCAGTGAGGGTAATGGATGGCTAGCCAAGGGGTAACCAAGTGGGAGAGGACCTCTCTACAATTGTCAGCTCTGGGATGGGACTTATCTAGAGTTTGGAGGTGAAGCCTGAGGAGGGAAAAGTTTGGGGAGGGGAGGGGAGGGGAGGGACTTCAATGGGGTATAATGCCATAGAGTCCACCTTCCAAAGCTGCCATTTTCTCCAAGGGAACAAATCTCTGTTGCCTGGAGATCAGCTGTAATAGTGGGAGATCAGCCACCTCTGGGAGGCTGGCAACCATAGGTCTCTCCCATGTGGCTACCAGCTGCAGATAAGGACATAAGAACGTAAGAGAAGCCATGTTGGATCAGGCCAATGGCAGGCCAACACTCTGTGTCACACAGTGGCCAAAGCCCAAATGCCATCAGGAGGTCCACCAGGGGGGCCAGAAGCCTGCCCACTGTTGCCCCCAAGCACCAAGAATACAGAGCATCACTGCCCCAGAGAGAGTGTTCCCTCTATGTTGTAGCTAACAGCCACTGGTGGACCTCTGCTCCATATGCTGAGAGGTTCCAGGAAGAAGAAATGCCTTGGAGTGTTCCAGGTTGGAGGACTGGCCACCTGTGTCCTATAAAAGCAGATGAGATCATTGTGTACATTTCTCCCAGGCCTGGAGCTGCTACTTCTGTTCAACAAAAGGTCATTGGGGTGGTCATGTGCTATTAGCCCCTGGGTATCCTTCCTATCCTAGGCACCAGCTGCTGGTTAAGAAGGCCTCACAGCAAAACCTTTCATTCTTCTTTCATGACTGAGTTTGGCAGCAATAGAAAAATTTAAAAGCCCAAACTTTGCATCTGCCGACTGCTGTTCTTCCTTTGCATCAGAGGTGAAACAGAAATGTAATCCTTTGTTGGGAAATGGAAGGCAACAGTACAGAATGAGGACGGAGAAATGTTGGAGATTTGTGATTGGGTCACCTGTCTCTTTAAAGGTCTATGAATGACAGCTAGGGAAGGGCCACTTGGAAATAACTTGGGGCATACATTTATGATTGGATATATTTTATTTAAAGTTTAAAAAATCTTTAATCATGTTTGTCTGTCTCCTTTATAAAGTTTATATCTCCACTACCTAACACTACATTTTATGACATACATGGCCTGGCCCAACAAGGTCTCATTTATGTCAGATCTGGCCCTCATAACAAATGAGTTTGACAACCCTGCCCTAACAGATGTTCTGCCACTGGCCCCAAACCATGGCTAAGTCTATCCCTTGAACTAATTAATTTAGCTATTTCTACCCTTCTTCTCTCCCCATGAGGACCCAAAGCAGCTTAACACCATTGTTAGCCCCTCCTCCACTTTATCCTTGTGACAACAGCAACAACCCTGTGAGGTGAGTCAGGCTGAAAGAGAGTGCCTGGTTCCAGATCACGCAGAGAGCTTCAGTGGCAGTGTGGAGATTCCAACCTGGATCTCACAGGCTAACCACTCCAATGTTCCCTCTAAACTCCATGGTGTGCTGAGCAGAAATTCTGCCTCATGAGCAAAAAAAGCTAATAGCATTAAAGTTGTGAGCGAGTCTACATTTGACTATAGCATAGCTTAATACTTTAGAAGATTACTTCCATAACCTTGTAAAAATCTCAGAATAAATTCTTTAAAATTACATGTAAACTACATTTTAAGAATAATTTAAACATTATCAAATTTCGCCCACCCCTTTCCACTGTATTGGTAGACCCATCCTCTGGAGAACAAGTCTACCTGCCCCAGTAGACCTGGCCTCAGACCATTGCCCTGTGCTGAGACTTAGAAAACATACCAGCACTTGTGGGGGGGAGGGGCTCTCACAGTTTACATTGTTGGGGTTTTTTTTAGTGAAATATGACAATCAGCATTACAGGTCAAGTATAACAGAGGGGGATCAATCACCGACAGAACCCTGCCTAACCTAACAAACAGGAAGTGGCTTAAATGTTATCAACCTGCCCCTACTTATTTATTCAAATATTTATATCCCACTTTCCCCTGTGACTCAAGGCAGCTTACAAATCATACTGAAAAGCATAATAGGGATGTGCAAAAAATGGTTTTTTCCAGCTCCATTGTAGCCTATGGGGACCATTATAGTCAATATGTTCCATAGGCTATAATGGAGAATTGATCTGGAGGTATTTGGGGCTGGGGGCCCCCTGTTTTTTGAGGTAGTACCAAATTTGCAGCATAGCTGCTGGTGCCTCTCCTCAAAACACTTCCCAAGTTTCAAAACGTTTGGACCAGGGAGTCCAATTCTATGGGCCCTAGAAGGAGGTGCCCCATCTTCCTTTTTTTCCAATGAAGGGAAAATGCCTTGTGAGCAGAAATTCCCGAGCAGCCTGTTAAAATGTTGAACAAGAGTGCTCCCTAGTGCAGTTCAGAGGGAACTATAACCACTACACCCCACTGGTTCTCTATCTACTTGAATCTACTTGGTTGATAGTCCAGAAAAATGTGGTCTTTTAGCATCATATGGGGTTGTCATCTGCATGCTTGGAAATACCTGTAGATTGGAAGCTGGAAGCTGGGAGTGTGGAACTTAGGGAGGAGAGAGACCTCAGTAGGGTATAATGCCATGCAGTCCACCTTCCAAAGCAGCCATTTTCTCCAGGAGAAGTAGAACAAATGGGATGGATGGATGGATGGATGGATGGAAGGATGGATGGATGGATGGAAAGAGAGAGAGAGAAGAAATTGGATTTATACCCTGCCCTTCACTACCCAAGGGAGTCTCGGAGCGGCTTACAAACTCCTTTCCCTTCCCCTCTCCACAACAGACACCCTGTGAGGCAGGTGGGGCTGAGAGAGCTCTGACAGAAACTGCTGTGAGAGAGCTCTGACAGAAACAGCTGTGCCAGAACTATGGCTTGCCCAAGGTCATCCAGCAGGTGAATGTGGAGGAGTGGGGAATAAAACCTGGTTCTCCCATATTAGAGTCTGCACAGTTAACCACTACACCAAACTGGCTAGATATACCTGGATGGATGGATGGATGGATGGATGGATGGATGGATGGATGGATAGATAGATAGATAGATAGATAGATAGATAGATAGATAGATGGATAGATGGATGGATGGATGGATGGATGGATGGATGAGAGGTGACAGATAGACAGACAAACAGACAGAAGACAGGTGAAAGGAGACAGACAGACAGATAGATGATAGGCAGACTGATAGGCAGATAGACAGACAGATGATGACAGGTGAGAGATGACAGACAGATAGGTAGGTAGATAGGTAGGTACGTTAGGCAGGCAGGCAGGCAGAAATATGAGCAATTTATGTAGCCTGGAGCTCAACTGTAATCCTGGGAGATCTCCAGCCTCTATGTGGAGGCTGGCAACCCTAACATGATAAGTACTTACCGCTGGGGCTCGCAGGGACTATGCCATTCTGGCTGTCAATGTAGATTGATCCTCTTTGCAAAGGGGACTAAGAGCAGCAATGGAAATTTGAGTATTTAGGGGGAAAAATCATGCTGTTATCTTCGACTCCTGTGCACACTGATTTGGGGACTAAATCTCAGTGAATTTGATCGGGCCATGTTGTAAACCGTCCAGCTCCAAAACTGACCACGTATTGGAATATCAGCGCCGCAGTTAAAATAAAAAAACTTGCCAAGTGGCTTTCTAACCTTTTTCTAAGAACAAATGAATTATGCTTTTTTTTTTCCTGAGACCAACAAATATTTAAATAACTAACACTGTCTGCAGCTTAAATAGTCTCTGGGAACATTATTTCATTCTTTCCAATAACAGAAGGGGGGAGGCATATTGCAGACACTGATGATAAGATCAAGCAGTATTTGGAAAGAATTCCAAGCAGGCTGTTAACTAATGCTGACATATTTTTTTTAAAAAAAACCAAACCCCCATATTTTGTACAGTGTTCTTGCAAAATAACTAAGCATCGCTTGAAGGGCAAGAAGAACCCACCAGCTGGTTTATTAGTGGTTTGATGCTGATCGAATTGGATGGCTGGAAGACACCCGCCATGAGGAAGTAACATCTAAATAACAACTAATGTGCAATCCACATTACGGGCTGCCATGTTTAGCAAGACTGAAGCTGATCCACAAGTCCAACTGGCTCAGTATTGGTGGAGACTCTCCAGGGCCTCAAGCTGAGAAAGGAGACTGAGTGTTTGTGGAGACTTACCAAAATGTCACTTCCGGCTGCATAACCTAATGTGATATCACCATGTTGTGATATCACTCTATGTTGTGATATCACCATATAGTTTCTGGGGAATCCTAGAGTGTCCAATGAAGTGGTGATGTCACGTCCGGTCATACAGCTGGAAGTGGTTTTGTGTCATCAATGGACACCATTTCAGCCCACCCATTCCCTCTCCCCCATCCTTTAGAACAGCGATAGGAAACCAAAGCAGGCAATTGGCCACCCTATATTATAGCATAACAAAAAATAGAGACATCACCCTGGCAACAAAAGTCCATATGGTCAAAGTGATGGTATTCCCAGTAGTAATGTATGGCTGCGAGAGCTGGACTATAAGGAAGGCCGAGTGCCGAAGAATAGATGCTTTCGAATTATGGTGCTGGAGAAGACTCTTGAGAGGCCCTTGGACTGCAAGGAGATCAAATCAGTCAATCCTAAAGGAAATCAACCCTGACTGTTCTCTGGAAGGCCAGATCCTGAAGCCGAAGCTCCAATACTTTGGCCACCAAATGAGAAGGGCGCACTCCCTGGAGAAGACCCTGATGCTGGGAAAGACTGAAGGTCAAAGAAGAAGGGAATGGCAAAGGAGGAGATGGTTAGACAGTGTTATCGATGCAACGAACATGAAGTTGAGCAGATTCTGGAGGATGGCAGAGGACAGGAGGGCCTGGTGTGATGTGGTCCATGAGGAAGCAAACAGTCGGACTTGACCGTGGGACTGAGTAACAACAACATATTATACGTGGTTGTTAAATCTCCCAATATGCATGCTTGTGATGTGTGAAAAGGGCTTAGCGGCACAGGGTTTGTTGCACCAATCAAACCAGGAGATACGGCCATTTCTCACCTAGGCTGAAATTCTCTTCACCCCTCAAGAAGCGCTGCAGTCTCCACGCACCGCGTTGCTTGCAGCAACAACATTTCTTTTGTACAGGAAATCAATGTCATTCAGTGGAATTCACTCTGCAGGGTAGGAAACCCCTCTAGGTAATGCTGTGGCGGTGGGAACATTCGAAATGCTTACACAGACAGCTAGTTTAATACTGTCACGAGCCAGAGGCGATGGAACCTGTTGGGACGCTTCACAAAAGCTCGTTACTGCCTCGCTCGAACAAAGCTGGCTGGCTGCAGATGGACATGTTCACGAAAAGTTGTCAGAAGGCAGGGGAAGGGAGAGGCAGAATCGCATTTTTCGTTCGCCGCAAACGTTTTCTCCCCACCTATCTATCTCTTACAAAATTGTCACCCTTTCTCCGCATGGGTTTTGTTGCTAAAAAAAGCCAAGGACTGACCTAGATAACATTTGGCCAACCTAAATCGAAATCTAGGCTGGGGTCCCCAACCTTTTCGAGCCTGTGGGTACCTTTGGAATCCCGAGGCCCAGGGTGGTGGGTGTAACTACAAAATGACTGCAACGGAAGGTGGAGCCAGCCAAAAAATGGCTGCTGCATGAGGTGGAGCCAATGACACATAGGAAACTCAATTGCAGGGAAGAAAAGAGGTGTTTTAAATAGGACTGTTTGGTTCACGTGCAATCCTCTTAAAACAGGAGTTCCCAGTATGGAGCCCATGGGAGCCATGGAGTTCAGAACCCTTTTCTTGATGCCAGGTGGGGGTTTCCCTCCACAAGGCTTCTGATTGGCCGCTGGAGATTTGATTGACTATGCAGAGTTTTTAAAATGTTGCTTCGGCAGCAGCTGCCACTGCCATACAAGGATCTTCACTTTATGACTGAAGGTCATAAAGCTAGCTCCACCTCCCATGGCAGCCATTTTGTGGCTGCATCCACCACACTGTGTCAGAATTCCAAATGTCCCACAGTCTCAGAAAGGGTGGGGACCCTTGTCTTAGAAGGACGTCTCCTCCCATGAGAGGCTGGGAATGGCTCTGAAATATTGTGCTACAACAGAAGGCGGAGCCAGCCACAAAATGTCTGCTGCACAAGGTGGGAGAGGTTGGGAACTGCTCTGAAATATTGCGCCCCATCCCGAGCTTCTCTGTGCTGCCACCGATCGGCTGTTGTGGTGGCAGAGGCTCTTCCAACGGTGCCTTCTCTGTGGTGGCCATCTGGTTGGGTCTGAAGACCACTCCATTCCCAGACACAGTATGAGGCCAACCTTTTCCAGCTCTCAGCAGACTCCTGGAACTATACAGAATGCTGCTTTAAGGGAAAGCAAAACGATGGAAAGATAGCCAGTGGGTCTCCATTACAAAGAGACACATGACCATCCTATCATAGACTTATGGAGTGTGAGAAGCAGCCACCGTGATCCAAACAATTGATAATGAGCTGCTGTAGCCCTAACCTGGATAGCCCAGGCAAGCCTGATCTCATCAGATCTCAAAAGCTAAGCAGGGTTGACCCTGGCAAGTACCTGGATGGGAGACCTCCAAGGAATACCAGCAGTTGGGAAGCTTTATTCAGCCACCTCTATGAATATCCTCCAGGCCCCCAGTAGGGGTCAGTCACCAGAGGTTGCCATGACTTCCCAATGCACACACACACACATAAAAACATATCAAAAAAGAAGAAGATAATGAGCTGTGGTATCTTTTTCAAAGATAGTATTCTTTCTCAGCCACAGGTGACCTTTTGTTTGTTATCGGGAAACGGGCAATGGCGGAAGACGACTACTAAAGTGGGATACTTTAAATTGCTTTGCAGAGGCAAAAAGGGCAGAAGAGGGGGACGAGACGCCCCCATTAAAATGAAACAGTGTTCCTTATTGTAAGACAGCCTAGAATCCCATCCTGTTCGGTCAGCCTGAAATGCCCCATTCCAATTTCACTTCTCCCTTCTGTGAACTGAATGAACCTGTGATCCCTTATATGCCTCTTTCTGTTTCCAGTAAAAATGTACGCTTTTTGTTGATTTTGTTTGAGTAACAATGAATAAATAATAACCTAATTAATAAATCAGCACTATGCATTAAACATGTATACATTAATTATATATGTATATACACACATGTATTACACACACACACACATTAATTAATTAATATATATTTAACTAAACAGAAAGAGAGAGAGGACGGACAGACGGACGGACGGACAGACAGACAGACAGACAGATAGATAGATTCAGGGTGTTTTCACACACACTAGATAACACACTTTCAATCCACTTTGCAACTGGATTTCACTATGTAAAATGGCAAAATCCACTTGCAAATGGTCACTGAAGTGGATTGAAAGTGCATTATTTAGCGAGTTTGAAACGCTCTATAGTGTGGCAAATATATACCCATGCCATTCCAAAGATTTAATGGCACTTCAGTTATTGGAAAAGGGAACAGAGACTTCTGCTGATTTCCCCATCTCACTGCAGGCCCCAATTTGCCCTGATGTTGTTTGGGGGGGGGGGGGGTCAGTGACCTCGAGGAACACAATGTTGTAGTTTCAGTGGACTGCAAAAAGACACCGAACCAGGAAAGTTGTGCTCTGCAAAGTCCTCAGATGGCTGGATACTCCTGCATAACTATGTATTAAAATTTTTGAGTCTAGTGGCAACTTTAAGAGAGCCAGTTTGGTGTAGTGGTTAAGTGCACGGACTCTAATCTGGGAGAACCAGGTTTGATTCCCCACTCCTTCACTAACCTGCTGGATGACTTTGGGCAAGCCATAGCTCTGTACCAGCTGTTCTCTCAAGAACAGTTGTCTCAGAGCTCTCTCAGCCCCATGTACCACACAGGGTGTCTGTTGTGGGGAGGGGAAGGGAAAGGAGTTTGTAAGCCGTTCCCTTGGGTAGTGAAGGACGGGGTATAAATCCAGCTCTTCTTCTTCTTCTTTAAGGCCCACAACATTTGTTCTACTGCTTCAAACCAACGTGGCTGCCCACCTGTATCTATGTAATAAGTACGTAAAAGACGCACGCCTCAAAGAAAAGTGTCTGCACAACAACCAGAAAATGTAAAACTACCAACTAAACTATAAATCACCATAAAAAAAGAAATGAAATGGGGAATTGATCCCCCAAAAGATACATGGAACTGGAAGTCCTTAATGAGACCACATCGATCGATATATCTGATACTCAACTTGGCCACATCTGTAGATACTTTAATCTAGAAATCGGGGCCGTGATCAGATATGACAGATCTTTCTACAAACCTTAGAAAAACTACAAGTTTCCAGAAAAATCTGAATTCTAAAACAAACAGCCCCACCTACCTCACAGGGTGTCTGTTGTGGGGAGAGGAAAGGAAGGAGACTGTAAGCCACTCTGAGTCTCTGAGTGAAGGGCGGGGTATAAATCCAACTCTTCTTCTGTCCCTACCCACGTGTCCCCGCACCTGCCTGTGCTTTCTTCCTCTGCCTGCTCATGACCCCTCCCCACAGCTACCTGCATGGTTTCCCCTCATTGGCTCTAAGAAGTGGATTCAGCTGGAGGTGCCTCTGGTGTGACCATCTCCATCCACATACTCTGGCAATGCTGGGCAGCCCAGGTAGCTACGAGCAGATGATACAGTGCATTTGTAAGCAAGTGGGCGAGGGAAGGGTGTGCAAGCAGGTGCCACAGGAGGTGTGGGTGGGTGGCTCCAGCAGATGCCCCGCCTTGGGGTGTGCTAACTCTGGCCCTGCTTGCTGGTGAGGGGAAGAAAATAGCTTTGCAGGGTTCCTGTTCCGAGTCACAGAAAAAGCTTGGAACTATGGAAGACTACATTGGGTTTTGCCCTGACCTGGATGGCTCAGGCTAGTCCAATCTCATCAGATCTCAGGTACTAAGTGAGGTCATCCCTGGTTAGCACTTGGATGGGAGACCACCAAGGAAGTCCAGGGATGTTACACAGAGGCAGGCAATGGCCAACCACCTCTGAATGTCTTTTGCCCTGACCTGGATGGCCCAAGCTAGCCCAATCTCATCAGATCTCAGGAACTAAGTGGGGTCATCCCTCATTAGTACTTGGATGGGAGACCACCAAGTAAGTCCAGAGAGGCAGGCAATGGCCAACCACTTCTGTTCATCTCTTGCATCAAACACCCCACCAGGGGCCACCATAAGTTGGCCACACCTTGAAGGCACTTTCCTCCATCCCATTGGGTTCCAAATATTTAAATGTTCCTATATTATTTAATATAAATATTTAAATGTTCCTTCCGTCTGGGAGGATATTTAAGGCTGCGATCACACACAGGCTGCAGCCACACGGCTCCTTTAATCCGAGAGGGATCCTGGATGTAAAGGGGCTGCATTTTTCTTCCTGCGGGTTGGGATGTTTACACATCCCAACCCCAGCGGCAGCGGCGGCGGCAGCCGCGGCTGCAGGAACGTCGGCCGTGGCCGCTGAAGAGGCGGCCGCGGAGGGAACAATGGCCACGGCGGAAATGGCGGTGGCCGCGGCAACGGTGGCCGCGGCAACGGTGAAAATGGTCGCGGCGGCGGTGGGAAAGGCTGCCGGGAACGGCGGTGGAGGCAGCCGCAGCAGAAGCGGCGGTGGCCTGGTGAGTTGGGGTTCCCCCCCCCTTTTACACTTGGGCGCATGAGTGGCCATGCGCCGAAGTGTAAAAAGGGGGGGGGGAATGGGCTGTCCAGATACCTCAAATGCGGGTTCCTCCCGCAACACCCGGGAAAACACTTGATTTTCCCGGGGTCAGAAAATGCGGGAGGAACCCGCATTTGAGCCTGCTTCGGCGCGGGACTTGGGCCGGGCCATGTGGTCGGCCCCTTTAAATGCGGGAGGAAATAGCCCTTCCTCCTGCATTTAAGGCCCGTGTGACCGCAGCCACACACTAACTAATCCACTTCCAATCCACTTTCCAACTGTATTTCGCCAGTTCACACAGTAAACTCCAGTCGGAAAGTGCACTGAAAGTGGATCGAGAGTGGATTATTTAGTGTGCTTGATTGCAGCCTGTCCCCCCACCCCAATATTTTATTTTTTTTAAGTTCCACATTAAATTTTTTTGCTGATACAATCAACTGATTTAATAAACCTCCAGTCCTTCTTGATGGAGATGCCCTCCTCGCTCTTCCCCCAGGCTCCGCATTCTATACCGCGCTCTCCCTGGATTCTCTGATGTCAGAGCAAAAAGCAATTAGCCTGTTAAAAATAACAAGTCAGTGGAGAAACAAGTTGGCTTTTTAGATTGCGGTCGATTTTCGGCAGCACACAAGTTAGCACAGGAGTCGCCGGGGTTTAATTCTTTCTGGATTGCGGTCCAATCAGGACATGCTTAAATGGTGTCCACGTGGAATGGGAAATCCATAAACAAAGAAAAGCAGAGCGACGCTTATATGAGTCAACGGCAAAAAAGAGATCCCCACACTCTGAAAACCCAGCCCAGTGAATCTAGCCGTGCCTTTTCTCTTCCATTGTGTCGCAAAGGAGTTTGCTATATATACATTGCATTTTTCCATCTAATCTCCCGCAGAGAATCTGTTTAAATGCTACTAGGACAACAGCGCTAATAGAAAATCCACTTTCCATAGTGGCAGGGAAATAAACTGGACCGGCTTTTTGATCGAGATGGGTAGGCTTTGCCGATACCCTGCTTTGATTCAGCTACTTGTGACTTCTCCCCTCCTGCTAAAATTTCAAGCGTAAAGCAATCGCTTTCTCACTGTGCCGACGAAGTCAAACAGTCAGGTAGCAGCGACCTTCTTTTGCGGTTTCTTCCTAGCTTGAAACGTGACTTGGAATTCATGTATATACCTACTTGAGTTTTCAACAGAAAAGAAAACCACCTGATACTGTTTTAGAAGAAGCAGAAGAGAAGAGGAGGAGATTGGATTTATACCCCGCCCTTCACTCACTTGGAGTCTCAGAGCAGCTTACAAACTCCTTTCCCTTCCCCTCCCCACAACAGACACCCTGGGAGGTAGGTGGGGCTGAGAGAGCTCTTTCGAGGACTGCTCTTTTTCAAGAACAGCTCTGACAGAACTATGGCTTGCCCAAGGTCATCCAGCAGCTGCAAGTAGAGGGCTTCTAGTGTCCTGGCCCCACTGGTGGACCTCCTGATGGCACCTGGTGTTTTTGGCCACTGTGTGACAGAGTGTTGGACTGGATGGGCCATTGGCCTGATCCAACATTGGCTTCTCTTATGTTCTTAGGAGTGGGGAATCAAACCTTGTTCTTCCAGATTAGAATCCACACACTTATCCACTACACCAAACTGGCTGGTTTCAGGTTCTGAGACTCCAGTTGGTAGTGGGGATTCCCTGCTTTGGCACATGTGACTTACCAGCAGCAAACTGAGGCCTAGGCCTCTGTTGCTGGTAAAGCGGCGACCAGGGCTGGTGCGGCACCTTGGCCCATGCTCCAGCAAGGCTCATCCTTGTCCTGGCGAGGGCTTGGACTGCACCCCTCTGAGGTCTGTGCCCTAGGCAGCTGCCTAACTTGGAGTAATGGTAACACTAGCTCTGGCGGCAACAACACTTCTGGTGCAAGCCAGGAGTGACATCATGTTGCTGGTGACGTGACGGTGCTCTGGTATTTGGCTCAAACTCTATGGTAAAAACGGTGACAGAGACCTAGGCCTCGGTTTGTTGTTGGTAAGATCCCTACCCCACCCCCACACTAGTTGCCAGGGGTGAGTTAAACCTGGGAACACTATGTAGGTTGCCAACCTCATGGTCGGACCTGGAGATCTCCCAGAACTGAAACAAATCTCTTGACTACAGAGATCAAGTCCCCTAGAGAAAGTGGAGTGGATGGCATTACACCCTCCTGAAGTCCCTCCCCTCCCCAAACCTGTCTCTCTACAGGCTTCACCCTAAGGCAGGGGTGGCCAAACTGTGGCTTGGGAGCTCTTTCACACATATTGTGCGGCTCCCAGCAGGGCTGCTGGGGAAGCTAAAGATCATTAGCAAACAAATATCATTGGACAAATAAATATCATTATCAATACCTGCTTTTACCCCTTTTGTTATTATTTTGGGCAGTCTCATTTAATGTTAATAAAAAGCAAATTTGCATATTTTCCAATAAAAGCAGGTAATATTTGTTCATGCCTTGCGGCTCTCAAACATCGGATGTTTATTCTGTGTGGCTCTTACGTTAAGCAAGATTGGCCACCCCTGCCCTAGGGTCACCAACTTCCGGTTGGGAAATTCCTGGAGATTTGGGGGGTAACGCCTGGGGAAGGAATGGTTGCTGAAGGACCTCGGTGGGGTCTAAAGCTGGCCTGTAGCTATGGTGGGGCTATTCAGGGCTCCGCCCCCTTTCTTAAAGGGACAGTCCCACAAGATTTTCTCTAGAAGAACCTGTTAGTCATTTTTGAACCTTTCTTTAAAGGCATGTGCTGCCGCGGCAAGCTGCACGCCGAGAACAGGGCCAAGAAGCCCTCTGTCCTCCAGGACCTCCCCCAGCCCTCCCCGACTTTTCAATTCCCATGCCCGACCTCCCCCACCCCCTCGACTTTTTTAAAAAGACGCCTGGGTGGTGCGGCTTGGCTGTGACTCAGAAGGCGACCCAAGAGCGACCCTCTGGCAGCATGCTACTTCTTCCCTAGGTAAAGATAAAGGTTTCCCTTGCTCGGAAGCCAGTCGAATCTGACTCTAGGGTTGCGGTGCTCATCTCCGTTTCCAAGCTGAAGAGCCGGCGCTGTCCGAAGTTGTCTGTGGTAATGACTTTTCCGTGATCATGTGGCTGGCATGACTAGACACCGAGGCACATGGAACGCTGTTATGTTCCCACTGAAGTGGTACCCATTTATCTTCTTGAAATTTCTTGCTTTCAAGCTGCTAGGTTGGCAGGAGCTGGGGCCAGAGACGGGAGCTCACTCCGTCATGTGGCATTTGGGTCTCGAACTGCTGAACTACTGACCCTCCAATCTGCAGTTCAGCAGCTGAGCCACCACAGCCCTATACACAGCTCTATTCTTCCCTACCCCCTACCTATTTCACACAGCCAAAAAAAATAATGGCAAATTATGGCTGCCCCGCCACAGAAAACAATTTTGCCCCACACGCCACAAAATCCCGGCTTTGGGCCTGGTGTAAATTCATTTATTTATTTGATTTATACCCCCGCCCTCCCCACCGAAGCAGGCTCAGGGAGGCTTACAAAAGATAAAACATCAGAACAATTTTGACATCAATAAATCAATCTAAAAAACCCAATCCAATATCAAGAAGTGCTAGCTGGTTGTAAACTAATACAATGAGGATGGCGGCAACAGTTCTGTTAATCTGGTCTCTGGCCTGCTTTGTTCATCAGCTTCTTGATCTTTATCATATGATGTGTGGCTCCATCTTTCTTCAGTAATGATGTTATTGGTGTTAGAGTCATTGAGCCCACCCTCCAAAGCAGCCATTTTCTCCTGGGGAACTCACTTCTGTAGTCTGGAGACCAGTTGTGATTCCAGAAGATTTCCAGGCCCCACCTGGTCGGTGGCAATCAGTCCCCAAATCTTCATGGACTTCCCAACATGGAGTTGGCAGCCCTATATGACAGTGATATAATAGCTGCTGGTGTGTTCTCCACCTGGGCTTGTCAATACATCCTCGGTTCAGTCTGACAAGAAGAAACAAACCTCGGCACTTCGTCTATGCCCAATGGCCCGGGTTTGCTTTGCACTAGATGCTGGCAGCTTTATCGAAATTTATATCTATTGCAGCTAGATCTTTACCGGCGAAGTGAATATTTCACCATTCAAAACTTTCGCGGTAAACTACACTTCAGTGGCCAGTGGATTTAACAAATGGGGAGAAAATGGATTGATGGATTGGAGTTTGCTGAGGGAAAACTTGCGCTGACCGCATTTAAAAAAAAGGGGGGGGGGGTGGACCTGACCTACTTGACGTGAGGATTTGACTGTCTTTTAACCCCCCCCCCCTTTATTCTATTGTACGAACGTCTTCATACCACTTTGCAGTCAAAAGGTTCTCAGAGCAGGTTATCCCCCAGTACTATGTACGGGTGTGAAAATTGGACAATGAAGGAAGCTGACAGGAAGAAAGGCGGTTCCTTTGAAATGTGGCATTGGAGGAGAGTTTTAAGGATACCAGTATGGACCGCTGAAAAGACAAACCAGTGGGTTCTAGATCAGATAAAGTCTGAAGTCTCCCTAGAAGCTCAAATGACTTAACTGAGGCTATTGTACTCTTGACCACATTGTGAGAAGACAAGAGTCACTGGGAAAAGACGATAATGCTGGGAAAAGTTGAAGGCAGCAGGAAAAGAGGAAGATCCAGCCGGAGACAAGTTGACTCAGTGAAGGAAGCCGCGACGCCAAGACCTGAGGAAAGCTGTTAACGATTAGCAGGGGTCCGTTGGGGCCGGAGCGAGGCGGAGCAAAGCTCCGCCAGCTCAGGAGTGGCCACTAGGGCAGCCAGGGACCGAATCATTCTCTGATCTGATTCGGCCCGCTGCTGGAGGGGAGGGGGTTTGAGGGAGAGGCTCCAAACTTGCAGGGTAGCTGCTGGGGCCTCTCCTCGAAATACCCACCAAGTTTCAAGAAGATTGGACCAGGGGGTCCAATTCTATGGGCCCCCAAACAGGTTGCCCCCATTCCCTCCATTGTTCTCTATGGCAGGAAAAAAGTAACACTTTTTCCCACCATAGAGAGCAATGGAGGGGATGGGACAACCTGTTTGGGGGCCCATAGAATTGGACCCCGTGATCCAATCTTCTTGAAACTTGGTGGGTATTTCGAGGAGAGGCCCCAGCAGCTACCCTGAAAGTTTGGAGCCTCTCCCTCAAACCCCCTTTCCTCGAGCCCCTCATATACCCTATGAGTTTTTGCCATTGATTTCAATGGCCCATAGGGTATAATGGGGCTGAAACTGACATTCCCTTTCTGACACACTTCTGGTGATGTCAGGGGACGTGGCATATGCTAATGAGTTATGCTAATGAGTTATGCTAATGAGCTCCTGCACCTCTTTTTCTACGAAAGGACCCCTGACGATTAGGATATTTTGAGGACATTAATTCACAGGGTCAGCATCACACACACACACACACGACTAGGCTTGCTGTTCAGAGAAGAAGAAGAAGAAGAAGAGGGGGAGGAGAAGGAGAAGAAGTCGAAGAAGGAGGAAAAGGAGGAGAAGGAGATTGGATTTATACCCCCCACCCTTCACTACTGATCTTCTGGTCTGCAGTTCAGCGTCTTAACCGCTGAGCCACCATGGCCCCCTTTTTTAATGACAGAAGGGAAAACAAAATAATAAGGCAGGTTACCTCCTTTGGCTGTTGGGTAAGCAACAACAACTGAGGAGGTGGCGGCGGCTACAAACATGGACGGCTTCAAGAGGGAATTGGATAAGCATATGGAGCAGAGGTCCATCGGTGGCTCTTCGCCACAAGGTATAGATAGGATCTCTCAGTCTGGGGCGAGTGATGTTCTGTATTCTTGGTGCTTGGTGAGGGGCAACAGTGGGTGGGCCTCTAGTGTCCTGGCCCCACTGCTGGACCTCCTGGTGGCACCTGGTGTTTTTGGCCACTGTGTGACACAGAGTGTTGGACTGGACAGGCCATTGGCCTGATCCAACACTGGCTTCTCTTATGTTCTTATGTTGTTAAATGTCGGCTGGAGGTAGTTGGGAGAGGGTGAGACAAAGACACCTGAGAAGAAGATTACACACCAGGAAAAGGCCAGCTCAGAATCACCTTCCAGAAAAAAAGAATGGGGGTAAAAGTAGTTTCAAAAGAACCAGAAAAATCCAGGAAATAACCCCCCAAATTGAAGTGAAAACTAAAGACAGAAAAATATGTGTGGAAATCAGGGTATAACCTGAAGCAATATGGGGCCAGAACTGATGGAGGGGGGGGGGGGAACCCATGCAGGAAAGCCCAGTCTGTGTTTTAGCTAGGGATGCCACCCTCCAGGTGGGACCTGGAGATCTCCCAGTGGGGTACAGCTCATCTCCAGACGACAGAGATCAGTTTCCCTGGAGAAAAACAGATGCTTTGGAGGGTGGGCTCTAGGGCACTGTACCCCACTGAGGTCCCTGTCCTCCCCAGGCTCCACCCCCAAATCTCTAGGAGTTTCCCAACCTGGAACTGGCAAACCTACACCCCCCCCATCCCTGCCAGTGGCCAGGGGGGAACCTGGCATCCCTAAATTTACCACCATCCCTCAGTCCTGTTACCCATCATGCCAGCTCGTTTGGAGCAATTTCTTCCAAAGGCTGGGTTTCTGAATCACAAAAGAGCCATTCCGGAAAACTCTTGAGGCGAGCCAGCGAAGGCCTTATTTTTGCAAATTAACATTTAACTTTTAATTGTTCTTTTCAACACCCGTTTGCAAACGGCTCTTCCAAGTGCAAAGAATTAGAGCAGAAAAGGTCATGTTCCCATGCAGATCACAGAGTTAAAGTGCCTGGGCTTCCATTTACTGTGCTACCTCTGTGTTTTTTTTTAAATAATGTGAAAAATGAAAGAGATCATTTAAAAAGGAAAAAGAAAACCCTCTTTCTGCCTGTCCACTTTGCATTAGACTCATACGAGGAAGAAGATAATAGCCATTGAAAGGGGAGAGAAAAGAATAACCGATTTGCTCTCCCGCGGTTTACGGGGTTCTTGATGCCGTATATTTATGTAGGTTGTATGACAGATTATGTCCCCCCTCAGCCTCCTCTTCTCCAGACTGAACATTCCCAAGCCCCTCAAGCCTTTCCTCCCGGGGCTTCTTGGTCTCCAGGCCCCCGATCATCCGGGTCGCTCTCCTCTGCACCTGCT
The DNA here is from genome assembly GCA_029233225.1 of Lepidodactylus listeri. NCBI lineage: Eukaryota > Metazoa > Chordata > Lepidosauria > Squamata > Gekkonidae > Lepidodactylus > Lepidodactylus listeri. Next base: position 178,268,137 of record JARCFY010000001.1, on the reverse strand, counting down.
CCATTCTGCCCACATCCTTTGTGAAGTGAGGCCTCCAGAACTGCACACAGTACTCCACAGCCAATCAAAAGCCCTGCTGTGCAAACACCCCGCCAAGCCACACCTACTTCCTAAAAGCACTTGGTGGGCACCCCGAAAAGAGCTGGTGGGCCTCACGGCACCCACGGGCACTGCATTGGGGACCCTTGCTCAACCAACATCCGGACTTTGCAATGTGTAGCTGGGTCCTGGGACGGGGAGAAGCAAAGCGTCTTTCCCTTAAAGGAACAATAGCAACTGGAACATCCGAAATGCCCTCCACCCATGCCACATTCTCCCCAATTTTGTTTCTCTCTACCTGCCACAACAGCAGATTTCTATGTCCCCTCCCCATATACTCCTGGAAAGCCTGCAGGGGTTTCTCTCCATCAGCATCCTGCGTCCTCCCCACCTTGTCACTACACTGGCATAAAGAGGAGAATTATTACAGGGATTTATCCTAGCAAACCCATGGCTGCTCATACGATTGGGGGTGGTGGGGGAGAGGCAGCCAGACTGAGAACCAGTGTTCCCTCTAAGCTGAGTGCGTGTGAGCTAGCTCACGGTTTTTCAGCCTCCAGCTCACAGATTCTAGTCTCAGCTCAGGAAGGATGGCTCCAGAGCCAACTAATTTATGCAGCAGCCAAATCGCTTGCTCACAACTTTAATACCAGGAGCTCACAAAGTAGAATTTTTGCTCACAGGACTCCACAGCTTAGAGGGAGCATTGCTGGGGACCCATAGACCTGCTGAGAGAAGTGGGCGGTGGGGGGGGGGGGAGAGAGAGAAGTGGCAGCATCCGTATTTTTAGCTTCTGGCAGTCCTTGTTGCTTTGGCAGAGCGTGTGGGTAAGGAGGGAAGGACACATCCTAGCAACATCAGGAAGGGGTTTTGTGTTGGGGTTTTATTTTGCCATCACTGCATAGCAACCAAATGGTACAAAATACCCACCTATGACAGGGTATTCCTGCAGTGGAGAAGTCAGTACAGGTGAACAAAGCAGGCGCCGTTCCGCTGGTCTGCGGATAGTGACAAGATAGCCCTCCCCTTCCCTCTTATGCCTGGAACCCCCCCTCCCGGAAAATTTACACGGTGCTCTCTGTTTCTCTCTCCCTCTGAATATCTCCTTCACGCCCGCCGCTTCTGTCGAGCCCTAGGGCAACCTCGGCTCCCTCATCCCTCACTGAGATGCAACTGAAGTCCACCAACCTGGATTGTTTCCCTGGGCCCCACCCATCCTTTCTGATCATCCCTGAATCAACCTGTAGACGTCATGGGGCTAGGGATGCCAGCCTCCAGGAGCGGCCTGGGGATCCCCCGGAATTACAGTTCATCTCCTCCAGACTACAGAGATCAGCTCCCCTGGAGAAAAGGGATATTCTGTGGCACTGTCCCCCACCGAGGTGCCTGTCCTCCTCCGGCTCCATCCACAAACCTCCAGGAGTTTCCTAACTTCGATCTGGGAACCCCACCCCCTGATGCCCTGCTGGGGGGGACCTAGCAGCCATAGCTGGGACAGATTCTTTTTGCTTATTGCCATACTGGTAGTTGTTTCAGTAGAACTCTGCAGACACGACCTTATCTGCAAGACTGCCTCTCCTGGCATACATCCCCCCCCGAAGAGCATGATGCTCTTCTAATAACAACATGCTGGAGATCCCGGGACTGAAGAGTATACACCTGGCTTTGACCAGAAATAGAGCCTTTTTGGTGGTGGCTCCAACTTGGTGGCATGCACTCCCAACTGAGATCTGGGCCTTGTAGGGTTTGTTATAATTCTGCAGGGCCTGTAAGATGGATGAGGAGGAGGAACAGAAGCAGCAGTAGAAGAAGCAGAAGAAGAAGAGGAGGAGGAGGAGGAGGAGGAGATCGGATGTGTACCCCACCCTTCACTACCCGAAGGAGTCTTAGGAATCTCCTTTCCCTTCCCCTCCCCACAACAAACACCCTGAGAGGTAGGTGGGGCTGAGAGAGCTTTTTCGAGAGCTGCTCTTGAAAGAACAGCTCTGAGAGAGCCATGACTGGCCCAAGGTCACACCAGCAGCTGCATGTGGAAGAGTGAGGAAATCAAACCCAATTCTCCCAGATCTGAGTGCACACTCCTAACCACTACACCAAACTGACTCTCTGTTCCATCAAGCGCACGGATGAGGTCAGGAGAACTCCCATCTGTGCAGTTCCACCACCTTACCCCCTCCCTGTCTCTCCCTCAGGCAGCAGTATCGTAATTGCACGGGCCATCATGGAAATTGCATTGTGGGAATTGTTTTCACTGAACTGTTCTAATCTGATGTGTATGTTTCATTTATTATATGTTGTGACCCACTCTGAGCCCCACATTCGTGGGGGGGAGCGGGATACAAATTGGAATAAATAATAACACCATTTGTGTATCGCGGGAACCCACCGGTTGTGCATATCAGAAACAGGTGAGTCCCAACAATGCACTCAGTACTTAGGATGCCATAACATATCGATGAGACAATGCTGTTATGTCTGCGGACCACCACTAGGAACACACAATAGGCAGCCAGAGCTTGGCCCCGGAGAACAATAGGGGCCAAGGATCCTGAACCTCCAGGTAGGGACCAATAGGGACTTTGGCGGGAACTTTAAACCCTCCAATGGGACCTAGGGGTGTGGTTCAGGGATTGTATATAGTTGGCTGCCTCGGCCAGCAAGAGTGTGATGCTGTGTACCAATAAACTAGAGCTGTTCATCATTCTGTCGTTCTGCCTCTCCATACACAATATGGATTTCTGATACAGGTGCAGCTTCCATTCATGCTAAGCAGAACTCTCACTTTTCCCAGGGTTTTTTGCTTGCGTGACTGAAACTGTACCTGCATGGGAAATACACATTACCCAGTTCACTATGGATGCTAGCATCTAGGAGATACGAGCAAGATGGGTAGCTGTGTTTGTCTGTCTGTAGCAGTAGAAGGCTGAGGGACTTGGGAATGTTTAGTCTGGAGAAGAGGAGGCTTGGGGGGGGGCGGAACAGGAGGGCTCTCTTGAAGTCTCTGAAGGGCTGTCACTTAGAGGAGGGCAGGGAGCGGCTCCTGTTGAGAGCAGAGAAGCGGACTCGCAATCATGGGTTTCAGTTAAGGGCAGGAAGGTACCGGCTGGATCTCAGGAAAAACTTTTTGACAGTCAGATTTGTGCAACAGTGGAATCAGCTGCCTAGGGAGGTGGTGAGCTCCCCCTTCGTGCTTGTAGTCTTTTAGCAGCAGCTGGACCAACCCTTGTCAGGGATGCTCTAGGCTGATCCTGCATTGAGCAGGGGGTTGGACTAGATGGCCTGCACGGCCCCTTCCGACTCTGTGGTTCCATGACTCAATGAAAAGAGCAAGAGTCCAGTAGCACCTTACAGACTGACAACATTTATGGCAGGGTAGAAGCTTTCGTGAGTCACTGCTCACTTCTCCAGACAACCAATATCCAAAGAAGTGAGCAGTGACTCATGAAAGCTCCTACCCTGCCACAGGTTTTACTAACTTCCAGGTGGGGCCTGGAGATCTCCCAGTATTATAATTTAAATCTAGGCTACACAGATCAGTTCCCCTGGAGAAAACTGGCTTTTTGGAAGATCAACTCTATGGCATTGTGCCTTGCTGAGGTCCCTCCTTTCCAAACCCTGTCCCCCCCAGGGTCCACCCCGACCCCAATCTTCAGGTATTTCCTAACCCAGAGCTGACAACCCTCCAATCCACACATTACGGGATCGTGCATTTTGTGTTCCTGAATTGTGCGGCTGGCAGGCTCCTGCAATATAGAAATGGGATCGCCATGTACCATCTGCAAAGGCACCTGACCAGTATTTTCAGAAACTTGGGCAGGGCTGGGTGGGGTTTTTGCCCAGCAAGACTTCTGACTGGCCGCTGGCGATTTGGTTGGCTCTGCAGATTTTTAAAAAATGTCGCTGCTGCCACCACAGCATGAGAAGCTCGACTGTCTGACTGAGGGTAAGTTGCAGGCGCTCTGCCTCCTGTGGCAGCCATTTCGTGGTAGGCGTTTTCTGGCTGCGGCCACCACGCAGGCTCAGAAAAGGTTGAGGATCTCGAGGTTCAATGGTAGTTACTGGCTGATTCTGCATTGTTTTTTTTTCCCTCTGTTGTCTGACCAAACCCATGTTGGAACCAGTGTTCCCTCTAAGCTGAGTTAGTGTGAGCTAGCTCACAGTTTTTAGCCTCCAGCTCACACATTTTTGTCTTAGTTCAGGAAGGATGGCTCCAGAGTAAACTAATTTATGCAGTAGCCAAATCGCTCACTCACAACTCTAATGCCAGTCGCTCACGAAGTAGAATTTTTGCTCACAAGGCTCCACAGCTTAGAGGGAGCATTGGAACACAAAAGGTACAGCTCAAAACCGCATTCAGATATCCTGGGGCGACACCGTACTGACGGCAAACTCACCCCTGAATGGCCATAAATCTATGCAGAAGGTACCATAAAACCCGATGAACAAAGAAAGTGAAAGCAGCATGCAGTGTAGAGGGTACCATAAAATCGGATGCTCAAAGAAAGTGAAAGCAGCATGCAGTGCAGAGGGAAATTTCTGTTCCGGCGTAGGTTTGGTTCAACAGCAGAGGGAAAAGCCAATGCAGAATCGTCCACAGTAACAGGAAACGTATAGATATGAGAAAGGAATCAACACTATTTTCTTCTCTTATTTCCCTCTGCACTGAAATCCTGTTTTTGACTCAGCTGAACTCCATTTCCCCCCCTTCTAAACTATTCTCAGTCTTCCAGACAGTGCACCCAAACGGCTATTATTTTCTCAGGTGACTACTGAGCATCACCTCCGCGCTCCGCTTCTCAATATTTCTCTTCTGGCTCACAGAGTCGGTGCAAATGTTATGAAGATTAATCTGGGCTTGCTAGAACAAACAAGCGAGTATGCCGGACTTACACACACCTACAGCTATTAAGGGGGGGAGACGCTTCCTGGCATTGCTCGTGGAGCAGAGCAGAGCAGAACAATGGAATATCTTCTTGTCCCACCATTTGCCGATCCCTGAAGGTGGCGATTACCAAACCAAACCATCCAAGTCTCGTAACATCTCAGGTTAGAAATCATCCTACCGATAAAATCTGAGTACTAGGAAAGGTACAGTACACTGCCAGATATTTATTGACAGGTTCAAATCCCTGTGAACACATTGAGTTGATTCTTTACTATGGTACATTGAACCTGCTTTATATTGATGCAGTCCATTGGTCCATCTAGCCCAGGATGGTTTATTTTTATATAGTGGCTATCTGAGGTCCTCCTGGCAGACATCATTCCTAAGACAGCTAGATTTGAGTATAACAGTGAGATCAACAAGATTTCCAGAGACTGAGCTTTCAAGAGTCAAAGAGAGCCAATGTGGGGTAGTCGATAAGAGCAGCGGACTCTGATCTGAAGAACCAGGTTCGATTCCCCACTCCTCCTCCACATGAAGCCTGCTGGATGACCTTGGGCTAATTCCAGTTCTCTCAGGACTCTCTCAGCCCCACCTGCCTCACAAGGTATCTACTGGGGGTAGAGGAAGGGAAGGCGATTTTACACCACTTTGAGACACATGAGGCCTGCTGGGTGACCTTGGGCTAGTCACGGTTCTCTCAGAACTCTCTCAGCCCCACCTGCCTCACAAGGTGCCTGTTGTGGGGAGAGGAAGGGAAGGGGATTGTACACCACTTTGAGACTTCTAGGGTAGAGAAAAACAGGGTATAAAAACCCCCAACTGATCTTCTTCTGAAGAAACGTGCATCTGTAGAAAGCTTATACTGAGAATTAAACTTTGTTGGTCTTAAAGGTGTCACCAGACTCACACTTTGTTCTGTTGTTTCAGACCAACATGGCTCCCCACCTAAATCACTTCCTCCTCCTCCTCCTCCAGCTACCAAATCCCCCCAGGGGACGGGGATCCCCCCGCTAAATAGGTCCCCAATCCGCAGGTCCGGATTCGGCCGGCAGGGGGAACCCCACCCCCAAAATGGCCACATCAGGCCAACGTGCCCGCCGCAATGATGTTGCCCTGAAGTGACATCATCACGCCAAGCACGTCGCAGGGCGATTACCAAAGCATCGCCCGGTGACGTGCCGGCATGATGTAATCACTTCTGGGCAATGTCATTGCGCCGTGCGTGTGCTTTGCACACACGCGAGGGTCCCGGACGAGGAGAGGGACTCCCCTGCTTGTAAGCAGCTTGGCAACCCTACCTTTTCCCCCTCCTCCTCCTCCATAATTTCCTTTCCCACTGCTGCTGCTGCTGCTGCTTCTAAGCTTTCTTTGTCAGATACCAAATGGAAGTCTCAAGGGCTTATATCCTGAAAATCTTCTCAGACTCTAAGGGGCTACTGGACTAATCTAGCTGTTCTCCTGCAGACCAACACAACAAATATCTGAGACTTTCCTAAAACTGATACACAAGATCTTCCAACTTGAGATGCAACCTGGGAGTTCCTGCACGTGTTCTTAACACATAGCAGTGTCCTCTAAAGTACTTGAAGTATGCATACGACACATGCTCTGACTTTCATGTGATATAATCCATGTGCAAGGACTGTACCACCATGGAGAATCTGGTACGAATCAGCCCTTAGCGCTAGTCTGGGAGTTGGATCTAGCACAAAAATTTCTGCTTGCTCTAGAGTAGGGGTGGGCAATTGTTTTGGCTCGGGGGCCACTTTGTGGGAGCGGAGGTTAGCGGAGGGCCGCACCTTTTAAAATGATTGCATTCATTAGTTAACTCTGCATTTCAGAAAAGGTATAAATCAGGGGTGGCCAACCTTGCTTAACGTAAGAGCCACATAGAATAAACGTCAGATGTCTGAGAGCCGCAAGACAGGAACAAATATCACACACACGTTTTTATTTTTAAAAATATGCAAATTTGCTTTTTATTAACGTTAAATGGAACTGCCAAAAATAAAAACAAACGAGGAAAACTGGTTATTGATAATGATATTACTTGTTTGCTAATGATATTGAGAGAGAGAGAGAAAAAGAGAGAGATGGAAAGAAAGAATTAAAGAAGTGGAAAGAAAGAGAGAGAGAGAGAGAAACTAGGAAAGCAAATAGATGGGAGGGAGGAGGGAAGGAAGGAAGGAAAAGCATGCCTCTCCTTTGCTTCCCCAGCCGCCCTGCCAGGAGCCGCACGATATGTGTGAAAGAGCCGCATGTGGCTCCCGAGCCACAGGTTGGCCACCCCTGGTATAAATTGTATCATAAAAATCAATAAATATAAATTAAATAATATAGTGGTAGTTTTATTCAATTTATTTATTGTGCTAATTTCATATCATCTATAGCTGCAAGCACATTTAATTTTAGAATCAGTTTAATGAGACAAATGTACCCTATCACACTTTTTTACAATTTTTTTGAAATCAGGAGTGAGATTGCTTGTTGAGAAACCACGAGGCCGACTGTCTTGCCGGGCCGCAAAAAACTCTGTGGTGGGCCGCATGTGGCCCGTGGGCCGCAATTTGCCCACCCCTGATCTAGAGGGATGCTAGAAAAAGACTGCAGTAGCCACTTGTGCTAGGTCATATTTATTGTATACATGGACCTAAATCTGACACTGAAAACCACGACACTCAAAAACCGATGGGAGAACATTTTCCATTGGTGATCTAAAAGTGGCAGTTCTCAAACAGAGCAGCTCCAAGAGGAGATTACAACATGAGCTGAACTTGAGTTCATTCACAAATGTAGAACAATGGACCCCTTCCAGGACTGAATAGGGACATAGGATTCCTATCTTTCTACAGATGATAATTTTCTACCCCGAAGCTTTTCTTCTCTGCTCTAATCTAGTGGGTTACAATGTCCATTCTACCTCTGCATCCTGAGTTCCTTTTGACTGGGATATAAGGACAGAAATCTCCATTCCAACTTGTATCTGACAAAGGGAAATTTGATTCTTGAAAACTTATACCCCCTACAAAATGTTGTTCTCTAAGCAGCTACTGGATTCGGATCTAGCTGTTCTACTGTCCTCTGAACATGGCTACACCCTCTGAAACTATCTTTCTGGGCACTATCATTTAGGGATGCCAGCCTCCAGGTGGGACCTGGGGATCCCCTGGAATTTCAACTTATCTCCAGCCTACAGAGATCAGTTCCCCTGGAGAAAATGACTGCTTTGGAGGGTGGACTCTGTGGCATTGTACCCCACTGATGTCCCTGTCCTCCCCAGGCTCCTTCCCCAAATCTCCAGGAGTTTCCCAAGCTGGATCTGTCAACCCTAACACCCCCATGGTAAACCTAATATATAGCAAGGCAAACATAACTGCTCTAAGCCTGTTTTGCACACCTCTGGATCCAAGGATGGGTATGCACAAATACATCTGTGTTGCCGCCTGAAACCATTTAAACTTGGAAGTTAAGATAACTAAGGCAAACTAACCCATTTCCACCTAGAAAAAGGGTTGCCACCCTCCAGGTGTTGGCTAGAGATCTCCTGGGATTACAAGTGCTCTCCGGAGTCCTGTTCAGCTGGAAGAAATGGCCACTTCGGAAGGTGAGCTCTATGGCATTATACCCCACTGAAGTCAGCCCTGGATTAACCATTAAGCAAAATAAGCACATGCTTAGGACACCAAGGAAAAGAGGGGGCACAACAGAGTTTCCCCCCTAGCTATCATGCCCTTAACTCTTTCACGGACACATTCAACGTTAGTTGATTTTTTTGTAATTGTTCCTTATCTGCCATGTTCAACTTTAGTTTGCATTGTTTAAAAATGTTTTCCTATTTCAGCTTGAGCACTTATTCTTTTTTAAAACTTTGTTGAGTTTATTACAACACATGCACAAGGCAAGAACACCTCACTACCGTACAGCCTTGCAATAAGTAAGATATTAAACATATAAGATGCATTAGAACGTCCTACAAAAATACTTCTCCATGATGTCGCACTAGAGAAGTGGATCATAACACCGAATTTAAGTCAGCCAACTACCAAACATAGCATACAATTTTTTAAATGTCAGATACTAAGCAAGTTCATAGAAACCAATTTTTTTAGGAACCACATTGCGAGAAGCCAGACAACCAAATACAGGAAACCACCTTTCTACACATCTGGAGTATATATCCCTATTCATATTAATTTGAGTTATTTGATCAGTGATTTCCCCCCATTATATAGAGATTCCATATCTTGTAATGCCCAGAGTTCATTTCATAGCAGGAACTCCTTTGCATATATGTAGCCCAATGTAGCCAATCCTCCAAGAGCTTACAGAGCTCTTCTTACAGGGGCTACTGTAAACTCTTGGAGGACTGGCTACATCAGGGGTGTGTGGCCTAATATGCAGAGGAGCTCCTGCTACAAAATGAGCCCTGGTAATGCCACATATTTGTGGAAGGCCCTGACTTGTCTCTCCATTTGGCAGCTACAGCTGTTTCTGCTGCAATCAATAATGTGGCTATTAATTCTTCAGTAGATTTTGGTATATCCAGGGCTTTGTTTGTAGAAAAAGCCCAGCAGGAACTCATTAGCATAACAGGCCACACCCAACTGCAGACACTCATTGGCATATTAGGCCACACCACTGACAGCACAGCTTATTAGCATATCAGGCCACACCCCCATGTTACCAGAAGAGTGGTCATCCAGCCACACCCACCTTTTGCTTCTTATTCTGTTTACCTTGTTTTTTGTCAAAACCCAGGGCTTTTTTTTGTAGCAGGAATTAATTTGCATGTTAGCCAATCCTAACGAGTTTCTGCTGTTAGGTGTGGCCTATTATGCTAATGCCTGCTGGGTGTGGCCAACTCAGGAGCCAGCCGCAACTCCATTCCTGTGCGTTCCTGCCCCAAAATAGCCTTGGGTATATCTAGATCTGACTAGTAGTTTCAAAATAAGAGCTTTGGTTCCATAGGTATATTAAAGCCAGTCATAATAGAAATCTGGTTTAAAACCTGTTCCCAAAATGCCACAATAACCTTAAACATATCAAGTCGTAGGTAGTGGTCTCACGGCAAGCTTACCACAATTTGTTCTCGCTGCATATTTGGTCAGGGGTATTTTTTTGCGGGTTGGGATGATCACACATCCCTCCCTGAACCGCTTGCATCGCGCAATGAGGCTCCAGGCACCGCCCTGATAGCCATACCGCCCAAGTGGTGGTGCAGCACAAGTTGAAAGAAAAAAAATCTTTGTGCATGTGCAGAGGCACATGGCGAAATGACTGCCCCCACTTGGACACACTGTACTCCGTTGTTTTTGCAGTGTTCCGCCCCCTCAAAACAGCGAACAAAATGAGCCACCGACGCACAACTGAGCGCTGGAGTCTATATATGTGCGTTTGAACATTCTTGCATTGAATGTATTCAGCGCAGGATTGCTCATGAGCAAAACAGTGAAAGCGGGGGGGGGGGGGAATTCAGCGCAAGAAGGCCTAATTAGATGACCTAATCACATTCATAGCGAGAGATGACTTCCCAGATTGGCGAAAGTGTGGATTCGCAGTGCAAATATTTGGAAAGTACTTGATTTTCCCAGTGTCGGAAAAATCGCTAGGAAACCGGGAGGACTTGCAGGGGCAAGTCCGCTTCAATACGGGACACAGATGTGGCCGTCCGATCAGCCCTTTTAAATGTGACATGGAACAGTGGTGAAACCCGATCAAAATGACCATGTCACCACAGCCTAAATGTCTTGTCAGTTAAGCAAGGGAAGGGCCGAGGGACACCATTCTCGGGCTGAGCCTAGGACATCAATTGGCCTTAATCTGGCCCTAAATCCTTCCCCTCTTCAAACCCCACCCTCCTCAGGCTCCACGCCTAAAACCTCCAGGGATTTCCCAGCTCGGAACTTGCAACCCTGCACAGGAGACAAAAAGGAGGCCGACACAAGAGGAAAAAAAGACAGGAGAGGGCAGGGAAGATCAGAGGGCTCCGGCTCCTACCCAGAAGCAAAACAGCCTCTCCAGATCTCTCCCTCAGGCCCCAGGTTTCAATTTGCACCGCGCTTCCAAAAATAATTCAGCCGAGCGGTGGCTGCGCATAACTTCCACATCCTGCGAGGGCTCCGCTAGGCCCCAGCTAACCTCTGAAGGATTGGTGCCAAGAGAAAGTGATAATTAAAAGACAGTGTGGGAAAGCAGTGGGCATCTGGTTGCAATGTGAACCGAGCGAAGAAAGGGAAAAGAACAAAAGAGGCACCAGAATGTGGGTGTGTGTGCGTGGGGGGAGTGTGGCGTGGCAAAAGGGGATTTGCAAATGATGGCGATAATGTTGATCACCGCCCCCCTCCCTGCCACCTCGCTGGCAAAGCTCAAACTTGAGAAGAATGCTCTCATCCATAATTAATCTGAACGGGTTTCCTCTAATGCGGCTTTTCAATATTAATTAGCACAGGCTCCTTCTTTTTTAATTTTAAAAAGGGAAACATCCTTTGAAGGAACCCTTTCAACGAAGCACCCAACTGCTGCGATCTCAGGCCTGGCCCCTCACAATAATATGCAGATGCCTTATTGGCAGGCGGGTTTTGCTTACTAATATTTTTTTATATACAGCCCTGAGACTTGTATACTCAGAGAAGGAGCAGAGGCCCAACAGTGGCTATTAGATAGGAACGCTCAGTCTGGGGCAGATAATGCTCTGTATTCTTGGTGCTTGGGGGGGGGGGGGACGACAACATTGGGAGGGCTTCTAGTGTCCTCGCCCCACTGGTGGACCTCCTGACGGCACCTGGTTTTTTTGGCCACTGTGTGACAGAGTGTTGGACTGGATGGGCCATTGGCCTGATCCAACATTGGCTTCTCTTATGCTCAGTCTATACATTTAAATTATAAATCAATCAACCAATCTCTCTCTCTCTCTCTCTCTCTGGTGGATTTCTTACAGACACAAGCTGAGTGTCAGAGCTCTTGTTCTGAGTGATAAGAACAAAAATGTTGGCTTTTGAAGGTGTGAGCCCACCAGGGCAAGCCAGACTGGTCAAGAGTTCATCTGTATTTAGGGTTGCCAGGTCCCCCGGGCCACTGGTGGTGGGTAGGGTTGCCAGATCCAGGTTGGGTAACTCCTGGAGATTTGGGGGTGGAGCCTGGGGAGGACAGGAACCTCAGTGGGGTACACGCCATGGCACTGAGTCCACCCTCCAAAGCATACATTTTCTCCTGGGGAACTGATCTCCATAGTCTGGAGATGAGCTGTCATTCCAGGGGATCCACAGGTCCCACCTGGAAGGTGGTATCCCTATCTCCAGGTGAACTTATTTCTGTGGTCTGGAGATCAATTGCAATAGCAGGAGTTCTCCAGACCCCACCGGGAGGTTGGCAACCCTACCAATTGACTCAAAAACAGATTCCACAATAGAGCAGCTGTGGGATAAATAGCAGAGGAACTGGTGGGCCCCTGTGTGAGACAGGATGCTGAACTAGATGGACCACTGAGCTGATCCAACAGGGCTATTCTGATGTTCTTATGAAGGCCTTGGTATCTCTGCCCTGTTGTTGGCCCTCCAGAGGAACTCTTTGCCAACTGTGTGAGACAGGATGCTGGACTAGATGGGCCATTTCCAGACATCTTCGGAAATAGAACGGAAGCTTCTGCACATCCCCAGCTGGTAGATTAACCCTGCTGATAGATTATCATTCGGCTCTGCGGCCAATGCGGTTGGATCCCCCAAAATCTTGTTTGTTACAGATTGCCTTGTTTCCTAATCTTCCGAAATGCCCCGGGAAGGATTGCGGGCTCCTGAGTGAAAACGGCACATTTTGTTCCAGGCCTCCCGTCCCTGCCTGGGCAGAAGTCCAGCGGAGCTCACTCTTATCATTTCTCTTTCTCGCCTCTTTCCACTCCTTTGAATCAAACAGTTTTTGCTTTCTCGAGCACTTTGCCCACCGCGTGCCAGGAAGTTTCCAACCGAGGGACTTTTATCTCCACATGGGCTGATTGATCTGTCCCAGTGTCATTCCACAGCGGTCCCTGGCAGTCCAAATCCGCCAACCTGCCCAAGTTAGCCAGGAAAGGCATTCTCCTCTGATAATAACCTCCCTCCACATTCCATTGGCAAACCTCTCCTCTCCCTCCTTTCCGCTTCAAATCTTTCTACTCTTTATGTTAAAACGAGTCTTCGTATTTGTCAATTGATGCCAATCAATAGGGGTTTCAAGATTATTAGTTGTTGTATAATTTGATACACCGAATCACAGAGTTGGAAGGGGACACACAGGCCATCTAGTCCAACCCCCTGCTCAAAGCAGGGTCAGCCTAGAACAGGGGTGTCCAGACTTGCTCAGTGTAAGACACAGGCGTAAACTACAGAGGGGCACCCACCCACCCCCACGCCTCCCTTGCTAGGCCCACCCACTGCAAGAGCCGCCCACCCGCCTGCCTGGCTGGCCGCCTGGCCGGCTCCCCTCCCCTGAACCCACTCCCTCCCTTCCTCCCGGATGTGACATCATCATGCTGAGCAGTCCCCGGATGGCCCCGGAAGGGGAGGGAGGGAGGGAGCAAATGTTCAGGGAAGCCGACTGGCTGGGCCGGGAGGGGAGGCTCTTGCGGCAGTGGCAGTGGGGACATTGTCCCAGCGCATGTGCATGCTTTGTGCGCGCACACGCACAAGAGCCCCCCCCCCGGAAGTCAAAAACTCTACACCCCTGGTGTAAGAGCCACACAGAATAAACATCAGATGTCTGAGAGTCGCAAGACATGAACAAACATTACACATGTGTTTTTATTTTAAAATATGAAGATTTGCTTTTTATTAACATGAAGTCAGACTGCCAAAAATAAAAACAGAAGGGGTGAAAACAGATATTGTTAATTATATTTATTTGTCTAATGATATTTGTTTGTTTGCTAATGATATTTATTTGTCTAAGAGAGAGATGGATTTCCCACGAGGCGCTGCTCCGGTGTCGTTCTTCCCTTTCTCCCGATTGCATGCTTGAATTTCCCACTATTTGCCCCGCGACGCATTTTGATCCGCGGCTTTGTCCGAATTCCCCCGCGGCTTCAGTGATTCTCAAAAAACAGGTCAAAATGCGGTGCGGGGCAAATAGTGGGAAACTGACGCACACAACCAGGGCAAAGGGAAGGACGCCGCCGGAGCAGTGCCTTGTGGGAAATCGGTAAGAGAGAAATAGAGAGAGAGGTGGAAAGAAGGAATGAAAGAGGTGGAAAGAAAGAGAGAAAGAAAGAACCAAGAAAGCAAATAGATGGGAGGGAGGGGAGGAAGGGTGAAAAAGTATGTCTCCCCTTTGCTTCTCCAACTGCCCTGCTGGGAGCTGCACAATATGTGTGAAAGAACGGCATGTGGCTCCCAAGCTGTAGTTTGGCCACCCCTGGCCTAGAGCATCCCTGACAAGTGTTTGTCCAGCCGCTGCTTAAAGGCTGGCAGGGAGGGAGAGCTCACCACCTCCCCAGGCAGCTGATTCTACTGTTGCACAACTCTGACTGTCAAAAAGTTTTTCCTAAGATCCAGCCGCTACCTTCCCGCCCTTAGTTTAAATCCATTATTGCAAGTCCTCTCCTCTGCCACCAACAGGAACACCTCCCTGCTTTCTTTTCTAAGTGACAGTCTTTCACTGGGGTTGCCAGGTCCTCCCCCCATCCGGGCGACAGGCAGTAGATAGGGATGCCAGATTTGGCATCTAGCATTCGCTTCGCTGTTTTCCCAAACCCACACTGGAACAGAAATTCCCCTCTACACTGCAGGCCACCTTCACTTTCTTTGATTGTCGGATTTTACGGTAGCCTCCACACTGCATGCCGGTTTCACTTCCTTCGATCTCTCGGTTTTATGGTACCATCTGCATAGTTTTAATGGCCATTTTATGGCTGTTCAGGATGACTCTGCAGTCAGCATGGGCGTTGGCCTGGGGCAATTGAATGCGGTTTTGAGCCTCATCTTTTTTCTATTCCAGTCTGGGTTTGGTAAAACAACGGAGTAAATGCTAGATGCAGAATGGGCCAAGGTCTGGAAACTCCTGGAGATTTGGAAACAGACCCTGGGGAAGGACGGAGCCTGGGGAAAGATGGGGTACAATGCTATGGAGTCCACCCTCCAAAGCATCCATTTTCTCCAGGGGAGCTGATCTCTGTCAGCTGGGGATCAGTAGTAAAAGCGGGAGATCCCCAGGCCCAACCTGGAGGCTGGCAAACCTACCCTCAGCCTTTCCTCGTGAGGCTGGGTCCTCCCATATTACAAATAAACCAACTGCACAGAAAGAATAGCTCAAGGCATCCATTTCCGCAACAGTTTCCACAGCAGTCCTTGCAGCAGAAAAGCTTCACTCGTCACGATTGCCCGAAAATGAAACAAATGGCTGGAGGTTCTGAGCCTCACAGGAAGAGGCAGCAAACCTTTTTCCTTTCGATACCACGCCCAGATCTGAAAACCTCTCCTTCTTTGGGAGGTTTTCAAACAGAGGCTAGATGGCCATGTGAATGCAATGCTGATTCTGTGCACTTAGGCAGACCATGAGAGGGGAGGGCAGGAAGGGTTGCCTCAAAGCAGTTCACAATTGCCTTTCCCTTCCTCTCCCCACAACAGGTACCTTGTGAGGCAGGTGCGGCTGAGAGTGTTCTGAGAGAGAGCTGTGACTGGCCCCAGGTCACCCAGCAGGCTTCATGGGGAGGAGGAGCGGGGATTCAGTCCTGGTTCACCAGATTAGACCCGCCATTGTTAACCACTACCCAAGCTGGCTCTCCATGATTCCACACTCCACAACAGGCGTCTGATGAGGCAGGTGGGGCTGAGAGAGTTCTGAGAGAACCGTGACTGGCCCAAGGTCACCCAGCAGGCGTCATGGGGAGGAGTGGGGAATCAAACCAAGTTCTCCCAGAATAGAGTCCTCCTCTTAACCACTACTCCAAATTGGCACGCATCCCTCTTCTCCATCGCCATGTTACGATCACGTGTATCGGGAACCAGTCAGCTGGCTCAATCCTCTGGATCAGAGTCCACTGCTCTCAGCCACTACACCACAAGGTACCCGTCTGTCCACTGTGGGAGGCAGGATGCTGGACTAGATAGACCGCTGGTCTGCTCCAGTATGGCCCTCCTTACGTTCTCACCCATTTTGTCCTCACAGCCACCCTGTGGGGTAGATGAGGCCGAGGATGAGCTATTAGTCTAAGGTCACCTATCAAAAATCATGGCAAGATGGAGATCAGAACATGGAACTCCTGGGTCCTAATTAGGGTTGCCAAGTCTGTATTACTCACCGGCGGGGGGGAGTCCTCCGTCAGCCGGGAGCTTCCCCTGTGCGCGCGCACACCTGGTGATGTCACCAGAAGTGACGTCAGCATGTTTGGGGCGTTGCCAGGGTGACGCTCTGGCAATCGCCCCAAAACTCTATGGTATCATAGAGTTTGGGGGCGATTGCCAGAGCGTCGCCCTGGCAAGGCCCCCAACGTGATGACATCACTTCCGGGGGACGTCATTACATTGGAGAAGTCGTCCTGGCTGGACGACTTCGAGGGTGGGGTTCCCCCCGCCAGCCGAATGCTGGCTGGTGGATCGGGAACCCCTGTAGCGGGGGATCCCCCACCCCCTGGGCTGATTTGGCAGCGCTAGTCCTAATCCAACACGAATTTCTGCACCAAATTGCCTCTCTGAAGACAAAAGAGGGATATGAAAGAAGAATGGGGACCGAGGCAGTTGTGGCATTACACAGAACTCATGCAAGCCTATTTCTTTAGAAACCTGGCCAAAGAGCCAGTTTGGTGTAGTGGTTAGGAGCACAGACTCTAATCTGGGAGAACTGGGTTTCATTCCCCACTCTTCCACTTGCAGCTGCTGGTGTGACCTTGGGTCAGTCACAAGTTCTCTCAGAGCTGTTCTTGAAAGAGCAGTCCTCGAGAGAGCTCTCTCAGCCCCACCTACCTCATAGGGGGTCTGTTGTGGGGAGGGGGAGGGGGAGGGAAGGAAATTGTAAGCTACTCTGAGACTCCAAGTAAAGGGCGGGGTATTTCCACCACCACCCTCACCTCCTCCTCCTCCTCTTCTTCAAGAAGGATTGTTTCTCGGGACAATGCTAATAAATAACTCTGGGGGGGGGGGGGGAAGCCTGCCTCAACAGAGTTTGTTGAAAATAGGCAACAAGAAGGGATTGGGGGGGGAGAAACAGCGAGCATGTCAGCTGTGAGATGAAACAGTTTGGAAACGGCCGCCTCGAGAAAAAACTTGTAAAGACAAGCAGGGGAGAGAGAAGGACATGGGGGAAAAAAAATAGCAACAACACCCGGCCATCTGAAGAGGAAGATTGCTGGAGATTCGAGGACTTGGCTGATTCATTTTCACTTTTCCGAAAAGAGAGAGCTTGACACCCTCCCCCCGCCCGGGGCGATCTCTTCCACACACTCCCAGTCAGCTGCAAATTGGCTATTTTGTTTTTTCTTATCTCATTATTTAAAATTATCTAATAGGCCAGTGTTTTGTTTTGTTTTTAAGGTGATTTAAAAGTCCTCTTTCTTTAAAAGCTCCCTACTCCATTGGTGGTGGGAAGCTCTGTCGATTCGCAGCCGACTTATGACGACCCTGTAGAGTTTTCAAGGCAAGAGACGTTCAGAGGTGGCTTGCTGTCGTCTTCCTCTGCGTCACAACTCTGGGATTCCTCGGAGGTCTCCAAGATCTGATGAGACTGGGCTATCCAGGGCTATCCAGGCCAGGGCTCCTAGATAGCCCAAGCAAGCCCGATCTCATCAGATCTCAGAAGCTAATCAGGGCCAGCCCTGGCTAGTGTTTGGATGGGAGACCTCCAAGGTATACCAGGGCTGGGACACCGAGGCAGGCAATGGCAAGCCACCTCTCTGGAAGGCCCAAACCCCACTAGGGGTTGCCAGAAGTCAACCACGGCTTCCAGGAGCGCGCGCGCGCACACACACACACACACACAAACACAAACACACCAAATAATACCAAGGAAAACAGGCACCCGGTATTCTTTCCCTTTTAAAGCTATATATAAAAGTGAACCTCCTTGTGACAGTATCATTTACTTAGGATAGGCAACCTGCCAATACAATAAATACTTCATTACTGTTACACGTGATTTCTTATAGGTATGTCATTGGCCATTAATCATACAAACATTAGAAGAGCCCTGCTGGATCAGACTACTGGTCTATCTAGTCCAGCATCCCGTTTCGCTCCACCTTCCCAGCCAACGTCAAGTCGTCTGCCGCCCTTTCGGCACTCTCCTTTTAATCCATGTTCATCGCAATGTCCTCCAAGCAATTCTGCAGTAAAACTGAGTTCATTTATTTTCGGCCCCCCCCCCCCCCGCCCCGCCCCATTCTGCATTACATTCCCTCCCTTCAGTGGTCAGCCCGGTTTCCGCCTGCTGTTGCCCTGGGTTACTTGGATGCCGTTTTCCCGCGGACTTAAATTGCCTCGACCCGAACACTGAGAAAATCCAGAGTGGCAGGCAAATGCAGGAAGGACCTGTATTAAACTTCAGATCGTTCACTCTCAGCCACTTAACCCCAGCTTCAAGACACTGGCCCAGGTTCCATGTGACGCCCGCCAGGAGGGATCATTATCCCTTGATGTACTTTCACTTTCCTGACCATATCATTTCATCTCGTTGATTGCGCAAAACAAGATCCGCAGCCATGGTTTCATCCCTCATGGCCCCCATCTAGGGTTGCCAGCCTCCAGGTGGGGCCTGGGGATCTCCCCCTTTTACAACTGATCTCCAGCTGATGGAGATCAGCTCCCCTGGAGAAAATGGCTGCTTTGGAGGGTGGACTCTATGGCACTGTACCATGCGGAGGCCCCTCCCCTTCCCCTCCCAAACCCCACCCTCTCTTGGCTCCGCCCCCAAAGTCTCCAGGTATTTCCCCACCCAGGCTTGGCAACCCTACCCCCATCCCATTGGCTTTGCAGTGGCCCAGCTTGTTCGAGGAGCATTGTAGTCTGAGACTGTAGAGAACCACTGCCAGTCCAAATACAATAACTGAATCATAGAGCTGGTTGGGGCCATACAGGCCATCGAGTCCCACCCCCAACTCAAGGCCGGATCGGCCTGACAAGTGTCTGTCCAGCCACTGCTGAAAGTCTGCCAGTACTGAGAGGGAGCTCACCACCTTCCGAGGCAGCCGATTCTACTGTTGCACAACTCTGTCAAAAAGTTTTTCATAAGATCCGGCCGATACCTCCCCACCCTTAATTTAAACCCATTCTTGCGAGCCCTGTCCTCCGCTGCCAACAGGAACAGCTCCCTGCCCTCCTCTAAGTGACAGCCCTTCAAAGACTTCAAGACAGCAATTATGTCCTCCCTCAACCTCCTCTTCTCCAGACGGAACATTCCCAAGTCCTTCAGCTTTCCTCCTAGGGCTTCTTGGTCTCCAGGCCCCCGATCGTCCTCATCGCTCTCCTCTGCACCTGTCCCACCCTATCCACATCCTTTTTGAAACGAGGCCTCCAGAACTGCACACAAAGCTCCAGGTGCGGCCTGACCAATGCAGTGCACAGCAGAACTATCACATCTTGCAATTTAGACAATGCTGACCCTGATTAGAACTATGGTCTGACTCAGTCCTTGGTTCTTGTCAAGGGGAAGATGAAATGGCTCAGTAGTAAAGCATCTTCATTGAGCAGAGGGTTGGACTAGATAGCATCCTCAGAGATGGAGTACTCTCTGTGTCAATGTGGGAAGAAAAATGGTAGGAAAGAAGAGAGTTTAAAAATAAATAGGGCATGGTTTCCAGGCCTGAAAAACACAAAATGCTCAACATCTTACAACAGTACTGCAGATAATTTCAATAGCCAATCTATATGCAAAAGAACCTCCTCAGGAAAGCTCCTCTATTAGCATGTCACAGTCTGGAAAACTCCTACAAGATAATGACTCAGCCCTACCCCACCTTCTTGAGCAGATATAAATTACCTGCCTACCATTTTTTTTCTCACACTGACACAGAGAATACTTCATCTTTCTGTGTTCTACCTCTGAGGATGTCGGTCACAGCAGCTGGCGAAACATCAGGTACTACAATGCCAAGCCAAAAACCACAGAAAACAACTGTGAGCTGAATATCCCGCAAAGATATACAAAAGAAGACTTCAATACAGTGAACAATATATCTAATCTGAGATAACTCTATGCATAATCCATCATGGGAGAATACAGAAGTCAACAAAATCCATAAAGAGAAAATACAGACTCCACAAGTATAAATATACAAAATAAATATCCAACACTTTTCCTAGACAGTATTAGTGTTTCAGACTTCTGGTCCTTCACTGTGGAAGTATAAAATGCAGAAATGCTTTTAACAATATTTATAAATTGTTCCAGACGTGTTCTATTAAATTCATTATATAATATTATACACTCTGTTACATAGAATCTCATTCAATCCTACCAACTATAGGAAGTCTCATTCCATTTCCTGATAGGATAATATTATTCAGTTTCTCTGTAAGAGAGAATTCCTCCTTAGAATTTTATTATAAGCAACAGCACAATATAAAGTGTGGACCACAAAACCAAAAACATCAAACCATAAATATATACTCACTACATATTGGGCACGGTCTCATGAACTTAAGTCAGCGCCTCTAAAGGCTGCTTCTGTGTACCAGGACCAACAGATGCCTCAAAGCTTCTAGCATACAGGTTTCTACTTAATGTATCTACATTGAATGCAGCTGGTTGTGTCCTGCTGGCATTTAAAATTACAGAGGCCCCTTTGCATATGCCCCTCAGTAACCAAGGTTGCCATCTCCAGGTAGGGAGTTTCTGGAGATATAAAACTTAATAAGCCTATTACATAGTATCTAGATTAGTCCCTAATAGCCAGACAACTAAGTTACTATAATACTGAAAGATGCCAACTCCTGGACACAAAATTCCTGGAGATATTATGGATAAAGTCTATTTGGCTGCACATCCCTACCAAAATTTCAAAAATTACAAATATTGAAAGTTGCCAACTTTAGGTTATCAAATTACTGGAAACTAGTTGAAAAAAAAATTTTAATCACAAAAAACACGATAAGTCCAATTCAGAATTTAATCCTTTCGGTTGAAGAATCCCAATGGAATAGACTGAATATGCCTCTCATCGTAGAAGTGCTTTCTGTATATCCATTCTGCCATTATCCTCTATAGTTTCCAGTACAGTGTATTTGAAATCATCATATTTATGTTTTACTTCAATAAAATGTTGGACTAAAAACGTGTCTCCTTTCTTCAATTCAAACCTAGATCTATGTTCCGAAATTCTAAAGCATATTGGCCGGGTTGTAATACCTGTGTAAACTAAGGAGCATCTACAAATTAAAGCATATATTAATTTTTTTGATGCACAGGGGCTTTGGTGGTGCAGTGCCTCCTCATAATTGTATAAAGGGAATTCTACCTTGTTGGTTTGCCAAGTCAAGTCATGGTTTATGAGGATCTGGTGAAAAGGGATATTGGAAAAATGGAACATACATCCTCAAGAACCATTTGCTTCTCCAGCTGCCGGGAGCTGCACAATATGTGTGAAAGAGCCGCATGTAACTCCTGAGCTACAGTTTGCCCAACCCCTCCCCGGTCTCGACAGTTTACCATAAGGGTTCCCAATCTTTTTGAGCCTGGGCACACTTTTGGAATTCTGGCACAGCACGCTGTGGGCAGCTACAAAACGGCTGCTATAAAATGGCTTCCTGAGGAGGTGGAGCCAGCCACAAAATGGCTGCCACAACTTACCTTCAGACACATAGAGAAGATCCTTGTGCTCTGGTGGCAGCTGCTGCCAAAGGAACCTTTGTTTAAAAAAAAATTGTATGGCCGATCAAATCTCCAGTAGCCAATCAGAAGCCTTGCTGGACAAAACTCCTGTTTGGCCCCGCCCACTTTCGAAGAACATTTGGGGGGCAGGCATCATGGTCCCCATAAGCACTATGTAGGGGACACCCGGCTTACCATTTCAAGGGCAAGAACAAGAAAAGAATGGGAAACATCAAGCTGTTAGCATGGAAACAGTGTCCATAGGGCAGAAGCTACACTCTTCAACAGCCAAGCCAACCGAGCTGCAAGGTTACCCTGGGCATTTGATTTGGAAGAACCGAAACAAACACGGCTTTGAAGAGCTGCCAAAGCCTTGAGTCCACACAGACCGCTAAATGTAATAGAAACAAACAATGGATGTTGTCTAATGAGGTTAATTAAGCTTTTTATTCAAGGATTACAAAGTTCAAATACACCGGCGGTGCCAGTTCGAAAGGCACACAGAACCACGTGGGGAAAGTCTTTAGATTTTGTTTCTCCAGCCACCGTGGGGGCAAAATGGAAACACTGAAATCAGATCTCAGTCCACCGACCAGCAATCAAGATCATTACATGGCATGTAATAAAGAAGAAGAGGAGGAGGAGGAGGAGATTGGATTTATATCCCGTCCTTCACTACCCAAGGGAGTCTCAGAGCGGCTTACAAACTCCTTTCCCTTCCCCTCCCCACAACACACACCCTGTGAGGTAGGTGGGGCTGAGAGAGCTCTGACAGAAACTGCTCTTTTTCAAGAACAGCTGAGCCAGAGCTATGGCTTGCCCAAGGTCATCCAGCAGGTGCGAGTGGAGGAGTGGGGAATCAAACCCGGTTCTCCCAGATTAGAGTCCACGCACTTAACCACTACACCAAACATGAACAACGTTTAGATTAACAATACCTACGTAAAATTTCAATGGATGGCCCTCGGTTCCTGAGAGAGGCAATTCGTCTCTGGGGATTCATTCCGTTGCTCTAACACGACAGAGACTGGAGTTTAAACACTTACGAGTTTTAAACGAGCAAAGATGGTAATGGGAGGGAATGTGCCTTTTAATGTGAAAAAGTTTCCAATAAAAGAAAGAAGCATTAGTACCTGTAGTTTTTTTTAAATTGTTCTACTTTCAGGGAGCTTGTCAGCCATCGATATATGTTAATGAAAGGAAGGGGAACTGTTTTGGGGGAACATCTTGCTATCTTCATGCCACCACAATGGTGTTTTTCTCTCTCCTTCCTGTTTGAAGAAGAGGAGGAGACTGGACTTAGACCCCACCCTTCACTACCCAAAGGAGTCTCTGAGCAGCTTACAATCTCCTTCCCCTTCCCCTCTCCACAACAGACACCCTGTGAGATAGGTGGGGCTGAGAGAGCTCTTTTGAGAACTGCTCCTGAGAGAACAGCTCTGAGAGAACTTGTGACTGACCCAAGGTCACACCAGCAGCTGCATGTGGAGGAGTGGGGAATCAGACTTGGTTTTCCCAGACTAGAGTCCACATCCTTAACCATTACACCAAACGGGCTTTGCAGGTATAAGGGCTGCCCTTCCATGACAAGAGGAGTGAGTCCGTAGGTAGCAGAGCCTCTTCCTGACATGTATAAGGTCCCAGATTCAATCCCCAGCATCTCCAGTTAAAAGGACCTAACAGTAGCAGAAATGAGACCCTGCTGCCGGTTAGAGTAGACAATACTGACATTTATGGACTAAGGGTCTGACTCAGCACACAGCAGCTTTACGTGTTCAGGCAATGCCAGATGAAGATTGAATGGAAGAAGAGATGAATGGATCATCCCCGGCCCCAAAGGTCCCCCCCCACCGGCGGTCCTGGTAAACCATATTTATTTTAAACATTATTCATGCCACCTTTCCACCCGATCAACATCCCCAAGGTGCAAGTATTCAGAGATTTGAACAATTAAAAATGACCTTTGAAATGATAAAATCTTTCAGTAAAAACACATAAACAAACAAGACCAGGGAAGAGGAGGAGGAGGAGGAGATTGGATATATATCCCGCCCTTCACTACCCAAAGGAGTGCGGGGGGGGGCACAGTGGGAGGGCTTCTGGAGTTCTGGCTGCCCTGCTGGTGGACCTCCTGATGCCCCCCGGGTTTTTGCCACTGTGTGACACAGAGTGTTGGACTGGATGGGCCACTGGCCTGATACAAAATAGCTTCTCTTATGCTCAAGCTATCACTGAAAGTTAACTCATTTGTTTAACCCCGTGGATTGGATATATGGTCTCAGGAAGTGGAGCACACCCCCCCCCCACACAGGTGAAGTTCTTGGCCTATATAAAAATATGTATATTAGGATACTAGCCTGAAACCCGTGCTTTGCTATGGTATTTAAGTTCCATAAATCTAGTTATAATACTGATGATGTGAACTTTGAAATGTAACTGTAGGATTTGTCATGGAGAAGGCTGTAGTGTAAAAAACAAAGTGAGACATACATACTGTTTTTCCCCCTCTGCTGAAGGACCTCTCTGTGATTGCCATGCTGGCTGTTATGAGAAATGTCTATTCAGGAGTCTTGAATTGCTGATTTCTGTAATTGTCTTCAACTGCCTGCAGTCTCTTTTAACTGTGTTTTTACCTCAGAACATTGAGATACACAGCTGAACAATCAGAGGGAAGTAGGGTGCAATCAGGCAAGTTTTACCTCAGAACTCTGAGCCACACAGTTGACCATTCAAGGGGGGGCGGGCAAGGAGGCAGCAGCCTGACAGTACCCACCTGTCTGGTGTTGGGGGGGGGGGAGGGATTATGTTTAAAGGCACCAGGGAGGCTGGGCCAGCAGCAGGGCTAAGGCAATCCTGCTGAGCAAACCTCCCCGGTGGCTGTAAGCATCCCACCTCTCCTACACCTGAAAGGCAGCTGCCTATCTAGTGTAGGGGGTGAGGGGGGAGGAGTATTAGAAAGCACTGTGGAGGTGGGGCCGGCAGGATCACTAAGGTGTTACTGCTGGGGTGGGCTCCCTCATGGCTTTAAGCACCCTGCAACTGCTGCTGCATCTGACAGACAGCCGCCTGTCCGGTGTAGGAGGTGGGGGGAGTATGTTGGAAGCCATCAGAGAGGCTGGGCGAGCAGCATTACTGCACCTCACAGGTGGTTGTGGGCCATTCCTGATCTCCTCAGCTGTCCTTAGCTCTCTGCAGTCTCCTGTAACTGGGTTTCTTTACCTCAGAATGCTGAGCTCTGCAGGTGACCAATCAGAAGGTGGGGGGGGGGTGCAAGTTGGCAGCAGCCTGGCAGCCTCATAGGAATCAATGGGGGAAGCACATTTCACCCTTTTTGACCCCCGTAGGGGTCGAATTTCTAAAAATCCCTTCTTAGTAAGCACCTACACCATGGTCGGAGCGCTCTCCCCGAATCTGGTGTTTCTAGGTCCAGCGGTTTGGCCTAGGAGTTGATTTTACGGTGAGGGGACTTTCTTTTATATGTATAGATGAATAAACGGTGGAAACATGAGAATGAAGCAGTGTTTGAGTTTCTGACCCCAACAGCTCTGTGCAGTGTCTGAGTGAGGGGTGATTATTAAAGGGTACTGGGCTACTCTGTCTGGAGAGGTCTCTGTGAGTTAGAGAGAAATGACCTGGGATGTGAAATGGTCATGGTTCTCTATATATGTTTAAAGGGACAAGACAGGTAGTGTGATGTGTGACTACCTGGCCTACTTGTAACCCTGAACCTGTAGGAGAGAGGTTGTGGAGGGTGGTGGGCATTCTGTGTGAGTAAAAAAGGGGATCATGTCAGGCTTACAAGTGAAATAAATTGTTTTCCCTCTGCCCCGCTGCTTTCCCTCCTTCTCTTCCTTGTATTTCTGTCGCTTCAGCCCTGTTTTCTGTACCCTGAGATCCGATGTAACCTGTAAGTGAAATTCTCCCAAATCCAAAAAAATTAAAAAAGGGGGGAATATATCCCATCTTTCTTGCTCAAGAAAAGTGTGATGGACGGGAAACGTGACGTGATGGAACGAGGACCAAAGAAGATGGAGAACGGCTCCCTTGAGATTCCTCGTTGCTGGAGGGGAAATTTGCCAAGTGGAAGAGATGGAAGGCCCTGGTCTTTGATTGGAATCAGACTTGCCCCCAAGTTACTATGGAGACTCCGTGATCTCAAACACCAAATAGCTTAATTAGCTGTGGTTTTTATGTAATAAGATGAGCTATTCATTTCTAATCAGCTTTTGAGGCACAACCTTACCCCCTCCCTGAGTTTTGATATGATTTTTCCCCGTCAAGTATTAAATGTTTGCAGTTAGGAATAGAGCTTTTCCAGGACTCCGAAGAGTTGGATCCAATGCTCCCTCTAAGCTGTGGAGTCT
The DNA here is from genome assembly GCA_029233225.1 of Lepidodactylus listeri. Classification (NCBI taxonomy): domain Eukaryota; kingdom Metazoa; phylum Chordata; class Lepidosauria; order Squamata; family Gekkonidae; genus Lepidodactylus; species Lepidodactylus listeri. Next base: position 178,242,082 of record JARCFY010000001.1, on the reverse strand, counting down.
TCTGAGCAAAAATTGTACTTTGTGAGCTACCGGCATTAAAGTTGTGAGCGAGCGACTTGGCTCCTGCATAAATCAGTTTGTTCTGGAGCCATCCTTCCTGAACGGAGACAAAAATGTGTGAGCTGGAGGCTAAAAAACTGTGAGTTAGCTCACACTAACTCAGCTTAGAGGGAACACTGGTTGGATCCGGTCAAAATTTCTGCTGAAAAAAAAGGGGGGGTAATTATAACCAGTCCCCCCCCCTTCAGCAGTCCTCTCTTTCCCCATGCTGTTTCTGGAGGGGGTGGGAAGAATATACTGTTCCCCAAGAGCAACATTACAGGGGACATTTTGGGTTGCAGCGGCAGGCGGAATTCCCTTTCAGCTGACAGAATTCTCTTCCGTTAGCAGGGTTTATTTACTGAAACCAACTGAATGGGTTCTCTGTTGCATTGTCGGGACAATTTGGGTATCTTCAGACTGGCCCCTGTCAATTGGCACTTCACCCCTTGAATGTAGGTCCATATGCTTGTGTGAGATAAAGCAGAATTTCCTGACTGTCTGGTGTTTATGGTAATGGGAGCTTATTCAATACATGAATTTTGGCCGGTTTGTGAAGCGATGTTTGTGAACTAAAGAGCCGCCACAAACTTAAACAAAGCCATTTCATCCCCTGCTTTCTGCTCGCTGCCACTTTTGGTGGAGAGCAGAAAGAATGGGGTTAAATGGCTTGGAGCCATTTCATCCTCTGCCTCCTGCTTGCCGCTTTTGGTGGGGAGCAGAAAGCAGGGGTCAAGAACCGATGCAAACCGGCTCGGTTCGTGAACCAACGTGTCGGTTTGTGGTTCGGTTCGTGGTTAACTCAAGAGGGGTCATCCCTCCTACCCAAACTTACCTTCTGGAACAATGCATTTTGGGTCTATGTTCATAAGCCTCTGATTACAGAGGAGCAAATGGGAGGTGGGAGGTAAGGATCAGCAGGCAGAAAAGATTCTAAGCCTTGCAAAATTCTACTCTGCCGCCTGGGAAGCTGGTGCATGTGTCCAGGTGGCGGCAAGCTTTTTAAAAGCTGATTTAATTAAGTGTTTTGATTTGATTTTTTGGCAATCTTGAAGGCTGAGCAGGTGGGCTGGGGTATTTTGGAATAATCAGCATTAAAAGGGAATAACGGCAATGGCGCTCCCAGGCTCAAGAAGCAATAATGGAAGGGATTCGAAAGGTCAGGCTGGCCCATGAAAAAGAGATAATCTTAGGAACACCACGTCGCACCCACTGCATCAGAAACACCCCAAGATCCTTTTCCCCTGGTGTATGCTTGTTTGCCTCTATAAAACAAGGGGATCGGAAATACTCGTCTGCCGAACTTGACATTTAATACTCTAGGTAAGTAACCAAGACCATGCAATCCAAAAGCAAAGTATACCCTTCTAAGCCTATCGCATTAGATGGAGTTAGGAGGGTAGAGCTCTGTCTAGGATTGCACTGTCAGTCCCACTGTATACATACTTCAGTTGCTTTGGCTGGCACCACTTTCACAGAATCCTAGAATCATAGGGTTGGAAGGGACCTCAAGGGTCATCTAGTCTAACCCCCTGCACGATGCAGGGTATTCACAAATACCCCCCCCCCCCCCACAATGACCCGTGCTCCCTGCTCAGAAGATGACAAAAAAAAAAACAACAACCAGGATCCCCAGCAAAACTGGCCTGGAGAAAAAAAATTGTTTCCTGACCCCAAAGTGGTGATCGGCATTTCCCTTGGTGTGTAAGAAAGGGCCACAAGAACTAAGCACTGAGGCAACCCTTCCTGCCCTTCCCTTGCATGATCTACCTAAAAAAGTTCACAGAATCAGCATTGCTGTCCGAACGGCCCTCTAGCTTCTGTCTGAAAACCTCCCAAGAAGGAGCGCCCGCCACCTCCCGAGGAAGCCTATTCCACTGAGGAACTGCTCTACCTATCAGGAAGTTTTCCCTCATGTTTAGCCGAGAAATATTTTGACTTAATGTCAACTCGTTGGTTGTGTTCTGACCTTCTGGGGAAACTGAAAACTCCACACCATCCTCTATAGGACAGCCCTTCAAGTACTTGAAGATGGTGATCATATCCCCTCTCTGTTGTCTCCTCTCCCGGCTAAATATACCCAGCTCCTTCAGCCTTTCCTCACTGGAGGGACAAATGGCTGTTCCCCATCTGTCCCTCCAAATTAGGGGGGGGGGAATCAGTCCTCAGGGTTTTTCTTTAGTCTTGTTTCTATAACATGTGATTGATAGACCTACCCCTAAGGCGACATCTTGGGGAGGGGCATGATAGAGGGGTAGAGAGAGTTGACAAAGAGACTTCCCCTGCCCAAAAAATATTGGAACTCGAAAGCATCCAAGAAGCTGGTGGGCAGTAGGTTCAGGATGGACAAAAGGAAATTCTACTTTAAACAGAGAGTGATTAAAATGCACAGCTTGTTGCCAGAGGGTGTAGTGATGGCCACAGGAATAAACAGCTTTAAAAAGGGATTAGATAGCTTCATGGAAGATAAGTATCAATGGCTACTAGCCATGGCGTCTGAGGGGAACCTCCACATTCAGAGGCACTAAGCTTCTGAATCCTAGAGCCAGGAGACAACATCAGGGGAAGGCCTCAGCCTCCATAGCCTGCTGCTGGCTGTTCAGAGGAACTTGATGGCCACTGTGTGAGACAGGATGATGGACTACATGGACCATTGGTCTGATCCAGCAGAGTTCTTCTTTTATTCTTATAGAACGAAGTTTGAGTCCAGTGGCACCTTTAAGACCAACAATGATTAAATCTGGATAAAAGCTTTTGTGTGCATGCACACTTCATCAGATACAATGGAACAGACTTTGCTAACCATTACACATAGGTAGAGAGAGGGTAGGAGGTGAGGGTTAACTGCCAGGAAGGGCTGATTGGAGTCAAAATGCATCAATAACTGAGTGATAAGTATAGCTAAGATTGGATTAAAGCAGTTGGTAAAACATGTGAATAGAAGCAGATTAGCTACAGATAATAAAAGAGTTAACCAACAGATGTGAGAACTGACTGATTTAGCATGTGTAGAAAGAACCCGATATCTCTATTAAGCCCTGGGGGTTCCATTGTTTTGAGTGCTATAATAACTTGTAATTTAACAATCGCCTGTCTGTGGCACAGACGCAGAGCATCTGCTTGGCATGCAGAAAGTTCTGTGTTCAATCCCCAGCATCTCCAATTAAAGGGACCAGGCTGTAGGTGATGCGAAAGACCTCCACCTGAGACAACTGCGAGCCGTCAGTCTGAAAGACAATACTGACCTTGATGGACCAAGAGTCTGATGCAGTATAAGGCAGCTTCATACGTTCTTAGTCCTTTGAACAGGAGATGGCAGGCATTGGACTTTAGACATTCTGTACACAAGGAATGTGCCCTAGAGACGACCCTTTCATCAGATGATTAGAGGAGCAATTAGAACATGTGAACTGAAGGACAGTATCTAAGCTGCTCAGACCTTCAAGGCCCTTTCTGAATTCTGACAGCTCCCTAGGAAGCCTTTGTACAGACACTCCATCACAGCCGTCCGTGAAATCTGAGAATATAGCTGACACTTCCCTGTGCCAATTTCCCTGATTGTGGCAGCACATTTTTCCTGTCCCTGCAATCATATTTCTGGCGGACTGCGGCAATAGACCATCCCCCCTCCTTGCAGTGGTGATTGGTCATTACCTGCTGGCAGCAGCTGAAAGACTGGTCAGCCCTACATTTTCTACAGCATCACATTGCCTATAATCATAAGGTCCTTCCATATGTTACAACTGCACACAGGTTTGCCACCCTCCAGGTGGTAGCTGGAGATCTCCTGCTGTTCTGCAGGCAACCTACATCATCTGGAGGAAACGGCCACCTTGGAAGGTGGACTCTGTGGCAATACACCCCATCAAAGTCCATCCCCTCCCCATCCCCCACCTTCCTCAGGCTCCGCCCCCAAAATCTCCAGGTATTTCCCAAACCTGAGCTGGCAACCCAAACACACAAGAAGACCAACGTTGTGTCTAAAGACTGTGTGTGCACATATAGAGGGAGGTCGCTTATTGTGCAAAGATAAGGTGCACGTCTTTGCACAAAGGTACACTGCAACACATACACACACACACCCGGGAACCCCAGACTCAAGTCCATGGTGTGTATTCCATCTCCCAGCATTCCTCTCTATTCCTGCAGTGCCTTCGAATACCCAGAAAGAACATCCATGAGGTTATAGGACCCATGCAGAAGAAAAGCCATGTGGATAGGATGGAGCAAGTCAAGCAAATCAAAACACCCAGCTGCCTCCAAAAGGAAGCCAGGGAGGTGGATGTGCAGACGTCCAGTGGGTGGGAATTCCAGAGATTCTGCATGCAGGCAGCTGCCCAGGTGGTGGTGGTGGAAACTGCCATCAAATCACTGTTAAATTATGGTGACCCCATACTGTTTTTGAGGCAAGAGATGTTCAGAAGTGGTTTGCCATAGCCTGCCTCTGCGTAGCGACCCTGGACTTCCTTGGTGGTCTCTCATCCATATACTAATGAGGGCCAACCCTACTTAGCTTCTAAGATCTGATGAGAGTGGACTAACCCGGGCCATTCAGCTCATGACAAAAGACACTCAGAGATGGTTTGCCATTGTCAGGATGGTGTGGTGGTTAATAGCTGCAGACTCTAATCTGGAGAACTGGGTTTGATTCCCCATTCCTCCCCCACATGACGCCTGCTGGGTGACCTTGGGCTAGTCCCAGTTCTCTCAGAGCTCTCTCAGCCCCACCTGCCTCACAAAGTGCCTGTTCAGGGTAGACGAGTGGTGGAGAGCCAGCATGGGGTAGTGGTTAAGAGTGGCAGACTCTAAACTGGAGAACTGCGTCCAATTTATTTATTTATTTATTTCAGGATATTCCGCCCTCCCCTAAGCGGACCCAGGGCAGGTCATAACAAATTGAGTCAAAGAATTATTATAAAATAATTTAAACGGTAAACAATAAAATTGATTCCCCATCCCTCCTTCCCATGTAGCCTGCTGGGTGACCTTGGGTCAGTCACAGTACTCTCGGAGATCTCTCAGCCCCATCTACCTCGCAAGGTGCCTGTGGTGGAGAAGGGACGGGACGGTGATTGTAAGCCGCTTTGAGGTCGCGATCAGATGAGTCTTTAGATCCGACCCAGGCATGAGTGCCTGGCGGATTTAAAGGGAATGTCCAGACAGTGACATCTAGGAAAGGTGCCGCTTCCTTAATCAGCTCATCAAGCCCCACCAGGGAGCCGTACTTTAAAGATACCACTGAAAGTCTGGGCTAATGCTTGCAGATGGACCAATGGCAGACTTTCCCCTGTCTGAACGTTCCAGTGCGCAATCAGCCTATCGGGATGGGCTGACTCCAGACCACCCCGAACGGCCACCATTAAAAAAATCTTAGCAATATGTGCATAAACGCATAAACATGCAATGGCCGCAGAGCTCTGCTCAAACGTTCTGGACAATTTCATGTTTCTGAAGGGCCCGTGAAATTTATGAACTTTTTAATTGAAATGGTACCTAAAGGAAGGTACCACTGGCAATGCTTTTACCATTCAAGTCCGTGCATGCACGGAAAAATAAGTACACGGCGAGGCCCATATGTGCATGCGCAAACAGAATGTATTTAATAAAACCCCGACCGCAGGGTTCATTCAGGTGGACCACCACGGAGTCCGCACGCAGCAAGGCAATTCACGGGGGAGTTGTCTGGTCGGGCAACACTGGATAAAAAAGATCGGGATCAAATTAGAGCCAGGCCAGTGGCGGGATTAGCTGCCTGTCTGAACGCACCCTGAGACTCCTTAAGGTAGAGAAAAGCAGGATATTTCCACCTTCTTCTTCTTCCTCCTCCTCCTCCTCTTCTTCCCTTTGCTTTCTGTGTCACAACCCTGAACTTATTTGGTGTTCTCCCATCCAAGTACTAGCCAGGACCAACCCTGATTATCTTCTAAGATCTAACGCAAAGGTCCCCAAACTTATTTGGCCTACCGCCACTTTTTCTTTAAAAAAAAAAATTACTCAGTGCCCCCCTACCTTCAAGAAGTGGACAAAAAGATGCAGCTGAAGGCCTGAAGCCAGAGGCCGGCAGCAACCACCACACAGGAGCCTAGCAGCAACACCAGCCTAAAGGGTGCACGTTCCTTTGCAGTTTGCAAATGCATGGCTGTGATTGGCTGTGGGGACCCCTCTCCACCTCTCCCTCCCTCCCCGATCCCAGGGAAGACCAGGAGAAGGCAGGAAAAAGCTGCTTTAGATAAGTTCTGGACTCTTCTTTCTTTATGCTTCCACCCCCCCCTCATATTTTTATTCAAACCCCCCCCCCCAATTGCACCCAAAGTTCCTGCCACCCAACTGGATCGTTCCAGCGCCCCCCAGGGGGTGATCTTGCCCACTTTGGGAACCAGTGATCTAACGTGATTGAGCTAGCAGCACCTGCAGCAATTCCTGGGACTCTCACACTGCTTTTTAACTGCTTTTTAACATGAACATGTTCTGAATTTCAAGGGCTTCCCCCCCCACCCCCCCCAATTTGGCCCCATAGTAGAAGTCCCCCAGGCCATCCTTTGAAATGAGACGTGCATCCTATTTATCCTGACAGCACAATAAATATGCTTATCTTAAGTGAAGCGAAGTCTGCAATAAAAGAGATTGGATGGGTTTGCACCAGGCGGGAGAAACCCTGGTGCGCCAGGCGAGGAGGGATGCGGCAGAACACTCTTGTTTCACAACAGGAAACCAAATACGCCCGGACACGGTCATCGTGGGGGTCTCTAAATATTAATTTGTCCTCATTGTGATGTTCCACAGCAACTAGTCACCGGCCAGATATAATAAAGCGTTCGTTACTGGCAGGTCATTTTGAAGAGACGGATTTCCCTTTTAAAGAAAAGCAAATGTGTAAAATGTGGCAGGAACGCAGGGCCAGAAGGGTCAGTCACAAGTTCTCTCAGAGCTGTTCTCTCAAGGGCAGTCCTCGAAAGAGCTCTTTCAGCCCCACCTACCTCACAGGGTGTCAGTTGTGGAGAGAGGAAGGGAGAGGAGTTTGTAAGCCACTCTGAGACTCCTTTGGGTAGTGAAGGGTGGGGTATAAATCCAATCTCCTCCTCCTCTTCCTCCTCCTCCTCCTTCTTCTCTCTCTCTTTCTCACACTCTCTCTCTCTCTCTCTCACACACACACACACACACACACGGCGAGGGGGGGGGAACCTACTCCAGCATTGCCTCCTGTTCAGGAACTCTGGAGCTAAATCAGCCTCTAATGAAGTTTCCCTTAAGCAAAAAAGGGAAAGAGAGCCCGAGACACCCTGCAGCAAAAGCCGAATCCAATCAGTCGTCTCCCCCGAGAAGCAAGCCAGTGTTTAAGCCCGCCATTCCACAAATAATTTTTATGAATAATCATCATAATAAAAACTCCTTTGCACTATCTAAGGCTGAGAGCCAACTCCATATGTCAAAGGAAACATAAAGTAATTGTAATTCACAAGAGGCAGTTTCTACAGACTTGTTTAAACACAACGCAGCACTGGTGGCCACAAAACAAGGAACACACCGCACGGTTTCATAGAGGATAGTTCCCTGATCTGTAGGGTTGCCAGCTCTGGGTAGAGAAATATGTGGAGCTTTTGGAGGGTGGAGCCTGAGGAGGGCGGGGTTTGGGGAGGGGAGGGACTTCAACGGCCCATCAAGGTTGGAGACCCCTGATGGAAACCCGAAGCCATCGCAGAAAGAAACAAAAAGAAAGGGGGCAAATAGAAACCTCCAAAGTGGTGGCTGTCCTGAAGAGACTGGAAGTCCCGGAGGGTCCGGTGGGAAAGAGAAGAAGGGCATACGGCAGTGCTGTGTCTCAGGGGATCTCAAGGGGAGGCAGAATGAAAAGGAAAGCAGGGCAGAGACTGAGGCCAGCTTGAGTCTCCGAGGACCCTGTGTGAAGTCACAGATGCAGAGGGTTGCCAGCTCTGGGCTGGGAAATACCTGGAGATTTTGGAAGTGGAGCCTGAGGAAGGTGGGGTTTGGGAAGGGAAGGGACTTCAAGGGAGTATAATTTCATACAGCCCGAAGGAGGAGGAGGAGATTTATACCCCACCCTTCGCTACCCAAAGGAGTCTCAGAGCAGTTTACCTCTCCTTCCCAGTTTGGTGTAGTGGTTAAGTGCACGGACTCTGATCTGGGAGAACCGGGTTTGATTCCCCAATCCTCCACTTGCAGCTGCTGGATGACCTTGGGCAAGCCATAGCTCTGTACCGCCTGTTCTCTCAAGGACAGCTTGGGAAAGAGCTCTCTCAGCCCCACCTACCTCACAGGGTGTCTGTTGTGGGGAGGGGAAGGGAAAGGAGACTGTAAGCCGCTCTGAGACTACAAGTGAAGGGCGAGGTATAAATCCAATCTTCTCTTCCTCCTCCTCCTCCTCCTCCTCCTCTTCTTCCCTTCCCCACAACAAACACCCTGTGAGGTAGGTAGGGCTGAGAGAGCTCTCTCGAGGACTGCTCATGAGAGAACAGCTCTGAGCGAATTTCTGACTGACCCAAGGTCACTCCAGCAGCTGCATGTGGGGGGGAGTGGGGAATCAAACCTAGTTCTCCCAGATTAGAGTCCACGCTCCTAACCACTACACCCAAGCGGCCATTTTCTCCAGATGAACTGATCTCTGTCACCTGGAGTTCGGTTGTAATCCCAGAAGATCACCACCCACCGCTTGGAAGTTGGCAACTACTTCTTTGTACTTTTCACCATTCCAGTTACAGTTGCCACCTTCGGGTTGGGACATTCCTGGAGACTTAGTGGTGGAGCCTGGGGAGGGTAGGACTTCATTTCTACAAGCAACTTGATTTCATGTTGGCTGTTATGGCTTGCTTTGGTATGGATCTGGACTTTTACATGCAACATGCACTTTGAATGTTGATATTGTCTCTCGGTGCTGAAAAGTTGTGACTTTATTATCGTTAATGCATTTTCATGTACACACACACACACATATATATATGTTGCCTACTCGTTTTCGTTATTCTTCACGGTATTTTTGTTTGTTGTACCACCACGAGGTTGGCCACCCTAGCACCCCCTCAGCATGATACCGGCACTTCCGATTTGCACTGGAAGTGAGGTCATCATGCTGTGGTGACGACTGCTGCCCCTTGTGGTAAGCACTTGCCTCTTCCCATCTTCCTCTGCTTGCCAGGTTGCCTGGCAACCCTAGGCCCAATCCTATGAAAGCAATCTAATAACACTGCTCAGATGGTTTAAAAATATCTCTTAATGTTGATTGCTAATTAAGACAGTGGCCTGTATTCCACTTCTCCACTAGGCAAAGTTTGAAGCCTTAAAGGGGGACTCTCCTCTGCTGTCCCCCCCCGTCCCCCAAATTGTCCTACAGTGGGAAATATACAGTTAACTCCCTACTTTCCTTGGAAAAGGAGAAGTAGAGGAAGAAGAGGTTGGATTTATATCCTGCCCTTCACTCACTTGGAGTCTCAGAGCGGCTTACAAACTCCTTTCCCTCCCCCTCCCCGCAACAGACACCCTGTGAGGTAGGCAGGGCTGAGAGAGCTCTGAGACAACTGTCCTTGAGAGAACAGCTCTGACAGAACTATGGCTTGCCCAAGGTCATCCAGCAGGTGCAAGTGGAGGAGTGGGGAATCAAACCCGGTTCTCACAGATCAGAGTCCGTGCATTCAACCACTACACCAAACTGGCAAATAGTAGCTTTGGCGTCAATCTCATTCTCCTCTCCCATCTGGAAGAAGGATGTCCATGTCCGTGTACCTCCTTCTCCTTCTCATGAAGGTGAAAGAGGAGAGAAACTGCCAGGGAAACTTTAAAGGGAAGGATTAGGGACCAATTACAGCAAGTCAGGAGGAGAGGGCAGAGAGCCGCCACACATACCCCTCCCTGGCAGTCTTTAAACAGGGGCCGGACAAACACTTGTCAAGGATGCTCTAGGCTGATCCTGCATTGAGCAGCAGGTTGGACTAAATAGCCTGTACGGCCGCTCCCAACTCTGTGATTCTAGGATTCTGTTTGTGGATGCCCTCTCATCAACGTATCATGGCGGCAGCCGAAGAACACTAATTACTGCAAAACACAACCACGGGAGTTAGTCTGCAACCCCCTACAGCTCCCTCAAACTCAGTGGCTCAACAATGCAAGCCTTTTTGACCACTCTGCAACACTGTCTTCCTTTTGTGGGGTGCCGAATGCCCCTCTCCACCTCCTCCGCCTCGCTGATTGACTTCTTCAGGTGTCACTCACATCCCGCGGCCCACTTTGCAAATAAGAATTCGACCCTGCAATCCTCCGTGGAGTAATTCTGCATAAAATTGCGAGTTGCAAATACATTGCACTTGTCACTGGCTGTAAAACTAAGGATGCTTCCCCCCCAGTGGTCTGAAATTTGGCAGGCAAGATCCCATGTGTAAAGGATATGGTAATAAATGTAAGAATAAACATGTAGAAAACAAATCGAAATGAGTATGGCTAACATTTTTGTGTGCACTGCTACTTGGTACGGGGTTTTCTTCAGTTCTAGTGCTCTTCTGAGTGTGTTCTTGGGAGTTAGCACACTCTGAAAAAAGAAGAGGAGAAGGAGATTGGATTTATACCCTGCCCTTCACTTGGAGTCTCAGAGCGGCTTACAAACTCCTTTCCCTTCCCCCCCCCACAACGGACACCCTGTGAGGTAGGTGGGGCTGAGAGAGCTCTTTTGAGGACTGCTCCTGAGAGAACAGCTCTGTGGTTGGGGTACCCTTCTCTCTGAAAGTGGAGGTGTAATTCTGTAGAACCCCCTAAAGGCTAGAGTGTGCCAGGGCAAGTTTTGTTCCCCCCTGAAGTGGAGCTACGTCTCCCATCTAGCTGTTCCTTATCCCTGAATGGAAAGAAGAACAAAACCGTGGTTCTTCTAGAGACACAACAGGCAACCTCCAGTGTGGTGGCAGGTAACGATGGTGCTCCAAGAGTGATTGGATCATCCAATCACATGGAAGACTTGCCCCTCCTTACTAGCACAACACTGAATTAGTTCAGAATGCAGACTCATACAGAGACACAACAGAAAGCTCTCAGTTGCAAAGGTCACTTCTACCCTATGCTAACGCTCTGCTGAGCAAAGTTTATTTATTAAAATCTTTATACCCCATCTTTCAGCTTAAGAATGGCCCCGTCCACACGAGCGAGATAAGCCAGATGGGAAGTGGCACAAATTTGTGCTGGTGCAATTTGTGCCGCTTTTGCAGGATCACACAGGTCCATGGACCTGTGAGGGCGAACCGCTGCTGCGTGATCACACACAGCCGCAGGCGAGTTTGGGGGGGGGGGTTTCCGGCCGTTTTCAGTGTGCTTATCTGCTTCTACAAGGGGTCGATGACTTGCCTCTCCACCCTCGGGGTTATCTGATGATGCACATACTGGGATGGGAGGGGGGAAAAAAACAAAAAGCCCGCTCCCCAATGCCACTTGTTTGAGCTGGCGCGATCACACCAGGAAAGGTCAGTTCTGGGTCGTCGCAAACCATTTGAGACTGCCTTTTCATTGGTAGCTAAATAAGCCGATTCCCCACCGGCTCAAAGTAGTTTGCGACACTTTGACACCGGCTGCAGGACGCTTCCCAGATGTGCTTGTGTGATCACGCCACTTTGAGCCGGCGGGGAATCGTCCTTCTTGTGTCACAAATGGGTGCGTATGATCACGCCCTCTGAAGCCTTCTTCCATCCTAAGGAGACCTCCTTCGATTTAAGCAGATTTTCCAGTGGAGGAACAGTGACTTCAGTTGGAGGAAGTCTTCTTATGCTGGAGGACCACTACTTCAAGGATGGTTGGTTCCGCCCCTCCATTTCTTTCTCGCATAATAATGTGCTGTGGCACACAGTTTCAGCCTGTAACCATTTCAAGCACCTTCCTTACGACGTGCCAAGAAGGTAGGCTAGCCTGAGCTATAAGGACTGCTGACTCCTTAGGGTTCAATCCCAATTTTCAGTGGCCAAAGTCCAGCACCCCTAGCTACTACACCCCGCACTAGGTCTCTTGGGATTTGTATGGTGGTGGGAAATGCCATCAAATCACGGCCGTCTTCTGGTGACTTCGTAGGGTTTTCAAGGCAAGAGACTAACAGAGGCCGTTTGCCATTGCCTTCCTCTGCATAGCAACCCAGATCTTCTTTGGTGGCCTCCCATCCAATTAATAAGCAGAGCTGACCCTACTTAGCTTCCAAAGTCTGATAAGACTGAGCTAGCCTGGGCCATCCAGATCAGGGTAAAAGACATCGAGAGGTGGTTTGCCATTGCCTACCTCATAAGTTCTTTCAGAGCTGTTCTCTCAAGGACAGTTCTGGAGAGAGCTCTCTCAGCCCCACCCACCTCACAGGGTGTCTGTTGTGGGAAGGGAAAGGGATTATAAGCCACTCTGAGACTCCAAGTGAAGGGCGGGGTATAAATCCAATCTCCTCTTCTTCTCTCTGCATAGCAACCCTGGACTTGGTTGGTAGTCTCCCATCCAAGTACTAACCAGGACTGACCCTGCTTAGCTTCTGAGATCTGATGAGATCAGGTTAGCCAGGTCAAGCTGAAATTTGTATAGGACCGGTAAATTCATATTTTGTCTCTATTTCTTATTAACTTGTTTAAGACACCGTACACGTGATGATACATAAACAGAGGGAAGTCTGGCTCTCAACCCGCCTCATTGGACCCTTGACGCCAAATAAACGATGTCCCCTTCCCACACAAAGTAATCTGAACTGTTCGTTGTACTAATTAGCGACAAATTAGAACCAGACCATTATAAATCCTGAAACTTAAAACCCACCCCCGTTCAAAGCCATTTCTTTTTTGCGAAATCGCTCTGTCGCGCTTGCCGCTGAGAATCAGGAGGGTGACACAAAGCGTGTTTTCTGAGGTGTTGTCTTTTCTGAGTCTGGCAGACCACAGAAAAAAAGAAAATTTTGGCGAAAGAGAGAAAGAGAGGGAATAAGGGGGGGGAAACCCTCTCACCTTGTCTTTAGTTAGCATTTGCGGAGGGAAAAGAGCTTTAAAAATGGAACATTATGTCAGTCACAGCACAGCCAAGAAAAGAAGATGAGGAAGGTTAAAAAACCCGAAGATAAAAATTGCTTTCCCTGACCATTGTTTTTAGCTTAAATTGGTTTCCTTTCAGCCAGTCCACATTTGCTGATTTTTATATATGATAAGAACCGCAGTAACCTTGTGGTGTCTAACGGCTGGGGTTGAAGGGCGCCATTTTGGATTTTGGAGCTGGGGGCGGGAATAAGATTCTTAGCAATGTTCAAAGCCCACTCTTGACTAATTGGAATATATCTCCCAATTACTTTAAAGAGTATTTGTTGTGGCTGAGCACCATGTACAGTTTCCAGCCTCCAGGCAGCACCTGGAGTTTCCCCTAGTTTCAACATTTTGAAAATCTGATAGATAACCCTAAACTCTTTATTCCAAATCCTTTGAGGTACTTCCATGCTTTGATTTTGATGAGAACCATTTATTTGGGTGATGTTTAATCTGTCTTTGTCCTACTACAGGCTCGAAGTGGCAAGCAGATTTGACATTGTCTTCCAATAGGGTTCCCAACACTGCCTCAGCAAATGCCAGGAGATTGGGGAGGTGGTTCCTGTGGAGGGCGGAGTTTGGGGAGGATGTGATGTCATCATGGTATAGTGAACTCTAATCTGGAGAAACTGGTTTGATTCCCCACTCATCCTCATGAAGCCTGCTGGGTGACCTTGGGTCAGTCACAGTTCTCTCTAACCTCTCTCAGCCCACTTACCTCACAAGGCACCTGTTGTGGAATGGGGAGGGGAAGGAGATTGTAAGTCGCTTTGAGACTCCTTAAGTGAAAAGTGGGGTATAAAAACCAATTCTTCATTCAAGGTGAGGCTCCAGGCTGCCTCTAGTCTCTATGGTTTTCATCAGAGACGATGGGAAATTGCCAGAGCGCTGCGCTACTATGTGGAGGCCATTTTTTTCTGACTCCTCAAGTCCTCAGAGGTGGGAAATTCTTAGTGCTTGGGGGGGGGCAACAGTGGGAGGGCTTCTAGTGTCCTGGCCCCACTGCTGAACCTCCTGAGGGCACCTGGTATTTCTGGCCACTGTGTGACAGAGTGCTGGACTGGATGGACCACTGGCCTGATCCAACATTGGCTTCTCTTATGTTCTTATGAAATCATGGCTGGTAAATACCACACCCAGGCCGGTAAATGAGAGGCCAGTCTCTCACGGCCTTAGGAAGAGCCAGGACTCGTCAGTCATTACAGGCGTTAATGCGCTTACCAAAACTAAGGGAATATGTTATCTGCATGTACTGCTGGTGAATGGTCAGTCTTTTCTGGATTGAGTGTAAACCCTTTAAGGGTGGTTGAGCAATGGGACAGACTGCCTCGGGAGGTGGCGGATGCTCCTTCGCTGGACGTTTTCAAGCAGAGGCTGGACGACCATCTTTCGGGTATGTTGTGGGGCTGTCTTTCGGCTATGCTCCTGCAGAGTGCAGGGGGTTGGTCTAGATGACCTGCAAGGTCCCATCCAACTCTAACATTCTATGAGTCTATGATTCCATTTTTAGTTTACATAATTATGTCTCACCCTGTCATTCCTGTATTCCATGGCCCTTTGACTGTGAGAAATGAGAAATGTGAGATATAAATGTTTGATAAACAAATGCGTAAAATAACAGTTTGGGCTGACTGCCCCTTATCCCCCCCCCCCGAAGACCCCAGGAGACCTTTCCCTTTGCCAATTGGATGTTCCGCGGAACGTTCCTTGACTGTTTGGGAGGCGAAATCACAGCCCTTTCTCCATCTGGGTATCCGCAGAGCTTGCGTTGGTGGAGTTGTCACATTTCATTCTTTTTATCATTCGGTCCTACTCAGTCACTCCTGACTCTTGGTTTTGCTTTCTATTATTTATAAGAATCACTGTTTTTCAGCCCGTTCTTGCGGCACAGCCCGTGTCATTTTGTCTTACGGTGATGGCAAAATCGGGAGCTTTCTTGGGAAAACAGAGCGACACACAAGCAACGCTCCCTCTGAGCTGTGGAGTCTTGTGAGCAGAAATTCTATTTTGTGAGCTACTGGCATGAAAGTTGTGAGCTGGCGATTTGGCTGCTGCATAAATTGGTTTGCTCTGGAGCCCTCCTTCCCGAGCTAAGACAGGACCTGGAGGCTAAATGTGTGAGCTGGAGGCTAAAAGAACTGTGAGCTAGCTCACACTAACTCAGCCGAGAGGGAACACTGCATCTAAGGACTTCAGCCAGGAGCCCTTCCAGACCAGATTCCAGTTACTGGTGGCAAGTCAAAAAGATAGGCAAAGCAGCACAACGTTAAATGAATGGCTATAGGGCCTAGGGTTGCTAGGTCCCCCCAGCCCACCGGCAGGGGATGGGGCAATTTACGGTTGCCAGCTCCAGGTAGAGAAACACCTGGAGATTTGGGGATGGAGCCTGGGGAGGACAGAGACCTCAGTGAGGTACAAGGCCATGGAGTCCAGCCTCCAAAGTGCTTGAGTGCTTGAGGGGGGGGCAACAGTGGGAGGGCTTCTAGTGTCCTGGCCCCACTGCTGGACCTCCTGAAGGCACCTGGTGTTTTTGGCCACTGTGTGACAGAGTGTTGGACTGGATGGGCCACTGGCCTGATCCAGCATTGGCTTCTCTTTATGTTCTTATGTTCTTAAAGTATCCATTTTCTTTAGGGAAACTGATCTCTAGTCTGGAGATGAACTTTAATTCTGGGGGATCCCCAGGCCCCACCTGGAGGCTGGCATCCCTGTGGCTGACCCTACCATGAGTCAGGGTGGGGTGTCCCATGTAGGCTTGCCACACCAATCCCGGCAGCTGGTGGGAGGGCTGGGACGTGGGGGTGCATGCAGCATCAGCAACACCAGCATCATCTCTCCATTGCTTCCGAGCTTTACCCAGAAAAATTAAAACAGCAACATCTCTTTGTCCAGACTTTTTGTTGAACAGCTTTGTGGTGTGGAGAGCCAAGTGTTGTGCAGGGGGTTCAGGGCAGAGTTTTTGCCCAGTTACCAGAATACCTAAGCAGGAAGGCTGAGCACTGAAGAATAGATGCTTTCGGATTATGGCATGAGAAAACTCTTGAGAGTCCCTTGGACTGCAAGGAGATCAGATCAGCCACTCCTAAAGGAAATCAACCCTGGCTGTTCCCTAGAAGGTCAGATACTGAAGCTGAAGCTCAAATACTTTGGCCCCCAAATGAGAAGGGAGCACTCACCTGGAGAAGACCCTGACGCTGGGAAAGAATGAAGGTCAAAGAAGAAGGGGACGGCAAAGGATGAGATGGTTAGACAGTGTTGTCGATGCAACGAACAGGGAGTTGAGCAGACTCCGGAGGATGGCGGAAGACAGGAGGGCCTGGTGTGATGTGGTCCATGGGGTCGTGAAGAGTTGGACTTGACTGTGCGACTGAACAACATAGAAGGAAGTCTCTGTCTGGGGGCACTGATGTTCTGTATTCTTGGTTCTTGGGGGGCAACAGTAAGAGGGCTTCTGGAGTTCCGGCTCCACTGGTGGACCTCCTGATGGCATCTGGGTTTTGGCCATTGTGCGACACAGAATGTTGGACTGGAGGGGCCATGGGCCTGATCCAACATGGCTTCTCTTACATTCTTATGAGATTAAATCTCTACTCTGCCATGAACCTCACTGGGTGATTTGTGCAGGCTTTCTTGAGCACCTTGGAGGAAGGGATTCCTGCTCCTAGGTCTTCTACCCATGGCCCTGGCCTTGTAAGTGGTGAGGTGAAAACTATGGCTCCAACTCTTCCTGTCACATGACACATGACTTCCTATCTACAGTTGCCAACCATTGGCTGCCAACCCCTAGGAGACTTTGGGCAGCAGATACTCATTGGAATGGCATCCCATGATGTCAATTCCAGCCACCTAACCAGAAGTGAATTCACCATGTCACTGGATGCTCTAGGAAGAGTAGGTATAACCGTAGAGTTTTGAGCGAATCCTAGAGTGTCCAGTGATGCAGCGATGTCACTTCCAGTTACGCAGCCAGAAACGACATCATGACATCGTAGGATGCCATTTTGAGCCCCGCATTTCCCCCTTGGCACTCGCTGAAGCAAAGGTGGGTAATGGGGGGCAGGAGTTCCCCTCCCCCAAATTAGAAAATGGCAGCCCTATTCCTATCACGTGCTTTCAGCTCCATATGCCTCGGGTCTCAAAAGATTGAAGACTGGCAGCAGCTGACTTCCTTTCTCGTCTGGTGGAATGATATTATGCGGATCTGCTGCGTGGAGGGCAATAGAAATGTGTGTGTGCATGAGAGAGAATTTCTTTTCGAAACATCTCTTTTGCGGAGCAACTGAACATGCCCTAACAAAGTGCCGTTTTGCTCTGCTGCCGCTTTGTTTACATTTGTGAAAACACAACTGCACAATTAAAATTTAATAATATAGTAAATAAGATCTGAATAATTTACCCAGAAAGGAATAAAATGGATGCTGGATGCTTTGCCTAGGGATGGAAGGAGTAACTGGGATTTCCAAGACTGCTAAGGATTGATTCTTGTCTTTGAGGACATGCAAACAGCTTGCACGGAATTCAAGCAGAAAAAAAATGGGGGAGGGTTAACCAGGGCTGCAAACAGAACTAGGGTTGCTAGGTCCCTTACCTTTTTTGGCAGGGGGCGGGGGAGTTGGTCATGTCATCACATCATGCTAGGCACACCACCAGTGGACGCTCTAGCATTCGGCTTGAAAACTCTGTGATACCATAGAGTTTTCAGGCCGAGTGCTAGAGCGTTCCCCCAGCGACGTGCTCAGTGAGATGATGTCATCTTGCCAAGCACGTCGGGCGGATTCGGACACTTTGGGGATGGGGCTCCCCCCACTGGCTGGATCTGGGTTGGCGGGTTGGGGGCCCTTTGAGCGGGCAAGCCCTCACCCCCCCAGGGGGACCTGGCAGGCCTAAACAGAACTGATCGATCCACTGGTGGCTGGGAGATATTCTTTTTTAATTGATTTTTATTTACTTTATTTATATCCCGCCTTTTTCCCAATGGGGACCCACTGCTTACATCCTTCTCCTCTCCTCTGTTTTATCCTCACAACAACCCTGTGAGGCAGGTTAGGCTGAGGGTACGTGACTGGCCCGAAGTCATCCAGCAAGTTTCCATGGCAGAGTGGGGACTCGAACCTGAGTTTCCCAGATCCTAGTCCATCACTTTAACCACCACACCACGCTGGCTCTCTCTCATATTAGGGCTGCCAAGTCTTGTGCTATAGCGGGAGACTTCTCAGCAGGAAGCCACCGTTGCTTGGTAGATTGGGGGGGGGGGTAATGAGTAGGGTTGCCAGGTCCTACCTGGCATCTGGTGGGGGGCTCCTGGGTCCTTCCTGGGATCCTCCTGGGACCCAGAAGTGATGCCATCACGTTGCTGTCGAGGGCTGTGTGTGACACTCTAGTTTTTGGGCAAAACTCTATGGGTTTTTTGCCTTCAAAACCATAAAGTTTGCCCCCAAAAAACTAGAGTGTCACCCTCCCCAACATCAGTGGTGGGATGATGTCACTTCCAGGTGATGTCATTGCATCGGGGATGTTGCCTAGCAATGTCACTGTTTGGGGGTGGGGCTTCCCCCACCGGCCAGCTGGCCAGCAACGGATTGAAACTCTGAAAAGTGGGAGAAACCCCACTGTGGTCTGGGGTTTGGGAACCCTAGGAACAAGCCCCACATTTCCCTCATTCCGATGGCACAATGTCACTTCCAGGGCAAACCTGGATGGATTGTCACTGCATCAATGTGATGCTCTAGGATTCACCAGAAACTTCTGGTGAATCCTACAGCATCATGCCAACATGATGGTGTCACTTCCAGGAGAGCCAGTTTGGTGTAGTGGTTAGGAATGCAGACTCTTATCTGGGAGAACCAGTCTGCTGGTGTGACCTTGGGTAAGTCACAAGTTCTCTCAGAGCTGTTCTCTCAGGAGCAGTCCTCGAAAGAGCTCTCTCAGCCCCACCTGCCTCTCAGGGTGTCTGTTGTGGGGAGGGGAAGGGAGAGGAGATGGTAAGCCACTCTGAGACTCCCTTGGGTAGTGAAGGGTGGGGTATGAATCCAATCTTTTCTTCTTCTTCTTCTTCTTCTTCTTCTTCTTCTCCTCCTCCTCCTCCTCCTCCTCCAACTTGACCCTCCCCAGGCACTCCTTTCCCCAAATCTCCAAGAATATCCTGAGCTGGAGATGGCCACCCTAGCAACAGACAGGAAGATGGTTAAACAATCTAGACCTCTTCTGCCTTCTTCTTTTCCCCTCCAAATCGTGTTCCCCCCACCACCCCCGTTCCCAGAGATTTCTCACATCTACACACACAAACACACATAACACTTCCTTATACTGAACCAGACCCTCGGTCCATCAAGATCAGTCTGGCTGGCAGTGGTTATCCAGGGTCTCAGGCGGAGGTCTTTCACATCACCTTCTGACTGGAGGTGCCGGGGACTGAACCTAGGACCTCCTGCATGCTGAGCAGAGGCTCTTCCATTGAGCCACAGCCCCTCCCCAAGTTTGGGCCTAAACTCTGGCTCGTTTACAACATCCTTTATGGCCAAGCTCCTTCCTTCCTTCTTCTTCTTCTTCATGGAGTTTACATCCTCTGTTAATCACTTTTATGATTCAACAAATTAGCCCAGGTTCTTACTCTGTGACCTGGCCATTGCCTATATTGCTGGTAATAAATTGCTTGAGAATTTGACCTCTCGCCTCTTGGATCTTCTTTGCTGGCCATCTGGAATCCCGTTAATGACACCAGTGGACAAGCCTTTGCTGGGATCCAGTTTATTAGAACATCCGAAGCCCCGAAGCCCTCCCGTGAGAAAGCATCTGATGCAGAAAGTTCTCTATTGTGTACTGAGTTCGATGCGTGGAAGCCCGGACTACGTCGTGGTGGTAAGCATTGGTTTATTGAGTACACAACAAGCATGGAATACCGGCCGGGATGGCCAACTATATACAATCCCTAGGACACGCCCACAAGTCCTATTGGCGGGTTTGAATTTCCCGCCAGAGTTCTTATTGGAGGGCTCGTGGTGGTCTAGGATCCTTGACTCCTATTGTTTCCAGGAGTCAAGCTCTGGCTGTATGTTGCTGATGCCCCGTGGCGGTCAGCGGAGATAACATTCTCATTGCATGGCTTCTCTGGAGTAAGGGGAGATCAGTGTTTTAAGATCAACACTGGGGAAGAAAACTTCCCAGTGTTATTAACCAGACCCTAATAATTAGGTCAATGAAATGGAAGGAGGGAGCCCACAACTTTTTTGTTGAAAGACAGAGAAGTCATCTCATGGACAGGTTAATTAAAAAAAGAATTAGACCATTGGAGGAGGTGGAGGAATGCCTTGCTTTTGATCATATTCAACCATTAATCAATTAATCTTCCTTGGGGGGTTTTTCTCACACTTGCTCAGTTAATTCAAGATGGGTTAGTCTGTCTGTAGCAATAGAAAAGAGCAAGAGTCCAGGAGCACCTTAAAGACTAACCAAATTTGTGGCAGGGGAGGAGCTTTCGAGAGTCACTGCTCACTTCTTCGGATACAGCTAGGATGTGAGTCCACCTGTCCTTATATCTTGGAGAGAGGAGTGATTTCAGATGCTGAATGACATTAGCAGGCAAATGGCAATAGCAGGTGAATAAAAATAGCCCTCTGGAGTACTGGATCTGTTTCAAGGTGTTGGGGCTTACCTTCAAAGCCCTATACGGCCAGGGGCCTGCATATCTGTGAGGCTGCCTCTTCCTCTATGAGTCCCAAAGGGCTTCACGATCTGCCAATCAACATCTTCTGGTGGTCCCCGGGCCCCAGGGATGTCCACCTCGCCTCAACTAGGGCCAGGGCCTTTTCAGCCCTGGCCCCGTCCTGGTAGAATGAGCTCCCATATGTGATCAGGGCCCAGCGGGACCTTTTACAGTTCTGCAGGGCCTGCAAGACGGAGCTCTTCCGCCAGGCATTTAATTTGGGCGGCAGGTGTCCCCCCTCTCTCGTCTTCTCCTCAGGGGGTCAGTTCTTGTATCACCATCAGTAGACGCCAATTCATAATAGATTGACTTGATCTGTATTATAAGATTATAATTGTATTTTATTGAAGTTTTAACTGTTTTAATGTGAACATACATATTTTGTATATGATGGAAGCCGCCCTGAGCCTGCTATGCAGGGAGGGTGGGATGGAAATCTAATGAATGAATGAATGAATGAATGAATGAATAAAATTACCCCTTTGCATATCTCACCTAAATCCAATCATGCCTGCTTTGAAATTCACCTGCTGTTGTCATTTGCCTGGTAATGTCATTCGGAATCTGAAATCCCTCCGCTTTCCGATAAGTAGTACAGATGGACTCCCATTCTAGCTGTATCTGGAGAAGCGAGCAGTGACTCCCAAAAGCTCCTCCCCTGCCACATATTTTGTTAGTCTTGAAGGTGGTCCAGGACTCTTGCTCTTTTCAGAAGGACAGAATGATAAAAGGGTTGGGACACTTTCCCTATTTTTTATAATTATATTGTTATTCTTGTTCCAGAAAAAAGCATTATTGTACAGTATGTCTATATATAAGTACATGGATTGTTGTCTTTTATAAAACATAGAAAGCAAACATTTTGAACGTTTGACATTAGAACTTTGTTTTGCATTTTGTTATGTCTATCTTAGGTTTTCTTTAATGTTGTTGAGATGAACACTTTCCCTATGAAGAAAGGTTAAAGCGCTTGGGGCTCTTTAGCTTGGAGAAATGATGACTGAGGTTTACAAGATTATGCATGGGATTGAGCAGGCCCCTACCTCACAGGGCATCTGTTGTGGGGAGGGGACAGAGAAGGAAATTGTAAACCACTCTGAGACCGATTTCTCACAAGGAGCTGCGGCGCCGTCGCTCCTCCCTTCCCCCCCCAGTTCCATGGGTCAATTTCCCACCAATTGCCGCGTGGCCCCATTTGGATCCGCGGCTTCATGCGATTTCCCCCGCAGCTTCTCGATCCTGTTTTTTGAGGATCGAGAAGCCACAGGGAAAATCATGCAAAGCCACAGATCAAAATGCAGCCGCACAGTGATTAGTGGGAAATTGACCCCTGGAACCGGGGGAAAGGGAGGAGCGATGGCGCCGCAGCTCCTTGTGAGAAATCGGTCCGAGATTCCTTCAGGTAGTGAAGGGCAGGGTATAAATCCAATCTCCTCTTCTTCTTCATAGCCAGGATGTAGGGGTGCCAGCCTCCAGGTGGGACCTGGAGATCCCCAGGGATTACAGCTCATCTCCAGACCACCGAGATCAGTTCCCTTGGAGAAAATGTATACTTTGAAGGGTGGACTTTATGGCATTGTACCTGACAACTCTACCAGGGTGAGAAGTTGAAAACCCGTCTCTAGAACTTACCTAGACAAGGCATGTCCTCTGCCTCTGATCTACGGTCCCTTTCCCCCTGGGAAACAAGCTTTCTCTCTGATTGCAGTCTCCAGTTGGCTTGTCTGGAATTCCTCCGCCATTCCTGTCTGACACCCGTTTAATGTTTACAGCCACTTCTCTATTACCTCGGGGGGTGGGGGGGGCTACTGAGCCAGGTATGTCTCAGCACAGTGAGCTAATGGACTCCCTCGTAGAGGAACAAAATGGATATCCCCCCTCGGGACTGAGACGCAATGCATTCCTGACCTCAAAAATTAGGCCTGGACTTCAGGGGGTGGGGGACCCACGTTAACCTGGCTCCCAGCAAATAAAGCAGAAGAAATCGGCCGAAAGGCTGGGAAGCGTTTACTGAAGATGTCAGAGCCAGTTTGGTGTAGTGGTTAAGTGTGCAGACTCTGATCTGGGAGAACTGGGTTTGATTCCCCACTCCTCCACTTGCACCTGGCTGGATGACCTTGGGCAAGCCATAGTTCTGTCTAAGCTGTTCTCTCAGGGACAGATCTGGAAAGAGCTCTCTCAGCCCCACCTACCTGACAGGATGTCTGTTGTGGGGAGGGGAAGGGAAAGGAGTTTGTAAGCCGTTCTGAGACACCCTTGGGTAGTGAAGGGTGGGATATAAATCCAATCTCATCATCATCATCATCATCATCATCTTCTTCTTCTTCTTCTTCTTCTTCTTCTTCTTCTTCTTCTTCTTCTTCTTCTTCCCCCCGATGTGCCTTTTAAGGTTCACACTCGTCGCGTGTATGTTTGAATAATGGCTATGCAGCTTAGCATGTGCAGAAAGGTACCCTGTAAGTGGGGGTTATGATGGGGGGGAACGACTTGTTCCTATCTCTGAGGACTTCCTATGACAGTATGCAATGATGTGCATACTGAGATGGGGGGAAAAACAACAGCATGGCGTCGGAATAGCCTGATCAGACTATCCCGACACCATGGGAGCATGCTGGCGTGATCAGATGCCAGAAAGTCCGTCTGTGGCCCGTAGCAACCCGTTTGCTACTGGACCTTCCGAGGTGTTTTTTTTTAACTCCGCTTCTGTGGTGGAGCAAAACAGGTTGCCGCTGGCTGCGGGGTGCTTCCCAGATGCTGTCGTCTGATCGCGCCCTTTAATCTGCTCAGCATTCGCGCCTATGTCAGGGCAAATTGTGCATGTGATCGCAGCCCAAGTATGGAGAAAAGATCCCCCTTTTTGCTTACATTTCCAACAGACGTTCGACATGTTAGGATAATATCTACTGGCTATGCTGGTTTCTTTCACTTCCCTGAAACAGGGGCTATTTCAGCTATGCCAGTTGCCACGGCCCTTCTGTACCCCAGTTTTCTCAGCCACCACAGGTTGCATCCGTAATGCAAACCTCACAGAAGATTCTCTTCGTCAGTCAACTTTGCGGCAGCTTTTCTGTGTTATGCTTCCAGGAACAGACGGGAGGAACTGAAGAGAGAAAAGCCAGCTGTGCTCATAGACCAACGTGGGCCGCGCCTTCCCATCAGCCGTTCCTTTACAGCCAAGGGCAGCTCCTTCAAATGTGACTTAAACCTCTTACAGGATAAAGTTTTTGGAACAGCAGTGCTTCCAAACTGTGGGCACTGCTGCTTTTCTTTGCTATGCCTTCACAAACTGGCACGCGGCTTTGGGCCAAGCCGAAATAAAATAAAGTAAAAATTTAAAAAAAATTCTCGCATGGCGCAACACCCATCTGGAAAGTTTAATTGCTGTAACTGTAGCAACATCTGTCGTGCGGTTTCCCCCTCCCCTTTCCGAAAGACAAGAAACAGAGCTGCTCTAATTTCAACCACATATCACCGATCTGGAAAGATTCGCCTCCCAGCCTGAAATGCCCATCCTCCCGAGCCTGGAAAACTGTCAAGTATCCATAGACCCCTCTTTTCCCCTGGACTGCTGTTCTGAACAGATTTTAAGAAGTGCCGCTGAAAAGGCTGATGCAAAGCAGTAGGAGAAGTGAATTGTTGGACATTTGATGTGGTTCATGTGCTTGCTGGCAGGGACGACCAATCAGTGACCCCGGAAGCCAACTCTAGCTCCTGGGTGCTTCTCACTTGCCTCCCAATGAGGCTCCTTTCCCAATGGTCCCTCTTTTATTATTTTTATACAGTATTATTTATTTATTTCATTTTTATCCTGCCTAGCCGGTGAACTGGCTCAAGGCGGCTAACAACCATAAAATACCATCAAAGTGGTTTACAATTTAAAATATAAAACATAAAACCAAACATCAATATATATTAGCAACATACAGCAACAATACAACTGGCAGCATCAGAGTTCTCATGGTGAAAAAACGACGGCAGAAGATTCGGGACCAGGGCGATGTTATCCTGCAAAATTCCCACCCGGTGGCGGCTCCTAATTGAAAGCCTGGCGGAAGAGCTCCGTCTTGCAGGCCCTGCAGAACTGCAATAAGTCCCGCAGGGCCCTGATGTCATCTGGGAGCTCATTCCACCAGTATGGGGCCGCCACCGAGAAAGCCCTGGCCCTGGTGCAGGCCAGCTGAACATCTTTCGGCCCGGGGAGAGTGAGGCAATGTTGTGTGCCTGACCTCAGTGCCCTCTGGGGCATATATGGGGAAAGGCGGTCCCTCAGGTAGGCAGGCCCCTGACCATATCGGGCTTTAAAGGTCAAAACCAGCACCTTGAACCGGATCCGGTATTCTATAGGCAGCCAGTGCAGTGACCGCAACACAGGCCGGATGTGGTCCCGTATAGAGAGAACCATCAACAGCCTGGCTGCAGCATTCTACACCAGCTGCAGCTTCCGGATCTGAGACAAGGGCAGCCCCATGTAGAGAGCGTTGCAGTGGTCAAGTCGTGAGGTGTCATAGCATGGATCACTGTAGCTAGGTCTTCATGTTCGAGGAAGGGGACCAACTGCCTGATCAGCCGTAGATGGTAAAAGGCTGCTTTAGCAGTGGCTGCTACCTGGGCCTCCATTGATAGGGTGGCATCCAGGAGCACTCCCAGACTTCTGATCCCCGGCGCTGGCACCAATGATGCCCCACCGAAGGTCGTTAGTGGGAACCCTACCCCCGACCCGTTCCGACTCACGCACAGGACCTCCGTCTTCGCTGGATTCAGTTTCAGTCGACTCAGCCTGAGCCAGTCCTCAACGTCCTGAAGCGCCCGCTCCAGGTCATCTGGGGTAGAGTCAGACTGGCCACCCAGCAACAGATAAAGCTGGGTGTCATCTGCATATTGATGACACCCAAGCCCATGCCTTCGGGTAATCTGGGCAAGGGAGCGCATGTAGATGTTAAATAACATTGGGGACAACACCGCCCCTTGAGGAACACCACACACCAGTGGGTGCCTCTGGGAGGTCTGTTCCCCAAGTGCAACCCTCTGTCCCCGATCCTGGAGAAAGGAAGCAAGCCACTGTAAAGCAAGCCCCTGTATTCCCGAATCGGCGAGGCAGTGGATCAGCAACTGGTGGTCGACCATGTCAAACGCAGCCGACAGATCTAACAACACCAGTGCCGCTGTGCCGCCTCGATCCAAATGTCTCTGGAGGTCATCCGTGAGGGCAACCGGAGCCGTCTCCATGACCTGGGCGGAAGCCGGACTGAATTGGATCCAGCATGGAGGTGTCATCCATAAAGCTCTGTAACAGGGTTGCCACCGCCCTCTCCAATACTTTGCCCAAAGGTTGGGCAGGTTGGACACTGGTTGATAGTTGGCCAATACAGCCGGGTTCAGAGATGGTTTTTTCAGGAGGGGGCGGACCATCGCATTTATTCGTTCAATTTGATCTTTATCCTGTCCCTTCCCCAACAATTGGGGCTCGGGGTGGTTAATGACATACATACAAAAACATAAATAAAAATATAAATTATCTATAAAACCAGTTAATACGTTGACACTCTGGCATGATAATAGTGTAGATTATTATATGGATTGCTTTGGTGTAGTGCTTTGGTGTAGTGGTTAAGAGCGGCAGACTCTAATCTGGAGAATGGGCTTTGATTCCTCCCTCATCCACATGCAGCCAGCTGAGTGACCTTGGGTCAGTCACGAGTTGTCTCAGAGCTGTTCTCTCAAGAGCAGTCCTCAAAAGAGGTCTCTCAGCCCCACCTACTTAATGGTTTGTCTGTTCTGGGGAGAGGAAGGGAAGGAGATTGTAAGCTGCTCTGAGAAGTCTGAGTGAAGGGCAGGGTATAGATGCAATTCTTCTTCTTCTTCCTCTTCCTCTTCTTCCTTACAAGTCAAGACCTAAGGAACAGGTTCTCCAAGCCTTTCTTTACCAGCATGGACTGCAAAAGGAGATTTGTCCAAAGTGTCCCTTTTGGCATCCTAGTTGCTCACCTCAATGGATGGTTGCCAGATCCTCAGCACCCTGAATCTGAGACTCTAGGGGGTGGAGCCTGGTGACATCACAGCCCTATAGTCATACTAAGGATAGTACGCGAACAACTGTACCGCACAATAGCTGTGAATATTGATAGTCACGATCAACCTGTGTTGGACAGATGGAATACTCATCACACACACATACACACACATCACACACACATACACATCTCAGTCTTTCTCTGGGAAATTTCATGCTGCACTGAATATTCTCCAGCAAACATTTTTTGTTGCAGACTCGGGGATTTGGGAGTGTGAAATGATCCACAGCAAAACTCCCAAATGCTCAACTTTTCAAGCCGGTTCACATACCTTGGCAGTCCCTCTCTGCTGCTGCTGTTCCCCCTCTTGCTGCTGTGATCCCACAAAACCAGAAACCATCTTGTAAGTGTGATGATGTCATGTCGCCTTGTAGCCATTCACATTTTACAGCTGCTAAAATTACACCAGTTCATAGTGAAGGCAACATTTCTTGCCCTCACTCCGAACTGGCTGAGTGATTATGACATGAAGTCTGTATTGTTGTGCCAGCAAGCTAGTTTGGAGTAAGGGCAGGAAGCAACAGCCCTAACATGTAAGGATACCTTAGGAGGGCCTTGCTGCAAATATTTTGACTAGGGTTGCCAGGTCCCTACCTTCTGCCAACGGGGGGATGGAGCTTCTGTTCCTGGATGTTCTGGTGCATGAGCTATGCACGCACACTGCAATGACATCACCCAGAAGTGACCTCATTGCGGTAGGCACATTGCCAGGGAGATGCTCTAGCATTCGACCCGAAACTCTATGGTACCATAGAGTTTTTTTGCTGAGTGCTAAAGCGTTCCTCCCCCGATGACGTGCCTGGCGCAATAAGGTCACCTCTTTGTGATGTCATCGCACCAGGCACATAGGTGCGATGCTGGCACATTGGAGGCGGCGATCCCCACCACCACCTGGATCCAGGTCAGCAGATTGGGGGCCCCTAAAGCGGGCAAACCCCAACCCCCAGTGGGGGAATGGCAACCCTAATTTTGACCCTCTGCGGAAAATTGTCCGAAGGGGCAAATATATATTTGCAAAATGCATGTCTCTGTGATCACACACAAATTATGGAATGCCTTTGTCCGTAATCAGAAACCTGTTCATCTAGAGAAGAGGCAGAGGTGACAGAGACATACTGCAATCAATGTAGCAGTCATTTTCAAATTATCATAAGCAACAAAGAGAGGCCTATGCAATTTAGAACTTGCCATCGAAATTTTGACAGGCAACACAGAGAGGGCTTTTGAAGTGCAGAACTAATTCACTCTTACCGCCCGTAAGTAGAAATGAAAAATACAAAGGAAGGAACAATTGTGCTTCCCTTTCTGTTAATATCGCGATATTTGGGGAGCTGAAGAATTAGGCCCAAATGGTGCTCTTTTGGCAGGCTCTTAAGAGACTGCGCTGATAAAGACACCACTAAAAGCCTGAGATTGTGTCTGCCTCATTTCAGGCCGTTTCCTGAGGTTCTCAAAATGCTCTTGCAATAAAAATAGCAGACTTCGGGTCCACTCTCACGTAGTTCTTTGCTTTTTCAAAGCACTTTAATAGAGAGCCACATGAAGAAGGACAAGGTATCGCAAACAATATAGCTCTTAAATAGAATTTGCAGAGGTAAGCAACGCTCCCCCTCAGGGGTCATTCCGTAGAAAAAGAGGTGCAGGAGCTCATTAGCATACCTATTAGCATATGCCAGGCCCCCTGACATCCCCTGAAGTCTTTCAGAAAGGGAAGCAAAAGGGGGGGCATCTTCAAAAGCCTCCCCTCCCTTCCCCAGCTGGCCTGCCAAGGCGGGCGGGCGGGGGAAGCGAAGCGAGAAGGGCCCCATAGAATACAATGGAAAGATCGTGCCGCTGCTGCCGAGCGACTCTAAACAGAAGGAGTTTAAACTTTAAACCCCTTCTCCCTTCGCTTCCTCCACAGGCCTGCTGGGAGCTGGGGGAGGGGCTTGCCACCACTTCCATTTGTGCCCACTAGGGGTGTGCAAATAAATTTTCTTTGGCCCGATTCAGATTGGGCCAAATCAGGCTGCATCTGTCCTGGCTGCCGAATGACCCCCGCATGTCAGTTTCAGCAATGCAAGTGGATTGGGGAGTCATTGGGCCGGCCGAATGTCAGTTTCAGCCCCATTATACCCTACGGGCCACTGAGGTCAATGGCAAAAACTCATAGGGTATATGAGGGGCTGGAGGAGTTGGGGTTTGAGGGAGAGGCTCCAAACTTGCAGGGTAGCTGCTGGGGCCTCTCCCCAAAATACCCACCAAGTTTCAAGAAGATTGGACCACGGGGTCCAATTCTACAGGCCCCCAAACAGGTTGCCATTGTTCTCTATGGTGGGGGAAAAGTTACCTTTTTGGCGGCAATTCAGTGGCAGGCCAAATCAGATCAGAGAATCTGATTCAGCCCGTGGCAGCCCTAGTGCCCACTCCTGGCTGGCGGAGCGCTGCTCCGCCTCGCTCTGGCCCCAAATGACCCCTGCTTCCTCTAAGCTGTGGAGTTTTGGGAGCAAAAATTCTACTTTGTGAGCTACTGGCATTGCAGCTGAGAGCGAGCGATTTGGCTACGGCATAAATTAGTTTGCTCTGGAGCCATCCTGCCTGAGCAAAGACAAAAAGTGTGAGCCAGAGGCTAAAAAAATGTGAACGACCTCAAACTAACTCAGCTTAGAGGGAACACTGGAGGTAAGAGAAGTCACCGGTTCCACCAACAGGCACATGTTTTCCCCGCTCCTCCAATTCCACCATTTTATTTAGACTCATATTTAGAAAATCTGAAGAGGTGAGCAGTGACTCATGGAAGCTCATATCCTGCCACAAATTTTGTTAATCTTTAAGGTGCTTCTGGACTCTTGCTCTTTTCTACTGCATTTAGAAAATCATTAGGCCACCTCTCTAGAGACCTGCTTGATATGACGAATCCCTTTGCTTCTCCAACTGTTGCTAGATTCTTTAACTGGAGATGCCAGGGTTTGAACCTGAGACCTTCTGCATGCCAGGCAGATGTTCTGCCAGTGAGCCACAGTCCTTCTCCTGCATTCTTGAACAGTAGAAAAGCACAAGAGTCCAGTAGCACCTTAAAGGCTAACATAATTTGTGGCAGGGGAGGAGCTTTCCTGAGTCACTGCTTCAGATGAAGATGAAGAAGAAAAGGAGGAGGAAGAGGAGGAGATTGGATTTATACTCCATCCTTCACTCGGAGTCTCAATCTCCTTCCCTTCCAAGGGCATAGACTTTCCAATTTCCCGGGGAGGAGGGCTGGGCCAGAGGGGGGAGGGAGGGAAAGAGAGAGAGAGAGAGAGAGTAGGGTTGTCAAGTCTTACCATTTAGACAAGAGTTTCTCGCGCGTGCTTTGCACGCGCACGCCAAGATGATGTCACCACCTCTGCCACCACAAGAGCCTCTCCCCCCCGCCTGGTTCCCCCACACCCCTCTCCCCACCCACTCCTCCCTCCCTCTCTCTCTCTCCGGGGGCAATCCGAGAGACTGCCCAGTGTGATGATGTCACCCGGAAGTGACATCATCACGCTGGGCACGTTGCCGGGGGCGACGCTCTAGCAATCACCCTGAAAACTCTATGGCACCGTAGAATTTCAGGGTGATTGCCAGAGCGTCACCCTGGCAATGTGCCCAGCGTGATGATGTCACTTTTCCGGGTGACGTCATCACGCTGGGCAGTCGGCCGGATAGCCCCTGGAGAGAGAGAGGGAGAGGGGAAGGGAGGAGTGGGTGCGGGGAAGCCGGGCGGGCGGGGGAGAGGCTCTTGCAGTGGTGGCGGCTTCTTGGGAGCCCTAGCGGCAGGTGGCGGCCAGGGGCCTGGAGGGCGAGGAGGCATGGCGGTGGGCGGGTGCTGTTTTGCCCGGGGGGGCTCAGTCCCCCCTGAAAAATTTCAGGGGTGGCCCGCGCCCCTGAGCCCCGTGTAGTTGACGCCTATGTTCCCTTCCTCTCCTCACAACAGACACCCTGTGAGGTAGGTGGGCTGAGAGAGCTCTGAGAGAACTGCTCTTGAGAAAATAGCTTTTAGAGAACTGTGACTGACCCAAGGTCACCCAGCTGGCTGCATGTGGATGAGTGGGGAATCAAACCTGGTTCTCCCAGATTAGAGTCTACTGCTCCTAATCACTACTGGCTCTCACAGTCAGAATGTGAGTCCAAAAGATCTATATAACATCTGTCCTATATTTCTTGAACAGATCTTCCCCCTTTTCCTGGCTATCCCTTTAATCTTACACCACTGCTTCTTGGAACAACTGTGTGGCACACCATTTTCTCTTTTCTGCCCCTTAACATGTCTTACTTAGTCCTGCTCCCAACACCACCACTGTTTTCTTCAGTCAGTTTGTCAATCACTCACTCACTCACTCACTCACTCTCTCTCTCACTCACTCACTAATTCAATCAATCCAATTGTTGTAAAAGCAAAACTGGACCCTGCATTTTGGCTAAGTCTTATAAGGACAGACTGGTCACAATCACAAATACCTGACTCAGTCAGAATGTGTTGTTAAGTACTTACTATATCCCTTGACAGCTGCACATTATGTGCAATGCACATAGGATCCATCTTTACACAAACAAAAATGGGATGCTGGCGAGCATGTTACACTGCAGCATGCACTGTTTGATAGTGTCGGAGTATCAGACAGGCCCATAGCCAGGATTTTGTGGCTTGTGGGGCAATTTGTTTTCTGGTGGGACTGAAGTTCTCAGTGCAGAAAGAAAAGCAATTTAGCCAGGAGAAAGCTGTTACTGGGATAGATCTCTAAATTGCAAGCTGTCAGTCACTTTAGATGACAGTTCTCAGCTGCCGCAAGTTAATCACTTCTGCCAGCCTAAGCAACAATTGTGATCACAAGCCGGCAGGTGGAGGGTGATGACTTCTACAGTTAAGAAAGCTAACACTTTGGCAGAAAAACTCTCTTAAAGGGGACCGGTTTCTTGACACAGAGTTAGAAGGAGTCCTAGAGGTCACCTATTCCAACACCCTTTGCTCACTATGGGAACTGGTCAACTACAGCATCCTACTCTGCTTACAGGAGCACACACCTTTAAAAATATTTTTAACATGATTGAAAAAAAGTATTTACAGGAAAAATTATTGTGGGGCTGTGCCTTTAAGGAAGGGGGCAGAGCACCCAAAAGCCCCACCACAGCTATGGGCCTGGTATCAGATGGACTGAAAATCAATGGTATTCTGCCCCCTTTCCAAATACCACAGAGGTGGCAGTGCAGATCGTTCTGCTTTAATCTCAACTCCTTTGCAACCTGCAGAGATTTTTCCATATTAAGGTAGATAATTATAGCTCGGAAGAAAATGGAAGAACTGAAGGAGGGTATGAAGCATGAGAAAAGTTCATCGTCCCTGTCCCCCCCGGTTCAGGAAATGGAGGGTCATATTCAGTTTGGGAGAACTGCCGGGTTTCGTTTAGATAAATGGGTAAGTAACACATGGAGTGGGGTTATTGTAATTTGATTTAGAGGTTGCACAATTGTTGCAGTGAACTAGGGTTGCCAAGTCCTACCTTGATTGTAGCTGAGGGGAGTCTGTCACCCAGAGGTGATGTCATCGCGTCGGGCACATTGGGGCGGGACCTCTCTAATTTGAGGGAAAACCATAGAGTTTTCCCTTGAATTATAGAGCATCCCCCCCGAAACGTGCCTGACATGATGATGTCACCTCCGGGTGATGTCATCGCGCCGGGCACATCTTCGCAGCTCGGCAATTTGGGGGTGGGGTTACCCACGGCAGCCCCAATCCGGGCTGGCGGGGAGCAGGCCGCTGGAGCGGGGTTTTTCCCACCCCTCAGGGGGGACTTGGGAACCCTACAGTGAACATCCTCAGCAGGTGAACATGTTATTTTTGACGGGGGCAATCACGAGACGAGCCTCAGATGTTCTTGCTTCGCCAGCTTCCAACATGAGCAACTGTTGAGCAGCTTTATGGCTGCACTGTAGGGGCAGTGGCCAAGTTTCAATCCCTTCTGCCCTTTGGTCATGTTTGCATTGGTGGAGTGGGGGAAATGGGGTCTCCACCAGGCTCATGGATGGTCAGGTCTTGTAATTAAATGATGTGAGGTGGCGGGTGTAGTGCTGCGACTCCCACAAGGCAGTGTGAAAATAGATCACATCAGTAACATGGGATTGAGACAGTTTCAGAAGGTAGTTGTGTCAGTCGGTATTAGAACAGCTAGATTTGGGCCCAGTAGCCCCTTAGAGACCAACAGGATCGTTCAGAGTATAAGTTTTCAAAAGTCACAACTGCCTTCATCAGATAGGTAAAGGTAAAGGTTTCCCTTGCTCGAAAGCCAGTCAAATATGACTCTAGGGAGGCGGTGCTCATCTCTGTTTCCAAGGCGAAGAGCCGGCGCTGTCCAACCGGACAGTGGAGCATGAGCTGAACTGGCAGGTGTTCAAACATCTCCATCTGCACCCTCTGACCTCTCTCCCTTTGAAAGGCTACATTGCCTTCAGTCCAGTCTGGCCAATGATCCAATCTTTGTCAACCCCAGGGGTGGCCAAACTTGCTTGACATAAGAGCCACATAGAATAAACGTCAGATGTTCGAGAGCCACAAGACATGAACAAACATTACACTTTTTACTGGGAAATATGCAAATTTGCTTTTTATTAACATTAAATGAGACTGCTAAAAATAATAACAAAAGGGCTAAAAGCAGATATTGATAATGATATTTATTTGTCCAATGAAAATTATTTGCTAATGATATTTAGCTTCCCCAGCCGCCCTGCCGGGAGCCGCACAATATGCATGCGGCTCCCGAGCCACAGTTTGGCCACCACTGGTCAACCCCTTTCTGAGGTCCTCTTGAAACTCGAATCAACAGTTCCCAATCTTCCTGTTGATGCCAGCTCTTGGTTTGGAAGCTACTTAAGCGGGACTCTCCCTTGACTTTCTCTGGCCCAGTGTGCACATATTTCATTTGCCCCCCCCCCCCCCCAAAGGGAGGAGGTTGTGGAGGGGAGAAAAGAACAACAGCGAACATTGTTGACACATTAAGCAAGTCGCGACCAATTCATGACAACATCTACCCGATGGAAAGATGAACCTCGTGGCACTCGGATAAAAGATGGAGCATCTGCAGAATATGTGATGGAAATTACAAACACAATTCCGGCAATTATGATTACAGCGCTGGAGATGCTTGTGCCTTTAATTACAATTTGCTATTCTTTTCATGCGGTGGGAATGGCCAAAATGGACTGCAAATGAGATTTCAAAAGACAAGCAATCTGCACCGTGAATAGGGGCCCTCTGTTCCGCTCGTACAATGGACTCCCATTTCCCAAACATGGCTGCGTCTCGGCAGCGATTCAACAGCACTAAAAAAAAAATTTGACGACAAAATGAACGCGGCGGGGGAAGAAAAGAAATTCGCCAGTTTATTATTTCATCCGAGAACATGAACGGGATTATTAAGAGCTATTATGAAGGCTTTAAAAAAACACTCCTCTCTTCTAAAATTATGTTCAAATGAAAAGGCTTTCGTTGGAGATGACTGTGGGGGAGGAAAGAAGCATCGTCGCTTCACTTTGCTCGTGACCTTTGCGGTTTCGCTGTGGGAAGTTATTTGAGTGTTTAGAAACAGTTTAGAGAAACAGGATGACTGGAGTACTGGGCGGGGAAACCAGTTTATGGGCGTGAAGGCGGTGGCCAAACCCACCCAAATACACTCCAGTATTAACCTGGAAAAATTGGATTAATTTCTTGGATATTGTCTGGATTACTGGGGCTGTGATCATACGCACAATTAGACCCGACACAGGTGCAAATGCCAGGCGGATTTAAAGTGTGCAATCAGACAACAACATCTGGGAAGCCCCCCCCCCCCGAAGTCGTTGGCAACCCGTTCTGGTCTGCCATAGAAGCGGAGTTAAAAGACACCAGGGAAAAATGGTAGTAAATGGGTTGCGACACACCATTGATGAACTTTCCTGTATCTGATCACTCCAGCACGCTCTCATGGTGTCGGGATGGTCTGATCAGGCCATCCTGACTCCCTGCCATTGTTTCAAACACAGAGCGTTTCTGGTGATTCCTAGATAGGCATGAAGTCACTTCTATGTGTAACATTTACTCACAATCTCCTTTCCCTTCCCCTCCCCACAACGGACACACTGTGAGGCAGGAGGGGCTGAAAGAGCTCTTTTGAGAACTGCTCATGAGAGAACAGCTCTGAGAGAACCTGTGACTGACCCAAGGTCATGCCAACAGCTGCATGTGGAGGACTGGGGAATCAAACCAAATCAAATAGAGTCCACGCTCCTAACCACTACACCAAACTGGGACGGTCCTGACCCTCCCAGTGGGCAATTCCCACAAAGGTCAGGAGGTAGTGGCAGGTTACTAAGAGAGAGAGAGAGAGAGAGAAGACTCTCCAGGTGTTTGAAAGAACTTGGAGGGCAGGCTGGAACAGGGCCTGCAGGCCCATCTCGCCACACTAGAGCTAAAAGATTTCTGTTTCCTACTTCCTTCGTTTCCCATGCAGCTTTAAAACATCTCCATAGGAAGGCTCCCAATCCTTCTTACTGCCTCACGCTAACAAAGGGAAAGTGTTTTGCGGAGGGACCCTCCCCCCTTGCTCATTGTTTAAATGGAAGAGGAGGATTTTGAAAGTTGTTTCGGATCCGTCTCCCGATCCTTGAAAAGGAACGCAAAACGTACCGCCTCAGCTCGCTTCCCCCAGCCACAGATGGGGGAAGAACAATCAAACCAAGCTCTGGAAAGGTCCTTTGAATCCGGGATAATCAGATTATGCTAATTTCTTTAAACCCCATTTTCAAAAGCTAACATTTATCACGAGATTGTGTACTGCCTAATTGTTTTATATGGAGTGTATTTTTTTCCCCAGGCAGGCAAGTCGCACGCACACCCCGACGCGCACACACAATGCTATCCGAGATCGTGGAGATGGTGTGTATTTAGAGATTTTGTGCGTGTGTGTGTGTAACTAACGATATTTGGTTTAAAGAGAGAATTAACACAAATGCCAGAGAGTGGCATTTCATGAGGGGAAAAAAAAGCTTTATTTTCATAGAGGGTAGCATTATGCCATCAGAGTGGTTAGTAAGGGAGGGAACAGAGGGAATTTCTGGCAAAGCTGAACAATAGTTTGCTGACAGATTTTTTTTAGAAATGGGACACCTGCAAGAGTTGGGGTACTACGCTCCTGGAGGGGATTTGGAGCTCTCCTGGAATCACATGAAAGAGATCAGTGTCAAGAATCCCCAGTCCAAGGAATTCTTGGTTGAGGACGGCAAAGCACATAATTACAAAAGCAACCTGTGGTGTGTGTCCAAACACTCACCAGTTCTGATCCCTGCCGCCAGCCCCTTGAACTACCCACACCATCAGAAGCCAAGGAGCAAGCTTCTAACCTTACTGGGATTAATCAAGAAAGTCAACCCTGCGAGGTCGGCCATTGGTAGAGTGAGGCCGTGGTCACATGGCCCTTTAAATCCGGGAGCCCTCCCAGATTTAAAGGGACCACGTTTTTTTTACCTCGGGTTGGGATGTACACACATCCCAACCCCGGTGGCAGCGGGCGGCGGCAGGTGGTGGCAGCGAGTGGAGGAGTTAGCGAAGGAGGCGGCGTGAGGTGTTTTGCAGCGGCGGAGGCAGCTGGCGGCAGCTTTTTTTGGCGCGGCAGCAGCGGTGGTGGCAGGTGGCAGCGGCGGATGGGGGAGGCAGCCTTCTCTGAGCCCCGCCGGCCGCCTGGTAAGTTTGGGTTCCCCCCCCCCCTTTTACACTTGGGCGTTTGACTGCCCAAGTGCCCAAGTGTAAAAGGGGGAAAAATGGAGGATGAGACCATTTGGACAGCCCTCTCTTGCAATGATTGTGAGAGACGGCTACCCAGATGGCTCAAATGTGGGCTCCTCGTGCAACCACCGGGCAAACACTTGATTTTCCCAGGGTCAGAAAATGTGGGAGGAACCCGCATTTGAGCCCGCTTCGGCACAGGACTAGCAGTTCCTCCCGCATTAAAGGGCCGTGTGGCCGCAGCCTGAGTTCCCACAACAATTAACCTGCTAGGTGGACTCCTAAAGTCTAAGGTAATTGTTATGTATTCAGTTACTGTGTTATTAGATGTGAGCTTAGAGTACAGCTCCATAGAGGCCCCAGTATCCTAAAATACACAACCAGATTGGTCACTGTTGCAAACAGACCAATCTGGAGAGACTCAGAGTTTCGGCAGGAACAGTTCTCATTGGTCCCAAGCACTGTTCGATGACTGGACGTTATTGTTTCTGGAGGTGTGGTTTGCCTGGCTCAGATTGTACATAAGCTGGCTTGTTCTGCGTATTGGTTGTTGTGTTCTGAGCTGAATAAAGAAATCATGGATTGAAACACAGCCTCGATCTCAGTATATAATAGTACTGGAATATGGTTGAAGCACCTGAAGCACAGAACACGCCAAGTATAATCAAAGGATATTTATTAAAGTGTGCGGGAATATTTCGAAAGAAGCCTGAAGGGGATACGATAGGGACTTCTGGGGGGTACAGTGCCATAAGAGTCCAACCTCAAAACGTACATTTTCTCAGGGGAACTGATCTCTGTAGTTAGGAAATGAGCTATAATTCCAGGGGATCCAGGGGATTCCAGGCTGCCATCCCCAGGAAGGGGGGGTTGGGGAGGGGAAGGACCTCCGCAGGGTCTGATGCCATAGACTCCACTCTTCAAAGCACGGATTTCTCTTAGGGAATTGATCTCCATAGTCTGGAGATCAGTTGTAGTTTGGGGAGATTTCCAGGCCATAACTGGAGGCTGGCAACTGGACTTCATTGAGTGTACAACTGAGATTTGCTTATGTGTCTACCCTAAGTATACCTGTAATAAAGCTGCCTGATCCAGATTGCATTTATTATCAGGGCCCAGGACAAGAATGGACAATGGGGGTGCCACCTAGGGGCTGAATAAAAGGTAACGGTTTCCCTTGCTCGAAAGCCAGTCGAATCTGACTCAAGGGGGCGGTACTCATCTCTGTTTCCAAGCTGAAAAGCCAGTGCTGTCTGAAGACATTTCCATGGTCATGTGGCCAACATGACTAGATGCTGAGGCGCATGGAACGCTGTTACCTTCCCACTGAAGCAGTACCTATTTATCTACTTGCAGTTTCTTGCTTTTGAACTGCTGGGTTGGCAGGAGCTGGGGCCAGATATGGGAGCTCACTCCATCATGCGGCACTCGGGTCTCGAACTGCCGAACTACTGACCTTTCGGTCTGCAGCTCAGCGTCTTAACCTCTGGCTTCGCTTCCACCTGTCTCAAACTTGGCTGGCAGACTCCGTCTACCCTCAGTTGGTTCCTTTAGCCAATGAACTGGGCTGTAGTTGGACCAGTAAGGACCTTCAAGAAGGGTCACGGAGCATCTGGGCGACTGCGACAGATGGCGTGTTGGTTCTGTTATTTAAATAAATGCCAACCTTCTCACGAATAACACACTGGGAAGGTCCACATCTCCCCTTGGCCCACCAGCTGGGCCTTCGCTCTCAGAAAAGTAGCGTGTCCGATTTGTGTGAACCCGAACTTGTCAAGTGTCCAGGTGACAGACAGGTTTCCAAGCACATATCGTGCAGACGTGCTCCGTACGAGCGGCTGCCATACTTCGCAGCGCGTACCCTTGGTGACCAATCCTGGTGAACTTCTGCATGTCATTTGCAAAATGACCTTCCGACTCTTCCGGGCTCCATTTCAACAGAAACCAGCTTAATGTGGCGTATCATGGAAATCCCACATGCAAGACCAGCTGGGACGTTGCCAGAGGAAGAGGCTTATCCAAAGCATAATCGGCGCAAGTTTGAAAAGCCAGCTTTGGGTGTCCTGGCCGTGTACCTGCAGAGCCATCTGGTCAGACCATGAAGCCAAACCACAAAAACAGACGGACTTGGAATGGATCTGATTCCTAATTAGCGTAATCTCGGTTGTTTTACGTGATGCGCTATATATATATATATATATATATATATATATATTAGCTGGAGTTTGGTGAGTGGGAGGGACATGACAGG
Source organism: Lepidodactylus listeri (assembly GCA_029233225.1). Taxonomy (NCBI): domain Eukaryota; kingdom Metazoa; phylum Chordata; class Lepidosauria; order Squamata; family Gekkonidae; genus Lepidodactylus; species Lepidodactylus listeri. The sequence goes on along the minus strand of JARCFY010000001.1, from coordinate 178,203,243 downwards.
TCCCAAATGGTATGAAGTATCAGGTTCTTGGGTTGCATTAGAATGATGAAGGAAAGTGCCCACAATCAAGAAACTAAAGCTCCTTGAAGGAGAGAGATATTTTGGTTAACTTTTCCAATCTGTACAATGAGCCTTAAAATGGGGGTCGTTTAGGGATTCCCTGCCTCCATATCCTGTTGACTGCCACTGGGAGAATTTATTTTTTAAATGCAGCCTTGTGTACTTACCAGAAATTCTTGCCAGAAGTGTCAAGGGAATCACTGGAAATTCTATGGTTTACCACAGAGTTTCTGGCGATCCCTAGAGCTAACCTCAGCTACTTCCAGGGCAACAGTGGTCCCCATTCTTAGATTATATGGCACGGACGGATCTTCTGCCTTACAACCCATACCTTATGTGTGATACCAGTTTGGTGTAGTGGTTAGGAGTGCAGACTCTAATCTGGGAGAACCAGGTTTGATTCCCCATGCCTCCACATTTAGCTGCTGGTATGACCTTGGGTCAGTCACAAGTTCTTTCAGAGCCGTTCTCTCAGGAGCAGTTCTCATGAGAGCTCTCTCAGTCCCACATACCTCACAGGTTGTCTCTTGTGGGGAGGGGAACGGAAAGGAGATTGTAAACCGCTCTGAGACTCCTTTGGGTAGTGAAGGGTGGGGTATAAATCCAATCTCTTCTTCTCATTTCTACCCAATAATTGGTTTTAATGCTCACTTTTTACCTATTGAATATATGTAGAACAGTAAGTTACATTCAACATCTCCTAACATAAAACTTGATTGTTTGCTTGTATGCTTAGGTGTGTTATGGTTATGGTCAGACATTCTTATGAATGTTTATCAGATGTCAGTGTGACTGTATTGAGATGGTAAAAATTAATAAAAATGACAAATTCTGGTTCTGATTTTATTACTGAAAGGACCCTCGTCTTCAGTCTCTTTCCTTTCATCTTTATGAATATAGTAATTGGGTTTCTCAGCTGCAACCCCTATAGAATGAGGGAATGAGGGAACAGTGACCGTAATGTTATTGAGTTCAACATTTGTATAAATAGGGAGTTGCCCAAAAAGACTGACACAACCACTTTTAACTTTAACGGGGGTAACTTCTCTGATATGAGGGGACATGAGAGGAGAAAACTGAAAGGAAAAGTAGAAAGAGTCAAAACCTTTGGGGAAGCTTGGAAACTATTTAAAATTACAATCCTAGAGGCTCATAGAAAATATATACCGCGGGTTAGGAAAGGCATAAATAGGTATAGAAAAAAGCCTGCATGGTTAACAAAGTAATGGAAGCTGTAAAAGGTAAGAAGGATTCCTTTAAGCGGTGGAAAGCTAGTCTCAGTGAGGCTGATAAAAGGGAACATAGGCTGTGGCAAATACCGTATTTTTTGCTCCATAAGACGCACTTTTCCTCCCCAAAAAAGTGGGGAGGGGGAAGTGTGTGCATCTTATGGAGCGAATATGGAGCTTTTCTTACCTTTAACAGGGCTCTTTCTTCAGCAGGAACGCAGGGGAACGCCATTCAGGCTGGCATCCCAGCCTTCCCCGCCGGGCCTGAGCTGTTAAGACTTAAAAGGGAAACGGCAGGAAAAACCCCACCAGGCTAAGTACTCTTTCCCTTTAAGGGCTTTCTCCCTTTAAGACAGCCAGCAGCAGAAAGCCCCGCCCACCGATTAAGCTCCGTGGCTACTTTGCACAGAAAGGCCTGGCTTTGCATGGCATGCCGACATCTCTCTTCTTTCCTTTCTCTATCTTCCTTCCTTCCTTCCTTTCCTTTTTTCTGTCTGTCTGTCTGTCTTTCTGTCTCTCTCTCTGTCCCCACCTTTCTTTCTTCCTTTCTCTTTCTCTCTCTCTCTCCTCCTCCTTCCTTCCTTGATCTCTCTCTCTCTCTCTTTCTTTCTGTTTCATTTTTTCCTGTTTTCCTCCTCTAAAAACAAGGTGTGTCTTATGATCAGGTGCGTCTTATGGAGCGAAAAATACGGTAAAATGCAAGTCTGTGATCAGGCAGGCAAAAAGGGAATGTGAGGAGCATATTGCAAAAAACATAAAGACCAACAATAAAACTTCCTTCAAATACATTAGAAGTAGGAAACCAGCCAGGGAAGCAGTGGGGCCCTTGGATGACCAAGGGGTAAAAGGTGTAGTGAAGAATGACAGGAAAATGGCTGAGAAGCTGAATGCATTTTTTGCCTCTGTCTTCACTGTGGAAGATGTGAAGTGCCTGCCCACTCCAGAACCACTGATTTCGGGAGGGGGGTTGAAAGACCTGAGTCAGATTGAGGCGACAAGAGAGGAGGTCCTACGTCTGATAGACTACTCAAAAACTGGGCCCGGATGGCATACATCCGAGAGTTCTGAAAGAACTCAAATGTGAAATTGTGGATCTCCTGACAAAAATATGTAATCTTTCCTTAAAATCTGCCTCCATTCCTGAGGACTGGAAGGTAGCGAATGTCACTCCTATCTCTAAAAAGGGTTCCAGAGGAGATCCGGGAAATTACAGGCCAGTCAGTCTGACGTCAATACCGGGTAAATTGGTGGAAACTGTTATTAAGGAAAAAATTAGTAGGCACATTGATGAACAAAATCTCTTGAGGAAGACTCAGCATGGATTCTGCAAGGGGAGATCTTGTCTCACTAACCTGTTAGTGTTCTTTGAGGGAATAAACAAACATGTGGACAAGGGGGACTCAATAGAAGAGAACAAGAGATTGGATTTATACCCCACCCTTCACTTGTAGTCTCAGAGCGGCTTACAAACTCCTTTCCCTTCCCCTCCCCACAACAGGCACCCTGTGAGGTAAGTGGGGCTGAGAGAGCTCTGAGACAACTGTCCTTGAGAGAACAGCTGGTACAGAGCTATGGCTTGCCCAAGGTCATCCAGCCAGGTGCAAGTGGAGGAGTGGGGAATCAAACCCGGTTCTCCCAGATTAGAGTCCGCACACTTAACCACTACACCAAACTGGCTCTCCAGTTTGGAGAATTAATGGCAGATCACAACACGTGGAATTCACTGCCACAGGAGGTGGTGGCAGCTACAAGCATGGATGGCTTCAAGAGGGAATTTTAACATATGGAGCAGTGGTCCATCAGTGGCTATTAGCCACAAGGTATAGATAGGAACTCTCGATCTGGGGCAAGTGATGCTCTGTGTCCTTGGTGCTTGGGGGTGGGGCAACAGTGAGAGGGCTTCTAGTGTCCTGGCCCCACGGCTGGACGTCCTGAGGGCACCTGGTGTTTTTGGCCACTGTGTGACAGCATGTTGGACTGGATGGGCCACTGGCCTAATCCAACATTGGCGTCTCTTATGTTCTTATGAAAATTTCCCCCACTTGTAAGCTCGTGAGTCCCACTTTGGACCTGTTGCCTGAAAGGGAGATGGAAGATGCTTGGTGTGGACTTACTTGTGCAGACTTCTCTTTTGTGATTACTATTATGCTAGGGATTGAAGTTTTGTTTGGGAGGTTCTGTGTTTGGGTTGGTGGAGGTGATTCAGGGCCAAAATAGACATGGGTCTGGGAGGTCTAGGAACCATTCCACATACGTTTGCCACGTGCCCGCTGGGGGTGGAAGATCTTCTGCCCACGATGGGCCTTGCCTGCCAGAACTGCAGCAGCCGGCAGGAGAAGAACAAATTTATAAACCTGCTGTTGGAGGTGCCATGATGTCATTTCCAGGGAAAAAAGTGGAAGTGACGCCACATATCTCTAGGAATTGCTGGAAACCATAGAGTTTCTGATGATTTCTAGAAAGGGTGTACTGTCACTTCTGGGTTTCCCCAGAATTCCTCTTAGGTGTAGGAATGAAATTTAATTTTCTGAAATTCCTCTCTTAGGTATAGCCATTGATTCCTCTTATTGTCTTAATTTCTCTTTCATTTTTCTCTGATTTCTCTCTTTCAGTTACCACTCTATGCTCCCTTTCATAACTTTATCCCTTGCAGAATTTTTTTTTGACATTACACACCACAGGGTAGTGCTCCAGCAGGAGCTTTAGCAGAAGCAGGAGTGAAGATGTGGAGTGCCTCTGAGCATCTGCAGAGTGAAATTATAAAATTTTTGCAGAACTTACTTTCCTGCCCCCTCCTCTCTCCAAATTTTTCTTTGGAAATGATTAAAAGCAGACTCCAAATTCCTTTTGTAGAAAAAAAAAGATGGAAAGCAACAGACTGTTGGATTGCAGGGAGAAACAGGGTAAAGAGGAATTAAGAGAATTCCTTTAACAGTGCTAGTTAAGAACCTGGAGTCCCCAACAGCAGTTCACATACAAATCATCAGCTATTTTTAACAGGCTTATTCTCTGGGGGTGTAGAATCAGAAGGCCGCTCAGGCTGTGAAAATGCCTAGTTATGGCACTGCAGCCCCGTTGAAAAACTGCAGACAATAGACTTAAGTGTGCTGAACACGGTGTTGGATGCAGGCCACAGCGCATAAGAACATAGCGCATTAACGCTGCCCTGTGGTGGAGAGAAAAAGGAGCATGGCTTGGTGATGCTGTCATGAACATGGCCAAAGAATTACGGGGAACTACGGGGAAAAGGCAAGGCGGTTGGTGATGTCATGGTTTCTGCTGTCCACAGACTCGAAACCACAAAATGCTAAGCCAGCCATGGCTCTCAAGCCTTCGCGTATTAAGTTTCCTTGGCCCTGTGCTCTGGGTCATATTTCTGTACATCACACAATTGAGTTCTCATCTTCATGACTCCGCGGAGAGTCATTCGTCTAATTTCCTGTTCATTACAGTGAAAAAAAAAAGGGCTCTAAATCCAGTGGCTTAAAGCACATCCAACTCTGTAACTCAAGTAATGTTTCCTTTTTAAAAAAGGTTTCTTATCGGATCCAAGACTTCAATTTACGTGGTTTACGCCAAACAGAAAAGCATCATAATCACAAAGAGACAACCCCCCCCCCAAAAGAGGAACTATTTATTCATTTCCATTTTCTCACATAGAAAATTTCAGTCCACACATCTGAAACTCTGATGGGAACTGCAGAAACTGGAATGGAGTCTGCAGTACCCCCTAGACAAAGGACTTTCCGGCACATGTTATTTCCTTGTTTGTCTGCCCCTATTGCATCCGGGTTTTTTCTGTACACGTTTGGCTCCCTCTAGTGGCTGCTTTGATTTTTCATCGCTGCATCTCTGGTTTATTTATGACCACTTTAAAAGTCTGTGTAAATGAAACAGAAAAAGAGCAAGAATCCAGTAGCACCTTAAAGGCTAACAAAATTTGTGGCAGAGTACGAACTTTCATGAGTCACTGCTCACTTCTTCCAAGACAGCTGGAATGTGAATCTGTCCCTCCTATATATTGGAAAGTTAAGTGATTTCAGATGATGAATGACTTTAGCAGGCAAATGAAAGCAGCAGGTGAATGACAATAGCGTTATCCAATCACGCCTGCTATTATCATTCACCTGCTATTGTCATTTGCCTTCTAATGTCATTTGGCATCTGAAATCCCTCCACTTTCCAATACGTAAAACAGATGGACTCACATTCTAGATGTATCTGAACAAGTGAGCAGTAACTCTTGAAAGCTCATAGTCGGCCACAAATTTTGTTAGTCTTTAAGGTGCTACTGGACACTTGCTCTTATCTACTGCTACAGACAGACTAACATGGCTACCCATCTTGATTTAAATAAAACAGATACAGCAATGAAATATCGAAGCCACCTCTAGAGGGAGAAAAATACATGTGTGTGGGGGGGGGGGAAGCCCCAGACATGTTATGGGCACATAAACAACAAAAATAAAATTTGCAGTATAGATGCTCAGTTGCCTGCTAGTTCAGCTCATGTCCTGTTTGCAGTAGAGAGCTGATGGTTCAGTGAGTCTGAACAACACTGGCCATTTCTGTTTTGTTTGTCTGAATAGCCCACTTTCTCAGATGCCTTTCTGCAACCACTTCTCCTTCCCACTATTCACCTGCTGCTGCCAACTTCAATGATTAAAAGGCCCAGTGAAAAGTTTAAAAAACCCTGTTAGATATTTCTGAGGTGAGACTTGCTACTCAGATGTTTCAATATGCTTTCAGTGTTTGCCTGTGTGAACCTAGATACTCTTGCAATCAATTCTTCTGATTGATTCACGAATAGAAGTTGCACAGGGAATGCTAGATATTCAACATCAGTTATTTAAGAATGCATCTGACCAAGCGGGTGCTAAAGAGGGAACAAAGTGCATGGAATTCTGTGCTTGGCAAATAAATCATTGTTATGACACAATTATTTCCCGTCTCTGGTAATTCGAAGGAAACAGAAAAACAGAAACGTAGATCTGGAAGGGATCTCATTAGTCATCTAGTCCATGCCCCTGGACAGTGCAGGAAATTCAATACTATTTTCCCCCTTCTCTGTCTCAGTGACCCCTGCTCTGTGCCCCGAGGAGGGCAAAAAACCTCCAGGATCCCTGGGCCAATGTGGTCTGGAGGGAAATTCTTTCCTGACCCCAGAAAGTGGTGATCAACATTACCCTGGGCGTGTAAGAAAGGACCATGAGAGCCAAGTGCTGGCTCACCCCTTCCTGCCCTCCCTCTCACAATCTGCCTAAATCCACAGAATCAGCACTGCTGTCCGACGGCCATCTAGCCTCTGTTTGAAAACCTCCAAAGAAGGAGAGCCCACCACCTCCCGAGGACGACTGTTTCACTGAGGAACCACTCTAACCGTCGGGAAATTCTTCCATTTACCACTCATTGCACCAATATCCCAAGATTATGTCCTATGATTGAGCTACAGGTCACCATGGGGCATCCTGTCCTGGGGTCATTTCGAGCAGGAACGCCGTTCCGGGAGTAACAAGCCCAGGAGCAGGCACACATACGGTGATGCGCTGTGGAAAAAAGCAAAAGCATACTAAGTTGATCCGCATTTTCATGCTTGTTGTAGGGTAGCTTCCCAGCAAGAGCAAAGGAAACCTGAAGTGTCTTTAGTCAAAGTGTAAAGCTGGCTCGCCAGGTCTGCGTTGGGAAATACCTGGAGATTTTGGGGGTGGAGCCTGAGCGGTGGGTGTTGCCTTCTGTCACACTTCCGGTGATGTCAGGGGGTGTGGCATATACAAATAAGTTATGCTAGTAAGTTATGCTAAGGAGCTCCTGCACCTCTTTTTCAACGAAATGACCCCTGACTGTCCATTGGCTTGCATCTGTTATATTTTTATTACACTGATGTAGAATGTTTCTCCCACAATGAAACTCAAGGTAGCAAAGATCAGATTCCTGAAGAGTCTCTCATCTTGGAACTGACTAGGGTCATTTTACACCTCCCCTCTAAAGTAGTTTGACTGCTGTCTTTTCCTGTGCTGATTTCACAGTGGTGTGAAATTTCACTCCAGGGGGTCTAAGTGCACTAATCAACAGCAATTGTTTAAAGCAGAATGAAGCTGGTTGCATACTAGTTTGACCACAGGAGGGCAATTAGTAGATGTGGACATTTCAGTGGCAGCATGGTTTCACACCGCACAGAAGTATGGGCAGGGTTTTTTGGAACTAGAATGATTCCAGCAGGAAAGTCAGATGTAAAAACAGCCTAAAGAGCTACCTGCTTAGCTTCAATGTAGCGACTGAGCCATGTTTCTGCACGAATCACAATTGTGTCTATTCTTTGGAGTAATGGTTAAGAGTGGCAGGCTATAATCTGGAGAACCGGGCTTGATTCCCTACTTCTCCACAGGGAGGAGAAGGAGGAGAAAGAGGAGGAGGAGGAGGTTGGATTATACCCCGCCCTTCACTACCTGAAGGAGTCTCAGAACAGTTTACAATCACCTTTCCCCACCCCAGAACAGAAGCGCTGTGAGGTATGTGGGGCTGAGAGAGCTCTGAGAGAACTGCCCCTGAGAGAACAGATCTGAAATAGCCATCTTCTTGGTGTGGGACAGCAGTCACTGGGGTGTGTGGAGGGGGAAGTATTTGTGAATTTCCTGCATTGTGCAGGAGGTCGGACTAGATGGCCCTGGAGGTCCTTTCCAACTGTATGATTCAACTGACCCAAGGTCACACCAGCAGCTGCATGTGGAGAAGTGGGGAAACAAACCTGGTTCTCCAAGATTAGAGTCCGTGCTCCTAACCACTACACCAAAATGGTTCTCAGAAGACAGCTGGGTGACCTTGGGCCAGTCACAGCTCTCTCAGAGCTCTTTCAGCCCCACCTTCTCACAAGGTGCTTGTTGTGGGAAAAAGAGTAATGGAGAGCCTGTGTGGTGTAGTGGTTAGGAACCGGGTTTGATTCCCCTCCTTCTCCATACGAAGCCTGCTGGGTGACCTTGGGACAGTCACAGTTCTTTCAGAACTCTTCTCAGCCCCACCCGCCTCCCAAGGTGCCTGTTGTGGGGATAGGAAGGGAAGGTGTTTGAAATCCACTTTAAGATGCCTTAGGGTAGAGATAAGTGGGGTGTACAAGCTTACCCTTTTTCTTCTTCTTCACTGTTTTGGTTGTCCACCATGTCCCTCTCAGTTTTGTTCATTCATCTATATTGTAGACTCATTTATTTATTTGAATTTATATCCCGTCTAGCCAGCATAAAGCGGCTCTAAGCGGCTCACAACATTAAAATCAGTATACAAAATTCAGTTAATAATTTAACAATAAAACCACTAAACCCACTAAAATGGCGGCAGTTTACAAATCCAGAACCAAAAACAATAACTACATCTACTCATATGCAGGGGTCCGTTGGAGCGGGAGTGCACAGGAGCACAGTTCCGGGAGTGAGAAGCCCAGGGGGTGGGCACATGACCAAGTCCCGCCCCCTCCTCGGCTTCCCTGAGCAGTGCAGAGGCGCAGCGCCCCAGGGAAAGCCCTGCTACGGTCTTTATTGATTTTAATGTTTTGTTTTAATATTGATAATTTTATCATTGTTCCTTTTATGACTGTGTGCTGCTTTTCCAGAGACTTGCTCAAGGTGGCATATAAATTTTCTAAGTATACCATTTTTTATCGGGGCACATGGCACATAAGTACTGGAGAAATTTCACCAACCCTTCAGCAGCTCCCACCTCATCAGTTTGGTGTAGTGGTCAGGAGTTGGACTCTAATCTGGGAGAACCGGGTTTGATTCCCCACTCCTCCACATGCAGCTGCTGGTGTGACCGTGGGCCAGTCACAAGCTCTCTCAGAGCTGTTCTCTCATGAGCAGTTCTCAAAAGACCTCTCTCAGTCCCACCTACCTCACAGGGTGTCGTTGTGGGGAGGGGAAGGGGAAGGGATGGGTGGTGCACATGTCCTGGGTATCTCAAGTCTACTTGAAACCTAGTGGTTTCAAGGGAGAAGGAAGAGAATGAGGGTGTGTTCTTTACGCTTATTTTTATTGCACAAAGTACTGGATGGGGAAGGGAATGGCCTTCTGACACACTTCCGGTATGTTAGGGGGTGTGTCATATGCAAATGAGTTATGCAAATGAGCTATGGTAATGAACTCCTGCACCTCTTTTTCTACAAAATGATTCCTGCTCATATGGATTTTATACTCTTTAAATAGTCGGTACACATGTCATTTCTAGATACAATGCATCATGCTGATTTATGGTTGGACAAATAACCCCCGAAGATACCTACATTTGGAGGGTGGGGGGGATTTATTGGCACAAAAAATGGAGAACAGCACAAACTGAAAACAAAAACCTGGCTCATTTGCACAACAGAGAACCCAAAGTGGGGGGGTTTGCCATTCAAGCAACAGGGAAGAGACATTTGAAATAATCCCTAAACTGTGCCAGCTCCTAGAAGGCAACCCCCTCCCCCCGAACCAACCCATGTCCATCTAATTCCCGATCCAGACACCATGTCTGGACCTAGCTAGGGTTGCCATCCTCCAGGTGGGGCCTGAAGATCTGCTGGTATCGCAACGGATCTCCACACCCGTGGTTTGGCTGTTTGGAGACAGACAACACTTTTCATTTGACACGAGATACATTTACCCACAAGTGACCTAAAAGTTTAGGGACTGACGACGATTAGCTGTGATACCCGATACCATGGGAAGGGAGTTCGTCTTTCACCCCAGCCTTCCTCTTGGCAGAGAGTTCTTTGTAAGGAGCTGATCACTGATATTTCAATTGTTCAAATTCCAAGGGAAAACAAACATTCTCCCATTACAGAAATGTGTCGTCTTTGGGAGCTCCCCTAAAATTGCTTTAGAACTGAATATAGAACTGCATTGGACATCCAACCACATAACCCGATATATCTCAAATTAATTTACACTTAACTAACAGCGTTCCGTGTACCTCAGCATCTAGTCATGGTGGCCACATGACCACGGAGAAGTCTTCGGACAGTGCTGGCTCTTCAGCTTGGAAACTGAGATGAGCACTGCCCCCTGGAGTTGGATTTGCCTGGCTTTCGAGCAAGGGAAACCTTTAACACTCTTCTTCTGATCATCATGAGCTCTGGCTATGTTGCACCTAAGTCATCACGATTGTTTACCTGATTCTTTAGAAGTATAAAATTGTATTCTGGAAAGTTCTTTTAAGAGTACACAACTATATTATGCATTGTTCACGTCTCATGAGCACTGTTGATGCCATCACATTACTAAGAATGTTTTACTGTTACCCTCCCATTACTATATATGCAATATATTAAAACTCACTTTTAACTCTAGTTTGTACAACATCGTAACTTCTATCTATATTTCTGTATTTCTTTATTGAGGGGCTGCGGTGGCTCAAGTGGTTAAGACGCTGAACTGCAGACCGGAAGGTCAGTAGTTCAGCAGTTCGAGACCCGAGTGCTGCACGACGGAGTGAGCTCTCATCTCTGGCCCCAGCTCCTGCCAACCTAGCAGTTCGAAAGCAAGAATTTGCAAGTAGATAAATAGGTACCACTTCGGTGGGAAGGTAACAGCATTCCGTGGGCCTCGGCATCTAGTCATGCTGGCCACATGACCACAGAGACGTCTTTGGACAGCGCTGGCTCTTCGGCTTGGAAACAGAGATGAGCACCGCATCCCTAGAGTCGCATTTGACTGGCTTTCGAGCAAGAGAAACCTTTACCTTTACCTATTTCTTTATTAATTTTTGAAGTATCAATAAAAAATTGCTTTAGCGGATGAGTGTATTATTATTTTTTAAGTCAATACATAACAACTTTTTTTAAAAAAAAAACCCTGCGTTCTTTAGAAAGCAGCAGCAATCGCAAATGAAGATGGAAGACAGGAGTCTTAGAAAAAGAAGGCGAAGGAAGCGGCGGGTTGCACAGGGTGGGCTGGGGGAGAAGAGACAGGGCAAAGATCCCTCTCAAAGTAGTTTTTTATTGCGTGCCTCGTGTAGCCAGAAGATTTACCGCTCGGCAGGATAAGCAGATAGGATTGCAATAAAAAGGCAGAAAGGTATTCCGAGCAGGTGAGAGCTGACATTGACCAGACAGATGAAGACAGATTCTTGGGAGAGGAGGGGAAAACAGGATCCTTTTCTCCCCGCCCGTACACCCACTCAGCTTGGTATGACCTCTTGCTCACCCAGCAAGGGGTAGGTTTAGGTTACTTGGTGGAACAGAACCATCGCCTCGGCCACAGCCACCCAGGCTTGGCTGCACATCTGGTTTTCTCGTCCGCTAACCTCTTTACGCCACATGTGATGACCCTCATCCTGATTTTATAGTCCATGCGGACCTCATGTGAGGAGGACACGTTTCAAATCCTCCTAATGGGAGAGAAGCCGAGACAGGAGGGGGCGGATTATGTGAATTTAACATACTGAATGAGAATTATTTAAAAGTATGGAAGGAAGGGCCTGGGAGTGTCATTTAGGAAGCCAAAAACATATAGCTAAAGATGAGCTTATGTTTATTTATATTTTTGACAGTCCTTTCGCTTCCATGCTTGTTTGGACATCGGTTTGGTGGATTCATCGGCACTGAGTATGCACACTGAGTAGTTGTTATGTTGGATTTATTTGGGTTTATATGTAAAATGTGTGTGTGTTCCCTCTAAGCTGAGTTAGTGTGAGCTAACTCACAGTTTTTTAGCCTCTGGCTTACACATTTTTGCCTGGGCTCAGGAAAAATGGCTCCAGAGCAAATTAATTTATGCAGTGGCCAAACCGCTTGCTCACAACTTTAATGCCAGTAGCTCACAAAGTAGAATTTTTGCTCACAAGGCTCCACAACTTAGAGAGAACATTGGGTGTGTGTGTGTGTGTGTGTATATGTGTGAGTGTAGATAGAAGCCAGCGAGAGGGCCCTGGTCTTTCGATAGATAGATAGATAGATAGATAGATAGATAGATAGATAGATAGATAGATAGATGATAGATAGACAGACAGACAGACAGACAGACAAATAGACAGACAGACAGACAAACAGACAGACAGACAGACAGATAGACAAATAGACAGACAGACAGACAAAACAGACAGACAGACAGACAGACAGATAGATAGATAGATATAGATACGTGTATACAGATATAGATATAGATAGATATATTAGCCAAGGTACCCCCTGTGTGCGGGTATCTAAATCCGCACATCAGGGCACCTAGAGGGCAGAGAGATTTTCCTGCACACTTGGGGGACTCTCCAGGCATGCAGAAAAAATCCTAAAACTTAAAAAAAACCCTATACGGGGGATATTTAAATCCCCCCAAAAGTAAAAGAACGTTCCCTGTGCATGCACAGAGAATGCTCTGGGGACTGTGGCAGGCCAGCGGCTGGGAGCCACTCAGGCCTTGCCGCTGGCAGGGGCGTAGACTTTCTAAATCCCCGGGGGGGGGGCAGGGGCTCTTTCGTGCGCGCGCACGGGACCATGTCCCCACCGCTCCTCCCCCCCCCAGGGAGGCAGACCCGCGCAGTTGTGGCGGTGGCGGCAGCCAGCTGGCCAGCTGACTGCTGCCCGCACGAAGCGCGGGGCAAAATGGAGAGCTTGCCGGTGGCCAGTCAGCCGGCCAGCTGGCCGTCGCCGCCTCTCTCCCCCCCCCCGCCCCAGGGAGGCAGGAGGGCAGGCCGGGGGTGGGGGGGAAGGAGAGGCGGCGACGGCCAGCTGGCCGGTTGACTGGCCACCGGCAAGCTCTCCATTTTGCCGGGGGAGGCTGAGCCCCCCCCGGGAAATTTCGGGGGAGGCTCGAGCCCTCGAGCCCCCCCGTAGTTGACGCCCATGGCCGCTGGTGCCTGTGGGGGGGGGAATTGGTGGGCCTGGGGGCTGAGAGCCGCTCAGGCTTCGCGGCCAGTATCCATGTGGGGGAAAGGCTCACCTGCGGGTGCTTCCTCCTCCTCAACATGGAGCTCCTTCTCCCCCCCCCCCTGCGAGTATTGTGGGTCCTCCTGGTTTTCAAGGCAAGAGATATTCAGAGGTGGCTTGCCACTGCCTGCCTCTGTGTCATGACCCTGGTCTTCCTTGGAGGTCTCCCATCTAAATACTAGCCACGGCTGGCAAAAAAAAAACTAGTGCAAGGAAACAGAAAATGGTGTAGACTCAGAGAGTCACTTTCAGAGGATGGCCATGTCGGTCTGCTGTTCTCGTTTATACCCAGAATTAAACTTTGTTGGTCTTAACGGTGCCGCTGGACTCAAACTTAGTCCTCACATCTGTTTGTTAACTCTTTTATTATCTGTATGCTGATTTGCTGCTGTTCACAGGTCTTCCCAACTGCTTTAATCTGATCTTAGCTATACTTGTTGCTCAGAAATTTATGCATCTTGGCTCTAACTAGCCTTTCCTGGCAACTAATCCCACCTACCTATATGTAACACTTGAGGAAGTCTGTCTCAGTGTATCTAATCATCATCATCATCATCCAGCAGTGTATGTAGTATAGCCAGGAGATCTGAAGACTGTCTGGCTGCCAGTAGTTCTAGCTCTTTTAGTGGTATGAACCACTAGGTGGCAAGCTAGATTTGCTTTTAAGGCAAGAGACATTTCAGAGGTGGTCTGCCGATGCCTGCGTCCATGACACGACCCTGATATTCCTTGGAGGTTGCCCATCCAAATACTAGCCAGGGCCGTCCCTGCTTAGCTTCCGAGATCTGGTGGGATCGGGCTAGCCTAAGCTATCCAGGTCAGGGCTCAATGTATCTGAAGAAGTGGGCATGCACACAAAAGCTTATACCCAGAATTAAACTTTGCTGATCTTAAAGGTGCCACTGGACTTTGTTCTTCTGCAGTAGAAGAGCTAGATGTGAGTCCAGTAGCACCTTAAAGAATAGGGGCTGCGGTGGCTAAGAGGTTAAGACACTGAGCTGCAGACCAGAAGGTCAGTAGCTTGGCAGTTTGAGACCCGAGTGCTGCATGATGGAGTGAGCTCCCGGCTCTGGCCTTAGCTCCTGCCAGCCTAACAGTTCGAAAGCAAGAAATTGCAAGTAGATAAATAGGTACCGCTTTGGTGGGAAGGTAACAGTGTTCCGTGCGCTTCGGTGTTTAGTCATGCCGGCCACATGACCACGGAAAAGTCTTCGGACAGCGCTGGCTCTTTGGCTTGGAAATGGAGATGAGCACCGCCCCCTAGCGTCAGATTCGACTGGCTTTCGAGCAAGGGAAATCTTTACCTTTTATTTATTTATTTATTTATTTATTTATTTATTTATTTTTCGCATTTATATCCCACCCTCCCCGCACCTTAGAGACCAATGAGAGTTTCAGGGTATGAGCTTCTGAGAGTCAAAGCTCCCTTCTTCAGATACAAAGTAGGAATGGAGATCTCTGAGTCTGATCCCAGTCAGGAGGTACGGTAAAGAATACGTGTGGAACTTACAAAGAGAGACCAAAGAGAGGATTTGAAGGTCAAAAAAATGGGGATGAGAGATCTGAAATCTCCCTGCAGCCCCACCACATGTCTGTAACTCTGCTTCTTGGAGGGCTGCCCTGACCACTGGAGTGTGTGTGGATCCCCTGGAATTATAGCCATTTTTGCCTTAGCTACGGTGCTGCACCAGTTTTGTCAAATCTGGTTTTTCAGCTCCATTCTTCTATTACAGAAAAGTGTTTGGTGTAGTGGTTAGGAGTGCGGACTCTACTCTGGGAGAACCGGGTTTGATTCCCCACTCCTCCACTTGCAGCTGCTGGATGATCTTGGGCAAGCCGTAGCTCTGTACCAGCTGTTCTCTCAAGGACAGTTGTCTCAGAGCTCTCTCAGCCCCACCTACCTCACAGGGTGTCTGTTGTGGGGAACGGAAGGGAAAGGAGTTTCTAAGCTGCTCTGAGACTCCAAGTGAGTGAAGGGCGGGATATAAATCCAATCTCCTCCTCCTCCTCCTCCTCCTCTTCTTCTTCTTTTTCCAGCTCTTCAATTTCATCTGAATTTATTTAAACGTGAATATAATTTTATGGAAGAAAGCACTGTGCTGGGGAATTCATTAGACACAGCAAGCAACAACATACCCACGTTAACATGGGGGCTGTCCCCTCCCCTTCCTCTTCCCCCCAAAGCAGATACTCATTGCAAGAACTCTCCCTGCTTCCACCAATTACTGGGCAAAGGCAATTTTGCATTTGTCAATGAAGGGGAATGCTTCGTTTCCCGTTTAATCAATCTTCCGAGATCTGTTCTTTCATATCCACGAACCAGGCCTGGCCTTCTGTTTCATCCCCTGCTGAGTCTGGAGGAAAGACATGTTTGGGAAACGTGAGATCAATGATTCATTCATTCAAGACAATTAAAGCAAATGGTAGACACGGGGAACGGATGACCCCAAACATGTTTTTTCCTGTTTGAAGGGAGGAGACAGGGAGCAAAGGTCGGGCAAGACGCCTGGAGCGGGGACAAGTTAAAGGTAGTTAAAGGTACTCTTTCTGCTGGGGGAAAAACGTCTCAACATCCTGGTTAAGGATTTCTTGATTGGATTATTTGGAGGGAAAGGGGAATCATTCGGTTGAGGAGTCCGGCTCTGCAGAAATCTGTCCTTGCAGTTAACTAGGCTTGCCAACTCCCGCCTGAGAAACACCTGGATATTTTGGGGGTGGAGCCCAGGGGAGGGTGGGGTTTGGGGAAGGGAGGAGAGGGAGCTCCGTGGGGCATAATGCCATAGAGTCCACCTTCCAAAGCTGCCTTTTCCTCCAGGGGAACCGATCTCTGTCATCTGGAGATCAGCTGTAATCCTGGGACATCTCCAGCCTCTTTGTGTATAATTTCAGCCTGGTGGTTGGCAACACTATGGGGTGGCTAGAAGTATCCGTCCGTCGGTCCCTCTATCTATCTATCTATCTATCTATCTATCTATCTATCTATCTATCTATCTATCTATCTATCTATCTATCTACCTACCTACCTACCTACCTACCTATCTATCTATCTATCTATCTATCTATCTATTGAAAGATCAGGGCCCTCTTGCTGGCATGATGGTAAGATCTGGCAACTCTATGCCCCACCGATGGCCAGGGGGGACCTGGCAACCCTACCCGGAGATCCGTTGCTGGAATTCCCCATCCCTAGCTGGCAACTTGAAGTGACATATCTTTACCCATTTGAGGAACTTGAAAAAGTTCCTTCATGCGGATGAAGGAGCTTCACACACCTTCAAGTCAAGACACATATGGTGTGCGTGTGTGTGTGGGGGGAACTTGATGCTGTGTGATGTTTCCCCCTTCCTTCTGTATGTCTTCATCTCACCATGAATTATTGGCAGAAGAAACTATATTGGAGTCTCATCCATAAAAGAACAGCCAGAGATCTGAATTCACACAGCTCAACACTTGGGTGCTTGGCTTTCATTATATATATATATATATGTGTGTGTGTGTGTTTGTGTGTGTGTGTGTGCGTGTGTGTGTATGTATGTATATGTGTGTGTGTGTATATAAATTACAAACCTCTCTCTCATGCACAAAAGGCTTCCAAATCTCTAAAGGTATGTCCATAGGCAATTATTGTCTCCCAATACCCCTTCTTTGAGAAGAACACACTGTGAATGAAGTGGCAACCAGTATTGCAGATAGGCTTGTCAGCTCCAGATTGGGAAATACCTGGAGACTGGGTGTGGGTGGGTGTGGGTGGAGCCTGAGGAGGGTGGAATATGGGAAGGGGCATAGGCGTGAACTACGGGGGGGCTCGAGGGCTTGAACCACCCCCGAAATTTCCTGGGGGGGACTGAGCCCCCCCCCCCGGGAAAACGGAGCACCCGCTGTCACACCTCCCCGGGCCCTTCCTAGGGCTGCCGCCGCCGCCTCTCTCTCCCCGGCCTGGCTGCCTCCATCCCTCCAGGGGCCAGCTAAGAAAATGCCCAGCTGGCCCCTGGACGGACGGAGGGAGGGACAGAAGCAGGAGTGGCCAGGGGGGGAGAGGCAGCGGCGGCGGGATTGAACCTGGGACCTTCTGCATGCCAGGCAGAGGCTTTTCCCCTGAGCCATGACCCCTCTCCATGGCTCTCCAGGGCCTCAGGCAGTGGTCTTTCACATCACCTACTGCCTGGTCCTTTTAACTGGAGATGCCGGGGATTGAACATGGAACCTTCTGCAAGCCAAGCAGATGCTCTTCCACTGAGCCACAGCCCCTCCCCAAAGTCAAGGTTCCGTTGTCAGATGGAGCTCAGTTGTCATTCTGGGACATCTCCAGGCCCCACCTAGAAAACAGCAACCCTAGCTGGGGCTTAGTCATCCATGACCCCATAGGTCAGCTTCAAGAAATTCTGTGTAAGCTGAACGGCCAGTCCACCCCTAAAGCCAGGCGAGATCTTCTGAACCTGATTTCAAGCGTGGAATAGGGCATGGCTATACCATCTCATTTTGCTGATTCATTGGCAAACAGCTTGGTTTACTTGAACCCAATTCTGAACAGGCTCCAAGGCAGTGCGCCCATCATTGGCTGAAGAGCTCCCCCACTAGCCGAAGAAAGGAAGCCAGCGCGGTTCCAGGCGAACAACCCGCACTGCTCTTGCTTCCCGCGCGAAAAGCCGAAACAGGAGTTCCGGAAGGTTCTGCGCAGATATATAATGTGCCCTTGATCACGAGCCAGGAAAATCGGGTTTGACTTCTGAAAGTCATTCTTTTTTAGAATTATTTATCCCCGTCCCTTTAGGCTGTGAGCACGAGGCTCAGCATGAAGGCAGCTCACTGTTTGTTTGGGATGCGCTGTGTTCGGCAAGCTGTTACGGCAAGTCAGCATTTCTCAAAGAATGAGGCACGCAATATTTTTTAGCTCTTCTTCCTCATGCTCTCTAAGCAGAGGATGATTGCATTTGTAAATTGCCTTCTGTGCCTCCATGTGTTTTTCTTGCTGCAGGCGAAAAGTTTGGGTTTGGTTTTTGTTTTTTTTTTGGAGCGATTCTGGAACACCCAGCAAAAATGAAAAATAACTCTTTGCCCTTCGCAGAGAGTGAGATGTATGTGGTTTCCCCCATAGTTAACATAGACTTCCTTACACTCCTGAATGACTTTCTTTTAAAAGTCTGTTTGTCTCGGTGTATTGCGCCCTGACCTGACTAGACAGGCTAGCCTAATCCTGCCAGATCTCAGACGCTAAGCAGGGTTGGCCCTGGCTAGCATTTGAATGGAAGACCAACAAGGCCAGGGAATGGGGAAACCATCTCAAGTCATCTGCCTTGACCTGCCATGGCCCAGGTGAGAACAGTCTCATCAGATCTCAGAAGCTAAACAGGGTCGGTCTTGGTTAGTATTTGGATGGGAGACCACCAAGGAAGCCCAGGATCAGTATGCCGAGGCAGGCAGTGGCAAAACCACCTCTATTCATTTGCCTTGACCTGACTGGTCCAGGCTAGACCAATCTATTCAGACTGGAAGCTAAGTAGGGTCCATCCTGGTTAGTATTTGGATGGGAGACCACTAAGGAAGTCCAGGGCCAGTACGCAGAGGCGGGCGATGGCAAACCACCTCTGAACGTCTCTTGCTTTGAAAAGTCGGCTGCGACTTGATGGGGGAAAAAAAAAAGTGAACCATCTCCCTCCTTACTTTGGCTGCCATAATTTTCATTTTTATGAACGACGCTGTCATTATAGTACTTTCTAAAGTGCTGCCTGATAGAAGGTCAGGAATTTAACCGAAGAACTTCCGTGGTCCCTGATGGCTGAGTTTCTCTCTCCAGTCTTTGGGATGCAATGCTTGTGGTTTGGGATGGCAGGTGGGATCTAGCCAGCTTTTCCACGGGTGAAAAAGGAAAAAAGATTCCTGACCATCCAAAAAAGATTTCTGAGCGGCAGTTTGGTGTAGTTGTTAAGAGCGCAGACTCTAAGCTGGGAGAATGCAGCTGCTGGTGTGACCTTGGGTCAGTCACAAGTTCTCTCAGAGCTATTCTCTCAAGAGCAGTTCTCAGTCAGAGCTCTTTCAGCCCCGCCTACCTCACAGGGTGCCTGTTGTGGGGAGGGGAAGGGAAAGGAGACTGTAAGCCGCTCTGAGACTCCAAGTGAAGGGTGGGGTATAAATCCGATCTCCTCCTCCTCCTCCCCCCTCCTCCTCCTTCTCCTGCTCTTTTGACCATCCAAAAAGACCAGACCTTCATGGACAAAACCCCAATAGGTCGGGGGGGGGGGGGGGTGAGAAGGGTAACTGGGTGAGGCTGGGTGAAAAAGCTCATTGGATCTCACCCAATGACACCCTGCCGCCTGCCAGTTTCTCCCGAGTGCCATATCACTTCTGCTGACTGCTTTTGTTCCAGAAGTGCTTAAATTAATGCCGTTTTCTTGCTATTTTCAGACGTGATGCCGTCTATTGCTCCACGTCTTAATTACTCTGTTGTTTCGGTGCCTGGCTTATTCTAGTAAACTATTTTGAACCGCACGGAACAGCAGGAGGAGGATACTTTTGATAAATAAGGGAGCCAATAGGCGTAGGATGCCGGGAAACAATTAGGAGCTCGTTTGCAGCTGAAAGTGAGAAAGAGGGAGTCTACGGAATGTGAATTGCCTTGGGGTGCCGGATCAGCAGCTGGGATGTCTGCTCATGGGAGGGCATCTTTGCTTCCACTGTGCACAGCCTGCATATTTGTAAAGAAAGGAAATACCGGCGGAAAGAGCCATCAAGTCATAGCTGCCTTATTGTGACCCCCCCCCCCCCATGAGGGTTTCAAGGCAAGAGACAGAGGTGGTTTGCCATTGCCTGCCTCTGTAGGATTGTCAGACACCCCCCCTCCAATGGAGGCAGGGCCCCCCCCACTGCCAGGCCCCACCTCCCTGCAACCAATCAGCTGGCCAGCAGGGGGTGAAAAGGAGGGAGGACCATCTGACCTGCAGCGATGTTTCTACGTCACAGCCCTCGTGACCCGGAAGTGATGCCATCACATCCAGAGAGCCAGTTTGGTGTCGTGGTTAGGAGCACGGACTCTAATCTGGGAGAACCGGGTTTGATTCCCCCACTCCTCCACATGCAGCTGCTGGTGAGACCTTGGGTCAGTCATAAGTCCTTTCAGAGCTGTTCTCTCAAGGGCAGTTCTCAAAAGAGCTCTCTCAGCCCCACCTACCTCACGGGGTGTCTGTTGTGGGGAGGGGAAGGGGAAGGAGTTTGTGAGCCACACTGAGACTCCTTTGGGTAGTGAAGGGCGGAGTATAAATCCAATCTCTTCTTGTTGTTCTTGTTGTTGTTGTTGTTCTTCTTCTTCTTCTTCATCATCATCATCATCCAGGATGTCGGGGTGACACTCTGGTATTTGGGGGAAAACTCTATGATAGAAGTAGATTTACCATAGACTTTTTGCCCAAATGCCAGACATCATCCCAATGTCCTGAATGTGATGATGTCACTTCCAGGCAACATGGACAGTGATGCAGACATGTGGCTGCATGTCATATCAAGGACGCATAAGAAACTGTTAATTGTGCGCTTTAAAAAAAAAACAAACTTTTATTTATCAACAAAAACATAGGAACATTGGTAACAATAGTGAAAAAGGAATCAAAGCACTTAAGTGTCATTAACCACTAGAAAATACTGAATTAAGAGCTTTTAACAGTACAGTACAACGCACTGTAAGAAAAGCACACTGTTATCATATCCAAATTTCTGCAAGTATATCAAAAGTATAACAAATTGTGGTAATGCTTGTTTGTCGGTAAGAAGCCATCTTTCGATAAGCATTCAACAATGGGAGACCAAACTGCTTGGGAAAAAATCATGTTATGGTTAGAGTTAATAGCGAGATTTTGTGCGGAGAGTTTCCCTAATAAAAAGTGTATTGTGCGCTTTTAAACAATATATTATAGTGTACAATTCAAAAAGTAATACAAAATCAAAGAATCCAGTTATTCCATAGATGTTTTCCTTGATGTTTTCATAGCAGTAACAATGTTCTCCGGAATAATATATCCTTTCGATGAAACTTCGTCAAACTGAACCTTGCAAAAAAAGTCGTCTTGATGTTCCTCACTCCATACTAGAATTAACAATGGGATATCCTCAAAAGGTTATTCAATATGTTGTTACATTGGGCAAATGGGAGTATTGCACACTATAATATATTTTATTTATTTATTTATTTGATTTCTAAGACGCTCTCCCTGCGATTGCAGGCTCAGAGCGGCGTACAAGACCTGGTACTCCAGGATTCAGACCATACTAAAACATTAAAACAATATAAAACATTAAAATGCAAATTATTTTTTAAAAGCGCACAGTTAACTTATGGGTCTTTGATTTGGTGCTCAGTGAATGTTGCTGCATGTCAGCTTGGCCTCACTTCTTCTCCCAGTAAGTCCCCCCATCCCCCACTGGTTGCCAGGAGGTTGGCACTTGGAAACCCTCTGCCTCTGTGTATCAATCCCGGACTTGCTTGGTGGGCTCCCATCCAAATATTGGGATGAGACATTCTGAATGGGAGGAATTTGCATCCGTCACTTTGCACTCCATCACTGATTTTTTTTTCCAAAGGAAGGAAAGTTCTTTCAGAGAACCTTTGTTACGCATGGCGTATACACACGGTTCTTGCACACAACGGGCAGGTCACACCCATGCTGATTTTGTTGAGTTATTCAAACACTGGGGGAAAACCCAGAGGGAGAAACCAATGACATTTTAAAGAAGGTTGACAGTAGTTGATGCCGACATAGTTTCTTGAGATGTTTAGATTTGTTTCTTTTGGTTCCAAGGAAGATGCTACCCCAGAACAGTGAGAAGAATGGAACAACTTTCTAACCAAGAAGAACAACACCAGTTACATGACTAGCTGGCTATGGACACAGCACCACCTATTGTTGGAATAGCAGCATTACAGTCAAAACTTCACCCATGGTAGCCACTCGGCTATGCACGTATTACTGAGCTCCACCATTACACTTAACATCTTCCATTCTCTAGACCGTTTCTGAGCCGATGGTATGTGTTAGAAGGCTGGTGGCCCCAAAGGCATTTTCTTCCATGTCTGGTGGAGCTGCCCAGGGATCTGGCAACCTTTATGGCAAGAAGGGTGTGAAATCTTTGTCTAAAAATAAAGTCATCATAGAATCCCAGAGTTGGAAGAGGCCATACAGGCCATCTAATCCAACCCCCTGCTCAATGCAGGATCAGCCTAGAGCAGGGGTGGGCAAATGGCGGCCCGCGGGCCACATGCGGCCCGCCACAGAGTTTTTTGCAGCCCGCCAAGACATGAAGATTAACAAGAGTAAATATAGATGCTCTTTGACAGACATTAACTTGCAGGCTGTGATGAGAATCTCAACAAGCAATCTCACTCCTGATTTCAAAAAAAATGTAGAAAAGTGTGATAGGGTACATTTGTCTCATTAAACTGATTCTAAAATTAAATGTGCTTGCAGCTATAGATGATATGAAATTAGCACAATAAATAAATTGAATAAAACTACCATTATGTTATTTAATTTATATTTATTGATTTTTATGATACAATTTATACCTTTTCTGAAATGCAAAGTTAAGTAATGAATGCAATCATTTTAAAAGGTGCGGCCCTCCGCTAACCTCCGCTCCCACAAGGTGGCCCCCAAGCCAAAACAATTGCCCGCCCCTGGCCTAGAGCATCCCTGACTCCAAACTGTCCAGTAGGCTTACTATTAGATGTACAAAGAGACCCTAAATATGTTTCAAAGGTTTGGAAGTTTTAGGGTTGCCAGCTCTGGGATGGGAAATTCCTGGAGATTTGGGGGGGGGGGTGGAGCCTGGGGAGGGCAGCATTTGGGAAGGAGTGGAATCATAAGGCCATGGCGTCCATCTTCCAAAGCAGCCATTTTCTCCAGGGGAACTGATCTCTTGTCACCTGGAGATCAGTTGTAATCCTAGGAGATCATGAGCTACCATCTGGTGGTTGACAACTCTAGGGAGTTTGCCATCACTCTTTCTCACAAGAGCTGCAGTTAGAGCTTGCAATAAGTAAATACATATGATTAAAAACCACACTGGTGGATCCACAGTTCCTCAAAGTGTGGGATCTCTTCCCCACAGAAAAAGTTTCACCTCTGATCAAAGAACCAAGATCCTGAAGTTTTCCTCCTAACACAAGACACTTTTTCTAGTTTACACATCTGCTAAGGCACCTGCTGGCAAGGCTTAATGCTTAAATCTCATCTTTACTCAGTGAAATTGACTTATTTATGATACTCATTGTATTTTGCACTATGACACAGGGCAGGTTACACAGTGTAAATCGATGCAATAAATAGGCTGTGATATCTAACACGCAACGTAACTGGAGTAGGGTTACAGGTGGGCAGCCGTGTTGGTCTGAAGCAGCAGAACAAAGTTTGAGTCCGGTGGCACCTTTAAGACCAACACAGTTTTATTCTGGGGCTGAAGACAGACTTAAAGTCTGCCGCACCTCCGCGGCGGACTAAGGCGGGGGGAATTTTCCCCGCGGCGTGGCGTTCGCATGCCGCCAGAAGGAAGCCGCTCGCAGCGTTCAGACTGCGGGCGGCTTCCTACGGCGGTGTGCGGACGCTGTGCGGCTCCCCCTCCCGGCGCGCGTTCACACCCGCTCCGGTGGGTGGAACGCACGCCGCAGCAGCCAGAGCACCACTTTGAAGTGGTGCTCCGCTGCTGCGGGAGGAGCGCGGTGCCGGACGCGATGCGTCCGGGCCGTCTCCTCGGGGCAGATGCGGCCGAGACTGCCAGTCTGTCCTCAGCCTGGGTGTAAGCTTTCGATACATCGAAATGGAAGTTGCCAGTCCATTCATATTGGTAGAGGGTGAGCAGCAAATTAGCAGACAGCATAATAAAAGGTGTTTAACAGATGTAAGGACAAAATTGGAATAAGGTTAGCTGGAATAAGGATAGATTCATGTGGGGTCACAGTGTTGGTCTGAAGCAACAGAACTAAGTTTGTCCAATGGCACCTTTAGGACCAACACAGTTTTATTCCGGGTGTAAGCTTTTGTGTGCATGCACACTTCTTCAGGGTATCCCATCAGATCTCAGAAGCTAAGGAGAGTCGGCCCTGGCTAGTATTTGTATGGGTGACCTCCAAGGAATACCAGAGGCATGACACGGAGGCAGGCAATGGCAAACCACCTCTGAAATGTCTCTTGCCTTAAGTACAAGTGTAGCTCGCCACCTCGTGGTGCATCATGCTAGAAGAGCTAGAACTTGTGGTTGCCAGACAATGCTAGGATCTCCTGGTTGTACTACACACAATGCCATGTGATAATAATAATAATTATGGCCCTATTACCTTTATTGAAATGCCCTCCTGAGTAATTCTGTTTTACATAGTTTGCACTAAAGCACTGAAGCCTTCCTGACTTCCTGGAGCCTTCCTGACCCAAACAGAGAATTCACATGTATGGGCAGTGGTTGATACCACCCATTTGTAAGGTAGGACCCCTAGAAAGCCCTGTTCAGACAAACAAAGCTGTTGTGGTGGAGCATGGGAGAACCAGTGGCTTTAATCCACAACAAAGTTGTTAGTTGCATTAGGTTAGATCCTAAAGTGGTTGCGTACAGATAGCATGCTAGAGTAATTTAGAAGAAGAGGAGGAGAAGGAGAAGGAGACTGGATTTATATCCTGCCCTTCACTCACTTGGAGTCTCAGAGCGGCTTACAAACTCCTTTCCCTTCCCCTCCCCACAACAGACACCCTGTGAGGTAGGTGGGGCTGAGAGAGCTCTGACAGAAACTGCTCTTTTTTAAGAACAGCTGGTACAGAGCTATGGCTTGCCCAAGGTCATCCAGCAGGTGCAAGTGGAGGAATGGAGAATCAAACCCGGTTCTCCCGGATTAGAGTCCGTGCACTTAACCACTACACCAAACTGGCTCATTGAAAATAATAAGGTCGCCATCTCAGGCTTGGGATATTCCTGGAGAGTTATGGGTGGAGCCTGGGGAGGGTGAGGCTTGGCGAAGGGAGGGGCCTCAGTGTGGTATACTGCGATAGCTGCTGGATGACCTTGGGCAAGCCATAGTTCTGTCAGAGCTGTTCTCTCAAGGACAGCTCTGGAAAGAAACTCTCTCAGCCCCACCTACCTCACAGGGTGTCTGTTGTGGGAAGGGGGAGGGAAAGGAGTTTGTAAGCCGCTCTGAGACTCCCTTGCGTAGTGAAGGGCAGGGTGTAAATCCAGTCTCTTCTTCTTCTTCTTCTTGGAAATAAAGAATCCCAAAGTAGGGATGCCAGCCTCCAGGTGGAACCTGGGGATCCCTGGGAATTACACCTCTTCTTCACCTCTTAATCCCCTGGAATTACACCTCTTACACCTCTTCTTCATAATACAGAGATCAGTTCCCTTGGTGAAAACAGATGCTTTGGAGGGTGAACTCCACGGCACTGTACCCCACTGAGGTCCCTGTCCTTCCCGGGCTCCATCCCCAAATCTCTGGGATTTTCCCAACCTGGCAACCCTACCCCTCTCCGTCCCACACTGGTGGCCGGGGGGGGGGGGGGGTGCTAGCAAGCTTAATTATTTGCACAATGGAGCAACTAAATGAAAACTGGGATTCTTCGAGCTGGAATTAAGAATCATCCCTAGCGATCAGATCTGGGTCAAGCTGCAATCAAACTAAAAAGAGTTCTGCATATTCCTGGGATATTTATAGAATTATGCACAGGACTGAGAGAGTGGACAGAGGGAAATGTTCCTCCCTCTCCCAAAATACTAGAACAGGGGTGGCCAACCTTGCTTAACGTAAGAGCCACATAGAATAAACGTAAGAGCCACATAGAGATGTCTGAGAGCCGCAAGACAGGAACAAATATCACACACACGTTTTTATTTTTAAAAATATGCAAATTTGCTTTTTATTAACGTTAAATGGGACTGCCAAAAATAAAAACAAACGAGGAAAGCCGGTTATAAGAAAGAGAGAGAGAGAAACTAGGAAAGCAAATAGATGGGAGGGAGGAGGGAAGGAAGGAAGGGAGAAAGAGAGAAAAAGAATGCCTCCCCTTTGCTTCCCCAGCCGCCCTGCCAGGAGCCGCACAATATGTGTGAAAGAGCCGCATGTGGCTCCCGAGCCACAGGTTGGCCACCCCTGTACTAGAACATGAGGGCATCAAGTGAAGCAGATGGGCAGAAGCTAGGATTGTCAGGTCCCCACGGCCAATGGCAGGGGAATTGGGGGGGGGGGGGTTAGGGTTGCCAGATCCAGCATGGGAAAGTCCTGGAGATTTGGGGAGGGGCCCTGAGGAGGACAGGGACCTCAGTGGGGTACAATGCCAAAGAGTCCACCCTCCAAAGCAGCCATGTTCTCCAGGGGAACTGATCTCTGTAGGCTGGGGATGAGCTGTAATTCTGGGGGATCCCCAGGTCCCACCTGGAGATTGGCAATCCTAGCAGTAGCTTCGGGATGAACAAATTAAACAATTCTTTACATGAGTGATTAAGATGTGGGATTTGCAGACAAAGGAAGCACTGCTGGTCACAGCCATAAATAGTTTTCAAAGGGGATTAGAAAGACTCAGGGAAGAGAGGTCTATCAGTGGCTCCTAGCCATGGTGACAAAGGGGAACCTCCATATTCAGAGGCAGTCAGCCTCTTAGTCCCAGTGCCAGGAGGTGACATCAGGGGAAGGCCTCAGCCTCTGTACCCTGTTGGTGGCCCTCAAGAGGAACTGGTTGCCCACCGTGAGGCAGGATGCTGGACTAGATGGACCCTCACTGGTATGATCTGGCAGGGCTCTTCTGAGGTTCTTATCAGGGGAAGGCCTCGGCCTATCTGCCCTGTTGTTGGCCCTCCAGAGGAACTGGTTGGCCACTGTGTGAGACAGGAGGCTGGACTAGATGGACCCTCACTGGTCTTATCTGGCAGGGCTCTTCTGAGGTTCTTATCAGGGGAAGGCCTCGGCCTATCTGCCCTGTTGTTGGCCCTCCAGAGGAACTGGTTGGCCACTGTGTGAGACAGGAGGCTGGACTAGATGGACCCTCACTGGTCTGATCTGGCAGGGCTCTTCTGATGTTCTTATCAGGGGAAGGCCTTGGCCTCTAAGCCCTGTTGTTAGCCCTCCAGAGGAACTGGTTGGCCACTGTGTGAGACAGGATGCTGGACTAGATGGACCCTCACTGGTCTGATCCAGCAGGGCTCTTCTGAGGTTCTTATCAGGGGAAGGCCTTGGCCTCTCTGCCCTGCTGTTGGCCCTCCAGAGGAACTGGTTGGCCACTGTGTGAGACAGGATGCTAGACTAGATGGACCACTGGTCTGATCCAGCAGGTCTCTTCTGATGTTCTTACGTTCTTATTCGTGAAAATAATTCAGTCTGAGCCCAATCAAAACAGGGTAGCGGCAATTTCATACATCACTATCTCAGATTCATTTTTACTACTGGAACATGTTCATTCAGATTTTTTTGTTCCGTTATTTCTTCACTATTACTCTGAATAATGATTTTCACAATAATTCATTATAAATGGAGGGAAACCCTATGACAATATACAGCACAAGAGAGCCAGTTTGGTGTAGCGGTTAGGACTATGGACTCTAATCTGGGAGAACTGCATTTGATTCCCCCACTCCTCCTCCACATGAGGCCTGCCGGGTGACCTTGGCCCAGTCACAAGTTCTCTCAGAGCTGTTCTCTCAAGAACAGTCCTCGAAGGAGCTCTCTCAGCCCCACCTACATCACAGGGTAGTGAAGGGCAGGGTATAAATCCAGTCTCCTCCTTCTTCTGTAGTTTGCAATTGCCTGACTCTGCATAGAAACCCTGATCTCCCCTGGTGGGTCTCCCGTCCAAATACTGGCTCACCCTGTTTAGCTTCCAAGATCTGACAAGATCCGGCTAGCCTTAGCAATCCTGGTCAGGGCTTCTTTTAGGTGGACATTACCCGCTGGCCCTCTGGCCAAGGTCACAGAAGGTGCCTATAAAAAGCTTCTCAGCCCTTTCTAATATAACTAACTCTGGTGATTACCTTTTACGGTTCCCGTTCAGTTGCCCGTGCTTAAAAGGATCACAGGAGCTACAGTTATTAGCATTTTATAGGCTTGTTATTCACACCTGAAGCTCCTTAAGATCAAGTGAAACATTTAAAGAGCGGAGCATATTCTTAATCGATAGCACAGTTTAAAAAATACAAAATAGCCCAACGGACAGCGCGATTTTAAGCAGGACTCCACTTTCCTGGCATGCTTGCGATTCTCCAACATTTGAAAGAGCCAGTGTGGTGTAGTGGTTAAGAAGAAGAAGAGAAGAAGAGATTGGATTTCTACCCTGCCCTTCACTACCCAAGGGAGTCTCAGAGCAGCTTACAAACTCCTTTCCCTTCCCCTCCCCACAAGGGACACCCTGTGAGGTAGGTGGGGCTGAGAGAGCTCTTTCCCAAGCTGTCCTTGAGAGAACAGCTGGTACAGAGCTATGGCTTGCCCAAGGTCATCCAGCAGGTGCAAGTGGAGGAGTGGGGAATCAAATCCGCTTCTCCCAGATTAGAGTCCACACACTTAACCATTACACCAAACTGGCTCTTAAGAGTGTTGGACCAGTGTCTTGGTTAACCTGGGTTCAAATTACCCACTTGTGCCATGGAAACTGGCTGGGTGATCTTGGGCCAGTCACACCCTCTCAGCCTAGCCCACCTCATAGGGTTGTTGGGAAGATAAAAAAGAGGAGAAGGGCACTTTGGGTCCCCATGGAGGATAATGGTGGGGTGCAAATGAATGAAATAAATAAGTAAGAAGAAGCCTACTAAGGTCTATTCACCTGGGTTTACTCCCAAGGAAGTTCTCTAAGAACTGCCCTGTAAAGCCACTTCCTGTACACCCTCTGGGCTCTTCATATATACCGGGGTCATTTTGTAGAAAAAGAGGTGCAGGAGCTCAT
Organism: Lepidodactylus listeri; assembly: GCA_029233225.1. Classification (NCBI taxonomy): domain Eukaryota; kingdom Metazoa; phylum Chordata; class Lepidosauria; order Squamata; family Gekkonidae; genus Lepidodactylus; species Lepidodactylus listeri. The sequence continues at coordinate 178,174,180 of JARCFY010000001.1, read as the reverse complement.
TAGCATAACCCATTAACATAACTTATTTGCATACGCTACACCCCCTGACATCACCGGAAGTATGTCAGAAGGAAGGAAGGAAGGAAGGAAGGAAGGAAGGAAGGAAGGAAGGAAGGAAGGAAGGAAAGAAAGAAAGAAAGAAAGAAAGAAAGAAAGAAAGAAAGAAAGAAAGAAAGAAAGAAAGAAAGAAAGAAAGAAAGAAGGCAGGCAGGCAGGAAGGTTGGTTGGTGGACCATGGAAATTCTATGGGAGGGAGGGAGGAAGGAAGGAAAAAGGAAGGAAGGAAGGAAGGAAAGAAGGAAGGAAGAAAGAAAGAAAGAAAGAAAGAAAGAAAGAAAGAAAGAGGGAAGGAAAGAAAGGAAGGAAGGAAGGAAGGAAGGAAGGAAGGAAGGAAGGAAAGAAAGAAGGAAAGAAAGAAAGAAAGAAAGAAAGAAAGAAAGAAAGAAAGAAAGAGCTGGCAGAGAGGGGACAGCTACTAATCCAAGCTTCAGAAATACCACTATTCTGGGAGGATAGCTTCAGTGGTGGCTGAAGCCTTCAGAAGGCTGGTCGGAGGAACAAGGACCTTTCCAGGGGATGGGGACATTTTGCTGCAGCCAGGACACAAGCAGGCATTCCCCCACTGGGGTGGGGTGGGGGGCTGGCACCAACTCCCAGAGCTGTTTCCATCCAGGCCAACATTCTGAGTCACGTAGTGGCCAAAAATAGCAGGTGCCCTCAGGAGGTCCACCAGTGGGGCCATCTCAAGCCTTGAAAACCCAATGGGGTCACCAAAAGTCAGCTGTGACTTGATGGCCAAAGAAAAAGTTCAGGCTCATACAAATCAATACAAACGATAATGGTTATAAGTAACACCAAACATCCACATTAGAAAGGATTATTTCCTCCTTTTTGGCCCAGGTTTCTCCGTGATCAGTGAAGCTTAAAAGGAGAAAGAATGGATATAGGCGGTGAAGCAAATTAAAGGACTGCGATAAAGCCAACACAAGGCAGGTAACGGTTATCTTTCCCCGGCTGTATGAGTCATTACCGTTTCTGATACCTTACTGTCATTGACAAAGATTAACTGAACGGGAAACGGGTCCAGCATAAATTCCTTGTCACCGGAGAATATGGGACAGGTATTCAATGCAAATCCATTTTTACTCTATCCCCAAGCCCAGGGCTCATTTCGTAGCAGGAGCTCCTTTGCATATTAGGCCACGCACCCCTGATGTAGCCAATCCTCCAAGAGCTTACAGTAGCCCCTGTAAGAAGAGCTCTGTAAGCTCTTGGAGGATTGGCTACATCAGGTGTGTGGCCTAATAGGCAAAGGAGCTCCTGCTACAAAATGAGCCCTGCCGAAGCCTATGATGTGGCACATTTCTGGGCCCCAGCTGGGCTACCTTTGTTCAAGAGAGGGAATTAACTTACAGGGAGCAATTTCAGAAAGCTGATCCAGGGTTGCCAGGCTGAGCCTGGCAAACAGTGGGAGGGTTTGGGGGTGGGGTCATGGGGGGGCATGTGACATTGGTGATATTGCCAGTCACCACACCACTTTCAGGCATAGGTGTCAACTACGGGGGGGCTCGAGGGCTCGAGCCACCCCCGAAATTTCGCGGGGGGGACTGAGACCCCCCCCCCGGAAAACGGTGCGCCCTCCTCCACGCCTCCCTGGGCCCTTCCTAGGGCTCCCGCCGCCATCTCTCTCTCTCCCCCCCGCCTGGCCACTCCGTCCCTCCGTCCGTCCGTCCAGGGGCCAGCTAAGCAAATGCCCAGCTGGCCCCTGGACAGACGGAGGGAGGGACGGAAGCAGGAGAGGTCAGGCCGGGGGGGGGGGGGGAGGCGGCAGTGGGAACATGGTCCCAGCGCGCACGCTTCGCACGTGCGCACAGAAGACCTCCCCACCCCCCGGGATTTTGAAAACTTGACACCCCTGCTTTCAGGTACAACCCGGAAGTGAGAGTGGGTAGCTCTAGAAACCACCAGAAATTCTATAGTTATACTACAGAGTTTCCAGGGATTCCTAGAGCTATCCACTGCCATTTCTAGGGTTTCTGGTGATTCCTAGAGCTACCCACTCTCACTTCAACGTTGAACCCCAAATTGATGTACTGGCACAGAAGCCGGAAGCATTTTAATTTTTCTGCCACTACTGCTCAGAGTGACGGCAGACAACAGCAGTGATCAGTGGGAAGCCTGGGAAGCCTAGTTGTGTGGGTTCCGTTCCCCGTTATTTCAGGCCACATCTACATATAGGTTGCAATCACATGCACAATTAGCCCTGACATAGGCGCAAATGCCAGGCGGATTTAACGGGAGCGATTAACAACATCTGGGAAGCACCCTGCAGTTATCGGCAACCCATTTTGCTCCACCGCACAAGCGGAGTTAAAAGACACCTCAGAAGGTCTAGTAGCAAATGGGTTGCTATGGGCCACAGATGGACTTTCCCTTGTCTGATCACTCCAGCGTGCTCTCATGGCGTCAGGATGGTCTGATCAGGTCATCTCAACTCCGTGCCGTTGTTTTTTCCCCTTCTCAGTACGTGCATCATCGCACACTCCAGAGGGAGCCCTCAGGGCTGAGGTGCGAATAATTGATCCCTCATTTCAGCACATTGGAGACAAACAGCAACCCCCCCCCCCCCGACTCACCCGTGGTTGTGTCTAATCACACAGCGGCGGCTTCCCCGCAGCTTCAAAAGACTGTGATTGCGCAACTGCGGGTCAACTTCCACCACAGGAAACAGCCTCTCTCCCCACCCACTTTATCTTGCATGTATGACCGCAACTTATGTCAACAATCTCCCTCATGCTGCACACTGGTTGGTTTAGTCCTATAGAAAACCCAGGTTTATTTTAGCCAGGGTTTGTTTGTGAGACCAGAGTTCATCTCACAGAAGTGTCTTGTCTGATTCCACAGTCCAACAGGGTGACTGCACCCCAGAAATTACGTCCTTTTAGTCTTGGCTTCTCTGACCAATAGTTGGACGGTTGCATACATAGATAATTAAGCACCTTTTTTCATGCAATGTTGTAAAACTGAAAAAAAAAGCATGATAGAATGTTAGTAAGCAGGGGTCTGTTGGGGCCGGAGCGAGGCGGAGCAAAGCTCCGCCAGCTCAGGAGTGCCCACTAGGGCAGCCATGGGCTGAATCAGATTCTCTGATCTGATTCAGCCTGCTGCCGAATTGCTGCCGAAATTCGGTGGCAACTTTAAAAGCGACTGGAGTGGAGGGGGTTTGAGGAAGAGGCTCCAAACTTGCAGGGTAGCTGCTGGGACCTCTCCCCCAATTACCCACCAAGTTTCAAGAAGATTGGACCAGGGGGTCCAATTCTACAGGCCCCCAAACAGGTTGCCCCCATTCCCTCCATTGTTCTCTATGGTAGAAAAAAAGGTAACATTTTTTCCCATTTTTTTCCCATTTTTTTCTTGAGTATTTCGAGGAGAGGCCCCATCAGCTACCCTGCAAGTTTGGAGCCTCTCCCTCAAACCCTCTTTCCTCCAGCCCCTCATATACCCTATGAGTTTTTGCCATTGATTTCAATGGCCCATAGGGTATAATGGGGCTGAAACTGACATTCCCTTTCTGACACACTTCCAGTGATGTCAAGGGATGTAGCATATGCTAATGAGTTATGCTAATGAGTTATGCTAATGAGCTCCTGCAGCTCTTTTTCTATGAAAGGACCCCTGTTAGTAAGTGTGTCTAATGTTGACTCCAGTGGCACCTTTTAAGACCAACAAAGTTTAATTCTGAGCAGGGCTCATTCGTAGCAGGAGCTCCTTTGCATATTAGGCCACACACCCCTAATGTAGCCAATCCTCCAAGAGCTTACAGAGCTCTTCTTACAAGGGCTACTGTAAGCTCTTGGAGGATTGGCTACATCAGGGGTGTGTGGCCTAATATGCAAAGGAGCCCCTGCTACGAAATGAGCCCTGATTCTGAGTATAAGTTTTTGTGTGCATGCACACGAAAGCGTATACCTAGAATTAAACTTTGTTGGTCTCCAAGGTGCCACTAGACTCAAACTTTGTCCTGTTGCTTCAGACCCACACGGCTACCCCACCTGAATCTATCCAATGATTCGGAAAGACTTAGGGGCGGGGGCCATGGCTCAGTGGAAGACCCTCTGCTCTTTAAGCAGAAGGTCCCAGATTCAATCCCCAGCATCTCCTGTTAAAAAGGATCAGGTAGTAGGCAGTCTTCCCTCAACCTGCATGCTTGAGCATGAACACAGGAAGCCCCACTCAGCAGCAATCTGGAGCCACACAGGGTCTTGCACTGCCCATCACCCATTTGAAGATTGCAGCAGTTATATTTTGCTCAGGATGTGAACTGCTCCGCTCAGTGGGGGGGGGGGGGGATAGAGGGAACATTGGTAGTAGGTGATGTGAAGGCAGGCCTGTAGCCAGGATTTTGTGGCTGGTGGGGTAAAAATTTTCTGGTGGGACTGCCATTATTTGCTATAATGATGGACGGTGGCGTGCGCCCCTCTCCTTCTCCTCCTGCACAATTTAAAGGACCGTTCAGCTGATCAGCAGGGAGCATGTGGCCTGCTGATCAGCTGGAAGGCCCTTTAAATTTTGCAGGCGGGAGGGATAGGGGCGAATGCCACCCCTTCCTACTAGAAGGATTTAGAAGAAGAAGAAGAAGAAGAAGAGGAGGAGGAGGAGGAGATTGGATTTATACCTCGCCCTTCACTACCTGAAAGAGTCTCAGAGCGGTTACAAACCCCTTTCCCTTCCCCTCCCCACAACAGACACCCTGTGAGGTAGGTGGGGCTGAGAGAGCTCTTGACAAAAACTGCTCTTTTTCAAGGACAGCTGTGCCAGAGCTACGGCTTGCCCAAGGTCATCCAGCAGGTGCAAGCGGAGGAGTGGGGAATCAAACCGGGTTCTCCCAGATTAGCGTCCGCATACTTAACCACTACACCAAACTATACCAAAGGGAAGTGAGGGGCCTTTAAGAAGTGGGGGGGGAGCTTTAAGGAAGGGAGCTGGCTTTTTAAGGAAGGGGGTGGAGCCCACAGTAGCCCCGCCCTAGTTACAGTCCAGTATGAAGGCCCTCTGCCTGAGACCCTGGAGAGCCAGTGCCAGTCCAAGGAGGTGAGACAGAGCTTGACAGATGAAGAGTCTGACGCAGCATAAAGCAGCTTCAGTGTGTACTTTACCAAGGAAAGTGACTGTGGCTCAGTGGCACAGCATTTCACGTTCAACCCCAGGCATCTCCAAGGTTCACACAAGTTGAACCTGAGACCCTGGAGACCAGCTGCCATCCTGAGACCCATCCTGAGACCCTGGAGACCAGCTGCCAGTCAGACTAGACCAGGGGTCTCCAACCTTTTTGAGCTTGCGGACACCTTTGGGATTTTGACTCAGTGTGGCAGGTACAGCCCCAAAATGGCTGCTGTGGGTGGCGGAGCCAGCCACGAGATGATTACCGCAGGTTATCTTTCACACAGTGAAGGTCCTGGTGCCATGGTGGCAGCTGCTCGCAAAACAATATTCTTTAAAAAAAATCTGCACAGCCAATCAGAAGCCTTGTGGGACAAAAGCCCGACCTGGCCCCACCCACTTTCTACAAACGCTTGGTGGGCGCCAGGAAAGATGTCAATGGACAATATGGCACCCACAGGCACCACGTCAGGGTCCGTGGAATAGACAACACTGACTTTGACAGACCAAGGGCGATGTTCCCTCTAAGCTGTGGAATCTTGTGAGCAAAAATTCTGCTTTGTGAGCTACCGGCAGGGGTTCGATGGAGCGGGAGCGCACGGGAGCACAGCTCCGGGAGTGAGGAGCCCAGGGGGCGGGCACATGACCAAGCCCCGCCCCCTCCTCAGCTTCCCCAAGCAGTGCAGAGGCGCAGCGCCCCGGGGAAAGCCCTGCTAGGGTCTTTATTGTTTTTAATGTTTTGTTTTAATAGTGATAATTTTATCATTGTTCCTTTTATGACTGTGTGCTGCTTTTCCAGAGACTTGCTCAAGGTGGCATATACATTTTCTAAGTATACCATTTTTTATCTGGGCACATGGCACATAAGTACTGGAGAAATTTCACCAACCCTTCAGCAGCTTTCACCCCATCAGTTTGGTGTAGTGGTCAGGAGTTGGACTCTAATCTGGGAGAACCGGATTTGATTCCCCACACCTCCATGTGCAGCTGCTGGTGTGACCTTGGGCCAGTCACAAGTTCTCTCAGAGCTGTTCTCTCATGAGGAGTTCTCAAAAGACCTCTCTCAGCCCCACCTACCTCACAGGGTGTCTTGTTGTGGGGAGGGGAAGGGGAAGGGATGGGTGGTGCACATGTCCTGGGTATCTCAAGTCTACTTGAAACCTGGTGGTTTCAAGGGAGCAGGAAGAGGATGAGGGTGTGTTCTTTACGCTTATTTTTATTGCACAAACTATTGGATGGGGAAGGGAATGGAGGAAGAGCAGGTCAGTTTCACTCACCTGTGGAGTGGAGCCTGAGGGGTGGGTGTTGCCTTCTGACACACTTCCGGTATGTTAGGGGGTGTGGCATATGCAAATGAGTTATGCTGATGAGTTATGCTAATGAGCTCCTGCACCTCTTTTTCTACGAAATGACCCCTGGCTACCAGCATCAAAATTGTGAGCGAGCGCTTTGGCTCCTGCATCAATTAGTTTCCTCTGGAGCCATCCTTCCTGAGCTAAGACGAAAATGAGTGAGCCAGAGGCTAAAAAACTGGTAGCCAGCTCACACTAACTCAGCTCAGAGGGAACACAAACTCAGTCTAAGGAAACTTCATGCATTCAAAGACTGATCATTTATCATGGCCCAGGGAGAAACCCACTCCTGAAAACAGGTGCCGGGGCTCAGCTGCATTCATCCCTGAGCCAAATTTAGTCCCTGCCAACAAAGACATCTTGTTCTCCCCCCCCCCTTTTCATTACATAAAGATCTTTAAAAAAAAAAATCATTGTTAAACCAGACAGCTTTAGCATCCCATCTTCCTTCTTTCCCCATCCCTCTGCACAATTCTTTTTTTGACAGGCGTCAGTCAACCGATGAGTGCGGAGGCAGGGACTGTGTTCTCCAGAAGGATTTTTAAAAGAAATCATTTTATTGACGTTCGCTGCAGCGAGATGACTGTCAGAGTAAGGCTGGAAGGGAGGCCCCTCTCTTACAAAGGGTACTAATGCGAGGCCTCTGCTGCAGCATCCTTTACAGCTGTTCTGTCTGGAGGAAGCCGCTGAGTTCTCTGTCAGGACAGAACGCCGGGGACTGAGTGTCAAATATCAAATAATCCCTGGATTCAGGAGAGGATTGGGATCATGAAAATACAAGTTTGGAAGCCCGGCATGCTGGCTTTTCTTCTGTAGCTTCTTATGTCATCCAAGACACCATCGTTTAACTATAGACAAGCCAATCATATTCTCCAAGGGAGGGGTTGCAATCAGTGTTCCCCCTAAACTGAGTTAGTGTGAGCTAGCTCACAGTTTTTTTAGCCTCCGGCTAACACATTGTTGTCTTCGCTCAGGAAGGATGGCTCCAGAGGAAACTAATTTATGCAGTAGCCAAATCGCTCACTCACGACTCTAATGCCAGTACCTCACAAAGTAGAATTGTTGCTCACAAGACTCCACAGCTTAGAAGAAGAAGAAGAAGAAGAAGAAGAAGAAGAGGAGGAGGAGGAGGAGGAGGGGGAGACTGGATTTCTACCCTGCCCTTCACTACCCAAAGGAGTCTCAGAGCGGCTTACAATCTCATTTCCCTTCCCCTCCCCACAACTGACACCCTGTGAGCACTGCTCCCTCTAAGCTGAGTTAGTGTGAGCCAGCTCACAGTTTTTTAGCCTCCAGCTCACACATTTCTGTCTTTGCTCAGGAAGGATGTGGCTCCAGAGCAAACTAATTTACACAGCAGCCGAATCGCTCGCTCACAACTTTAATGCCAGTAGCTCACAAAATAGAATTGTTGCTCACAAGACTCCACAGCTTAGAGGGAGCATTGCCTGTGAGGTAGGTGGGGCTGAGAGAGCTCTTTTGAAGACTGCTCCTGAGAGGACAGCTCTGAGAGAACTTATGACTGACCCAAGGTCGCACCAGCAGCTGCATGTGGAGGAGTGGGGAATCAAACCTGGTCTTCCCAGATTAGAGTCCGCGCTCCTAACCACTACACCAAACAGGAGTTGACCCTCCAGACAATGCCACACAATGCTATAGAGTTGACCCTTCAAAGCAGCCATTTTCTCCCAGGGAGCTTATCTTGGTAGACTGGAGATCAATTGTAACAGCAGGAGGTCTCCAGGTACCACCTGGCAGGTGGCAACCCTACTATTTGTAAATATCATAAGGACTCCAAATGTAACTCAAATTACCTCTAGCATTTGAGAATGGTTTGCAGTCTTGCAGTCTGAGAGTAATTCTAATGCCTCATTACTTAGTTTCCTTCCTCTGAACAGCAGGACAGGTTGCAAAGGGAGGTTATTAATTATTTAGGGAACGTAAGAACATAAGAGAAGCCAGTGTTGGATCAGGCCAGTGGCCCACCCGGTTCAACACTCTGTCACACAGTGGCCAAAAATACCAGGTGCCCCCAGGAGGTCCACCAGTGGGGCCAGGACACTAGAAGCCCTCCCACTGTTGCCCTCCCCCAAGCACCAAGAGCCCCCCCCCCCCCAAGCACCAAGGGAAATAATATATTTTTTTAAAATAAAGTTTCAGAGGGTAGTTATACTGGTCTACAGCAGAACACCTCCATTTGAGTCCAGTAACCATCTTAGTGACCAACAAGATCTCCAGGGTATATTCTTTCAAGAGTCAAGGCTCCCTTCTCTCAAAAGCTTACACCCCTCCCCCCCAAAAAACAATATGACCGGTCTCTAAGGTTCTACTGAACCAATGAGGAAATTTCTCCAAAAGACAATAATAGTGTGCAGTAATGCTTCAGAGCATGTGCAAACTGCCTTCGTCTCATCACCAAACAAACCCAGTTTGCTCTCACAGATCGGATCCTTATTGCTTCCGTCTGATTTTATTCGTTTAGAAATTAAAAATGGATACAGGGCAAAGTAACAATTAAAGCAAACGGCAAACAGAACTGAGACTTCGGTCCTTTCTGCACTAGACCTTAAATCCTGGTTCAACCCAGTCCCCGAACTTACATTCTACAGTACGTGCGAGTTCACCCCTGTAATTATCTCGGGATATTTTTACATTCTACACTATCCTCGAGTTCACCCCTGTAATTATCTCGGGATATTTTTACATTCTACACTATCCTCGAGTTCACCCCTGTCATTATCTCAGGGTATTTTTTGTTTTCACATTATTTTGAGGTTACCCCGGTTTTACCCCACACTTGTCCCGGGATAAACAGACGATGTTATAACCAGAGATAAATGCAAGGTATAAATGTCGCGAGTTGAACTCTGATCAAACCAGGGATGAGATCCAAGTGTGGAAAAGACCTTCCCGTGCAGGATTTCCCCCATCTATATTCACTTTATGGGACAAGCATCCACAAATTCCCTTTTGACGATAACTAGGGTATAGGAACGCACACAAGGCATTTCGAAAGGAGGGTAGTAAAACCGGCTTTTGCCATTGCCGTTATTTGGAGGGGGGGGGGGGTGATCGAATCCCTAGAATTTAAGTACCAGAAAGATGCTCTCAAAGGTCACCTTTGAAAGAACAAGATCTCCTCTCCTTGATTTATCTGACATTTCGGCTTGCAGTTACTGATAACCCCGGTGACCTCGGAATACGCAGAACACAGTTCATAACTGGCATGTTTGGTATGATAAGACGTTTCTTTACTTATTAGATTTTATATTCTCCTCTTCCTCAAGGGGGCTCAGAGCTGCGTTTCTGGCTCCACCTCTCTTATCCTCACATCAACTCCTGTGAGATAGAGAGATGAGAGAGAGAGAGAGAGAGAGAGAATAGTTGGGCCAGAGGAATGTAGTGAGCTTTAATTGTAGGGTACGGAGGGGCTGCAGCTCAGTGGTAAAGCATCTGCTTGGCATGCAGAAAGTCCGAGGTTCAGTCCCCAGCATCTCCGGTTAAAAGCACCAAGTGATGAAAAAGACCTCTGCCTGAGATTCTGGAGAGCGGCTGCCAGTCTGAGTAGACAATACTGACTTTGATGGACCAGGGGTCTGATTCACTATAAGGCAGCTTCATGTGTTCAGTCTTCCCACTCTTAGTCCAGAGCTCTAACCACTACACCACATTTGTAGGAAAGAGGGTAGAAAGAGAAAGGAGAGAAAGATCTTGAGGGAAGCAAAGGAAAGTGTGTGAGTGTGTGCGCCCGCCCGCAAAGAATTTCACAAACCAGAGAGCCAGCATGGTGTTGTGCTTAGAGTACTGGACTAGGATCCAGGAAACCTAGTTTTGAATGCCCACTCTGCATGGAAGCTCATTGGGTGATGTTGAGCCAGTCACAGAGCCAGTTTGGTGTAGGGGTTAGGAGCGCGGACTCTGATCTGGGAGAACTGGGTTCGATTCCACCACTCCTCGACATGCAGTTGCTGATGTGACCTTGGGTCAGTCACCAGTTCTCTCAGAGCTGTTCTCTCACGAGACAGTGGGAGGGCTTCTGGTGTCCTGGCCCCACTGGTGGACCTCCTGATGGCACCTGGTATTTTTGGCCACTGTGTGACACAGTGTTGGACTGGATGGGCCATTGGCCCGATCCAACATTGGCTTCTCTTATGTTCTTATGAGACGGTCTCGGCTCTCTCAGCCCCACCTGCCTCACAGGGTGTCTGTTGTGGGGAGGGGAAGGGAGAGGAGATTGTAAGACGCTCTGAGACTCCTTCAGGTAGTGAAGGATAGGGTATAAATCCAACCTCCTCCTCCACCACCTCCTCCTTCTTCTCAGCCTAGCCTACCTCATGGGGTTTTTGTGAGGATAAAATGGAGGTAAGAAGAATGAAGTACATGGCTTTGGGTCCCCTTAGGGGAAAAAGGCAGGATGCAAATAAATAAATTAAGAAATGAGTGAATTAAAAACCAACCTTTGCAGGGGTAAAGTACTGACACAATGAAATCTTCTGACAAATGTCTCCGTACTTCATTCACTTGGCCCAGGGCACCAATTACCCTTGATATCCCTCTGTGTCATCCATTTTCATAATAAGCATGCTAGACTACCTCATTACTCTTTGTAAAGAGGCCTGTACAAGTATATTATTGTTTGAAGCGGGGGGTCACACTCCACCAAACCGTATGCCTCTTACCAGCTACATAGGGTGGGCCCCCAAGATATCGATAAATCTCTTGCATGATGACCCCCCCCCCCATGGGGTCATCAAACACCTTGGAGGTCAGAAGAGGTGGTTATTTTGACGTATACTGAATTAGACCCTTGGTCCATCGACGTTGGTATTGTCTACTCATACTGGCAGTGGCCCTCCAGCAGAGGTCTCCCATATCCCCTACTCCCTGGTCCTTTTAACTGGAGATGCCGGGGATTGAACCGGGGACCTTCTGCATGCCAAGCAGATGCTCCCCCACTGAGCCACAGCCCTTCTCCATGGGTCTCCAGGGTCTCAGGCTGAGGTCTTTCCCATCACCTCCTGCCTGGTCCTTTTTAACTGGAGATGCCGGGGATTGAACCTGGGACCTTCTGCATGCCAAGCAGAGGCTTCTACCACTGAACCACAGCCCCTTCTCCATGGCTCACCAGGGTCTCAGGCTGAGGTCTTTCCCATCACCTCCTGCCTGGTCCTTTTTAACTGGAGATGCCGGGGATTGAACCTGGGACCTTCTGCATGCCAAGCAGAGGCTTCTACCACTGAACCACAGCCCCTTCTCCATGGCTCACCAGGGTCTCAGGCTGAGGTCTTTCCCATCACCTCCTGCCTGGTCCTTTTAACTGGAGATGCCAGGGATTGAACCTGGGACCTTCTGGATGCCAAGCAGAGGCTCTAACACTGAGCCATATCCTGTCAGGTAGTGTCTGGAGATCTCTTGGGATTACAACAGATCTTCAGATGATAGAGTTCAGTTCACCTGGAGAAAATGGCCGCTTTGGAAGGTGGGACTCTTATGACATTCAACCCCACTGAAGTCACCCCCCTCCCCAAACCCTGTCTTCCTCAGTCTCCACCCTCAAAATCTCCAGTTATTATTTAATATTTATTTTATTTCTATATATCCCCCTCCCTGCAGAGTGGGCTCAGGGTGGTGTACAACAAACCTCTGTATGTCTTTGGCCCCGACCTGGATGGTCCAGGATAGCCTGATTTGTCAGCTTTTGGAAGCTAAGCAGGGTCGGCTCTGGTTAGTCCTTGGATGGGAGACCACCAAGGGAGTCCAGGGTTGCCATGCAGAGGCAGGCAATGGCAAACCACCTCTGAATGTCTTTTGTCATCACCTGGATGGCCCAGGCTAGCCTGATCTCAGCAGATCTCAGAAGCTAAGAAGGGCCGGCCGTCAGCCCTAACTACTACACAACACCGATGCCCAATTCTTCATTGTGACCTGGACTGCTTCCGCTTTCTCTGAAGCAGTGGCGGCATTGGGGGGGGGGGGGGGGACAGGGCAGCCATGGCAGAGGTTTATAAAGTTATGCATGGGGTGGAGAGAGTTGACAAAGGGAATTGTTTTCTCCCTTTCCCAAAAGTCTAGAACTCGAGGGCACCCAATGAAGCAGATGGGCAGTGGATTCAGGACAGACTACAGGTAATACTTCTTTACCCAGGGACTGGTTAAAATGTGGAATCTGCTGCCAGAGGATGTAGTAATGGCCACAGGCATAGACAGCTTTAAAGGGGGATTAGATAGATTCATGGAAGAGAGTTCTATTAGTGGTTGCCAGGCCCTTCGAACGAGTGGGTGAGGGATGGGGTTTCACTTACTGGGAGCGGGGTTGGAAGAAGCTGGAAATAAATGGGATGTGCCTACATCAGCCGGAATTAGCTTCTAGCCATAGAGTTTTGCCCCAAACCCAGAGTGTTGCCCCCCTCAGACATCACTGATGGGCCTATGTCACTTCTGGGTGCTGTAGGCACACTGTGTTTATTTCAATCTTCTTGCCTATTTGGTAATCGAGTAATTCTCCCTGGCGCCCAGCTGGTCGGCGGCGGAGAGGAGCTCCTGAAACTGGTGGACCTCTGCCCACACTGGGGGTGTAGCAACCTTAATCCATAGCTACTTGTCATAGGGACTAAAGGGAACCTCCACGTTCAGAGTCAGTGAACCTCTGAATCCCAGAGCCTCAGTCAACATCATGGGAAGGCCTTGGCCTCTATGCCCTGTTGCTGGTCCTCCAGAGGAACTGGTTTTATTTATTTATTTATTTTTCATTTTTATACCCCGCCCTCCCCCCCAAGCGGACTCAGGGCGGCTTACAAGGGCACAAGTGCCAATCAATACATCATAAAACAGTTAAAAGCAGCAATAACAATAAAAGAATTCCAATAAATTACAAATAAATTACTACAATTCACAATAAAATGCTTCCAGTCATCACTAGTCAGATGGCTTCCTATCGGGTTGGGGTCCAAACCCCCTTGACCATCGGGCCTGGGCTGCGTTCAGGGCCAGGTGTGAGACAGGATGCTGGACCAGATGGACCACTGGACTGAACCCGCAGGGCTCTTCTTATGTTCTTAGGAGGTAACATCAAGAGAAGTCCTTGGCCTCTCTGCCCTGTTGTTGGTCCTCCAGAGGAACTGGTTGGCCACTGTGTGAGACAGGATGCTGGACCAGATGGACCACTGGACTGATCCAGCAGGGCTCTTATGTTCTGAAGAACCCAGGATTTGACAGGATTCATGACAACTGAAGTGGAACAAAAATAGTCACTCGATCCGAGGACAGTGATGCATTTGTGGATATTTTCAAACGATGAGTTAGGTGGCAATTTCAACAATACCCATAAACCCGGCTGCTTTGTAATTAACAGAATGTAGGGGGGGGGGGGAGAACAGCCGGTCGCTGGCTGGGCTGTCAAAGCAAAGCTGTGGGGAAGATATCTGTAGGGTTGTTTTTCAAAAATGTGTTGCTCTCTATATAGGATTAAAAATATTTAGAACTCAGAGGTGCTGTAGATCACCCGTGGTGTCTGTTAAATGAATCTGTATTTCTTCGTGCAAACCACTAATTCCTTAATGCTGAGTGCTTTTTCCAGGAAGTGTTTACCCTAGGACTCTTAAAACCCCTAAAGAACTAATAACACCATACAAATTACCCCAAAATATTCTAAACGCGATCGAGTCAGATGTTGGATATGTCATTGCTTTCTCCACATCTGGTGGCAATACCCTAAGATTCCGGTTTATTGGACATTGGCGCTTCATCTAATTAAGAACGTAACAGCAGTGCATTACTAGGTACCCGGGCTTTTTTTCTGGAGAAAAGAGGTGCTGGAACTCACAAGAGGGAAATGAAGTTTTCAATCTGCATACCGAAAACTCATGAATTTTTAAACATTTTCAAAAGAATGTTGTCGAAGAGGGTCCCAGAACTGTTCCGGCGTGTACCCCCAGAAAAAAAATGCCCTGCTAGGTACTCTTGTAATGAAGAGAAGAAGAAGAAGAGATTGGATTTATACCCCGCCCTCCACTCCCCAAGGGAGTCTCAGAGCGGCTTACAAACTCCTTTTCCCTTCCCCTCCCCTGTGAGGTAGGTGGGGCTGAGAGAGCGCTTTCCCAAGCTGTCCTTGAGGGAACAGCTGGTACAGAGCTATGGCTTGCCCAAGGTCATCCAGCCAGGTGCAAGTGGAGGAGTGGGGAATCAAACCCGGTTCTCCCAGATTAGAGTCCACGCACTTAACCAGTACACCAAACTGGCTCTCATGGTTTTACTCTATAACCTGGAATACCTTGAACCTGGATGGCCCAGGCCAGCCCAACCTCAGAGGCTAATCTGGGTCATCCCTGATTAGTACTTAGAAGGGAGACCACCAAAGACACTCAGGGTTGCTATGCAGAGGCAGGCAATGGCAAGCCAACTCTTTTGTCTGACCTGGATGGCCCAGGTTAGCCTGATCTTGTCAGTTCTCAGAAGCTAAGCAGGGTGGGTCCTGGTTAGCACTTGGATGGGAGACCACCTAGGGTTGCTACGCAGAGGCAGGCAATGGAGACCCACCTCAAAATGTCTCTCGCCTTGAAAACCCTTTGGAGTTGCCATAAATCAGCTGTAGCTTGGCAGCACCTTCTACCACCCCCAGAGCCTGAAAGGGCAAACTATGTGCAATTTGATGTTTGTGTGACACAATCAAACAGAGCACCAAAGTGCAGAAATCAACTGTCTCCTCAACTCTTCATCCAACATGGCATTAAGTATCCCCCAATTTAAATGCTTTGGGGAGGAATTCTAGTAGAGATATTCTCTGGAACATTCCAATTGTGTGATTATTTGCCCTTCTGAAATCCCATGAATAAATCCCATTTGATCCCATTCTACTCATAAAAACTTTTCTTCTTTCTGCTTCTATCTCCTTTTAGTATCAGTTATATGGCTGAGCCCAGCAGATTAGGGATCTTGTGGCTCAGGGGAAGAATATCTGCTTAGCATACAGAAGGTCTGAGTTTCAGTCCCTAGGATCTCCAGGTAGGAGGTGATGTGAAGGACCTCTCTCGGAGAACCTGGAGATCTGCTGCCAGTCTGAAGAGACAATAGTGACCTTGATGGACTGATGGTCTGATTCAATATGAGGCACCTTCATATGTTCATGTATGGTCACAACATGATGTTACAGAGCATGACAGCATTGACTGCAAGATGACGTCACTTAGGCCTATGGAGGGTGAAGGTGATGCTTCCTGGATTAAGCAATAGTGAGAGGGCTTCTAGAGTTCTGGCCCTGCTGGTGGACCTCCTGATGGCACCTGGGTTTTGGCCATTGTGTGACACAGAGTGTTGGACTGGATGGGCCATTGGCCTGATCCAGCATGGTTTTTCTTGTGTTCTTATGTCTGGGGGAGTGATGATCTGTATTCTTGGTGCTTCCGGGGGGGGGGGGGGGCAACAGTGGCAGGGCTTCTTGAGTTCTGGCTCTGCTGGTGGACCTCCTGTTGGCAGCTGGTTTTGGCCACTGTGTGACACAGAGTGTTGGACTGGGTGGGGCCATTGGCCTTTTATGCTCTTATGTTCATGATTCCTGTAGGTCTCGGTGAATCTCAGGACTTTGGCCATGGCTAGCAGCCTCTCTAGGAATCCATGATCATTCACTGTAATTCTTTATTTGACCTCAGATCATAACAAGTGTGTTGGTGCAGCAAGAGATCAGATTGCTGAATTTTAAACTGCTTCTTCTAATACCAGTTTGATGAGATCTCCCAGCAGTTCATAGGTGATTTTATTTCATGTTACAAAGAGCTTCAGCTGTTATGACACTCATTAGGCCTCCTGTTAAAGAGACAGTACCTTTTTTCTTCTTGTAGTTCAGTTGGCAATTCTCTCAAGCAGGGGTCATTTCGTAGAAAAAGAGGTGCAGGAGCTCATTAGCATAACTCATTTGCATATGCCCACACCCCCTAACATACCAGAAGTGTGTCAGAAGCAACTGAATGCAATGGAAAACCACCTCTGCTTGTCTCTTGCCTGGAATGACCCATGAAAAGTATTATTAATTGGACTCTTTGAGCCACCCTAGACCTGGGAGGGGCACAGCTGAGAGTTCTCCCGCCCACAGGAAAGCTGGGTGGGTTCAGTTAGTTCCTGCCTGTTAAGAGCTGGTGCCAGACGTGTGTTGTAGAGTTGGTGTTTAACTTCTTAGGTTTCCGACCAAGTAAACCTAAGTTAAAGCAAGAGAATCTGGTTTCCCAGAGAATATTCCTAGGTTCTCTTGTTTAAGGATTCATGAGCCCCTTCGGCTTTCTCTCCCCTTCCCCAGTTTGACAAGCTGCAAGCGAATGATAAAAGGAAAAACACACACAAAGGTTTATTCAAGGCATGAGCTTTCATGTGCATGCACACTTTGAAAGAGTGGGTATGCACACGAAAGCTCATACCTTGAATAAACCTTTGTTGGTCTCAAAGGTGCTGCTGGACTCTAGATTTGTTCTACTGCTTCAGACCAACACGGCTGACCACCTGGATAAAGAGAAGTTAAACCTACTGAAGTGAGTAGATCTTATTTTATCCCCCCCCCCCCTTTCCTTGTCTCTTCCTTTCCTTCCTAATTTTGTGTTTCCTTAAACGTTCTATAAATGTGTGAAGGAGCACAGAAGGCCCCAAGGGGCGGAAACGTGTCAGGTCACTGGCGCTGGCCCTTGTGTTCAGGTCACTTGTACTTTGTAATGAGGCTTTCATTGGGCCCTTATATCTTTTTAACTGTCTTTCTAATAGACACAGGTTTCTGTATATAATAAGTATACAACTAGCTTTTTAATACTGGCCCTTTATCAGCTGGATGGACGGCTGCTCTTACCCTAGTGGCGTCACATCACTTCTGGTAATAAACTGGAAGTGACATGGGGGAGATCTAGGAATTGCTGGAAACTCTATGGCTTTACCATAGACATTTCTGGCGATTCTAGAGCTACCTATATCATTTCCAGGTTTTTTTTTTGCTGCAAGGAACATGATGCTGCCGCTGTCCTCAATGCCTCCATGTATCCCCACCCACAGCTTTCCGGCTACCGGTTGGGTACTGCCTGGCAATCTGAAACAGGCAATAAAATGAAGGGATGGTGCCTCAGGCCCTGGAAAGGAGGGCTGTTGGGTGTCCTAATTGGCAGATCAATTAATGATGAATTGGTCAAGCTGGGTCAAGTCAAGTCAGTTGTATCGCATTTAGCCATAGTCCATTACACCATGACATCACCCCTACCTGGTAATGGTGGGGAACGCTAACAAATGCATTTGGCCTCAAAACACGAGGCCAGCTAATCAGTTTTACCATCGATAAGCTGCCTCGTTCAATACTTTTGCTCAATTTGTTTTATCTGCTGCTGCAGAGAAGAGCCACTTTATGTGGCCAGCCCTGTAAATTTCCATCAGACAGGGAAGAGTACCAATAATATCCGCTGTAGACCAATTTATACAAAGGGGGCAGAAAATATACTAAGGGCACGATCATTTACTTCGGATCTAGTGTGACACTGGGACTGGGGGATGAAGAAAAAGTTTTAAAGATGCTCTAATAGCGAGTCGGGGCTTCTGTGGATCGTCGTACGCTTTTCTCAGTGCCTTCAAAAGGCACCCGGCTTGATATCTGGGGAACATCCATATGTAGTTGCAATGAATCAACTAATCGATTAATGGAATAGGAGGAATTGTTTGATCCATTGCACACGACTTGCATCGATCAAGAGTCTCAGCGAAAATAACGGATTGTGTTGAGATAAGCTGATTTTCAGGTTTTGCCTCTGACTCATTCAGAGTCGTCCCCCCCCCAAAAAAAGTATATGTTAAGATATTCATAACACCCCTTTTTTGAAAACAAGATCTTCCTGGTGGCTCACAAAAAGGAAAACAGAACTTTACAACAGACACACACAACAAGGAAACAGAGCAAACACCAAACGCCCTCCAGAATAAAAGAGGATCAAATAAAATCAAAAAGGGAAAGTTCCATGATTCTGGGGAGGTCACAGTTCGGAGTGGGGGGGGGGGGCTAACTTTAGAAATGTACACCTTTTGTGCTGTTTTTACCTTTTCCATTTCCATGAACGAGGCAAAGAGCAGAAAAGGGTGTTGAGGGGTACAAAATGGCAGGAGGGAAAGGGTTAAAGCTGTCCCACCTTTCCACTCTGGCCAGTATCCAAATAGAGGCCACTACGGCTGCCACTGAACAATAAAATGATATCCCAGAGATACAACCACAGATCTTCCAGAATATCAACAGGTTTGACATGTTTGCTGCCCCGAGGGCCACAGGCATAGATGATTAGGTAGATTCAAGGAAGTGAAGTCTATCAGTGACTATTAGCCATGGTGACTAAAGAGAACCTGTATGTTCAAAGGCACTAATTCTCTGAATTCCAGAGCCAGGAGGCATTATCAGGGGAAAGCCTTGGCCTCTCTGCCTTGTTTGGTGTAGTGCTTAAGTGTGCTGACTCTAATTTGGGTTTGATCCCCCACTCCTTCACTTGCACCTGCCGGATGACCTTGGGCAAGCCATAGTTCTGGCACAGCTGTACTTGGAAAAGAGCAGTTTCTGTTGGAGCTCTCTCAGCCCCGCCTACCTCACAGGTTGTCTCTTGTGGGGAGGGGAAGGGGAAAGGAGTTTGTAAGCCGCTCTGAGACTCCCTTCAGTAGTGAAGGGCGGGGTATAAATCCAATCTCTCTTTCTCCTCCTTCTCCTTCTTCTTCTTGGCCCTCCAGGGTAACTGGTTGGCTGCTGTAGGAGATGGGATGCTGTACTAGATGGACCAGCAGAGTTCTTCTTATGTTCTGATGACCCTTCATCTGTGATCTGTGTGGCCAGAGTGATGTTGAAGACAGAATGTCCAGAAGAAAGGAGTTCCAGAACTTCATTGCCACTGTTGAGATGCTATATATTTTCACGCGCTATGCCTTCCGCTATGCGGGAAACACGTATTATGGTATTTGAGGATGAATGTAAAAAAATGGATACGGTAATCTGGAAAAGGTGGTCCTGGATTTAAGGGCTTGCAGGTCACCCATCAATATTTGTCATAGCCCATTGTGTGTTGCTGGTGCACGGCCACGTACTGCATGCTCGCTGTCTGGGTCTGAATTGTTATCATTGATAGTTCTTACGGTTGCCAGATCCCTCCTGGCCGCCAGCAGGGGATGGGAGGAAGTATGGTTGGCAGGTTCAGGCTGGAAAACTCCTAGAAATTTAGGGGATAGAGTCTGGGGAGGACAGGGACCTCAGTGGGGCACAACGCCATGGAGCCCACCCTCCAAAGCTGCCATTTCCTTCAGGTGCACTGATCTCTTTAGCCTGGAGATGAGCTGTAATTGCTTTGCCTCCAGGGGATCTCCAGGTCCCACCTGGAGGCTGGCATCCATAGTAGTTCCCAATTTCTAACTCTTTGAAAAATAGGTTATGAATACATCCAGTTTTAAAGAGTGGAAACAGAGGCTGCAATAGAGTGCACTACAGTTTGGTGTCGTGGTTAAGTGTGGGGACTCTAATCTGGGAGAACCGGGTTTGATTCCCCCCGCCTCCACTTGCACCACTTGAACCTTGGGCAAGCCATAGTTCTGGCACAGCTGTTCTTGAAAAAGAGCCGCTTCTCTCAGAGCTCTCTCAGCCCCACCTACCTCACAGAGTGTCTGTTGTGGGGAGGGGAAGGGAAAGGAGTTTGTAAGACGCTCTGAGTGAAGGGTGGGGTATACATCCAATCTCCTCCTCCTCCTCCTCCTCCTCTTCTTCTTCTATCACAGGTGGTGATCACTGAAGGCCTTCCTCCCTTCCAGAATTGAATCTTGCAATAAAGTATGTTAGAACAACTCACAGGAGAGATCATTCATTATTACAAACAAATGTCATAGTACAGGGTCTCAGGCTGAGGTCTTTCACATCACCTACTGCCTGATCCTTTTAACAGGAGATGCCAGGGATTGAACTTGGGCCCTCTGCGTGTCAAGGAGATGCTCTGTCTTGTGAGCCACAGTCCATTCGCTTTGCCTTCCACTGAATCAGACCAATGGCCCATCAAGTTCAGTATTGTCCCCTCAGACTGGCAGATTATCTGGTGGAGGTCTTTCACATCACCTGCTGCCTGGTCCTTTTTAACTGGAGATGCCAGGGATTGAACCTGGGACCTTCTGCATGTCGAGCAGACGCTCTGTCTCTGAGCCACAGGCCACTCTCTTGCTTTATATTGAATCAGACCAATGGTCCATCAGGTTCAGTACTGTCCGCTCAGATTGGCAGTGGCTCTCCAGGGTCTCAGGTAGAGGTCTTTCAGATCACTCGTTGCCTGGTTCTTTTTTAACTGTAGATGCTGGGGATTGAACCTGGGACATTCTGCATGCCGAGCAGATGCTCTACCTCTGAGCTACAGTCCCTCCCACCAATGTCAATCTAGGTGGAGCACTGGATGTCTAGCATGTCAAATCTTGCTATCTTAGCTATACAGGAGCACCCCAAAATAATGGCACAGCGATACCTCCACCTTGAACTGGCTGCTTTCGGGAAGGGCTGGTGTGTCAATCAGCCCCCTTCTCTCTCTCCTTCTGAGAACTACTTGTCAAGGGTTTCATAGGACATTCTCAAGATGGAAGCTATCATGAATCCTTAAACATTACAGTCAGTTATCAAAATTGCCGAGTGACAAGATACATTAGCGGCAGTGTAATTTTAGGTCTGTGCTAATAATATGTCATTGCCTTGGAAACAGAGAGCGACACAGACTCTGCCGGCCTGCCATTCACTCGCTCTGCCGCTTTTCCAGTGCAGCAGTTCATCTCGGATAATGATATACCCTCCGTGTGACTGAAGAGGCCCAATTTGAAGTGTCTGTCGAAGTGCGGGCTCGGTGTCAGCTAATGCTGCCATCTCCTGCCCGGGAGGTGGGATGAGCGAACCCTGTACGTCAGAACTGTGGAATGTTATGTTATATTTTTCATGGCATGCTTATCACTCTTTGAGCTACTCTGACCTTGAGACACTGTTGGTGCTGGCCCATGTATCTTTTCTCCTGTCTGACTCTTATGCTTCCCGCTTCTTTCCCTGGGAACTGTAAACCAGTATTTTAAGCGCTTCCCGCCCAGGAACTGTAAACCAGTATTTTAAGTGCCTTTTTCCCTGACATGATTGGTCTCCATGCCTTACCAGACACCTTTTGAATTCTGTATAATTATCCTGAATGAGGCAGTGCCCGCCATTACTAACACAAGAAGTGCAGATGACCATAACAGACCTTTCTCAATAAAGCATTCCTGTTTAAGGACACTTGTTGGTGACTGACCCTTTACCCTTTGGCCTTCTGTTGTTCCTTAAAGCAGGGGAAAGAGTCAAGGCTGACCCATCCCAAAACACACAACAGCAGAAAGAAAGAGAGAGGATAGCCGGTCATCATGGGAGATGACTGAAGAGACTTAAGCAATTCACTAAAGCACCATCACTGATTCCTCACTAGACCATAAATCCTGGGTCAACCCTGTCCCTGAACTTACATTCTACATTACACTCGAGTTCATCCCTGTGATTATCTCGGGGTATTTTTTGTTCCACATTACATTGAGGTCACCCCGGTTTCGCCCCACACTTGTCCCAGGATAAAAAGATGCCGTTATAACCAGGGATAAATGCAAGGTATTGTGTCGTGAGCTGAACTCTGATAAAACTCGGGATGAGATCCAAGTGTGGAAAGGACCATTGGTGAAAGAGAGACTGTAAGAAAAGAGAGTGAGAAAGTACATGCCTCCTCCCCCCCCCCCCCCCGGACATCTGCGGTATGCTTGTAGCTGCCACCACTTCCTGCAGCAGTGAATTCCACGTGTTAATCACTCTTTGGGTGAAGAAGGACTTCCTTTGATCTGTTCTATGCCTACTGCTCGTTAATTTCATGGAGTGCCCACGAGTTCTTGTATGGCGAGAAAGGGAGAAAAAGTACTGAAGGACCACCTTCCTTCCATGTTCCTGTGCGGCAATTTCACTCTTCCCAGCAGGGCCTATGGGATATCCCCCGCTCTGTACAGGGAACATTTTAACATTGCAGGTGTAAAACAGCCTCCTGGAAGAGGAAGAGGAGGAGGCGACAACTGAGGAGAAGGAGGAGGAGGAGAAGGAAGAGAAAGAGAAGAAGAGGAGGAGGAGAGGAGGAGGTGGAGAAGAAAAGGAGGAGGAGAAGAAGAGGAGGAGGAGAGGAGGAGGAGGGGAAGAAGAGGAGGAGAAGGAGGAGGAGGAGAAGAAGAGGAGGAGAAGAAGAGGAGGAGGAAAAGGAGGAGAAGAAGAAGAGGAGGAAAAGGAGGAGAAGAAGAAGAGGAGGAGGAGAGGAGGAGGTGGAGAAGAAGAGGAGGAGGAGAAGGAGAAGGAGGAGGAGAAGAGGAGGAGAAGAAGAAGAAGAAGAAGGAGAAGAGGAGGAGGAGGAGGTTGGATTTATACCCCACGATTCACCTGGAGTCTCAGAGTGGCTTACAAACCCCTTTCCCTTCCCCTCCCCGCAACAGATGCCCTGTGAGGTCGGCAGGGCTGAGAGAGCTCTGAGAGGAGGAGTGGGGAATCAAACACAGTTCTCCAGCAGGCAGGCATGCAGAGAGAGACAAGTGGCATGGCACCCTTGGACTCTGTGTAGCAGGCCCTTTTACACACACACACACACACACACACACCTGTGGTAGTGCTGCCAACCTCCAGGTGGTGGCTGGAGATCCCCTGCTATTACAACTGATCTCCAGGCAATACAGATCAGTTCCCCTGGAGAAAATGGCCACTTTGGCAGGCGGACTGTATGGCATTACACCCCACTGAAGCCCTTCCCTTCCCCAAACTCTGCCCTCCTCAGGCTCCACCCCCAACATTTCCAGATGTTTCCCAACCTGGAGCTTGTAACCCGACACCCCTGGCTCTGCAGGGGCTTGTGACCCAACAGGAGGAGCTGTGTAACATACCTGAGGGTATCCCTGGCTGGAAACCTTAACCATAACCTTCTTTGGCCTCAACCAAAGAAACCATGTCAACAATTCAAAAAGGGACTTCCAGAGGGTAGCCATGTTGTTCGGTGGTAGAAGAGGAAGATTCAAGCCCTGTAGAGCCTTAGAGGACAACCAAAGTTTTGGAGTCAGAAACATCTTGTTCGTCTTTGGTCAGATACATTTTGTTCGTCTCCAAAGTGCTATCCAGCTGGAGATATCCCAGGATTATAACTGATCTGAAGGAGACAGGGATCAGTTCCCCTGGAGACAATGGCCCCTTTGGAAGGGGGAATCTGTGGTGTTATACCCCATTGAAGTCCCTCCCCTCCCTAAACCCAACCGTCCCCATCCTCTACCTCCCCCAATTACCAAGTATTTCCCCAACCCAGAGAAGGAGGAGGAGGAGGAGGAGGAGGAAGAGAAGGAGATTGGATTTTATACCCCGCCATTCACTTGGAGTCTCAGAGTGGCTCACAAACTCCTTCCTTTTGTCTCCCCACAACAGACACCCTGTGAGGTAGGTGGGGCCGAGAGAGCTCTGAGAGAACTGCTCTTGAGAGAACCGCTCTGAAAGAACTGCTCTGAGAGAACTGTGGCTTGCCCAAGGTCACCCAGCTGGCTGCATGTGGAGGAGTAGGGAACCAAACCCAGTTCTCCGGATTAGAGCCCACCGCTCATAACCACTCTACCAAGCTCGCAAGTTTTGGGGTATGAGCTCCCTTTGTCAGATACATCTTCCCTAATCCCAGTGCTGAGCCATCTCTTTAAGGGTTTGGAGAAAATCCTGGAACCACCACAGATGCCCTGATCTGAAGGAAAGCAATTCCCCGAAAAACTGACCGTGACGTCAACATTCCTCTTTCAAACGGCCCTGTTTCCCGAGGTTAAGCTCGGCATTATCAGGAATCCAAAGGCGACGGCAACGAGTGGGGCTTGACGTTGGGAGGCGCAAAGAGAAATTCCTCCCCGAATGAGCATTTATCAAATTATGGAACCTGCCGCTGCCATTTCCCCTGGGAAAGGGTCAGCACCTTTCCCTTGTCCTAAGAGACAAAGAACACGGGAGAGGCGCGGATCGATGCTTCAGTTTAACCAAACAGCTGGCTAATAGCAGGATTCGTGGCAGATAAAGCTTTGTTCGAAGACAATGGAAGAAAAGGCCTTTTGTTCTTGCGTTTGTTTCTACTCAGTTCGGCAGCTGCTGGGCCGTTCTGAAGCTGCTGTTTCCCCCCCCCCCCCCACGACCACCAGTGCCAGTTCCATTTCCATGCACATTTCTATTGCTCCTGATTCAAATGGACCAAAATGAGTGTCGCATTTGCTAAACGCCGTTGCAGAGCAGCTGTCTGATTACCGTGGCTGACCGTTGCATTTCTGGTACAGTCGGACAGAGATGGCGGTGGCGCGTCACCTATCAGATGCTGACAGCTAACGTCAAATATTGTCACGTTTGCAGGCTAGAACACACAAAGCTGCCAGATACCAAATCAGACCCTCAGTCCGCCAAGGCCAGTGGCTACTTCCGGACTGTCCTTTTCGTCACTCCGTTTTTCCCTATTGCTTTGGGTCCCCCCCACCCTTTTCCATATGTGTTGGCTCCCTCTGGGATGACTAGCGAGAGCAAAACACACGGGGGGATTATCTTTGCCTTTACAGGAGAGCAATTTTTTTAGTTTCCCACTATTTTTAAAAAAAATGATCATAGAAATCATAGAATCATAGAGTTGGAAGGGACCCTCCAGAGTCATCTAGTCCAACCCCCTGCACAGTGCAGGAAATTCACAAATACCTTCCCCTCCCACCCGCAGCGACCGCTGTTCCATGCTCAGAAGATGACCCAAAAAACCCCCCTCCAGGATCCTTGGCCAAACTGGCCTGGAGGAAAATTGCTTCCTGACCCCAAAAGTGGTGTGTAAGAAAGGGCCACAAGAACTAAGCACTGAGGCAACCCTTTCTGTCCTCCCTCTCATGACCCACCTATGTTCACACAATCAGCATTGCTGTCAGATGGCCATTGAACCTCTGTTTGAAAATGTCCAAAGAAGGAGAGCCCAGCACCTCCGGAGGAAGCATATTCCACTGAGGAAACCGCTCTGTCAGGAAGTTCTTCCTGCTGTTTAGCCGAAAACTCTTCTGATTTAATTTCAACCCGTTGGTCTGGTCCGACCTTCTGGGGCAACAGAAAATAACTCTGCCCATCCTCTATAAAACAGCCCTTCAAGTACTTGAAGATGGTTCTCATATCCCCTCTCAATCATCTCCTCTCCAGGCTAAACCTACCCAGCTTCTTCAGCCTTTTCTCCTAGGACTTGGTCTCCAGACCCCTCACCATCTTCACTGCCCTCCTTTGGACACGTTCCAGCTTGTCTATACCCTTCTTAATTGTGGTGCCCCAAACTGAACGCAACACTCTAGGTGAGATCTAACCAAAGCAGAGTAAAGCGATAGCATCACTTCGCGTGATCTGGATGCTATACTTCTGTTGATACATCCCAAAATTGCATTTGCATACAACCCAAAATCGCATCAAAATCAGGTATAAGTTGAATGTTAGCTCCTGTTATGCATTTGATTTGATTTAATATCTCATTCCAAAAATCTTTTAAGTTTAGGGCATTCAATCCAGCAATGAAGATATGTTCCCCACACCCTTTCCAGCAGATTGACTGAACTGACTGTTCAAGGCGGGAGCAGAGAAATCTCTGTAGAAGATCCCCTGACAAAACTCCTCGCGAAACGCGTAGGGATCTGTAGAGCTAAATAAACTCTCTACCTTGCACCTTGCTATTTGAGATGGCCAGAAATGGCTCATTAACTGAATGAGATTCAATGAGTAAAACCTCCGTGCCTGTATCCAATGCTCCCTCTAAGCTGTGGGGCCTTGTCAGCAAAAATTCTACTTTGTGAGATACTGCCATTAAAGTTGTGAGCGAGCGATTTGGCTACTGCATGAATTAGTTTGCTCTGGAGCCATCCTTCCTGAGCGAAGGCAAAAATGTATGAGCCGGAGGCTAAAAAACTGTGAGCTAGCTCGCACTAACTCAGCTTAGAGGGAACACTGCCATTGTATCGTATTACCCGGAACTGGGCCAACAACGGATAACGTCCAGTTTAAAACGGTTATGTGAAAGGGACCAGACTGTCATTAGCTCCTTGGGTTTCAGGTTCAGGTCTTTCACATTGCCTGCTACTAGGTCCATTTCACTGGAGATGCCAGGGGATTGAACCTGGGACTTTCTGCATGTCAAGCAGATGCTTTACCACTGAGCCACAGCCTCTCCCCTGGGCTGTCAGATGCTCATGAAGGATACTTCTGAACTTATCTAGATTCCCCATCACTCAGACTTGGGAGTTCAAAATTACCTTCTGTGGTTTCCGAAGTGGAACTGAACACATGAAGCGGGCCACCCATCCATCAAGGTGAGTATTGTCTACTCAGACTGGCAGTTGGCTCTTTAGGGTCTCAGGCTGAAGTCTTTCACATCACCTACTGCCTGGTCCTTTTTAACTGGAGGTACCGGGGATTGAACCACTGAGCCAAAAGCCTCCTCTTTATCAGAACCCATGAAGCTGCCTTGGTCTGAGTCATACCACCAGTCAGTTTGGTGTAGTGGTTAGGAGTGCGGACTCTAATCTGGGAGCGCCGGGTTTGATTCCCCACTCTTCCACATGCAGCTGCTGGTGTGACCTTGGGTCAGACACAAGTTCTCTCAGAGCTGTTCTCTCAAGGGCAGTTCATGAGAGGGCTCTCTCAGCCCCACCTACCTCACAGGGTGTCTGTGGTGGGGAAGGGAAGGGAAGGAGATTGTAAACTGCTCTGAGACTTCTTTAGGTAGTGAAGGTAGTATAAAGCTAATCTCTTCTTCTTCTCTATCATATTGTGCGACAGCCACTCTCCAGGATCTCTGACGGAGGTCTTTCATGTCACCTGCTACCTGACCCTTTCAGCTGGAGATGCTGGGGACTGCAGCTAAGACCTTCTGCAAGACAAGCAGGTGCTCCACCAAAGAGCCAGATGGAATTCCTGGTTCAATTATGATGTCTCAGTTTTGCTCTGGCTTCCCCCTTGCACAAATACATCCCCTGAGCCTTTGTTTCCATGCCTTCTTCTGTCATGCCTGCCCCGACATCTTCTTCTTCCCGGCACGCCTGGTTTCTTATTGTTAGGCACACATGGTTCAATGTCATCAACAACCAAGCCCCGCACCCTGTCTGTACTAGCGACATATGATGTACGAGCAAACACCATGTAAACTGCATTACAAATGTGTAAAAGAAAGAAACAGATTATCAGTACCGGCAATTAAAATGAGCAGACTGAAATCATTCACAGTGACAACACTTGGGGTGGGGGTGGAGAATTGAAAAGGACATATCTGTCTAGCTCCACAGATGTGTTTATTTATTTTCATTAAATGATGCCTCAGTCTTCCTCCAAGGGATTCATGATGATTCAACTGTTTTAAGAGAGCCAGTTTGGTGTAGCGGTTAAGTGCGTGGACTCTAATCTGGGAGAACCGGGTTTGATTCCCCACTCCTCCACTTGCACCTGGCTGGATGACCTTGGGCAAGCCATAGCTCTGTACCAGCTGTTCTCTCAAGGACAGTTCTGGAAAGAGCTCTCTCAGCCCCACCTACCTCACAGGGTGCCTGTTGTGGGGAGGGGAAAGGAAAGAGTTTGTAACCCGCTCTGAGACTCCAAGTGAGTGAAGGGCGGGATATAAATCTAATCTCTTCTTCTCTTCTTCTTTAATCCAAAAATCCTGAAAGGCTGTGATGGAATATTTATTTAGAAGGAGGAGGAGGAGATTGGATTCATACACTGCCCTTCACCCCGAGTGGCTTACAAACTCCTTTCCCTTCCCCTCCCCACAACAGACACCCTGTGAGGTAGGTGGGACTGAGAGAGCTCTTTCCAGGACTGTCCTTGAGAGAACAGCTCTGACAGAACTATGGCTTGCCCAAGGTCATCCAGCAGCTGCAAGTGAAGGAGTGGGGAACCAAACTCGGTCCTCCCAAATTAGAATCTGCACACTTAGCCACTACACCAAACTGGCTCTTTTATTTATTAAATTCACATTTTAGGCTGCCCTCCCCTGAAAGACAGGGCTCAGGGTGGAGTACAACAGTGGTAAAATTACAAGTCCACAAAGAGGTTTCAAAATTAAAATAATACATAAAACTTACATAAACCTAAGCCCAACATCATAAATGTATATATCTAATTCATTTATACCCTGACTTTCTCCCCAATGGGCACCCACGGTGGCTTACGTCATTCTCCTCTCCTCCCTCTTATTTTCACAACAACTCTGCGAGGTAGGTTAGGTTGAGAGAGTGTGACTGTCCCAAGATCACACAGTGAGCTTCCATGGCACGAGTGGGGATTCGAACCTGGTTCTCCCAGATACTAGTCCAGCACTCTTAACCACGATACCATACTGGCTTTCAGTAAAGTGAAAATTTACCATTCCCTCCATGCTTGTAGCCACCACCACCTTCTGTGGCAGGGACTTCCATGTGTTCATCACTCTTTGGGTGAAGAAGTCCTTCCTTTTATCCATTCTAACCCGACTGCTCAGGGATTTCATGGAGTGCCCAAGAGTTCTTGTATTGTGAGAAAGGGAGAAAAGGTCTTCTTTCTCTACCTGCTCTATCCCATGCATAATCTTGTAAACCTCGATCATGTCAAAGTGTGGATGCTTTGGAAGGTGGATTCTATGGTGTTGTACCCCATGGAGTGGGATCCAAGATCCCTGCAGATGGTGACTGCAGCCATGAAATTAAAAGACGCCTGCTCCTTGGAAGGAAAGCAATGGCAAACCTAGACAGCATAATAAATAGTAGGGACATCACCCTGCCAACAAAGGTCCGTATGGTCAAAGCAATGGTATTCCCAGTAGTGATATATGGCTGCAAGAGTTGGGCTATAAGAAAGGCCGAAAGCCGAAGAATAGATGCTTTCGAATTATGGTGCTGGAGAAGACTATTGAGAGTCCCTTGGACTTGAAGGAGATCAGATCAGTTAATCCTAAAAGAAATCAACCCTGACTGTTCCCTGGAAGGCCAGATCCTGAAGCTGAAGCTCAAATGCTTTGGCCACCCAATGAGAAGGGAGCACTCACTGGAGAAGACCCTGATGCTGGGAAAGACTGAAGGTCAAAGAAGAAGGGGACGGCAAAGGATGAGATGGTTGAACAACAACAACAAACCCCACTGAGGTCCCTGTCCTCCCCAGGGTCCACCCCCAAATCTGCAGGGTTTTCCCAACCTGTACCTGGAAACCCTTTCCCCGCATTACCCCGCAAGTGACTAGAGAGGACCTGGCAACCCTCGATGATATATCACCCACTGGGTGACTGGGAACCCTCACAAATTTACTGGTACAGAAACATGCACAATTGACAGAGAAAATTCCATGCAAGAAGACAAAAAAAAAAAAAAGCATATTAAAAACCATGGGTTTCAGACGTGCCCTGGAGAAGCAAATTTCAAAACGGGCATTTTGCGGTTCAAACAGCAGGGCAGCGGAGTTAAAAATCTCCCCTCCTGGTTTTTATCCAGCTTCGCTGGGGGTGGCGGTGGGGGGAGAGAAGATGTTTCTATTAAAAGCACTGAAGACAGAAATCCTTGCTTCCAGTGGGAAAGCTTTAACTACTTCCGAGAGCCTCCAAATCAGATTGTCTGTTGTGGCATTCTTAAAACCGCCTCCACTCCCCCCCCCCCCCAAATAACTGAGCTTCGGGCCTTCAGGCAGTTAGGAATACAAAGCAAGTTAGATCACTGTGAAAAATGATCACCGGGGACTACAATACATAATAAGGTATATAAATAAGTGTCACACAAAATTGTCACCCAGAAACAAGAATCCAGGCTTGCCGTCTCTCCCCCCTCCCATTCCTTCCCCCCCCCCAATGCCTTTGTAGAAACACAGGCCGCTGTACAAAGAGCGCACAGTACAATGGGAACCCCTGCGGATACTGAAATTTTGCAAGCCGTGGGACACGGGAACCCACAGAGAAGGGAAAGCAGAGGTTTAATGGCATTTTAAATGTTATGACTCTACAGAAGGCCAAATCTGCAATATAATCTTTTTTCCTCCCCGGAATTCTTTATGTACTGCAAAGCAGGTGGGGAGCTTTCGCTCTGCTCTGTAAATCTGATGGTGACCCAGGAAGATCAAGGGCCTGACGGGATGGGAAGGAGCCGCTGTTAAGGGAAACCATTTGCAAAAACGCGGGCGCTCAGAGGGCCATTACAGGATGGCGGTGCTCTAGGCGCTGGCCTGCGTTGTGTTAACCCCGGAGAGCTGCTGGCATTTACATATGTTCCCAGCATCGCCCAATCCATCCCGATTTCTAAAAAAGAAAAAGGAATGGGCGCATTTAGAAAGGCAACCATATTCGGAACGGAAGCCTGGTAACGGCAGATGAGGAACTATTCCCTGATCTATTTCTCATTTTAGTTGTTTCTATTTCTGTCGGCATTTTCACATCATCTGTCTTTGCTGTTTGTTAACCTGAGTGTTGTACTGGTTAGTAGGTTTGCCAACCTCAAGGGGGTGGCTGGAAATCTTCCGGTATTATAACTGATCTCCAGGAGGAAGAAGAAGAAGAAGAAGAGGAGGAGGAGGAGGAGGAGGAGATTGGATTTATACCCCACCCTTCACTAACCGAAGGAATCTCCGAGTGGTTTACAATCTCCTTTCCCTTCCCCTCCCCACAACAGACACCCTGTGAGGTAGGCGGGGCTGAGAGAGCTCTTTTGAGGATTCCCCTTGAGAGAACAGCTCTAAAAGAACTTGTAACTGACCCAAGGTCACACCAGCAGCTGCATATAGAGGAGTGGGGAATCAAACCTGGTTCTCCCAAATTAGAGTCTGCGCTCCTAACCACTACACCACTAACCACTACATCAAACTGGGTGCCAGGTCCCTTTCGCCCACCAGTAGGGGGATGAGGGGAACGTTCCGGGAGTGGGAAGTGAAGTCACTCCCATCCCCCAATACAGTGATGTCACACACAATGTGCCTGCATTACCCAGAAGTGATGTCGGGACGTTGGCAACGTTGGGGGTGACACTCTGGATTTTGGGCAAAGCTCTATGGTAAAACTGGCATCGAAGCATAGCGTTTTGTCCAAAATCCAGAATGTCAAACCCTGATGTCTCTTCTGGGTATAAAAGAACAGAAGTCCAGTAGCACCTTAAAAGCTAACAAAATTTGTGGTGGGACATCAGCTTTCGTGAGTCACTGCTCTGAGGAAGTGAGCAGTGACAGACAAACGCTCCTCCTCTGCCACCAATTTTGTTAGGTTTTAAGGTGCTCCTGGACTCTTGCTCTTTTCTACTGCAACCGACAGACAGCTACCCATCTCGATCTATCAACAAGTAAAAAGGTAACTAGGTCCTCGGAATATATGACAGAATGAGCTTGCAAACATGGTGAGATAGAATGCCTTCTGAGATTAGCATACAAAGGACACTCCGGGAGGATATGTGCTACCATGTCCATCTTACCTAAGGGACACGGCTAGGGTTGCCAGGTCTGGGTTGGAAAATGCCTGGAGACTATGGGGGTGGAGCCAGGAGAGAGTGGGGTTTGGGGAGGGGAGGGGCCTCATCATGGTACAGTGCCATAGAGCCCACGCTTCAAAGCAGCCATTTTCTCCAGGGGAGCTGATCTCTGTCAGCTGGATCCCCAGGCCCCACCTGGAGGCTGACAACCCTAAACAGGGCATGTTGTATTTATCAAATATTTTATATCCCATTTCCCCCATAGGCATTGCTAAAAGGAGATCCACATGTAAATGAAAACATGCTTTCACATGGCTTTCACATGGCTTCCCGGCAATCCCATTCCAATGGAAGATGTGTGTGTGTGTGTGTGTGTGTGTTCGCACATATCACTTCTAGACCTGTTTTCTCTGTATATGTGAAGCTAACTTACACTGAATCAGACCATCAGTCCATCAAGGCCAGTCTTTTCTACTCAGACTGGCAGTGGCTATCCAAGGTAGAAGTACTTTTCTCCCTTTCTCTCAATACAAGAACTCGTGGGCACTCAATGAAATTACATGGATGCACCATCCTTCCAGAATTCTTTGATGACTATTCCTTAGGGTTGCCATGTGACTGCTGGCACTCCAGTGGCTGGCAGGAGACAGATTTTTTTTTTAAAAAAAAATATTGGTCAGTGATAGGGTTGCCATTCTCCAGGTGGGGCCTGGGGATCTCCCACTTTTACAACTGATCTCCAGCTGACAGAGATCAGCTCCCCTGGAGAAAATGGCTGCTTTGAAGGGTGGACTCTATGGCATTGTACCATGCTGAGGCCCCTCCCCTCCCCAAACTCCACCTTCTCCTGGCTCCACCCCCAAAGTCCCCAGGTATTTTCCAACCCGGACTTGGCAACCCTAGTCAGTGATGGTATGATGTCACTTCTGGGAAAACTCAGAAGATATGTCTCTCTGCTCTAGGAATAACTGGAAACACTATGGTTGAGAACCAGTGGTCTTTCTAGTCCAGCATCCTGTCTCACACAGTGGCCAACCAATTCCTCTGGAGGGCCAACAACAGGGCAGAGAGGCCGAGGCCTTCCCCTGATAAGAACCTCAGAAGAGTCCTGCTGGATCAGACCAGTGAGGGTCCATCTAGTCCAGCATCCTCTCTCACACAGTGACCAGCCACTTCCTCTGGAGGGCCAACAACAGGGTATAGAGGCCGAGGCCTTCACCTGATGTTGCCTCCTAGCACTGATATTTCAAAGGTTTGCTGCCTGCGAACATGGAGGTTCCCTTGAGTTACCATGCCTAGTAGCCACTGACAGACCTATCTTCCATGATTTAAAGCTATCTATGCCTGTGCCCACCACTATATCCTCTGGCAGCATAAGAACACCAGAAGAGCCCTGCTGGATCAGACCAGTGGTCCGTTTAGTCCAGCATCCTGTCTCATACTGTGGCCAACCAGTTCCTCTGGATGGCCAACAACAAGGCATAGAGGCTGAGGCCTTCCCCTAATTTGACATTTTAACTCTTTGGATGCCCTCAAGTTCTAATATTTTGGGAAAAGGAGAAAAAGTTCTCTGTGTCCACTCTCCATCCCATGCCTAATTTTATAAATCTCTATCATTTCCCCCCTCCTTAGTTGTCTCATTTCTGAACTGAAAAGTCCCCGACTCTTCAGCCTTTCCTGACTGAAAAGGTGCCACAACCTCCTAATTGTCTTGCTTACCCTTCCTTATACATTTTACCATAGAGTTCCCAACAATTTCTAGAGTGGAGGGATGTCATTTCTGGGTTTTCTCTAGAAGTGATATAATGCCATTCTGTGAACTGCCATTTTTACTTAATTTTGTTTCAGCCATCACAGTGGCAACAAGTATCAAGAGCTGGGGGTGGGAGATCTCCTGCCCACAGAAGGTAGATGGCATCTCTTTGAGGAGGGCATGAGTGGCCAAGGTTGGGGTGAACTCATTCCCCCTCCCCCCATCCTGTCCGTTCATTCCAGCCAGAAATTCTCACCTGAAGAAGCCGTTTGTCCTCCAGATTTCACAAATCATCCTGCTCTAAGTGCTTTTCTCGCAGTGTGCTTTTGGAACAAAATCAATTGCCCTACACGGTATTGCAAGGCCAATTTAGGAGGAGGGGGGTGTTGTATTTCAGCTGTTTCTCTTTGTTCTTTCTCCCTGTGTTTTTTTTCCCACCCCTGTCTCGCCAGCTTTACCCAAACGCCTCAGGCAAGGGCTTAATAATGCTACTCCGCACTATTTATGTTCCTAAATAGTGGAAACATGGCAGAGATTTTTTTTCTTTCTTTCTAGGAACTCATAAATAGCTCCCAGAAGCAATAATAAAAGAGACACAGAGGGGGGGATGTAAATATTAGAATAAGCGCCACACGACTCCGCCGTGTAGATCATAATGGGACGTAGCATTTATATGGCTCTTCGTATTTTTCAAGGTTCTGTGATGGTGTCACTCTTATAACCTTTTTTTTTTAAGGAAAAAATGGTCTGTTTGAAATAGATGGGGAAGATTCTCAATGGTTTAAATTGTCTCGCAAATGCCAGGAATAACATTTGTATAGGGCAGGGGTGGCCAAACTTGCTCAGCATAAGAGCCACAGAGAATAAACATCAGATGTTTGAGAGCCGCAAGACAGGAACAAATATTAAACATACGCTTTTTATTGAAAAATATGCAAATTTGCCTTTTATTAACATTAAATGAGACTGCCAAAAATAAAAACAAACGGGGTAGAAACAGATATTGATAATGATATCTATTTGTCCAATGATATTTGTTTGTTTGCTAATGATATTTGTCTGAGAGAGAAATAGAGGGAGAGATGGAAAGAAAGAATGAAAGAGGTGGAAAGAGAGAAAGAGAGAGAGAGAAACAAAGAAAGCAAATAGATGGGAGGGAGGGGGAAAGGAAGGAAGGAGGGGAGGGAGGGAGGGAGAGAAAGCATGCCTCCCCTCCCCTTCCCCAGCTGCTCTGCTGGGAGCTGCACAATATGTGTGAAAGAGCCGCATGTGGCTCCTGAGCCACAGTTTGGCCACCCTGGGATAGGGGATACTGGATGTTAAGGTAAACACATCAGATTGGATTGGATGGATTCACTCTGCTGTTAAATGTTAAAAACTACTATACCTTGTATACCAGAATTGTTTTTATTGAATATTTTACCGGAAAAATGTAAAAAGCAAAATTCTTATCTTATTATAGATGTAGTTACTGCTGCAAGAATATTATATGCCAGATATTGGAGAAGAGATCTTGACATTTTCAGTGAGTTATCTACTACGACTCCAAGATCTCTCTCTTGGTCAGTCTCCGCCAGTTCAGACCCCATCAACTTGTATTTATAGTTAGGATTTTTGGCTCCAGTGTGCATCACTTTGCACTTTGCCACACTGAACCTCATTTGCCACGTTGATGCCCCCTTGCCCATCCTCGACAGATCCCTTTGGAGTGCCTCACAATCCTCCCTGGTTCTCACCACTCTGAACAATTTGTGTCATCCACAAATTTAGCCACTTCACTGCTTACTATTTTCAATTTGTTGAGGGCAGGGCATTGGGGCCTACCCACCACAGGCAGGTCAATCACAAGCCTAGGCTGAACTTAGGGTTGCCAGGTCTGGGTTGGAAAATACCTGGAGACTTTGGGGGTGGAGCCAGGAAAGGGTGGGGTTTGGGGAGGGGAGGGGCCTCAGCATAGTATAATGCCACAGAGTCCATCCTCCAAAGCAGCTATTTTCTCAAGGGGAGCTGATTTCTATCAGCTGGGGATCAGTTGTAAAATTGGGAGATCCCCAGGCCCCACCTGGAGGCTGGCAACCCCAGCTGAACTGATTTAAATTGCGATGGTAACAGTCTTGTGAGAAGGCTGTACTGTGCGTCTTCCTGAAGGTTTGCATTTGCTCTGATTGCTCTCCCTGCTTTCTGAACAAGCACACCTGCTTCTGGATTCCAAAATAGGGGGAATAAAAGATTTGCTAACAACTCTGCTTGGCATGGCTGCCAACTTCCCTTTTCTCAAACTCCAATTGCAAAGAGACAAACTGGGATTTATGATAAATGTGGACGGTGCAGAATGGCTTGGCCCCTGATGTAGCAGAGGCAAGCTTTGATGAATGTGTTTCTATGAAAAGGAACATGACAGATGCAAGGAAGTAATGTCAGGCGGGGGGGGGGGGGGGGAAGATGTCCCAGTTCATAACAGAGAAGAGTGCTTCCCTTTTATTTCTTTCCTTTCCCTAAAAACAACTCTCCATCAGCTTTCGCATTCAATTTTTCACATGCCAGATTCAGGTGCTGGATGCCGTGTACTTTCCGAACAATGGAGGATTGGACTCAAATCAGACGTTTAAAAAATGGAAACACTCAGATGCTCGTGGGGGAGTTTCAACAGGAAAAGTTTCCGAGGAGACTCCAGCGAGTGAATTATATGCAGATCTGACACTATTAGACTTGGATTCGAGAGGGATGGGAGATAGTCAAGTAGTTGTTCTTCCTGCCAGGTTTAGAAAGGCTTTTCAAATCCATCCTACTTTGCCGGGGGAGGTCTATACCCACTCTAAGTGAATAATCGATATATTCTCCGTGCGGCCAAATCTGTGGATACTTGAATCTGAAAACTGGAGCCATGAACAGGCAAGACAGGTCTTTCTACAAACTAGGGACGGAACCAGGGAAAAGGGGAGAATGTAGGGGATGCCAGAAGGAGGGAAAGAAGAAATATTGTGGGGTGGGGATACTTTGTGGGTTCCTCACTGTCAGCTGGGCCCAGCTCAGCCAGCACTGTGCAACCAAGAGAGGCAGTCAGGGGGAGGGAAGGAGGAAAGGGTGAAGATGGGGGGCAAATAAAGGTTGGCTGGCTGGTGGATGGGAAAGAGAGAAGGAAGCAGGGAAAAGGGAGAGGCTCTGAAGGCTACCATAAGAACATAAGAGAAGCCAATGTGGGATCAGACCAGTGGCCCATCCAGTCCAACACTCTGTCACACAATGGCCAAAAACACCAGGTGCCCTCAGGAGGTCCAGCAGTGGGGCCAGGACACTAGAAGCCCTCCCACTATTGCCCCCTCAAGCACCAAGAATACAGAGCATCACTTGCCCCAGACCAAGAGTTCCTATCTATACCTCGTGGCTAAGAGCCACTGATGGACCTCTGCTCCATATGCATATCTAATTCCCTCTTGAAGACGACCATGCTTGTAGCCGCCACCACCACCTCCTGTGGCAGTGAATTCCACGTGTTAATCACTCTTTGGGTGAAGAAGTCCTTCCTTTTATCCATTCTAACCCGACTGCTCAGCAATTTCATGGAGGAATGCCCACGAGTTCTTGTATTGTGAGAAAGGGAGAAAAGGACTTCTTTCTTGACCTGCTCTATCCCATGCATAATCTTATAAACCTCGATCATGTCACCCCTCAGCCATCGTTTCTCCAAGCTAAAGAGCCCCAAGTGCTTCGACCTTTCTTCATAGGGAAAGTGTTCCAACCCTTTTGTCATTCTAGTTGCCCTTTTCCGTACTTTTCCCAATGCTATAAATATCTTTTTTGAGGTGGGAAGGGAAAGAGGAAACAGTGGAGAGGGAAACATTAGATGTCCTCACCCCAAGTTCTTGAGTGTCCCCCACTTGCCTACTCTGTTAACTGGACCTCTTTTTCATCTGTGCTCTACACTTTTATGTAACCTACCTATGTCTCGGGAAACTGGGCCCTGTAGCCTCTGTTTGTAATGATTCTCCTGTCTCACCTTCTGCTGTTCGTAGCTTCGGCTATATGTTTCTTTGACAACTGAACGTAACATTTTATGCATCTGATGAAGCAGTCTCTGAGTCACAAAAGCTTATGCCACAATAAATCTGTTAGTCTTTAAGGTGTCCCAAGACTCATTATTTCAGCATAGCTTTACTATCAAAAGCAATCTGTACAAAAATGATGCACATGCAAGTTGGGGCCTTACTAGTTCGGCTTGCCAGGTTCAGGTTGGGAAATTCGGGGATGAAGCCTAGGGAAGGCAGGATTAGGGGAGGGGAGGGACTTTGTCCGGTATCATTCTCTACAATTCACTGTCCAAGGTGGCCATGTTCTCCAGGGGAACCAATCTCTATCATTTGGAAATCAGCTGTAATTTTGGGAGGTCTCCAGGCTCCACCTGAAAACCAGCTACCCCATAATCAGTTCTTACATTTTGTTGTTATTGTTCAGTCGCACAGTCGAGTACGACTCTTTGTGACTCCATGGACCACATTATGGCAGGCCCTCCTGTCTTCTGCCATCCTGTGAAGTTTGCTCAACTCCATGCTTGTCGCATCGACAGGGGTCCGTTGGAGCGGGAGCGCACAGGAGCGCAGCTCCAGGAGTGAGGAGCCCAGGGGGCGGGCACATGACCAAGCCCCGCCCCCTCCTCGGCTTCCCCGAGCAGTGCAGAGGCGCAGCGCCCCGGGGAAAGCCCTGCTAGGGTTTTTATTTCACCAACCCTTCAGCAGCTTCCACCCCATCAGTTTGGTGTAGTGGTCAGGAGTTGGACTCTAATCTGGGAGAACCGGGTTTGATTCCCCACTCCTCCACATGCCGCTGCTGGTGTGACCTTGGGCCAGTCACAAGTTCTCTCAGAGCTGTTCTCTCATGAGCAGTTCTCAAAAGACCTCTCTCAGCCCCACCTACCTCACAGGGTGTCTTGTTGTGGGGAGGGGAAGGGAAAGGGATGGGTGGTGCACATGTCCTGGGTATCTCAAGTCTACTTGAAACCTGATGGTTTCAAGGGAGCGGGAAGAGAATGAGGGTGTGTTCTTTACACTTATTTTTATTGCACAAAGTATTGGATGGGGAAGGGAATGGAGGAAGAGCAGGTCAGTTTCACTCACCTGTGGAGTGGAGCCTGAGGGGTGGGTGTTGCCTTCTGACACACTTCCAGCATGTTATGGGGTGTGGCATATGCAAATGAGTTATGCTAATGAGTTATGCTAATGAGCTCCTGCACCTCTTTTTCTACTAAATGACCCCTGCGTATCGATAACACTGTCCAACCATCTCATCCTTTGCCATCCCCTTCTTCTTTGACCTTCAGTCTTTCCCAGCATTGGGATCTTCTCCAGTGATTGCTCCCTTCTCATTTGGAGGCCAAATTATTCGAGCTTCAGCTCCAGTATCTGGCCTTTCAGGGAATAGTCAGGGTTGATTTCCTTTAGGATTGACTGATTTGATCTCCTTGCAGTCCAAGGGACTCTCAAGAGTCTTCTCCAGCACCATAATTCGAAAGCATCTGTTCTTCGCTGCTCGGCCTTCTTTATGGTCCAACTCTCGCAGCCATACATTACAACTGGGAATACCATTGCTTTGACCATACGGACTTTTGTTGGCAGGGCAATGTCCCTACTTTTTATTATGCTGTCTAGGTTTGCCATCGCTTTCCTCCCAAGGAGCAGGCGTCTTTTAATTTCATGGCTGCAGTCACCGTCTGCAGTGATCTTGGATCCCAAGAACGTGAAGTCTATCCCTGCTTCCATGACTTCCCCTTCTATTTGCCAAGGAGTGCTGGGTCCAGATGCCATGATCTTAGTTCTTTTGATGCTGAGTTTCAAGCCAACTTTTGCACTCTCCTCTTTCACTCTGAGCAAGAGGCTCTTAAATAGCTGGTGTTAAATACAAGATAGTGAAACGTCAGCAGCCTAGCTGCCTCCTTTCTCAAACCTCCACCATTTGTTTTCATCCCATCCGATCTGTTTACAGTAGACCGTCGAAGGGCGATCAGAGATGAAGGGTGAAAGGTACGCCGTTTACATGGCTGCAGACTCTTCTCGGGACGCATCATGTGGCATTAAGAGGTGTCACGTCACATCACACTGAACATCAGTGAAAATGGTAATGCAGTCCGATGGGCCAGATGCAGAGAACAGGAATCCAATTGGCATTCATTTGCATACCCTGATCGGATATATTAATGGGCTCGGAGTGCAGCACAAATCCAGGGTGAGGCACTCTGGCGTGCAAGGGCATTGCTGGAAGTCCGGGAATAATTGGAAGTTGATTCTGGCTTTTAGAACTTCAGCTTCCGTGCAGTTAGGCAACTGCAAAAAGGAGGCTGACGAACTGAGGAACAGAAAAACAGCGAAGCAAGAATCAAAGAGTATTTGAAGGTGTTATCGGGGAAGGATGTAATTGGGAGGGAAGGCGGCACGGTATAGCCCAGTCTCAACAGATCTTGGAAGCTGAGCAAGGTCAGTACTGCGAAGCAAGACCACCAAGGAAGACTCTGCAGAGGAAGGCAATGGCCAACCACCTCTGCTTCTCCCATGCCTTGGAAGCCCCTTGCTGGGGTCACCATGAGTTGGAAGCTAAGCTGGGTGGGTACTTGGAAGGGAGACCACCAAGGAAGACTCTGCAGAGGAAGGCAATGGCCAACCACCCCTGCTTCTCACTTGCCTTGGAAGCCCCTTGCTGTGGTCACCATAAGTTGGAAGCTAAGCTGGGTGGGTACTTGGAAGGGAGACCACCAAGGAAGACTCTGCAGAGGAAGGCAATGCCCA
This sequence comes from Lepidodactylus listeri, assembly GCA_029233225.1. Lineage (NCBI taxonomy): Eukaryota > Metazoa > Chordata > Lepidosauria > Squamata > Gekkonidae > Lepidodactylus > Lepidodactylus listeri. Next base: position 178,133,678 of record JARCFY010000001.1, on the reverse strand, counting down.
GCCACCCCTGCTTCTCACTTGCCTTGAAAACTCCTTGCGGGGGTTGCCACAAGTCATCTGCAACTTGATGACACTTTACATACACAGACACACAAGAATGTAACTGCATTGCTCAATCAGGCCATGAGGTATCTCTTAGTATTGCTTTTTTGCCGTTGCAGCCATCTAGATGCCTCTGGACAAAAATTACTTGACAGGAATAGCCTTCCTCGGCACTTCGGACATTGCGTCACAAATCAGAGGTCAAGAGCCTCTGAAAATGGAGGTTCCATTTGGCAATGATGGTTAAAGGCACCCTGTGTGAAACTGCCTGAACTTTTAAAAAGTCATCTGAATGAATGATTGTGCCAGACCTCATAGGAGGGAATAGAGAAAGGGCACAAACCCTATTTCTGTGGTTTGGTTCATGGTTTGTGGCTGGACCACAAACTAAACTACGAACTGATACACCAGTTCACAATCTGAACAGGTCTGTGTCAGTTCATGAACCATTTAAACCCCTGCTTTTGGCTCCCCATGAAGTGGCAGGGAGCAGAAAGCAGAGGGCAAGCCATAGTTCTGGCACAGCTGTTCTTGAAAGAGAGCAGTTTCTCTCAGAGCTCTCCCAGCCCCACTTATCTCACATGTGGGGAGGGGAAGGGAAAGGAGTTTGCAGGGCTCATTTCATAGCAGGAGCTCCTTTGCATATTAGGCCACACACTCCTGATGTAGCCAATCCTCCAAGAGCTTACAGTAGCCCCTGTAAGAAGAGCTCTGTAAGCTCTTGGAGGATTGGCTACATTAGGGGTGTGTAGCCTAATATGCAAAGATGCTGCTGCTACGAAATGAGCCCTGGGAGTTTGTAAGCTGCTCTTAGACTCCCTTGGGTAGTGAAGGGTGGGGTATAAATCCAGTCTCTTCTTTTCTTCTTTTTGATGCTGACATATACTGAGTTTGGCCATTGGTCTATGAAGGTCAGCATTATCTATTCTGGCTGGTAGCAGCTGTCTGTTCAGGGTTTCAGAGGTCTTTCACATGCCCTACAACTTGGTGCTTGAAACTAGAGATGCTGGGGACTGAACCTGGGATATTCTCTGTGCAAAAGGTATGCTCTACCACCGATATCATATGTAAAAAGCACTGTATAAATAACGCAGATAACCACATACAGGAACAGAATTTATATATTCAACAATAACCATATCTCTTTTATATATAAAGCTGTTTTCAAAGCAGCAAGATTCCATGGGGCGCCAAAATCAGTTGGCTGCAAGGACTGCCGCTCAAACGGCGTCCTTGCCCACTGGCTGCATTCCCTCCCTGCGTTGCCTCACTCCCGCCCACAGAGTGTTGCACTTTGGGAGTTGTAGTTCTCTGCTGGCTTGACTGCAACCATAGCAAAGGGAATTAGAACTACAACTCCCAATTTGGGAGTCCCAAGAGGCGGTGGGCCAGAATAACTAATTAGCTGGTGTTAAACGGAAAGTAGCTTTGCAATTGAAAGGGCTTGCGGGGAAATGAAAGGAAAACATCCAGCACAGAAGCTTGCGGTCAGTTCACTGTGCATGCCCATGAAAGGCTACCTGCAGTTAAACTTCGTGGGTCTTAAAGGTGCGGCTGGACTCAAACTTTGTTCTGGAAATCAGTTAAGTGCTGGCTTGCAGCAAGTCTCTGGCTCCACCGCTCTGCACCAACCTCTGGGGAGTTCTGTAGCTTTGGGAGATGAGAGAAGAGCTGCAGACGTTGGGGCTCAGCACAGGAGGAAGCATTTATTTGCTTTCAAATTTGACGATGGGGGAAAGCCCCTCTGCAAGCCCTTTTGCAGTGCCTACAAAATGGAAATAGGTGAGCTGGCCCCAGCTTTAGCCCTAATACTGTGTGTGTGCACAGCCTGTTTACTCGGGAGTAAGTAAGGGAGATTCACTCTGACACCCACTCAGTTAATAAATGCAACGGCCTCTACAAAGAGGCTCTGTTGGGAGGGGGGAAGACAGCAAGGTTGCAGGGGGGGAGCTGAGAGGAAGAGGGGAAGAAGTTGAGACAAAGAGAATTGCTTCCTTCCTTCTTTTTCTTCCTCTTGCTAGCGCCCGTTGCATTGTTGCCTGCAATGGGCCTTGCCCCTGGTAGTTCCATATAATTTTCAGTCAACATAATAATCATCAATGTCCAATATTGTTTTTGGACACTGACTATTGTTACTTTGACTGAAAATTATATGGAACTCTATGGTTATTGTTGAATATATAAATTCTATTCCTGTACGTGGTTATCTGCATTATTTATACAGTGTTTTTTACATATGATTCTTGTATACAGCTCTACCACTGAGCCATGCTCCTCTTTGTATGCACATGGGGACTTCTACAAGTGAAGGAGTTGGATTTATACCCTGTCCTTCACTTAGAGTCTCAGAGCGGCTTACAATCTCCTTCCCTTCCTCTCCCCCCAAGAGACACCCTGTGGGGTAGGTGGGCTCTGAGAGAACTGCTCTTGAGAAAAAAGCTTTGAGAGAACGTGTGACTGACCCAAGGTCACCCAGCTGACTACATGTGGAGGAGTGGGGAATCAAACCCGGTTCTCCAGGTTGGAGTCCACCGCTCTTAACCACTACACCAAACTGGCTCTCTTCTGCTGCAGCAACACGGCTACCTACCTGAAATTCTCAAAGTCAGATGGTCACTTTGTCTCCCATTCCTGCACTTTGAGGTTGATCTTCATCTCTGATCGCCCTTCAACTGTCTAGGGCAAACAGATTGGATGGGACAAAAGCAAAGAGTGGATGGAGCGCTCTTCTATGGACCTGCCCATATACTGCCAGATAGACCCACTCCAACACTCTCTCACTGCCATTATTCCTCCCACCAAACTTAATTCCTTCTTTCTGAAGTAAACTTGGAAAAACAACATAGGAACATCTATACAAACAGCCAGTCATGCCTATAAATATTTAGATATCCTGCAGATCCTCCCCAGATGACCCCCTTGAGGTCTACCATGAGCATACATGAGCTTTGCATATGAAATTCCTGGCAGTCATTCCAGCTGCCGGTCTGCAAATATTGTTTCAATGAAATAATGAATATCTAAAAGGATTGTGAATCACACCACAAATGGAGGGAGAATGTCCCAAACACGTTTATATAGCATGCTTTCATTCCATCCTTCCTCCAAGGATCTCAGAGCGACATACATGGTTTTCTCTTCCTCAGCTTTTATCCTCAGACTACCCTGTGAGGGAGGTTAAGCTGATAGAAAGTGGTTGGCCAGGTCAACAGGGTTTTTTTATACACGCACAGTTTTGAAAAAACCAGATGTGAACCGGTTTGGCGAGCATTCGAGTGGTTCGGCGACAAACCGAATAAACCTGGGGATCAGATCATCTCCGATGGCCTCCGTCGAACAAGCGGAGTTCCAATGTTGTTCATCCCCCAGTCTTCCTTGGTTATCTCCCACCAAAGTAACGACTCTACTGAGCTTCCAAACTCTGACGAGATCGAGCTCGTCTGCGCTATTTTGGCCGCCCGCTATTAGGGCTGCCTGCTAGTTAATAATAATTGTGTGCTGTCAAGTCACAACTGACTCATGACAACCCCCGTGAAGCTCAACCTTGTGAGGTTTCCAAGGCAAGAGACTCACTGTGGTGGTTTGCCATTGCTTTCCTCTGCATAGTGACCCTGGACTTCTTGTTGGTCTCCAAGTATTAAACTGGGCCAACCCTGCTTAGCTTCTGAGATCTTTTTTTTTTTTTTACTTTTTTTTTTGAGTTTTCACAAAAAGATACATACACACATAGAAAGGAAAATAAGTTTGCGTCTATACATGGTTAGTCTCTATCCACTTATATACCTTTGTCCATCTCTGTTCAAACAGAGCCTCATCTTGACCTTTTAGTACTGCAAATAGGAAAGCCTCTCCTAAGGGACCACCTTTCCCCATACATACCCCAGAGAGCACTACGGTCAGGCACGCAACATCGCCTGGCCCTTCCTGGCCTGAGAGAGGCCAGGCTGGCTACCACCAGGAGTAGAGCCTTCTCAGTGGCGGCCCCCTACTGGTGGAACGAGCTCCCGGAAGACATCAGGGCCCTGTGGGACCTTTTGCAGTTTCGCAGGGCCTGCAAGACGGAGCTCTTCCGCCAGGCTTTTGGGGCCGCTGCTGGGGGAAATGGCCACCGATAGGTGGCCAGAGAAGTACAGAGGCCCAGTATAACAGTTGGTGGTAGCCTCCTGGCTGTGGGGAGTAGTTGTTGCCCTGGTGTTGGTATTTGAAATTGCCACCAATTGTATATGTAACTGCTGCCAATTGTAATTGTATTGTATTTTATTGTACTAATTTATATTTGTTTGTGTTGATTTTAATGTTGTGAGCCGCCTAGAGCTGCTTGTGTTGGTCAGGTGGGATATAAATCTAAACAAACAAACAAATAAATAAATAAATAATAACATCACCAGGTCATTTAGGGGGTCCGTCAGTTAACCCCCCCCCCTCCCCGGCAATGAATATCTCTCAATTGTCATTGAAAGTTTTAAAGGCAACAATACATGAAAGTGTCAATCATGCAGTCAGAAAACACGTTGCCGGATTTAATCAAAAAGGAGTTGGAGCCTATTCAGTTAAAGATGGACGAGATAACCAAGACTGAAACCGATGAAATTAAAAAAGAAATTCTTGATAGCGAACAGGAAATACACAAAATTAGTGCGAGCTGCACTAAACTTAATAGAAAAGTACAAGATGTGGATTGCACCTTACAAGATCTAAAAATAAAGACAGACAAAATAAGAGACACTTTAATAACCCTGGAAATGGACAAGATGGCTCTTATATTAAGGTGCCGAAATATCCCAGAAAACTTCGCGTCTGAGATCTGATGAGGCTGGGCTAGACTGGATGGCATGGGCTACACACAATTCAGACCATTGCTTCAGTCTAGTCCAGTTCTGTTTACTTCGGCTGGCCAGGGCTCTCTGGTTCGTGGAAAGTGCCGTCAAATCACAGCGGACTTATGGCAACCCTTTAGGGTTTTTGAGGCAAGAAACAAGCAGAGCTGGTTTCCATTACCTGCTCCTGCCTAGCAACCCTGGATTCCCAAGGTGGTCTCCCATCCAAGTACTAACCAGGGCCGACCCTGCTTAGCTTCTGAGACCTGATAAGGTCGGGCTAGCCTGGGCCATCCAGGTCAAGGCTCGCCTAGCCTATGAAGGCTGCTCTGTCCTTTAATTACTTGGGCAGAATTATTATGAAAGGCTGAAGAGTCTGGGAATTTTCCATTTAGAAAGGAGACAGCCGAGGGGCGGCATAATACAGGTTTATGAAATTACACACGGGCAGGGCTCATTTCGTAGCAGGAGCTCCTTTGCATATTAGGCCACACACCCCTGACGTAGCCAATCCTCCAAGAGCTTACAGTCGCCCCTGTAAGAAGAGCTCTGTAAGCTCTTGGAGGATTGGCTACAGGAGGGGTGTGTGGCCTCATATGCAAAGGAGCTCCTGATATGAAACGAGCCCTGCACATGGGGTGGAGAGAGTTGAGAAAGGGAACTTTTTCTCCCTCTCCCAAGACACTACAACTTGAGGGCATCCAATGAAGCTCATGGGCAGTCAGTTCAAGATGGACAAAAGGAAATACTACTGTATACAGAGAGTGATTAAAATGTAGTATTCGCTGTCAGAGGGTGTAGTGATGCCCACAGGAATAGACAGCCTGAAAGGGGAACAGGTCTATCAGTGGCTACTAGCCATGGCGAATGAGGGGAAACTCGTAGTTCAGCGGCAGTCAGTTTCTGAATCCCAGAGCCCGGAGACAACACCAGGGGAAAGCCTTGGCCTCTATGCCCTGATTATTTTTTTCCTCCTTTATTGAAGGGATTCAAAGGGTAGAAGCAGTAAAGAGTGTGTTAAACATTGGAGATTCTTAATAATATATTGGAATACAAAGTTAAAGACTTAGCTTGTATTACAGCAATTCTTAAACATTCCCGCCACATTAAACCAAGGTTAACTCTAGAGTTACTACTGTTTATATCGGACATCAGTGACCAATCTTGGAACTAAGCTGAGAAAAGGTGGGTTTACTCCTTATAAAAAGAGCTATATGGAGGAGTTGTTTGCCCAAGATTTTGGGAGTGTCGCATCTTTACTTTCAGAGTATTTGTTGATGATAGGGTACCATTTGAGCATTGGGTTTTTGCGGGTGTCGTTTCCATAAAGATTTTCTGTTCTTTCAGTTATTTTATCAAATATAAAATAGTCCCATACCTTGGCTAGCCATGTGGAAATTGGTGGGCTGGAGGGTTTTTTCCAGTTGACTGCTAATGTGTGTTTAGCTGCTGTTAAAAGGACTTCTACTAATTCTCTTGTTTCTCTGGGAATCTTTGTCTTAGGCCATAAGTTGAGTAGAATCAGAGCCGGGTCGTAAGGAATAGAGACTTTAAGCATCTGTTCAATTTCTGAGAGAATCTTTTTCCATGGTGACTGAGGAGAACTTTCGCATTCAGAGGCACTAAGCCTCTGAATCCGAAAGTTCTCCTCAGTCACCATGGAAAAAGACACTAAGCCTCTGAATCCCACAACCCACAGGCAACCTCAGGGGAAGGCCTCAGCCTCTGTGCCCTGTTGGCCCTCCAGAGGAACTGGCTGGCCACTATGTGAAACAGGATGCTGGACTTGAGGGACCACTGGTCTGATCCAGCAGGGCTCTTCTACTGTTCTTATCAGGGAAAGGCCTTGGCCTCTGTGCCCTGATGTTGGCTGCCAGAGGAACTGGTTGGTCACTCTGTGAGACAGGATTCTGGAATGGATGGGCTACTCTTCTGATCCAACAGGACACTTCTTATGTTATTATGAAAGATTCATGTAGGTTAGGTCTATCAGTGTCTACTAGCCATGGTAACTAAAGGGAACTTCCACGTTCAGAGGCAGTCAACCTCTGAATCCCAGTGTCAGGTGGCCACACCAGGAGAATGCCTTAGCCTCTATGCTTTGTTATCAGTAGGACATGGTTGGCCACTGTGAGAGGCAGAATGCTGGACTTGATGAACCATTGGGCAGGTCCAGCAGGGCGTTTCCGATGTTCTTATGATCATGGGGAGGGGGTGTATGTAGGGACACTTCCTCCACACAGAAGAAGAAGAGTTGGTTTTTATACCCCACTCTTCACTACCTGAAGGAGTCTCAGAATGACTTACAATCACCTTCCCCCCTCTCTCCCCACAACAGACACCCTGTGAGGTGGGTGGGGCTGAGGGAGCTCTGAGAGAACTGCTCTTGAGAGAACCGCTCTGAGAGAACTGTGACTGATCCAAGGTCACCCAGCTGGCTGCATGTGGAGGAGTGGGGAATCAAACCCAGTTCTCCAGATCAGAGTCCGCCACTCCTAACCACTACACCAAACTGGAGCAGGGCCAGAATGCTCATGCGTCCTCACATAGTGAGTCAATATACACGAGGAAGGGGTTGTGTGTATTGGGCTTTTGTTCTCTTAGTGACCAGTGTTGCTTGCACATGGATAAAATTCAGCATTATATACTGTATATATACACATCAATGATGCCCACTGTGCATAGAAATGCCATGTACATGGTTATTTAAATTACGCACCATACATCCATTGTGCCCTGTTCGTTGGATGCCCAGAGGAACTGGTTGGCCACTGTGTGAGACAGCATGCTGGACTAGATGGACCCCTAGTTTGTTCCAGCAGGGCTCTTCTTAGGTTCTTATAATCCTCTGAATCCCAGTGCTAGGAGACAACGTCAAAGGAAAGCCTCAGCCTCCATGCCTTGCTGTTGGCTGTCCAGAGGAACTGGTTGGCCACTGTGTGAGACGGGATACTGGACTAGATGGACCCTCACTGGTCTGACCCAGCAGGGCTCTTCTGATGTTCTTACGTCAAAGGAAAGCCTCGGCCTCTCTGCCCTGTTGTTGGCCCTCCAGAGGAACTGGTTGGCCACTGTGTGAGACAGGATGCTGGACTAGATGGACCCTCACTGGTCTGATCCAGTAGGGCTCTTCTGATGTTCTTATGAAGGCCTCAGCCTCTCTGCCCTGTTGTTGGTCCTCCAGAGGAACTGGTTGGGCCACTGTGTGAGGCAGGATGCTAGACTCGATGGACCATTGGTCTGACCCAGCAGGGCTCTTCTGAAGTTCTTATCAGGGGAAGGCCTCAGCCTCTCTGCCCTGTTGCTGGCCCTCCAGAGGAACTGGCTGGCCCCTCTGTGAGACAGGATGCTGGACCAGATGGACCCTCACTAATCTGATCCAGCAGGGCTCTTCTGAGGTTGTTATCAGGGGAAAGGCTTCAGCCTCTCTGCCCTGTTGTTGGCCCTCCAGAGGAACTGGTTGGCCACTGTGTGAGACAGGATACTGGACTAGATGGGCCATTGGTCTGACCCAGCCGGGCTCTCCTAATGTTCAGAATATTTATGTAGAAGAACTATTTAAAAAAACCCGTTGGTGCTAGTCGTCTGTCCATCTGGGGGACAGGACAGGTCAACCATTTAAAGAATTACCAGGTCCTAAGCCTTTGGCACTAGAGGCAGAGTACTGGGTCTGGCTTGTCACCCCAGCACACCAGTGACTCACAGACTGAATTTTCTGCTTGGAGGGACGACATCAAATCAGCTTAGCTGCTAATCTGTCATAACCAATTATGCATCTGAGTCACAATGAAAACTCAACATTTTTTTTAAAAATTAGCTTGTTTTAATGAAACCAAGCCATCTGATGGAGAGGGTTTCATAGGACGTGAGAGCTCAACAAATTCATCCAGCTCCCGTGTGAGCAGGAGGTCTAGATAATATACCCCACGATTCACATTAAAACTCTTCTGTAAGTGTGGGGGTGAATTTCCACTGTATGTGTGCCGGGTGATCCTACATATTTATGTAAGTGCCATTAAGTAGCAACCTAACACCAGGAAGAATAGTGCATATGTCATCAGCTACCCCTGCACTCAGCTGGAAGTTATGTGGTACAAAAGGGACTTTCATACACACTTGGTGGGAATGTGGGTGCACAGCAGACTTTTGGAAGCAAATTTTAAGAGAAATTAAAGAAATTACAGGCCACACACTAGAACTGAATCCATCAACGATTCTACTGAATTGTTGGCAAAAGGAAAACCTCACCACAAGAGAAAGGGAACTTGATCATTTTAATGCTAACTGCTGCAAAAGCAGTCATAGCACAACACTGAAAAGACAAATCTCCCCCGAACTTAGCACACTGGTACAGCAAGATATGGGACTATTTTATGTTTGAAAAGTATTCAATGTATAAGGAAGGTGGGGAAGCAGAAAGGGAATTGTTTAGCCCAATAGATAAATGGTATCCTTTCCTCAATAAGATGGCAAAAAACAGAGAAAAATGTGAAAGTTGGTCACATTACAAATACCGGCCTATTATTACTGGCTAACTTATAGAATGGTAAAGAGAAGAAGTTATATAAAGTTAATACTATGACTGAGTAGCACTTGTTTTGTTATACCATGTCAAATGTTATAATGGATAGTAGAGTATTTTTAATTTTTTTAATTTTTCCCCTCCTCTTGGTAACAATAAGAAACCTGAGTGTATAAGTGTCATATTATGCAATGTTTTGTACAAGGTTGGATCCAAGTTTGTATTGAAAAACAATAAAATTTTCTTTTTAAAAAAAGTAGCAACCAATTAATGACCCCAGCAAGGGGCTTTCAAGGCAAGGGAGAACTAGAGGTGGACTGCCATTGCCTTCTTCTGCAGAGTTTTTCTTTGTGGTCTCCCATCCAAGTACCCACCCAGCTTGGTTTCCAAGTTATGGTGACCCCAGCAAGGGGCTTTCAAGGCAAGGGAGAAGCAGAGATGGTTGGCGATTGCCTTCCTCCGCAGAGTCTTCCTTAGTGGTCTCCCATCCAAATATTGACCCTGCTTAGCTTAGAGCTTATGATGACCCCAGCAAGGGGCTTTCAAGGCAAGTGAGAAGCAGAGGTGGTTGGCCATTGTCTTCCTCTGCAGAGTCTTCCTTGGTGGTCTCCCATCCAAGATTTATGGTGACCCCAGCAAGGGGCTTCCAAGGCAAGTGAGAAGCAGAGGTGTTTGGCCATTGCCTTCCCCTGCAGAATCTTCCTTGGTGGTCTCCCATCCAAATATTGACCCTGCTTAGCTTAGAGCTTATGATGACCCCAGCAAGGGGCCTTCAAGGCAAGTGAGAAGCAGAGGTGGTTGGCCATTGCCTTCCTCTGCAGAGTCTTCCTTGGTGGTCTCCCATCCAAGTACCCACCCAGCTTGGCTTCCAAGTTATGGTAATCCCAGCAAGGGGCTTTCAAGGCAAGGGAGAAGCAGAGGTGGTCTGTTATTGTCTTCCTCTGCAGAGTCTCCCTTCGTGGCCTCCCATCCAAGACCCACTTGGAGGCTAGCAACCCTGGTTAACACGTATGACTGCAACAAGTTGAAACATGTAGCTTTTCTTGGTACTGAATTATGGATTCCCTAAACACAACGGAGTAATCTTTTTTAAGCATTGTAGTACACACACACTATAGCACTGATTTACATATCTCTGAATTGCTGCATGGAGAAGTAAGCCATTCTAATGCCAAGGAGGTGGACCCCCAAAAGTATATTACCACTCCATTTTCCAATGGAAACTTGTTTTTCTATGAGCCCGCCTGGAATCGATCCAAAACACCTGAATCCCATACAGCTGGATTCTCTAACATGGCATTCTGCCTGCATACATCGATGGAACAGGTAGAACGTACATTCCACAGGGTGAAAATTTATTCCGTGAGAAAACAGCTAGGCAGAGTTGAACCTGTTTAAGCCCACTGAAATCTGTGGGTTTAGGCCTCCTTTACTCTGCCTTGGATCGCCGCCAGCATAATTAAGTGAAGGGTATAACTGCAGAATGCTTATTATGACACATGCACAGATAGGAGAATAAACATGTGCAAACCTTACATCTGTTGCCATTATGCCTTCTTCACCGAGCACAAAAGTACATTCCTTTTTGCAAAAAGACATCATTGCGCTACACTCTGTCTCTCTCAAAGGGGCAAAAATGGCCTGCCGAATCACACACGCTGTGCTTTTCAACAGATTCCCCGCCAGCGACTGGAAGTTATGATTGTACATTTTATCCTCCGTAAAAATGCAAGAAAGAAGACTGGTACATTACCTTGGGAAAGATGGCAATTCAGAAAAGGGGATGACTCATGACTTGCTCCACAAAAAAAATATCTTTTTTCGTACCGAACAGTGAAAATTCAGCAAAGGAGGTTGAAGAGTAAGGGAAATATTCTCATTCCCCATTGAACATATAATTATTAATGGCTGTTGGGGAAGGATCTCAAATGAAAACATGGGCCTTTTTCATCAATCAGGGGACAAACCGCTGCCGGAAGTGGATCTCTGGGTGAATTTCTTTGTTCTCATGGCTCTGACCTGGCAGCCTGGGAGGGTGGTCTTCAGCAAGATTTGGGGGTTCCAGCATGACGATGCCTAGCCTTTTCGGTATGGTGAACCATGGGCATCAACCCATGGATGAGTGAGTGGGCATCAACCTGGCAAATGGGGTTTCAGTTTCGCCAAGTGCAAATTGATGCACATTGGAGCCAAATATCCTAACTATAAATACACACTGATGGGGTCTGAACTGGAGGAGACTGACCAAGAGAGAGATCTTGGAGTCGTAGTGGATAACTCAATGAAAATGTTGAGACAGTGTGTGACTGCAATGAAAAAGGCCAACGCTATGCTGGGGGTTATTACGAAGGGAACTGAAACCGGATCAGCCAGTATCATAATGCCCCTGTATAAATCGATGGTGCGAACACATTTGGAATACTATCTACAGTTCTGGTCACCAGACCTCAGAAAGGATATTATAGCATTGGAAAAGAATGCAGAAAAGGGCAACTAGAATGATAAAAGGGTTGGAACAATTTCCCTATGAAGAAAGGCTGAAGCACTTGGGGCTCTTTAGTTTGGAGAAACGACAGCTGAGGGGTGACATGATCGTGGTTTACAAGACTATGCATGGGATCGAGCAGGTAGAGAAAGAAGTCCTTTTCTCCCTTTCTCACAATACAAAAACTTGTGGGCACTCCATGAAATTGCTGTGCTGTTGGGTTAGAACAGATAAAAGGAAGTACTTCTTCACCCAAAGAGTGATTAACACATGGAATTCACTGCCACAGGAGGTGTTGGTGGCTACAATCATGGATGACTTCAAAAGGATAACCATATGGAGCAGAGGTCCATCAGTGGCTCTTAGCCACAAGGTATAGATAGGATCTCTCAGTCTGGGCCAAGTGATGCTCTGTATTCTTGGTGCTTGGGGGAGGGGCAAGAGTGGGAGGACTTCTAGTGTCCTGGCCCCACTGGTGGACCTCCTGAGGGCACCTGGTATTTTTGGCCACTGTGTGACACAGAGTGTTGGACTGGATGGGCCATTGGCCTGATCCAACACTGGCATCTCTTATGTTCTGAACCCAAGGCCCAAGGTTTAACTGCAGACCTTGGCAGCCATCTAATTCAGCATACCGCTCTCTACAGTGGTCTCAGGCAGAACTCTTTCACATCGCCTACTGCCTGGTCCTTTTAAGTGGAGATGGCAGGGAATGAACCCAGGACCTTCTGCATTCCAAGCAGATGCACGACCCCTGAGCCTTGGACCCTCCCCAACAAGACCCACTGGAAAAGACAAGAATGCTAGGAAAGCCTGAAGGCAGCAAGGAAAAAAGAAGACCCAACATGAAAGGGATTGACTCAGTCAAGGAAGCCATGAGGGCCCACTGTTTGCAAGATTTGAGCAAGGCTGTTAACAATTGGATGCTTTGGAGGTCATTAATTCACAGGGTCACCATAAGTCGGAAGCTGCTTGACGACACTTATCATACACCCCGCCCCGAATTCTGGTTTTCTGGATGTCCAATTTCAGAGGTTCTTTGGCTGTGATTCTTGTGCCTGTTTGTTTGTGTGTGTGTGTGTGTGTCCCAGAGGTGCATCTGGATGAACCACCAGGAACTGTCTCATAGGAACACCAACCCACCCCTAAAACTTCCTGTTTCTAACACACAGGCAAAAGGTGCAGTGGCTATCACCCTTGTTGTTCAGTTGCACAGTCGAGTCTGACTCTTTGTGACCCTATGGACCACATCACGCCAGGCCCTCCTGTCCCCCGTTGTCCTCCATACTTTGCTCCATTGCTCCATTGCATCGATAACACTGTCTAACTATCTCATCCTTTGCCGTCCCCTTCTTCTTTAACCTTCAGTCTTTCCCAGCATCAGGGTCTTCTCCAGGGAGTGATCCCTTCTCTTTTGGTGGCCAAAGGATTTGAGCTTCAGCTTCAGGATCTGGCCTCCTTCCAGGGAACAGTCAGGGTTGATTTCCTTTAGGATTGACTGATTTGATCTCCTTGCAGTCCAAGGGACTCTCAAGAGTCTTCTCCAGCACCATAATTCGAAAGCATCTATTCTTTGGCCTTCCTTATGGTCCAACTCTCGCAGCCATACATTACTACTGGGAATACCATTGCTCTGACCATACGTACTTTTGTTGGCAGGGTGATGTCCCTACTTTTTATCATGCTGTCTAGGTTTGCCATCACTTTCCGCCCAAGGAGCAGGCATCTTTTAATTTCATGGCTGCAGTCACCCTCTGCATTGATCTTGGATCCCAGGAAGGTGAAGTCTGTCACTGCTTCCATGACCTCCTCTTCCATTTGCCAAGGTGTGATGGGGCCGGATGCCGTGATCTTGGTTTTTTTGATGTTGGGTTTCAAGCCAACTTTTGCGCTCTCCTCTTTCATCCTTAACAAGAGGCTCTTGAGGTCCTCTTCACTTTCTGCCATTAGAGTGGGATCGTCTGCATACCTGAGGTTGTTGATGTTCTTCCCACCAATCTTAATTCCACCTTGTGATTCATCCAGGCCGGCATTTTACATGATGTACTCTGCATGCAAATTAAATAAGCAGGGTGACAATATGCATCTATGTCATACTCCTTTTCCTATGCTAAGCCAATCAGTTATTCCATATCTGGTTTTAACTGTCACATTTTGACACCCTACATCTTGTATAAATGCACTGAGCATGGAGGTTCCATTCAGCTGCCATGGATAACAACCACTGACAGACCTTATCCTCCACGAAGGGCTTAATTTTATTTCAAAGCCATCGAAACTGGTGGCCATCAACACATCTTTCCCAGGGAATTTGGTAACTGAATTCCGTGTTATGTGAAGAAGTACTTCTTTCTGTCTGTACTGAGTTTTACTGCTAATCAACTTCACTGAGTGACTCCGAGTCAGCTAATCAAATTTATGTCTCCCATGAACACATCCAAACAGCGATAACAGAAGCAGATGGTCTCTCTGTATCCGTGTTCCTGACACCACTGCTTTTATTGATGCACTTCGGTAATGTCCCGCATGTAGTCATCTTTTGCACAACAAAAAAGGCTCAACTATTCCAAATTTAGCAATACGGTATCCTACTGACATTGTTTTTCCAGCTCTAAGGTACCTTTCTGATATTCTTTCCTCCCAGCAGCCTGCTTGATGGGCCCCGCCCATAAACCTCCTGACTGGATACAGACCGGGTAAAAGCTTCCAAGGGATGGCCTGACTATGTTTGCCAGTTTGGTGTAGTGGTTAAGTGTGCGGACTCAAATCTGGGAGAACCGGGTTTGATTCCCCACTCCTCCACTTGCACCTGCTGGATGACCTTGGGCAAGCCATAGTTCTGGCACAGCTGTTCTTGAAAAAGAGCAGTTTCTGTCAGAGCTCTCTCAGCCCTGCCTACCTCACAGGGTGTCAGTTGTGGAGAGGGAGAGGGAAAGGTGTTTGTGAGCCGTTCTGAGACTCCTTTGGGCAATGAAGGGCGAGGTATAAATCCAATCTCTTCTTCTTCTTCTTCTTCTTCTTCGCCTTCCATCTCATTCCATTTGTCTCCACCTTGTTTCACCACAAATTGATAGTCTTCTTGTTTGTGAATATATAGATATTTGCCATCAAGGCACAGCTGACTTATGGCGACCCTGTAGGGTTTTTAAGGCAAGAGACATTCAGAGGTGGTTTGCCATTGCCTGCCTCTGCGCAGTGACCCTGGTATTCCTTGGAGGTCTTAGAATCATAGAGTCAGGAAGCACATGAAGCTGCCTTATACTGAATCAGACCACTGGTCCATCCATGTCAGTCTTGTCCACTCAGGCAGCGGCTCTCCAGGGTTCAGATGGAAGCCATTCACATCACCTGCTGCCTGGTCCATTCAGCTGGAGATGCTGGGGATTGAACCTGGGACCATTTGCATGGAAAGCAGAAGCTCTTCCACTGAGCCACAGGTATAGATCTAACCATCGATTTGATGGCAGGACAGGGGCCCAATTCCCACCAGTTCCTCCCTCGTACTGTAGACCCTCACTTTGTTCTCTGGGATGTTCTTGAGGGCTGGGTGATTCCTGAAGTGCAGAGATGGCTGGATACATGCCACTAGAGACGGGGGAGGGCAGTTCATGTCCTGTTTGAGGGCTTTCCAGGAAGTTCTGGTTGGTCATCATGGGAAAGAAAATTCTGGACCTGGTAGAGCCAGAGAGCCAGTTTGGTGTAGTGGTTAACTGCGCGGACTCTAATCTGGGAGACCCGGGTTTGATCCCCCACTCCTCCACTTGCACCTGGCTGGATGACCTTGGGCAAGCCATAGCTCTGTACCAGCTGTTCCCTCAAGGACAGTTGTCTCAGAGCTCTCTCAGCCCCGCCTACCTCACAGGGTGTCTGTTGTGGGGAGGGGAAGGGAAAGGAGTTTGTAAGCCGCTCTGAGACTCCAAGTGAGTGAAGGGCGGAATATAAATCCAATCTCTTCTTCTTCTTCTCTGTTCCTAGTTCTATCAGTCTGTCCTCAGTGATAATGAAATGCTGCAGTCAGCCTCCGCGTTGCCTTTCCCTCTTTATGTGTGCCACCCCCAGGCCCCCCTGCTGTGCGGAGATTAAAGAAGCAAATCTCTTCTAATAGTAAGAAGGGGAAGGAATTATTATATGCTCCATCACACATATACCGGAGACTTTAAAAAAAAACAAAAAACGCCAAGGGCATCTTGGAACATAATTAGTGATCTTTATAGTGGGCCTTAATGAACTATGGAAAAAAACCAGTGTGACTAAAATGTTAATACATTAGCAAACAACTCTTCCCCCATATCTATTTAGATGTCACAGTAACAGCTGATAGATCTGTCGGGACTTGCAAATAAGCATATGGTGTCACCCAGTGGACAGGCAGAATTCCAGATCTGGGTGTGACCAGGGTTCGATTTTGGGCCTATCGTGGATAAGAACTGTTGAAAGACCTCATCATGGGGATGCCGGCCTCCAGGTGAGACCTGGGGATCCCCTGGAATTAGAGCTCATCTCCAGACTACAGAGATCAGCTCCCCTGGAGAAAACGGATGCTTTGGAGGGTGGACTCCGTGGCATTGTTCCCCACTGTGGTCCCTGTCCTCCCCAGGCTCCACCCCCAAGTCTTCAGGAGTTTCCTAACCTGGATCTGGCAATAGGGTTGCCAGGTCCCTTGGACCTTGGAGTCCGGCGTCACCTTAAACAGCAAGAAAAAAATTATTTTGGGGAGGAGCTGTGGCTCAGTGGGAGTGCATCTGCTTGGGATATAGAAGGTCCCAGGTTCAGTTCCTGGTACCTCCAATTAAAAGGACAAGGCAGCAGGTGATAAGACATACCTCTGCCTGAAACCCAGTAAAGCCACTACCAGTCTAAGTAGACAATACCAATCTCAGTGGACCAATCTCAATGGAACTCAGTGGATCTCAATGGAAGGGGGGGAACTTACCAAGAGCAGAGAGGATCTCCAAAAATAAATGTGATGTGCTGACGTGACCCCAAAGTGACATAGGTACATCGGGGACATGAGTTGGGGGTGGGGTGATGCTCTGGTTTTTAGTAGTAGAGTTGCCCCTGACGTGCCTATGTCACTTCGGGGTCATGTAGGTATGTTGTGTAATTTGGGAGGGAAAGGAGCACCAGAAACTGGGGCCCCCCGTCTACACCAGGGGGTCTGGCATCCCTATCTGGCAACCATAAGACCCCCATTACCTGCCAGTGGCCAAGGAGGACCCGGCAACCCTACATCTCAATGAAGCTCCAGCTCAGCCAGGAACCCAGCTGATGAGCTGGGTCCAGTCATAGATGTGCAAACACAAGTTCAGCACTAGGGATGCTCAGGCCCGTAGCTACAGTGGGGTATTCTGGGGCTTGGCCCCCCAACTTCCTGCCAAGCCCCCCTGACTTCCATCCAGCCTCCAAGCCTCCAGATCTCTGTGCTGCCTGGAGGACACTCCACCGCTGATCCTTCCCCAAGCACAGCTTGCTTCCTCATGTAGGCAGGCAGAGTGTGAATGCTGCAAAAGTGAGCTTTTAAAATTTTTGTTTCATTTTTTAAAATTTTGGGATGTCAATGCCCCCTGACTTATTTAAAGGCACCCTAAATTTAAAAAAATCCTGGCTACAGGCCTGCGGATGCTACTGAATATTGCAAGATTGCTGGTTCAGTTCGGCAAGGGGCCCAGGGCTCCATGGAAGAGCCTCTGCTTTGCATGCAGAAAGCCTCAGGTTCAATCCCTGGCATCTCTAGTTGAAAGGACCAGGTCCTGGGTTGATGTGAAAGTCCTTAATGTGAGATCCTGGAAATCTGCTGCCAGTCTGAGCAGACGATACTGACTCTGATGGACCAGGGGTGTCAGCAAATGCTGCCATCTCCTGCCCGGGAGATGGGATGAGTGAACCCTTGACGTCGGGTCTGTGGAATGTTATATTATACTTCTCATGGCATGCTTATCACTCTTCAAGCTGCTCTGACCTTGGGAGACTGTTAGTGCCTGGCTATGTATCTCTTCTCCTATCTGACTCTAAACCTTCCGTCTTTTTCCCTGGGAACTGTAAACCAGTAATTTAAGTACCTTTTCTCTGACATAATGATTGGTTGCAATGCATTACCTTTTTGAATTGTGTATAATTGTCCTGCTTGGGGCTGTGTCAGCCATTACTAACACAAGAAGTGCAGATGACCATAGCAGACCTTTCTCAATAAAGCATTCCTGTTTAAGGATTCTTGTTGGTGACTGACTCTGTAGGACTCTCACAAGTGGTCTGATTCAGTGTAAGGCCACTTTATATGTGTTTCAGTTTTGCTTCTTCCCAGTGCAAATTGAATCGGGGTGACCATTCAGATATTTCAGAGCCAAAATGATATCCAAAATTTGCTGTTTCGTTTTGGCTTGGGGATATCCAGCATGGCAAAAGGCACTCCGGAAATGTCAGGATTTATGAAAGTCACAGCACGAAATTTCAGTTTCTTTCGGGCTTCCGTGGGAATCAATCAGGATAGACTTGACAGCTGAGTTCAGATGCCAGGTCGATCCAAACCTGATATTCCCAATGCTGAAAAATTAAAGCTCATGCACTGAAACTGAACCCATGTGTCTTTATTTCATGCAATTTTCTGTTTCCTCACAATGAATGTTTCCTGTGAAATGTACTGCATTTTTCAATGTTAGCTATGCATCAATTAATAAGTGTTATATTTGTATTACATGTAGAAATGATGCATAAATACTGTATAAATTGCATTAAAATACATGAAAGAAACAAACAAAACATCAATACCAGCTATGCAAATAGGCATGCTGAAACGATTCAAAATGAGAACATCTGAAAGCTCCCACCCAAAAAAAGCACATTAAATCATCTGTGGTTAGCACATTGCTTGTGGAAATAGATGAGTGATGGAAAATTAGCTGGCAAATGTTTGAGAAACTAGATAGGGAACTGCAAGCTCTACCTTTTCTACCAGAAGCTAGATTAGCAATAGCAAGTTAGCATTTTGCATTGAAATTTTTTTTGGGGGGGCAAGTGTGTGTGTGCTTGCAAGCCTGGAAGTCATGGTGACTTCTGGTGACCCCTAGTGGGGTTAGGAGGTTTTTCTGAGAGGTGGTTTGATTTCTTGCCTCTGCATCCCAGCCCTGGTATTCCTTGGAGGTCTCCCTTCCAAGTACTTTCCAGGGTCGGCCCTGCTTAGTTTCTGCAATCTGACGAGATTGGGCTTGTCTGGGCTATCCAGGTCAGGGCACCCATTTTGCATGGGATTTTGATGAGCAGTAGAGAGCCAGTGTGGTACAATGGTTAGGGGGCTGGATTAAGATCTGGGAGACCCCAGTTCAAATATCCATTCAGCCAGTTCAAATATCCATTCAGCCATACTTCACAGAGCTGTTGTGAGGACAAAATAAACTGCAGGAGAGGAGAGGAGAATGATGTAAGCCGTTTTGGGATCCTGTTGGGGATGAAAGTGGGGTACAGCAGCCACTCTCCCACCAGAGCTCTTTCTGTTTTGTTAAAGGACAGCTAGATGTTATATTGTCATAATTTTATAACAATCTGTGTATGAGCTCACAGTTTTTTAGCCCCCGGCTCACCCATTTTTGTCTTAGCTCAGGAAGGATGGCTCCAGAGCAAACTAATTTATGCAGTGGCCAGATCACCTGCTCACAACTTTAATGCCAGGAGCTCACAAACTAGAATTTTTGCTCACAAGACTCCCCAGCTTAGAGGGAGCATTGGATTCTGTAGCCCTTTTTGTTGCAGTGATATAAGGGGAAAGGCATTGCAATGAAAAAGGCTAGAGACTTGCTTTTAAAAAAATGAAAACTAGGAATTCAAGTTGATACATGGATGTTACAATAATAACACTAAAAGAATATTCAGTTATCGGTTTTAAAAAAACAATAAAGCTTCTAGAGACAAAATGGTTGCCATGAAAAGGAGGGCAGGGAAAATGGCTGCCATGTGGGTGAGACCAAGAAAATCTGAACTTTCCCACACACAGCAAATAGACTTTGCTGTGATCTTTCTCAAAACTTCATGGTAAAGCAGGTTTGGGAAAGATGGGAGGAAAGACAGGGAATGCCCATGACGCTGTGTGGGAGCAGGAAAATAAAACCCCACTTCCCACAGCACTGGACCCAGGGCAAATGACCTCTCTGAAAGAGATCGAAGTTTCTGTATAGATGATCTCCGACATAAAGTACAGCGTCAGTTTGCACAAGAGTATATACAATGTTCTTTGCAGCTATCACAATAGTGCAACAAGTCACATGTTTAGCTTGATCTAATAAAAAGTGATAAATAATCTTTGTTGTCCTTTGAGGAAACTTACAGGCACTGATGTGGGTAACTCTCTATGTTTGCACACACACCCCCCCCCACAAAGACAGCAATTTCTAAGGCTGTTTCAAGTTTGGAAAAGGGTCCAGGAGGGAAGGCTGAAATGTTCCTTCTCACATTCTATGATCCCAGTTAAGTCCTTGAATACCTGGATTTTGCACTTTTAAAAAGTGCTCTGAGCTCTGCTCACAGATCTCTCCATGACTCCTCTGTCTGAGTCTTGAGCGGGCCAGATCTCAGTAGGTAGAAATGGAAGGGCTAAAAGATGAAGAGATGAGGGAAGAAAGGTACAGAAATACCTGAGATACAGGTTGTGTAAGACCTGGGATTGGAAGGTCTGGGGAAATCCTAACAAGAAAAATAGGTTCAACATCAGACAAAAAAGGCCATCTACTTTGTGACACACAAACACACACACAAAGATCCAACTGCCAAGAATACTGAAGCTTGTTAGATCATTTCGACTAAATATTCCAGGATCTCTCACCACTAGGGTTGGCAGCTCTGGGTTAGGAAATACCTGGAAATTTTGTGGGTGGGGCTTGGGGGATGGTGGGGTTTGGGGAGGGGAGAGACCTCAGCAGGTACAAAGCTATAGAGTCCACCCTCCCAAGTAGCCACTTTCTCCAGAGAAACTGATCATGGTTGTCTGGGGATCAGTTGTCATAGCAGGAGATCTCCAGGTGCCACCTGGAGACTGGAACCCGATCCCCCCCCCCTCCGTGATCCCTTCTATTCCCGGCGATACCTCCAGATGGAAGTAATAGTATCCCCAGGGGTCATTTCGTAGAAAAAGAGGTGCAGGAGCTCATTTGCATAACTCATTAGCATAACTTATTTGCGTATGCTACACCACCTGACATCACTAGAAGTATGTCAGAAGGCAAGAAAGAAGAGAGAGAGAGAGCTGGCAGAGAGGGGACAGCTACTAATCCAAGCCTCAGAAATACCACTGTTCTGGGAGGATAGCTTCAGTGCTGGCTGAAGCCTTCAGAAGGCTGGTCGGAGGAACAAGGACCTCTCCAGGGGACAGGGTCATTTTGCTGCAGCCATGACACAAGCAGGCATTCCCCATGCGGGGAGGGGGGGCTGGCACCAACTGCCGGAGCTGAGCTCCCCTGAGCTCCTTCTTGAACTGACTCCTGAGTATCTCTTTACAATGCACAGACTTTCACGTACTGCAATCTTTACGTGCCTCCCATCTATAGAAACCGATGAGATTGTTTGAAAAAAAGATTATGGTAGATTTTTTCCGCAGACAAAGAAATGTTGTCATTAAAAAGAGGGATGCCAGGAGATGATCGCTTTTAGCCAGCAGTACCACTTAGAGAATAGGGAGTTCTGAATATATGCCATATCTGTTTGAATAGCAGTCTTACAAACCATTTTTAGCGAAGGGTTTCTTTTCTTTATTACACGGAATAATAGCTAGTCAATCAGCACTTCCCCCCAGGGTACTAGATGAGCAATAAGCAAACTGATCAGTACTTTTCATGGGAAACTTGGTGAGTTGCAAACAAGTTGGTCAGCACTTTGCGTGAGGATCTAAATGAGGGATAATTGAGAGGCACTGTGAAGTCGTGGTTAGAAACTCGAACTAGGACCTGGCTTTGAATCCCTACATTGCCATGGTTTAACAATAGGGTTTGGGCCAGATGCCCACAGAAATGTCTTTGGGCAGTGCTGGTTCTTCAGCTTGGGAATGGAGATGAGAATCCCCCTAGAGACAAATTCGACTGGCTTTTGAGAAAGGGAAACCTTTACCTTGGGGGGGGGGGGGGTAAATGGTAGAGCATGGGGCCATGGTGGCTCAGAGTTTAAGATGCTGAGCTGCAGACTGGAAGGTTGGTAGTTCAGCAGTTCGAGACCCGAGTGCCGCGTGATGGAGTGAGCTCCCGCCTCTGGCCCCAGCTCCTGCCAACCTAGCCGTTCGAAAGCAAGAAATTGCAAGGAGATAAATAGGTACCGCTTCGGTGGGAAGGTAACAGCGTTCCACGTGCTTTGGCATTTAGTTATGCTGGCCATGTGACCACAGAGAAGTCTTCGGACAGCGCTGGCTCTTTGGCTTGGAAACAGAGATGAGCACCACCCCCTAAAGTCAGATGTGACTGGCTTTCAAGGAAGGGAAACCTTTACCTTTAAATGGTAGAGCATCACCCAACAAGCAAACATCATTTGTGGGTCAAGCCGAAAGTGATGTCGTCATGACAGGGACACCAACTGTCCCCCTCATTTTGCTGGGGAACTCCCCCCCTCCATCCAGCTGGACAATGGTGGGCAGCAAGTGCTCAAATCTTTTTGGCTCCAAGAGGGAGTGAAGCTGTCCATGTTGCCTATATGATCCACGACCTGTCGGAGAATAAACTCTTGGTTTAAAAATACGGGCGAAAGAAGAACCTGCAAACAGGTGGCAAACAACATGGAGGGAGGGGAAGTTGAGGCTTCCGGAACTACCCTGTTTAGCCTCTCAGCTTGTCCTGCGTGAGATTTCGGCACAGCTCGCTGATTTCCAAAGGATTTATTTCAAAGTAAACGGGTTAAGCTTCCAGCCTAAGTCTGCAGAGTGCTTGAAAACCGTTCGGCCATCGTAGCCTATTCAGTAACCCTTTCAGCGTGGATATATAAAACAGTTCTGCCTCGCCAGAAACAAGAAGCGGATAGACAATGCCTCTGACCGCGGGATTTTCCACTTCAATATTCTGCATTTGATTTTGCAGACAGTTTAATTGCACAGGATTCCTTACTGAAAGAGTCAGGGACCTGGCTGACTGGGGTATCTTGCTGCTTTGAAAGTGAACACCTTAGTCTTGTATATAATTTAAGGTTGCCAGACACACTCCCCCCCCCCCCGGTTTGGTGGGGGTTGCCCAATTTGGAGGGGCTCCTTCCCGCCCACCAGCCAGCTGGTGGGTGGGGGGAAGCCCCGTCCCCAAGAGCAACCACCCGGCCACCTTTCCATCTCTCCCCAACAGTGTTTAAAGACATCTAACACTGCTGGGGAGAGGCAGGGACAGCGCGCCTGGACTCTGAGCCCCGAATTCAGGGCTCAGAGTGCAGGCATGCACGGCCTCCCCCCACATCTCCCCAGCAGCGTTTAAAGGAAGTCTTTAAATGCTGCTGGGAAGAGGTGGGGGCCTCCCCCCAACATGATGACATCACTTCTGTGTGATGTCATCACACTGGGCACTCCCCACCCCCTCCGGTAACGCCCCCCAAAGTCCCCAACTAGGGACTTTGCGGGACCTGGCAACCCTAACATAGTTTGGGAGAGGGGAGCCAGCCACCAAATGGAGCCAGCCACCAAATGGCTGTCACTAAATAGCTGCCACTGGAGGCAAAGGCAGACCCCAATGAGGTATAATGCCATGCAGGCAGAGGTCTTTCACATCGCTTACAACCAGGGCCGACTTATCTATTAGGCACAGTAGGCGCAAAGCGCCTAGGGCCCACAAGGAGTTCAGGGGCCCACAAAAATGTGTTTTTTCCCCTCCCATCAGGAAAATGAAATTTGGAAAATGTGTTAATTTCTTCCCTCACATCAGGAAAATGAAATTTGAGGGCTCATGGAAATCTATTAAATTTTGCCCCAAACAGGGGGAAAAAATTAAAATGTTGCAGCATTTGAAGCTATAGAAAAATAATTTCAATACTGATATTGTTATGGTGGGAGGTAGGGATGCCAGCCTCCAGGTGGGACCTGGGGATCACCCCCCCCCTCAAATTACAGCTCATCTGGAGACCACAGAAATCAGTTCCCCTTAGGGTTGCCAAGTGACTCACTGAAATCACCAGGGGAGAGTTAATCCTTTCCTGAGACATCTGCACGTGCGCGTGCCACAGTAACATTGCCCGGAAGTGACATCATCATGCCGGGCACGTCGCCGGGTGGTGCTCTAGCAACCAGCCTGGAAAACTCTGTGGTACCATAGAGTTTTCAGGCCGGTTGCTAAAGCATCGCCTGGCGACATGCCCGGCGTGATGACGTCACTGCCCTGTGATGTCATCACGGTGGGCACGTCAGCCTGATCTGGCCACTTCGGGGGTGGGATTCCGTCTTCTGGCTGGACTTGGACTGGCGGATTGGGGGCCCTTTGAGCAGGGGAATCCCGCCCCCCAGGGGACTTGGCAGCCCTAGTTCCTCTGGAGAAAATGGATGCTTTGGAAGGTGGACTCTATGGCACTGTACCCCACTGAGGTCCCTGTCCTCCCCAGGCTCCACTCCCAAATCTCCAGGAGTTTCCCAAACTGGAGTTGGTAATCCTATGCTCCCATCCTCTGCCAGTGTTTTTTTTTTGGGGGGGGGGGACCTGGCAACTCTAGTGGGAGTGGCCTACAAAGGCAAAAGTACCCAGAAATTCATAATGCAGCCCTGCTTAAAACTAGGGGTACCAGCTCTGGGTTGGGACACTCCTGGTGATTTTGGAGGTGGGGCCTGGAGAAGGTGGGGTTTGGGGAGGGCACGGTCATCAGTGGGGTATAATGCCACAGAATCCACCCTTCAAATTAGCCATTTTCTCCAAGGAAAGTGATCTCTATAGTCTGGGGATCAGTTCTAATTCTCGGAGATCCTCAGGCCTCACCTAGAGGTTGGAAACTCTAACTGTAGCGTTTAAGCACAGAGGCAATCTCTCACTATAAAAACCAATTTTGAAACTTCTGCCAAGTGAGGCCAAAGAACCAGAAGCTAAGATTGAATTGTGCAGACAGCAAGGGCTTGAAGCACAAATGTCTGTTGTCGTTTCCAGGGGTCATTTCATAGAAAAAGAGGTGCAGGAGCTCATTAGCATAACTCATTTGCATAACTCATTTGCATATGCCACACCCCCTAACATACCGGAAGTGTGTCAGAAGGCAACACCCACCCCTCAGGCTCCACTCCACAGGTGAGTGAAACTGACCTGCTCTTCCTCCATTCCCTTCCCCATCCAATACTTTGTGCAATAAAAATAAGCGTAAAGAACACACCCTCATTCTCTTCCCGCTCCCTTGAAACCACCAGGTTTCAAGTAGACTTGAGATACCCAGGACATGTGCACCACCCATCCCTTCCCCTTCCCCTTCCCCTCCCCACAACAAGACACCCTGTGAAGTAGGTGGGGCTGAGAGAGGTCTTTTGAGAACTGCTCATGAGAGAACAGCTCTGAAAGAACTTGTGACTGGCCCAAGGTCACACCAGCAGCTGCATGTGGAGGAGTGGGGAATCAAACCCGGTTCTCCCAGATTAGAGTCCAACTCCTGACCACTACACCAAACTGATGGGGTGGAATCTGCTGAAGGGTTGGTGAAATTTCTCCAGTACTTATGTGCCATGTGCCCAGATAAGGTATGGTATACTTAGAAAATGTATATGCCACCTTGAGCAAGTCTCTGGAAAAGCAGCACACAGTCATAAAAGGAACAATGATAAAATTATCAATATTAAAACAAAACATTAAAAACAATAAAGACCCTAGCAGGGCTTTCCCTGGGGCGCTGCGCCTCTGCACTGCTCGGGGAAGCCGAGGAGGGGGTGGGGCTTGGTCATGTGCCCGCCCCCTGGGTTCCTCACTCCTGGAGCTGCACTCCTGTGCGCTCCCGCTCCATCGGACCCCTGGTCGTTTCAATGGGATAAAGAAGGGCTTCTACACAATTTGTTAGTGGTGCTGTTTTGATTCCTAACGCATTGTTTCATTTTCTGTTCTTCCTTCTATAACACAACCTTACAAGTCTCTAGTTTGCTCCCCAAACTTTGCCTATCCCAGGCTTCACCCCCAAATCTCCTAGAATTTCCCCATCAGAGTTGGCAATCCTACAGAGCAACAAATATAAGCAAATAAAATGGGACATATTTGTACATCCTGACAAGAAGTAAACAGAATCATAATCGGAGTTTTCATTACTTTCAACCAAAGACCTTAGCAAAAAAGAAATGAAAAGAGAAACAAGACGGAGCTCTTCCGCCAGGCTTTTGAATAGGAGCCGCCACCTATTCTGATACTAGGATACCAGCTGACATCATAACCATTCTGATGTGCCCTGGTCCAACACGGTCTCGGCGATGGCCGGGGGGGGGGGGGGTAGACCTGCCACTTGGTCGCCATCGAACGTTGTTTTATGGAAGCTTTTATGAGTATTTATATGTTGAATGTTATTTATTGTTATTTATTGTAATGTTTTTAATTGATTTTATAGGTCAATGTACCGATCAGGCCTCTGGCCCATGTAAGCCGCCCTGAGCCCACTTGCGGGGAGGGCGGGATATAAATGCGAAAAATAAAAATAAATGCGAAATAAAATTACAGAGTACAAAGAAGCACAAACGCCTCCCCCCCCCCCGCATAATAATTAACAACAGTAAAACATTAGAGTCTATTTTTCCCCCTTGAACTTAAGACTTCTACGGGCGCTTTCACACACACTTATTTAATGCTCTTTCTTTCTTTCTTTCTTTCTTTCTTTCTTTCTTTCTTTCTTTCTTTCTTTCTTTCTTTCTTTCTTTCTTTCTTTCTGATTTAGTTAGTAAGTTTCCATTTTACAAATAACAAGAAATATACTCAGGCATGTTAGAATTATGACAAAACCAAGAAAACATAACTTATACACTTAGTGTAACACCGCTTACATTATTTCAACATACCAAGAGAAAAAGTGCGATATTTGAGTCAGAATACGTTCGCTGTTTCCAAATATTCATAAACAATAATGGTTAAATAATGCACTTTCAATCCACTTTCAATGCACTTTGCGATTGGATTTTACTGTGTGAAGTGCTAAATCCACTCACAAACGGTCGCTGAAGTGGATTGAAATGGCACTATTTAGCATGCGTGAAAGTGCCCTACACTATTATCAGGGGTTTGTTAAAGGGACTGTATCACCCCTGTCCTGAAAAATCTGCACTGGTCACGCATCTCTTTGTGGGTACCAATCAAAGCCGCCCCTGGCTGGGAGGGCAGGATAAAAATCTAATCAATCAAATCAGTTTATTACCTTTTACTGTATCTTGTGGCACCTCTCCTCTGAAATGCTGTCTCCCTTGCATCTCATATGGTGCTTCTTTGGGGAGGAGAATCCCCCCCCTGGAGCATCATGTATAGTCGCATGTCATTTCTGGTAAAAACCTGGAAGTGGCATAGGTAGAGCTCTAGGAATCACCAGAAACCCTACCATAAAACCATAGAGTTGCCAGTGATTCCTAGACTTACTCTGTCACTTCCATTTTTTGACCAGAAGGGATTTGACATCACATCCAGAGTCACAGCCCCCCCCCCCCCGTATTCCCACCCACAACCCTCCCACCAGTTGCCAGGCACTGCCTGGAAACCCTAACAGGAAGCTTAGAGATTATATGGAAATCTATATCAGATAGCCCAGCTTAGCCCTATCTCATCAGATCTCAGAAGCTAAGTTGGGTTGGTCCTGGTTAGATTTGGATGGGAGACCACCAAGGAAGTCCAGGGTTGCTACGCAGAGGCAGGCGATGGCAAACTGCCTCTGTACATCTCTTGACTGGAAAACCACACATGGTCGTCATAAGTCAGCTGTGACTCAATGACAATAAAATAAAATAAAACCAGTTGGTACATTTATGCAGGGTTATTTTTGGGCAGGAACGCACAGGAATGGAGTTCCAGCTGGCTTCTGAGTTGGCCATGCCTACAGCCCCCTTCCCTCGAGTTCCGCATGAACCCTGCAAGCCTTGGTGCACCTGGGGAAGCCAATCCTGGGAGGGAGCTGCACGGTCAGGGGTGTGGCCTAATACGCTAATGTGTTTCTGCTGTTGGGTGTGGCCTATTATGCTAATGAGTTCCTGCTGGGCTTTTTCTACAAAAAAAGCCCTGCATTTATGTATACAGATAATATATTTACCCTCCATTTGAGTAAGCTTGAATTTAAGCAACTTTGGTGAAACCTGAATCTTGAATTCCTAAAGCTCACCCTGTGTTGTTTGCATCATCTAAAGTTAAGATCAAGCTGGTTTCGTCCAGGAGGAAAATAAAAAAAATAAGATAGACAGAAGAAGAGTTGTTTTTTATACCCTGCTTTTCTCTGCCCTAAGGAGACTCAAAATGGCTGACAATTGCCTTCCCTTCCTCTCCCCACCACAGGCACCTTGTGAGGCAGGTGGGGCGGAGAGAGCTCTGAGGGAACCGTGACTGGCCCAAGGGCACCCAGCAGGCCTCGTGTGTCTCAAAGCGGCTGACAATCGCCTTCCCTTCCTCTCCCCACAACACGCACCTTGTGAGGCAGGTGGGGCTGGGAGACTTCTGAGAGAATGGTGTCTGGCGAACCAAAACAGAAGGGGGGGGGAACCCAACCCAAAGAAACAACAGTCGGGTACCCAAAGGTTGGGTGAGAGAAAATTATGAAAAATAAATTAAACAAAATATACAAATTCTTCTTATTACAAAATGCACTAAAGCTGCTTTTAAACACACAGGCCCATTCCGCCCTTGAAGTAGGGAATATTTGAACTTAGAAGTCCTGAGTCTATATGACGTGATACAATTCAATATCTCTAGGTTAAGAGCTTTGAACCAATAAAACAGGACCAACAATTCAATATTTCTAGGCTGAGAATGTTGAACCACATTAAAACAGGACTAAATGAGTTTCGGCCTCCAAGGCGTTCTTCAGTGGCCAAATTATTGTATACGTGCACACTGTGACATATAAATATGTGTTAGTGCCAAGGCAGGTTGATTAGAAGGTATTCCAAATATTCTGTGTGAAAAAATAATTAGGTTGTATGAAAAGTTTTCATAAACTTATAAAGCACACACCTCCAGAGGATGCAGATTCAATAACTCCTGTTGACCATGGCTATCAAAACCCTTGAGTGTGCATATCTGTATCAACCTTTAACTGAAAGAACTGTGACTGGCCCAAGGTCACCCAGCAGGCTTCATATGGAGGAGTGGGGAATCAAAGAATCAAACTTGGTTCCCCAGACTAGAGTCTGACACTGTTAACCACTACCAGGGATGGGCACAGACTGCATTTTTGCGGTTCAGTTTGTATATGAACTGGAACACTGGTTCACGAATCAAATCGGTCTGTATGGATTTGTGACCCCTCTTTTCTGCTCCCTGCCACTTTCCATGGGGAGCAAAAAGCAGAGGGTTAAGTAGCTTCAAGCTATTTAAACCATTGCTTTCTGGTCCCTGTGGAAAAACTGCTTTGGCGGGGAGGGCGAGGTAGAAGTTAAATAAATACATACATACATACATACATACATAAAATGGATCAGAGCTAAACTCAAGAAAGCCCCTTTAAACAGCTAAACCACCCAGAGCTGAGCAGTTTACTCTGCGTGGCTCAGCTGTTTAAAGGGGCTTTCTTGGATAGCAAGCCCCAGGGGCTAGCTGCCAAAGAAAGCCCCTTTAAACAGCTGAGAGGCACAGAGCAATTTTGCACCAGAAAACCTGAAACAGATGCATGGTGGGGAGCCCCAGAAGCTCAGCTGTTTTTGTGTCTTTCTCCTGGAGCAGAAAGCAGGGGTTTAAAGGGACTTGAAGTCCCTTTAAATCCCTGCTTTCTGCTCTGGCCAGGAATCGGCATGAACCTCATGGACTGCCTTAAAAGTCCATAGAAGTCCGAGATGACAGCACGCTGGCTCTTAACCACTATATCATGCTGGCAAAACAAAGTATGCAGTATACCACTTCACTGCCAGGGGTAAAACACAACACTATCTTTGGAGGTCTTTGCAGTATCCTGATCGCCCTCCCTTGACCTTCTAAATGGCAACCATTTTAACAGTTAATTAAAAAAGGGTAACCAAAACAACTCACACTGGCACAAATATCTTTTTTCAAAAATCAGCTTCTTGATTTTTTCTTGTTAAATTTCAGGATATTTCTCAATGGAATATGCACAGAACACATTTCTTAATGTGTCAAGTCTATTAACATGCCCTTTGATAAAGAAAGCAAAAATACATATATAAAAGAGCAACGCTGTCTCTCAGGACAAGCATGCGTTTTCAGCTAAACCAACGCATTAGAAAAAAGTGTTTTGATCTCCCCCCCCCCCCCGGCCCCCTGAAACACACACACCAAACCCAAAGCAGGCTTATCTGATAATGCATTCATGTCTGAAAAGATCGGCTCCTATTTTACTGCACCTGACTCTCTTTGTAGTGAACAGTGTTTTCATAGTTTAACATCGTTTTTTGTAACTCTGCGCTCCTTTGATTTACTTTCAAAGGGGCTTAATAAGGTAAAGGGAGCAGCCAGGTTTGCATTAAGCTCCGAATGTTCTCTGTGGAAGAGAGAGAAATACCGTCCTGCACTTTTGAGCACAGTGAGATCCTCCAAAAATTGGCCTAAAGAGGCCAGAAGTGGATGTTATGGAAGCGGAGCGGGTGCCACTGAATGCTGAAAACCTGCATAGCTGGACATTCCTCAAGGCTCTGAAGGTGATCGATCACCAACCAGAGACACTTGGCTTCCAAGGAACAGGA
The DNA here is from genome assembly GCA_029233225.1 of Lepidodactylus listeri. Classification (NCBI taxonomy): domain Eukaryota; kingdom Metazoa; phylum Chordata; class Lepidosauria; order Squamata; family Gekkonidae; genus Lepidodactylus; species Lepidodactylus listeri. The sequence goes on along the minus strand of JARCFY010000001.1, from coordinate 178,103,046 downwards.
GACCATTTCCTAGAGCTCCCACCTTCATGCTGGGAGAAATGCACTGATGGTGCAGATGTGTGAGAACCCTTGTATAACTTCCCTACAGCCCTTTGCTCTGTATCACTAACACTAACACTGTATCACTGTATCACTAACAGAAGGCCAATAAGCCAGGCCTTCTGGAATTAAAAGTCCTTTTTTTATTTTTAATGGTCCATAGTAGTCAACACGTTTTGTGTTAGTGATACAGAGCAAAGGGCTGTAGGGAAGTTATACATTATTCAAAGGTGAAGAGGGAGGAGGGGCACCAATCAGGTAAGTCAGAAATGGCGCTACATTACATGTCCGTTTAGCTTCCCAGGAAAAACGCACTCAAATGTGCGATTGCTCATCCCACATTCCTTCCCACACCCTACCGAAACCTCCCCAGCGATTCCCAGGCTGCAGTCAGAGAAGCACCTGGAAAGCAGAGTAGCCGTTAAGACAACAAGCCAAGACCACATGAAAGCAAAGCAGATAACAGTTTCAACAGCAGTAATGAGCTCTGGGGGGGGGGAGCGGGTGACGTAGACTGAGCCGGGGAAACCACCTCCCGCTCGGGAAATGTCGGATTCTGACATCATAGGATTGCCAGGCCAAGCCTGGCAACCAGCAGGAGGACTGAGGACAGGAACTTTGGGAGGTGTGTAACATTGGCTGTGTCTCTGTGTCACTTCTGGGTTTATGTAAAGTAGCTCTATGAATCGGTAGAAACTATATGGTAAAACTGCATCACTTCCAGAAAAAGAAACCTGGAAGTGACATAGGGTAGCTCTGGGAATTGCTGGAAACTCTATGGTAAAACTTTATGGTAAAACCATAGAATTTCCCGCAATTCCTAGAGCTACCCGACATCACTTCCAAGGTTCCCCCCCACTGGAAGTGATGCAGTGATGCAGGTGCCCAGTGTTCCCTCTAAACTCCACAGTGTTGTGAGCAGAGATTCTACCTTGTGGGCAAAAAAAATAATAGTAGCATTAAAGTTATGAGCGACATTTGACCATCACCTAAATTAGTTTTTTAGAAGATTATTTCCATAACCATGCAAAAATCTCAGAATAAATTCTTTTAAATTATATTTAAACTATATTTTAAGAATAATTTAAACATTATAACAGAAAACAGAATCAAGTCAAATTTCACCCACACCTTTCCACTATACTGGCCTTGGACCGTCATCCTGTGCTGAGCCTTAGAAAACATACCGGGATGGAGGGCTTTTGCAATCTACTTTGGTGTTTTAGTGGACTATGACAACCGCCATTAGAGGTCAAGTATAACAGGAGGATCAATCACTGTCAGAACCCTGCCTAACCTAACGAACAGGAAGTTGATTAAATGTTATCAACCTGCCGAAACTACTTATTTCTTCAAATATTTATATCCCACTTTCCGCTAGGACTCAAGGCAGCTTACAAATCACACTGAAAAACATAATATCACTATGCAATTTTTTTTTTGCTTTTTTTGGGGGGGGAGGGCCTCCATTATAGCCTATGGGGATCTCACAGGATAAAATGGAGGAGAGGCAAATAATATAAGACACTAGGTCAACATTGGAGAGAAAGGCCCATGAAGGAAATGAAGTAAATAATGTCAGACGTTATTTTGATTCTCTTAGCTGTGTCTTCTTGGCTCCTGGTGGGAATCCCAGTTAGGGTCGCCAGCTCTGGGATGGGCAATTACCGGAGATTTGAAGGGTGGCACCTTAGGAGGGTGAGGTTTCGGGAGGGGAGGGACCTCAGCATAGGGTTGCCAGGTCTTACCAGTATCCCACAAGTGATGTCGTCACACTGGGCACATTGTTCAGGGGATGCCCTAGCTTTCGGATCACCATAGAGTTTTAACCGAAATGCTAGAGCGTCCCCCACACAGTGTGACATCAGCGTGCTGGGCACGTTGAGCACAACAAGGCTCTTTGGGGGCTGGGGAAGAAGAAGAAGAGGAAGAAGAGAGAAGAGACTGGATTTATACCCCGCCCTTCACTCGGAGTCTCGGAGCGGCTTACAAACTCCTTTCCCTTCCCCTCCCCACAACAGACACCCTGTGAGGTAGGTGGGGCTGAGAGAACTCTCTTGAGGACTGATCCTGAAACAACAGCTCTGAGAGAACTTGTGACTGACGTAAGGTCACACCAGCAAGTGGAGGAGTGGGGACTCAAACCCGGTTCTCCCAGATTACAGTCCACACACTTAACCACTACACCAAACTGGCAATCCTACCTCAGCAGGGTATAATGCCATGGACTTCATCCTCTGAGCAGCCATTTTTTTCCCCCCTGGGGGAAGCGATCTCTGTAGTCTGGAGATCAGTTGCAATTCTGGGAGATCTCCAGGCCCCACCCAGATTTTGCCAGCTTTAACTGCAATTCAGGAATGATGCGTCAATGAAAGAGCATTGCTTCGGATGTAAAAAAAGGTTGATACGTGCATGTCCGAAGAGACAGTTTCCCACCAGCCATGTAAACATCTTCAGTGGGAGCTACTCAGCTTCAGAAGACAGAAAATGCTAGTCGGCGCTCATTATTAAGGTTCCCCACTTCATCCTTCGAGGAGATGGTTCCTGGGGCCAAGATCTCCCTAGGAAAGATTTAACTGCTTCCTGCGAGTTCCTTTTAGAAACAAAATGATGAATTTCCTTGAGTGCTCTACCTGCCATAAATAATCTTCAGTTCCACAGACAGAAATTATTATCTCGGTGCATTTGATTTACAGAGCCATTAAAAGCACTATTTCTATGCTCGGCAGAAGACAGAAGAGTTTCAGCATTCCGATGGCTGGAATACTGACGACGCCTGTTAAGTTTCCAGCAGTCCCTATTTACCAAGTGTTTGGGGGGGGGGGTTTTGACACTGGGGAACCACAGTTCTTAATTTGTCACTTTGTTGCTTTTCAGTAAGATTTCTAAGGAGCATTTTAAAGGTGTCATTGCTGCTACTGAATTCAAGACAAGAATTAGAACATGAGAATGTAAGAGAAGTCATGTAGGATCAGGCCAGTGGCCCAGCCAGTCCAACACTTGGTGTCACACAGTGGCCAAAACACAGGGGCCATCAGGAAGTCCACCAGCAGGGCCAGAACTCCAGAGGCCCTACCTCTCTTGCCCCCCAAGCACCAAGAATACAGAGCATCACTTGCCCCAGACATAAGAACATAATAGAAGCCATGTTGGATCAGGCCAGTGGCCCATCCAGTCCAACACTCTGTGTCACAGTGGCCAAAACCCAGATGCCCTCAGGAGGTCCACCAGCAGGGCCAGAACTCCAGAAGCCCTCCCGCTGTTGCCCCCTCCAAGCACCAAGAATCCAGAGCATCACTTGCCCCAGACAGAGTGTTCCAGCTAGACCTTGTGGCTAATAGTCGCTGATGGACCTCCGCTCCGTATGTTTTTCCAGTCCCCTCTTGAAGCTGCCTATGCTTGTCACCACCACCACTTCTTGAGGCAGTGAATTCCACATGATATGTAATGCTTCCACCCCCTCCTTAGATGTCTAAAAATTAATTTATCTGAGTTGGGTGGAGGAATCTAGCAGCTTGAATAGCTCAGCTTAGCCTAAACTCATTAGAACTTGGTTGGGTTGGCCCTGGTTAGGACTTGGGTGGGAGGCCATCAAGGATGACTAGGGTTACAATGGAAAACCACCTCTGCTTGTCTCTTGCCTGGAATGGCCCATGAAAAGTATTATTTATTGGACTCTTTGAGCCACCCTAGACCTGGGGAGGGGCACAGCTGAGAGTTCTCCCGCCCACAGGAAAGCTGGGTGGGTTCAGTTAGTTCCTGCCTGTTAAGAGCTGGTGCCAGACGTGTGTTGTAGTGTTGGTGTTTCCCCAGGGTCATTTCATAGAAAAAGAGGTGCAGGAGCTCATTAGCATAACTTATTTGCATAACTCATTTGCCTATGCCACCCCCCCTAACATGCCGGAAAGTGTGTCAGAAGGCAACACCCACCCCTCAGGCTCCACTCCACAGGTGAGTGAAACTGACCTGCTCTTCCTCCATTCCCTTCCCCATCCAATACTTTGTGCAATAAAAATAAGCGCAAAGAACACACCCTCATCCTGCTCCCTTGAAACCACCAGGTTTCAAGTAGACTTGAGATACCCAGGACATGTGCACCACCCATCCCTTCCCCTTCGCCTCCCCACAACAAGACACCCTGTGAGGTAGGTGGGGCTGAGAGAGGTCTTTTGAGAACTGCTCATGAGAGAACAGCTCTGAGAGAACTTGTGACTGGCCCAAGGTCACACCAGCAGCTGCATGTGGAGGAGTGGGGAATCAAACCCGTTTCTCCCAGACTGGAGTCCAACTCCTGACCACTACACCAAACTGATGGGGTGGAAGCTGCTGAAGGGTTGGTGAAATTTTTCCAGTACTTATGTGCCATGTGCCCAGATAAAAAATGGTATACTTAGAAAATTTATATGCCACCTTGAGCAAGTCTCTGGAAAAGCAGCACACAGTCATAAAAGGAACAATGATAAGATTATCAATATTAAAACAAAGCATTAAAAACAATAAAGGGCCTAGCAGGGCTTTCCCCGGGGCGTTGCGCCTCTGCACTGCTCCGGGAAGCCAAGGAGGGGGCGGGGCTTGGTCATGTACCCACCCCCTGGGCTCCTCACTCCCGGAGCTGCGCTCCTGTGCGCTCCCACTCCAATGGACCCCTGTGTTTACACACTAAATGGTTGATTGTTGAATCACTGAACTGCCCGGTCATCCCAACACTTAATAAAAAGGGTCACTGTGAGTTGGTTATGAGTCAATGGCATGGTCTTCTTCTTCATGGAGATGTCTTGACTCTGATGCACACATCATGTAGATGTTCATGTTTCCTAGAAACAATAGCTATTGTTACCTAGTAGTAGGTGCTGTTAAGGACTATACATACAGAAGACGAAGGCTCATGGGTGTGGGTGTAAAGTGCCATCAAGTCGCAGCCAATTTATGGTGACCTCAGCAAGCTTTCATGGCAAGTGAGAAGCAGCGATATTTTGCCGTTGCCTTCCTCTGCGGTTTTTCTTGGTGGTCTCCCACCCAAGTACTCGCCAGGGCCAACCCTACTTAGCTTCTGAGATCTGACAAGATTGGGCTATACCGGGCCACCCTCCCTCTCGAGGAGGCTCATGAAATTAGCAAAAGAAAGAGAAAAAGTTCACTTACAGATTGGGTTTCCAGCTGCCTGGAGTGGGAAAAGGTGTCCTGTCTCTTTAATAGGGGTTTAATTGATGTTGTTTATCAGGTGATGCTATTTCCTTCCATGCTCTGAAAAACTTCTGTCCATTTCCAAACATTCAAGGTAAAGGTTTCCCTTGCTTGAAAGCCAGTCGAATCCGACTTTAGGGGGCGGTGCTCATCTCTGTTTCCAAGCCAAAGAGCCAGCGCTGTCCGAAGACTTTTTCCGTGGTCATGTGGCCAGCATGACTAAATGCTGAGGTGCGCAGAACGCTGTTACCTTCCCTCCAAAGCGGTACCTATTTATCTACTTGCAATTTCTTGCTTTTGAATTTCCAGATAAGGGAGCTCACTCCGTCACGCAGCACTCGGGTCTCGAACTGCTGAGCTACCAGTCTTCTGGTCTGCAGCTCAACGTCTTAACCTCTGAGCTACCATGGCCCCCTCCAAACATTAAGCCTCTGTTAAAGAGACAGGACATTTCCCTCCCCCCTCCATGTCTGTTGGCAACTCTACTCCCAATCTTTAGCTACCTAGTTCCATACATTAGATACAGGGGTGGCCAACCTGTGGCTCGGGAGCCACATGCGGCTCTTTCACACATATTGTGCGGCTCCTGGCAGGGCGGCTGGGGAAGCAAAGGGGAGGCATGCTTTTTCTCTCTTTCTCCCTTCCTTCCTTCCCTCCTCCCTCCCATCTATTTGCTTTCCTAGTTTTTCTCTCTCTCTCTTTCTTATAACCGGTTTTCCTCGTTTGTTTTTATTTTTGGCAGTCCCATTTAACGTTAATAAAAAGCAAATCTGCATATTTTTAAAAATAAAAACGTGTGTGTGATATTTGTTCCTGTCTTGCGGCTCTCAGACATCTCTATGTGGCTCTTACGTTTATTCTATGTGGCTCTTACGTTAAGCAAGGTTGGCCACCCCTGCATTAGAAGAAGACAACTGTGCTGTCGAGTCGTGGTGTCACTTATGGTGACCCCATGGGGTTTTCAAAGGTGGTTTGCCTGTTTGTCTCTTGCCTTGAAAACCCTAAGATGTCACCATAAGTCGACTGCAACTTGATAGTTCCTTCCACCACCACATTCATTTTCTTCAGAAGCATGACCAGTGAGGGTGGCCAGCTCTGGTCTGAGAAGTTCCTGGAAACTTGGAGGAAAAGCCTGTGAGGAAGGAAGAGACCTTGGTGGGGTACAATGCCACAGAGTCCACCTTCCAAAGCAGCCATTTTCTCCCAGGGGAACTACTCTCTGCAGCCTGGAGAACCTGTTGTAACTCGACAAGATCTCCAGCTATGACCTGGAGAATGACATCCTGGAAGGCATATTCTGCGTCATATTATTCTCAAGGAGGACAGTGTGGTCCCATGGCACCGAGAGGTGTCTTAACACCCTGTAGGTCAACAGAGAGGATCCTACCTCGTCCAGGCAACAGAAATCAGCCATTTTGTCTGAGGCCCCATCCAGCCATGGTCTTTGCAGGGGTAGAACATCAGTGGAATATAACACCATAAAGTCCGTCCTCCCAAACAGCCATTTTCTCCATAGGAACTGATCTCTGTGGTCTGGAGATAATTCTGGGAGTGCTCCAGGTCCCACCTGGAGCCTGGCAACCCTAATTACAAGAAGAGCTCTTCTTTGGGGACTTGATCACCTTCCTATTTATATTTATACTTTTTTTTTGGCCTACATACAATGAAGACCAGGGCTTCTCATTCTGGTACCCCTGAGTGGCTCTCTTTCCTTTTACCTTGACCAGCTAGAGGGACTCTCTAATACAGTGATCCCCAGCCTTTTCAGTAGGGAGACCCACCAATCCAAATGTACTTAGTATGATGACCCATAAGTCCAAATGTACTTGGTTCAGTGACCCACAAGCCCACATTTTCTTGGTACGGTGACCCACAAGCCCAAATTTGCTTGGTACAGTGACCAACAAGCCCAAATTTGCTTGGCTCAGTGACCCAAAAGTCCACATTTTCTTAGTATGGTGACCCATCCAAGGCTGGCCCAAGGTTGGTTTTTCTTGGGGGGGGGGCACTCTAGGCAAATTATGACCTTTGCACCCATCTCGTTCAGCACTCCATTTTCTACAGTGGCTAACCAAATGTTTGGTGTAGTGGCTAAGAGTGTGAACTCTAATCTGGGAGAACCAGGTCTTATTCCCCACTGCTCCACATGCAGCTGCTGGTGTGACCTTGGGTCAGTCACAAGTTATTGCAGAGCTGTTCTCTCAAGAGCAGTTGCCTCAGAGTTCTCTCAGCCCCACCTACCTCACAGGGTGTCTGTTGTGGGGAGGGGAAGGGAAAGGAGTTTGTAAACCGCATTGAGACTCCAAGTGAAGGGCGGGGTATAAATCTAATCTCCTCTCCTCCTCTTCTTCTTTGTGACAATTTATTTATTTATTTATTTCTTGAAATTTATATCCCGCCCTCCCCACCAATGGCAGGCTCAGGGCGGGATACCACAAAGGGCTCGGCTGTCTCCACTACCAACCCCAAGCAAGCAGCATTCAGACATACGCAGCCTTTGCATAATGTCCCAGCCTCTGCCCACCCTCTCCTTCTCCACTGTTCCCTCGAATCCCCCCTGGGATTCTAAGAAACTCACTCTAGTGACCATCAAGACACATTTTACTCGATCAACATGTCCATGCAGTGAAGAAAAAAAATATCCACTGATGGATGACATGGAAGGTACTGTTTCCAGGGTCAGAACCTGGCTTCCAAAATACGAAAGAGAGCAATGGGAAGGGCAGAGGTGGCCATTAGGAAGGCTGGCCCATGACCCACTTTCAGAGGCTTCAGGCTGGGAAACACTGTTCTCATATATGCTGTCCTGGACACCAGAGTTGTTGGGTTACTCGGGTTATTTGTCGGATTACTTGGATATCAGATGCTCACAGGCCAATAGGTCTGGAGTCCACATAGGCCACTGCCCTATCGGATAAAGTGTCGCAGGAAACTTCACGGCATTGCAATTAGAATCACATATAGTACCATTTCTTTCAGTGAGGGCATGGGTTTTCTTTTTCCCCCGAGGAAATCTCCCAATTATGTTGTTTGTTCTTGCACGCAAAAGAAGGACTTCAAAAAGCACACACACCCCAACAACAATCAGAACCCCTTTTAATAGACAATAGTTGTCTCGCCCTTTGACTTCAAGACATGAATATTAGCTTTTGGGGGTGAGTTTTAAAAAGGTCTTTGTGACTCGATATCCGAACACACACTCAGATGCGGAAACCTTTGCCCCCGCTGGTATTTCCCCCCCCTGCTGCACTGAGTTTGTCGAAGGCTTTCTTAAATCTGCCTGGATTTACGGACAAATCCTATTTCTGTGCTTTACTGTGCCATGTCTATTATGATTGAATTCATTTAGGAATCTCTTCTCATTATATGGCAACAGTTCAGAAGAGAAAAACCAGCGGCTCTGCTAAGTTGCCGACAAGCATGAGCGAAAGGTCAAAGCAGATGTCTGTTTGTCCCTCCACCTGTCTGCCTGTCTGTCCATCCGTCTGTTTCTCTATCTGTATGTCCAGAGCTATTTTTGGGCAGGAACGCATAGGAAGGGAGTTCCGGCTGTCTCCTGAGTTGGCCACACCCAGCAGGAACTCATTAGCATAACAGGCCACACCCAACAGCAGGAACTCATTAGGATTGGCTACATTAGGGGCATGAGGCCTAACATGCAAATTAATTCCAGCTACAAAAAAAGCCCTGGGTTTTGACAACAAACAAGGTAAACAGAATAAGAAGCAAAAGGTGGGTGTGGCTGGATGACCACTCTTCTGGAACATGGGGGTGCAGCCTAATATGCTAATAAGCTGTGCTGTCAGTGGTGTGGCCTAATATGCTAATGAGTTTCTGCTGTTAGGTGTGGCCTATTATGTGAACGAGCTCCTGCTGGACTTTTTCTACAAAAAAAGCCCTGTGTATATCCATCTGTCTATCTGTCTACCTGTCTTCCTGCCCATGTGTCTGTCTGTCTGTCTGCTCGTCCATCCATCCATCTGTCTGTCTATCTGTCCTCCCACCCACCTACCCACTCGTCCATCCGTCCGTCCGTCCGTCCGTCCGCTCATCCATCCATCCATCTGTCTGTTTGTCTGTCTGTCCATAGCTCTGTCCATCTGTCTGTCGGTCTGTCTCACTATCATTACATTTTTATCCTACCCTTCTCTATTTTGTCCTCATTAGAACCCCATGAGATAGGCTAGGCTGAGAGATCATGAGCTTTTCTGCATGTTTCTCTCCCCCACACCCCCGGTTGTGTTTTTTTTGTCCCACCCAGTCCCACCCACCTCCATCCCACTTTTCCATCATTGGACTGCTCTTATCAAACTACTCCCTCTTCTCTACTCGCACTGTCCTGACAAGTGGTTTCATTTTCTAACGTTTTTAAAAGGCTCTAAAATATTGATGCATTGATATACTGTTATAACGATAAGTTAGGCACATTCTCTGAATACCCAGCTTTCTTATTTTTTTTTTAAGTAAGTCTTTAGCCTCTTCACTTGCGGAGATCTCTGCAAGGGAAGGGGCTACTTAAAAAAAATAAATCTGGGAATTCAGAAAACATGCCTAACTGAATATTAAAACAGTATATCCTTTAAAAAAAAGCACAAATAAAATGTGGGTTGTTATGATGCCACTAAGGGTTGCCAGCCTCCAGTTGGCACCTGGAGGTCTCCCGCTATTACAATGGATTTCCAGACAACCAAGATCAGTTTCCCTGGAGAAAATGGCTGCTTTGGACTCTACGTCACTAGGCCCTGCTGAGGTCCCTCCCCAAACCCCACTCTCCCCAGGCTCCACCCCCCAAATGGTATTTCCCAACCTGGAATTGGCAACCCTAGATGCCACCGATGACATCACCGATGACACCCTCCCTTGAAAATCCAGATGATATAAGACACATGCAGAATAAAATAATTCCACAGCTGTCAAAATGTAGAGGGCGGGCAGATGTGTGAAACAAATATGCCAGACCAATTCCAGTGCCTGTGGAACATCATCTACAACGTGGAGATCAGCTGTAATACCAAGAGAACTCCACCCCCTACATGGAGCTTCGTAACACTATGATCTCCAGCTTCTCAATCTGTTGCTCAAAGCCTGTGACCTGCCCCAAACTGAATCTAGAAAGGGAGAATGGAAGCTGAAGAATTATTTGTGCCCTGACCTGGAAAGCCCAGGCAAGCCCGATCTCATCAGATCTCGTGAAGCTAAGCAGGGCCGACCCTGGCAAGTATTGGGAAGGGAGACCTCCAAGGAATACCAGGGCTTGGGACACGGAGGCAGGCAATCAAGCCACCTCTCTGAAAAATGCCCATGCCCCCAATAGGGGTCACCAGGACCGATTCCGCAAAAGCAGTTGTTCTGCCCTCGGCCTCCTATTTCCCCCAGCTGTACTGCTCAGTTTCCCACTATTTGCTGCACGGCCACATTTTGACCCACATCTCCCCCCAATTTTCCCTGCATCTTCTTGATCCTTATTTTTTAGGATCAAGAAGATGCAGGGAAAATTGGGAGGGGGAGATGCGGTTCAGACTGCAGCCACGCAGAAAATAGTCGGAAACTGTGCAGTACAGCTGGGGGAAACAGGAGACCAAAGGCGGAACAACTGCTTTTGCAAAAATTGGTCCAGAAGTTGCTATGACTTCCAGGCATGCAAGAATGCGCACACACAAACACACACACACACACACACACACAAAAACAAACAAGAACTATTTGCAACGGCCTGCTGGATTTCATGGGCTTCCCCCGAACATCTAAAGTGGGAATCCGAGAAATCCAAATGCCTTTTGGACAGGAGCTGCAGATATCCAACCTACCTCTGATTTCTGACATATCTATACAGATACTTGCTTTTGGCTGGTAAGCAAAGAAAACAACAAAAGTTGTGTGTGTGTGTGTGTTTTAAAGGAGCTCCTTTTGACATGCTCTAAAATGTTTTCCAGTCAAGCGAGAGCACAGAGTATGTTCGTGGATTTTTAAACTATTACCCCAATAAAATGTAATTATAGTGATTAATTGCATAACGAGGACTGTAATCACAGCCTATTCTTAGTTGATTAAGAAAGACAGAAGAAACTTGTTTTCGTTAAAGCCTTCCAGAAGGGAAAGGGGAAAGAAAGGGCGGGGGAGTCCTGTCTATTTTTATGTTCTTCACCAGTGGCAATTAGCAAATCACTTCTGAGAATCCTTCTCAAGAAGATGGGTTTGGAAGGTGATTCCCGCCCAGCCCGGCCCAAAGCCAAATGATGTTCTCCCTTCCCCCCATTCCATCACCTATGCTCATATTTGTGCGGAAATAAGTCACTGGATCTTGGCAATATCACCAATGCCCTGACCTGGATAGCCTGATCTCATCAAATCTCGGAAGCTAAGCAGGTGTCAGCTATGGCTGCCATTCCCGGGCGGGGGGTGGCACATCCTATCCCTCGCATTGGGCCTCTCACCCCCACCACTGGAATGTCTCTTCTGTTCTCACTCTCAATTGCTTATCGCCTTAGGCCTCCCTAACCTCGACTGTGTTGCTTTCCACAGCATCTCAGCCACTTCTCTTTTGCAGGTGCCAACTGTAACTTTTTCCCGCTTTTGCGCCTGGGAATGAAACGTCCAGTATATTTGGGTGCCTTTTTATCTGTATGGTGATTGGAGGTTTCACTTTGCATTACACTGTTTGAATACACTATAACTGTACCCCTTCTACCCCCTCCCCTCCATTACTGACTCGAGACATGTAGACGACTAAAGATCCACTGGCAATAAAAGACTTTCTAATTAAGAACTTCTGGTTGCAGTTTGAAATCTCTTAGACTCTCACAGCAGGGTTGGTGTTAGGATGGGAGACCACCGAGGAAGACCCAACGAGAGATGGATTGACTCAAATCGAGGAAGCCACTGCCCCCAGTTTGCAAGACCTGAGCAAGACTGTGAAGGAGAGGATGTTTTGAAGGTCATTAACTGATAGGGAAGTGACTTGATCGCACTGAACACACACACACACATTTGCTGAGGACAGATTGGCAAAATGAAGCGCAAGGGAAGCGGGGCAAAAAGACCTGGGCCAAGTTGTCACAGGGCTTTCCATTAGCACTGCCTAGACTGATGCGGGACCGTGCCAGGGAGGAGGCGGAATGGAGCATTCACACTGTGGGGGCAGCCCCTGGTGCCACCGCCACTGCGGTGCATGGCTTTGGTCCATTTTGCCAACCCGTGCATAAAGCATGGGCGCAGCAGCTGGATCAGCGGGTTCACATTACCGGCGCTGCTTAATGTGTGGCTTATTTGCGTCCACACTGCCAGGAAGTGGGATGAACGCGCACCCAGACAGCTTGACACCGGTTTCACCAGGTACCTGTTTAAAGTGTGATGAAAGAGCCTCAGGACCGGGTGAGTGTGGCACGGCAACACCAGGCAGCTGTGGCTGTCTGAATGGGCTCTCTTAATCCGCTTGCAAAGTGGACCTATATCAAGCCAAACTGCCAGTTTGTCCTCGGCCATTATGTCCCCTCTTAGTCACCTCTTTTCTGAACTGAAAAATCTCGGGCTCTCCAGCCTTTCCTCATAGGGAAGGTGCTCCATCCCCCTCATCATTTTGGTTGCCTTCCTCTGTGCTCTTTCTAGCTTTGCAATATCCACTGTGAGATACAGCAACCTGAACAGCACACAGTATTCCAAATGAGGCAGCACAATAGATATATACAAGCAGGGGTCCGTTGGAGCGGGAGCGCACAGGAGCGCAGCTCCGGGAGTGAGGAGCCCAGGGGGCGGGCACATGACCAAGCCCCGCCCCCTCTTTGGCTTCCCCGAGCAGTGCAGAGGCGCAGCGCCCCGGGGAAAGCCCTGCTAGGGTTTTTATTGTTTTTAATGTTTTGTTTTAATATTGATAATTTTATCATTGTTCCTTTTATGACTGTGTGCTGCTTTTCCAGAGACTTGCTCAAGGTGGCATATAAATTTCCTAAGTGTACCATTTTTTATCTGGGCACATGGCACATAAGTACAGGAGAAATTTCACCAACCCTTCAGCAGCTTCCGCCTTATCAGTTTGGGGTAATGGTCAGGAGTTGGACTCTAATCTTGGAGAACCGGGTTTGATTCCCCAGTCCTCCACATGCAGCTGCTGGTGTGACCTTGGGCCAGTCACAAGTTCTCTCAGAGCTGTTCTCTCATGAGCAGTTCTCAAAAGACCTCTCTCAGCCCCACCTACCTCACAGGGTGTCTTGTTGTGGGGAGGGGAAGGGAAAGGGATGGGTGGTGCACATGTCCTGGGTATCTCAAGTCTACTTGAAACCTGGTGGTTTCAAGGGAGCGGGAAGAGAATGAGGGTGTGTTCTTTACGCTTATTTTTATTGCACAAAGTATTGGATGGGGAAGGGAATGGAGGAAGAGCAGGTCAGTTTCACTCCCCTGTGGAGTGGAGCCTGAGGGGTGGGTGTTGCCTTCTGACACACTTCCGGTATGTCAGGGTGTGTGGCATATGCAAACGAGTTATGCAAATGGTTTATGCTAATGAGCTTCTGCACCTCTTTTTCTACGAAATGACCCCTGTATACAAGGACATTGCAATATTGGTTGTTTTATTTTCTATCCATTTCTTAAGAGTCTCCAGCGCTGAGTTTGCCATTTTCACCTCTGCAGCACACTGGGGTGACACTTTCATTGAGCTATCCACTATGACCCCAAAGTCTCTTTCCCTCTCAGTTTCAGCAAGTTCAGACCCCACTAGTGTATACTTGAAGTGGGGATATTTTTTGTCCCAATGTGCATCACCTAACCACAGTGATCCACGCGATGGTCACCTCGAGACTGGACTACTGTAATGCTCTCTTCATGGAGCTGCTCTTGCGGCAAATTCGGAAACTGCAGCTAGTGCAGAATGCCATGGCCAGGCTTCTAATGGGCCTTCCGAGATGGGGGCACATCCAGCCAGTGCTGAAGGCACTGCACTGGCTGCCAATAGCATACCGAATCCGCTTCAAGGTGCTGGTACTTACCTTTAAAGCCCTATATGGGCAGGGTCCAACATACCTGAGGGACCGCCTTTCCCCATATATACCCCAGAGAGCACTGAGGTTGGGGCTGCAGAACCGAATGATCCTTCTGGGCCCCAAGGATGCCAGACTCACCACCACTAGAGCCAGGGCTTTTTCAGTGGCAGCTCCATACTGGTAGAATGAGCTCCCGGAAGAGATCAGGGCCCTGCGGGACCTTTTACAATTCTGCAGGGCCTGCAAGATGGAGCTCTTCCACCAGGCCTTCAACTAGGAGCCGCCCCCACTATTAACAATGAGTCCGGCCAGTGGCCTAATGCTTGGCCTTCATTGCTATGTCCAGGAAGAGCACTGAATGGCAGATGGCTTGGTTATGAGGAAGTTCCAGCATGCCATCTTAAACAATTAAGCAATCATCGGAACAGCATTGCCGCTTTGATTGATATTACTGTATTACTGTATCTGACACTGAATGCAATTACTGTTGTGATAATTTTAAACTGATTTTTATGTATTTTTTATAATAAATTTTTATTGAAGATAAAAGACGGTACAGAGTGGTAAATCTTATGTTCAAAGGATAAAAAAAAAAAACTTCCACAAGAGCACTTGTGCATTAAGAGCCTAATATACTAATTAACAAAGTAGTATGCAGTGTATACATTGCATATAACTTAATAGAATTCACTTGACAATCATTACTTCTACTGTCTTTTGTATCTCTATATATTTAACAGATTAAAAAAAAAACAGGTATAAAGAGGAATTATTCGCCCACTCTTTTGGAAGTGTTCCTACTCCTTCATCCTTATAATAGGTAAGTAGGGGAGACCATTTAGACATTGGGCTTTTATTTGAATCCGTCTCATCATTTTGTTGCAGTATGTCAGCAATTTTATCAAAAATGAAAAAATCCCACACGTTGGCTAGGAACAGATGGAGAGGTTGGGTTTTTCCATTTAATCGCTGTAGCATATGTATTGTATGTATTTTAATGGTCCTTCGAGACAAGTTATGTAAGCCGCCCCAAGGCTGCTTGCAGGGAGGGCAAGGTATAAGCCAAATAAATAAATAAATTACACTTACTGCTGCCAACCTCCAGGTGGCAATAACAAACAAAATACAGAATACTCCGTGGAAACAACAAATAACTTATTAAAGCACTATTGCTCAAGCCAAATGTACATAACCAAAAGACCTTCCCACGCAAGACCAAAAGGCAATACACAGTCCTTATATACACTGCAGTCTTCCCGGCTGTAAACTGTGTGGGTAAGTCAGGTTTTAAATTGTCAAACAACAAGGTTTTGAAGTCTTGTGAATGTCTATATACTGGATGTTTTGTTTGCTTTATATTAGTTCCATAGAATATTGGCTCTGAAGAAGTACAACGAAACTCTCTCGGCCGACAGGAGACGTCGCCTGGTGTTTAGCCTCCCTGCAGACCTGGAAGTTGGCAACTCAGAAACAGCCGGGAAGACTGCCGTGTATATAAGGACTGTGTATTGCCTTTTGGTCTTGCGTGGGAAGGTCTTTTGGTTATGTACATTTGGCTTGAGCAATAGAGCTTTAATAAGTTATTTGTTGTTTCCACGGAGTATTCTGTATTTTGTTTGTTATTGTATTCAGTGTCTCCGTGTTCCCGTTGTGGTCAGAACCTCCAGGTGGCACCTGAAGATCCACTGAAGTCCCTCCTCTCCCCAAACCTTGCCCTCCATAGGCTCCACCCCCCAAATCTCCAGGTAGTTCCCAACCCGGAGCTGGCAACCCTGACTATACTGAATCACAGGTTCTGTTCTTAGCAGGGAGAAGCTAAACAGGAAGGAGAATTTTCAGATCGAAACGACAGAGAGGAGAAATTTGCAGTGCCCAAAATCACATGTGCTGTAGCTTAGTTGTGCTTGGGGATAACAAGGATTCAAGCTCCAGGCTTCAAGAAAAAGGTGAGAGGTTTTTTTGGGAGGGGTTGTGTAGCTGTTCGGGGGCCATGGTGGCTCAGAGGTTAAGATGCTGAGCTGCAGACCGGAAGGTCGGTAGCTCGGCAGTTCGAGACCCGAGTGCCGTGTGACAGAGTGAGCTCCCGTCTCTGGCCCCAGCTCCTGCCAACCTAGCAGTTCGAAAGCAAGGAACTGCAAGTAGATAAATAGGTACCGCTTCGGTGGGAAGGTAACAGCATTACGTGCGCCTCGGCATTTAGTCATGCTGGCCACACGACCACGGAAAAAGTTTTCGGACAGCGCTCGCTCTTTGGCTTGGAAACAGAGATGAGCACTGCCCCCTAGAGTCGGATTCGACTGGCTTTTGAGCAAGGAAAACCTTCACCTTTTTATGCAGATGTTCAGGGAGGGAGTCCCACCACGAGAAGCAATATTCATTACAATCCTAGCTTGGGTAGCAAATGCACCCTCTCCATTACGTTGTTTTATAAGCCTCAAGTGGAGCAATTGTAGCAGGAGCTGGGTACGCAATTTCAAATGCACCCAGCCATTAGCAGCACACATGCACACCGACTTCTCCCTGTTTCTTCCTTACCGACTTCTCTTGGTCCCTGCTGGAGAACTTCTGTGGACTCCCTTTTACTTATGATTCCGCCAAATACACCCCCCCCCCGAAAGGATATACTGAACCTGTCAACTTTATTTAAAGTAAAGTTAAAGCCCGGGAAACGCAGGAGGGTGTCAGCCAGCCAGGTACGTGGGGAAGGCATTCCAGACGAGGCCTTGCTCCACTTAGCCGGCTACAAATCCTCTGGATGTCGAGGGAAGCACCGCGAAAAAGGTGGATGATAAATGGCAAGCAAGAAACGATGCCGTGATAGATGAGGCCGCGACGGCGGCTTGTATCACCGACAAACCCTTCTGCGTGGCAATTGCGAAGTGCTATTTATATAATCCAACCTGCCAGTGATCAGTCACCGAAGACGCGTGCCTTTACTTCCATGAAATTTGCTGGGGAGGGGAGGGGAAGAAAGCGCAAGGTGGCTGTAGCAATTGTGTAATTTTGCAGGGTGGGGAGCGAGGCGGTAGTATTAACACATCGCCTTCTCCTTCTCCTCCAAGTGCTGGCATTTCCCCGTCATCTGTGAAGCCAGAATCCTTCCGTGGAACAACCAAAAAAAAGGAAATGACAACTCATGGTTCATCTGTGTCAAGTTTGATCATCCTGTCATCCTTAGAAAATTTCCCAGACAGCAAAAAGCAGATCCCGTACCACGCACACAAAAACAGAGGATTATCTACCTAGGAATATCTACATTACATCTCTAACACTGCATATGCCATTAAATGCCAATGATACCCTTCAGCAAACAGGTCAAACCCTATGCCAAAGCATAAATGGACACAAATCTGACATCAAGAATCACAAACCTGAGAAACCTGTAGGAGAACACGCCAGCCTTCCAGGACAATCAGTGGGGGACCTCAAAGTAGCTCTTTTAATGCAAAAGAATCTCAGAAACAGACCAGAACAGGAGATTGTTGAGTTACAAGTTATTACAACACTCAGGACAATAGAACCCCCGGGGCTTAACAGAGATATTGGTTTCTTATCTCAGTTCTCATATCTGTTTGTAAACCCTTTTATTATGCTGTACACTAATCCACTGCTATTCAGAGGTCTCACCAGTTGTCTTAATCCAATCTTAGCTATATTTACTGCTCAGCTACTTAGGCATCTTGACTCTAATTGGCCTTTCCTGGCAACACCCTCCCCACTCTCTACTTAGATGTAATGGTTGGTGTTTCAATGTATCTGAGAAGTGTGTGTGTAAATGAAAGCGAATATTCAGGATACAATTTGTTGGTCTTAAAGATGCCAAAAACTTTGTTCTGCTTTTTCAGATCAACATAGTTCCTCACCTGAATCTACATTTGGTAGGGTTTGACAACCTCCAAGTGGGGGCTGGAGCTAAACCACATTGATTATTTATCTATTTAAAACATTGATTACAGTTAAGAACATAAGAACATAAGAGAAGCCAATGCTGGATCAGGCCAGTGGCCCATCCAGTCCAACACTCTGTCACACAGTGGCCAAAAACACCAGGTGCCATCAGGAGGTCCAGCAGTGGGGCCAGGACTCTAGAAGCCCTCCCACTGTTGCCTCCCCCACCCAAGCACCAAGAATACGGAGCATCACTTGCCCCAGTCTGAGGGATCCTATCTATACCTTGTGGCTAATAGCCACTGATAGACCTCTGCTCCATCTGTTGATCCAGTTCCCTCTTGAAGCCGTCCATGCTTGAAGCTGCCACCACCTCCTGTGGCAGTGAATTCCACGTGCTAATCACCCTTTGGGTGAAGAATTACTTCCTTTTATCTGTTCTAACCCAAACTGCTCAGCAATTTCATTGAGTCCCCACGAGTTCTTGCATTCAGTTCTTGTACTGAGTTCAGGGCCCCGAAGGCTCTTACGCAGTTCCGTAGGGCCTGTAAGGCAGAGATGTTCCACCAGGCTTTTGGTTGAGGGCACTGATGATTTTTCATCATCGCTGGCACCCTCTCCCCACTCCCTCTCTCCTCAGACTGTTTTTACTTCTTCCTCCCCCACACTCCCACAGGCCAGAAACGGGAGAAACCTGTAATTTAGCTGCTTTAAAAGAAATGTATTAATACCAATACTTTGTGTTTATTTTACAGCTTTAATGTTTTTATTATGTTGTACATTACCCAGAGCCCTACAATAGTAGGGGCTGGGTGATTCATACATATAATAAATAAATAAATCCTCCCAGAGAAAATGGCTGCTTTGGAAAGTGGGCTGTATGGCATTAGACCCTACCAAGGTCCCGCCTCTCCTTAAACCCCACTCTTCCAGGCTCCACCCTCCAATCTCCAGGTATTTCTGAACCTGGAGTTGGCAAGCCTAATATTTAGAGACAGCTTTGGTTATGATCAGGCACTGGTAACCTGTGGTGCAATCCCTATATTTATTCCCAATCTCAACATCACAGAATCCTAGAGTTGGAAGGGACCTCCAGGGTCATCTAGTCCAACCCCCTGCACAATTCAGGAAATTCACAAATACCTCCCCCCATACCCCCAGCGACTGCGGTTCCATGCCCAGAAGACGATAGGGTTACCAAGTCCCCCCCGGAGGGCAGGAAAACCCCTGCTTGATCGGCTCGCTCCCCGCTGGCCCAGATTGGGCTACCGGGGGGAACCCCACCCCCAAACTGCCAGGCTGTGGAGACATGCCCGGGGCGATGACATCACCCAGAGGTGACATCATCGCATAGGGCATGTTTCGGGGGGACGCTCTATATAATTTGAGGGAAAACTCTATGGTTTCCCCTCAAATTACAGAGGTCCCGCCCCAACGGGCCCAGCACAATGATGTCACTTCCGGGTGATGTCATGGCGGCATGCTTGCTCCACACGTGCACCAGAAGACTCCCAGACCAGCAAGGACTCCCCCCCACCCCCCCGCTAAAAGACCGGTAAGACTTGGCAACCGTAGAAGATGACCAAAAAACCCTCCAGGATCCCTGGGCAAACTGGCCAGGAGAAAAATTGCTTCCTGACCCCAAAGTGCTGATCGGGATTTCCCTGGATGTGTCTGTTTCTGAGTAGTGAGCCTGGACTTCTTGGTGGTTTCCAATTCAAGTACTAATCAGGGTCAACCCTACTTAGCTTCTGAGATCTGACGAGGTTGTGCTAGCCTGGGCAATCCAGGTCAGGGCAAAAGACTAACTTCTGTACACAGAGAGTGATTAAAATGTGGAATTTGCTACTATGGGAGGATGTAGTGAAGGCCACAGGAATAAACAGCTTTAAAAGGGGATTAGATGGATTCATAGAGGATAAGTCTATCAGTGGCTACTAGCCATGGTGACTTAGGAGAACCTCCACATTCAGAGGCACTAATCCTCTGAATCCCAGAGCCGGAATTGAGGGAAGGCCTCGGCCTCTATGCCCCATTGTTGGCCATCCAGAGGAACTCGTTGGCCACTGTGTGAGAAAGAATGCTGGACGCGACGGACCACTGGTCTGATCTAGCAGGGATCTTCTTATGTTCTTACAAGAGGTGATTTGTCATTGCCTGCTTCTGCATAGCAACCCTGGTATTCCTTGGTGGACTCCCATCCAAATAAAAAAAAAGGCTAATGCAATCTTGGGGTGTATCAACAGAGGCATAACATCCAAATCGCAAGATGTGATGGTCCCGCTGTGCACTGCATTGGTCAGGCTGCACCTGGAGTCTTGTGTGCAGTTCTGGAGGCCCCACTTCAAAAACGATGTGGGGAGAATGGAGCAGGTGCAGAGGAGAGCGACGAGGATGATCAGGGGCCTGGAGACCAAGAAGCCCCATGAGGAAAGGCTGAGGAACTTGGAAATGTTTAGTCTGGAGAAGAGGAGGTGGAGGGGGGACAGGATGGCTCTATTGACATCTCTGAAGACCTGTCAACTTAGAGGAGGGCAGGGAGCTGTTCCGGTTGGCAGCAGAGGAGAGGACTTGCAATCATGGGTATAAGTTAAGCGTGGGAAGGTACCAGCTGGATATTAGGGGGGGGAAATTGCAGTAAGAGTTATGCAAAGGTGGAATCAGCTGCCTAGGGAGGCGGTGAGCTTTCCCTCACCGGCTGTCTCCAAGCAGCGGCTGGACAAACCCTTGTCAGGGATGCTCTATGCTGATCCTGCACTGAGCAGGGGGTCGGACTAGCTGGCCCGTAGGGCCCCTTCCAACTCTGTGTTTCTGTGATTCTATAATTCTGCTAGCCTGGGCTGACCCTGCTTAGCTTTTCAGATCTAATGAGATCAGGCTAACCAGGTCAGGGTTTTGCCCGATTATCTTAAGATTCCTCAAGTTTTCTCCGCTCTGCGCATCCGTAAGATTTCTCTGTGTGCCGTTTTCCAGAAACAGACCCTTTTCACCCTCCCATATCTAGGTAGGAAACAATACTCTTGGAATTGAACACTGTATATTAATTGCAAAGCCAACGCAGAGTTGGAGGCAAAGTTGCATCAACTCACATTGCGGTCTTTTTTCTCTCTGCAAGTGTCAATTGTGAGTGCCACATGTCCTGCAAGCGCTCCGCTTGATTGGCAAGAGGCCCGTAACCTGGTTCTGAATGAGTCATTGTAAGCCGCCCTGAGCCCGCTTGCGGGGAGGGCGGGGTATAAAAATAAAGATAAATAGATAAAAATAAATAAATAAATTATGGCCCTAACGCAAAGCTCAATATTTACCCACGCTGGGATATTGGCTCAAAAGGCTCTGCGGAGCCAACGGCAGCTCGACGGGGCACATTGTTTCAAAACCGTGTATAGTGAAATCACAAATGCGACTCGGAAAGGGTAAGAAGGAAGAGCACGCGCTTGAAAAATTATAGTGTTCAGTCATCGGTGATTATAGTCGTTGCTGGATCTATTGATGAAAAAGCCCCGTTGTAGTTAAACATCACCGACAACTTCAGGCTGGGACCAATGCTCTGAGCGCGGTGGAATTTGTGCTTTCCTTTGAGGCCAGGAATATAAGACAGGGTGACAAATAGGGTTGGTGGCCTCCAGGTGGCAACTGGATATCTCCATCTTTTATACCTGATCTCCAGACAACAGAGATCACTTCACCTGGAGAAAATGGCTGCTTTGGAGGGTAGGCGTCTTGGCATTGTACCCTGCTGAGGTCCCTCCCCTTTCCAAACCCTCCCCTCCCCAGGCTCCACCTCCCAAATCCCCAGGTGTTTCCCAACCCAGAGCTGCCAACTCGAGCGACAAGTCATGATGCCCTCTCTGTTTCCAGAGTAGATGCTTTCAATTGTTTCACACCTAGTGTTATTATCTTGTGCCACTGGGGGAAATCCAGTGAGCTGAGAACTCCAAGGGAAGCGCAAGCTTCAGTAGACGAGCAAGGGCGAACAGAAGGTGGTGTAGCAGACAGAGACATAGTACAGGCCGCGTGGCCAATGGGAGGAAATTCTGCCCCCAACTGACCTTTTTGGGCCTACTTCCGGTTTCAGGCCTACTATGGGCCTGCTTCAAGTTTCAGGTCTACTTCTGGTTGGGGGGTGACACTCTGGTTCTTGGGCAAAATTCTGTGGTTTGAAGCTGAATTTATCACAGAGTTTTGGCCAAAAACCAGAGTGTCACCCCCCCCACTCGAAGTAGGTCTGAAACCGGAAGTACACCTGAAAATGGCCAACATCACTTCCGGTCTCCTGGAAGGATGTCGGGAGACCCCTGCTGGACAGGTATGTCGACATGGCAACTCTACCTAAACCCTGTCCTCTCCAGGCTCCAACCCCCAAATCTACAGGAATTTCCCAACCCAGTTGGGAACCACGGAGGGCCAAAGGTTGCCAGCTCCAAATTGGGAAGTTCCTGAGGATTTGGGGGGTAGAGTCGGGGAAGGCAGGGTTTGGAGAGGGGAGGGACTTCAGCAGGGTATAATGTCATAGAGGGAACCTTCCAAAGCAGCCATTTTCTCCAGGGAAACTGATCTCTATCTTTTACTCACAGCTGTCGATCCTGTTGGAAGTCTGAAGCTGTTGAAGCTGATTACACATTTATTTATTTGCTTGTTTGTTTGTTAGACTTTTACCCTGCCCTTCCAGCATAGCCAGGTCAGGGTGGCTTACAGCAACATAAAAATATAACAATACCATATACCAGGGGTCATTTCGTAGAAAAAGAGGGGCAGGAGCTCATTAGCATAACTCATTAGCATAACTTATTTGTATATGCTAAACCACATGACATCACTGGAAGTATGTCAGAAGGCAAGAGAGAGGAAGAGAGAGAGTGAAAGAGAGAACTGGCAGAGAGAGGACCGCTACTAATCCAAGCCTCAGAAATACCACTATTCTGGGAGGAGAGCTTCAGTGGTGGCTGAAGCCTTCAGAAGGCTGGTCGGAGGAACAAGGACCTTTCCAGGGGAACGGAGACATTTTGCTGCAGCCATGGCACAAGCAGGCATTCCCCTGCGTGGGGTGGGGGGGCTGGCACGAACTCCCAAGTTCCTGCTCGAAATGACCCCTGCCGTATACAACATAAAATCTAGTAACGCCAAAATGTAATACCGTAAATAACACATATCAAGTGCTAGCATTTAATTCCTCGGCATACAGTCAGCTTCTTATGTACAACTCCCGTCAGATGACCACGGTACTCGGGTTGGGCTATAATTGAAAGGGGGGGGGGCAGAGGGGTCGGGGCTCAGCCGTCATAGCTGTCAGATGTCAGTAGTGACAGTGGCGGTAGTGACGGTAACGGTGGTGGCGGTGGCAGCTCCAAAGGCCTGGCAGAAGAGCTCTGTTTTACAGGCCCTGCGGAACTGTAGCAGATCCCACAGGGCCCTGAACTCCTCCGGGAGCTCATTCCACCAGTGTGGAGCCGCCACCGAGAACGCCCTAGCCCCAGTTGTTACCAGCCTGGCCTCCTTGATGTTCGGGAGGACCAGCCGATTCTGGGTCCCTGATCACAGTGCTCCCTGGTGGACATATGGGGAAAGGCAGTCCCTCAGGTATGCATGTCCCTGGCCATAAAGGTTAGAACCAGCACCTTGAAGCGAATCCGGTATGCTATAGGCAGCCAGTAGGAGATTTGTGTCCATTCTTGTACTGAATTGTTATTGTTCCCAGTGCATGTGAGTAAAAGTATGGATACCACAGCAACTTAAAGGGAACACCCTGATGAAGGACAAAGTTTGAAAAGTTGTAATCAAATATCCGGACACAACGGCTACAGTCCCACACACTAAATAATCCACTTTCAATGCACTTTCCAACTGGATTTTGCCAGTTCACACAGTAAAAATCCAGTTGGAAAGTGCACTGAAAGAGGTCTGAAAGTGAATTATTTAATGTGTGTGACCGCAGCCATTGTCGTATTATGATATTAGTTCTCCATTATTCTGTGGATTTTTTCTGTTGTAGTGTATTATTGCACAAGTTCTTCATTGTTTCCATTTTGTATTTTTCTTATGTGGCTAGTTTGTATTCGCTACTTTCTATTACATGTTCTTTGGCATTTTGGCAATTTGTAAGTAGTGAGTCTGTTTACTACAATTGTTTTTGCCTTCTATTTTTGGATTATTATTACCAGCTATGGCTGCTAATACTGGTTTGAGAAATTCCTCTAGATTTAGGGATTGAGCCTGGGGAGGGCAGGCGGTAGTGATCAGTTCCCGTCGGTGTGAGTTCCATGCATTTCAAAAATGTAAATAATTTTTTGTTTCCTAACAGACAGATCACTATTTCTCTTTTTCCCCTTCCCTTCAGGTCTATTCCGTGATAGATATCAGTTCATTTGGAGACAGTGGCCACTCTGGAAGGTCGAATCTATGGCATTCTACCTCACTGAAGCCCCTCCCCTCTCCAATCCCTGCCCTCCCCAGTCTCCACCCCTAAAATCTCCAGGAAGTTGTCAACCCAGAGCTGGCAACCCTATCCATTGCCTGTTCCATTCCTTTCCAGACCCAGTTTGAGTAGTATTGAAGGCTCAGAGTATTTCAAACGAATTTGACACCCTGAGGTCACGCCCCCACCCTGTCAGCTAATGCTGGCATGTCCTGCCCGGGAGGTGGGATGAGTGAACCCTTGATGTCAGCACTGTGGAATGTTATGTTATATTTCTCATGGCATGCTTTTCTCTCTCCCTACTGCCCTGACCTTGAGAGACTGTTGGTGCCGGCCCATGTATCCAGTTTCCCATGTATCTCTTGTCTGACTATAAGTCTTCCTGCTTTTCCCCTGGAAACTGTAAACCAGTATTTTAAGCGCCTTTTTCCTGACATGATGATTAGTTACGATGCATTATCAGACCTTTCTTTGAATTCTATATAATTGTCCTGATTTCAGTGGTGCCCGCCATTACTAACACAAAGAGTGCAGATGACCATAGCAGACCTTTCTCAATAAAGCATTCCTGTTTAAGGACACTTGTTGTTGACTGACTCTGTAGGACTCTCACACCTTTCCGGTTTAGAGGTAATTTATTCCACAATCGTATGATGAAGAAAACGGGCTGGTATGAATGGAAGCTGCTTGTCTAGCACACACACCGAGAGATGCACACACAAACGCATATGCAATTGCACCCCCCGCCACCGCTTCTTGCATTTGTTCGTGTTTATGTAAGCAAAATTGGCAGGCATTATCTTTTTATGAGCCCTGCGATTTATTCTGTTTTTGTTGTCAGACCTCTGGGAATGCATTCTATAAACTTTATTGAGACAAGACATCTAGCGGCGTTTGCATATATGTGAGCTCAGCACAATATTACTTTTTAATGCGCTGTCGACTTTGTAAAGAGGTGATACACCGGCTTCTGGGGCAGGGGTGGGTGATGTAAAAGGGGAATATTTGATTATGTTTTGCATCGGTGTTCATTCAGTTTCCTCTGGTTAAAAAAGCAGCTCCCCTACCCAACGCGACAGGAAAGTTGCCACATAGTCAACTAACAATCATTAAAACAGATTGATGTGTTAAGTTTGGGGTAGTGATTAAGTGCGTGGACTCTAATCTGGGAGAACTGGGTCTGGTTCCCCACTCCTCCTCTTGCAGCTGCTGGAGGACCTTGGGCAAGCCAAAGTTCTTTCAGACCTGTTCTCTCAAGGACAGTTCTGGAAAGAGCTCTCTCAGCCCCACCTACCTCAAGGGGAAGGAGTTTGTAAACCACTGTAAAAATCCATTGGGTAATGAAGGACGGGGTATAAATTCAATCTCCTCCTCCTCTTCAGTTGCCAACCTTCAGGTGGGACCTGGAGATCTCCCAAAATTACAAAGGATCTCCAGATGATAGGGAATATTTCCCCTGGATAAAACGACTTAGAGGAGGGGCTGTGGCTCACTGGTGGCGCATCAGTTTGGCATGCAGATGGTCCCAGGTTCAATCCCCAGCATCTCCAGTTAAAAGGATCAGGCAGGAGGTGATGTGAAAGACCTCTGCCTGAGACCCTGGAGAGCCACTGCCGGTCTGAGTAGACAATACTGACTGATTCAGTATAAGGGAGCTTCAGGTGTTCATGAAATAGATCTGAGGTTTGTTTATTTGTTTTTGGTATTTTTGCATTTTAGTGTGTGCCTGTGTGTGTTTGTGTGCCCATGCCTGGAAATCATGGCACCTTCTGGTGACTCCTGCTGGGTCATGGAGGACGTTCAGAGAGGTGGCTTGCTATTGCCTGCCTCTGCCTCCCGGCCTTGGTATTCTTTGGCAGTCTCCCATCCAAATAGAAGAAGAAGAAAATATTGGATTTATACCCCGCCCCGAAGGAGTCTCAGAGCACCTTACAAACTCCTTTCCCTTCCCGTCCCCACAACAGACACCCTGTGAGGTAGGTGGGGCTGAGAGAGCTCTAACAGAAACTGCTCTTTTTCAAGAACAGCTGTGCCAGAACTATAGTTTGCCCAAGGTCATCCAGCGGGTGGAAGTGGAGGAGTAGGGAATCAAACCCGGTTCTCTCAGATTAGAGTTAACCACTACACTGGTGGAAGGCACTTAACCACTACACCAAACTTGCCCTGATTAGCTTCTGAGATCTGACGAGATCGGGCTTGCCTGGGCTATCTAGGTCAGGGAAAAATAGATCGGGGTTTTGTTGTAGGCCTCTGTAGGTAGAGCAGAACACGGGCTGCAATTTCATGTTGACACACATGCGCATAATCCCCGGCCGTGCGTTTCCCCCAACCGCTCGCTCGTGTTTGTTGTGGAGTCTTCTGCCTGGTGCTCCATCTGTCACCTGACAGGTGGGACCCCAGGCAGTTTAATGCGTTGGCTCCCTGTGTCGAAACACATGTGCTCATACACAAGGCTCGGGGATTTTAAGAGATTTTACCTTCAGGCGAAAGTGTCAAAGACCACAAACAGGGCTTGCCAAGTTACTGTTTTATTTGATTTGGGGGGGGGGGGGGAGCGGAGGATGAAGGTTTGGAGAGAGCTCCTGCTGGATTCACAGAGACAGGAGTTTGATTTCCTGAAAGCTTTTTCTCTCCCTGTGATGAACAAGACAGAAGTATTCTTTCTTTTTTTTCTGGAAGATAACGAGGCTTAAGGTGGCATGAGTCGTTACTGAAAAAGAGAACTCGCGTTGGTTTTGTTTCACCCCCATTTGAGCTGGGGTTTCTTTCACACTCACACTCGTTCCGAAAGGGCAATGCGGATTGAGAGACAGCAGCTGTAAGTAGCTTGCCAGCCTCCTGGTAGTGGTTGAAGATCTTCTGGGATTATTTTTTTTTATTTTCAGAATAGTATGTTAGAATACTGTTGTGTATTGAGCCTGAGTCATCCCTCAGCTGGTACCCGAGGCTGGCTGAGCTTGTTGCTCCTGAACAATAGCTTACCAGGATCTTGGAGTGGACCTGCAGAAAAATAGTGTTGTGTAAATAGCCTATCATTGGGGGTGGGGTGTGTTTGGGGGTGGTGTTTGCAGGGGTCATTTCGAGCAGGAATGCACAGGAATGCTGTTCTAAGAGTAACAAGCCCAGGAGTGGGCACACAGAAGAAGAAGAAGAAAAAGAAGAAGAAGAAGAAGAAGAGATTGGATTTATACACTGTCCTTCACTCATGGAGTCTCAGAGCGGCTTACAAACTCCTTTCCCTTCCCCTCCCCACAACAGACACCCTGTGAGGTAGGTGGGGCTGAGAGAGCTCTTTCCCAAGCTGTCATTGAGAGAACAGCTGGTGCAGAGCTATGGCTTGCCCAAGGTCATCCAGCAGGTGCAAGTGGAGGAGTGGGGAATCAAACCTGGTTCTCCCAGATTAGAGTCCACGCAATTAACCACTACACCAAATTGGCTCTCAGGGTAATGTGCTGTGGAAAAAAAGCAAAAGCATACTAACTTGATCGGTATTTTCATGCTTGTTGTAGGGTAGCTTCCCTGCAAGAGCAAAAGAAACCTCAAGTGTCTTTAGTCAAAGTGTAAAGCTGGCTCCCCAGCTCCAAGTTGGGAAATACCTGGAGGTTTTCTGGGGTGGAGCCGGAGCAGTGGGTGTTGCCTTCTGACACACTTCCGGTGATGTCAGGGGGTGTGGCATATGCAAATAAGTTATGCGAATGAGTTATGCTAATGAGCTCCTGCACCTCTTTTTCTACAAAATGACCCCTGTGTCTGCTTGCTATATAAACAGGGCTGTGGCCCTGGAGTTTGTTCAGTTGTGTTCCTGAAATCGCTAAATAAAGTCGAGCTGTTCACTCCAATGCATCTTGAACCCAATATTTAACAAATACTGAATGTGTGCAAGGGATATTAGGATGTCTGCTGACATAACATTATATCCCCCTCCCAAAAAATGCTGTTCAGTGCCCACCCCACTTGAGAGGAGAGAATGAAGATCCCCAGTCCCTTCCCCACAATTAGAAAAGACGCCTTTAGACATCTCTCTGCTAGTCTGACATATTTATTGCTTTACGACTGTTAACCTCATAACCTGAACTTATTATTTAGTGTCACTTTGCAGATCTTGATCGCCATCGTGTTGCATGTTAACTTGCTGTTCATTCCTCTGGCTCTAAGTTTGAACCTTGCCTGCCATTCTAACATATCTGAAAAAGTGTGCCTTGCACATGAAAGCTAATACCTTCAATAAACCTTTCTTGGTCTTATAGGTGCTGCTGGACTCTAAATTTGTTCTCCTGGGATTATAATTGTTCTACGGACTACAGGGATCGGTCCCCCTGGAGAAAATGGCAGCTTTGGAGACTGGAGTCCATTGGCATCACATCCTGGCCCAGCTCTCTCCCCAAACTCTGCCCGCCCCAGGCTCTGTCCACAACTCTCAAGGGATTTCCCAACCCAGAGTCGGCAGCCTGAATCTCAAGAACCACCCTGAAAGCTTCATCATGGATCTGGAATGGGCAGGGGTCCGATGGAGCGGGAGCACACAGGAGCGCAGCTCCGGGAGTGAGGAGCCCAGGGGGCGGGCACATGACCAAGCCCCGCCCCCTCCTCAGCTTCCCCAAGCAGTGCAGAGGCGCAGCGCCCCGGGGAAAGCCCTGCTAGGGTCTTTATTGTTTTTAATGCTTTGTTTTAATATTGATAATTTTATCATTGTTCCTTTTATGACTGTGTGCTGCTTTTCCAGAGACTTGCTCAAGGTGGCATATAAATTTTCTAAGTATACCATTTTTTATCTGGGCACATGGCACATAAGTACTGGAGAAATTTCACCAACCCTTCATCAGCTTCCACCCCATCAGTTTGGTGTAGTGGTCAGGAATTAGACTCTAATCTGGGAGAACCGGGTTTGATTCCCCACTCCTCCACATGCAGCTGCTGGTGTGACCTTGGGCCAGTCACAAGTTCTCTCAGAGCAGTTCTCAAAAGACCTCTCTCAGCCCCACCTACCTCACAGGGTGTCTTGTTGTGGGGAGGGGAAGGGGAAGGGATGGGTGGTGCACATGTCCTGGGTATCTCAAGTCTACTTGAAACCTGGTGGTTTCAAGGGAGCAGGAAGAGAATGAGGGTGTGTTCTTTACGCTTATTTTTATTGCCCAAAGTATTGGATGGGGAAGGGAGCGGAGGAAGAGCAGGTCAGTTTCACTCACCTGTGGAGTGGAGCCTGAGGGGTGGGTGTTGCCTTCTGACACACTTCCGGTATGTTAGGGGGTGTGGCATATGCAAATGAGCTATGCAAATGAGTTATGCTAATGAGCTCCTGCACCTCTTTTTTTACGAAATGACCCCTGGGAATGGGGTGACAATGACTGAAGTGTAATGTGTCCACTTTCACTGTCCAGTAAATACAATAAGTCATACAAAACGAGCTATGAAACAAGACGCCAATAAACAAAGCCGGAAAATGCTGCCACACTCAGTGTTGTAATAAAGCAACAACGTGGCAATGGTGTAACATAGAAGAATCACACAGTTACCATAATTAATGTAACACCCAAAGAACTTTACAAAGAAGTTTTCAGAAGTTCCTTGCTGCCACATACGGTGTTGTAATAAGCAACTACGTGGCGATAGTGTAACATAGAAGAATCACACAGTTATAATCATTAATGTAACATCCAAAGAAGTTTCCAAGCAGTCTTCAGAAGTTTCCAAGTTTCCAACAAAGGATCTAGATATGAACTTAGTTTCGATGTTCTTTTTCAGGGAAACTAATTCAGCTACTGTTTAATACAGAACCTCATTCACTTAGTCCACAGACTTCACAAGGATATTCTCATTGGCGGGCCACCTTGAAATAATTCTTAGACGGGAACTACTCCTCACTCTAATAAACATCAGGTATGCCTGCCACTGACCAGCCGGCTGGTGGGCAAAACCCCACCCCTCAAACAGCGACATCATTGTGCGCCATTCCCAACACACTTCCATCACATGGAACTGATGTCATCACGTAGGCCAGGGGTGGCCAACCTTGCTTAACGTAAGAGCCACATAGAATAAACGTAAGAGCCACATAGAGATGTCTGAGAGCCGCAAGACAGGAACAAATATCACACACACGTTTTTATTTTTAAAAATATGCAGATTTGCTTTTTATTAACGTTAAATGGGACTGCCAAAAATAAAAACAAACAAGGAAAACCGGTTATAAGAAAGAGAGAGAGAGAAACTAGGAAAGCAAATAGATGGGAGGGAGGAGGGAAGGAAGGAAGGGAGAAAGAGAGAAAAAGCATGCCTCCCCTTTGCTTCCCCAGCCGCCCTGCCAGGAGCCGCACAATATGTGTGAAAGAGCCGCATGTGGCTCCCGAGCCACAGGTTGGCCACCCCTGACGTAGGCGATGATCTGGTTTTTGGGCAAAACTCTGTGCAGCGATGATCTGGTTTTTGGGCAAAACTCTATGGTTTGATGCCTATTTTACCACAGAGCTTTGTCCCAAAATGAGACCATCACCACGTGATGTCCCCAACTCTTCTGTGTGATGTCGGCACATCACATTGCTCCGCCCCTGCTCCTGGAAAGTTCCCTCCCACTGGCGCAGATATTGGACCTGGCAACCCTAAATTGGATTGGTGTTAGGATTGCCAGCTCTGGGTTAGGAAATTCCTGGAGATTTGGGGGTGGAGTCTGGGGAGGGGGGTGTTTGGGGTGGGGAGGGACTTCTGTAGAGTATAATGCTATCGAGTCCACCTTTCAAAGCAGCCATTTTCTCCAGGGGACTTGATCTCTGTCACCTGAAGGTCTCCCAGGAGATCTCCAACCACGACCAGGAGGTGGGTAGCCCTACACAGTAGAAGAGAAGGAGAAGAGATTGGGTTTATACCCTGCCCTTCACTCAGAGTCTTAGAGCAGCTTACAAACTCCTTTCCCTTCCCCTCCCCACAACAGACACCCTGTGAGGCAGGTGGGGCTGAGAGAGCTCTTTCCCAAGCTGTCCTTGAGAGAACAGCTGGTACTGAGCTATGGCTTGCCCAAGGTCATCCAGCAGCTGCAAGTGGAGGAGTGGGGAATAAAACCTGGTTCTCCCAGAGAACCACGCACTTAACCACTACACCAAACTGCCTCTCAAACTGGTGTAGTGTACAGAATGTTAGACTAGGATCCTGGGACTGAGACCTGTGTACAAATCCCCATTTCTACCATGGAAGCTCATTGGGAAACCTTAGGCTCTTCACAAACTCTCAGCCCTTGCCTGCCAAAAAGGGTCGTTGTGAGACCACGCCGGTGGGGAGGTTCTAAGCCGCTTTGAGTCCCAACTGGGGAGAAAAGTGGGATATAAATAAACGCAAGTTACAGTGCATCGAACTGTTCAGCTATATCTCATTCAGTTTCCATTAATACACTTCTATGAATGTTCTCAGCGGAGCTTCGGAGACTGTTTAAGAAGGGTAACAGTCCATGAAAATTCAACACAGCAGCTGTGTCATACTGACAACTGGATGCAAAATAGATAAGTAACAGAAGCTCGTGTAAAATGGTAAAAAAATATTAAAGAGTGAGAACAACAGGCAGAGTGAGGGTCAATGACAACAGAATCAGCTGGGGCTGGGAAAAGAGGTTCAGGCTGATATCAGGCTTCATGGGTTTGGTGCCAGATGGATGGTCCTAGAGACAGTGCTCTATAGCTGAGGCGCCACAGCAAAAAAGGCCCTGCTCCAAGTCATAAGAACATAAGAGAAGCCATGTTGGATCAGGCCAATAGCCCATCCAGTCCAACACTCTGTTTCACAGAGTGTCCCAAACCCAGGGGCCATCAGGAGGTCCACCAGAGCGGCCAGAACTCCAGAAAGCCCTCCTACTGTGGCCCCCCCAAGCACCATGAAGACAGAGCATCACTTGCCCCAGACCGAGAGTTCCTATCTATACTTTGTGGCTGATAGCCACTGATGGACCTCTGCTCCAGATGTTTCTCCAGTCTCCTCTTGAATCTGGCTAAGCTTGTAGCTGCCACCACTTCCTGTGGCAGTGAATTGCATGTGCTAATGACTCTTTTGGGTGAAGAAGAAATTCGTCATCATCTAGTTTACTGGTGGGAGAATCACAGAGCCCTGCTTCCTACTCAGGTCTGAATAGTTCAATACAGGAACCAGTGGTCCTGACTATAAACTGGCCTCATGCTAAGTCCAATCAATGAACACATGAAGCTGCCTTATACCGAATCAGATGATCAAGGTCTCCCCACCCACCAGTGGTGGATGGGGGGGTAGGATTACCAGATCCAGGTTGGGAAACTCTCGGAGAATTGGGAATGGAGTCAGAGGACAGGGACCTCAGCAGGGTACAACGGCCTTTGTGAATTGCTTCGGGGCTTCCCAGAGGCACCTGGCTGGGAAGTGGATGTCGGACAAGATTGACCAGTAAAGATTTTCTTTGGTCCTTATGTTAGTTGATTACTTTGTTAAAAAACCGTATTAAGAAGCCTTGAATATTGTTCTGAGTGTTCATTCATTCTTGCCTTTCCCCTCAGGCCTCATTTCCTCGTGCTTGTGGGAGGCATCGTTATGAGCTTTTCCCTCACATTTTGGGAATGGGTGGTCTGGTAGCTGGAACTGTTTATAGGAAGAAGAAGAAGAAGAAGAAGAAGAAGAAGAAGAGATTGGATTTATACCCCGCCCTTCACTCACTTGGAGTCTCAGAGCGGCTTACACTCCTTTCCCCTCCCCCTCCCCACAGCAGACACCCTGTGAGGGAGGTGGGGCTGAGAGGGCTCTTTTGAGAACTGTCCTTGAGGCAACAGCTCAGAGAACTATGGCCTGCCCAAGGTCAAATAGAGGAGTGGGGAATCAAACTTGGTTCTCCCAGATTGGAGTCTGCGCACTTAACCACTACACCAAACTGGCTCTCTGGAAGGCATGGCGGAGCTCTTGTTGTAGATGGGTTGGGGAATTCCTGGAGAGTTGTGGGTGAAGTTTGGAGAGGGCAGGGCTTAGGGAAGGAAGGGGCCTCAGCAGGATGTAATGCCACAGAGTCCACCCTCCAAAGCAGCCATTTTCTCCAGGGGAACTGATCACTGTAATTTGAAGATGAGCTGTAATTCCAGGGGAACCCCAAGTCCCACCTGGAGGATTGGCATCCCTCCACCTGGGCCATCCAGGTCAGGGCATTCCCATTATATCTGTATATCCAACAGCATCAGTAATTGGAAATACTGAAGACAAGGACATCTTCCTTGCCCCGTCAACCACAGACTTCTTTTCCGATCCAGCGCCTAGGTTTCTGAGGAACTCCATTGTCAAATTAGGCATTCAAGACACTGCATTTGAAATATTTGTTGAGATTAGATTAGCGCACGTTTTTTTATTGAAAACACTCTTCCTGTGTCTTGCAAACCAATGTGATACGATCTGGATAATGAAATTTACAGCTTCCAGTTCCACTCGCCGGGAACTTGCTTACTAGCCAAGCGTCCCCATTTTTTTTAGCGGTGCATTTGATATTAAAATGAGAACAACATAGATATTGTTCAAATTCAACGGAAGGCAGGTGAGAGAGCCGGCGAGACCTGGGTTCAAATCCTCAGTCTGCCGTGGAAGCAGACGGAGTGAATTTGGGCCAATCACACACGCTCAGCATAACCTATCTGACAAAGTGGTGTGTGTCGCAAGTGTCATCGAGTTGCAACCAACCTATGGTGACCTTCTAGGGTTTTTAAGGCAAGGGATTAACCGAGGTGGTTTGTCTCCTTCTGCAAAGGGACCCTGGAATTCCTTGCTGGCCTCCCATTTAAATACAAAGCAGGGCTGACCCTGCTTTGCTTCCAAGATTTGATGAAACTGGGCTATCCTAGGCCATCAGGGTCAGGTGGTGGTTGTGAGGAAATGGAAGAAGGAGGAGGAGGAGAAGAAAAGGAGGAGGAGGAGGAGGAAGACTTGGATTTATAGCCCACCCTTCATTCAGAGTCTCAGGGCAATTCTGCATCTGGCATTTGCTCCCCATTTTCTCAACGGGAAGGAAAAGGTGCAGCTCAACCCCACATTCAAATACCCCAGGGCAATGCCGTACTGACTGCAAAGTCACCCTTGAATGGCCACAAATCCATGCAGAAGGTACCATAAAACCTGATGATCAAGGAAAGTGAAAGTGGCATGCATTGTAGAGGGTACCGTAACATCTGATGATGAAAGAAAGTGACAGCAGCATGCACTGCAGAGGGGGAATTTCTGTTCCAAGGTGGGTTTGCTCAAACAACGGAGGGAAAAGCCAATGCAGAATCAGCCTCAGAGCGGCTTTCAATCTCCTTTCCCTTCCTCTACCCACCACAGACACCCTGTGAGGTAGGCGGGGCTGAGAGAGCTCTGACTGAGAACTGCTTTTGAGAGAACAGCTCTGAGAGAAGTTGTGACTGACCCAAGGTCACCCAGCAGGCTTCATGTGGAGGAGTGGGGAGTCAAACCCGTTTCTCCAGACTAGAGTCCGCCGCTCTTAATCGCTACACCAAACTGGGAACAGTGCTGTAGGCTGCTTTGGGTCTCCATTAGGGAGCGAAGCAGATCGATCAATACAAAAAGCAAATGAACTGTTAACTGGAGACATCAGGTTGCCAGCAATAACCACATTGCGCTGTCAAGACCTGCTGTTACATCCAGCGGAACTCATCAATCACTCTGAGTCCATCCTCTCCTGCCGTGTATCATAGGCTGTGGCAGGCAGGGGGCGGGGGAAAACGTGCTGTGTGCTGAAGAAGTCTTCAGATGCTGAGCATTATGAGATGTTACAGGGAAGAGGTGGGCAACTAAACACGCAGATGCCATTTTAAAGGGCAGCACTGGGTCAGCAGTTACATCCAGCTCCGGGGTTGGAGTCAGGATAATGGGCATTCCGTGCTTGGGAGCCCTGTGTCCAGGGGTGGACGGGGAAGTTAAAACGGCCCTGGAGTTAGGTAGACCAAGACTGCAATCATGCTCACTAAATAATCCACTTTCAATCTACTTTCATTGCACTTTCCAACTGGATTTTACTGTGGCCCATTCGACATCTAGCACTTGTTCCGCTGTTCTACCAAACCCATGCTGGAACAGAAATTCCCCTCTGCAATGCAGGCCACTTTCACTTTGGTTGTCGGATTTTATGGCAGTGTCCAGACTGCATAGGGGTCACAGTGGCTCAGAGGTTAGGACGCTGAACAGCAGACCGGAAGGTCGGTAGCTCGGCAGTTCAAGACCCGAGTGCCACGTGATGGAGTGAGCGCCCGTCTCTGGCCCCAGCTCCTGCCAACCTAGCGGTTCAAAAGCAAGAAATTGCAAGTAGATAAATAGGTACTGCTTCAGTGGGATGGTAACAGCATTCTGTGTGCCTTGGTGTCTAGTCATACCAGCCACATGACTACGGAAATGTCTTCGGACAGCGCAGGCTCTTCAGCTTGGAAACAGAGATGAGCACCGCCCCCTCAAGTCAGACTCGACTGGCTTTCGAGCAAGGGAAACCTTTACCTTTAACCGACTGCATGCTGCTTTCACTTCCTTTGATCTCTTGGTTTTACGGTTACTGTCTGCATAAAATGGCCATTCAGGGGTGACTTTGCAGTCAGTTGGCTCGAGGGTATTTGAATGTGGTTTTGAGCCACAACTTTTTCTGTTCCAGTGTGGGTTTGGTAAAACAACGGAGCAAATGCTATATCCAGAATGGGCCTTTGTGAACTGGCCAATGCCAGTAGATTGAAAGTGGATTATTCAGTGTGTGTGATTGCAGCCCAAGTCATCCCAGCTATGCGACAAGTCAGTGTTCCACGGCCACTCAAGCTCTCAGTGGGAGCTGGACCATCCATGGCTGCCTCCATAGGGTTGCCAACCTACAGCTGGGGCCCAAAGTTCTCCTGGAATTTCAACGGCTCTCTGGACCACTGAGATCAGCTCCCATGAAGACAATGGTATTTTTGCAGGGTGGGTTGTCTGACATCACTTCCTTGCTGGGCTCCTCTCCCTGCCCAAACTGCAGCCTACCCAGGCTCCACCCCCAAATGTCCGGGATTTTTGCAACCCGGATTTAGCCAATCTAGTGCCCCTGGAGGCAGCTTTGGAAGGTGGACTACAGCCCCATGTTTCTGCTAAGCTCCCTCTCCTCCCCCAAATCTGCCCTCCCCAGGGTCTGCCCCCAAATCTACAGGGATTTTTCAGCCTGGAGTTGGTAAGCCTGTCTGGGAAATAGCTGGAGATTTGGGGGGGTGGAGCCTGAGGAGGGGTGGGGTTTGGGCAGGGGAGGAACTTCAGTGGGGTATAATGCCATAAAGTCCACCTTCTGAAATGGCCATTCTCTTCAGGGGAACTGATCTCTGTTGCCTGGCGACCGGTTGCAATCCCAGGAGTTCTTCAGCGACTACCTGGAGACTGACATCTCTACTAACGGGTGACAGTGTTGGAAGGAGGCAGTGGGTGAGCTGACATTGACTAAAACTGCTACTGAAGGATAAGGACATAAGAACATAAGAGGAGCCATGTTGGATTGGGCCAAAAGCCCATCCAGTCCAACACTCTGTGTCACACAGTGGGCAAAAACACCAGGTGCCATCAGGAGATCCACCAGCAGGGTGAGAACTCCAGAAGCCCTCCCACTGTTGCCCCCCCCAAGCACCAAGGATATAGAGCATCATGGCCCCAGACATAAGAACATAAGAGAAGCCATGTTGGATCAGACCAGTGGCCCGCCCAGTCCAACACTCTGTGTCACACAGTGGCCAAAACCCAGGTGCCACCAGGAGGTCCACCAGTGGGGTCAGAACTCCAGAAGCCCTCCCACTGTGCCCCCCCCCCCAAGCACCAAGGATACAGAGCATCCCTGCCCCAGACAGAGTCTTCCATCTATACCTTCTGGCTAATAGCCATATCTGAGACAAGTGGCTCTTGATTTGCTATCAGTATCACTGTGGCTTGTTTGTGCTTTCCCAGGGCCACTGCCTACTGGGACATTTCTCTGCAAGTTACATGGCCAGTCAACCTCCGGCGGTTGCCTGCAAGAAAACGGCTATCAAATTAATTATTAATTATTGTATGGCACCGTGTCTAGTATAGCCAGGAAATCCTAAGATTGTCTGGCAGCCTGAAGTTCTAGCTCTTTTAGCGTTATGAACCACTAGGTTGTGAGCAAAGATTGTTTTTAAGGCCAGAGATGTTTCAGAGGCAGTTTGGCATTGCTCACTTCTGCACTGCAGTGCTGGAAGTCCTTAGTGGTCTCCCATCCAAATTCTAACCAGGGCCAAACCTGCTTAGCTTCTGAGATATGATCAGGTTGGGCTAGCCTGGGCTATCCAGGGCAGGGCACACTGCTACAGAGCAGTGGATAGATAGGCTATCCAGAAGGTCCCGTCTCGATGCCCTACGATATTGCCCCCCTTCCCAGATCCGTTTTCAGATTGCTGAACAGACTACAAATGAGTAAGGAACTTTTGTAAATGGGGGGGGGGGGAAATGTGAGCTCAGCACTTCCCTATAGGAA
Source organism: Lepidodactylus listeri (assembly GCA_029233225.1). NCBI lineage: Eukaryota > Metazoa > Chordata > Lepidosauria > Squamata > Gekkonidae > Lepidodactylus > Lepidodactylus listeri. Next base: position 178,065,086 of record JARCFY010000001.1, on the reverse strand, counting down.
GGTGCGGAGGGGGGAAAAGGGAGACTGGCATAATTGAATCAAGATTCTGCTTGGCAGGTAGTGGGCCCACGAGGACCAATTCTCTAACCTTTTGCTCGCGCATCACCTTTTCGCACAACCGGCAGAAATGAGACACTTAAACTCAATTCTTGCTCAGGGCTGGGAAATTACCGGGTTCTTAACAATGCAAAAAGGGCCCGTTTGGATCGTAATGGCTGGTCCCTGTCTGGCACGTATTAGCCAATAAATAACCATTAAAAAATACAGTTTTAGGGATGTGCGGCTCACTTCCAAATGGAATTAAGAGGGAGAAGCATACCAGATAAACCCATCCCCCCCTTCCCATAGAAGGCAGCTGACACCACCAGGATCTGAGTTAAAAGTCAACAAGAAGGGATTTTGCCCATTAGGGTGTGCTTAAGTTAGCGGGAGCAACAGAAAAACATCACCCTTTTGCTTGGGTTCTCTATTTTTGTCTTGGGTAATCACAGGCCATCAAAGGAAGATGTGCCGAGGAAGACTACGTAAACCATTATGCTGGACGCACTGCAGAATCTGATTCCAGCTGAATGGGAAAAGGATCTGTAGCAAATGTATTTGTCCAGATAGTTTCAGAGGGTAGCTGGGTTGGCCTGCAGTGGAAGAAGGTCAGGGACTGATGTATCTACGGGGCTGTCTCCTCTGCTATGTCCCTGGGAGAGTGTGATGCTCCTCAGATAGCAACTTGCTGGTGGCCCCCAGCCCTCAAGCTATCCGGCTGTCCTCGACCAGGGCCAGGGCCTTTTCGGTCCTGGCCCCATCCTGGTGGAACTTTCAGCCAAATACCATCAGGGCCCTGCAGGACCTTATGCAGTTCTGCAGGGGCTACAAGGCAGAAATGTTCCACCAGGCTTTTGGATGAGGGCAGCAATGGTTCCCATCATAGCTGGCACCAGTGTTCCCTCTAAGCTGAGTTATTGTGAGCTAGCTCACAGTTTTTTTAGCCTCCGGCTCACACATTTTTGTCTTAGCTCAAGAAGGATGGCTCCGGAGCAAACTAAGTGATGCAGCAGCCAAACCGCTGGCTCACAATTTTAATGGCAGTAGCTCATAAAGTAGAATTTTTGCTCACAAGACTCCAAAGCTTAGAGGGAGCATTGGCTGGCACCCTTCTGCTCCAGGTGTTTGCATATGTGCTCTGCCCTTCTCTTCCCTGCGTACGAGGTGACCTACTGTCATCAATAGGATTGACTAATGCACACCTTCTTTCTGTTTGGAAAATATGATTTAATATTGTTAATATTGTTAATTATTTTATCTGGAGGCTTTTAGGAATGTTGTACATCCTACATGGAGCCCTGGAGTGAGGTGCAATGCCAAAGAGTCCCCCCTCCAAAGCATCCATTTTCTCCATGGGAACTGATCTCTGTAGCCGGGAGATCAGCTGTAATTCCAGGGGATCGCCAGGTCGCATCTGGAGGCTGGCATCCCTGGAGCAGAGCGCCCAGAAACCATAAGTCCCTCTCCATCTTTTAAATCAAGGTCACAATATTAGTTAACCAGGGGATCTTTGAAGCCCACTATTCAACGATATACAGCAAGGTGGACACCATCAGCCATCACATGCATCCCGTCTTTTTCTAGACTCATCTCTGGTCTTTTTTTTGGTGTAGCCGGTTTGCTGTAGTGGTTAAGTGCGTGGACTCTAATCTGGGAGAACCAGGTTTGATTCCCCACTTGCACCTGCTGGATGACCTTGGGCAAGCCACAGTTCTGACACAGCTGTTCTTGAAAAAAGAGCCGTTCCTCTCAGAGCTCTCTCAGCCCCGCCTACCTCACAGGGTGTCTGTTGTGGGGAGGGGAAGGGGAACGAGTTTGTAAGCCGCTCTGAGACTCCTTTGGGTAGTGAAGGGTGGGGTATAAATCCAATCTCTTCTCTTCTTTTTTTGGCAGCTCAGAGCCTCAAATCCAAAAGCAATATAGAATGGATTCCACCTCCAACTGCTTTTCATCGCCGCCAAAGCAGATGAATAAATAAGGGGTGTGGGGAGAGAGAATAATTCTGGGATCGGGGCTAAATGGGTTGTAACTCTTCCTAAATAGAATCATGCATCTTCATTGCCTTTCTCCCACATCTTCTGGATGATTAAACTTACAGTAGGACTAGTAAATCTAAGCAGCATCTCCGTCTTTCCCTTTTCTTTTCGAAATCGGGGAGACTTACACAATACGAGGGCATAAATAACTTAAATCATTTCTGTTTGAAGCCAGAAATTATGCCACCTCGAAGAAACTACAGGAAATAGCGCGCCTGGCGATAAATCGTAACTGTTCTCGCCGAGTGTTTGAAAGGACCTGACGCTGTCAGGCTAGAAGAAAAGACAATTCCGTTCGCAGCGGCTGAGGATCGAGGTGGGTTTTTTTTTTTTAAATGTAATTACCTTACGTGCCCCTCCATCCCGATCAGCGGAGTTGCTCCAACGAGCTTTGTTTGATATTAATCAAATTTGCCTCCGTGCAAGAGCTTCTAAATTTAATGATCACGGCCCGCTAAGCAAATCAGATGTCATTCAGATTTGCTCGGGAGATGGATATATGTCTCCTTACATTATGATTAATGCGCCCGAGCAGGAAAGGCAAAGTTTCCCTGGAAATTAAAAGTTAAGTGCGACAGCTTATTAGCAAACAAAGGTGCCCGAATTAGCAGAACACCGGCGCTCTAGTATTCCTGCCATCCTTTATTTCGGAAACATGTTGCGGCGTTTGAAAGGGAAATTGTGCGTTGACAGTCCTGATATCCTTTTTTAAAAGAAAGCGCAGTCGTATCAGCTGGGATCCGGTTTTAGCATGGGTAGATTGGGATGGTAAGATAAGAGCCAGGGTGGTAGAGTGGTTAGAGCAGAGGTGTTGAGCTCCTTTGTTACGAGGGCCGGATCTGACATAAACGGCACTTTGTTGGGCCGGGCCGTGTGTGCCACAAACATAACGCCAGGTACCGGAGATAGAAATTGTATAAAGGACAGCAGCTGAAAAGCTCTGAGTTGGTGTATCCTCACTGTAAAGCCCCATGGGCTGGGAAGGGGGTGCAAAGGAAAACCTGTATGGGCAGACTGGAAAGCCAGCGGTGCAGCACTGGGCAGACGCTCCCACACTGCTTGACTGCTGCAGATGAGTTTGCTCCGCCATGCTGAAGCCACAATCACAATGGCACCATCCACTCCCCTCACCCGAGCAGTCTCCTGTTCCCTCCCTCGCACTGGTTGCTCGCGGGCCACATAAGAGCCCTGGATGGGCTGCTTCTGGCCCTCGGGCCTTATGTTTGACACCCCTGGGTTAGAGTGCTTGGACTAAGATCTGGGAGTCCCGGGTTCGAATTCCTACTGTGCCAAAGGAGCTTGCTGGGCGACCTGGGGCTAGTGACACACTCTCAGCCTAACCTATCTCACGGGGTTGTCATGAGGATCAGGGCTTTTTGGGTAGAAAAAGCCCAGCAGGAACTCATTAGCATAATAGGCCACACCCAACAGCAGAAACTCATTAGCATATTAGACCACACCCCTGAACGTGCAGCTCCCTCCCAGGTGCCCTGCAGCTTGCGGGGTACATGGGGAACCCCAGGGAAGGAAGGCAGCTTCTGGATCGGCTTCCCCAGGCACACTGCAGCTGCAGGGCACCTAGGGAAGAAGAAGAAGAAGAAGAAGAAGAAGAAGAAGAGATTAGATTTATACCCCGCCCTTCACTCACTTGTGGAGTCTCAGAGCGGCTTACAACCTCCTTTTCCCTTCCCCTCCCCACAACAGGCACCCTGTGAGGTAGGTGGGGCTGAGAGAGCACTTTCCCAAGCTGTCCTTGAGGGAACAGCTGGTCCAGAGCTATGGCTTGCCCAAGGTCATCCAGCCAGGTGCAAGTGGAGGAGTGGGGAATCAAACTCGGTTCTCCCAAATTAGAGTCTGCGCACTTAACCACGACACCAAACTGGCCCCTGAGGCCGGTTTGGTGTAGTGAGGAACCTGAGGAGGAGAGGCAGTTTAAACTTCCCCAGGCACCACGTGGATTCTGAGGCGCCTGGAGAACCCGAGGGATCCGTCCCTGGATCAGCTCGGCTTCCCCAGATGACCCACGGCTTACAAAGCACCTGGGGGACTTGGGGCGGGGGAGGCTGTAGGCATGGCCAACTTGGAAGCCAGCCGGAACTCCGTTCCTGCCCCAAAATTGCCCTGGTTAGGATAAAATGGAGGAAGGGAGGATATGGCAAGCTACTTTAGGTTCCCACTTGGGAGGAAAATGTGGGAGGGAGGGAGGGGGAGACAGTTTTGGACCAAGCAGTTTTGGATGCCCTACTCAACAGGGCTCTGAACTGCATCCTTGCTTATGCCAGTCCCTTTTGAATACAGATTTATGGATGCCACTCCTCCAGGCCTGCTTAAGGCAGCTCACAAGCATAAAATCAACTGTACAATAAAAGGAAACCACAACTATAAAAAAGATATCAATAAAAGAATGCCAGTTAATTGAAAAAAAAACCCACACGTGAGCATAAGTTCCCTATCTCATTTGCTTTTTATATATTTGTCAACAGTTCTGGTTCAGTGCAGTCATGGGACACTTCAAAATCACTTTGGGCGTTTTCGCACTGGCTTTTTCCTGGGGCTCACACCGGAGCTAGCACCGGAGCTTCTGGTCAGTTTCACATCAGTTGCTCCCTGCTCACAAACTCCTCCAGAGTTTCACCGTACTGCTCTGGAGTATCCCTGGAGCAAGAAAAACCTGTTCCTAGCAGGATTTTCTTGCTCCAGGGAAGCTCCGGAGCAGTGCAGTGATACTCTGGAGGAAATTGTGAGCACGGAGCAAATGGTGGGAAACTGACCAGAAGCTCCGGTGCTAGCTTCAGTGTAAACCGCGGGGGAAGCTAGTGAGAAAACGCCCTTTGTCTGCACACCACAAAAGCACAAAAGGAGCTCTGTCCCACAGCAAATCTGGCTCCCAAGAATCCCCAAGGTCCTTTCAATATACACACACCTATTTCACAGTTCATCTGTGCCCATAAGAGGGGAGAAACACGAGGGGTACTGTGTTATGTGGATCTGCTTCAATCAAAGAAATCAGAATGGCCAGCATTTGCCTCCAAAGTGAGTGATCACACGAACATTGCGGCCTCCTCATTTATTCATCTGCCTACTCCCTTGTGTGTGTGTGTGGGTGGGGGGACCAATAAAGAAGATTGACACAGAAGATTTGAAATATTTCCTTTCTAATCTGAGAAACGGTTTGATTAGAATAATAAAATTCACTCAGAAGAAAAAGATTGCTTCCTGCTTCCTTTATAGAGAGGTTTTACAGTGCGGACTATTTGGCCATAAAACAGATGGAATCTTTCGGGAGGGAGAAAAGAAGTCTGGAGTATTAAGCGAAGAATACGGCTGGATGGGACCTCAGACAAAATGGCGGAGTTATGTTGCCTGAATGACATCGGATCCTCGGGATGCCAATCTCCAGTCAGGGTGGGGGAATCCCCTGGTTTGGAGCCCCCCGCCCACTTCAGGGCTATCAGAAAGTGAGGGGAAATGGCTACTGGGCACTCGTTAAACTCAAGGGAGACTGATCCCCATAGGGTATACGTGCCAGTCCTGGCCGGTCGCCATGGATACACTTCACTGAAGCTAGATACACAGTCCAAAAGCAAGCCGAGAAAGAGTGCCAAGGGTCAGAATGCCAGGAGATCAATCAGAGTTCTCAGGAGCAAAGAGCGGAAGCTGGCAGCCGGGACGAGGTCCAAGATTGCACGGTTGCATCCATACCGAGGCAACTGAGCGCAGTTGCTTATACTCTGATCCTCCCTTCCCTGGGAGGCAACCTGCAAAGACTCATGGTCCCTCATGTTGCCTTTGGCACTCCTCCATCTCTCCTGCACCTACAGATGCTGGTGTGCCCTGCGTCTGGGACATTCAGGTGAGCTAGGTGGGGACTCTGGTCTCCAGGTGTATCCAAGCGTGGGTGCTGAGCCAGGCTCTTCCTCCAACGGCACCTCAGGCTCTTTGCCTTGCTGCACCTCTGATGCTGGAGCCTCTCCTTCCTCAGGTTCTGGTTGGCAGCAGAGGAGAGGACTTACAAAAATGGGTTTAAATTAAGGGTGGGAAGGTACTGGTTGGATATTAGGGAAAACCCACATTAGAGTCCGAAAAGAAGAACTGTGTATATTTGCTCATCTAACTCCCACTTTGATGGTTCAAATGGGTTTTTAGTGTAGGGATGAAAGCACAGCCGCAGAACGTGTCTAACATACAGATGGACTTCTATGGAGATAAAACCCAGATGTCAATAGTGACACAAGTTTGGGGGTTAAGCAGCATTTTGTGTCATTCTCATCTGTGTTGGCTGATCGTTCCTTGGCCGTGCCAGTTGTTGGAAGTTCCAGATGTGATGTCCCCTGTCTCAGACCTCCAGACTGAGTGCCAGAGAGGCTAGATAGCTAGACAGGAACACTGACCTTTCGTCCTGTATCGACTCTTCAGCCACACTGTCCTCTTTGATATGCAGATTGTGATCTCAGGGACCAGTTTCCCTTTCCTGCTTCTCTCTCACTCTGAATGAAGACTTGCTCTTTACCTGCACACACCAAGAGAGGGACACGCGGTCCTCTCTTGGCGCCATGAGGCAGATAGGCCTCTCGCCACCTGCCTCCATCCTTTAGCTAGTAAGTTAGAAGAGTAAGAAAAAGATGAAGAGGAGGAGGAGATTGGATTTATACCCCGCCCTTCACTATCTGAAGGAGTCTCAGAGTGGCTTACAAACTCCTTTTCCCTTCCCCTCCCCACCACAGACCCCCTGTGAGGTAGGTGGGGCGGAGAGAGCTCTGACAGAAACTGCTCTTTTTCAAGAACAGTTGTGCCAGAACTATGGCTTGCCCAAGGTCATCCAGCAGGTGCAAGTGGAGGAGTGGGGAATCAAACCCGGTTCTCCCAGATCAGAGTCCACACACTTAACCACTGCATCAAACTTGCTCACAATCTCTGCTCTTTCCTATCCAAATTGTCCTTCTCAAATAAAGAGAGAAGTACTTCTCTTATAAACTTGTAATGTGGCTCTGTGTTGGTGGGGCTGAGAGAGCTCTTTTGAGGACCGCTCTTGAGAGAACAGCTCTGAAAGAACTTATGCCTGTCCCAAGATCACACCAGCGGCTGCATATAGAGGAGTGGAAAATCAAATCCAGTTCTCCCAGATTAAAGTCCGAAAAGAAGAATTGTGTATGTTTGCTCATCTGACTCCCACTCTGATGATTCAAATCGGATTTTAGCATAGGGATGAAAGCACAGCTGTGGAACGTTTCTAACATACAGATGGACTTCTATGGAGATAAAACCCAGATGCCGATAGTGACAAATGTTTGCGGGTTAAGCAGCAATTTGTGTTGTTCTCATCTGTGCTTGCTGATCATTGCTTGGCTCTGCCAATTGTTGGAAGTTCCAGATGTGATGTCCCCCGTCTCACACCCACAGACTGAGTGGCCAGAGAGGCTAGATAGCTAGACAGGCACACTGACCTTTCGTCCTGTATCGACTCTTCAGCCACACTGTCCTCTTTGCTATGCAGATTGTGATCTCAGGAACCAATTTCCCTTTCCTGCTTCTCTGTCACTGTGAGACCGATTTCCCACAAGCAGCTGCTCCAGGCTGGCTCTTCTCTTTCCCTCGACTGCATTAGTCAATTTCTCACTACTTGCCGAGCGGCCGCATTTTGACCCACAGCATTCCCCGATTCCCCCCGCATCTTCGCAATCTCAAAAAACAAGGATCATGAAGACCTGGGGGAAATCGGGTGATGCTGCAGGTCAAAATGTGGCTGCACAGTGAGTAGTGGGAAATTGACTAATGCAGTGGGGGGAAAGAGAAGAGCCAGCCTGGAGCAGCTGCTTGTGGGAAATCAATCTGAATCCTCTCTTGGCACCATGAGGCAGAGGAGCCTCTCACCATCTGCCTCCATCCTTTAGCTAGTAAGTTAGTACTCTGCCCTGTCTCTGCTGTTTCCTATCCAAAGTGTACTTCTCAAATAAAGAGAGAAGTATTTCTCTTATTAACTTACAATGTGGCTCTGGATAGGTCAGGCTGAGAGAGCTCTTTCAAGGATTGCTCTTGAGAGAACAGCTCTGAAAGAACTTGTGACTGACCCAAGGTCACACCAGCAGCTGCATGTAGAGGAGTGGAAAATCAAACCTGGTTCTCGCAGATTAGAGTCCGAAAAGAAGAATTGTGTATGTTTGCTCATCTGACTCCCATTTGATGGTTCAAATCAGTTTTTAGCGTAGGGATGAAAGCACAGCTGCGGAACGTGTCTAACATACAAATGAACTTCTATGGAGATAAAACCCAGATGCCAATAGTGACACACGTTTGGGGGTTAAGCAGCATTTTGTGTCATTCCCATCTGTGCTGGCTGATCGTTCCTTGGCCGTGCTGATGACTCAGAATGTTGTCACTTGTTAAAAGTAAGCGCTGGGGGCTACAGGACGGGAAGGGATTCAACATCTTGGAAATGCTCAGCTTAAAGGGAAGCGCTTAGTAGCCAGCTTGAGCCTTGCTGTCTTCTCAATATTTTGTCAGCATCTGCAGACATCCTCCCCTCCCTGTTTGCCCGCCTCAAGGCTATTTAACAAAATAAATATATCAAATAATTAGCTCTCGGAACAAATAGTGGGTTTTGCATGTTTTTTCTAGAACACAGTGATCCCACTTAATGCACAGGATACTCCACCACAATGGGATCTTTTTTACAGTAATAGAGGAGTGGAATTGAAATGGGGAATCTGCTGCCAGAGGATGTAGTGATGGGCACAGGCAGAGTTGTGGCGACAAAAGGGCGAATGTGATCTTGGGGTGTAGCAACAGAGGCATAACTTCCCAATGGTAAGATGTCATAGTCCCGCTGTACACGGCATTGGTCAGGCCGCACCTGGAGTATCGTGTGCAGTTCTGGAGGCCTCACTTCAAAAAGGATGTGGGCAGAATGGAGCGGGTACAGAGGAGAGCGACGAGGAAGATCTGGGGCCTGGAGACCAAGAAGCCCTAGGAGGAAAGGCTGAGGGACTTGGGGATGCTCTGTCTGGAGAAGAGGAGGCTAAGGGGGGGGGGGCAGGATGGCTCTCTTGAAGTCTTCGAAGGGCTGTCACTTAGAGGAGGGCAGGGAGCTGTTCCTGTTGGCAGCAGAGGAGAGGACTCACAAGAATGGGTTTAAATTAAGGGCAGGGAAGGTACCAGCTAGATATTAGAGAAACCCTTTTACAGTAAGAGTTGTGTAAGAGGTCCATCAGTGGCTACCAGCCATGGTGACTCAAGGGAAGCTCCACATTCAGAGGCACTAAACCACTGAATCCCAGAGCCAGGAAGCAACATCAGGGGAAGGCCTCAGCCTCTATGCCCTGTTGTTGGCTATCCAGAGGAACTGGCTGGCCACCATGTGAGACAGGATGCTGGACTAGATGGACCACTGGTCTGATCCAGCAGGGCTCTTCTGATGTTCTTATGAAGTCCTCAGCCTCTTTGCCCTATTGCTGATCCTCCAGAGGAACTGGTTGGCCGCCGTGTGAGACAGGATGCTGGACTAGATGGACCACTGGTCTGATCCAGCAGGGCTCTTCCTATGTTCTCGTCAGGAGAAGGCCTCGGCCTCTCTGCCCTGTTGTTGCCCCTCCAGAGGAACTGGCTGGCCACTGGGTGAAACAGGATGCTGGACTAGATGGACCTCTGGTCTGATCCTGGAGGGCTCTTCTTGTGTTCCTATGACAAATTAATGCAGGACAGGTCTATCAGTATCTACTAGCCATGGTGACTAAAGGGAACGTCCACATTCAGAGGCAGTCAACCTCTGAATCCCAGTGCTAGGAGGCCACCTCAGGGGAAGGCCTCGGCCCCTCTACGCCTCATCTGTTGGAACTTCAGAGGAACTGGTTGGCAACTGTATGAGACAGGATGCTACAGTAGATGGACCACTGCTCTGATTCTTACATTCTCATGAGTATCAGATCTCAGTATTTTTTTATTTTAATTTTGTCTTTAAGGTGCTACTGGACTCAGACTTTGTTCTCCTACTACAGACGAACATGGCTACTTACTTGAGGCTAACTGTGGTGAATTCTGAGGTGATACTATCTTGGTAACACACACACCCTTTTAAGAATGGATGGAGTTGAAGCAATTTATACATCAGGATATATTATGCCCTATGGGGAAAATGCTAAACCTTAAAAAATGACAGGTGTGACATATTCAACTAAAATAGAACAGGTTTTTTTTTTTTAAAGAATTCAGGTGGGAAGAATATTGACTGCTTGAATGTATGTGAACACTGAAAGAACTGAAAATCTATAGATATATACTTAGTACACAGAAATTTGCAGTGAGCCGCTGGAATGGTACGGAAAAGAATGTTTGATAGCACAAAACTACACAACAAATATGGAATTGTATGGATGACTGGACATCTCCTGGGATTACAAGTGAACTCCAGGCAACAGCGATCAGTTCCTCTGAAGAAAATGGCTGCTTTGGAGGGTGGACTCTGTAGCATTATGTCCTGATGAGGTCCCTCCCCAAACCTCGCCCTTTTCAGGCTCCACCCCCAAAATCTCCAGGTATTTCCCAACCTGGAGATGGCAGCCCCAGAGACCTAGAAGCTATTCAGCTATTGTCTTAAATATGAATTTACTGGGACCAACGTATCTTGAACCAGGAGGTAATTAGGGTTGCCAGCCTCCAGATAAATGGTGCCACCACAGCAACGACCTTGCCCGTAGTCAACTACCTGCCTCTCATCCACTGGCCATGGGAAATGGAGAAGACTCTCTGAGTGTTAAGGCAGAGCTATATGCAAGGACAGGCTCTTTTAAATACCTGGGCATGGACAGGGTTGCCAACTTCCAGGTGGGGCCTGGCAACCTCCCAGAATTACAACTGATCTTCAGACTACAGAGATCAGTTCCCCTGGAGAAAACGACTGCTTTGGAGGGTGGACTCCAATGCTCCCTCTAAGCTGTGGAGTCTTATGAGCAAAAATTCTACTTTGTGAGCTCCTGCCATTGAAGTTGTGAGCAAGCAATTTGGCTACGGCATAAATTAGTTTGCTCTGGAGCCCTCCTTCCTGAGCGAGGACAAAAATCTGTGAGCCGGAGGCTAAAAAACTGTGAGCTAGCTCACACTAACGCAGCTTAGAGGGAACACTGGACTCTATGGTTTTATACCCTACTGAGGTCCCTTTTCTTCCCAAACTCTGCCTTTCCCAGACTCTACACCCAAATCTCCAGGAATTTCCCAATCAGGAGTTGGCAACTGTCTTGCTCAACAGAACCATTGCAATTTCAGGTTTTTGTAGCTCTCATACATTAAGCAACACCCCACACCTCCAAGCACGGGCTTGCCTTAAATAAACATGCAGCTTAAAAGTCATGGCTTCCCTGCATTAATTGTGGAGATCATAGTTTGGGGAGAAGCAAAGAATTGTCAGAATCTGTCAATTCAGCCAATGTATTCTTGCATGCATGCCTTCAGCTGTCCTATGTATCTAGAGTCTATTAGAACCTATGTAACCATTATGCATTATGTATTGGAACCTATGTATTAATCCTGTCTTGGTCGGGAGGGTGACAACCATGATTTGTGAGAACAAGGAGGCCTCTCATCTCTGCCTCCGCATTCCAGCTGCCCCGGCAGTAACTTCAAGGGGAGGATGCCTCTCATCTCTTATCTCATGCAAAAGAACCTTGGAGCCATGAATTGTTATGTGAACTCGCTACATCTGAGGGGTCTGGTTTGAGAAGGGAAATTTACTGCTTAACACCTCACTTTTTTCCTGTGTGAACCAAACGGTCAAGCCACCTTTTAGCCCGCCAATTTTCCCTCGAGGGGATTGGCTATCTATGGGTAATTCAAACTCCTTGGAATGGTATAATAGACCCGCTTGTATTATTTGTCTCATCTCTGACAATAACCCGAGATGCTGTACTAATGTAGGAATAGGTAATAAAGAACTGTGGTTAACCAACCAAGATCTGATCCTTGACTACTTTGAGCAGAACTCTCACAGATTGTCAGAGATCTGTGATTGGGACTCAGCCGTTCCTGACCATGTCAGACGACGACGCGGTCCCCCTCAAGCCTACTACTCCAGAAGAGACACCCGCTACCCCGGCGGATCCGGGGAACGGGGGTGGTGGCGGCGGAGGAGGTCCCGAAGTGCCGGTGACCACGAGCCAGGGGGCTTACTACATCCCGCGCCGCCCGGTTCCTCATCAGAGCGTGACCCCCAAGTACGCATGGAGCCACTTCGGTCCGCGCACCGTGGATTCGTGGGTGCACGACCGGAAAGGGGTGAGGGTTTCGCTCACCGGAGACCAGCTCGATCGAGGGAGACCGAGCTACCTAGGAGACGACCGCGAGCCGATCTATCGTGGAGGGCCGCGTCGCCCGCCTCTCGAAGGAGAGGGGATGGATCTGTATGGGCCCGATCCGTATCGCGAGGAGCAGACGGTCCCTTTGGATCAGATGATGGGAGATCTGCGGCTTCAACTCACCGCCGAGCTCCGCGAGTTGGCCCTCGATCTCCAGCACCAATTTCGCGATGCTATGAGGGCAGTGCAAGGAGCCCTCCCAGGTCAAGGGGTAGGAGCCCCACTACAACCGCCGGCGTCCGGAGGGGTTCCGGTCCAGCCGCAGGCGCCCGCTCTCCCGGCGCAGCCAGTCCAGCCGGTTGTCCCGGTTCCAGCGCCAGGGCCCGTTCCAGTGCCTGCCCCGGTCCCGGCCGCGCCGGCCGCCCGCCCAGCCCCCTCCGACCCTTTGATGACCACTTTCGATGGGGACCCGGAGAAGCTACGTTTCTTCATGCTGGAGATAGGGAGATTCCTGGACAGTTGGGGCCACCTCTATCCCACCGAGAAAGAACGGATTGGTTACATCGGGTCCAAGCTGAAAGACACTGCCAGCGACTGGTATGTGAGCCTGCACGACAACCCCGGGCCTGAATTGCGTTCCCTGAACAACTTCATGTGGGCCCTCCGCCATCAGTTTGAGGACCCCCTGGGTGAGGAAAAGGCGCGCAATCAACTAAGAAAGCTGTTCCAGGGGAGATCGTCGGTGAGGGACTACACTGACAAGTTCAGGCGCATCGCGGCCAAGATCCATGGGTGGCCGGAGGAGCTATTCATGGAAAAGTATTGGGAGGGCCTGAATCCGGAGATCTACGAGACCGTGCTGTTGGGGGGCCGCCCGGGCACCCTGAACACCTGGATGAGAGCCGCCATCGACATGGAGGAGCGATTCGCCCTGATCAAGATGGGAGCGTCGGTAACGGGGGCCAGCAAAGCAGCCCCCAGAGCGAAGCCCCGATCCAGTGTGCAAGATGTCCGAGATGCGAGGTTTCGGCAAGGGCTGTGTATGAAGTGTGGGGAGAGTGGCCATTTCGCCTCCGCTTGCCCAAGAGGAGGGGGGAAAGGCCCGAAGACCTCAACCCCCGGAGCGGGGAGCACCCCCAGCCGTGGAAAAACACCAATGAAACCCCGGGCATTGCAGCTGGAAGGGGTTGCCAGTGACCAGGGAGAGTTGGAGCTGATGGAAACGCAGATATCGGGAAACTCCAACGGCCTGCAGTGAGCGGCGCAGAGCTGCAGGTCCCCCGCCAAGAAGCGCCATCTCCGGTGAGCATCCCCGGCCCCCTGTTATATATGGTAGTGACGGTGGTGACCCCTGGATCGGGTACCCACATGCGGGTTCGCGCTTTAATTGACTCTGGGTGTGCGCGAGACCTGATCAGCCCCCTAGTAGTGGAAGGGCTGGGACCCAAAGTCACCCCGTTATTGGAACCCCTAAAGTTCACTCAGATGGATGGGTCGGAGATGAAGGAGGAATGCATAGCAGAGACTGAGAGCTTGATTTTGGGGACGGGGGAGCACTGGGAGAAGCGGGCTTTCGTCATCACCCCAAACGCCCAGTTCCCTATGGTGTTGGGCAGCCCTTGGCTCGGGGCGCACGACCCCTACATAAAATGGAGCGAAGGGAAAATTTCGTGGGTAGACGAACGCTGCCAGAGCCATAGGTGGGATCCAGGATGGGGACCCGGACCTCCGACCCCTCCTCTCCCGGCCCCCGCGCTCGCTCTCACCCCTACCATGGTGCCTAAAGAGTATAGAGACTTGCTGGAAGTGTTCAGCGAGACTGAGGCGGATGAGTTGCCCCCCCATCGACTGTCGGACTGTGCCATAGAACTCCTCCCAGGAGAAAAACTCCCAAAAGGGAAATTATACTCCATGAGCCCGTTGGAACGGGAAGAGTTGCGAAAGTTCTTGGACAAAAATCTAGCACGGGGGTTCATCCGCCCAGCCAAATCCCCCTTTGCGGCGCCAGTGCTGTTCCGAAAGAAAAAAGACGGGGGCTTACGACTATGCACTGACTACCGGGGGTTGAATGCAGTCTCCACCACTAACGCCTACCCCCTCCCGTTAATAAAGGACCTCTTGGCGGAAGCGGCCAAGGGGAGGATTTTTACCAAGTTGGATCTACGAGATGCCTATTTCAGGGTGCGCATCAGGGAAGGGGATGAATCTAAGACTGCCTTTAATACCCCCTTGGGGCAATTTGAATATCTAGTGATGCCGTTCGGCTTAAGTGGCGCGCCCGGGGTCTTTATGAGTTTAATCAACGAAGTGTTGCACAAGCATCTATTTAAGGGCGTGTTATGTTACATAGATGATATCTTGATCTATTCTACTGATAAGAAGGCGCATGTGACTTTGGTTAGGGAAGTTCTCTCAACCTTACTAAAAAACCAGCTATATGTGAAACTGTCTAAGTGTGAGTTTCACCGTGAGTCTGTGGACTTCCTGGGCTACCGCATTTCTCAGAAGGGGTTGGAAATGGACCCGGGGAAGGTGGAGGCTGTGGTGCAATGGGAGGCTCCGCGAACGAGAAAGCAATTGCAAAGCCTCTTGGGATTTTGTAATTTTTACCGAACCTTCATCAAGGACTTTGCCAAAGTCACTCTCCCCTTAACGGACTTATTAAAAACAAAGGGGAAGGGGCCCGAGGCCGGGAAGCCAGGAGAAAAGTTGGCTTGGAACGGGGAGTGTCAGAGGGCGTTTGAGACTTTAAAGACTCTTTTCACTTCAGAGCCCATTCTCGCACACCCTGACAAAACGAAGGATTTTATAATTCATGTAGATGCCTCTGATGTAGCCATGGGGGGGGCCATTTTACAAAGGGACTCGGAAGGGAAGTTGCACCCCTTGGCTTACATTTCGAAAAAATTTAACGAGACGGAAAGGAATTGGTCGGTGTGGGACAAGGAAGCCGCAGCCATTAGGTTAGCGCTCACTACGTGGCGCCATTGGCTGGAAGGAGCGCAAACTCCGTTTGAAATCTGGACTGATCATAAGAATCTGGAGGCGTTGCGCACTCAGAGGTCCCTCAACGCTAAGCAGCTGCGATGGGCTGATTTCTTTTCCAAGTTTAACTTTGTGCTTAAACATTTTCCTGGGAAGGCTAACTCCTTGGCAGACGCATTGTCCAGGTTGCCCCAACATGAGAGTGTAAAGGAAGAAGTGTTTGATTCCATGTTCTCCCCCCAACAACTAGGAGGGGTGGTAGTCACCCGGAGCCAAGCAAAGAAGGCAGAGCTGGACACTGGGAAATGCAATTGGGGGGGGGATTATGCTCCTGAAGAGGTAGAGGAACTGGAGGCTTTGGAGGAATGTTCCAAGAGGGAGGACCACTGTTGGCTACATGGGGACAAACTAGTGGTGCCTAAGGCCAAGCGCAAGGAAATCTTATTAAACTGCCACTCATCAAAGCTAGCTGGGCACTTCGGTTTCCTAAAGACTCTTAATTTGATCCAGCGTCAGTTCTGGTGGCCGCGCATGCGCCGAGACGTCTCAGACTTCGTCTCGGCATGCCAGACCTGTTTAATGTGCAAAAAACCGGGGGGGGAAAGTCCCGGGATTATTGCACCCCCTACCCACCGAGTCAAGACCCTGGGAAGCTATAGCCATGGATTTTATCACTAATTTGCCCCCCTCTAAGGGAAAAACAGTGATTTGGGTGGTGGTAGACACTTTCTCAAAGCAAGCACATTTCACCCCCTTCAAGCAATTGCCCACAGCCAAAGGGATGGCCAAAGCTTTCTTCAATCACGTGATCAAATTACACGCTTTTCCGAAGAGAGTGGTTTCTGACCGCGGGAGTCAGTTCGTTGCCACCTTCTGGCGGGAGCTTTTGAAACTAATGGATATAGAACCCGCCCTAAGCTCGGGTTACCACCCAGAGACCGACGGCCAATCCGAACGAACTAATCAAATTCTAGAGCAATTCCTGAGATGTTACACAAATTATCACCAGGATAACTGGGTGGAATTGCTGCCATTTGCAGAATATAGCTACAATAATGCAGTGCACTCATCCACAGGAGTTTCCCCTTTCATGGCAGTGGGGGGTTTCGAAGGGAAACCATTGCCTACTATTGAGGAGGCCCCTCAAGCCCCCCCCTCGGATTTCAAAAAGTGGTGGTCCAGTCTCCAAGACTCATGGCCATTAATTGGCAAAGCATTGGACCATGCCAAAGAGGACTACAAAAAATATGCGGATCGAGGGCGAGCACCGGGATGGGATCTTCAGCCCGGGGACTCTGTCTATCTCTCTACCAAAAATATCCATGGGCTGCAGCCCAGCAGGAAACTGGGATGGAAATATGTTGGACCTTATAAAGTGCTACGCAAAATCTCTGATGTGTCTTTTGAACTGGAACTGCCTAAATCACTGAGTTCTGTGCACCCTGTGTTTCATTTCAGCCTGTTGAAGAAAGATCCTGGGCCGAACGCTTGGCATCCAGTTCCTCCAGTTCCTCCTCCACTGATGAAGGAGGGGAGTCCTCACTTCGAGATAACTGAAATCCTTGACTCCAAGATGCGAAGAGGCCGATTATATTACTTAGTTAGATGGTTAGATTTCGGCCCAGAACACAATGAATGGATTCGCTCAGAACATGTTCATGCTCCTAAACTGACTAAACTGTTTCATAAAATGTTCCCTGATAAAGCTAGGTGAAGAGAATTATGGGGAGGGCAGGGTGTCAGAATCTGTCAATTCAGCCAATGTATTCTTGCATGCATGCCTTCAGCTGTCCTATGTATCTAGAGTCTATTAGAACCTATGTAACCATTATGCATTATGTATTGGAACCTATGTATTAATCCTGTCTTGGTCGGGAGGGTGACAACCATGATTTGTGAGAACAAGGAGGCCTCTCATCTCTGCCTCCGCATTCCAGCTGCCCCGGCAGTAACTTCAAGGGGAGGATGCCTCTCATCTCTTATCTCATGCAAAAGAACCTTGGAGCCATGAATTGTTATGTGAACTCGCTACATCTGAGGGGTCTGGTTTGAGAAGGGAAATTTACTGCTTAACACCTCACTTTTTTCCTGTGTGAACCAAACGGTCAAGCCACCTTTTAGCCCGCCAATTTTCCCTCGAGGGGATTGGCTATCTATGGGTAATTCAAACTCCTTGGAATGGTATAATAGACCCGCTTGTATTATTTGTCTCATCTCTGACAATAACCCGAGATGCTGTACTAATGTAGGAATAGGTAATAAAGAACTGTGGTTAACCAACCAAGATCTGATCCTTGACTACTTTGAGCAGAACTCTCACAAGAATTTGGTTTTAAAAATCACTGCTCAGTCCTGTCTATCACAGCATTACAATGGCAAGTTTCCCTGGGAACAGAGAATGTTACTTCAGCTATTTTAAGTCGAAGGTGTAGATATGTCTGTAGCCTTTTCCGCTTTCCTAAGCAGCTCTTCATCTTTGGCCCTGCTGATGAGGCAAGAAAATGAAGCTGCTCTTTCTATTGTGAGTGGTGATGGAAGAAGAAGAGGAGGAGAAGGAGGAGGAGGAAATTGGATTGATACCCTGCCTTTCACCTGGAGTCCCAGAGTGACTCATGATCTCCTTCCCTTCCTCTCCCCTGTGGTGGGGCTGCGAGAGCTCTGAGAGAACTGCTCTTGAGAGAGCTGCTCTGAGAGAACTATGACTTGGCCCAAGGTTACCCAGCAGAACCCTTCACGTGTCTCAGAGCAGCTTACAATTGCTTCCCTTTCTCTCCCACAACAGGCACCTTGTGAGGTAGGTGGGGCTGAGAGAGTTCTGAGAGAACTTGTGACTGACCCAAGGTCGCCCAGCTGGCTTCAGGTGGAGGAGGAATGTGGAATCAAACCCGTTTCTCCAGATTAGAGTCCATCCCTCTTAACCACTACGCCAAACTGGGTCTCCAACGGCACCCATTACTCTTCAATCGGCGTATATGTCTCCGCTCTAAGGAAACTATCTTGCCCCATCCTTGTGGTGTTAATGAGTTATTCACTGGGGGAGAGTACGGAAGCCTGCAGCTCTGACTCAAGCGTGTCAAATTTGGGGAGAATGTTGTTGATCCCTCTGGACCAGGGGTCCCCAACAGACTGCCCGTGGGTGCTATGATGACCACTGACACGTCACCTGTTGCACATCACATGTTTTCAGAAAGTGGGCGGGGGCATTTCTGATTGGCCATTGGAGATCTGATGTTGGTTTTATTCCCTGTCCCATTCCTTTTTCCCAGTGGAGGGATGGGGCTGTGGCTCAGTGGAAGAGCCTCTCTTTTTGGCATGCAGAAGGTCCCAGGTTCAATCCCTGGCATCTCCAGTTAAAAGGATCAGGCAGTAGGTGATGGGAAAGACCTCAGCCTGAGACCCTGGAAAACTACTGTCAGCGAGCAGACAAGACCGACCTTAGAATTATAGAGTCATAGAGTTGGAAAGGACCTCCAGTGTCATCTAGTCCAACCTCCTGCACAATGCAGGAAATTCACAAATACCTCACCCCCATACCCCAGGTGACCCAGAAGATGGCCAAAAACCCCTCCAGGATCCTCAGCCAAACTACCCTGGAGAGAAATTGCTTCCTGACTCCAAAGTGGCCATCAGCATTTCCCTGGCTGTGTAAGAAAGGGCCACGAGAATTAGAAGAGAAGAAGAAGAAGAGATTGGATTTATATCCCGCCCTTCACTCACTTGGAGTCTCAGAGTGGCTTACAAACTCTTCCCCTCTTACAAACTCTTACAAACCCTTCCCCTCCCCACAACAGACACCCTGTGAGGTAGGTGGGGCTGAGAGAGCTCTGAGACAACTGTCCTTGAGAGAACAGCTGGTACAGAGCTATGGCTTGCCCAAGGTCATCCATCAGGTGCAAGTGGAGGAGTGGGGAATAAAACCCGGTTCTCCCAGATTAGAGTCCGCGCACTTAACCACCACACCAAACCGGCTCTCAACACCAAACTGGCTCTCACACCAAACTGGCTCTCAATACCAAACTGGCTCTCACTGAGCACTGAGGCAACCCTTCCTGCCCTCCCTCACACGATCTGCCTAAGTTCACAAAATTAGCATTGCTGTCCGATGGCCTCTGTTTGAAAGGCTCCAAAGAAGGCGAGCTCACCACCTCCCGAGGAAGCCTGTTCCACTTAGGAACCGCTCTGACTGTCAGGAAGTTCTTCCTAATGTTTAGCCGAAAGCTCTTCTGATTTAATTTCAACCTGTTGGTTCTGGTCCGGCCTTCTGGGGCAACAGAAAACAACCTTGATGGATCGATGGTCTGATTCAGTAGAAGACAGCTCCATGTGTGTACTTTCATGCATATGTTTTAAATTACTACCCCACCCGGGGCTTGGACTTCCTCTGCCTCCCATGGCAGCCATTTTGTGATCAGCTCCACCTCTGATGTCGGCCATCTTGTGGCTATGCCCACCACCCTGTGTCAGAACTCCAAAGGTGCCCACAGACTCAGAAAGGCTGGGGACCACCAATTTGGAAAGACGCTTTCGGCACTTCAGCATGGCAGTCTGAAAGGTGACAAAAAGCTGCCATGATATGAGCGTCCTACCCTTCATGCCCTTCTTCAGAGCAGCCGCCAGCTCCTCTGAAACCCAACAGAGTAAAGAATTATTAAGGAAGGAAGGGACAGAGCTAATCACTCCTGTCAGGGCCTGGGTTGTTTTTGGCGTCTGCCGAATGACGAGCGCGCCAGACATCTTATGAGAACGGAGAGATGTGCTTTCCCCCGTAATGAAGATGCGATCCAATAAGAATCTACCGCATGTCATCTCCTCTTGCGGTCGGAATGACATCTCCATTCGGCGTACTTTTTAATCCCACAGAAAATGTCAAGCTGGTGCTAATTCAGAAAAGGCCCCGGAGGTGAAGCTGAGTTTGACAGCTTCTCGCAGTCAACCGACTGAAGAAAGCAGACGCTCACCCTTTCATTGTTATCTGTGCTTCAATAGATTTGACGGAATGGCGGCAGCAAACATGCAGAGGGTCTCAGAACAATCATCATCATCATCAAATTTATATGCCACCTCTCACTGCCAAGTGGTCTTGAGGTGGCTAACAACAGTTAATTTTTTTTTGTCAGACATCAATTAAAAAAAAACATAGTACAAATACAACTAAAAGGCAGCCCACATAAACAGACCTGACTCATGAAAAGCTAAACGGAAGAGCTCTGCTTAACAGGCCCCGCGGAACTTAGATTAGTCCCGCAGGGCCCTCATATCATCTGAGAGCTGGTTCCACCAGGACAGGGCCACCACGAAGAAGGCCCTCCTCCTGGTAGATACCAGAGAATCATCCCAGTGGACAGGCACCACACACGGGTTGTGGGTTGAAGAGCTCAAATTTGGGGGGACGGGACACGTCAGAAGAGGCAGTCCACCAGAGATAAAGGTTACAGACCATTTAGGGCTTTAAGGGTAATCACCAGCAACCTTGAATTTAATCCGGAACTCAATCGGCAGCCAGTACAGCTGTTTCATGACAGGATGGATATGATCTCTCCAAGGAGAACCTGTCAGCAATCTTGCTGCTGCGTTGTGGACTGCCTGTAATTTCTGGAACATCTTCAGGATTTATACAGTGCTTGGGAATGGTGAAAAGACCTTCACGTTTGGTATCTCCAGGCTTACCTGACAGCAAACTCCATAGCCTGCTGGTGCTCTGAATGGCAGCAGGAGAAAAATTATTTTTTAAAAATGACATCACTGATGTCACTGCATCACTTCTAGGTAAAAAAAAATGGAATTGACAAAGCGTAGCTCTAGGAATATCTAGGAGGAAGGGAAGGCTATTGTAAGCTGCTTTGAAACTCCTTGTTGTTGTTGTTGTTGTTGTTGTTGTTCAGTCGCACAGTCGAGTCCGACTCTTTGCGACCCCATGGACCACATCACGCCAGGCCTTCCTGTCTTCCGTTGTGCTCTGGAGTTTGCTCAACTTCATGTCCGTTGCATCGATAACACTATCTAACCATCTCAACTTCTGCCGTCCCCTTCTTCTTTGACCTTTAATCTTTCCCAGCGTCGGGGTCTTCTCCAGGGAGTGCTCCCTTCTCATTTGGTGGCCAAAGTATTTGAGCTTCAGCTTCAGGATCTGGCCTTCCAGGGAACAGTCAGGGTTGATTTCTTTTAGGATTGACTGATTTGATCTCCTTGCAGTCCAAGGGACTCTCAAAAGTGTGCTAGAACGTCCCAAATTTCATTTTCTGACCATAGCTCCACAGTGACTTTTCTTGAAGGTTCCCCATGTTCTGGGAACCATTGGTCAGATGGAGTGAAGGAGCTGGACACTGCCAGAAATCCATAGTTTTCCACTCGTAAAGATAAACCAAGCTAGTGGCAGATCTTTAAATTAGGTCTGAGGAGGGTGGTGGCTTAACTGCAGACATTTTGTACGAATAAGCCACTTGTGCATATGACTGTTCAAATCTGCACTGGTGTATAATGATGCATGATTAATCCAATTTGATGCATTTGAAGGCCTCAGCTCCTATGCTCTGTTGTTGGCCGTCCAGAGGAACAGGTTGGTCACTGTGTGAGATGGGATGCTGGACTAGATGGACTATAGGTACAGCAGGGCTCTTCTTATGTTCTCATGAAGGCCTTGTTTGCCATCCAGAGGAACTGGTTGGCCACTGTGTCAGACAGGATGCTGGACTAGGTGGACCACCAGTCTGATCCAACAGACTGTTCTTATGAAGGCCTCGGCCTGTTCTTGGCCCTCCAGAGGAACTGGTTGGCTACTGTGTCAGACAGGATGCTGGATTAGGAAGACCACTGGTTTGATCCAGCAAAGCTCTTCTGATGTTCTCTCTTCTCGAGCTTTGTTACTCTCTGAACCCCTTTTTTGCCTTGCCCCCCCCCCAGCTGGGTTTGCACAGGGCTGTCACTGTCAACTCGTGAGGTGCCCTGCCCTATCCTGGAGCACCTGCTGGCTTTCACTTCCTCTGACCACAAAGGCAAAAATTAAAAAAATAAAATAAAAATGCAAGTTTCACACACTGGAAAGGGGGCAACTGAAGGTATATCATGCCTGCCAAACCTACGTGAGGCTGGGGAATTCTAGCCTCTCTCTGTACTCATATAAATCCCTGATGCTCCTTAAGGGCATAAAAACTTCCTTCGCTGCTTCTGTTAGTTGGTAGGAGATGGGATGGAGGAACTGCTAGAAATAATTACATCTGCTAATTTACCCCACTTAATTAGCATAATTAGTACGCGGATTTGCATAGAATGGAAATCATGCTGCTAACGTCACGGCTGAGATACGGCCGCTCGATACAGAGGGCATGGCATTTATGGAAGAGACGGGGCGAGGACTCTCCAGCGCTCAGGAGCGTACAACGCTACGGCCCGAGAACACATCGCAATAACTTAGCGAAATGTAATTTGCCATCATACGTTCCCCATTAGAATGTGCAGACTTGCAACTTTAGCAAAAACCAATTATATTTCTCTGGGATTCATTCAACATAACATTAACCGTTATGACTAACTGTTTTGGTAGGCAAGGAGGCAGCGCATGTCTTCAGGGTTTTGAAGCTCAAGTTAACATTCTGTTACGCTAAAGCACGGCTGGATTTAATTTCTCTTTTAAGACCTTGGAAGGAATACGAAGCACCAAGAGAAGGCCCCCGTTTCTGGACACAAAATATCCAAAACATAGTGGAACCAATGGGATTTCCATGAACATTGGCTTACATTTGCTCACTTTGAATCCAAAGTTTGCCCAGGGATTGGCAGTTTTAAGAACTGCCTCAGAACACTCGGGAAGAAGCCTGAGGACATATTTATTCAGTCTTGGGTCCTTCTCCTTCTTAGTCATCTGGTCAGATTCTTTAGTTTTAATAATGGCACATTAGAACGTCGGTCGCCATTATAAGGACCAGGGAGGAGGTGATGTGAGACTCTGGAGAGCTGCTGCCAGTCTGAGTAGACAATACCGACCTTGATGGACTAAGGGTCTGATTCAGTGCAAAACAGCTTTATGTGTTCATGACAACCGAAGAAGAAGAAGAGGAGGAGGAGGAGGAGGAGGAGGAGATTGGATTTATACCCCGCCCTTCACTGACTTGGAGTCTCAGAGCGGCTTACAAACTCCTTTTCCCTTCCCCTCCCCACAACAGACACCCTGGGAGGTAGGTGGGGCTGAGAGAGCTCTGAGACAACTGTCCTTGAGGGAACAGCTGGTACAGAGCTACGGCTTGCCCAAGGTCATCCAGCCAGGTGCAAGTGGAGGAATGGGGAATCAAACCCGGTTCTCCCAGATTAGAGTCCGCGCACTTAACCACGACACCAAACTATACTAACATTACAGACAGCCCGCTAACCTAAAACAACATCTCACCTGCAATGATAAACTACTTCACAGTAACATGGACGCTGCAACAAACCAAGATGCTAAATATGCTTTCATATAGATCCTAGCAGCACTATCAGTGAACCCTGCAATACCAGCCAGACCATCTCAGGTTCCTACTCCTGCTTAGCCTCTAATGTGATTTATGCCATCACGTTTCAGCAATGCCCTTCCACCCTCTACATTGGAAAAGCAGACCAGTCCCTTCCACAAAGAATTAATGGACCAAAGTCTGACATTAAGAATCATAACATTCAAAAACCAGTGGGGAAATATGTTAGCCTTTCAGGACAGTCAGTTGCCGACTTAAGAGTAGCAGTTCTCTTACAAAGGAATTCCAAAGGGAGATTAGAAAGAGAAACTGCTGGATTGCAACTGATAATGAAGCTCAAGTCAATGCATCTTCCTGGGCTTAATCAAGGCCTAGGTTTTCTGTCTCCTTACCAATACTGGTTAGACAGTGCTATCAGTGCAACGAACATGAAATTAAGCAAACTCCAGAGCACGACAGAAGACAGGAGGGCCTGGTGTGATGTGGTCCAGGGGGTCACGAAGAGTCGGACTCAACTGTGCCACTGAACAACAACAACCAATACTGATTTCTCCACGCCTATTACCCATCCGCATATCACACCTAATCCAACCATGCCTGCTATTGTCATTGGCCTGCTAATGTCATTCGGCATCTGAAATCACTCCACTCTCCAAAATATAGGAGAGAGGGACTCACATTCTAGCTGCATCTGAAGAAGTGAGCAGTGAATCACGAAAGCTCCTCCCCTGCCGCAAATTCTGTCCATCTTGAAGGTGCTCCTGGACTCCTGCTCTTTTCTACTGCTACAGAAAGAGTGGCATGGCTACCCATCTTGATCTGTCCTCATGGGTTCATGAGTTTGTGCTAGGTTCATTTATTTCAGCATATTTCTCTTCTCCTAGCCCATGCCACACTTAAGTTACTGTTCTCCATCAAGGATCAGTCAGGTTTGTTTTGAGCAAAGGAAACACTTCAGACCATAAAGAACAATGGAATACTGTGTGGAAAGGCATGGGCACGACCTGCTTCCTTTTAGATGCCCCATCTCTTTTAATGCAGTCATTCCACAATCTCTTTATACGTGCAAATGGATGGACTCGCACTTAAACCAGGAATGTTTTGAGATGAAAAGTGGGAGAACATCAGTGAAGAGCTCTCTCACACGGAGAGATCTGATGGAGTCATAAACGTCTTGGAATCGTAGAGCAGAGTTTGAGTCCAGCGGCACCTTTAAGACCAACCGAGTCTTATTCAAAGTATAAGCTTTTGTATGCAGTCTCATTGTGTGCTTGCTCATGAATGCTTATACTTTGTTGGTCTTAAAGGTGCCACTGGATTCAAACTTTGTCCTGCTGCTTCAGACAGAAACGGCTACTCACCTAAATCTTAGAATCATAGCATCACGGCGTTGGAAGGGGCCACGCAGGCCATCTAGTCCAACCCCCTGCTCAGTCAAGGCAGGATCAGCCTAGAGTATCCCTGACAAGGGTTTGTCCAGCCGCTGCTTGGAGACAGCCAGTGAGGGAAAGCTCACCCCCTCCCCAGGCAGCCCATTTCACTGTTGCACAAACCCTTACTGTAAAAAGGTTTCCACTAAGATCCAGCTGGTACTTTCCTGCCTGTAACTGAAGAAGAAGAAGAAGAAGAAGGAGAAGAAGAGAAGAGATTGGATTTATACCCCGCCCTTCACTCACTTGGAGTCTCAGAGCGGCTTACAATCACCTTTCCCTTCCCCTCCCCACAACAGGCACCCTGTGAGGTAGGTGGGGCTGAGAGAGCTCTTTCCCAAGCTGCCCTTGAGGGAACAGCTGGTACAGAGCTATGGCTTGCCCAAGGTCATCCAGCCAGGTGCAAGTGGAGGAGTGGGGAATCAAACCCAGTTCTCCCAAATTTAAGCCCATTCTTGTGAGTCCTCTCCTCTGCTGCCCACAGGAACAGCTCCCTGCCCTCCTCCTCTAAGGGACAGCCCTTCCAATACTCCAAGGGAGCCAGCCTGTCCCCCCTCCCCCTCCTCTTCTCCAGACCGAAGATTCCCAAGTCCCTCGGCCTTTCCTGGTAGGGCTTCTTGGTCTCCAGGCTCCTGATCATGTCCCTCACTCTCCTCAGAGTCTTGCCTCTCACATGGCCCTGTGCATGTATGCGCTTAGCAGCTTGACAGCCCGGCCAAGCCCAACCTTGTCAGAGCTTGGACGCTAAGCAGGGTCAGTTACGGTTAGCACTTGGATGTGGGATGCCATTTTGTCTGTCTCTGCCTGCCAAATGCTTCCACTGTTGCTAGGGCTAGGGCTAGCAGCCACATCCACATGAGATCTTTCTCCTTAGAGCCAGTTTGGTGTAGTGCACAGACCCTAATCTGGGAGAACTGGGTTTGATTCCCCACTCCTCCACTTGCAGCTGTTGGATGACCTTGGGCAAGCCATAGTTCTGTACCAGCTGCTCCTAATAAAGAACAGTCTCTGTCAGAGCTCTCTCAGCTCCACCTACCTCACAGGGTGTCTGTTGTGGGGAGGGGAAGGGAAAGGAGATTGTAAGCTGCTCTGAGACTCCGAGTGAAGGGTGGGGTATAAATCCAATCTCTTCTCTTCTCCTCTTCTTCTTCTTAAGGACAAATAGCAGCTCTGCAGGGGGCAGGGATTCACAGGGTAAGACAGTATGGGTGTGAACATCAGTTGGTGAAGAAAACTGATGGGGATCAAGTTCATTCATTTGAAATGTGGTGCTGGAGGAGAGTTTGATGGGTACCATGCAGAGCTAGCTCAAAGTTCTTGAGCCTCCAGCTCACACATTTTCGTCTCAGCTCAGAAAGGATGGCTCCAGAGCAACCTGATTTACGCAGCAGCCAAAGCGCTCGCTCAAGACTTGAATGCCAGGAGCTCGCAAAGTAGGATTTTTGCTCACAAGGCTCCACCGCTTAGAGGGAGCGTCAGTACCATGGACTGACAAAAAGACAAATAATGGTTTTTTTAATCTGTTTGTTTGTTTATTTTATTCAGTTTATATTCTGCCTTCCCCGCAAGTGGGCTCAGGGCGGATCACTGTAGGCATAAGAACATAAGAAAAGCCAGTGTTGGATCAGGCCAATGGCCCATCCAGTCCAACACTCTGTGTCACTCAGTGGCCAAAAATTCCAGGTGCCCTCAGGAGGTCCAGCAGTGGGGCCAGGACACCAGAAGCCCTCCCACTGTTACCCCCCCCCCCCAAGCACCAAGAATACAGAGCATCACTTGCCCCAGACTGAGAGTTCCTATCTATACTTTGTGGCTAATAGCCACTGATGGACTTCTGCTTCCATCAGTTACGGAATAATTAAAAAAACCTCTCAATTTAAAATAGCATAAATTTAAAAGGAGAAAACACAAAACAGGTCACACTATTTCATTCCAAGCTGGCACCGTTAGGTCTATAAGATCTTATTGGTCTGGGTTGTGTTGAGGGGGTAGGCTTCAATTTCAGCAGGGGAGGCCAAGTTTATTTGTTTTTTTAAAGAATATTATTGGACGCCCACTGCCTCAGCCAAAGGCCTGGTGGAACAGCTCCCTGAGGAACAGTAATAATAAGTCAAGCCTGAACTCTCCCTAGAAGCTAAAATGACCAAACTGAGCCAGTTTGGCGTAGTGGTTAAGTGCGCGGACTCTAATCCGGGAGAACCGGGTTTGATCCCCCACTCCTCCACTTGCACATGCTGGATGACCTTGGGCAAGCCGTAGTTCTGGCACAGCTGTTCTTGAAAAAGAGCAGTTTCTGTCAGAGCTCTCTCAGCCCCACCTCCCTCACAGGGGAGCCTGTTGTGGGGAGGGGAAGGGAAGGGAGTTTGTAAGCTGCTCCCTTGGGTAGTGAAGGACGGGGTAAAAATCCAATCTCTTCTTCTCTTCTTCTTCTACTGTACTGTGGTCACATTCTGAGAAGATGAGTCACTGGAAAAGACAAGAATGCTGGGAAAAGAAGAAGAGAAGAAGAAGGCAGCAGGAAAAGGGGAACACCCAACACGAGATGGATGGTCTCAGTCAAGGAAGCCATGAGGGCCCTCCATTTGCAAGACCCAAACAAGGCTGTTAACAATAAGATGCTTCAGAGGATTCACAGTGTGGCCATCAGTCACACACACACAAGAGTCTCATAGCTTAAATTCGATTCATACTCTTACTGAGGACTTCCAGGTCTTTTAACTGGTCATGTATTGTGCAGTTCCATTGATAATCTTCCATATTTCAAAGGCAGGAGAATGTCCCTTTCTCATGGACTATAACTGTGTTTTATACCGACAGCAGCAACACTGTGAGGTATGCTAGGCTGAGAGAGAGTAATTGACTCAAGACCATTCATGAGTCTCCCATGACAGAGTTTGGGATTCAAAGGTTGTGATCAGACGGCTCTGTAAATTCAACCCAGGCACGGGTGCCTGGTGGATTTAAAGGGAACGTCCGGACAGTGACATCTGGGAAAGGTGCTGCTTCCGTGATCAGTCCATCGAGCCTCACCAGGGAGCCGTAGTTTAAAGATACCGGTGAAAGTCTGGTCTAATGCTTGCCGACGGGTCAATAGCGGACTTTCCCCCATCTGATCATTCCAGAGCGCAATCAGCCCATCAGGATGGTCTGACTCCCAACCATCCTGAATGGCCGCCATTAAAAAAAAATTCTTGGTGGTACATGCGACAGCTTCAGAGCTCTGCTCAAACATTCCGAACAACTTCACATTTCTGAATGGCCCATGAAATTTATGAGCTTTGTTAATTGAAACGGTACCTAGAGGAAGGTACCACTGACAATGCTTTTGCCATTCAAGTCCACGCGCGTGCAGAAAAACAAGTATACGGTGAGGTGCATATGCGCATGTGCAAACAGATTATTATTTTTTTAAAAAAAGAAAAACCCATCCACACGGCTCTTTCAGGTAGATGCTGTCTAGACAATCCACCGCATGGTAAGGCGATTCTTGGGGGTGCTGTCTGATTGTGCAACACTGGATAAAGACTGGGAGCAAATTAGAGCTGGGCCAATGGCGGGATTAGCTGCCTGTCTGAACGCACCAAATTCGGGTTTCCCAAACCTTAGACCAACATTCTGCCCCGACCTGGATAGCCCAGGCTAGCCTGATCTCGTCAGATCTCAGATCTAAGCAGGGTCAGACCTGGCTAGTATCTGGATGGGAGACCACCAAGGAATACCGAAATTGTGATGTAGAAGCTGGCAGTGACAAACCACCTCCAAACATCTCTTGTCTGGAAAACCCTATGAAGTCACCATAAGTTAGCTGCGACTTGATGACACACACAAAAAAGACGCCAACATTCTAACCACTACGCTGGCTCTCACAACTCATGAGATTGTACGTATGGGACAGGATTCCCTCTGTGGGTGTCCCTTCCTCTCCATGGTACAGGAAGGGAGGAATGTGGCTCCCAAACTCATTAATCGATGGATTTCCATGGGTTTGCCTTTGCCAGGTCTGTGGTAACCAGAACCGAATCCCATGTCTTTGATGGTTATAAACTTTCTTCTGTCCTCCAAACTAAAATTGGTTTTCTAACTTTCCGTAACCTACATTACACAGTAACCCATATTTTGTGATTCCTCTGATGTATTCTTAGAATGCAACCCTATTCCCCGTTCAAATTCAAATCCCGTAATATATTTTAAGGGTTTTTTTTTTGCTCCAGACTCTTTTTGTTTATCTCATGAGAAAGTTAGTGTCATTCCTTCAATACCCTCCAGTTAGGATCTGAGAGTTTTACCGCGTTGTGAAATGATTATAGCAAAATAATTAATTACCCCCACTCTTTATTATGAAACATTTCCCTGGATATTCAAAGCGTTGCTTTGGGGGGCTTTCATTTTAATTCCTTTTTAAAAAAATCTATGTCAATAATATTATTCCAGAAGCAAATGGTTTAAGATGCATCAATATAGATTTAGGCTGAAAATTAGAAAGATATATATAATAATCATTGAGCAGTGGCAGCGGTCGTCCAGTTGAGAATGTGTTTTCCACACATGAATTCTTACAGGAAGGAAAGCCTATAAATAAGATGAAGGTGCTCTATTTCAAAATTTAAATCTGGAGGGCATAATTCAGCAAAGGTTATGACCTAAACAAAGACTATTTTAGGAGTTGCTTATTAATAGGACTGGTAGTGGACAATCAGCAGGAGTCCGGGGGGGGGGGGGATATGGGAGGAACCATTGGGCAATGCCATGGCCTCAATCTGGTGTAGTGGTTAGGAGCACGGACTCTAATCTGGGGGAACTGGGTTTGATTCCCCATTCCTTCACGTGCAGCCAGCTGGGTGACCTTGGGCAAGCCACAGTCCTCTCAGAGCTGTTCTCTCAAGAGCAGTTCTCAAAGAGCTCTCAGCCACACCTACCTCACATGGGGTCTGTTGTGGGGAGAGGAAGGGAAGGAGATTGTAATCCACTCTGAGACTCCAGGTGAAGGGTGGGGTATACATCCAATCTCTTCACTTCTTCTTTAGTTTCTGAGAAAAAAGTGATTTCACACCACTCTAGGAATCTCCAGAAACTTTTTGGTTAAACTCTGTGACAATTCCTAGAGTGGCTGTGATGTCACTTCTGGGTTTCCCCCAGAACTGACATCATGCTGTTACTTTATCATGATTTTTATTTTTTTCCCTTTGCTGGCCTGTGGAGTATGGTGGACCACAATAGCAGGGGGCCGGAGATCTCCCACTCCCAGTGGGCACTTGGCAACACTTCTTGGTCATAAACCAGTGGTGCAGGTGCTGTCCACCAAAGAAAGATCTCCCTGGTGTGTTTTGCCCATGATGCTCTTTGGTGTAGCCAGTTTGGTGTAGTGGTTAAGTGCGCAGACTGTAATATGGGAGAACCGGGTTTGATTTCCCACTCCTCCACTTGCACCTGCTGGATGACCTTGGGCAAGCCATAGTTGTATCAGAGCTGTTCTCTCAAGGACAGTTCTGGAAAGAGCTCTCTCAGCCCTGCCTACCTCACAGGGTGTCTGTTGTGGGGAGGGGAAGGGGAAAGAGTTTGTAAGCCGCTCTGGGACTCCTTCAAGTAGTGAAGGGTGGGGTATAAATCCAATCTCTCCTCCTCCTCCTCCTCCACTTCTTTGAATATAGATACAGTGCTGGGGTGGGTTGGCTCTTCCACTTGCTGGGCATTTCCCGTTGGACTGCTGCTCTGAAAGGCCATGGATGGTCAGGACAGGCTTGGTGCCATCTGGTGGTGATGATCTCACCAAAATTGCCAGGGGACGAGCTGAATAGGCCCGTCACTGAGAACCAGTGCAGAACTCTGAGCGTTGGACTATTATCTGGGAGATCCTGGTTCAAATCCCCATTCAGACATGAAGCTCATGGGGTGACCTTGGGCCAGTAGCTTTCTTTCAGCTTAACCTGCTTCACAGAGTTGTGGGAGCAAAAGGGAGAAGGGGAGAACGAAGTATGCCTCCTTGAGCTCTTTGGAGGAAGGATGGGATACAAATGTGATAGGTAGCTTGCTCCATGGGCCATTTTAAGAGCCCTGTTTCCCCTCCCCTTACAGAGTGATGTTCTGCATCCTTGGTGCTTGGGGGGGGGGCAAAAGTGGGAGGGCTTCTGGCCCACTGGTGGACCTCCTGAGGGCACCTGGTGTTTTTGGCCACTGTGTGGCAGAGTGTTGGACTGGATGGGTCATTGGCCTGATCCAACATTGGCTTCTCTTATGTTCTAATGTCTGGGGCAATGAGGCTCTGTATTCTTGGTGCTTGGGGGGGGGGACAATGGGAGGGCTTCTGGAGTTAAGGCCTGCTGGTGGACCTTTTGATGGCACCTGGGTTTTGGCCAACATGGCTTCTCTCATTCTTATGAGAGCTATTCCCAAGAGAAAACCTGAAGCCCCCCAGCCTGCCCTCATGAGCCAACATAAGCTGCCTTAGATTGATTCAGATCCACCTGGCCCATTCCCAGAACGTTCACTGTTCTGTTTCTTCCGCATGCTTTTCAGTGATTCTGGGTCTCTGCTTTCCCCTGTTTGCTTTGTGCTCTTCTTTTGTATTGTGTTTGCATGCTGTACGGTTTTTGTGTTCTATTTATATATACACTGCATGTCATTTATATGTATAACACTGGTTTACCAGCACACAGGTAATATTGCAAAAATATATTCATTTTACGGGAAAAGATTAAGTGCAGAAAAAAGAAAAAGTGGCTCGGCAAAAAAGATTTACAGTTTCAGCGTGCCCCAGGAAAGAGGGAAAGAATGAAACAGCAGTTTGGGAAATGAAAAGCCCAAGATAAAAGATAATTCCTAAATTCAGTACTGTCTACTTGCCCTGGTGGTAGCATTCTGGCGGAGAAAAGCCTTTCCAAATGCCTCAATTCCTTCCGCTGAAGAAGACACCAGGGATTGAAATACGGTTTACAGCCTCATGCTGGCAAAGGGTGGGACTTTTTTGGGGACTGGGGACTTATTAATTGGCATCACTTTGGTGCCAGTACTAACCTGGAAGTGACATCATCAATCTGGAGTGATGCTCTAAGATTCTATTGAAACTCTATGGTTTAACCAGAGCTTTTTGGTAGTTTCCCAGAGTGTCACTTCAACATAACAATGCCATGTCTGGGTTTGTGGCAGAATTGACATTATAATGTCAAAGCAATGCCATTTCCAGTGGGGCTGCCAAGCGAGAGGTCTCCCCTCTGGACCAGGGGACCTGGCAGCCCTAGACTGAATCTCCTGTATGCAAGGTATGTGATATGCCACCACCTATTGTACAAATGTCAAGAAAACTGGGGGGTAGGGGAAAGATTCTACATTGGATCTAGGAAACTGGTTGATTGCAATATAATATAGTAAGGTGAAGATTGGCTTATAGTGGTGGAAAATACCAACCAACTTATGGCGACCCCATAGGGATCTCAAGCCGAGAGACATTCAGACGGGGGTTTGTCATTGGTGTAGTGACCCTGGACTTCCTCTGAGGCCTCCCATCCAAGTACTAATCAGGGCTGATCCTGCTTAGCTTTCAAGATCGGGTAAGATCAAGCTAGCTTGGGCCATCCAGGTCAGGGTGAGGATTGGCTTACACCATTTATATTTTGCTCATCTCAATGAACCAGGAGTTTGTGAGTTGCTATGTATAGTGCACTTATCTCACTGACTTCTGTGTTTGAGATATAACATAGGCATGTGTTATGCAAAAGACCTTGGTTCTGCATTTACTGTAAAGCAAAATTAATAATAATAATAATAATAATAATAATAATAATAATAATAATAATATCTTAAAACAAAACATAAAAAAGAGGTGTCAAGGACACAGATTTCCATACTAGTGTTGTCAACTTCAATTTAGGAAATTCCTGGAGATTTGGGGACAGTGCATGTGGAGGGAGGAGTTTAGGGAGAGGAGAGAGCTCAGACAGGATGTGATGCAACAGTGCCTGCCCTCCAAAGCTGCCACTTCCTCTAGGGGAACTGATCTCCATTGTATGAGAATCAACTGTAATTCCAGGTGAACTTTAGGCCATACCCTGAGGTTCATAACCCTACTTCACAGTGGCTTGTGAAGGTTTACAGAAGAATCCTTGTATTACTGATCAGCCTGCCTACACTGATTCCAGGTGTCCCCCTCTTTGTAGTACACCATTCATTAAGGACTTCCTTTCCATTTAGGGTTGCCAGACCTCCCAGGGAGGAGGTGAGGTTCCCCCCACTGTCAGGCCTCACCACTCTACCACCGATCAGCTGGATGGTGAGGCGGACTTACCCAGAAAAGACCAAGGCCCTGTCAACATTGCAGCGAAGTGTCTACATCACTTCCAAAGTGACCCGGAAGTGACATCATCACATCAGCAACATTGCAGCAACACTCTGGTATTTGGGCCAAAACTCTATGGTAGGAGTTAAATTCACCATAGACTTTTTTGCCCAAATACCAGAGTGTGTCCTGACATCGCAGTGTGATGACATCACTTCCAGGTCACATCAGAAGTGACATAGTAGACATGTCGCTGCAACATTGGCTGGGCCTCTCTCCTGCTCCCAGTATGCCAAGAGGGACCGATTGCCTAGAGGGACCAGGAAATCCTCCTTCCATTGCATAATATCCTTTTACAGATATCCTTTTTTTGTTGTTTCAGAGTAGGGACCATCCTATTCTGCCTTCCATGTTGGCTGGCTAGGGAGCAGAATCCTTCATTATGGATTAAGGGCAGGGAGGGAGAAAGCAGCCCAGAATATCTATCAAAAGCATGTTTTGGGAAACATACTCCAGAGAACAACGAGGCCTTTTATATAATCATGGGATACGTGACATGCCAGCATTTACATGCAGTTTAACTCTCATTTTAACTGACGGAGCCATAAAATTATTTGATTGTCATTCTTGAATATCAATGGGAATCGGAATCCCTCAAGACTCCGGTTGCATATGAAATGTTTTCTGCAGAACCAACGGAATCAGAGGCCACGCTGTATATCGGGAATCTTAATTCCTTGACAATACAAAGTCAGGGCGGGTTGTTTATTAATATTATTCTTTGCGCAGACACAGAAAATAAGGAATACACTCAGCATCGGAGTTCGACTGAAATTGGAATCCCCCCCCCCCCCAGCCAGTGTGGGGAATACACAATTCCATGGGAGCGGCACCGTTTCGAAGAAGTTCCTATTTACAAATAGCTCTGATTTCCCCCGTCTTTCATTTTATGGCATAAATGCTGTCCTTCATAATGGGCCCGCTCTACTTGTTTTGAAATGTGGCCATCAACAGTTCCAGAAAACAAAGCTTCTCAATGCAATAGGGATTAACAATTTCACACCTAGTTTCTTTCCCCCTTCTACATGGAAACAAACAATGCCTGTAGCGATGCACACCACACAATGTGGAGAAGGTAGAAGGACAGGAGGAAATGTTCCTTCACACAACAAAAGAGCATGGAGAGCTAGAATAGCAGTCAGTGGGCTCTAGAAGCACAAAGAGGAAGAGAAGAGATTGGATTTATACCCCGCCCTTCACTACCCAAAGGAGTCTCCAAGCGGCTTACAAACTCCTTTCCCTCCCCACAACAGACACCCTGTGAGGTAGGTGGGGCTGAGAGAGCTCTTTTGAGGACTGCTCTTAAGAGAACAGCTCTGAGATAACTTGTGACTGACCCAAGTTCACACCAGCAGCTGCAAGTGGAGGAGTGGGGAATCAAACCCGGTTCTCTCAGATTAGAGTCTGCGCACTTAACCACTACACCAAACTGGCTCGGCATGCCATTTGGGGCGCTGGGTGAGGGTTGGGGAGGTGGCTGGATGCCGCCTGGGGGGCAGAGCGGGTGAGTGGCAGGGAAAACAGGTCCTCCCCCCTTCCCCTGGGGCCAATGGCAGAGTTCTGGGTGGCCAGGGGGAGGGGAGGATTTAAGTCGAGGGCCAGCCTCTCACCTCCTCCACCCAGCCTTTTTCCTGCCCCCAGGAAAGCTTACCCACCCATCCCTCCCTCTAGATAGGCCAGTTAGGGCAAAGGGTTTTTTTTTTTTTTACAATGTTTTCATTTCAGTATAGTTTGGTGTTCTTAGTTTTGCCATAAAGCTTGTTTGTATTGATTTTCCTTGTCACAACTGTTCAGGCGGTAACAGCATGGGGCCGAATCCGTTTACGGGAATAGGCTTGCGTGCCAATTCCTGATTATGGGGACCACCTTAAGGGGTCTTGGCGTGAGGGCTGACAGGAGCAGGCATGTTGGTATATAGACACATAAACAGTGAGCACATGGATAACTGTCTGTTAGATCACTGAAGACAGTTTCACAGTGAGTCAGGTGACTGCACAAGGTGGAGCAGGCAAGAACTAGCTCAAACCTGTTCCATAAGCCATAACTGGAGAGTGATTCAGCACTGTACTGATTGGTCAGTGTGACTGGACAAAATGTATATAAGTAATGTATGTTGTGAATAGTTTTTCTTCTATTCTGTATGGGTGACTGGCGAAGCACTTTGACGGTGGGAACTAAAATACTTGTAAATAAATGTACATACACTGTACATAGTGTTGTCTCATATATTCTGAGTCTTCAACCTCTGCTGGTGCTGCTTAGCACAAAAACCACACACACCGACAGGGACTACCAGTGCTTGCCCTCACAGCCAGATGGCAGGGGGGATCATGAAGGGGCAGTCATCTGGGTGATCCCCTACAATCTACCACTCTGCGATCTTTACCCATGCTGGCTGGCTGGGTAACAGGATTCATCAGCTGGCAGCAGGTCAGCTGATGTATTGGATCTGGTGGACCCATGCTGTGCCAATGTTTCTTATAGCTGTAGTCAATAAAGTTGCGGCCAATTTAATCCACTTTTTTCCAAATCTGTAGTGAGTATGGTGATTTCTGACGAGACTGTATGTATCAGAGCGAACCTCTCCGTCCCACCTAAGAACTAGAGCCACAATCAGGACAGAAGAAAGGAAATACTTTTTTTGTGCACAATATACAGTTAGTTTAGGGGTGCCTCTACAAGATGTGCTACAAACACTAGCTTGGATCTGGTGTCAATATAAATTAACCTTGGAAAGATTTCTGTTTCCATGTGACACCTTTATTAATTTATAAGAGCTACCAGATGCATTTGGCATATTGTGTTGGTAGCTTGCCATCTCAGGACTCCATTTCAAAAAGTGGAACTTTTTCATTGTGCTCACGGGAGATGAGGCTTTTGATATCTTCCAACTATTGATTTTGATGGGAAACCATCTGAAAGAATGGCAGCTATTTGTCTATGGCTCTCTTTCAAAATACTGGCTTCTACATAATCCTTCAGAAGATTGGACATTACTTACAGGAGCTCAGAATTGCCTTCTCCCCAATCCCAACATGTAACCTTTATAGAAAAAACAAAGATGGGGAGGGGTCTGGAGACCAAGTCCTATAAGGAAAGGCTGAAGGAGCTGGGTGTGTTTAGCCTGGAGGGGAGACGACTGAGAGGGGATATGATAACCATCTTCAAGTAGAAGGTGTGGAGGGGGAGGTATTTGTGAATTTCCTGCAATTTGTTTCATAATACATTTTTATTGAGTTTTTATAAAAGAAAAGGAAAATACAAGAAAAAAAGGAAGATAAAAACATACTAAAAGATACGGTCTGTACTATATATTATATTAATATTTCTACTAGAATCAATTTCTAATTCACCAAATTAGCTTATCACAATTTTATAGGAGCATAGTTAGAGTTAATTCATTTTTTAAAAATATTTTATTTATTTTAATTTATTTTATTTATTTTTCAAATTTATATCCTGCCCTCCCCGCGAATGTGCTCAGGGTGGCTTACACGGGCACACAGGCCGAATCAATACATTAAAACAGTAAAATCAGCTAATAAAAATTCCAATAAATAAGATACATTTACTATAAAAGCTTCCAATACTATGGCAACCCGATGGCAGGTCCAAGCCCCCCCCCCCCCGCCTCCAAGCCTGGGCTATGTTGGGCCAGCTTCATCCCAGATGGCATATGTGATGGGTGATATCACCGGTGGCGGCTCCTATTCAAAGGCCTGGTGGAAGAGCTCCGTCTTACAGGCCCTGCGGAACTGCATATTCTTTCAACCATTTATAAAACCTTAACCAGTTATTTTCAAAGATGATTTCCTCTCTTTTATCTGCTAATTTCAGTGTTAAATTGTCCATTTCCGCAGTCTCCAATAGTTTATAGATTATTTCCTCCTTAGAAGGAACTTCTCCTTTCCAGTGCTTTCCATAAAGAATTCTGGTAGCAGTTATTACATGGATAATCAGATATTTATCTAATTTGTTAAAAGTTTCTGGAATCATTTTCAACAAAAAAAATTCTGGCACAAATGGTATAGTCAAATGCCAGTATTTCATGAATCCAGGTCCAATATTTTTTTTACACATTTACACGTCCACCACATATGAAAAAAGGAACCAACAGTTTGTTTACACTTCCAACATTCATTCGACGTATTTGGATACCACATTGCTAAGTTCTCGGGTGTCATGATATACCACCTATAAAACATCTTATAAATATTCTCTTTAAACGCCATACATTTTGTAAATTTTATATTTGTTTTCCATACTCTCAGCCATTGCTCTAGTTGAATATTACGTCATATATTTTGTGCCCATTTTATTACAGCAGTTTTTACTATTTCATCCTGCATTCTCATTTCTAATAATAGTATATAAAATGCTTTTATATATTTAACATCATTTGCCAACAATATCTTATCTAGCCCATTCGATTTCTCAGCAAAACCAAATGGCATATTTGGGTTTGAATTATTTTATTTCAAGGTTGCCAGGTCCCCTTCTTACTTCAGCAGGGGGATTTGAGTGGCATTCTGGGGGTGGGCAGGGACACCTCCAAGCTCCAACCCCAAGTCCCACCCCCAAGAGCAACCACCCACATGCTCAACACTCTCCTTCCCCTCCTGCTCAATTTAAAAGTCTTCAGCTGCTGGGCGGGGACCACATGGCCCGCCGATCAGCTGGAGGGCCCTTTAAATCTAGCAGGAGGGAGGGAAAGGGGTGAGCAAGTGGGTGACAAAAGGGTCTTTTTGCGAGCAGGGTGGGGGCTGCATGCAGGCCTGGGGGAAATGCCCAGACCTGAGGGCTGGCAACTCTATTTTGTTTAGTGGTTTTCCTGTTTGTTTTACAGTTCGTAGTTTTTTCCATGGGGGTTGGAGTTTTGTGAAGGCTTTTAAAGATTCCTTTCCCCCTAATTAGCTTTTATGTGGGGAAGTCTAAAGTGGTTTGTGTGTGTGTGTGTGTGTGTGTGTGTGTGTGTGAATTTTTCAGGGGTGGGGGGAATTGAGCCATAGGGTTTTATGAGTTTCTGGGATCTTTTTTCCTGACAAGGATGTAGGGACACTTTCTTCAGGGCTCCATAAAACTGGACCCCTTTGCCCAATTCTTGTGAAACTTGGGGAAGGGCTTAGTTCAGACGGAGGGCTACTTTGAGAACAAATTTGGTGCTACCAGCTTTAAAAACAACCACCCCAAACACCTAAGAAACCCCCCACAGGGAATAATGGTTCCAGAATTTCAGAGAAAAATAAAGTACCTTGAAAAAGATTATGGGATAGTAATGGCCAACCCAGAAATCCTGGATAATGCAAAAAATGTACCCCTGAATTAGGGTTGCCAAGTCGGAGTTGGAAAATACCTGGGGACTTTGGGGGTGGAGCCAGGAGAGGGCGGGGTTTGGGGAGGGGAGGGGCCTCAGCAGGGTACCATGCCATAGAGTCAGGGGTCCGTTGGAGCGGGAGCACACAGGAGCGCAGCTCCGGGAGTGAGGACCCCAGGGGACGGGCACATGACCAAGCCCCACCCCCTCCTCGGCTTCCCCAAGCAGTGCAGAGGCGCAGCGCCCTGGGGAAAGCCCGGCTAGGGTCTTTATTGTTTTTAATCTTTTGTTTTAATATTGATAATTTTATCATTGTTCCTTTTATGACTGTGTGCTGCTTTTCCAGAGACTTGCTCAAGGTGGCATATAAATTTTCTAAGTATACCATTTTTTATCTGGGCACATGGCACATAAGTACTGGAGAAATTTTATCAACCCTTCAGCAGCTTCCACCTTAGTGGTCAGGAGTTGGACTCTAATCTGGGAGAACTGGGTTTGATTCCCCACTCCTCCACATGCAGCTGCTGGTGTGACCTTAGGCCAGTCACAAGTTCTCTCAGATCTGTTCTCTCATGAGCAGTTCTCAAAAGACCTCTCTCAGCCCCACCTATCTCACAGGGTGTCTTGTTGTGGGGAGGGGAAGGGGAAGGGATGGGTGGTGCACATGTCCTGGGTATCTCAAGTCTACTTGAAACCTCGTGGTTTCAAGGGAGCAGGAAGAAAATGAGGGTGTGTTCTTTATGCTTATTTTCATTGCACAAAGTATTGGAAGGGAATGGAGGAAGAGCAGGTCAGTTTCACTCACCTGTGGAGTGGAGCCTGAGGGGTGGGTGTTGCCTTCTGACACACTTCCGGTATGTTAGGGGGTGTGGCATATGCAAATGAGTTATGCTAATGAGCTCCTGCACCTCTTTTTCTACGAAATGACCCCTGCATAGAGTCCACCCTTTAAAGCAGCCTTTTTCTTCAGGGGAGCTGATCTCTGTCAGCTGGAGATCAGATGTAAAAGCAAGAGATCCCCAGGCCCCACCTGGAGGCTGGCAATCCTACCCTGAATTCCTGATCTGAAAGTAAAATGGAATTTTTCCAGTGTGCACCCCTAGGCTAACTAGGCACAAGGCAATATGTTCAAGGAGATCCGGTCTGGGTAAGTAAGAGTCTAGGTATAGTAAGAGTTGTGCAACAGTGGAATCAGCTGCCTAGGGAGGTGGTGAGCTCCCCCCTCAGTACTGGCCGTCTTTAAGCAGCGTCTGGACAAACCCTTGTCAGGGATGCTTTAGGCTGATCCTGCACTGAGCAGGGAGTGGGACTAGATCAGGGGTGGGCAAACTTGCTCAGCATAAGAGCCACCTACAACGGGGTGGCCAAACTTGCTTAACGTAAGAGCCGCATAGAATAAACATCAGATGTTTGAGAGCCACAAGACAGGAACAAATATTACCTGCTTTTATTGGGAAATAAGCAAATTTGCTTTTTATTAACATTAAATGAGACTGCCAAAAATAATAACAAACGGGGTAAAAGCAGATATATGATATTAATTTGTCCAATGATATTTAGCTTCCCCAGCCGCCCTGCCGGGAGCCACATAATATATGTGAAAGAGCCGCATGCGGCTCCCAAGCCACAGTTTGCCCACCCCTGGACTAGATGGCCTGTCTGGCTTCTTCCAACTCAGGTGCCCTTTCAGCTGAAGTACTACTGCCACAAGGGGACATCCTTAGCGTATTCTGCTCTGTGTTAACTAGTCTCATTCTGCACAAATGTCCTTCATGGTGCCCTAGGGCTGCCAAGTCAGCCCGGGGGGCGGGGGATCCCCCGCTAAAGGGGTTCCCGATCTGCCGGCCAGCATTTGGCCGGCGGGGGGAACCCCACCCCTGACGTCGTCCAGCAAGGACGACGTAATGACATCACCGGAAGTGACGTCAGCCCGTTGGGGGCGTTGCCAGGGCGACGCCCCCAACGGGCTGACGTCACTTCCGGTGACGTCGCTGGACACGCGCACTTTGCACGCGTGCCAGGAGAAACTCCCAGCCAGAGGAGGACTCCCCCCGCCGGTGAGTTTTGAAGACTTGGCAACCCTATGGTGCCCTGAGCCCTGCTGTCTCACCTTGGATCATGACTGGGTCAGCCTTGCCAGCATCCGATAGAGAGGACAGACATTCTTTTGGTTTTTCTCCTTTGCGGCTTTCTCAGTGCACAAAAACAAGATGAAAACTAAAAGGGAGTCTTAACTGAAAGAGAGAGAGAATAGTAAAACCTCGTTTGGTGATTCTCCTCTTGCCATTGTAACCCCTTTCCCACCCCTGCATTAAAACCACAGTTTTTCATGTAACACGTAGATCCGTTCTTCGTTTGTACTTAAAGAATTATTTGTCCTTTAATTTACGTCGGGGGGTATGGGAGTGTACCAAGCGCAAAACTGTATTTTGCTCCACGTGGGTTGCATTTATAGGTGACGGGAGAACATTTCCTTTCTTCTTGAGCTGGCTTGAATATATTCCGCTTAAATATCCCCCCCGCCCCTATTCATTATATATGAGCTATTGTACGCACTCCCACACTCGGTGTCTCTCACTCCGTAGCAAATTTTCAAACAATTATTTCTAAATCGTAAGGATATTCATATTCGTTTCCCCTTCTCCTGCGTCTCTAAGGCTGTCCTCCCTATTTGCATAACGTAAAGAGCCTTGAGAATTCAAAGGAAGGCTTTGTGTAAATAAATAAGCAATGATAGATAATAAAAAAGCATGCAGCATCAGCGAATTTGGGGGAATATTTGACAGCGTGGTTGACTCGATAAAATTAAGATTACATTTGCTATGTGAAAACCGTCTACTCCCCAAATCCAAAAGGATTTCTTCATGCAACTGTTAATTTACTAAAGGTGTTCCCCCCTCATTCTTTTCCCACAAGGATGGTTATCAGTTGGAAGGCATTTAGATTACTGGGGAAAGAGAGATATCTGAATTTTCCCCCTTATCCCCCTTATTCAGAGGCACTAAATCTCTGAATCCCAGAGCCAGGAGGCAACATCAGGGGAAGGCCTCGGCCTCTCTGCCCTGTTGTTGGACCTCCAGAGGAACTGGCTGGCCACTGTGTGAGACAGGATGCTGGACTACATGGACCACTGGTCTGATGCAGCAGGGCTCTTCTGAGGTTCTTATCAGGGGAAGGCCTCGGCCTCTATTCCCTGTTGTTGGACCTCCAGAGGAACTGGCCGGCCACTGTGTGAGATGGGATGCTGGACTAGATGGACCACTGGTCTGATCCAGCAGGGCTCTTCTGAGGTTCTTGTGGAGGTCTTTGGCCTCTCTGCCCTGTTGCTGGCCCTCCAGAGGAACTTGTTGGCCACTGTGTGAAACAGGATGCTGGACTAAATGGACCATTGCTCTAGGGTTGCCAGGTCATTCCGCATCATTGGTGGGGGGACTTGGGGGGACCTTCCTGGAGGGGGCAGGGACATCCCCAATGTGATGATGTCACACAGAAGTGACATCATCACGTTGGGGACCGGTGCCCCACACGCCTGAACTCCAAGTGCTAAATTCACCCCTGGAGTTCAGGTCCCCCCCCCCACTTCTTGCAAGCAGTATTTAAAGAATATTGTTGGCAAGAAGTGGGGCATTGCATGCCTGGAATTCACCACTTGTAGTTCAAGTGTGCAGCTGCCACACCTCTCTCTCCCTCCTGCAAGATTTAAAGGGTCCCCCAGCCAGCCCCTCAGCCAGAACATGTGGCTTTGGGGTGTGTATGGAATTGGAGGGGGGCATCATGGGTTCTAAGAAAAGACAGCTCAGAGGGCATTTAATTGCCTTCAGAAGGTGTTTAAATGGCTTTTGACTTCTCTTCCACAGGTCAAAAAAGCCTAGAAGAGCACTCAAGAGTGGTACCTTCAACACATCTCCAACAATCCCCCTTTTTGCTAGCCCAGTCCTGCTATATACCGCCTAGGTCACAGTGAGTCTTTTAGAGGCATCCCCATGAGCCTCTGGGAAACATGCAAATGAAGCGTATGGAGCAAAACAGCATATTTGATTATCACAAAACTTTAGAAATGCAGCCTCTCCTAAAAAGAAATCCCAATGGCAGAAAGAAAATAAAATTTAAGCCAGGGAAACCTTGGTGGAATTAAGGGGGAAAAGGTTGTTTTAACCTGATTTGGAAAGGAAGATGGAAAAATCTATGAGACTCCAGGGCCACCACAAAAAAGGCCCTGACCTTTGTAGGTGACAGTCAAGACATCTATAAAGCACATGGGGAAGCAACCAGGAGCATTTGTTCATGCAGCCATGTACCTGGATGTATATCCTCACCCACAACATTATGCTCCTCTGAGACCCATGGAAAAGGATGGATGCGTCTTTTGATGCGAATCTGCACAAAGGACCACCGAGTGACAAGTTGTCTATAACTGCAGCCAGACTGAGACCATCCAATGTGAGCAGGCTGACAGCTTGCTGTTAAAATGCTGTAATGGCACCTGTACATCCAGCGGAGCTTGCCGCTGAAGTGCTATTTTCTTTCGCTTCAGATTCCTCACTCAAAGATCTATTGTAATGCGCAGTGATTATCGTTTTTAATATCTATAGAGAAACCCTCTTGGTGAAATTACTCCAGTCACCAGTTTCCAAAGGGTAATTACTTGATAGTATGTTAAAAATATATCGCAGAAAGTAGGCTTATGAAACATTTCAGATTAATAAGCTGAAAGGTGGCCCTGTGAAAAGCGCAAGGCTTTTAAAAGAGCATTTAGAATGGAACGATCACACATATGATGGCCCAAACTTGCACATGAGCACGGCAGAGACTCAAGAGGACATGGAGTGGAAGCATAAATATACGATTCCCTACGGTCCAGAAAAAAATATATTCTTCATAGATCTCACCTCCCAAATCCTATAAGTTGTAGAAAACTTGTAAGAACTAGAACAGTAGAACAGAAAGATTTGGGTCCAGTAGGGTCTTAGAAACCAACAATATTTCCAGGGTCGAAGCTTTCAAGAATCAAAGCTCCCTTCCTCAGAGTATCTGGACTCGAATCTTCTGAAATTTGTTTTCCAAACAGAGCTACACATGGCCAAAAACGTGGGACTGTTACCCAAAATAACAGGCCTATTTTCAGTCCCCTCACACACCTCTGTTAGATCTCATTGACTTTACACTATAACTTGACACTATTTCAACAGTCATTCTCCCACCACCTTCCACACTGCTGACTGCCACAGTGGAAGGCAGAGAAAGATACATCAGGCTGGATTCCACAGGTCTGTTCTCCTAATGACTGT
The DNA here is from genome assembly GCA_029233225.1 of Lepidodactylus listeri. Classification (NCBI taxonomy): domain Eukaryota; kingdom Metazoa; phylum Chordata; class Lepidosauria; order Squamata; family Gekkonidae; genus Lepidodactylus; species Lepidodactylus listeri. The sequence continues at coordinate 178,020,941 of JARCFY010000001.1, read as the reverse complement.
CCTTTCGTTTGGTGCAAGGAGTTTTCTAATGGTGGAAGAGGCTCTCTTAAAACCTCATAGGAACATCAGAAGAGCACTGCTGGATCAGACCAATGGTCCACCTAGTCCAGCGTCCTGTCTCACACAGTGGCCAACCAGCTCCTCTCGAGGGCCAGCAACAGGGCATAGAAGCTGAGGCCTTTCCCTGATAAGAACCTAAGAAGAGCCCTGCTGGATCAGACCAGGAGGAGGAGGAGAAGATTTGGTTTTTATAGTCCACTTTTCACTACCTGAAAGAGTCTCAAAGCAGCTTACCATCTTTCCTTTCCTCTCCCCACAAGAGACACCCTGTGAAGTAGGTGGGGGCTGTGGGAGCTGTGGGAGCTCTGAGAGAACTGCTCTTGAGAGAACAGCTCTGAGAGAACTGAGACTGACCCAAGGTCACCCAGCTGGCTGCATGTGGAGGAGTGGGGGAAATCAAACCTGGTTTTCCAGATTAGAGTCTGACACTCTTAACCACTACAACAAACTGGTTCTCAGGAGGGAGGAAAGAAGGGGTGAGCCAGAACTGCTGCTCTGCCGGACCTTGTGCCTGTCTTGAACATGACTCATGGCAGCCATAAACTGCCTTCCCTGGGCCACTGCCTGGGATATTCAGAGAATCAAAGAAAAACAAGATTCCTGCTGCTACTGATGGTATGTTCCCAAACATGAAAACCTGCATTTTTGGGAGGAAGGGGTGTTTTGCAGTTCCGAAGAATCCTAGATTTGTGAAGCCCTTCTGGGAAATCACAACCTTTTTGTTCTGTATATTTTTGGCTCAGGAATTCTGGAATACACACCCCTACATAATACTTGTATCAAGCCTGAACTGTCCCGAGAAGCTGAAACAACTAAACTTCTGCTATCATACTTTTGGTATATTATAAGATTACAAGAGTCACCGGAAAAGCTGAAGGCAGAAGGAAAAGAGGAAGGCCCAACCAGTGTTCCCTCTAAACTGAGTTAGTGTGAGCTAGCTCACAGTTTTTTAGCCCTCCAGCTCACACATTTTTGTCTCAGCTCAGGAAGGAGGTGGCTCCAGAGCCAACTAATTTACGCAGCAGCCAAATTGCTCACTTACAACTTTAATGCCGGAAGCTCACAAAGTAGAATTTCTGCTCACGAGACTCCACAGCTTAGAGGGACCATTGGACCCAACATGAGATGAACTGACTTCAATCAAGGCAGCCATGGCCATCAGTTAGCAAGACCTGAGCAAGGCTGCTAATGACAAGACATTTGGGGGGTTATTGATCCATAGTTGGAAGTAATTTGTGATCGCCTTAAGTTGGAAGTGATTTGACAGCACTTACAAACTTATGAATTATACTTAAAAATGGATTGTGTTCAGGGCTCATTTCGGAGCAAGAGCTCCTTTGCATATTAGGCCACACACCCCCTAATGTAGCCAATCCTCCAAGAGCTTACGGAGCAATTCTTACAGGGGCTACTGTAAGCTCTTGGAGGATTGGCTTCATCAAGGGTGTGTGGCCTAATACGCAAAGGAGCTCCTGCTACGAAATGAGCCCTGATTGTGTTATACATGCAACTACTATATAAGTTGCATCTAAAAACTGTACCGGAATGTATACTCTATAAAAACAAATTTTACAAAACCGTGTACAGAAAGCGGAGGACTGCAGCTGTTGGCATAGATACAATAAGAAATTAAATAGGGACCATTAGTTCATCCCTAGTTTCTGACCGGGGCAGAACACGTGCGCTGAGGAATACATGAAAAATGGAAACAGGAGAACACTGTAATTTAGGCATTAATTGGGGTCAGCAATTCTCAAAGGAAACGGTGCTTCAAAATATGGGCCATTGTTATTTTATTCATTGGTATGAGTACGCAGCGCATCCTTTTTAGAATTTAATTCTGCGGGCTTGAACTTGATTGTGTGGCATCTGATTCACTGATCACTATATTTTGCCTCTTCATGGACCGTTTACCCTAATGTGGTGGTGGAAAGTGCCCTCAAGTCACAGCCGAATTCTGGTGACCCCATAGGGTTTCCAAAGCAAGATACAAACTGATGTGGTTTGATATTGCCTGCCTCCATGTCATGACCCTGGTATTGCTTGGCGGTCTCCCATCCAAATACTCACCATGGCTGACCCTGCTTAGCTTCTGAGATCTGACAAGATCAGCCTAGCTTGGTCCATCCCGGTCGGGACATTTACCCTGATACTTATATTATACAGGGCTCATTTCTTAGCAGGAGCTTTTCTGCATGTTAGGCCACACACCCCTGATGTAGCCAATCCTCCAAGAGCTTACAGTAGCCCCTGTAAGAAGAGCTCTGTAAACTCTTGGAGGATTGGCTACATCAGGGGTGTGTGGCCTAATATGCAAAGGAGCTCCTGCTACAAAATGAACCCTGCTTATATACATTACACTGGAATTAAACGTGTCCCTGCCAGAAAGCCACAAACATGTGATTTACCAAGTAATTATATATACGCCGTGGCAAACTTTATGCCTAACCCAACGTAACCGGTCGGTCACAGCAGGGTTACAAATATCAGAAGCATCCTAACTGGGGAAACACAATCAACCTTCCTCCTCCGGGTGGTCTCAGCTAGCAAGTCCAGACAAGCAGGCTGAAAATGAGTGCTGTATCTATTTAAGGATAATCTGGGAGGGTTATGGTGTGACCGGATTGAAGCAGTGGTGGGGCTCCAACCACCCCTGTATGGAAAGCGCATAGAGTTTTCCTGCATTCCACTGTTCTCTTACAACACCTTATGACACCTGGAAAAATCTCTCTAGGGGCTGCAGGATCCATATGGAGGAACAGACATGTGGGTCAGCGGGCTAGAGTGAGGAGGGATGAGGGGATGAAATGGAGCCCTTTCTTCAGTGGGGCTGTACTTGAGAGCCGGTTTGGTGTAGTGGTTCGGAGCGTGGACTCTAATCTGGGAGAACTGGGTTTGATTCCCCCCTCCTCCACATCCAGCTGCTGGTGTGACTTTGGGTCAGTGACGAGTTCTCTCAGAGCTGTTCTCTCAAGGGCAGTTTTCAAGAGAGAGAGCTCTCTCAGCCCCACCTACCTCCCAGGCAGTGTTCCCTCTAAGCTGAGTTAGTGTGAGCCTCCAGCTCATACATTTTTGTCTTGGCTCAGGAAGGATGGCTCCAGAGCAAACTAATTCATGCAGGAGCCAAATCCCTTGCTCGTAACTTTAATGCCAGTAGCTCACAAAATAGAATTTTTTCCTCACAAGACTCCACAGTTTAGAGGGAACATTGCTCCCAGGGTGTCTGTTGTGGGGAGGGGGAGGGAAAGGAGATTGTAAGCCGCTCTGAGACTCCTTTGGGTAGTGAAGGGCGGGATATAAATCCAATCTCTCCCCCCCCCCGTCTTCTCTCTTCAGTGGGGCTGTACTTGCAGAAAAGTGGGAACATATTCAGCGCCTCGTTGTTCCTCATTCTAACCTATCCCCGGCAACCCATCTGGCTGTTCTTCCAGGCAGGTCTAAAGCGGCCATTGTCTCCAGGGAAGCTGACCTCTGTCGCCTGGAGACCGGCTGTCATCCCAGGAGATCTCCAGCCACCACCTGGAGTTTGGCAGCCCTACACACTTTATAAGACAAAGAGTACCAGGAGGAAATTGATCCGTGCTAGTTAATTTCCTGAACCGCCAGCAAAAGGTCGAGAGCTGTCATAAACTCCTCGGGAAACAAGCCACAGCCCCCCTTCCCCCCGGTTTACTCAAACAAATGCACAAAGAGGCCTTTAACCAGAAGAGCACGCGTGGGTGCCGTTCTAATATTAATGAGGCCTGGGAATCCACGATGTTGCCGTCCCTGCCCTCCCAGCTTTAATCCATTAGTCGGTATAGATTCAGCGGCATTTAGCGCAGTTGGTCAGAACTGGCTGGGTGGAGAATTGATCCCGGGAAAGTGCTAGTCGGGGTGGGCGGTGCATTTTCTAATGCTCTGAACTTTTGCTCTCCGATATTGGGAGTTCAGACCTCCTTTGGGGAATTCGAACTCCAGGAGAGCTCTCTGAAGGGCTTAGGGAGGGCAGTGGGTGACCGGTTGAAGCTCCGAGGCTTTAATTGAAATAACAGAAGAAACACTGAAATGAACGGCAGATTCAATATAATCATCTTGGCTGTTTAAGAACATAAGAGAAGCCAATGTTGGATCAGGCCAATGGCCCATCCAGTCCAACACTCTGTCAAACAGTGGCCAAAAGTACCAGGTGCCATCAGGAGGTCCAGCAGTGGGGCCAGGACACCAGAAGCCCTCCCACTGTTCCCCCCGCAAGCATCAAGAATACAGTGCATCACTTGCCCGAGAGATCCTATCTATACCTTGCGGCTAACAGGCACTGATGGACCTCTGCTCCATATGTTTATCTAACTCCCTCTTGAAGCCGTCCATGCTTGTAGCCGCCACCACCTCCTGTGGCAGTGAATTCCACGTGTTAATCACTCTCTGGATGAAGAAGTGCTTCCTTTGATCCGTTCTAACCAGACTGCTCAGCAATTTCATGGAGGAGTGCCCACGAGTTCTTGTACTGTGAGAAAGGGAGAAAAGGACCTCTTTCTCGACCTGCTCTATCCCATGCATAATCTTATAAACCTCGATCATGTCACCCCTCAGTTGTCGTTTCTCCAAGCTAAAGAGCCCCAAGAGCTTCGACCTTTCTTCACAGGGAAAGTCTCCCAACCCTTTTATCACTCTAGTTGCCCTTTCCTGCACTTTCCCCAAAGCTATAATATCCTTTTTGAGGTGTGGTTTGGCTTTGATTTGGGTACCAAACCAGAGGGGTGGGGGTTTTTTTTTGGAGGATACCTACATTTTCCTCCTCCAATTGTCCACTCTATAGCTCTTCACCTACTTTGCTCGGATCATTCTCCAACCTACTTTGCTATGAAGCTTCTAGGAAGATCGCAGTGAAAGCAGATTGGTGCATTATCATCTCACAGCCATCATTCCCACCACCCGTGCTAATGCAGAACTTTATGGCTTTTTTTTTTTTTTTAAAAAAGGTAGTTGCCATAGCCTACTGACACTTTTCTTTATTCAGCTGGATTTACACTCCATCCTTCACCTGGAGTCTCAGAGCAGCTTGCAATCTCCTTCCCTTCGCCTCCCTACAACAGACATCCTGTGAGGTAGGTGGGGCTGAGAGAGCTCTTTTTTTGAGAACTTGCAACTGACCCAAGGTCACACCAGCAGGTGCATGTGGAGAAGCGGAGAATCAAACCCGGTTTTCCAGATTAGAGGCTGCCGCTCTTAACCACAACACCGTGATGGCTCTCATGTTTCGCACTGAAACTCTCACCATCACCCTGAAGCCAAGGTTGAGGCTCCTAGCCTTATTCTGATGAGTTGTGTCTGCTGCCGACAGAAAACCTGTAGCTTCCATTACAAATAGCAGGGGAATGGGAACATCGGTTCTGACAACGACTGGGGCCAGCAAGGTCTGATTCCCTTCATTTTTGGCACTGCAGTGACAAGGAACATTTTGAAGCTGGTGGCCAATTTCAAGATATCCAGCTTTATTTTCTGATGAGTTATGCCTGCCACAGGCAGCCTTAGCTTCCATTGCAGATAGGTGTGTGCGTATCTGTGATCCTTCTATAGATCACCTGGGCCAGGAAGTTCCAGATACCTTCCTTTTTGGTACTGTAACTCCCATAATCATCCTGAAGCTGGTAACCAATGCTGAAACCCCTAGCTTTATTTTCTAATGACTTGTGTTTACCTGGGGGCTTTTCGGCATTTTCTTTTTCCTCACTTGTATGTTCCTGTTTCTTCAGGGTTTTTTTCCATCTGTTTTGTTCCCTCTAGTGGTTAGTTTGATATTACACCAGTTTATGTCCGGCACATCTCCCCAAGGTTTAAACTAGGTTTATGCCAGACATAAGGTGGTGTAATATCAGTCTGACCACTAGAGGGAGCAAAACACACACAGAACAGCACCCCCCCTTCCCCAAGAAACAGGAACTACCAGGTTGGGAAACTCCTGGAGATTTGAGGGTGGAGTTTGTGGAGGACAGAGACCTCAGTGGGGTATATTGCCATAGAGGCCACCCTCCAAAGCATCCATTTTTTCCCCAGGGAGACTGAGCTTTGTAGTCTGGAAATGAGCTGTAATTATGGGAGATCCCCAGGCCCCACCTGGAGGCTGGCACCCTAGGTAGGGAGGACAATTTGGTTTCTGTATTTCAGGTGTGGCCAAACTGTGGCTCAGGAGCCACATGCGGCTCTTTCACACATATTGTGCGGCTCCCGGTAGGGCAGCTGGCAAATAAATATCACTGGACAAATAAATGTCATTATCAATATCTGCTTTTACTGCTTTTGTTATTATTTTTGGCAGCCTTGTTCAATGTTAATAAAAAGCAAATCTGCATATTTACCAGTAAAAACATGTAATATTTGTTCATGTCTTGTGGCTCTCAAACATCTGGCGTTGATTCTGTGTGGCTCTTACGTCAAGCAAGTTTGGCCACCCCTGCAGTGTATTTCTTGTATTTAAATAAAACTTGCCTCTTCAGAGAAGATTTCCTTGGTCCCCAAACAAAATGATGATTCATAGCAAATGTGGTTAATGAACCCAGGAGCTAGAGAGCCCAGTACAGCGAACAGCTCAGACTGACGGACGTGACAAATCAAATCCCTCCTTGCGATCGTCAACCTGACAGGTCTGCTGCATTTGCTATATCTGGCAGATAAGTACTTTGCTTGACCTGTTAATTTTATTGACAACCTTAAGCAGTGGAAAATACACTGTTGTTTTGATAGTTGCTACCATTCCCTGGACAATCACCAGCAAATGGCTGGGAACTTACATGGGAAGACAGGCTGGCAAGAAATCAGAGAGAGAGCCATGAGCGCTCGATACGAGGCTGGAAAGTGGAGAGCTCAGAGCACAGAGAAATCTGGTAATTAATCTGAAATTCTCTCCTGTCAGTCCATGGGGGTTTTATGGTGACAAGATAGTTTGCTACTCAAAGAGATGCTCTTGCAGCCCAAAGAGCTGGTCAGAAAGAAAACAAACCTCACCAGCCAAGGAACAAGGACTGCTCAGCCAACCCAACTTCGCCATTACAGAGCTATGCAGATGAGGGAATATGGAGATGTCCACATGGACCTGCTTTCAACCGAATCAGGTCCTTGGTCCATCAAAGTCCATATTGTCAACTTAGACTGGTAGCAGCTCTCCAGGGTCTCAGGTAAATGTCTTCCATATCACCTATTTCCTGATCCTTTTAACTGGAGATGTCGGGGATTGAAACTGGGACCTTTTGCATGCCAAGCAGGGGCTCTACCAATGAGGCACTGCCCCTCTCCACAGCTCTCCAAGGTCTCAAGTAGAGGTCTTTCACATCATCTATCATCTGGTCCTTTTAACTGGGGGTGCTGGGGATTGAGCTTGGAGCCTTATGCATGTCAAGCAGAGGCTCTACCTCTGAGCCACAGCCCCTCTCCACAGTGCTCCGGGGTCTCAGGTAGAGGTCTTCCATATCACCTATTTCCCAATCCTTTTCACTGGAGATGTCGGGGATTGAGCCTGGGATGTTCTGTGTGTCAAGCAGATGCTCTGCTACTGAGCCAAAGCCCCTTCCCAGGTGCACCAGGGTCCTACAGTTCTCAAGGGTGCTGTAAAATTCAGTGCAAACATGTTTGACTGTTGAGCTTTAACCAGTCAGCACTGAACGACAATTGGGCTCCCAGAACCGCCTGGTTCTTTCAGGGCCGAAAGAGGCTCGGTAGGCGGCAACGAGGGCCAGGACATGCCCTCGGTGGTGGCCCCGCACTGGTGGAATGAGCTCCCAGATAACATCAGGGCCCTGCAGGACCTCTCACCGTTCCGCAGGGCCTGCAAGACGGAGCTCTTCCGCCAAACTTTCAAGTAGGGGCCGCCTCGATTTTTATACCCCTGGCCCAACTATTGGAAACTGCCAATTCTGATTATACTGCACCGACCAGAAGTTTAAAGTGCCTGCTGACGCTGCTCGGATGAGGGCGATGAAGCTTTGCCATCTTGTATTGTGATTTTAAACTGTGTATGGTATGTTTTTATGGGATGGTTGTTTTATGGAATTTTACTGCATATGAAACTGTTGGTAGCCGCCCTGAGCCTGCCCTAAGGCGGGGAGGGCGGGATAGAAATCCAATAAACAAACAAACAAACAAACAAACAAACAACCTGCTGAACAGGTTTGCATTAGTTCCCCCCCACTTTTCCATGCAAAACTATTGTCAGACTCCTGGGCAAACTTGCTCCCAACAACACCTTCTTTAGCGGTGATATGTTTATTGAGGTCTCAAAGGTTGGTTGGTCTCAACGGTACCACTGGACTCAAACTTTATTCTACTGCTTCAGACCAACATGGCCACCCACCTGGGACATAGAACAGGGGTCTCTGTGGGAAGGGGGAGTAGCTGTGAATTTCCTACCAAGTGCAGGGGGGGTGGACGAGATGACCCTTATGGTTCCCTTCCAGCTTTGTGTATCTATGTTTCGAACATGGAGAACGGGGTGCGGATCACTAGCAGAGCACCAGCTTTGCATGCAGAAGGTCAGGGTTCAATCCCCAGCGTCTCCAGTTAAAAGGCTCAGAGGGTACGTGATGCGAAAGACCTCCACCTGAGACTCCGGGGAGTCACTGCCAGTCTGAGTACACCGTGCTGAGTTTAATAGATTCAGCAGAAGCCAGCTTCATGTGTTCAGCAGTAATGGGTTACAGTAGGCTTTATTAAAGAATGATCCGTATAATTATTTAAACACCTGTTTAAATACCAGCAATCCCCAAGTGCCGTTTACATTTAACAGGCAGCCTTAATAAGCTGCCTGGGTATTTGGGTAGCCAGCACAAGGCAGGAGGTTCACCATTCGGGGGGTGGGGTTTGTCACCATCAACATAATGACATTCCCAGCATTTGGTCTAGCATTCGGTCACAACTCTATGGTCAAACCCTAGTTTGGACTGAACACTACAGTGTTGCTGGCAACATGAGGACATCATTTCCGGGTCATGCAGGAAGTGACACCAGAGCTTTGGGATGCTGGTGATCATGCCCCCCCCACCATTTCTACCCCAACAGGGGTCATGACCTCCTGTGTTTATCCCTATGCTTTGCAGTACCTACGGTTCTGCTGATGCAATCCCACTCCTAGATGGCTCTTTCGCTGAATCCTTTATCTGGAATGGCTTGGATAAGCTTCATGCCTCAGAAGATGCTTCAGGGTGCTCAGCTGTTTCTTCAAGCTGGCAACTCAGGTAATTCACAGAATCATAAGAGTTGGAAGGGACCTCCAGGGTCATCTAGTTCAACCCCCTGCACAAAGCAGGAAATTCACAAATACCTCCCCCCCCCCTCGACACCCTCAGTGATCCATGCCCAGAAGATGACAAAAAACCTCCAGGATCTCTGGCCAAGCTGGTCCGGAGAAAAATGGCTTCCTGACCCCAAAGAGGCGATCAGCATTTCCTCGGGCGTGTCAGAAAGGGCCATGAGAACTAAGCACTGAGGCGACCCTTCCTGCCCTCCCCCTCATGATCTGCCCGAGTTCACAGAATCCGCATTGCTGTCAGATGGGCCATCTAGCCTCAGTTTGAAAACCTCCAGAAAAAGAGAGCCCTCCACCTCCCAAGGAAGCCTGTTCCACTGAGGAATTGCTCTGTCAGGAAGTTCTTCCTAATGTTTAGCCGAAAACCCTTCTGATTTAATTTCAACCCGCTGGTTCTGGTCCGGCCTTCTGGGGCAACAGAAAACAACTCTGCACCATCTTCTATACGACAGCCCTGCAAGTACTTGAAGATGGTGATCATATTACCTCTCAGTCCTCTCCTCTCCAGGCTAAATATACCCAGCTCCTTCAACACTATGGTAACCTGTTGGGCTATAACCTAGAAAGGTTACAGTTATAATCATAACATGTTTCAGTAAAAACAGACAAGCTATGTTCTGCTGTTCTTCTTCCTTTTAAAAAATGGGTGGGGCCAGGTGGGGCTTTTGCCCAGCAGGGTTTCTGATTGGTCACTAGAGAGGAGATCTCATTGGATGTGCAAATGCAAACAACAACAACGTTGCTTTGGCAGGGGCTGCCACCACAAAACAAGGATCACTAAATGGCTGGAGATAAGCTGTGTGCATGCAAGAAAATATGTTTCAATAATATGTTCCTTTTAAAAGGCATCCTGAAGCACAGTTTCTTCCCAAAAGATTGAAGTGTTACCGTTACAACTAAGGACGGGCACAAACCAGTTCATGAGCCAAAATCCGGTACAAACTTGGCCCGGTTCGGTGCCCCGAACCAATGTTCAGGGAAGGAGCCTTCTACAAACATTTTCCAGACTTTTTCCTAGTTTGGATGTTTGGGCCATTTAAACTTAACAGCTGAGCAGCACAGATCTGCAGCTGACTTCTTTTAAAAGGCTCTGAGCCATTTCACCGGTCGGTTTTGCTTCCCCCTGCTTCAAAGCCCAGCGGAGTGGAGTGAAATGGACGGCTGAAACGGCTCACAGCTATTTCAGCCTAACAGCGGAGAGGTGCACCACCTGTCTCACTGTTAGTCTGAAATCTAAGTAAGTAAATAAATAAATAAACTTAACAGCGGGGCAGGTCCGCCCATCAGCTGTTAGGCATAAATGGCTGCAAGCCATTAAACTTGTCAGTTTTGTTCCCCCCGCTTTAAAGCCACAGCCGAGATAAAGGGGTGTGTGTGTGTCCAAACCAACTGGTTCGGTTCAGGGTATTTTTGGCTCAGTTTGGTGTAGTGGTTAAGTGCATGGACTCTAATCTGGGAGAACCGAGTTTGACTACCCACACCTCCACTTGCATCTGCTGGATGACCTTGGGCAAGCCATCGTTCTGGCACAGGTGTTCTTGAAAAAGAGCAGTTTCTGTCAGAGCTCTCTCAGCCCCACCTACCTCACAGGGTGTCTGTTATGGGGAGCGGGAGGGAAAGGAGATTGTAAGCCGCTCTGAGACTCCCCTGGGTAGTGAAGGGCGGGGTATAAATCCAGTCTCTTCCCTTCTTCTTCTCAGTTTGGGATTCGATTCAGGAATCACCGCGAACCAAACTGGAATTTTGGGGTTCATGCCCACCCCTAATGACCACTCCCTAACATTATGTGGTTGGCTCTACCTCCTACACTACCTCCTACACTACCCGCTGTCAGAATTCCAAACATGCCCACAGGCTCAAAAAGGTCGGGAACCTCTGCTCTAAGTCTTGCTTGAGAACTTAACAAGGTCCTATGATCTTAGGACAAGTCCACAAATTCCCATTTCTGCAACACTATTAAATATAAGGGAACATCTCTAAATTCTCTCAGTGGAAACACACTGTTGAATGCAGTCTTTGGGCTGTACTGTCATTCCACAGTGCCTTCTGTTGAGTCCTAATGGCAACCGCACACGCAGTCAGGTAAAACACATGTGGCCAGGCAAACCTCCGAGCTTTGCGCCCGGAGACAATAGACTGGCCAGATCCTAGATTAGACCTATCGGCCACCTGGGATTTCCCAGGGGACCTATAGTTGAAGTCATGGATGACCCTATCAGGAAGTTTGCGCAAGGCCGGGGGTGCAGTTTAGACAGGAATATAAGCAGACCCCCGAGCCCCATTCTGCATGCGTTTTCTCTGCCATCAACAAATGTATGAGCTGATTTCACCACAACGTGTCTCTGGACCCAGTACTTTATAACTTCCACGAAGACCCCTTGTTTGAGTTGTTTTTCTCTTCTCAGCACTTCATCCTTTGCATACCCACCCTTCAAATATCCCACAGTCAAATGGGCAAGCTATATTTTACTGGCTATCCTTGGTGGTAGAAGAAGAAGAAGAAGAAGAGAAGGTTTGTATACCAGGCTTTTCTTTGCCCTCAGGAGTCTCAAAGCAGCTTCCAGTCACCTCCCCTTCCCTTCCCCACAATAGGCGCCTTGTGAGGTAGGTGGAGCTGAGAGAGTTCAGAGAGATCTGTGACTGGCCCAAAGTCACCTAGCAGATGTCATGTGGTGGAGGAATGGGGAATCAAAGCCAGTTCTCCGGATTAGGGAGAACCACTTCACCATTACCTCCATGTTGACTCTCAGTGACTTACCTAGATCTAGACAAAGAAGGCGAAGAAGAGATTGGATTTATACCCCACCCTTCACTCAGAGTGGCTTGCAAATGCCTTTCCCTTCCCCTCCCCACAACAGACACCCTGTGAGAGCTCTTTCGAGGATTGCTCTTGAGAGAACAGTCTGAGAGAACTATGGCTTGCCCAAGGTCATCCAGCAAATGCAAGTGGGATATTCAGAGAATCAAAAAAAAACAAGTTTCCTGCTGCTACTGATGGTATGTTCCCAAACATGAAAACCTGCATTTTTGGGGAGGAAGGGGTGTTTTGCAGTTCCAAAGAATCCCAGATTTGCGTAGCCCTTCTGGGAAATCACAACCTTTTTTCGTGTATATTTTTGGCTCAGGTATTCTGGAATATACACCCCTATGTAATACTTTGGTATATTATAAGATGACAAGAGTCACCGGAAAAGACAGTAATGCTAGGAACAGCTGGAGGCAGCAGGAAAAGAGGAAGACCCAACCAGTGTTCCCCCTAAGCTGAGTTAGGGATTTATACCCCACCCTTCACTCAGAGTCTCAGAGTGGCTTGCAAACTCCTTTCCCTTCCCCTCCCCACAACAGACACCCTGTGAGGTAGGTGGGGCCGAGAGAGCTCTTTCGAGGACTGCTCTTCTTGAGAGAACAGTCTGAGAAAACTATGGCTTGCCCAAGGTCATCCAGCAGATGCAAGTGGAGATTCTCCCAAATTAGAGTCCACACACTTACCACTACACCAAACTGGCTCACCAAACTGGCTACTGAGTCAATCCATAATCAGGGTGATTAACTCTGAAGGCAGATCTTCTCCAACATCTCTCTCTCTCTCTCTCTCTCTCTCCTTGCAGTACTGAACTGGCCGAAATAATTGGGCAAAGGCCATCTCTAGATGCCCTGAAAATGGATCTTATTTCTCGGTGCAGGTAAAGTTGAGATGGTCCTTGAGGGAGCAGAGTGGCTTGAACTTCCTCAAGTCGAACGTGTTCAGTAAACATGATCAAGAAGACAAATGTTTTGTTCTTAATTGGGCGGTATGGATCCTCCCCGCCACCCCCAGGCCGTATCTCCATTACTGGAAGGAGCTACGAGTGGATTTTCCAGAATGGTGCTATAAAAAATAAAGATGATTGATTAATTCAATACACCTAGAGGTAGGAAATGTCTTCCAGGAAAGTTCAGAGGAAACGTAAAACATTCCACAAATAGACACCGTTTACCATATGCATATTAAGCTTTCGAGGTTGCTAACGTTTTCCATTATCATTGTTCCAGTTCTAGATGAATGGCTGAGATTTATTTTGGTTTTATTTTTATGGGACATTTTTATCCCTTCTTTTCGGCATGCAAGGATCCCCGAGAACAATAACCAGCCATCACAGACTAAATATCCAACTCATATAAATGTTCAAATTAAAACAGTACTAATACTGAGCATGTATAAGCTCCTTTGAAGAGCCCAATCTCATCAGATCTGGGAAGCTAAGCAGGATCAGCCCTGGCTAGTATTTGGATGGGAGACCTCCAAGGAATAACAGGGCTGTGATGTGGAGGCGGGCAACGGCGAACCACCCCTGAACATTGAAAATCTTATGGGTCTGCCATAAGTCAATTGTGACTTGACCAGTGCTCCCCCTAAGCTGAGTTAGTGTGAGCTAGCTCACAGTTTTTTAGCTTCCAGTTCACATATTTTTGTCTTAGCTCAGGAAGGAACCATCCAGAGCAAACTAATTTATGCAGCAGCCAAGTCGCTCACTCACAACTTTAATGCCAGTAGCTCACAAAGTAGAAGTTTTGCTCACAAGACTCTACAGCTTAGAGGGAGCATTGGAGTTGACCAAACTTTCCACCACCGTACTGTTCCTTTGAAGAACCCAAATTACTTCACATTAGTTCTGGCAAAGAGCTCTTTGACTCTCAAAAGGCTATATCCTGAAAACCTTGTTGGTCTCTAAGGTGTTACTGGCCCTGGTTAGTACTTAGATGGGAGACCACCAAGGAAGCCCAGGGCTGCTGCGTAGAAGCAGGCAATGGCAAACCACCTCTGAAAATCCCTTGCCTTGAAAACCCTACAGGGTCACCATAAGTTGGCTGTTACTTGAAGGCACTTTCCAACAAAGTGCTACCGGACTAGAATCTAACTCTTCTACTTCAGCCCAGAATGGCTACCCTCTGAAACAGACAGCTTTTGCATACATTTTTATGGTACCACATTAGAGCACTCTCGTATGGTTGGAGAATGCTGTTATCCCTGTGCTGGAAGAAGAAGAGTGGGCAGAACCATCTTAGTTCATCTGACGAATTCACGACAGGGGTGAGGATTTGATTGGGCCAGGGCTTTTTTTTTTTGTAGAAAAAGCCCAGCAGGAACTCATTAGCATAATAGGTCACATCCAACAGCAGAAACACATTAGCATATTAGGCAACACCCCTAACAGTGCAGCTCCCTCCCAGGATTGGCTTCCCAGGTGCCCCGCGCCTTGCGGGGCACCTGGGGAACCTGAGGGGGGGGAGGCTGTAGGCGTGGCCAACTCGGAAGCCAGCCGGAACTCTGTTCCTGTGTGTTCCTGCCCAAAAATAGCGCTGGATTGGGCCATTGCCCAAGAAACAGAGTTGGATTTGAGGCTGGATTCTCCAGTGCCTGGGTTTACCAATGGTAAAGAACAGCTGTAGTCCCCCAACCCGGGGGCACTCAATTCAATCTCTCTAGGGATGTTTCTGAAATCCCATGTATGTATGTATGTTTGTATGTATTAATTCATTTATGTGGTTGGTTGGTTAGTTAGTTAGTTAGCTAGCTAGTTAGTTAGACTAGGACTTGTGGGTGGGTATGTTAAATGCCATCAAGTAGCTCAGGGGTCCTCAAACTTTTTAAACAGGGGGCCAGTTCACTGTCCCTCAGACCGTTGGAGGGCCGGACTATAGTTTTTTTAAAAAAAACTATGAACAAATTCCTATGCACACTGCACATATCTTATTTTGAAGTAAAAAAACAAAACGGGAACAAATACAGTATTTAAAATGAAGAACAAGTAAAGTTAAATCAACAAACTTAACCAGTATTTCAACGGGAACTATGGGCCTGCTTTTGGCTAATGAGATGGTCAACGTCCGGTTCCATATTTGTCACTGCTAGTCGTAACAAGTGATGCAAGTGTGCATCAGTTAGTCTAGATCTGGTTGGAGATTTCAGATGTTATTTTGCGGGTAGGGAAGGTGCACGGGGGGGGGGGGGGTGCGCGCGCTAGCAAGGCACCCTTGACGGGGCTGTTTTCTTTCCCTCTCCGAAGAAACAAAGAACTCGGCAGCCTCACAAACTTTTTAAGGCAGCAAGCCCCCAGCTGCTTCTCCCTGAAACTCCACTACTGCAGGCATCATGATGGGAAAGAGAAACCTCTCTCTCTCTCTCTCTCTCTCTCCCCCTCCGATTCCCAGCAGCACAAAAAGCCTCGAAAAAGACCCCCACCTGGCTCTTGGGACTGGCGCAGGTCTCCTAGCCGGCTGAGAGGCCTCTCAGCCGGCTAGGAGACTTGGGGCCAGCTGGAGCGCCTGCCACCCCACACTTACCCTCTTCCAGTCTTTCTTTTGCCTCCTCCTGGCTGACTGGAAGCAGGGGGGCCGGGCTTTGTCACGTGGCCCGGGACGAGTCGGCTGCAATTTTTCCGCTGCTTTGTGTGCTGCTGGGAATTGGAGGACAGGCAGCGGCACACCCGGTGGGCCAGAAAAATGCCCTCGGCGGGCCGCATGTGGCCCCCGGGCCGTAGTTTGAGGACCCCTGAAGTAGCTTCCATCTTATGATAACCCTACAAACTGATGTCCTCCAAAACATCCTATTGTTAACATTCTTGCTCAGATCTTGCAAACTGATGGCCATGGCTTCCTTGATCGAGTACATCCATTTCATGTTGGGTCTTCCTCTCTTCCTGCTGCCTTCAGCTTTTCCTGAAATTATTGGGGTTTTTTTTCCAGTGACTGTTGTCTCAGCATGTGACCAAAGTATGATAGCCTCAGTTTAGTCCTTTTAGCCTTCAGGGAGAGTTCAGGCTTTGTTTGACCTAGAACCCACTGATTTGTCTTTCTGGCCATCCACAGTTTCTGTAAAACACTCCTCCAAAACCACACTTCAAATCAACTTTCTTCCTTGGAGATAGATCAAGATGGAAGCCATGTTAGTCTGTCTGGAACAGCGGAAAAGAGCAAGAGTCCAGTAGCACCTTAAAGATGAATTTAAGGTGCTACTGGACTCTTGCAACTTTCTTCCTGTCAGCTTTCTTCAGTGTCCAACTTTCACACCCATACATAGTGGGGAACACTATGGTGTAAATTAACTTGATCTTGGTCACCCCTGACACATCCTCACACTTAAGAATCTTTTCTAGCTCCTTCAGGGCTGCCTTTCCCAAGTCTAGAACTTAGAGGATCTGAATTCAGATGCCCCCTCGGACCAACCTAGCTCACAGGTTTGTTGTGGAGGTGACCATTATTAGGGATGGGCACGAACCTTTGGTTTGTGAACCACGAACCAGCGACATTCGTCAGGAAATTAGATTCATGGCAAAGTTCGTGCCCATCCCTGATCCTTATGCTGCCCGGAGCCGGCAAACCTGGTTTCGGTTTCTGAGCGGAAGTGAAATTAATTCAATGCAAAGAAGGGCGGTTTTGTCCTTTGCAATCTTAAGAACGAGTTTTCCCAATCAGGCCTTCTAGGCCAGTCCTAGAACCACTATTATTTTCATTAAACCCAGCCTCAGGAGCAGTCTCGATTGACACACGAAATTCACACTTTCCCTCAATGCAGTTAAATCATCTTGCATTTAATGATAATGGGGGATAAGAGCGAGAGCAAAATCCTCTTTGGAGTTCATGGCTTGTTAACAGCACGACGGACTTGTTTGTACTGTACACTGCTACATACAGAAAAAACAAGTCTCTGTAATCACTCCTGTGCTTGGTGCAACATTTCATTTCCAGCTTGAACAAACTGGCCATTTATGCAAATTGTTTTGTTTTTCTTTCAGTCCCTCCGGAGATTGACAGGGCAGCCGGGCTGGGGGAGATGGGAGAAATCCAGTCTGTTTCAGAGAAGGAAACTCACAGAACTCGGAACTGAAGAAAAGTTGGGCCAAGCCCCCATCCCCCAGGAGATGCCATACATTTGACATTCCTTTTTTTTCTTTTTCTCTGATGGTTCCTCAGATTCATTGGCTTGCCAACGCCAACGTCCAGATGGAGGCAGGAGATCTCTTGGGATTACAACTGATCTCCGGGAAACAGAGATCAGCTCCCCTGGAGAAAATGGCCACTTTGGAAGGCAGATCATGAGAGGGTGGGCAGGAAAGGTTGCCTCAGTGCTTAGTTCTTGTGGCCCTTTCTTACACACCCAGGGAAATGCTGATTTCCACTTTGGGGTCTGGAAGCTATTTTCTCCACACCAGTTTGGCCAGAGATCTTAGAGGTTTTTTTTTGTCATCTTCTGGGTGTGGAACAGCGATCATGGTGGCTATGGATAAGGGGCTATTTGTGAATTTCCTGCATTGTTTGGCTGGAGATCCTGGAGGGGTTTTTTTGTCATCTTCTGGGTGTGGAACAGGGGTCACTGGGAATGTGGGCGGGAAGTATTTGTGAATTTCCTGCATTGTGCAGGGGGTTGGACTAGATGACCCTGGAGATCCCTTCCGGCTCTATGATTCTATGGCATTATAACCCACTGAGTTTCCTGTCCTCCCCAAACCCCGCCCTCCTTAGGCTCCATCTCCAAAATCTCCAGATTTCCCAACCTAGAGCTGGCAACCCTACAGATTCATCAGAGGTCAAATCTACATCTGACTTTCCCACTGGAATTATTCTAGTTTAAAAAAAAAAAAACCATCCATACCTGTTTCTAGTTTCAAACCATACTTGTTCTAGTTTAAAAATTACTGTCTACATCCGTTAATTGCCCTCCTGTGGTCAAGCTAGCATTATACTGCTTTAAACAGATCCTGTTGCTTACTGCTCTTCAGACCCAGGGGGGAAAAAACAAAGCAAAATTTGACACCAGTGTGAAATGAGTATAGGAAAAGACAGCAGTCAAACTACTTCAGAGGGGAAGTGTAGATTTGACCTTAACCATTGCTTTTGAGTGGAATTCAAGAGTAATTCTAAATTTGTGGCTGTGATTTGGGGAACGGGGAAACAGGTATATGTAGGGTTGCCAGCTCTAGGTTGAGAAATACCTGGAAATTATGAGGGGTGGAGCTTGAGGAAGGCGGGGTTTGGGAAATGGAGAGTGGGGTATAATGCCATACAGTCCACCATCCAAAGTGGCCATTTTCTCCAGGTGAATGCATCTCTGTTGTCTGGAGAACAGTTGCAATCCCAGGAGATTTCTAGCTACCGCTGGGAGGTTGGGCAGCCCTATCTATATGGGGGTGGGGAAAAGCCATCCCTGTTATCTCAGTGGCTGCATCCAGCAGAGTGACAAGAGTGGGAACCAATGCTCCCTCTAAGCTGCAGAGTCAAAAATTCTACTTTGTGAGCTACTGGCATTAAAGTTGTGAGCGAGCCATTTGGCCGCGGCATCAATTGGTTTGCTCTGGAGCCATTCTTCCTGAGCTAAGGCACAAATGTGTGAGCCGGAGGCTGAAAAACTGTGAGCTGGTTCACACTAACTCAGCTTAGAGGGGACACTGGTGGGGACGACAACTGCACAACCACTCCAGTGCTGATTGCTCCTGTCCTAACACTTACATAAAACTGGGGATACAATTTCGTTGGAACCCCCTATAGCTCAGAACCCCCTTCCCCCCTAATTTTTTTTCCTTTCCTGGTTGATCAAAGCGAAATGTAGATCTGGGGCTATCGTACTGCGCCCTCATTATGAGAAGACAAGAGTCACTAGAAAAGACAATAAGGCTGGGGAAAGTTGCTCTTCGAGGATTTGCGTTCCACATCAGTCTCTGCCTTCACTCCACAATTGCCCTGCATTTACATTTTTATTCTACGTGTTTTTCATGATTCCGTCGCCAAACCGGTTTCATTACATGATTGCGATGCTGCGTTTTCTGAGACCTGTTCTGCAATGGACTTTTTTTTTTTTTTTTTTGGGATAAACCGGTCTCAGCACGCACATGTGGAATCATTGCCCATTTCCCCTCCCCTATCTCCCTTGGTATTCTTTTCAGGCAGGAGATGGCGCTCCCCTATACTATTTCTCCGCCCATTACCAGCATCATCAAATTTCAGCCAATCAACTTTTGCAGGGCGGGGCATGAGGCGGGGCTCTCCCGTCTTCCTTGCTTTCTTCCCTTTCTTGATGACTGTTCGAAACTGGGATGAACATGGACTAAAAGGAGACTGCACCTTTCCTTTGCAGGGAGAAACCATTCTCTTTCTTTTCTTTTCTTTTAAATAAATAAATAAATAAAAATAAAGGGTTTTTTTTGCCATCTGGAAGCTATTTTCAAAGGGTAAAGAAATCAAAGAGCCGAGCATGGATGCCCTTTGAAGAGACAGGAAGGCATGACTGCAGAAGGAGCGGCATTTATGAAGAGCATTGTAACTAATGTCTCTCTTTAATGGCAATCATCACCTTCCCCTGTCACTTCACACAGAAAAGGGGAAGCAAATAAGCTTTAAAAACCGGATTTTCTACCGGGCGGTAATAGCCTTAGCATTCCCTTTTCCAGAGCATAGGGCTTGACGTATGCTTCTTAACTTGGGGGGGGGGGGGGGACGGGGACGGGACTTTTTATCATTGCTAACATCCCATCGATTTCTGTGGTTCCTTTCCAAGAGGAGGGGGCAAAGAAAGGTTAACGCCAGAGCCAAGTGCAGGGACCATTCCAAGTTATCATAATCTGAAACAGAATTTGGAGCCTCTCAAAGATCAGTCAATCCTAAAAGAAATCAGCCCTGACTGTTCCCTGGAAGGAGGCCAGATCTTGAAGCTGAAGCTCAAATACTTCGGCCACCCAATGAGAAGGGAGCCCTCGCTGGAGATGACCCTGCTGCTGGGAAAGATTGAAGGTAAAAGAAGAAGGGGACGGGGAAGGATGAGATGGTTAGACGGAGTTATCGATGCAACAGACATGAAATTGAGCAAACTCCAGAGGACGGCGGAAGACAGGAGAGCCTGGCATGATGTGGTCCATGGGGTCGCAAAGAGTCGGACTCGACTGTGCGACTGAACAACAACAACAACAACAACAAAAGAATGAAAATGAGACTTCACATTTAGAAGAAGAGTTGGTTTTTATTGGCATTTACTTGAGAAAGTGGCAAACACTTGACAAAGATTATCTTGGTAAACTTTACAACAACTTTGTGAGGTCGGACAAGCTCCATGAAGGCTGTTCAGGTGTTCATTTAGGCAGAAAGGAATATTTGAGGAGGGGACCAGGGCTGTGCTCGCCACATACATAAGTGACATCAAGTCACAACTGACTTAACGGTGACCCCAGCAAGGGACGTTAAAGCCAAGCGAGAAGCAGAAGTGGTTTGCCATTGCTTTTCCTCTGGTGGTCTCCCATCCAAGTACTGACCCTGCTTAGCTTCTGAGACCTGGTGAGATCAGGCTAGACCATGCCACCTTGGAAAGGGGCCTTGGCTCAGTGGTAAAGGACCTGCTTAGCATGCAGAAGGTCTCAGGTTCAATCCCCGGCATCTCTAGTTAAGAGGACCAGGCAGTAGGTGATGTGAAAGACCTCTTCCTGAGACCTTGGAGAGCTGCTGCCAGTCTGCGTAGACAATACTGGCCTTGACAGACCAGGATCTGATTCAGTATAGGACAGCTTCGTGTGTTTGGGTGTGTTCCCTCGTTTTAACATACAACTTTGCAAAAGCTTCAGGATAAATGTAGACTAGAAGGTATATGGAAAGGGGTAATCTCTCCGATGATGATTCAGTAATTTTTCTTGGGGAGATGATAAGAGAGAGAGAGAGAGAAGAAGAAGAAGAAGAAGAAGAAGAGATTGGATTTATACACCACCCTTCATTACCCAAAGGAGTCTCAGAGCGGCTTACAAACTCCTCTCCCTTCCCCTCCCCACAACAGGCACCCTGTGAGGTAGGTGGGGCTGAGAGAGCTCTGACAGAAACTGCTCTTTTTCAAGAACAGCTGTGCCAGAACTATGGCTTGCCCAAGGTCATCCAGCAGGCACAAGTAGAGGAGTGGGGAATCAAACCCGGTTCTCCCAGATTAGGGTCCGCACACTTAACCACTACACCAAAGATAGAGATATACAGATATGATATTGGGGGGGATAAACCATTTAACCCCAACACAGAGCACTTCTGTGCTTAGTTATGCAAATGGATCTGGCTGGAGTGAGACAAAAGGTCTGCCATCTAACCCCTCATTTAGACGGTCACATCTAAAAGAACAGATACTGGGAAAGCCCAAAGGCTAACTTGTATTTTCTTCCTTTGGGGGCAGAAAGATCAGGCTTGATCCCAGAGGGGGATGAGGAAGACACTTTCTTTGTAGTCCTGACATGGCAGTTTATTGTTACTTTCTGTTTCCCAGATCTGTGTAAAATGCCATCCAATCACAGCCACTTTATGGCAATCCTAGCAAGGGGCTTTCAAAGCAAGCGAGAGGCAGCGGGAGTTTGCCCTTGCCTTCTTCTGCAGCCTCTCTCTTGCTGGGCTCCCAGCCAAGTACCGACCCTGCTTAGCTTCTGAGATCTGATGAGATCAGGCTATACTCTGCCCCCTCCCTGTGCTCACTAGCTCAGCCCAGATCTTTATGTTTTCAAGCATATGATCTGTACGGAGTCTAAGCATGCACACCCGAACACACTTAAGTTCTCATATATGTGGTGTAAATGAACACACTGGAAAAGTGGGCGGATGCGAACCGGATGCAATTTAACAAGGATAAGTGCCGAGTTCTACATCTGGGTAAAAAAAATAGGGAACACACATACTGGGTGGGGGATACACTTCTGAGTAGCAGCGTGTGAGAACAAGATCTTGGGGTAAGGGTGGACTGAAAGTTAAATATAAGCAGCCAGTGTGATGCGGCGACAAAAAAGGCTAATGCAGTCTTGGGCTGTATCAACACAGGCATAACATCCAAATCACAAGATGTAATAGTCCCACTGTACACTGCATTGGTTAGGCTGCACCTGTCTGGAGGAGAGGAGGTTGAGGGGGGACATGACTGCTCTCTTTAAGTATTTGAAGGGCTCTCGCTTAGAGGCCACATGACCACAGAAACTTCTTCAGACAGTGCTGGCTCTCTGGCTTGGAAACGGTGATGAGCATCGCCCCCTAGTGTCGAATTTGACTGGTTTTCGAGCAAGGGAAACCTCTACCTTTACCACTTAGAGGAGGAGGGCAGGAAGATGTTTCCTTTTGGCAGCAGAGGATAAGACTCACAATCATGGGTTTAAATTAAGGGTGGGAAGGTACCGGCTGGATATTAGGAAAAACTTTTTACAGTAAGCGTTGTTCAACAGTGGAATCAGCTGCCTAGGGAGGTGGTGAGCGCCCCCTCACTGGAAGTCTTTAAGCAGCACCTAGACAAACCCTTGTCAGGGACGCTCTAGGCTGATCCTGCATTGAGCAGGGGGTTGGACTAGATGGCCCGCATGGCCCCTTCCGACTCTGTGATTCTATGGTTTAGTGAATACAAGGGGGAATCAAACGAGAAATGGAGGACTTCAGGTCAAACCAACAAAGATAAGAAATTCGATAACATCACTGTTTAAAGTTCTTTCATGGAAACATGAATGCCCATATATCAGGGACTGGTAAATCGATTTTGAACCAACACAAAAGCACTGCGAGAAAGGCATGACCTTTGGAAGGGGGAGTCTGCCCTGACCCCCTACGTTTTGTTGCATTTTCAAGAAGTTTGTGCGATATACACACCAACTGTGCTTGTGTCACCAACACTGGAGCGGCTATGCTGTGTTACCTCTTTGATATAACCTGTCAGGTTGCATTCGTCAAGGGAACTTACGTTGGAGATGTAACGAAACCTGACCAAAGCAATCAAATGTAGTGACTTAACATGCCAACCAAAACATACATTCCAGAAAACGGTGACTAAAGAAGCTGCAAGTTAGGAATATGGAATGTTGAAAAGACAACACATAGAGTTAAAACTTTTGAAGGTCATAAGGAGGGTGGCTGCAATGAATGGGGCCGAGAAGACAAGCAGTTGGTGGAGCCAGTTTGGTGTAGTGGTTAAGTGCGTGGACTCTAATCTGGGAGAACCGGGTTTGATTCCCCACTCCTCCACTTGCACCTGCTGGATAACCTTGGGCAAGCCATAGCTCTGTGCCAGCGGTTCTCTCAAGGACAGTTGTCTCAGAGCTCTCTCAGCCCCACCTACCTCACAGGGTGTCTGTTGTGGGGAGGGGAAGGGAAAAGGAGTTTGTAAGCCACTCGGAGACTCACTTTGGGAGTGGAGGGCGGGGTATAAATCCAATCTCTTCTTCTTCTTATCATTAATTATGAGAATGGGACCATGGAAAGTCGTCACCACTCAACGGCATTGTGAGTTTAATTATGAATTCTCAACCACTTCCTCCTAACTTGAACATTTCTACCACTGCCGGCTTCCAGGTGCTGTGGCTCAGTGATGGAGCATCTGCTTGATATGCAGAAGGTCTCAGGTCCAATTCCCAGCATTTCCAGTTAAACAGATTGGACCATCATCCTGCGCTGAGCCTCAGAAAACATACCAGCACTTGGGGTGGGGGGTGGGGAACTCTTGCAGTCTACTTTGTGTGTGTGTGTGGGGGGGAGGGGTTTAGTGAAATATGACAAATTTACAGGTCAAGTATAACAGAGGGGGATCAATCACCGACAGAACCCTGCCTACCCTAACAAACAAGAAGTTGCTTAAATGTTATCAACCTGACCAAACTACTTCTTTATTCAAATATTTATATTCCACTTCCCCTGTGCCTGAAGGCAGCTTAAAAATCATACTGAAAAGCACTATAGGGGTGTAAAAAAAAAAGTTTTTCCCCCTGCTCCATTATAGCCTATGGGGACCATTACAATCAATGGGCCCGGTTGGCTATAATGGAGACTTGATCTGGGTATATCGGGGGCTTTGGGAGTTGTTTTTTGAGTTAGGGGCATCAAATTTGCAGTTTAGCTGCTGGTTCCTCTCCTGAAAAAACCCTCCAAATTTCAAAAAAATTGGATCAGGGGGTCCAATTATATGGGCCCCAGAACAAGGTGCCCCCATCCTCCATTGTTTCCAATGGCGGGAAAAAAGGCTTGTGGGCAGGAAACTGAGACCTGTGAGCAGCCAGCTAAAACTTTGTGCACCAGCGCCCCCTAGCACAGCTTAGAGGGAACACTGGTTGGAAGTCAAGAAAGCAATAGGACCCAGGTGATCATATGACACAGAACATCCTTCAGTTGCTGTGTTTCTTACAAGATAAATAAATACTAAATAAGAGATTTATGTAGTCTGGTGATCAGGTGTCATTCCGGGCAATCTCCAGCCCCCAACTGGATGTTGGCAACCCTGTTCCTGTGGTCAGAAGGGGCTGCAATAATAGAGAAAAATGTGGGGAAACTTCCATGCCATGGAAGACTGGATACACTCCATTGCCTCGAACGCCACTTTTTCCAGTGATGGCAGAAGAATCGATAGGGATGCACTCTCCCCAGCAGAGGACATCCACCGAGATGGGGTTGCCAACCTCCAGGTGGGACCTGGAGATCTCCTGGAATTGTGGCTGATCTCTAGACTAGACAGATCAGCTTCCCAGGAGAAAATGGAGACTGGATTCTACAGAAGTACACCCCTGCTGAGGTTCTTCCCCTCCATAAATTCTCCCCCCAAAGTTCTGGGAATTTCCCAACCGATACCCAGTTCTCCCCCAAACCAGGCCAGGAGCCAGATTTTAGCAGAGCAATCACAATAAATTCCGTATCTTTCTTTACAGCCTCTGTGTCAGCTTTTATCTTTGAATAACTTTATAGTCCCCTGTGGATGCTTTTTAGAACAATGTTCCTTTGGTAAAAACACAAAGCACATCTTTGGCTAGGGTCCCATGGAAAAGATGAATAGGCAATCTCTAGTGTGCCTCTCCTTTTGAAAATCAAGGCCTAAATAAAGACGGAAGCCTTTACAAATAATGGAATGTGGATTCTAATTGAGACCAGAGGTGAGAATACAAAAAACATACCCCAAACAAGTAAGAGCAAAAAAAGCAGCAACCAGATGTGCCCCATGCTACTGAAGGGTAAATTGAAATTATCGAGGATCTCAAAAATCCTCATCTCTTAACACAAAGCAAGGAAAACTATAGATTCAGGTGGGTAGCTGTGTCGGTCTGAAGCAACAGAACAAAGTTTGAGTCCAGGGGCACCTTTAAGAGCAACAAAGTTTAATTCTGGGTATACGCTTTCATGTGCATGCACACTTCTTCAGATACACTGAAACAAGACTTCATCAATGATTACATATTGGGGGGGAGGAGGATAGTTGCCAGGAAGGTCTAATTAGAGTCAAGGTGCAACCTCCAAGGGCACTCTGGGGGGGACCTCAAAGTAGCTGTTTTATTGCAAAGGATTTCAGAAAGACTGGAACAGGACATTGCCGAATTACAAATTATTACAACATTCAGGACAATGGGACCCCCAGGGTTTAACAGAGATATTGGGTTCTTCTCTCACTACACATGCTAAGTCACTCAGTTCTCGCTTATACCCAGAATTAAACTTTCTTGATTTTAAAGGTGTCACTGGACTCAAACTTAGTTCTTACATCCATTTGTCAACTCTCTTATTATCTATATGCTAATTTGCTGCTATTCACAGGTCTTACCAACTGCCTTAATCCAGTCTTAGCTATACTTATCACTGTTACTTATGCATCTTGACTCTAATTAGCCTTTCCCGGCAACTAAGCCCCTTACCCCTATATGTAATGGTTATAATACATTGTTTCAATGTATTTGAAGAAGGGTGCATGCACACGAAAACTCAGGGCTATTTTTGGGCAGAACGCACAGGAACGGAGTTCCGTCTGGCTTCCTACTTGGCCACGCCTACGCCAATCCAGGGAGGGAAGTCAGTTTAAACTAACTCCCCTCCTGGGGAAGCCGATCCAGAAACTGCCTTCCTTCCCTCGGGTTCCCCATGCGGGGCACCTGGGGAAGCTGATCCTGGGAGGGAGCTGTGCCGTTTGGGGTGTGGCCTAATATGCTAATGAGTTTCTGTTGCTGGGTGTGACCCATTATGCGAATGAGTTCCTGCTGGGCTTTTTCTACAAAAAAAAAAAAAGACCTGCAAAAACTTATGCAAGGAAAACAAGGGTGACGAACATATTTAGGACTTATTCTCTACCTGCAAAGCATCCTGAGAGCTGGAGTTCTAAAAGGGCAGGGGGGGTAAAGTTTCATAACAGAGAATATTCAACCATCCTATGGAATAGAGCTGCCAGCCTCCAGGTGTTCCATGCCGCTGCAGAATAGTTTGTAGAGAGTTTGAGTTCCAACTTGAGAGGTGGAGGGCATTTGTCAGCCTATTTAAAAATAAGAAGGCTTCTAGCTGGGGAGAAAAGAGGACTGAAATGCTTCCACCATAAACAATTAGAGAGGAATTGAGCCAGCAACGTGAGAGAGAGAGCAATTGCCAGCCAATTTTTTTTTAAAAGAAGGCTTCTAGCTGGATAAAAAAGAGGACTGGTTGCTACTAATAGAAATAAATTAACTGGCTGGCTCCTAATTCAAACACTTGATGTGGAACTAGAAGTAAGTTTAAAATGAAAAATTATTCATAATTTCAAAAAGTTAAAAATTATAACAAACCAATATTTCATTCAGCTTCATGTTTCTTTCCATGCTAAATAACCATGTTTGTTCCAGGATAATTTGAAGAAGTTAAGCTGTAATAATTGGAAAATGGAACCAGAAGATAATCTGAAGAAAGCAAAAAAAGAAGTTAAGCTTTAAAAAATTGAAGGAAGTAAAAAAAAAGAAGTTAAGCTGTATCAAGAGGCTGATACCTTACCTTTCAATATAATAGGATTGCTCCTGAGGAAGATTGGTGAAAAGAGTTAATAACCGAGTGCTCATTGAGGATGATGGACTTTTCCTTGAGAATGTTAGAATTTTCTTAGTAATATTGTATAAGTTCAATTTGTAATAGAAATTGATGTTCATAAGATTTATTAAATGTTATTGTCATTTCTATCACAGTGTGTTTATTTGATATATTTCCTTGTAACTGTGATCCCTTCTTTGGTTTACTCAGCCTCCAGGTGTTGGCTGGAAATCTCCCGCTATTAGAAATGAACTCCAGGCAACAGAGATTGGTTCACCTGGAGAAAATGGCCACTTTGGAAGGTGGATTCTATGACATTATACCCCCATGGAAGTCCCTTCCCAAGCTCCACCCCCAAATCTCCAGGAACTTTCAAACCCAGAGTTGGTAACCCTACTATGGAACTACAAAGAGGCAATAAGGCTTGGTTGGGCAAGCTGAAGGGTTGCCAGATCTGGGTTGGGAAATTCCTGGAGATTGGGGGAGGGGGTGGAGCCTCAGGAGGGTTGGTTTTGGGGAAAGGGAGGGAGTTCAGCAGGGTGGAATGCCATAGAGCCCACCCTACAAAGCGGCCATTTCCTCTAGGGGAACTGTTCTTTATAGTTTAGAGATCAGGTGTTGTTTCAGGAGATCTCCAGCCCATACCTGAAGGTTGGCATCCCTAGTAAGCTCTATTCAGCTCAGTCTGGAACTGGCTCTGAAGCCTAAGAGCATTTGGGATAAACTCATCTGCTTTTGAAAGCTCTCTCCTGGATTACTACTACTACTATTACTACTTGAGAGGAGGAGGAGGAGGAGAGGAGGAGGAGGAGGCGGTGGTGGTGATTGGATTTGTACCCTGCCCTTCACTACCTGAAGGAGTCTCAGAGTGGCTTACAATCTCCAAATAGTGGACAGGGCCAATCCCACTTAGCTTCTGAGTTCTGATGGGACTGGGCTAGCCTGGGCTATCCAGGTAAGGGCAAACCATATAATACATTTGTGCAGGGGTCCGTTGGGGCCGGAGCGAGGCGGAGCAAAGCTCCGCCAGCTCAGGAGTAGCCACTAGGGCAGTCACGGGCTGAATCAAATTCTCTGATCTGATTTGGCCCGCTGCCGAATTGCTGCCGAAATTCAGCGGCAACTTTAAAAGTGACTGGAGGGGAGGGGGTTTGAGGGAGAGGCTCCAAACTTGCAGGGTAGCTGCTGGGGCCTCTCCTCGAAATACCCACCAAGTTTCAAGAAGATTGGACCAGGGGGTCCAATTCTACGGGCCCCCAAACAGGTTGCCCCCATTCCCTCCGTTGTTCTCTATGGCAGGAAAAAAGTAACACTTTTTCCCAGCATAGAGAACAATGGAGGGGATGGGACAACCTGTTTGGGGGCCCGTAGAATTAAACCCCGTGGTCCAATCTTCTTGAAACTTGGTGGGTATTTCGAGGAGAGGCCCCAGCAGCTACCCTGCAAGTTTGGAGCCTCTCTCTCAAACCCCCTTTCCTCCAGCCCCTCATATACCCTATGAGTTTTTGCCATTGATTTCAATGGCCCATAGGGTATAATGGGGCTGAAACTGACATTCCCTTTCTGACACACTTCCAGTGATGTCAGGTGACGTGGCATATGCTAATGAGTTATGCTAATGAGTTATGCTAATGAGCTCCTGCACCTCTTTTTCTACGAAAGGACCCCTGCATTTGTGAGAAACAAACACAGTGCTCCAAGTACTCCCCAAACAAAAAGCTGCTTGCTTGGTGTGATCATGCAGTTAAAAACATAAGAACATAAGAGAAGCCATGTTGGATCAGGCCAATGGCCCATCCATTCCAACACTCTGTGTCACACAGTGGCCAAAACCCAGGGGCCACCAGGAGGTCCACCAGCGGGGCCAGAACTCCAGAAGCCCTCCTACTGTTGCCCCCGAAGCACCAAGAAGACAGAGCATCACTGCCCAGACAGAGTGTTCCATCTATACCTTGTGGCTAATAGTAATTGATGGACCTCTCTGTTCCATATGTTGATCCAATCCCCTCTTGAAGCCGTCCATGCTTGTAGCCGCTGCCACCTCCTGTGGCAGTGAATTCCATGTGTTAATTACTCTTTGGGTGAAGAAGGACTTCCTTTTATCTGTTCACAACCATCAACCAGAAGTTGATTCAGAATGCAGAGCTAACCTTAAATCTCTTCTATGCATTATGCACCCAGTCTGCTGATTCCTGGCCACATGTATGAAAACTCTCATTTAACATTCTGAATAGGAAATGGACCCAGGGGCCCAAGGGGGGTAGGTGGAACACGCTCACACAGTTCATAATACAACCAAACTTCATAGGCTGTACAAATTTATATACCATACCAGGTAATTAGGTGAACTCTGGTGACATCGCTAGTTCGAGTGAATACTGAATAGAGCTTCCTGAATGCTTTTCCTTCACCCCTTGAAAATAAAGGGCCATAAGACCCAAAATACATCGGGGATTTTACAGAAGGCTGAAAGAATATCATTAAGCTCAAATGAGCAGTACGGATGTATAATACAGATTTTATGTTTCATACATTACTTTTGTGCACCAAGACCTGTAGCGGTAGAATCTGAACATTCTTCCTGAAAAATCTTGACATTTTGTTCCTCACATTTGTGAATGTGCTCATTTGGACACACACTCCGATACCTGCATTCTGGAGAGGGGCCCGGCGCACATACAGATCTCTTCCACACTCAAATGCTTTCCCCACTGATATCATTAAAAGGATGACTCTGTCCCAGAGTTCCCCAACATGGTGCCCACCAGTACTTCCGTAGATGTCTACCAAGCTTTTCAGAAAGCGGACAAGGATGTTGTAAGTCATGGCTTATTACTGGGGCGTCCTTATTCAAATGAAAGGGGTTTCCAGTGGAGGATGAGGAGGACTGGGGAAAGCATTTGAGTTTTCCTTAGTCAGTGTGTGGTGCCATTCCCCCTTCAGGATTCCCTTCTTCCCAGGAGGTGCGAAGAGGGAGGCTCTCCATTTGGTTCCGCCTCCTGAGGCAGCCATTTGGAGTTTGGCTCCATCTCCTGTGGCAGCCATTTTGGGGAAGCACTCTCCCCCGCATCAAAATTCTGAATGTACTCACAGGCTCAAAAAGACTGGGGACTCCTGCTCTGTCCAGTGGTATACCCAGAGCCACGGTGGCTCAGAGGTTAAGACGTTGAGCTGCTGACCGGAAGGTCAGTAGCTCGGCAGTTCGGGACCCGAGTGCTGCATGAAGGAGTGAGCTCCCGTCTCCGGCCCCAGCTCCTGCCAACCTAGCAGTTCGAAAGCAAGAAACTGCAAGTAGATAAATAGGTACCGGTTTGGTGGGAAGGTAATAGCGTTCCATGTGCCTCGGTGTTTAGTCATGCCAGCCACATGACCATGGAAAAAGTCTTCAGACAGTGCTGGCTCTTCGGCTTGGAAACAGAGATGAGCACCACATCTCTAAAGTTGTATTCAACTGGCTTTCGAGCAAGGGGAACCTTAATCTTTACTTACCCAAAGGCTACGCATTGAAATCATTGGAGTAAGTTTATTCGTACAGGATGTGGGCATGTACTTCACAGCTGACAAGGAATTGTCATTGGGAACTAGTGACTACAAGACACTCTAGTGCTGGCCAAATGGCATTTCCGTTGCTCGGCATGCAGGTTTGTTGATTGATTTCATTCATATCCCTCCTTTTAAGCAGTATTGATTGTTAATTAATTAAGCTGATTACTGCAGTGTACAACACAATCCAAGAACAAACTGTATCAAGCATAGAAAAATCTCGTTAAGTGCTAAAAACCACCCAGGCACACCGCTTTGCAGAAATCGTATCATTTAGAAGGCCAGAATATTCCCCAAACCCAACCACAATGTTTACTTTTGAGTGCCAGATCATTGGCATTTGCCGCACCTCTCAGTTACTGCTCCACCACCCTCTGTCCTTCAGATCTTTTCTTCTTGGTGATCCTAGCCAATCCAGAATCACAGAATGATACCAGGGAAAGTAAGTGGCATTCAAGAAGTTCAGCTGAGGAAGCATGGTCCTCACTCCACATAGATGAACACTTTTGCCTGCCTCTGATGCAGTGCCCAAAATCACCAGAAGGAGGCATTCTTGCAGCTACTGAATATGTTTGCAAAAAGTGCCCTCAGATCTTTAGGTCCATAACTTGCCAAAAGGCCCCTAATCTAAAACAGAGACATATCAACAACCAGATTAACAGATACATAGACCCTGAGACCAGATCCTGCAATAAAACACAATGCCAACTTTGTTTCACTAGAACTTGTAACATCAGGGGCTCATTCAGCTGCTCCTATTCCAAGATTAGGCTAGCCAGGTCTTCTCCTGACCTTGAACCCTTCCACCGCTCAACATAGTGGTGGGGGAAAGGGGGGATTTGGCATTGCTCCACATCTGGCACAAAACCAGAAGTGATTTCATCATGTCAGGGCTACACCCTAGGATTCACCCAAAACTCTATGGTTAATCATAGAGTTTGGAGTCAGTCCTAGACTGCCGTCCCAACATGAGGATGCCACTTCTGGTTTTGCACCAAAAGTGACGTTGGACATCAGCACAACACCAAATAACTTGTTCTCACCTCCCAATTTCTCTTGCCAGAATGCCAGGGGGCAACCCTATCCAACATGCCCCATTCTGTCACTGCCAACCAAGGTCCTTCTGCAAAAGATAAACCACTATGACTCTAAGCAAGAAAATAAATGGATGCAAACCCGACAAAAAAAAATTCCATTCAGAAACCAGAGGAAGACCATCTTTATGTTCCTTTATCCTCTATGGCTGATAATATTTCAACAAAAAGACTTCAAGACAAGTTCAACGAAAGTTTGATAAAAAAAAGACTCTAAGAGAAGTTCCAATGAGAAAGGGATTAAACTAGAATTCATTACGCAGCAGAAAGGAATAGTAGGATACTAGCATTTCTGACAGCCAACGCATAGTTAGTTCCGTTAGAATGCGTGCAAAATGATCACACCGGTACATGTTATTCATTTGCATAATCAGTAGAGCAGAACTGAGCATTTGCAAATCTTGCACTAAAACGATGCATTTGATAGGGGAGAACTGTTCGTCGAACAATGTTCTGATCCGCTCCAATGTCAGTTTTTCGAAAGAGCAGTTGGGTACCATTTTGGATATTTCTCCCTCACTCCAGTCTGCTGCAAAACCGTTCAAAATGGCAGTGCCCACAGCACAGACTGTCTAGGAAGCAACACAAAAGCTCTCCTCGCTGGCTTTCCATCTAACGTTGACCGATTTGCCTCGAGTTTTCTCAAAACCAGACCTAGGATACTTCTCACCACCAGGAACGAACTGCCCCAATTCAGTGCGCGACCCCACACGATCGCTCCCAGACTCCAGACTGCTGTACCGCGTTGCTCAACTGAGAAAGCTACACATGTTCTGAGCAAAGAGCAATAAAAAAGGTGCGAAGTCACAGGACAGTGGCATTAGCAAAACACAAGTTAATCAGCTCGGTACCTTAATTAGAGCCCTCCTTCAACATCTGCGACGTGGTGAGGAAATTGTTTTGCCAAGAAATAAAGGGTATCCATCCTAGGAATGAAACAGCATTAAGACAGTTATTAGAATTTTTTAAGGGTTTGGTTCATTTAGTACAATATTAAAGTTAAAACGGCAAGACAAATGACTCCTTTCTGTTCAGAAAAGGGGGGGGACAAAAAAGAAGGAGAAGTTTCAAGATTTTATAGTCTTCATAAAACGCACAGTTCTGTACAATATTGAGAGAATTATTTTCAGTCGAAGTGTCTCAGGGCCAAGACGAAGCGGTCAGCAAAATCCGGTCAGAAAGTTTGCTACAGGATGAGCCTGTTGCAGCCTGGTAGGGTGTTTGAGTCAGGGGTCTCCATTGTGGTGACCATGGGCACCACAAGTCCTGCCAACATCTTTCCTGGCACCTGCCAAGGGCTTTTAGGAAGTGGGTGGGGTCTGGTTGGGCTAGCAAGGTAGGGGAGTGAGTGTGATGGGGGTAGTGGTGGGAGATAGGATAGGGTTGCCAGACCCCCAGTGGAGAAGGCGATCCCCCACTGCCAGGCCCTCCTCCCACCTGCCAATCAGCTGGCTGGCAGGGGGAATTACCAAGAGAAAGAAGAAGGCTTGGGCCCTGTTGCCGGCATCACACAGGAAATGATGTCATTATGTCAATGGGGTCAGGGCGACACTCTGGTATTTGGGCAAAAACTCTTTGGTAGAAGCCAGTTTTACCATAGAGCTTTTACTCAAATACCAGAGCGTCACCCAGAAGTTGCTGGCGTGATGGCATCACTTCTAGTTTGGTGTAGTGGTTAAGTGTGTGGACTCTGGGAGAACCAGGTTTGATTCCCCACTCCTCCACTTGCACCTGGCTGGATGACCTTGGGCAAGTCATAGTTCTGGCACAGCTGTTCTCTCAAGGACAGTTCTGGAAAGAGCTCTCTCAGCCCCACCTACCTCACAGGGTGTCTGTTGTGGGGAGGGGAAGGGAAAGGAGTTTGTTAGCCGTTCTGAGACTCCAAGTGAAGGGCGGGATATAAATCCAATCTCTTCTTCTTCCTGTGTGACGCCAGTGATGTGGCCTAGGCCTTCTTCCTTCTACGGGTAAGTCCCACCATGCCCTGCCAGTTGCCAGGGGGGACCTGGCAACCCTAGGTGAAGAAGCCTCTTAAGCTAGCTATTAGACAGAGTGTATCAGGGAGGGACTTCTATTAGCAAGGTGCTACCACAGACAAGGCCCTGCCTTTGGTGACCATGCATTCCCTCTCTGAACTCTGGCCTCCCCAGGCTTCATCCCCAAATTCTACAGGAAGTTCCCAACCTGGAGCTGGCAACCCTAGACTTGATAGAGGTTTATAAAATTATGCATGGGATGGAGAGAATTGACAAAGAGAATTTTTTCTTTCAAATACTAGAACTCGAGGACATCCAATGAGGTTGATGGGCAGTAGGTTCAGGACGGGCAAAATGAAATACTAATTTACACAGATGGTGATTAAAAATGTGGAATTTGCTGCCAGAGGAAGTAGTGATGTAGGCCCCAGGAATAAACAGCTTTAAAAGTGGATTAGACAGATTCATGGAGCATGTCTATCAATGGCTACTAGCCATGGTGACTGAGGGGAACCTCCACGTTCAGAGAGAATGTGAATCCCAGTGCCAGGAGGTAACATCGGAGGATGGCCTCGGACTCTCTGCCCTGTTGCTGGCCCTCCAGAGAAACTGGTTGGCCCCTGTGTGAGACAGGATGCTGGACTAGATGGACCACTGGTCTGATCCAGTAGGGCTCTTCTTACGTTCTTATGTCCTTTTCATGGACAAGAGGTCTATCAATGGCAACTAGCCTAGATGATTAAAGAGAACATCCAAATCAAGAGCCAGTAAATCTCGCATACTTTATTTCTATTTTATTATATCTTTACTTCATTTATACTCTGCCTTTCTCCCCAAGGGGAACACAAAGCAGATTACACTGTTCTCCTCTTTTTCAATCCTTACAACAAAGCTCTATAGTCATTCTGTCTAAGATGGTGCAACTGGTCCAAGGTCCCCAGGCGAGCTTCCATGGCAGAGTGAGGATTTGAACCTGGGGTCACCCACATCTGAGCCCAGCAGTTTAACCACTGCATCACATTGGTACCAGTCCTAAGAGGCAGCAGCAGGGGAAGGTCATGGACTCTGGGCCTTGTTAAGTTACTCCTCCAAGAAACTCATGGGCCATTGGATGAAATGGTATGATGAACGAGATGGACCCCTGGTCTGATCCAGCAGGGCCCCTTTATGTTCTCATGGTCAACAACATGAGAAATCTGAAAGATTATGAGTTCCGAAAATCTGGTACTCCACCTAGTGGACCACCGTGGTTCACACTACAGACCAATGCTCCCTCTAAACTGTGGGGTCTTGTGAGCAAAGATTATGTTTTGTGAGCTACTGGCATTAAAGTTCTGAGCGAGTGACTTGGCTGCTGCATGGCTGGAGCAAGCTCCAGAGCATAGCTCAGGAAGGATGGCTCCAGAGCAAAGGATATGTATGTGGAGGTATGTTTGGCTGGGGCATACAAGCATACATGCAGGTGGAGGCAAATCCAGCCAGAGTCCTCAGAGCAGCACAAATTCTTATCCCATCCACCTAATGTACTCATCTCATGAACTTTCTGCCTGCTGATGCAATCCTTTCAGTGCCAAACTCCACCCACTCTGTCACTTGGCCAGAGATACCATGATGCTGGCACAACTAATTTATACCTCTCACAAAACCTTAACAGTTAAAATGAACTAGAAATTAGCTACCAATTCGTGACAAGCAGCTCTGGAGCCATCCTTCCTTGCTCTGGAGCCATCCTTCCTGAGCTATGACAAAAATGTGTGAGCCGGAGGCTAAACAACTGTGACCTAGCTCACACTAACTCAGCTTAGAGGGAACAGTGCCACAGACCACATCCATCCTAGCATAATGCAGGTTTCTCAGATAGCTACTGATCTCTTTTTCCGAGGAGGGCTTGAGCCAAATGCCCTCCAGTGGTTCCCTACTAAGGACTCCACCCCATTACATTCATGTATGCACTCAATACCCTCTCAGAGGAGGGAGGAGGACACGACTCTTTCATACACCTTTTATCCAGCAAGGCTAAAATAGGTGTGAAAGATCTATCTGAGCTCTGCTCCTTCTGGAACATTTCCTGAGCATGAAACGGGAGATAGCCCCAGACACCTTTGAAACATCATATCTACCTCTAGGGTGATCTCCTATTCCTCGGGGGAACTCTGGAATGTATGAACCTGCTTTCTGTTAATCCTTTTCACCAGGTAAAGTAGGGTTGCCAGGCTGGGCAGGGACATGGAGGTGAAGGTGACATTGGTGACGTCGCCTATGTCACTTCTTGGTGAAACCATAGAGTTCCTGGCAATTCCTAGAACTACCCTATGCCATTTCCGGGATTTACTCAGAAGTGATCTAGTGACATCAGCAACATAACCGTGTTTTATTTTTCTCCCGCCACTGCTCAGAGCAGTGGTGTGCAATGGTGGGAGGTCTCCTGCATAGTGGCCACCACAACATTCAAAAAACAGTGGAGGAACATTTTAACCTTCCAGGACATTCAGTTGATGGCCTAAGAGCAGCAGTTCTCATACAAAGGAATTTCAAAGGGAGATTAGAAAGAGAGGATGCTGAGTTGCAACTGATAGTGAAGCTCAAGACAATGCATCTTCCTGGACTGAATCGAGACCTTGGCTTCCTGTCTGATTACCAGTGCTGATTTATCCACGCCTACTACCCCTCTGCATATCACACCTAATCCAATCACGCCTGCTATTGTTATTCACTTGGCTATTGTCATTTGCCTGCTAATGTCATTTGGTATCTGAAATCACTCCAGTTTCCAATACATAGGACAGATGGACTCATGTTCTAGCTATATGTGAAGAAGTGGGCAGGGACGCACCAAAGCTCATACTCTTTTGTTAGTCTTTAAGGGGCTATCAGACTCTGGCTCTTTTCTAAGCTTAAGTTAAAGTGAACACGCAAGCAATCTAGCCCAATAGTGACAACAGCCCCACATATTCACTCAAGGGAGGGAGAGCAGACCCATGTGCAATGGACCTGCCCCCTATCTCTAAGATCATCTTTAGGGCGTGACTGTGCAGAGGAAGTGGCAGCATACACACCCCTTCCTGTGACTATCAATGCTTCTTTCTAAATGTTGCTGACCATGGGGAGGGAGCATTTGTATGGCCCCTTCCTCTATCTATGCAGTCACCCCTGCAGAAAGCCAGGTGATTGTGCAGAGGCTGAGGGCAGGGTGAATCCTCTCAGACATGCTCTCCCTTCTCACATGTCCAGTGAACTCGTGGGACTGCCGCCTGTACTGGGCTTTTGTGTACAGTGTATGCTTGATTTTCCTTTATACATGCCTTGAGAAAACCTCATGTGACACTCAATGCATGTACAGTTGAACAGGTGATATGTACATGAAAACACACGCACACACGAAGCTGTCTTATACTGAATCAGGCCACTGGTCCATCGAATTCAGTATTGCTGACTCTGACTGGCAGCAGCTCTCCAGGGGCTGAGATCTTTGTGCTTCCATAACACCTACTACCTCATCTTTTAAGCCAGTTTGGTGTAGTGGTTTAGTGCGCGGACTCTAATCTGGGAGAACCGGGTTTGATTCCCCACTCCTCCACTTCTCTCAAGGACAGCTTGGGAAAAGAGCTCTCTCAGCCCCATTTACCTCACAAGGGTGTCTGTTGTGGGGAGGGGGAGGGGAAGGCGTTTGTAAGCCGCTCTGAGACTCCCTTGGGGAGTGGAGGGCGGGGTATAAATCCAGTCTCTTCTTCTTCTTCTTCTTCTTCTTCAGCTGGAGATGCTGGGGGATTGAACCTGGGACCTTCTGCATACTGAGTGGAAGCTCTACCATTGAGTCTCAGCTCTACCCACACTGACCCGAGTACCCGTCCTCGGTTTAGTTTTTAGTGAACCATTTTATCTCTGGTCCCTTCTGCATTTTGCCTGCCATTCCAGATTTTCTCAGTATCTGAGTCGAGGCAATTTAAGCCCATGGCAAAACAGCATCCAAATAACTCGGGGCAACAGCAGGTTGAAAGCTGCTGGACCCCTGAAGGGAGGTAATGGCCCATTCTGTATCTAGCATTTACTCCCTTGTTTTACCAAACCCACACTGGAACAGAAAAAAAATGTGGCTCAAAACCACATTCAAATATCCCGGGCCAGCACCGTACTGATTGCAAAGTCACCCCTGAATGGCCATAAAACGGCCATAAACTGGCCTGGAGATTGAGGCATACCACCACACAAGCCTGAAGATCAATGAATTGGCAGAACTTGCTGGATATCATACAGCATGCCATCTTTAGTACTGGAAGATGACTACTACTACTACTACCAGGGGTCATTTCGTAGAAAAAGAGGTGTAGGAGCTCATTACCATAACTCATTTGCATAACTCATTTGCATATGCCACACCCCCTAACATACCGGAAGTGTCTCAGAAGGCAACACCCACCCCTCAGGCTCCACTCCACAGGTGAGTGAAACTGACCTGCTCTTCCTCCGCTCCCTTCCCCATCCAATACTTTGTGCAATAAAAATAAGCGTAAAGAACACACCCTCATTCTCTTCCTGCTCCCTTGAAACCACCAGGTTTCAAGTAGACTTGAGATACCCAGGACCACCCATCCCTTCCCCTTCCCCTCCCCACAACAAGACACCCTGTGAGGTAGGTGGGGCTGAGAGAGGTCTTTTGAGAACAGCTCTGAGAGAACTTGTGACTGGCCCAAGGTCACACCAGCAGCTGCATGTGGAGGAGTGGGGAATCAAACCCGGTTCTCCCAGATTAGAGTCCAACTCCTGACCACTAAACCAAACTGATGGGGTGGAAGCTGCTGAAGGGTTGGTGAAATTTCTCCAGTACTTATGTGCCCCGTGCCCAGATAAAAAATGGTATACTTAGAAAATTTATATGCCACCTTGAGCAAGTCTCTGGAAAAGCAGCACACAGTCATAAAAGGAACAATGATAAAATTATCAATATTAAAACAAAACATTAAAACCAATAAAGACCCTAGCAGGGCTTTCCCCGGGGCGCTGCGCCTCTGCACTGCTCGGGGAAGCCGAGGAGGGGGCGGGGCTTGGTCATGTGCCCGCCCCCTGGGCTCCTCACTCCCGGAGCTGCGCTCCTGTGCGCTCCTGCTCCAACAGACCCCTGACTACTACTCCTACTCCTACTCCTACTCCTAGCACTTTAAAGAATCCTTGTGATTGTTTTAATGTTGAAGGTTTTAACTTTTGTATATGGTTTTACGGTACTGGTTACCGATTCTTGTAAGCCGCCCTGAGCGTATTCGCAGGGAGGGCGGGGTATAAACAAAACTAATAAACAATAAATAAATAAATAAATCTCTGCAGACGGTACCAATAAAACTGAGAGATCAAATGAAAGTGAAAGTGGCACGCCGTCTGGATTCTGCCATCAAATCCGACAATCAATCAAAGTGAAAGTGGCCAGCAATGCAGAAGGGAATTTCTGTTCCAGCGTGGGTTTGGTAGAACAGCGGAGCGAAGGCTAGATGCAGGATGGGCCAAGGTAATGCAGAATCGGGGGATGGGGGATCTGGAATAAAAAGAAGGTTGAGCTTGATTTTAGTGCAGAATGGGGGGCAAAAAACCTGGATTTTAAAAAAACGTTGAATCTGATTTGAGTGCAGAATTGCTTGGAGGACACCGTGGTGAACGTGGATTAAAAGGAGAGTGCAGAAAGGGCCTCTGTCTTAAAAACAGTTGGGTGCACGTACATGCAAGATATCCATGCGTTCACTGTAACATGAGCAGGGTTCCTGAATCAGACCCTTAATCCATCAAGGTCAGTATTGCCTACTCAGACTGGCAGCAGCTCTCCAGGGTCTCAGGCGGAGGTCTTTCACATCAGCTACCGCCTGGCCCTTTTAACTGGAGATGCCGAGGACTGAACCTGGGACCTTCTGCGTGCCAAGCAGATCCTCTCCCACTGAGCCACTGAGGTCTTTCACATCACCTACTGCCTGGTCCTTTTAACTGGAGATGCCAGGGATCGAATCTGTGCCACAGTCCCTCCCAAGCAGATGGGTCAAACATTACTGGTTGGCAAGGGACCTTTTGCCAGTCCATTGAGCCTTGGCAGGTGCCCTGGCATGCCATTCCTCGATGCCGACTTTCACTATTCCCTCATCCCCATTATTTTTCATGCAGGCCAAAATCCCGAGAACTCAGCCAGACCACGAGATCCTTTTCCATAGCACCGGTGTCTGTTTCCCAGCCTTTATGCATTATACAGCAAGCGCAACGGTAAGCCACGGACTGACAATGGCACGAAACAAATGACAAACTGCCTGAAAGAATCAGCGGCTGCAATTTACAATGACAATGTTTGTCATGGCAGATTTGCAGTTTGTCCTTCACACTTAAAGGGATGGGGCTCCGTGCCGCGTGTGCCTCAGCACAGGAGTTGCAGCGGGAGCTTGGAGAGAGATGGCAGGGAAGAGGAGCGGTACGTGCCGAGAGGAACACGACATCCTTCGGCTGGAACATTTGGGATTTCAGTCCTTTACAGACCAGTATATGACATCACCAATGCCACTGAGATAGACAGGTTTAGAAGAACGCCCTTGTCTCATGATACCTGCTCTCTGAAAAACGTGTCATGTGAAAGTCAACCTGTTACTTGGTTTACAGGATGGGAAGCACCATGCTCCTTCACACCCTGTGGATTCAGTGTGTTTGATGCCATCCACAAGATTAGGGCTGTCAACCTCCAGGTTGGGTCTGGAGATCTCCTGGAATTACAACTGACAGAGATCAACTCCCTTGAGGAAAATGGCTGCTTTAGGGGATGGACTCTGTGGTATTATACCCAGCTGAGCTCCTTCCCTCAATCCTGTCCTCCCTAGGCTTCACCCCCAAAATCTCCATGACTTTAACCTGGAGTCGGAAACCCCACAGGATGAAGAAGGAGGAGGAGGAGGAGAAAAAGAAGAGGAGGAGGAGGAGACTGGATTTATACCCTGTTCTTCACTCAGCGCAGTTTACAATCTCCTTTCCCTTCCCCGCCCCACAACAGACACCCTGTGAGGTAAGTAGGGCTGAGAGAGCTCTTTTGAGAACTGCTGTTTCGAGAACAGCTCCGAGAGAACTGTGGCTTGCCCAAGGTCACCCAGCACC
Source organism: Lepidodactylus listeri (assembly GCA_029233225.1). Lineage (NCBI taxonomy): Eukaryota > Metazoa > Chordata > Lepidosauria > Squamata > Gekkonidae > Lepidodactylus > Lepidodactylus listeri. Next base: position 177,980,124 of record JARCFY010000001.1, on the reverse strand, counting down.
TGCCATGTGGAGAAGTGGGGCATTGAAGTCGGTTCTCCCAGATTAGAGTCTATGCTCCTAACCACTATACCAAACTGGTGCGGAGAAATGCATTGTCTTCTGGATGGTTGGCAAGCAGCAAAAGCCTTCCCTGTGCATTTTACCATTTTTTCCTCTCGTTAGAGGACGTTCGCTGGCACCCCAGCTCACCTTCTTACAAATGCTAATGACTCTAGCAGGAAAGACACTGGGGCATTCAAGCCTTCCCCCTTCTCCCCCCTTCCCTCAGCAGGAAGCAGAGTTTGGAGGACTTTTGGCTAGAACAACCCCAAACAATTTCCAGGAATGAGCTGCAGGAAACACTCCTTTGACCTGGTGGGACCTAGTCAAGTGGGAGGACACACTGGGTTAATAAAATTTCTTTGCAAGAGGAAGTTGCTCTCTTTCCTTGGGATGCTGGGCTGAGAAGGATGCTGAGGTCTATCCTGCAAGCAGACAGCCATGTGGTCGGCCCTGGGAGAGTCGGGGCAAGCTTTGAGGTAATGGAAACTTGGTAGAGAACCAGAACAGCAAGGTAAAGAGCCTGTCCTATTTTAACTAGAGAGACAGAGGATTTGCATTTTTACCAATTTCTTTTATTCTTCCTTGCTCATATCTGGTGCTGTGCTAAAAGTATACTTGTAAACATTGTCCATCTTTAAATAAATATTTTAAACTGTCGTTGCGAGGAGTGATTCTCTGTACCACATAGACCTCCACTGCTTCAGACACACTATTTTAAAAAGGGGCTCCAGAGGAGTTGGCAGCTGGCTATTCCTCCCAGGAGCACCCAAGGCATTAAACTCTCCCTGTGATAGCCAGGCATTGGGCAGCCGGAAACACTGAGGCAAGGCCTCTGAACTTGGAAGAGGAACTGATGGTCCTAATCCTTTCAGTGGGAAATCCCTGTCCTGATCAGGTGATGGTAGTGGCTACTCTAGAGTAAAAGGAAAGCCCCTCCAGGGAGTTGGGAACCCCTAGGAGGAGGGCAGGGTGGAATGAGGCCTGCAGGCGAGAGCAGGCATGCTCTGCCACAGATGAGTTTCACTATCTGCTACAGAGGAGACACTGACACAGTGCTGCCATTTTCAGTGGCAGCCTTGTGTTGATCAGGATATTCAGTCATGGGGTTTGGGGTATCCCAGGACAATTCTCTAGGTCAGGTTTCTAACTCCAGGTTGAAGAATTCCTGAAGATTTGGGAAGGGTGGAGCCAAGGAAGGGTGCGGTTTGAGGAGGGGAGGAACCTAAGCGAGGTTATAATGCCACAAAGTCCACCCTCCAACACAACCATTTTCTCCAACGGAAAATCGCTGTAGTCTGGAGGTCAGTTGTGATACCAGGAGATGTTCAGGCTCCATCTGGGGGCTGGGCAACCTTAGACGTGTTCCAAGATGGAACAGCTGGAGGCTGTTTTTTTTGGTCACCGGGAGATGCTCCATGAGATCTTCTGTAATCCCTTCTGTAAGTGGAATTACGATAAATACATTCCTTTTTCTGTTTACATATCACCAGATCCAAACCTATGGTTTGATTCCAATGAGCCATGAATGGAATGAGTCTACAGGCTCTCCAATCCCACTAAAACCTCTAGAACTGGTGTGCGGTGGGGTGGGATTTGTTCCTGAGGGTGAGGGGACCCTTGGGAATGGTTTGGAGGAAGAAGGATGCAGCAAATTAGGAGAGGAGGAAGAAGAAGAGACTGGATTTATACTCCGCCTTTCATTTGGAGTCTCAGAGCTGTTTGCAAACTCTTACAAACTTCCCCTCCCCATAACAGACACCCTGTGAGGTAGGTGGGGCTGAGAGAGCTCTTTCAAGAACCTCTCTTGAGAGAACAGCTCTGAGAGAACTTGTGACTGACCCAAGGTCACACCAGCAACTGTATGTGGAGGAGTGGGGAATCAAACCTGGCCCTCCCGGATTAGAGTCCTCACTCTTAACCACTATATCAAACTGGCTTAACCGCTACACGAAACTCTCTCCATGTGTGGGTTAATAGAAATACCCTCCCCACACATACACCTTTTGTGTGACCCAGATCTGTGGGGTGGAGCCTGTAGAGGATGGAGTTTGGGGATAACATAAAGTCCATCCCCCAAAGCAGTCACTTTCTCCATTTTCTCTCTCTGCAGTCGGGAGATCAGTTGTAACTCCAGGAGATCTGCAGGTCCCACCAGGAGGTTGGCAACCCTACTTCAGGTTCCCCTGAGCCTCAAGTATAGTTTTTGGGCTGGGTAAGAATGGGGTTGTGGTAGAGTGATGCACAAACTTTCTCCATTCATGGGTTACTGGATCCAGCCAATCCAACCAAGCTGAAAACATAACCATCTTCTGAAACCAAAATACCGTCCCAAGAAAGCCAAGAATGATGCAGAATAAACCATGTGTCAGATCACCGATACTTCCTTATCGCAACTACACCTTATTTTTAAAAAGCATGTTCTTCCAACCCGCGCCACTTCCAAAAGGTACGTGTATATCTTTGCAAGATTAACATGTCAGAAAATTTGCCAAGATGTTCAAGGAACTGAGTGATGTCTCTCTTGATGTGTTATTAATGGAACACGACTGCGGTAGAGATTAACTGAGGAAACTCAGAGACAGACGATTGGACAACGGCTGAGACACGACTGGCTGATCAATTGTCTATGTGAATATATTTGGCACTGAAAGAAGCTGCAATGGATACTGAAATCTCAGTTCCGTTACATTGTTCTGCACAGATAGACCATGAACACACGAGGCTGCCATACTGAATCAGACCTTTGGCCCATCAAGGTCTACTCAGAGTTGCAGTTGGCTCTTCAGGGACTCAGGTAGAAGTCTTTCACATCACCTGATTCTTCTGACTGGCAATTCCGGGGACAGAACCTGGGACCTCCTTGTATGGCGAGCAGATGCTCTACCACTGAGCCACGGCCCCTCCCCTCGTCCCCTTGTTGTTTATATCTAACGGTGAAGACAGTCATCATGTTTTATGGGTGCTAAATCCAGGCTAGCCTGATTGCATCAGATCTCAGAAGCTAAGCAGCATTGGCCCTGGTTAGTATTTGGGTGGGAGACCACCAAAGAAGTCTTGGGTTGCTACGCAGAGGCAGGCAATGGCAAACCACCTCTGAACGTCTCTTGCCTTGAAAATCCTACAGGGTTGCCATAAGTCAGCTCCGACTTGATGGCTCTTTCCACCACCACCAGAGTTGGTTTGGTAGCTCCTCCACTGTACTGTTTGAACACACACACACACACACACACAAACATACTTTCTGCATGTCAGGCAGATGCTCTACCACTGAGCCACAGCCCCTCCCAGATGGGTCATGGTGGCTTTCTGTGCTACCAACTCAAGAACTTGTTTGTACCTGCTGTTGGACCTTTGGCTTGGTGGTTGTGGGGCACCTGGGCAAAACCCGTGTTGATTTGGCTGAACCTGGAAGCTGCATCAGGGCATAAGAGAAGTATGTGTACATGAAACACAATTTGTGATTCCTCCTCAGCACAAATGCTTGAGGCATGTTGAGGGAAACTGCAAAAAAAGTAATAATCAGGTAACTCCATTGAGAGTTCTGAGCTGTAAGTGGGCTGTGATTTCTCTCTACCTGGGAGGCAGTGTAGCCTAGCGGTTTAGAGACAGAACTGTGATTCTTCACTTCGTATCTTGTATCTACCACAATGGCCTTAGGCAAGTACCCTGCTGTCAGCTTCAGTCCTCCATCTACAATACTGCAACAGTAGTGACCAATCTTGCATGACTTCTTAGAGTTGCTAGTCTCCAGGTAAGGCCTTTCGATGGATATTTCCCAGGATATCATTAAGGTTGCCAGTCTCCAGGTGGTGGCTGGAGGTCTCTTGGAATTATAACAGGTCTCCCAGCCTGCCTGACAGGGTGGGCGGGATATAAATTGAATTAAATAAAATAATAATAATAAAAAAATAAAGATCAGCTCCCTTGGAAAAAAATGGTTGCTTTGGAGAGTGGACTCTATAGCATTATACCCTACTGAAAGCCTTCCCCTCCCCAAACCCTGCCCTCTCTAGGCTCCACCAAAATCTCCAGGAATTTCCCAACTCAGAGCTGGCAACAACCCATGCTCCTTTCCATCTGATGCCTTGCAAACCTTATTTGGGGACAGGAAAGCAGAGGGCAAGCAAGCTAGTCTGGACCAGGCAGAGTGCCACACTTACGAAGGCATAAAGTGACACAACTTGCTGAACAGCCATGAATGGGTCTGTGAACAAACCAACAGTCCGTCAAAGAACCGGTTGCTTGATTTTGACTGGTGAACAGAACATGAGCTAAGCCATCAATGGTCTGAGCATCCCTGCTCTCAGTTCTATTATATGTTTAATACAATGTGTCCCCTATACACCGCCTATAGAACCTACCTCGCTGTGTGTTGCAGGTCATGGATATGGACAGGATTTGTTTAATATTCTAACTGAGACTGAAGTGGCAATTTTTTTTTTGTCATTTAACCGATCTCAGCTTTCAGAATTTTTTTTCGTAGCGAATACCGAATTTTCACCCCTATTCATCCACTTTATTAACAGTGCGTTCCATCCTTGTCATTATGATGTAATTATAGGGTGACGCCACAATATTCTGGTGCTAATGCAGTATGGCACTTGCTGCCTTGGCCCATGTGATTTACGCGCCAGTACTTTCTAATGCAATGCACGCCTGTGCAATATTTCCCTCTTTTATAAAATGTCTCACGCTGTTCGCGATGTCTTGCCTGATTAGCAGAAGAGACTCATTCATTCCCCAAGACAGAAGTCTCACACTTCGAGGTCAGTTGATGTCAGCAGAGTGTAAAAAACCTATTGAATTCTGGGAAATATCTATCAAACGGAAGCTGAGTTTTCAGCAAGGATCCATGCGTACGGAGTAAACAGTTTTCTCCCCAACGAATTTTTCATGCATTAAGCAAATACGGTGAATAATCACGTACCCTGGTTCCAGGGTTATCTAAGGTCATTTCAGCTGTTTTCTGCTAAACCTGATGAGTGAGTTACATAAGGTAACTTTGCTCAAGGGAGAAACTCAATCACAAACAGAATTTTCAGGTCAAAACAGCAGGAATGACACAGTGAAAATCATTACTAGGTGACTCGGGATTATTGACCCACAAGATCACGACGCTCATTGGACTGACCCTTAAAGTTTCCTTCCACCAAGTGAGAAAACAATGATCTGTTCCTGGAAGACTCCTTCTGTTCCCAGAAGGACTCATTCCATTAGAAGAAGACTCCTTCCACGAATGGAAAAGCTCTTCCATCCATGGAAACTTCCTCACAGCATTATACAACCAAATGAACATTACAAGCGAACACACACTTCTGCTTCTGTAATTTATGGGTGAACTGCAAATGAAATCCCATATGTTCTGCTTGGCTTGTAAATGTTTATGGCTTGCAAGACATCTCCTGCTCAAATAATCTTAACAGCATTTGAAGATGGCATGGCATTGGAGAGAGGTACATTTTCTTAGAATAAATCCAAAGGAGCTCAATGGGGCCTGTGAAGGGTATGTGTGTATGGCTGTGAGTGTCTTGGGACAGAAGTATTTCCATCGGGAAACACAACTGTAAGCATCTCTAGACCCATGAAACAGAATGAGATAAAAATCTAATATATAAATTGTCCAGGACTAGGCAGACCCAGCCCAGTGCCATCCTGTTCACCTGTCTGATTAAATGGGGTTTGGGCTGAGAAATGATGGATCTAGCCCCACCCAGCTGGACAGAAGGGAAACGGCTCCCATAGTACTACGGTGGCTCAGGAGATCCAAGCACCAAACAGTGATGACAGACTTCAGTGAGGGAGGCTGACTTCATTGGACGCCCTCTGCCTCAACAGAAAATAGCTCTGTCTTACAGGCCCTGCGGAACGATAATAAGTTCCACCGGGCCCTGAACTCAAGTGGGAGCTTATTCCACCAGGCCAGGGCCACGCCTGAAAAAGCTGTGTCTCTATGAGGGGCTGTGGCTCAGTGGCAGATCATCTGCTTGGCACGCAGAAGGTCCCTGGTTCAACCTCCGGCATCTTATTTATTTATTTATTTATTATTTGAATTTCTATCCTGCTCTCCCCGCCTCACGGCAGGCTCAGGGCAGCTTGACAACACAGTTACGATACAATAAAATTCAATAAAAACTACCCCTAAATAAAAGAATACAATGCAAACTTTTTTTAATCGTTAATCAGTTAAAAGGCACTAAACGATGTGAAAGACCTCTGCCTGATAACCTGGAGAGCCACTGCCAATCTGAGTAGACCATACTGACTTTGATGGACCAATGGTCTGATTAGGGCTGCCAAGTACAGGCCTCTGTTGCCAGCACTGGGTTGTCAGGTGAGGCCGACAAGCCAGTGGGGGACTTACCATGAGGATCTGGGAGAGGGGAGGAAAGAAGCACGACTGAAGTCCGAAGCACATTCTGGCTGAGCTGGCCATCACATTTAAAGGGACCATGTTCCTTTTACATGCCTTCTCTCCACTGGAAATAATGGAGGATGGGGGCACCTTTTGGGGGGCTCATAGGATTGGACCCCTTGGTCCAATCATTTTAAAATGTGGGAGATTTTTTGAGGGGAGCCACCAGCAGTTCTGCTGAAAATTTAGTGCCACTACCTCAACCCCCCCCCAGAGCCCCAGATACCCACAGACCTATTCTCCATTATACCCTATGGGGACCAGTCTCCATAGGGTATAATAGAGCCCCCCCCCCCTTCTGATAGTCCTGAAGTGGGAGGAGGTACTTCAAACCAGGGATCCCCCAACCACAGCTGGGGATTAGCAACCCTTTGCCAGCAATGTGGTATTGACATTTTGGGTGCGCACCAGAAGCTGTGTCTTCACATCTATGGAGAAGTGGGGATACATTTCACCATAGAGTTTTTGCCGAAATATCAGAGCATCCGTGCATTGCCAGCAATGTGACGACATCACTTCCAGTGCATGCCGGAAATGCTGTCACTGTGTTCTCAGTGAGAGAAGCCTAGGCCTCAATTTTCTCCTGGTAAGACCCCTGCCAGCCGGCTGACTGGCACCAGTGGGAGGGTCCCAAAAGTGGGGGACTCCCCGCTGCCAGTTGGGGTCTGCTAGAGATGCCAGTTTTCAGGTGGGACTTGGGGATCCCCTGGAATTAGAGCTCATCTCCAGACTATAGAGATCGGTTCCCCTGAAGAAAACAGATGCTTTGGAGTATGGACTCTGTGGCACTGTACCCCACTGAGGTCCCTGTCCTCCCCAGGCTCCACCCCCAAATCTCCAGGAGTTTCCCTACCTGGATCTGGCAACCTGGTGGCTAGGGGTGACCGGGCAACCCTAGGGTCTGGGAACCCGAGGTCTGATTCAGTATAAGGCAGCTTCATGTGCCCAACAGAATTCCTCTGGCTGCTGTTGTACATGCCTGACGTTCCGTGTCCCCCAAATCCTTTGCAAAATTGCATTAAAAGTTTGGTGAGACCCTCGAGTCACTTAGCAAACGTGGAGGGAAGATATTCCTTAGTAAGTCTGTCAAGAAAACGGCCTAAACATTACTTTATCTCCCTGTCACTTGCCTTGAAAGGGCAGATTACTTTCTTCTCAAACTTGGCACATCCAATTAGCTAGACTCACTAGCCGGGCAGATGTGCAAAGTGCAAGCCGGCGCTTGTTTGGTGTTTGCAATTATCAATGGGGGGAAAAAGTTAAGTGCCCGGGCCTGTCAAAGCTGTTACCGTGACAACCACTAGTATTTGGAGGCTCTGCCGCGGCAAACATGACAGCCTGACAACTTTCCCCATCTCAAAGGCGACGACGGTGCTCTCGTCCGCTCCTCTCCTCTCTTCCCAAATCCTCACTCTTCGCAAGCTTCCGGAATGCTCCCCCAGCGTCAGCTGTTCTCATTCAGAGCCGGGTTCATCCTTTGTAGGGTGAATCCAAGATTATTTTAAAGATCAGCGGAATTTATTCTCGCATACGCTTTTGTGAGTCAGAGAGCTCACTTCCTCAGATGCACAGATATGTGTGAAGCGCCATCAAGTTGCTTCCAAACTTATGGAGACCCTATGAATGAATGGCCTCCAGAGCGTCCTATCGTTGACAGCCTTGCTCAGGCCTTGCAAACCAAGGGCTGTGGCTTCATTGGCTGAGTCCATCCATCTCTGGTTGGGTCTTCCTCTTCTCCTGCTGCCTTCAACTTTTCCTAGTATGGTTGTCTTTTCCAGCAACTCTTGTCTTCTCATCATATACAGTCTGTGCTGTGCCTGCTACACTGGCTTCCAGTGAAATACCGAGTCAGATTCAGGTGCTGGTATTGACCTTTAAGGCCTTGAGCAGTCTGGGACCTGCATATCTCAGGACCATCTCCTCTGGTATGTCCCTGGGAGAGCACTAAACTCTGCTGAGAGCTATTTGCTGGTGATCCCTGGCCCGAAAGATATCCGCCTGCCCTCAACCAGAGCCAACCTGGTGGAACTCTCTGCCAACTTAATGCAATTCCGCAGGGCCTGTAAGGCAGAGATGTTCCGCCAGGCTATTGGTTGAGGGCAGCAACCGTTTTCTGTCATGGCTGGCAACCTCTTTTCTTCCATTCTTCCCACTTTGGCCTCCTCCTTAACATGACCACGAGATACAAGAGCAGCCAAGAGTATGTTTTGGGTTAAACTATGGACATCATTTGGAGGCTATTAAATTAGGATAAACCGATCGTTGATTTTAATCTGTAATTTTGTATTGTTTTTAACTCAATGTAAATTGCCCAGAGTCTTGTGTACTCACGGATTGGGTGACCCAGAAATTTAATTTTATCATCATCATCACCATCACCATGTGACTGAAGTATGATAGCCTCTGTTTAGTCATTTGAGCTTAAGAACATAAGAGAAGCCAATGTTGGATCAGGCCAATGACCCATCCAGTCCAACACTCTGTGTCACACAGTGGCCAAAAATACCAGGTGCCCTCAGGAGGTCCAGCAGTGGGGCCAGGACACTAGAAGCCCTCCCACTGGTTCCCCCCCCCCCCCCCCCCGTCAAGCACCAAGAATACAGAGCATCACTTGTCCCAGACTGAGAGTTCCTATCTATACCTTGTGGCTAAGAGCCACTGATGGACCCCTGCTCCATATCTATATATCTAATTCCCAAGTGTCCCCCCCCCGCTTGCGGATACCTAAATCCGCACGGGGGGGGCACTTGGGGGGGAGGGGTTTTTTTCCCCGTGTGCAGGAAAATCCTAAATGTTAAAAAAAAAAACTTTTGGGGGGATATTTAAATCCCCTCAAAAGTAAAAGCATTCTCTGCGCAGGCGCAGAGAACGCTTTGGCTGGGGGGAGGGCTCGGTGGGCAGTGGGCCTCGCCGCCACTGTTTTCGGGGAGGGAGGGGGGAGGAGGCTCAGCACACAGCCTCCACCACCGATTTCCAGGGAGGGAGGGGGAAGGGAGGAAGGAGAGGAGGCTCGGCACGCAGCCGCTGCTGCTGCCAATTTTTGGGAAGGGAGGGGGAGGGAGAAGGGAGGGAGGAGGCTCGGCGCGTGGCTGCCACCGATTTTTGGGGAGGGAGGAGAGGAGGCTTGGCATGCAGCTGCTGCCGCCAATTTTTGGGAAGGGAGGGGGGAGGAGGCTCGGCACACAACCGCCGCTGTTTTCAGGGAGGGAGGAGGGAGGGAGGAGAGAGAGGCTTACCTGCCCCCCGCAAGTCTCTTACTCCTGGGAGCTCATGGGGGGGGGCCGAGCCCAGCAAGATGAAGGAAATGCCCCCTCCCCGCAAGTTTCTTGCGGGCCTCCCCTTGTTTTTATCTAATTCCCTCTTGAAGCCGTCCCTGCTTGTAGCCACCGCCACCTCTTCTGGCAGTGAATTCCACGTGTTTATCACTCTTTGGGTGAAGAAGGACTTCCTTTCATCTGTTCTAACCCGACTGCTCAGCAATTTCATGTTCTTGTATTGTGAGAAAGGGAGAAAAGGACTTCTTTCTCTACCTGCTCTATCCCAGGTTCAGGTTTGACTTGATCAAGAGCCCCCTTATTTGTCTTTTTGGCAGTCCTCATGCACATCTATTATGATGATTTTTTTTTCTTTTTGCTATTGTGCGTGTGTTCCTGGAAGTCACAGCAACCTCTGACAACTCCTACTGGAACATGAAGGATGGTTAGAGAGGTGGCTTGATAGCCTGCCTCTGCCTCCCGGCCCTGGTATTCTTTGGAGGTCTCCCTTCCCATTACTTGCCAGGGTCGGCCTTGCTTAGCTTCCGAGATCTGATCAAATTGGGCTTCCCTGAGCTATCCAGGTCAGGGCTATTATGATTATGGTCTTGATGTGACCATACAAAACTACTGGCATGTATATAGCTTGTTGGAGTGTTCAAAGGTATGTCTCTGCTTCCCCAGCTGCCCTGCCGGGAGCCGCACAACATGTGTGAACGAGCTGCATGTGGCTTTCGAGCCACAGTTTGGCCACCCCTGTTCTAGATGCTGTAGAAATAAATAATAGGAAAACGAATTGAAAAAGTAACATCCATCTTTTTGTAATGTCCAGATTATGATCTACTATATACCATTCTGCGTGGGGCATACAATGTTAGCACAGCTGCCTAATTTTGATCCCCCCCCTATTCCCTTGTGCTTGGTCAGCAATTAATGTTCCCTACAGTGCCAGTGTGAGAAAAATGTGAGCCATGGTGCGCTAGGGCTTCTATCAGTACAACTAGCACAATTCCCCAGGCTGGTTTTTGCTCGAAGGCCAGCAGTGGCTGACCTCTAGTTGCTGACTTCATGTTGCCTGAATAATTTAAATATTGCAGACAGGGCCTAGTATATTTACGGCTGGCAGGGGAGGGAGAAGTGAAGATCTTGCTAGGTTGCTAGCAATGGCTGAACACCATCTGGACAGAATTTATTTCTCCTTGGCTGGCAGGTACTTAGCCTGGGAGTGGTCAGAGGCATTTCTGGCAGGGGAAGACACTGGAGAGATCTTAGTACCTGCAGCTGGACATCATCCGGACTGAGTTTGTTTCTCCTCTGCTTGTAGGTACTTAGCCTGGGTGAGGCCAGATGTGTTTCTGGCAAGGGAAAAAACTGCAAAGATCCTGGTAGCTTCCTAGCAGCAGCTGAATGCCACTTAGGGCGAGTTTGTTTTAGGGTTGCCAAACCCCAGTTGGGGGCAAGGGATCCTCTGGTTTGGAGCCCTTCCCCTCGCTTCAGGGCTGTCAGAAAGCGGTGGGGGGAATGGCTGCTGGGCATTCCATTATACCCTATGGAGACCAGTCCCCATAGGGTATAATGGAGAATTGATCCAAGGGTATCTGGGGCTCAGGGGGGCTGTTTTTTGAGGTAGGGGCACCAAAATTTCAGCATAGTTGTTGGTGCCTCTCCTGAAAAGAACCCCCACGTTTAAAAAAGATTGAGCCAGGGGGTCCAATCCTATACGCCTCAAAAGAAGGTGCCCCCATCCTCCATTATTTCCAAAGGAGGGAAAAAATTTAAAAGGAATGCAGTCCCTTCAAATGTGACAGTCAGAACTCCCTTTGGAGTTCAATCACCTAGTGCTTTTGGCTCCACCCCCAAAGTCTGTGAACAAAAAAGGGAAACAAACATAACCCTGAAATCTAGGATCAAGAACCTTAAAAGGTATGTCAAACAGAATAGAGGGCCAATAATTAAAACTATCTATCTATCTATCTATCTGTCTGTCTGTCTGTCTGTCTGTCTAACATGTATTTATGTGTTAAGAATTAAAAACATATAGGGGCCCAATTGCACATCAAATAAAAATTCCAAAATCATACATACAAGGTCCAATGGACTTGACCTGATGTGTTTTGGCCTTTTTAGGCCTTCTTCAGTGGTCAAACACAATGAGGAATAAATTGGCTTATAGCAGGGGTGGGCAATTGTTTTGGCTCGGGGGCCACTTTGTGGGAGCAGAGGTTAGTGGAGGGCCGCACCTTTTAAAATGATTGCATTCATTAGTTAACTTTGCATTTCAGAAAAGGTATAAATTGTATCATAAAAATCAATAAATATAAATTAAATAAAATAGTGGTAGTTTTATTCAATTTATTTATTGTGCTGATTTCAATCATCTATAGCTGGAAGCACATTTAATTTTAGAATCAGTTTAATGAGACAAATGTACCCTATCACACTTTTCTACAGTTCTACAGAGACAGACTCAGACTGTCTTGGTGGGCCGCAAAAAACTCTGTGGCAGGCCGCATGTGGCCCGCGGGCTGCAATTTGCCCACCCCTGGCTTATAGCATCATACATACATTAGTAGAAGCATTATTTCCACAAACAGAAGTCTTTGTAAGAATCACAGAATTGGAAAGCACCATAGAGGCCACCTAGTCCAACCTCCTGCTCAACACAGAATCAACCCAGAACATCCCTGACAAGGGTTCGTCCAACTGCTGCTTGAAGACTGTTGGTGAGGGGGGAGCTCACCACCTCCTTAGGCAGCCCGTTCCACTCCTCAGCTACTCTTACCCCCATTTTATTGGATAGCTTGTTGAACTCCAAACATCTGTTACCTGAAGAACTTTAACTAGCAAGAAAAGAGTTATGGTTTATGTTCCAAACCTTCTCTAATGCTGTGTTTGTCTAATTAATTACTCTGTTCTCCATGGTGGGGACTCAAAGTGGGTCCTATAGGGTTGCCAACCTCTAGCTGGTTCATAGAAAAGGAATACAGACACGATAATCTAATCTAATCGCCTAACCATTTAGTTTAGGCTATTAGATTAGAACCTCTAGCTGGTGGCTGGAGATCTCCTGGGATTACAGCTGACCTCCAGGCAACAGACATCAGTTCCTCTGGAGAACATGGCTGCTTTGGAAGGTGGACTCTGTGGCATTATAACCCACTGAAGCCTCTCTCCTCCCCAACCCCCCCTTCTCAGGCTCCACCCCCCCCAACAATCTCCATGCTATGTCTGCTGACCGCCACTAGGCGTCAGTTGCATACAGTCAGAGCTTGACTCCAAGAGACAATAGGGGTTAAGGATCCTAGACCACCACTAGCCCTCCAATAAGAACTCCGGTGGGAAATTCAAACCCACCAATAGGACTTTTGGGTGTGTCCCAGAAGTTGTATGTAGTTGGCCATCTCGGCCAGTATTGCATGCTTGTTGTGTACTCAATAAATCTATGCTGAGCACTACGTCATAGTCTGGGCTATCCATGCATCGAAGCCAGTACACAATACTCCAGGTATTTCCCAACCAGGGATTGATGCCGGAGATTGAACCTGTGACCTTCTACATGCCAAGCAGATGCTCTACCACAGAGCCACTGAGGTCTTCCACATCACCTCCTACCTGATCCTTTTAACTGGAGATGCTGGGGATTGAACCTGGGGCCTTCTGCATGCCAAGCAGATGCTCTACCACTGAGCCACAGCCCCTCCAACATACTCCTAGAGAATGTGTCCATGTCATGAACACTTGAAACTGCCTTCTACCCTTGGTCAGACCCTTGGTCCATTGAATCAGACCCTTGGTCCATTGAAGTCAGCACTGTCTATGTCTACTCAGACTGGGAGTGGCTCTCCATGGTCTCCAGCAGAGTTCTTTCACATCACCTTCTATGTGATTCTTTTAACTGGAGATGCCGGGGATTGAACCTGGGACCTTCTGCATGCCAAGCAGATGCTCTGCCAGTGAGCCACAGCCCTCTCCTCCATTGGTCCTCACGTACATTAGACAAGGAGACAGTGATTGGCCCAAGGTCACCCAGCAAGCTTCCACAACAGAATGGGAATTCGAACCTGGGTTTCCCGGATCCTAGACCCAAACTCTGAGCCACTACACCACACGATCAGGGAATCCAGGCAGGAGACGAGAGTTATGGACCCAAGTTATGTGAACTGCTCTTTCCACACTAGTTTAACAGCAATGCTATATGTTTTCTTTTTGTCTACCACAGCCTCCTGACTTCATCTCAGAAATCATGAATTTGTAAGTGCTTGATTGAGAAAGGTCACATCAAACATCTAAATATTGAAAGGAACGATAATTAGAGAAAACAGCAAAGGAGTTCCGAGGCAAGTAACACAATCTTCAGACACAAGTATCTGCATTCAATAAAGTTTATGCCACACTTCATAGTTTGGAGTTCAACAAGCGATCCAATAAAATTGGGGTGGGGAGAGAGAAAGAAACAATTAAAAGAACTACATTCAACTGAAATACAAGACCGCCCTAGAAGCTGTGCTATTATGGGATGAAACAGACTATTACGCTCGTAGTTCATAAGACTTAAACGTAATAACCTACTGCAGAAATCAATTCAAATGGAGAATGCAAAGCAGTTAAGGTGATAAAAATTGTGACTTCATTTGCCTTGGCAAGGTTTGAAACGCTTTGTCGGTAATATTTATGGGCATGCAACCCTACCCCAAACTCCGCCAATACTTATATGTTCATATGGAGCTTTGCACAAGTTCGATTGATTATTCTCCTTGTTGGTTAACTCCATACCCAAACATAAGTGATCCCTCGGCTTCCCGTTTGCCTGAGGGCAGCAGACAACCTCCACACTTGAACTTAATCCTCTGCACTCTAAGACCAATTTCCCACAAGGCGCTGCTCTGGCGTTGTTCTTCTCTTTGCCCCGACAGCGTGCTTGAATTTCCCACTATCTGCCCCGTGCCACATTTTGACTCGCGGCTTCGCCTGAATTCCCCCGCAGCTTCTGTGATCCTGTTTTTTGAGGATCACTGAAGTCATGGGGGAATTCAGGCGAAGCCGCGGGTCAAAATGTGGCACGGAGCAGATAGTGGGAAATCCAAGCATGCAATTGGGGCAAAGGGAAGAACGACGCTGGAGCAGCGCCTCGTGGGAAATCAGTCAAAGATTTGAAGAGTGGGAGAAAAAACGAGGGAGGGAATAGGGTTGATGGTGACACTCTAGGAATGCCCCTTATGGTATGGTATTACCATGTCCCTGATGGTAAATCACAGAGATTGGAGGGCTTCCTAGAGCATCACCAGTTTGATGCTGGCATGCCAGGCCTCCCCCCCTCCCCCAGTTCCTCACAAGGGATTGGCACTGTGGCCAAACAACCCTACATATGGAGGAGGCATACGGGAAGGCACTACAATTTATTTGTTTATTTACTTTATTCATATCCCACATTTCAACCCAAAGGGGACTCCAGAGCAGCTTAGGTCATTCTCCTCTCCTCTGTTTTATCCTCACAACAACCCTGCGAGGTCGGTTAGTCTGAGAATGCGCAGTTGGCTGAAAGGCCACCCAGCAAGCTTTCATGGCACGAGTGGGGATTCCAGATCCTAGCCTGACACTTTAACCACCCCACCATGCTAGCAATCTGAATCAGCAGCTGAAAGCTCAAAGGGGCCAGGTGCCGTTTTACGGCCACCTTCCCCAGGAGGTACTTGAAATAAGAAAAACAGCCAAGGTGACATCCAGGACAGATTGACTACTTGAAATCTGCAATGTAATCTTACCTGTGCCAAAAAAGGGAAGTAGCATTCTTTTTAGAGGGGAGGGGGGGATTAAAGTTCTCTACCTAACGGAGCACAAACATTTACTGCTAACATTTATTTGTAGTATAAACATCTGCATTGTCAGGCTGGTGCCAGCAGCTCACCCTATCAAAAGGCAATGTAGTGAGACTGTGGTAGTTGCCCTCTGTGCATTGTGTAGGATTACTTTTCCTAGATCAATGGGAGTGGGGAGGGAGCCATCCTAGAGAGGGAGTAATGGGGGAAGGCACATTCCATCTTTCCTATCACAATGCATGTGTCCGTTCATGAGATGATCGGAGAGCAGGGTGAGGAGATTTCTCTGCTAGGAATGAGGACTTTGGGCAACATTTGTAAGAAGGAGGAGGAGGAAGAGGAGAAGAAGGAGGAGAAGAAGGAGAAGGATGATTTATACCCTGCCATTCACTCAGAGTCTCAAAGCAGCAGCTCACTTCTTCTTCTCTCAAGGAATCATTGAAAACTCTATGGTTTTACAATAGAGTTTCCGCCAATTCCTAGAGAGGCATGACATCACTTCCAGGTTTTCTTTGGAAGTGATGTCACATCATCGTTGACAGTTGCCCCTCCATGTCCCCACCCCATTTGGTCTCCTGTTGGTTGCCGGGCCTGGCAACCTATCCACACCACTGGCACGTTCAACCAGAGCTCATCGTTCTAACAGCACACTGGAGCCATCTGGGAGGAACCTATGGGATGAATTAATTCATGCAAAAGTTGTCTCTGAAAGATCATTCTTTAACAACCTCATAAAACTACAGTCCCCGGGATTCCTTGGGAGAAGCAACAACCACAAAACCATTTCAAATATTCGTCCTGCTCTTCGCATGCTTGCCTTGCAGGGGAATGCTGCTGTGTCAATGCGCGAAACTCCATTGATCAGCTCTCCGTAGTCCTCCAAGTCCTCAGTGAGCCATCCGAGTTCTTTGCCAAAGGCCTTCCCTGGATTTTTTTTTTTTTTTTGGTTGCAGTCTCCCTCAGAATGCTGGGATGGAATTCATCTGAGAACCGAGGCTTTGTCAATTTTTAATAGCTCTAATTGCCTCGTTAGCTGCTCTGGTGCAACAGGCAATCCTTTTAGTATTTCAGCCCCCTCCCCCCTGAAAGAAATCCCTTTGATGCTTAGGGATTCTACTGTGTCTTCTGATTCTTTTGTCTGTATGGAGAAATCACTTAAAGTCCTTAGCGAAGGCAATTCCAACTCACACTAACGTTCAACTGTGCCCTTCAAAGAACTTTTCCCTTCAACAGTCTGGTGTAGTGGTTAGGAGCGTGGACTCTCATCTGGGAGAACCGGGTTTGATTCCCCACTCCTCCCCATGCAGCTGCTGGTCTGACCTTGGGTCAGTCACAAGTTCTCTCAGAGCTGTTCTCTCAAGAGCAGTCCTCAAAAGAGCTCTCTCAGTCCCACCTACCTCACAAGGGGTCTGTTGTGGGGAGGGGGAGGAAATTGTAAGCCACTCTGAGACTCCTTTGGGTTGTGAAGGGCAGGGTATAAATCCAATCTCTTCTCTATTCTTCTTCTTTGAAGAAACGTTATACTTCAAAAATATTCCCAGTCTCTAAGGCGCGACTGGAATTGAATCTTGCTCTTCGGCTGCAAACCGATATAGCTACCCACCAGAAGTGAAGGGTGGGGTATAAATCTAATCTCTTCTTCTTTGTTTGCTTGCCTGGCTTGCTGTGTTGTGTACGCTGATGGCTGTACTGCTACATTATATAGGACTGGTTGACCTCAGACCCTGTCAAGAAATCCCAATTGTGGGCGGAAGCCACCAAATGACTGTTATAGCCATTGGCTTGGATAGTCCCAACAGCTCCCGAGAAAGAGTTCTTTGGCAATCCTTTCTAACCGATGTCACTGCCAGACCCAGCAGTGCCCGGTAGCAGTGGAGTGACCAAGGTGACTTCAAGGTGACTTCAAGGTGACTAGCAGTGGAGTGACCAAGGTGAGAGCCAGTTTGGTGTAGTGGTTAAGTGCGTGGACTCTAATCTGGGAGGACCGGGTTTGATTCCCCACTCCTCCACTTGCACCTGCTGGATGACCTTGGGCAAGCCATAGCTCTGTACCAGCTGTTCTCATAAGGACAGCTTGGGAAAGAGCTCTCTCAGCCCTGCCTACCCTCACAGGGTGTCTGTTGTTGGGAGGGGAAGGGAAAGGAGTTTGTAAACCGCTCTGAGACTCCCTTGGGGAGTGGAGGGCGGGGTATAAATCCAATCTCTTCTTCTTCTTCTTCTTCTTCTTCTTCTTCTTCTTCTTCTTCTTGTGTTCTCTGCTCTTGGGGAAAAAAGAAACTGAGGCTTGCCAGGTTAGCAAGAGGGCCGCCCTACTGAGATAAAACAACAAAGGACTTCTCTGCAGATGGATGTAGCTGCCACAGTCACTTAGAGGCTTCCAGCCCTGTGGGAGGCTAGCATTAGTACTGTTCGCTGTTAGTTGTCATTACAGCTGAAGGTTTGCTTTCAGTGCACCATTACTTACAAATATTTGTTTATTGCATTGATATATTTCACCTTAGGTAGGAACTCATGAATGTAGTGAACCTGAAGTCCATCACTGGTACATAAAGCTTTAGAAAGGTACTGATAATTTCAGGTACCTACAGAACAAACAATGTGGCTTACTGCCCGTCCTTGTATGAACCTGTGACCAGCTATGTTCTCCAGGTCAGTCCATACTTACTTCCCCCTCCCACAGGAAAGTTAGAATGGCAGTGGCCCATTCCATGGAGGTGGTGGTCCTGCCCTACCACAGGCATCCTGTCAAGGTATCAAGTTTCCTTCCTCTCTGTCTTCCTCAAGTGTTACATGTTCCACAAGTTGTACAAGAGCATCCCTCTGTTGAGTTTTTATGTTGCTAGTAGGGACAGTGCCTTGAGCTGCATAGCCCAGACTAGTCCAGTCTTCTCAGGTCTCAGAAGCTAAGCAGGGCTGGCCCTGGTTAGTACTTGGATGGGAGAACACCAAGGAAGTCCATGGTTGCTTTGCAGAGGCAGGCAGTGGCAAACCACCTCTGTTCATTTCTTGCCCTGACGTGGATGGCTTAGGCTCACCCAGTCTCATCAGATCTCAGAAGCTAAGCAGGGTCGGCCCTGGTCAGTATTTGGATGGGAGACCACCAAGGAAGTCGAACGTTCCTCCATAGAGACAATCAATGGCCAACCACACCTCTGCTCACCTCTTGCCTTCAAAACCCCCATGACATAGAATTCCACAAGATTGCCACATTTATTTATTTATTTATTGGATTCCTATCCCGCCCTCCCCGCCTTACGCCAGGCTCAGGGCGGCTAACAACAAATCCATACACAATAAAATCCCATAAAATAACTATCCCATAAAAACATACAACGCAGAGTTTAAGATCACAATACAAGATGGCACAACTGGAAGTAATGGAAGTGAACCTGCCAATGGACCCGGCAATCTTTTTACTGAACATTTTACCAGATGGACTAACTAAAGAGAACCAAAAATTGCTATCGTGCATCATAACTGCAGCACGTATATCAAGGGCAAAAGTATGGAAGCAATCGACCATGCCAAGAGAAGAAGAAATTTCAAGTACGTTGCTCAATTGGGCTGAGATGGATAAACTGGGATATTTGTTGAATCCACAAACAGACCCCCTGCTGGTCTGGTCTAAGTTTTACGCCTGGTTGGATTAATATTTGTGGCTCCCTGTATAATTGTTTAGAAATACAATGTGATATGGTTTAAAAGTAAAAAAATCTAATAACAATTATATTAAAAAAAAAAAATCGTCACCCACGTCTAAGCAGCGTCCGTAGGTGCTATAAACTTCCGGTCGGTGCAGGATGTTGGCGGTTTCTGATGGTAGGGACAGGGCTATAACAAGATCGAGGTGGCCCCTATTTGAAGGCCTGGCAGAAGAGCTCCGTCTTGCAGGCCCTGCGGAACTGTGACAGGTCCCGCAGGGCCCTGATGTTATCTGGGAGCTCATTCCACCAGTGCGGGGCCGCCATCAAAAAGGCCCTGGCCCTTGTTGCTGCCAACTGGGCCTCCTTTGGCCCTGGAAGAACCCGGAGGTTCTGGGAGCCCGATCGGAGTGCTTGCTGGGGTACACATGGGGAGAGACGGTCCCTCAGGTAGATAGGTCCCTGGCCATATAGGGCTTCATAAGTAAGAACCATCACCTTGAACTGTATCCGGTATGCCATGAGTTAGTTGTAACTTGATGGCACATTTTAATTGGCCCTGACCTGGATGGCCCAGGCGAGCCCAATCTCATCAGATCTCAGAAGCTAAGCGCGGTCAGCCCTGGTCAGTACTGGGATGGGAGACCACCAAGGAAGTCCAGGATTTCCAACACAGATGCAGTCAATGGCAAACCTCCTCTGAACATCCCTTGCCTTGGAAACCCTAGAGGGCCACCATAAGTCAGCTGCAAAAAAAAGACAGCAAAAAAAGAACAAAAGATGTACTGCCGTTTTCCAAAGGACATCATTTTATAGCCAGTTTTAATGGTCTATTGTGGATATTTTGACATATTAGATTTTACGCTGTGCTTTTTACACCGTTTTATAATGCAAACCTCCTTGACCCTGTATTTTCTACTGGGGAAAGGCAGCCTAGAAGCCCTTTAATCCCTCAGTCAATATCACCTAAATAGAGCTTTCAAGGGGAGAAGGTTTTCCCAGTTGGAAGGGACAATTATTTTCTAAGAAAGTCAGCACCGGGCAGACCAGGAAGAAGCCAAACAGCTCCTTTCAGGCTCTGCCATGCCTCCCTACGAGATCTGACCTACTTGGGTTATGGAAGGGGAGTGGCCCGGCATGCTACATTAGAAACCAACAGCCCGAGATCCGTCCTGTGTCTGCCAGGAAGATTATTTGGTTCACCCACTGAGAAGGAGTTAATGGTTTTCTTTGGATTGCTGCCTGGCCTGGTACGGTGCATAGTTCTAGGCAAAGAGAGAACTACAGGAGAGGTATCCCGGGCCAGCTGGCATTTACTGGAGGACCATTTTGCCTTTTTGTCTGATTTAGGTTTATTGGCAGAACCCTGGCTTATTTTTATTCGGCGGTTGAATCCAGTGGAAGGGTCAGAACATGGATTTTTGCTTCCCTTTCCTGTGCCTACAGTACTCCCATCTGATCCCTGGAAAGAGAGAATCCTAGAATCACAGAGTTGGAAGGGGCGCTACAGGCCATCTAGTCCAACCCCCTGCTCAGTGCAGGATCTGCCTACATTATCCTTGCCCAGTGTTTGTCCAGCCGCTGCTTAAAGACTGCCGGGGAAGGGGAGCTCACCTTCAGATACTTCAAGAGAACCATCCTGTCTCCCCTCAACCTCCTCTTCTCCCGACTGAACATTCCCAAGTCCCTCAGCCTTTTCTCCAAGGGCTTGGTCTCCAGGCCCCGATCATCCTCATCACTCTCCTCTGCACCCACTCCATTCTGTCCACATCCTTTTTTGAAGGGAGGCCTCCAGAACTGCACAGGGCTCATTTCGTAGCAGGAGCTCCTTTGCATATTAGGCCACACACCCTGATGTAGCCAATCCTCCAAGAGCTTACAGTCGCCCCTGTAAGAAGAGCTCAGTAAGTTCTTGGATGATTGGCTACATTAGGGGTGTGTGGCCTAATATGCAAAGGAGCTCCTGCTACGAAACGAGCCCTGCTGCACACAATACTCCAGGTGTGGCCTGACCAATGCAGTGTCCAGTGGGACTATCACATCTTGCTATTTGGATGTTATGTCACTGTTGATACACTCCAAGACTGCATCAGCCTTTTTTGCCACTGCATCACACTGGCTGCTCATATTTAACTTATAGTCTGGTTCACACACACTGCTACTGAGAAGTGTATCCCCCCCCCCATCCAGTATGCATGTTCCTCATTTTTGTTACCCAGATGTAGAAATTGGCACATTTCCTCCTTCTATGCAACTGAATGACAAAAGAGGGAAGTAAGAAGTCATACATGGTCATACATGAAGGTGCCTTTATACTGAATCAGACCATTGGTCCATCAAGGTCAGTGCTGTCTATTCTGACTGGCAGCAGCTTATCAGGATCTTAGGCAAAGATCTTTCCCATCACCTGTTACCAGACCCTTAACTGAGGATGCAGGGGATTGAACCCGGGACCTTCTACATACAAAGCAGAGGCTCTTCCACTGAGCCACAGCCCCCTCCCCCTGTGAATTGGAACCTCCTCCACCAGAGTAAAAAAGAAACTGTTGGGGGGAGGGAACGGGGCAACCCTCTATATCTGCCAGCATCTTCTGCTGATGGATCACTGGATCCAACCCACTTAATGAGGAAAAAGCGAAACAGCTTGAGCACAAGAGGAAAGAAGCATTGGCTCTCATGTAAGGTGCTATGGAGAAGAACTTTATTAGCCTTAGAACTGTTTCTTTTTCCTGTAACCAGTTTTACAAAGTATTCAATCAAGTTCTGAAACAAAGGTCCAAACTACATGTTACCTGTAATTTGTGGTCCCCACAGGGACTTGCAGCCACACAGCAGCTGCGAGTTACCTGTGGGAGCTCAGTTTTGTAACACCATGGGACGCCAATTAAGATCAGGACTGTGGTACAGGAGGAGGACAGAATTCAGCCTTCTACCCCAGCAGGTTTGCCGTTTTCCTGCTTTCATTTCCTGTTTCCTGCAGGTGCTCAGTAGAGTGACAGAGAGAAAGGGGGGAAGGAATGATATCACACACTACAGTGAGACTTCACGGAATTTTCCTGATCTCTATAGTCCTTACCAATTTTTCTGGCTAGGAACTCAGAAAACACTCTAGGATTTATCTGATTCTCTATGGTTCATACCACAGAGACTGGGGAAAATCCTAGCGTGACCTCTGAGTTCCTGGCAAGAAAAATTACACTGAGGTGTCATGAAGTCTCATGGCAGGGAGAAGTGTCATGGTGGGTAGAAAAGGGAGAGGAATGATACAGTGAGACTCTAAGCTTTTTACTGATCTCTATGGTTCTTACCAATTTTTCTGGCTAGGAACTCAGGAAACACGCCAAGGTTTCCCTGATTCTCTATGGTCTGTACCATAGAGACTGGGGAAAATGTTATTGTGACTTCTGAGTGCCAAGCCAGACAAATTACACTGAGGTGTCATGAAGTCTCCATCCCCCTAAAGCTCCTGCCAAAGCTTGGCTTGACAACTCTATCCCCATACCACTTTTCCAACTCAGAGCGAGGGGAATAATCGGGGGGGGGGGAGAGAGAGAGAGAATAACACACCAAATCAAAATGGCCCCATCAAAAGGTTGCTCTTGTTGGAGTAAGTGACTCTGCATCCCTGGGCACTGAGGTGCACTACATCACTCTAAGTGTGTATAGATGTTATCTCCTTCAATGGGATGCCTCTCTTGGTCTTCACCTGGGAGCTGCCCTCTGACCCCTCCTCACGTTGTCCTCTCCCTCTCTTCACAT
Organism: Lepidodactylus listeri; assembly: GCA_029233225.1. NCBI lineage: Eukaryota > Metazoa > Chordata > Lepidosauria > Squamata > Gekkonidae > Lepidodactylus > Lepidodactylus listeri. The sequence goes on along the minus strand of JARCFY010000001.1, from coordinate 177,957,200 downwards.
GGCTTTCCACGGAGACATATGTATCTGCAGGTCTCTCCTAGAGAGACAATGCTCTCATACTCCCTCACACGTTGTCAGATAACCTCGCCATTCTGGTTGACGATGACCATGACAACAACACCAACACCAACAGCAACTACTTGTGAAAGGGAAAGTACTCTTTGGTTTAGGCTTCTTTCTCTTTCTTTAACTGCTACTGGACCTACCTGAATAAATGTAAGCTTACCTTTTTTGCAATATACCTCCTGGGAGATTTATTTACTGCGCTCAGGATCATGCTTCTATGACTGGGCAGAACTCTGTTCTATTAAGCAAATATCCCAAAAGCTCATGTATTGAATACTTGCATGTGCAGACTCCCCCATGGGGTAAATTAAGCCTGCTAAAGCCATCTCAGGTCAGGAAACCAGTACAGGGAGAAAGCTGAACACCCTTTCCCCCTTGCGCCACAGTCCTAACCTTAAGCAGCCCCACGTGGCTTCAGAATAGAGATCCCACAGGGAACTCGCAGCTGGCATCCTTCTGCAAGTCCCCGTGGTGATCCCATGTTAAATGTAATGTATAGTTTGAGCCTAAGAAAGACCATACTTATTTTTCTAAGCAAAATGATGAACAGCAATAAGCAATCCCTTTTGCTCTTCCTTGTCTTGATAATTCTGTGCGTGATTCAGGATGGCTTTGAATCCAGTGACCTTGTAAGGACAATATCCTAAGAGGAGCCAACAAGTTTGACTAGACAGTTTCCTTAAACCATTACTGTCCCATTCCCAGTTTCTGCTAAACCTGACCATCAATCAAGTGCCTCAAAAATAAAAATCAGGTGTGAAACTGCCTTGGACACGCAGCGCTTTAGTTACTTAGAAAATCCGCAGTCCCGTCTTTCTGTCATACAAACAGCACGGAAGGCAGCTCCCAGCCCACAATTATAAAACCGGTTGTTAACGAGACCTAACGGAGCAGCTGGACAATAATCATAAAGCCGGCAATAAAACTTTTTAAAAGAAGAGATTAAAAGATATAAAAAGCAGAAGTCCCCCATAAAAATAGCAATAGCAAGATACAGAGCAGAAACACAGAACGCCCTCTGGAATGAGTCTGGTTTTGCAAACCCTGGCTGCATCCTTTTCAACATCCCCCGCTTGTTGAGATGACACCCCCTCCCGGGAGTCTAAGATGCACCTTAGTCAAGGCACAAACATTCTTAGGCTGCGGACAGACTGACAGCTTGCCATGATATAGTGCTGCCTCTAATTGACCCAGTTTAAAATGTTGCAGGACATATCAGCCACACAGCGCATCCTACTGTGGGTTACCCATGGAGACATCCCAAGGGAAAGCATCCACACTATTGTAGCGCATCAGCCATGGAGCGCACTGCATATGTGCATGAGCGCATATGGGCAATTTTAAAAAAAAGCCATTCTGCACGTGCTCGTGTTCAGCAATGAATGCGCGAAGAAACAAAAACTCCACTTCGAAGATAGTGGCTTTTTAATCTGGCTCCAAGTCGTCTCCTGACGGGGTGAGTACACCCGGGGAACGCCTGACAGCTGTGGCTGTGTGAACGGGCCCATTCAATCCATTTGTGAAAGGTGCCTATATCGGGCCAAACTGCCAGTCTGAACGCAGCCTTAGTTGCTCCTTGGACAATTTAGGATTTCTTGTCCACAAAGGACAAAAAGGCACCATTCCTGTTTTGTTTTAATTTTTTTTTAATTACTTTGTAGAGCTTTTCAATGATTTCCTAGGGAATATGTATGCTTCTATTGATGCAGGCCAGTGTAGGGTAGAGTGATGAACCAGGGAAACCCAGGTTAAGGACCTCACTCAGCTACGAAACTATGCTGGAGTGAGTGACTCAGTGTGCCTGGACAGACTCCATCACTCTCAGTGTGTATAATGTTGTGAAAAGGTAAAGGTGAAGGTTTCCCTTGCTCGAAAGCCAGTCGAATCTGACTCTAGGGGGCGGTGCTCATCTCCGTTTCCAAGCCGAAGAGCTTTGTGATGATGTGGAGTTCTTCAGTCAGTGCACTGCTGGCTAGCTCAGTCAGCAGAACACGAGGCTCTTCATTTCAGGGTCCTGGGTTTGAGCCCCATGTTGGGGAATATTCCTTTTTCGGTAGCCAAAAATAGCCCAGGCTAGCCAGATCTCCTCACACCTCGGAAGCTAAGCAGGTAGGTTTGCCAGGTCTCCTTGTCGCTCCGGCGGGGGGATTTGGGGGACATTCTGGAAGTAACATCATCATGCCGGGGACATCACATAGGGACGCTCTGGTTTAAGATCAAAACCCATGACATCCCCGGTGTGATGATGTCACTTCCAGGTGATGTCATCATGTTGGGGAAGTCTCTCGGGGATGTGGCTGCTTAGGGGTGGGGTTTCCCCCACTGGCCACCTGGCCGGTGGTGGGCTGAAGCCCCCAAATCTGGAGGAAACCCTGCCCTGACCTGGGGACTGGTAAGCCTATAAGCAGGGTTGGCAATTGGATGCGAGACCTCCAAGGAAGACTGGAACTGATTTCTCACAAACAGCTGTGCCGCCCTCACTCTTCCGTTTCCCCTGGTTCCATTGGTCAATTTCACACTCTTCGCTGCGTGGCTGCTTTTTGACCCGCAGCACCCCCCCCCCCCCCGATTTTCTCCACGTCTTCTTGATCCTTGTTTTTTGAGATTGAGAAGACATGGGGGAAATTGGAGGGAGATGCAAGTCAAAGTGTGGCTGTGCAGCGAAGAGTGTGAAACTGACAAATGCAACCGGGGGAAATGGTCTGGGGCTGCTATGCAGAGGAAGGCCATGGCAAACAACCTCTGCTCATCTCTTGCTTTGAAAACCCCATAAGGTGGAACTTCATGTGGTTGCTGTGAGTCTATGATGATGATGATGTTAAAATCAGCGGCTCGAGCTCTGAATGCCTGCTTGAGTGCATGTGAGGTTGGTGGGTTGGCATACCAACCCAGAAAGGTAGGTTCAGCTGGAATAGATTGAGACGGCCAAGTAGGGTTGTCACTTACCCAGTTATTATGGGGGAACTACCAGTGTTTCTCCATATTCCTCGCCCACCCTCAATGGAGCAGCAGGGGAGAAAGCACATGAAAGTCACTTGCTGGCTCAGAACAGGAAGTGACTCATAATACTCTGGGAATTTCAAGATTTCTATGGTAAAACTATAGAGTTTTAAAAAGAATCCTAGACTGCCATGACCTCACTTTCTGTTTTAATACAGGAAGTTACTTCCAAGAAGTTTCTGCCCTCCAGTGCTCCTGAGGTTTGCCAGACAAGTGCTGGCATCCCTAGGCCCAAGGTCACCCAACAAGTTTATGTTAGGATACTGGGTTAATATAGCACAGTTTGCCCAGTCACAGAAATGTGATAGTGCATGCAGTAAATAAAATCTCCCATGAAGTAGATTGTAAAAGTGAAATTTACATTTATCCAGGTAAACTCAGTTCACATTCAGATTGCAGTCAAAAGGGGAGAGAGAGGCCTAAGCTAAAGAGTCCTTTCCCTATCAGTGAGCCAGTCTGGTGTAGTGGTTAAGTGCGCGGACTCTAATCTGGGAGAACCAGGTTTGATTCCCCACTCCTCCACTTGCACCTGCTGGATGACCTTGGGCAAGCCATGGCTCTGTCCCAGCTGTTCTCTCAAGGACAGTTGTCTCAGAGCTCTCTCAGCCCCACCTACCTCACAGGGTGTCTGTTGTGGGGAGGGGAAGGGAAAGGAGTTTGTAAGCCGCTCTGAGACTCCAAGTGAAGGGTGGGGTATAAATCCAATCTCTTCTTCTTCTTCTATCAGAAGCAGCTAGCTAATTCAGCATCATGAGGACTTTGTTTCTAGAGGAGAGACCCATAGAGACATGTGACTACATGAAGAGCCATGCGGGAGGAGGGGTTGGAGGGCATCTCCCAGTTGAAGACAAAACTCGTTTCTGCACCAACAGCTCACCGTAGCTTACTCCGGAGAATCTGAGCAGTCGAGCCTCGTGTGCCGCTGACTGAGCTAGCCAGCAGTGCACTAACTGAAGAACTCAACATTATCACAAGGCCCTATGCTTAATGTGCCCTGATGCCCTGGGAAACAGTTGCCAGTCTGAGTAGATAGTACTAACTTCGATGGATCACGGATTCCGTATAAGGCAGCTTCATGTGTTCATGGATGGCACAGGCTAGCCCGGTCTTCTCAGACCACAGAAGCTAAGCAGGGTCCACCCTAGTCAGTATTTTGAAAGGAGGACACCAGGGTTCCTTCTAAGCTGAGTTAGCATGAGCTAACTCACAGTTTTTTAGCCTCCGGCTCACACATTTTTGTCTTTGCTCAGGAAGGAGGGCTCCAGAGCAAACTAATTTATACAGCGGCCAAATCACTCACTCACAATTTTAATGCCAGTAGCTCAGAAAATAGGACTTTTGCTCATGAGACTCCGTAGCTTAGAGGGAGCATTGGAGACCAGCAAGGAAGACCAGGGCTGGGTTGCAGAGGTAGGCAATGGCAAACCACCTTTGAATGTCTCTTGTGTTGAAAACCCCATGGGTTCGCCATAAGTCAGTTCTGACTTGATAGCAAAGAATAAGTGCTTCAGATCCATGCTACTACAATTCCTGAAACAGCCCAATGAGAGAGACAGAGAGAGAGAGAGAGAGAGAGAGAGATTGCACACAAAAATTGAACCTTAGTAGAGCAAAGAACAAAAGACTATGACAAAATTTGTCTTCAAAATGAAACATGCTCCAACCTATTGACCGGAAAAAAGGGAAGAGGATTTGGGGAAATATTACGGAAGGAGAGGGAGGGAAATCCCTAAAGCCGTCGGCTCAGTTTAAACTGCACAGCAAACAGCAGATAGGATACGGGTTATCTGCCGGGAACACAGGCGAAAATCAATGAAAGCGCTGGTTCTGCTATAGTTACATTGCCAAACAAGGCTGCAGATCAACCCAAGCTTTAGTGCTCCATCCACTTTCAGTCACCTCGACACACGCGAAGGGAATCATCCCGTGTCCACGACCCCGGAGGGAAGATGATCTCCTTGCTCTTGTTCCGGCTGGGTTCGAGAAGGCAAGAGTGAAGCTATCGGATATATCTGACAAGATGCACGCCCTTTTGCGCATGCAGTCAATGCACCGGAATGGATAAAAATGTTGCAGGGATTTCAGAGCAACCCATGACTGGCAGTCCAGGGGCACCCAATGGCAAAGCTACGGCTCTACTAAAAGGTGGTATAGCCCGAAGCTGAGAAGCTTAGCTCGGAGTCAGGGAGCTGGCGGTAGAACCCAGGGATGTAAAAAGACACTCTTTCCAAACATTCTTGTTATCGGTTTTCCTGATTTGCGTCGTTGCAGTTGTTGCTGGTTTCTCTGTTTCTTTAGTAGCGTTTGACTGTGATTTATATGCGCCTGATGGAAGAAACAGGCATAAGCGGTGATCGTTTCGTCGTTCAAAAGTTGATTCTACATCCCAAGAGGGAAGAGAAAAGGGCAGAAGGTGGGATTCTCAAATCATAACAGCAGAGGGGCTCAGGGTCGGGCATCTACTTTGCAGGCAGAAGGCCCCAAGTTCCATCTCCAGTTAAAAGGATTTGGAAGTAGGATAAGAACATATGGACATAAGAGAAGCCAGTGGCCCATCCAGTCCAACATTCTGTGTCACACAGTGGCCAAAACCCAGGTGCCATCAGGAGGTCCACCAGCAGGGCCAGAACTCCAGAAGCCCTCCCAACTGATGCCCCCCCCAAGACAGAACATCCCTGCCCCAGATGGAGTGTTCCATCCATACCTTGTGGCTAAGGGCCACATGCTTCATATGTTTATCTAATTCCCTCTTGAAGCCGTCCATGCTTGTAGCCGCCGCCACCTCCTGTGGCAGTGAATTCCACGTGTTAATCACTCTTTGGGTGAAGAAGTACTTCCTTTTATCCATCCTAACTGCTCAGCAATTTCATGGAGTGCTCACGAGTTCTTGTATTGTGAGAAAGGGAGAAAAGTACCTCTTTCTCTGCCTGTTCTGTCCCATGCATAATCTTGTAAACCTCAAACATGTCACCCCTCAGACATCGTCTCTCCAAGCTAAAGAGCCCCAAGTGCTTCAACCTTTCTTCACAGGAAAAATGTTTCAACCCTTTTATCATTCTAGTTGCCCTTTTCTGCACTTTTTCCAATGCTATAATATCCTTTCTGAGATGTGGTGACCAGAACTGTACGTAGTACTCCAAATGAGGTCACACCATCAATTTATACAGGGGCATTATGATACCTCATGGATCACTGCCTTGATGTGGCCGGGGGGGCTTGTGTGGTTCGATGAGGCTGTGGGCTATGCCCTGGAGGATTGACAGGCCACAGCAGAGAACACACACAAAGTGTGATCCACTGGAGAAGGAAATGGCAACCCATTCCAGTATCCTTGCCAAGAAAACCCCATGGATATGAGATGATTAGACAGTGTTATCGATGCAAGGAACATGAAGTTGAGAAGGAGGGCCCGGCGTGATGTGGTCCATGGGATCACAAAGAGTCGGACTCGACTGTGCGACTGAACAACAACAACAACATTATGATAACATGTGATGCAACCCCCAGATTGATCCATGTACTGGCCTCGCTGTCATTTTTAAAGTGAACGTGCATTGGCTCTTCCTTACAAACAGGTGTGTGTGCATTCGTGCAGGTAAAAGGTCTGTGCATTCACTGTGAACAAGCCTCATCAATCAGAAACGTGTGAACAGGCCCTGTCAATCAGAAAGAAGGCTTTAGCTTCGTGTCTTAATACTATTCTTATAGTTAACATTTTCTTTTTGCACATCGTATTGAGGCCTCTTCTGGGATTTAACAGTAATAGCACAATTAGATTGCTTTAAATCCCAGTGGGGAGGCCTACCGTTTGGAGGAGCGAAATGGTGGGATAAACAGCTGTTTAACTGGGGCACAGATCCCCCAGTAGGAATTGACCTCCCGAAGGAGCCACACGGGCTGCTCAAGCACAATTGAGGTCCTTTTTCTCTCCGAAAAGCATATAGAGGAAGAGCCAGTTTGGTGTAGTGGTTAAGAGCGGTGGACTCTAATCTGGGAGAACCAAGTCTGATTCTGCACTCCTCCTCCACATGCAGCCAGCTGGGTGACCTTGGGTCAGTCCAAAGTTCTCTCAAGGTCAGTCCTCAAGAGAGCCCTCTCAGCTAGATCCCCCGCTACAGGGGTTCCCGATCCGAACCCCACCCCCGAAGTCGTCCAGTCAGGATGACTTCCCCAGCGTAATGACATCACCCGGAAGTGACGTCATCACGTTGGGGACGTTGCCGGGACGACGCTCTAGCAATCGCCCCAAAACTCTATGGTACCATAGAGTTTTTGGGCGATTGCCAGAGCGTCGCCCTGGCAATGCCCCCAACATGATAATGTCACTTCCGGGTGACATCATCGCGGCGCGCGCGCCGGGGAAGCTCCCGGACCCAGGAGGACTCCCCCCCCTTGGTAAGTCACAAGAACTTGGCAACCCCACTCTCAGCCCCACCTGCCTCACAGGGTGTCTGTTGTGGGGAGAGGAAGGCAAGGCAATTGTAAGCAGCTCTGAGACTCTAAGGTCGAGTTCAGACTGGCAGTTTGGCCCAATATAGGCCCACTTTGCAAGTGGACTAAGAAAGCCCATTTGCACAGCCACAGCTGCCTGGCGTTGCCGTGCCGGACTCACCCCGTCCTGAAGCGCTTTCATCCCACATTAAACAGGTACCCAGTGAAACCGGTTTCAAGCCATCTGGGTACACGTTCATCCCGCTTCCTGGCAGTGTGGACGCAAATAAGCCACACATCAAGCGGCACCGGTAATGTGAACCCACTGATCCGGCTGCTGCGCCCATGTGGCTATGCGCCTATGTGCAGGTCAGCAAAATGGACCAAAGCCACATGCCACTGTGGCACCACCGCCAGGGGCCACCCCACAGTGCAAACGCTCCATTCCATCTCTTCCCCGGTATGGTCCCACATCAGTCCATGCAGTGCAAACAGAAAGCCCCGTGACAACTCAGCCTGGGTCTTTTTGCCCCACTTCCCTTGTGCTTTATTTTGCCAGTCTGTCCTCAGCCTAAGTGAAGGGTGGGATATAAATCCAATCTCTTCCCCCTCAGCGCCACTGATGCTAGGCAGCTTTGTACTTCACAGTAGCTCACTGGAGCTTGTGTCAGGTTGTCACAACTGGCATAAGGGTTGTCGGCTGAGTATAGGGTTGCCAAGTCCATTAGAGACACCAGCGGTGGTGGTGGGGGGAACATTCCAGGAGCTGGAAGTGATGTTGCACACTGTGCCTATGTCACGCAGAAGTGATGTAGGCACGTCAGGGGTGATGCTCCAGTTTTTTGGGTGAACTTTATGGTAAAATCACTCTCAAACCATAGAGTTTTGCCCAAAAACCAGAGTGTTGCCCCCAGCATGCCCACATCACTTCCGGGTGTTGTAGACATGTCAAGCAATGTTGCTGTTGGGATGTGGGAATTTCCTCCCACCAGCCAGCTGGCTAGCAGCAGCCAGGAGCCCCAAAACCAGGCAGTCCCCTGACCCTAACTGGGGAATGGCAACTTAGTAGGGAATCAGGAAGGGCTGTGACTCTATGCTGCTGTATTACTTCCGAGAACAACCCAGAAGTGACTTCACATAGCTCTATGGTTTTACCACAGAGTTCCCAGTGATTGACAGAGCTACCCTACATCACTTCCTCATTTTCCCCGGAAGTGATGCTGATGATTTCCCACCCCCACCCTCCCAATGCTTCTTCAAGCAGCAGCAGGCATCATAATCGAGGGGCAGGGGATTCCTCCACCCCCACTGGGGAAATTCACATTCTCACCAGGGGAATGGCAAGCCTAAGTTTGCAGCTGGTTTTAACCAATCTAAGAACTAAATCCTCTTCTCCAGAAGTGTCCCCCAAGGTCCGTGTTGGCTGGTCATTCAATTGATCAGCTTGTGTAAAGCATAGGCTTGCTAGCATTTTGTCCTCTGTTTGCCCCTACACAGGTGGCACGTCCTTTAAATGACTGATGTCAGATAGAATTAATTGCCTCCCTTTTGGGCTTGCATAGTTGGCAATGCCTATTTGAGAACTGACTGTATGAACTGCAGACACCAAAGACAAAGACCGATTCCCCACGAGGTGCTGCTCCGGCGTTGTTCTTCCCTTTGCCCCGATTGCGTGCTTGAATTTCCCACTATTTGCCCTGCGCTGCATTTTGACCTGTGGCTTCGCCCAAATTCCCCCGTGGCTTCAGTGATCCTCAAAAACAAATTTGTCAATTTAACAGAAAATTACTTCTCTACTTTCATATTATTGTTTACAGCACGAATCTCATTGGCTGTGTTCACACTGGAGTGCTGGAGCCTGCTGGAGCCGGCTGCAAACGGCTGGTTCTGTAAAATCACGATCACACTAACCTCTCCTCCTGTCACCTTCAAGCGGCTCCCCCACGTTCACACTAACGACGGGGGTGGGGGGGTGGGTTTCGGGGTTTTTAATATTTTTTCGCCGCTTGCGCATGCACATAAGCGCTCATGCAGGTGGATGGGAAAAAATTTTCGCGCATGCGCAGCACCACCAGACCAAATCACTGCTTCCTTTAGACACTTGAAAACGCTGTGATATTTCAACCCGAAAATAGCCTCATCATGACCGCAAACTCATGTACACGGTAGAACTAGCCTCCATTTGCACATCTGCCCTTTAAATGTAGGTTCGTATGGGTGCTCATGCGAATCTCGCTAAATGCAAAAAAAAAAAAAGGCGGACGAAAAGCGGAAGCCAGAGACTTCCGCGGGGAGGGGAGGGGGGTTACTTGGAAGTGCCTCGGAGATGACTCCGTGTTTACACAGCACACAAATGTGGCTGCAGGCAGAAGAGGACAGCTGAGACCAGCAGGGGAGCTGGTCTCGGATTTCAGACACTTTGTCGCACCTGAGTGATGGCTGGGGACGAGAGCCAGCTCTTAAAGTGTAAACGTGCAGATTGGAGCCGGCTGCAGCCAGCTCCAATCTGCAAGTGTGAACGCACCCATTGTTTGATATTATTGTGCTATGGAGCCGCCACTGATGAATGCGTGACTGAACATCCCACGCCCCTTACGATGTGAGTTTTACACATCTCTGGTTGAATGGCACTATCCTTGGCCGACTATTTGATTTTTCTTGTAAATCCAGCCAAAAGGATTACCGCCCCGCCCCCCCCAGTTAAACAAAGATCAGGAATTTAAGATCAAGAACTTAATTACTGAAATATTTTGATTATTATCTCCAACCTAGAGGAGTTTAGGGTAGAAAATATACGTCAGAAGAAAATAACCATTGAAATAAAGAGGATAAATACAAAGAAGGTTTAAGGGAAAAAAGGGTCTACAGTGCTGTGAAAACTGTAGAAGGGTCCAGTCAAACGTTAACGGAAGAGGCCACCATTCAATGTCTTGAATCCATTTAATTTGTTGGGCTTAAATTAAAACAATTTTTCATTCTTCCTTTGCTGTCTCCTCATATAAAAGATTATTTGTAACCCCGCACGTGTTCAACCCTTTGTATTGCTGCGCTGCTTATTAAACCTTGAATGATTTAAGCATTTTGCCTTTATGGCTCCCTCGTCATTGCGGCCTGGTTTCCTAAGGGGACAGCGAAATCCAATTGTGGCATTATTAGTAGATTAGTTAAGAGGTTTGCTTTACAACAAATTAGAGGGATGCAGGGAGCGTATTTACAAAACATTCGGAGCCAAACTGGGAAATATTCAGAGGTTAATAAAGAGATTGAAGTTGGAACAATTCTCTAAAGACAGGCACGCACGGAAGCTCTTTGGCAATCCTAATTTTCACACATGTCTTTTGAATTATCAGAGTGAACCGTATAAGAATCATGCCTGAAGGGGCCTTAGTTAGATTCACAATAATTCAGTGTATACTACTGAGCCACTAGATACTGGAGGGGGCTGAAAGCACCATCAAGTCGCAGCTGAATTGTGGACACATAAGAACATAAGAGAAGCCAATTTTGGATCAGGCCAGTGGCCCATCCAGTTCAATACTCTGTCACACAGTGGCCAAAATCACCAAGTGCCCTCAGGAGATCCAGCAGTGGAACCAGGACACTAGAAGCCCTCCCACTGTTGCCCCCCCCCCTCAAGCACCAAGAATACAGAGCATCACTTGTCCCAGACTGAGAGTTCCTATCTATACCTTGTGGCTAACGGACACTGATGGACCTCTGTTCTATATGTTTATCCAATTCCCTCTTGAAGCTGTCCATGCTTGTAGCCGCCACCACCTCCTGTGGCAGTGAATTCCATGTGTTAATCACTCTTTGGGTGAAGAAGGACTTCCTTTTATCTGTTCTAACCCGACTGCTCAGCAATTTCATGGCGTGGCCCCGAGTTCTTGTATTGTGAGAAAGGGAGAAAAGTCCTTCTTTCTCTACCTGCTCTATCCCATGCATAATCTTATAAACCTCGATCATGTCACCCCTCAGCCGTCGTTTCTCCAAGCTAAAAAGCCCCAAGTGCTTCACCCTGTAGGTTTCTCAAGGCAAGAGACAAACAGAGGTGATTCACCATTGCCTGCCTCTGCGTAGCAACCCTGGACTTTCCTGGTGGTCTCCCATCCAAGCAGTAACCAGGACCGACCCTGCTTAGCTTCTAAGATCTGACAAGATCAGGCTAGCATGGACCATCCAGCTTAGGGCAAAAAACACAAGACTGACTTCCCACAATGTGCTGCTCCAGCATCATTCTTCCCTTTGCCCCGACTGCATGCTTGAATTTCCCACTATTTGCCCTGCACTGCATTTAACCCGTGGCTTTGCCAGAATTCCCCCACGGCTTCAGTAACTCTCAAAAAACAGGATCACTGAAGCCACGGGGGAATTTGGGTGAAGCTGCAGGTCAAAATGCGGCGCGGGGCAAATAGAGGGAAGACTTTTTGACAGTGAGAGTTGTGCAACAGTGGAACCAGCTGCCTAGGGAGGTGGTGAGCTCCCCCTCAATACTGGCAGTCTTTAAGCAGTGGCTGGACAAACCCTTGTCAGGGATGCTCTAGGCTGATCCTGGACTGAGCTGGGGGTTGGACTGGATGGCCTGCATGGCCCCTTCCAAGTCTAGGACATCAAACCCTGCTAAGGTCCCTCCCCTCCACAAACTCTGCCCTCCTCAGGTTCCATCTCCCCAAATCTCCAGGAATTTCCCAACATGGTTTTGGCAACCCTACTGGAAAAGGGTTTTTTTCTGGTTTTTTTTTTTTTTTTGAAAAAGGGATTCTTGATCACGGGGATGGAGCCTATGTATGTACATTTCCAACATGGGTAGACTTTGGGATCACATGACACACGGGTGCCTGATCCCCCTCTACAGGCATTCATTTCAACATGTGTAATGTCATCTGCAGAGGTCCATAAGGAAGCAATCCTCAGGAAGCCTACTCAGAAGCTAGTCCCATTTTAATTCAGTTGGGCTTACCTCCATGTTCGTCTTTCTGTAGCAGTAGAAAAGATCAAGGGTCCAGGTGCATCTTAAAGACTAATAAGATTTGTGGCAGGGTAGGAGCTTTCATGAGTCGCTGCTCACTTCTTCAAATAGAGAGTCATAGAGTTGGAAAGCACCTCCAGGGTCATCTAGTCCAACCCCCTGAACAATGCAGGGAATTCGCTAATACCTCCCCCCCACACCCCCACTGAGCCCTGTTCCACGCCCAGAAGATGACAAAAAACCTCCAAGATCCCTTGCCAAACCAGCCTGGAGAAAAATTGCTTCCCGAGCCCAAAGTGGCGATCAGTGTTTCCCTGGGCGGGTAAGAAAGGGCCACAAGAATGAAGCACTGAGGCAACCCTTCCTGCCCTCCCTCTCCTGATCTGCCTAAGTTCACAGAATCAGCATTGCTGTCCGATGGCCATCTACCCTCTGTGAATGTGAATCCATCTGTCATATTTGCAAGCGTGGAGCGATTTCATATGCCGAATGACAATAGCAGGCAAATGACAATAGCAGGCAAAGAAAAGAGCAAAAGTCCAGTAGCACCTTCAAGACTAATAAAATTTGTGGCAGGGTAAGAGCTTTCTCGGGTCACGGCTCAGTTCTTCAGATACTAACCACTAGAAGGATTACAGTGTATGGCATGCGTTAACAGAAGAATTCCACTGTAATGAAATGCACTGATTTTTTTTTTTAAAATAAATCTTATAAACATTAATAGTTTCAAAGTCTGATTTTTAAAATATTGTCAATATTTTAAATGTGAAAATATCAACTTCTATAAAGGTATCATATCCCAAAAATCACATACTCATAACCAATGCTCCCTCTAAGCTGTGGAGTCTTGGGAGCAAAAATTCTACTTTGTGAGCTACTGACATTAAAGTTGTGAGCTCGCAATTTGGCTGCTGCATATTTTAGTTTGCTTTGGATCTGTCCTTCCTGAGCCAAGACAAAAATCTGTGAGCTAGAGGCTAAAATACTGTGAGCTAGCTCACACTAACTCAGCTTAGAAGGAACACTGCTCATAACCAGGGCTTTTTTTTGTAGAAAAAGCCCAGCAGGAACTCATTAGTATAACAGGCCACACCCAACAGCAGAAACTCATTAGCATATTAGGCCACACCCCCAACAGCACAGCTAATTAGCATCTTAGGCTGGGAAAGCACAGGGCAGCAATGGAAGCTTGCCTCTCCCCCCCCGCCCCCGAGTCTCTCCGCCCCACTTCAGCATCGCCTTTCTAGTCTCCTACTTCCCCCTCCGAAAGATCGGGAAGGGAAGCAGGCATGTTTGCCTGGCTGCCCTCGGTCTCCCCAACCAGTCCACCAAGGCGCACAGGCTGGGGAGACCAAGGGTAGCCAGGCAAACATTCCCCATTCCTTCCCTGAGCCTCTCTGCCTTTGCGGAGAGACTCGGGGAAGTGGGGGGGGGCATGGGTAAATGCCTTTCTCTCCCTCCCCCAGATTGGGGAGGGAAAGAAAGGCATTTTCAACATGCCTGGGTTCCCTGCCTGCCTTTTTCCAGCTGCGACATGTCAGCTAGAGAAGGGAAAGCAAAGAGAGACTTTTCCTTGTCAATCTCACTCTCAGCTGACTGGCGGGGAGTGAAATTGAAAAGGAAAATCCCGAGGGGCTCCCCAGAGGGAAAGATGGCATTTTAACATGCCACTTTCCCCTCTTGTATGTAAAGTGTGGAGGGCAGCATGCTCTGTAGCCACACATGCCAGAGGTTTTGGCTGTAGGCGTGGCCAGGCGTGGCTATAGGTGTGGCCAGAACTCCGTTCCAAAATAGCCCTGCTCATCACCAATAACACCAAAATACATTAAATGCAATCCAGAGTATCCAAGTCTTGGGGTAATAATTAGTCAACGTATCTAGAGTCATCAAGTTCATCAAAGGAAAAGCTAAAGTCAGTATTCTTCGAGTCAGAAGACTCATCAGATTAATTAGTTCAGTTAGTTCACACGGGGATCCTGGGTACAGAGACTCTCATGTTAAATATCTTCTTCCGTGAGACAAACAGTAAAAGGTTACAATTTCTGCAAACTTCTCTGATTTCAAGGTGATGGAAAGTCACAACCATTCCCTCAGTCTGTACAAAACATGTTCAGATCCAGGCACCATCCCACAGCTCCAAACTGAAATTGCTCAGAACCTTACAATGATGCTATAGGCCTGGCTTTCCATCGCCTTGAAATTAAAGAAGTCCCACGTTTTAATCACTCTCTGTGTAGAGTAGTATTGCCTTTTGAACCTACTACCCACCAGCTTCATTGGCTGCCCTCGTGTTTCTTCTGAGCTCCCCCTCCACTTGCACCTGCTGGATGACCTTGGGCAAGCCGTAGTTCTGGCACAGCTGTTCTTGAAAAAGAGCAGTTTCTGTCAGAGCTCTCTCAGCCCCACCTGCCTCACAAGGTGTCTGTTGTGGGGAGGGGAAGGGGAAGGAGTTTGTAAGCCGCTCTGAGACTCCCTTGGGTAGTGAAGGGCGGGATCTAAATCCAATCTCTTCTTCTTCTCCTCCTTCTCAAAATCTGCCATCCCCAGACTCTACCCCCAAATCTCTAGGAATTTCCCCACCTGGAGTCAGCATCCCTCCCTACAGCGCATGCTGCCTCGGCTAAAGATGACCCACGGGAACAGCCGAGCACATATTAAATTTATGATTCAAGTGTGGGCCGCGCTCTTACGATCAGACCTTTCATCTCTGGCTGCCGGACGGAACTCGCGGCTAGCAGCCTGTCATTTCTCAGACGCCCATTTGGGATTAATCCTGCCCTTCCCCATCTCCCCAACACAATCATCGCTCGATAGCCAGTTAAAAATTTGATTCGGTTCTCGCAGCCACAGAGGATTTTGCAAGCGGGGAGAAACCGCACAGCTGAGAGAAAATTGGGTCCACCAGGGCCCAGCCGGCAGCCGCTTCCCTTATTGGAAACATCTCCGTTATTGTCTGGGCCTTCTTATCAGCAATCTGACAGCTGTCTCACCCACAAGAGGCCCTGCCAATGCGAAATGCATTTACAGACAAGTGCCGCAGCGGCTCTTCGAAGCTGCTCTGGGATGACATGTTCCTTTCGGCCCGGCCTTCCTACTCTTCTCACTGCTCTTCGGAATTACCAGGGAGGGTTTTTTTCCCCCCTTTCCTTTCTTTCTTTCTTTCTTTTTTAAAAAAAGTGATGTCTTTGACAAATGTGCTGAACGCCAGCCTTTAACTTCACTAAAAAGACACGGCACCTGAGACGTGGGGAGTAATGGAACTCCTTTATTAGTGGCGGATTAGATCTCCGCTCGAACGCTGCCTCCCAATTTAGTTCAGGGACAGGGCACAGGTTTCCAGTTTCATTTCCTTTTCACTTTAGTTGGTTTGCCCACTTTTTGCTGCGGGTTCGGTTGATTTGTTCTGCCGGGTATACTTGCAAATGTTGTGTGTGTGTGCTTTGACAGGCTGTTTATACATTAACCCTGACATGGGTGAACCCAGGCTAGCCCGATGACACCAGGTTAAAGTAAAGGTAAAGGTTTCCCTTGCTCGAAAGCCAGTCGGATCCGACTCTAGGGGGCGGTGCTCATCTCCATTTCCAAGCCGAAGAGCCAGCGCTGTCCGAAGACTTTTCCATGGTCATGTGGCCGGCATGACTAAACACTGAGGCGCACGTAACGCTGTTACCTTCCCACCGAAGCGGTACCTATTTATCGACTTGCAATTTCTTGCTTTTGACTGCTAGGTTGGCAGGAGCTGGGGCCGGAGACGGGAGCTCACTCTGTAATGCGGCACTCGGGTCTCGAACTGCTGACCTACCAATCTTCTGATCTGCAACTCAGTGTCTTAACCTCTGAGCCATCGCAGCCTCATGACATTAGATTAGGGGTTGCCAGTGTAGTGCCCATAAGTGCTATGGAGCCTGCTGACACCTTTTCAGGTGACCACCAAGTGCTTTTAAGAAAGTGGATGGGGCCACTGTTAGGTGGATCTGTGATTGGTTGACAGATTGCACCCAAAGAGCGCTTGTGAATGGTTCCTCATCCACTTGGAAAGGAGTGACAAGTGGAGTGCCTCAAGGATCTGTCCTGGGACCTGTTTTGTTCAACGCCTTTATCAATGATTTGGATGAGGGGATAGATTGCTTACTGAATTTACAGATGATACTAAATTGGGAGGGGTAGCAAATACAGTAGAAGACAGAGTCAGGATACAGGATGATCTTGACAATGGGGATAAATGTAAAGCTCTGCATTTAGGTAGGAAAAATCAAATGCATAATTATGGGATGGGAAAGACTTGTTTTGGCAGTAGTAGGTGTGAAAAGAATCTAGAGGTCTTAGTTGACCATACACTGAACAAGAGTCAGCAGTGTGATGTGGAAGCTAAAAAGGCAAATGCAATTTTGGGCTCTATCAACAGAAGTATAGTGTCCAGATCATGCAAAGTGATGGTATCGCATTACTCCGCTCTGGTTAGACCTTACCTAGATTATTGTGTTCAGTTTTGGGCACCACAATTTAAGGAGGATATAGACAAGTTGGAACGTGTCCAGAGGAGGGCAAAGAGGATGGTGAGGGGTCTGGAGACCAAGTCCCATGAGGTATGTTTAGCCTGGAGAGGAGACGACTGAGAGGTGATATGATGACCATCTCCAAGTACGTGAAGGGCTGTCATATAGAGGATGGTGGGCGGAGTTGTCTTCTATTGCCCCAGAAGGTCGGACCAGAACCAACGGGTTGAAATTAAATCAGAAGAGTTTTTGGCTAAAGCTTAGGAAGAACATCCTGACAGTGAGAGCGGTTCCTCAGTGGAACAGGCTTCCCCAGGAGGTGGTGGGCTCTCCTTCTTTGGAGGTTCTCAAACAGAGGCTGGATGGCCATCGGACAGCAAAGCTGATCCTGTGAACTTGGGCAGATCATGAGAGGGAGGACAGGAAGGGTTGCCTCAGTGCTTAGTTCGCGTGGCCCTTTCTTACACGCTTAGAGAAATGCTGATTGCCACTCTAGGGTCAGGAAGCAGTTTTTTTCCCAGGCCATTTTGGCTGGAGATCCTGAAGGTTTCTTGTCATCTTCTGGGCTTGGAACAGGGGTCACTGGGGGGGGGGGAGGTATTTGTGAATTTCCTGCATTGTGCAGGGGTTGGACAGGATGACCCTGGAGCTCTTTTCCAACGCTGTGATTCTAACTCACAACCCTACCCCTCCATCTCCTGCTGTTGGCCAGGGGGGTACCTGGCAACCCTAGGCAAGCCCTATAGAGCTGAATCGCCCAACAGATATCCTCGATGCAAGTAAGGACAATCCGGCGTTTGCAAGGGAAACTAAGACAATTAAACCGACGCAGCGACTGCACGGCAGCTGCTTACTAATTAGGGGGCGACCACAAAATCGCAGGCGCAAAGTAATTCCAAAACTAACAAGCATCCCACAAAAAAAGATAAATAAGCGATGCTATGTACAAAGGATTAATAATGCAATCCAAATGGGGCTGAAAGATAATTAACAAATGAGATGGCAAAACTTACCAAACCTGAAGGGTTGAAATTTGCTAGGCAGTAAATCAAATAGAGAGATGACTAACCGGGGGGGGGGGGGGGGGGGAAGGGACACTGAACGTGTGTGGCTAATTGGATAGGATAAGGAACAAAAGCAACAACAACAAAAGGAGTGAGTCTTATTTATTAATGGAGAGGCTCTGTCTCTCCTTTGCACCACCCTCCCAGGTTTGGGGATTACTGAAAACGCTGGAGGCAAACTCAAAGAGAGCAATTATTTAGAACGGCACTCCCAAATGAGACAAGACAAGACTCTGCGATAGGCCAGGAAAGAGTGCAGTGTGATGTCACACTCAGGCTGGGGAGATCCAGGTTCAGATCTTCACTTGGCCACAAAGTTCACTTGGTGACCTCGGGCTGGTCTTGATCTCTCTCAGGCTGATTTTACACCTTCCCTCTAAAGTAGTTTGACTGCTGTCTTTTCCTGTGCTGATTTCACAGTGGTGTGAAATTTCATTCCAGGGGGTCTAAGTGCACTAAGAAACCACAATGGTTTAAAGCAGAATAAAGCGGTATAATACTAGCTTGACCACAGGAGGGCAATTAGTAGAGATGGACATTTCAGTAGCAGCACGGTTTCACACCGCACAGAGGTGTGGGCAGGTTTTTTTGGAACTAGAATGATTCCAGCGGGAAAGTCAGATGTAAAATCAGCCTCAGCTTACGGTATTTCTAAGGGTCCTTACCAGCAGGGGGCACTTGTGCACCCTTCCAAAGGCCTCAAACTGGGGAGGGAAGGAAGTTTCCTACACCCTGGTTTTTCACCTCTCTCCTCTCACTGGTGGACCTCCTGATGGCCCCTGGTATTTTTGGCCACTGTATGACAGAGTGTTGGATCGGATGGGCCATTGGCCTGGTCCAACATTGGCTTCTCTTATGTAAGGTAAGAAGAGCTTTGCTGGATCAGACCAGTGGTCCATCTAGTCCAGCATCTTGTCTCACACAGGGGCCAAACGGTTCTTCTGGAGGGCCAACAACAGGGTGTAGAGGCTGAGGACTTCCCCTGATGTTGCTTCCTAGCACTGGGATTCTTTCCTTGCATTTCTTTAGTAAAGCCTTTTTTGTATGATGGTGTGTGTTTCTAGGGAGTGGCCCGAACTAGACCATGTTGAGTTTGGTTACTGCATCAAGGTAGGGTCAGCCTTGACAGTATGGACACTAGGGTAACCAACCCTGGGTTGGAAAACACCAGGAGATTTTGAGGGTGGAGCCTGAGGAGGGTGGAGTTGGGGGAGGGGAGGGGCTTCAGTGGGGTATAATGCCATACCCACCTTCCAAAGCAGCCATTTTCTGTTGGTGAACCGATCTCTGTTGCCTGGAGATAAATTGTAATCCCAGATCTCCAGCCACTACCTGGCGGCTGTATAAATATAATGGCAACTCAGTGAAAGCAAGTTTTAGTACAAAAAACACAATACTGAGGCTGTAGCACTGTGTAAAGAAATACAAATGGATCTGTGAAGTCCTAAAGATAGTCTTACTGAAAATTTGTAGTATGAACAGCTGACATCTCAGCTAACAATACACTCGTACAAATTTGACATGGTCCGCACAGGACTCCTTAGATAAATTCCAACTTCCAAAGATTTCAAATACAATTCAGTACATTAGAACACAGCCAAGCTCTTTTCCTGTACAGCCAAAGTCTTCTCTAGAGTGGTCAGTGGTGACAAATGCCTGGGTTCTCTTCGTTTCAGTTTTCCGTTCTTCAAGCCACTTTCCAGAAGAACCTGCCAAGTTCACAAAACCTCCTATTGACTAATGCGTAGCGGCTTACCAAACTTCGAGTTGACTTGGAACGCAGGCCTGAATTGTATTTGAAGAGTGGAAAAGAGCTTGGCTGTATTCTACGTATTGAATTGTATCTGAAATTTTTGGAAGTTGGAATTCATCTAACGAGTCCTGTGTGGACCATATTGAATTTGAATGAATATATTAGATGTTAGCTGAGGTGTCAGCTGTTGATACTACGAATTTTCAATAGGACTTTACAGATCCACTTGTATTTCTTTATGCAGTGCTACAGCCTCAGTGTTGTGTCTTTGTAATAAAACTACCTGGAGGCTGGCAACCTAATGGACATTTACCCACCGACCCAGAACCAGCTGCCGGGAAAAACCCCACCCACAAAGTGCCGGCATCGCCGGGGCACATTGCGGGGGATGCTCTAGCATTTGAAGGAAAACTCTATGGTTTTCCCCTCAAATGGCAGTGCCCGCCCCCAACGTGCCCGACGCGATGACATCACTTCCGGGTGATGTTGGTGTGGTGTGTGCACAAAGCACATGCACCAAAGAACTTCCAGAGTGGAAGAACTATCAGGGGAAGAACTCCCGGGACCCTCCCACTGCAAGCTGGGTAAGATTTGGCAACCCTATAATCGACCCTGAGAGTGGGCCCCTGGCTTCTGTCAAAGCTGGAAAGCTTGGGGTTGCTTGGATCCCTGACAGAGGCTTACATTCGAGTAAACATGCATAGCAAATGGGTTTGGAAGTTGAAGAAGAGCTGATTTTATACTCTGCTCTTCACCATGTGAAAGAGTCTCTCCAGCGACGTACAATCACCTTCCCTTCCTCTCCCCACAACAGGCACCTTTTGAGGCAAGTGGGGCTGATAGAGCTCTGAGAGCACTTCTGACTGACCCTAGGTCACCCAGCTGGCTGCATGTGGAGGAGTGGGGAATCAAACCCGGTTCTCCAGGTTAGAGTCCAGTCCACCCCTCCTAACCACTTCATCACAGCTTGCTCTTCAGGAGTACATTTCTCTAGTTGTATATCTCCTCCCTCCTCCATCTTCGTCTCCCATTAGGCCAGTGCAGGCAAAGAGCCAGCTTCATGTGACTGAAGAGAATCAAAACATTTCATGTACAGAAAGATAGTGCTTCAATTATTTTCGGTTCTGTTTTCCTTCACTGTGGGGAAAAAAATCATCTTAAGAAAATATTCCTGCTGGGAACTGAATGCTTTTGAACTGGAAGGTTCATAAATGTTTGGCAATAAAAAGAAAGGAACGGCCTTTTAAGTTCTCTGATGGTGTTGATAAGCTTAAAAACATACTGGGTGCTCTCTAAGAAAAAGTTCTGGGAACGGTTTGACAAATATGCTTAAAAAAATCTATATGAACATCAGAAGAGCCCTGCTGGGTCAGACCAGTGGTCCGTCTAGTCCAGCATCCTATCTCACACGGTGGCCAAGCAGTTCCTCTGGAGGGCCAGCAACAGGGCACAGAGTCCAGGGCCTTCCCCTGATTAGAACATCAGAAGAGCCCTGCTAGGTCAGACCAGTGGTCCATCTAGTCCAGCATCCTATCTCACTCAGAGGCCAAACCAGTTCCTCTAGATGGCCAGCAACAGGGCATAGAGTCCAAGGCCTTCCCCTGATGAGAATCTGAGAGCCTAAGAAGAGCCCTGTTGGATCAGAGCAGTGGTCCATCTAGTCCAGCATCCTGTCTCACTCAGAGGCCAAACCTGTTCCTCTAGATGGCCAGCACTAGGGCATAGAGGCCAAGGCCTTCCCCTGATGAGAACATCAGAAGAACCCTGCTGGGTCAGACCAGAGGTCCATCTAGTCCAGCATCCTACCTCACACAGAGGCCAACCATTTTATCTGGAGGTCCAAGAAGAGGGCACAGAGGCCAAGACCTCCTGGCACTGGGATACAGAGGCTTAGTGCCTCTGAATGTGGAGGTTCCCCTCAGTCACTATGGCTAGTAGTAGCCACTGATAGACTTATCCTCCAGGAATCTGTCTAATCGCCTTTTAAAGCTGTCTGTTTTTTGTGGCCATCACTACATCATCTGGCTGTTCATTCCACATTTTAATTACTCTCTGTGTAAAGAAGTATTTCCTTTTGCCCATCCTGAATCTTCTGCCCCTCAGCCACTTTGGTGTAGTGGTTAAGAGTGGCGGGCCCTCATCTGAGAGAACTGGGTTTTTATTCCCCACTCCTCCACGTGCAGTTGCTGATGTGACCTTGGGCCAGTCACAAATTCTCTCAGAGCTGTTCTCTCAAGGGCAGTCCTCAAAAGACCTCTCTCAGCCCCACAGGGTGTCTGTTGTGGGGAGGGGAAGGGAAAGGAGATTGTAAGCCATTTTGAGACTCTGAGTGAAGGGTGGGGTATAAATCCAATCTCCTCCTCTTTTACCTCCTCCTCCTTCTCCACTACAACCACTACTACACACTGGCTCTCACATGACCTGAGGCTGAATTGATTCTTCAGAAATACGCAACCGTTCTGTGTGTGTGTGTGTGTGTGATGGGATTGGGCCGTGATTCTTGCCGTGAGGAAAAGGGTGTTACCGGCATGCGTCTGCTTCATCTGCGAAATGTCAGAAGCTTTGCAGTTCCAACCAGACACGTTTGACTCTCAAGAAGCGGGAAGGGAACTCTTTTCCTTCTTTCGTTCTTTTTTTGTCTGCTGGGAGCGCATGACCAGATGCCTCCTTCCTTCTAGCTTGTCTCACAGTTTCCCATCTGGTATTTATCATTTTTAGAGCAGCCACAACAGCCAGCATGTGGTTCCGTTTTGCACATATTCTCGAACATCTCTGTTTACGCCATGTCACGAAAAAGCGAGGAGGGCTTCCCCCCCCCCACACCACTGAAAGAGAAAACGAGCCTGGGCCTTTGCTCCAGATGCCAAAATGTTTTCCTTCGAGGCAAGCGAGGCCGCCTCGGGCCAGGTATGACGAGGAAGAAGAAAGCTTCCCAGAGGCAGAGTCCGGTTGTCTGAGGCCTTCCACCCATTAGGACTGCCAAGTCCCCCTGGGGAGTGGGGATTCCCCTGCTAAATGGGTCCCCAATCCACCAGCCGGGATCTGGCCAGCGGGGGGGACCCAACCCCTGAAGTGGCCTGATCAGGCTGATGCGCCTGGAGTGATGACGTCACCCAGAAGCGATGTCATCACGCTGGGCACGTCGCCAGGTGACGCTCTAGCAATCGCCCTGAAAATTCTATGGTACCATAGAGTTTTAGGGCGATTACCAGATCATCGCCCCAGCAACGTGCCCAGTGTGATGACGTCGCTTCTGGGTGATGTCATCACGGCTCACGAGTGCTTTGCACGCGCATGGGACTCCCAGAGAGGGATCGGGACTCCCCCGCTGTTAGGAGGGTAAGACTTGGCAACCTTGCCTTCCATGGAGGCAGGGGAAGGACGAGTGGGCTGCCTGGGGGGGGGGGTTCTGGGGGTGGGGGGATGCACCAGAAACAGACACAAAAGCAGGCAGTTTCCGCAACCCAGGTGGTAGAAGGCCTCATCTATGCTGAAGGGAGGTCAGAGATTGTGACTTTACGTCATTGTGCTTGAACAAACCCCATGAAATGGAGAAGGAGAAGAAAGCTGTTGTCTTATCTTGCTTATCCTCTCCTCAAATACAAGAACTCGAGGGCATCCAATGAAGCTGATGGGCAGTAGGTTCAGGATGGAGAAGAGGAGATATTTCTACAACGAGTGATTAAAATGCGGAATCCGCTGCCAGAGGATGTAGTGACGGCCACAGGAACAAACAGCTTTGAAGGGGAGTAGATGGATTCATACAGGTGAAGTCTATCAGTGGCTGCTAGTCAAGGTGACTGAGGGGAACCTCCATATCCAGAGGCATTAAACCTGAATCCCAGATCCAGGAGGCAACATCAGGGGAAGACCTCAGCCTCTCTGCCCTCTTGTTGGCCCTCCAGAGGAACTGGTTGGCCACTGTGTGAGACAGGATGCTGGACTAGATGGACCACTGGTCTGATCCAGCAGGGCTCTCCTTATGTTCTTATACATCTCTGAAACCCAGTGCCAGGAGGCAACATCTGGGGAAGTCCTCAGCCAGTATGCCCTGTTGTTGGCCATCCAGAGGAACTGGTTTGGCCACTGTGTGAGACAGGATGCTGGACTAGATGGACCACTGGTCTGATCCAGCAAGGCTCTTCTGATGTTCTTATCAGGGAAAGGCCTCGGCCTCTATGTCCTGTTGTTGGCCATCCAGAGGAACTGGTTGGCCACTGTGTGAGACTGGATACTGGACTAGGTGGGCCACTGGTCTGATCCAGCAAGGCTCTTCTTATGTTCTTATGTACTTATCTCTCACCTTTCCTCTCCCAACACGCTTCTGGGGACATAGTCCTATTATTCTGTCATGCCATTTTCATCCTGCCTTTCTATAAGGCACACACAACCACAAACAGACCAGCACCTAGGAAAGCTCACTATAAAGGACCCCAGTCCAAGTGCTGTACAAAACATGATTTTTAAAAAAACTTTCTCCATAGTTTTCTTCATACAAAAACATTACAAGGAGACACAGTCTAAAAAAGTGGCACACAAAGGCAATGTGGTTTAAAGACCCTATCTATACAGTCCAATCTTGTTCCTAGAGACACAATTCCAAAATAAAGTCCAACAGTTTAACTCCCATGTTGCCTGACAGTAGGCACAGTCATATAATACGCACAAGATATTGGACAGTAAGTTGTTGTTGTTGTTCAGTCACACAGTCCAGTCCAACTCTTCATGGACCACATCACGCCAGGCCCTCCTGTCTTCTGTCATGTTCCGGAGTCTGCTTAATTTCATGTTCGTTGCCTTGATAACACTGTCCAACTATCTCATCCTTTGCCGTCCCCTTCTTCTTTGACCTTCAATCAACTGGACGAAATATATAGGGTCCTTAAGTCTATGTTGCCTTCGTGTTCCACTTTTGAGACTGTGACTGATTTCCCACAAGGCGCTGCTCCAGCGTTGTTCTTCCCTTTGCCCCAATTGTGTGCTTGAATTTCCCACTATTTGCCCTGCGCTGCATTTTGACCCGCAGCTTCGCCCGAATTCCCCCGCGGCTTCAGTGATCCTGTTTTTTGAGGGTCATTGAAGCCGCGGGGGAATTCGGGCGAAGCCGCGGGTAAAAATGTGGTGCGGGGCAAATAGTGGGAAATTCAAGCATGCAATCGGGACAAAGGGAAGAACAACACCGGAGCAGCGCCTCGTGGGAAATTGGTCTGTGTCTCCTTGTAACGTTTTTGGAAGAAGAAAATTATGGAGAGCAAGGCTGTTGTGTAGGCTGGGCTCGCGGGGAGTGACTTTTCCTGGATTACCCAGGAGTATTGCCATTTGTCCACCCATGCCAGTTGAACCTCTCTCCTCTGCTCCAATCTCCCACTCTCAAGAAATTGAGGAGCGGGAGAAAAAGAATGGGTGGAAAATGGCCTCCCCTAGTGACATGGTAGGAATGTCCTCATGTCTCTTTACAATAGAGATTGGGGAAACGCCTAGAACATCAGCAAGAAGTGATGTCACATCCTCCCAGAACTCCACCCTCAAAATCTCCTGGCATTCACAAATGAGACAGTCCTGGCAACCCGAATACCTGGTGAGTTACTACATGGCTCCCACTGGTGGACCTCCTGATGACACCTGAGTTTGGGCCATTGTGTGACACAGAGTGTTGGACTAGAGGGGCCATTGGCTTGATCCAACATGGCTTCTCTTATGTTATTATGACTGAGTGGGGATTTGAACTTGGGTCATCCCAATACTAGTTTGACAAAAGAGTTGTCAGGCATGGCCTGGCAAACAGCAAGAGACTGAGAGGGAATGGGAACATGGATGTGTGTGTGCCCATCAGCGATGACATAATGGCACTTCTAGGGAAACCCAGAAGTGACACAATGGCCCTTTAGAAATCACCAGAACTTTATGGTAAAACCATAGAGGTTTTTTGGTGATTCCTAGAGTGGAGTGACATTACTTCTGGGCTTTATCCTGGAAGTGACATCATGCTGTTGGCAAACTAATTGACGCAGCAGCCAAACTGCTTGCTCACAACTTTATTGCCAGTAGTTCACAAAGTAGAATTTTTGCTCACAAGACTCCACAGCTTAAAGGGAGCATTGCTGAGTGGTGGGAGGAAACAAACACTGGGGTGGGGGTCTGGAAGCCTATCTGATGATCTAATCGCGATACAACATTTTTGGTCTATTTCACCTGATTTGATTGTTCTTTGTGGTACGGATCAAGGAGGAAACAACACAAAAAACAATTAATTTTAATTTCTAGCAACCTCAGAGAAATACAGGTTGCTTACCTGTAATTGGAGATCTTCGAGTGGTCATCTGTGCATTCACACCTCTGGGATAATGTGCACCTGCGCCGATCCCGATCGGTAACTTCAAAGCCAACGGATTTTCGCGCCAACTCCCCGATCGCGCGCCGGCTCCACTGCGCATGACCGGGGAGGGGCACGAGGATCCCGCCAGTTCCTTCTGACCGCTGCAAGCAGCCTCCAAGAAAGTACAAGGGAGACCGAAAGCAGAGGGGAAGGAGGGCGGGTGGTGTGAATGCACAGATGACCACTCGAAGATCTCCAATTACAGGTAAGCAACCTGTATATCTTCTTCGTGGTCTCTGTGCATCACACCTCTGGGAGAATAGCGAGCAATAATTACACCACATGGAGGTGGGTGCTGAAGGTCTCACATCTGAGCTGTCTGCAGAACTGCACGGCCCACCGCCGATCGCTGATGGGTACGGACGTCCAAGGCGTCGTGCCTCACAAACGTGTGAAGAGACGTCCATGTAGCAGCATTGCAGATATCTCCCAGGGGGATGCCCTTGAGAAAAGCTGTCGAGGCAGCCACTGCTCGAGTAGAGTGAGCCCGCAGGGATGCCGGTAATGGCCGCTTGGCCAGGAGGTAGGCGAGCTTTATCGTCTCAACAATCCATTTAGACAGTCTCTGAGACGACAGCTTCTGTCCCTGTCTGGGAAGGGCATGAGCGACAAAGAGAGCTGGAGACTTGCGAAAGGATTTAGTCCAATCCAAGTAAAATGACAGGGCCCTCTTAACGTCGAGGGAATGCAGGCAACGTTGTGTCTGGTCCCTGGGTTCAGGATAAAACACCGGTAGGGTGATGTCCGCTTTAATGTGGAAGTCCGAAACTATCTTCGGCAAAAAAGTAATATCAGGAGTCAGGGTCACTGCGTCCTGATGAAAGGTAAGGTATGGTGGGTCACATCGAAGAGCCGACAGCTCACTCACCCGTCGAACCGAAGTGAGAGCCACAAGAAACGCTACTTTCCACGAAAGAAGCTGCAGGCTACAAGAAGCCATAGGCTCAAATGGCTTGCCCATTAGCTTATGCAGCACTAGAGGCAGGTCCCATGCTGGAACAGGGGTTTTAACTGTTGGGAAGAGATGGCACATTCCCTTTAGGAATTGCTTCGTAGTGGGATGAGAGAAAACGGAATAGCCATCTATTGTTGGATGGTTAACCGAAACTGCTGAAAGGTAGACACGAAGGGATGCGTGGCACAATCCTCTGTCCTTACAAGACAAGAGGAACCCAAAGATGTCATTCAGTGTAGATGGAATGGAAGGTCGTCCTATTGAATCAAGGAAAGACAGGAACTTATTCCATTTTGCCTCGTAGGAACGACGGGTAGACGGTTTACGGGCATTGAGGAGGACATTCGCTATGCGAGGGTCCACTTCGGAGGACGAATTCGCCAAGCTGTCAGCTTCAGTCTGGGTATGTCGTGATGCAGCACCAGACCCTTGTACATCCATAGGAGGTCTGGGTTCATCGGAAGGTGAGTGTACACCCGGTCGGAGAGACGAAGGAGGGTGGGGAACCAAGGTTGCCTCGGCCACCAGGGTGTGATCAGGATTGCTAGTGGTTGTTCTGCAAGTAGCTTCTGTACTACCCTCAGTATCAGTGGAATTGGAGGGAACAGTTAAAGGTGTAATCCCGACAAGGAGAGGAGAAGGCCGTCCCCCAGGGACGTCGGGTCTGTACCTGCCCTGGAGCAGAAGAGGGGACACTTCTTGTTGTCTCTGGAAGCAAAGACATCCACAGAAGGCTGACCCCAGAGGCTGAAGATTGGGGTCAAGTACCGCGGATTGAGCTCCCAATTGTGTAGGGATGCACCCCCTCTGCTCAAGAAGTCTGCTTGCGTATTGAGCTGACCGGGAAGATGATTCGCCACCAGATAGATATCCAGCGATTGGCATTCTGTCCAGAGTTCTATCGCTAACCGGCAAAGACTGCGGGAAACCGTACCACCCTGCCTGTTGATGTAGTACATCGTGGTCGTGTTGTCCGTGAGGACAGCCACCGTCTTTCCCGACAGAAGGTGTTGTAAGGAACGGATTGCGTAACGGTCCGCTAGTAGCTCCAGAAAGTTGATGTGATTGGGGGCTACTGATGGATCCCACTTGTCGCCTACGCACAGATCGCCGAGATGGGCTCCCCAGCCCCATAGGGATGCGTCCGTGGTAATAGTGACTGACGGGGGAGGGCGGCGAAAGGGGGCGCCCGTCTGGAGATTCTGTGGCACCTGCCACCACTCCAGGGCTTGAACCACCAAGTCCGAGAGGCGGAATCTCTTGGACAGAAGGTGTAGGCTTGGCCTGAACCGACGGAGGAACCACAACTGCAAGGGTCTCATGTGTAGCCGTGCGAAGGGAATGACCATGGTGGTTGCCGCCATGAGTCCCAGGAGTCGCAGTATCTGACGAGCTGTCGCCTCCCGGTTCCTTCTCAGATTTTTGAGGAGAGAAACGATGTCCGAGGCTCTGCTGGGAGGTAGGAACGCCCTGCACTGTAGGGAGTCGAGAAGAGCTCCGATGAATTGCACCCGTCTGGAGGGGGTGAGCATGGACTTTTTTGTATTTATTGTCAACCCCAGAGTCTCCTCTGTGAGAAGGATGAATGGTCACATGGAAGTATGCATCCTTCAGGTCCAGCGTCACCATCCAAGAACCCGCTTCCAGCAAAGGTAGAATGATCTGAAGGGTGGTCATTCGGAACTTTTTGTACGTTATGAACGCGTTGAGGTTCCGAAGATCCAGGATGGGTCGAAGGCCCCCATCTCTCTTTGGCACTGTAAAGTAGCGGGAATAGAATCCCTGTTGGAAATGCTGGGTCGCTACTGGTTCTATTGCATCCTTGCTCAGCAGGGTCTCGACCTCAGATGTTAGAGTGTCGGATGGGGGAGTGACCACGAAGTAGTGTTCCATTGGTATCTCGAAGAATTCTATTCTGTAACCCTCGGAGATGACCGAGAGTGCCCATTTGTCTGAAGTGATGTGGTGCCATGCTGATAGGCAGATGGCGGCGACCTCTGCCATTGGGGTTCAGAGGGAGGCCTTTGTGGCTGTTTCTTGGACCATGATCTCTGCCATGTTCTCAGTTTCTGTTGCTTAGGCTGAGATACTCCCAGATTGCGGGAAGTCTTCATGCTCTTATCAAGCTCGTGAAGCACTGTGTCCGTTGTTGAGCTGAAGAGCCCGTCTCCTTCAAACGGAAGATCTTCCACCAAGGTCTTGGTGTCCTGAGGAAGAGAAGTGGATCTCAACCAGGCATGTCGTCTGATGGACACTGCTGAAGTGAGCATCTTGGAGGTTACTTCTGCCGAATGCTTAGAGGCCGAGAGTTGAAGCTTGGCCAAAGACATGCCTTCTTTCTGGATCTTCCTGGCATTGCGTAGCTTGTCCTCTGGGAGATGGGCGATGAGGGAAGTCATCTGCTCCCAGAGCGAGTACTGGTATCTGCTCATGCAGGCGGTGTAATTTGTAATCTTTAGGCCCAATGCGCCTGCTGAATAAATATGTCTGCCAAAGGAATCTATTTTGCGTCCTTCTTTGTCCAATGGGGAGGAGTGACCACTACGACCCTTGGTGGAGGGTGTCACGACCACCGAATTGGGTTTGGGGTGGACAAACAAAAATTCTGCCCCAGGCTCCTGGATCCTATACATGTGGTCTAGGCGTTTGCTGGAGATGGGGGTAGATGAGGGATGAGGCCAGGATTCTTTGGCCGTAGTCATCAGGATCGATATGAGAGGGAGGGCCACCGGTGTGGACGTATCCATCTGTACTATGTCGAAGATGGAGTCTGTGGCCGTCGGAGTCGGTTGGGCCGTGGCCAAAGCCAGTGAATGTGCCATCCTCTTAATCAGTTCTCCGTAGGGTTTCACATCCTCGGAGGGGGAGATTGGGAGGTTTTCGGTGACCTGCGTGTCCGGAGACAGGTGCGGAAGTGATTCGTCTCCCGACACGGACGATGCCGGGGACCCCGGTGCCGAGTGCTCGGATGGTGAAAGAGGGGTCGGGCTTGACAGGTCTTGTGTTGTCGGCAACGGACGAGGATCGATGTCGGGCGTCCGTTTCAGAGGTACCGATGTAGGTGTCGGTGTCGGTACTGATGTAGGTTCTCGGTACCGAGACACTCTGGAAAAGGGGGATTGTCGATCCCATTCGGTGGGGTACCACTGGGGCGGAGGTGGGTAGGAGCCGTAGAGGTATCTCCACTGCTGGATGTCCCACGGCACTGGTGGAGCCGGAGAGCGGTAATCCTTATCCCCTCTCGGTGCCGACGGTGGTTTCGCCTCGGCGTCGGGGGTATCCCGAGGGACCTGTGTAAGGTCTATGTCGAGGTCGGAGTCCGTCAAGGTGATCGGTCGCGGCATCAGGGAGATCGATCTACCCCTGGGTCACTTGCGATCTTTCGGGTCAAGCTGGTCGAGCCCGGACTGGGCTGACTCGAGCGCGCCGCGCGTCAATGAAGCACTCGAGGGTTTCTTGTGCTTCAGCTTGCCCTTCTCCTCCTTGCCCTCTCTGCGCTTTTTAGCAGGAGTATCGGGCAAGGGGAGTGATCTCTTCGGTGCTGGTCTGTCGGTACCGATGCTCCGGGATGGAGACGGCGTCGGTCCTGTCGGTCCCGTCGGTGAAGATGCCGGAATTTTGGAAGAAGACATCTTCGGGGACAATGCCGACTCGAGGAGGGCAACCCGGAGCCTCGCAGCTCGATTTTTACAAGTTTGCTTCGAGAAAGCCGCACAACTCGCGCAGGAGTCGACTCGGTGGGACTCGCCCAGACAAAGAAGGCACAAGGAGTGCTTGTCCGGTGGGGCTATTTTACTGCTGCACTGCAGGCACCTCTTAAAGAACCCTCACCGCTGGGCCATAGGCCGAGCGGTGAAGTAAGGGAGGGGGGATTTCCAAAATCGACGCAGCGGTCAGAAGAGAACTGGCGGGATCCTCGTGCCCCTCCCCGGTCATGCGCAGTGGAGCCGGCGCACGATCGGGGAGTTGGCGCGAAAATCCGTTGGCTTTGAAGTTACCGATCGGGATCGGCGCAGGCGCACATTATCCCAGAGGTGTGATGCACAGAGACCACGAAGAAGATCTACAGTTTCTAGAAATCCTTGGGAGAAGCGGTAACAATGAAACAAGGTTTTGTTTTGTTTTGTTTGTTTTTAAAAATCATTCTCTTCATTTATTTTTTTGCTCAGAAGTTCACCACAGGGCTACAGCAGTCACTTAAAAAAATTCACTGCAGGTGTACACATATGCTTCTCCCTCCCTCTTTGTGTGTGCGTGTGTGTTTCTGAGATCAGAATAGCCCCGTCTGATTAATAAGCCCGGCAGTCCAACAGGACCACAAACTGCCTTTCTGGACCAGAGTGCTGCCCACCCATGGCATCCTGTCCCCAACAGAGGGCGCAGAGGTGCTTAAAGGAAGCTCACAGGGAGGCCATTGAGTGATCTCTCCCCCCCCCCCCCCCGCTTGTCCCCTGGATGGCCCATGCTAACCCAGTCTCATCAAATCTCGGAAGCTAAGCACGGTCAACCCCAGTTAGTATTTGGAACAGGAGACCACCAAGGAATACTGGGGTTGCTACACAGCAGCAGGCAACAGCAAACTACTTCTGTTCATCACTTGCCTTGAAAACCTTATGGCTGAGACTTGACAACACTTCACACACACACACACACACACACACACACTAACACAAACACACACACAACATTTGGTACTCAGAGTTTTTATGGCTTCTGTTCCCAGAAGCTCCATTGAACTAGGATGCCTAATTGCTGTTGATAGATGCCTCCTCCTTGGCCCTGCCTAACCCCTATGTAAAGCCACCTAAGCCAGTGACTGTCCATTCGTCTTAAGGTTAGTTCTTCCATAAGTTATTGATGAACTCCGCACAGAACAGTTTCCTTTGGTCAGTCCTGTTTGGTGAGAGCCAGTTTGGTGTAGTGGTTAAGTGTGCGCACTCTAATCTGGGAGAACCGGGTTTGATTCCCCACTCCTCCACTTGCACCTGGCTGGATGACCTTGGGCAAGCCATAGCTCTGTACCAGCTGTTCTCTCCAGGACAGCTTGGGAAAAAGCTCTCTCAGCCCCACCTACCTCACAGGGTGTCTGTTGTGGGGAGGGGAAGGGAAAAGGAGTTTGTAAGCCGCTCTGAGACTCCCTTGGGGAGTGAAGGGCAGGGTATAAATCCAATCTCCTCCTCCTCCTCCTGTTTCTGTGGCTGATAAGTTCATTGGGCAGACCCACATTTCAGTATTAGGAACATAAGAATGTAAGAGAAGCCATGTTGGATCAGGCCAATGGCCCTTCCAGACCAACACTCTGTGTCACACAGTGGCCAAAACCCAGAGGCCACCAGGAGGTCCACCAGTGGGGCCAGAACTCCAGAAGCCCTCCCACTGTTGCCCCCCGAGCACCAAGAAGATAGAGCATCACTGCCCCAGACAGAGTCTTCCATCTCGACTCTGTGGCTAATAGCTACTGATGGATTTCTGCTCCGTATGTTTATCCAATCCCCTCTTGAAGCTGTCTATGCTTGTAGCCACCACCACTTCCTGTGGCAGTAAATTCTACATAAGGACAAATGTTGTTATACAAGAGGGATGAAAATGTCCCCCTGTTCGACTTTCCCCTCACTTTCCCCCTCACTATTCCCCTCATGCAATGGAATAGAATCCCTTTCTACAGAAATTGCTGCGGTTCGGGGCACCGACAACAGTTCTAAGGAGAGGACCATGTCTATTACGTGACTATACTAAATTTTGTGGCCATTTTTGAGAAGAAGAGTACACTTTTATACCCCACTTTTCTCTACCCGAAGGAGTCTCAAAGCGGCTTATAATTGCCTTCCCTTCCCCTTCCCACAACAGGTACTTTGTGAGGTAAGTGGGGCTGACAGAGTTCAGAGAGAAACTATGACTGGCCCCCAACAATACCCAGCCCAGACCCCCTTACCTGTCCCTACAGGTAGGGAACCATTATTTCTCCATAGGCGGAAGGTCATGTTTGTAAGAGGGGTTAAAAGAAACAAATGGCTGGTAAGTTATTTCCCCAGGTTCAGCAGAAGCATCTAGAATCTTCTCACCTGGTCCAAGTATTGATATGTATTGGTGGTGGAAAGTGCTTTTGGGGAAAATGTCAGGTGCAGGTTCAAAAGTGAAAGCTACACACATCAAACGCACAGGGAACCTATTAGTGTTTCCAAGGCTGGAGAATCCCTCCCCCCAATGCTTTGAAGTTGCTTTGTTGCTTTGAAGTTTGGTAGATATTTTGTGTGAGCAGAAAGTCTGGAAATGTATCCATTCACAAATTGCCATGAACTGCCATGAACTGCTTGAAAGTTTGTGCTGGTTGACCTGCCATGAACATCAGTTCACAGTCCACAAACTGGCGAAAATTAATCATGAACTTTTAGTTCATGAACTGGTTTGTGCCCATGCTTAGTCAGATATAAAAAAATACCCCTGTTGGGAATGATCTAAAAGTTATATTTGCAAATCCCCATTTTGATTTGTTCCTCTGGAAGGTGCCTTGAACCCATGCAGCAGATTTCTGTTTCTTTGCACCAAATCCTTCCCCATAGCACGAACACATGTTGCAATACAATCTGTGCATCAACAAGCCAGCTTTTGACATCATTAAGTATAACAGGGTACACATAATTACTACGCGGATTGTGCATTAAAAAAGGCCATACCCTGTGAGTATACAGTATAAAAGGTCAACAAAATCCGTGCTGAAAAGCAAAGAACTAAAGTCTGTGGTAGAAACAGAAGGATTTGAAAATGCAAAATACAGAGTACGTATTATTCCCTACATCCTATTCAATTAGCATGCACTTATTCTTGAAGTGACAGCACAGATTTTTAAAAAGAAGGTTAGAAAGAGATTCCTTAGGCTGGAGGATAGGGCTGCCAACTCCAGATTGGGAAAGTCCTGGAAATCTAGGTGTGGGGCCTGGGGAACACAGAGTTTGGGGAGGGGAGGGGCCTCTGCAGGATATAATGCCACAGAGTCCATTTTCCAGAATGTCAGACTCTTGGACAAGTGTGCTCTCAACAACAGTCTCTTGGCAGTGATATGTTTATTGAGGCATTAGGATGTTCCAAGCTAAGACCTTCTGTGTCAGAACTAACACTTTTGGAGCCAGTCCTGAAATTATATATGGTTCAAGCAAGCCCCCCGCCCAGTGACCTATCCAATCAAACCATTCACAGAGCCCGCCTAAATTTAATGCTCCTAGCAGGCCCTCCTTCCTCCCACTTGCAAGTCTGCCCTTTATTTTATCTATGACAGCTGAGCTAGCAGAGACAAGCATCCAAGGTCGTTTACATTCTTTCCATCTCAGAAGGCTTCTTATGGAAACAGTTGCTGAGCCAAGTAAGCAAAGCAGTTTCACACACACACACATTCACACCAATCTGCCCCCCCCCAACGCCCACACACATAGCCAGATAGACAAGGAGCACAAGAAACACAAAATCATGGCAAACGAAGCTCTGAGTTTGACACAGAACAGCCAGGGAAACAGATCTCTGCAGTCTGGTGGGGCCTGGAGATCTGAAATTACAGTGGTTGGTGACTCTCCCGGAAGAAGCCTTCATAGTACCTTGAGCAGAGCAGAAGGCCCCTGTGCTGCACGGCTCTCTTTGATATGCAGCTTCGCTTCCTGCATTGTTTTACAACCTTATTTATACAAATGTAATTAGACAGATTACAAGATGCCCGCGCGCGTCTCTGAAGTTGCCAAAAAATGTCACACGCCGCTTTATTAGGCAAACACGATTTGATTGGGCTGCTGTAATGACACATAATTAATGCTGATCGGGTGACCCCATTACTGGTGTCCTTGCCTGATCTTTAAAAAACGCTGTACGAGAAAACCCACAAACCGCTCGCTGAAGTCCTTTGTTAAAGACAAAAGGTGCAAACCTCCCAGGATGTATAATAGAAAGTCGGGGGGGGGGGGGAGGGGAAATAACACGAGGGTCTGTTTCCTGAGGGAGACAAATGTTCTCCAGAACAGGTTCCTTTTGTTTTGCTGAATGCAGTTCATTTCCCAGCAACCTGCCACATATGACGGACTGAGCATGCCCATAACGACCTGCCTGTATTTAGAGGTCAACATCTGAAGAACGGCTGCAAGGGACCGTGGCGTTTAAGGCTAGACAGGTGACAATCTAGGCCCCAGCCCCTCTCGTAGCTTCATTCTTCTGGAAAGTCTCTTTGGTCTCTCTGCTGTTTCCTTTCAGGTTTGAAATTAAAACAGTTTCCCCAAGCCATCTTGTGAGGCATTTCCCGCATCAGACCCAGCCCCTGGCCCTCCGCCGTGATTTCAGTTCCGTTCAGGAAGCATTCCCTGGCCTCAGAATGGGTGCAGGAGCCCAAAGAAAGCTGCTGCATTTCCCCAGCTGTTCGGTTCCCAAAAAAGCGAACCCTCCGCCCCCTTCTTCCCCGGTTGCTTGGGAAGCTTCCTTTATTAAAGGGAGGTTGCTCCACCCCCTCCTGCTCACTGGCCAATGGAGTTTGTCCGTCTCCACTTCCCTCATTTTCCTGACTTTGCTCCACAACTCTGACCGCCATCACCATCATGGGCTGAGGCCAGCCAGTCCCATCCTCTCCATCTCTGCCTGTTCTGCACACATCCCAGTCGTTTTCCTCCAACTCCAGGTCATACCTCTGGGCTAGTCCCAAGAATATCAGCATGCCCAGCCAGTTTGGTGCTGTGGTTAGGTGTGCGGACTCTAATCTGGGAGAACAGGGTTTGATTCCCCACTCCTCCACCTGCACCTGCTGGATGACCTTGGGTCAGTCACAAGTTCTCTCAGAGCTGTTCTCTCAAGAGCAGTTTTTGAGAGCGCTCTCTCAGCCCCACCTGCCTTACAGGGTGTAGGGAGGGGAAGGGAAAGGAGATTTGTAAGCCACTCTGATGCTCCGAGTGAAGGGTGGGATATAAATCCAATCTCCTCCTCCTCTTCCTCCTCCTCCTCCTCCTCCTCTTCTTCTTCTTGCTTTGGAGGGTGAATTCTGTAGCATTGTACCCCACTGAGGTCCCTCCCTACCCAGGCTCCG
This sequence comes from Lepidodactylus listeri, assembly GCA_029233225.1. Lineage (NCBI taxonomy): Eukaryota > Metazoa > Chordata > Lepidosauria > Squamata > Gekkonidae > Lepidodactylus > Lepidodactylus listeri. The sequence continues at coordinate 177,921,041 of JARCFY010000001.1, read as the reverse complement.
CCCACACAATCTCCAGGTAGTTCCCAACCCAGAGTTGGCAACCCCAGCTTCTTCTGTGAGAGGTCCTGTTCTTTAAACTGGCTTACAAGAGTGCGGGCAGAGGAAGTCTTCACTTTCTGCAAAAAAATTTTATTCCAGAGGGCAGATGGGGAAGGGTAAACTGTTTATTTTGGGCCGATCCGGCTATGTTTTCATCTTGTGTGTTAATACGGCTTATATCCATTTGCAACTGGCTGTTGCTCAGGAAAGCCACCTTGAGCCTAAAGAGAGAAGGCAGGATAATCGATATTTTAAATAAAAATGAATAAAATGTTGCCTTTTGCTGATGCACAGCGGTACAGACAAACCCGCAAAGCTGCCTCATACAATTAGATCACTGGACGATCAAGGTCAGTATTATCTACTCTGACTGGCAGCAACTCTCCAAAGTCTCAGGTAGAGGTCTTTCACAGCACCAACGGCCTGATCTTTTTTAACTGGAAATGCCAGAGTTCAAAGCTGGGACCTTCTGGATGTGAAAGCAGTTGCTCTACCACTAAGCCATGGACCCTGTCTGTACAAATGGTAGAACACATTTACAAGAAGAGGAGGAGGAGGAGGAGGAGGAGGAGGAGATTGGATTTATATCCCACCCTTCACTCAGAGTGGCTTGCAAACACCTTTCTCTTCCCCTCCCCAAAACAGACACCCTGTGAGCAGTGTTCCCGTCCTCTAAGCTGAGTTAGCGTGAGCTAGCTCACAGGATTTTAGCCTCTGCCTCACACATTTTTGTCTTAACTCAGGAAGGATGGTTTCAGAGCAAACTAACTGATGCCGTAGCCAAATGCTGTAGCTCGTTCACTTGAATGCCAGTAGCTCACAAAGTAGAATTTTTGCTCACAAGACTCCACAGCTTAGAGGTAGCATTGCCTGTGAGGTAGGTGGGGCTGAGAGAGCTCTGCCAGAAACTGCTCTTTTGAAGGACAGCTCTGACAGAGCTGTGGCTTGTCCAAGGTCATCCAGCAGCTGCAAGCGGAGGAGTGGGGAATCAAACCCAGTTCTCCTAGAGTCTGCACACTTAACCACTACACCAAAGGGGGGGAAAGGGGCATAATCCTCCTTTTCTCCCCCCTTCCAACTTTTTACTCTTACTTAATACATCTTTGGGGACATATAAGGAGTACGACAACACAAATTGGAAGGCTTGGGTAAAGGGACAGGTGCCGTTTGCGATAAGGACACACTCCTTCAGAGCTCCAGGAGGCAGAAACCAGAGAACTGATTTCCTGCTAATTGCCTCCCCTTGGTTCCCCCCACCCTAATATTTCTACAGATCTTTTTTTCTTTCATAAAACGTGGGAAGAGGAAGACAGCTTCCTCACACTTCCAAGAAGCAGTGTTTCTCCCCCAGCTGCCAGTTGTTTTCTTCTGACTATCACATCCAAATCACGCTCCAGCCATGAAGGAGAGCGCTGGCATTAACGTGCCAGAGGCGACCCTCGAAAAAATAGCTGCCATGCCTTTTGTGTGCGCTTGCAGATAATGATGTCTTCTTTGGGATTTGACTATTATTACATGCGGTCCCAGATCCACACGCCTTCCCTCTTGCCAAACAGAAAACACGTTGGCTTTTGATGTCAAGCACTGTGCTGGATTCAACAGGTTCCTTTGCTGCTCAGCATCTTTCCTCATTAATGGGTAAACCTGAATCCTAGTAACTGGCCTCAACGTTAAGGCAGGAAATCAGACAGAGGATACAAGAATAAAAAGAAGAAAATGTGTTGTGCCAATAGACTGTCCCCAGTCTTTAAAAAGATTCTGAACATAAGTTATCCCAAGGAAATAATCATGCTGTTCCACTTTCCAAAGTGTTTGTAAGAACACAAGAAGAGCCCTGCTGGATCAGACCAACAGTCCAGCTGGTCCAGCATCCTGTCTCACACAATGGCCAACCAGTTCCTCTGGAGGGCCAGCAACAGGGCACAGAGGCCGAGGCCTTCCCCTGGTAAGAACCTCAGAAGAGCCCTGCTGGATCAGACCAGTGAGGGTCCATCTAGTCCAGCATCCTGTCTTATACAGTGGCCAGCCAGTTCCTCTGGAGGGCCAACAACAGGGCTTAGAGGCCAAGGCCTTCTCCTGATAAGAACATCAGAAGAGCCCTGCTGGATCTAGGCTTACCAAGTCCCCCGGGAGGGCGGGGGAAACACCGATTTTTAATGCTTACCCCCCCTTTTTCAAAATTGGCCACCGGAGGAGGCAATGGCTGCCAGCAGGAACGCAGGGGAATGTCGGAGCCTGCCCTGCCCTCTCCCTGCCAGGCCTGAACTGTCTTAAAAGGGAAATGTCTGCAGAGAGCCTGCAGTAAAGCTTCACCAGACATTTCCCCTTTAAGAGCAGAGCCAGCAAGAGAAAACCCCGCCCAGAGATTAAGGAGGGACTAGGCTCTTTGTACTGAAGGGCCTGCTTTTGCATGTGGCTTGAAAGGTTGCTGGGGTAAGTGCCTCTGCCAGCTCTTTTCCTTCTCTCTCTCTCTCCCCCTCCCCCTTTCTTTTTTTTTCCTGTCTGTCTGTCTCTCTCTCTCTGTCCCCATCCAGCAGAGGTCTATCAGTGGCTATTATTAGCCACAAGGTCTAAATGGAACCCTTTGTCTGGGGCAGTGATGCTCTGCATTCTTGGTGCTTGGGGGGCAACAGTGGGAGGGCTTCTGGAGTTCTGGCCCCGCTGCTGGACCTCCTGAGGGCACCTGGTGTTTTTGGCCACTGTTGTGACACAGAGTGTTGTACTGGATGGGCTGTTGGCCCGATCCACTGTGGCTTCTCTCCTGTTCTTATGATATGAAAATCATATTTAGCACTTGTGTAGCACTTAGTGCTTCATATTCTGCCGAGATGAGGAAGGATTCAGTAGGGCCGTTGCTCAGTGATAGAGCATCTGCTTGACATGCAGGAGGTATCAGCCTCTTCAGCTAAAAAAGGATCAGGTAATAGGTGACATTAAAGATCTCAGCCTGAGACCCTGGAGAGCCACTACCAGTCTGAGTAGTCAATACTGACCTTGATGGACCAATGGCCTGATTCAGTATTAGGAAACTTCATGAGTTCATGTGTCAGCATGTGGAAGCAACATCACAGGATGTGACATCACAAAATGATGTCACTTCCTTTCTCCTGGCTCCACCCCCAAAGTCTCCTGGCTCCACCCCCAAAGTCCTCAGATATTTCCCAAGTTGGACTTGGCAGCCCTAGCTGGATCAGACTAGAGGCCTATCTAGCCCAGCATCCTCTCTCACACAGTGACCAAGCAGTTACACAATCTCAGCGTTCCCTCCCATTGTACAGCCTTTACGCTGGCTTGGCTGAACATCTTTCCCTCAAACATGTTGTGGGGTCGATTTAACAACATCCCCACTCAAGAAAGACTCTGCAAATGTTCCAGTAGGGCCCTAGATTCAATTTCCCATATTATTCTGGACTGCCAACTGCACACATCATCACGTATGAAATTTTTACCCCTTTGGCTACGCTTATTTTCTAATAAATGTAAGACTGTTCAACATTTTCTTAATGATGCTAATACTGAGACCAGAATTATGGTTGTAAAATTCTTAGCAGAATCAGTTGCACTTAGATGCAGATTTTTTACATAATATATACACTTTTATTGTCTAAATTTATTTGCTGGAACGAAATGTATCATCTCTAAATTACTATGCCATTAAAGGTGTCTGAATCTGTCTCACTCAGTGGCCAACCAGTTCCTCTGGAAGGCCAACAACAGAGCAGAGAGGCTGAGGCCCTCCCCTGATAAGAACAGAAGAAGAGCCCTGCTGGATCAGACCAGTAGTCCATCAAATCCAGCATCCTGTTTCACCCAGTGGCCAACGCCAACCAGTTCCTCTGGCCAACGAGTTTCTCTGAACTCACCCAGTGGCCAATCAGTCTGATACAGCAGACCTCCATTCTCACCCAGTGGTCAACCAGTTCGTCTGGAAGGCCAATAACAGAGCATAGAGGCCAAGGCCTTCCCCTGATAAGAACATCAGAAGAGCCCTGCTGGATCAGACCAGTGGTCCACCTAACCCAGCATCCTGCCTCACCCAGTGGCCAACCAGTTCCTCAGGAAGGCCAACAACATGGCATAGAGGCCAAGGCCTTCCTCTGATAAGAATGTCAGAAGAGCCCTGCTGGATCAGACCAACAGTCCAGCTAGTCCAGCATCCTGTCTCACACAGTGGCCAACCAGTTCCTCTGGACAGTCAACAACAGGGCACAGAGGCCGAGGCCTTCCCCCGATAAGAACATCAGAAGAGCCCTGCTGGATCAGACCAGTGGTCCATCTAGTCCAGCATCCTGCCTCACCCAGTGGCCAAACAGTTCCTTTGGCAGTCCAACAAACAACAGGGCACAGAGGCCAAGGCCTTCCCCTGATAAGAACCTCAGAAGAGCCCTGCTGGATCAGACCAGTGGTCCATCTAGTCCAGCATCCTCTCTCACACAGTGACCAACCAGTTCCTTTGAGGTTGCCTCCTGGCTCTGGGATTCAGAGGCTCAGTGCCTTGGAACGTAGAGTTTTCTCTACAGGAATGTAGTTCCCAAAACATAACTGGCGACCCTGTTATGTGCTGGCCTCCTCTCGAGGTTACCGACCTAGGAGCATTGGTGGGGCAGGAGGAAGTGGAGGTGGAAGCACCCGGGGGGGGGGGGGAAGAGTAGAGAAAACAAGAACATGTGATGCTTTGAAAACTCTGGGTTGGAAAATCTTTGATGATTTGAGGGCGGAGCCTGGGGAGGGTAGCGGGTGGGTCCTCAACATGGTATGCCAGTTTGGTGTAGTGGTTAAGTGCGCGGCCTCTAATCTGGGAGAACCGGGTTTGATTCCCCACTCCTCCACTTGCACCTGGCTGGATGACCTTGGTCAAGCCATAGCTCTGTACCAGCTGTTCTCTCAGGAACAGTCCTGAAAAGATCTCTCTCAGCCCCGCCCACCTCACAGGGTGTCTGTTGTGGGGAGGGGAAGGGAGTTTGTAAGCCGCTCTAAGACTCCCTTGGGGAGTGGAGGGCGGGGTATAAATCCAATCTCTTCTCTTCTTCTTCTTCTATAATGTCATAGATTCCTCCCTCCAAAGCAGCCATTTTCTCTTGGGGAACTGACTTCTTTCATCTGAAGACTGGTAACTCTAAAATCAAGTAAACAAGTACCTGTACCTGCATCCTATACCCAGACCAGGAAAGCTTCGAGCACAGTAGTTCAGAATGTACCGATCTTTTTCTTCATGCTCTAAGGCAGGGTTCCTATGGCATTCTGACACAGGGTGGTGGGCGCAACCACAAAATGCCTGCTGTGGGAGGCGGAGCCAACCACACACAGAGGAAGCCCAAGTGCAGGGTATAAGAGGAAAAGGAGTGTGAGAGAGAATAAAATCGACCCTCTGGTGGCAGCTGTTGTTGAAATGTTATTTTAATCTGCACAGCCGATCATCTGAGAGCCAGTGGTTAGGAGCATGAACTCTAATCTGGGAGAACCGGGTTTTGATTCCCCACTCTTTCACATGCAGCTGTTGGTGTGACCTTGGGTCAGCCACAAGTTCTCTCAGAGCTGTTCTCTAAAGGGCAGTTCTCGAGAGAGCGCTCTCAGCCCTCCCCTTCCTCACAGGGTGTCTGTTGCCGGGAGGAGAAGGGAAAGGAGTTTGTAAGCCGCTCTGAGACTCCAAGTGAAGGGCGAGGTATAAATCCAATCTCCTTCTCCTCCTTCCTCTTCCATCAGCTCTCCAATGACCAATCAGAAGCCCTGCTTAGCAGGGAACTTTACCTGTCCCCACCCACTTTCTAAAAACAATTATTGGGCACCAGGAAAGGTGTCGGCAGGTGCTACTGTGCCCCTGGGCACCACGTTGGGGAACCCTGCTCTAAACACTGTAGCTGAAAAAGCCTTGATTCACTGCACAAGTCGAAAGATTTGTTGATGCCGGACAATGATCCTCAGTTAACAATGCTGGGTATCCCAGGCATAGAACGTGGAAGAATATAAGCAGGGGAAGCCGCTGAACCCACCTGACATCTCCAGCTCCGGGTACTGTGTGGGAAGTAAGAAGACATAAGCAGGATCAGGCTGTTTGGAAAGGTAATCGAAACTCATTTTTAACCCATCTGCTAAATCAGTGAACCTTTCAACTTTTTGAAGAAGGGGGCTTTTAAAGCAACTGCCTTTACAAGGCTGAATTACCTAGGAATAATAATTACGAAGGATCTTTAAAGTGCAATCAAACTTAGCTTTGATCTGATTCGGATTTGCATGCAGCCGCGTGCTGTTCAGAGCGAGCAATTAAAATGAACTCTATGGGGCAAAGCTGACGGAGCCGACAAAATAACCTCTTATCTTAAACTTGTGCTTTGCGTGGAAATTGCCTTGAAATAGGCACATGACAATTCCATTTGCATTCCGCCCTGTGGTTTTCTGGGGCTCCCCCCTTCCTGTCCTTCTGATGCTTCTCTTGCTCCATTTATAGGGGCCGTGGCTCAGTGGTAAAGCATCTGTGAGCTGTCCAGAAGGTTCTAGGTTCAGTTCCAGGCATCTCCAGTTAAAAGGATCAGGTGGTGTGAAAGACCTCGGGCTGGGACCCTGGAGAGCTGCAGCCAGTCTGAGTTGACAGTGCTGAACATTGGTGGACCAAGAGTCTGATTCAGTATAAGGCAGTTGTTAAATACTGGGTTCTGGACGCATTGCAGTGATCAGCTGTAGTTTATTTACTGATTTCAGGAACACCACAAGGACAAAATCCAAGACTGGCTGCCCTGTTTATAAAGCATGCAAAGACCACACCCAAACACACCCCACTCCCAACGATAGGCTATTTACATAAGACTACATCTCTATTGGCCCACTCCTGAATAGGGCTGCCAAGTCCCCCTGGGGGGTGGAGATTTCCCCGCTAAATGGGTTCCCAATCCGCCGGTCCGGATCTGGCCAGCAGGGGGAACCCCACCCCCGAAGTGGCCCGATCAGGTTGACGTGCCCGGTGTGATGACGTCACCCGGAAGTGACATCATCACACTGGGCACATTGCCGGGGCGACGCTCTAGCAATAGCCCTGAAAACTCTATGGTACCATAGAGTTTTAAGGGAATTACCAGAGCGTCATCGTGGCAACGTGCCCAGCGTGATGACGTCACTTCTGGGTGATGTCATCGCCTCACGCACATGCAGGACTCCCAGAGAGGGGCAACCCTACTCCTGAATCTAGGTAAGGTATTGTTCTGGGGTAACAAGCTCAACCCGTTCCAGGTGCTAGCTCAGGGATGACTCATGCTCAGTACACACCAGTTTTATGTGTTCATGTGTTTTAAAAAAGAAAACAGCATCCTGAATCCAAATGCAAGAATCTGGCTTCTGCTGCCGCTCTCTGGAGCCTCAGCAAGTATAAGCTCCAAGTGACAGAGATCAGTTCCCCAGGAGAAAATGGCTGCTTTGGAGGGTGAACTCTGAGGCATTGTTAGGGTTGCCAGCCTTCAGGCGGGGCCTGGGGATCTCCCGCTTTTACAACTGATCTCCAGCTGACAGAGATCAGTTCCCCTGGAGGAAATGGCTGCTTTGAAGGGTGGCCTCTGTGGCAATGTACCATGCTGAGGCCCCTCCCCTCCACAAACCCCGCCCTCTCCTGGATCCATCCCCAAAGTCTCCAGGTATTTTCCAACCCAGACCTGGCAACCCTAGGCATCGTACCCCCCTGAGGTACCTTCCCAGGCTCCATCCACAAAATCTCCAGGTATTTCCCAACTCAACCCTGGAGAGGTTGAGTTCCTTCTTTAACTGGAGATGGCAGGAGCTGAAACTGGGTCCTTCTGCATCCAGAGCAAGTGTTCTGCTGCTGAGCTGCAGCCCCGCCCCAACCCCCCCCCCCCCCCCAAAACTTGTGTTGCTGGAATGCTAGGCTTTGATATCTGGCTTTCCCTCCATTTTTTGCCAGTCCAGCCCTAAAGCTCGGAAGGTGCCTGGGAAATGGAGGCAAACCATACAATTTACACAAGGCCTCAGGCCTTTGTGGAAGAGAGGCCTTCTTGGGCCTACAGGCTGCTTCTTTCCTCAGTCTTAGGTTCAGGATCATGACAGGAAGCCTCAGAGATTTCATCTGGGTCTGTGTAGAGTGCATTGGTAAGGTTGCCAGCTCTGGGGTCTGAAATACTTGGAGATTTGAGGGGTGGAGCCTGGGGAGGATGGGGTTTGGGGAGGGGAGGAACCTTCACTAGAGGGCTAGACTCTCCCCGATGGAGGTGGGGATCCCCCACCAACAGGCCCTGCCCTCCAGCTGCCAATCAGCTGACCGATGGGGGACTTACCAATAGAAAGAAGAAGGTCTAGGCCACATTGCCAGTGTCATGCAGGAAGTGACATCATCTTGCCAGCAACATCCATGTGACGCTCTGGTATTTGGGCCAAAACTCTATGGTGGAAGCTGGTTTTACCACAGTTTTGGCCCAAATACCAGAGCGTCACCCAGACGTTGCTAGCATGATGACATCACTTCCTATGGAACACTGGTGATGTGGCCTAGACCCTCTTTCTACTGGTAATTCCCCAGCACACAGGGTACAATGCCACCCTCCAAAATAGCCATTTCTCTCCAGGGGAACTGATCTCTGTCGTCTGAACTCTGGAGTTTAATTATCTTAGCGGGAGATCTCCAGGTGCCACTTGGAGGTTGGCAACCCTAGCTCATTGAGCTGGCTCTGCAAGATGACTTGCAAAACTGTTGTGAGAAACAAAACCATTATACATAGGGGTGAAAGCCTGAAACAGCACACAAAAACCATTAAAACACTCCACTGGAGGGGAATGAATTGGAAGCGGGCAGAAGTGCATCCCTCGCTATGCGCACAGTCTGGTGAAAGGTTTACTGCCGTCTCACAGACTTCCCCAGTGCAGTTGTTCAGTTACAGCTGTTTCTCAGAAGAGTTCGAAGCCACTTTCTGCTAGGTAGAAGGTTGGACAGCTTTTAAGTGGGCAACTGCATGGAGGATAACGCTCCGCACCTCCAAAAGGTGTACATTTCCTGACCTCCTGTATTGAGTACGCTGATCGAAAAGTGGTTAGCCTTGCGCTAAAAGCTTTTCACCTTGCTTGTGCTTTTAGAATGGTGACTCACGGGTGGCCGTGTGTAGCTGATAGAAGGATTTGCTTCCCTTCAGACTGTGGTGTTTGGGAAAATGAGAGCACTCTTCTAGGTTGGTCCAAAAAGAGTTTGGGGGGGCGATATTTATTTAGAAGAAGAAGAAGAAGAAAAGAGATTGAATTTATGTCCCGCCTTTCACTACCCAAAGGAGTCTCAGAGCAGCTTACAATCTCCTTTCCCTTCCCCTCCCCACAACAGACACCCTGTGAAGTAGGTGGGGCTGAGACAGCTCTGAGGGAACTGCTCTTGTGAGAACAGCTCTGAGAGAACTTGTGATTGACCCAAGGTCACACCAGCAGCTGCATGTGGAGGAGTGGGGACTCAAACCCGGTTCTCCCAGATTAGAGTCCGCGCTCCTAACCACTACACCAAACTTTATTTATACTCCGCCTTTAACCCCAATCTGTGGCAACTTGCTTCAGGGCTTTTTCTGTGATCGCTGCAGCAGTCTGGAAAGGGCTTCCAGGAGGGGTGAGATGGGGACTGCCCCCCCCCCCCGCTGCCAATAGAGTTAGGTAGGTTTTTATTTCATTTCATTTTATCATCTTGGAACTGTCGATTTAGACTGAGGCTGTGCTTTCCTGGGCCAAGGTAATCTTGTTTTGACTTTTTTTTTTTAAATGTACATGTTGTAGAATGTCTTGGAAATCACCTTGGGCCTCCTTGCTGTGAAAAGACTGTTCGTAAATATATATTTTTAATAAAAAAAACCCCAGCTTTGTAGAATTGCTGCCTTATCTCTTTAGCTCCCTTGGTCTACCCTAAGGCTTGGGCTGACGAGTAACAAGCAAATATAAAGCCAACCAAGTAAAATGGAATCATTTAAGCCTACAGATATAGAGCAAAACACCCCTTCCTGCCACGGTTTTACAAGAAATGCCTTAAAACATTTCTCACAGATGAAGGGGGAAGGGTTTTTATAGGTTTGCCAACCTCCAGGTGTTGGCTAGAGATCTCCTGGAATTACGACTCATCTCCAGACAACAGAGATCAGTTCCCCTGGAGAAACTGGCTACTCTGGAAAGTGGACTCTATGGTATTATATTCAGCTGAGGCCCCTCCTCCCCAAACCCACTCCTCCTTCCCAGGTTCCAGCCTCCAAATCTACAGCACTTTCCCATCCCAGAACTGGCAACCAGGAGCCCTGTGATTCAAATGAGGCCTTGCTATCCTTGGCTAATAGGATAAACAGTACAGTATTAGTAGTGTTGCCAAGTTGGGGGTGGGGCATGGGGGTCATGTGACATTGGCATCACTGACATCACTAAGTTGCTTCTAGGAACAACCCGGAAGTGACAGTGGGTAGCTCTAGGAATTGCTGGAAATTCTATGGTAAAACCACTGAAAGTGGCAGTGGGCAACAGAGATAATCAGGAGGAGGCCTCCCACCATAGAGTTAGGCCTGGCAACCCTAACTGGAGTAGATTTAAATAAATTGTGCTGCAACAGGAACTGCCTTTAGATTTCCAGTCTTGTCAAAACATATAGCAAAGACCAAAATCTGTGACTGTCACTACCTTCTGTGGAGAGACTCCATTAGACTGCTGTGAACCTTGAACTTGAACTGTATCCCCAGGCAACCAAACCTATTAACCTTTTCCTCTCATCCAGTTGACAGAAACATATAAAATAAAGAAGACAAAAAGAGTTCCCCTCAGCTGCATTTCTAAGTTGCTGTGTTTTGTTTTGTTTTTAAATCCAGGGTGAGGGAGAGATGAAATGAAACAGCAAAAGGCAATCATGCAGAATAGAAAATTATGGGATCCGGGTATGCGTGGGGAAAGGGGGCGGGGTATCGCCTTTGGCTTGTCCTCCTCTGCAGGGAGAGGAACAGTGACTGCTCTAGGGTAGAGTTACTAATCCTAGTCTGGCCTCCATTCGAGCGATGTGGACAGGTCACGAACGCTCGGTGCTAGGCTGAGGAACCCCAAGGCCAGAGTCTTACTAATCATAAGACTCAGCAAAGGGCTTATCAGAGAAGTGGCAGATGTTTCTAGTTAAGAAGTGTGTTTTCTGGCCCTGACCTGGATAGTCCAGGCAAGCCTGATCTCGTCAGATCTTGGAAGCTAAGCTGGGTCAACTCTGGCATGTTCTTGGCTGGGAGACCTCCTTGGAATACCAGCAGTTGGGAGGACAGGGGCAGGCTTTATTCAGCCACCTCTCTGAATGTCCTCCAGGCCCCCAGTAGGGGTCAGTCACCAGAGGTCACCATGACTTCCAGGTGCACACAAAGCCAGTCACCAGAGGTCATCATCCCTTTCAGGTGCATATACAGCCAGTCACCAGAGGTTGCCATGACTTCCAGGTGCACACACACACTCACACGGGCGCGCACACACACGAAAAATACAACCCCCCCCAAAGAGATTGTATTTTCCAAAATCCTGTTTTTCTAACAATGAATCACTGACATGAGTTAATCTGGAGCTGCAACATTCCTTTTGAGCAATTTAGACATGCACAGTATCAACTTTGTATTTTTTTCACTATTTATCACCCTTGCCTTTATATACCCTGTGTTTGTGAGCCTCCCCCCCATCACAGTGGCATGAGATGCTCTTGTGATCAATCACAAATAAACTAGTTCAAAGGACTCTCGCTGTGTTTGTTTGCTGTTGACCTCCCAGCTGATGAGCTCAGTTGGCTATAGGCCAATTCCCCAACACAGGTTGATCCTAGAGCGTCACTTGATGTGATGTCACTTCCAGGTTCATGTCACTTCCTGGAAGTGATGTTGTAGCATCAGCGTAATGCTGATTTCATTGTCTCTGTCCCCCATCATCTCCAGACAATTGCTAATGCTATTTGCAGCTTCCTAGCTGGGTCCTATCTGTGGGGCAGAGGGGATGGCTGCACCCCCTCTGCTCTGCCCCAGAAGCTGTGTTCCTGTTAGAACCCCCGGCTACCAGCGGGGGGTTGGTTAGCCAGTTCCAGGTTGGGAAACTCCTGGAGATTTGGGGCTGGAGCCTGGAGAGGATGGGGACCTCAGTGGGGTACAATGCTATAGAGGCTATTTCACACATATTGTGCAGCTCCCAGCAGGGCCGCTGAGGAAGCAAAGGGGAGGCATACTTTTTCTCCCTCCCTCCACTCCCTCCCTCCCTCTCATCTATTTGCTTTCTTTGTTTCTCTCTCTCTTTCTTTCTTTCCACATCTTTTATTCCTTCCACCTCTCTATTTCTCTCTCTCTTAGACAAATAAATATCATTAGCAAACAAATATCATTGGACAAATAGATATCATTATCAGTATCTGTTTTTACCCCTTCTGTTTTTATTTTTGACAGTCTCATTTAATATTAATAAAAAGGAAAATTTGCATGTTTTCCGATAAAAAAATGTGTGTGTCATATTTGTTCATGCCCTGTGGCTCTCAAACATCTGGTGTTTATTCTATGTGGCTCTTACATTGAGCAAGTTCGGCCACCCCTGCCATCGAGTCCACCCTCCAAAGCATCCATTTTCTCCAGGGGGAACTGATCTCTGTAGTCCCCATTGGCTACCAGCAAGGGGGTAGGTTTGCCGATTCCAGGTTGGGAAACTCCTGGGGATTTGGGGGGTGGAGCCTGGAGAAGATAGGGACCTCAGTGGGGTACAATGCCATAGAGCCCACCCTCCAAAGCAGCCATTTTCTCCAGGGAAACTGATCTATGTGGCCTGGAGATGAGCTGTAATTCCAGGGGATCCCCAGGTCCCACCTGGAGGCTGGCATTCCTAGCCCCAATGCACTACCCATATATTGGCAGAAAAGGTGGCCCCATCCTCATTTCTCAAGCATATGTGTGGGCACCAGAAAAATTCTCCACAGGTGCATTGGTGCTGGCAGCATAGCCAGAATCCATGGCCCGATGGTTTGCGAGTAGGACACCCTTCATTCACTGGCCCTTCAGAATGGCCACTCCACCAGAAAATTTTCCAGTGAGTTTAACGGCCAGAACGCCCCTGCCACTGTGCAGTGATCAAGGAGGAAGCCCATTTTTTTTTTTTACTGGTGGTTGCTCAGGGGACGTGGTGGAGGCTGGGGGATCCCCTGGAATCACAGCTCATCTCCAAATGACAACAATCAGAGTCAGCCTTCCCTGGGAGAAAATGGATGCTTTGGAGAGTGGACTCTTTGGTATCGTGCCCCACTAGGGCCCTTGCCCTCTTCAGGCTTCATCCTCAAATCTCTAGGAGTTTCCCAACATGGAGTTGGCAACCCTACTACCCACTGGTGGCCAGGGAGGTCCTGGCAACCTTAGTCAGAGCATTGTTGCTACCTCACTAGTGACTCCTGAACAGGTGCAAGCTATTGACTAGCGATGGACCAGGAAGTCGATTTTTAGGTTCTTTTTTGAAGGGAGGGCTTATGTTGGTCAAGTCCATATTCTCACCTCCTAGTTACTTTTTATTTATTTTAGTTATTTCTTTAACGCCCTGACCTGGATAGCCCAGGCTAGCCCAGTCTTGACAGATCTCAGAAGCTAAGCAGGGTCAGCCTTGACCAGCATTTGGATGGCGACCATCAAGGAAGACCAGGTTTGTTAGGAAGAGGCAGGCAATGGCAAGCCATCTCTGAAGGTCTCTTGCCTTGGAAGCCTGTAGCTCAGTGGTAGAGAATCTCCTTGGCATGCAGAAGGTCCCAGGTTCAATCCCTGGTATCTCCAGTTAAAAGGTTCAGGTAGGTGGTGATATGAAAGACCTCTGTCTGAGACCCTGGAGAGCTGCTGCCAGTCTGAGTAGACAATACTGACTTTGATGATCTGATTCAGTTCAAGAAAACTTCACATGTCCATATGTTCACATGGCCCAAAAGATCTCGGAAGCAAAGCAGGGTTGGCCTGAGTTAGTTCTTGGATGGGAGACCTCCAAGGGAGTCCAGGGTTGCTACAGCAGGGTTGCCAGGTCCTACCTGCATCCTGGCTGGGGCCTCCAGTCCAGCTCCCAGGGTCTTCTGGTCTGTGTGTGCCTTGATGACATCACCCAGAAGTGATGTCATCACACTGGGCATGTCATTCAAGGGACACTCTAGCATTTGGATTAAAAAACCTCTATGGTCACCATAGAGCTTTTACCCAAATGCTAGAGCATCCCCCGCATGACATGCCTGATGCAATGATGTCACCCCCACATGACATCATTGCCCAGGGCATGTCAGGAATGACAGAGCTCTTTGGGGGGCAGTGCTCCCCCCCAGCCAGCTGGCCAGTGGCAGATTGGGGCCCCCAAAATGGGGGAAATCCTGCCCCCATTGGGGGGGGATGGCAACCCTAGCAGAGGCAGCCAATGAGAAACCACCTCTACTCATCTCTTGCCTTGAAAACCTGATAGGTCACCGTAAGTCGGCTGGGACTTGACAGCAGAATTTTTTTTAAAAAAAAACACAGCCCTTCATCGGTGGTTTTATGACAGCCTTCTGCTGTTCTGACTTTTATTTTACAACTGTTTAACTTCTTGGTGGCAACTTAACCTTTTCAATGACGACGCGTGCGATTTGCCCCTTGGCTTGCCATTGTTCCTCTCCAAATACTCCTATTGTCGAGACTTCTGTGTCATCCTTGCGGTTATCTTGGAAAACCAGTCCCTAATTTTAGACGTGTGTTTTGTCTTTGGGTCACGGAAGGTGGATGTATCTTTTGGTTCACTTCAGAGGGGAGAGAACACAGGAATCTTACGGCTTTTGGGGGGGGGGTTGACGTTTGCTTCCTTTGTGGATGCAGGGCAGAATCCCTGCCTTCACTCCAAAATGAAATGTGTCCCCTGCCCTCGCCTAGTAGGGCCACTTTCTCCATGTTCTCATGGATACTTAACAAAGGCCCATTCTGCAGCTAGCATTTGCTCCGCTGTTCTACCAGACCCACGTTGGGACAGAAATTCCCCTCTGTATTGCGTGCTACTTTCACTTTGATTGATTGTTGGATTTTATTGTAGTCCAGACTGCATGCCGCTTTCACTTCCTTTGATCTCTTTTTTTTCGGTACCATCAGCATAGATTTATGGCCGTTTTATGGCCATTCAGGGGTGACTTTGCTGTCAGTATGGTGTAGGGTTGCTAAGTCTGGGTGGGAAAATACCTGGAGACTTTGGGGGTGGAGACAGGAGAGGGTGGGGTTTGGGGAAGGGTGGGGTTTGGGGAAGGGAGGGGCCTCCGCAGGGTAGAATGCCATAGTCCACCCTGCAAAGCAGCCATTTTCTCCAGGGGAGCTGATCTCTGTCAGCTGGAGATCAGTTGTAAAAGTGGGAGATCCCCAGGCCCCACCTGGAGGCTGGCAACCCTAGTATGATGCTGGCCCGGGGTATTTGAATGTGGTTTTGAGCCGCATCTTTTTCTGTTTCAGTGTGGGTTTGGCAAAACAACAGAGTGAATGCTAGATGCAGAATGGGCCAGTTAGGGCGCGTTCATATGGCATAAAGTGCACATCCAGATCACAACATCTGGGGATCATGCCACTTCCGTGAGTAGCCTGTCGATCCCCGTTGGGGATCCATACTTAAAAGATAGTGATGAAAGTCCTGTCTAAAGCTGGCTGATGGGCCAATCCCGGACTTTCCACCGTCAGGTCATTCCACCGGCGCGCAATCAGCCTGTAGGGATGGTCTCCAGACCATCCCAAATGGCCACCATTTTTAAAAAGTCTTAGCGATGCACGCATAACCACTTAAATATGTGACATCCCCAGAGCTCCGCTCAAACGATCCAAACAATTTTATGTTTCTGATAGTCCCCTGAATTTTATCAACTTTATTAACTGAAATGGTACCTAGAGGAAGGTACCGCTGGCAGTGCTTTTACCATTTTAGTCCGCACATGCGCAGAAAAACAAGTGTATGGTGAAGCACATATGCGCATGCACAGACAGGTTTTTTTTTTTAAGCCGACTGCATGGCTCCTTATGGTGGATGCCATCTAGACAATCCACCGTGGGAGTCACGCACGGTAAAGCGCTTCATGGGCGAGCTGTCTGGCCGTGCAACGTTGGATCAAAAAGATCTAGATCAAATTACAGCTGGGCCAATGGCGGGATTAGCAGCCCATCTTACTGCCCTTAGTTTCCGAGTGTGTTGTCAAAGGTTAGTTTCAGAAGGTCGCCGTGTTGGGCTGCAGGCTAGATTCAAATCCAGTAGCATATTAGAGACCATAAGAGTTTCAGGTCTTGTTAGGTCTCAAAAGCAGGGCTTTGGAAAAAGAGGTGCCAGAACTCTCAAGAGGGAAATGAAGTTTTCAGTCTGTATACTGAAAACTCATCTTTTAAAGAATTTTGTTGAAGAGGTTCCGGAACGCCGCTCCAGCGTGTTCCCCCAGAAGAATAAGCCCTGCTCAAAGGTGCTACTGGACTTGTATCTAACTGTTTAACAAACCTATTGGAGGATTATCACCTAATGATTAACACCAACCAAAGAGGCAGTCGGCCAGCCGCTTTGAGTCCTTAACGTAACAAAGAAATGGTGAAACAAGCTTAGTTTTTGTGGCCCTTTCTTACACGCTCAGGGAAATGCCAATCAGTTTAAATGCCAATCAGTTTTCTCCAGATCCTGGAGGAGGGTTTTTTTTGCCATCTTCTGGGCATAGAGCAGGGGTCACGGGGGGTGTGGGGGGTTAGTTGTGAATTTCCTCCATCATGTAGGGAGTTAGACTAGATGACCCTGGAGTTCCCTTCCAACTCTATGATTCTAAGCAGATAAAAAGCGACTTTGAAACTCCAGATTTGGAACATGTTGTATTCTTATTATTTTACAGCCACAGCTTGCAGAGACTTTGGGATGCAAAAGGCCCTTTCTGATTGGCTAACAAATAAAGACTCTCATTGGTCCTTAAGCCACTCTAGGTAACCAATTGCTGAGCCTCGCTTAGGTCCAATAGGATTGTTTGTACATAATTACATTGTTTGAAGTTATGAGTTGGAAACAGTATAAATTAAGGTGCCGCTCTCATAGAGCTGTCTTTTGAGCTGAAGCAATGTGTTTGAATAAAAGCCTGTTTGTTTGACTCATCGCCTCCCGCTCAATACTTAAAAGAACAACAAACATTGACAGCGACATCAGTTCCTTAGGATAACTGCTTTGTTTACATTCATCGTTTATGTTACGGTTATGGTTTTGGGATTTTTTTAATGACGGATTTTAATTGTATTTATATATGCATTTTATGGAAGCCGCCCTAAGCCTGCCTTGGCAGGGAGGGCGGGGTATAAATTGAAATAAATAAATAAATAAATAAATAAAATTGTATCAAAATTAAACCATTTGTTCAATCAATCAATCGATTGTGATTTTGGTCTGCAGGTGAGAGGTGCCTCAGGAAACATCTATGCTGTAGGCAGCCTTATTCTTGTCGCTGAAAAACGTGAGTGCTGTGGGCCGTTAGTTCTGAATCTGGGAGATAGCAGGGTGCGGGTTTTGAAATAAATCAGATTTGTGCTTGCATGATGCTAACGGAGGCACTCCCAGCATTACGGTGGCCAGGTCCCCCCCGGCCACCGGCAGGGGTGGAGGGTACAACGCTATAGCATCCACCTTCTAAAGCATCGGTTTCCTCCAGGGGAACTGATCTCTGCAGTCTGGAGCTGAGCTATGGTAGCCAGCCTCCAGGTGGGTCTTGGAGACCTCCCGCTTTTACAGCTTATCTCCAGACTACAGAGATCAGTTCCCCCTGGAGGAAACGGCTGCTTTGGAGGGTGGGACTTCACAGCATTGTACCCTCCCCTCCCCAAACCCTCCCTCCCCGGCTCCATCCCCCAAAACCTCCAGGTATTTCCAAATCCAGAGCTGGCAACCTTAAATAGAGCTGTAATTCCAGGGGATTCCCTGAGTCTCCCACCTGGAGGCTGGCGTCCCTCACGCTGAGAGACAGAAGTCCTTATATAGCATGTCAACACAGAACCCTACTCTGATCTGTTCAGTGGGGTTTACTTCCGGGGCAAGTGCTCTTAGGATTTCACTGTGAGGCCTTCGGAGGATAACTGAGAAAGGCTGCCGTCTTCTAAAAAAAAAAGTTCATTGTGTAATTATGACAGGCATTCTTCAAAAATTAACAGCCCCGAAATATAAGATTTCCAATGATTGTCCATCACGAATGACAATTCCCCTCATTTCCATCTCAAAAGGCATTCAGGTATTCTTAATGTCGGCTGCCAATCCAAAATGCTGACGAAAAGGAAGATGTAGAGCCCAGTTTACGAAATACTTACGGATAGGGAAGGGTTGCCCTGACCTGGGTAGCCCGGGCTAACCTGATCTTGCCAGATCTTGGAAGCTAAGCAAGGCTGGCCGTGGCCAGTATTTGGATGGGAGCAGGGCTCATTTCGTAGCAGGAGCTCCTTTGCATATTAGGCCACACACCCCTAATGTAGCCAATCCTCCAAGAGCTTTGGAAAGTATTGGAGTCGGGAGGCCGGTAACAGTGAAATCAGCATAGTGGTTTATTGCGAGTCAAGATGGAACATGAGAAACCCCGGGCTCAGAGCCCTCTTTTATGCTGGTCGGAGATAATCCCCCGGCCTCGCCCAAATGTCCTGATAGGACCTTAAGTCAGTAGTTGCAGTTCATAGGTCCCCTGTGGGAGACCTAGGCTCATGATTGGTGGTCGTTTAGGATCCGACCAGCTATTGTTCTACCTGGCCGAAGCTCAGGTAGAGTCTGGCCATGTGAGATGACCACGTGGTGGTCGCCATTACGAGAGGCCCTGGCGACCGCGGTCTTGATACACAACAAGCTTACAGAGCTCTTCTTACAGGGGCTACTGTAAGCTCTTGGAGGATTGGCTACATCAGGGGTGTGTGGCCTAATATGCAGAGGAGCTCCTGCTACGAAAAGAGCTCTGGATGGGAGGCCACCGAGGAAGTCCAGGGTTGTTACTGCTCCTGACCAGTAAGGGCCAGGCTAGCCCATTCTTGTCAGTAGGGCCACCAGCTTCTAGGTGGAGATCTCCCACTATTACACTTGATCTCCAGACAATCAAGATCCGTTTCCCCGGAGAAACTGGCTGCTTTCGGTGGCATTATACCCCACTCATTCCCTCACTTCCCCAAACCCCACCCTCCCCAGACTCCACCTCTAAAAGCTCCAGTTATTTCCCAAACCAGAGCTGGCAACCCTGCTTGTCAGATCTCAGCGGTTAAGCAGGGTCGGCCCTGGTCAGTCCTTAGAAGGGAACCGCCAAGGAATCCCAGAGTCGTGACGCAGAAGCAGACATCAGGAAACCACCTCTGAACATCTCTTCCTTTGAAAACCCCACAGGGTTGCCATAAGTCAGCTGTGACTTGACGGCAGGAAAACAGTGAAAGGTTTGAGACTAATATATGAGATCTGTGTTTTTCTAAGCTCCCTCTAGAATTACAGTGGTGGGGTGGGAGATGAGCATCTGAAAGTTCTGACAGGAAGACATCATCAAAATCCTGCAAAGTCAGCCTTACTCAATGTAATTAGGGTTGCCACCCCCCTATTGGGGCGGGGCTTCCCTGATTTGGGGCCCCCCAATCCACTGCGGGCCAGCTGGCTGGCAGGGGTACCCCCCCCCCCAAAGCCCCATCTCACTCGACATGACGACATCATCTGCATGTGACATCGTCACACCGGGCGTGACACATGGGGGATGCTCTAGCATTTGGGCAAAAACTCTATGGTGACCATAGATTTTTTTTTTTTTTTGCCCACATGCTAGAGCGCCCTACCTGGAGGTGACGTCATGGTGACGTGTGTGCCTCGCGCACATGCCAGAAGACTCCCGGAGCAAGACTGAACATGCCCCCAGCAGCAGCCGGGTAAGGTCTGGCAACCCTAAATGTCACACAACAACCCCAATCAACATCGGGGTAAATTGTCCTTTAACTTATTAGGCCAATTTTCAGTGGGCCATTGCCACAGAGGGCCACTGGCGTCCCAAAGCAAGTAGAGTCTCAGGTGGCTGGCAATCACCCGGAGACCTCCCGCTGTTCCAGCTGATCTCCAGATAATCCAGATCTATTTCCCTGAAGAAAATGGCTGCTACGGTAGCTGAAGCAGCAAAATTTCATTTCCTTCTGCCTGTTTAGTGTAGAGGTCAAATGCACGGACTCTAATTTGGGAGGACGGGGTTTGATTCCCCACTCCTCCACTTGCACCTGCTGGATGACCTTGGGCAAGCCATAGCTCTGTACCAGCTGTCCTTGAAAAAGAGCAGTTTTTGTCAGAGCTCTCTCAGCCCCCCCCCCCACCTCACCGGGTGTCTGTTGTGGGAAGGGAAAGGGAGAGGAGTTTGTAAGCTGCTCTGAGATTCCTTTGGGCAGTGAAGGGTGGGGTATAAATCCAATATCCTCCTCCTCTTCTTCTTCTTCTTCTTCTTGCCACTTTGTGTGTGTGCAGTAGTCCCCGAGGGTCATGGAAGGACTAGGGCCCATTCTGCATCTAGCATTCACTCCGCTGTTCTACCAAACCCACGCTGGAACAGAAATTCCCCTCTACATTGCAGGCCACTTTCACTTTGATTGATTGACGGGGTTTATGGCAGCATCCAGACTGCATGCCGGCTTTCCCTTCCTTTGATCTCTCTGTTTTATGGTACCATCTGCATACATTTATGGCCATTTTATGGCCATTCAGGGGTGACTGCCCTCAGTAGGGTGTTGGCCTGGGGTATCTGGATGTGGTTTTGAACCACATCTTTTCCTATTCCAGTGCGGGTTTGGTAAAACAATGGAGCAAATGCCAGATGCAGAATGGGCCTCGAATAGGAAGAGTCCGTTTTTATACCCTGCTTTTCTTTTATACCCTGCTTACCATACCCTTCCCTTTTCCACAAAAGGCATCCCCTGGGATTACAGCTCATCTCCAAACTACAGAGATCAGTTGCCCTGGAGAAAATGGATGTTTTGGAGGCTGGGCTCTATGACACTGTACTGCATGGAGGTTCCTGCCCTCCCCAGACTCCATCCCCAAATCTCCAGGAGTTCCCCAGCTTGGACCAGGCAACCAATGCTCCCTCTAAGCTGTGGAGTCTTGTGAGCAAACTCTCTGCTTTGTGAGCTACTGGCATTAAAGTTGTGAGCGAGTGATTTGGCTGCTGCATAAATTAGTTTGCTCTAGAGCCGTCCTTCCTGAACGAAGAAAAAAATGAATGAACTGGAGGCTAAAAAACCTCACACTAACTCAGCTTAGAGGGAACACTGCTGGCAATGCTACCCACTATCCGTCGCCAGTGGCCAGAGGAGACCTGGTAACCCAAACACCAGACACTGTCTTTTCCAAGAGCAACTTCTTGTGCCTGACAGGTCTGTCACACACATGAAGCCACGCGGACCTTCTGACCTCTGCCACTCTGTCTATAAAAATCAAATGCAAACGGACACGGATGCAAACACCCACATGAAAAAACAACAGTGCTTGGCCACCAATGAATACTAATGCAGAACTCCAAAGTGATCCACCTGCAAGACAGCTTCCTGCCCATGGCAAGATTTTAGCAAGGGAAAAAATATATATTTTCCACCTCCCGGAGTCAGGGCAACAGGATCTTTTGAAAGGAAGGCCCTGCCGTTTCAAACTGGGTGGCGATCCAATTTATCGTCTTCTCTGTTTTGATGACAGATTTCCCCTCAAGGAACACAACTGTCAGGTTCAACCTGCGTTTGTGGGACGGGAGCTGAAGTCCCATACAGCTTGCTTTGCTACACCACTTGGACTGGCCAGCTGCCAGCAAAGTGTCTCTCAGACGATGGCTGGCAGGTGAAATTTCAATCCCAGCTGCCAGGGCCAACAGAAGGGAAGAGAAAAGCGTTACCGGAGCATTTCTCCACTGGACCAAGTTTGACTAGGGAGAGGGGAACCTACTTTGCATTACAAGCACGAGTGGAAAAAGAAAAAGTGGAAGTCATAGGTCGCGATCAGACGGCTCTTTAGTTCCGACCCAGGCACGAGTGCCTGGTGGATTTAAAGGGCATACCCAGACAGCCACAACTGGGAAAAGTGCCCCTTCCATGATCAGCCCATCGAGCCCCACCAGGGAGCCGTACTTAAAAGACAGTGGTGAAAGTCCGGTCTAAAGCTTGCTGACAGGCCAATGGTGGACTTTCCCCCGTCTGGTCATTCTAGCACGCAATCAACCATCCTGAATGGCCGCCATTTTTTTTTAAAAGTGGTGTGCGCATAAACGCCTAAACGTGCGATAGTCGCAGAGCTCCGCTCAAACATTCCAGACCATTTCATAGGGACTCTCAGTCTGGGACAAGTGATGCTCTGTATTCTTGGTGCTTGGGGGGGGGGCAACAGTGGGAGGGCTTCTAGAGTCCTGGCCCCACTGCTGGACCTCCTGAGGGCAATTGGTATTTTTGGCCACTGTGTGACAGAGTGTTGGATTGGATGGGCCACTGGCCCGATCCAACATTGGCTTCTCTTATGTTCTTATGTTCTTCTCACGTGCTACCTGATCCTTTGAGCAAGAGATGCCGGGGGTTGAACCTGGGACCTTCCACCTGCAAAGCAATTAATCTTCCAATGAGCCACAGGCCCTTCCTTTGTTCTTGGTTCAAATGCTTTGTCCAGATGCTATAACCTATACTAGGACCCAAGTTCCTCTGCTGGGGGGGGGGGCAAGTAGGGAGTTTGGGGTTACGCTTGTTCTGCCTAAGGTAACTGCCTTGTATGAAGACCTGAGCAGCGACTCACAAAAGCTGATACCTGGCCACATATTTTGTTAGGCTTTGAGGTGCTGCTGGACTCTTACTCTTCACTACTGCTACAGACAAACATGGCTACCTGTCTTGATCTATCTCCATGGAAGGTACTGTAGTTAGCTGCACAGAATGGAAATCCATCAACTTTGTTATATAAGGACAGATGGGCCCACATTCCTTGTTGTTGTTCATTCACACGCTCGAGTCCGACTCTTTGTGACCCCGTGGACCACATCACGCCAGGCCCTCCTGTCTTCCGTCGTGCTCCAGAGTTTGCTTAATTTCATGTCCGTTGCATCGATAACACTGTCTAACCATCTCATCCTTTGCCGTCCCCTTCTTCTTTGACCTTCAATCTTTCCCAGCATCAGGGTCTTCTCTAGTAAGTGCTCCCTTCTCATTTGGTGGCCAAAGTATTTGAGCTTCAGCTTCAGGATCTGGCCTTCCAGGGAACAGTCAGGGTTGATTTCTTTTAGGATTGACTAATTTGATCTCCTTGCAGTCAAGAGCTTTCTCCAGCACCATTATTCAAAAGAATCTATTCTTCGGTGCTCGGCCTTCCTTACAGTCCAACTCTCGCAACCATATATTACTACGGGGAATACCACATTCTAGCTGTATCTGAAGAAGTGAGCAGTGACTCAGGAAAGCTCATCCCCCGTCACAAATTCTGTTAACCTTTAAGGTGCTCCTGGACTCTTGTCCTTTTCTAGTGCTACAGACAAACACAGGTACCCATCTTGATCTATCTCCATGGAAGGCACCACATTTAGCCAAACAGAATGGCAATCCATCAACCTTGTGGTATAAAGACAGATGGACTCCTATTCCAGCTGTATCTGAGGAAGACAGCAATGACTCACAAAAGTTCCTACCCTGCCACATGTTTTGCTAGTCTTTAAGGTGCCACTGGACCTTACCTTAAGTTGCTACTGGACTCTGGCTGTTTTCTAGTGCTAGACAGACTAACACGGCTACCCATCTTGATCTATCTCCATGGAACGCATCACATTTAGCCCTACAGAATGGAAATCCATCAACCTTGTGGTATAAGGACAGATGGACTCCCATTCCAGCTGTATCTGAGGAAGACAGCAATGACTCACAAAAGTTCCTACCCTGCCACATGTTTTGCTAGTCTTTAAGGTGCCACTGGACCTCACCTTAAGTTGCTACTGGACTCTGGCTGTTTTCTAGTGCTAGACAGACTAACCCAGCTACCCATCTTGATCTATCTCCATGGAACGCATCACATTTAGCCCTACAGAATGGAAAGCCATCAGCCTTGTGAAGAGGTATCTGAAGAAGTCAGCAGTGACTCACAAAAGCTCCTCCCCTGCCACAAATCTTGTTAGTCTTGAAGGGGTTGCTGGATTCTTGCTCTTTTCTCCTGCTACAGACAAACACAGCTACCTATCTTGATCTGTCTTGTACGGTAACTTCACTAGACTTACGTGTTTGAGTCCCTTTCCTTAGATCTGTACTCAGTAGGCATGACAGCTATTTTCCAGGTATGTATTCTAGTTTAATATTTCCTGCTTAAAAAACCAAACTATGATTCAGATCCTACCTACATGCCTAGACTGCTCATACACGCTAAGAGCGCATCCCCCCCCCGGGGGGGAGATAACGGGAAAGCTTGCCCTTTGCATGGGCTCAGAGGCAGCCTTGCCAGGGTTCCCCAAGGCACTGGTTATGTGATAGGCTGGGTTTTACAACTTAAAGAGGTGGAACAAAGAGAAACACACTTCTGCATGCAGGCAGACACACCCGGGAGCACACACAGACCCAGGTGGGTTTGTGACAGTAATTAGGGTCCCCCCCTTTCATAGAAACCCACCGGGATGCCTCAGCTGCCTATTTCATCATGTTTGGCCTCTGTTAAAGGGAAAGCATGTCTCTTTCTCCAGGCCTGTTGTCAACTCTACTTGAAAGGCCTGCTTCAGGTTGGAGTAGAGCATTCTGAGTCCCCAAACTTTGCATTCCAAGCCACCGCAAACACTGGCAGCATGGATGATCCCCTGGCTGTGCTGCCGCCCACTCCGTCCAGCCTCCTGCATCTGTTTCCCCAAAAGCAAAATAGGGAAAGTGCCAAAAACGCAGGGATCGCTCCAAGCCAACAAGGATGGATGGAGCTAAATGTTAATGTGATCTGTAAGTTTGTCACATTTTACCTTCCCCTGTTCAGTGTAGTGGTTAGGAGCACAGTCTCTAGTCTGGGAGAACCAGGTTTGTTTCCCCACTCCTCCACATGCAGCTGCTGGTGTGACCTTGGGTCAGTCACAAGTTCCCTCAGAGCTGTTCTCTCAGGAGCAGTCCTCGAGAGAGCTCTCTCAGCCCCATAAAACCCACCATAACACTCACAGGGTGTTTGTTGGGAGGGGAAGGGAAAGGAGATTGTAAGTTGCTCTGGGACTTCTTCGGGTAGTGAAGGGCAGGGTATAAATCTAATCTCCTCCTCCTCGTCCTCCTCTTCTTCTTCCTCCTTCTCCTCCTCTTCCCCCTCCCCTTCCTCTTAGCAACTCAGGGCAACAGGCAGGACTCTCACCTCCTCTATTTGATCCTCACAACAGCCCTGTAAGGTTGGTTAGGCCAAGCGAGTGACTGCCCCAAGGTCCCCTGTCCAGTTGTACGGTGATGTGTTCATTCATTAGGTATTATTTAGATATTTATACTCTCACTTTTCTCTCCAGTGGGGACCCAAACTAGCTTACAACATTATTCTCCTCTCCTCCATTTTATCTTCACATACCTATGTGAGGTATGCGAGACTAAGACAGATCGATTGGCCCAAGATCACCCAGAGAACTTGTGTGGAAGATTCAAACCTGCCCAGAGCCCAGTCGGATACTGTAAGCCAGGGGTCTCCAACATGCTTTCCGTGGGTGCCATGGTACCCACTGACAACTTCTCTGGTGCCTCCCAAATGTTTTTAAGAAGTGGGTGGGGGCAGAAAGGGCTTTCGCAGGCGTGTAGCCACATTGGGGCATTTGGGGGCAATGCCCCACCACTGATGAGCCCCGCCCCATCCCACCCCGGGAGGGTGCAAGACGCCCGAGAACCCCCGCCTCTGGTGCACCTGCACATCAGAGGAGTGAAACTGACCAGAAGTGGCAGGGCGGCTTCCCTTTCCTTCCTCAGCCTCCCCTCTGCCGGGGGGCGGAGGAGTGCTAAGGAAGGAAAGAGATAGTGAGAGAAGGCATGTCTTCTCTTTCTCTGTTTCCTTCGCTACCCCCACCCCACACTACCCCACTCTCCTGCTCCAGCGCCCCATCCCCATCCCCGCCAGCCAAACATTTCTGGCTACAGGGCTAGGCTTTTGCCCAGCAATGATTCTGATGGACTATTCGATATCTGATTGGCTTGTGCAGGGTTTTTTTTTTAAATGTTGCTTCGACAGAAGCTGCCACCAGAGTACAGGGATATGCACTGTGCTACTGAAGTTAGAAGAAGCGATTGGATTTATACCCTGCCCTTCACTACCCAAGGGAGTCTCTGAGTGGCTTACAAACTCCTCTCCCTTCCCCTCCCCACAACAGACACCCTGTGAGGTAGGGGGGGCTGAGAGAGCTCTTTTCAGATCTGTCCTTGAGAGAACAGCTCTGACAGAACTATGGCTTGCCCAAGGTCACACCAGCAGCTGCATGTGGAGGAGTGGGGAATCAAACCCGGTTCTCCCAGATTAGAGTCCGCGCATTTAACCACTACACCAAACTGGCTCTCTGGAATCAAACCCGCTTCTCCCAGATTAGAGTCCGCACACTTAACCACTATACCAAACCGGCTCTTAAGCAGTGGCATATCATTTTGTGGCTGGCTCCGCCTCCTACGGCAGCCATTTTGTGGCACCCACAGTGCTGTGGCAGAATTCCAAACGTGCCCACAGGCTCGAAAGGGTTGGGGACCTCTGCTCTACACACTGTACCAGGCTGGCTCTAAATCGGAACCCATGCTTCCCAAACCCCAGTCCAAGACATTAACCACAACACCACATGTTTCTGGGACTGGCACTCTGAGTAGGAACCCTGTCCCAACAGATGCATCGCCCGATTTACAGAGTGTGTGCGGCTGCTCTTACTCACAGAGCAAACTTATGCCTGTTTATGGCAAAGCTGACAAGAACGTAGACCTTTATGACCCAGTGACAAGCAAAGAGAGTCAATTTGCTCTGTAAACATCATATAACTTTGAGGCTCGCTTATGAAGTAGCTGTCACAGTGTGTTCAGCCGAAAGATACTCATTCCACATTTCATTTTGTGCTTTGCCTCAAGGTCATTCTATTTATCAGGGAGTACATCAGCATCTCTTACTGGAAATCTCACTCTCTCCCTTCCAGATATTGCTCCGCGCCGCCTCCCTCCCAGCCGCTGAGGTCAGGACACTGAGTCCGCCCGCCGGTAATACCGCAGATTCTAATTAGCAGAGGGAAACCCTAAACATTAAGGAAGTGTTTACATTAAGGAAGTGTAAATTGGTAAGAGCAGAAGACGATCGGAACCGCTTTGCTGAGTCGGGCAAAAAAAAAGTCCATCTAGTGAAGTGATCATGGAATTAAAGAATTTGGAATTAAAGAATTTGTACTTTAGAGAATGTAACAAAGAATTTGTACTTTAGAGAATGTAACAAGAGCCCTGCAGGATCAGAGCAGCCGTCCATCTAGTCCAGCATCCTGTCTCACACAGTGGCCAGACAGTTCGTCTGGAGGGCCAACAACAGGGCAGAGAGGCCGAGGCCTTCCCCTGATAAGAACCTAAGAAGAGCCCTCCTGGATCAGACCAGTGAGGGTCCATCTAGCCCAGCATCCTGTCTCACACAGTGGCCAGTCAGTTCCTCTGGAAGGCCAACAATGGAGCAGAGAGGACCCAATCTTTTTGCACCAGTGGCAACATTTGGAATTCTGACACAGCGTGTTGGGTGCAGCCAAAAAATGGCGGCCACAGGAAACATAGGCAGCCACAAAATGGATGCTGTAGCTTACTTTCAGTCAGAAGAAAAGAAGAAGAGGAGGAGGAGGAGGAGGCCTTCACTACCTGAAGGAGTCTTGGGGTGGCTTACAATCTCCTTCCCTTCCTCTCCCCACAACAGACACCTTGTGAGGTAGGTGGGGCTGAGAGAGCTCTGAGAGAGCTATAAGTAGGGTTCCCAGGTCTGCATTGGAAAAAACCTGGAGACTTTGGGGGGGGGGTGTCTGAGAGAAAGTGGGGTTTGAGGAGGGGAGGGGCCTCATCATGGTATAGTGCCATAGAGTCCATCCTTCGAAGCAGCCGTTTTCTCCAGGGGAGCTGATCTCTGTCAGCTGGAGATCAGTTGTAAAAGTGGGGGATCCTCAGGCCCCACCTGGAGGCTGGCAACCCTAGCTGTGAGAGGTCCAAGGTCACCCAGCAGACTTTATGTGGAGGACTGGGAACTCAAACCTAGTTCTCGAGATTAGAGACCGCTGCTCTTGATCACTACAATGAACTGGCTCTCAGGAGTGTCATACTAGTACTAGGAGATCCATATCTGAACCACTGCTCTGCCACGGAAGCTCTCTGGGTAAGAACATAAGAGGAGCCAGTGTTGGATCAGGCCAATGGCCCATCCAGTCCAACACTCTGTGTCACACAGTGGCCAAAAACACCAGGTGCCCTCAGGAGGTCCAGCAGTGGGGCCAGGACACTAGAAGCCCTCCCACTGTTGCCCCCCGAGAGTTCCTATCTATGCCTTGTGGCTCATAGCCACTGAGGGACCTCTGCTCTGTATGTTGATCCAGTTCCCTCTTAAAGCCGTCCATGCTTGTAGCTGCCACTACCTCCTGCGGCAATGAATTCCACGTGTTAATCACTCTTTGGGTGAAGAAGGACTTCCTTTTATCTGTTCTAACCTGACTGCTCAGCAATTTCATGGAGTGCCCAAAAGTTCTTGTATGGTGAGAAAGGGAGAAAAGGACTTCTTTCTCCACCTGCTCTGTCCCATGCATAACCTTCCAAACCTCAATCATGTCACCCCTCAGCTGTCATTTCTCCAAGCTAAAGAGCCCCAAGCGCTTCAACCTTTCTTCATAGGAAAAGTGTTCCAACCCTTTTATCATTCTAGTTGCCCTTTTCTGCACTTTTTCCAATGCTATAATATCCTTTTTGAGGTATGGCGATGAGAACTGTACACAGTACTCCAAATGAGGTCGCACCATTGATTTATGATACTGGCTGATTTGTTTTCAATTCCCTTCCTAATAACCCCCAGCAGAGCATTGGCCTTTTTTTATTGCAGTTGCACACTGTCTTGACATTTTCAATGAGTTATCTGCTAAAGATCTCTCTCTTGGTTAGTCTCTGCCAGTTCCTTTGGCCAATCATACATTCTCAGCCTAACCCACCTCACAGGGTTGTTGTGAGAATAAAACGGAGGAGAGGAGGTAAGCTACTTTGGGCCCCCAGTGGGGGGAACGGCAGGGTATGAATGAAGCGAATTAATTAAAATAAATAAATAAATCAGAAGAGATTGGATTTATACCCCACCCTTCACTTGGAGTCTCAGAGCGGCTTACAATCGCCTTCCCTTCCCCTCCCCACAACAGACACCCTGTGGGGCAGGTGGGGCTGAGAGAGCTCTTTGGAGGACTGCTCTTTCAAGAACAGCTCTGAGAGAACTGGGACGGATCCAAATTCACGCCAGCAGCTGCATGTGGAAGAGTGGGGAACCAAACCCAGTTCTTCAGATTAGAGTCCGCCGCTCTTAACCAGGACACCAAACTGGCTCTCCACAGCTGCTGTGGTGGCAGCTGCTGCAAAAGCAACATTAAAAAAAAAAAAAAAACTTGGCACAGCCCATTAAAACTCCAATAGCCAATCAGAAACCTTGCCAGGCAACAGCCCCGCCCACTTCCTAAAAACACCTGGCAGGCACCAGGAAAGGGTGTCTTTCACCCACAGTGCTGTCGCTTTATGAAGGACACAGCTGTGGCTCTCCTTGCTGCTGTTGAGTTGGGATGGCTATATGGGGAGAGCAGAGGGAACAGAGACACTTGTAAGGGGGCTGGAGTGAGGAAAGCCTCGCTGTATTGCACCAGAGGGGAGTGGGATCCCTGCATTTCCAATGATGAAGGACTTGCACACGAGACAAGTGAGTTTGAAGGGGAAAACTCAAGTCTGCCCCTGGCAGTGAGCGGTTTATTTTTAAACATACACAGACTTACACGCCACGCCCTTAGGTTGCTGCGTCAGCGTTCAGTAGACAATAAGGTCAACATGGAATCAACATAGGGGATGAGACAACTGTCTCAAGAGCCACTGTTTGCAGTAGGGCTTATCAGCCAGCCAGCTTCAGGAGGACAATGCTCATTGTGTAGCAGGGAGGGGGGAGAAGCATGGACTTTGGCCTGGCTAGCATCCCAGTCTCAGATCTTCCCTACACAATGATGTCACTGCAAGTACAAGGCCCCGGAGCTCCAAATGGGGGCTGGCTTACACTGAACTAATTTAGCCCTTACCTAAATCAAACCCAGAGAAACGCCAGCATAGCCCTGCATGTTTTTCTCCAGACATAGCCGAATACAGGTGAGAATTCCAAAGTAGGCCTTGAACGCATCCTCTAAATCCAGGTGTGCAGCTGTGTTGTCCTGAAGCTACAGAACAAAGTTTGAGTCAGTGGCACCCTTAAGACACCTTTAAGACCAACAACGTTTAATTCCGGGCATAAGCTTTTGTGTGCATGCACACTTCTTCCGATACACTTCTTCAGACAGATTCAGGTGGGCAGATGCGTTGGTCTGAAGTAGGGATGCCAGCCTCCAGGTGGGACCTGGGGCTCCCTTGGAGTTACAGCTCCTCTCCAGACTACAGAGATCATTTCCCCCAGAGAAAACGGATGCTTTGGAGGGTGGACTTTAGGGCATTGAACCCCACGGAAGTCCCTGTTTTCCCCAAGCTCCATCCCTAAATCTCCAGGAGCTTCCCGATCTGGATCTGGCAACCTTAGTCTGAAGGTATAGGACAAAGTTTGATCCCAGTGGCACCTATAAAACCAACAAAATTTAATTCTGGGCACAAGCTTTCGTGTGCGTGCATACCTTCGGATACCTGAAGAAGTGTGCATGCACACGAAAGCTTATACCTGGAATTAAACTTTGTCGGTCTTAAAGGTGCCACTGGACTCGAAAGGTATTCGAATGTCACCCCCTGTTATTGGTTCCTAGCTCCTAATGCTCAGAAGGCACACTGCCTCCGAAAAAGAGAGATCCATTTAGTTGCCGTGGTTTCTACGTGACTCTTTCTAATCCTTTTCTGGAGCCATCCGGAATTCATTGCCCTCACGGCATGGTGCTGAATTCTATGAGCTATTCATCATTCATTGTGCAAAGAAGTACTTCCTTTTGTCCATCCTGCCCTTTGTCCATCTTGAACTCAGCCAGTCGACATCATCGAGTGACCTTGAGCTGCGGTTTAACAGCAAAAACATATTTCTTTCCATCAACTTTCACTGCTTTGTCCGTTGCTATGTGAATCTCTAGTTCTGTTGAATTAAATGACTGTGTCAGAATCACATAAAGGTTTATTTACAACACTAACTGTCCAATCCTAATAACAGGTTTAAGCCTGGGCTTAAATCCCAATAACAGGTTTAAGCCTGGGCTTAAACCCTGTCAAATAGATCTGAGTAGGGTTTGCGTTAACCCCTTTCAAATACTTGTACGTCATGAAGAGGTCCTCTTACAGCTGTTTTATGGAAGTTTTTAGGCGGCTTGGTGGCTATTTTATGCTACGACAACAGTTTGTTTTTCACAGCCTCTTTTTAATATCGATAACTGCTGCTGTTGCTGCTGGCACAGCTGTTCTTGAAAAAAGAGCAGTTTCTGCCAGAGCTCTCTCAGCCCCACCTAGCTCACAGGGTGTCTGTTGTGGGGAGGGGAAGGGAAAGGAGTTTGTAAGCCGCTCTGAGACTTCAAATGAGTGAGGGGCGGGGTATAAATCCAATCCTTCTTCTCAAAAAACATATAAGGGCCCAATCGCACCTCATGTAAAAATACCAAACTCTTACACACAAGGGCCAATGCGTTTCGGCCTGCGTAGGCCTTCTTCAGAGGTCAGACACAATGAGGAACAAACTGGCTTCTATCATAATACAATGCAGTCATACAATTATGCAACACAGATACACGATGGACCAGAAAAGAATTTTTCCAAAGTGAAACCACTAGGCACAGAATAGAAATATAAACGAGGCCCACAAAAATGCAACCACACGCCAAATGATATACCACTGATAAAAACTGCTGGTCCAAAAAGTGCCTTTGATTGTTTTGCCAAACCGTCCTCGGTAAAATTGTCCCTTTGGCTGTCATTTCCTTCAGAGAAACCGCTATCTGTATGCTGGAGGTCTGTTGTACTTCTGGTAGAATTCCAGGCTCCACCTGGAAGCTGGCAATGGCAGAAACAGCTATTTTCTAGCTACAGAGACCAGAAAACAGAGAATCATAGCGGAAGTAGAAATTATTGCAGTCATGTCTCCCTTTAGTCATGAAAACACCCAAATGTTTTCATATTTCCTTTGAGGGAAAGTGCTTGCCAAAAAAAACATCATAAAGACTTATTTACAGTGACTTTATTCTTTTTTTAAACATGCAGCTGATATTGCAATAGGGAAACAGAACTCTTGGCAGGAATATTTCATAAAAGGAGGCAAAGCACTCAATCCACCAAATGTTCAGTGCTCAGGTGCTCTCCGGGTGCACAAATGAAGGGCTCCTTTCTGTCGAGTAGTTTTAAGACTAGGGTTGTTGTCAAACAGGGATTAGACTTCTGCATTGAGCAACTGGGCTTTGCCACCACAGTAACAGAGATGGTTAACCCAGCTGTCAGTTTCAGAAACAGCTAGGTGACATCTTTAATCCTCTGTGTTCGGATATCTTGCTGATGCGGTTTCAGCTCGACAAGGGCTTTTGGAATGGGAGGTGAGAGAATTTGGGAAGAATGAGTGTGACAGGGTCGTTAACCAACCAACAGAGTACATCAGTGTTGCCACCAAGAAGATTATACTGATAGGTTTCTTTGCACTTGCATTTCCATCAGTGATTGCATAGTATTTGAGGGCTTTTTGGATCCCATCCGTACTGTTTCATTTCTCTTCCAGGAGATACATTCAAAGCATCTATCTCTACCTGTTATGTATTGACCATGTGGTCGCCATGTGCTCCAGCAATGGCGACTGCCATGTGGCCAGAGCACATGGCCAAGAAACTACCTGAGCTTCAGTCAGGTAGAACAAAGGTCAGGTGGATTCAAACCGGCCACCAATCATGTGCCTAGGTTTCTTCCCAGGAACCTATGAGATGTAGATAGAAGTATAATAGCCTATCAGGCCAGTTGGGCGAGGTCAGGGGATTATCCCTGACCAGCATAAAAGGAGGGCTTCGAGCCCTGGGTTGTATGCTTCATCCGGACCAGCAATAAAGATCTAGCTGTTTCACTATTCCATGGACTCCCGACACCAATACTTATCACTACCCTTTAGTTCTGACTGCCTGTGTTAGAAGTTCCCAAGATCTCCTTCCTGGTTTAGTCCCCTTACAGTCTACTTTATGCCTTGCAAGCATTAGAACATAATGAAGCAAAACTACCCTGGAACCAATGCTCCCTCTAAGCTGTGGAGTCTTGTGAGCAAAAAATCAACTTTGTAAGCTACTGGTGTTAATGTTGTGAGTGAGCCATTTGGCTACTGCACAAATCAGTTTGCTTTGGAGCCATCCTTCCTGAGCTAAGACAAAAATGTGTGAACTGGAGGCTTGAGAACTGTGAGCTCAGAGGAAACACTGCTGGAACTGCAGTTCAATTGTGCAAGTTTTGAACATATCCCAAACATGACATATGGATGACAAACGGATATTCATAGATCTCCTATGCAGAGGTTTTATCTCTCCTCCAAATTCAAGATTTGTTGCTGCTCCAGGAGCATACTTATGTTTCCTTGAGTCAAATAATTCCAGAAGAGCAAGAAGTTCAACTCTACCTTCCGCTGTTCTGAAAGGAAGGTTTAAGTCAGTCCCCTATACGCATAGGCTCTGTTCTTGTTCTTTAAAGGAAGTTAATTCAATTGAACATATTTTTCTTTCACTGCCCTAGGCGCAAAGAAATCCGGTCAAAATTTATTGAGCCGCTGATCGGAAATTTCCCCGGCAGATCAAACAAACAAAATTAAACTTGATTATCTTCTGTCTGACATGAACCACGAAACAACCCGAATAGCGGCTAAATTTTGCGCACAGGTGTACAAAGATCCGAAAATGCATACAGTAGCTTGAGTGAAATTTTTAAAGTCGCAGGATTTGACCATTTGATTTTGTGTAAACCTTTGTGTATGCCGGTCATTGACGGTATTAAAATTGCTGTTGTTGTTTTTGACGTATGGATGACTGATGAACTGAACAAGACGCATAGATGCAAAAGGGCACAAAAACCTTATCTAGCTGATTTTAAGCAAGCCGCCTGGTTGGATTCCAACACTGCGCGGATCTAAGAATCTGAAAGACCGCGACTCTCAAGCTGCAGACGAATCATCAAGGCAATCAAAAGAGTGTTCACCTCAACGTGAAATGGACAGTTCAAGCATTAATGGCTTTAATGTTCTCAGCATCCCCAATTGTGGCTGCTGGGCAGGGCTTGGGGATTCTCTGCAGTGGAGGGGAGGGGACTGCCAGAATATCAATGGCTATCAAGGCCTACAGAGATAAATGAAGCCTATCAAAAGCCATGCACTGGCTTGTCCTTAAAACAGGATTTCCTTTGTAAGTTTTTTTTTTTAAATGTCCACACAGAGACTCAGAATTTTGCCATTCAAATACCCAGGAATTTGCCGGTACTCCATTTCACGTGAGCATCTCCACTTCATTAGTAGAATGACATTGCCTAGAGCAGGGGTAGGCAAACTTGCTCAGCGTAAGAGCCACCTAGAACAGGGGTGGCCAAACTTGCTTAACGTAAGAGCCGCATAGAATAAACATCAGATGTTTGAGAGCCACAAGACATGAACAAATATTCTATATATTGGTACACTATTTCATTATTTATGTATTAATGTTATAATTTTATGATATTATTAATTTGAGCTCACCTTATTATACTCTAGAGTGCTTCTCCTTATCGAAACGCAGTTGATACTATGGTCATTGATATTTTGTTTAAAATCAATAAAATATAATTATTAAAAAAAAAAGACATGAACAAATATTACCTGCTTTTATTGGAAAATAAGCAAATTTGCTTTTTATTAACATTAAACGAGACTGCCAAAAATAATAACAAAAGGGGTAAAGGCAGATATTGATAATGATATTAATTTGTCCAATGATATTTGTTTGCTAATGATATTTAGCTTCCCCAGTCGCCCTGCTGGGAGCCACATAATATATGTGAAAGAGCCGCATGCGGCTCCCGAGCCACAGTTTGCCCACCCCTGGCCTAGAGCTCCGTTAGATCAAGAGGTTTAGTTTCTTCTTAATAGGCTTCAGGGTTTATTATCTTCAGGAGAGAATCTCTGTCATTCCCAGCGTGCAGTACATATGAACAGGGGCAGCCAAGTGAACTTACTCCTTTCTCCTGAACTGACATGCTGCTGGCTGTGGAATGCCACGGCCACTGTACCTTTCTCTCACGCACACACTTTCTCTCACCCAGACATGGTTTGGTGTAGTGGTCAAGAGCGCGGACTCTAATCTGGGAGAGCCAGGTTTGATCCCCCGCTCCTCCACATGCAGCCAGCTGGGTGACCTTGGGCAAGCCACAGTTCTCTCAGAGCTGTTCTCTCAAGATCAGTTCTCCCAGAGCTCTCTCAGCCCCACCTACCTCACTGGGTGCCTGTTGTGGGCAGAGGGAGGGAAGGAGATTGTAAGCCGCTCTGAGACTCTGAGGTCCCCAAACTTATTTGGCCTACCACCCCCTTTTCAGAAAAAAAAATTAGTCAGCACCCCCCTGGAAATCTACCTTCAAGAAGTGGACAAAAAGATGCAGGCGGAGTCCACCACGATCCATGCAGCCAGGCAGGCCAAGGCAGGCACAGAGCAGCAGCAGCTGAAGGCCTGAGGCCAGAGGCCAGCAGCAGCTGCCCCACAAGAGCCCAGCAGCAACACCAGCCTTACAAGGGTGCATGTGCATTTGCAGTTTGCAAAATGCATGGCTGTGATTGGCTGTGGGGACCCCTCTTCCCCTCCCCCTCCCTCCCTGATCCCAGGGAAGACCAGGAGAAGGCAGGAAACAGCTGCTTTAGATAGGTTCTGGACTCTGCTTTCTTTATGCTTCCACCGCCCCCTTATTTTTATTCAAACCCCCCCCCCCCAATTGCACTCAAGGCTCCTACCGCCCACCCGGATTGTTCCAGCGCCCCCCCAGGGGGCGGTATTGCCCACTTTGGGAAACAGTGCTCTAAGTGAAGGGCAGGGTATAAATCCAGTCGTCTTCTCCTCCTCCATCTGGTTGGCCACTGTGTGGCCACTGTGTGAAACAGGATACTGGACTAGATGGACCACTAGCGTGATCCAGCAGGGCTCTTCTTGTGTTCTTATGTTCCTTAAAATACTTGACTCGAGTCCACTTTGCCCTCAAGTTCATCAGCACGAAACCAAATCTTATTGGCTTATATGACAAGGATACTTTCCCCCTGAATCAAAAGGATGAGGTTGTTAAAAAACACAAAATGGTACCGAATCAACAACTCATTGCAGATGTTAAGGTTCTTTGATTCTGCAATCTGAGGAAAACTTCACTCTTTCATACTACCTACTAGGGATGTAGGATTCCCCCCCCCTCCCATTTCCACATTTATTCTCATCTAGCAGGTCTCTGGGGGGAAAAATCAGCATATTAATTCCCTAAAACAAACAACTGATTCCTTCGGAGTCAAAAGCTGTAGTTGGTATTCTATGCCTTTATTTTTGCCGGGCCAAGTTTAGTTTCCATTCATCTCAACGAGAAACGTTTCGATCAGTCATTTTTTGGTCAGCCAGTCTGAAGGAATGGATGGTCAGGGGGTTTACCTTCAACCGAAAACATGAGGCTCAAAGGTAGAGATGTGCCCCAAGAAGGACGCAGGTTCAGAGGTAGCTGGTGGAGTGGCTAAACACTAGGAAGAACTTCCTGACCGTTAGAGTGGTCCCTCTGTGGAACAGGCTTCCTCGGGAGGTGGTGGGCTCTCCTTCTCTGGAGGTTTTCAGACAGAGGCTGGATGGCCATCTGACAGCACCACTGATTCTGTGAACTTTCAGGCAGATCATGAGAGGGAGGGCAGGAAGGGTTGCCTCAGGGCTTAGATCTTGTGGCCCTTTCTCACATGACCCAGAGTTAATGCTGATCGCTACTTTGGGGTCAGGAAGGAATTTTTCTACAGGCCAGTTTGGCTGGCAGTCCCGGAGGTTTTTTGTCATCTTCTGGGCATGGAACAGGGGTCACTGGGGCTGTGGGGGGAGGTGTCTGTGAATTTCCTGTATTGTGCAGGGGTTTTTATTTATTTACATTTATATCCCACCCTCCCTGACTAGATGACCCTGGAGGCCCCTTCCAACTTTATGATTCTATAAGTGGAGTTGTTTGCATGTCGGACTGGGGAGACCTGGATTCAAATATCCACTGTGCCTCTGAACTCATTGGGTAATGTTGGGTCAGTCACACACTTGGCTGATAGGGTAGTTGTGGGAGCAAAATGGGAGGGGAGGATCCAGGTACACCAATCTAAGTTGTTTGGAAGAAGGGGGAGATACATATAGAAAGATAGTTTCAGTCCCTGCCCACTCCAGTTAAAAAGGCCTTTTGTGTATGTAAAGAGCCATCCAGTTGCACCTGACCCCTTGGGGTTTTCAAGGCCAGAGACGTTCAGAGGTGGTTTGCCAATCAGATTGGACAATACTAAAAGGGATCAAAGACACTGCCATATGACCCTCTGTTAAATTTCAGACAGATAATGGAAAGGGTCCCAGTCTTAAAGGAGGTTAAGGATAAAACATGTCAGGGAAATGCCCAAAATCCATGCCGTCATTGTCTTCTTATAGTTTCGGTACCCTAAACCAGGGATCCCCAGCTGTTTTGAGCCTGTGGGCACCTTTGGATTTCTGACAACAGAGAGATGAAGAGAAGAAACTGGATGTATACCCTGCCCTTCACTACCTGAAGGAGTCTCAGAGAGGCTTACAATCTCCTTTCCCTTCCCCTCCCCCCAATATATACCCTGTGAGGTAGGTGGGGCTGAGAGAGCTCTCTTGAGAACTGCCCTTGAGAGAACAGCTCTGAGAAAACTTGCGACTGACCCAAGGTCACACCAGCAGTTGCATTTAGAGGAGAGGGGGATCCTACCCGGTTCTCCAGATTTGAGTTTGTGCTCTTAGCGACTACATCAAACTGCCTTGCTTCTGAATATCTTGTCACTATTGACTGAACTGAAAAATCCCCAAGGTCACACCAGCAGCTGCATGCGGAGGAGCGGGGAATCAAACCTGGTCCTCCCAGATTAGGGTCCGTGCTCCTAACCACTACACCAAACTGGTGATACCTGCTAGACGAGATGCACAGGGCAGTGGGCACAGTTGAAAATGGCGGCCAAAAGAGGTGGAGCCAAACACAAAATGGCTGCCACATGAGGTGGAGCCAATCACAATATGGCTGCGGCAGGAGGACCACAAGACGTCAAGGAGTGAAGTTATACGTAACTCTAATGGTAAAATTTGATGTATCAGGAAGAACTTCAGTTTAACAGGAAGCCTTTAAATCTGCCCAGCCAATCAGAAGCCTTGCTGGGCAAACATCCCAGCAAGCCCCTCCCATTATCTAAAAGAACTTGGTGAGTGCCAGGAACGGTATTGGCGGGCACCATGTTGGAGACCTCTGTCCTAAATAGTGTGACAGACTTTTAAAACAAACTTTTCCCTCCTTAGTTTAGAAATGACCACGGTGTCCTAATATTTTCTTCGACAAAAAGCTGAAGCTGCAGACTCTGCATTCCAACCTCTTGTAGGTTTCAGAAGGGAAGGAACTACAGTAGATATATTTATATATATATTTGGTCTTTAAGCAAGGAGCTAATTTCAGTTCAGCCTCCGTGCATGCATATATATGACTTCTAATTTCCCCCTTTTGTTTGCCCATAATAAATTTTCAATTAGAGAAACGGAAAGCAGGCTTCTGTTTGCACACAAGTACCTCAGTAATTAGCAAGAGAGAAAATACGTGAGGGTTTGATTTTTTTTTTTTTAAGCAAATTGCTTTTATGTTTTGTGCACACTGGCCTGAGCGCACCAGAGGTCTGATTGGTAAATATGCCAAAGGGGTGGGGGGAAGAATCAGGAGCAAATTATTTGCATGGGAGATTTCTCAGATATGTGGGCTTAACATGGGCAAATAAGTCGGGATGAAATTTTGAACCAGAGTTCTTTCTCAGGATTGTTTAAAACAAGGAAGGACAGTTCTCAGAACTGCATCCAAAAGAGTAGAACCAAGTTTACAATCATTAGAATAAGAACATAAGGAGAGCCCTGCTGGATCAGACCAGTCGTCCGTCTAGTCCAGCATCCTGTATCACACAGTGGCCAACCAATTCCTTTGGACAGCCAACCACAAGGCACAGAGGCCAAGGCCTTCCCCTGATAAGAACATCAGAAGAGCCCTGCTGGATCAGACCAGTGAGGGTCCATCTAGTCCAGCATCCTGTCTCACACAGTGGCCAGCCAGTTCCTCTGGAGGGCCAGCAACAGGGCAGAGAGGCTGAGGCCTTCCCCTCACAAGAACATAAGAAGAGCCCTGCTGGATCAGACCAGTGAGGGTCCATCTAGTCCAGCATCCTGTCTCACACAGTGGCCAGCCAGTTCCTCTGGAGGGCCAACAACAGGGCAGAGAGGCCGAGGCCTTCCCCTCATAAGAACCTCAGAAGAGCCCTGCTGGATCAGACCAGTGGTCCATCTAGGCCAGCATTCTGTCTCACACAGTGGCCAGCCAGTTCCTCTGGAAGGCCAACAACAGGGCAGAGAGGCCTTCCCCTGATGTCACCTCCTGGCCCTGGGATTCAGAGATTTAGTGCCTCTGAATGTGGAGGTTCCCCTCAGTGGCCATGGCTAGTAGCCATTGATAGACTTATTCTCCATAAATCTATCTAATCCCCTTTTCAAGCTGTTTATCCCTGTAGCCATCATGACATCTTCCGGCACTGAATTCCATGTTTTAATCACTCTTTGTGTAAAGTAGGATTTCCTTTTGTCCATCCTGAACCTACTGCCCACCAGCTTCATTTTAACTTAGTCAATTTGGCTGTTCTATCTGAGTCCAAATAAAATGCCCACTCTCTGTTCCTGGCCAGCTTGGCCAATTCCAGGGAACCTCGGAGCGTGGTCCTTGCATCAGCTTAGTTTCAGCTGCCACAGGTCATCATTCCATGGCTGGGCTGTGGCTCAGTGGCAAAGCCTCTGTGTTAGTCCAGAGGTGCTGCTTTACTCAAGGGTACTCCCAACAGCAGGGGCACCCCACTTCTAACCTGAACCCACAGACTCAGGCCAAGGAAGACACTCTTGGTTCTGAAACATGGAGCTAGCCAAAAGCTCTGCAAAAGGGTTTCAATGTCAGGTTGCATACGGCAGTCCTCCAAGCAATCTCCAGCCTTTCCCCTCCACCCAGCAAAGGTATGCCTATGAAACAATGCTGAGTTCCACCAGGTACAGATCTGCATTTCCATTAAGTTATCCAGTAGCCACCTGGCGAACCGCCCTTCTGTCTCCAACTCTACACGTAGTCTCTTTTTGTGACTCCTATACCTCTGTGTATGACAAGGATGTATATTGTCACCTTGCTTATTTAATTTATATGCAGAGTACATCATGCGAAATGCCGGCCTGGGTGAATCACAAGCCGGAATTAAGATCGTTGGGGAAAACATCAACAACCTCAGATATGCAGACGATACCACTCTAATGGCAGGAAGTGAAGAAGATCTAAAAAGCCTCTTTCTCAGAGTGAAAGAGCGCAAAAGTTGGCTTGAAACTCAACATCAAAAAAACTAAGATCATGGCATCCGGCCCCATCACTCCTTGGCAAATAGAAGGGGAAGTCGCGGAAGCACTGACAGACTTCACCTTCCTGGGAACCAAGATCACTGCAGACAGTGACTGCAGGAAATTAAAAGATACCTGCTCCTTGGGTGGAAAGCGATGGCAAACCTAGACAGCATAATAAAAAAGTAGAGACATCACCCTGCCAACAAAAGTCCGTATGGTCAAAGCAATGGTATTCCCAGTAGTAATGTATGGCTGCGAGAGTTGGACTATAAGGAAGGCCGAGCGCCGAATAATAGATTCTTTTGAATTATGGTGCTGGAGAAGACTTTTGAGAGTCCCTTGGACTGCAAGGAGATCAAATCAGTCAATCCTAAAAGAAATCAACCTTGACTGTTCCCTGGAAGGCCAGATCCTGAAGCTGAAGCTCAAATACTTTGGCCACCCAATGAGAAGGGAGCCCTCCCTGGAGAAGACCCTGATGCTGGGGAAGATTGAAGGGGACGGCAAAGGATGAGATGGTTAGACAGTGTTATCGATGCAACGAACATGAAATTGAGCAAACTCCGGACAAGAGGGCCTGGTGTGATGTGGTCCATGGGGTTGCGAAGAGTCGGACTCGACTGTGTGACTGAACAACAACAAACCTATGTGAAAACTCTTTTGTCTAGATCAACTGGTGGTCCTCCTGGTAGCACCTGGTATTTTTGGCCACTGTATGACAGAGTGTTGGACTGGATGGGCCATTGGCCTGATCCAACATTGGCTTCTCTTATGTTCTTACGTCCTTCCTGTTCCATCCCTCAGGATACCGAGGTAAACCAACAAAACATTCAGATTATTAATGATCCTTCCTGGCATCTATCAGGGACCCATTTCCCACCTTTTGTCTAAATCTGGGAACCTATACAACCAGCCCTGGCAGAACCATCAGTAGTCATCAAACCCATTCAGCAGGCTCCAGTAACGCTGTTGTGAATCCAGACTCTGCTCCTCTGAAACCACATTGGCCACACCTAGGTCTTGCCCCTCCTGGTGCCAAACCCCCTGGGACGCCTCATTGGTCCAGGTAATCCTTTGTCTTCACCTGAGACAAGCCCCTCAAGGCCTCCCATTGGTCTGCATTGTTTTCCAGTGTCTATGTTCGTCAAGGCACATGGCCTCAGATTGTGTGTCTGCCCTGGTGTCAACTTGCAGTTCACCCCCAAACTGTGTTTGGGCCATAATCCCTTCTTCATGGTCCTCTGCACATCTGGACAGGGAGCTATACAACCCCCCTCCCCAACGCTTCACCCTTTTTTCATCACTGATCTCTTTAAGATCACTTCACCCCTTTATTTCCTAGCTCTCTCTCTGTCGTGTGTGTGTGTGATATTTTTATCAATTAGCCGAATATATTAGGGCTATTTTCTTTATAAATTTCATAAAAGATATTTCATGTCTGTTGTCTGTGCCACTCCGAAAGGGTTCTGACTCTGGTGTCGTTGGAGGACGATCCCTAGCTTGTGCACCTATTAAGCAAATGGTCTCTTAACTAATGTCCCCATCATAACTCAAAGAGCCAGGTGTTCCAGGGGTCATTTTATAGAAAAAGAGGTGCAGGCACTCATTAGCATAACT
The DNA here is from genome assembly GCA_029233225.1 of Lepidodactylus listeri. NCBI lineage: Eukaryota > Metazoa > Chordata > Lepidosauria > Squamata > Gekkonidae > Lepidodactylus > Lepidodactylus listeri. The sequence continues at coordinate 177,878,659 of JARCFY010000001.1, read as the reverse complement.
CATTAGCATAACTTATTTGCATATGCCTCCCTGATCCAGGGAGGGAAAGAAAGGCATTAAAACACCCCCAACACACACGTTCCCTCCCCTCTCTGAGTTTCTCTGCAGTAGCGGAGAAGCTCAGATAGGAAAGGCAGGAGGAGGAGGCATGCTTCCATGCCTGCCCTTCCCTTCCCCAGCCAGCCTGGATTCCCTACTCCTGGGCTTGTTACTCCCGGAATGCCATTCCTGCTCATTCCCCCTCAGAATGACCCCTGGAACTTGCAGCTAACATCTGCTTGGCACGCAGAAGGTCCCAGGTTCAATCCCCAGCACCCCCAATAAGGTGCCTATCTGATGAAGGGAACTTTGGCTCTCAAAAGCTATAATCCTGGGAGTCTTGTCGGTCTTTCGACTGCTACTGAACTCAAATCTTGCTCTTCTATCGCAGGCCAAAATGCCTCTCCGTCTGAAAAAACAAAATGGGGAAGCCTCCGATAGCATCATCCTGTGTGGATTTACTCCTGGACTGAATTCACATGGGGAAAAGGAAACCGGGGATTTTTGAGCTAAATCAGTAGTGACAAGACAGCCAGCAGCAAGCCTTCCTGAAGTTGCAACTCTTGTAAAGAATCATAGAATGTTAGAGTTGGAAGGGACCTTGCAGGTCACCGAGTCCAACCCCCTGCACTACAGCCGAAAGATAGCCCTACAACATATCCGAAAGATGGTCATCCAGCCTCTGCTTGAAAACGTCCAGCAAAGAAGCATCCACCACCTCCCAAGGCAGTCTGTTCCACTGCTCCACCACCCCTACAGTTAGGAGGTTCTTCCTGATATTTAGCCGGTATCGACTCCTTTGTAATTTCCACCCATTAGATCTAGTCTTGCAATCCGGAGCAAGAGAGAACAGATCTGCTCCATCTTCTCCATGACAGCCCTTCAGACATTTGAAGACTGCAATCATGTCCTCTCTAAGCCTTCTCTTTCCCAGGCTAAACATACCTAACTCTTTCAGCCTTTCCTCATCAGACTTGGATTCCAACCCTCTCACCATCCTGGTTGCCCTCTTCTGGACACGTGTTTCAAAGAGCAGAGTCTCCAAGTGGGGTCGCCTTCCCCCATCCCTTACCACTCACACGACTGCCATATGCCGAAATCCGTAGCTTCACTGATGCCTTCCTTAATTGCTTTTTACCCCATTACTAAGGAGGCTATAAACAAAATCCAGGACTCGAGAGTACGAAGCCCCATGCTGGGTTGTTCTGCTACCTGTTTATTATATGTGATTAGAGAATGCAACAGTGACTCTGAAGTGCCAGAGAGTCCGTGGCATACAAACACATGGCTCCCCACCTCAATTACAGTCTTCCTCGGCTGCGAGGCCTGTAATTTCTTTAATCGTCTTAGACCTTCTTGTTTCTCTGCCTACAACCTATGATTATGATTCTCCCATAGCATTAGGTAACGTTCGTTTCATTGCCGAGCGTCTTTTAGTTATACCTTGCTGGCAAAGAGAGAGAAGAGCAGAAGAGATAATGCCTTCTTTTCTAGAGATATTTAAAACACTCGGAGAAATGGTGCCCGTTTGAAAGTTATTTGAGCTTTTGTTTAAGCTCAGATCCCCACAACTGCTTTGCTAGAGAAGAACAAACGTAGCGCAACATTCATTTTATGTGGTGTTCGGGGAAGTAACGGAGAAGTATCCCTTACCGGGATAGCCCAGGATAGCCCAATCTCCATCAGACCTTGGAGGATCAGACCTGGCTAGTATTTGGATGGGAGACCACAGAGGAATACCGAAGTCTTGATATGGAGGCAGGCCGGCAATGGCAAAACCACCTTTGAACATTTCTTGCCTTGAAAACTGTCAAATAGTGGGTTTCATGGATGAACGGGCCCCAAGCCTAGTGATCAGCTCTGCTTTATTAGTGGTTTCAGCCAGGAGAAAAAAGACAGGAATCCCAGGCAGCAGCCTGGTTTTGATGCATGCAAACGCCACACCCCGAACACATCCCACTCCCAAGGATAGGCTATTTACATAACACTGTTTCTGTATTGGTCTATTCTAGGCAGGGGTCATTTCGTCAAAAAAGAAGTGCAGGAGCTCATCGGCATAACTCATTTGCATATGCCACACCCCCTAACATACCGGAAGAGTGTCAGAAGGCCACACCCACCCCTCAGGCTCCACTCCACGGGAGTGAAACTGACCTGTTCTTCCTCCATTCCCTTCCCCATCCAATACTTTGTGCAATAAAAATAAGTGTAAAGAACACACCCTCATTCTCTTCCTGCTCTCTTGAAACCACCAGGTTTCAAGTAGACTTGAGATACCCAGGACATGTGCACCACCCATCCCTTCCCCTTCCCCTCCCCACAACAAGACACCCTGTGAGGTAGGTGGGGCTGAGAGAGGTCTTTTGAGAACTGCTCCTGAGAGAACAGCTCTGAGAGAACTTGTCACTGGCCCAAGGTCACACCAGCAGCTGCATGTGGAGGCGTGGGGAATCAAACCCGGTTCTCCCAGATTAGAGTCCAACTCCTGACCACTACACCAAACTGATGGGGTGGAAGCTGCTGAAGGGTTGGTGAAATTTCTCCAGTACTTATGTGCCATGTGCCCAGATAAAAAATGGTATACTTAGAAAATTTATATGCCACCTTGAGCAAGTCTCTGGAAAAGCAGCACACAGTCATAAAAGGAACAATGATAAAATTATCAATATTAAAACAAAACATTAAAAACAATAAAGACCCTAGCAGGGTTTTCCCTGGGGCGCTGCGCCTCTGCACTGCTTGGGGAAGCCAAGGAGGGGGCGGGGCTTGGTCATGTGCCCGCCCCCTGGGCTCCTCACTCCTGGAGCTGCGCTCCTGTGCGCTCCCGCTCCATCGGACCCCTGATTCTAGGATCCTACTGGATCTCTGTTGGTCTGTTCTAGAATCCTAGCCAGCTACTGTTTGTAGACACAAGTTCACCCCCATCCCCAAGCTAGTTTAGGGATGACTTATCCTTAGTACACAACAAAAACCCTAAGCTGAGGTGTTGAACTCATTTGTTACGAGGGCCGGATCTGAAATAAATGTCACTTTGTCGGGCCGGGCCATGTGTGCCATAAAGTGTAATGCCAGGTACCGGACATATAAACTGTATATAAAGGACAACAGCTCGTAAGCTCCGTGTTGGTGTATCCTCACTGCAAGGCCCCAAGGGCTGTGAGGGGGTGAGGAGAAAAACCCACATGGATGGACTGAAAAGCCAGCAGTACGGCCCTGGGCAGATGCTCCCACGCTCTTTTCTACGGCTGCTGACAGACTAATACGGCTACCATCTTGATCCATCTGAGGATGGTAAATGCAGTCAACAGGGAAGTCAGGTCCTTAAACCCTGTGATGTCCCGTTTCAAAGCATGTCGCTGCAGCTCCAAAGCCTAGGATAAAAATACCACCTGCATGACACAAGGGGACATCTACAGCAAAACATCTTTGAGATGAACCATATCCTACCAAGGCCAAATGCAAAAGTCCTGCAGAAATGTGAAGTTCGGTTTTGCGGCAACACTGCGGAGTCGAAGGGAAACTTTGATGAAACAATGAAATCCTCGTATTGAAATTGTATGTATGTATGTATGTATTTATTTGACTTATAGGCTGCTCTCCCCGCTGCGCAGGCTCAGAGCTGCTTACACAACTTGGCGGACCAAGATACATAAATACAATTAAAATCCATTAAAACATAATAAAACATTCAACATTCGATAACAGTAAAAAATAAAATGCTCAGTAGTTTTCAGATGGCGTAATATATGAACCCCATGTTCTCCAGCTCGGGGTGTCAGTTGTCTCGCACTCTGGATGGTGATAACCGCGACCGGTCGCCGCCCATCTGGGCAGTGGTCATTGATAGTCATAAAATGGGGGGGAGAGGAGGTGGCGGCCTCTAGTTATATGCCTGGCGGAAGAGCTCCGTCTTGCAGGTCCTGCAGAACTGCATAAGGTCCCGCAGGGCTCTGATCTCCTCTGAGAGCTCGTTCCACCAGAAAGGGGCTGCCACAGAAAAAGCCCTCCCCCTAGTAGCTTCTCTGGGGCCTGGGATGGCCAGCCGGTGTTGTGCCCCAGACCGTAATGCTCTCTGGGGTCTATACAGGGAAAGGCAGTCCCTCAGGTAAGTCGGACCCAGGCCATTTAGGGCTTTAAAGGTAAGCTCCAGCACTTTGAAGCAAATCCGGTACGCTATAGGCAGCCAGTGCAGTGCCTGAAGCGTCGGTCGGATGTGCTCCCGTCTAGGGAGACACATCAGCAACCTCGCCATGGCATTCTGCATAACAGAAATCTCTGTTATGTCCTGATATTTCTCATTGGGACATCGAAACAGCCCATCTAGTCCAGCATCATGTTATCTAACCAGATGCCCTGGAAGACTCGCAAACAAGACTCCAGAAAAAGCTTTTAACCGCCATCTTTATTTTCCATATCACACAATGACTCTTCCAAAGAATTTACATTAAAGATAACCACCAATGCAAAGACTAACACATTTCTCAACATGGCTGAATTCATTTTGGGCCATTCAGCGCCAAGCCTATTAAATATAATTTTTTTTTTTGCCGTGTCCATTAATCATAAAAAGACCTGTCTTGAGTTACTCAATCATCTGACATAATGTATTTTCTTCCCGCACCTTGGGTGAGCAATCAAAGGGAGATTGACTTTCTTCATTTAGTCAAATAGATTTATCTGAGCCATGTTTCAAATGACTAGATTAAGTGGGGTAATGCTTATTCTTTGTGTCAGTGGGGGGGGAAAAATCTGTTCGGTATGAAGGCTCCTTTGATTTCCATCTGAGAATCGCCCATTAAATGGACCAGCGTCCTTCCTCTATCATTCACGCGGCATCTTTTCGGTATCACAAACGAGTGAATATTCATCATGTACAACATTCTGCCAGGACAAAAAAAGAAACACATTCCCAGACAAAAGAAGAATTCATCTTGGAAGATGGCTTTCTATCACCTGTAGCATACGAATTGGGACTGGCAGGGGAGGTCCGTCGTAACAGGATCTGGTCTAGAATAGAATCAGATCTGGGGACAAGGGATGGTTAGGTCTGTCAATGCTAAGAGTGGGGGCCAATGTACTGTGTAGTTTGGTATAGTGGTTAGGCGTGCAGACTCTAACCTGGGAGAACTGGGTTTGATTCCCCACCCCTCCACATGCAGCTGCTGGCGTGATCTTGGGTCAGTCGCAAGTTCTTTCATAAGAACATAAGAGAACATAAGAGAAGCCAATGTTGGATCAGGCCAATGGCCCATCCAGTCCAACACTCTGTCACACAGTGGCCAAAAATACCAGGTGCCATCAGGAGGTCCACCAGTTCTCAGGAGCAGTTCTCGAAAGAGCTCTCTTAGCCCCACCTACCTCACAGGGTGTCTGTTGTGGGGAGGGGAAGGGAAAGGACATTGTAAGCCGCTCTGAGACTCCTTTGGACAGTGAAGGGTGGGGTATAAATCCAATCTCCTCCTCCTCCTCCTCTTCTTCTTCTTCTGAGTAAGCTTTATTAACAGAGTGGCAGGGGCCTGGCGATCTTCCAGAATTACAACTGATCTCTCCAAGACAGGTGTAGTTTAGCAGTTTGAGACCTGAGTGCTGCATGATGGAGTGAGCTCCCGCCTCTGGTCCCAGCTCCTGCCAACTGAGCAGTTCGAAAGCAAGAAACTGCAAGTAGATAAATCGGTACCGCTTTGGTGGGAAGGTAAACAGCATTCCATGTGCCTCGGCATCTAGTCATGCTAGCTACATGACCACAGAATGTCTTTGGACAGTGCTGACTCTTCGGCTTGGACACAGAGATGAGCACCACATCCCTAGAGTCGTATTCAACTGGCTTCCAAGCAAGGGAAACGTTTATCTTTTACCTTCCTTTTCTCTTGGTTCAGGAGACCAGTTCCCCTGGAGCAGGGGTGGCCAACCTGTGGCTCGGGAGCCACATGCGGCTCTTTCACACATATTGTGCGGCTCCTGGCAGGGCAGCTGGGGAAGCAAAGGGGAGGCATGCTTTTTCTCTCTTTCTCCCTCCCTCCCTTCCTTCCCTCCTCCCTCCCATCTATTTGCTTTCCTAGTTTCTCTCTCTCTCTTTCTTTCCACTTCTTTAATTCTTTCTTTCCATCTCTCTCTTTTTCTCTCTCTCTCTCAATATCATTAGCAAACAAGTAATATCATTATCAATAACCGGTTTTCCTTGTTTGTTTTTATTTTTGGCAGTCCCATTTAACGTTAATAAAAAGCAAATTTGCATATTTTTTAAAAGAAAAATGTGTGTGTGATATTTGTTCCTGTCTTGTGGCTCTCAGACATCTGACATTTATTCTGTGTGGCTCTTACGTTAAGCAAGGTTGGCCACCCCTGCCCTGGAGAAAATGGCTTCCCTGGAGGGTGGACTTATACCTCAATGGAGGGTTGCATTATACCCCACCGAGGCCCCTCCCGTCCCTAAAACCCACCCTCTCCAGGCTCCAACTCCCAAATCTCCAGGAATCTCCCAACCTGGAGTTGGCAAGCCTCAGTTTGAGCCAGTTTGCCCAGTTATGTCCCGGGCATACGCCGTGCACATTAACTACCCTCGGCTTTTCCCATCGCCCCATCAGTCTCTGCTTCTCTGACCACTAGAATGTATCAGGCTGATCTGAATTGTCCATAAAAGGAAATGAGTGAATTAATCGTGGCAATTCCAGACTATGGCATCTAACACACCATAATGTCTTCCATTTGTGTACATGTGCATTTGAGAGTGACATTTTGCATCCTCCTTCTTTAGCATCCTTCTTAATTGGGGCTACGTTGGGTAGAAGTCATAACTTTTTGGTAAGTGGGCTTCTCGGGAAAGAGGTAGTCAAGGAAACAGCAGGAACCCCCCCCCCCCCCCCCCGCTCAGCTCTCATGTTTCCCAGCCCGTGAATTAAAACAGAGAGGCCGATGCTATTTAGAGACTTGAAAACCCTGTTTCTTTTGTCTCGGCTCCCGTTTAATTTGGGTTTTAAAAGACCACTTAACAGGGATATTTAGTTGCTAGCTTGATGGCCACTCACCAGCTCACACTTTCTCTCATGCCAGTCGAGACTTCCCCCCCCACACACACTCCTTCGTCATTTGGTAAAGTTGTCTTTACTTAACAAAATGCAGAGATCATTTAAGCAGATGCAAACGATGTAAAATGCAGGGCAAGGTTTAGGGTTAATTGAAAAATGTTTCTGTTCTCTGTCGAAGACAAAAACAGCATTTGAAGAGAAGAAGAGAAGAAGAAATGTATACCCCACCCTTCACTTTGGGGAGAGAGAAAGAGAGAGGGGGGGGTCATTGCTGGCTGTGAAAACAGGAGATCACTTTGTAAGTTTGTGTTGCATTCCATTGGGTCTCATGGCAAGCTGCATAGGTAGCCATAGAGTTTTTTCTCAAATGCTAGAGTGTCCCCCGTGCAACGTGCCCTGCGCGATGATGTCACCTCCAGGTGACGTCACTGCGCCGGGCACATTGTTGCAGGCAGGGCTCTTGGGGGAGGGAGGCTCCCCCCCACTGACCAGCTGGCCAGAGGTGGATTGGGCCCCCCCAAAGTGGGTAACCCCCTGCCCCTATCGGGGGAATGGCAACCCAAATAGGAAGAGTCATCAACTTCCAAGTGGGTGGCCAGAGATCTCCTGGAGATTACAAACTGATCTCCAGCCAAAAAAGGTCCATTCCCCCTGAAGTAAGGGGCAGCTTTGATCGGTGGACAATATGGCATTCCCCCCACTTAGGGCTGCCAACCTCCAGGGGCCAGCTGGAGATCTCCTGTTATTACAACTGATCTCCAGGCAACAAAGATCAGTCCGCCTGGAGGAAATGGCTGCTTTGGAAAGTGGACACTATGGCTTTGTACCCTGCTGAAGTCCTTTCCCTCCCCAAACCCTGCACTTCTTAGGATCCACCCCCCAAAAAAATCTCCAGGTATTTCCCAACCTGGAGCTGGCAACCTTAACCCACTTAGGTTCCCCCTCCCCTTCCTAAAACCCACCCTGTCAGTGGGTTAGTTGGTGGTTTTGCCCAGCTCAAAGTTTTGGAAATATATTTCACAACAAATATATTACTGGACATACGATTCCTTTTACAATAACACTCAGTACCGTTGAATATTTGGCCTGATTTAGACATTCCCGACATACAAAAAAAGAATTAATTGCAACGCTATTGTTGGTAGCTAAAAAAGTGCCTCTCATGGGAAGGCCTCCCGGCTACCTGGGGTAAAGGAGTGGCATGTGTGTCTGTGGGGCTATATCACTGTAACACTCTCTACATGGGGCTGCCCTTGTCTCAGATCCGGAAGCTGCAGCTGGTGTAGAATGCTGCGGCCAGGCTGGTGATGGGTCTATCTTTGCGGGACCACATCCGGCCTGTGCTTCAGTCACTGCACTGGCTGCCCATAGCATACCGGATCCGGTTCAAGGTGCTGGTGTTAACCTTTAAAGCTCTATATGGTCAGGGGCCTGCCTACTTGAGGGACCGCCTTTCCCCATATAGGCCCCAGAGGGCACTGAGGTCAGGCACTCAACATCGTCTGACTCTCCCTGGTCCGAAAGACGCTCAGTTGGCCTGTACCAGGGCCAGGGCTTTCTCGGTGGCGGCTCCTTACTGGTGGAACGAGCTCCCGGAGGACATCAGGGCCCTGCGGGACTTGTTGCAGTTCCGCAGGGCCTGCAAGACGGAGCTCTTCCGCCAGGCTTTCAACTAGGGGCCGCCACCGGGGGGGGGGGACTGGTCCTGTAACATCGCTTGGTCCTGTTGGTCGCACCCCCTCGCTGCCTTTGTTCACCATGAGAACTCTGCATAACTGAAGCTGCCATCTGTTAGAGTATATTGTGCAGGATATGGTAGTAGTTTTAATTGTCTGTTTTTATATTGTAAACCTGAGGGTATTTTTATGCGTGTTAGCCGCCTTGAGCCGGTTCGCTGGCAAGGCGGGATATAAATACAGTAAATAAATAAATATATATATAATTTTTGATAAAATAACGGATGTTAAAAGGACGGATGAGTATCCCATGTCTGAGTCAAACTTCCTGAATAAGTGGTACCCAGCCCTGGAGAAACTTTTAAAGACTGTAGATTCCCCATATCCCTCATGTTTCAATAAACATATTCCAAAACAATCATTGTTATTTTAAATTTATTTCGTCAAGGTAGTGATTAAGTTCTGTATAAGATAATATAGGTATCTCAGTTCTGCCGCTGTTGATGTTTTGTTGCTGACTGATGTTATCTTTAAATATTTTTCTTAATACAAATATATATTTTTAACACCCACCCTGTCCATCCTATGGCTCCACCCCCCCCCCCCCGCAAATGTCAAGTTATTTCCCAATTCAGAGGTGGCAACCCTATGCACAGGTCACTGTGGCGAGTTCAACACAATACGGTGAACCCTCAGCAATAGCAGTGCTGACAAACGGCAGGCAGAGGAGCTTGGAAAAGTGCGTTTCTGCCGCTTGAAAAGTTCAGACATTTTGCTTTGCGTCTGGCTCAGGCTGCTTTGAATCTGTGCGCGAGTGGAAACAGCGCACAGATTTATCACTTATTTGCTTACTAAACCTGCCTTTCCTTACAGACAAAAGGAAATACTAAATACTGCTCTTACACAGAGAGTGATTACGATGTGGGATTCGCTGCCAGAGGATGTAATGAGGGCCACAGGAATAAACAGCTTTCAAAAGGGATTAGAGAGACTCCTGGGGGATAAGTCTATCAATGACTACTAGCCATGGTGATTGAGGGGAGCCTCCACATTGAAAGTCCATGGAAAGTCCATGCCGGTTTACATGTCACGCACTTCACTTCACAAACCATGAACAGGCCAAATGTATTTATTTATATTTATTTATATTACTTTTATCCCGCCCTCCCCACCAAAGTGGGCTCAGGGTGGCTTACAACATAATAAAATCAGCATCTATATACTAATAGCAAAGTGCCCCTCCCGTGTGTGGATACCTAAATCCGTGCGGGGGGGGGCACCTGGGGGGCAGCGAGGTTGTTCTGCAGACGTGGGGCAGTCCCCACGTCTGCAGACAAATCTAAAAAGTTAAGAAAAATTTCGGGGGGGTACTTAATTCCCCCGAAAGTAAAAACCCATTCCCTGAGCATGGGCAGGGAACAGACTTACCTCATGCTGGTGGTGGCAGTGGATGGGCAGCGGGTGGCGGAGGTGGGCGGCAGCCAAGCCAACGGCCCGGCGGCTGGCCTGCCAATGCCGGCAGTGGCACTGGAGCAGCCCTTGCCGTGGGCCTCGCCGGGGAAAGGGGAGAGAGGGGGATGGGCTGTGGGGGGGAGAACTGGTTGGCCCAGCAAGTGCCGCCGAGGCCTGCCGAAGACCATGGGGGAGGGGGGAAGCAGCAGGCTTGGCGAGCACCTCCGAGGCCCACCAAAGACCATGGGGGAAGGGGGAGAAGTGGCGGGCCCGGCGAGTGCTGCCGAGGCCCGCTATGGCCCATGGGGGGAAAGCGGCGGGCCCAGCAAGCACCACTGAGGCCCGACGGAGACCAGGGGGAAGGGAAGGAGCGGAGGGGCAGAAGGGAGCTGGGGGGAGCGGGTCCGGGGGGGAGGGAGAGGTCACCAGCCTCAGCTCCTTCTTTTCCCCCATGAGTATCGCAGCCCCCCCTTGTACAATATAAATACATAATAACAATAAAATCACTCAATCAGTCCCAGTTTCACCAGTGGTGGTGCAGCATAATAAGGTGCCTCGAGTGTGTATAGTCCGGTGTAGCGCAGCGCCTGTTCACAGATCGGCACCCAGCTCATCGAGAGTGTAATGTCTACTGGATCACCTGTCGGAACAAATCCGTCTTCACGGCCCTATGGAACTGCTGAAGGTCCCGCAGGGCTCTGATCTCATTTGGGAGCTCGTTCCAGTATGTTGGTGCCACCAGGGAAAATGCCCTGGCCCTGGTTGTGGACAACCTGGCATCTTTAGGGCCAGGAAGGGCCAGGCGGTTTTGCATCCCTGACCGCAGTGCTCTCTGGGGTACATTTGGGGAAAAGCGGTCCCTCTGGTAGACAGGTCCCTGACCATAAAGGGCTTTAAAGGTTAAAACCAGCATTTTGAAGCGCACCCGGAATGCTATTGGCAGCCAGAGCAGTTGTTTTAGCACAGATTGGATGTGCTCCCGCACTGGGAGGCCCATCAGCAGCCTGGCTGCGCATTCTGCACTAGCTGCATCTTCCGGAGTTGCCCCAAGGGCAGCCCCATGTAGAGAGCATTACAGTAGTCTAACCGAGGTGAGGAGAGTTCATCACGAGCCTTAGTTCGTGAGCCAGTTCATGCCCACCCGTAAGAATAATCCTCAACAGAGTTACCCCCTTTGAAACCCACTGACTTCAACGGATGGAGAAGAGTATAACTCTTGTTAGGATTGCACTGCTAATTCTGCTAAAGGCCCCTAGTCTCTACAGTGCTCCTGAACTCAAATCTAGCTTTTCTACTGCAGGCCAACATGGCTGCCCTCCTGAAACTACGTCCCTCTACACTGTCGAGATTTAACAACAGAGGAGGATTGTCATCTCCACATGTAACAAATCACAAGGAAACTTCACTGTACGAATGTCATCAATCTGGACCTTAAGGAAAGCTCTTTTCTCAACTCATCTCCTGTGCGACCTCTTCAATATCCTGAAGGATGCTGGTACTAATTTACTTGGCTTTTCATTAAAGAGCAACTCCACTTGGCTATCAATTGCTGCCCTTCAGGAATTGCTTAGAGCAGGTTTCCCTGTGCTTTTCATTTGTGTTATTTCTATGAAGACAGCTTCAGGAAATTAATGCCACACAGTCCTTGGGTGTCAAAGCACCAAGAATAAATATCACAATGGGACTTGGGAAAGACATCATCATTCTTTGTCCATCGTACCGTTAGACTGTTGAATCTGGTTAGTTTATACTGTGGATAGCCCAGGCTAGCCTGGTCTTGTCCGATCTTGGAAGCTAAGCAGGGTCAGCCCTGGATGGGAGACCACCAAGGAAGTTTGGGATTGGTACGCAGAGGTGGGTAATGGCGAACCATGTCCGCTCATCTCTTGCCTTGAAAACCATACCGGGTTGGTATAAGTCAGCTGTGACTCCATGGCAAACACACATAGTGGTTACTTTGCTATCTTGATTTTGCTATCATGGTTTCCCTTTGCTGTCATGATAATAAGCGATACAAATTAAGTGTTTGGTTGGAGTTCACTCCACTATTGAGTTGGATTCATTCTTGTTGTCCCAGATTGTAGAAGTCACATTAAAGAGAAATTGGGGGGGGGGGGATCTTTTCTCAGAGAGTTTACAATCAACATTTTAGTAAGGAGGAAAGCAAAGGAACAGTCATGCCAGTAGGAAGTGGCAGACATTGATCTTCATCGTTTTAATCCCCCCTTTTCATCATGAGGTCTGACTTAGAAGAGAAGAACAGAAGAGATTGGATTTATATCCTTCCCTTCACTCACTTGGAGTCTCAGAATGGCTTACAAACTCCTTTCCCTTCCCCTCCCCACAACAGACACCCTATGAGGCAGGTGGGGCTGAGAGAGCTCTTTCCAGAGCTGTCCTTGAGAGAACAGCTGTGCCAGAACTACAGCTTGCCCAAGGTCATCCAGCAGGTGCAAGTGGAGGAGTGGGGAATCAAGCCCGGTTCTCCCAGATTAAAGTCTGCACACTTGACCACTACACCAAACTTAAAAGATGCTGATAAAGTTTAGCTAGATTCGAGTCTGGGAGCACCTCAGAGACCAACAAAATTTGGGGGAGTGGGATGAGCTTTTGAAAGTCAGAGCTGTTGGAGTGACTCAGCATGCCTGGACATTTGGGGGGGGGGGGTGCTATATCACTAAGGGTGTATAGGTCTTATCTCCTTGAATAAGCTGCCTTTTTGTCTTAACCTGGGAGCTGTCCTCTGACCCCTCCTTTCCCTTTGTCCTCTCACTCACTCTACATGGCCTTCCACGGAAACATGTTTCTGCAGGCCTCACCTGTTCAGAGATGATGCTGTCATCCTCCCACACACATGATGCCGAACAAGCTGGCCATTTGTGATAGGGAAAGTACTCTTTAGATTCGGTTTCTCTCTCTTCCTTTAACTGCAACCGGAATGTGAACTGGATCTACTTGAATAAATGGAATGCAATATACTTCCTGCAATATACTTTCCTGCAATATACTTCTTGGGAGATTTCTTTACTGCACTTAGTATTATGCTTCTGTGACTGGGCAGACTCTGTTATGTTAATCCAATAGCCCAATAAAAGCTGCCTCAGTCACATACCTGGATAGTACAGGACTCTCCAAAGCTCATACTCTGAAAAACTTGTTGATCTCTAAGGTGCTTCTGGACTTGGACTGGACTCAGATCTAGCTGTTCTACTGGGGACCGACATGGCTATCCTCTGAAGCTGATGAAGTGTGGCTCAGAATAAGAGAGGACATTCCCAGCTGCCCAAATTCCTCTCTTGCTGAGCTAGTCAATCTGAGCTACAGACGCTCCCAAGTGAACTTGTCTGTTGAGAGAGAGAGACAGACAGACAGACAGAGAGAGAGAGAGAGACACACACACACCCTCCTGACTGGCAACTGCCAAGCCAAAATCCAAAATACCAGGTGCCATCAGGAGGTCCAGTGGTACTAGGCGCTAGAAGCCCTCCCGATGTTGCCCCCCCCCCCCAAGAACCAAGAATACAGCGAAGACTTGCCCCAGAGTGAAAGTTCCTATCTATACCTTGTGGCTTAAAGCCGCTGATGGACCTCTGCTCCATATGTTTATCCAGGGGTCCGTTGGGGCTGGAGCGAGGTGGAGCGAGGCGGAGCGAGGCAGAGCGAAGCTCCACCAGCTCAGGACTGGCCAGTAGGGCAGCCACGGGCTGAATCAGATTCTCTAATCTGATTCTCTAATCAGATTCTCTAATCTGAATCAGATTCTCTAATCTAATCAGATTCTCTAATCTGATTCAGCTCACCGCCGAATTGCCGCCGAAATTCGGTGGCAAATTTAAAAGCCATTGGAGGGGAGGGGGTTTGAGGGAGAGGCTCCAAACGTGCAGGGTAGCTGCTGGGGCCTCTCCTCGAAATGCCAACCAAGTTTCAAGAAGATTGGACCAGGGGGTCCAATTCTACAGGCCCCCAAACAGGTTGCCCCCATTCCCTCCATTGTTCTTTATGGTAGGAAAAAAGTTAACATTTTTTCCTTCCATAGAAAACAATGGAGGGGATGGGACAATCTGTTTGGGGGCCCATAGAATTGGACCCCGTGGTCCAATCTTCTTGAAACTTGGTGGGTATTTCAGGGAGAGGCCCCAGCAGCTACCCTGCAAGTTTGGAGCCTCTCCCTCAAACCCCCTTTCCTCCAGCCCCTCATCTACCCTATGAGTTTTTGCCAATGATTTCAATAGCCCATAGGATATAATGGGGCTGAAACTGACATTCCCTTTCTGACACACTTCTGGTGATGTCAGGGGATGTGGCATATGCTAATGAGTTATGCTAATGAGTTATGCTAATGAGCTCCTGCACCTCTTTTTCTACGAAAGGACCCCTGTGTTTATCCAATTCCCTCTTGAAGCCATTCATGCCTGTAACTGCCACCACCTCCTGTGCCAGTGGATTCTATGTGTTAATCACTCTTTGGGTGAAAAAGTACTTTGGGAGGGCTTCTAGTGTCCTGCCCCCACTGCTGAACCTCCTGAGGGCACCTGGTGTTTTTGGCCACTGGGTGACAGAGTGTTGGACTGGATGGGCCGCTGGCCTGATACAACATTGGCTTCTCTTATGTTCTTATGTTCCTTTTATCTGTTCTAACCCGACTGCTCAGCAATTTTATGGAGCGCCCACAAGTTCTTGTATTGTGAGAAAGGGAGAAAAGTACCTCTTTCTCTACCTGCTCTATCAAAAATGTGTGAGCCGGAGGCTAAAAAAAACGGAGCTAGCTCACACTACCTCAGCTTAGAGGGAACACTGGCTGTTTGTTATAAATCGAATGCAAAGCTCATTTCAAGCCAGGCTCAGATTTGAAGTGATCTGAGGTTGACTAGAAAATACAGTGAGGCGTTATCAAGTGGTGGGGGTTAATTTTACAAGACCCCCCCCCTCCATTAATGCTAGTTGGTGATGTTTTGTCCAGAGCAGAAGACTGACGCGTATGGTTTGCTGAGTTCCTTCCAATGCGATGATTTTAAAGAGCTTTCTTTAATCTTATCCCACCTCGCAATTAAGTATTTAAATCATTAAAGCAATTTGAGCATTTACTCTTTTTTTGATTTTTAGCAACACAGTCATTTATTAAAAAAAAATATTACTGGAGATAGGAATAAAATATGTCAAAAAGCAATTAAAGTTGTGTCTAAACGAGACACATCACCCACTTAAATTTATATGAAAGTGCTTCACCCCACCTAAATTTTTTTTAACATGAAAAAAAGAAAATCTAGTGCTCAAGGTCTCCTCTTCATAAAATGACGCAAATTCGCCTCGGATTCTGTTTGATAATTATCTGCTTGTACTTCACGTACTTGTCTGATGGGTGAAAGGCCATTCTTGTAAAACAAACATTTGTTTTTCAGTGAAAAACAGTGTTTTTAACTGTGAAATTCCACCCACTTTCAACCAAGCTCCCGTCATCTGTATTAAACACTTCTCTGCCTTTGAGTTTCCAGTTTGATTTATGGTTAAGAGCACAGACTCTAATCTGGGAGAACTGGGTTTGATTTCCCACCTCTCCACATGCCGCTGCTGGTGTGACCTTGGGTCAATCACATGTTCTCTCAGAGCTGTTCTCTCAAGGGCAGTCCTCAAGAGAGCTCTCTCAGCCCCGCCTACCTCACAGGGTGTTTGCTGTGGGGAGGGGAAGGGAGAGGAGATTGTAGCCGCTCGGAGACACTTTTGGGTGGTGAAGGGTGGGGTAGAAATCCAACCTCTTCTTCTCCTTGTCAGAACAGTAGATCAGCCTCTGTCACCAGCCTGAGGTTCCTAGGGTCTCCCTTCCTCCTAAGAATGGAGTTGCCAGTCTGCTGCCAGTAACCCCCAAGAGACTTCCAAGAGCAGAATCCTGGGAAATGGCGTTACAGACTTCATTACATCATTCTGGGGAGAAAACCAAGCAGTGATGTCACAGCCCCCTGACAATCTAGGAATTCCATTAATCTCTATAGTATTAGGGTTGCCAGCTCCCAGACCTGGTTGGGGGCTCCCCCGCTTCTGGGGGCTTCAATCTGGCCCCGGTCACCTGGCCGATGGGAGAAGCCCCACCCCAAGCCCCACCCCCAAGAGCGATCACCCGGCTAGCCACCCCTCTCCCTCCCCACCTGCCCAATTTAAAGGGCTTCAGATGATTGGTGGGGACCATGTGGCCCGCCAACCAGCTGCAGGGCCCTTTAAATCTAGCAGGAGTGAGGGAGAGGGGCAGTCGTGGGCTGCATTCTCAGCATGCAAAAAGACCCTTTAAAGGGTCTTTTTGTGAGCAGGGTGGGGGTCCCTTTGTGGGGCTGATGTCACCCTAATGGGTATCCAGCAGTGCAAGACCCTGCAGGGCTCCAGATTGCTTCTGACTGGAACTTCCTGTGTTGATGGGCGGCCACTCACACACACAGCCTGAAAGGGAACACTGCTTGGGACCTTCTGCAGGCCAAATGGAAATGCTCAACTACCAAAAACATGGTCGCGTGGGAACCCCATGGGAACCACCATTCTTTTAGTTTTCATACACCATCCACGTTAGCACGTCCATCCTGCCTGTTCTCATCATTAACTTTTTATCCCTCCGTCTAATTTTTGTGGCATCTTCCACCACTTTATTGCAATACATTTTAAAATTTGACTATATGTCATATTTTAGTTCATAAGTCATACGCCAGGTACACACACATCAGGTCCCTTTTCCCGCTCAAGCGTAAGTATTTTGGTCAAGAAACCGATAGCCACAATTACATTCTGAGCACGGAGGAATCATAGCAGCAGTCCTCACTGAAGTCTTCCTCTCCAAGTTACAAACACATATATGCCGAAGAGAAGATTTGCCTCAAGACCAGGGGCCCCTAACACAGTGCCTGTGGTTGCCATGGCATCCGCCAGCTCCTTTCCTCCCACTTGCCAAGTGCTTTTAGAAGGTGGGTGGGACCAGGCAGGGCTTTTGCCCAGCAGTGCTTCTGATTGGCCGCTAGAGATCTGATTGGCTACAAAGATTATTTAAAATGTTGCTTTGGCAACAGCTGTCATGACAGCACAAGGATCTTCACTGTATGATTGAAGGTAAGCTGCGGCAGCCATTTTGTGGCTGCGCCCAGATCACTGTGTCGGAAGTCAAAACATACCTGCAGGTTCAGAAAGGTTGGGGACCCCTACTTTAGACTGACTTTGTCTTGAATATTCTCATGATGCTGCCTTATCGGAAGAAGGAGGAGGAGGAGATTGGATTTCTACCCCACTCTTCACTATCTGAAGGAGTCTCATACAATCTCCTTTCCCTTCCCCTCCCCTCCCCTGTGAGGCAGGTGGGGTTGAGAGAGCTCTTTCGAGGGCTGCTCCTGAGAGAACAGCTCTGAAAGAACTTGTGACTGACCCAAGGTCACACCAGCAGCTGCATGCGGAAGAGTGGGGAAATCAAACCCGGTTCTCCCAGATTAGAGTCCGCGCTCCGAACCACTGCACCAAACTGGCTCTCATTGTTCTTCTCTTGGAGATACTAGCATGTATCCTACTTCTTCACTGAGCAGTGTTTGAAGTCTTCCTCTACCTTCGGGAGACTTTCCCCAACACAAGCAGCTTTCCCTACAATGGTAGACCCAGTTGAAATGGAGGAAGGCTAGCAGAGGACTCTTCAGGCTGAAGGAAGCTCCTCCCGTCCAAGGTACGTTACTTGGGACATCTTTGTTCAAGATTTCAGGGCCATTGCCAACTCCTCATTTTCATTAGGGAGCAACATGATGGTATTGCATCAGACAACATTCCCAGGTCTTTTTCTGCTTCTGCCCAAAGAGGGAAGCAGCAGCATGTCTCATGGAAAGTCCTCATGTTGTTTCCCAACAAAGACGAGGACTTTGTAATGTGTAGATAAGCCATCAGGGAGGGAAGGTGGCATGGTACTGTCTGATCTCATCAAATCTTGGAAGCTAAGCAGGGTCGGTACTTGGATGGGGGACCACCAAGGGAGACTCTGCAGAGGAAGGCGATGACCAACCACCTCTGCCTCTCACTTGCCTTGGAAGCCCCTTGTTTAGCTGAAGAATGAATCTGGGGGCTTCTGAAAGCAAGGCAAACTTTCTACCACATAGTCCGCTCCTTCTGCAAGGGACGGCTTTAAGTACATTTATCTGTTTTATTCAGAAAGCGAGCGGTGTTTCTTGAGTGCTTCGTTATGCAGGAGAAATGGAAATGAACCTCGTTTGTCCCATCTCCCCCTCTTCAGCTGCATCCCAGTCCCACCCAGGGTTTGAGTTAAAGTGAGGAACTGTATGTTATCAGAGATGCAACAATGCCACAGGTAAGACAGCATGAGCAGAGCACCAGTGAAGCATGAATATGGTCTGATTAGCATAATGAGAGCCCCTACCACTGTCGAGCTCTCTCATTTAAATGAGCACATTTGGTATTGATAGAGGGGGGAAAGGGGGTGAGCTTAAAGGAGACAAAAGATTTCGGGAGCTGATTGCCATCTTTCACCCCCTGCAACCAAGTACCCTACAAAAATCCCACTACGTATGCTAACTTGTCTCACTACACATGCTAACCTCATCCAGGCCTTACATCCGTATTCTCACCAATCCCCCAGAAGTACCATTTTATTTTATCCCTTATTTGGAATAATAGATTAGAATAGTAGATGGTAATGTAACTTGATGGACAGCAGAAATTGGAATGTATTGCTCACGTCTGGGGACAGGGGAGGTAAATCTGCACAGCCAGTCGCACCACTTCAAAGAAGAACTTTGTGAACTTAGGCCGATCATGACACGGAGGGTAGGAAGGGTTGCCTCAGTGCTTCGTTCTCGTGGCCCTTTCTTACACGCCCAGGGAATTGCGGATTGCCACTTTGGGGTCAGGAAGCCATTTTTCTCCAGGCTAGTTTGGCTGGAGGTCATTGAGATTTTTTTGTCATCTTCTGAGTATGGAGCAAGGGTCGCTGGGGGGGGGGGTGTTTGGGGGGAGGTATTTGTGAATTTCCTGCATTGTGCAGGGGGTTGGCCTAGATGACCCTGGAGGTCCCTTCCGACGCGATGATTCTAAGAAAACGCTGTAAAGTCACCTCCATGCTTGAGAGTAGACAGATGGAGTGTAATGGCAGGGTCTCAGTTAATTACTCCCAACATCCCACGATACTTTTGTTGTTCAGTCGCACAGTTGAGTCCGACCCTAAGGATGCATCAATTCCCAGTTTTGACATATTTATTTCCTTCACTCTTCCCCCCACCCAGAACTGAACCCAAACAAATGGTAACCACATAAATTAACCTTCTTACCCCTGTTTGATCCTTGAATCTGTTAAACATCTTCATTATAAACAAAGTTTGAGTCCAGGGGCACCTTTAAGACAGACAACGTTTCGTTCACGGTATAAGCTTTCATGTGCAAGCACACTTCCTCAGATAACACAGCTACCCCACCTGAATCTATCGTCATTATGCTGTATGATAATTTACTGCTCACCCACTACCTATAGGCACAGACTGGTAATTTCCATTTTTGTTTCTGTCTCGACTCTAATTGGCCCTTCCTGGTAACTAATCCCCCCTCCTTCCTATATGTAACAGTTGAGGAAATTCTGTCTCACTGTATCTGAAGAAGTTTGTGTGCAACTGAAAGCTTATACCTTGATCAGAACTTTGTTGGTCTTAAAGGTGCCACTGGACTCGAACTTTGTTCTGCTGCTTCAGACCAACACGGCTACCCACCTGAATCTATAAAAACCTCAATTATGTTTCTCTCGTCTCCTGTCTGTGCGGCTGAGGGACATCTTTCCAGAGGAGGCACCCAAAGATCTGAGATAATGATTTAACAGTCCCGGTGGCTCCTTTGAAGACTGCGATGGGTCACCCAGAGAGCAGCACTCTCCTCCCATGTCTCTTCCATCATTTAAAACTTCCCATCCAAAGCAGCAATTAGCTCTGCATGGAAGAAAAGGCAGGGATGAGCAGGTAAGCTTGTGTTCCTCCCCCTCTCAGAGTTAATTGGGAATCCGGAGAGGCATTTTTCGAGTGTGGGAAGAGTTATGGGAGGAAAGGGTTAAGCACCTTCCAATCCTGTATCCTCTCCCTGATCTTCACAGCAGTCCCCACATGGGCCGCTAATTAGTTTTTATTTTTCCTTTCTTTTTTTTTAGCGGAAGATCCGAATCTCAGATCTTTGTCTGGCTTGGTTCCTTCATGTGGAGAATAAAGAGTATTTATTATACTCATCACCCCTATCCATGTCCTTATTCCACTGGCTGCCAATTTGCTTCTGGGCACAATTAATCCTTTTTTGTCCCGATACATACGAGGCACAGGGCAGTGTAGTGAAGCGAAGGTGTAAGCAAGGCAAGGTGAAGGTACAATCCGGCACGGTCAGAGTTCAGTTTCTGGGTCATACACGGCGTTAGCCATGGGAGCACGTTCTGGGCAAATCCAAAAGCTGAGGTCCAGATACAGTCCAAAGAGTCAAAGGTCCAATCTGCACTGGTATTTCCCACCGTTGTGCTAACAGTCTCACATCGTCTCACAAATTTCTGTCTGCATCTCATGCCGTATCCACTCTCCTATCGTTTCATCTCAGCATGGGCTGTCTGCATCGTTTCATTGCCATTTAGTGGTGACTCCGAGGTCACTACGGTGTCTCATTGCCTTATCTGGATTTGGTTTTAAGGTGCTACAATTGCTCCTTCCCACCCTTGAGCCGCTGTGAGCAAAAAGCAGACGACTGGAGCCGAATTCTCTCCCCCCAGTCTTTTCTAAGGAGATACACAAATTGTGACAAAGGAAACAAGTTAGCTGAAAATCCAGTTGTCTGCATTTAAAAGCAGTCAGGGAACATTTTCCTGTGATTATATTGGGGGGGGGGGGGGGGTTGGAAGCATGCCCACCCCCTCTCTTACGCACTCTCCCTAAGCAACTTGCATCCTGATGCAGACAGAGGAGAGTTTTATACTGAGCCAAACAGGAAGCCGGCACCACAGCAGTGTGGAACAGCTTTATATAGCAAATGTAGGCAAGGCTGGCAGCAATTTGACACACTACTTCCATGTTATGTCCTAATGGCAACTGCGCACACAGTCAGAGAAACACACGTGGCCGGGCTGGCTACTGGAGCTTCGCTTCCGAAGACAATAGCCTGGCCAGATAGTAAATTAGATCAAGTGGCCACCCAGGTTCTACCAGGGGATCTATGGTTTAAGGTAACTCATGATTAATCCTACCAGAGAGTCTGGGCGTAATCTTATCAGGGTAATCCTATCAGGGAGTTTGGGCAAGGCCGGGGGGGGGGGTGCGGTTTAGACGTGTATTTAAGCAGACCCCGAGCCCCGTTCAGTAGCCTGGAATTGTACCATCAATAAACTTATGAGCTGATTTCACTGCAACGCGTCTCTGGACTCAGTACTCTATATCCGGTCTCTCCCTCTGTTTGCCCTTTATAGCTGAGACACTTGTCTTGCAGCTGGGTCAAATCACACAGGTGCATGCGCTCTTCTCCTTACTGTCTAGACCCAGGTGTCTCTGAGCTGCTAACTGCACACTCCGCCTTCTTTCCAGCGTCTCACGACTGACCCTCCTCTGTCTGTGTTCCAACCATTCTGGAGACAAGGGAGGTGAGGTGGATAGTGGGACACACTCTGTTTCTGCGCTACTGGCCTGAACAGCTGGGAAGCTACTGTCAGATTGTAAATCACTACTTGGCAAGGTTGCAGTATCTTTTTGCATTAGGTTGTCTGCAACTGACCACGCGCTGGGGACTCCTTCACCTGCCTGTTCCTCTTCCACAGAGTCCTCCGGCTCCTCAGGTTTGGCTGTGCTCAGTTGATCCACAACACTTTTATTGTTACCTATAAAGGCTAAATACTCTGGAAGCCAGGTACTTAATGGATTATTAGTGTCTATTTTTTGAGTCTACCCATCAACTAAGGTCAAATTCAAAGGTCTTGGTCCACTTATCCAGGTATCTGATGAAGAAAGCTTTGACTCTGAGAAGCTTCTACCCTGAAAATCTTGTTGGTCCCTAAGAACTCAGATCTAGCTTGTAGCCGCCACCACCTCCTGTGGCAGTGAATTCCATGTGTTAATCACTCTTTGGGTGAAGAAGGACTTCCTTTTATCTGTTCTAACCTGACTGCTCAGCAATTTCATGGAGTGCCCCCGAGTTCTTGTATGGTGAGAAAGGGAGAAAAGTACTTCTTTCTCTACCTGCTCTATCCCATGCATGATCTTATAAACCTTTGGTGGGTGGGAGCCTCCCTTAACCCTGACATGGATAACCCAAGTTAGCCTCCTCTCCTCAGATCTCGGAAGCTAAGCAGTGTCAGCCCTGGTTAGTACTTGGATGGGAGACCACCAAGGAATATGCAGAAAACAGCAAACCACCTCTGTTAAGTCTCTTGAATTGAAAACCGTACGGGGTCACTGTAAGTCAGCTGCAACTTGATGGAACTGCAGGTCTGCAGCTAGGGTGGGGCATTCTGGGGCCACACCTCCTTAATTTTGAGCCGTGCCCCCCTACCCCTCTCTACCAAAAGGCCAGCTCACCTAGGAGCTCCAGTGTCTGGCTGCACTTGACCGCCTCTCTCCCCAACCTTCCTCACTCCCGACCACCCCCGCCCCAAAAGCCAGGAAGAGACCAGGACTCAGTTTTCTCATCTTCTCCCTAGAGGTGATCAATGTATTTTTATTCATTGATGTTTTTCAGCTAATGCTGCCATCCCCAGGCGGAGGTGGTTCCTAATCCTGGTGGGCCTCATTTCTGTGGAATGTTTTACCCGCTCTGTTCTCTGAGAGCCAGTTTGGTGTAGTGGTTAAGTGCGTGGACTCTAGTCTGGGAGAACCGGGTTTGATTCCCCACTCCTCCACTTGCACCTGGCTGGATGACCTTGGGCAAGCCATAGCTCTGTACCAGCTGTTCTCTCAAGGAGGATTCTCTCAGAGTTCTCTCAGCCCCACCTACCTCACAGGATGTCTGTTATGGGGAGGGGAAGGGGTTTGTAAGCTGCTCTGAGACTCCCAAGTGAGTGAAGGGCGGGATATATATCCAATCTCCTCCTCCTCCTCCTCTTCTTCTTCTTCTCATGACACATTTATCGCCTCGCCTGCTTCTCTGACCTTGGGAGGCTGTAATGCCAGCTGCTGTATCTTTTAGTGTCTGACTGTGTATCTTTCCTGCTTATACTTTGGAAACAGCCAGTTTTTTAAGCAGCCAGTTTTTATTCCTTTTATTGGATATGTCACACTTTGGAGTCCCTTTGAATTCTGTATAACTTTCCTGGTCCCACACCTGCCCGCCATTACTAACACAAAAAGTGCAGTGGAGCAGTAAGACCTTTCTTCAATAAAAGCTTTCCTGTTTAAGGACACTTGTTGTTGATTGGCTCTGTGGGCTCTCACAATATTCCACCTTTCTTCCATCGTGAAATTGATGTCGGCTTAGACAGGGTTCCCAGTTGATATCCCATCCAAGAACTGATCACCCCTGACCTGCCTAGCTGCAATAAGGACATGGTGTGCAATAAGGACTTCATGGTGTGACTTCAGCTCAATGATAAGTGAAGTGTTGTAAGGAGTGCCACACTTGGGATTCTTGTCTGAATTGTACTCAGCCTTGGCTGCTCTCAGAAATTGTACTTTGCTTGGCCCCCATCACAATCCTTTTCTTTAAAGCTCCGGTCGAGCCCCCTGAGATGCTGAAATAAAGCACAGTCTGGTAACCACAGCGATCAGGAACACAGAGAAGAATATTGGCGGAAGACCTAATGACTTATGAGCATGCCGGAATGAAAGTGCTAACAAGTCATTACTGCAGGAGCTGTAATTACAGCGCGTTGTCTCAAGTACCCCAAATCTGATTTTCAATTTCTTTCAGGACAAAGGTCTAAGTAACGGATAATCAGTTAAAAACCCTCCAAAGGAAATTGATGCCATCAGCAGCTGTATTAATGCTGACACTTGCATTCAAGTCATGGAGCTCATGAAGTTCATAACTTGTGTGTTATGGGTTTAAAAGAACCCCTTGAAACCAGAAATGCAATTATGGACTGCTTTTATGCATGTTTATTCATAAGTAAGTCCCACTTAGTTCCGTGAGATTTAGGTAAGCGGACAAAAGATTTTGGTATATTGGGAAGGTCCCTCCAAACCCAAACTTAATTTGTAACCTGAGGATAACCAGAAAATTGATCTGGATTCCAGACTTTAAAGCCCTTCGTGGTTTGGGACCAACATATCTTCGGGACCGCCTCTCCTGGCACATCCCCCAAACAGCATTACGCTTCTCAAGCAACAACCCACTGATGGCACTGGGGCCAAGGACCATTCCCCTGGCTTCGACTAGAGCTAGAGTGTTTTCGGCGATAGCTCCAGTTTTAAGGAATGCAATTCCAAGTGAGATCCGGGCCCTGTGGGACTTAGCTCAATTCCGCAAGGCCTGAAGAACGGAACTGTACCACCAGGCTTATGGGTGAGATCAGGGAGTCTTTATTTATACACTGTCCTCTATTTCTTCCCCTCCCCTCTCTCCCTGGGAACAGTGACATAGTCTATATGCCATCTGGTTAATTGTTGATTCTGTATGTATAGATATGGGTCCCGGTCACACAAGCGAGATAATCCAGGGGGTCACACAAGCGAGATAATCCAAGGGGGAAGTGAGGCTATTTGCTCCGGAGTAATTTGACCCACAGTTGCGTGATCACACAGTTCTGCGAAGCTGCAGGCACAGCCTGCCACTGCGTGATCAAACACAATCACAGGTGAGTTGGGGGGGGTGTTTGCCTTTCCCCCCGATGAGCTTGAATGGGGGATCGATGAATCGCATCTCTGCCCTGAGGGCTTCCTATGGCAGTATGCGATGATGCGCATACTGAGAAGGGGAAAAAAACAATGGCATGGCGTCGGGATAGCCTGATCAGACTATCCCCGATGCCATGAGTGCACGCTGAAGCGATTACACGGGGAAGGTCCGTCTGTGGCCCGCATCAACCCTGTTTGATACTGGACTTTCCCTAGTATCTTTAAACTCTGCTTCTTCGGCGGAGAGAAACGGGTTGCCGACGGGTGTGGGATGCTCGCCATAAGTTCTGGTGTGATCGCACCCTTAAAATCGGCGTGGCATTCGTGCCTATCGCACAGCTAATTCTCCGTGTGATCATGGTCTTTTACTTTTTTTTCATGGCTTGTTTATGTTGTAATCCGTTTTGAGCCCCACGGTTGTGGGGGGGAGTGGAACAGAAACTGAACTAACGAACAAACCAGATAAGATCGATCAGCGTTGCCACCATGTTGCATTTAGAGCAGGTCCATAGCCACAGTGGGGCATATCAGGGCTGGGCCCCCTGACTTCCCGCCCAGGCCTCCTGACTTCCCATCCAGCCGGTTTATTTGATTTGATTTCTGTACATGCTGAAGTCGTGCCGTCACCCTGCCCTGCCTTCCGATAGTGTATCTCTGGCTGGCTGCAGGTGAGGCATGCCACAGGGCACATCTGCTCCAGCCCTGCCCGTGAGCTTCTCTGGGGGCCTCTGGCCAGCGACAAACTGCTGGTCTCCACAGGATGTATTTGGGGGTGCCCCCAACTTATTTAAATGCCCCCCAAGTCAAAAATCCTGGCTACAGCCCTGATTTAGAGTGCCTGAGAAGCTTGGGAAATGTAGTTCCCATTCTTCCCACTGTCCCATGATACTTTGATGAGGATACAGAGCAGCCTCTGGGGATCTTGGTCTCTGCCATAATATTCCCACAGGGGGCACATCTCAACCCCCCTCCTTTGCTTTAAAGTTTGGTGTAGTGGTTAGGAGTGCAGACTCTAATCTGGGAGAACCGGGTTTGATTCCCCCACTCCTCCTCTGCACGCAGCTGCTAGTGTGACCTTGAGTCAGTCATAATTTTTTTCAGAGCTGTCCTCTCAAGGGCAGTTCCTGAGAGAGCTCTCTCAGCCCCACCTACCTCACAGGGTGTCTGTTGTGGGGAGGGGAAGGGAAAGGAGTTTGTAAGCCGCTCTGAGTCTCCTTCGGGTAGTGAAGGGCAGGGTATAAATCCAATTTCTTCTTTTCTTCTTCTTCTTTAACATATAAGATAAAGGCTCAAGTACCTACCTAACTTTTAAAAAAGTGATGTATACAGTACATATGTTTATGCCAGAGACTGGTCATCCACTGATGAATTAAGAGTTTTGTTCAAGTGGGGGTAGACCTCTGAATGCCAGCACTAGGAGGGGGAGAGCCTGTGGCTCAGTGGAAGAGCATCTCCTTCTCATGCAGATGGTCCCAGATCCAATCTGTGCTATCTTCAGTTACATAAGAGCAAGCAGAAGGAGATGTGAAAGAACTTAGACCCTGGAGAACAGCTGCCTGTCAGAGCAGTCAACGCTGATCTCGAAAGACTTGACAGTCTGATTCAGTATAAGGTAGCTCCCTATGTGGGTGTTAATGTGTAGGAGGCGACGTCATGGTGATACCTCAGCCTCCGTGCTGTTTATTGGTCTGCTGAGGCTGTTGGTTACCCAGTGTGTGAGGCAGGATGCTGGACTCGATGGACCACTGGTCTGATCCAGCAGGGCTCTTCTTATGTTCTTATCATGGGACAGCCTCGGCCTTTACGTCCTGTTGCTGGCCCTCCAAAGGAACTGCTTGGCCACTGTGAGAGACAGGATGCTGGACTAGATGGACCACTGGTCTCATCCAGCAGGGCTCTTCTGACGTTCTTATCATGGGACGGCATCGGCCTCCATGCCCTGTTGTTGTCCCTCCAGATGAACTGGTTGGCCCCTGTGAGAAACAGGATGCTGGACTAGATGGACCACTGGTCTCATCCGGCAGGGCTCTTCTGATGTTCTTATGAAGGCCTTGGCCTCTATGCCCTGTTGTTGGCCCTCCAGAGGAACTTCTTGGCCACTGTGTGAGAGAGGATGCTGGACTAGATGGACCACAGGTCTGATCCATCAGGGCTCTTCTGATGTTCTTATCAGGGGAAGGCCTCGGCCTCCATGCCCCTGTTGTTGTCCCTCCAGAGGACCTGGTTGGCCACTGTGTGAGACAGGATGCTGGACTAGATGGACCACTGGTCTCATCCAGCAGGGCTCTTCTGAGGTTGAACATGCTGTACCCAAAGGAGACGGATCCAGATGGGTCGCCGTGTTGGTCTGTCTGCAGCAGTAGAAAAGAGCCAGAGTCCAGGAGCATCTTAAAGACGAACAAAATATATGGCAGGGGAGGAGCTTTCGTGAGTCAGATAAGAAGTGAGCAGTGACTCACAAAAACTCACCCCCCCCCCCCCGCCACACATTTTGTTGATCTTTAAGATGCTCCTGGACTCTTATTCTTTCCTACTTACAAAGGAGATGCTGAGACAAATGGTAGACAAATGGTAAGACTGACTGAGCGATGGATCCCTGTCATTATAACCCGAAACCTGGGCTTTTTTGGGGGGGGGATTTAATTGTGATTGCCTATTTCCAGGTATGACTTTATTGTTTCTGGATTCAAATCCACACAGGGTCAGAGTCTGGGGCCGTTATTTTATCATTATTATTTTTATTAATAATGTTCAAATTTTACAAGTTTTTACAAACAAGAAACCAAGCTTTAACAAAGTTATAATAGGTAGCTATTTGCTACATGTGACCTAACATCAATATTAAACTAACATAACTTCTCTAACAACAATACATAACCTCAGTTTAAAAATAAATCATACTGTGATACAAGGGATTATTAGTTAAGATATCATATTGATGCATATGACTAATAATCGGATACCAAGTTGCTACAATTTCCTGCATATAATTGGACCATTATTTTTGATGGGGAATGCATATGAGACACGGGACTTAGCTCAATTCATTCACAGAACACCTACGCTATCCTCAGGGACTATCGTGACACTCTGGGGGCTTTCATTTTAATTCCAGAGTGGTCTATCTGGGCCCAGATATTTATAAAGACCGTCATTCAACTCTGGGGGCTATCATTCCAGGTGCAGGGCCGGTCTTTATAAATCTGTACTGCATTTTTGGTGCAGCTTTCCTTTGCTGTGATGTATTTCAAAGGAAGAAGAAGAAGAAGAAGAAGAGATTGGATTTATACCCCGCCCTTCACTCACTTGGAGTCTCAGAGCGGCTTACAAACTCCTTTTCCCTTCCCCTCCCCACAACAGACACCCTGTGAGGTAGGTGGGGCTGAGAGAACTCTTTCCCAAGCTGTCCTTGAGGGAACAGCTGGTACAGAGCTATGGCTTGCCCAAGGTCATCCAGCCAGGTGCAAGTGGAGGAGTGGGGAATCAAACCCAGTTCTCCCAGATTAGAGTCCATGCACTTAACCACTACACCAAACAGGGGCCACGGTGGTTCAGGAATTAAGATGGCGTTTAGTCATGCCGGCCACATGACCATGGAGAAGTCTTCGGACAGTGCTGGCTCTTCAGCTTGGAAGCAGAGATGAGCACCCCCCCCCTAGGTTTGGATTCGACTGGCTTTCGAGCAAGGGAAACCTTTTCCTTTATTTCAGTGGAGCCCATGTGAGTCAATTGGCATTCCTGGCTCCCATTATCTCCAGTGGGCCTTCAGATGGCAAGTCTCTCCCATTATTTCCAATAGACATTCTTGTCATTCCTTTTTATATATCCCTTCCTTCCCAGAACTCCCCCCCAGTCCTTTCCAATGAAGAAGAGGAGGAGGAGGAGATTGGATTTATACCCCACCCTTCACTCCCCGAAGGAGTCTAAGAGCGGCATACAATTTCTTTCCCTTCCCCTCCCCACAACAGACACCCTGGGAGGTAGGTGGGGTTGAGAGAGCTCTCCTGAGAACTGCTATTTAGAGAACATCTTTGAGAAAATTTGTGACTGACCCAAGGTCACATTAGCAGCAGCATGTGTAGGAGTAGGGAATCAAACCAGTTTTCCCAGATTAGAATCTATACTTCTAACCACTACACCAAACTTTAAAGCAAAGGGGTGGGGGGGTGGGATGTATCCCCTGTGGGAATATCGTGGCGGTGACGAAGAGCCCCAGAGGCTGCTCTGCATTCTCATTAAAGTATCATGGGATAGAAAAGAACTTATGACTGACCCAAGGTAACACCAGCAGCTGCATGTGGAGGAGTGGGGAATCAAACCTGGTTCTCCCAGATTAGAACCTGCGCTTCTAACCAGTATACCAAACTGGCTCTCAACGTGTCATTACTTCCTTTGGGAGACGTTTAGGGAAACTGGCGTGGCTGTTTCCCAACCGAAAAACCCACCAAAATTGCAGCAGAGTGGGTGTGGCCTGTCCTTTAAAGAACCCCCAAGTTTCAAGTCAATTGGGCCAAGGGTTAGAGTTCTACAGACCTCTGAACAATGTACCCCCAGCAGTCTATTTTCCCAACCCTCAACAAAGCAGCTAGTGTACGAAAACAATGGCTCTCTGAAGCTTGGCTTCAAAAGCGATTGGCTGGTAGTGCTCTGTTCTCCTCCCTTGGACGAACCTGACTGGAAGGGAGAAATGTCATTGACAAGGGAATCAAAGAAAACAGGCCTCCTGAGAAACACCCAAACTTTCTTTATAAAGAAGAGGAGGAGGAGGAGACTGGATTTATACCCTGCCCTTCACTACCCAAGGGAGTCTCAGAGAGGCTTACAAACTCCTTTCCCTTCCCCTCCCCACAAAAGACACCCTGTGAGGGAGGTGGGGCTGAGAGAGCTCTGACAGAAACCACTCTTTTTCAAGAACAGCTGTGCCAGAACTATGGCTTGCCCAAGGTCTTCCAGAAGGTTCAAGTGGAGGAGTGGGGAATCAAACCTGGATCTCCCAGATTAGAGTCCGCACACTTAACCACTACAGCAAATGAAGGGGGGGGGGGTGATACGAGCATCCTGGATTTGTACTACCCTTCCAAGAAAGCACCATACCGATCGAATTAGCCATTTCCGTACAAATTTTCGGCACAGCGATTTCGTTACGCGCACCCCAAACTATCAAGGAAATCGTATGCAAAGTTCCTGAAGGCTAAGCCGATTGAAATAAATGGAGTGAGACCGAAGTAACCATGTACGGGATTGCGCTGCTGGTGAACCATTCTAACATAGCTTACGCCAAATGCAGTTCTTTAATTCTGATTCTTGGGCAAATCAATTGTTGACTTTGCGAACGAAAGGCTAGGCAACTGGCTCCGCATCGTCGGGAGGAGTGTGCTTTATTTGAACACAGCTATCTTATCAGGCAAGCACTCAATTATCGTTTGCATTTGAAAATACCAGAGGCTTATTTGCGCTGAGCAAATATTAATTTCGGCGGGTGTGAGGGACAGAGCTGAGGGTCCTAAAGATCAGCTTTAAAAAATAGGATTTCTTTTAAAAAATCATCAAACTGGCTATTCTGAATATTAAAATGACACATGAAACTGCCTTACACTGAACCAGACCCCTGGTCCATCAAGGTCAGTATTGTCTACTCAGACTGGCAGCCGCTCTCCAGGGTCTCAGGCTGAGGTCTTTCACATCACCTACTACCTGGTCCTTTTTAACTGGAGATCCCGGGGGCTGAACCTGAGACCTTCTGCATGCCAAGCAGATGCTCTACCACTAAGCCATGGCCTCTCTCACAGCCTTCCAGGGTCTCAGGCTGAGGTCCTTCACATCACCCACCGCCTGGCCCTTTTACCTGGAGATCCCGGGGATTGAACCTGGGACCTTCTGGATGCCAAGCAGAGGCTCTTCCACTGAGCCACTGACCCTCCCAAAGCACATGAATCTGCCTTCTAACTAATCAGACCATCAGTCCAGCAAGGTCAGCATTGTCTACTCAGAGTGGCAGCCACTCCCCAGGGTCTCAGGCTGTGGTCTTTCACATCACCTACTACCTGGTCCTTTTAACTGGAGATCCCGGGGATTGAACCTTGGACCTTCTGCATACCAAGCAGATGTTCTACCACTAAGCCATGGCCTCTCTCACAGCCTTCCAGGGTCTCAGGCTGACATCTTTCACATCAGATTTTCTCCAGCAGCTAACCAGATGCTTCCGAGAAACATCGCATCGCACAATGTGTGTAGCTGCCTCCACAGCGAAACCCAAGCAAATACTCGCAGCGAACCAGAGTGGGTGTAGTGACTTGAGCGATGAATGAGAATTGGATTCAAATCGGCACTTCATAACAAAGCTCTGGGTTAATTTTGGACCAGCCCCTCTCTATCAGCCTGAGCGAACATTGAAAATAGTTGTGTGGATAAAAGGGATGAGGAAAGAGATCCCAATGTTCCTCAGAAAAGGGGGTGAGATAAAAATGGGAATAGATTGCAATGCTATATTCATTTATTTTTATTCAAGCGATTCATAGTCCACTTTTCTAACAGGGACTCAAGGCAGATAACATGTAGTAAGTCAGTACAGTCACATAAAATGGGACGTTCAATAGGATTCTGGAAGTCTGGAACCATCAGAAGCCAATGAAGCATAACATAAAAACACAGGAACACATAAATCTGCCTTACACTGAATCAGTATCGATTGGTCTATCGATTTCAATATTATCTACTCAGACTGGCAACAGCTCTCCAGGGTCTCAGGCTGAGGTCTTTCCCATCAACTCCTGCCTGGTCCTTTTAACTGGAGGGGCCAGGGATTGAACCTGGAACCTTCTGCATGCCAAGCTGATGCTCCGCCACTGAGGCATGGCCCCTTACTTGACACATAAGCAGTGCAGAAAAGACATAATTTCGATCCTACTTACACAAAGAAGAAGAATTGGTTTTTATACCCCTCTTTTCTCTACCCTAAGGAGTCTCAAAGTGGATTATGATCGCCTTCCCTTCATCTCCCCACAACAGGCACCTTGTGAGGCAGGTGGGGCTCAGAGAGTTCAGAGAGAACTGTGACTGGCCCAAGGTCACCCAGCAGGCTTCGGGTGGAGGAGGCGTGGGGACTCAGACCCGGTTCTCCAGACTGGAGTTCACTGCTCCTAACCACTTCACTATACTCGTTCTAACACAGCAGTATAGGCCACAGTCATAGAATCAGAATCACAGAGTTGGGAGGGGCCATACAGGCTATTTAGTCCAATCCGCTGCTCAATGCAGGATCAGCCTACAGCATCCCTGTCAAGGGTTCGTCCAGCTGCTGCTTAAAGACTGCCAGTGAGGGGGAGCTCACCACCTCCCTAGGCAGCTGATTCCACTGTTGAACAACCCTTATTGTAAAAAAAATGTTTTCTCCAATATCCAGCCAGTATCTTCCCACCCTTAATTTAAACCCATTATTGTGAGTCCTCTCCTCTGCTGCCCACAGGAATAGCTCCCTGCCCTCCTCTAAGTGACATAGAATCATAGAATCCCAGAGTTGGAAGGGTTCCTACAGGTCATCTAGTCCAGCCCCCTGCTCAGGGCAGGATCAGCCTAGAGCATCCCTGACAAGGGTTTGTCCAGACACTGCTTGAAGACTGCCAGTGTGAGGGGGAGCTCACCACCTCCCCAGGCAGCTGATTCCACTGTTGCACAGTTCTTCTGACTGTAATTTCCCCCCCTAATATCCAAGTGGATATCCAGCCTAATATCCAAGGAAGTTTGTGAAACCATTTTGTATTGTGCGGCCCCATTAAAAAGGTAAAGGTTTCCCTTGCTCGAAAGCCAGTCGAATCTGATTCTAGGGGGCTTTGCTCGTCTCTGTTTCCAAACTGAAGAGCCAGCGTTGTCCAAAGACTTTTTCCGTGGTCAAGTGGCTGGCATGACTAAATGCCGAGGTGCTGTTACCTTCCCACCGAAGCGGTACCTATTTATTTACTTGCAATTTCTTGCTTTCGAACTGCTCGGTTGGCAGGAGCTGGGACCAGAGACGGGAGCTCATTCCGTCACACGGCACTCGGGTCTCGAACTGCTGAACAACCGGTCTTCCGGTCTGCCACTCAGCGTCGTTAACCTCTGAGCCCCCATTACTTGTGCAGAAAAGCCCTCTTGAATAGTTCAATTCTGCAGAATTTGCAGAAGGCCAGGGGAACAGGGACCTCAGCCGTTCCTCAAGACAGGAGCCACAACCAGGAAGCAGGCGAATGTGGATGATTTTGCCCATTCGCAGCTTTCCAAAGAAGGCTGAAAGAATCTCGGTTTGAGGAATCTTATCAAAACTGTGTTGCCTTCCCTCCAACTTACTGGTACGCTTTGTCTCCCATTCAAATTGGACAGCTCCTTTGGACAAAGAGGATAACGGCGCATTTGTCAAGTCGCACTCCACAGCCCACTCTAGCTGACTGCGAGACACAATAATGGGGTGCACAAAATTATCGCTAAATTGGCTGACCCTCCCTTTCAGTTGATTGATGGATGGCTGTAATTTTGAAGTATTTGCGGTTATATATATTTTTTTCTTTGCCTGAAGGAGGGTGGGGAGCCACAGAGCGAGAGAGATGGAAAGGGTTATACAAACAGACCATGGAGTGGTAAAGCAATCTCTCCCTTTCTTTTTTTTTCTGTGCGTACATGTACTAAGTGGCATTAGAGGAAAAGAGAAAGCAGGTCATGCCGGGGGGAATTTATGTCCATTAATAACAGGCTGGATAGCAAGGTTAAGACAACTGAGCTGAGGTGAACCTTGGCGCTCGGACAAATTCATCCTTAAAAGGAAAAGGAAAAGATGCCAGTATCAAAATGTGATTCAGTACCTTCCGTGCGGCATTGCATTGTATTCCCTTTTTATTGCTGATGCGCTGAAGTTGTTAAACTTCCAGAATGATGGATGTCTCAGTATTATAATTACAGTCGTCTTGGTGCAAGGAAGGGGTAATCCCCCTAGGGCAACCGAGCTTCCCATATTGGGTGGGGGGGGGAAAGAATCCCTCACTCACTGATCGTAATGGTAAAGATAAATCAAGTCAATATCAGGGGTGTACGTTTGGCATAAAACGAACCAGGAAAATATCTTGCCGGTATTTTTCAGGTATTATTTAAGCTGAATAAAGATCACCGAATCTGACTGGCTACCAGTACAGCTGAGCCCAAATAAATCCGATTTTTTTTCCAGCTTTTATTCAGGTATTTTATTTATTTATTTATTTATTTATTTATTTATTGCTTGCTTGCTTGCTTGCTTGCATTTCTATCCCGCCTTTCCAGCGAACTGGCTCAAGGCGGCTATTCAGCTATACCGAATGGCTGCTGGGCTTCTCTTGTAGTTCGGTTTAAACAGAACTGCAAGAAGAGCCAGCCCAGTATCAGCCAGGGAAGCGGGAGCTCAGATACAAAGAGTGTTGGACTGGATGGGCCATTGAATCATAGAATCATAGAGTTGGAAGTGACCTCCAGGGACATCTGGTCCAACCCCCTACACAGTGCAGGGAATTCACAAATACCTCCCCCCACACACCTCCAGTGACCCCTGTTTCATGCCCAGGAGATGACAAAAACCCTCCAGGATCCGCGACCACACTGGCTTGGAGAAAAATTGCTTCCTGAGCCCAAAGTGGCAATCAGCATTTCCCTGGTTGTGTAAGGAAGGGCCATGTGAATTAAGCACAGATACAACACTCCCCATCCTTCATCTCATGATTTACCTAATTTCACAGAATCCGCATTGCTGTCTGATGGCCATCTGGCCTCTGCTTGAAAACCTCCTGAGAAGGAGAGCCCGCCACCTCCCGAGGAACCCTGTTCCACTGAGGAACCGCTCTCGCTGTCAGGAAGTTCTTCCTCATGTTTAGCCAAAAACTTTTTTGATTTAATTTCAACCCGTTGGTTCTGCTCTGATTTTCTGGGGAAACATGGCTTCTCTTACATTCTTATGAAAAGCAGAAAATGAAAACCACTGACAAAAGCATCAAGTATAAAAGAGGCAAAATAAAGAACATTTGATCTATGGTTTATAGCAGTAAGGAGGCTGCAGTGGCTCAAATGGTTAAGATGCTGAACTGCAGTCTGGAAGGTTGGTAGTTCAGCAGTTCGAGACCCGAGTGCCGCTTGACAGAGTGAGCTCCTGTCTCTGGCCCCAGCTCCTGCCAACTTAGCAGTTTCTGCAGAATTGAACTATTCTGCAGAATTGAACTATTCTGCAGAATTGAACTATTCAAGAGGGCTTTTCTGCAGAAGTAATGAGGGCTCAGAGGTTAACGACGCTGAGTGGCAGACCGGAAGACCGGTAGTTCAGCAGTTCGAGACCCGAGTGCCATGTGACGGAGTGAGCTCCCGTCTCTGGCCCCAGCTCCTGCCAACCCAGCAGTTTGAAAGCAAGAAATTGCAAGTAGATAAATAGGTACCGCTTCGGTGGGAAGGTAACAGCATTCCGTGCGCCTCGGCGTCTAGTCATGCTGGCCACATGACCACAGAAATGTCTTTGGACAGTGCTGGCTCTTTGTCTTGGAAACGGAGATGAGCACCACATCCCTAGAGTCATATTTGACTGGCTTTCGAGCAAAGGAAGCGTTTACCTTGTAGCAGTAAAGTATCTGGGTTTGTTTTACTTATTTGTTTACTTCATTTCCTGCCTTTCTTTTCAGTGGGGACCCAAAGCAATTTACGGCATTGCAACCAAACCAAAATGTTTTCAAAGAC
Source organism: Lepidodactylus listeri (assembly GCA_029233225.1). Classification (NCBI taxonomy): domain Eukaryota; kingdom Metazoa; phylum Chordata; class Lepidosauria; order Squamata; family Gekkonidae; genus Lepidodactylus; species Lepidodactylus listeri. Next base: position 177,842,959 of record JARCFY010000001.1, on the reverse strand, counting down.
TACCCAGTAGTGTGTGTTCAAAAAGCAGTATTATATAACAAGGGAAAATACAAGGAAAATTACAAGGCGTTTGGGGTGGTTGCAATGTTAACATAAGAATACAAAAGAAGCCAACGTTAGATCAGGCCAATGGCTCATTCAGTCCAACACTCTGTATTACACAGCTGCCAAAACCAAGGTGCCATCAGGAGGTCCAACAGCGGGGCCAGGACTCCAGAAGCCCTCCCACTGTTGCCCCCCCCCCCCCAAGCACCAAGAATACAGAGCATCACTGCCCGAGAAATGGTGTTCCATCTATATCTTCTGGCTAAGAGCCACCAATGGATCTCTGCTCCATGTTTATCCAGTTCCCTCTTGAAACTGTCTATGCTTGTAGCTGCCACCACTTCCTGTGGCAGTGATTTCCATGTGTTAGTTACTCTTTGGGTGAAGAAGGACTTCCTTTTCTGTTAGTCTAAGTGGTACTGTAATGTGCAATGCCTGTAATGTGCAAAGCATCCTCTCTACTTGTAGGGTCATGATACTGAGATAAGTGTTTGGGCACCGAACATTCTGGTGTATACATGAGTTGCAGTTTGACACACCACTCCAGCTAGAAAGAGACACACAAAGAGAATCTCAAATGAAACAAAAAAAGAAATAGTGGGAGAGGGGAAAATGAGACGTCCCCTATAATTCCTTGACCACACTTGTACTACTATCACGTGCATCACTTGATTTCCCATTTGAATGAAAGAAAACAATCAATCTGAGCTCCCAAATCCAAGGGGAAACCAAGGAATGCACATTATACTTGTATTCGGAGAGCTATGCCTTCTGGTTGGGCCAATCCCCAGCTACAAAATACTGGCCCTGACCTGGATGGCACAGGCTACCTTGATATCATCAGATCTTGGAAGCTGAGCAGGGTCAGCCCTGGCTAGTATTTGGATGGGAGACCACCAAGGTCATGATGCAGATGCAGGCACAGGCCCGTAGCTACAGTGGGCCTTCTGGAGACTCCACCCCTTTCATAAAGGCACAGCCCTACAAGAATTTCTCCTGTCAATATGTTTTGTCAATCATTTTTAAACATTTTCTGAAAGGCATGCCCCCATTTAAGCAGAGCGAGGTGCTGTAGTTGACTAATTCCCACACTGAGCAAGGGGGTTGGAATGGGTGACCTCTAGGATCCTTTCTAACTCTGTGTCAAGAGACTGACCTCTTTTAAGAGAGTTTTTTCTGCCTAAGTGTTAGCTTTCTTGACTACAGAAGTCATCACCCCCACCTGCTGGTTTGTTCTCAGATCAGTTGCTTAGGCTGGCAAAAGTGATTAACTTGCAGCAGCTGAGGACTGTCATCTAAAGTGGCTGACAGCTTGAAATTCAGAGATCTAGCCTGGTAGCAGCTTTCTGTTGGCTAAACGGCTTTTCTTTCTGCACTGAGAACTTCGGCCCCACTGGAAAAATTTTTTTGCCCCACAAGCCACAACACCCTGGGCGAGCAATGGCAAACCACCTCTGAATGTCTCTTTCCTCGAAACCCTTTTGCGGTCACAATAACTCAGCTGTGACTTGACAGCAAAACAAAACAAAAAAGATGGGTGGAACCAGCCAAGATTGGTGGATGCATGCTATAAACCTGGGGGCGCAAGAGCACTGCTGTGCATTTTTTGATGCGTTCGCCCAACTGCTTAGAAATGGTGGCCAAAGTCAAATACATTGAAGTCAACAGGACTTAGCCAAACTAAACATAAGGCTGCAGCCCCCAGGGGGGAAACAAGCCACATAACCAGAAGCTAAAGAAAGCTGTTCAAGTGGACCCATTTTATGCTTTTGCCCATGATCGACAGGAGCTGTCGGCTCTCTTTCAAAAACAATCTGAGGGCCTAAAAGGGGGAAAGAAAAAAAAATCAATGACAAATTGAATTTGTGCCTTGAGTCCTCTGACATATCACCCATTTAATGAAAGGATTTGACCGGTCAAAGCCTCGTGCAATAAATACACCTCGGTTTACACGCTCTCATTTAACAAGGTCATTGTGAAATGATCCATCAAGCACATCATACAGGTGCTTTAGGAAGATGGAAGGAAATGGAACATTTCGTCCAATGTTCCTTGACCAAAAAAAAAAAAACCCAGGCAGAAAATAGCAGCAGTGAAGGATTCTCTGATGGAATATGAAAGCCCTTGTGGCCACCTCGGTGACGGGCAGTGAGAGGCATCGCAAGGTGGATGGATACCTGCCATTTAAGAAGCCCACATCACATCTTCTAATTCTGACATTGCATGACAAAGAACCTTTTCTTGAAAGCAGCAGTTCAGAAGTGTAATAAAAGACCAATTAAGAATTGAATAGGAAGCATAGATGCCATTGCCATGGGTTGCCGCATTGATTTCCAGGGCACTGCCTTACCAGAAACACAGGGCGGGGATTTCGGAGAAGAGTGACCAAAATGAGCAGGGGTTTTTAAAAGCCTTTATTATGAGGATATGCAAGGAGGGCTTGTAGGAGTCCAGTTGATAAGTGGGACCCTAACAGGTCCTGACTGTAGACTTGTAACTATGGGTAGATCATCGCTGGTTCGGTCAACTGAGCCCATGCCTAGAGTCATCTTCAAGGGGATGGGATAAACATATGGAGCAGAGGTCCATCAGTGGCTATTAGCCACAAGGTATAGATGGAACACTCTGGGGCAGTGATGCTCTGTCTTCTTGGTGCTTGACGGGGAGGGGGGTCACAGTGGAAGGACTTCTGGAGTTTTGGCCCCACTGGTGGACCTTCTGATGGCGCCTGCTATTTTTGGCCACTGTGTAACACAGAGTGTTGGACTGGATGGGCCATTGGCCTGATCCAACATTGGCTTCTCTTATGTTCTTATGAAGAGATAACTAAATAATGTGCTAAGGTTATAAAGGTCAACAGTTGTAAAGAAATAAATATGTCAAAATAAGACTGAGATGTTCCATTCACTCCTCTCAGGTGTGAAGGTCCCTTAACAACATTTTTTTTCCCTTTTTTGAGGTGGGTGTAGTGTATGTCAGTCAAACATTCCAATATTCCTTGTATTACAGTTGGTATTCTATTATACTATTCTGAAAAAGAAATACACTAAAATACAGAGGACGTAGGACTGGAGCAGATGAGGCTGTAGCGTAATCTCTTGCAAGTCTCAATCCAGCCCATTGAACTTTAGTGGGGAGCCTGGGCATTTCCTGGACACTGGAATCCCCCAACGGTGGTCCCCCATCCAAGTACCAACCCAACCTCGCTTCCAACTTATGGTGACCCCCAGCAAGAGGCTTTTAAGGCGAGTGAGAAGCAGAGCTGGTTGGCCATTGCCTCCTCTACAGAGCCTTCCTTGGTGGTCCCCCATCCAAGTACCAACCCAACCTAGCTTCCAACTTATGGTGACCCTAGCAAAGGGCTTTTAAGGCGAGTGAGAAGCAGAGCTGGTTGGCCATTGCCTCCTCTACAGAGCCTTCCTTGGTGGTCCCCCATCCAAGTACCAACCCAACCTAGCTTCCAACTTATGGTGACCCTAGCAAAGGGCTTTTAAGGCAAGTGAGAAGCAGAGCTGGTTGGCCATTGCCTCCTCTACAGAGCCTTCCTCGGTGGTCCCCCATTCAAGTACCAACTTTGCTTAGCTTCTGAGATCGGATGAGTTCAGGCTATATCATATCACCTTCTCTCCCATTTCATATTTTAGTGTGTAATATTCTCTAAATTTGTCATCATAGGGTGTCTCAGATTTTTGGTATTGTCCCACCTCTAGATTTTTTTTGTTATTGTTCTCTGTTGGCGGGGTCCCCTTTGCTGGGTGGATGTGTTGGTGTGGAGATGTTTTCATGCTGGAGTATTCTTCCTGCTCTAGCACTATGGATGCTCAAGATAAATTTAGCTGGTATGCCGCCGCCCCCCTCATCCCCTCACCCCTGTCACCCATACTCTGTTGCCTGGCAACAAGACCTACCTGGCTGCTCAAAGCATTGACCCAAAGGACAGGAACTGAACAACTCCCCTCCCCAGCTCTGCTGATTGCTGAGAGAGAGAGAGAGAGAAAGAGAGAGAGAGAGAGATCTTAGTCACAGCATAGTTTCAGAATGGTAACCATGTTGGTTTGCTGAAGAACAGCTGGATTCGAATCCAGTAGCGTATTAAAACCATCAAGATTTGGGGGGTAAACTCTATGAGAGTCAAAGTTCCCTTCATCAGCTATCTGACAACGGGAGCATTGACACTTGAACGCTTATACATCTAAAATCTTGTTAGTTCTACATTGCTACTGCACTCAACTCTAGGGCTGTGGTCAGACGGCAAGCTTATCCCTATTTGTTTCCACTATAGGTTTGATCAGGATTTTTTTTTTTTTAGGTTGGGATGACCATACATTCTTCCCTGAAGAAGAAGAGGAGGTTGGATTTATATCCTGCCCTTCACTCACTTGGAGTCTCAGAGTGGCTTACAAACTCCTTTCCCTTCCCCTCCCCACAACAGACACTCTGTGAGGTAGGCGGGGCTGAGAGAGCTCTTTCCCAAGCTGTCCTTGAGAGAACAACTGGTACAGAGCTATGGCTTGCCCAAGGTCATCCAGCAGGTGCAAGTGGAGGAGTGGGGAATCAAACCCGGTTCTCCCAGATTAGAGTCCGCGCATTTAACCACTACTCCAAACTGGGTCTCCCACTACACCAAACTGAACCACTTGAATCGTGGGATGAGTCTCCGGGCACCGTCCAAATAGCCATGCTGCTGCCTGGGCGTCACGGTTTGCTTTTTTTTTTTTTTTAAATGGCTTTGCGCATGCGCATATGCACATGGCCGAATCACCGCTCCCACTGGGACTCGCCATACTCCCTTGTTATTGCAGGTTTCCCCTCCCCCAACAGCGAACAAAATTAACCAGTGACGTACAACTGAGCGCTGGAGTCTATATGTGCACTTGAACATTTACACATAGAATTCATTCAGCACAGGATTGCTCATGCACACAGCAACAGAAGCTTAGGGGGGGAAACCATCATGAGAAGGATGTTCAGATGACCTAATAGCAATTATTGCAAAAGATGTCTGTCCAGATAGGCAAAATCGTGGATTCAAAACACAAATACATGGAAAGTACTTGATTTTCCAGGTGTGGGATGACTCGCTAGGGAACCAGGAAGATTGCACGAGCGAGGCCACTTCGGTGCGGGAGATGGATGCGGGTATCTGATCAGCAATTTTAAATGCGAGAGGGAACAGCAGTGAAACCCAGTCAAAATGACCGTGTGACCACAGCCTAGCTCTAGTTACAGCATGTGGACTATTCCCAAAGTTCCAGCAGTGGTGATTCCCCCAGTAAAAGTCTCACACCCCCCTGGGGGTTCCAACCCACATTTCGAGAACTGTGATTTGAATGGTTGCTTCACTCCCTGGACTAGATCTGGTTGGGACTTCCTAAAAAACTGAGGTGCTGATGACGCCCGCTGGATAGCAGGTCGGTGTACAAATGACCTTCCTGGAAGCTCAGAAGGAACAGAAAGCCATCTTCCTGACCGCGGCTGTTGCTAAATTCGGCAGGTAGCTGTGAATTGTTGATAAATGCTTTAAATCAACATGCAGCAGCTCTGGAGGCGTGTCTGCTTTTCACCTTATCCTCCAATTGCAAAGTTCATTACGGAAACTGTATGAAGACATGCACTGCTAACTGACTCATTGCATTATCGGGCGACAAAGCAGGGGGCTGGTTAGAATCTGTTTGTGAAGCGATATCGTCAAGTTAATGAAGCTTTTGGAACAAATCATATTCAAGCCCCGAGACAGTTGGGAGGATGTTAACTACAGTTGAGCCAAATTTTCACATGTTTCCCATTTCACACGTTTCACACGTTTCAATATTTGCATATTTAACGAAGGAAAAAGCCTTTCATCAGACCCATCACACCCCAATCAAAGAAGCGTTTCCACTGCTTTTCATCCAACCCCAGTCGCTCAAGAGCACAGCTGGGAGATGCTTTTGGAGCTAAGTGGGCGCAGAATTCCTTGACTTATTCCTTTCCAGTCTGGTGTAGTAGTTAGGAGCGGCAGACTCTAATCTGGGAGAACTGGGTTTGATTCCCCACTCCTCCACATGCAGCTGCTGGTGTGACCTTGGGTCATTCGCAAGTTCTCTCAGAGCTGTTCTCTCATGAGCAGTCCTCAAGGGAGCTCTCTCAGCCCCACCTACCTCACAGGGTGTCTGTTGTGGGGAAGGGAAGGGAAAGGAGATTGTAAGCTGCTCTGAGACTCCGAGTGAAGTTGTTGTTGTTCAGTTGCACAGTCGAGTCTGACCCCATGGACCACATCACACCAGGCCCTCCTGTCTTCCGTCTTCCTCCGGAGTTTGCTTAATTTCATGTTTGTTGCATCGATGACACTGTCCAACCATCTCATCCTTTGCTGTCCCCTTCTTCTTTGACCTTCTCTCATGGATCAGTGGGGCCAGGACACTAGAAGCCCTCCCACTATCCCCCCCCAAGCACCTAGAATACAGTGCATTTTTTGCCCTGACCTGGATAGCCTAGGCTAGCCTGATCTCATCAGATGTCAGAAGCCAAGCAGGGCCAGCCCTGACTAGTATTTGGATGTGAGACCACCAAGGAAGTCCCGGGTCACCAAGCAGAAGCAGGCAATGGCAAGCCACTTCTGAACATCTCTTGCCTTGAAAACCCCTTGAGGGGGTCCCTTTAAGCCACCCGCGACTTAGCTGTTTTCACCTCCAAAATTCAGCAGCACCTATGCGGAGGAACAATGCACTTCCTCCCGAGTTATCCCTACAGAAATCCACCTTTGCTTCAGCATTATGTCTAGAGTTGTTGTCACTGAATCTTACCTAAGGTGAAATGTGGGTGTTATGTTCTGTGATTAAATCTGTGATTATTCAATTACCTTGAGACTTATCCAACTACCTTGGAACTTATTCAATTACCTTGGAACTTATTCAATTACCTTGGAACTTATTCAATTACCTTATCCAATTGCCTTGTTTGAGCGATGTAAGGGGTGTGGCTTACCTGTGTATATAAGCAGGCCCCCTGACCTCCATTTTTTAATACCTCACCTGAACCAGCTTAATAAAATGCTTGGTGATTTCACCGCAACCAGACTCTGCTTCCAGTACTTTTCAGTGGGGTTAAGTCTGGAGATCCTCACTCTGGGCAAGTAGCTGTAGGAATTTTGTAAGGAGGTTGGATGGCCATCTGACAGCAATACTGATTGTGTGAACGTAGGCAGATCATGAGAGGGAGGGCAGGGAGGGCAGGGAGGGCAGGGAGGGTTGCCTCAGGGCTTGGTTCTAGTGGCCCTTTCTTGCATGACCCAGCGTTAATGCTGCTCGCCACTTTGGGGTCAGGAAAGAATTTTTCTCCAGGCCGGTTTGGCCAGGGATCCTGGAGGTTTTTTTGTCATCTTCTGGGTGTGGAGCAGGGGATCACTGGGGGTGTGGAGGGGGAGGTATTTGTGAATTTCCTGCCTTGTGCAGGGGGTTGAGCTAGATGACCCTGAAAGTCCCTTCCAACTCTATGATTCAATGAGTCAGAAGACTGGATTACATGGACCTTTGGTCTGATCCACGGAGGTAGTCTTTACATGCTCAACCTCAGCTTCCTCCCCAATAATGTTGGGTTGCTTCCGAAACCTCTAGGAACAAGCTCCAAAAAATCTTAAATTATTATTATTATTATTTGCCAGATGGCTATCAAAACGTGTAGGTTAACAACATCACTCGTGCGCTGCATAAAACTATCCTTAGCCGAACGGCGCCTTGGAATGAAAACAGACGGAACGCCATTAGCTCCCTGACGCTGGCCTTGGTTGAATACGTCTGTTCGCACTACGGCTAACGATCAATCCCTACCATTGTGTTCCGTCTCTCCCGCTCCCCACCGCCTTGAAAGCAGCGGCTGGATTCAAAGAGGAAGGACATTTCCATTAGAGAGTTCTCGTCAAAGTCGTCGGAGCCCATATCTGTCATTCAGTGTAGCTGTGGATGTTCTAACATGTTCTATAAATAGAGGTTGTTTACAAGCACTCAGAGGCAAGGTCCACTTTGCCATTACCGCTAACAGGTTGCCGTGGGAGAGAGGAACGACAAGAAGGTATTATATGGAGAGCATTTCACAGTACCACTAGTGGCAACTGTGGAGTACTTTACGTTACCAAATGTGGCAACTGTTTCAGACTGACTTTTAAAGAGTCTGAGCCAGGGTGTTAAACATAAGGCCCGGGGGCCAGAACCGGCCCTTTCAGGGCTCTTACCCGCCCCTCAAGCAACTGATGTGTATGGTACTCCCACTCAATGCTCCCCCTAAGCTGTGGAGTCTTGTGAGCAAAAATCCTACTTTTGCGGGCTACCAACGTTAAAGTTGTGAGTGAGTGATTTGGCCACTGCATAAATTAGGAGCCATCCTTCCCGAACCCATGGAATTCCCTGCCGCAGGAGGTGATGGTGGGCACAAGCATGGGCGGCTTCAAGAGGGAATTAGATAAACATCTGGAGCAGAGGTCCATCAGTGGCTACTAGCCACAAGGTATATATAGGAATGCTGCAGAATGCTGTGGCCAGGCTGCTGATGGGTCTCTCAGTACGAGACCAGCCTGTGCTGAGGACGCTGCACTGGCTGCCTACAGCGTACCGGATCCGGTTCAAGGTGCTGGTGTTAACCTTTAAAGCCCTACATGGTCAGGGGCCTGCCTACCTAAGGGACCGCCTTTCCCCATACATACCCCAGCGAGCACTGAGATCAGGCACCCAACAGCGCCTGACCCTCCCTGGCCCTAGAGAGGCCAGGCTAACAACCACTAGGACCAGGGCCTTCTCAGTGGTGGCTCCTTACTGGTGGAATGAGCTCCCGGAGAATATCAGGGCCCTGTGGGACATTCTGCAGGGCCTGTAAAGTGGAGCTCTTCTAACAGGCTTTTGACTAGGAGCTGCCACTGGGGGGGGGGGGGAGAGCACCTGGAGAAATGGTGGTGAGATCACCGGCCTATGAAATCGGCTGGCAGAAGTTTACTGGCTTGTAATCTTTAGGCTGCTGCTCTGATGTCAGTCCTTCGCACTGCCTTGTTAACTATTGGTACTGTACTACCACCATCTTTGTGGGTTTATTCCTTAACTTTATATGAATGTGTGGATTTTTAACTTTTATATCAATGTTGGTTTTAATGTTGCTAGCCACCTTGAGTCGGTATATCTGACTAGGCGGGATATAAATCTCAACAAACAAACAAATAAATAAATAAATAGGAACTCTTAGTCTGGGGCAAGTGATGCTCTGTGTTCTTAGTGCTTGCAGAGGTGGGGGGAGCAACAGTGGGAGGGCTTCTAGTGTCCCGGCCCCACTGGTGGACCTCCTGATGGCACCTGGTATTTTTGGCCACTGTGTGACAGAGTGTTGGATGGGCCATTGATCTGATCCAACATTGGCTTCTCTTATGTTCTTACATTCTTGTGTTAAGACAAAAATGTCTGAGCTGGAGGCTAAAAAACTGTGAGCTAGCTCACACTAACTCAGCTTAGAGGGAACACTGCTCCCACTTTTAAGGTATCCTTTGATTAAATACATTAATTGGGGGCTTTTATGGGTTCCTCAGTAAATCAGTTGCTTTCACTGCTCGGAATCAATTGCTTTGTTTGTATTTTGAGTAAGTTCAATTCAAAGTTTTGGCTATCACATACAAAGCCCTTTCTGGAGCCAGTTTGGTGTAGTGGTTAAGTGCGCGGACGCTAATCTGGGAGAACTGGGTTTGATTCCCTACTCCTCCACTTGCAGCTGCTGGATGACCTTGGGCAAGTCATAGTTCTGGCAGAGCTGTTTTTTCAAGGACAGTTCTGAAAAGAGCTCTCTCAGTTTTCTCAGAGCTGTTCTCTCAAGAGCAGTTCTCTCAGAGCTCTCTCAGCTCCACCTACCTCACAGGGTATCTGCTGTGGGGAGGGAAAGGGAAAGGAGTTAGTAAGCTGCTCTGGGACTCCAAGTGGAGGGCTGGGTATAAATCCAATCTCCTCCTCCTCCTCTTCTTCTTCTTCGTCTCTCATACCTGCATGACTGCCTTATTGCCTGATACTCTGCCACATCAGCTTCACTCATCTGAGCAGGGTCTTCTGCAAGTTCCCCCCTGTATATGGGGAAATCAACAACAGCTAATCCAATGAAGTTGATGCATCAAATGAAACTGATGGGCAGTAGGTTCAGGATGGACAAAAGGAGAGACACAGAGAGTGGTTAAAATGTGGAATGTGCTGCCAGAGGATGTAGTGATGGCCACAGGTACAAACAGTTTGAAAAGGGGATTAGATAGATTCATGGAGGATAAGTCTATCGGTGGCTTCTAGCCATGACGACTAACGGGGACCTTCACATTTAGAGCCACTAAGTCCCTAAATCCCAGAGCTGGGAGGCAACATCAGTGGAAGGCCTCAACCTCTCTGCCCCATTGTTTGTTGGCCCTCCAGAGGAACTGGCTGACCACTGTGTGAGACGGGACAGGATACTGATGGACCACTGGTCTGATCCAGCAGGGCTCTTTTGATGTCCTTATCAGGGGAAGGCCTCGGCCTCTATGCCCTGTTGTTGGCCCTCCAGAGGAACTGGTTGGCCACTGTGTGAGACGGGATGCTGGACTAGAGGGATCATTGGTCTGATCCAGCAGGGCTCTTCTGATGTTCTTATCAGGGGAAGGCCTCGGCCTTTCTGCCCTGTTGTTGACTGTCCAGAGGAACTGGTTGGATGCTGGACTAGATGGACCACTGGTCTGATCCAGCAGGGCTCTTCTGATGTCCTTATCAGGGGAAGGCCTCGGCCTCTATGCCCTGTTGTTGGCCCTCCAGAGGAACTGGTTGGCCACTGTGTGAGACGGGATGCTGGACTAGAGGGACCACTGGTCTGATCCAGCAGGGCTCTTCTGATGTTCTTATCAGGGGAAGGCCTCAGCCTCTCTGCCCTGTTGCTGACCCTCCAGAGGAACTGGTTGGCCACTGTGTGAGATGGGATGCTGGACTAGGTGGACCAGTGGTCTGATCCAGCAGGGCTCTTCTTATGTTCTTATTATTTCTCTTGTGTTCTCAGTAAAGAAGGAGGACTATAAATATTGTAAACAAACAGACAAACAAACAAACTTTAGGCTCAGAAAGTAATCTTATCTTTGTTGTGGTGTGCTCTTTCGTGGTATTTCAGAAGATTCTATGTTCTTTATTTATGTGATCGGTGGAATTTGTTTTATTTGCAAAAACTTCAGTACTTCTTTTGACCAAACTTTCAAAGAAGTAAATGTAGGAACATTTGGAGTTGCCTTATACTGAATCAGACCCTTGGTCTATCAAGGTCAGTATTGTCTACTCTGAGTGACAGCTGCTCTCCAGAATCTCAGGCTGAGGTTTTTCCCATCACCTCCTGCCTGGTCCTTTAAACTGGAGATGCCGGGGATTGAACCTGGGACCTTCCGCATGCCAACCAGAGGCTCTTCCAATGAGCCATAATCGCTCTCCATGGCTCTCCAGGGTCTCAGGCAGAGGTCTTTCACATCACCTCCTGCTTGGTCCTTTTTAACTGGAGATGCCGGGGATCAAACCGGGGACCTTCTGCATGCCAAACAGATGCCACTGCCACTGAGTCGCAGCCCAGCCCTAAGGAATTATAAAATACATGACAAAATTTAAACAGATTCCCAATTCACACTCTTCTCTCCCTTTCCCACATACTACCAAACTAACTTTGGTCTGAGACAGAACCTCTTTGTCTAGGCTTGCTTGGTCTCCTTGTCACTCTGCCTGGGGGATTTGGGAGGCGTTCCGGGGTGGGCCGGGATGTCACGTGGGGATGCTCTTGTATTTGGGCAAAACTTTATGGGGTTTTTGCCCTCAAACCATAGAGTTTGCCAAATTACCAGAGTTTCCCTGTGAACATCCCCGACATGATGATGTCACTTCCAGGTGACATCATCACATTGGGGATGTTGCACAGTAATGTCCCTGTTTAAGGGCGGGGTTTCCCTCCCCGGCCAGCTGGTCTGTGGTGGGGAGAAGCCCCTGAAACTGGGGGATTCCCTGCCCAGACCCGGGAACTGGCAAGGGTTGGGAATTGTATGGGAGACCACCAAGGAAGACTGGGGATGCTATGCAAAGGAAGGCCATGGCAAACCACCTCTACTCATCTCTTGCCTTAGAAACTTCATGGTCCTGGGGTCACCATGAGTTGTCAGAAGCTACTTGACTTGAATTAACACGCACACACAATCCCTAATTGGGGGGCTGCAGTGGCTCAGAGGTTAAGATGCTGAGCTGCAGACCAGAAGGGTTCTGGCAAGCCTTTGTCATTGTTCCAACAGTAGAAGAAGAAGAAGAAGAAGAAGAAGAAGAGATTGGATTTATACCCCACCCTTCACTTGTAGTCTCAGAGCGGCTTATAAACTCCTTTTCCCTTCCCCTCCCCACAACAGACACCCTGTGAGGTAGGTGGGGCTGAGAGAGGTCTTTTCAGGACTGCTCCTGAGGGAACAGCTGGTACAGAACTATGGCTTGCCCAAGGTCATCCAGCCAGGTGCAAGTGGAGGAGTGGGGAATCAAACCCGGTTCTCCCAGATTAGAGTCCGCGCACTTAGCCACTACACCAGACTGGCTCTCACACCAAACTGAAGTACCGAAACCAATAACCCAAAGTCCCAAAACACAAACGAGTGGCGGAGTCGTGATATCTTGCTAGCAAACAAGCAGTGGAATTGGTGTTCGCGTATGGGCCAAGTGGAATGAGTGACGGACAGACACAAACAATCAATGTGTGTGCATGTTGCCTGAGTAACCCAGAACAACTCAATATCTGGGTGCATTGAAAATAATCACTAAGACAGAAGAAATGTAACACACAAGATAGAGAACTTGGCTTGGATCAAAAATATTGGCTGACGGTTGGGAATTTTTATGGAAAAATGCTATATCTACGTGTTATAACTTAAAAGAAAATTGTTTTAAAATGATGTATAGATGGTATATGACACCAAAAAAAATTGCAAATATTGGTCAGAATATGTCTAACAAATGTTGGAAGTGTAAAAAGAAAGAAGGTTCTTTTTATCATATGTGGTGGACTTGTGATAAAGCAAAGATTTATTGGTCAAAAATACATGCAGAAATGGAAAAAATCTTGAAATGTACATTTAAGAAGTTGCCTGAAATGTTATTGCTAGGACTTAAACTAGAAGAGATAAATGTAAAGAAAAGGACAATAATATGGTATATGATTACAACAGCAAGAATGGTGTATGCACAAAATTGGAAAAATGAAAAAATACCAGAGGTGTGGGAATGGTTGAAAAAACTGTTATATATGGCTGAAATGGATAAATGGACTAGAAAATTGAATAATCTCTACTCAGAGACCTTTCTAGAAGACTGGAAAGATTTGAAAGAATATGTTGAAAAATACTGGGATATGAAAAACTACATTTATACATGGTTATAATAGCATAAAGGAATAGAAATATATTATATGAATGTATTAGTTAAAATTAGACAATGAAGCTGTTTTTATTTAGAAATACATAAGAGTATAGAAAATAAGAATTGGTGTATAAGTATTTTAAAGATATATAACCGTTACCAGAAATGAAACATAGATATAAGTATTACTATTTTGAATAAAATGGAAAATGTGTTATGCTTCAGAGGTGGTGGGAAACCACCAAAACAAGATAAAAATAGAATGTACAAATAGAACAAAATGTTATATAATATGGAAAAAGGGATTTGTATAAGGTAAATGTATTATTTTTGATGTTTTTTTTTTTGAAAAATAAAAATTTCTTTACATAAAAAAAAATATTGGCTGACGGAACAAGTTTCAGGGGGGTGGCAGTGTTGGCCTGTAATAGAACGGCCAGATTCGAGTCCAGTAGCATCTTTGAGACCAACAAGAGTTTCAGAGCATGAGCTTTCAAGAGTCAAAGCTTCTGATGAAGGGAGCTTGGACTCTCGGAAGCTCACCCCAATTCCCCCCCCCCGAAATACTGCTTGTGGGGGGGGGGAATCTCAAGAACAGCATGGAAAGGGGGGCTGGAGATTTCCGAGCCATGGGAGGGCAGAACTGACAAAAAATACAAAGAAGAAATGTTTACTTGTGGAGTTTATTTTAATAAGGTCCATTTTAGAGATACATTTTAGTTCACATATATACGTACTTTGCTGTAATATTCTTAGGTAACGTTCTCTGAGCACAAGAATATCAGAAGAGTCCTGCTGGATCAGGCCAGCAGTCCAGCATCCTGTCTCACACAGTGGCCTCTGGAGGGCTAATAACAGGGCATAGAGGCCGAGGCCTTCCCCTGAGAAGAACATAAGAAGAGCCCTGCTGGATCAAACCAATAGTCCATCTAGTCCAGCATCCTGTCTCAAACAGTGGCCAGCCAGTTCGTCTTGATGGCCAACAACAGGGCATAGAGGTACAAAAATAGCATAGTAAATATCCAATAAAATCCTGTAGAATCATATCAAAAAATACAAAATACAGAAAACTAATCTAATCCCAACCCTAAAATCATAGAAACCTTACAAATAACCAGGGGTCCTTTGGGGCCGGAGCGAGGCAGAGCGCCACTCCGCCAGCTCAGGAGGGGCAGTAGGGCAGCCACAGGCCGAATCAGATTCTCTGATCTGATTCGGCCCGCCACCAAATTTCAGCGGCAACTTTAAACACAGCTGTAGGGGAGGGGGTTTGAGGGAGAGGCTCCAAACTTGCAGGGCAGCTTCTGGGACCTCTCCCCCAAATGCCCACCAAGTTTCAAGAAGATTGGACCAGGGGTCCAATTCTACAGGCCTCCAAAGAGGTTGCCCCCATTCCCTCCATTGTTCTCTATGGTGGGAAAAAAGTAATGTTTTTTTCCCACCATAGAGAATAATGGAGGGGATGGGGCAACCTGTTTGGGGTCCATAGAATTGAACCCTGTGGTCCAATCTTCTTGAAACTTGGTGGGTATTTCAAGGAGAGGCCCCAGCAGCTATCCTGCAAGTTTGGAGCCTCTCCCTCAAACCCCCTCTCCTCCAGCCCCTCATATACCCTATGAGTTTTTGCCATTGATTTCAATGGCCCATAGGGTATTATGGGGCTGAAACTGACATTCCCTTTCTGACACGCTTCCGGTGATGTCAGGAGATGCGGCATATGCTAATGAGTTATGCTAATGAGTTATGCTAATGAGCTCCTGCCCCTCTTTTTCTACAAAGGACCCCTGCAAATAACATCAAATACTGCAATACCCACAAGCCAACAAATGCCTTACAATAGAAACAATACTATGAGCTAAAACCATGCTGCAACAATTCAGCTTTACAGAATCTCTGAAACATCATCAGGTCCTAGGACTGCCATGTCCCCGGGGGGGGGGCAGGGGTTTCTCTGCTGAAAGGGCCCCCAATCCGCTGGTCTGGATCAGGCCAGTGGGGAGAACCCTGCCCCCAAAGTGCCCGATTGAATGGGCTCACTGCATGTAACCCGCTTTGAGTGCCTGTGAGAAAGATGCCCTTCTTGTAGGCTTTCATGGGCATCTGTTGTCCACATAAGAAAAGAAGATGGTTGGCTTACTAGATGAAAAATTGATCTGATCCTGCAGGGCTTCTTTTCTCATGTCTCTTATTTTCAAAGATATGCACCCATCATTGGATCATGGACGTTTTGCTGTGTTCTCTCTGGGCTGGAGAGCAGCATGATACAGCCAGCTCTTGGAAGCTAAGCAGGGTCAGAACTTGGGTGGGACACCACCGAGGAAGACTGTCCTGGGAAAGGCAATGACAAACCACCTCTGCTTTTCATTTGTTTGGCTGGGGCTCTTCATTATGGCTTGGTTCAGGCATGATGGTGAACCCATGATGAATCCATGTCTGATCATAACAACTGAACATGGTGATTTTGTCTGTCAAACATGTTTGCTGTGACATTTGTGACACCCCTCGTTACTGCTTATGTTGGTCTCTGTGCATTTTGGGTGTGTTCCTTAAACCTGGGCACAGAACATAAGCCAAAAGCTGTTTAGAATGATAGGCAGTAAAAGGAAGTTTTTTGTGTGTGTCTGCATTCTATGAAGCAGAGATCCATCAGTGGCTATTAGCCACAACTGTATTCTTGGTGCTTGGGGGGGGGGGGGGAGGGCAACAGTGGGAGGGGCTTCTAGTGTCCTGGCCCCACTGCTGGACCTCCTGATGGCACCTGGTGTTTTTGGCCACTGTGTGACACAGAGTGTTGGACTGGATGGGCCATTGGCCCGATCCAACATTGGCTTCTCACTGTTGGCCAGCAAGGCACTTTTAGTGCTCTTATGAATTTTGAGATTCATAAGCCTGAACTTTGGGCTGCCTTTAATGGAAGGGCCGTGTGCTTTCTTCATGAGGAGCCAGCTCCAGCCCATGCCAGGAGGCTGACACCCTAGACAGGTCACCTGAGACAGAGACAAAGCCATGAGGTTTTTTTTTCTGTTTCAGCACGCTGGTCAACCCCTGCCCCCTCCAACATACCTGCATAGTTATGCTGACGCAGTTGCTTAGCAACTAATGTTCGGGCCATCACCCAGTCGGCCAAAGTCATTGACTAACAATAGATGTGGCCAGGAGAGTCATCGGGCCCCAGCCCAGGTGTCCACTTCCTGGTGAGATCATAGTTTTGCAACATGGTCCATCCCCTGGCCCTCCTCCTTTTGTTCACCTTTAACCTATGGAAGGGTCCAAGAGGGACGGACCGCCTAGTAGGTGTGTTAGTGGGATGTGGTCTACGCAGCCCGCCCCAAGACCCCCTAATAAAAGACCTTGCACAGAGGCATTCTTTCTCTTGAGCCATCGTCCCCTGTCTGCTTTAAATACCTCTTCAGTCCAACTTGCTGTACCCAACCCTTGCCTCCATCTTGAACCCTCTCTCTCTCACTGAAATTGCGATCCAAGAGAACCACGTGGTCTCGCAGGTTCGAGCCTCATGGCCCCATAGTCTTTCTATTTTCTCTCCATACAATTCTGCCATCGTTTGGACAACGCATCTAAGGTAAGGCACTGCTTCCCCACCAACGATTACCTGCTCATGCAAACATGCTATTTTCTGTCTTTATTTCTTAGGCCTGTGTGAGTGATTACGTTTTTGGTATGCTTGAGATACATTATTAAGTAAACAACATTTAATTTGCCATCTGCCTCATGTGCCTCTTTCATTGAGAACTCCCGGGAGGGGTGGGACCCTGGTATAGTTGGCTAAGATCCCGTGTATTTTGCTGATTGCTAGACTGTAAATTAAAGCAATTCGGCTAACATCACGTTCTTATGTCTGGGGCAGTGATACTCGGTATTCTTGGTGCTTGGGGGTAGGCAACAGTGGGAGGGCTTCTGGAGTTCTGGCCCTGCTGGTGAACCTCCTGATGGCCCCTGGGTTCTGTCCATTATATGACACAGTGTTGGACTGGATGGGCCATCGTCCTGATCCAACATGGCTTCTCTTACATTCTTATGTCTACCTTAGTGTGATGTTAGGAGTGAGCTAACAAGGAAAGTGGGAGGGAAGGCAGTACAGTACAATCAACTCTTGGAAGCTAAGCAGGATCAGTACTCAGATGGGAGACCACCAAGGAAGGCAATGGCAAACTGCTTCTGCTTCACACTTGCCTTGAAAGTCCTTGGACAGGGTTGCCATAAGTCGGTTGCGACTTGACAGCCCTTACATATGTAATATCTTCCCAACACAACTCATGTCCTATTCTGAAGTGCTCCTGAGGGTAAGGAGACCAAGGTCCTTTCTGCATTTGCCTGCCACTCCGGATTTTCCCAATGTTCAAGTCGAGACAATTTAAGTCCACAGCAAAACAGCATCCAAAAAACCCAGGGCAACAGCAGGCTGAAACCGGGTTGACCACCGAAGGGAGGTAACTTGAGCATTGGTATAATGTTTGGGAATACTTTATCTCAGACAAAATATCTGATTGGGAAGCCCAACATCAAAACATGCCAGTTCATAGACGCTCCATGGCAAAATGGTACTCGTTTCTATCTGCATCTGAAGATACCTTACTCAAATCCTCAAGAGTGGATACACTCTCAGTTTATCTGGTTTTTTTAAATGCTGTTTTGTTCATGAATCCATCAAACTCTTGTAAACATCTTATGCTATAGCTTGCATATTTATATTTATTTATATAAAGTCAGCTTTTGAAATTAAGTCACTGTTGCGTGTATATTGTAAAAGCTGTCAACGCTCTGGGTGAGGCTGTACAGTGGCATTATTGTATTGGTGTTTTATTGTATTGGTTATTTCTCGGCTATGTATGTTCTCTATTACTTGTTATCAAAAAAAGTCTTTTTTTTTTTTAACAATTAAAAATAAAATAATCCAGAACGGGGAGGGGGGGGGAACAAAATAAAAAGAGATTGAATTCAGTTTTAGTGCAGAACTGGGAGGGAAAAAAACAATTAAAAAGAAGGTTGAATTCAATTTTAGTGCAGAATGGGGGAAAAACTGGATTAAAGAGAAGGTTGGATTTAATGCAATGCAAAATTGCTTGGAGGAAACCGCAGTGAAAACGGATTAAAAGGAGAGTGCAGACAGAAGAAGAGAAGAAGAAGAAGAGATTGGATTTATATCCCACCCTTCACTCACTTGGTGTCCCAGAGCAGTTTACAAACTCCTTTCCCTTCCCCTCCCCACAACAGGCACCCTGTGAGGTAGGCGGGGCTGAGAGAGCTCTGACAGAACTGCTTTTTTTCAAGAACAGCTGTGCCAGAACTATGGCTTGCCCAAGGTCATCCAGCAGCTGCAAGTGGAGGAGTGGGGAATCAAACCCGGTTCTCCCAGATTAGAGTCCGCGCACTTAACCACTACACCAAACCCGGATGTACCAAACATCGGAACCCCAAAGCTGAATACAACCTTGTTTCCAATCTTGCTTGCCATCTGATTCAGCAGATCGTATTCCTGCTTAGAAATATTTTCTTTCAGAGTCGCACCACTGCATCACTAAAGAACAGCAATATCTGTGATATGATATATATCTATTTTGCCTTCACTCCCAAGATTTCCCCCAGGCTCAGTCTCCAAGGAGGCTCGACTCCGTAGGGAGAACTGTATCTCCCCCCCCACTCTCCGTACTTCTTTCTCAAGCTCAGGCAGCATCCCTCCTTCTCACACCAGGCAGTCATTTGACACAGTTACAAATTTATGCATCCCAGAAATATCGTTTCCTGTCATATTTATAGTAATTATGTCAAATGGTGAATTTAAAGCATTTGATTTGATTACCGCTGGTTTGGGAAAACACACGGTTTGATCTAGTCGCAAGTTGTAATTACTGTATATGGAATGTAATCACATGGAATAATATATTTTTTTTTTTTTAAAAAAAGGAGTCAAGAGGAAACGATGTATACAGAGGGCGTGATTTCTCCGAGAGAGAAACACGTTCTTAAATCTGTCCCGGTGAGATCTAGGAGATCTAACTTTGGCGAGACGATGCCCGAAAGAAATACTGTCTTCTTGGTACTTTACAGCACATTCTTACGCAGAGTGTTACTTCACTGTAAAGCTGTTGAAACCGGTGGTCTTAAACTGGAGGAACTCATGGATCCCTTCCTGCATCCTTTAATGAGCAAGGTTACCTGTGAACAACCAGTGTGGTACAGTAGATAGAGTATCAGACTAGGACCCTGGCAGGGGCGTAGACTTTTAAATTTCCCGGGGGGGGGGCATAGAGTTTTGGGGCAATTGCTAGAGCGTCACCCCGGCAGTCGCCCAGATGGCCCCAAGAAGGAGGGAGGGAGAGAGCTAGTGGGTTCAGAGGAGTGGGTTCAGGGGAGGCAAGCGGGGGGGGGGGGGTGGCGGCGGGCGGGTGCCCTGTTTTGCCGGGGGGCTCAGTCCCCCCTGGGAAATTTCAGGGGTGGCCTACACCCCCGAGTCCCCCTGTAGTTGATGCCTATGGATCCTGGAAGTAAAGGTAAAGGTTTCCCTTGCTCGAAAGCCAGTCGAATCTGACTCTAGAGGGCGGTGCTCATTGCTGTTTCCAAGCCGAAGAGCCAGCACTGTCCAAAGACTTTTTCCGCGGTCATGTGGCCGGCATGACTAAACGCCGAGGCGCACGGAACGCTATTACCTTCCCACCGAAGCGGTACCTATTTATCTACTTGCAGGTTCTTGCTTTCAAGTTGCAAGGTTGGCAGGAGCTGGGGCCAGTTCGGGTCTCGAACTGCTGAACTTTTGATCTTCCAGTCTGCAGTTCACCATCTTAACCTCTGAGCCACCACAGCCCTGGATCCTGGAAGACACTCACAAAGAAGCTTGCTGGGTGACCTGGGGCCTGTCACAAATTCTCAACCTTGTTAGATCTGGGACTGGGATATATTTATTATGGGGAGAAAATTAGATTAACAGACGCAGATAGAATCCAATCAATATATCTCTAATTTTTGTTGAATTGTGGCTCCCCTGTAATTGAATTGGTAGCAAATAAAGAGCTTCCATGCCCCCCCCCCCCCCCCCCGTTCTTAGTTTTGTAATGCAGGTATGCAGTCAGTTATAGCTCTAAATAAAATCGTAAATAAGTTTGGTAGTTTGCTTGTGGTTTTTCTTCAGCTTAGTTATTTAGCTAGTATTGATTTAAATCTGAAGCATTATAATTGTCAATCACTGGTCTCTATTAATATGTGTCATTTCTTAACATATTGACTTTTAATTTGGGGTGTATGTTGTTTTTTGTGATCTTATTGTAAAACTTTTAACTGTTCTTTTTTTAAAAAAAGCCTCTCAGCATGACCTAAAGAAGAGGAGACTGGATTATACCCCGCCCTTCACTACCCACAGGAGTCTCAGAGTGGCTTACAATCTCCTTTCCCTTCCCCTCCCCACAACAGACACCCTGTGAGGTAGCTGGGGTAGAGAGAGTTCTGGCAAAAACTGCTCTTTTTCAAGGACAGCTCTTATCAGAACTACAACTTTCCCAAGGTCATCCAGCAGGTGCTAGTCCAGCATCCTGTCTCCCACAGGGGCCAGCCAGTTCCTCTGGAGGGCCAGCAACAGGGCAGAGAGGCCGAGGCCTTTCCCTGATAAGAACCTCAGAAGAGCCCTGCTGGATCAGACCAGTGAGGGTCCATCTAGTCCAGCATCCTGTCTCACACAGTGGCCAGCCAGTTCCTCTGGAGGGCCAACAACAGGGCAGAGAGGCCGAGGCCTTTCCCTGATAAGAACATGAGAAGAGCCCTGCTGCATCAGACCAGTGGTCCATCCATAGGCGTAGAGTACGGGGGGGCTCGAGCCACCCCCGAAATTTTCCGGGGGGGGGGCTCAGCCACCACTGGCAAAACAGAGCGCCTGCCGCCGCACCTCCCCAAGTCCTTCCGAGGCCCGGCCGTCGCTGCTGGAGAGGGAGAGGGAAGGGGTGGCTGGGGGGGAGAGAGAGAGGCACCGGCATCGGCTGGCAGGCCTCAGAAGGGCCCGGGGAAGCGCAGCGGTTTCCCGGGGGGGGGAGAACATCGCGCCAGCGAGCGAGCGTGCTTCGCGCGCACGCTAAGGAGCCCCCCCCCCGGAATTTCCAAAAGTCTACGCCCCTGCATCCATCTAGTCGAGCATCCTGTCTCATGCAATGGCCAACCAGTTACTCTGGAGGGCCGCCAACAGGGCACAGAAACCAAGGTCATCTCCCAAGGTTGCCTCCTGGCTTTGGGATTCAGAGACTTAGTGCCTCTGAATGTGGAGGTTCCCCTCAGTCACCATGGCTAGTAGCCACTGACAAGACATATCCTCCATGAATCTATCTCTTCCCCTTTTAAAGCTGTTTATTCCTGCGACCACCACAACATCCTCTAGCAGTGAATTCCACATCTTAATCAGTCTCTGTGTAAGTAAAAGTAATTTCATATTGAATAGTGAAAAACTGCAACATACAATATAGGAATTTATAGAACAAGTGAAGGCAAAAGAGTAAGGCTGAGTAAGGTTAACGAAGGTTTCCGGGGTAAATCTGCGTTTCGTGGAAAAAAACTTCATCCGGACCGGATTTTCAGTCAATGTTTCCAAATGTTTTTTTTAAACTTCTCGTAGAGAAAGGAACAGGCACAAGTTATCTACAAGTTACAAAATTGAGTTCTATATCACAGAGGACACAAAGATTGAATGGGCAACACAAGGGTTCTAGCTTGCAGGCCACGCCTCCTGTCCCCCCACCTCCCCACAGTCGGCCTTAGGGCAGCTGATGAACCCGGAGCCAAGATGGTCGTTCTCGGAGAGAGGGAGAGGTGTGGGGCACTTCCAAGCAGCAGTGAATCTATGGAAGAGGAGATATGGGTGGCTGCTGATGAGTGGGGGGGTGAATCTATGGGGGAGGCATGGGGCATCATAACAGTGACAGCAGGGGGTCTGGGGAACAAGGGGAGGGTTTCCAGGGAGGGGTGGGTGGGGACATGGTGTGGGGGGCACCATCACAAGTGAGATGAGCTCACTTCTGAAGAGTACCCAGGGATTAAGGTGGTAGCTCTAGGAATCTCTCTTTATCAATAGCTCTTTAAAGGCAAAGGTAAAGGTTTCCCTTGCTCGGAAGCCAGTCGAATACGACTCCAGGGATGCGGTGCTCATCTCCGTTTCCAAGCCAAAGAGCCAGCGCGGTCCAAAGTTGTTTCCGCGGTCACGTGGCCGACATGACTAGACATTGAGGTGCACGGAACGCTGTTACCTTCCCACCAAAGTGGTACCTATTTATCTACTTGCAATTTCTTGCTTTCGAACTGCTTGGTTGGCAGGAGCTGGGGCCAGAAGACGGGAGCTCACTCCGTCATGCGGCTCTCAGGTCTCAAACTGCTGGACTACCGGTCCGCAGTCCAGCGTCTTAACCACTTGAGCTACTGCAGCCCCCGATAGCTCTTTACTGATGATTATTATGCAGATTTACTACATTTCTAAGTAAATTACTGCCAACTTATTGTATAATTATTTGAACTGGTACTTTATTTATTAAAATTGTGAATCAGCATATTCCTGGTGCTTCAGGGCTCTGGGCAATGTACAATAATAACATTAAAAAACACTGCCCCGATATGCAAATCCCTCCAACTGATTTTCCACTTAGTATTTAATGTTTGGTGTCAGTGCTGTAAAGTACATCTTTTTAATGCTATCATATTTTTTTATGGGCTACTCTGGAGCCACGCACTTAGTACTTTTCGTTGGGTCATATTGTGGCTCGGCTACTACTGTATTCAGGAGCTCTAGGAATTGCCAGAAGCTTGAGTTCCTAGAATTACCACCATTGCTTCCAGGTATTCCCTGGAACCGATGTCATTACACTTGTGATGCTGGTATGTTTTAACAACTGGCAATCTTTTATCAACAGGCCAGGGAACCTCTTGGAGCCAGCCAATTTCTGTTCTTGGGCTGCGACCACCATTTTAATGTATACTACTATGTTTTGCTTTTCAATTTTATTTACTGTATTGCTGACATGTTGTTACCTGCCCTGAGCCCGCATGCGGACCACGGAACCGTCTTCGGACAGTGCTGGCTCTTCGGCCTGGAAATGGAGATGAGCACTGCACCCTAGAGTCGGATTCAACTGGCTTTCGAGGAAGGAAAACCTTTACCTTTTTATCTATCTATCTATCTATCTATCTATCTATCTATCTACCTACCTACCTACCTACCTACCTACCTACCTACCTACACTTCTAGCTGTCTATCTCTGTCTGTCTATCTCCCTCCCAATAGTGGCAGGGGGGTGGGTGATTCCCTGCCCCAACTAGGGACTTGGAAGCCCTAGGGGAGGATCGTGCCCTCTGTCAGCTTTGTTCCTTGCTTGTGACTGGGTAGTACATGATGGATGTTCAAACAACCCTGGTTTGGTTTAGGAATGAAAGGACCTTGTCCCTTCCAATCCTTTCTTGTTCTGCAATTTCACAATAACTCCAATTATCCTGAGGTTTGTTTGAATTGGAGCATGTGCCTTTCATTTCATTTGCTACTTGCTGTGAACTTCAACACAATCTCCAGGTGAATTTACCTTGCACGATTCCTTCCAGGAGAGCTCATGACTGGATCACCTTGTGTGTCTGTCAGAGTTCACATCAAGCAGTCATTTGCCTGAGCAGATAGGTGGCTCTGCTATTGCAGAGTGAGATTATTGCAGATTTGTTTGCTGCAGTTCTGGTTGTCAACCTCTGAGTGGCTTGCTATGATCACCATTTTTATTTCTCATTCTTTTTTAACTGGCATGATTAGACCATTAAACTTTCCCTACCATTAGGTAATGTAATTTTATTTATTTATTGGATTTGTATCCCACCCTCCCCGCAAAGTGTTAACGGTCTCAAACTGGAGGGGAAGGGGGGGGGAATACAGTTATAATTCTGCTCTTATCTCAGTAAACATGGAGGAAGTGGATAATGAACAGTGCATGAACTCAATAACAGACACAGAAGGTACACAGAGACATATAAATAATAAGTCAGTCGATCATTTTTTCAGCATTCAACTATGTTCCTCTTAAACTACAGGTGGTGGCCAGTGTTCTCTCTAAGCTGAGTTAGTGTGAGCTAGCTCACAGTTTTTTAGCCTCCAGCTCACACATTTTTGTCTTAGCTCAGGGAAGAAGAAGAAGAAGAAGAAGAAGAAGAAGAAGAAGAAGAAGAGATTGGATTTATACCCCGCCCTTCACTACCCAAGGGAGTCTCAGAGTGGTTTACAAACTCCTTTCCCTTCCCCTCCCCACAACAGACACCCTGTGAGGTAGCTGGGGTAGAGAGAGCTCTGGCAAAAACTGCTCTTTTTCAAGGACAGCTCTTATCAGAACTACGACTTTCCCAAGGTCATCCAGCAGGTGCAAGTGGAGGAGTGGGGAATCAAACCTGGTTCTCCCAGATTAGAGTCCACAAACTTAACCACTACACCAAACTGGCTCCAGAGCAAATGAATTTATGCAGTAGCCAAATCGCTTGGTCACAACTTTAATGCCAGGAGCTCACAAAGTAGAATTTTTGCTCACAAGACTCCACAGCTTAAAGGGAGTTTGGGGGTGGCAAGTGAGTGGCAAAGGATGTGAGCATGGCTGTTCTGAAAAAAGAAATATAATTGCGTAAGGAAGTGGCATAATAATTCCAGAGAGACACATCGAAATTTGTTTAGACAGATCCAAGGGTCTCACCAGATTATCAGCCCCCAGTTTGGAAATGGCAAGAAAGACATGATTTGAACTACTAAAAAATATCCCCCCCAGACCATTTTTCTGTGATAATACAAATGATGAAATCAAAATTATTTTGTGTCGTGTTTTAATATTCTTTTTGCAGTGTTTTATCAATACATGTGTGCATCAGTAATTGCTGGGAGACTATCAGACTAAAATGTACACACACAATGTTCTATACAGACTTCAAAAACAGAACAAAGCACTGAAGAGCCAGTCTAGTGCAGTGGCTAAATCACTGGACTAAAAGACTTGAGAGTCAGTTTGGTGTAGTGGTTGGGAGCACGGACTCTAATCTGGGAGAACTGGGTTTGATTCTCCACTCCTCCACAGGCAGCTGCTGGTGTGACCTTGGGTTGTTTACAAGTTCTTTCAGAGCTGTTCTCTCAAGGGCAGTTCTCAGGAGAGCTCTCTCAGCCTCACCTACCTCACTGGGTGTTTGTTGTGGGGAGGGGAAGGGAAAAGAGATTGTAAGTCGCTCTGAGACTCCTTCGGGTAGTGAAGGGTGGGGTATAAATCCAATCCCCCCCTCCTCCTCTTCTCCCTGCCCTCCTCTAAGGGACAGCCTTTCAAATACTTAAAGGGAGCAATCATGCCCTCCTCAACCTCCACTTTTTATATATATAAACATACAGAGCTGCCTGATACTGCCTTGGTCCATCAAAGTCAGTACTGTCTACTCAGACTGGCTCATAGGCGTCAACTTCAGGGGGGCTGGGGAGCTGGAGCCCTCCCCCCCGAACTTTTTCCAGGACATGCTGAGCCTTCCCCAGAGACAATGGCCTGTAATGTCTCTGGCCCAGCCCCAGCCCCCCGGGGAAGTTGGAAAGTCTTTGCCCTTGGACTGTCTCGGGCTGAGGTCTTCCACATCACCTCCTGCCTGATCCTTTTAACTGGAGATGCCGGGGATTGAACCTGGGACCTTCTGCATGACAAGCAGATGCTCTGCCACCGAGCCACAGCCCCTCCTTCTCCAGGCTGAACATTCCCAAGTCCCTCAGCCTTCCCTCATAGGGCTTGGTCTCCAGTAAGGCACACATAAGTCTCAGAGACGCCCCCATCGCTAAGGTCTTTTCTTCCTTGGGACCATCAGTGGAGCTAAAACAAAAATCTCCATCAGAACAGCTTAAACTGAGCTTTCATGAACATGCTTAGTGCCTGGAAACAAAAACAAGATTTGCACTTTTTTGGGGGGGGGGGCAGGGGGAACTGTGTAATTAGATGAAAAGAAAGGGGAGGGGGAGTCGAGTCCTTCCCTTGGCGCTGCTGTATGCAAAGGTAACCAGCAGGTAAGCCATTACCGCGTTCCTGGACACGTCCCCCATTCAGCCTCCGGCAATGTCTGAAACCTCCCTGGAGTTAATAAAGGCTTTTCTCCCCCTTTCCCACTTGGCTGTTCTATTGTGCCGATAAATTCATTTCGCAAACACAAATCGGAGATCAGCATGGCCGCCATTTTTCAGGGTTTTATGAGGTAAGTAAAGGCTTAAAAAGGTCGTTTTTGTACCTTTTCGGAGTCCTTGTGCGTCGACGATACGGTAGTCGAAGATTGTACTGTGTAGAGCACTGGAGTGGGATGGGCCACCCGGAGGTGTGGTGGTTCTCATCTACCCCCCCCCCCTCTTTTTATTTAAACATTTTTGTCCATCTTGGCTCATGATAAAGTTGGGGGGAGGTTGGCCTTTGGAACTAAGAAAGGGGCTACTTATTAAGACCTTTTAAAATGATTTTTGGTGACCTTTGGAACCCAGCAGGTCAAATCTCCTCTATTGTTCGAGCTGTCTAAATAACTCATTACGCTTCCACAGCAAAATGACAAAAGGTAATTTGGTTTGATGAAACGGCATGCAGTTGAGTTCCCACAAAAAAAAAAGAAGCAGAATGAATATGTAACAGAGTTGTGGCACATTCGGGCATGGGGGAACTGAGAGAGCGGGACCCAGATGGAGTTCCCTAGGCCATGTGTAATGGGCCATCTCTCTTGGCTTGGATTTGGAAGCTACTGTGCCCTCCCACACAAAGAAATAGGACATGCCGGCCTAAAGGCGGAGAGTTAGAAGAGGATGAAATAGCTCTGAAGGGAGAGGGGACAAACGCCATTCAGTGTTTTCCATCGGGTTGCCAGACCCCCCCCCCCCCCAGTCTGGGCAGGGCTCTCCCGATTTTGAGCACTCCTCTCCAAAGCTCCCTCAAAGCTGTGGAGTCTTGTGAGCATAAATTCTACTTTGTGAGCTACTGGTCTTAAGGTCGTGAGCAAGTGATTTGGCTACTCCATGAATTAGTTTGTTCTGGAGCCATCCTTCCCGAGCTAAGATGAAAATGTGTGAGCCGGAAGTTGAAAATCTGTGAGCTAGCTCACGCTAACTCAGCTTAGAGGGAACACTGCCCCCCCCCCCAATTACCCCCTTTTACCTTCAAGAAGCCGGAAATTACCACAATGTACACACATTACCCAAAAGTGACATAGGCATGAGGACACTGTGCAGTAATGTTCTGGGTTTTGTGCAAAACTCCATCAGGGAGCACTTCCGACTTGTGCTAAAGACGTTGCACTGGCTGCCTATCATATACCGGGTTTGTTTCAAGGTGCTGCTTCTTACCTTTAAAGCCCTTTATGGCCAGGACCTGCATACCTGAGGGACTGCCTTTCCCCATACATACCCCAGAGGACACTGCAATCCGGGACCCAGAATCGGCTGGCTCTCCTGAGCTTCAAGGAGGCCAGATTGGTGGCAACTAGGACCAGGGCTTTTTCAGTGGTGGCTCCACTCTGGTGGGATGGGCTCCCAGAAGAGACCAGGGCCCTGCGGGACCTCTCACAGTTCCGCAGGGCCTGTCAAATGGAGCTCTTTCTGCAAGGCTTTTGGAGCCACCACCACCTGATATCTCTACCACCAACAAATGGCATCCATGTTGGTGGAACCCTGACCAGCTGGTCCCTGAGATACGGCACAAACCAACTACCCTGGATGGCCGTAGAAGGCCGAAGAGCTGACCGTAAGATGAGGAATGTTGTTAGCACTTTATTCTGTCTGAGTTTCAACACTGTATTTATATGTGATTTTATGTGATTGTATTGCTGTGATTTTTATTCTGTCCGTAAGCCACCCTGAGCCAGCCTAGGCCGGGAGGGCAGGATGATGATGATGATGATAATAATAATAATAACAACAACAACAATAACAACAACAACAACAACAGCAGCATGATTTGTAGCTAATTCTACCATAGAATTTTGCCAAAAAACCCGAGCATCACTGCCCGGCATCCCCAAAGTGCCCACGTCACTTCCTAGTGACATAGGCATGTTGCGGAGCTCCTTCCCGCTCCCGGAAAGTTCCCTCCCCACCCACCCACTGGCACATCATTGGGCCCTAGTTTTCCATCATATTTTAGGTTTTGTGCATGAATCAAGTGCTGTCGTGTCACTTCCAACTTAGGGCAACGTCCTATGAATTAATGTCCAACAAAATGTCGTATCATCAACAGCCTTGCTCAGGTCTTGCAAACTGAGGGCCCTCGTGGCTTCCTTGATTGAATCAATCTATCTCATGTGATGGCAAACCTAGACGGCACGATAAAAAGTAGAGACATCACTCTGCCAACAAAAGTCTGTATGGTCAAAGCAATGGTATTCCCAGTAGCAATGTATGGCTGCGAGAGTTGGACTATAAGGAAGGCCAAGAATAGATGCTTTTGAATTATGGTGCTGGAGAAGACTCTTGAGAGACTCTTGGACTGCAAGGAGATCAAACCAGTCAATCCTAAAGGAAGTCAGTCCTGATTATTCCCTGGAAAGCCAGATCCTGAAGCTGAAGCTCAAATACTCTGGCCACCCAATGAGAAGGGAGCACTCCCTGGAGAAGACCCTGATGCTGGGAAAGACTGAAGGTCAAAGAAGAAGGGGACGGCAAAGGATGAGATAGTTAGACAGTGTTATTGAGGCAACAAACATGAAGTTGAGCAAACTCCGGAGCATGACAGAAGACAGGAGGGCCTGGCGTGATTTGGTTCATGGGGTCACGAAGTCGGACTCGACTGTGCAACTGAACAACAACAAAAAATCTCATGTTGGGTCTTTGTCTTGTCCCGCTGCTTTCGACTTTTCCTAGCATTCTTGTCTCTTCAAGTGATTCTTGTCTTTCCATCATGTGGCCAAAGTACAATAGCCTCAGTTCTGAAGAAGTGAGGAGTGACTCACGAAAGCTCATACCCTGCCACATTTTTGTTAGTCTTTAAGGTGCTACCGGACTCTGGCTCTTACTGACTAATATAGCTACCCATCTTGATCTTGCCTCAGTTCAGAAATTTTAGCTTCTAGGAAGAATTTTAGGTTTTACAGGTAGCCAGTGGATCAGCAGGAGGCTGGATAGCATTTTGGTCAATACCTGAGGATTTACTCTTGGGTATCATCAAGTTTATTTACATATTTATTTTATTTTCTAACTAACCTTTCTCACTGAAATTCGAGGCAGATTGCAAAATATCAAAACAGGCTGCAACCCCACAATCTCCAGGAATCTCCCAACCCAGAATTAGCACTCCCACTTATGGACCATTATATAAGCTTTGATCTCTTGTACTGTCATATGGATCTCCAGTTGGTGGGATCCAATCTGGAGGCCCCCAACTGCTTTCATCCATCTCTCCATCTGCTGTTGCCTCGCTTCAGCTGCAAGGAACTGGGTCTTTTAGGATGCATTTAAAAATAATCCCATTTGGTTGGAGCGAGTACATCAACAATGCGTTCCATTCCCAGACTGATGGCTCTGAAATGCAGCCCACCTTCTGAAAGACAGACACATTGACAGATCTAGGTGACAATGTACAATGTAGGGTGACAAACGCCAAGAAGCTACATCCCAGAACAGGTGGGTATAGTTATTCATAGCTTGGGCACATATGCCAATTTAATTAAGTAATGACTCCATATTGTTTCAATGTTTAATGCCAGCCATTTCCATTGGTTCCCTTGGCTTAATGAGGTGGGACACCAACCTGGGCTCAGATGCTTTTGCCTTCCCTGACAACCTCGCTCAACGGTAATAGATGCGCTCGGCCCTTTTTCGGCTAATTAGTTACATTTTCCGGTCTTTGGTGTGGAACAACGACATTCAGTAAAGCTCCGGGAGGGTCACATTTGGGCTGTTTTTTGCCTCTCCCCCCTTCCTCCCGTCTCTCAGCAAGAATTAATTTAGTTACGGCGTTGCATACTGTGCTAACTGCACCTCTTAATTAACTGGAAAGGTTTCTCATAATTAATAAATTACCCCAACGATGGAGCCAATTAAGGTTTAAAGGGGGGAAGAAACAAATGCATGGCAAACTCAGAACAAAAAAAAAGTGAAGAACCTCAAAGTTTTTTTTTTTTTCCTAACAAAAGAATTCTTTGGTCTTCACTTAGCAGCTCGAAAGCAAGAAACTGCAAGTAGATAAATAGGTACCGCTTCAGTGGGAAGGTAACAGCGTTCCATGCGCCTCGGCGTCTAGTCATGCCGGCCACATGACCACGGAAAGATCCTTGGACAGCGCTGGCACTTCAGCTTGGAAACGGAGATGAGCACCACATCCCTAGAGTCGTATTTGACTGGCTTTCAAGCAAGGGAAACCTTTACCTTTACCTTACCTTACCCTGTTCTTATGTGTGTCCTACTTCGGGATGTTATGAAATTTCATGACAGCTCCGGTTCTGTTTGAAAGTTCAAGTTTTCTTTTTATGGTTTTTTGACATTCGGGATGAAACGGTGCCTGTCTCCTTTTCCAACTGTTTTAATGAACTTTGATACAAATGTTGCTCTTTGATGCCAGTTTTAGCATCAATTGAATATAGATATATGGTGTGGAAATGGTGTATAAATGGCATGAAAAAGGTATAAAAGGACCCAGCAGAATGGGAAATTCATCAACGAAAATCCAGGATGAAAATGGACATTCCAACCATTTTAAATAGAAGAGGGATTTTTTTTGCGAAACAGCATCCAGCATGTTCTTTCCCAACCATTTTCCTTTAAATTCCAAGTCAAGACACTCCTTTTCCAAAGTTTCGACTTTGTTAACAAAGATGTTCCCGAACCATCTTACTGTAAAATTATGGGTGACTTCATGAGCACAGAACTCATCAAATGTGCTAGAGACAGTCAAAGTATAGGGGTTGTGCTTGGTGATGGAAAGTCCCTTCATGTCGCAATTGACATGGTGACCCCCCAGAGGGTTTTCAAGGGAATAGACCAACAGAGATGGTTTGACATTGCCTGCCTCTGCATGGCAACCCCTGTCTTCCTTGGTGCTCTCCCTTCCAAGTACTAATCATGGATAACATCCAAATATAACATCCAGAACACAAGATGTGTTAATCCCGCTGGACACTGCATTGGTCAGGCTGTATCTGGAGTATTGAGTGCAGTTCTGGAGGCCTCACTTCAAAAAGGATGTGGACAGAATGGAGCACGTGTCGAGAAGAGTGATGAGGATGATCGGGGGGCTGGAGACCAAGAAGCCCTGTGAGGAAAGGCTGAGGGACTTGGGCATGTTCACTCTGGAGAAGAGGAGGCTGAGGAGGGACAGGATGGCTCTCTTGAAGTATTTGAAGGACCGTCACTTAGAGGAGGAGGGTAGGGAGCTGTTCCTGTGGGTACCAGAGGAGAGGACTTGCAATCCTGGGTTTAAATTAATGGTGGGGAGATACCAACTGGATATGAGGGGAAACGTTTTCACAGTAAGAGCTGTGCAACAGTGGGATCAGCTGAATACGGAGGTGGTGAGCTCCCCCCTCAGTACTGGGAGTCGTTAAGCAGCGGCTGGACAAACCCTTGTTAGGGATGCTCTAGGCTGATCCTGCACTGAGCAAGGGGTTGGACTAGATAGCCTGTAGGACCCCTTCCAACTCTGTGATTCTAGGATTCTATATTTACCCATCCCTAAGTATGAGAATGAGAGGGGCTGCAGTGGCTCAAGTGGTTAAGAAGCTGAACTGCAGACCGGAAGGTCAGTAGTTCAGCAGTTCAAGACCCGAGTGCCGCATGATGGAGTGAGCTCCCGTCTCTGGTCGCAGCTTCTGCCAGCCTAGCAGATCGAAAGCAAGCCATTGCAAGTAGATAAATAAGTACTACTTTGGTGGGAAGGAAACAGTGTTCCGTGTGCCTTGGCGTCTAGTCATGCCGGCCATATGACCACGGAAACGTCTTTGGACAGCCCTGGTTCTTCGGCTTGGAAACGGAGATGAGCACCGCATCCCTAGAGTCATATTTGACTGGCTTTTGAGCAAGGGAAACCTTTAACTTTTTAAGTAATGAGTAGAAGCAGGCAATGGGGAAACCTCTTCTGATCATCTCATAACTCAAAAACCCTATGATGAGACAACCCCAAATGAATGAAAATGTGGTGCTGGATACAGGACCTCCAGCCTGGAAGACACTCAGTTAGTTACGATAGGATGATTTGGAGGTCCTTCCTTCATGGGGACTATCAGTGGCTGCTAGTCATGATGGACAGCTACTCCCTCCAGTACCAGAGGCAGAATGCCTTTTTGTATCTGTTTCTGGAGAGCACCGGAAGGATGATGCTGTTGCATTCTTCCTGTCTGTGGGCTTCCCAGAGGTAGCTGCTTGACTACCATGTGAACAGAATGTTGTACTATATGGGCCTTTGGTCTGATCCAGCTTAGCTCTTTTTTATGTTCTTAGGGTTGCCTTGAATCATAGAATCATAGCGTTGGAAGGGACCTCCAGGGTCATCCTGTCCAACCCCTGCACAATGCAGGAAATTCACAAATACCTCCCCTCCACACACACACCCAGTGACTGCTGTTCCAAGCCCAGAAGATGACAAGAAACCTCCAGGATCTCCAGCCAAAATGGCCTGGGGAAAAAATGCTTCCGGATCCCAAAGTGGCAATCAGCATTTCCCTGAGCCTGTAAGAAAGGGCCACGAGAACTGAGAAGTGAGACAACCCTTCCTGCCCTCCCTCTCATGATCTGCCTAAGTTCACAGAATCAGCATTGCTGCCATCTAGCCTCTGAAAACCTCCCAAGAAAGAGAGCCCACCACCTCCCAAGGAAGCCTGTTCCACTGAGGAAGCACTCTGTCTGTCAGGAAGTTCTTCCGAGTGTTTAGCTGGAAAGCTGAAAGCAATTTGACGGCACATCACACACACACACACAAATAACAGCAGTAGCGAACATTGTCCTTGATTCGAAACTTCTTCACTGGAGGGGAGGGGGGGAAGTTTCTAAGCAAGAAATAGAGAGTATATCAAGCCAGCATTTTCTTCAGCCTGAATCAAAACCGAACACGTCATAGCAAACTCAGGAATCTATGTCTTGTTTGCAGAAAAAAAGAACTGATTTGCCACCAAAGCACCCTCAAGCTTCTCCATTTGCCAAACTGCACACAAACCAGGAGTAAGAAATCTGCATTGTTTTTCATTTATGAACAAGTGCCTGATCAGAGAAACATTTCCCATTGAGTGAAAGGACGTGGGGAGGGGGAATGTGTTAAGTTACTGGTTAATGTCTTTCCACCAATGCAAGTATAGGTCAGCATTAACATACATATCGTAGGCATATTCGAAACCACATCTTAAAATAAGCTCTCAACCGCCTTGGCCTGTGAGTACACTTATTTATGTATTACACTGCTGTCCTGACTTTCTTCCATCGTTAAACTCAACTCCCCTCCCTGAGTGCTGTGGTCCTGATTTCAATCAGGCTAACACTGGTTGCTAATAGATTAGAATGATTCATTAGATCAGAGGTGTCGAACTCATTTGTTACAAGGGCCGGATCTGACATAAACGTCACTTTGCCGGGCCGGAGCATGTGTACCAGAGATATAAACTTTATAAGGATTTCAGATGCCAAATGGCAATAGGCTTGATTGGATTAGGTGTGATATGCAGAAGGACAGTAGGTGTGGCGATATCATACTGGTGATGAGACAGGAAACCTAGGTCTCAGTTTGGTCCAGGAGGATTCAGGAGAATGCAAAGAATA
The DNA here is from genome assembly GCA_029233225.1 of Lepidodactylus listeri. NCBI lineage: Eukaryota > Metazoa > Chordata > Lepidosauria > Squamata > Gekkonidae > Lepidodactylus > Lepidodactylus listeri. Next base: position 177,808,804 of record JARCFY010000001.1, on the reverse strand, counting down.
AATGGACATAAGTCTGAAGAAGTGAGCAGTGACTCATGAAAGCTCATACCTTGCCATGAATTTTACTACTGGGCTCTTGCTCTTTCTACAGCTATAAGAAACTACAACATTCAAAAACCAGCAGGGGGACATTTTAACCTTCCAGGGAGCAGGAGGGAGCTTTTTTTCTCCTGCTGTGTGCATGTGCACTCTCTTTTCCCTTCCCCCTCACTTCCCTAAGGAGAAGAGAGGCTTTGGTGACACAGCAGCAGTAATGGCCAGGAAATGCAAGAACTTGCTCGTGGGCCATATACCAGTCCTGCAGGGGCCGGATATGGCCCACGGGCCACATGATTAACATCCCTGCATCAGATACTTGTATGTCTGTTAACTTGCAGTGGTGACTGTTCCTGAAACTTTCGGTTATTTGGCGTTGCTCATTTCTCAAGCTATATTTAGAAACAGAGAGCTAGTTTGGTGCAGTGGTTAAGAGTGGCAGGCCTCTAATCTGGAGAACTGGGTTTGGTTCCCCACGCCTCCTCCACATGAAGCCAGCTGGGTGACCTTAGGCCAGCCACAGTTCTCTCAGAGCTCTCTCAGCCCACCACTCAGCCTAGCTCACCACCTAGTGGTGCATAATGTATAAATGGTGCATAAATGCTAAAGAGCTAGAGCTCCTGGCTGCCAGACAATCTTCAGACCTGCCATACGATCTGCCATACAATAATTATTGATTATTATTAATTGTTATTATTGAGACTGGGAAGGGCAGCCCTGAAGGAGCTAGAAGAGATTCTTACGTGTAAAGATATGTCACTGGTGACCAAGATCAAATTAATTCATGCCAGGGCATTCCCCTTTACTATGTATGGGTGTGAAAGTTGGACAGTGAAGAAAGCTGATGAGAAGCAAGTTGACTCATTTGAAATGTGGTGCGGGAAGAGAGTTTTTTCAACACCACAGACTGCCAAAAAGACAAATGAGTAGGTTCTAGAGCAGGTTAAGACGCTGAGCTGCAGACAGGAAGGTTGCTAGCTCGGCAGTTCGAGACCCGAGTGCCATGTGACGGAGTGAGCTCCCGTCTCTGGCCCCAGCTCCTGCCAACTTAGCAGTTTGAAAGCAAGAAACTGCAAGTAGATAAATAGGTACCACTTCAGTGGGAAGGTAACAGCGTTCCGTGTGCCTCGGCATTTAGTCATGCCGGCCATATGACCATGAAAAAGTCTTTGGACAGCGCTGGCTCTTCAGTTTGGAAACAGATATGAGCACCGCATCCCTAGAGTCGGATTCGACTGGCTTTCGAGCAAGGGAACCTTTACCTTTACGTAGAGCAAATCAAGCCTGAACTCTTCCTAGAAGCTAAAATGACTCACATAAGGCTATCGTACTTTGGTCACATTCTAAGACAAGAGTCACCGGGAAAGATAATAATGCCAGGAAAAGCAGAGGGCAGCAGGAAAAGAGCAAGATTCAACATGAGATGGATGGGCTCAATCAAGGAAGCCTTGAGGGGCCTCCATTTGCAAGACTGGAGCAAGACTCATTGTAAGCTGCCCTGAGCCTGTTCGTGGGGAGGGCGGGGTAAAAGAATTGAAATAATAAATAAATAAGGCTGTTAACGATAGTTGACAGCACTTACACACAGAGAGAGAGCCAGTTTAGTGTAGTGATTTGGAGCGCGAACTCTAATCTGGGAGAACCAGGTTTGATTCCCCACTCCTCCACATGCAGCTGCTGGTGTGACCTTGGGTCAGTCACAAGTTCTCTCAGAGCTGTTCTCTCAAGGGCAGTTCTGGAAAGAGCTCTCTCAGCCCTATCCACCTCACAGGGCGCCTGTTGTGGGGAGGGGAAGGGAAAGGAGATTGTAAGCTGCTCTGAGACTCCCTTGGGTAGTGAAGGGCGGGGTATCAATCCAATCCCTTCTTCTTCTTCTTCTTCACACACACACACAGAGGGAGGCATGTGGGGAAGCAACCTAGCGAGCAATGCAGCACAATGAAACTGGCTGTCCACGCATGCACACTCTCACACAGCACGACAGAGGTCTACCACCCCTCCCTTGCTGTGCCACTGCTCTGCTCAGCAGACGACTGCTTAAATAGGCAGTTAAATCAATCACAGGTCATATAAATGCCATACGTGCATGCTTGGTTTGGGAAAACAAATCCGACGATTCAGCGCTCCTCTAAGTAGACCTTATCAATGTTAATGGTTGCTGATCTGTGTGTATCAGCAGCGTTTTTGCAGATGCACAGTTTTGATCGAAAGTGACAGAAACTTGCTTGGCAGGCATTCAATTTGTTTGGTGGAGGAGGATAGGCCTATCAGTGGCTTCTCGCCATGGCGACTGTAGAGAACTGCCACATTAAGAGGCAGTCAGCATCTGAATCCCAGTGCCCTGTTGTTGGCCCTCCAGAGGAACTGGCTGGCCCCTGTGTGAGTCAGGATGCTGGACTAGATGGACCATCACTGGTCTGATCCAGCAGGGCTCTTCTGGTGTTCTTATGAGGGGAAGGCCTCGGCCTCTCTGCCCTTTTGTTGGCCCTCCAGAGGAACTGGTTGGCCACTGTGTAACAGAGGATGCTGGATTAGATGGACCACTGGTCTGATCTAGCAGTGCTCTTCGGATGTCCTTATCAGGGGAAGGCCGCAGCCTCTATGCCCTGTTGCTGGACCTCCAAAGGAACTGGCTGGCCACTGTGTGAGAGAGGATGCTGGACTAGATGGACCACTGGTCTGATCCAGCAGGGCTCTTCTTCGGTTCTTATCAGGGGAAGGCCTCAGCCTCTATGCCTTGTTGTTGGCCCTCCAGAGGAACTCTCTGGCCACTGTGTGTGACAGGATGCTGGACTAGAAAAAGAAGAAGAAGAAGAAGAAGAAGAAGAGATTGGATTTATACCCTGCCCTTCACTTGTAGTCTCAGAGTGGTTTACAAACTCCTTTCCCTTCCCCTCCCCACAACAGACACCCTGTGAGGTGGGCGGGGCTGAGAGAGATCTTTTCAGGACTGCTCCTGAGAGAACAGCTGGTACAGAGCTATGGCTTGACCAAGGTCATCCAGCCAGGTGCAAGTGGAGGAGTGGGGAATCAAACCCGGTTCTCCCAGATTAGAGTCCGCGCACTTAACCACTACACCAAACTGGACTAGATGGACCACTGATCTGATCCAGCAGGGCTCTTCTTATTTGTGTTTTTATGAAACTTCCCACGACCCAGTAGGTTTGAGATAAATGAGGAAGCTCCCTTTTTGAACGATTTCCCCCCTCCTTCCTGATATTTTGGGTGATCCACTAAGGGGCGTGGAGGGAAGAGGCTGCTGCAAAGTATTTGGGATCTGGACCTGACAATCTTGGGGTCAACCAGGCTAGCTTTGTAAGTGGTGGAAAACAGAGAGACAAGCCCCACCACTTCCCCCCTCTAGCAGGATACAGAATCACACAAAGAGGCTAGATGGTGCATGGGGAGAGCAGTGTGAAGGTGCATCTAAACAATAAACGCAGGGTTAGAAAATTCCTGGAAAACCTGGGGTGGAGTCTAGGGAAGGACCTCAGCAGGATATTAATGCCGTAGAGTCCACCCTCCATAGCAGCCCATTTTCTCCAGAAGAACTGTTCTTTGTTGTCTGGAGGTCAATTGCAATTCCAGGAGCTCTCCAAGCTCTGCATGGAGGTTGGCAACCCTAGATAAATGTGACTCAAGCCATGTTGGGGTCCCTGAACCATCTCACAGTCACATGTACCCTTGGGGACTCACCTTAAAACTGTTTGGTTGCTCAATGTGGTTCCAAATACCACCGGGGGTGTGGGGAGGAAGCACTTCCACCTTCCCTCCCATGCTGTTTTCCCTAGTAGAAATGTCTACAGGGGATGCTTTTTGCCCCTTCCTTGTGCTCCATGTGTCTTCCTGGGAACAACTGCAAACCAATTGCAATTTGAATGTGTGGGAGATTGAGCATCTCTTTGCCTGGGCTGAATGGACCAAAGGTTTGACTCAGCAGCTACGATCAGATTGCAGGCTTTGGCACAGTTTGGCCACGCCTCTAATTTCTCTGGAGCTATTTGTTCTGGAGAGGTACAACCAGACATGTTGCCCTATTCCTGCCTCACCCCACGGTCAACCATTCAGACCACGGAGAGGGCAGGCAGGCAGGCAGGCAGGCAGGCAGGCAGGCAGGCAGCTTCTTCTTCTTCTTTTTTTTAAAAAACCCTATAACTTGCATGTGCGCATAACTGATTATTCCTTAGGAGTGGATATATGGTTATGTGCACATCGCTAACTGCAAAAAAAAAAAAAGGCAGCTGGGGACCAGAAGCATCAGAGCTCCCCAAGTGGCTTGAGTGAGCAAGGGAGAGATCAGATACCCAGAAATCCGTGGGGAGATGTGTTCAATCATAAACACCAGACTTTATCCAGTGTTGGGAAAGTCAGGGGTGAGGACAGGGGGCCGATGACTGAGGGACAGGACACAGATGTTGCCATCTGATTGTGTACTTCAAATCCAGTAGGAAGCCACCATGACATTGGATCAACTTGCCTGTCCAATGACAGCCAGCGTAATATAACTTAGCTTGTAAATACGAATCTACTTTCTGAAAAAGGCAAGGCCAGATAACCACGGACCCAGCGTACCATGTCATGTATGGATGTAGGATTTGGAGTCACAGGAGAACTTTATCTAATACATTTCTTTCTTACTGCATGCTAGCAATTCCCTTTAGGTATGTGGAAGTAATTGCTGGCTCACAGCTTCGAGGGCATGACCTAGCAGGTCAAACCAGCATCCATCATAACTCAAAAAGCTGTTGACATTCTTGATGCATCAACAAGTGCATTTTTGCCTGCCCCGTTGAATGGGGTTGAATTTCAGTTTGGACATGGAGGCTGTATCCAAACTGGATCCAGCTGTTACAGCCAGTTTGTGGATCTTTAATCAAGGTGCTGTTGGTTTCAACTGAACACACATATTTTTTTTGGTAAAAAAGATGAAAAAACCACACATTGGTTTCACGAAAGGTGAGAGGAGAGGGGAAACCAGTAACACAAGCCATCTATGCCTAATTCTAATGAGGCTCGGGGGGGGGGGAGAGACGATTCCTTACAAGCCGCTCATTAATCAATGGAATGTTAGAACAGAGAAAAATTAGCTCTAATCCAGATGCCATGAAAGGTAGGTGATTGTGGGAACAATTTGCAGGTAATGAATATCATGGCAAAAAAAAAGAGGTGAATAAATTATGTGTAGTAAAACAAGAGACTCCATCATCAGGAGACTTGAGAGGAACAGCAAGCAGTCCGTACAGAAGTCATCTGTAGCAGTCTGTATTAGCAGAACAAGATTCAAACACAATAGCACCCAATAGAGCAACATGATTTTCAGGGAATGAGCTTTCAACAGTCAAGGCTCCCTTCGTCAGATACATGTAGGGATGGCGAGAGATCCCCGAGTCTTTATGTCCCAATCAGAAGGTGGCGCTGCAATGAACGGAGCCAGGAGGCAAAAGTACCACACAGAATGTAATCAGCTTGAATAGAGCAGGGGAGAAATGCATAAGGGCAGAAAATTCACACTGGTAAGTGCAATAACTTGATACAGTAGTCATATTGTTCTGCAGTAGGACAGCTGGATCCAAGTCCAGTAGCACCTATGAAACCAACAAGATTTTAAGGGTATAAGCTTTTGAGAGTCGGTGATAACAAAGGGAGCATTGACTCTCGAAGGCTTATACCCTCTTGTGCCCTGACCTAGATATCCCAGGCTAGCCCGATCTCAACAGATCTCGGAAGCTAAGTAGGGCCAGCCCTGGCTAGGAGTTTGATGAGTGACCTCCAAGGAATACCAGGGTTGTGACGCAGAGGCAGGCAATGGCAAACCCACCTCTGAAATATCTCTTGCCTTAAAAATGAGTGGTGCATAACGCTAAAAGAGCTAGAATTTCTGGCTGCCAGACAGTTTTAGGATCTCCTGACTACGACACACAATGCAATACAACGACGGCAACAGTGATGATGATAATATCCTCTTATTGGTCTCTAAGGCGCTACTGGACTTAAACCTAGCTGTCCCCAAAACCTTCTTGGTCTCTGAGGTGCTAGTAGATGTCAGTCTAGCTATAATGAGATAAGTATCCCATGTCCCCATCCAGCCACTGTTCTGAATTAATCTATATCAGTCTTTCTCTCCTCCAACCTACTTACTCTCTTTCCTGCCTGCCCATGACATACTGATGTCCTCTTGGGTTTGAATTCCTGCCCAGGTCAGGAAATAAACAGCATTAGAAGACCTCGAAGACCGAGCTCGGATCCCTTGAATATGTAATATCCCTTGACATTTGACCTCATCCCTCCAAGTTAATGAGTGCCACTCTCGGACACTTTTAAATTATTGAGTTCCTTTTTTTTTTCATTGCACATTTCTCAACGTGACTGATATTCACATTTTTATTGCTTGGGCCTGCGTAGAGATTCTCCAGGACTCCCACGGCAATGGCCCATGTATAAATTGCGTGTGTTTCCTTTAAGAGCTGACCCAGTGGCGCTCCACTGGCCGAGGTCAAGCATCAAATTAATTGCTTCGCTCTCTTGACTCAACCGAAGTCCCCCATCTGCTTCCACTCCCATCCCCATCGCAATTTCTAAATTGATTTTACACGTTTGGGTCCACCCACAGGAACGTCTGAGATTCGCAAAATGAGCTTTGTGTACCCCCAGTGTGCTTACCTTAACAAACATGGCAACAGAGAGGCAAATTAATCCAGGGGAAATGCTGAATACCTACAGGAGAGAGAGAAAAAATGAGAGGGAAACCCATAAGAATACATCAGAAATCGTATCTAATATAACAATTATAGGACATCCAAATACGTATCCTTTTTCCCTTTGAGGCCTCGTGAAGCAGATAAGCAGATATTTGTTTGGGTATTAATCTTCTGGCCTTTACTAATGGCCGGCATATGTGGTTTGACTCCATTAACCATTGTAAATTGGAATAAGAAATTAACACAGATGGATACTTCTTTCTCATTCGGAGCTTTCTGTGCTGTGATTAATGGCGCCAGTAATGTGAAAATAAGATGATGACTAGCCTTTGGGTTGTTGGGGGCCCACGTGGTAAGATAGCCTCATGTCATGGTATTATACACAAAGTGTCTGATCGTAGGGTGGAACCTACAAAGGACATTATTTATGCTGAAACAGGAAGCAGGAAGTAGTTGCTTTGGCTAAGGGATGCCACATCCAGCTGGGACCTCGACAGGGTTGCCAGGTCCCTATCTCTTGGCAGTGTGGGACTCGTGGCTCCTCTCCGGGGTCTTCATAGAGTTTTTGCACAGCCTTATTTGTTTGTTTGTTTGTTTGTTTGGCTGCTCTTCCCACAAGGAGGCTCAGAGCGGCTCACATAGCTTGACCCAATCTGCCAAGGTTCTTAAACATTTAAAATCAGTTAAAACAATCAACTACGGTTAAAATGCTTATACAATTTACAGTTAAAATGCTCATAATAGTTAACAAACAAGATGGTGTACCATGTATTACTCAGCGGTCTCCAGTTTTGCAGGTGGTATGGCCCAATCTAGGCTGCAGTCAGCCTCCGCCACATATATTAATAGTGGCCGGTGATGGTGTGTGTGGAGGGGGTGGCTCCTAGCTGAAAGCCTGGTGGAAGAGCTCCATCTTGCAGGCCCTGCGGAACTGCATAAGGTCATGCAGGGCCCTGATCTCCTCCAGGAGCTCATTCCACCAATAAGGCGCCACCACCGAAAAGGCCCTTGATCTGGTGGCAGCGAGCCTGGCCTCCCTGGGGCCTAGAATCACCAGCTGATGTTGCACCCCTGACCATAGTGCCCTCTGGGGTATATACAGGGAAAGGTGGTCATGTCAGACCCTGGCCATTTAGGGCTTTAAAGGTGAGTACCAGCACCTTGAAGTGAATTCAGTATGCTATTGGCAGCCTTATGGGAATTGTGCTATTTTCCCCACATCATTTTATTATCTGACCCAACCAGCCATGACCCTTCTGCACAGACACAAAAGCAACTTGCAAGACAGTAGGAAATGAAACAGAAAAATTGCAGGTATAGTTTATTTAGAATTTTTCATTTTCAATTTCAGCGCTGCCTCTTGAGAAAACTTGCTTGAGGAAGCCATCATTCACCTATGGGACAACTTCATCAGTTATTTGGCAGGACGGCTTGTGTTCATCTGCCAAATGGATTCACTGCAAAATTCGTGACGCTACTAGTGTGAACGAACTACTGCCACGTAGAATCTTGGGTCCATGTTGGCATCATTATTGTTAAGAACTTAAGAACCTAAGAAGAGCCCTGCTGGATCAGGCCAATAGTCCATCTAGTCCAGCATCCTGTCTCACATAGTGGCCAACCGGTTCCTCTGGAGGGCCCACAACAGGGCAGAGAGGCCGAGGCCTTCATAAGAACCTAAGAAGAGCCTTGCTGGATCAGACCAGTAGTCCATCTAGTCCAGCATCCTGTCTCACATAGTGGCCAACCGGTTCCTCTGGAGGGCCCACAACAGGGCAGAGAGGCCGAGGCCTTCATAAGAACCTAAGAAGAGCCCTGCTGGATCAGACCAGTAGTCCATCTAGTCCAGCATCCTGTCTCACATAGTGGCCAGCCAGTTCCTCTGGAGAGCATAGAAGCCGAGGCCTTCTCCTGATGTTGCCTCCTGGCACTGGGATTCAGAGGCTGACAGCCTCTAAATGTGGAGGTCTCTCTTTAACAGTCATGGCAAGTAGCCACTGATAAGACTTATCCTCCATGGATCTATCTAATCCCCTTTTAAAACCATCCATACCAGTGGCCATCATTACATCCTCTGGCAGCAAATTCCACATTTTAATCACTCTGTGTATAAAGTAGCTGTTTTCCCAAATGGAAAACGATTCAGATTTTAAATGATATCTACTTGAAAGTAGATGTATTTTCATGTTTACAATTTTTGTTGTTGTTGTTTGTTCGTTTTGTGAGGTGGGTGAGCATTCGGCGTTATTAAATGCTTTTGGCAAATCGACGTTCCTGCTTCATTCAGGGTCACAAAAGAAACCCCCGAAGTGGCAAATATTTCTATTTTGAACATTTCGTCCTGAAAAAGGCCCATTGTTTCGAGTCAAGCCGAATCACAATTTTCAGCCAGCTCCTATAAATATGTAGTGGCAAATTATTATTATTAATACCACTCAAATTACATATATTTTCCTGTGGGAATGGTTGGAAAAAATTGTTATATATGGCTGAAATGGATAAATGGACTAGAAAGTTGAATAATCTGTACCCAGAGACTTTTTTAGAAGATTGGGAGGATTTGAAAGAATATGTTGAAAAATATTGGGACATGAAAAACTACATTTATACATGGTTATAATAGCATAAAGGAATAGAAATTGAGTATATGAATGTACTAAGGATAATTAGATAATGAACTTGTTTTTTAGAATTATATAAGAATATAGAAAATAAGAATTGGTATATAAGTATTTTAAAGATATATAACCGTTACCAGAAATGTAAACATAGAGATAAATATTACTATTTTGGATAAAGTGGAAAATGTGTTATGCTTCAGATGTGGTGGGAAACCACCAATACAAGATAAAAGCAAGACTATACAAATAGAACAAAATGTTATATAATATGGAAAAAAGGATTTGTATAAAACAAATGTTTTAATTTTAATGTTTTGAAAAATAAAAACTTTCTTACAAAAAAAAAATTACATATATTTTCCATTCCCTATGAGGGCTGGTGATTTGCTGGCAAGGCCAGCCAATGGGGAGAAACGACCCAAATCTCATCAGGGTACAAAAAATTTCAAGTATCCGCAAGAGGCAAACAGTCCATAAATAGGCCTCGTTTTCACCCAGCCCTTATTATGTATTTAAATTTAGAGAGGACTTTGTATTGCTGTTGTTTTTAAAAGAGTTTCAACAGAGGCGTGCGGGCTATTTAATGAGCACAATGAATGTTAACTACGTGGTTTGATGAATGCACTTGGCGCACACAAAGCAATCATTTCCTAGGCCAGTGGGAAGCCATTACACTCTGGAACCACAAGAAGATTGTGGCTGTGCCAAAATCTACCAGGAGTTAAACAAAGGAACATTAAGCACGGCTGCCTCTGGTGACGTGCCACTCCAATCTTTGAAATGGCGGGGGAAAGGTCAGGAGAATCTTAAAAATTGTAAAGCAAATTGAAAATGGAGCCAATGACCTCAAGGAGTTTGGGCTCTCGGCTTGCTGGGGGTTTTCAGGTAGAAGCTGGACAGCCATTTATCTGGGATGATCTAGTTTGAATGTTCCACACTGACTACAGCAGGGGTTCTGTTGTGTTCTAATGGCGACCACCATGCGGTCTGGGCATGCAGTCTGGGGCAAGCACATGGCCGGGCACAGACAGAGCTTCGCTCCAGAACACAATAGACTGGCCAGATTGTGATTTAGACCTATCGGTCAGCCAGGATGCAAACAGGGACCAATGATCTGGGGAGACTTAATTGTAATTCTATCAGAGTGTGTAGGCGAGGCCGGGGGCACAGTTTATAAGCAGACCCCCGAGCCCAGCTCAGACATGTGTTCCAGAACCTCATAACAAACTGTAATGTACCATGCTGAATATGTATAATGGCTGCCGCCATGTGCTCCTGTAACAGCGACCGCCACATGGCCAGAGCACATGGCCAGCAGCGACCTGAGCTTCGGCCAGGGGAGACAATAGAAGCAAGGATCCTAAGTGCCAACCAATAAGGAACCTAGGTTCTCCGTGGGGAACCTATGACCAACAAGGTGAATGTAAGACCCTATCAGGTGTGGCCGGAGGTGTGGCTCCGACCAGGATAAAAAGAGGGCCCTGGAGCCCTTTTTGGCATGCTTCATCTGACCATCAATAAAGAGCTTGCTATGCTGAAATCACTACCACCGGTCTCCCGACTCCAGTACTTTCCACAAACCATGAGCTGATTTCACTTGAACGCGTCTCTGATTGAGTACTTTATAGCTTCCCAACTTCTGTTGAGTCTGCATGTACCTTTGGAATTCTGACACAGGGTGGTAAGTGCAACCACAAAAAATGCCTGCTGCAGGAGGCGGAGCCAAACGGAAAATGGCTGCTGAAAGAGATGGAGCCATCCACAAAATGGCTGCCACAACCACTTTTGAATCCTCACTCATGCCAGAGAAGCTCACAGTGTGACCTCGGGGCAGTCACATCCTCTCAGCCTAACCCACCTCACTGGATAAAATGGAGGAGAGGAGCATGATGGAAGCCACTTTGGGTTCCCAGGTTAGACTGAGTGTGATTGGCTCAAAGACACCCAGCAAGTTTCCATGTACAGTAGGAAGGGGGGAACAGTGTTGGGTAAATAAGGCACGGAGACTAGGGTTGTTAATCAAAATTAAGTTCTATATCTAAATCTCTTAGGAAGGGGCAAATGGGAAAGTTGTAATAAAATAACAAAGACCTAAACTACATATTTATACAGCAAAGTAGGCTGATACATACCACAAGACTCTAAGAGGGTAAAGGTAAACGCCTAGGGGTGAGGCGGCTGGGCAAGTAACCTCTCTTCTAGAAACTTAACAGGAAGAAGCTCAAGCTCAGCAGCCAACCCGAGCACTGGTAAATTAAAACCCTCCAATCAGTTTCTCAGGCACACCAGTTAACATACAGGGTTGTCTCTCAGCCACATTGCACTTCCAGGTCAGGTGTCTGGTAGAATCAGAACAAATATGTTAACCCTAAAATGACTGAAATCGAGATCTTGCCGTATCCCAACAAATGGTGCCTTTCCTTTCTGGAAAACTGCCTTAGACAAAGGCTGTTTTTACATCTGACTTTCCCGCTGGAATCATTCTAGTTCCAAAAAAACCTGCCCACACCTCTGTGCGGTGTGAAACCGGGCTGCTACTGAAATGTCCACATCTACTAATTGCCCTCCTGTGGTCAAGCTAGTATTCAACCAGCTTGATTCTGCTTTAAACAATTGCTGTTGATTAGTGCACTTAGACCCCCTGGAGTGAAATTTCACACCACTGTGAAATCAGCACAGGAAAAGACAGCAGTCAAACTACTTTAGAGGGGAGGTGTAAAATGACCCAAAGAGTTCCCTGGGAAATACTTGGTCACCAGCTGCCACCACTTGGGACCTCCTGAGAACAACCACTCTGTGAGACAGAGGGGGGGGGATGAGTGATGGGCCCAAGCTCAGGCATTCATGCCAGAGTGGGGGTTTGAGCATGGGTCTCTCATATCCCAGTCTCTTACCACTACACCAAGCAGGCTCTTGTGGTGATGAGGCCATGTTGGACATTAGATATACTGATGATAAACCACTAGGGTTGCCAATCCCCAGTTGGAGGCAGGGGATCCTCCAGTTTGGAGACCCTCCCCCCACTTCAGGGCTATCAGAAAGTAGGGGGAGGGGGAAATAGTTGCTGGTTGCTCCATTATACCCCATGGTGACCAGTCCCCCTAGGGTGTAATGGAGAATCAATCTGTGGGTATCTGGGGCTCAGGGGTGAGGGGACTGAATTTCTGAGAGACACTGAATTTTCCACATAGCTGCTGGTGCCTCTCCTCAAAAAGCCCTCCAAGTTTCAAAAAAAGATTGGACCAGAGGCTTTGGATGTGTAGATGCACACTTAGATACATTGAAACCAATGGGCTTAGGCTGGGGTAACTCCTCATAGAACTCTACTGTTGGTGATAAGGTCTATTCCAGGAGCCCCCAGCCTTTTTGAGTCTGAGAGCACTTTTAGAATTTTGAGAAGGGGTGGTGAGTGCCACCCCAAAATGGCTGCCACAGGAGGCGGGACCAAACCAAAAATGGTTGCCATAGCAGGCAGAGCCAAACACAAGCCCTCCCTCCTCGCTTTGCGAAAGAATCACATGGCAGCAACACTGAATGTATGAAGCAGACTTACTCAGATCCCAGCCAATGGTCAGATCGATATTATCTGTACTTTGGTTGGAAATAAGAACACAAGAACATAAGAGACGCCAATGTTGGATCAGGCCAGTGGCCCATCCAGTCCAACACGCTGTGTCACACAGTGGCCAAAAAACACCAAGTGCCCTCAGAAGGTCCAGCAGTGGGGGCAAGAAGCCCTCCCACTGTTGCCCCCCCAAAAAACACCAAGAATACAGAGCATCACATGCCCCAGACTGAGAGTTCCTATCTATACTTTGTGGCTAATAGCCACTGATGGCCTTCTGCTCCATATGTTGATCCAATCCCCTCTTGCAGTTGTCCATACTTGTAGCCACCACCATCACCTCCTGTGGCAGTGAATTCCACATGTTAATCACTCTTTGGGTGAAGAAGTACTTCCTTTGTATGGCCTATCTGCTGAGAAGACAGCAAGCCTGGAGAAGGAGGGGCATCTATTTGTCAACACTTCAGTCCCTTCATGTAACAGACCAGCTTCCTAGATGCTAGGGCATGAACACAGCTCCCTCCCTGCTTTACAGAACAAGTTCATGGTAACACATGGTCAGGCCTGAAGAGGGAATGGGTCCACATGCTGGCTAAGGAAAGCCCATTTGCTTTCTAGTCCTACTGATCCTCTATTGGCTGCAGCTGCTATTGTAGCTATGGAAAGCATATGTGAATGAGGGCAGCTAAGAAGAACTGACCTGGATGGCCCGACATCATCAGATCTCAAAAGCTAAGCAGGGTCAGCCTTGGCTAGGACTTGGATGGGAGACCACCAAGGAAGTACAGGGTCATTAGAGACAACAGTAAGCCTGGAGGAGCCAGTTTGGAGTAGTAGTTAAGAGTGTGGACCCTAATCTGGGAGAACCGGGTTTGATTTCCTACTCCTCCACTCGCACCTGCTGGGTGACCTTGGGCAAGCCATAGTTCTTAATAAAGAGCAGTCTCTGTCAGAGCTCTCTCAGCCCCACCTACCTCACAGGGTGTCTGTTGTGGGGAGGGGAAGGGAAAGGAGATTGTAAGCCGCTCTGAGACTCCAAGTGAAGGCCAGGGTATAAATCCAATCTTCTTCTTCTTCGAATGACAGAATCAGTACTGGAAGGGGACTCCAGTAGGGTCATCTAGTCCAACCCCCTGCACAATGCAGAAAATTCACAACTACCCCCCACAAACACCCCCCCCCCCAGTAACCCTGGCTCCGTGCCCATTATACATTGGTCTCTTGCCTTGAAAAGCCTATGTGGTCACTGGAAGTTGGCTATGACTTGACAGCACCTTCCTTCACCCCCAGATAATAACAAGCCCTGCCTTACATCTACCTTCTGAAGAGTTCAGTGGCTGTCATGGCACCCAAAGGGGCCGTGTTGGACGGCCCTGGCTGATTTGAACGCTCTATCCCAACTCTCAGCAAATCATAAGAACATAAGAGAAGCCAATGTTGGATCAGGCCAGTGGCCCATCCAGTCCAACACTCTGTCACACAGTGGCCAAAAACACCAGGTGCCCCCAGGAGGTCCAGCAGTGGGGCCAGGACACTAGAAGCCCTCCCACTGTTGCCCCCCTGTCAAGCACCAAGCATACAGAGCACCACTTGCCCCAGACTGAGAGTTCCTATCTATGCCTTATGGCTAATAGCCACTGATGGACTTCTGCTCCATGTGTTTCTCCAATACCCTCTTGAAGCCGTCCATGCTTGTAGCCATCACCACCTCCAGTGGCAGTGAATTCCACGTGTTAATCACTCTTCGGGTGAAGAAGGACTTCCTTTTATCTATTCTAACCCAACTGCTCAGCCATTTCATGGAGGAGCGCCCACGAGTTCTTGTATGGTGAGAAAGGGAGAAAAGTCCTTCTTTCTTTACCTGCTCTGTCCCATGCACAATCTTATAAACCTCGATCATGTCACCCCTCAGCCGTCGTTTCTCCAAGCTAAAGAGCCCCAAGTGCTTCAGCCTTTCAGTCGAACCACGTCTGAGAGCAGTGTGTTTCCTGATGCTTGTGGCCCAGCACTGATGGATGGGGGGGGGGTCTCTCGGTGGATGGGGAGGAGTAGCAAAGCATGACTCATCGCTTCACAGCCCCTGCCTCTGAAGCATCGTCTAGCTCGACTCTTTTTCACTCGGCGAAACTTGTGACAATGGTAAGCTAGTAGATTTGTGTCCCAACCAGGCTGACCTTTTCCCTGCGTGAGTCTTTTCTCAAGGAGAAGCTTCTGCGCCAGGCGCGCCGTGCTCTATAATTTCATCAAAGCCCGACAGTTGGGGCTGCCTCTAGACATGGAACGGCTTCTGATTCAGCATGGTTAGCCTTTGATTAACTCCTGACTCTGGAGGGTTCTTTCTAAGACAAATCCTTCAGAGTGAAAATTGCTAGGTAAAAGAGGCCCTGAAATAATTGTAGCAAACAACTAGCGGCTATGGGGAGGGGAGGGAGTAATCCAATCAGGAGTTTGTCCGATGAGTGAATACTGCAAAAAGATAGAAGAAGAAGAGAAGAGATTGGATTTATACCCCATCCTTCACAACCCAAAGGAGTCTCAGAGTGGCTTACAATCTCCTTTCCTTTCTCCTCCCCACAACAGACACCCTGTGAGGGAGGTGGGGCTGAGAGAGCTCTGACAGAAACTGCTCTTTTTCAAGAACAGCTGTGCCAGAACTATGGCTTGCCCAAGGTCATCCAGCAGGTGCAAGTGGAGGAGTGGGGAATCAAACCCAGTTCTCCCAGATTAGAGTCTGTCCTCTTAACCACTACACCAAACTGGCAGGAGTATTCCATTCTTATTGATCCTAATTTGATTTTTTAAAAATGTACACAATGCAACACTGATATCTCCCCTTCTCCCAAACCCAGAAACAAGAACATATGCCATATACCATAGAACAGGGGTCCCCAATGTGTCCACAGATATCTTTCTTGGCACTCACCAAGTCTTTATCGAAAGTGAGCAGGGCCAGGAGGGGCTTTTGGCCAGCAAGTCTTCTGATTGGACACTGGAGACTTGATTGGCTGTGCAGATCTTTAAAAATGCTGCTTTGGCAGCAGCTGCCACCACAGCACAAGGACCTTCATGGTGTGAGTGAAGGTAAGCTGAGGCAGCCATTTTTTGGCGGGCTCCACCTCCTGTGGCCAGCAGCCATTTTGGGTCTGCATTCACCACATTGTGCCAGTATCCCAAAGGTGCCTGCAGGCACGAAATGGTTGGGGGCAGCCCTGATGGGGATAGCCCAGGCATGCCCGATCTCGTCAGATCTCAGAAGCCAAGCAGGACCAACCCGGCAAGTATCTGAATGGGAGACCTCCAGAGAATACCAGGGCGAGGAGGCAGACGCAGGCTAGTTTGGTGCAGTGGTTAGGAGCACAGACTCTAATCTGGGAGAACCGGGTTTGATTCCTCACACCTCCACATGCACCTGCTGGGTGATCTTGGGCAAGCTACAGTTCTCTCAGAGCTGTTCTCTCAAGAGCAAGTTCTCGAACTTATCTTTTCATGATGTGACCAAAGCATGATAGCTTCAGTTTTAGTCATTTTAGCTTCCAGGAAGAATTCAGGCTTGATTTGCTCTAGAGCCCACTGCTTTGTCTTTTTGGCAATCCATGGTCTTCATAAAAGTCTCCTCATACACCACATTTCAAATGAATCCACGTTGGACATGCTATTTAGATCAGGGGAGGAGGAGCTCACTAAACGATCTCTAATGTCAGGTAATACAAAAGTCCACCTCTTAATTCTGACTTGGTTGAGACATAAGGGTGAATAGAGATGGACACGAACTGGCACACGAACAAAAGTTCATCACAAATTTGGGGCAATTCATGGTCATTTGTGGTGGCTCGAGGATAACAGAAAGCAGGGGTCTATATGGCTCTGAGCTATTTAAACCCCTGCTTTCTGCTTTTCACGAAAAGCAGCTGAGCAGTGGGGAGCAGAAAGCAGGGGTTTTAATGGCTCTGAGCCTTAAATGGCTTCTGCTCCCTGTTGCTCAGCTATTTGGTTTGAATTAGTCATTTCACCCCCTTCTTTCTGCTCCCCGCCAGTTAAACCCCTGCTTTCTGCTCCCTGTGAAAACCAACAGGGAGTAGAAAGCAGGGTCACAAACTGATACAAACGGGTTCAGTTCACAAACCGACATATCAGTTTGTGATTCGGTTTGTGGTTCAGCCTCTTCCTAAGGGGCCATTTTCTCCAGGGGAACTGATCCCTGGCTGGAGATTAGTTGTAATAGCAGGAGATCTCCAGCCACCTCCTGGAGGATGGCAACCCCAGTGGGGCCCCATCCTCAACATTTGCCAAGAGCCCCAAATGACTAACACAACACTTGAACAAGTTAGAGACAATCCCAGAAAAATGACTGTTCGGCCATCAAGCAAGTAGCTAGGGTTGCCGGACTTCCTGGTAGAGGAAGAAGTCTTCTGCCATCAGGCCCTACCCTCCACTGCCAATCAGCTGGCCAGTGGGAGGGGGCTTACCAAGAGAAAGGAGAAGGCTTAGACCTTGTCACCGATGTCACATAGGAAGTGATGTCATCCACCAGTGACGTCTGGGTGACAGTCTTGTATTTGGGCAAAACCTCTATGGCAGAAGTTGGTTTTACCATAGAGTTTTTGCCCAAATACTAATGTGCCATCTGGACATCACTGGTGGGATGACATCACTTCCTGTGCAATGGCTGAGACTAGGCCTTTCTCTTTCTCCTCATAAGTCTCCCCCATCCCCCAAGCAGCTCATGCTCAAAACCAACCGATACACTCACACGTTAATCTCCAAACAAATCCACACATTCAGACCAAATGTCATGCTATTTCACACTTGATTCTCTACGTATCTTACAAAGATCATTAGCCGGCTTTCAGGGAGTAAACTCATTTACTTGTTACTGGACATGGACAAATTTGTAATAAATAAAGTCACACTATGCCCATTTGATGCTGATTGGGTTCCTTCCAGGCGTATTCAGAATGAGATGCTGAATTGCAGAGAGCTGATCTGAATGATTCATTGCTTGTTTCGACGGCGCAGTTTGTACATTGTAAGCTGGCGTCAACAGACGATGAAGACAATGATGGAAGGAAGGGTGAACCCTGGGCCGGCAGCAGCATTCCCTGAGGTGGGGCAGCTAGTGGGGCCCACCGTCACAGACCACCCCCCAGCTGTTCATGATATGCCAGTAATTTTATCCAGGGTTCACTTCATAGCAGGAGCTCCTTTGTATATTAGGCCACACACCCCTGATGTAGCCAATCCTCCAAGAGCTCACAGTAGCCCCTGTAAGAAGACCTCTGTAAGCTCTTGGAGGATTGGCTGCATCATGAGTGTGTGGTCTAATATGCAAAGGAGCTCCTGCTACGAAATGAGCCCTGATTTTATCCAAGAAGAAGCATTCATTCATATGTCCTCCATCTGCTGCGGTACAGTTTTGAAGAAGAAGAAGAGGAGGAGATTGGATTTATACCCCGCCCTTCACTACCTGAAGGAGTCTCAGAGCGGCTTACAAACTCCTTTCCCTTCCCCTCCCCACAACAGACACCCTGTGAGGTAGGTGGGGCTGAGAGAGCTCTTTTCAGAACTGTCCTTGAGGGAACAGCTGGTACAGAGCTATGGCTTGCCCAAGGTCATCCAGCCAGGTGCAAGTGGAGGAGTGGGGAATCAAACCTGGTTCTCCCAGATTAGAGTCCGCGCACTTAACCACTGCACCAAACTGGCTCTCGAACCCATTAAGAGCGAGACAACCCCTCGGCACGCGGTTGACAAGCTGTACTCATTCTGTGACTCCTGCTACTTTCTCCACTGTCTTTTTTGATAGCCGCATGATGGATACCCAGAGGAACCCTAATTGTAGGGAAGGGAGTACAGAGCCCATTTCCGAGAGCTAACAGGCCACTGTCTTACCTCTGACACATTTCAATTAAAGCCTTAACATGCCGCTCGGTCCCTAATTGGCATTTCAGTGACGAGATGACAACCGGAATGCCATCTTTCGGATGGCCGAGGAGTCCGCTTCACTTCAGCTCTCTTCCGGGCCATAAAATATGACAAGTCACCCGGCGAGGCGCAAATGGTCCTTTAGAAATCCATTCGGAAGCCAGGAATGAAACACAGAAGTGGCATCTGTTTAGCGTGTCCACGCCCGTCTCATAGAGAGAGTTTCTGGTCACGCCAAGGACATAATTCTATTGAATGGGTTAGGTCCGACATGCAAGGAATATGTCCGGCTCATTTTAAAATACTAGGGTATTCAATAAACCAGTCGTCGGCTTCTGGTTGTTGAAAAGATATTTATTATTTCGAATTAGTTACAGAGAGGGCTCTGTTTGTGATGTCCCTGTGTCAGCAGTACTGAATTGTATTGTTTGCGGCATTCACTGCCTAAGCCAAAACCCACATATTTTCTCCTGGAAGGATCCCAAGCACAGGGGTCCTTTCATAGAAACAGAGGTGCAGGAGCTCATTAGCATAACTCATTAGCATATGCCACGCCCCCTGACATCACCAGAAGTGTGTCAGAAAGGGAATGTCAGTTTCAGCCCCATTATACCCTATGGGCCTTTGAAATCAATGGCAAGAAACTCATAGGGTATATGAGGGGCTGGAGGAAAGGGGGCTTGAGGGAGAGGCTCCACACTTGCAGGGTAGCTGCTGGGGCCTCTCCTCGAAATACCCATTAAGTTTCAAGAAGATTGGACCAGGGGGTCCAATTCTATGGGCCCCCAAACAGATTGTCCTATCCCCTCCATTGTTCTCTATGGTGGGGAAAAATGTTAACTTTTTTCCTACCATAGAGAACAATGGAGGGAATGGGGGCAACCTGTTTGGGGGCCTGTAATCTGATTCAGCCCGTGGCTGCCCTACTGGCCAGTCCTGAGCTGGCGGAGCTTTGCTTCGCCTCGCTCCGGCCCCAACAGACCCCTGCCAAGCAGAAAGCAAATCTGCAAGAAATGCAGGGCAGGGTAGTGGTTAGAGTGTTGGACTGGAGAGACCCGGGTTCAAATCCCCTTGCAGGTATGGTACTTACTGGATGACCTCGGGCCAGTCTCTCACTTAGCCAGCCTCCCAAGGTTGCTGTGAGGAGAAAACGACAGAAAGGGAAATTGTGTAAGCTCCTCTGAGCCCCTTGGAGGAAGGATGAAACAGTGCTAGACAGAAGAAGAAGAAGAGAGGGAGGAGGAGATTATTAGATTTATACACCGCCTTTCACTACCCAAAGGAATCTCAGAGCAGTTTACAATCCCTTTCCCTTCCCCTCCCCACAACAGACACCCAGTGAGGTAGGTGGGGCTCTCTCTAGAGCTGCTCTTGAGAGAACAGCTCTGAGAGAACTTGTGACTGGCCCAGGGTCACACCAGCAGCTGCATGTGGAGGTGTGGGGAATCAAACCCGGTTCTCCCAGATTAGAGTCCACATTCCTAACCACCACACCAAAAAGGCTCTCAGAGAGAGATCGGAGTCTGATCTGCCGAGTGGCAGCTTGGTTTATTTATTCAATTCCTTTGGACCCTTCCTTTCTCTCCAATGGGGACCCAGAGGGGCTCTGCTCTCCCCCATTTTATCCTCACAACCAGGGCTTTTTTCCCCCTGGGGGAATGCACTGGAATGGAGTTCCAGAACTTCTTCAACAAAATTCTTTTTAAAACGTTTTAAAGCTTGTGAGTTTTTAGTATATAGGCTGAAGATTTCATTTCCCTCTTGAGAGTTCCGGCACCGCTTAAAAAAAAAAAAAAAGCCCTGCTCACAACAACCCTGTGAAGAAGGTGAGAGTGTGACTGGCCCAAGGTCGTCCAGCAAGGTTCCATGGCATAAGTGGGAGTTCAAACCCGGATACCAGTCCAACACTTTTAATTGCTACCCCACACTGGGTCTCATCACCAGGGGTCATTTCATAGAAAAAGAGGTGCAGGAGCTCATTAGTATAGGCCACACCCCCTGACATCACTGGACGTGTGTCAGAAAGGGAAGCAAGGGGGGGGCATCTTCAAAAGCCTCCCCTTCCCTTCCCCAGCTGGCCTGCTAAGGCGGGCGGGTGGGGGAGTGAAGCATGAAGGGCCCCATAGAATACAATGGAAGGATGATGCTGCCACTGCCGAGCGACTCTAAACAGAAGGGGTTTAAACTTCGCTTCCTCCACAGGTCCACTGGGAGCTGGGGGAGGGGCTTGTCACCACTACCATTTGTGCCCACTAGGGGTGTGCAAATAAAATTTTTTTTGGCTCGATTCAGATTGGGCCAAATCAAGCTGCATCTGTTCCCGCTGCCGAATGACCCCCGCATGTCAGTTTCAGCAATGCAAGCCCATTTGGGAGTCATTGGGCTGGCCAAATGTCAGTTTCAGCTCCATTATACCCTATGGGCCATTGAAGTCAATGGCAAAAACTCATAGGGTATATCAGGGGCTGGAGGAGAGGGGATTTGAGGGAGAGGCTCCAAACTTGCCGGGTAGCTGCTGGGGCCTCTCTCCGAAATACCCACCATGTTTCAAGAAGATTGGACCACGGGGTCCAATTCTATGGGCCCCCAAACAGGTTGCCCCCATTCCCTCCATTGTTCTCTACGGTGGGAAAAAGTGACACTGGTATCAACATGGCATCCTGACTGACTATTGTTCAGCCCCTGTCTATGAGTTTGAACCTTTCCTTCCTTCCAATGTATTTGAAAAAGTGTGCTTTGCACATGGAAGCTCATACCTTGAATACAACTTTGTTGGTCTTAAAGGTGCCACTGGACTCTTAAGATCAAATCTACACCTCTTCTCCGAAGTACTTTGACTGCTGTCTTTTCCTACACTCCTTTCACACTGGTGTCAAATTTCACTTTGTTTTTTTCCCCCTGGGTCTGAAGAGCAGTAAGCAACAGGATCTGTTTAAAGCAGTATAATGCTAGCTTGGCCACAGGAGGGCAATTAACGAATGTAGACAGTGATTTTTAAACTAGAACAAGTATGGTTTAAAACGGGGCTTTTTTGTAGAAAAAGCCCACCAGGAACTCATTAGCATAACAGGCCACACCCAACAGCAGAAACCCATTAGCATATTAGGCCACACTCCCCAACAGCACAGTTCCCTACCAGGATTGGCTTCTGCCCGTGGCTTGCAGGGTGCATGGGGAACCCGAGGGAAGGAAGGCAGTTTCTGGATTGGCTTCCCCAGGTGCCTCGCAGCTTGCGAGGCACCTGTGGAACCCAAGCGGGGGGAGGCTGCAGGTGTGGCCAGCTCGGAAGCCAGCCGGAATTCCGTTCCTGTGCGTTCCTGCCCAAAAATAGCCCTGGTTTGAAACTAGAAACAGATATAGACGGGGGGTTTTTTGAAACTAGAATGATTCCAGCAGGAAAGTCAGATGTCGATCTGACCTAAATCTGTTCTATTGACTCTACAGTTAGCTGTGCAAAAGTATGGGTGCAGATAGGGTCCATATTGGGAAGAACGTAGGCTTTACAAAGCCTTCTAGGGCCTAGGGTTGTCAGCCTCCAGGTGGGAGCTGGAGAACTCCCGGGATTACAACTGATCTCCAGATGAGAGAAATCAGTTCCCCTGGAGAAAATGGCTGCTTTGGAGGGTGCACTCAGCATTATGCCCAGCTGAGGCCTCGCCCCTCCCCAACCCAGCCCTCCCAGGGCTCCATCCTCCAAATCTAGTTATTTCCCAAGCAGGACTTGGCAACCTTAAGCCCCCGTCACGCTGCTGAGGATACTGTTGGACCTAGAACATAAGACCATAAGAGAAGCCAATGTTGGATCGGGCCAATGGCCCATCCAGTCCAACACTCTGTGTCACACAGTGGCCAAAAACACCAGTTGCCCTCAGGAGGTCCAGCAGTGGGGCCAGGACACTCGAAGCCCTCCCACTGTTGCCCCCCCCAATGCAACAAGAAGACAGAGCATCACTTGCCCCAGACTGAGAGGTCCTATCTATACCTTGTGGCTAAGAGCCACTGATGGAGCTCTGCTCCATATCTATGTATCTAATAGTGAAGGCGCCCCCTGCGTGCACATATCTAAATCTGCACATCGGGGTCACCAAGGGAGCAGAGAGATTTTCCTGCACACTTGGGGGACTCCCCAGCTGTGCAGAAAAATCTTTAAAAATCTTCCAGGGGGATATTTAAATGCCCCCCCAAAGTAAAAGAGTGTTCCCCGTGCACGTGTGAAGAACGCTCTGTGAACTCTGTGGCGGCCTGGCGGCTGACAGGTGCTGAGGCCTTGCCAACTGGTGCCGGGGGTGGGGGGGGGGGGTGGGAAATTGGTGGCCAAGTGGCTGAGAGCCACTCAGGCCTTGCTGCCGGTGCCAGGGGGTGAGGAATTGGGGGCCTGGTGGATGAGAGTCGCGCAGGCCTCACCGTTAGTATGGGGGAAGGATTGGCAGGCCCGGGCCTCGCCGTCGGTGCTGGTAGGGGGCGGGAGAGAAGGCTCACCTGTGGCTGCTTCTCTTCCACAGGAACCTCCTTCTCTCCCCCCACCCCGCAAGTATCATGGGTCCCCGTCTCTTGAGTTTATCCAATTCCCTCTTGAAGCCATCCGTGCTTGTAGCCGCCCCCACCTCCTGTGGCAGTGAATTCCACGTGCTAATCACTCTTTGGGTGAAGAAGGACTTCCTTTTACCTGTTCTAACCTGACTGCTCAGCAATTTAATTGTTAGGGGCAATTAAAGACTCCCCAACATCTGTAAATAATAAGAGGCGAAGAGCCAAGAGTGGAGATTTTTTTTGAAAGCTTTATCTGCAGAAAAAGGGAACCTCTCAAGGGGGAACTTCAGCGAATCACTGCTTACATGTCAATATATAGGCATATGCAGAAGCATTACCCTAACTCCCAACCGCAAGAAGCCCTCCCCCTGTCTTCCATAGATCAGAAGAATGGAGGTTTACAGCCTATCCGAGACACCTAAGCAGGTCACCTGAATCTCCTCCCATGCTGACAACCTCCCGCCTACTCAGTTCTAGAGACCCTCCCCCATAATTACTTTTTACCTTCTAAGGTCTCTGACCTTGTTAGCACAAACCAACATGACCGAATTGTTACCGCAACCTTTGTGCTATGCAGGTGGTTCAAAGCCACAATTCTAGTTTCAGCTATAGTTCCCTGTCCCAACCGTCTAGTTTCCATCTTCAGACTGCTGGTGCTTAGCAACGCAAACCGCATGTCTAGTTGCAGGTTAGTTAAAAGGTCCCTACTCTAAATGCAAGCAGAACAGAAAGAATGATTTTTATATCTAAGCTTTAAGAAAAAAAATATTTCTACTGTCTATCTTAAGTGTAATCTGTGTCTCCCATGCAAGCACGACATTCCATCCCATGTTTCTGTTAGCAAAAATCTAATCCCGAAATACTTAGGGTGCGTCTAACTAATGATAGGTGCGCACACACATTTGGCCAGGACTGGCTACATAATCAGTCAACTTCCCTTGTTACTTTATTGCTCAGCGTGGCAAATAATGTGTTAATAATGATGGGTTTTCCCAAAATTCACTATCCTCCCCCATACTTTTACCTCCATTTCAATCAGCGTGGCCTTGTTTGCTGTAGTGGTTAAGTGCGTGGACTCTAATCTGGGAGAACCGGGTTTGATTCCCCACTCCTCCCCTCATAGCTGCTGGATGACCTTGGGCCACTTACAAGTTCTCTCAGAGCTGTTCTCTCACAAGCAGTCATCGAAAGAGCTCTCTTGGCCTCACCTACTCCCAGGGTGTCTGTTGTGGGGAGGGGAAGGGAAAGGAGTTTGTAAGCCGCTCTGAGACTCCGAGTGAAGGGCGAGGTATAAATCCAATCTTTTCTTCTTCTTGTTCAGACCCTGAAACAGGGTGGAAAAGAGTACCTCCCAGTCCAGAGGGGTGGAGGAAGACCAGATCTACCCCCTTGCTAACACCATTTCCCCATCTTATTATGCAAATAAATAGCTGGTACCTGATACGCCTCTGTGAAAATGTCAGTGGAAAGAAAGCCGATGCGTCTTCCACCTTATTGAGAAGTACATGGAGTTTGCACCCCGAATTCAAGGGAGAAAGGGAATTGCATTTACTTTTGTCATTTAAGCTGATTTGGATTGGTAAAAAGAAAAAAAGAATGAGTTGGCACTTACAACTGGCTGTGTTTTATCTCTTCATCTCCCTCTCTTCTGTTAAAAATTGACCTTCTGGATCGGTTTCAGCCAATTAAAACGCCCACAAAGTGCAGTATCACAACAACAAAAGTACAATAATCAAGCAAGAAGTTAACCCTGGGTTCTAATTTTAACGACGTTATTTCTTAAAGCTTAATTAAAAACATAGGGCCAACACATCATCAATCAAATAGCCAGAAAATGTCCTCCTACAAAGGTCGTCTTTAACATATGGAGAAAGATAAATAGAGTTGTTTGTTCTACATCAGCTTCCTGAGCATCTCATCAGGGCATATGGTGCGTGTAGGGGGGTTACTACAGCTCTGCTGGAGGAAGCTGTAGTAACCCTCTCCCCAGCAGCCTGACTGCTGCTATATCAGCTCAGATACTTCTGGCCTGCCACAAACTCTGCTCGTCTCCCAAGAAGATTGATCCTTTGCTCATAGAATAAGGTAAAAAAAAAAATCTTGTTTTCTGCAAGGCAGGTTGTGCCAGTCGCGTCCACACTGTTCCTTGGGAGACAAATTGTTTAGGACACTGGCAGTGCTCACGTGTGTCTCCTAATGTAGCTTGAATAATACTTCACAGCTGCTGGAGTTCACTGAGCTATAAAATACTTTAAAAATGGTTAATCATTTTCTAATGTGGTTTCTAATGAATAGATTTCTCACCCCCCCCCCCCAAAAGGGAAGCAAAAAAAGCACATTACAGGAACGTTAGGGGGTACAGATTGAGTCACATTAAAGTAATGAAATTCTGATTTATGTCAAAGCATCATTCGGGGGGCAAGGTATTTCGGGATGGGTGATGTTTAAAAGTGACACTTGCCAAGTGAGCTGTGCTTACTCCTGACAAAACTCCCAGACACTCCGAACTGCCCTCAGACTTAGATCAGCGTCAGATGTGATCAAGCAACATGCAAACGTGTATGTCAGACTTCCTCTGTAATGGCTGGAGATGGACTAGTGCCTCTTTGGCTGGTTGGGTCGGCCAGGATGGCCACTGTGGTACACAGCCTTCTGCCCTTTCAGCCCTGTCCTGCTGTTCAGTCGGGTGGTGGGGGCAAATGGGAAAGGTGTTGCATGAAACCACAACACCACTTCTGCCTGCGTACCCGGAAGTGACATTACTGCATCGTACAACTCTCTAGGAACATCCCAGATCACTACGATTTTTAACAATAGAGTTTCAGGAAATCCTAGAGTGTCTCTGCCAGAGAATGTAGTAATCACCACAGAGATAGAAAGCTTTATAAGGGGATTAGACAGATTCACAGAGGATAGCTCTATCAGTGGCTACTAGCCATGGTGACTAAAGGGAGCATCCACATTCAGAGGTACTCAGCCTCTGAATCCCAGAGCCAGGAGGCAACATCAGACCTCTATGCCCTGTTACTGGCCCTTCAGAGGAACTGGTTGGCCACTGTGTGAGGCAGGATGCTGGAGTAGATGGACCACTGGTCTGATCCAGCAGGGCTCTCCTTAGGTTCTTCTCAGGGGAAGGCTTCAGCCTCTAAGCCCTGTTGTTGGCCCTCCAGAGGAACTGGCTGGCTACTGTGTGAGACAGGATGCTGGACTAGGTGGACCTTCACTGGTCTGATCCAGCAGGAATCTTCTGATGTTCTTATGTTCTACCCTCTTTCTGCCTTAGGTCTGCCCTTTTAACTGAGATATTCACAGCTGCAAAGACATGTCTCCTTACCCTGATAGGCAGCTTGTGCAGTGTGTAAGGACACCGTGGCAACACTGGCTACCCTCCCACACAAAGACACATAACTTCTTCAGAGCCCCATTGTGGGTACAGGTGACCCAGTTTTGGGTGAAAATATTGTGTTGGAGCCCAAACAGAGTATCCATGAAAGCCCTGCCATGAAAGCATGGACAGGGAAGATATGCTGCTTAGAGCACACACTTTCTATGCAGAAGACTCCAGGGTCAATCTCTACCACCTCCAATTAATGGAGCTCAATTGGGAAAAGTAGGAGATCGTGAAGCATGAGGGCTTATGCACGTAAGTGCCATCAGATTGCATTAGACTTATGGTGACCTCAGCAAGGGGCTTTCAAGGCATGTGAGCAGCAGCGGTTTGCCAATGCCTTCCTTTGCAGAGTCTTCCTTGGTGGTCTCCCATTCATGTCCCAACCTTGCTTAGTTTCTGATGAGATTGAGCTATACTGTGGTGCCTTCCCTCCCATGAGACGGTAGGATCAGACCAGTGGTCCACCTAGTCCACAATCCTGTTTCACAGAGTGACCAAACTGTTGACCTGAAGGACCTGGCAATAAGCACCTCAGAAGAGCCCTGCTGGGTCAGACCAGTGAGGGTCCATCTAGTCCAGCAGCCTGTCTCACACAGTGGCCAACCAGTTCCTCTGGAGGGCCAACAACAGGGCTTAGAGGCCTAGGCCTTCCCCTGATAAGAACCTCAGAAGAGCCCTGCTGGATCAGACCAGTGAGGGTCCATCTAGTCCAGCCTCCCATCTCACACAGGGGCCAAACAGTTCCTCTGGAGGGCCAACAACAGGGCATGGAGACCAAGGCCTTCCCCTGATAAGAACATCAGAAGAGCCCTGCCAGATCAGACCAGTGAGGGTCCATCTAGTCCAGCATCCCGTCTCACACAGTGGCCAACCAGTTCCTCTGGAGGGCCAACAACAGGGCAGAGAGGCCGAGGCCTTCCCCTGATAAGAACATCAGAAGAGCCCTGCTGGATCAGACCAATGAGGGTCCATCTAGTCCAGCATCCTGTCTCACACAGTGGCCAGCCAGTTCCTCTGGAGGGCCAACAACAGGGCAGAGAGGCCGAGGCCTTCCCCTGATAAGAACATCAGAAGAGCCCTGCTGGATCAGACCAATGAGGGTCCATCTAGTCTAGCATCCTGTCTCACACAGTGGCCAGCCAGTTCCTCTGGAGGACCAACAACAGGGCACAGAGGCTGAGGCCTTCCCCTGAGAAGAACCTCAGAAGAGCCCTGCTGGATCAGACCAGTGAGGGTCCATCTAGTCCAGCATCCTGTCTCACACAGGGGCCAGCCAGTTCCTCTGGAGGGCCAGTAACAGGGCACAGAGCACAGGGCCTCCCCCTGATCAGAACATAAGAAGAACCCAGCTGGATCAAACCAGTGATCCATCTAGTCCAGCATCCTGTCTCGCACAGTGGCCAACCAGTTCCTCTGGAGGGCCAGCAACAGGGCACAGAGGATCAATAACAGTTGATCTCTAGTTTTTGCTAGTTCTCTAACTCAGTTTGTGCTAAACTCTGGACAGCGCATAGGAACAAGACTACTGCCCTGAAGGCTGATTCCAGTTTATCTTGATCTCGGCCTGATGCCAAGTGTTGCCAGGTTCCCCCCAGGCCACCAGTGGGTGATGAGGGAGTACGGTTGCCAGATCCAGACTGGGAAGCTCCAGGAGATTTGGGCATGGAGCCTGGGGAGGACAGGGGTACAATGCCACAGATGCATGCTCCAAAGCATCCATTTATTTCAGGGGAAATGATCTCTGTTGTCTGGAGATAAGCTATAATTCTAGGGGATCCCCAGATCCCACCTGGAGGCTGACATCCCTACGCTGAATGTTGGAGTGAGCAACTTAGCATTCGTAGACATAGGGGGAGCACTACATCACTCTAAGTGTGCAGCAGTGTTGTCTCCTTGAATGGAATGCCTCTCTTTGTCTTAATCTGGGAGGTGTCCTCTGATCCATCCTCTCACTCCCTTTGTCCTCTCACTTACTTCACATGGCCTTCCATGGAGACACAGGACTTTGCAGGTCTCTCCTGTTGATACAATGCCCTCATACTCCCCCCCCCCACACATGATCTTGTGCAATTCCACAGGGCCTGCAAGATGGAGCTCTTCCACCAGGCCTTCAACTAGGAGCCGCCCACCACTACCATCAATGACCACCACCAACATCAGTGGCGTAGGGCTGGTCATAATGGAGATTGAGTCCTACCATCCTGAGGCGTGGGGAGACGGCTACGTGGGGACTTTTGGGTGCTGTTTATATGGTACACTGTCTGATTGGAGGATATTGTGAGTATTTTAACTATAAATTGTTGTCTGTTTTAACTGGTTTTAAATGTCTAAATGTACTTAGTACAATTTACCAAGCAATGTAAGCAGCCCTGAGCCTGCTTGTGGGGAGTGCGGGATAAAAATAGAATGAATGAATGAATGAATGAATGAATGAATGAATGAATGATGCCGGACAAGCTGGCCATCTGTGATAGGGAAATACCCTTTAGATTCAGCTTCTCTCTTTCCTTTCAACTGCAACTTGAATGTGAACTGGATCTACTTGAATACATCTAAGTTTGCCTTTGTTGTAATGTACTACTTGGGAGATTTAATTACTGCACTCAGGATCACGCTTCTATGACTGGGCAAATCTCTGCTTTATTAACCAAATCTCCCTATAACAAAGATCACAGGTCTGTGCTCACAGTGGGAGACCAGGTCATGCACTGGGCACCCTGGCTACAGTAAGATGTTGCAGAAGCTGGCGGTTACATCTTCCGTGTGTGGCCAATCGACTCTGACTTTTTTGAACAGGAGTCAGCTTGAAATAAAACAGACACTGCCCAGCCAATTAGCTCTTTTTTCTGATCAAAGCATTTGATGCCTAGCAGCTACAACAGAGATGCCCACGTAGGTCCTTTCAGGATGAAATGATACTGCTACTACTACCCAGATGTTCAAAGGCCTCCAGCGACTTCAAAAAAGGCTGGAGTCGAGCATCTCGTCACCACTGGATGGAGCACCCGTCGAGATGACAGTAACCCCAGCAAAGGAGTTTCAAGATGCTATCCAACCTTCTCTCACACTTAATTGTCCTCAGGAGATCGGTAATTGAGCCCGCCCACCCGCCCAGAGGTAGCGCAGTGCTATTAGCATAGGTGGTGGGATGACACGCCATGTTGCCTGTTTCAGAGATTAATTGGCACGACAGTTCTTTGGCACATCAGGACTCCGCACTCAATGAAAGAGCTGAGATCATGCTCCGGTAATGAAGATGTGGGACTCCCCTGGCCCCCTCCGTTGTGACTTAGAAACTTCAGAATGCTTCTTCATAGACAGAGGGAGAGAGCAGGAGAACAAGGGCAGTAGGGAACGGTGGGACCACATGAACACATAAAGTTGCCTTATTAGGTAAAGTGCACCATCGAGTCACAGCCAAACCATGGTGGCCTCGTGAAGTTCTACCTCATGGGGGTTTTCAAGGTGAGATATGATAAAAGATAGTTTGCCATTGCCTTCCTCTGAAGATGCCTTACACTGGTCTTTAAATAAGACATGCTGTGAATTTCACAGGAAATACAGAATCACAGAATCACAGAGTTGGAAGGGGCCAGACAGGCCATGTAGTCCAACCCCCTGCTCAGTGCAGGATCAGCCTAGAGCATCCCTGACAAGGGTTCGTCCAGCTGCTGCTTCAAGACTGCCAGTCAGGGGGAGCTCACCACCTCCCTAGGCAGATGATTCCACTGACTGTCAAAAAGTTCTTCCTAAGATCCAGTTGGTTCTATCCCACCCTTAATTTAAACCCATGATTGTGAGTCCTATCCTCTGCTGCCAACAGGAATGGCTCCCTGACCTCCTCTAAGTGTCAGGCCTTTCAAGTACTTCAAGAGAGCCATCCTGTCCCCCCTCCCCCTCCTCCTCTCCAGACTGAACATTCTCAAGTCCCTCAGCCTTTCCTCATAGGGCTTGGTCTCCAGGCCCCCGATCATCCTCGTCGCTCTCCTCTGCACGTTTGATAGCTGGACATATCTTGCCTCACAGGTGAACACAAGCTGTGAGACAAGATATGTCCACCTATCAACATCTAATCTGCTCATATGAACATACAAAGCTGCCTTATACTGTTGGACCCTTGGTCCATCAAAGTCAGTTTTGTCTATTCAGACTGGAAGTGGCTCTCCAGGATCTCAGGTAGGGGTATTTGTTTGTTTGTTTGATTTATATACCGCCCTCCTCGCAGACAGACTCAGGGGGGTTCACAACAATCTCAATATAATACCATTAAAACAACAATTAGCATAACAATTAAAAACAGTAAAACCATAAAATACTATGCAAACAAGCTAGTTTTGATGTGTTCACATCACTTACTACCTGATCCTTTCTACTAGAAATACTGGGGATAGAACCTGGGACCTTCCACATGCCAAGCAGATGCTCTACCATGGAGCCATGGCCCTCCCCATGATGCTGCCTTACACTGAATCAGACTTTAGGTCCATTGATGTCAGTATTGTCTACTCGGACTGGTAGTGGCTCTCCAGGGCCTCAGGCAGAGGCCTTTTGTATTAACGATTGCCTGGTCCTTTCAACTGCAAATGCCAGGGATTGAACCTGAGACCTTCTGCATGCCAAGCAGAGGCTCTTCCACTGAGCCACAGCCCTTCACACCTTGAATGCCGATCAAACAGCTTTGAAACAAAACAGAAATGGTGGTGGGTGGGGTTCCATTTTCTTGCCTTGCGGGAGCTTTTGCATCTGCACAGTAAGTTCTGTTCCGAGTCACAATGGATTAATTGGTCAAATCCGGGGTCATGGAAGATAGGGTCATGTCTTTAAATTACATGAAGGGGGACTACACGTCCCATAATGCAGTGCAAAAATAGGAAAGCACAACATTATTGATAACAGAGACTTAAATTACATCCCAAAGCCCTCTGTGTTTCTCTGTTATTGCCGGCTGGCTGATATATCTGCTCTCACGTTTATTGTTAGGGATGGGCATGAACTGGCTGATTCATCGCAAGTTTTGGTGCATGTAAATATCATACGTGCTGCCTATAAAAATGTATATGTACAACATGTATGTGTGCATAACGTGCCAACAACTCACAGCCGACAGCATCTTCTCACCCCTGCTTCATTCTTGCATACCACCAATATCTGGGTTTTTTTTTAATTCACTGTAAAAAAAAAAAATCTCCTTTCCCCCTCCTCAAATTGGAAGGCTGCAGCTTTCTCTCGCTAATATATGTTC
Source organism: Lepidodactylus listeri (assembly GCA_029233225.1). Lineage (NCBI taxonomy): Eukaryota > Metazoa > Chordata > Lepidosauria > Squamata > Gekkonidae > Lepidodactylus > Lepidodactylus listeri. Next base: position 177,776,802 of record JARCFY010000001.1, on the reverse strand, counting down.
TCATTATTACTTCTCCCACCAAGCTGAGGACCATTATCAATCCCGTTCATACATAAAAGGCATTAACAAGAGTTGTATAATGAACGAAGTGCACTCCTTTTCGGTAAATGGCGTATTGATTTCCAGTTCTTCATGTGTATTGTGCCACTTGAAGAAAATATCTGCACTAACTTCTTTCTCTGGGAACATGCACATTGAAAGGCAATGATCCCCCCCCCCCCTTCCTCGCACAGCATCCACCAAGAGAGAAGGAAAATAAATATTGTCTTTTCCCACCGTTGGCACCAGCTGACCTAAGCGGGAGCAGGAAAAATTGCAAAGCAGGCTGGGATAACAGTTAGCCATACCAAGTTGCTCATTCCATTCTTTTCATTCCATTTTTTCCCCATTTCTATATTAGAGTAGAAGAGATTGGATTTCACTCTTCACTCGGAGTCTCAGATAGGGTTGCCAAGTCTTACCTTTTAAAAAGCGGGGGAGTCCTGGTCCAGCTTTGGGAGTCCTGCACGTGCGCAAAGCGCGCACCACGATAATGTCACCTGGAAGTGATGTCATCATGCTAGGCACGTTGCTGGGGCAACGTTGTGGTAATCGCTCTAAAAATCTATGGTACCACTGAGCTTTCAGGGCAATTACTAGAGCGTCACCCCGGCAACATGCCCAGCGTGATGACATCACTTCCAGGTGACGTCATCACACTGGCCATGTCAGCCTGATCGGGCCACTTCGGGGGTGGGGTTCCCCCTGCTGGCCGGATCTAGACCAGCGGATTGGGGACCCATTTAGCGGGGTAATCCCTGCCCCCTGGGGGGACTTGGCAGCCCTAATCTCAGAGCGGTTTACAATCTCCTTTCCCTTCCTCTCCCCACAACAGACACCCTATGAGGTGGGGGGGGGGGGCTGAGAGAGCTCTTTCAAGAACTGCTCCTGAGAGAACAGCTCTGAAATAACTTGTGACTGACTCAATATCACACCAACAGCTGCATGTGGAAGAGCGGGAAATCAAACCCGGTTCTCCCAGATTAGAATACGTGCTCCTAACCAGCGAACCAAGCTGGTTAAAGATGCCCTGACCTGGGATGGCCCTGGCTTGTAAAAACTCAGAAGCTAAGCAGGGTTGGCCCTAGTTAGTCTTTAGATGGGGGACCACTAACAGAGTCCCGGGTTGCTACGCAGAGGCAGGCAATGGTAAACCACCGCTGCTCATGGCTTGCCTTGAAAGCCCTACAGGTCCGGCATAAATTGGTGACGTCACATTAGGTAGTTATTATTCCCCCTGACCTGGATGGCCCAGGCTATCCCGATCTCATCAGATCTCAGAAGCTAAGCAGGGCCAGCCCTGGTTACCCCTGGGATGGGAGACCACCAAGGGAGTCCAGGGACACAAAGGCAGGCAACGGCAGCGTCTCTCGTCTTGAAAACGCTACGGGGTCACCACAAGTCAGCTGAGACGAGACAGCTAGGCTTCACCACCCACCAATAAAGATCCAGAGTGACGTGTGAAAAAGTCCAGTTTCCAATTTACAGCTAGATTTGAGTCTAGTGCGGCCTTAGAAACCAACTAACCTTCCAGGGTTTCATGAGTCAAAGCACTCTTCATCAGATACAGCGAGAGATATTTCGTGAAGGGAGCTTTAAGTCTCAAAAACTTATACCCTAAAAGTCTTGTTGGTTTCTACTGGACTTGAATCTAGCTGATCTCTTGAAAAAAAGATATTTCATATTAGCACTGTTATGTGTGTGTTAGTACAATTTAGACAATGGGAGGAGGAGGAGGAGATTGGATTTATACCCCACCCTTCACTCAGAGCAGTTTACGATCTCCTTTCCCTTCCCCTCCCCAGAACAGACACCCTGTGAGGTAGGTGGGGCTGAGGGAGCTCTCTCTAGAGCTGCTCTTGAGAGAACAGCTGTGCCAGAACTACAGCTTGCCCAAGGTCATCCAGCCAGGTGCAAGTGGAGGAGTGGGGAATCAAACCTGGTTCTCCCAGATTAGAGTCTGTGCACTTAACCACGACACCAAACTGTCAATAACAGCCTTGGTTGTGATTTTTCTATAGTGGAAAACAAGAGCCTAACTTTGTAGCTGGTTGTATATTGCCTGGGTTTTTATTTTGTTTTTTTGGGGGGTGAGTCTGTCTCACGGGAAGATTGACCGTGAGCTGTAGACTTGAAAGCCGGTCTGTGACTCTCACTGACTGACAACTTATTCCCCTTCCCCAAGCCTTTAAAATGTCCACCATGGTCCCAGAGATGGGGAGGCTAGTTGTGATGGCTCAGTAATGAGAGGCACTCTGCCCATGTTCAGAGGTCATTGCCTCACATTTCCAGGATTGAAAAGAAATAGTTCCAGTGAAATCTGTCCATAAGAACATAAGAGAAGCCAGTGTTGGATCAGGCCAATGGCCCAACCAGTCCAACACAACCAGGCCAAAAATACCAGGTGCCATCACTTGCCCCAGACAGAGCGTTTCATCTATACCTTGTGGCTAATGGCCACAGATGGACCTCTGCTCCATATGTTTATCCAATCCTCTCTTGAAGCTTTCTCCACTTGTAGCTGCCACCACTTCATACGGCAGTGAATTTCATGTGTTAAAGACTCTTTGGGTGAAGAAGGACTTCCTTTTACCTGTTCTAAACCTACTGCTCATTAATTTCATTGACTGCCCACAACTTCTTGTATGGTGAGAAAGGGAGAGAAGTACTTCTTTCTCCACCTGCTCTATCCCATACATGATTTTGTGAACCTCTGCCGTATCTTCTCACCTCTCAGTCGTCGTTTCTCCAAGCTAAAGAGCCTTGACTTCTTTAACCTTTCTTCACACAGCTTATCATTTAATCACACAACTTGATGCAGATACCATTTGTCTTCAAGTTACATAAATGTGCCAGAACAAAACTTTCTGAACATGAAGCACACCCAGTCACCAGAAGTAAGTGGAAACCTTTGACAAACTTTATCAAGACCTAATAGTTGAGTCCCACATTTTAATCACTGTCTGTGTAAAGTAGTCTTTCCTTTTGTCCAACCTGAACCTCCTGCCCATCAGCTTCACTGGACGCCCTCGAGGAGTTCTAGTCTTTTGGGAGAGGGAGAAAAGGTTCCCTTTGTCAACACGTTCCAGCCCGTGCGTTATTTTATAAACCTCTGTCATGTCCCTCCCCCACTTAGTCATCTCTTTTCTCAACTGAAAAGTCCCAGACTCTTCACCCTTCCCTCATAGAGAATTTATTTATTTACTTACTTATTACTGGCATTTATACCCCGCCTAGCTGGGCAAGCTGGCTCAAGGCAGCTTCCAACAGTTAAAATACTATAAAACAATAGTTTACAAAATTTTAAACACACATCATATAACAACTAAACAGACAGATGAGAATGGTGGCTATCAGAGTCACAATGGTGAAGAGCAGCATCCTTTTTCAGCCGCCTCCAGCAGGGTCACAGCCAGCACGTTCCAGGGCATAATTGCCCTCTGTTATGTATTGACCATGCGGTCGCCATGTGCTCCCTTCATTGCGACCGCATGGCCAGAGCACAGGGCCAAGAAACTACCTGAGCTTCAGCCAGGTAGAACAAAGGCCAGGTGGATTCAAACCGGCCACCAATCCTGTACCTAGGTTTCTCCCAGGGAACCTATGAGATGTAAATAGACTTCTAATAGCCTATCAGGCCAGTTGGGTGAGGTCAGGGGATTGTCCCTGACCAGCATAAAAGGAGGGCTTCGAGCCCTGGGTTGTATCCTTCATCCGGACCAGCAATAAAGATCATGCTGTTTCACTACTCCATGGACTCCCGACTCCAAATCACCCTCGATTTCCCAGCGGTGGCTCCTAATCGAAGGCCTGGTGGAAGAGCTCAATTTTACAGGCCCTGCAGAACTGTAATAAGTCCTGCAGGGCCCTGATGTCTTCTGGGAGCTCATTCCACCAGTATGGGTCCACCACTGAAAAAGCCCTGGTTCTAGTGCTGGCCAGCTGAGCTTCTTTGGTGCCAGTTTGGTGTAGTGGTTAAGTGTGCGAACTCTAATCTGGGAGAACCGGGTTTGATTCCCCACTCCTCCACTTGCACCTGGCTGGATGACCTTGGGCAAGCCATAGCTCTGTACCAGCTGTTCCCTCAAGGACAGCTTGGGAAAGAGCTCTCTCGGCCCCACCTACCTCACAGGGTGTCTGTTGTGGGGAGGGGAAGGGAAAAGGAGTTTGTAAACTGCTCTGAGACTCCCAAGTGAGTGAAGGGCGGGATATAAATCCAATCTCCTCCTCCTCCTCCTCCTCTTCCTCTTCTTCTTCTTCTTCTTTCGGAACAGGGAGAGTCAAGTGGTGTTGTGAGCTTGACCTCGATGCCCTCTGGGACACATGGGTAAAGGCGCACCCTCAAGTAGGCAGGCCCCAGACCAGGGCTTTAAAGGTCAGCACCAGCACCAGCACCTTGAACCAGATCCGGTATGCTATAGGCAGCCAGTGCAGGGATCTCAGCACAGGCTGGATGTGGTCCCGTGTGGAGACACCCATCAGCAGCCTGGCTGCAGCATTCTGCACTAGCTGCAGCTTCCGGATGAGACAAGGGCAGCCCCATGTAGAGAGGAAGGTGCTCCAACCCTCTAATCATCTTGGTTGCCCTCCAGTATTTAGAGAGGTTTGTGTGACTCTGGGTCTTTCTTCGTTCCATTTGATTGTGTGTATGTGTGTGTGTGTGTGTGTGTGTGTGTTTTCTTTTGCTGCACGGGAAAACATCAAATGCAAGTTTCTGGAAGCTGGCCCATTGACCCAACTCTGCTCATTAGCATCCGCCACAAGTGGGGAAATAGTGCTTGTTTCCACGCGCCCAGCTCAGCTCAATTTGATACATTTCTTTTAAAGTGAAACTTCAGGGGACTCATAATTATAGAACTCATACGCAGGAACTAATTTCATGCCAGGAGATAAGTACCGCAATTAGTTACGACATCTATGGGAAAGTAAGTTAATCAATACTGAACTTTAGAGACAGATCACGAGGGGGTAGCCATGTTAGGCAGTCTGTAGCGGTAGAAGGAGCAACAGTACAGTAGCACCTTAAAGACTAGCAAAATCTGTAGCAGGGAATAAGCTTTTGTGAGTCACTGCTCACTTCTAGACACAGCTAGAATGTGAGTCCACCTGTCCTTATATCTTGGAGAGTGGAGTGATTTCAGATGTCGAATGACATTAGCAGGAAAATGACAATAGGAGGTGAATGACAATAGCAGGCATGATAGGATTAGATGTGATATGCAGAGGGGTAATAGGCACAGAGAAATCTGCACTGGTAACGAGACAGGAAACCTAGGTCTCAATTCAGTCCAGGTGGATGCATTGTCTTGAGTTTTGTTATCAGTTGCATGTCTCCAATCTCCCTTCGAAATTCCTTTGTAAGATCACTGCTACTTTTAGGTCGCAATCAGATGGGCAGTTCAATCCGCTGTTGCCCCGCCTCTAATAGAGCCAGATTATTTTGTTACAGAGAATCCTGACTAGACTCACCCCTTTTAGCACTCTTCAAAGCAATTTTACTGGCCGTGGAGTGATCAGACAGCACCAAGTAAGGAGTCAGCCCATCGGCCATTTTTTAAAGAAGTTTGTCCTAGGAGCATGCCCACAAGCAGGGATGAGCCTGCTGGGATATATAGTTCATGGGGCTGCCAGCCATTACATTTAAAAGTTTTCCCGCTGAGCATGCGCACAAGCACTTGCTGAGAATGCTGGGGTATGGAGTTCACTGCCATCCTCCCTGTAATCTTTTCAATTTACCCCTTCTCCAAAGGACAAAAAAAAAGCTGAAGAACAGAGGCCTTTTTTGTTAAGAGAGTTTTTTAAAAGAAAGAAAGTTTTGAACAGCCCTTGTAAGGGTGTGTGGGGGGGGGGGAGATGTGCAAATGTGCAGTTATGAGATCATCGCTAACTCGCTTTTTTAAAAAATGGCAGCCGGAAAACAAGAGACCAGTCAGACTTCCTGACATCTTGAGTGCACAAGAGTGCAATCAGACAGCAAGAATTCCATTTTGGAACCAGCTCTGACCAACAGGACCGGACTTTCTCAGGTATCAAAGAAACTCACAGCAAGGGGGGGGGGGACTCAGATGACTGGGACACGACAGACAGATGTTGCTGTCCGATCATGCACTTTAAAGCCAGGGCTATTTTTGGGCAGGAACGCACAGGAATGGAGTTCCGGATGGCTCCTGAGTTGGCCACGCCTACAACCAAAACCTCTGGCATGCGTGGCTGCAGAGCATGCTGCCCTCCCCAGAGGGAAAGGTGGAATGTTAAAATGCCATCTTTCCCTCTGGGGAGCCCCTTCAGATTTCCTTGTCTATTTCACTGCCCACCAGTCAGCTGAGAGTGAAATTGACAAGGAAAAGCCTCTCTTTGCTTTCCCTTCTCTAGCTGACATGTCACAGCTGGAAAAGGGCAGGCAGGGAACCCTGGCGAGTTGAAAATGCCTTTCTTTCCCTCCCCAATCTGGGAGGCACTTCAGCAGCGCCTTTCACCAACCATCTGGTTGGGGGGGGGTAGACTAGAAAGGCGATGCTGAAGTGGGGCGGAGAAGCTGGAGGGGGGAAGAGGCAAGCTTCCATGCCTACCCTGTGCTTTCCCAGCCCCCCTGTACAATATGCTAATGAGCTGCAATCAGGGGTGTGGCCTAATATGCTAATTAGTTTCTGCTGTTGGGTGTGGCCTATTATGCTAATGAGTTTCTGCTGGGCTTTTTCTACCAAAAAAGCCCTGTTTAAAGCCATAAGGGAACAGCAAGGGCAATGGATCAAATTGCCCATGTGAACAAGACCTTAGGTCAGCAACTGTTACTTCATAAGATAACTGCTACTTGTAGGTCAGCCCACCCTCCAAAGCAGCCCTTTTCTCCAGGGGAACTGATCTTGGTTGGCTGGAGATCAATTTTAAGTAAGTGGGATATCTCCAGGTGCCACCTGGAGATTGGGAACACTTTGCTTGAGTCATTCCAGAGGAAATTTAATTTTGCTACTGAAAAATTGTTCAATTGCACAGTGGTCCTATCGAGTGGGATCCCGGCGCTATATGGCCATCTTAGAAATATTATACTCCATCACAGGCAGAACCCAGGTGAATTTTGGCCCATGGGGCAAACAGGGGAGGGGCACTAGGGACCGTAATGGAAATATCTTTTTAATTTGGCATTTTTTCATTAAGATTTAACTGAGCTTTGTTTCAGAGTAGTGGACTGTGAAACTAGGATGGGGAGATTAGACTGACGGGGAGCTTTGTATGAAATATGACTACGACAAGGGTTTTTGCTGCTACTTTGTGATGTGTGAAATGAAATCTCTACTCAATGTGCTCAGACAACGCAATTAGTACAAGGGTGCTATATCAGCCAGGAGCTGGGTGGTGGGTTTTTTTTAAAGCAAACTGAAGGAAGTTTGCCCTGTAACACACAATACAAAGAATGCACCTGACATAAGGCCTCCAATTTCTCAGGCAACATTAAAAAAAAAAAAAATTGAGCCTGAATCTGAATAATGAGATCCATGAGAGCAGGGAGTGAAAAAAATTTAGAACTATCTGTTAGAAGTTTTTGTATGTCAGATTTCAAACTTATATGGGAAGAAACTGGCTAGAAATGAAAATCCCTTCTAAAGGATGTTCCAGGGCAATTGGTGAAGGGGGGGGGGGCAGAAAAGTAAAGAGTTGATGAAGATAACAGATCTCAGGTTTTTTTTCGTGTAAAAGATAAATTGCCTGTGGTAATGCAAAAGGGGGGATGGGGTTTAATCCTTCATACTTAATCCACATTGACACTATCTTGCTAGCAAACTTTATAGACTAATATGACAGGGATAAACCATGCATACAAATCACGCATTGAAACCATAAAATGCATTAAAAGAGCTGCTGCAAATATGATCGAATTAAGAACGTTAAGAAGAGGCCTGCTGGATCAGACCAGTGGTCCATCTAATTCAGCCTCCTCTCTCACACAGGGGCCAACCAGTTCCTCTGGAGGACCAACAACAGGGCAGAGAGGCTGAGGCCTTCATAAGAACATAAGGAGAACCCTGCTGGATCAGACCAAGGGCCTATCTAGTTCAGCATCCTGTCTCATACAGTGACCAACCAGACCAAAAGGTCATAGAGGCTAAGGACTGCCCCTAAGGACTGCCACAGAGGATAAGGCAGACACGAGGATTGCGTAAAGTGTAATGAGACCCTAGGCTGCCCTCTTCTGTACTTTTTCCCAGCTCTGCAATATCCTTTTTCAGTTATGGTGGCCAGAACTAAACACAGTATTCCAAATGAGGCTGCACCATAGATCTACAATAATACTGGGTGCCATCAGGTTGCAATGGACTTATAGCTACCCCATATGGGGTTTGCAATTGTAGCCACAAGTAGAAGTAGGTTGCCATTGCCTGCCTCTGCATAGCAACCCTGGTCATCCTTGGAGATCTCCTATCCATGGCCAACTCTGCTTAGCTTCTGGGCTCTGATGAACTCAGGATAGTCTGGGGTATTCAGTCTGCTATAGAGGCATTATAATATTGACAGTTCTGTTGTCAGTCCCTTTTACTTGAGAGGGGATGCTGAAGATGCTCCTTTCCTGGAGTGCCATTTAATCTATGGCTGGCTGTGCCAGCAGGCGCATAGCATTATTCAGACTTTTCAGGACCTGGGAGAGCTCCCAGGGAAGGCAGATGTTGTTCCAATGGTCCAGATTTTTTTTTTAAAAAAAGACACAGTCCACCAAATACCATTTATAGAACCAACCAAATGGCACATAACAGTGTGTAAGCTTCTGCGTTCACCAGAAATTTTCATCAATCTGGATGTTACAATGTTTAAAAAAATGTTTAAAATGAGAATATGTCCATGTTCCAAAGTCAGCTGCACTGTTCACAAGACGGGTCTGTAAACCTCCAGAGTTTCACTCTTCCACCAGTGCTGCGCAATCTTGTTCCTGTTCCTTGGATCTAGCCCACTGCAAATAACTGGAGAGACGAAAACAATCCCACGTCTCATCTGGACCAACCCTTTTATTTTCTAGGCAAAGGGAGCCAAGAGTTGAAAGCGAAGGGGAGATTAAAAGATTGAGTAAGCAAACAATGAATCTTTCTTTGTCAGATGAGTCAAATGGCCCCCCGCAAAACTTACAATAACAAACCTCTGGATGCTACGGTGGTATTTGAGGGAATGAAACTCTTGTAGAGATGAGATTATAGACCTGATTTTACCAATGTTTCCCACTGAGGAATCTCTGTCAGGTGGTTGCACAAATCCTTTACAAAGATGTGCATTCAAAGCAGTGACCCCCCTTTTTTTGTCTTTTCGTGTCTCTTTCATTCAGATGATTTCTCTGGTTGTTTCAGAGCCTCTTTTTTTAGAAATCGGAGAGATTGGAGCTAGGAAATACTTGCTGAAAGGCAAAGGGAAAATATAGAATAGGTATATTTGCTTTTTTAAAATTGTGACTTTCATGGAGATAGATCAAGAAACGACGGCTGAGAGGTGACATGATCGAGGTTTATAAGGTCAAATCTACATCTGACTTTCCTGCTGGAATCATTCTAGTTTCAAAAAACCCCAAACATCCATATCTGTTTCTAGTTTCAAACCATACTTGTTCTAGTTTAAAAATTACTGTTTACATACAAAAATTACTATTTACATACACATGCCCTCCTGTGGTCAAGCTAGCATTATACTGCTTTAAACAGATCCTGTTGATTAGTACTCTTCAGACCCAGGTAGTGAAATTTGAAACCAACGTGAAATGAGTGTAGGAAAAGACAGCAGTCAAACTACTTAAGAGGGGAGGTGTAAATTGGTCCTAAGATTATGCATGGAATAGAGCAGGTAGAGAAAGAGGTACTTTTCTCCCTTTCTCACCATACAAGAACTCGTGGGCACTCCATGAAATTGCTGAGCAGTCGGGTTAGAAGGGATAAAAAGAAGTCCTTCTTCACCCAAAGAGTGATTAACACGTGGAATTCACTGCCACAGGAGGTGGTGGCAGCTACAAGCATGCATGGTTTCAAGAGGGAATTGGATAAACATATGGAGCAGAGGTCCATCCGTGGCTATTAGCCACAAAGTATAGATAGGAACTCTCAGTCTGGGGCAAGTGATGCTCTGTATTCTTGGTGCTTGGGGGGGGGCAACAGTGGGAGAGCCAGTTTGATATAGTAGTTAAGTGCGCAGACTCTAATATGGGAGAACCAGGTTTGATTTCCCACTCCTCCACTTGCACCTGCTGGATGACCTTGGGCAAGCCATAGTTCTGTCACAGCTGTTCTCTCAAGGACAGCTTGGGAAAGATCTCTCAGCCCCACCTACCCCACAGGGTGTCTGTCGTGGGGAGGGGAAGGGAAAAGAACTTGTAAGCTGCTCTGAGACTTCAAGTGAAGGGCGGGATATAAATCCAGTCTCTTCTTCTTCTTCTTCTTCTTCTTCTTCTTCTTCTTCTTCTTCTAGTGTTCTGGCCCCTCTGCTGGACCTCCTGAGGGCACCTGGTGTTTTTGGCCACTGTGTGACAGAGTGTTGGACTGGATGGGCCACTGGCCTGATCCAACATTGGCTTCTCTTATGTTCTTAAGATGGGCAGCCATGTTAGGCACACGAAATAATTCACTTTCAATCCACTTTCCAACTGAAATTTGCCAGTTTACACAGTAGAAATCCAGTTGGAAAGTGCACTGAAAGTGGATTGAAAGTGGATTATTTAGTGTGTGGGACCGCAGCCCTAGTCTGTCTGTAGCAGTAGAAAAGAGCAAGAGCCCAGAAGCCCCTTAAAGATTTTTTAAAAATTGTAGCAGGGAATGAGTTTTCGTGAGTCACTGCTCACTCCTTTAGATGCAGCTGGAATGTTATTCTCATTCCATCTGAAGAAGGGAACCGTGACTCACAAAAGGTCGTCCCCTGCCGCAAAAATTTTAAAGAATGAATCGGAGATATTGGAGTTAGGAATTATCTACTGAAAAGAAAAAAAAAGATTGGGAAAATATAGAATAGATGTATTTATTTATTTTTTAAATAGTGACTTTTGTGGAGATAGGTCAAGATGGGGAGCTGTGTCAGTCTGTCTGTAGAAGCAGAAAAGAGCAAGAGTCCAGGAGCACCCTCAAGACTTCTAAAAATAAATGTGGCAGGGGATGAGTTTTCGTGAGTCACTGCTCACTTCTTCAGATACAGTTAGAATATCATTCAGACTGCACCTGAAGAATTGAGCAGTGACTCACAAAAGCGCATCCCCTACCACATTTTTTCCAGTTGTTAAAAAAAATAAATAAACATCAGTTGCAGAATGAGGCACTTTCATTGCTCACAGCCCACGCTCCCTCTAAGCTGAGTTAGTGTGAGCTAGCTCGCAGCTTTTTAGCCTTCGGCTCACACATTTTTGTCTTCACTCAGGAAGGACGACTCTGCAGCAAACTAATTGATGCAGTAGCCAAATCGCTCACTCACAACTTTAATGCCAGTAGTTCACAGAGTAGAATTTTTACTCACAAGGCTCCACAGCTTGGAGGGAACATTGCTCACAGCCACAGCAGAAACATAATGTATGTATGGCAGACCTGTGTACTGGTGTCATGGAGTTATAGCCAAATTAAGATTCAAGTCCAGTAGCATCACCTGGATAGCCCAGGCTAGCCCAATTTCATCAGATCTCAGAAACTAAGCAGGGTTGGCTCTGGCTAATACTTGGATGGGTGACCTCCAAGGAATAACTGGGTCAGGATGTGGAGGCAGGCAATGGGGTCCTGGAGGTGTTTTGTCATCTTCTGGGCATGGATCAGGGGTCACAGGAGGAGTGGGGGGGGGAGGTATTTGTGAATTGTGCAGGTGGTTGGACTAGATGACCCTGGAGGTCCCTTCCAACTCTTTGATTCTACGATTCTACTGTAGATCAAAACCGCTATCGTCTGAAACTATAGCCCAGTTAGGAATCCCAGGCATGAATCCAAGCATGGTTAATGATGGATGTCTATTGTTCATAATCAATGCGCTTGCAACGTGGAACACCATTATAATCCTAGAGTACTTAAGACGAACATACAGGCCATATTCAATCTGAAGTGACCCTTGTGAAGGTACGTTTGTAATGAGCATTCTTACAAAAGATAACAAGTTAACTGGGCTGCCGGTATTAATGACACATGCGGTGAACACACCATATTGAGCTTTTCAAACAAATGAAAACCAAAACAGGCAAGTTATGTTTGATTTTAAGATTTAGTGATAAGCATCCACCCCATCTCCTCTGGAAAACAGGTCTACCCACCCCTTTCCACTATATTGGTAGACTTAGCCTCTGGAGAACAGGTTTACCTGCCCTAGTCCACTATACTGGTAGACTTGGCCTCTATAGAAGAAGAGGAGGAGGAGGAGGAGGAGGAGGAGGAGGAGAAAATTGGACTTATACCCTGCTCTTCACTACCCAAAGGAGTCTCAGAGTGGCTTACAATCCCTTTCCCTTCCCCTCCCCACAACAGACACACTGTGAGGTAGGTGGGGCTGAGAGAGCTCTTGAGAGAACTGCCCTTGAGAGAACAGCTCTGAAAAAACTTATGACTGACCCAATGTCACACCAGCAGCTGCATGTGGAGGAGTGCAGAATCAAACCCAGTTCTTCCAGATTGGAGTCCGTGCTCTTAACCACTATACCAAACTGATTCTACCCACCCCTTTCCACTATACTGGTACATCTGGCCTCCAGAGAACAGGTCTACCCACCCCTTTCCACTATATTGGTTTACCTGGCCTCTGGAGAACAGGTCTAATTACCCCAGTCCAGTATATTGGTAGACCTGGCCTCAGACCGTCACCTTGCACTGAGCCTTAGAAAACATACCAGCACTTAGGGGAGTGTCGCGCTCCGCCTTCTTCCCTCCGGGGTCATCTCCCGTGGCCGTGGCATCGATCGGCGGTGGGTGGCTCTGAGGGGCATTGTGGGGAAAAAAGGGGCGAGGAAGGGCCTCAGATTGGCAGGGGGTTTGGTTTACACCACCCCCGTCACCCCTCTGCCTCCATTGGTGTTCCGTTCCTGGCAGCTCTCTCTCTCTCTCTCTCTCTCTCTCTCTCTCTCTCTCTCTTGACTTGCAATGAACACCTCCCGGCTCATCCTCTCCGGCCCTTCCCTCCTGGCCTCCTTTTATCCTCCTCCCCACTCCCCCAGAGCCACCCGGGCTTCCCAGCCAGCTCCTCCCTCTTGAGCCCCGCCCCCCTTTAGAAGCAGGGACGCTGTCTTGGAGTTTGGACTTGGCTCCGCCCCACTTCCGGGTCTTCTGAGCGCCGCTCCTGATTCCCGCGGATAAGGCTCCGTCGTCTCCCTCAATTCCCCCCGGTTGCTGGCCTTCCTGGAGCTGTCGAGGGCCGAGGGACTGTGGGGGTGGGCTGCGGTGCTCCCAGCTGCCTCGCTCACCCCGTTTCTGGCTGCCGCACCACCGCACAGCGCCCACAGGCATTCCCGGGGCCGGTACGGGCCGGGAGGTGTGGTGGCGGAGTCGGCCACCTGTTGCGGCCATGGGTCTCCTTGGGGCTGCCTTCTTGGGGCTTCGGCTTCCTGGGTCTCCAGCGGCATCTGGTAGCAGGCCTGGTGAATGCGGGGCCGCTTCGGCGGGAGGGGGGAAGAAGGCCCGGGCGTCCTCGACCGGGTCAGGGAGAAAAAAAATTCTTGCGGTCTACTTCTTTTTTTAGTGAAATATGACAACCAGCATTAGAGGTCAAGTATAACGAGGTGGAACAGTCACTGTCAGAACCCTGCCTAACCTAACAAACAGGAAGATCCTTAAATGTCATCAACCTGCCCAAACTACTTATTTATTCAAATATTTATATTCTACTTTTACCTGTGACTCAAAGGCAGCTTACAAATCATACTGAAAAGCACATTATGAGTGCAGGAAAAAAATTCATAGTTTTCCGGCTCCATTGTAGCCTATGGGAACTATTATAGCCAATAGTCCCTATAAGCTATAATGGAGAATTGATCTGAGTCCATCTGGGGCTTGGGGGTGCTGTTTTTTTAGGTAGAGGCACCAAATTTTCCACATAGTTGCTGGTGCCTCTCCTCAACCCCTCCCTTTAAGTTTCAAAAAGACTGGACCAGGGGGTCCAATTATATGGGCCTCAGAAGGAGGTGCCCCCATCCTCCATCGTTCATGAGAAGAAGAAGAAGAAGAAGAAGAAGAAGAGATTGGATTTATATCCCGCCCTTCACTCACTTAAGAGTCTCAGAGCGGCTTACAAACTCCTTTCCCTTCCCCTCCCCACAACAGACACCCTGTGAGGTAGGTGGGGCTGAGAGAACTCTTTCCCAAGCTGTCCTTGAGGGAACAGCTGGTACAGAGCTATGGCTTGCCCAAGGTCATCCAGCCAGGTGCAAGTGGAGGAGTGGGGAATCAAACCCGGTTCTCCCAGATTAGAGTCCGCGCACTTAACCACTACACCAGACTGGCACCAGCTGAAGCAGAAACCCCTGGGCTGGCATCTAAAATTTTGTGCGCCAGCACCTCCTAGGACAGCTTAGAGGGAATTATGGATAGTGGAGGACCTATCTTTAAGTTCCCAGTGTTCCCGCTTAAGAGTCTCCATTGCCATGGAGAATGTTGAAACCTGAAGATTCGAATTCCTCCCGTCTCAGTCCATTCATCCAGAAGGAAGGAGAACAGTGTCTCACAGGATTCCAGTTAGTGATGGCTGCCTCCAGGCATGTACCGAAGTGAGCTAAGTATAACTTGAGCTATACTTTGGAAGGGAGGGCTTGGCTCATGTTATGACCGGTCTAGGTTTTCTGAACTGAAATGCACACACCATTTCCAATTTCAGTGGCAGTCCTAGTTTCAGGACAGGGAGAAGTTCATTTTCTTAATGAGCTCTCTGGCTGAGTGGTAGAGTATCTGCTTTGCATGCAGAAGGTCCCAGCTTCGGCCGCCGGTATCTTCACTTAACAACAACAACAAAAAAGTGAAAGACCTCAGCCTGAGACCTTGGAGAGCTGCTGGTCGCAGTGGACAATACTGACCTTGACGGACCAATGGTCTGATTTAGTAAAAGGCACCTTTGGCCCTTTCCTCACTCTCCTTTTAATCCATGTTCATCACGGTGTCCTCCAAGCAATTCTGCACTAGAATCAAGTTCCACCTTCTTTTTATTCCTCCCCCCACCCCCCGTTCTGCACTAAAACCAAGTTCCACCTTCTTTTTATTTCAGGGTGGGCTTTTTTGGGAATTTTTTTTTGGGGGGGGGGGTGCACCTGGAAGTCACACTAACCTCTGGTGACTGACCCCTACTGGGGGTCTGGAGGATATTCAGAGAGGTGGCTAAATAAAGCCCGCCTCTGTCCTCCCAACTTGGTATTCCAAGGAAGTCTCCCATCCAAGTACTAACCACAGTCGACCCTGCTTAGCTTCTGAGATCTGACGAGATCGGGTTTGCCTGGGCTATCCAGGTCAGGGCTTATTCAGTGTCCCCCCCCCCCCCCCCGAATTCTGCATTATATTACCTCCCTTCAGTGGTCAGCCTGGTTTCAGCCCACTGTTGTCCCGGGGGTTTTCCGATGCTGTTTTGCCATGGACTTAAATTGCCACGGCTCAAGAAAACCCGGAGTGGCAGGCAAATGCGGGAAGGACTTTCATGTGTCTTCTTTGCCTTGCCTGTCCTATGTAGGGCCACCATGTACATGCCTGAACCTTCTGGGTGCTTTAAGAGGGCGGGTGTGACGGAATCTGGAAACAAGGAACACTGCTGAGTCACATGACTGAGTGTTCTGAGCCAAATGGCCCCTTCCTCACTCAGTCATATGACCCAGCAGTGTTCCTTGTTTCCATTCTGCTGGTCCCAGATCTTGAATTCCGTCACAGTGGGTCACAGGAGGAAAAAGACATTGTTGACATCACTTCTGCCTAGAACCCAGCAGTGATGTTACCAATGCTCTAGGGTTTTAGCTGGAGGGAAGTAACACTGATGATGTCTTTCCCCCTCATGTTCTCCAGATGCTCATTTGAGCAGTATTTAATTATTTGTTTAATTATTTATTAAATTTATATCCTTCCCTTCCCAGATGGACTCAGGGCGGGTAACATCAAAGTGCACAGCAATCAACACCAAATCAATACAATTACATCTAAAAACAGCTAAAACCAGGGGGGGAAAATGATTTTAAAATGGTGAATAATAATTCAACCCCCACCCCCATAAGCTGGACTGACGGTATTGGAGTCATCATACCCAAATAATACCGGGACCCCGCATGAGGCAGATGGTCAGGACAGCCTCTATGCAGGGCAGCTTCTATATAGGGAGGCCAGTTAGGCCAAATCTACACCTCCCCTCTGAAGTAGTTTGACTGCTGTTCTTTTCCTACACTCATTTCACACTGGTTTCAAATTTCCCTTTGGTTTTTTTTCCCCCTGGGTCTGAAGAGCAGTAAGCAACACGATCTGTTTAAAGCAGTGTAATGCTAGCTTGACCACAAGAGGGCAATTAACGAATGTAGACGGTGATTTTTAAACTAGAACAGGTATGGTTTGAAACTAGAAACAGGTATAAACGGTTTAAAAAAAACCCCTAGAATGATTCCAGCGGGAAAGTCAGATGTAGATTTGACCTTAGTTGGGTATCCACCTCCTCAACGAAAAGCCTTGTGGAACAGCTCTGTTTTACAGGCACGGCGGAACTGTAATAGTCCCGGTAGGCTCTGATCTCAAATAGAAGCATGTTCCACCAGGTAGGGGGCAGGACATCCTGGCCTTGCTGAGGCTTAAGTGGACAGCCTTTTGGCCAGGGATAACCAGTAGATGTTGATCAGCAGAGCACAAAGCTCTCCAGGGGGCAAATGGGGAAAGGTGGTCCCTTAGATATGCAGCTCAAGGGCCGCTGAGGGCTTTAAAGTAGTAGCGGCAGAAAGCAGATGTGGGAGATCGCCCACCACAGTGGGTGAATTGGCAACCTTACCCCTGTGCTAACAAGCATGCAAACCTTTTCGAGAGTCTGACACAATGATCCCAACCAAATTTCTTGCTTTTGGAATGCCTGTTATGATCTTCAGGTTGCTGGGTTATGCAAAGTGGAAAGAGAGGTCTTGGCACGATCTGGTTCACAGATGCCTGGCGAAGGCCACTGGATTGCCCTTTTCCTCTACTGGTGTTTCATTGGACTTACATCTTCAAGAGGGAAAAGACGACACTAGTCCTCTCAGGCTGGGAAACGCTGCCGAGAATATTGTGTTGAGAAGCTCCAATCTAATTTGTTGTGCTCAGAGCACTTTTGAATTGTGAAGGTTACAAAGGGAAACAATGTAATTTGAGTGATAAATTACGTAGTTCACACCTTACACAATTTGCAAACACATCTCGCCTTGTGTAGTTGTGAGATAAGATAGTCTTCGACTGTTCCTCACCCTGGAATGTATGAGGAAACATAAAAGGAAGAATGC
The DNA here is from genome assembly GCA_029233225.1 of Lepidodactylus listeri. Classification (NCBI taxonomy): domain Eukaryota; kingdom Metazoa; phylum Chordata; class Lepidosauria; order Squamata; family Gekkonidae; genus Lepidodactylus; species Lepidodactylus listeri. Next base: position 177,759,368 of record JARCFY010000001.1, on the reverse strand, counting down.
ATGTAGCTTTTTGGCATAATTACCCATTTTAAAAGGGTTTTTCCCCACCCTGCTCTTTGTATTATATTGCTGGAAGATAATTTAGCATGGCATAGCCCTCGAATAACAGCTTATTTTAAACTGGGAATGAATGGTTCTTTTACTCCCCTGCAGTCCTTTAGGAAACTGTCAGATCTCTAATAAAAGATTTTCACTTCCCTCTCCAGAGATGGATATGGCAAGAGAGCTGCTGGGAAAGCAATGCGGCACTTAACAGCAGTCAATGGGAAGGGAGAGGGATTGTTCTAAATGGGAAAATTAAACTTCAGATTGACTCAGGGCTGAACTGCTAGACTGGTAAATAAAGCTCACATGGGCTCTCTTCGGAAAGTGTCGCCGGTGGCTTCCCCGCTGAGGACGGGGGTTACACTCCCAAAACTGATCACGTTCACGAGTTGAGAGTCCGCAAGGTATGAAATTGATCTTGCAGCGTAGGAGCGACTGCCTCCAGGTGGGATCTCCAGGTCCCACAGCTCATCTTCAGGTCAGTTCTCCTGGAGAAGCAGTGTGTGTGAACAAGATCTTGGGGTACGGGGTGGACCGAAAGTTAAATATGAGCAGCCAGTGTGATGCGGCGACAAAAAAGGCAAATGCGATCTTGGGGTGTAGCGGCAGAGGCATAACATCCAAATTACAAGATCTCATAGTCCCACTGTACACTGCATTGGTCAGGCTGCACCTGGAGTCTTGTGTGCAGTTCTGAAGGTCTCACTTCAAAAAGGATGTGGACAGAACGGGGCAGGTGCAGAGGAGAGCAACGAGGATGATCCGGGGGCCTGGAGACCAAGAAGCACTGTGAGTAAAGGCTGAGGGCCTTGGGGATGTTTAGTTTGAAGAAGAGGAGATTGAGGGGGGGGGCAGGATGGCTCTCTTGAAGTATCTGAAGGGCTGTCACTTAGAAGAGGCCAGGGAGCTGTTCCTGTTAGCAGCAGAGGAGAGGACTCACAATCATGGGTTTAAATTTGGGGTGGGAAGGTACTGGCAATGGTGTTGTGCAATGGTGAAATAAATTGCCTATGGAGCAGAGGAGGGTAAGAGAGGAGGAGATTGGATTTATATCCCGCCCTTCACTACCTGAAGGAGTCTCAGAGCGGCTTACAAACTCCTTTCCCTTCCCATCCACACAACAGACACCCTTTGAGGTAGGTGGGGCTGAGAGAGCTCTCTTGAAAACTGCCCTTGAGAGAACAGCTCTGAAAGAACTTGTGACTGACCCAAGGTCACACCAGCAGCTGCATGTGGAGGAGCGGGGAATCAAACCCCAGTTCTCCCAGATTAGAGTTTGCACTCTTAACCACTACAGCAAATTGGTGAGCTCCCCCTCACTTGCAGCCTTTAGGCAGTGGCTGGACAAACACTTGTTGGGGATGCTCTAGGCTGATCCTGCACTGAGCAGGGGGTTCGACTAGATGGCTTGCATGGACCCTTCCAACTCTGTGAGCAAAAGGATGCTTTGGAGGGTGGACAGTGTGAGGTCCCTGACTTCCTCTGGCTCTATCCCCAAATCTCCAGGAGTTTCTCAATCTGGATTTGGCAACCTTACCATCGCCGGGGGGAGGGGAGGGGACCTGGCAACCCTGCTGCAGTACCAGAAATCTTGTTGCCCATGAAAGTCTGTTTCATGTGCTGTACATGGGGTTGTCATCTCTGGCCTGGGAAATTCCTGGGGATTTGAAAGCAGTGCCTGGAGGGGGTGGCAGAAGCTGGGCAGTAATTTCACCTAGAATCTGTGGCATACCATAGTGTTTCCCCTCTGAAGCTGCAATGTTCTCCAGGGGAACTGATTTTTCTGTTGGTCTGAAGATCAGTTGTAATTCCGGGCCCCACCTGGACATCATTACCCCTAACTGTACATGATGATGGGTTTTTCCACACATGTCATTTTATCAGTTGTGTGCCAGTACTTCATCCCCCCCTGCACATGTTTTGCTCCCTCTAGTGGTTGCTTCAATCTTTCCTAGCTGTTTTGTTCTTTTTTTATAAGCACTTTAAAGTGCTCCTAAAACATCCAGGATAATCATGTAGGAAAGATCAAAGTGATCGCTAGAGGAGCCAGTTCTGTGTAGTGGTTAAGTGCGCGGACTCTAATCTGGAAGAACTGGGCTGGATTCCCCACTCCTCCACTTGCAGCTGCTGGATGAGCTTGGGTCAGTCACAAAGTTCTCTCAGAGCTGTTCTCTCATGAGCAGTTCCCAAGAAAGCTCCCTCAGCCCTGACTACATCACAGGGTGTCTGTTATAGGAAGGGGAAGGGAAACGAGATTGTAAGCCACTCTGAGACTCCATGTGAAGGGTGGGGTATAAATCCAATTTCTTCTTCTTCTTCAAAACATGTGTGTGTGGGGGGGAATGATGCAATGTGGGTGCACAAACAACCCAAATAACACATGCAGAAAAACCTGACGTCATGATGCTGTGCGGTGAGAATAATGCTGAATATTGTCTCAGATTTGAGAGCCTGTTTCAGCAGAGCCCTGGTAATTCTGGGGGTCTTAAACAAAATGGGCCCAGATATCTTGCAGGGATGTGATTGAATTTCACGGCAACAATGATTTGATTCAGAAGTCTAGATATCTTTTATGGTTTCTTCACTCTGGGGAGAAAAGTGCAGTAGTCTTTTCTCCTGACTGCATTAGTGCTATTCAATTAAAATATCACCATTAAAATTGGTGCCTGTTTCAGGGTCACTTGTATGTTAAAATGGCAGGGGTCATTTGCAGCTGGAATGAGCCGGAATGGCGTTCCGGCAACCCAGGAGTGGGCACATATGGCAGCAGTGGCAAGCCCTGCCCCCAGCAGGCTGGCGGGAGAAGCGAAGAGAGAGGGTTTTAAAGTTTAAACCCCTTCTCTCTGGAGTCGCGCTGCTGCAGCGGCACAATCTCTTATTGTATGCTATGGCAGCGCAACTCCAGAGAGAGGTGGTGTAAAGTTTATAGGCCATGATCAAGTGATGCAGAGATGTCAGTGACATTCAGGGGCCTTGATTTGGTTTTGGGCAAAAGCCTATGGTAGAATTAGCTTCAAACCATGGAGTTTTGGCCAAAAACCAGAGTGTTGCTCCTAATGTCACTGATGCTCCTATATCACTTTTGGGTGTAGGCACACCGCCCCCGACATTCCAATGTCACGTGCTTCTTCCCTCCCCTCTCCCAGAGCATACTGGAAGCTTAAGCTTCAGGGTCCCCAATCCTGGAGGAGCCCTGAAGCAACTTCACAATATAAGAACTCATGGGCACTCCATGAAATTGCTGAGCAGTTGGGTTAGAACAGATCGAAAGAAGTACTTCTTCACCCAAAGAGTGATTCACGCGTGGAATTCACTGCCACAGGAGGTGGTGGCGGCTACAAGCATGGATGGCTTCAAGAGGGCATTGGATAAACATATGGAGCAGAGGTCCATCAGTGGCTATTAGCCACAAGGTATAGATAGTCTGGGGCAAGTGGTGCTCTGTATTCTTGGTGCTTGAGGGAGAGGGGCAGCAGTGGGAGGGCTTCTAGTGTCCTGGCCCCACTGCTGGACCTCCTGAAGGCACCTGGTGTTTTTGGTCACTGTGTGACACAGAGTGTTGGACTGGATGGGCCACTGGCCTGATCCAACACTGGCTTCTCTTATGTTCTTATGTTCTTTCTTTTTTTTTATGAGCAAATTTTTCAACAAAATTGATGGAGGTTTTCCCCCCAGTGTTTGTTATTAAAATAAGGCTATTTCAGTGATGGAATCAAAAGCCGATGGGTTGAAGTACTTAATATTTACCTTAGAATATGTTCCGATACTCATTCCATATGGCCTCAAAATGTCCCTGTAATTGGTCAACTTTCAAAATGTTCTCAGGGCCCCCACCCCCCCCATAACAGTTCAAGCTTCAAGGTCCCAAAAATGTAGGTCCTCTGCTGTCTGTCAACCCTATTCCAGGCCATACCAAGGATTGTCAACTCTGGGTTTGGACACACCTGGAGGTTTGAGGGTGGAACTTGGGAGAGTGTGATTTACGGAAAGGAGGGATCTTGGTAAGGTACAACGCCAAGCGGTCTACCTCCCAAAGCTGCCATTTTCTCCAGAAGAGAAACAAATATCTTAAATAACTAAGAAATAAATAAGTGACTTTTGTAGTCTGAAGATCAGTCCGTTTGGTGTAGTGGTTATGTGTGCGGATTCTAATCTGGCAGAACCGGGTTTCATTCCCCACTCCTCCACTTGCAGCTGTTGGATGACCTTGGGCAAGTTATAGTTCTGTCAGAGCTGTCCTTGAAAGGGTAGTTTCTGTCAGAGCTCTCTCAGCCCCACCTACCTCACAGGGTGTCTGTTGTGGGGTGGGGAAGGGAAAGGAGTTTGTAAGCCGCTCTGAGACTCCAAGTGAAGGGTGGGGTATAGATCCAATCTCTTCTTTGTCGTCTCTTAATTCTGGTAGATTTCTAGCCTCCAACTGGAGGTTTGGGAAAAACCAACTCGCCGAAGAAAACCACTATTACACAGACACTGTGTAACTTTTACACACTTGGTTAGATTTTTTATAATGTCTATAATGCAAATTTGTTGTTCTAAACAACATTCATCCTTACATAAAGTGCATTTCATAAGCATAAGCAAAGCCAGTAGATAAGGGTATGAATGCAATTCAAAATCTTGATGCAAATATTCTTGACCATGTTTTGCCTATGCTCCTGGAATGTTTTCTCTTTAAAGTGTCTTAACAGAGCTGTGAAGTAGAAGAGCGGACTGAAAAGTCTTCATTTTTTCAGGCTCCTAAATGACGCTCATCACTCCTTCGTTTGAAAAAAAACCCATGTAAATCCAAGGAATGCAAGAGGTAAAGAGAACGCGCTATCCCGGAATTAAATTGTGGTTTCAAATATCTTTTTCAGCTCAATCTCTCGGTTGATGTTCATCACCAATCTCTAAGAGCATTGCAGGAATGACAATGATATGGGTCGACGCAATATCTCTGTCATGTCTTTCCAAAGTTCACACCCTTCACCCTACCCCTCACCAGACCCCAGTCCTTTTCACGAAACTCCCTGTAAGTACAGTGATCATTGTGATGACCCCTGAAACTGAAATGGCTAGCATTAATTGCCTTTCGTATCATGTCTCACCTCACAAAACACCCTTTAAGAAGAAACGAGGACACTCGGTCATAAGAGAAAATGAGCTCTGCGGACTCATCCCTCGGTGACCCATGTGAGGCAAATGTGTGAATTTGCCCTCAGGCACTCTGCTTCTGTCAGCCCCTTTGAATCCCTTCCTCTCTCCCCACACGAATTTCTTTCAGCCCTTACAAACAGCCTTCCCTCCTGAACAATTTGTAACTCGGAGGTTCTACAGTTTTCTTCTATCACAAAGGTGTATTTCAAAAGGTGGGAAGCTAATAGGTTTCTGGGAGAGGTTGTTCCTCACTTATATGGCCCTTTCCGTCTCCCTAAGAAGTATCATGTCTTTGTGAAATATAAGTAAACAGGTTGTATCTTTCATAGAATGCCGGCTTCGGATTTGGTGGGTCACAAGTCTGTAAAAAATGACAGTATTTATGAACGGCATTGGAGGCTGAGGAGAAGACAATGAGATAAGGACGCTGCCCAGTTTAACTGTGAAAGGCATCAACAGCAACCCCTCCAAAACCTTTCACTGACCTCATGCTGTCCTTTCTGTTGCCAGGGTTCCAAGTTCATAGCTGAGGCTAGGGGAGAAAAATGTCCCCATCACCGTAAGAGAGCCCACGAATATTCTTCAAAAGAAGAAGAAGAGAAGAGATTGGGTTTATACCCCGCCCTTCACTACCCAAGGGAGTCTCAGAGCGGCTTACAAACTCTTTCCCCTTCCCCTCCCCACAACAGACACCCTGGGTAGGTGGGGCTGAGAGAGCTCTGAAATTGACACCGATAACAATTACACTAAACCACAGAGTTTATATACAAATTAGAACCTTAAACATACAATAATGAGTATGCACTTGATTACTACAGTGATTCACAAGATTTCTAAGTACAAACAAAATAGTCTCTGAACATGTGTGTATGTGGTGTGTGAGACCTGAGAATTTAGCAAAATGGTACCCAAATATGTCGAATGCATGTTGGAAATGTAAACAAACTGTTGGTTCCTTTTTTCATATGTGGTGGACATGTAAATGTGTAAAAAATATTGGACCTGGATACATGAAATATTGCAAAATATGTTGCATATGAATATACCATTTGTGCCAGAATTATTTTTGCTGAATATGATTCCAGAAACTTTTAACAAATCAGATAAATATGTGGTTACTCATGTAATAACTGCTACTAGAATATTCTATGCAAGGTATTGGAAAGGGGAAGAAGTCCCCTTGAAGGAGGAAATATTTTATAAACTATTGAAGACTGCAGAAATAGACAATTTAACATTGAAATTAGCAGATAAGGGAGAGGAAATCTTTGAAAATACTTGGTCAAGATTGTATAAATGGCTGGAAGAATATTTCAGTAGATGAACCAACTTAATTGTATGCTCTTGTAAAACTGTGACAAGCTAGTTTGGTGAATTAGATATGGATTCTAGTAGAAATGTTAATATAGATATATACTGTACAGTCTCTGTATCTGTTAGTATGCTTTTTATCTTTTTATGTTTTTTCTTGTTTTTTCCCCCCCCTTCAGTCTTGCTTTTGTTTTCTTTTTCTTTTCTGGAAACTTAATAAAAATATATTTTTTAAAAAGTCTCTGAGCATGTACAAATAACGACGAAGGCTCTAGATTCCGCTCTTTGTTTCATATTCTTCTTCAGAAAATGACTTCTACTGAAGATGGAGAGACTTCACAAGCAAAAATTAAAGACAAAAATTTAAAGGTAAGTACCATGAGATCCAATTAACTATCATAACTTCAAAAACTCAACAAAAAAGGTAGCCTAACCAATACCTTCAACAGAAGAGACTTCAAGCAAGAAACATAGATTGATTTATAGATTCTGCCCGACCTCTGGGGCATTTCTTATTAAATAAAACTCCTATAAGAGGATACATAAAATAAATACTGTCAGTATACATTCTTATCTAACCTGTGTAATGTAAAAATATGTGAGAATTACAGCACTCACGTCAAGAGTCTTGAATCTTTACTAATGGGCAACTGGTCATTAAAACAGGAACTAATCTCCAAAGTCGGTTCCCCTTGATACCGTCAGTATCTTGATATACTCCAGTCAGGTTTAACAATTAAAGGGACATAGATTACTATTAAATCAACTATATGGACTTCGTAGAAAGGAAGTGTATTCCAAGGTTTGATTAAGACCATCAGGGTACAGGGTTTTTAGGTGAAAAGTCCAATAAGGCTCACGTTGTCTAAGTCATTTCTGAATATCTATCCAACTATACTGAGCTGCATTTACAGTTTCCAACACGGCAAACTTGAAATCACTGCAAGAGTGTCTTTTTTCTAAGAAATGTTGGACGTGCATTTCTTAAACAAGATCTATGTTCTATCATTCGAGTTCGGACGGTTCTAGTGGAATAACCCACATAAAAAAGAGGGCGGGAACATTTTAAAAGATACACAGATTTACGTGTATGGCATGAAGAGAAATGCTTAAGATCATAATGAAAATTCTTTTCAGGGATGTCTATACTGTTTGTCCACCACACCTGAGGACACATTACATGTCTCCCACAGGGATGGTGCCCTGTAGTAACAGGGACAATAGTCGGTTGGCCGGCCAAATGGTCTGAGCGGATTAGAGAGTCCCGAAGATTCTGAGTTCTTCTGAAACCAATGAAAGGCATGTTCTGACAGCCTTGAATCCTCTCTACTGTATGCCAATGCCTCCAAATAATAGTCTTTATTTGTGATGCCAATGCAGTATAGTCAAAGGCACAGTGAATAGATTGGGAAGATTGTGGGTGGTCTATATCTTTTAAGAAGATCCAGCCTGTCTATTTGTGTCACTCTATCTTGTGCCTGTTGTATAATGTAGGAAGAGTACCCCCTTGCCTCCAGTTCTTTAGAAAGTCTCAATGCTGCAGGTACATAGTGTTCCTCCAGTGCAGAATTCCTTTTTAATCTCAGATATTGGCCATATGGGATGTTCTGTCTAATGTATCTAATGTGGTGGGACTTGAAATAGAGGTAAGAGTTCTTATCCGTACTTTTGGAGAAAGGTTTGACAGCTAAGGTGTTAATCTGAGAAATAAACACTGTCGTATCCAAAAAGTTGATGTCTGAACAACTGGTTTGAAACCTAAACTTAATTGTTGAGTGAGCGGAATTAAGCCAATTAACAAAATCCTCCACCTGAAAATTGCTGCACAAATTACGGCATTGATGATCTCTTTTTTGATCTCATTGATGATCTCACACCACAAACCACAAACCAAATTGCGTTTTTGTGGTTCATGCCCACTGTAGGGTTGCCAAGTGACTTACCTTCCACACCGGGGTAGAGTTGGTCCTGTTCTGGGACATTCGCACACGCGCTTTGTGCGTGCGTGGTACGATGACGTCACCCAGAAGTGACATCATCACATTGGGCACGTTGTTGGCTGATTTGCTAGAGGTTGGCTGGCGATGTGCCCGGTGCAATGACATCACTTCTGAATGACGTCATCGCACTGGGCACATTGGCCCAAACCAGCCACTTTGTGGGTGGGGTGCCCCCCGCTGGCCTGATCCGGACTGGCAGATTGGGCGCCATTTTGGCGGAAAAACCCCTGCCCCTCCGGGGGACCTGGCAGCCCTAGTCCACCCCTACACAGCACTGTAACTTCTGTGGAAAACCTGTAAGTGACACAGGGTAGCTCTAGGAATCACTGGAAACTCTGTGGTTTCCAAGGACTGCCGGAGGAAGGCCTCCGGCTATGGCCCTATTCACGCTGTTTAATTTGTCATTGTTGTTTTAATATGCTTAAGGAGGACATAATGTTTAACATCATTAAGGAGACTACATTTTCTGGAGTGCCAGTCCAGGTCTTAGCCTTCTTGCTCTGATATCAGTGTACAGACTTGCTGTCATTCAATCGCATGCAACGTACTTTCCCCTCCATTTTTTTTAAAAAAAGAAAGGAGAAGGTGACCTCAAGGCCTGAACAACATAAACTAAAGTGATGTTTAAGTAAGGTTTCCTTTATTGCCTTTGATTGTTGGGGGGGGGGGGAAGAGGAAGGAGTTTTTTTATGTACAGAGGAAATTCCTCGGCGCAAGCTGACAGAAGTAATCCGTGATTCCGAGATACGGATCAATGTCTCCTCAACAACTGACAACTTAGAGGCATATTAAATCCACTCTTGGGAGGGGGGGACGAAAACAACCGCTGGATATTTCCCATTTGCCCAAAGGGGAGCTACATTTGCACCGTGCAGTTTTGATTCATCATTATAGTCGCTGGGCTTACCAATGTTTTCATTTACAAAAAAAAACAAAAACACAACTCTGGAGGATCTGCAGAGAAGGGGTATGTTTGAATGCATGCTGGAGAAATAAAGGACACATCTCTGCCGTGCGGACCATCTCTGCCGATACAGATCACCGCTCACCACCTGGAAAGCGCATATTCTTTCCCAGCTGCAGTTCCAATTCTGTATCGTATCAATGGTAATAGGTAAATGAGGCACTCCTGTTTGCAACGTTCTTCCCCCACCCAACACAGAGAAGCAAAAAATGCAGCCATTCATCTATGCTAGTTTAGCTCCAGTCCTTTGGAGGTCTCCAACAGGAGCAATCTTTTAAGTGAATCTGGGGCTCTGGGTGAAAGTCCAGGAGAGGGCCCCAGAACCACTGCCCTCCTGCTGTCCCTCCGCTGGGACACCAGCACAAAATAGAACAAAGAGTTGTCGAAGAATGTAAGTGGAACAAAGATTGCTGCCCGGTCATGCTCAAAAATAAAATAAAACAAAAATATATACACATATTTGTAAAACTGTAACACCTTGCTTGCAATGGGAGATCGCAGAAATGGTGACCATTGCTATTTCTTGGGTCAACTGGAATTATATGCATTTCAGAATCATCGAATTATAGAGCTGGGAAGGGCCATACAGGCCATCTACTCCAACCATCTGTTCAGGGCAGGATCAGCCTAAAAAATCCCTGACAAGTTTTTGTCCACTTGCTGCTTGACGACTGCCAGGGAGGGGGAACTCACCACCTCCCGGGGCCGATGATTCCACTGTTGCACAACTCTGACTGTCAAAAAGTTTTTTCCAAAGATCCAGATGGTACCTTCCTACCCTTACTTTAAACCCATTCTTGCGAGTCCACTCCTCTGCTGCCAACAGGACCAGCTCCCTGCCCTCCTCCTCTAAGCGACAGCCCTTCAGAGACTTCAAGAGAGCAATCATGTTCTCCCTCAACCTCCTTTTCTCCAGTCTGAACATTCCCAAGTCCCTCAGCCTTTCCTCACAGGGCTTCTTGGTCTCCAGGCCCCCGATCCTCCTCGTCACTCTCCTCTGCATCCCCTCCATTCTGCCCACATCCTTTGCGAAGTGAGGCCTCCAGAACTGCACACAGTACTCCAGGTGTGATGTACAGCGGGACTATGACATCTTGCCATTTGGATGTTATGCCTCTATTGATACACCCCAAGACGGCATTAGCCTTTTTCGCTGCTGCATCACACTGACTGCTCATATTTAGCTTACAGTCCACCTGCACCCCAAGAACTTGTTTACACACACCGCTGCCCATTCATTTTGATGAATGGTCTTCCAGATGCCCTTTTCTGACAATAATTTCTTGACCCTAGATCCCTGTAAGCATACTATTGAACACTGCTTTAGACCTTTGACATTACTTTAGGCATTCTGAGTGGTGCAGCCGTGGAGGTTCCTACTTCTGTCGTTTCTCCAGTTGATAATTGATTTTTCATCGTCCTAAATAGTGCCGTCTTTGTATCCTTAAAGTTATATAGCACAAAGCCGGCCAGATTTCAATCTCAACGACGCCACCTTAAATCCAAGGGGAGCTCCCAAGATTGATTGGAAGTACTGAGAGTTTACACACACAACTCCCCGAGTCGGGGTAAGCTCCAAGAATGACACAATGCCAAGCTAATTAGCAATACTGTAGGGTTTGCTCCCGAGGTCTTGAGTTTTGTAATGGAATAATTATAATGATATTTTCTATGCACCTATCCCTCTCCGATAATTACATGGTATCAGTCAGCCTGGATACATCTAGGTAGAGCAGGTCAGTCACATGGGAGAAATCACGATGGGAAATATTAATTGATGTCAGGCGGTTACCACAGATTTTTTTATTAAATACACACACATCGGTGAGAGAAGGGAGGGGATATTGTGCGATACTCATCGCGAAAGACGGACGCTGAGCTGTAGTGGCAAAAAAGCAAACAAATTAGATAATTGGCCACCTCATTAGGTGGGTCTGATCCTACAGAGAACAAACGGGGTGATGCAGACAGAACCAGGCCTGATTTTCAAAGCTGGGGGGAAGGGGGCCGCCTTTGTTGATCATGTGAAGCCGCCAAATTGGCCGAAAGAGATGAGTAGCTGCTCTCCAAAGTCTCAGGTCTTCCACATCACCTACTCCCTAGGGATTCTGACCTGCAATGGCCCACGCTAGCCCGATCTCAACAGGTCTTGGAAGCTAAGCAGGGTCGGCCCCGGTTAGTATTTGGATGGGAGACTGCCAGGGAAGACCAGGGTTGCTGTGCAGAGGCCTAATCTAGATGGCTCGAAGAATCTTGTCGGATCTCAGAAGCTAAGCAGGGTTGGCCCTGGTTAGTATTTGGATGGGAGACCACCACAGAAGTCCAGGGTTGCTACACAGAGGCAGGCAATGGCAAACCGCCTCGGTTAATCTGCCCTGACCTGGGTGGCCCAGGTTAGCCTGATCTTGCCAGTTCTCCAAAGCTAAGCAGGGCTGGCCCTGGTTACTATTCGTATGGGAGTCCACTAAGGCAGTCCAGGGTTGCTACAGAGAGGCAGGCAATGGCAAACCATCGCTCAACACTTCTGGGCTTGGAAGCCCTGCAGGGTCACCATAAGTCATAGAATAATAGAATCCTAGAGTTGGAAGAGACCTCCAGGTCATCTAGTCCAACCCCCTGTACAAGAAGAAGAAGAGATTGGATTTATATCCCTCTCTTCACTCACTTGGAGTCTCAGAGCGGCTTACAAACTCCTTTCCCTTCCCCTCCCCACAACAGACACCCTGTGAGGTAGATGTGGGGCTGAGAGAGCTCTGAGACAACGGTCCTTGAGAGAACAGCTGGTACAGAGCTATGGCTTGCCCAAGGTCATCCAGCAGGTACAAGTGAAGGAGTGGGGAATCAAACCCAGTTCTCTCCGATTAGAGCCCGCGCACTTAACCACTGCACCAAATTCACAAATACCTCCCCCCCACAAACACCCCCAGTGACTGCTGTTCCACACCCAGAAGATGACAAAGAAACCTCCAGGATCCCCACCCAAACTGACCCTCAAAGTGGTGATCAGCATTTCCCTGAGTGTGTCAGAAAGGGCCACGAGAACTAAGCACTGAGGCAACCCTTCCTGCCCTCCCTCTCATGGTCTGCCTAAGTCCACAGAATCAGCATTGCTCAGTCAGATCGCCATCTAGCCTCTGTTTGAAAGCCTCCGAAGACGGAGAGATGTGAATTGATGGGGACCAGGTGAGACTGAGCAGGTAGGAGCCAACCCATCGATCACAGAGCATTCAGATGTTTGCGGGCCACCCTGTTGAACACTTGACAGTGCTCGGCAGGCCTCTGCAAGTGTTCAGAGGGATGCTGGCAGAATCAATACGTGAGCACGTGCACACACCCAGGTCCCCAATTTGCCTTTCCCTAAGTCACAAGTCAGTCAGTCCTAAAGGAAATCAACCCTGACTGTCCCCTGGAAGGCCAGATTTTGAAGCTGAAGCTCAAATACTTTGGCCACCCAATGAGAAGGGAGCACTCCCTGGAGAAGACCCTGATGCTGGGAAAGACTGAAGGTCAAAGAAGAAGGGGATGGCAAGGGATGAGATGGTTAGACAGTGTTATCGATGCAGCAAACATGATGTTGAGCAGACTCTGGAGGGTGGTAGAGGACAGGAGGGCCTGGCGTGATGCAGTCCATGGGGTCATGAAGAGTCGGACTCGACTGTGTGACTGAACAACAACAAGTCACAAACCTATCTGTCCGGTGGGAGTAACATGCTATGGGAGGTGGCTCTTTAACCAGAGGGACCAACTGGGACCTATCTTTCTGTAAAATATTCTTCCTGATCTTATGCTACTAGATCCAGTTTGGTGTAGTGGTTAAGTGTGCAGACTCCAATCTGGGAAAACTGGGTTTGATTCCCCACTCCTCCACTTGCACCTGCAGGATGACCTTGGGCAAGCCATAGTTCTGGCACAACTTGATAGCTGTTCTGTTGTGGGGAGGGGAAGGGAAAGGAGTTTGTAAGCCGCTCTGAGACTCCCTTGGGTCATGAAGGGCGGGGTATAAATCCAATCTCTTCTCTTCTTCCTCTTCTAGATAGAATCACAGAAGAAGCCGATTGGAAAAACTCTGGTCTCCAAGAAAGTAGGTAATCTTTTCCCTTTGGGAATTAACACCTGTGGCTGCTTTGTAATATTGGACCTTTGTAAATAAGTTAACTCAGCATTTTTGATCTCCTGCCTTACTTGATTTATTTCAGAAACCAGGCCAAGAAGATGAGGAATGTCTCTCCAAAATCATATCGATCCACGTATTATTTGTATCATGACTGGGTTACAGTTTCATCAACAAGATCTGACCTTTGGTTCAAATTCTAAACATGAAACTTGGAAACGAAAATGCCGACGGCTTCAAATGTGGGCATACTTTTCTTTTGGCCCTCTAAAAGGTATTGACAGGTCTCTTAAATGCCTCCCAGTCCTTTTTCGCTTCTTTGGCATCCTATTGATAATGCCTCCCTCCCCCTGCCCATTACATGCCTCCAACGATATGTGTTCAATACTGAAGCAAGCCAAAAGAAGCCAGATGCATGAATCGGACGGACATTTTCTTAAGTGCAAACGCTCTCTGACTCACGGCACCATCCTTTTGGATGTCTCCGTGGGCTACTAACCTACAATCACTCCATCTGACAGGCCAATATCTCTACTGATAGCCTGCCAAAGTCCCATAGATACTGTAATTAATGGGAGTGTACGAGCAGCTGTAATTGACATCCTAATCAATAAAGGTTTACTCAACAAACCTGCAAATGGCTTTCAAGAGGTTCCCGAGAGCCGTCTTAATGTCAGTGGAAGGGTATGGTCTGCGAGAGGTTTCAGTTGCGACGGTTGGGGAATGCCACGTGGAAGCTGCAGTTCAGGAGGCCAGTAAATGGCATGCCTTTTTATGAGAGCGGTGGGAAATGCGGGCAATCAGCTGGAAAGTGCATGTTCCAAAACAAGTGCATGCCCGAGAACAAGAACCATGTTGCAAAACAAAGCATTCGAGGAACCAACGTGAGCTGGAGCGAATCGGCCACTGAACTTACCGGGAAAGTACTCAGTGGGCTACTGGTGAGCAGAAAGCAAGCTGGTGGCAGTTGCAGAGCCCCAATGGCTGCTTGGTTTGGACCCAGGCAGAGGTGGCAACATCGTGAGGCAAACACCCAAATTTCCCTCAAGGGTTAACGTGATAATTAGAGGGCCTAGTCCAGCTTGCAGACGTTTGTGCTGAGCCTTTCTGCAGCTAGCATTTCCCTTTTTTTCCCTCTCCCAAAAGACTAGAACTCGAAGGCATCCAGTGAAGCTGATGGGCAGTAGGTTCAGGATGGATAAAAGGAAATACTGCTTTACACCAAGAGTGATTAAAAGGTGGAATTCGCTGCCAGAGGATGCTTGAAAAGAGAATTAGATAGATTCATGGAGGGTAAGTCTGTCAATGGCTACTAGCCATGGTAACTGAAGGGAACCTCCACATTCGGCGGCAATCAGCCTCTGAATCCCAGTGCTGGGAGACAATATCTGGGGGAAAGCCTTGGCCTTATATGCCCTGTTGTTGACCCTCCAGAGGATCTGGTTGGCCACTATGTGAGACAGGATGCTGGACTAGATGGACCCTCACTGGTCTGATCCAGCAGGGCTCTTTTTATGTTCTTACTATCCAGACTCAGGAATGAGGTAACTAGTTAATCATGAGAACTTCTGCTCAGTTGTATGACCAGATGGGAGGGGGGAATTAGAAGGAACCGTTAATATCATTTAGAAAGTTCCATCAAGAAGAAGGAGGAGGAGGAGGAGGAGGATTTATATCGCATCCTTCACTCAGCATCTCAGAGCGGCTTACAATCTCCTTTCCCTTCCCCTCCCCACAACAGACACTCTGTGAGGTAGGTGGGGCTGAGAGAGCTCTGAGAGAACTGCTCTTGAGAGAACAACTCAGAGAGAACTGTGACTCACCCAAGGTCACCCAGCTGGCTGTATAAGGAGCGGGGAATCAAACCCAGTTCTCCAGATTAGAGTCCACCGCTCTTAACCACTACACCAAACTAGCTCCCAAGGACCACCCAATGCCAGAGGGCAAAAAAAGCTATAATAAGGGTAGAGGCCAGAGGGAAGCCAGGCTAACCTGATGCTCATGCCACGCTAGTACGCTTTGACATGTTGTTTCATCATGATGCAGTGTAGAGAATGTTTTTATGCTACTGCTTGGATTTTGATGCTGCAAGAATGTTTGCCATCTAATATCAGGTGTTCAGTGTATTACTCAGAATCGTTAGCTTCCAAATTTTCTCCGTTGCTAAGCTATAGAGACCGTACTACATTGTGAAGTCTTTTAAAATTCTAACCAGTTTGGTGTAGTGGTTAAGTGCGCAGACTCTAATCTGGGAGGACCGGGTTTGATTCCCCACTCCTCCACTTGCACCTGGCTGGATGACCTTGGGCAAGCCATAGCTCTGTACCAGCTGTTCCCTCAAGGACAGCTTGGGAAAGAGCTCTCTCGGCCCCACCTACCTCACAGGGTGTCTGTTGTGGGGAGGGGAAGGGAAAAGGAGTTTGTAAGCCGCTCTGAGACTCTTGAGTGAAGGGCGGGATATAAATCCAATCTCTTCTTCTTCTTCTTCTAAATAAACTTTGATATATATATATTAAAGGTCTGCTTCATTTGCGTGCATTCAACTTCGAGGACCCATGGGGCTCGGTATTATTCAAGGGACAAGGAGCCGTAACCCAGGGGGACTCAGGCTTGGGTCTTTTGACACCTGCTGTTTCCTCTGTCACTGATGCCGGCCCCCGACTCATCCTGTTCCTGGCCTGTTTTAATGTCTCGGCCCGCCCCAAATGTGAGGGCAGCAGTAAGGATCCAAGCCCTACAGAGCTGCTGCCAGTCTGAGTAGATAATATGGATGTTGGTGGAACAATGGTCAGTTTCAGTAGAAGGCAGCTTCATGTGTTCAAATAGGATCCAGGTGTAATACTTGGGGGAGGGAAGGTGGCACAGTACAGCTTGATATCATCAGATCTTGGGAACTGAGCAGGGTCAGAACTTGGATGGGAGACCACCAAGGAAGACTCTGCAGAGGAAGGCAGTGGGAAACCACCTCTGCTTCTCACTTGCCTTGAAAGCCCCTTGCTGCAGTCACCATAAATTAGAAGCTAAGCAGGGTTGGTACTTGGAAGCGAAACCAGCAAAGAAAAGACCAGGGCTCATTTCCTAGCAGGAACTCCTTTGGATATTAGGCCACCCCCCCCCCCCCATGTAGCCAATCCTCCAAGAGCTTACAGTAGCCCCTGTAAGAAGAGATCTGTAAGCTCTTGGAGGATTGGGTACATTAGTGGTGTGTGGCCTAATATGCAAAGGAGCTCCTGCTACGAAATGAGCCCTGGAAAAGACTCTGCAGAGGAAGGCAGTGGCTAACCACCTCTGCTTCTCACTTGTCTGGAAAGGTGAAAGCTCCTTGCTGGGTTCACCATAAGTAGGAAGTTAAGAGGGTCGGTAGCTGGATGGGAGAACATAAGAGAACATAAGAACATACGAGAAGCCAATGCTGGATCAGGCCAATGGCCCATCCAATCCAACACTCTGTGTCACACAGTGGCCAAGAGCACCAGGTGCCCTCAGGAGGTCCAGCAGTGGGGCCAGGACACTAGAAGCCCTCCCATTGTTGCCCCCCTCAAGCACCAAGAATACAGAGCATCACTTGCCCCAGACCGAGAGTTCCTATCTATACCTTGTGGCTCATAGCCACTGATGGACCTCAGCTCCATATGTTTATCCAATTCCCTCTTAAAGCCGCCCATGCTTGTAGCCACCACCATTCCTGTGGCACTGAATTCCACATGTTAATCACTCTTTGGATGAAGAAGTACTTCCTTCTGTCCATTCTAACCTGACTGCTCAGCAATTTCATGGAGTGCCCATGAGTTCTTGTATTGTGAGAAAGGGAGAAAAGGACTTCTTTCTCCACCTGCTCTTGGGAGACCACCAAGGAAAACTCCTCAAAAGAAGGCAATGGCCAAACACCTCTGCTTCTCCCTTGCCTTAAACGCCCCTTGATGGGGTCACCATAAGCCAGTAGCAACTGGACAGCACATATATGTTAATGCCTGGAACTTCTGGTTAAAAGATCTCAGATTACTGGCCTGGGAAGCACCCCTATCCAAGACATAAAACATCAGAGTAGATAATACTGGGGCGGACAGACCAGTTGTCTGACTGAAGCTGGCAGCTTGTATCTGAGCCAAAATAGCTCACTTACCCCTTGTGTATTTCCCCCATTTTTGGGGTGTGTGCTAACAAATTGCATGCCAATTGCTCTTACTCCCACTGATGAGGTCATCCAGTTTACCCTGTATAATTTCACAGTCCTTTGCTGTGCTAACCACGCTTCCGAGCTCATTGCCATCCGTGGATTTCATCCGTGCACACTGACTTCCCTCCCTCCCATCCCAAATAAAAATATTCCATAAAATAAGCCTTAAGGCAGAGCCCCAGGGGACTTCACGGGTTCCCTCTCTCCAAATAGAAACTTTGCCTTGTAGCAAGGTCCTTTGTCTTTTTTCCTTTTAAGGAGTGCCTTAACAATACACGTGCCAATACCCATCTTTTGCAAGCTAAGAAACAGATTCTCTGAAAGCACCAAGGAGACCAAGATTTCAGCTCTAAACATGCTTACTTTGAAGACTGATATACAGAACTGGGGACGGGCACGAACCGAGCTACAAACTTAGATTTGTCATCGATTTGGCCCGGTTCGTGGTTCACGAATCGAGGTTTGGGCCCAGCCCGCCTCCCGTGACCCTCCATGTGGTTTACGGGAGGTTCGTGGGGTTCATGGTGGGGGGCAGGGGGAGCAAGAGGGATCACTGAAAGGCTTGCATCTATTTCAGCTTAACAGGCTGAAATAGATGCAAGAAGGGCTTTTTTTGTAGAAAAAGCCCAGCAGGAACTCATTAGCATAATAGGCCACACCCAACAGCAGAGACTCATTAGCATATTAGGCCACACCCCTGACAGCGCTTTCCCCTCCCAGGATCGGCTTCCCCAGGCTTGTGGGGCGCATGGGGAACTCGAGGGAAGGGCGGCAGTTTCTGGATCAGCATCCCCAGGCGCCCCGCAGTTTAAATGGCCTTCCCTCCCTGGATCGGCTGGGCTTCCCCAGGCGCCCCACGCCTTGCAAGGTACCCGGGGAACCCGAGGGGAGGGAGGCTGTAGGCGTTGCCAACTCAGAAGCCAGCCGGAACTCCATTCCTGTGTGTTCCTGCCCAAAAATAGCCCTGGATCATGCGAGTCATTTCAATGATCCCTCATGCTCCTCCCCCTCCAAGCATTCCCTTAAAAAGTGATTGACAGCAGGTACCACGTGGGAGTGGAGTCCCGGCGGCGAATTCACCACTCCTGGGTGACTTTTCCCCTAGGACTCCACTCTATGCAGTGCCAGTTTGCAAAACTCATTTAAAGGGAACGTTCCCTTTAAACGGGTTTTGGAAGGTCTCCCCCACCCATTCTGCTGGCCTCGGGGAGCCACCATGAGCATAAAAGAGGAAGGGAAGATCTCCGGGGAAGGGAGATCATCCTCCATCTTCCATTTTGCTGGATTCGGGGAGCTGCCCCCAGCAGAAAGCGGGGGAAAGATCCACAAACCTCATGAACATGAACGGGTTCACAAAGCGGGGGAGGTTTATCTTGGTTCGTGGGTCCTCACAAACCACAAACTGGAACAGACCTCCATTTTCCCGGTTTGGGTCCATCCGTATGTAGGACTAGATACAGATGGGGAGGGCTGGCCAGAGAGTGCCCGTGTGTCCCCCTCCCCAAGGGTTGCCAGCAGTGTTGCCTCTAAGCTGAGTTAGTGTGAGCCAGCTCACAGGTTTTTTTTGCCTCTAGCTCACACATTTTTTGTCTTCGCTCAGGAAGGACGGCTCCAGAGCAAACGAATTTATGCAGTAGCCAAATCGCTCGCTCACAACTTTAATGCCGGTAGCTCACAAAGTAGAATTTTTGCTCAAAAGACTCCACAGCTTAGAGGGAGCACTGGTTGCCAGCTTTGGGTTGGGAAATACCTGAAGATTTTTGGGGTTGGAGCCAGGGGTTTGGGGAGGGGAGGAATCTCCTCAGGGTACAATGCCTTACAGTCCACCCTCCAAAGTAGCCATTTTCTTCTGGGGAACTGATCACAGCCAGTTTGGGGTAGTGGTTAAGAGCGGTGGACTCTAATCTGAAGAACCGGGTTTGATTCCCCGCTCCTCCACGTGCACCCATCTGGGTGACCTTGGGTCAGTCACAGTTCTCTCTGAATTGTTCTCTCAAGGACAGTTGTCTCAGAGCTCTCTCAGCCTCACCCACCTCACAGGGTGTCTGTTGTGGGGAGGGGAAGGGAAAGGAATTTGTAAGCCGCTCTGAGATTCCAAGTGAAGGGTGGGGTATAAATACAATCTCTTCTTCCTCTTCTTCTTCCTCATCTGGAGATCAATTGTAAGAGCAGGAGATCTCCAGGTGGTACCTGAAGGCTTTTAACTCCCTTTCCTTTGCTCACCATCAGGCGACAGACTGTAATCTGGAGTACTGGGTTCCATTCCACACTCCTTCACACGAAGCCAGCTGGGTGAACTTGGGTCAGTCACAGCACTTTCACAGCTCTCTCAGCCCCCCCAAAATAAGTCCAGCTCGCCATCTAGTGGTGTGTAACACTGAAAGAGCTAGAACTTCAGCCTGCCAGTCAATCTCAGGCTCCCCTGGCTATATTACGCACCATGCCACACAATGAGAATAATAACAATAATAATCAATTACCACCAGGCCTGCCATTTACGCCTCCCCTCCCAGCCACTGCCACATGTGCTGGTGCATTCTTTCCTCACCTCCTCATACCACACGGGCTCACAGCTGCCTGTATGACCCGCATGCCCTTTCTCTGACAATGCTGGGTAGTGCATATGGCTGGGAGCACGGATGGCAGAGTGCTTGCAAGCCAGTGGATGGAGGAAGAGCGGGAAAGTGGGCAGCAGAGGAAGCAGGCAGGCAGGCGCGTCAGTGGCAGCTGGCCCACCTACTACCTGCTCGTTTTAATTGGAGGTGCTGGTGCTGAACCTGGGACCTCCTGCGGGCGAAGGATATGCTGCACCACTGAGCCGCACCTCTGGCAGCAGCTCTTCAGGGTCTCAGGTCTTCCACATCACCTGCAACCGACAGAGCCAGTCTGGTGTCGTGGTTAAGTGCACGGACTCTAATCTGGGAGAACCGGGTTTGATTCCCCACTCCTCCACTTACACCTGGCTGGATGACCTTGGGCAAGCCATAGCTCTGTACTAGCTGTTCTCTCAAGGACAGCTTGGGAAAGAGCTCTCTCAGCCCCACCTACCTCACAGGGTGTCTGTTGTGGGGAGGGGAAAGGAGTTTGTAAGCCACTCTGAGACTCTTTCAGGTAGTGAAGGGCGGGGTATAAATCCAATCTCTTCTTCTTCTTCTTCTTCTTCTTCTTCTTCTTCTTCCTGATCCCTTTAATGGGAGATGCCAAGGACTGGGACCTTCTGTGGGCCCGGCAGATGGTCTCCCATTAGGCTTGCCAGTCCCCAGCTGGCTGGCAGGGAAACCCTGCCTCCAAACAGACATCCCTGTGGGACATTGGCAACATGATGACGTCACTTTGGGAAGTGATGCCATTGCGTCGGCAACATCGGGGGTGACGCTCTGCTTTCTGGGCAAAACTCTATGGTTCAGAGCCATTTTTTACCATAGAGTTTTGCCCCAAAAGTACAGCGATGCCCCGATGGCGCTGACACGATGGCGGCACTTCTGGAAGTGATGTCATCGCATCACTGACCTCCCCGCACACCCCCGGAACACCCCCTCCCCCAAATCCCCCTGCCAGCACGGGGCTGGGCAACCCTATCTCCCACTGATCCATGTTCCCTCCCCAAGTCCAGATAAAGCTTTTAAGGCGTCATCCTGCAGATTGTAGAAATTAGCTCCCCACGTAAGCCTCGGAGCCTGACTGCTCAACTACAGGATAAAGAATCACTGCAGGAGAGAATGAGAAACACCCAGAAAGGTAGCTCTCAGAAGCAGCCCCATTAATTGGACCGAATCAATGCCTGCAAAGCCACGGCCAAGGGGAAGGAGGGAGAGATTTTGCTACTAAGGCCGCTTCCCAAACAAATTCCTCCAGTGTGTGCGGCTACTGCCGGGACCTTTCAAAGGGCTGCTCATTCCCACTGGAGGCTGTGGATGTGAGAGTTCTCCAAGTCCAATAAATCCAGAAAATTGGCATTTCCCGAAATAGTCGCCTTTGAGTCTATTTCCAGATAATTACAGCCCTCGAGAATTAGAAGCATTAAGCGCACATCGAGGCTTCTGCAACCTCCGGGGTATGATTCAGCTCACGGCAGCCACACCCCTTTCCTGTCTCTACTGGCTAATTATCAGATTTCATCTCTCATGCACAGGATGCCAAGAAGGTGAAGAGCAGGAACATTTGGCAAAGTTTTCGATATTAAAGTTTAGGATGGAAGGAGTCTTAAACGCATGCAAAGCAAATTGACCCGGGCAGGCTCCTGTTTCCGAAAGACAATGGCAGCCAGGCTTGCTGGATTGAAGCACATTTTGTGCCTGCATTGTAACAAACTTATTTTAAAAAGGGGCAGGTCCCTTTAAGAGCCCTACAGAGGACCAAATGACCACACATGCAGGATGTCTCATGCTAAAACCTCTGTTCCCACCTCCTACTGTGCAGATCTGCGTGTCTGCCAGCAAGTACAAGCAATGTGTTTTCCTCTGTGTACGATTGGGGCAAGGAGAAGTCTTTCTTCCTAGCCCAATCTGTTTGTAAAGTGCTTGGGGCTCTTTAGCTTGGAGAAACGACAGCTGAGGGGTGACATGATCGAGGTTTACAAGATTATGCATGGGATAGAGCAGATGGAGAAAGAAGTACTTTTCTCCCTTGCTCACAATACAAGAACTCGTGGGCACTCCGTGAAATTGCTGAGCAGTCGGGTTAGAACAGATAAAAGGAAGTACTTTTTCACCCAAAGAGTCATTAACACATGGAATTCACTGCCACTGGAGGTGATGGCAGCTACAAGCATGGATGGCTTCAAGAGAGAATTAGATAAACATATGGGGCAGAGGTCCATCAGTGGCTATTAGCCAGGAGGTATAGATAGGAACTCTCAGTCTGGGGCAAGTGATGCTCTGTATTCTTGGTACTTGACGGGGGGGGGGGGGACAGTGGGAGGGCTTCTAGTGTCCTGGCCCCACTGCTGGACCTTCTGAGGGCACCTAGTGTTTTTGGCCACTGTGTGACACAGAGTGTTGGACTGGATGGGCCATTGGCCTGATCCAACATTGGCTTCTCTTATGTTCTCTTATGTTCTTATGTTACAAATTTGTTTGCTCCCAGGCCTTGTAAGCATTGCCCCACTTAATAGGAATTAAGATAGTTTTTATTTTCCAACACATCAACACAGACAAACATACAAAACACTTAATAGGATAGTGTCAGATTCTGCTGGGGTCAGGTCTGGGTCCAGGGCTGTCTCACCTTCCAGGGCTGCTTTTAGTTGGGCAGGATAGAACCTCAGAACAGAGCAAGAGGAGGGGCGTTCTCTTCACCCCATTTCCACACTCTGCTCTGCCAATTACCTATTCCAACCTGCCAGGGCAGAGGTTCCTGCTCTTCCTCCCTTGCTGCTCCTGGGCATGCCTTTTAAATGCTTCCCCGAGGGAGGACCAATCCTGGGTTCAGCCATTTGTCCCTCCCTAGCCCAGTCATAGAATCATACGGTTCCAGGGTCATCTAGTCGAACCCCCTGAACAAGGCAGGAAATTCACGAATACCTCCCCTGCCACACACCCCAGTGACTGCTGTTCCACGCCTGGGGAAGGCAGGGTTTAGGGAGGGGAAGGACCTCAGCAGGGTACAGTGCCTTGGAGTCACCTTCCAAAGCAGCCATGTTCTCCAGGGGAACTGATCTTGGTCAGCTGGAGATCCATTGTAACAACAGGAGATCTCCAGGTGCCACTTGGAAGTTAAGAACATAAGAACCCAAGAAGAGCCCTGCTGGATCAGACCAATAGTCCATCTAGTCCAGCATCCTGTCTCACACAGTGGCCAACAGTTCCTTTGGAGGGCCAGCAATGGGGCACAGAGGGGCCAAGGCCTTCCCTAATAAGAACCTAAGAAAAGCCCTGCTGGATCAGACCAGCGAGGGTCCATCTAGTCCAGCGTCCTGTCTCACACTGTGGCCAACCAGTTCCTCTGGCCGGCCAACAACAGAGCATAGAGGCCGAGGCCTTCCCCTGAGGTTGCTTCCTGGCTCTGGGATTTGGAGGCTTAGTGCCTTTGAATGTGGAGGTTCCCCTCTGTCACCAAGGATAGTAGCCACTGATAGACTTCTCCTCCATGAATCTATCTCATCCCATTTGAAAGGTTTTTATTCCTGTGGCCATCGCTACATCCTCTGGCAGTGAATTCCACCTCTATATAGTAGTATTTCCTTTTGTCCATCCTGAATCTCCTGCCCACCACTTTCATTGGATGCCATTGAGTTCTAGTATTTTAGGGAAGTACTAGAACTAGGTTGGCAACCCCGTACATTTCGCAGCTAATGCCTCAAGCTACTTCCACTTCTCAGTCAATTCCTTCTTTCATTTTCCTTGCCCCAGGGCTCCATCTCCCTTAGTTTCCCTATATTTCAAGATCTCAGTTTTCAATTTGCGCCCGTGTTAAGGTTTTAATCCCACACAAACGGACAACTTTCCTTTCCCACATAGGAGCTGGACTACACAGCTGAGTTCTCTGAACCACTGAGCATCTCACCACACACACACACCAAAGCAGCCAATCAACACCAGACACCTCATCACAAGCACGAGTCAATATAGCTTGTGTGTGCACTTTATTAAGTGCTTCCCTTGTATTTGGGAGAAGCTGAAATTCCAGGGTGCCGGCAGTTTTCTAGCAGGTCCTCTTCCCTCCACTTAGCTTTGTTGCTGCTACAGATGCTATAAAAATAATGTCTTCAATAATATATGGCCTCTCAGATAGTCAGAACTCTCCTGGTGAAATATAGATGAGAACACTCCTTCCAACCAGTGGCTATGATTCATGTATTATTGCCTAGCCTGCAAAGGATGCTGGGAAATCAGGTCTATCTTTTGGGGGGGGGGCAGGTACCTGTTGTTTTGGTCCTGTTAGATTGTGCCTGTAATCCCATCCCCCCCCCACCCCCTTTGTGTAAACAGCTCCCTTCGTTGGACAGGAATCTGGATTTCGCCATTGTTCACACTGTAACAACAACCCTGGGAAAATGAGTGCAATTTTTAAAATGCATAATTGTTGCATTCATTTTGAATTTCCATCCAGGCTCATTAGCGGAGCTGTGTGTCCTGTGTCGGCCAAAAGATTACGCATCTGCCAGTCAGCTTCCGTCGCTGACCTTCCGCGCTGCTACGTTACGATCAGTAATTCTGCCACTAACCTTTCATTCACAGGGTATAAATAATACATCGCCAGGCCAACAATAGATAGAACACGAAGGGAATATCTTTGTGCACTGGAGTGATGGCTTTTTATTCATCATGAAATGTTAATTATTGCCAGCCTTTAGTAGCTGTAATTAGGGGGGGGGGGGAGAGAGGGAGAAGAAGGTGGGACAAAAAGACAATTGTTTGTATCTCTTGTCAGATCAAAAAGTTTGGGATTGGAGTCAGGAAAAGAAATAAATGACACTTATTTAGCTGCTTTAATTCTTTTTTTTTTTTTTGGATTAAAATTACTGGTTAGGGTTTTTTTCAGATTTCCATCCTGATTCCATGAACCCCAGGAACAGATACACAACCTGCCCAGACCCAAGAAATTCTGAGTCACGGCAGACTTTTCCACTGTACTTGAAAGGTGTCTAATGGCCAGTGATCAAAAGCACCTTGAATTTTGTCTCAGGTGCCATTTGACAGCTGAATGAGTCTAAGCAGTGTATGGATAACCCCTAGGGTAGCCAACCTCAAGGTGGGACCTGGATATTTCCTGGAATCACAACTTTGCACGGAGAAGAAGAAAGGGGAAGGGAGGAAAAGGAAGGGGAGGAGATTGGATTTATACCCCACCCTCCACTACATGAAGCCATCTCAGAGCGGCTTACAGTCTCCTTTCCCTTCCCCTCCCCACAACAGACACCCTGTGAGGCAGGTGGGGCTCAGAGAGCTCTTTTGAGGACTGCTCTTGAGAGAACAGCTCTGAAAGAACTTGTGACTGACCCAAGGTCACCCCAGCAGCTGCATGTGGAGGAGTGGGGAATCAAACCCCAATATCCCAGATTAGAGTCCGTGCTCCTAACCACCACACCAAATTGGCTCTCAGTTCCTCTGGAGAAAATGGCTGCTTAGAATGGTGGCACCGTGTGAGACTCCTCCCCTCCCAAACCCCACCCTCCCCAAGCGCCACGCCCAAATACCTGGGAATTGCCTAACTTGGAGTTGGTCACCCTGTCCCCCCACAATATGTTGCTAATTTTAGTAAGAATAATTACCAGTGAGACATCCATGCTAGTCGATTTGAGCACAAAGCCTGGTGGGATGTTAAACATTAACAGATTCATTGCAGGGTACACAAAATCCAATCCACCAAATGCACGAAATAACTTTTCAGCTGGCAGAACACTCTGTGTGTGTGTGTGTGTGTGTGTGCATCTTTAATCTTTAATCAACTAATTTGTTTGATTAATAGATCAACATAAAAAAGACAGTTGGGTGAACTACAAGGCACCGTCATCTGTCTAGGGCTGAGGACAGACTGGCAGAGCGGCCGTTCAGATGGCCGCATCTGCCCCGAGGAGGCGGCCCGGACACATCATGTCCAGCGCCGTGCTCCTCCAGCAGCAGCCGAGCACCACTTCAAAGTGGTGCTCGGCTGCTGCGGCGCGCGTTCCACCCGCCGGAGCGGGTGTGAATGTGCGCCGGGAGGGGGAGCCGCGCGGCGTCCACCTGCCGCCGTAGGATGCCGCCTGCAGTCTGAACGCTGCGGGTGGCTTCCTTCCGGCGGCGTGCAAACGCCGCACCACGGGGGAAATTCCCCCCGCCTTAGTCTGCCGAGCCGCGGAGGAGCGGCAGACTACCAGTCTGTCTCCAGCCTAGGATTGTCAGGCCCCCCTGGAAACTGGTGAGAAATTGGGGGGGGGGGGGTGCTGAGAAGTGGCAGGTGAGGCAAAGGCCAACAATGCCGTGACATTACTCCAGGTGTGCACCAGAAAGGAGCACATCACCAGCATGCCTGGAGTACTTTAGTATTTGAGCAGAACTCTATGGTTTTAGCACAGAGTCTGGCTGAAATACCAGAGCATCCCTGACGTTGCCGGCAATATGTTGACATCACTTCCGGGTGTACAGGGGGTGATGATAGTACATTGGGTTAGAACAGGAAAAAGGAAGTACCTCTTCACCCAAAGAGTGATTAACACATGGAACTCACTGCCACAGGAGGGGGTGGCAGCTACAAGCATGGGCGGCTTCAAGAGGGGATTGGATAAGCATATGGAGCAGAGGTCCATCAGTGGCTATGAGCCACAAGGTATAGATAGGAACTCTCGGTCTGGGGCAAGTGATGCTCTGTATTCTTGGTGCTTGGCGGGGCAACAGTGGGAGGGCTTCTAGTGTCCTGGCCCCACTGGTAGACCTCCTGACGGCCCCTGGGTTTTGGCTACTTGTGTGACACAGAGTGTTGGACTGGATGGGCCACTGGCCTGGTCCAACATGGCTTCTCTTATGTTCTTATGGGATAGTGGTGGCATTCCCCCCATTTTTGTGCGATTTCCCCCTGCCAGCCAGCTGATCAGTGGTAGGAGGGTGGCAGCTGGAGGTGGGGGTTGGAAGGCGGGGGCATCCTCCTGCTGGAGGATCCTCACGTCAGAGGAAAGTGCAACCGCTACTGGAACAGATTCCCTAGGATCCCACCCTGTGCAAGTACATGTGGAAGGACCATTTTCAGAGAGGCAGTTCTCTCTTCTTCTCACCCGGGAGGAAATGCGTCTTCTCAAATGGAGCCTTCTGCAACATGTACTCACACTCTCTGAAAATAAAAGAAGTCCCCTTTCCCCCTGTTGAAAACCACTATTTCATTCTCATGCACATTTCATTAATTCATGCGGATGAGTTAATGGACATTAACTGGCTGATAGTCCTAATAAACACACACACAGAGGCACAGGGTGAGAAGATCTCCCTCTTTCCATCCTATCTCTTTATTAACCCCCACCCCTTTATAAAGTTCTCTCTGTCCTGTGTTCCACTCCGTCGCAGGCCTGCTCTAAACGATACACTTTTCTGCTTTTACGTGACGTATTTGTTCATTTCCAAAGGTTACCATGTGCGTTTGGCCCATGGAGCTCTTTGCTCGCCAACTCAGAAATACACCTCGGGGATTCCTTGATGATTTAATGTGATCAATTTTGCCAATAGTGTTTTGAATATTTGCATTCCGCTGACTGGAAATGAGGCTTTTTAGTGATATTCATGTCCTTGCAAGCCACTGTGTTTTCACAGAATCACAAAGTCGGAAGGAGCCAGACAGGCCATCTAGTCCAACCCCGTGCTCAATGCAGGCTCAGCCTAGAACATCCCTGACAAGGGTTTGTCCAGCTGCTGCTTCAAGACTGCCAGTGAGGGGGAGCTTACCACCTCCTGAGGCAGCCGATTCCACTGCTGAACAACTCTTACTGTAAAAAAGCTTTCCCCTAATATCCAGAAGAAGAAGAAGAAGAGATTGGATTTATACCCCGCCCTCCACTCCCCAAGGGAGTTTCAGAGCGGCTTACAAACTCCTTTCCCCTCCCCTCCCCACAACAGACACCCTGTGAGGTAGGTGGGGCTGAGAGAACTCTTTCCCAAGCTGTCCTTGAGGGAACAGCTGGTACAGAGCTATGGCTTGCCCAAGGTCATCCAGCCAGGTGCAAGTGGAGGAGTGGGGAATCAAACCCGGTTCTCCCAGATTAGAGTCCGTGCACTTAACCACTACACCAGACTGGCTCTCAAGAACATCCAGCCAGTATGTTCTTCCCGCCCTTAATTTAAACCATGATTGCAAGTCCTCTCCTCTGCTGCCAACAGCTTCCTGCCCTCCTCTAAGTGACAGTCCTTCGGATACTTCAAGAGAGAAGAAGAAGAAGAAGAAAAGATTGGATTTATACCCCGCCCTTCACGCACTTGGAGTCTCTAAAAGAACAGCTGGTACAGAGCTTTGGCTTGCCCAAGGTCATCCAGCCAGGTGCAAGTGGAGGAGTGGGGAATCAAACCCAGTTCTCCCAGATTAGAGTCCGCGCACTTAACCACTACACCAAACTGGCTCTCAATCGTGTTTTGGACCGTCTGAAATAATGGGGACTATCTAGCCATCTCTGTGTCTATGGTTCTGCTTCAAAGTACTGGCTTTAAATCTATAACTTCCTTTAGAAAGGAATGAGGCCCCAAACGGGCTTATGACATCACCTCTTTCTCTGTTTTATCTTCACCACAGCCCTGCCGGGTAGGTTAGTTTGAGTGTGTGTGACTGGCCCAAGGTCACCCAGCAAGCTTGGCAGAGTAAAGATCTAAATCTGGGTCTCCCAGATCTTAGATCCTACACCCCATTGGCTCTGTACTGCAATCTTCTGTTCAATTGCCTATAAATTCCCTTTTACATTTTAAATACCCACATGCCTATTGATAAAACGTTGCAATTAAAAAAAAAAACAACAACACCATTCTTGATGAGATTTGCAAATATGGTCGCACGGATTCTTTTTGCGCCGTGTTTTACAAACGCACAGAAGTGTACCTCTGCATTATTCAGAATTACACTAAACTTTACTAAAGATGCATCAGATACGTGCTACGATTCAGGTTCGCATCCTCTGAGAGAAAAGTCAGATAGAAAGGTTTTAAATAAACTTAAGTAAATGAATAAGCCAAGACCTTTACACCAGCTCTAGAACAGAATTTTGATGAAATGCCACATCATTTGTTTGCATTGTTTTGTCAGTGTATACATATACGTTGGCAATGCAAGAGAAGGGAAAAGTCACAAAAGCATGGAAGGTCCTGAAAATTGAGATAAGCCATGCATAACTAGCTCTAGGTGCTAAACTGAGAAATAAGACGAGGGGAACCCTGGAGAATCCCTAATGCAAGAGCTCCATTTCAGAAACACAAGCCGGTAAATTCAGAACTGCACATTCAGTGAAGCAACTCAGCTAAGGGGAAATTTGGAAACGTCTCTAGCATGGGTACAGAGGGAAAAAATACTATATACAGTGGGGTCAAAAGACTATGAAATATAACAGCAGGAGTCTCCAACTTTTTTGAGCCTGTGGAGATATTAAGAATTTTGACATACAGTTAGGGTTGCCAGACACCCCCCCCCCTGGAGTGGGTGGGGTCTCCTGATTTCTGTTGCTCCTCTCTGCTGCTGGCCAGCAGATAGAATTTTTGCTCACAACACTGTGGAGCTTAGAGGGTGCATTGGACTGGCAGCTACAAACACAGACAGCTTCGACAGGGGACTGGATAAACATATTTATTTTATATTTTTGTATTTATACCCTGCCTCTCCAGACGAACCAGAGCAGAGGTCCATCAGTGGCTCTTAGTCACAAGGTATAGATAGGAACTCTCAGTCTGGGGCAGGCGATGCTCTGTATTCTTGGTGCTTGGGGGGGAGGCAACAGTGGGAGGGCTTCTAGTGTCCTGGCTCCACTGCTGGACCTCCTGACAGCACCTGGGTCTTGGCCACTGTGTGACACAGAGTGTTGGATTGGATGGGCCATTGGCCTGGTCCAACATGGCTTATGTTCTTATGGTGGGTGAAGCAGTGGGAGACTTTTGGCTGGGGTGGATTCGGCTGTTGAGATATTTATGTATTTATTTATTTTGAATTTATATCCTGCCCTCCCCTTAATGGGCTCAGGGTGGGTTCCAACAGAATAAAATACAATACAATTAAACCCACGTTAAAACACAGTATAAAATAACATAAGAAGAGATTGGATTTATACCCCGCCCTTCACTACCTGAAGGAGTCTCAGAGCGGCTTACAAACTCCTTTCCCTTCCCCTCCCCACAACAGACACCCTGTGAGGTAGGTAGGGCTGAGAGAGCTCTGACAGAAACGGCTCTTTTTCAAGAACAGCTGTGCCAGAACTACGGCTTGCCCAAGGTCATCCAGCAGCTGCAAGGGGGGGGGAGTGGGGAATCAAACCCGGTTCTCCCAGATTAGGGTCTGCACACTTAACCACTACACCAAACTGGCTCTCATATATGCCATACAGCTCTAGTAATAAGCCGGATACCTCGGTGGTTGACGGAGCTAGAACTTAATTTTTTTAAGAGATCTATAAGATTTAGGATCTTGGACCCAGGCTACAGATGGGGGCCGACCCAAGGAAGGGGCCGCCTGCTGACTCAACCAAAAGCCTGGTGGAAGAGCTCCATCTTGCAGGCCCTGCGGAATTGTTATAAACCCTGCAAAGTCCTGATCTCACTCAGGAGCTCATTCCACCAGGCAGGGAGGGGCCAGGGCCGAAAAATCCCTGATCCTGGTCGAGGCAAGTTGGACGTCCCTGGGGCTGGGGACCACGAAAAGATGTTGATTAGTGGACCTTAGTGCTCTATGGGGCTCATATGTTTTTTTTTTTCATATGTTATATATGTTTTTTCAGGGGTCATTTTGAGCAGGAGCTCGGGGGAGCGCAGCTCCGGGAGTTGGTGCCAGCCCCCCCCTCCCCGCATGGGGGAATGCCTGCTTGTGTCATGGCTGCAGCAAAATGACCCCGTCCCCTGGAAAGGTCCTTGTTCCTCCGACCAGCCTTCTGAAAGCTTCAGCCACCACTGAGGCTATCCTCCCAGAAAAGTGGTATTTCTGAGGCTTGGATTAGTAGCGGTCCCCTCTCTGCCAGCTCTTTCTTTCTTTCTTTCTTTCTTTCTTTCTTTCTTTCTTTCTTTCTTTCTTTCTTTCTTTCTTTCTTTCTTGCCTTCTGACATACTCCCAGTGATGTCAGGTGGTTTAGCATATGCAAATAAGCTATGCTAATGAGTTATGCTAATGAGCTCCTCCACCTCTTTTTCTCCGAAATGACCCCTGTGTTTTTTTAATTGTTATATATAATTTTAACATATTTTTCATATGTTATAGTGAGTAGAAAATGTTTTTTAAGATGTTTGCTTAGTCTGGTTTATGTGGATTCTAACGTGAAAGTACTCAAAGCCCACAGGTTAAATGAGTAGTGCCATTTAAGAAATAAGAAATAAGATTTTCTTCCAAATATTCCCCTCCCTCCCAAATCGTCATTTCAGTTTCATTTCTCCCTCGCGCCAACCAAATTTTTATTTCTGTGCTTTCTCTCCCTTTTTTTTCTTGCACCGAAATCCGCCCCCCCCCATGCATTTTTCAACATATACATCTAAATGATACAAACGGTACATAAAAATACCATAGCCATTGCTATATAAAAACCACACACACAATACCATATCAGTTGCAATATACAAACCACAAGTCGTGCATACACAGGACAAGAGAATCTGCAAAACTGACCCCGGAAAGTGAACGACTGAATGCAAAACTGTCCAAAACAGAAACGGATAAATTTTTAAACGAAACAGGGAATGTTTCTTCATCCCTCCTGAGCTGCGAAAATTTTGCCACTGCTGTTGATACCCTGTATTTTAAAGGGCTGCTAGTTCTTGGTGTCAGCAGAGAGGGAGAAAAAAAAATAGGCTCCCACTAGAAGGCTGATAAAACTAGCACAGTATTTGACATCAGATAAATCCCTATTGGTAGCATTCTTTTTTCCCCTCTCCCCAAACCACACACCATGGCACAAAAAAATGTACTGCATTTCATCATGTGAGAGTATAATTAAAACGGGTGTCATTGCATAAGACAATTGTATTCGTTCATATTTGGGGAGGAAGTCAAACGAACCACTTTAGAGCTCTCGCTGATTTGCACAGCGACAGAAGTCATTAAGGGAGCCGAAGTGAAATTGCACAATCTCTGTTCCCCCTGGACTAGAGGTCTGCGGTATGTCCAAAAAAAAAAAAAAAGGAATTGTGTTTTTCATGCACTGTATTGGCAAAGTGCATATTCTGCTGGCTACTGGGACATGATTAAAATTGAAGTTGCCAGCTACGTAACAGCCATAAAGATGATTTGTAAGGGCTGGTTCCTGCAAATGCCCCCCCTCCCCCTGCTGTGACCAAATGGCAGAGCATCTGCTTGGCATGCAGAAGTTCCCAGGTCCAATCCCCAGAGTCTCCAGTTAAAAAGGCCCCGATAGGAGGTGACGTGAAAGACCTCTGCCTGAGAACTTGGAGAGCAGCTGCCACTCTGAGTAGATACCACCAACATTTGTGGACCAATGGTCTAATTTGGTATAAGACAAAGGGAAGGGGCTGTGGCTCAGTGGTAGAGCCTCTGCTTGGCATGCAGAAGGTCCCAGGTTCAATCCCCAGCATCTCCAGTTGAATGGATCAGGCAGTAGGTGATGTGAGAGACCTCACCCTGAGATCCTGGAGATCCACTGCTATGTCTGAGTAGACAGTACTGAGCTAGGGTGACCAATGGTCTGATTCAATAGAAGGCAGCTTCATGTGTTCTCGCAATGGTCTTTGGGTGGATGCATGACATTGCCAGACTTGCAACCCAGAAGGCGTTGCATGGAGGTTGTATGAAGTGGTACCTGTGTGCAGCAGAAGGACTTGTGGTTACCGTGGTTTGCCCAAAGGCCATAATGCTCTCTTGGGCTGCTATGATTTGCGTAGATCTCAGCAGTTGTGTGTCTGCAAAAACCCAGGAGTAGGCACCGGTTCATACCACCAGGGCCTCCTCACAATCTCTACTGTGTTTTGTGAATTTGCGTATTTCCAGAAGTCCTTAGACAGAGACTGCCAATTATATGAACTAGTGCTGGAGTACAACACACCTGTATTCCGTGTTCTTCACTAGTGTTGATTTGACAAATGGCATCTCTCTGGAGTGATTTTCAGCATTGACTGCAAATACATGCCTAGACTGATACTGTTCTTCACAGCACAGTGTTACAAGATAATCCATGGTCTCGGTCTTACCTAACATAAACACAATCGCATCAACCAATGGGATTAAACAACCAGATGGGCCCATGAATAGATGAAGTTGCCTTATACTGAATCAGACCCCTGGTCCACTAAGTTCAGTATTGCCTACTCAGACTGGCAGCAGTTCTCTAGCGTCTCGGGCTTTCACATCACCTACTTCCTGGTTCTTTTAATTGGAGATGCCAGGGATTGAATTTGAGACCTTCTGCATGCAAAGCAGATGCTCTGCCAGTGAGCCATGGGCCTTCCCTAAAAGTGACCCTAATATTGAACCCTTGGTCCGTCAAGGTCAGTATTGTCTACTCAGACCTCCAGTGGCGCTCCAGAGTCTCAGACTGAGGTCTTTCACATCACCTTGTACCTGATCCTTTCAACTGGAGATGCCTGGGATTGAACCTGGGTCTTCTGCATGCCAAGCAGAGACTCTTCCACTGAACCACGGCAAATGAAGTCAGATGCTCTACCACTGGCCCTTCTCAAATGAACATAAACGCATGAAGCTACTTATACTGAGTCAGACCACTGGTCTACCAAATCCAGTGTTCTCTACTCTGATTGGCAGCAGCTCTCCAAGGTCTAGGGTTGCCAGCCTCCAGGTGGGGCCTGGGGGTCTCCTGCTTTTACAACTGCTCTCCAGCTGAGAGAGATCAGCTCCCCTGGAGAAAATGGCTGCCTTGAAGAGTGGACTCCTATGGCATTGTACCATGCTGAGGCCTTTCCCCTCCCCACACCCCACCTTCTCCTAGCTCCACCCCCAAAGTCCCCAGGTATTTCCCAACCCGGACTTGGCAACCCTACCAAGGTCTCAGGTACTTCACCTTACCTATTACCTGGTCAATTGAACTGATGATACTGGTGTTGAACTTGACTGGTCAGGGACCCACGTACGTTCAGGACTGTCTCCTCCAACATGTCCGCAGAAGAATGCTGAGATCAGCTGATAACAACTTGCTGGTGGTCCCCAACCCTAGGGAGGTCCGGCTGTCCTTGACCCCAACCTGGTAGAACTCTCTGCGGAATAACATCAGGGCCCTGCAGGATCTGATACAATTCCGCAGGGCCTGTAAGGCAGAGGTGTTCTGCCAGGCTTTTAGTTAAAGGCAACAAGAGGAGATTAAGATTGGCACCCATTCTCTCTTTTTTCCCTCTTCCCCCCCCCCTCCCACATACCCTTCCCTGCCCTGCCAATGGGGTGTGGCTGGCAATGGATGACTATTCATCGCCATCCTGATTGGTTCTAATTTCATGTTTATTATTTGTGATTTTAATTATATATCAACTGTATTTTAAAGTGTTCATAGTGTTGTAAATCACCCAGAGCCTGCTCTGCAGGGTGGGCAATTCATAAGTTTAATACAATAAATAAATAAACTTTGGACCTCTTGCACATGTACGAGATGCTGTACCATTGAACCACAACGCCCACCTCTGGTGGCATCTCATCATCAGTGTTCTCAGATCTTCCCAGTCAATTGCTACCTGATCCTTTTGGCTGGAGACGTCAGGGATTGAATCTGGGACCTTCTGCCAGCATGTCAGACATGTCCCCTTCCCAAGTCCAGAAACAGCCTGAGGGTGTGACCCTACAGATTGTAAACATTAGCTCCCCACGATCACATCAACCAATGGGATTAAACAACTGTGCTGGCAAATGAAGTTGTGGGCTAGGATAGTGAAAAGGCGGGGAAACTGTGTAAAAAGGAAGCATTCGCTGTCAGAGAAACGAAGGAGAATGGAATATCGTTGCAACCACATGAATTTGGGTGGTTTCACTGGAATGCATGAACACATAAAGTTGCCTTATAGGAAATCAAAAGTATACATGTTTCCAATGCATACATTACATTAACAATTCTAATTTCCAGGTTTTCACCATATATTTGAGGATCCTGAAGCTCTATAACTTATTTTCTAACTGAAGTCCCCGTAATAATAAATTATAACACAGCGTTTATGGGGCGAAAGGGGCCACAGTCGCTCAGAGGTTAAAACGCTGAGCTGCAGACCGGAAGGTCTGTCATTCGGCAGTTTGAGACCCGAGTGCTGCATGACGGAGTGAGCTCCTGTCTCTGGCCCCAGCTCCTGCCAACCTAGCAGTTTGAAAGCAAGAAATTGCAAGTAGATAAATAGGTACCGCTTCGGTGGGAAGGTAACAGTATTCTATCCACCTTGGCGTTTAGTCATGCCGGCCACATGACCATGGAAAGGTTTTCAGACAGCGCTGGCTCTTCGGCTTGGAAACAGAGATGAGCACCACCCCCTAGAGTCAGAGTCGACTGGCTTTTGAGCAAGGGAAACCTTTTCCTTTACTATTTATAGGGTATCTTTACAATCCGGTATTCTGCAGTTACTCTCTATTGAACTGTACACAATCTTCCTGAGAATGAATTGTAAATTCTGAGATGTAATACTTCAATGTGTCTCAGTTATTTGTTGTTGTTGTTCAGTCACACAGTTGAGTCTGACTCTTTGCGACCCCGTGGACCACATCACGCCAGGCCCTCCTGTCTTCCGTCATGCTCCGGAGTTTGCTCAACTTCATGTTCCTTGCATCGATAACACTGTCTAACCATCTCATCCTTTGCCGTCCCCTTCTCCTTTGACCTTCAGTCTTTCCCAGCATCAGGGTCTTCTCCAGTGAGTGCTCCCTTCTCATTTGGTGGCCAAAGTACTATATGACGATCAGAATCCATTCATAAAGAATCCAGCGACCCATAGGTAGCCAGAGATATCCTCCTGTTTCAATTCTCTCTTTTTCAAAAACTGCTGTGATTTTACAACCAATATTTTCTGGAGAACTTCTGAGACAAAACTACTAGAGAGCTTCCTTCTGAATAGAACACACCCTTCTCTTGGACCGATTTCCCCCTGGGCGTCGTTCCTCCGTTTGCCCAGATTGCCTGCTTGAATTTCCCACTAGTTGCCGCGGGGCGCATTTTGACCCACGGCTACACCTGATTTTCTCCGGTTTCCTCTGTGGCTTCAGCTATCCTCAAAAAACAGGATCCCTGAAGCCATGGGGGAAATCGCACGAAGCCGCGGGTCGAAATGTGCCCCATAGCAAATAGTGTGAAATTGAAGCAGGCAATCTGGGAAACCGGAAGAACGGACGCCGGGGCAGCGCCTTGTGGGAAATTGGTGTCGCATAGATTCTTATGTGGGGTTTAGCATTCTACTCAGACTGGCAGTCACTCTCCAAGGTACAGGTCTTTCATATGACCGACTTCCTAGTAAGTGGAGATGTCAGGGATTGAACCTGGGACTCTCGACATGCCAAGCAGGTGCTCTACCATTGCTATGCTAATCTTAAAGCAAATACCAAAATGAGTGAACTTTCCCATGTCTCTAGAGTGAACTTTCCCATGTCTCTAGTATGAATCCCATTAGTATTTTGGAAGGTTTCCATGCTTTTCATTCTGATAGCGCCACATCTTTCTTCCAGATACCCTCCCCCCAAAGACTCCAAGCTGGATTTAACTAAGAGCTTTTTTCAAATATAGTGACAAACTGTATGTACCCACCCCAAACAGTAAAGAGGGTGACAGCCAGGAGAAAAACTGCACTGAATGTGGATCTCTTTGGCTTGAAGGCTGAAATGCCCCCCGATAAACGGAAGAAGAAGAAGAAGAGGAGGAGGAGGAGGAGGAGGCGGAGGAGGAGAGATTGGATTTGTACCCCACCCTTCACGCAGAGTCTCTTCTGAGAACTGCTCTTGGGAGAACAGATCTGAGAGAACAGTGACTGACACGAGGTCACGCCAGCAGCTGCGTGTGGAGGAGTGGGGAATCAAACTCAGTTCTCCCAGGTTAGAGCCCATGCTCCTAGCCACTACACCAAACTGGCTCTGCTAGCCCTGACCTGGATAGCCCAGGCAAGCTCGATCTCATCAGATCTTGGAAGCTAAGCAGGGCCGACCCTGGCAAGTACTTGGAAGGGAGACCTCTAAAGGAATGCCAGGGCCAGGACGCAGAGGCAGGCATACCAAGCCACCTCTCTGAAAAGGCCCAAGCCACAAAAAGGGTTGCCAGAAGTCACCATGACTTCCAGGCATGCAAGCACAATGTGAGAGTCCTACAGAGTTAGTCGCCAACAAGTGTCCTTAAACAGGAAGGCTTTATTGAGAAAGGTCCGCTATGGTCATCCACACTTATTGTGTTAGTAATGGTGGGTACCACCTCATTCAGGGTAATTATACAAAATTCAAAAGGGGTCTGGTAAGGCATGTACAACAATAATCATGTCAGAGAAAAAGGCGCTTAAAATACTGGTTTACAGTTCCCAGAGAAAAAGGCGCTTAAAATACTGGTTTACAGTTCCCAGAGAAATAAGTGAGAGGAATAATAGTCAGACAGGAGAAGAGATACATGGGCCGGCACCAACAGTGTCTCAAGGTCGGAGTAGCTCAAAGAGTGATAAGCATGCCATGAGAAATATAACATAACATTCCGCAGTCCTGACGTACATGGTTCGCTCATCCCACCTCCTGGGCAGGAGATGGCAGCATTAGCTGACACACAAACACACACATAAAATACTAAAAAAAGAGAAAGAGCTCTGCTGGATCAGACCAGTGGTTCATCTAGTCCAGCATTTTGCCTCACAGTGGCCAACCAGTTCCTTTGGAGGGCCAACAACAGGGTAGAGAGGCTGAGGCCTTCCCCTGAGAAGAACCTAAGAGCCCTGCTGGATCAGACCAGGGGTCCATCTAGGCCAGCCTCCTGTCCTACACTGTGGCCAACCAGTTCCTCTGAATAGCCAGCAACAGGGCATAGAGGCTGAGGCCTTCCCCTGATAAGAACATCAGAAGAGCCCTGCTGGATCAGACCAGTGGTCCATCTAATCCAGCATCCTGTCTCACACAGTGGCCAACCAGTCCCTCTGGAGTTCCAACAACAGGGCATAGAAGCCAGGGCCTTCCCTTATGTTACCTCCTGGCTCCAGGATTCAGAGGCTGACTTCCTCTGAATGTAGAAGTTCTCCTCAGCCACCATGGCTACTAGCCATTGATAGACCTAACCTCCGTGAATCTATCTAATCCCCTGTTAAAACTGTTTCTTCCTGAGGCCATCACTAAATCTTCTGGCAGTGAATCCCACATTTTAATCACTTGCCACCTAAAGAAGCATTTCTTTTGGTCTATCTCGAACCTATTGCTGAGTGGGTTCCCATGCTGCCATTTGAAGAGGAAGGGTGAAGTGGTTCCACAAGCGGATCGTTTCACAAGGAAGTACCATACTTTTAACATTTCAAGTGACTCATCCTCATGAGCAGATCTATGACTGAGTGGGTGTCCCAGCCTGCTGTTTGTCCTCAGTTGGGTTCCTTCTAACCTGATGTAAAGCTCTCTGGTTTCTTGAGTGTTGATGTAGCAGGAAAGCCATCTGTCTCCGAGTGGTGTCTGGGAAGCCGAAAATGCTGGCGTTATGCTAGCCCAGTTCCTGTGACTCATAGCTAGCCGATGTCTCTTCTGGAAAGCCAGAGCGAGAACATCCCTAGGAGTCTATTAGAATGCACATATTTTGTCTAAATGCAAAGAGCAGAGCTGGAAGAGAGGAGGAGGGACCAGACAATGCGGGATATAATTAAGAGGAATCGAATGTCACAAACAACCCAGGCAAAACCATTTGAATGTATACAGCAGTGTTTTAATTATATTTATTGTAACTTTTAATTATATTTCTTGTGTTGTTGAAGTGTTACCTGCCCTGAGCTCGATTGCAGGAAGGGTGGGCTGTAAATATATTAAAAAATATATAAAATAAAATAAAGCCCGATCTTGTCAGATCTCGGAAGCTAAGCAGGGTTGAATCTGTCCAGTACTTGGATGGGAGACCTCCTTGGAATACCAGCAGTTGGGAGGACAGGGGCAGGCTTTATTTAGCCACCTCTCTGGATATCCTCCAGGCCCCCAGTAGGGGTCAGTCACCAGAGGTTGCCATGATTTTCAGCTGTGTGCGCACACACACACACACACTAATACACACACATAAAAAATAACAAACAGCCCTGGGGCAAATCTGAAACAGTCTGAAAGCTCTGCCGCCCCAGTTTGGAAATCTCCCCCAATACATGTCAATTTGGACATATCACCCTATAAAGTACTGAGGTCGGAGACACATTGCAGTGAAAGCAGCTCATAAGTTTATTTAGTGGTTGAGATGAACATGCCAGATGGAGGTCCGGGGTCCTGCTTATATTCACACTTGAGCCGTGCCCCTGGCCTCGCCCGATAAAGCTGATAGCTACAGCTTCCCACGGTTGTGCGCTATAGATCCCCCGTTGGATCCTATGCACACCATTGGTCCAAATTATGATCCAGCCAGGCTACTGTCTGCCGGACCAAAGCTCCGGCAGTTAGCCCGGCCATGTGTGTTGCGCCGACCACATGGCGGTCACCATTAAAGACATTGCACACCCCAGTCTTACTGTGCTACATTCCCAGTTTGGAAATCTCACTCCAATACATGCTAATTCAAGCTATTCTCAAAGGATTTGGACTCACACCTTGAATCTGCAGTCGAGGGATGCCGGCCTCCAGGTGGTACCTGGGGATCCCCAGGAACTGCAGCTCATCTTCAGATTCCAGAGATCAGTACTCCTTGGGGTACTTGGGGTGCCCCAGACCCACTTGAGATCATTAGAGGGGGTGGGGCTCGTTAGGATAAAGAGGTGACAATCTAATTTTTTGTGCTAAAATGCACAAGCGAGACTAG
This sequence comes from Lepidodactylus listeri, assembly GCA_029233225.1. NCBI lineage: Eukaryota > Metazoa > Chordata > Lepidosauria > Squamata > Gekkonidae > Lepidodactylus > Lepidodactylus listeri. Next base: position 177,719,123 of record JARCFY010000001.1, on the reverse strand, counting down.
TGCAGCCTGAACTGAGAATTCAGATGTCTTTCTATGGTTCTGATGAGCTAAGGCCTGAGCCGTAGAACTATGAAGCTGTGCACCAATGAAGGATTTGAGGATCCAGCTGCCCAAAGGTAGGCTATGAATAGATCTTGGCGAACTTGGTGAGCCCATACAGCTGGGGTTTCGGGTGCTGCAACCCCCCGAGAGAATCTTGAAATCTGACCAATTACAGGAACATTTTGAGGCCATATGAAACAGGTATTAGAGCATACAAGAGGTAGGGACCCGCGATAGCTGTGTGTGGGGGGGAATGATTCCTAAAGGCTGCAGCCCCAGGTAAGTCCTCTTCCCCTCCCCAGGCGATTCCCCCCCTCGAACCAGTGATTCCGACCCCCCCAGCTCCAATATAGTGGACTGGGGTAGGTAGACCTATTTGCCAGAGAGTCAGTTTGGTGTAGTGGTTAAGTGGGCGGACTCTAATCTGGGAGAACCGGGTTTGATTCCCCACTCCTCCACTTGCACCTGGCTGGATGACCTTGGGCAAGCCATAGCTCTGTACCAGCTGTTCTCTCAAGGACAGTTGTCTCAGAGCTCTCTCAGCCCCGCCTACCTCACAGGGTGCCTGTTGTGGGGAGGGGAAGGGAAAAGGAGTTTGTAAGCCACTCTGAGACTCCCTTGGGGAGTGAAGGGCGGGGTATAAATCCAATCTCTTCTTCTCTTCTCCGGAGGCCAGGTCTACCAATAGAGTGGAAAGGGGCGGGTAGACCTGGCCTCCGGAGGAGCTCCATGTGGAGGAGGAAGCAGATTCAGGTAAGCCTTCGTCCCCGCCCCGGCTCCTCCCCGACTCCTGCAGCAGGCCTGAGCTCGGGGCGCCGATTTCCCTCCCACCCCCCGGCTTCTCCGGAAGGCCCAAGCTTGGGCTGTCAATTTCCCTCCCCACCCCACCCCCGGCTCCTGAAGCGGGCCTGAGCGGCCCTCAGCCGCCGGGCTGCTGCAGAGTACCAAGAGAAGATTTAAATCCCCCCTAAAAATTTTTAAAGTTTTCAGATTTTTCTGCACATCTGGGAAGCCTCCCAAGTATGCAGAATAATCTCCCTGCCCCCCCCCCCCCAGATTTAGATAACCGCACGCAGGGGGCACCTTCGCTATTAGTATATAGATTCTAAGGTCAATATTAAGTACTTTGACCCATTTGTTTATATTTCTGCCACTAAAATAGCCTTATTTTTAATAACAAACATTTTTTAAAAACTCCATCAATTTTGTTGAAAAATCCACTTATTAAAAAAAAAAAAATTGCTTCGTGGCCCCTCCAGGATTAGGGCCCCTGAAGCTTAGACTTCATTACTTTCCTAGTAGATCCTCCCCTGAAACCCCTATCCCAGGTATAGAGTTGCCAACCTCCAGGCAGTGGGTGGAGATCTCCTGGGATTACAATTGATCTCCAGGCAACACCTGGAGGAAATGGCTGCTTTGTAGGGTGGATTCTATGGCATTATACCCCACTGAAGTCCCACCCCTCCCCAAACCCCACCCTCCTCAGGCTCCACCCACAAAATCTCCAGGTATTTCCCAACCCAGAGCTGGAAACTCTCCCCAGGAGACCAGGGCGGAGATGGCAACCCCAGACCCACTCCAGACAATGTTCTGCCCACAGCGTCCTGCATCATTCATAGCTTCCGAACAGTCCCCAATCCCACTGAAATTTAATGCCGAATTACAGCCTTAATGTTGAGAAGATTTCTCTGTATGGACTGTTCTCTCGCGCCTCATTATAATTCACAACTCAGACTCATCAGTGTTTAGGGAAACAGAATAAAGAGTACGTGATGCACCGTTACTTCCACTGCAGACAAGAAAATGAGGAACCCTTCCCTCAGATCTGACCTCTTATCTCCCATCAAAGCTCTAGTAATTACATTCTTTGGTGTGTACTGACTTGTTCTGACAACACGGGGTACCTTAAAAGACTCCTTGGAGGAGTCTAGGTGAAGCCGAGTCTAGCTAAACCCGAGTCTCTACGGCCTGGCAAGCCACAAGAATCATTAAGAAAATTAAACAGAATGATTATTGACATTCTGGAAGACAAATACCTCTGAAGATGATGCACACCTCCTCTAACGTGCACTCAAGTCATGAAGAACTGGTTATATTCCCTTGACTGGTGGCTAAAATGAACAGTCCTAGATCTTTAATTATGCTTTCCTTCCTAGTTCAAGGGGGGGGGGGGCGGGAATATCAGCTCCCACAGAGTAAATACTGTCACAAGCAGGGAGAGTATGGGGAGAAATAGGGTCCGATCTTCTCCAAGATGGGACATGTTTTCATTGGAAAGTCCTCAGCATAACAAAAGAATGATGATCCGCCAGCAGGGGTGATGTCAGTCAAGCATGTTCTACAGCTGCAAACCTGTCCCTCAGCTTATGAAACATCTTGAAGCAGAACCGACAAACATGATAAATTCTTTTACATCCTGAAGAAGAAGAAGAGGAGGAGGTGGAGATTGGATTTATACCCTGCCCTTCACTACCCAAAAAAGTTTCAGAGCAGCTTTTACATGAAGAAGAGGAGGAGGAGGAGATTGGATTTATACCCCGCCCTTCACTACCCAAAGAAGTTTCAGAGCAGCTTTTACATGAAGAAGAGGAGGAGGAGGAGGAGACTGGATTTATACCCTGCCCTTCACTACCCAAAGAAGTTTCAGAGCAGCTTAAGAACATAAGAACATAAGAGAAGTCCATGTTGGATCAGGCCAATGGCCCATCCAGTCCAACACTCCTTTCCTTACAATCTCCTTCCCCTCCCCACCACAGACACCCTGTGAGATAGGTTGGGCTGAGAGAGCTTTTTCGAGAACTGCTCATGAGAGAACAGCTCTGAGAGAACTTGTGACTGACTGAAGGTCACACCAGCAGCTGCATGTGGAGGAGTGGGGAATCAAGCCCGGTTCTCCCAGATCAAAGTCCGCACTCCTAACCACTGACCAAACTGGCTCTGACACCAAACTGGTTCTCTGGAAGACATTTCACCCAGAAATGAAGCTGTTAAGAACATAAGAAAAGCCAATGTTGGATCAGGCCAATGGCCCATCCAGTCCAACACTCTGTCACACAGTGGCCAAAAACACCAGGTGCCCTCAGGAGGTCCAGCAGTGGGGGCAGGACACTAGAAGCCCTCCCACTGTTGCCCCCCCCCCCCCAAACACCAAGAATACAGAGCATCACTTGCCCCAGACCGAGAGTTCCTATCTATACCTTGTGGCTAATAGCCACTGATGGACTTCTGCTCCACATGTTTATCCAATCCCCTCCTGAAGCTGTCTGTGCTTGTAGCCACCACCACCTCCTGTGGCAGTGAATTCCATGTGTTAATCACTCTTTGGGTGAAGAAGTACTTCCTTTTATCTGTTCTAACCCGACTGCTCAGCAATTTCATGGAGTGCCCACGTGTTCTTGTATTGTTCTCTTTGCAAACTGACACTAAAGAACTGTGGAAAGGATTGGCTCGGCCACTGGATTCTCACTGCAACTAGTTTGGGGTCGAGAGTCTGGCAGCAGCACACACCATAGTTATATATCACCAATTAAAATTAGGGCAAAGATAGTTGGCCATTTGTTAGCTGGCTCACCAAGCAGATATCTAAAGCAGTGTCTCTGTTGCTTGTTTAACATGAGCGAAATAAGATCAAGTAGAGCTGGCAGGCGCCTTTCCCCCAGTTTCTGAATCTAAAAAGAACAGAGGTGACGCTGCCAGTTGGGAAGTTGGGGAGTATGAAGGCAGCATTTGTTTCAGTTCACAGAGCTCCGTTCCTGGATCTCCTTTTTACCTCCTGTTTCACATCAGCATTGTTAAGTCAATGGGAATGTTTAAAAGAGGTAGTTTTGATTCAATTGCTGCTTGAAGACTGCCAGTGAGGGGGGGCTCACCACCTCCCGAGGCAGCCGATTCCACTGCTGAACTACTCTGACTGTAAAAAAAAAAAAAGTTTCCTCATATCTAGCTGGTACCTTCCCCGCCCTTAATTTAAACCCATGATTGCGAGTCCTTTCCTCTGCTGCCAACAGGAACAGCTCCCTGCCCTCCTCTAATAAGTGACAGCCCTTCAGATACTTCAGAGAGGGCCATCCTGTCCCCCCTCAACCTCCTTTTCTCTAGACTGACCATTCCCAAGTCCCTCAGCCTTTCCTCGTCGGGCTTCTTGGTCCCCAGGCCCCCCGATAGTCCTCATCGCTCTTCTCTGCACCCGCTTCATTCTGTCCACATCCTTTCTGAAACGATGCCTCCAGAATGGCACGCAGTACTCCAGGTGTGGCCCTGGCCAATGAGGTGTCCCGCAGGACTACAACATCTTGCAATTTGGACGTTATACCTCTGTCTATGCACCTGAAGACCACATTAGTCTTTTTCAGCTGCTGCATCACACTGATTGCTCATATGTTGCTTACAGTCTACCCCGTACCCAAAGATCTTATTCGCATGCACTGCTACCCAGAAATGTATCCCTCATTCAGCATGTGTGCTTCTCATTTTTTATTACGCACAGGGCTATTTTTGGGCAGGAACGCACAGGAACAGAGTTCCGGCTGGCTTCCGAGTTGGCCACGCCTACAGCCTCCTCCCCTTGGATTCCCCGGGCAGCCGCAAGCCACGGGGCACCTGGGGAACCCGATCCTGGGAGGGAGCTGCACAGTCAGGAGTGTGGCCTAATATGCTAATGAGTTGCTGCTGTTGAGTGTGGCCTATTATGCTAATGAGTTCATGCTGGGCTTTTTCTACAAAAAAAAGCCCTGATTATGCAGATGTAGAACTCTGCACTTACCCTTGCTGAAATGCATCTTGTTCACACCCACACAATTTTCCGGTGTGTCCAGTGTGTTCCAGTGTGTCGAATTCTATCTCTGTTTTCTGGGGTGTTCACTACTCCTTCCAGTTTGATGTCATCTGCGAACTTAATGAATAGTCCCTCTACCCCCTCATCCAGGCATAAGACAATGATCTGATGAACAGGGATTTCCCTGGTTCCGCTCCTTAATTATTCCAGAATTTCACTTTGCACTGCTTTGTTCCTCCTTAATCACATTGCAGCTTGGAGAACTGCAAGATTTAGTTCCAGAACCACAGCATGTGTAGTTGGTCTCAGCATCTGGTTCAGTTCCCTTGCATATTTTTGCCTTCCGCACTTCCATGGTATATATGGACACTGGTAAATGTACTACCCCAAAAAGCAGTCTTGTATGCATAATTGCATTGAGATTCTTTTTGTGTGGTGTTTTACATATAAGTGCACTGAGATTCTTTTTGTGTGGTGTTTTATGTATGAGTGCATTGCGACTCTTTTTGTGTGGTGTTTTATGCATAACTGCGTTGATACTCCTTTTTTGTAGTGTTTTATGCATATGTGCATTGAGATTCTTTTGTGTGTGCGATGTTTTATGCATAAATTCATTGAGACTCTTTTTGTGTGGTGTTTTATGCATAACTCCATTGAGACTCTTTTTATGTGGTGTTTTATGTGTAACTCCATCGAGACTCTTTTTGTGTGTTTTATGCATAACTGCATTGAGAATCTTTTTGTGTGGTGTTCTATGCATAAATGTATCAAGACTCTTTTTGTGTGATGTTTTATGCATTGAGACTCTTTTTGTGTGGTGTTCTACGCATAAATGCATTGAGACTCTTTTTGTGTGATGTTTTATGCATTGAGACTCTTTTTGTGTGGTGGTTAATGCATAACTGCATTGAGATTGTTTTGTGTGTGGTGTTTTCCTGATTTGCCCATGCACTCCTGTACCATGGTAAAACCATCATATAAAAGAGTACCATCACAATCACATCCGCAAGAGCTCATTTAAAGCAGTCTTTTAGTGTACATGTGTACATTGGTAACCTAGGCTGTGGTCACACATGCTAAATAATCCACTTTCAGTCCACTTTCAGTGCACTTTCCAACTGGATTTTTACTGTGCGCACTGGCATAATCCAGTTGGATAGTGGACTAAAAGTGGATTATTTAGTGTGTGTGACTACAGCCCACGAGAGAAGAGATTCAAAGGGACAGAAGGAATTGAAACTGAGGCACTGTATGACCATATTTGATACAAAATGTCCTAATGCATCTGTCCCACACTGAAAACGCAACTAACTGATTTGGAACTCCAAAATCTGGGGAGACGTTTGGCTGGGGAGAGTTCTGAAAGCACCCCTACTGGTTAGCATAGGGGTCTGCCAACCTTTTTGAGCTTGCAGGCACCTTTGGAATTCTGATATGTTGAGGTGGGTGCAGCCACAGAATGGCTGTCTGAGGTTACTTTCAGCCACACAGTGTAGATCCTTGTGCTGTGGTGGTAGCTGCTGCTAGAGCAACATTTTTTAAAAAAATCCACAGAGCCAATCAAACTTCCAACGGCCAATAAGAAGCTTTGATGGGCAAAAGCCTCACCTGGCCCCACCCACTTTCTAAAAAGACTTGGTGGGAACCAGTAAAGGTGTTGAAGAAGGAGTAGGAGTAGGAGTTGGATCTACACCCCACTCTTGACTTGGAGTCTCTGGGCGGCTTACAATCTCCTTTCCCTTCCCCTCCCCACAATAGGCACCCTGTGAGGTAGGAGGGGCTGAGAGAGCTTTCTCGAGAACTGCTCCGGAGAGAACAGCTTTGAGAGAACTCATGACTGACCCTAGGTCACACCAGCAGCTGCATGTGGAGGAGTGCCCCCCCACTGCCCCCACTGCTGGACCTCCTGATGGCACTTGGTGTTTTCAGCCACTGTGTGACACAGAGTGTTGGACTGGATGGGCCACTGGCCTGATCCAACATTGGCTTCTCTTATGTTCTTAGTGGGGAATCAAACCCGGTTCTCCCAGATTAGAATCCATGCTCCTAACCACTACACCAAACTGGATGATCCAACATGGGTGTCATGGTGGCCATGGGCTCCACGTTGGGGACCCCTGGGCGAGCACAGAAGAGCACAGTGTCTGGTGCTGCATGGGCAGTGCTGATGGGAAGAATTCTCACTTCCACCTCTTCCCATCAGTGGGAATCTGGGTGGCACGAGACCCTTCGGATCCTCGACACCTTCCCCCGCTTCATTATTCTGCCAATCAGTCAGAAGCAATTTGCAATCAGTTCTTAAGGAACGGCACATCAGTTCCCGTAATTGGCATGCTGCATCTTTGACAAGATGAAAAACTGTGGCTGATGCCAATCAATGTCGAACGGAGCTGGATCAGACAGCCTCGCCTTTCCGAGGAACCGCTCCGCTGCGGAGCCTCTATCTCAAAATTGGACAACTTTGTGCGGACAGCTAAGTAATAATGATACAGCGGGAGATGCTGAGGATACCTACCATTTGCAGTTTTTGATATAAATAGCATCTGTGAGGCTTTCTGTGTGTGTGTGGGGGGGGAATGTTCCAGATATGTGATACTTCGGGGAATATTACCTATGTTCGTTCGTTAAAGGAAACACAACTCAGTGCTCAACAGCCTTCCAAGTCCTGTCAGCTTGAGATTTCAGAGCATAACACACATGTCTCTCAATGGCAAAAGGATACAATTTTACACTAATTTCTGATCACTGTTGCGTTTTCATGCCCTATAGGTAAGAAAGTAAGAACATAAGTGAAGCTATGTTAGATCAGGTCAACGGTCCATCCAGCCCAACGCTCTAAGTCACACAGTGGCCAAAACCCAGGGGCCATCAGGAGGTCCACCAGCGGGGCCTGAACTCCAGAAGCCCTCCCACTGTTGTCCCCCCAAGCACCAAGAAGACAGAGCATCACTGCCCCAGACATAAGAGAAGTCATGTTGGGTCAGGCCAACGGTCCATCCAGCCCAACGCTCTGCGTCACACAGTGGCCAAAACCCAGGGGCCATCAGGAGGTCCCCCAACGGGGCCAGAACTCCAGAAGCCCTCCCACTGTTGTCCCCCCAAGCACCAAGAAGACAGAGCATCACCACTCCAGGCATAGCAACATAAAAGAAGCCATGTTGGCTCAAGCCAGTGGCCTATCCAGTCCAACATGAATGGATCTGAATGGCACTTGGAGTACTATACGGTTAATATAAGAATGTTTTGAACCAAGCGTCAAGTATTTTGGGGTACAGTGTTACAGTTTTTGACTGGGTTGTTATAGGCACCAGCAGGAGGCTGGGAACCCTAAAATGCTGTCAAGTTGCTGCTGACTTATGGTGATGCAGGAGGGTTTTCAAGGTAAGAGACAAGCAGAGGTGGTTTGCCAAGTCCTGCTTAGCGCCTGAGATCTGATGAGACTGGCCTAGCCAGGGTCATCTAGGTAAGGCAGAACAAGCACAGTCCTATGGCAAGGGTGGCCAAACTTGCTTAGCATAAGAACCACATAGAATAAACACCAGATGTCTGAGAGCCACAAGACATGAACAAATACTACAAACATATTTTTATTGGGAAAGTATGGAAATCTGCTTTTTATTGACATTAAATGAGACTGCCAGAAATAAAAACAAAAGGGGTAAAAACAGATATTGATAATAGGGTTGCCAGGTCCCCCCGGGGGGTGGGGAAACCCCTGCTCAATGGGTCCATTACCTGCCACCCAAATTGGGACGCCCAGGGGAACCCCACCCCCAAATTGCTGAGATCACGGAGACGTGATGATGTCACCCGGATGTTGCGGGGGTTTTCCCCTCAAATGATAGTGGTCCCGCCCCTAAGATGCCTGATGCGATGATGTCACTTCCGGGTGATGTCATTACACCAGGCACGTCTCCACGTGTGTGCCAAAGAACTCCCGGAGACGGCCAGGACTCCCCCCGCTGCAGCTTAGGTAGGACTTGGCAACCCTAATTGAGAATGATATTTATTTGTCCAATGATGTTTGTTTGCTAATGATATTTATTAGTCTGAGAGAGAGGTGGAAAGAATGAAAGAGGTGGAAAGCAAGCAAGCAAATAGATGGGAGGGAGGGAGAGGTAGATAGAAATGAGTCCTCCAAGACCCATCCCCATGCTGGCTGGCTGGCTTGGCTTGGAGAAGGGATTTAAGGAGACAAATGTCTTCTCCAAGCCGGCTGATGGGGGCGGGGGCTTTGAGAATGCATTTAAAGTTAAAATTGCTTTCTTTCTCTGCTTCCCCCCCGCCCCCGGGAGGGGAACACTGGCTGGGGAAGAGAAGGCCGATCGGGGAGGCATGCCTCCCCTTCATTTCCCCAGCCACCCTGCTGAGAGCCGCACAATGGGTGTGTTCAGATGGCGTGCTGGAGCTGGCTGGAGCCGGCTCAAAACGCCCCACTTCGGACTATCGCGATCACACTCACCCCAATTCAATGCGCATTCAAGCGGCTCCCCGGCATCTACACAGGAGCATGTGTCGGGCTTTTAAAAAAAAATTTCCCGCTTGCACATGCACACAAGCAATCATCTGAAAATACAGTCTGGCGCATGTGCAAAAGCAGGAGAGCAATTACACAAGCTCCACGACTTCCTTGCCCTGAAAAAAACATGTCCCTTTAAACTTTTAACCCGAAACTGGTCTTCTTGGGATCCCAAATGGAGAAGTAGTGGCCATTAAAAAAATAATAATGGAAAGGCAGAGAAGCACTTATGCGCATATTGCCAATGCACAAAAAAAATGGCGGGCAAAAAGCGGAAGCCAGTGGCTTCGGCGGGGGTGGTGGTGGTTAAAGACTCGGAAGTGGCTCGATGATGGCTCCACGATCACACAGCAAAAAATGCGGTTTGAGCCGGAAGAGCACGGAAACACCACCTCAGGACTTGGTCTCAAAAATGCAACGCTTCGCTCTGGAATTTGGTGTGGTAAGCAACGGCTGGGGACGGGAGGCAGCTGCGGCTGTCTGATCGCACACATTTGAGCCATTTTGAAGCGTTTTGGAACGGCTCAAATGTGCGTGTCTGAACGCACCCAATATGTGTGAAAGAACCACAGTTTGGCCACCCCTGTCCTATGGTATTTAACCTTCCCACAGAAGATTTCAGCCTGGAACTTTATATTATTTGTGAATCAAAACCTTGAAATAATTGGCAAATTAGAGAGACGCTCTGCCTCAGGAGCTGGCTTTAAAGTCCGGTCCTGCTGGAGGAGCAGCGATCACAACGGCAGCTGCGATGGTGGTCAATAAGACATTTGTCTAACAAAATGTTAAACTACTTTCCTTTCCATTCATTATGTGGTCGACTGAGTCCAATGTTTTAGTGTAATTGCCTCGCTTGTCGAAAAGTACTTTCTTGTCTCCACATTTAAGATAATCTTCCTGACAACCATATGGACTGGGTTTTGTTTCTCTGAACTGAAATTTCCTTACAATGTGATTTTGTTTTGTTTTGTTTTTAAAAAAACAGGAGGATTGGAGCGAGGGGAAGAGGAGAACCATATTTGATTGGTCTTTTTGTTTCTGATGTGTCATCAATTTGCTGAAGATCTCATGGTCCTTTCTGCTGGAACAGAGACAGATTCCTTACATTGAGTCCACTGGTCCACAGGAACATATGAGAAGCCATGTTGGATCAGGCCAATGGCCCATCCAGTCCAACACTCTGTATCACACAGTGGCCAAAACCCAGGTTCCATCAAGAGGTCTACCAGTGGGGCCAGGACACCAGAAGCCCTCCCACTGTTGCCCACCAAACAGCAAGAATACGGAGCATCAGTGCCCCAGACATCAGAACAAAAGAGAAGCCATGTTGGATCAGGCCAATGGCCCCCTCAGTCCAACACTCTGTGACACACAGTGGCCAAAACCCAGGCTGAGGACAGACTGGCAATCTAAAGCGGGGCAGGCACGCTTCGCAAACGGAGGAAAGGAGCACGTTCAGACATGCGCATCTGTCCGTCGGCTCCGTTGCATACTTACCCGTCTCCCAGTCGCTTTCCTTCCGCTTTACCCGGACACCGGTTTTTCCCGGTGTTCAGGGGCCTTCCTCCGCATGCCTCCCGCTTCCAAACAGTGTGAACTGGAAGAAGCAGGAGGCATCCGGAGGAAGTGTGAACGCACCGGCAAAAAGTTATGCGCATATGCGCATGTGCGCATGTGCGCACATGCGAAAAACATCAAAGGAAAACAAAAAAAAGTGCAGCGGCGCGCGCGCGGCTCGTGGCAGTCTGAACGCTCCGTGGCAGTCTGAACGCTCCGTATCGCCGCTGATCCGCATTGCTCTGGCCAGTGTGAGCGGCCAGCTCCGTGGGTTTTTTTCCCCGCTCCAGTTCCCTCCGCTTTGCCTCCGCTTCAGATTGCCAGTCTGTCCTCAGCCCCAGACTCAGCTATGAGAAATTTGGGAGACAGTGTAAGAACATAAGAGAAGCCAATGTTGGATCAGGCCAATGGCCCATCCAGTCCAACACTCTGTATCACACAGTGGCCAAAAACACCAGGTGCCCTCAGGAGGTCCACCAGTGGGGCCAGAACTCTAGAAGCCCTCCCACTGTTGCCCCCTCTCCAAGCACCAAGGATACAGAGTATCACTGCCCCAGACATAGTGGTCCACCTATAACTTCCTGATGGCACCTGGTATTTCTGGCCACTGTGTGACAGAGTGTTGGACTGGATGGGCCATTAGCCTGATCCAACATTGGCTTCTCCTATGTTCTTAACTTGTGGGTAATAGCCACTGATGGACTACTCAGATTGGCAATGGACCTCCAAGATCATAAGCATAGTTTTTTTTTGTTTTTTTTTAGATCTTCTGCTTGTGAACTAGAAATGGCGTGGACTGAACTTGGGATGCGCTGTACCACTGCATTTCAGCACCCACCCCTGTGGTTTGGAAGCCACTTTTGTCTCATCACCTTTTCCAAATATGCAAGAAGATGAACATGTATTTGGAAGGCATGCTGGGAAGCTGGTGTGGATTAAACAAACATTTTAAATTTCTACTTATTTATGTATTTGAAACATTTGTTAGCTACCTTTCTACTTTGTGGAACTCAAGGTGGTTTTATTTTATTTTTATTTAATTGGATTTCTAGCCCGCCCTCCCCTGAACAGCGGGGCTTAGGGCAGGTTACAACAGTAAGTAAAAACGAAGAATTTAGAACAGTTTACACATATTTACACAAGATTAAAACCTATACTGAACATCAACGGAAACATTTTCCAAGATGGCGGCCAGATACAAGGTGAGACATGCTCCCTGGGAAAGAGTCTGTATGTGTGCCCACAGAGGATGAGAAGTATTGGGGAAATGGGCAAGGATGTGTAGACGAGTACAATTTAAAATCACAATTTGGACTGCCAATATTTTTTTTTAAAAAAACAAAACAAAAAAACAAATTAGTCAAATGCAGTCCTAAATAAAACCATCTTTTGGCTGTTTACTTTTCCAGTTCTGTTTGTAGCATGGTTCTATAGTGAATGTTTGCAGAATTTATCTGCCCAGTGTATGGCATTTAAACATCACACACACACACACACACACACACACACAATGTGTAATTTGCCCTGACCTGGATAGCCCAGGCTAGCCCAATCTTGTCAAATTTCAGAAGCTAAGCAGGGTTGACCCCAGGAAGAAGAAGAAGATGATATTGGATTTATATCCCACCCTTCACTCGGAGTCTCAGAGCGGCTTACAATCTCCTTTCCCTTCTCCTCCCCACAACAGACACCCTGTGAGGTAGGCGGGGCTGAGAGAGCTCTTTCCAGAGCTGTCCTTGGGAGAACAGCTGTGCCAGAACTATGGCTTGCCCAAGGTCATCCAGCAGCTGCAAGTGGAGGAGTGGGGAATCAAACCCGGTTCTCCCAGATTAGAGTCTGCACACTTAACCACTGCAACAAACTGGTGGAAGAGATTGTTTTCATCGAGAAAGAACATGCATGGTCTTGGGTTCATGGATTGTAGCGTTTGCCATTGCACAATATGTTCCAAATTGCCATTGCACAATATGTTCCAAATTACAAAATTCGTAAAAGCAGAGTAAACCATCAATTTTCACTTGACTGTGATTTTCATTGTCAGATTTTTAGATTTGGTCCTTGAAGTCTTGCCAGCTAATATTCTCTCCCTCCCTCTTTCTCACTTTCTTGAGAGGGAAAAAAAAAATTCTATTTCCTTGGCATTGAATAACTGTCTTCCCTGACAATGACCCAAGTGCTGTGCCTTTCACTTGAAACGCTGTGTACTTTCGTGTCATTACTGTTCATCTGAAGACAATTTAATTAGTTGACTTTTTTGTCGTCTTTAGAGACATCATTAATTGCACTCATTATTTGGGACCGTTCAACTTTCTCCCCCCCGGTAACTACTTATTGATTCTAATTCATATGCTGACTAATTTAATTTCTATACCAATCGCCTCTTCCTGCATTTTGCCTTGTTTACTCACTTATCGGCAAAGATGTCTTGGTTGATTCACCAGTCATCTAACATCCAGGATCGAAAATCCTGTTCCCCTGTATTATTTAGATATTAGTTTCCAATGAAGGCGGTGGTTGTCTTTGACTGGCATAGTAAATCATGTTGTACAAAGCAGAGACAGTTTTTAATTTTGTATCCCTTCCATTTCGAATGAAAAATCCATTCTGGTTTTGCGTCAATATTTTTCTGCCATTCTCAGGTTCCCTACCAGTGTTCCCTCTCAGCTGAGTTAGCGTGAGCTAGCTCACAGTTTTTTAGCCTCCAGCTCACACAGTTTTGTCTTAGCTCAGGAAGGCTGGTTCCAGAGCAAACTAATTTATGCCGTAGCCAGATCGCTCACTCACAACTTTAATGCTCACAAAATAGAATTTTGGCTCACAAGAGTCTGCAGCTTAGAGGGAAGACTGCGCTTACACCAAATTTGCCTGTAAAATGGGCAAATTTTCTGATGTTATCTGGGCATCAATAAATCAACATTTATTTATTTATTTATCATCATCATTATCGTTAGACATCAAGTCATATAGCCTCGTGGCAAGAGACATTCAGTGATGGTTTGCCATTGCCTGCCTCTGCGTATCAACCATGGATTTCCTTGGTGGTCTTCCATCCAAGTAGCAGCCATGGTCAACCCTGATCTGATGGGTAGGAGAAGGGCTACCACCAATGAGAGACAACTTTGAGGTTCAGGAAGAGGTTTGGATGCAGAATGCAGGAACACGCCTAGAGAGAGAAACAATACAGTGGGGGATTTTTTTTTGTATTTTTCATATGTGCATGTGTGTACGCATAGGAGTGTGTGTGCACCTGGAAGTCATGGTGACCACCGCAAGCTCATTTCCGTGACAAACTCTATTTGCAACATTTCAGAAACAAAAATAGAGATGTGTCTTTCATGACTTATTACGGGATGGCATCGGGGAGAAGGGGCACGTCACAAGAATCCAAGGGCACCTAGAACCATGCAAAACTGGACAAGCGTAAGTCTGGCACAGATCTCCAGATCTGAGGTCCTCAGCAGTATTCCCTCTAAGCTGAGTTAGTGTGAGCTAGCTCACCGTTTTTTTAGCCTCCGGCTCACACAGTTTTGTTTTAGCCCAGGGAGGATGGCGCCAGAGCAAACTAATTAATGCAGTAGCCAAATCGCTCGCTCACAACTTTTAATGCCAGTAGCTCACAAAGCAGAATTTTTTTCTGACAAGACTCCACAGCTTAGAGGGAGCATTGGTCCTCGGTGTCCCAAAAGGACAAACCATGGGTTTATTTATCCATTTACTTCATTTACTGGCGTCCAATTTGCTTCTGGGCTCAATTCAAGGCGCTAGTGTTGACTTTTAAAGCCCTGTATGGCCTGGGAACAACATACCTTCAAGGCTACCTTCTCTCATATGAACTTACCCATTTATTCCGGTCATCTTTAGAGGCCCTGCTTTGATTGCCCTCGGCATCTGAGGCAGGATAGATGGCAACCCAAGAAAGGCTCTTCTCCATCATGGCACCAAAAAACTCCGGAACTCCCTCCCCAGGGAGGTCCATCCATCTCCCTCTATTGGAGTCTTCACCAGGTCTGCCGGATGAGCGGGCAGGGGATGGGGGTGCACTCACTGGGAACGGGGAAGGAAAACGCCAGAAATAAATGTGAAGACACAGGCACGTTGGGGGTGACACTCTGGTTTGTGGGCAAAACCAGGGCTCATTTCATAGCAGGAGCTCCTTTGCATATTAGGCCACACCCCCTAATGTAGCCAATCCTCCAAGAGCTTACAGAGCTCTTCTTACAGGAGCTACTGTAAGCTCTTGGAGGATTGGCTACATCAGGGGTGTGTGGCCTAATATGCAGAGGAGCTCCTGCTACGAAATGAGCCCTAGGCAAAACCTTTATGGTAGAATTAGCTTCTTATGAAGACATATAAATACCTAGTAGGGGTAGGGTTGCCAAGTCTGGGTTGGGAAACACCTGGAGAGTTTGGGGGTGGAGCCAGGAGAGGGCGGGGTTGGGGGAGGGGAGGGGCCTCAGCATAGTACAATGCCACAGAGTACACCCTTCAGAGCAGCCATTTTCTCCAGGGGAGCTGATCTCTGTCAGCTGGGGATCAGTTGTAAAAGCGGGAGATCCCCAGGCCCCACCTGGAGGCTGGCAACCCTAAGTAGGGGCCTAAATAAAGCCTCAAAGTTACAAATACACACACAAAAAGGACAATGAATGCCCTGACCTGACGCGTTTCGGCTCACAAGAGCCTTCTTCAGAGGTCAAATAGTGTTACAGGGACTCTTGTTGCTTGTTGTATTTTGCACTATTTGACCTCTGAAGAAGGCTCTCGTGAGCCGAAACGCGTCAGGTCAGGGCATTTATTGTCCTTTTTGTGTGTGTATTTGTAACTTTGTACACTTTTTGAGGCTTTTTTGGGGCCCTACTAGGTTTTTATATGTCTTTGTAATAGATACTCTTTTGTACACTTATGTTTCTAACTTTTGGCCCTCAGTAAGTTTTCTAAACTTTCTTTGGAGGTTTGTGCTTTGTTGGTTTAGATCCCCCCCCCCTCCTTTTGTTGGGAGAATGAGCTTCTTACCATAGAGTTCTGCCCAAGAACCAGAGTGTCGTCCCCGATGTCACCGATGTGTCCACATCACTTCCGGGTGACATCAGCTTGTCACGTTTATTTTCAGTTTCTTGCCTGTTAGGGGGAGGGTAATTTCTTCCAGTTCCTGATAGCCCTGAAGGAGGGGAAGGGACTCCAAACCGAGGGATCCCCCGCCCCCAGCTGTGGACTGGCAACCTTACTTCACCAAGCAGGTGAAGACTTTTTCGTTTTATTTGGCGTACCCATAATAACAGTTATTGGCCCTCCTCCCTCGCTGTGGTATTGCTTATGTTCATTAGGAATACTGTGTGTAGTTCTGGTCACGTATCACAAAAAAGGGCAAAGTTCAGAGGAGGGCCACCAAGACGATGAGGGGGTGGGAGCACTTTCTCTATGAGGAAAGGCTGAAGAGCCTGGGACTTTTCAGTTTAGAAAAGAGACAACAAAGGGGGGGGGGGACATGAGAGAAGTTTATAAAATGATGCATGGGCTGGAGAGAGCTGACAAAGAACTTTTATCTCCCTCATCCAAAGAAACTGATGGGCAGTTGGTTCAGGACAGACAAAAGGAAACACTACTTTACACAGAGACTGATTAAAATGTGGAATTTTCTGCCAGAGGATGTAGTGATGGCCACAGGAATAAACTGCTTTCAAAGGGGATTACATAAATTCATGGAGGATAAGTCTATCAATGACTAATAGCCATGGTGACTGAAGGGAACCTCCACATTCAGAGGTACTACACCTCTGAACCCCAGAACCAGGAGGCAACATCAGGGGAAGGCCTTGGGCTTTCTATGCCTGTTGTTGGACCTCCAAAGGAACTGGTTGGCCCCTGTGTGAGACAGGAGGCTGGACTGGATGGACCCTCACTGGTCTGATCCAGCAGGGCTCTTCTTAGGTTCTTATCAGGGGAAGGCCTCAGCCTCTATGCCCTGTTGCTGGCTCTCCAGAGGAACTGGTCGGCCACTGTGTGACCCAAACAAAAATGATACAATCAGTAATAATAATCAATCACATAACACTGAATAAAGCAAACAGTCTTTACCACAACAACATACAACTGATACACTCCAAGAGCTAAACAAATCTCAGCAAATACAAGTGCAATATCAATAAGAGACAATACCGCTTTAAAAAATAAAAGGTTATTGCAACATAGAGACAAGACTCCGTAATAGAAGGTTTCACTGTCTTGAAGTGATCCACTAATGTCTTCAAATGACACAACGAAGACGCTGGCTTGCATTCTTCGTTTCGAAGACGTCTTCAGTATATACTTCAACTTTCAAAAATGTTGAAATCACTGTACATAGACTAGCATAGGTTCCCCTCTACTACTTTCTTAATCAATGGCTGACGGGCATCCGATCAACATGTGGACAACAGTCTCTCTAAGTCGGCATGCTTCCTCCTTTTTTTCCCTCGCATAGTTTGTTGCAATGTTATGTTAACACCGGTGTCAACTGCCATTAAGGCAAAGCTGAGATTTTATGTAACCATTGGAATCCATACACCGGCGTCCTCCTTTTTTGACTACCCCTTTTTTGATGAGCTCCGTGTGAGAGGTCATGGGTCATTGGCAGAGCATCTGTTTTGCATGGAGAGTCCCAGTTTCTACCTCCAGCATCTCCAGTTAAAAGCATCAGGGAACAGGTGAGCTGAAAAACCTCTGGCTAAGATCCTGGAGAGCGGCTGCCAGTCAGAGTAGTCAATACTAACCTTGATAAACCAATAGCCTGACTCAGTAAAAGGCAGCTGCCCATGCAGAAATGGGTCATTCTTGGCTTGATAGCACTCCGCTTTCCTTAACCTCCAGTCTTTACTCACCGCACCTCGAGAGCCTCTTCTGCCATCAGGTTTTATTCAATAAGTGCAGCATTCCCCCGTCAAAGACGGCCAAATGTTATTGCTCGAGATGTCCGTAAATGAATACATGCCAGCTTGTAATCAGGGGTTATGTATTCTCGGTAACGACATCTTTGTTAAATAACTATTATACATTTCTTCTCTCTCTATGCCGGCCCTTCTGTCAGAAGCAGAAGGATCCAGAGGTTCTTTTATTCAAACATTTTTGTTCAGGAATCAAACTTATCCATGCTGTAATCTACTGGCTTTCAAGGTTCCGTATATATTTCTTGCTTAGGGTGGGAGAGATCCTGCATTCGAATTCTGGACAATCCCTTCTTGGGGGGGGGGGGGGGGAAGAAGAAGAAGAAGAAGAGATTGAATTTATACCCTGCCGTTCACTACCTGAAGGAGTCTACTCAGAGTGGCAGCAGCTTTCCGAGGATTCAGGCAGGGGTCTTTTCTTGTCACCTATAGCCACGTCCTTTTAATTGGAGGTACCAGGGATTTATTTATTTACTGGATTTCTTGACTGCCCCTCCCCACTTGTGCAGGGCTCAGGGATGTTTACTACAAAATAATTGAGTACATTATAAAACCAATGAAAACCATAAAAATTCAATATTAAAACACTCAGACATTTTAGTATCGTACCTAGGACCTTCTGCATGCCAAGCAGATGCTCTGCCACTAAGCCACAGCCCCTCTCCATGGGTCTTCAGGTTCTTAGAAAGAGGCCTTTCACATCACCTGCTGTCAGATCCTTTAACTGTAGATGCCGGGGATTGAACGTGGGACCTTCTGCATGCCAAGCAGAGGCTCTACCACTGAGCCACACCCCCTCAACTGAAGATGGTTTTGTTCTTCTTCCGACTGGCAGTTTTCAATGGCTGCTTTTCATGTGTGGCTTTTATGCCTTTTATATATTTTATCGCATTCTGGGGCTGTTTGTATTGTAAGCTCTTTTGAGCCCCTACAAGGTAGAAAGGCAGTTGATAAACGTTATAAACAAAGCCGTCAACACCCATCTGAACAAGGGGTTACACGGTCACATGAAGCTGTCTGAATCAGATCATTGGTCTGGTCTACTCTGACTGGCAACAGGTCTCCAGGGTCTCAGCCAGAGGTCCTTCACATCACCTACTGACAATGCCACTCAAGACAATGCATCCACCTGGACTGAATCGGGACCTAGGCTTCCCATCTCATTACCAGTACTGATTTCTCCACATCTACCACCCCTCTGCATATCACACCTAAATCCAATCATGCCTGCTATGGTCATTCACCTGCTATTGTAATTTGCCCACTAACGTCATTCAGCATCTGGACTCACTCCACACTTTCCAATTTATTTATTTATTTAATTCAATTTCTAGGCCGCTCTCCTCACACAGCAGGCTCAGAGGACAGATGGACTCCCATTCTAGCTGTATCTGAACAGTGATGCACCAAAGCTCCTCCCCTGCCACAAATTGTGTTAGTCGTTAAGGTGCTACTGGACTCTTGCTCTTTTTCTACTGCCTCATTCTGTTAACTGGAGAAACCGGGGACTGAACCTGGAACCTTCTGCGGGTCAAGCAGATGCTCTACCACTGAGCCGTGGCCCCCTCCACTTCCACTGCTTCCAGGCTCTGCCTCTTTGTTCTCCTGCATGTACAAAACAGAGCTCAGGTTGCAAACCAGTTTCCCGAAGAATCCTGGTGTGAGACCATGAGAAGACAAGCACCCTAACTGTGCCCCCCCCCCTTGAAAACTAGCCCGAGAATTATTAACCATGTTTATTTTTTGCCATTCCCGTTCATAATTAGGGAGGTGAGCACTAACTGGAAGATGATATATTTATTCTCGCTTCTAAAGATAAGTGGCCTTGAACCACAATTGTAGCTTCCCCGCTAATTAGTTTGTACCCAAGGTATGCATTTCTCAAGGTGCTAAATGCTTCATCTGATGCCTCGTCTTGGCAGCCCATTAATATCTGACACCGTCTTCCGTGCAAACTGTACCCGAGCGAAGTGAGAAATAGCTGTACGTCGGCTTATTTATTTGAAGGTGCCACATTATATTTACATTCCAACGGGCCGTTCGGTTTGTGGTGGGGAGGAGTGGAAGTGAAATGGGGCTCTTTTGCATTTTGTCAGAAGTCAGATGTTGCTGTTGTCGCAACGTGGCAAGCCCCTGCTTGTGAGAACTCCAGTAGCTGAATAGATTAGATTTGAAATGCTATTTCTGCTTTGGGTGTTGATTTTCACTGTTTATTTTTTTAAAAAAAGAAAGACTTCATGGCAGGATTGCGTTCCCCCCCCAATTATTTGTTAGATTTCTATCCTCCCCCCCACCCCGACCCTTGACATCAAGTCGCAGCTGACTTATAGTGACCCCTGGTGGGGTTTTCAAGGCAAGAGATGCTCAGAGGTGGTTTGCCATTGTTTGCCTCCACATCACAACCCTAGTATTCATTGAGGGTCTCCCATCCAAATACTGACCAGGGCCGACATAAGAACACCAGCAGTCCATCTAGTCCAGCATCCTGTCTCACACAGTGGACAACCAGTTCCTCTGGATGGCCAACAACGGGGTAGAGAGGCTGAGGCCTTCCCCTGATAAGAACACCAGAAGAGCCCTGCTGGATCAGACCAGCAGTCCATCTAGTCCAGCATCCTGTCTCACACAGTGGACAACCAGTTCCTCTGGATGGCCAACAACGGGGTAGAGAGGCCGAGGCCTTCCCCTGATAAGAACACCAGAAGAGCCCTGCTGGATCAGACCAGCAGTCCATCTAGTCCAGCATCCTGTCTCACACAGTGGCCAGCCAGTTCCTCTGGATGGCCAACAACAGGGCAGAGAGGCCGAGGCCTTCCCCTGATAAGAACACCAGAAGAGCCCTGCTGGATCAGACCAGTGAGGGTCCATCTAGTCCAGCATCCGGTCTCACACAGTGGACAACCAGTTCCTCTGGAGGGCCAGCAACAGGGCAGAGAGGCCGAGGCCTTTCCCTGATAAGAACCTCAGAAGAGCCCTGCTGGATCAGACCAGTGAGGGTCCATCTAGTCCAGCATCCGGTCTCACACAGTGGACAACCAGTTCCTCTGGATGGCCAACAACAGGGCAGAGAGGCTGAGGCCTTCCCCTGATGTTTCCTCCTGGCTCTGGGATTAAGAGGATTAGTGCTCTGAATGTGGAGGTTCCCCTCCGTCACCATGGCTAGGAGCCCCTTATTCTGCATGAATCTATCTGATCCGCTTTTAAAGCTGTTGATTCCTGTGGCCATCACTACATCCTCTGGCAGTAAATGCCACATTTTAATCGCTCTCTGTATAAAGTAGTATTTCCTTTTGTCCATCCTGAGCCTACTGCCCATCAGCTTTATCAGATGCCCTCGAATTCCGGTCCTTTGGGAAGGGGATAGAAAGTTCTCATTCATCCGCTCTGTCCATTCCATGCATCATTTGATAAACCACTGTCATGTCAAGACAGAATAACTAAGGTGACCAACTGAGGTTTATGGTGCGGGGGACATATCCATCTCCATGCTCAGCTTTCAAGATCTGACGAGATTGGGCTAGCCTTGGCTATCCAGGTCTAGGCTCCTTTTCCCCGTACGACTCAAGGGAGCGTACACTGGCCTTCTGCATGGCCATGATCCAGCCAAGGATGTGGCACAAGCCAACAATGTTGCTTTCAGACTCTGCCCAGGTTCATCTCCTGCTTAGAGGACCAATTTGACAGGGGTGGATTGTCCACTAAGGCCACTGGCATCCCCACTTGGCTAGTATCTGATGAAGGGTATCTGGTATCTGATGATACTCAAAGGCTTATACCACGAAAATCTTGTTGGTCTTTAAGGTGCTCCTGGACTCAAATCTTGGTCTTCTACGGTAGACAAACATGACTTCGAGGCGTACCAACCTCCTCCAGGTAGCAGCTAGAAAACTCCTGGGATTATGACGGGTATTCAGGTGAGAGAGATCAGTCCCCCTGGAGAAAATGGCTGCTTTGGAAGGTGGACTCCATGGCATTATACCTAGTGATGAGACCTGGGGATCTCCCGGAATTTCAGCTCATCTCCGGACTACAGAGATCAGTTACCCTGGAGAACATGGATGCTTTGGAGGGTGGACTCTATGGCATGGTACCCCACTGAGGGCCCTGTCCTTCCCAAGCTCCATCTCGAAACCTCCAGGAGTTTCCCATACTGGATCTGGCCACCCTACCCACCCATCCCACACCGGTGGCCAGGGGAAGAAGAAAAGAAGCAGAGATTGGATTTATATCCCATCCTTCACTCACTTGTAGTCTCAGACCATCTTACAAACTCCTCTCCCTTCCCCTCCCCACAAAAGAAACCCTGTGAGGTAGGTGGGGCTGAGAGAGCTCTTGCAAGGACTGCTCCTGAGAGAACAGCTGGGACAGAACTATGGCTTGACCAAGGCTATCCAGCAGCTGCAAGTGGAGGAGTGGGGAATCAAACCCGGTTCTCCCAGATTAGAGTCCGTGCTCCTAACCGCTATGCCAAACTGGCTCACTACACCCAAACTGGGAGACCTAACTATAAGCGTAACTGTACCCCTGCAAACCCCACCTTCCACAGATTCCACTCCTAAAATCTCCAGGAATTTCCCAACATGTACCTGGCAACCCTAATAACTACCTGCCTGACATTATTTTCAAGTTAGGTTAGTTTATTTATTATTATTATTTGTTGCCATTTCTCTGTGCCAAGAAGGAACCCCTTTATTAAATCCTGCAAGTATTTATCTTCTGATTCTCAAGACTGGTCTGCTGTGGATACGGCACAGAAAGAGACACGTGAAGAAGGGAGACCAAGAGGCAAGATGGCTGCAAGATGGCAAAATGGCACACAGTTGGTACAGGGAGTATGACAAACAGAAACACTTTTTTCAAGCCAACATTATGATGGATATTATAACTGCACACAAGAGGATCTGGGAGGGAAAGGGTTAAGAGAATCCTCTCTTTCGGGTACATTCAGCCGTTGGCCCCACCCCCCTCTCATCGGTTAGATGTTGAGCCACTTTGTCCCTTGATCACCTTCTGTGTTTCATCTTATACGGGACCTCTCTTCTCCTCTCTCCTACTTGGGCCTGGAGCGGTAGCAAGTTAACCTTTTTGAACTTTAATCTGTTCACAATAAGTTAAACGTGCCTACGTGAATATGTGATGTAAGATGTTCTTCTATTTTTGTAAATAAAATTTATTTCTCTTGTTACCCTTGGCGTCAGGTCATCTTTGTAATTTGTTTGAACTGCATTTTCCCCTTAACTGGGAAACGTGGATGATTGGAGATACCGCAGAAAGCTTCTGTGACTGCAAGGTGTTTTTTTTTTTAACATGCGACCCAATATTTTTTTATGGTTGAACGACGACAGAAATTCTAGTGGGAAAAGGAATTGCATTGAAATACGCACTATGATTTTCACTAAGGTGGAAAGAGTAAGCAGACAATTAGGATGATATCGTTTGCGCAAGATGAGTAGAGGCATTTGCAATTCTGAACAACCCGCGAACAGTCGACATAAGAAACTTGCAGGGATTCTGTCAAGTCGGGTCTGGATTTAAATGCAATGATTACAATAATGAAAATTCTGCTGTCACATAGTATGCCACAGGAATAAGGAGCTAAGCTGTAGTATGTCCTGAAACTCATGTATTTATATGTTCTTCCCCTGAGCTACACCGCATTAGAAGCTGGTCATAAGTTATTAATTCTACGAAGTGTTCAGCTGGCTTGCCTGGAAGAAATGAAAAGTTCTGAAAAGGAGTCCCAACTTCCTTCATCGGGGCTAGATGGCCATCTGACAGCAATGCGATTCTATGACTCACTGTGGATTTAGGCAGATCATAACAGGGAGGGCAGGAAGGGATGAGCCAGTGCTCAGCTCTCGTGGTCCTTCCTTATTTGTCAGCGTGGCTCAGAGGTTAATATGCTGCGCTGCAGATCAGAAAGACAGTAGACTGATAGTTTGAGACCCTCCTGCCACCTGATGGAATGAGCTCCCGTCTCCGGCCCCAGCTCCTGCCAACCTGGCAGTTCAAAAGCAAGAAATTGCAAGTAGATAAATAGGTACCGCTTTGGTGGGAAAGTAACAGTGTTCCGTGCACCTTGGCATTTGGACATGGCGGCCACATGACCACGGAAAAGTCTTTGGACACGCTGGCTCTTCTGCTTGGAAATGGAGATCAGCACCGCCCCACAGAGTCAGATTCAACTGATTTCAAGCAAGGGAAACTTAACGTCAATGACTACTATGGGGTCAGGAAGGAATTTTCATCCAGGACAGATTTGGCTCAGGGATCCTGGTAGTGTTTTGCTTTCCTTGGAGCATGGAGCAGGGGTCACTGGGGTAGCGGGAAGGTAGTGGTGAATTCCCTGCACTGTGCAAGGGGTTGGGCTAGTTGACACTAGGGTTGCCAGCCTCCAGGTGGGGCCTGGGGATCTCCTGCTTTTACAACTGATCTCCAGCTGACAGAGATCAGCTCCCCTGGAGAAAATGGCTGCTTTGGAGGGTGGGCTCCGTGGCATTGTACCATGCTGAGGCCCCTCCCCTCCCCAAACCCCGCCCTCTTCTGGCTCCACCCCCAAAGTCCCCAGGTATTTTCCAATCTAGACTTGGCAACCCTAGTTGACACTCAGGGTCCCTTTCAGCTCTGTGTACCTATGTTGTCTTCTGTTGTGGGGAACAGCGGGTGCTGAAGTATCAAGTCTTGGCCTAATCCAAGCCAGCAAATTTGGTGATTGAGCAAAAAAAACAAAAAAAAACCCCAAACCCAAAAAACCAGGAGTAGCATGACACACACACTGGAGGCAGGTCGTAAAGTGGTCCTGTTGACTATAGGCGTGTTGCCCGAAATTGGTGACAATGAAGGCTCTGGCCCTTAAGAACCTCAGAAGAGCCCTGCAGGATCAGACCAGTGAGGGTCCATCTAGTCCAGCATCCTGTCTCACACAGCGGCCAACCAGTTCCTCTGGAGGGCCAACAACAGGGCATAGAGGCCGAGGCCTTCCCCTGATAAGAGCCTCAGAAGAACCCTGCTGGATCAGACCAGTGAGGGTCCATCTAGTCCAGCATCCTGTCTCCCACAGCGGCCAACCAGTTCCTCTGGAGGGCCAACAACAGGGCAGAGAGGCCGAGGCCTTCCCCTGATAAGAGCCTCAGAAGAACCCTGCTGGATCAGACCAGTGAGGGTCCATCTAGTCCAGCATCCTGTCTCCCACAGCGGCCAACCAGTTCCTCTGGAGGGCCAGCAACAAGGAATAGAGGCTGAGGCCTTCCCCTGATAAGAACCTCAGAAGAACCCTGCTGGATCAGACCAGTGAGGGTCCATCTAGTCCAGCATCCTGTCTCCCACAGCGGCCAACCAGTTCCTCTGGAGGGCCAACAACAGGGCAGAGAGGCCGAGGCCTTCCCCTGATAAGAGCCTCAGAAGAACCCTGCTGGATCAGACCAGTGAGGGTCCATCTAGTCCAGCATCCTGTCTCCCACAGCGGCCAACCAGTTCCTCTGGAGGGCCAGCAACAAGGAATAGAGGCTGAGGCCTTCCCCTGATAAGAACCTCAGAAGAACCCTGCTGGATCAGACCAGTGAGGGTCCATCTAGTCCAGCATCCTGTCTCCCACAGCGGCCAACCAGTTCCTCTGGAGGGCCAGCAACAGGGAATAGAGGCTGAGACTTTGCCCTGATAAGAACCTAAGAAGAGCCCTGCTGGATCTAGGGCTGCCAAGTCCAACTCCGGAAATATCTGAGGACTTTGGGGGTGGAGCCAGGAGACTTTGGGGGTGGAGCCAGGAGAAAGGAAGTGACATCATTTTGTGATGTCACATCCTGTGATGTTGCTTCCACATGCTGACACATGAACTCATGAAGTTTCCTAATACTGAATCAGGCCATTGGTCCATCAAGGTCAGTATTGACTACTCAGACTGGTAGTGGCTCTCCAGGGTCTCAGGCTGAGATCTTTAATGTCACCTATTACCTGATCCTTTTTTAGCTGAAGAGGCTGATACCTCCTGCATGTCAAGCAGATGCTCTATCACTGAGCAACGGCCCTACTGAATCCTTCCTCATCTCAGCAGAATATGAAGCACTAAGTGCTACACAAGTGCTAAATATGATTTTCATATCATAAGAACAGGAGAGAAGCCACAGTGGATCGGGCCAACAGCCCATCCAGTACAACGCTCTGTGTCACAACAGTGGCCAAAAATACCAGGTGCCCTCAGGAGGTCCAGCAGCGGGGCCAGAACTCCAGAAGCCCTCCCACTGTTGCCCCCCAAGCACCAAGAATGCAGAGCATCACTGCCCCAGACAAAGTGTTCCATTCAGAACTTGTGGCTAATAATAGCCACTGATAGACCTCTGCTGGATGGGGACAGAGAGAGAGACAGACAGACAGATAGAAAAAAGAAAGAAAGGGGGAGGGGGAGAGAGAAAGAAGGAAAAGAGCTGGCAGAAGCACTTACCCCAGCAACCTTGCAAGCCACATGCAAAAGCAGGCCCTTCAGTACAAAGAGCCTAGTCCCTCCTTAATCTCTGGGTGGGGGGTTTCTCTTGCTGACTCTGCTCTTAAAGGGGAAATGTCTGGTGAGGCTTTTTACTGCAGGCTCTTCAGACATTTCCCTTTTAAGAAGTTCAGGCCTGGCAGGGAGAGGGCAGGGCAGGCTCCAATGTTCCCCTGCGTTCCTGCTGGCAGCCATTGCCTCCCCCGGTGGCCAATTTTGAAAAAGCGGGGGTAAGCATTAAAAATCGGTGTTTCCCACGCCCTCCCGGGGGACTTGGCAGCCCTAGCTGGATCAGACCAGTGGTCCATCTAGTCCAGCATCCTCTCTCACACAGTGGCCTCAACCGGTTCCTCTGGAGGGCCAACAACAGGGCACAGAGACCAAAACAAACAAAAGACTCTGGGTGAAATCCCTACAAGGGGAAAGTGACAATTCAGCAGAAGGGGGCTCTTGAGCTGAAGTGACAGGACTGTGACAGTTGGTCGCAGTCTGAACTTGCGCACAAGCTTTGGGAATGCTAAGGGAGATATTTTGTGTATGCCCCCTTAACATCTGCTGACGCTCTGCACTGGAGCCAACAGCTACATTGGACAACCCTAGATCTATCCAATCCAGAGCTTTTTTCGGTTCGTTAATGCCCTCGAAAACATCAAAGGAAGCAGAAGGAGCAGCTTATTAGTGGCTGGCTCCTAGAACAAAGGCAGCATGTTGCAAATACCCCCTCCTTCCCTCGAACACTCCTAACATGCCAATGCTGCTTTCCTTCCACCCGATTCCCTTGCCAAAGCCAGCGAGAACGGAAGCTGATAAGGACGCCAGTGCAGTGGAATATGAAAATCACCGCATTAGCATTTATCCAGATTCCTCAGCTGTGCCCATCAAGGCAGGAGCTTGTTTTTAATCACATCAAGTTGATGCTTTGCAGTTCCAGAGTTCGTCGCAAGCTGGGGGGGGGGGGGGGGAGAACTCTGTGCACTTCCAGTCAAAATTAATGGTTCGGCCAAAGAATTAGATTAACTGAAGCGAGCAGCCTTTGAAGATCTCCCTTCCAAAAAAGACCTACTCAACATTTTCAAGTTGTCACCCCATGAAATGGAAACTTAAGAGCTAAATCCCTGGCGAGTCTCTCGTCTGCATGGCTCACTCTTCACTTTAACCCTCTTAAACGCTTGTGATGTGCAGAGGATAGATCTCAAGTGGTTTTGCTCCGAATCTCCCCTTGCATTTCTGGGGCTGGGGGGAATGTTGGTTTAGTTCAAGAGCCTTCCCTGTTTGCGCCTGACCCCCGTTTTCTTACCGGGGTTAATGCTGCCCATGATAAATGCGATCCCCGTGCTTCCGAAAGACCTGTTTCACATGAAACGAATTACGCACCTGTCTCTCATCTTCAAAAAAAACTGTGGTAACGGTGGATTCATCTCTGCATTATGGAATGGGTAAACTGTCGGGAGTTTTAACTCCTTTTCTGATCGGTGGAGGTGCAAATGTTATTATGGTCTGATCCCGGCAGGACACCGCTATCATCCAGGTGTGCTCTGCACCTAGCGGTGACTTTCCGATGGCTCTGTTGGTTGAAGTGCCATTGTCAGTATTAGCCCATTACAGTTAGCTTGTCTCCTTTGAAGCGCTTTGTACTGAAACAGCACAGGCAAGTGGCTTATGGAGAAGGCGCCTGGATCTATACACCTCAAGGCCAAGAAAATTCAAGGCCGATAGTGATCTCTACACTGCTCGTGCTTGGTTTGGATTGCTGTTGTTATTATTATTATTAAAAAATTCTGAATCACCCCATCCCTGAGTACACAGGGCTCTGGGTGATTTACGATAAATTAATATACAAAATACAATTTAAAATCAGCAATCAATTAATCCCAAAATTTCACAGTCTTCAGATGGCATCTATAATTTACTCTCAAACCTGCTCTGGACCAATGCTCCCTCTAAGCTGCGGAGTCTTGTGAGTAGAAATTCTACTTTGGGAGCTGCTGGTATTAAAGTTGTGAGCGAGCAATTTGGCTGCTGCATCAATTAGTTTGCTCTGGAGCCATCCTTCCTGAGCCATGACAAAAATGTGTGAGGATAAAAAACCATGAGCCAGCTCACACTGACTCAGCTTAGAGGGAACACAGCTCTGGACTGTTCTTCCACCTTGTGGGCAGGTCAAGGAGGAGGCCGAAGTGGGCAAGATGGAAAAAAGAAAAGGAAAGAGGAGGGTGCCAGCTATGATGGAAACTGTTGCTGTCCTCAACCAAAAGCCTGGCAGAACATCTCTGACTTACAGGCCCTGCGGAACTGCATTTACTCTTGCAGGGCCCTGAGGGAACTTGGCAGAGAGTCCCACCAGGTTGGCGGCAGGGCCGAGGACAGCCGGACATTTTGAGTTGAGCAGATTCATAAGCTGAAGTTCCTTCACCTCCCCGCCCCTTCAGTTTTGGCAGCCTCAGTATTATTGTCTGCTCCCTACTCGAACAGCATACACAGGTTGCTTATGGAGAAGGCCCTTGAATCCATAAGGCCAGGGAAAGTCAAGGCCAATAAGGATCTCTGTGTTGATACTGCTCAGTTTGGAATGTACCCAATTATTAAGAGTCAAGCAGGTTCATAAGCTGAACTTTCTCTCCTCCTCCTTCAGTTTTGGCAACATCAGTATTATATTACCCCAGATAAACTAGCTAAGTTTTATGCTGACTTACCAAATGCTTGTTGGAAATGTAAAAATAATGTTGGTTCATTTTTTTCATATGTGGTGGACATGTGATAAAGTTAAAAAATATTGGAGATGGATACATGAACTTTTGCAAAAAGTTTAGTTTAGTTTAGTTTATGTGACTTATATCCCGCCCTCCCCACCAAAGCAGGTTTAAAAACTACTGTGCCTTATGTACCAGAATTGTTTGTATTGAATATATCACTGGAGAAATATAAAAAAGCCCAAGATTTCTATCTCACTATACGTATTGTGACAGCGGCAAGAATAAAGGTAAAGGTAAAGGTTTCCCTTGCTTGAAAGCCAGTTGTATCCAACTCTAGGGGGTGGTGCTAATCTCCGTTTCCAAGCCAAAGAGCCAGCGCTGTCCAAAGACGTTTCTGTGATCATGTGGCCGGCATGACTAGACACCGAGGTGCACAGAATGCTGTTACCTTCCCACCGGAGCGGTACCTATTTATCTACTTGCAATTTCTTGCTTTCATTCTGCTAGGTTGGCAGGAGCTGGGACCAGAGATGAGAGCTCACTCCGTCATGCAGCACTCGGATCTTGAACTGCTGAACTACCAACCTTCCGGTCTGCAGTTCAGTGTCTTAACCACTGAGCCACCGCGGTATCCCAGCGGCAAAAATACTATATGCTAAATACTGGAGAAGAAGTAAAGTACCCCCAAAGGAAGAAGTTATAAATAAGATATTGGAAACTGCAGAAATCATGGATAACTTAAATTCATTCTTGAAAGGAAATAATGAAGAAGACTTTAAGGACACGTGGTCAAGGTTTTTATGAATGGCTAGAAGAACATTACATACAAAATTCCTAGACTCATAACCGATGTAAAATGAAACGAGAATTATGTATTTAATGGTGTGCAAAATGTGTATATCAAAACTATAAGGTGGGGAAAAAAAGAAATGAATTATTTGGTTGCGGCATGAGGTCAAATGATTATGTTAAAAAAAAAGAAAAGACAAATGAATCTTCCCCAATGTGTATCTATATATGTTGGTTTATTGTCTGTCTTATATGTAGGAAATAAAAAAATAATAAAAAGAAGTATTACTATTATTTGTTATTACCACTAGGCAAACATATGCCAAATTGTCCCACCATTTGTTTAATTACAGACATCCGGATTTAGACACAGAGTATTAGAAAATACAGGGGTCATTTCGTAGAAAAAGAGGTGCAGGAGCTCATTAGCATAATTCATTAGCATAACTTATTTGCATATGCTACACCACCTGACATCACCGGAAGTATGTCAGAAGGCAAGAAAGAAAGGCGAGAGAGAGAAAGAAAGAGGGGACAGAGAGTGGACAGCTGCTAATCCAAACCTCAGAAATACCACTATCCTGGGAGGATAGAGTCTGTGGTGGCTGAAGCCTTCAGAAGGCTGGTCGGAGGAACAAGGACCTTTCCAGGGGACGGGGTCATTTTGCTGCAGCCATGACACAAGCAGGCATTCCCCCGCGGGGGGGGGGGGGGGGGCTGGCACCAACTCCCGGAGCTGCGCTCCCCCAGAGCTCCTGCTCGAAAGGACCCCTGAGAAAATAACTTTTTCTCCCTTTTTTTTCTGTTCTCTCGCCCAGAAAAGCAGCAATTGAATTATTAATAATACAAATGACTCCCTTAACTGTTGCTTTATTTCAGGACTTATATTTTTTTGCGTAATTATCAGATTTCTTTCCGAGTAGATTGTTTTTTTAAAAAAACCCAGAAATAATAATAACCAAACTTTAACGACAGTGTGTTCTAAGCAAACATAATGTTACAGCCGTTAACTGTTATGAATACAAATGGTGAGCAACAAGTTTAGTCTTCCTGACACACTGGCGAGAAAAAGAATGAAGTCTCTTCAGAACGGAGGAACATTTTTCAGAGGGGGGAAACAGTGTAATGAGAAACTCAGACACCAGTGTTCCATTAAAAAGATGTTATGCCCTAAAGTGTATATACACATGTGCATAGTTTAAAAATATGGGGTCGACTCATTTCCTAAAGTGTAACATTATGGCACATAATGCTCAGTCAGGCTTGTCAAGTACTTATCAAGTGCTCAGAGATGTGATCCTAAACAGACTTAACACCCTTCCAAGCTCGAGGACTTCAGTGGAGTATTGTAGGACATCCCTGCAGATTTGGGGGTGTGGAGTGGAGGGGCCTCAGTGGGGCGTAATGCCATGGAGCCCACCCTCCAAAGTGGTCATTTTCTCCAGGAAGATAGTTCCAGGTGGTCAGCCATGTTGGTCTGAAGAAGTAGAACAAATCTAGAGTCCAGTGGCACCTTTAAGACCAACAAAGGTTTATTCGAGGTCTGAGCTTTCGTGTGCATGCACACTTTTTCAAATAAATTGGAACGGAAGGTAGAATTCAAATTTACAGACAGAGGAATGAACAGCAAATTAACATGTAACATGATGAAGGTGTTTTAAGAGATGCAAAGACAAAACTAAATAACAAGCTAAGGTTATAAGGTCAACGGTTGTTTTGATTTAATTAAGTGGGGAAAGGACAGAAAAATAATAAGTATGTCAAAATAGGGGATAAATGTGTAAAGGTGCATTTTCTAATCATGGGAAGTAAACTGAGACTCTCCATTTGTCTCCTCTCAGGCGTGGAGGTAACTTAACAGCATTTCTTTCTTCCTTTTTTCTAAGGTGGGTGCCGTGTTAGGTCAACAATTCAAGGAGATCTCCAGGCCTCACCTGGAAATTGGCAGTTCTAGAAACCGTAAAGTCCAGGGACCCTCACCCAAATGTGTAGGGCTGACAGTTCCAGATTGGGAAATACCTGGAGATGGGGAGTGGGGATCTATGGAGGGCAGGGTCTGGAGGGCAAGAATACAGTGGGGCACACTGTCTACCTTCCAAAGCAGCCATTTTCTCCAGGTAAACTCATCTCCACCTCCTGGAGATCAGTAGTAATCCCACAAGATCTCCAACCACCACCTGAAGTTTGGCAACCCCAGGGCAGCGAGAAGGCTCTTACTCCATAAAAAAAATCAATTTCTCTTTAATTTACTGATAAGTATTGGAGTCGGGAGTCCATGGAACAGTGAAACAGCTGGATCTTTATTGCTGGTCCGGATGAAGCATACAACCCAGGGCTCCGAGCCCTCCTTTTATGCTGGTCAGGGATAATCCTCTGACCTCGCCCAACTGGCCTGATAGGCTATTAGAAGTCTATTTACATTTCATAGGTTCCCTGGGAGGAACCTAGGTACAGGATTGGTGGCCGGTTTGAATCCACCTGGCCTTTGTTCTACCTGGCTGAAGCTCAGGTAGTTTCTTGGCCATGTGCTCTGGCCATGCTCTGGCCCTGTGCTCTGGCCATGCGGTCGCAATTAAGGGAGCACATGGCGACCGCATGGTCAATACATAACATTTACTTTATTTTTTTTCCCCATCAAGTCAAGCTGACTTCTGGTGACCCCTAGTAGGGCTTGAAGGCAAGGGCCATTCAGAGGTGGATTGCCATCGCCTGCCTCTGCACCACAACCCTGGTATTCCTTGGCAGTCTCCCGTCCAAACACTAGCCAGGGCCGGCCCTGCTTAGCTTCCAAGATCTAATGAGATTGGGTTTGCCTGGGCTATCCAGGTCAGGGCAATTTACTTTATTATTTTTATTTACTTTATTTTTATTTACTCTTTATTTACTTATTTACCCTGAGCTGTCAACATCATTCTCTTCTCCTCTGTTTTAACCTGACAACAACCCTGGTGGGTAGTTTAGGCTGAGGGTGGGTGACTGACCCGGAGTCATGCAGTGAACTTCCATGGCAGAGTGAGGATTCGAACCTGAATCTTCCAGATCCTAGTCTGACACTCTATGCAGTACATCACACTAGGGTTGCCAGCCCCCAGGTCTGGGAGGGGGAACCCCCACTTTTGGGGGCTCCAATCTGCCCCTGAGCAGCTGGCTGGTGGGGGAAGCCCCGCCCCCAAGCATAAAAACCCGCCCTGCCACCCCCTCCCTCCCCTCCTGCCTGATTTAAAGGGCCCTTCAGCTGATCGGTGCGGACCACATGGTCCGCCAACCAGCTGGAGGGCCCTTTAAATCTAGGAGGAGGGAGGGGGCGATTCCCTGGGAAGGTCAGGGTTTGGTGAAAGGAGAGAGGGCCCTTCAGCAGGATATATTTAAGGTTACCAGAAGTCCTCTTTTTAGAGGACATTTCCTCTCTCTTTTTTTGTCTCTGTCCTCTTTTGGGCTCTTTGTTTTTAAGAAAATGATGAAAATGTCCTCTTCTTGGGTTGGAAGCTTAGGGATATTCCTGGTTAGTAGCAATTATCTCAGCTTAAACAGTATGGGTATTTAAAATTAGATTTGTCAGAGTGATCACTTCTTTGAAGTAGTCAGTCGGGAAATATGTCCTGTTTTCTTTTTGCTTTTCAGAATATGGAAGCCCTAATATAATGCTGTGGAATCCCTCCCTCCAAAAGCACCCATTTTCTCCAGGGGAACGTATCTCGGTCATCTCCAGATCAATTGTAATATTGGGAGATCTCCAAGACCATTTCCACAGTAGTGAAATTCCCCGCATTGACATTTTAAAAACTGCACGTTATATGATGTTTTTTCTGCAGTACATTTTTCCTCACGAGTGCCACAGGCTGGGGTGCCAGTCAAAGGGAGTCCAGAACAGGCCGAGGTCAGAAGCCAAGAAGACAGTGCAAAGTCCAAAGCCAAGCCAGGGTCAGGAGCCAGAAACACAGAGCCAAGTCTGAAATCACTAACCAATAACATAGTCCAAAGCCAACCCGGGGTCAGGAGCCAGGAACTCAGAGCCAAGTCCAAAGCCAGGGGGTCCGAAGGTCTAGATGCAAGAGCTGCGCCAAAGTGGATGCGAGGTGGCACAAAGCTGACTCATTGTTTCCACGAAGAGTACTGCCCAAAGTGTGTGATGGTCCCCTAAACCCAATCAGCTTTATTAAGTGAAATGGTACCTAGAGAAAGGTACTGCTGGCGGTGTTTTTACCATTTTTAGTACATGCATGCACGGAAAAACAAGTATATGGTGAGGCACCTATGCGCATGCACAGACAGGATTTTTTTTAAAAAAGGCAACCGCGTGGCTCTTTATGGTGGATACCATCTAGACAATCCACCGTGGGAGTCATGCGTGGTGAAGTGCTTCACGGGTGGGCTGTCTGGTTGGGCAACACTGGATCAAAAAGATCTAGCTCAAATTACAGCCAGGCCAATGGCGGGGTTAGCTGCCCGTCTGAACACACCCATGATTGAGGTTTACAGGATTATGCATGGGATAGAGCAGGTGGAGAAAGAAGTACTTTTCTCCTTTTCTCACAGTACAAGAACTCATGGGCACTCCATGAAATTGCAGAAGTGCTTCTTCACCCAAAGAGTGATTAACACATGGAATTCAATGCCACAGGAGGAGGTGGTGGCTACAAGCATGGATGGCTTCAAGAGGGAATTAGATGAACAGAAGTGGAGACCCGCAAGAAACTTGCGGGATGGCTATCCCATTCCTCACACCTTTGCTTCCTCCCTTCTTCCCCTACCTCTCTCAAACTCTTTCTCCCTTTTGCCCCCCTTTCTTACTCTCTCTCCTCCATGTATGTTACTTCCTCTCTCTTTCTGACCCGTCATCATTCTCTTTGTTTTTCTGCCTCCCCACCTCATCACTCTTTCTCTCTCTTTCTGCCTCCCACCCCAAATCCCACCCTCCCCAGGCTCCACCTCTGAAATGTCCAGGAATTTCCCAACCTGGAGTTGGTAACCCTATTTCCTTCCCACCCAACAGCCAACCTATCTTTATCTTCAGCTTTCCATCTCCACTCCCTCCCCCGCAGCCTCTACCTAGGAAAATTACAGTTTCTCTCCACAGTGGAGACTAAAGTAGCTTACATTATTATTTCCTCGTCTGCACAACAACTCTGTGAGGTTGGTTAGGCTGAAAGTATGTGACTGGTCCAAAATCTCCCAGTCAGCTTCCACCACAAGATCTGAACCTGGGTCTTGCAGATCCCAATCTGAAGCTCTAACTGTTACATCACAATGGCTTTCAGTAGCAAAGCAGATGGGCCTAATTAAGTCATGCAAATCTGGTGGTATTAAATCACACAGAGGGTTCTGCCTAGGGATGCCAGCCTCCAGGTGGGACCTGGGGATCCCCTGGAGTTACTGCTCATCTCCAGACTACAGAGATAATTTTCCATGGAGAAAATGGATGCTTTGGAGGTTGGAGTTTATGGCATTGTACCTCACTGAGGTCCCTGTCCTCCCCAGAATTCCACCCCCAAATCTCCAGGAGTTTCCCAGCCTGGATCTGGATCTGCTGCTGGTGGACAGTTAGAACCCCCCCCCTCCCCCGAACATTCTAATCTCCTCACAGTTGATGCCTGGAGCTGATGCCATTTCAAATGGTATTGGGGGAAATTCGATGGTCCCTAAAGTTTTTTTTTTTACTTTTAGGATTTTTCTGCAGACTGAGAAAGGGGCCTGACTATGTAGGAAAAGCTGTTGGGGGAGAGTGAGCTCTCTTTCGGCAGAAATAAGCATCCACACAGAAAAAAAAACTCAGAATTAGTATATAGACAAGAGGGGACCTGCAACAAAATGTTGCATAATGTGTTGTGGCCCTACCATAGTCTTCGTTGCCAGCAGTCCCCGCAAGGAATTTGTGGGAAGGGGACATTCCCCCACCTTTGTTTCCCTCTCCCACCTTGGTTGTCAAAGTTCCCTTCTCTGTCTCTCTGTATGCACCCCTTATCTACCAATCTTCCCTTCCCTCCCCTTCTCCTCTCACCCCTTCTATGTCTGTTTTCTCCCAACCCTGTCTCTAGCAATCCTTTCTTACCCCCTTTCTCCTCTCACCCCTTGTACGTCTCACCCCCTCTTTCCCCTGCCCTTCTCAGACACTGTCCTCTTTCTCCCACCCCCTGTCTGCCCCCTCTTTCTCTCCACTATTTCTCTATCTCCCCTCTCTTCCTCTTTCTCTTCCCCTCCCTCAGGCAACTCTCAGAGAGTCTCCTGTTTTTTTTTCTTTCTCTCCCCGCAACAGACAATCCCCTATTCTTTCTCTCTCTCTCTCCCCCTTCTTAAAGAACTCCAATTTTTCTATTTCTGGAGAGGGAGAGGAGCTGACGCAGGCTTCACCTCCTCAGACTTCAGCTGACCAGCGGTAGGGCCAGCTTCCTAGTGGCAGTGTGGATTGTTCTTGATGCTGCAGTCCTAGCAGCGGCAGGACGGTTATTGCCATGGCGACTTCCCTCGCGGCTCCAGCAGCTTTTCTTGCGCCTCCCGTAAGTCCCTTCTTTGCGCATGTGCAGAGCTGCTGCCAGTAAAAACCCTGCCTTTTACTGACAGAAACAGTTAGAAGCCTGCCCCTCCCCCGAACATTCTAATCTCCTCACAGTTGATGCCTGGAGCTGATGCCATTTCAAAAGGTATTTGGGGGAATTCAACGGTCCCGGAAGTTTTTTTTTAAAATTTTAGGATTTTTCTGCAGACTGAGGAAGGGGCCTGACTATGTAGGAAAAGCTGTTGGGGGAGAGTGAGCTCTCTTTTGGCAGAAATAAGCATCCACACAGAAAAAAAACCCCTCTTGGAATTAGAATATAGATATGGAGCAGAGGTCCATCAGTGGCTATTAGCCACAAGGTATAGATAGGAATCAGTCTGGGGCAAGTGATGCTCTGTATTCTTGGTGCTTGGGGGGGCAACAGTGGGAGGGCTTCTAGTGTCCTGGCCCCACTGCTGGACCTCCTGAGGGCACCTGGTGTTTTTGGCCACTGTGTGACAGAGTGTTAGACTAGATGGACCACTGGCCCGATCCAACATTGGCTTCTCTTATGTTCTTGTGAACAACCCAAAATTTCACAGATATTATCACAACCCTGTTCCCTTACAGAAAATGCCCTCCTGAAGAATCCTGTGGTACACCTTCTGCAGCATGATAGGGAGAGCCGGTGGCTCAGTGGTAGAGCATCTGCTTGGTATGCAGAATTATTATTATTATTGATTATATTCATCG
The DNA here is from genome assembly GCA_029233225.1 of Lepidodactylus listeri. NCBI lineage: Eukaryota > Metazoa > Chordata > Lepidosauria > Squamata > Gekkonidae > Lepidodactylus > Lepidodactylus listeri. The sequence goes on along the minus strand of JARCFY010000001.1, from coordinate 177,682,131 downwards.
ACCACCCTTCCCTGCAAGAAGGGCTCAAGGTGGCTCACATCAGAAATAAATACTATATAATTGAGTTAAAACATTAAAAACAGTCAGAAAAACAGCACTGAACCCCAAGTATCAGACATTTAAAACTTGGTTCATTAGGAACTAATTGCAGTATATATTTTGTATATACATGTGTGTCACCTCCATCATGTGACTTGACTATTTCACTTGATGGAAGTGACACACATCCTGACGAATGGGACATTTGATATCAGACTAATTTGGAGAATTTGCACAGCTACCACAGGGTCATTTTACTAGTTGTAGCAAATATATAGCATTCAAGACAGAAACACCTGGTCTCATTTATATATGTATATACAAAATTCTGAATGCATGTGTTTTTGGATGTGTGTCATTGTATAATAAAGAATATTGACCACTGAGGAAGGCCCATCGGGGCCAAAACGCATATGGTCCTTAGGTCAAAGGTTTTATCCATCAGTTTGATATGTACTCCAATTAGTTCCTAATGAGCCAGGTTTTAAATGTCTGATACTTTGACTGTCTCTTTTATTTTTTTATGTTTTATTTATGTGTACACCCTAATAAATGACTATATTTTTCATAAAAATTATTTTGTTAGCTTGACCCTCTCAGTTCGCAGCTATTTTTTGGGTTGAGTTTCTCCCCACCCACCCCTTTTCACTTTTTGAAGTATGAGAATGCCAGACCATCGCGGTCCTCAAGCAAATGTGTAACATCTCTGCCTTACAAGCCCTACAGAAAGGTAGTAAATCCTGTAGGGCATGGATGTTCTCTGGCAGAGAGTTCCACCAGGTGGGAGCCAGGACCTTGGCCTTAGCTGTGGACAGCTGGATCTCTCTTTGGCTGGGGATAACCAGGAGGTTCTTATGACTAGAGCGTAACGCTCTTCCGGGAACATATTAAGAGAGGCGGTCCCAAAGGTATGTGGGTCCCTGACAGCTTATGGCCTTGGTCCAGGCTTCAATCCCCAGCACCTCCAATAAAAAGGACCAGGAAGTGGGTGATGGGAAAGACCTCTGCCTGAGACCCTAGAGCAGGGGTGAACAAACTGTGGCTCAGGAGCCGCATGCGGCTCTTTCACATATATTATGTGGCTCCCGGTAAGGCGGCTGGGGAAGCTAAATATCATTAGCAAATATCATTGGACAAATTAATATCATTATCAATATCTGCTTTTACCCCTTTTGTTATTACTTTTGGCAGTCTCATTTAATGTTAATAAAAAGCAAATTTGCTTATTTTCCAATAAAAGCAGGTAATATTTGTTCATGTCTTGTGGCTCTCAAACATCTGATGTTTATTCTATGCAGCTCTTACGTTAAGCAAGTTTGGCTACCCCTGTTCTAGGTGGCTCTTATGCTGAGCAAGTTTGCCCACCCCTGCCCTAGAGAGCCGCTGCCAGTCTAAGTAGACAATACTGACTTTGATGGACCACCAAGGGTCTAATTCAGTATAACGCCATTTCATGTGTTCATGATAAAAATGTGGGAGCTTTTATCACTCGTGGGCAACAGCCAGAGATAGAACCTGCCCACTGTGGATTTGACTATATCCAGCCACTGTTTCCTGCTGTAATTTGTGAAATTTAGGGCTGTCAACGGAGTGAAGGATTTTTTTAAAAAAACTGATCAATTAGCAGCCTTGTAACTAATTAGCAGATTAAAATGTTTGAGTTGGTTAATTGACTCATCAGCAAAAGGGCAGGTGATGAATCAGCTCACCATTTTCAAATCTATCTGCAGCCCTAATCTGAAAGAAAACTCACATATTAGCACAGCCTCCAAGCAGGTGCCTCTTGGAGCTGACACGGAAGACGCTGGAGCATTTAGAAAATTAAAGTTAGGAAGGAAAATTAGCTCCCACATCTTCTTTCCTTGTATTAAACTCACCAAGAGGGCAGTCTTCAGCAGCGTGAGGCCTGACTAAGTCCATTGCCTTCGAAAGGCATTGCCTCTGTTTAGGATTGGATTCTAAAACACCAGACATAATTAAGCCATCTGGACATCTCTGTAACTCCAGGTCCCACCTGGAGGCTGGCATCCCTACTTCCCTGCACCCAGAGCCTTTTCTTACCTAGCAAGAACCTGGCTGTTTTTCAATTTATATTTTTAAACTTCCGTCACACCTGACATTCTTGGTCTCATTGTCTGGATCTCCTGGAGACTGCAATTTTGGAAAATACCAAGGCCTCTGGGACCAAACAGAAAACAGATGTCAGGTTGCATGCACTTTAATTTGTCTGGTAAGTAGCTGCCACATCCCCAATGTGATTGAACGGGGGGGGGAGCAGAAGAAGAGCTAAATAATTGTGGATCCTGTTTAGGGTTGCCAACTTCTTAGAGATCCGGGGACGGTGAGATCGTAGGGTGGGGATGGACCACAGCGGAGTGCAATACCACACAGTCTGTTCTCCAAAGCATCCATTTTCTCTCCGTGAACTTACCTGTGCAGTCTGGAGATATCTGTAATTCTGGGACCTCTCCAGACCACACTCAGAGGTTAGCAACTACTCCTTATCAGCAGGCAGGGTTTGTAACTTTGGACTAACTAAATGCATGATGGTGCCATTACAATAAATGGATCCAAATTATAATAAAGAAAAGGACAACCTGAACTCCAGTAAGGAAAACCAAGAAAAATACCTGCATCCTTACCATTCTACAATTCTTCAGTTTCCTCGTACAAAGCACAGAAATCACCTGCTATACTGAGCAGTTTCAAAATTTCATACTACATTTTTTAAAAAAAAAAATGACACACATTCTGGTCCTTAGAGCTGCAAAGATTGTGAATATGCCTGATGAAATATGTAAGAACATAAGAAGAGACCTGCTAGATCATACCAGTGGTCCATTTAGTTCAGCATCCTGTCTCACAGAGTGGCCAACCAGCTCCTCTGGGGGGCCAACAACAGGGCAGAGAGGCTGAGGCCTTCCCCTAATAAGAACATCAGAAGAGCCCTACTGGATCAGAACAGTGGTCCATCTAGTCCAGCATCCTGTCTCACATAGTGGCCAACCAGTTCCTCTGGAGGGACAACAACAGGGCATGGAGGCTGAGACCTTCCCCTGATAAGAACATCAGAAGAGCCCTGCCGGATCAGACCAGTGAGGGTCCATCTAGTCCAGCATCCTGCCTCACACAGTGGCCAACCAGTTCATCTGGACAGCCAACAACAGGGCAGAGAGGCTGAGGACTTCCCCTGATAAGAACATAAGAAGAGACCTGCTGGATTTTTAAAATGAAATCTGGAGGCCTTACAGACTACGCACGATGGGGTGAAGTACTTTCTGTCCCTAGCCCCACAAATTCAGTAGTTGGACTTCCTTGATTAAAACCCACATCTGATATGTCTGTTTCCTTTTTTTTTAAAAAAAACCCACCCCTTTCCCAGTTTTGTTAAAAATAAATATTGTTTACCTTGTTTGCATTGGAGACAGATTGAGACTTTCCTGCAAAACCAACAATCCCCCTCCCCGATCTGATATTCAGCTATTTTGGGGAGGAAATTAGTTTATTAAATTTTTAATCACAATTTTCATGCCATCTTCTCCCATTAATTATTCTTGTAGCTGCTCAAGTTCCTCGGCACTCTCCCCTAGCTGTCACACCTTTCATTAAGGCGGCAAGTTAATTGGCCTTAAAATATTTAAGAAGGAATAAGGAAGGCACTTGGCTGGGTAAAATGATTGAAAATGAAAAATTAATTGAAATTGGCTTGGACGCAAGTGCTCCATCAAAAGGGATGGGAAACTGGCAGAAAAAGAAGAAACAAAAGCTCAATGTGCATGACAGTTCTGGTTTCCCAGCTGATATACTCTTCAGACTAGCCTGTACGTTCCATGTGCCCTTATGCGCCAGAAACAGTTCTCGCTTCTTGGTTATCTATCCACAATAAATCCCCACTGTGCCCTTCTGTTGTTCCTGGAAATAATGGGGGGAGAGGGGTTGACGAATAACCTGCTACAGGTTCGTTGGTTCATACAGCCCTATTATTACAGACATCAACTTCATTGTACATTTCTACATGGAGTTGGCTCTCTATGAGTCACTTGCCCCTGCTGGATGACCTTGGGCAAGCCGTAGTTCTGGCACAGCTGTTCTTGAAAAAGAGTGGCTTCTGTCAGAGCTCTCTCAGCCCCACCTACCTCACAGGGTGTCTGTTGTGGGGAGGGGAAGGGGAAGGAGTTTGTAAGCCGCTCTGAGACTCTCTTGGGTAGAGAAGGGTGGGATATAAATCCAATCTCTTCTTCATCTTCTTCTTCTTCATGGGGACGAGGAGTGGGGAATCAAACCTGGTTCACCGGGTTAGAGTCTACTGCTTTTAAACACGACACCACACTGGCTGACAAATGTCACTCATCAATTTTTGGTTCCCTCCGTGTATAACAGCCTGCCTGAGGAGGGCAGGAAGCATCCCAGACGTCTGTCATTCCACAGAACGGGCAAAACAAAAAAGCTGAAGCAAGTGTTTTTGAAAAGATAGGAGACCCGTGGTAGAACTGAACAGTCCAGGAGGGCGCCTTTATAACAGGACAGGATTATAGTCCACTGCAGTGGTTATTGCAGGCATCACTTGCTTTTACTGCATGGTCTTTATCCCTTGTGCTCCAGACTCTGTACCCTTGCCTTACACAATTTGTTCTTTGTATTGTTCTCCAGTTGTGTAATCTCCGTAGTGGCTAAGTGAGCGGACTCGAATCTGGGAGAACCGGGTTTGATTCCCCACTCCTCCACTTGCACCTGTTGGATGACCTTGGGCAAGTCTGCCAGAGCTGTCCTTGAAAGAGCTGTTTCTGTCAGAGCTCTCTCAGCCGCACCTACCTCACAGGGTGTCTGTTGCTGGGAGGAGAAGAGAAAGGAGTCTGTAAACTCTTCTGAGATTCCAAGTGAAGGGCAGGGTATAAATCAAATGTCTTCTTCTGTCTTCTTTGTTCATGTTCATGGCTGATTGCCACTTTGGGGGTCAAGAAGCAATAGTACTCCAAGACAGTTCGGCCAGGGATCCAGGAGGTTGTTGTTGTTTTTTTTGCCCTCTTCTGGGTGTGGAGCAGGGTCACTTGGGATAGAGGGGACGTATTCATGAATTTCCTGCATTGTGAAAGGGGTTGGACTAGATGACCCTGGAGGTCCCTTCCAAATCTATGATTCTATGATTCATGGGTTGTCTTATGCTTTCTGATGGCACTGTTTTATGTCCTGTAATCTGCCTTGAGTCCCAGAGAGAAAGAAGGACTACAGAGTCAGTTAACACTTACACAAAAAAACATAAAAACATAAGAAGAGCCCTGCTGGATCAGACCAGTGGTCCATCTGGTCCAGCATCCTGTCTCTCACAGTGACCAACCAGTTCCTCTGCAGGGCCAACAACAGGGCACAGAGTCTGAGGTCTTCCCCTGTTAAGAATTTAAGAAGGGCCCTCCTGGATCAGACCAGTGGTCCCTCTAATCCAGCATTCTGTCTCACATAGTGGCCGACCAGTTCTTCTGGAGGGCCAACAACAGGGCAGAGAGGCCGAGGCCTTCCCCTGATAAGAACATCAGAAGAGCCCAGCTGGTCAGACCAGTGAGGGTCCATCTAGTCCAGCATCCTATCTCACACAGTGTCCAACCAGTTCCTCTGGAGGGCCAATTACAGGGCAGAGAGGCCAAAACCGTCTCCTGATGTTGCCTCCTGGCTCTGGGATTCAGAGGATTAGTGCCTCTGTGGAGGTTCCCCTCAGTCACCAGGTCTAATAGCTACTGATAGACCTATCCTCCATGACTCTATCTAACCACCTTTTATAGTTTTTTATTCCTGTGACCAGAAATAAAATGTCTTATTTTTTTCCATAACTTTTCCGCATCAAGTGTTAGTTTTAACATCCCTGCAGTGATCTGATTCAATTTTGTTGGCGCAAAAACGGAGACAATGCACATTTTGATACATTTTTGATAAAGGTTGTAATCCAAAATTTCATATGCCTGCTGTATGGGTTGAAGTCTAACTCAACGAGAGAGCTGATTAGTGAGAATTAGCAAGACCAAGAATTTTGTGGCAAACACGTTCGGCAATTGAACTTCCTGTGTTTCGTTCAGATGATCAGATGCGAGCCAGTTTCTGGGTCTGTTCCGCTGAGTGCCAAATGACTCAGATGCCTGCTGAACAGGTTTGCAATGGGTTTCTTCTTCGAAACGGAGCATCCATGGAAGCGCTGCCAAGCTGGATTGGCAGCCTTTAGTGGTGCTAAGGACCACTTTGACAAACACCAAATGGCAGGATCTTTTCTTCCAAGCACAACATTTATCTGGTGTCGGCAAGAGCTGTCAAATCAAAGCCAATTTATAGCGACCCAATAAGGTTTTCAAGGCAAGAGACTTTAAGAGGTGGTTTGCCACTGCCTGCCTCTACATAGTGACCCAGGACTTCCTCAGTGGTCTCCCATTCAAGTACTAACCAGGGCTGTCCCTGCTTAGCTTCTGAGATCTGATGAGATTGGGCTAGCATGGATCATCATCCAGGTCAGGTCAAAAGACAGACAGAGGTGGTTTGCCATTGTCTGCCTCTGCATAGCAACCCTGGACTTCCTTGATGGTCTCCCATCCAAGTCCTAACCAGGGGTGACCCTGCTTCGCTTCTGAGATCTGATGAGACTGGGCTAGCATGGATCATCATCCAGGTCAAGCCAAAAGACATACAGAGGAGGTATGCCATTGTCTGCCTCTGCACAGCAACCCTGGACTTCCTTGGCGATCTCCTATCCGAGTACTAATCAGGGCTGACCCTGCTTAGACTTGGAGAGTGAATGAGATCAGGCCACCATGGACCATCCAGGACAGGTCAAAGGACATACAGAGGTGGTTTGCCATTGTCTGCCTCTGCATAACAACCCTGGACTTCCTTAATGGTCTCCTATCCAAGTACTAATCAGGGCTGACCCTGCTTAGCTTTGGAGATTGGGCTAGCCTGAGCCATCCAGATCAGGAAAACATTTATTTATGATTCAGCATATGATTTGGGATGGATTTCACTGCCTTTTAAAACAACTGCCTGGCATGTGGAGCAGAGGCCGAAGACAGATTGGTTTTCTGCCGCGCCTCCCCGGCGTGGCAGAATGGGGCGGGGGAATTTCCCACGCCCCGCAGCATTCCCACGCCGCCGGAAGGAAGCCACCCGCAGCGTTCAGACTGCGGGCGGCTTCCTGGAGTGGCGGGCGAACACCGCGCGGCCACCCCTGTCTGCGCGCGTTCACACCCGCTTCGGCGGGTGGAACGCGCACGAGGGGCACACCGCACCAGCCGAGCACCACTTTAAAGTGGTGCTCAGCTGGTGCGCAAGGAGCGTGGCGCCGGACGCAACACGTCCGGGCCGCCTCCTGGGGGCAGATGCGGCCGTCTGAACGGCCACTCTGCCTCTGCTTCTGAAGCGGAGGCAGAGCAGCCGAGACGGCCAATCTGTCCTCAGCGATAGATAGATAGATAGATAGATAGATAGATAGATAGATAGATAGATAGATAGATAGATAGATGATAGATAGATAGCCATTAGCCATTACAATCATAAATACCCATCTCCAGAAACACATACACAGCCTCAAACATTGCCATTTTACAGTTCAATTTCATTTTTCTGTGTTCTTGGACCTGATTTTACTAGCCACTAAGGCGAAGAGTGCTACATAAGAACATAAGAGAAACCAGTGTTGGATCAGGCCCGTGGCCCATCCAGTCCAACAATCTGCGTCACACAGTGGCCAAAAACACCAGTTGCCCTCAGGAGGTCCAGCAGTGGGGGCAGGAAACTGTAGGGTCTGTGTCTGACAGCAGAAATATTAATTTATCTATCTATCAGGAAATTTTTGCAATTGATCTATTGTTGCAGTCAAGAATTTACATCTCGGTTCCCAGCACCATGGGCAGACCATAACATAATGAAGAAGATCCTCCACGGAAGTTTTACAGATACAAATACGCTGTTCCTGGGGTATTTTTAAGTATCATCCCAGGAGCAATTCTGTTGGCATAGTCTGGAAACGCACTGCTGTAAATGCTGGTCTAAGCTCGTATCTGTTAATGTTTACCAGGTATGCAGCTCTTAAATGGCCTTTCTTCATGTCTTTGTGCCAGGGAGCAAATTTTGACTGAATGATTAAAGAATAGTCTATTATGGCATCTCCATTAAATACCCATTGCCTCAAATCACAGTTGTTCCCTAATGATTGCAGTAGATCGTCTGGAATTGTATAACAGGAAATAATGTTACGAACAGAAATCAGAACGAATTTTGATTTTGCTTGATGACAAACAATAGCTATGTTTACCAAGAGATTCAGTTTGTATCAATTGGTAGTTCTTCCATGATTTTAATACAGCTAGATGAGCGTGAGCCCTAACTGAGGGGAGGCCAAGTTCCGCCCTTAATAGGGCTGCTGGGGTTCCTTTTGGAAGGGCTTTGGAGGGGATGTAAGCAGGGCGATTTTGGGCAGGAATGCACAGGAATGGAGTTCCGGCTGGCTTCTGAGTTGGCCACGCCTACAGCCTCCCCCCAATCCTGGGTTCCCCAGGCGCCTCACAAGCCATGGGGTGCCTGGGGAAGCCAAGCTGATCCAGGGAGGGAAGGCAGTTTAAACCGGCTCTCCTCTTCGGGTTCTCCAGGCGCCCCACAGCTTGTGATCCAGAAACTGCCTTCCTTCCCTCAGGTTTCCCATGTGCCTTGCAAGCCGCGGGGCACATGGGGAAGCTGATCCTGGGAGGGAGCTGTGCGGTCAGGGGTGTGGCCTAATATGCTAATGCGTTTCTGCTGTTGGGTGTGGCCTATTATGCTAATGAGTTCCTGCTGGGCCTTTTCTACAAAAAAAAAAGCCCTGGATATAAGGTTAGGACACCAGCATGACACCAGCTGCGGTTCCAGTAAAAATTACTGCAATAAAATATTACTGCAATAAATAAATATTACTGCAATAAAAATTACTGCAATAAAAATTACTGCAATTCCAGTAAAAACCTGTAAAGGACAATAGATACCTGTAGGAATTGTTGAAAACTCTAAAACCATAGAGCTTCATGCAATTCCTAGAGCTAATGGAAAACCATAGAGCTTCATGCAATTCCTAGAGCTACCGTATGTCACTTACAGATTTTTGCCAAAAAAAAAAATTACCAGATTTTTTTACCAAGAAGAGCTATAATGCTACAGCCCCAAATGGGGCTTCAGCAGCTCTAGAAACTTCTTTTTAATGAAGCTGTCATCTACCCTGGCAAAGTTTTTGATTTCCGCTTCCCTGCTTCTCGGACAGCCTGCAATGCAAGGTGCTCTCATGCCGCAGAGCAGCATGAAAAGATTTATTCGGTGCAAAACAATCACGAGCGCTTCCTCCGTCCCATTCTCCCATTCTAGGAAACAAAGCAATTTGTGTGTGGGGGGGGATTTTTTGCCATTACCCTTGCTCTCAGTGTACCAGAAGTCTGCCAACGTCCCCTTTTCACCTTCCTCAGCTTTCTCGTTTCTTGTCTGAATGCACTTCATCATTTTCAAATTTTCCTTTTGGCGGATTCAATACCCAAATAACTATTACTTTACAATGCACACACAGCAACCCCAATTTTCCGTTTGCTGGATTTTCTTCATTTTCGCAGGGGGGAAAATAACACTTTATTATAGATCTAGTCATCTGTGTGTCAGGTGAAGTGTGCTTTTATTCCGTTCTGAAAATCTAAAGGGAATATTTCTTTTTTGGGAGCAGCGGAAGAGGCCTGCCGAGCTTAGCAGACAGCTTGCGAGGCAGATGGGGGACGTTTTCATCCTGAATACTTGCGAGCGGACAAACCCTTCCAAATCGCCCCTGAAAGTAGAACAAATGGCCAAATAATGATCTGCAAAGTGCACCCCTTAAGCTATTTCACTAGATGTCCTAAGACGGTGGTTGCTTTTTTCCAGGTGTGGCTAAAGTTGCCAACCTCCAGGCGGAGCCAGGATATTTCCTGGAATTGGAACTGATCACCGGATGACAGAGACCAGTTCCCCTGGAAGAAAGGATGTCCTTCCTCTCCCCAAACCCTGCCCTCCTTGGGCTCCACCCCAAAGAACTCTAGGAATTTCCCAACTTGGAGCTGGCAACCCCATGACTGTCAAAATACTAGGGATGCCCCTGCATGGGGTAGAGCAAGCTGGCAGGTGAAAAAGCACCCATCCCTCTAGCTAGCTTGAGGTCTCCTTCTAGGCTCCGAAAAGTTTACTTTCAGAATGTGAAATAATACGAAATAATGATTACCCATGCTGAGAGAAGTCTACTCTTTATGTATCCGTACATCCCTGTTCTCCTTTCAGACTGGAAGGGGATGAGCTAGGGTTGCCAGATCCTAGTTGGGAAATTCCTGGAGATTTGGGGGTGGAGCCTGGGGAGGGTGGGGTTTGGGGAAGGGAGGGACCTCAGCAGGGTATTATGCCATAGAGCTCCCCTCCAAAGCAGCCGCTTTCTTTGGGGGAACTCAGGTGGAATTCACTGCCGCAGGAGGTGGTGGCAGCTATGGGCACAGACAGCTTCAAGAAGGAATTGAATAAACATATGGAGCAGAGGTCTACTCACCTTGACACCCAGTGAAAAAGCAGGACCGTGAATGAAAATTTAAAAACAAAAAAATATAAATGAAGATCCCACAGCTGTTAACATTAGGCGTTTTTTTTTCCAGGGCTCATTTCGTAGCAGGAGCTCCTTTGCATATTAGGCCACACACCCCTAGTGTAGCCAATCCTCCAAGAGTTTACAGAGCTCTTCTTACAGGGGCTACTGTAAGCTTTTGGAGGATTGGCTACCTCAGGGGTGTGTGGCCTAATATGCAGAGCAGCTCCTGCTACAAAATGAGCCCTGTTTTTTCCCCTTAATGTTTAATTGAAATCTACCCTCTTGTATGGTATGCCCACTCCGTCAAGTCGTGGCCTCTGGAGTTATCAGAGAACAAGTCTTTTGTCCACTTCTCTGTGATAGCTCTTTGGGTCTTTGAAGAGTGTGATCATGTTTTTTTTCCTGCACATCTTATCTTTGTTGTTTGTGTGCCTCCACTGTGTCTCCCCCCTCCTTTTTGAACATGTGTCTGCTCCCTCTAGTGGTCACTATGATATTTCATCACTGTATCGCCAGTTTGTGCTCATAAACCAACTGGAGATACAGAGATGGAATTTTGAAGCCACCACTAGAGGGACAGAAACACACGCAGAAAAAGGAAACAACTACAACAACCATGACCCACTGTGGGCACACAAGTGAGGAAATAACACATGCAAAAAAGCCCCAAGTCTCTCCCACTATTCTCTCTTCTCCAGGCTGAACAGAGCTGTTCCTTCCACCTTTCACATCAGTGAGCCTTACCTGAGGCTGTCTTCTAAGACACTTCAGTCTGTCCAGAATACAGGTATGAGATCATAGGACCAGTACATCTGAAGACCATTATCCTGCCCCATATGGACCTGTCTGCTGGTCAGGCTCTGCTTTTTGTTCCTCCACATCTTGAGCTCAGGTTTGTGGCTAACAGAAACAGAACATCTTTGTTCCTTCTTGGCTTCTGTTGGTTTAGCAGCTACTCTGTTTGGGGAAAGGGACGTGGCTCAATGGTACAGCATTTGCTTGGCATGCAGAAGGTCCCAGGTTCAAGCCCTGGTGTCTCTAGAGTGGCTCTCCAGGATCTCAGGTAGAGAGTCTTCATATCACCTCAAGTAGAGAGCCAGTTTGGTGTAGTGGTTAAGAGTGGTGGAATCTAGAGAACTGGGTTTGATACCCCACTTCTTCACATGCAGCTGCTGGGTGACCTTGGGTCAGGGCTTTTTTTGTAGAAAAAGCCGAGCAGGAACTCATTAGCATAACAGGCCACACCCAACTGCAGAAACTCATTAGCATATTAGGCCACACCACTGACAGCATAGCTTATTAGCATATTAGGCCTCACCCCCATGTTATCAGAAGAGTGGTCATCCAGCCACACCCACCTTTTGCTTCTTATTCTGTTTACCTTATTTGTTGTCAAAACCCAAGGCTTTTTTTTGTAGCAGGAATTAATTTGCATGTTAGGCCACATACCCCTAATGCAGCCAGTCCTATTGAGTTTCTGCTGTTGGGTGTGGCCTATTATGCTAATAAGTTCCTGCTGGGTGTGGCCAACTCAGGAGCCAGTCGGAACTCTGTTCCTGTGCGTTCCTGCCCCAAAATAGCCCTGCCTTGGATCAGTCACACATTCTCTCAGAGCTGTTCTCTCAAGAGTAGTTCTCTCAGAACTCTCTCAATCCCACCTACCTCACAGGGTATCTGTTGTGGGGAGAGGAAAGGAAAGAGATTATAAGACACTCTAAGACTCCAAGTGAAGGGCAGGGTATAAATCAAATCTCCTCCTCCTCTGTACCCTATGAATTAATGACTTGCAGAATGTATCACTGACAGCCTCGCCCAGGTCTTGCAAACGGAGGGCCCTCATGGCTTCCTTGATTTAGTCAATCCATCTCATGTTGGGCATTCCTCTTTTCCTGCTGCCTTCAACTTTGCTTAGCATTATTGTCTTTTCCAGGGACTCTTGTCTTCTCATAATGTGACCAAAGTACGATTGCCTCAGTTTAGTTGTTTTAGCTTCTTGGGAGTGTTCTGGGCTTGCTTCGATCCAGAACCTACTTATTTGTCTTTCTGGTGGTCCATGCTACCTGTAAAGCTCTCCTCCAATACCACATTTCAACGGAATCAACTTCCTTCCTGTCAGCTTTCTTCACCTTTCAACTTTCACACCCATACATAGTAATGGGAAACACTACAGCATGAATTCATCTTGGTCTCCATCATTAGATCCTCACACTTAAGAACCTTTTCTAGCTCCTTCATGGCTGCCCTTCCTGGTCTCGATCTCCTTCTGGTTTCTTGGTTGAGACCTCCCTTTTGGTGGATGAAGTACCTCCTACCTGAACCTTTCAAATGGAGATTCTTGGGATTGAACCCGTGATTTTCTGCATCAGATGGAGGTTCTTTGTTTGAGCTTGGGATTTTCTGCATGCAAGGCAGATGCACTTCCACCAAGCCACAGCCTCACCCCTGCACACTGAGGTCTCAGTCACAATAATAATCTTCACCTTCTTCATTCTACGGTCATGGTAGTGAAGCTAGGCAGCAAGCTGACAAGCCCTTCCTTCTTCGGACCATGGAGGTGCAGAGAGTCTAGCGTTTAGAAGTGCCAACCCAAGCAGAGTTACACCAGTTCGGTGTAGTGGTTAGGAGTGCAGACTCTAATCTGGGAGAAGTGGGTTTGATTCCCCACGCCTCCACATGCAGCTGCTGGGTGACCTTGGGCAAGCCACGGTGCTCTCAGAGGTGTTCTCTCAAGAGCTGTTCTCAAAAGAGCTCTCTCAGCCCCACCTACCTCACAGGGTGTCTGTTGTGGGGGGTGGAAGGGAAGAAGATTGTAAGCTGCTCAGAGTCTCCAAGTGAAGGGTGGGGTATAAATCCTCCCCCTCCCCTTCCTCTTCCTGAATGCATTGACTTCAAGACGGCCATAACTCTGATTAGGGTGGCACCATAAGGGGCATGACCCACATCACATTTGGTCCCCCTTGGGCATCGCCCTTGGTGACCGCATTCTATTACGCAGAACAGCCTAGAAAAACAGCAAGCCTAATCTAGAAATGCAGGAAGGGAAGAGAGCGGTTATTTCCAGCAAATTAATTTAATTGGCTCGACGACAGTCGCAAGAACAAGCCATTTACAGCTCCGGTGGGAGGAGTGTTTGAAGGCGGCTTGAGGAACGTAAGCGGGGGGGGGGGGAATCTCTTGAAGATCTAACATCACGCCAGAGCCCCACTGTGTACAGCGTTACCTAATTGCAACTGCAATTGTACATGCTAATGTGTTGTCTCTGTCCCTTCTTTAAAAAAAAATAATTGCTCAATGCACCCATGTAATTAAATATGTCCCCTTTCAAAACCCATTTGCAAATGTAATGCTAACGAAACGCGCAGTGTCAAATCAGTCCTCCGATTACAGTTGCTCTTATTTTCATATTAGTTTGAGACTGACAGAGCGGCATACGGGTTGGCAAAGCGCCCTACGGAATGTCTCCTCGGAGGTTACTAGAGCTGGGAAGGACTCCTCCAGTTGGCAAAGTTCCTCTCCTCTCAAATTTGCTCGGCTTTTTAAAGGAAGGAAGTCCAGCGAGAGAGACAATAAATGCTTATAAAATCATGCATGCAAATGGAAAAGTGGAAGGTGAGACCTTTTCCTTCCTTCCCTATAGTACTAAAATCTTGTATGCACCCAACGAAGTTCACGGGTCACGGATTCGGGACAGACCAAACCAGTTTGGTGTAGTGGTTAAGTGTGTGGACTCTAATCTGGGAGAACTGGGTTTGATTCCCCACTCCTCCACTTGCAGCTGCTGGATGACCTTGGGCAAGCCACAGTTCTCTCAGAGCTGTCCTTGAAAGGGCAGTTCTCTCAGAACTCTCTCAGCCCCACCTAGCTCACAGGGTGTCTGTTGTGGGGAGGGGAAGGGAAAGGAGTTTGTAAGCTTCTCTGAGACTCTGAGTGTAGGGCAGAGTATAAATCCAATCTCCTCTTCCTCCTCCTCCTCCTTTTTTGTTTCTTCTGCTTTTTCTTGCGGTTCCATAGTCAAAAAGTAATTGACTTATGGACTTACTGTCACAAGCAATGCTCCCTCTGAGCAGTGGAGTCTTGTGAACAAAAATTCTGCCTAAAGAGTTACTGGCATTAAAGTTGTGAACAAGTGATTTGGCTACTGCATACATTAGTTCGCTCTGGAGCCATCCTTCCTGAGCTAAGACGAAAATGTGTAAGCTGGAGGCTAAAGAACTGTGAGCTAGCTCACACTAACTCAGCTTAGAGGGGACACTGGTCACAAGATGTAGTCATGGTGACTAGTTTTGTTGGCTTTAATGGAATTTCACAAGTTCATGAAGAACAGGTAGGGTCGCCAACTCCAAATTGGGACACTCCTGTTGACTTGGGTGTGGAGCCTGAGGACAGTGGAGTTTGGGGTGGGTAGGGGAGGGACCTCAGCAGGGCATAATGCCATGGAGTCCACCTTCCAAAGCAGTCATGGGAACTTCAGTGTTCAGAGGCAGTAAACCTCTGAACACCAGAGCCAGGAGCACCATCAGGGGAAGGCCTTGGCTTCTATGCCCTGTGGTTGGACCTCCAAAGGAACTGGTTGGCCACCATGTAAGAAAGGGTGCTGGACTAGAGGGAACTCTGGCCTGATTCAGCAGGGCTCTTTTTATGTCCTTAAGTTCTTACATTATCTAGGGGAATGGAACTCTGGGAGACTCTGGACTCTGGATCTCTTCAAAACCCAGCAGGAGAGTGGCAACCTGAAGGACAGGTCTATTAATCGTTATTAGCCATGATGACTAAAGAGAACCTAATCAGAAGCTGTAATTCCCAGAATGCTAAAGCTTGGAGGCAACAACATAGGGAGGTCGTGGCCTTCGTGCTCTAGTTCTAGGCCTTCCAGGGACATCTGGTTGTCCACGTGCTGAACTAGACGAACCATGGCTCTGGGCCAACAGGGCTGCTCTTAACTTAGGTCAAAGTGTATGCAACTCACAGAAAGGATCACTTTGACAATATTTCACCCAGTGGGACACTGTGATTTTCCTGGCATTTTAGCAGCTAGGGTTGCCAGCTGGAGGAACTACAGGGAACTAAGAACGTAAGAACATAAGAGAAGCCATGTTGGATCAGGCCAATGGCCCATCCAGTCCAACACTCTGTGTCACACAGTGGACAAACCCCAGGTGCCCTCTGGCCATCAGGTGGGCAGGAAGGCAGTTACATTCATTGCTGGTGGGAGTGTAAGAGGGTTAGGGATTTCTGGGAGATGGTTTTGACCAGGGGTCATTTCGAGCAGGAACGTGCAGGAACGTCGTTCCGGGAGTAACAAGCCCAAGATGCCTCTAGAAATGATGCCTCTAGAAATGGAAGCCATTTATTCATTATGTTAACATGGCTTCCTGTATCTCTTCCTGTATCTCTAAACATGCCCGTGCCATCTGCAATTTTGTCCATCGCTTATATGGTGATGCGCTGTGGAAAAAAAGCTAAAGCAGACTAACTTGATCAGTATTTTCATGCTTGTTGTAGGGTAGCTTCCCTGCAAGAGCAAAGGAAACCTAGAGTTTCTTTAATCAAAGTGTCAAGCTGGCTCCCCAGCTCTGAGTTCGGAAACACCCGGAGATTTCTAGGGTGGAGCCTGAGCAGTGGGTGTCGCCTTCGGACACACTTCTGGTGATGTCAGGGGGCATGGCATATGTAAATTAGTTATGCTAATGAGCTCCTGCACCTCTTTTTTCTATGAAATGACCCCTGGACTCAAATTAAGGATGTCTTTGGACAGTGCTGGCTCTTCGGCTTGGAAGCAGAGATGAGCACCACAAAACTAGAGTCGGATTCGACTGGCTTTACCTTTACCTATGACTGACGGATAGCGTCCCCAACTGGAGGCCACCCGCTTGGCTCTGCAAGACATCTAGTACCTCCCCACCTTCCATATCTGCAGATGAACAGAGCTGTCCCACGTCACCCCAAAGCCACCCAGTCCTTGCTTCTACCACCGTAACTCAGAATTAGGCTCTGATGAATAGAGAGACGCTGCTGGAGGGAACAATCTATTCCATTTGGACGTTCAGATACTTACGAGATTAGTTTGTCAAATAATGTAGGTAATAATGAGGCAGACCGAATCGAAACAGAAACCGCAATCCTATAATTTCATGTCGCACGGCCCACAACAACAACGGGTTTGATTACCGATCAATAGCTTTTTCAATGGCAATTGTGAAATTATGAGCTGAGAGGGCTATAAAGAGATCCTTGATGCTTTTGGCTTGCCGACAGAAAAGGTATTGTCTCCAGGAGTAGTAGAAGAAGAAGAGTTGGTTTTTATACCCCACTCTTCACTACTTGAAGGAGTCTCAGAGTGGCTTACAATCATCTTCCCTTCCTCTCCCCACAACAGACACCCTGTGAGGCGGGTGGGGCTGACAAAGCGCCGAGAGAACTGCTCTTGAGAGAACAGCTCTGAAAGAACTGTGACTGACCCAAGGTCATGCCAGCAGCTGCATGTGGAGGACTGGGGAATCAAACCCGGTTCTCCCAGATTAGAGTCCGCCACTCCTAACCACTACACCAGACTGTTTCTCAGAGAGGGAGAGAGATTGACCTTTATTAAGTTCCTTATGAACTTCAGGGTTGCGGACCTCTAGTCTACTCTGGCAGTGGGTCTCCAGGGGTGGAGGTCTTTCACACCACTTGCTACCTCCTCCTTTCAACTGGGGATGCCAGGGATTGATCCTGGGACTGTCTGCGTGCAAAGCGGATGCTCTACCACTGAGCCAAGGAACCTTTCCCCATCCTAAGGAGGCCTCCTCCAGCTTAACTGGCTCCTCCATTGGACCAAGAGCCACTTAAGTTGAAAAAAGGCCCCTTAGGATGGAGAAAGAATTCAAAATTTGCTCAGTAGAGTGGTAGGACCCACCCCAGTGTCATTACTTTAAAAAAAAAATAGAACCAACCAAACTATCACAAAATACTAAGCAAAATTGTGAGTTGCTTAGGACTCTTCATCAGTCTAGATGTTCTGTGTGGAAAACAAAGAGAGAGCGAGAGAATGGTTTAGGACTTGATGGAGATGTCCCTGATCTGCTACCGATTGATAACCAAATGCCATCGTTCTGGGAGATTGTGTCACAAACTGGGGGCTACTGTTGTAAAGTCCCTGCTCTTCACTGGAGATGCTCCTCTTCTCCAGACCATCCTCTATTGTAAGGGGCTATGGCTCACATGCAGAAGATCCCAGGTCAGTCATTGGGAAAGACCTTTCATCCTCCTGAGATCCATGATAGAAGCTGATAATCAAGGTAACAATACTGAGATACACAGATCAAGGGCCTGACTTGCCTGACAGCAAATTTCCCTACCAGAAGGGAACACAGCTCAGGGCATCAATTTTATTTATATACTTACTTCATTTATAATACACATTTCTTCTCAAAGAGGACCTAAGCGAATTACATGGTTCTTCTCTCCTCCATTTTGTCCTCCCAATAGTCCTGTGAAATATGTTAAGGCTGCGACTGGCCCAAGGTTACCCAGTGAGCTTCCAAGGAACGGTGAGGATTTGAACGTGAGTCTCCCAGATCCTAGCTCAGTACTTTAACCACTGCCCCACCATAATATTGGTGGTGGCCGGAACTAGGTTTGCCAAGGGACTTACCTGGCGCAGCGGGGGAGAGTTGGTCCCATTCTGGAAGTGACATCATCACGCTGGACATGTTGCCAACTGACGCTCTAGCAATCATCCTGGAAATACTATGGTACCATAGAGTTTTCCGGTTGATTGCTAGAGTGTCAGCTGGTGACATGCCCGGCACGATGATGTTGCCTCCAGGTGATGTCATTGCGCTGGGCACGGCGGCCCAAACCGGGCACTTTGGGGGTGGGGTTTCCCCCGCTGGCCTGATCTGGACTGGCAATTGGGGGCCGTTTCGGTGGGGAACCCCCCCCCCACCTGGGGGACTGGTAGTCTTAGCTGGAACTGCTGGTTCCACCACTGGCTCACTTCCACCCAAGACCAGGCAAAGGCCTCTTTCTGTAACTCCATTATCACTTCTATGAACGGCAAAATAAGCTTTGGTTTCCCCTCATTTTGGAGCTCCGCAGCCTACTACTATTTGCCTCATGTCGGTCAGTTCATATGATTCGGCAATTCGCATGCAGAAACGGTGCTGGTAAAACCTGTGTCGCTCTTCATGCTGGAGTGGAGCGGGTTGTTTCACGTTTATCCGGTACGTAACCAGCACAAATCAGTTGCAGCAATGTTTTAACTGCATAAATAATACAAATGTGATAATGTTAAAAAGACTGTTTAGCCTTTCTAAAATGTATAGATTGAATATAAATTACATGTAGATTATACGACAACAGTTTTTTAAAACTCTCTTATAAATTTCTTAAAACTCTTGTAATATGGAGGTTTGTATACAGAATTTGTCCTCTCGCTTACCCATAACCTCTAGGGATTTTCTATACTTGATCTCTCTCTTTTTTTCCTATACTTGATCATGACGAGTTCTTTGGGCTATAGCTAAAAATTTAGCAAGGTTCAGTATGAGTTGCGGGTTAGGGTCAAATAGAAGTTTCTGGCTTATCTGCTTGTCTAGAGTGGAGTGGGTTAAAAAGCCCTTTGTCTGGGGTCAGGGTAATACTTGCATTAATGGTAGGGCTGCCCAGACCCTGGTCAGGTTGGGGAATCCCCCAACCCCTACTGCCATTGTCAACCATTTCTCTGAGTGGTACTAGTGGGAGATTAAAAAATTTTTAAAACCCACAATGCTGGCTGCAGTGTCATATCACTTCCAGCTTTAAAAAGATTAATAAAACTGACATAGCGTATCTCTAGGAATCACTGGAAACTCTATGGATTTTACCATAGAGTTTCCAGTGATTCCTAGATCTACCTATGCTACTTCCATTTTTTTAAACAGGAAGTGACATGATTCCACAACTGGTGCCATGCCCTCCATATCCCCGCTCATAGCCTTGGTAACCCTAGATAGCGGCTTACTGCAAAGGGATGTCGTGAGTTTTGGACTGGACATCCAGTTGCCAACCGGTTTGCATCATGATATTTTGTATTTGCATTTTAACTAAGCCGATCAACACGTACCGCCCCTACCCTCCAGTTCACCCATCTAAAACCTTTGCAATCAGTGAAACTCAGTGAAGCTCGTTCTATTTCTGCTGCTGGAAAAAAAGGGGGGGGACACAACGAACTTGTGATATTCAAAGCCTTTCCTACAATTTCCATCAATGCTCTCCGGAGTTTACAAGGCTGCATTTCAAATAACGAATATACAAATGAAGAAAAACGAGGCTGTAAATTGGAGGGTGGAGAGGACGTGATGGAGATTGGTGAGATACCTGTAAAAAGGTACACCGGGACTGATCGATGAAATCCGATGTTTTATCAAGAGGACGTTAACGGTGAGCCAACCCTACCAGTCCACATTACGCCTGTGATTTTTCAAAATGACAGAATAATGGATCATCTCGAAACCTATTATTTAGTACTAATGAATGCAAGGGGAGGGGGGATTGGCAAGGGAGAGAAAAATCAATTATGATAGCATGGAGATATGCCGTCCTGGTTTTCTTTCTTCTCCCCCCAAATTAAATAAACAAACAATGCTGCCTGCAAAGGCAACATATAAGCCAACTCGCCTGGAGAAATGTAAGCACCACAGATAAAAGAGCCTCTATCATCTCCTGACATGATAGGAGTTTACAAAATTATGCGTGGGATAGTGAAGGTAGAGAAAGAAGTCCTTTTCTCCCTTTCTCACAATACAAGAATTCATGGGCCCTCCATAAAATTAATGAGCAGTAGGCTTGGAACAGATAAAAGAAAGTTCTTCTTCACCCAGAGAGCGATTAACAGGTGGAAATCACTGCCACAGGATGGGGTGGCGGCTACAAGCATGGACGGCTTCAAGACGGAACTGGATAAATATTTGGGGCAGAGGTCGATCAGTGGCTCTTAGCCACAAGGTATAAAGGGAACACTCTGTCTGAGGGAAGTGATGCTGTCTTCTTGGTGCTTGGGGGGGCAACAGAGGGACTGCTGCTGGACCTCCTGATGGTCCCTGATGGTTCTGGCCACTGTGTGACATGGAGTGTTGGACTGGGTGGGCCACTGGCCTGAGCCAACATTGGCTTCTCTTATGTTCTTATGTCTGGGGCAGTAATGCTTGGTATTCTTGGTGCTTGGGGGGGGGGGCAAGAGTGGGAGGTCTCCTGGAGTTCTGGCCCCGCTGGTGGACCTCCTGATGGCCCCTGGGTTTTGACCACTGTGTGACACAAAGTGTTGGACTGGGTGGGCCACTGGCCTGATCCAACATGGCTTGTTCTCTTAGGTTCTCTTACGCTCTTATCAAATGTTTACTGTCTGTCAGTTATGCAACAACCTGAGACAAAAATATAAGCAGACATTAAATCATCCAGCATGATCCCTAAGTCAGTTCATGCATTTTTTTCTTTTTGCAGTTTATGTTCTTACTTTTTTATTTATGCTCACAATGTCCCCTAGTTCTGTTCTTGCTCTGGGTGCTTATGGTTTGTGTCAGTTGTTTTTATGTTAATTTTGTGTGTGTGTGTGTGAATTTCCTGCATTGTGCAGGGGGTTGGCCTAGATGACCCTGAAAGTCCCTTCCAATTTATGATTCTATTATTTTGTCTGTCTGTCTGTCTGTCTGTCTGTCTATCTATCTTCCAAGATCTGATGAGAGCAAGCTATACCATGTTGTCTTCCCTCCCTTAACCAGTTTATATGGCACTTACCTATTTTCCAAATTTCATTCAAGAATCAGTACTCATACTTTCCATGCACTTGGGGGGGGGGGAAACAACACATTAGTTCATGATGCTGCTTCCCAGTTTAATTTGGTCCCTCCTTTTTTCCTTCTTCACTTATGAGACTGGTTAGGCACAAGAGACGGACTTCCCAAGGCTGTCTCGTTAATTAGTTTCATGGCTGTACAAAGGTTCAAACCTGGATTTTGTTGTTCTACGTTCTGTACATTATAATCCACTTGCCATTAAATAATTATTGTAGGACAGTATGTCTTAGGTGTGCCCAAAGTCTTGATACCTGAGCTAGTGCATTATTTTTCTGAACTAAAAAAAGGAGATACACTTCACTTTAATAACTAACAATGAAATCTTGGGAGGAAGCATAACCAGAGCCGAGACTCACACAGAGAGGCAGAAGTTGCCCTCCTCAGAGAGCAAGTCATGCTTGCGCATCTCTGCAGCAAGGGTGAATGAAAAGGACTTTAAATATTCAATTAAGTAGTTTTGTCTAGAGAGGAGACCAGCTTTCAAATGCCGTCAGATTGGATTTCAGTATCCCTCCTTTGGACTTCATTTTTCTGTTCTGAGACACGAACCATATGCTGACCCAGATCTCCTCTTACTTAGCTGAATTTCCCCCAGGAAGCTCCGTTCCTGATTTTTTTCAGTATTCTCTTTGTGTCGGTTGTACATCAGTGACATCTAACATATAGATGGCACTTATGTGGTGCGAAAATGGAGTGATTGCTTGAGCTACCCTGTCTTCTGGGTAAATTAAAAAGGAGAGAGAGAAGAGTTTGGATTTATACCCCGCCCTTCACTACCCGAAGGAGTCTCAGAGCGGCTTACAGACTCCTTTCCCTTCCCCTCCCCACAACAGACACCCGGTGAGGTAGGTGGGACTAGGAGAGCTCTCTCGAGAACTGCCCTTGAGAGAACAGCTCTGAAAGAACTTATGACTGACCCAAGGTCACACCAGCAGCTGCATGTGGTGAAGTGGGAGAATCAAACCTGGTTCTCCCACATTAGAGTCCGCACTCCTAACCATTACACCAAACTGGCTCAAAAGAAACAGAAGAATTATCTGTAATAGCAAGAACACTAAAGAATACCCAAGTTAATGCAGCATAGCAGAATATTGGGCGACACTCTGGGAAAGTCTGGTTCGAATTCCCACTCTGCCATGAAGCACCCTGGGTAGGGACAGCTGGGGGACATGGGGAGTGTGACGTCAGTCACACCAGCAACATCACTACATCACTTCTGGATAGCTCTAGTAATGGCTAGAAACTCTGTGGTAAAACCACAGAGTTTCCAGTGATTGCTTAAGATACCCTGTCTTCTGAGTAAAACCCGGAACTGACATTGCAGCGTTGGTGATGTCATTTTTTTTAAAAAAAACCCTAACATTTCTTCTGCCATTGTTCAGAGCCTAAGTTTGGATGACCCTGGGCCAGTTACTCTCAGTCCAGCCTGCCTCACAGGGGTGTTGTGAAGTCACAGAAAGGAAAGAAAAACCATGCACCGCTGCCAAGCTCCTTAGAGGAAAGACAGGTCGAAAGGTACTCTATCGATCCATCACAGGTAGCGAAGATTAACTCTGCTCATCTCTAGTTCTGCTACACTGAAATTTTAAAAAAAGAACGAAAAGGAAGTAGAATGTCAGGTCTGGATCTCTCCCAAGCATCTTTCCGTGGGAGTGGGAAAAAAGGCAGAAGCGGCACTTGGTTCCTAGAATAGCAGTAAGCTGAGGGGAAAGCAGTGTGTGCAAAACTTAATGAGGATATGTCCCCATTATTTCAAATCTGCTTTAGCTCCAAATGTCCTGGCCCAGCAATGGCCCAGTGGAGTTCTAAGAATATTCTCTCCTCCCCCCCCCCCCAACATCTTCCTGAAAGGGGGGGGGGGAATTAAACGTCTCGGTGAGATTTCGCTTAGTGGACAGTTAATAATGCCGAGCCAACCTTGATATCTGGATACTATTCTTAATCCGGAGACAATTTGCAGACGTGAGCTTTTCATTGGCTGCTCGGTTGAGAATGAGATCCCGGGAAGCCTGGGGCACTGTCGGAAGGGGTGCCTGTTGGCTCAGCTGATTGATGTGCTCCACGAAGCCAGTAAGACAGAGAGCCAGTAAGACAGAGCGCTGGATGGCAGGCAGCCCAGGGCAGACTGGGGGGGGGGGGAGCAGGAACCTGGATGGAAGGGGACCAGAAGGAACGGCTGCGACAGAGCTTGCAGGAGACCTCGGGAAGTCAGGTTGACCGAGAGCCAAAAAACAGTTATGGCACTGGGGAGTTTGGGGTCGATATCTTGGAAGCTTCACTCGCTGCAAAACACAGTGGCTTGCTTTTTCAGTTTGGTGTCGTGCCAGTTTGGTGTAGTGGTTAAGTGCACAGACTCTAATCTGGGAGAATGGGGTTTGACTCCCCAGTCCTCCACTTGCACCTGCTGGATGACCATGGGCAAGCCATAGCTCTGTACCAGCTGTTCTCTCAAGGACAGTTGTCTCAGAGCTCTCTCAGCCCCACCTACCTCACAGGGTGTCTGTTGTGGGGAGGGGAAGGGAAAGGAGTTTGTAAGCCGCTCTGAGACTCCCTTGGGTAGTGAAGGGCGGGGTATAAATCCAATCTCCTCTTCTCTTCGCTTCTTCTTTCACAGCAAGGATGTGCCGCGAACATGTTGTGGCAATTTTTTTAAAAAAAAAGTTTTTAAAAAACAGTTTCATTAAACAACATTTGCGAGTGCAGCTCAAGATGCTGGCTTTTACCTTTATGATTTATTCAGTTATTTCCCCCCATTATTTACAGCCTGCCTTCCTTACTGGGCCTTAAGGCAGATTACACAGAGAGAGTCGATACAATCAGCAGGATGGGGCGTTCGATAAACTGTGAAATAGGATTTGGGGTGTGGGACCAACCGGAAATCTAAGAAACAGAACTGAAGCAAAGCATATGTGTCAGCATGGCGTATAAAATGATTCGAGATTGCATCACAGGATCCAACTTACAGTGGACTATACGTAGAAGTATAGACCGTAGTCCCTAATAATTTGTCCAAGTAGCTTTGTGAATCATTGTGAAGAGGTTGGGCAGCAGGTTCGGGACGGACAAAAAGAAATACTTCTTTACACAGTGAGTGATTAAAATGTGGAATTTGCTGCCAAGGGATGTAGTGATGGCCATAGGCATGAACAGCTCTGAAAGGGGATTAGATAGATTCATGGGGGATAGGTTTGTCAGTGGCTACCAGCCATGGTAACTAATCCTCTGAATCCCAGTGCCAGGAGGAGGCCACATCAAAGGAAGGCCTCGGCCTCTGTTCCCTGTTGCTGACCCTCCAGAGGAACTGGTTGGCCACTGCGTGAGACAGGATGCTGGACTAGATGGACCCTCACTGGTCTGATCCAGCAGGGCTCTTCTGGGGTTCTTATCAGGGAAAGGCCTCAGCCTCTCTGCCCTGTTGTTGGCGCGCCAGAGGAACTGGTTGAGGCCGCTGTGTGAGACAGGATGCTGGACTAGATGGACCACTGGTCTGATCCAGCAGGGCTCTTTTTACGTTCTTATCAGGGGAAGGCCTCGGCCTCTCTGCCCTGTTGTTGACTGTCCAGAGGAACTGGTGGGCCACTATGTGAGACGGGATGCTGGACTAGGTGGACCCTCACTGGTCTGATCCAGCAGGGCTCTTCTTATGTTTTTATGTGCTACACTATTGCCTGAACTCCTCGTGCAGACCATTCCACAAGGTGGGGGCCAGAACACAGAAGGCATGTCATAGAGTCATAGAATCATAGAGTTGGAAGGGTCCTTCAGGGTCATCTAGTCCAACCCCCGGCACAATGCAGGGAATTCACAAAGACCTCCCTCTTCACACGCCCCAGTGACCCCTGCTTCATGCTGAGAAGATGGGGGGAAAAACCCACCTCCAGGATCTCCAGCCAAACTGACCTGGAGAAAAATTGCTTCCAGACCTCAAAGCGGTGATCAGCATTTCCCTGGGCGTGTAAGAAAGGGCCACAAGAACTTAGCACTGAGGCAACCCTTCCTGCCCTCCCTCTCATAATCTGCCTAAGTTCACACAATCCGCATTGCTATCAGATGGCCATCTAGCCTCCGTCTGAAAACCTCCAGAGCCCACCACCTCCTGAGGAAGCCTGTTCTACTGAGGAGCCGTTCTAACTGTCAGGAAGTTCTTCCTAATGTTTAGCCAAAAACTCTTCTGATTTAATTATAACCCGTTGGTTTTGGTCTGACCTTCTGGGGCAACAGAAAAAAACTCTGCGCCATCCTCTATACGGCAGCCCTTCAAGTACTTGAAGATGGTGATCATATCACCTTTCAGTCGTCTCCTCTCCAGGCTAAACGTACCCAGCTCCTTCAACCTTTCCTCACAGGACTTGGTCTCCAGACGTGTACAGGCAGTTATTGATTTTGCCCATTTGCTGGTTGATACCTTCAGAAAGCCCTGTTCAGATGAGTGAAGCTTTCATGGAGGAGCATAGAGGCCCTTCCTGGGGGCTGGGTTGCCAACCTGAGTTGGGAGATTGCTGAAGATTTGGGGGTGAAGCCTCAGGACGGCAGAGTTTGGGGAGGGGAGGGATCTCAGTGGGGTACAATGCCATAACCTCCATCCTTCAGAGCATCCATTTGCTCTGGGGAACTGATCTCTGTATTCTAGAGTAGAGCTGTAATTCTGGGGGATCCCCAGGTCGCACCTGGAGGTTGGCATCCTAATTCTCACTGGGGAGGGAGGGGGGCGTATAAATGAAGTAAATGCTATAAAAATAAATCGATACATAAAGCCCTGTCTTGCTAAAGGAGCCAATGGGATATATCTATCTCTTGGGAAGGAATTCCACAAAAACGGGAAGCCAGTTTATCTCAGATGTGTCTCACCATGCCATAAATCGTCCCGAAATGTCACAAAGAAAGCTGGCCTGTGTTCAGTCAGTCTCCCCCACATTGTGAAAAAGCACCGCTTGATAGTGGAGGTTTGAAGCTTCCATCAGCAAATTCCCCATCAATTAGGGATGCCAGCCTCCAGGCGGGAACTGGGGAGCTCCCAGAATTAGAGCTCATTTCCAGACTACAGAGATCAGTTCCCATGAAGAAAATGGAACCTTTGGAGGGTGGACTCTATTTTATTTATTTATTTATTACATTACATTACATTTATGAATTGCCTAATCTCCATAACATGTGGGGCTCTAGGCAATGGACAGATTTAGAATTATTAAAACCATAAAGCTATATCCGACATATTTGTTGTTGTTGTTCGGTCGCACAGTCGAGTCCGACTCTTCTCGACCCCATGGACCACATCAGGCCCTCTTGTCTTCTGTCATGTTCCAGAGTTTGTTTAATTTCATGTCTGTTGCATCAATAATGCTGTCTTAACCATCTCATCCTTTGCCGTCCCCTTCTTCTTTGACCTTCAATCTTTCCCAGCATCAGGGTCTTCTCCAGTGAGTGCTCCCTTCTTCTCATTTAGTGGCCAAAGTATTTGAGCTTCAGCTTCAGGATCTGGCCTTCCAGGGAACAGTCAGGGTTGATATTTTTTAGGATTGACTGATTTGATCTTGCAGTCCAAGGGACTCTCAAGAGTCTTCTCCAGCACCATAATTCAAAAGCGTCTATTCTTTGGCGCTCAGCCTTCCTTACAGTCCAACTCTTGCAGCCATACATTACTACTGGGAATACCATTGCTTTGCCCATACGGACTTTGGTTGACAGGGTGGTGTCTCTACTTTTTATTATGCTGTCCAGGTTTGCCATTGTTTTCCTCCCAAGGAGCAGGCATCTTTTAATTTCCTGGCTGCAGTCACCGTCTGCAGTGATCTTGGATCCCAGGAACGTGAAGTCTGTCACTGCTTCCACGACTTTCCCTTCTATTTGCCAAGGAGTGATGGGGCTGGATGCCATGATCTTAGGGTTTTTTTTTTTTTTAATGTTGAGTTCCAAACCAACTTTCGTGCTCTCCTCTTTCATTCTAGCAAGAGGCTCTTGAGGTCCTCTTCACTTTCTGCCATTAGAGTGGTATCGTCTGCATATCTGAAGTTGTTGATGTTTCCCCCAGCAATCATATTATACACAGCTAAAACAAGCAGCGAATTTGTGTTTTGTAGATCCCTCCTGGACATGGATTTTGAGTGTTTCGTGGACACGGGGAGGGAGGAACTCCCAAGGAATAGGAGATTCAGGGAGGGCAGGGTGCCAGCCATGATATAAACCGTCATTGCTGTCCTCAACCAAATACCTGGTGGAACATCTCTGCCTTACAGGCCCCACGGAATTGGATTGTACCCCACTGAGGTCCCTGTCCTCTCCAGGCTCCACCCCCCAATCTCCAGGAATTTTTCAACCTGGAGCTGGTAACCCTCTGTCCCTCACCAGTGGCCAAGAGGGACCTGGTAACCCTAGAATATACCTTTGCTTTCCAAAACATTACAAACGTATCGCAATTCTACTTTATTAAAAACAAAGATAAGCCCCGGTGGAGATCCTCAGGCTTCCAAGCGGTATTTATATATCCCTTCTATTTATGGCTTAAAATGCATGGTTCAAAATTAAAATGTCAATAACCTGTAAGACACATGGCCTGCGGGGAAATGGTCTCTTTCAGAGTCATTCAAAAAGATCGCCTTTATTCGTTTTGTTCTATATTTTTTATCAGTGAAGCATTTAAAAAGTGATGGGATCCTTTCTGTCCTGGCAAATGCCTATTATGGAAGAAACAATCGCATTCCCAAACAATTATTATAACGAGAAAATGATATGGAACCTGACTTCAAAGGAGATTGGGGGGGGGGGGCAGGAGAAGTGGCTCTAAATGATAATTGGAGTCACTGAGATAACCCGTTTTGGCTAGCTCTCCTCCTGCATATTCTAATATGTATTCGCTTCCCGAGTCCCTGGAATCCCATTGGTTTTCCACTCTAGAGGCAAACGTTACACCACTTTAAAAAGTCCTCCTCTGAAGAATGACGGATTTAATTAATGTAAGAAGTAAGGGACCCAGTTAGAAGTTCAGCCCAGGAGGGCTTTGATTTCAGGATAATGCTGCCGTTGCAGTGAGAACAACGTATATGGTTCGCCTACTTGTTTATTTAAGTTACGTTGTATTTATTTAGTACATTTTTTTTAATTCCACCCTTTCTCCGGAGAGCTACATAAGAACATAAGAGAAGCCAATGTTGGATCAGGCCAATGGCCCATCCAGTCCAACACTCTGTCACACAGGGGCCAAAAATACCAGGTGCCCTCAGGAGGTCCACCAGTGGGGCCTTGGTTCTTTCCACCCCTAAGGCAACTTCCTCCAACTTTAGTGGATCTTCTGCCAAAGGAAGAGCTACTTCATTATGCTACAGGGTTGCCATCATCCAGGTGGTGGCTGGAGATCTTCTGGGATTAGGACTGATCTCCAGGTGACAGAGATCAGTTCACCTGGAGAAATCTGCTTTGTAAGGTGGGCTTCCATGGCATTATATCCCACTGAAGTCCCGCTCCTCCAAACTGCAACCTCTTCAGGCTCCAATTCCTGAATCTCCAGGTATTTTGCTAGCTTTCCCAAAGGAGTTTAGCCAAGTTCATGAAGGAGAGATCTATCAATGGCTACTAGCTATTACGACTAAAGGGAACCTCCACATCAAGAGGAAGTAAATCTCAACACCGGGACTAGGAGGTGACATCAGGTAAAGGCTTGGCCTCCATGCCCCAGGGCAACTGGTATATGAACCAGGAAGCTTATCAAGATGGACAACTGGTCTGATCCTGAGGGGCCCTTATTTTCTTAGATTCCATAGTTCATTAATTGGCTTGTTTAATCCACAAACCATCTATCATTTCCTCTCTCTGGATATACTGGCAGGAATGGCTCCACTGAACGACTTCATCTCTCGTTCCTTCCAGGCACGTACGAACAAGCCACGTACGATGTACTAAGCAAACAAGGGATTTCATTATATCCTCAGAGAAGGGTTTATATTTCAAGATGATCCTTTTCAAAATGAAACTCAACAGGAATGGCAGTAAGGAAATGCTGGAAATCCTAAACCAAATAAGCAAGACAACACTTTGAAATCTCAAATACATCTTTACCGTTAGCCGCCGCCAACGTGGACTTGATCAGGCAAGAGAGACGCACGTTCCGAGGGAGGTGCATCAAATCCAAATGAAATATCTTTTTTTTTTTAATATAGCAATATAAGAACTGGAATTGGGAATTTCTGGAAACCTTCAGGAACGTCCATTGTCAACGTTAGTGCCTGTCTGCTTTATTATGATGGCTTCTGGCTTTATTATGATGGCTTATGGCAACCAGTTATGGAGTGGCATCTTCCAACCGGAAGAGTTAGCAGCTGTTCCCTCCAAAGAGGTTCATCCACTAAAGCATTTCTTTGAGCAGTACTTTCGCTCTCCATAACTGGTTGCATTTTGCCATGAGAACCAGGGGGGCTTGCTGGCAGCGGGGGTCCTCACTGGCAACATAAAGACATCACCGGCGACACGCTAATGTCATCCCCTCGGCACCCAGAAGTAGCATCAGCACATCATTGGGGGTGCTCTGGCATTCGGGCAAAACTCTATGGTTTGCACAAACACCAGAGTGTCCCTGGCACCCCCCAGAGACACGCTGATGTCGCTCCTGTGCACACAGAGAGTACTGTCGGTGTGTTGGGACACTGCTTATCCCCTCCATTTCCTGGCTTCCCCCCCCCCCCACCTCTCTGCAGGCCAGCTGAGTGGTGGCAGGGAAGTGCCTGCTGGGGGTGGGGGATTCCCAACCCCAGTGGGGAAATGGCAGCTTTCTGGTGAGCTTTCTTGGTTAAGTACTGGATGCCATTTACTTGTTGTCATGTCCTCTGCTTTCCTTTTGGTGCTGGGCCTCTCCGTCTGCTCACTCTAGGTGAGCATTGTCTTGGGCAGAATGGAAGAGGGGGAACCGAGGCAGTGGTTTCAGCTGTCTGTATAGTTGCCAGACCCCCCGGTTTGGCGAGGGTTGCCCGCCTTTGGGGAGGGTTCTACCCGCAGCCTGGCCAGCTGGCCGGTGGGGAAGCCCTGCCCTCAAGCCCCAACACCCGGAGACACCCCTCTCCCTTCTCTCTTGAGAGAGAGGGAGGAGTGGGGCAGCTGCGGGCGGGGCCCTCTGGCTGCGGGCACTTAAAGGGACCCCTCGTTAACAATGGAGGCCCAGGTAGCAGCCACTGCGAGATCGGCCTTTTACCATCTTCGGCTGGTCAAGCAGTTGGTCCCCTTCCTTGAACGTAACGAACTGGCTACAGTGATCCATGCTTTGGTCACCTCAAGACTGGACTACTGTAATGCTCTCTACTTAGGGCTGCCCTTGTGCCAAATCCGGAAGCTGCAACTGGTGCGGAATGCAGCAGTGCGGTTGTTGATGGGCCTTCCTGTGCAGGAGCACATCCAACCCGCCCTAAAATTACTGCACTGGCTGCCCATAGCATACCGGGTAAAGTTCAAGGTGCTGGTACTTACCTATAAAGCCCTTTATGGCCTGGGACCTAGCTACTTGAAGGACCGCCTCTCCCCATATGTTCCCCAGCGGGCGCTCCGGTCTGGGTCTCAAAACCGTCTGGTCCTTCCAGGGCCGAAAGAGGCTCGGCTGGCGGTGACAAGGGCCAGGGCCTTTTCTGTGGCAGCCCCGCACTGGTGGAACGAGCTCCCGGATAACATCAGGGCCCTGCGGGATCTTTTACAATTCCACAGGGCCTGTAAAACGGAGCTCTTCCACCAGGCGTTCAAGTAAGGGCCGCCCACATTTCCATCTTGGCCCTGGCCCGATCACTTGACTCGATCACTGGATCTTACCCGCCAGCCATTGTGACTGTCCATAAGGTTTATACCTGGATACTGCTAGGATGTACTGAGCTAAATGATAGGCCATTTGTATAGTGTTAATTGTTTTAAAATTTTAATGTTGTATGATAGTGTTTGTTTTTATACTTGTTGTGAGCCGCCCTGAGCCGCTGTGTGGCGGGGAGGGCGGGATATAAATCTCAAAAATAAATAAATAAATAAATAAATAAATTTAAGTGCTTGCAGCCAGTGGGACCATCCCTGTGGAGGCGGGGCTTGGAGCTAGGATGTCCCCAGTGTGATGGGGAAAGGGATGTCCCCAGTGGGGAGGGGAAGGGAAAGGAGATTGTCAGCTGCTCTGAGACTCCTTCGGGTAGTGAAGGGTGGGGTATAAATCCAGTTTCCTCCTCCTCCTCCTCCTCCTCCTCTTCTTCTTCTACTTCCTGTGTGATGCTCAATAGAGTTTTCTATAGAGTTTTGGAGCAGTGTCACTCCGGTGCGATGCTGGAGCCTCCACATCACACCAGAAGTGACATCATCGCGTGGTGATCCCCCTGTTTGTCCAGCCCACTTCTGCCCGCTGACTAGCTGAATGCTGGCGGACAATGGCAATAACTACCAGGAGTTTGGCTGCCATTAGAGAGCAACTGGTAAGCCTACTTACAACAGCAGTGGAAGAGGGGAGATCGGATGGACAAACTTCCTAATAACATGAGTTCTCAGAGGTCTCCTAGAAAGAACCTCAAGTTCCCCCCCCCCCAAGAGCTCTCTGAGAAAGCTCAGAAAAGTGAACTAATTAGGAGGCAATCTGGTGGGGGGGGGAGGGAGAGCGTGCCTGTCTCGAGCTCTCACACCACCCTGGCCGTGTTCCCCAAAATCAGCCAGGCCCAGAGCTTCCAGCACTCCTTCCAGCATGCAATTAATCTGTCCCACCGCCACACTGCATATGTTCACAAAATACACCTCCTTAAACTCCGAGGGAATGATAATCAAGCTATGCAAATTTCCATAGACAAGATGAAGCCCCCCCTCCCCGAGAGACTGTCTATAAGAGACTTTTCCTCCCCTCCTTAGCAACAAATATATCTTCACTCAGGCAGCTCCCATTCCTCTTCTGGTGCGATGGCTTCCTTTAGTGCCAAAAGAAATGACATTGAGGAGACATCCCGAGCCGAGGCTTCGAGGCCAAATCTTATGACCGCATGAACAGACTACAATCATGTCAGACTCAGGGTTAGAGATGAAGTGGGGTCCTGGGTTCCACTTCCCCAAACGGCTTCTCATCTGTTAAGCACTGACCCGTCAAGCAATAACATTGTTGGCTGAGGAGTCAAAGTACTAGGCATTGACACACTTCAGTGCCATTCACTTAGCTCTCGGGCCCTTTTGACAAAGAAATGGGGCTCCATCAATTGTGAACTAACTGGTAATGAGTTAATACAGGGGCCATGGTGGCTCAGAAGTTAAGACGCTGAGCTGCAGACCGGAAGGCAAGAAATTGTGAGTAGATAAATAGGTACCGCTTTGGTGGGAAGGTGACAGCGTTCCGTGCACCTCGGTGTCTAGTCATGCTGGCCACATGACCACGGAGAAGTCTTCGGACAGCGCTGCCTCTTCGGCTTGGAAACAGAGATGAGCACTGCCCCCTAGATTCAGATTCGACTGGCTTTCAAGCAAGGGAAACCTTTACCTAACCAGTTAAAAGAAAAAGATGGTCTAAGGAAGAAAGTAGCCTAGGGTAGCCTGACATTGTCTGATCTCAGAAGTTAAGTAGGGTCAGCTCTAGTTAATACTTGGATGGGAGACCACCAAGGAAGTCCAGGGTTGCTAAGCAAAGGTGTGACCTGGTTGGCCAAGGCTAGCTCAATCTTGTCAGAACTTGGAAGCTAAGGAGGGTCAGAACTAGTTCGTTCTTCAGTGGGAGATCCCCCAAAAATCCAGTGTTGCTATGCAGAGGCCTAGAGTTGCCAGCTCTGGGCTGGGAAATGCCTAAACATTTGGGGGGGTGGAGTGTAGAGAGGGCAGGGTTTGGGGAGAGGGGACCTCAGCATGCCAAAGCAACCATTTTCTCCAGGGGAACTGAGCTCTGTAGTCTGGAGATGAGTTGTAAAAGCAGGAGATACCCAGGCCCCACCTGGACGTTGACAAGCCTTGACAAGCCTACAGAGACCTGATCTGGATGGTCTCATCAGATCTCGGAAGCAGGACTGGCCCTGGTTAGTCTTGGATGGGAGACCACCAAAAATGTCCAGGGTTGCTACACGGAGGCCTGACATGCTAGCCCAAACTCATCAGCTCTCAGAAGTATCTCAGAATCATGTCAGAGATCTAGATCTGGCTGAGATGGATAGACTGAATTTGATGCGGCAAAACAGAAAGGAAGAGACATTCCAGGAAAGATGGAATAAAGTGTACAAATGGATGAAAATTAAAATATGTAGACTCTCTCTCTCTCTCTCTCTCTCTATATATATATATATAATATATAGACTCCAAAATGTACATAATGGACAAGTATAAGAATATGAAATGACCGAAGATTTACATTAGAAGAAATTCAATATAATAGAGTGGAATTAGAGAAGACAGACGGAAAATAATAAATATGTAGCTGTAATCGGGGTGTCGAAGACAGAGGCTTGTGAGGACCCTGCTCTAGATACCGAAGTATAATATATATGAAAATAAGATACAAAATATAAGTAATGTGATCAATTTACTTGATGCAAAAAGAAGTATGGATGTCCTTTAAGTTGATGATTGTAATATGTGAAAACAAAAATAAACTTATAACATTTTGTTCAAAAAAAAAGAAAAAAAGAATCTTGTCAGAGATCTCAGAAGACCTAAGCAGGGTTAGCTGTGGTTAGTACTTGGATGGGAGACCACCAAGGAAGTCCAGGGTTGCTACACAGAGGCAGACAATGGCCACCCACTTCTGTTTGGCTCTTGCCTTGAAAACCCTACGGCAGGGGTGGCCAACCTTGCTTAACGTAAGAGCCACATAGAATAAACGTCAGATGTCTGAGAGCCGCAAGACAACAGGAACAAATATCACACACACGTTTTTATTTTTAAAAATATGCAAATTTGCTTTTTATTAACATTAAATGGGACTGCCAAAAATAAAAACAAACGAGGAAAACCGGTTATTGATAATGATATTACTTGTTTGCTAATGATATTGAGAGAGAGAGAGAAAAAGAGAGAGATGGAAAGAAAGAATTAAAGAAGTGGAAAGAAAGAGAGAGAGAGAAACTAGGAAAGCAAATAGATGGGAGGGAGGAGGGAAGGAAGGAAGGAAGGAAGAGAGAAAAAGCATGCCTCCCCTTTGCTTCCCCAGCCGCCCTGCCAGGAGCCGCACAATATGTGTGAAAGAGCCGCATGTGGCTCCCGAGCCACAGGTTGGCCACCCCTGCCCTACGGGGTTGCCATAAGTCAACGACAACTTGATGGCAATTTCTAAGTAAGAATGATA
Source organism: Lepidodactylus listeri (assembly GCA_029233225.1). Classification (NCBI taxonomy): domain Eukaryota; kingdom Metazoa; phylum Chordata; class Lepidosauria; order Squamata; family Gekkonidae; genus Lepidodactylus; species Lepidodactylus listeri. Next base: position 177,647,444 of record JARCFY010000001.1, on the reverse strand, counting down.
CACATACGTGGACATTCATGAAGGTGCCTTATACTGAATCAGACCCACTAAGGTCAGCAAGGCTCATTTCGTAGCATGAGCTCCTTTGCATATTAGGCCACACACTCCTGATGTAGCCAATCCTCCAAGAGCTTACAGTAGCCCCTGTAAGAAGAGCTCTGTAAGCTCTTGGCGGATTGGCTACACTAGGGGTGTGTGGCCTAATATACAAAGGAGCTCCTGCTATGAAATGAGCCCTGAAGGTCAGCATAGTCTCCTCAGACTGCCAGCAGCTCACCAGGGTCTCAAGTGGTAGTCATTCACATCACCTACTGCCTGATCCTTTCAACTGGAGATGCCAGGGATTGAACCTGGGACCTTCAGAATGCCAATGAGATGTTGTATCAATACACCGCAGCCCCTCCCCAGAGACACAATCCTTTGGGTGTGAGCTCAAAGGGAAGAACCAAAGGGCTTTGGGCCCCTGCCTGTTAGACCCTTGCTCACAATCTGGAGGCTAGAGACCTGCCCAGGATGTGTGTGCTTTATCTCTTGGTTATTTAAAATGTATTGATCCAATTGGTTCTTTTATGTTTTTGTTATGTTCTGTGATTAAATCTGTGATCATCCAATTACCTTGAACCTTATTCAATTACCTTGAGACTTATTCAACTACCTTGAGACTTATCCACCCCTGGGATTATCCAACTGTTATCCTGGGATTACCTTGAAATTTATTCAATTAACTTGGAATTTATTCAATTACCTTATTTATTTATTTATTTCATGCGACTGATATCCCGCCCTCCCCGCCAATGGTGAGCTCAGGGCAGCTTATCCAATTGCTTTGTTTGGGCGATGTCGGGGGTGCGGCTTACCTATGTATATAAGCAGGCCCCCTGACCTCCATTTTCTTATGCTTCATCTGGACCTGAAATAAACTTGCTATGCTGAAATCACTACCACTGGCCTCCCGACTCCAGTACTTTTCAGTTTTAGAGACCTCTGTAAACTGCACTGGGTCTCTTTGGGAGAGAAGAGTGAGATGAAAATGAAGGCTTGTCAGAAAAGCAGCATGTAAATATCTGAAATAAATTACATTCATAACTGATACATATAAAGGGAAGGAAGACCTGTGCCTTCTGACGCAAAAGGCATTTCCCCCCAGGGGAATTTCAGGCTATCAACCCAGACTACTTGGAATTTCAAGCTATCAACCCAGACTACTTGGAAGGTTTTTGAACTGGGGGGCTCTGAAGCTTAATAATCAGCATGATGATGATTAGAGATGGGCATGATCTGGAAAAAAAATCAGTTCATTATCTGAACCAGGAACTGAACTGAACAGGGAGGTTCATTCACAAACTGAACTGGTTTGTGGCCCCACAAATCCTGTTTAAAGGGACTGCAGTCCCTTTAAACAGGTGTGCAGAAAACCCAAAAAAACAGCTGAGAGGTGGGGAGCTGTTTTTCACTCAGCTATTTCATGAGGCCCCCAGAACAACTGAGCAGTAGCCAGGCACTCCCCATCCCTCAGCTGTTTTTGCAGCTTTCACAGGGGACAGGAAACAGGAATTTAAAGGAACTTAGAGTCCTTGCTTTCTGATCTATTCACAAACTGCCAGACTGCTTTAAAAGATCACGGACATTCATGATGGTAGACCCATCCCAAAGTTCAGTTCACGAACCACAAACGGCAAAATTCATGACGAATTTTGCTTTGTGGTTCAGTTCATGCCCACCTCAATGAGGATAATTATGTTTATAATTACAACCATTATGATGTTGTTCTTATTGATTGAGATCATGTAAGAATAGTGGCATGCCTAAGGCCGCTTATAAACTTTGTGTCAGAGGCCAGACATAAATGATTGGATTGTTCAGATGTGCAGTTGGTATTTCAGCTTATATTTTACAATCTGCAAGCTGATTTCAGCTTCAGAGTATAATGCCATGGAACCGCACATTTATTCATTTATCAAATTTATATCCCACTCCCTCTTCCCCGAATGGGCTTTGGGGTGGCTAACAGCATATAAAATGGATTCAATGAAAAGAATACAAAAGATACAATAAATAAACTATGAAAACAGAAAATGATTAAAAATCTATCTCCATTAAAATCTATCCACTATCAAGCAGGGTAGGATGCCTGGATGTTGAAGATGCAGCTGAAGGCCACCCCAAAACAGGCCACCCCAAAAAGAGCAGCCTTGCATGCCCTGTGGAACATAGGTCACACAAGGCACACACTCTTCAGGCAGTTGGTTCCACAGGATGGGAGCCACTACCAGGAAGGCCCTTACCCTTGTTGACTCAAGGTGGATGGTTCATGAACCAGGGACCTTCAATAAATTGTGAGCTGAAGAACAGAGAAGATGGGGAGGATCATGCCGGGACAGGCGATCCCAAAGGTTTGAGAGTCTCCAGTGCCCCCTCTAAGCTGTGGAGTCTTGTGAGCAAAAATTCTGTTTTGTGAGCTACTGGCATTAAAGTTGTGAGCAAGCGATTTGGCTGCTGCATCCATCAGTTTGTTCTAGAGCCATCCTTCCTGAGCTAAGACAAAAAATGTGTGAGCCGGAAGCTAAAAACTGTGAAGCTAAAAAACACTGCTCCCAGGCCATTTAGGGATGTAAAGGTAAGTACCAGCACTTTGAACTGGCACTGGAAACTAACTGGGAACCAGTGCAGCTGCCATAGGATAGATGCTACATGCCCTGACCAGGAAGTTCCTTTCAGCAATCTGGCAGCTGCCTTCTGGACCCCCGGCAGCTTCCAAAGTTTCATCACAGATAGCCTCGCATAGAGCACATTACAGAAGTCCAGTCTTGAGGGGACCATTGCTTGAATTACCATGGCAAGGTCCACTCGAGACAGATAGGGAGCCAGCTGGTGGGCCCGGCATAGATGGTAAAACATAGCCTTTGTCACCGAGAACACGCTTGTCCGTGGAGAGCAAAGAATGAAGCCACACTCCCAGACCCCTGGCAGAGTCAACTGTAGAACGGTGGACCCCATCATGGGTTGGTAGAAATGGCCTACCCAGCAGTCCGGGATTCCCCAGCCACATAATCTCTGTCTAAACTGGATTTTGCTTCAACCAGCTCTCACTACTGCATCCGGGCAGGAGGCCAAGACCGGAATTCCAGCCACTGGTCGCTCCTCAAATAAGAGGCAGAGCTGGGTGTCATCTGCATATTGAGGGCACCCCACTCCAAACCAACTGACGATCTGCACCAGAGGGGAGATAAATGACCCCTGTAGAACTCCACAAGTTAGGGCCTATGGCGATGACCTCTTTCCACCCATGATTCCCCTCTGGGACCAGCCTTGGGGGATTGAGGAGAACCAGCTCAAGGCTGTACCCCTCACAACTGGGTAGGCAAGGAGGTTGACTAGGATCAAGGGGTCTGTTATGTCAAAGGCAACTGTCAGATCCAACAGGATCAGTAGCACCACCCTGCCTAGCACCACCCTGCCTACAACCGGGGATCATCAACCAGAATGACCACAGGTGTCTCAGGCTGCGGTCACACATACTAAATAATCCCCTTTCATTCCACTTTTAATGCACTTTCCAACTGGATTTTGCAAGTTCACCCAGTAAAAATCGAGTTTGAAAGTGGATTAAAACTGGATTATTTAGTGTGTGTGACCACAGCCTCAGACCCAAACCCTGGCAGAACCGGGCTGGAAGGGATCTAGAAACCTGCCTCGAACAGACCCACGAAGCTGGAAGGGGCGCATGAAGCCACCTTCTCTTGAATCAGACCCTCAGTCCATCCAAGTCAGTAGTGTCTACTCAGACTGGCACCAGCTCTCCGGGGTCTCAAGCAGAGATCTTTCACATCACCTACGACCTGGTGGTTTCAACTGGAGGTGCTGGGGATTGATTCTGGGACCTTCTTCATGCCAAGAAGAAGAAGAAGAAGAAAAGAAGAAGAAGAAGAAGAGATCAGATTTATGTCAGAATCTGCTGATTCAGACAAAGTATTTCTAGTTCTTACAGTTATGCATTCTGTCTAATTTTCAATTCTGTCATATTATACCCTACTGCCATGTATGTATTACAGATACATGCTTGTAGATGCCATGTTTTAGTGCCTAACCAGGCCTGGGTTTTGTAACTATTAGAGCGGGAGGGTGACACCTGCAATGTATGGGAACAATGGGCCTCTCACACTGCTGCCTCCGCATTCCATCGGCCCCGGCTGGGACTTCAAGGGAGGATGCGTCTCATCTCTTATCAACATGCAAAAACCTTGAGGCCATTGATTGTTATGTGAACTGGTAACATCTGAAGGGTCTGGTTGGGAAGGGAATTTACATCTTAACACCTCACTTTCTTTCCTGTGGGAAGCAAACGGCCAGAGCCCCTTTTTGCCCGCCGTTTTTCCCCTGTAGTGATTGGATACCTATGGGTAATTCAAACTCCTTGGAAAGGTATAATAGACCTGCCTGTATCATCTGTGTTATCTCTGACAATAATCCGAGAAGCTGTACTAATGTAGAGATTGGAAATAAAGAACTGTGGTTTACCAACCAAGATCTGATCCTTGACTACTTTGAGCAGAACTCTCGCAATTTATACCCCACCCTTCACTACCCAAGGGAGTCTCAGAGCGGCTTACAAACTCCTTTCCCCTCCCCACAACAGACACCCTGGGAGGTAGGTCGGGCTGAGAGAGCTCTGACAGAAACCGCTCTTTTTCAAGAACAGCTGTGCCAGAACTATGGCTTGCCCAAGGTCATCCAGCAGGTGCAAGTGGAGGAGTGGGGAATCAAACCCGGTTCTCCCAGATTAGAGTCCGCGCACTTAACCACTCCACCAAACTGGTGTAGATGCTCCACCACTCCACAAATAGATGCTCCACCACTGAGCCATGGGCCCTTCCCCTTGCTTTATACGGAATCAGACCTTTGGCCCATAGCCTCTATTGTCTAGTCATACTGGCAACAGCTTTCCAGGGCCTAAGGCAGGGGTCTTTCCCATCTCTTACTGCCAGAACCTTTAACTGGAGATGCCTGGAATTGAACCTGGGACCTTCCTCATGCTGAGCAGATGCTCTACCACTAAGCCACAACCCCTCCCCAAGAAGTACAGTTATTTCAGCTTTTATGGTATTTACACTTTTTCCTTTCTTGAGGGGGGGGGAGGAATCTGGAATGGATTTTGTTGTCCTTTCTGTATTCCTTTGAAGCAGCAGTGGCAGTTGATTGGATAGATGCTCCATACTATCCCAAGCAGACCGGCTGCCTTCCTTCCTTCCTGGATCGGGTCATCCGCAAACATTTAAAAAAATAAAATAAAAACAGTGCCACCCTCCGAGAGCGAATCCGTTGAATTATGCAAGAGGAGGCCTCATATTTCAGCTCGAATGAGGAGCAGAAAAGTGGTGTTGGGTATTAAGGAAACACGTCAGGTTGAGAGGTCTGTAATTAATCTTCTCAGCGCATGCCGGAGGCTAGACCAATGCACACGGAGGCGTCATCCTGGGACTACTCTCGTTTACTTGCCGAGCGTGGAGCCAAGAAGGAGCACGTGGGGGACTGAACCCATTTCAGGGATCAGACAAGATTATAGTCAATTTTTTTTTTTTTTTGCTCGACACTGTACCATTCTATCTACTTAAGAGCATTAAATGTTTCGCTAACAAGTTCATCAATATTTTAAAGGAAAACATGGGCGAGTAGGATACATTTTCATTAACTGCAACCCAAGAAAAGAAATGGGGGGGGGGATTCCCTTCCCCCACAAGTCACGGGAAAGATACAGCAAGGCATGTTGATATAGGATTTTACTCTGTAATTGTTAGTTAGGGGGCTATTTTGCCAGGACACGCGCGAAGCAATTAGCACTGCTAATTAAGCTTTGTTAAACAACGTGGCACTGAAGGAAGCATGATGATTTTTTTCTTCTATTTTAGTGGTTTGAACTAATCATTGCTACAGCACGTTTACGTGGAGAGTCATGGGCTTTTTCATGTCCAGGAGAGGCTTAAGGATAATTTGGTGTATGGCACTTCTTGGACTAAACTAATTTAGGTTGCCGTGTAAGTGTATGTTTTTTAAGAAGAAGAAGAGATTGGATGTATACCCTGCCCTTCACTTGGAGTCTCAGAGCAGCTTACAACCTCCTTTCCCTCTCCCTCCCCGCAACAGACACCCTGTGAGGGAGGTGGGGCTGAGAAAACTCTGACAGAAACCGCTCTTTTTCAAGAACAGCTGTGCCAGAACTATGGCTCGCCCAAGATCATCCAGCAGGTGCAAGTGGAGGAGTGGGGAATCAAACCCGGTTCTCCCAGATTAGAGTCCGCGCACTTAACCACTACACCAAACTGGCTCTCAAAAATGCTCTCCATCTGAAATCCAGCAACTGTTAGGACCGGCCCTAGCCTAGAATGATAATGGGATGGAAGCTGTTCAGATGACTAGGATTCACCGTAAGCCCTGCTGGATCAGACCAGTGAGGGTCCATCTTGTCCAGCATCCCCTCTCACACAGGGGCCAACCAGTTCCTCTGGAGGGCCAGCAACAGGGCGTAGAGTCCAAGGCCTTCCCCTGAGGTTGCCTCCTGGCTCTGGGATTCAGAGGATAATTGTTTTTGAATGTAGAGGTTCCCCTCAGTCAGCATGGCTAGTAGCCATTGATAGACTTATCCTCCACAAATCTGTCTAATTCCCTTTTGAAGTTGTTTATTCCTGTGGCCATCACTGCATCCTCTGGCAGCAAATTCCACATTTCAGTCACTCTCTGAGTAACGCAGTATTTCCTTTTGTCTGTCGTCCTCTCACAGCCCATGCCCCGTTCGAGACTCTGAACAGTGGTGTTAAGAGGGATTCTCTTAGTTCCTCTTGTTGGAGCGAGCGACTCAGAATGCCTGGGCAATGGAGGGTCACTACATCTTTCTAAGTGTATATAAGTGTCTCGACTAGGATGTCTCTCTCCTTGTCTTAACCTCAGAGCTGCCTTCTGATTCCTCCTTTCTCTGTGTGTGCTTTGTTCTCTCCCATTCTTCACATGGCTCTTCATGGAGTCACACGTCACTACAGGTCAATCCTGTAGAAACTTTGCCCTTGTACTTCCATACACATGATGCCAGATTTAGTTGGCCACTAATGATACGGAAAACGCTCTTTAGATCAGGCTTTCTCTCTCTCTCTTCTTTTGACCACAACCTGAATGTGAACTGAATCTACTTGAATAAATGTAAGTTTTTGGAGTCCTGACCTGGCTAGCCTGATCCTGTCAGATCTCAGAAGATAAGCAGGTTCAGCCTTGGCTAGTATTTGGAAGGGCGACCTCTAAGGAATACCAGGACTGCGACACAGAGGCAGGGAATGGCAGACCACCTCTGAAATGTCTCTTGCCTTAAAAATAAGTCTAGCTCGCCACCTAGTGGTGCATAACACTAAAAAAGAGCTTGAACTTCTGGGTGCCGGACGATCTTAGGCTCTCCTGGCTATTCTACACACAATCGAGTACAATAATTATTATTAATGTACGTTTTACCTTTTGCAGTATATTTCTTGGGTGATTTATGAACTGTGCTCAATATCAAGTTTCTATAACTGGGCAAAGTGTGCTGTGTTATCTGATTATTCCAATCCCTCACTACCAATTTCTCCCTGAAACAATCAAGGCACTTTTCACACACACTGAATTATGCACTTTCAACCCAGTTTCAAAGCATTTCAGTGATCATTTGCTAGTGGATTTTGCTATTTTCACACTGTAAAATCCAATTGCAAAGTGCACTGAAAGCACGTATTCAATGTGTGTGAAAGTGGCGTCAGTTTCTTCCCCTCTTTGTTTCAGAATTTGGAGTCTCTTTTGAAACAATTCTGTTTTGACCAGCAGTGGGATTCAAAGAGAGGAGGGGCAGGAAGTGACGTTCTACATAATTTCAATACTTCACTCTGCAGATGCTCAGAGGCATGCCATCTCTTCCCAAGCCTTGCTACCCTCCAGCCTGAGCATCACTATTTGGTGTGTAACATCAAAAGGGCTGAAGTTACAGGATGGTGCATAGAGGTAGAAGAGAAAACTACAAAGAGAAATCAAAGAGAAGTTCCTGTTTTGAAAGTGAGTAAGAGGCAGGCCCATAACCAGGATTTTGTGGCTTCTGGGGCAATTGTTTTCCTGAAGTTCTCAGTGCAGAAAGAAAAGCCACTTAGCCAATAGAAAGCTGTTACCAGGAGAGACCTCTAAATTGCAACCCGTCAACCACTTTAGATGACAGTCCTCAGCTGCTGCAAGTTAATCACTTCTTCCAGACTAAGCAACAATCCTGATCACAAGCTGGCAGGTAGGGGTGATGACTTCTACAGTCAAGAAAGCTAACTCTTAGGCAGAAAAACTCTATTAAAGGAGACCAGTTTCTTGACACGGAGTTAGAAGGGATCCTAGAGGTCACCTACTCCAGCCCCCTTGCTCAGTGCAGGAATGAGTCAGCTACAGCACCCCACTCTGCTTAAAGGAGCGCACATCTTAGAAATGTTTTAAAATGACTGGAAAAAAGCATTTGCAGGAGAAAGTCTTGTGGGGCTGTGCCTTTAAGAAAGGGGGCGGAGCCCCAAAAACCTCCACCATAGCTACAGGCCTTGTAAGAGGGATCACTGGAGGGGAGTGAATTTTAGAATATGAAATTTTCAGAGTACATCACATCCCCTAGGGTGGCCTCTGCTCTATGTAGGGTCAGGCGGAGGTAGAGAGGCAGGAAACTACAAACTGGACCCATATGTCTTCAAAACCCCAAGACCTATTCCAGAGGAGGGAACTACACCCCAAATCTTGGCAGGTGAACACATATGAAGTTGCTTTACACTAAATCAGTCTATTGCACAAGTTCACTTGAAGTCGCCTTATACCAAATGGGACCACTGGTCAATCAAGGTCAGTATCGTCTACTCAGAATGGCAGCAGCTCTCCAGGGTCACAGGCAGAGGTCTTCCACATCACCTCCTACCAGATCCTTTTAACTGGAGATGCCGGCGTTTGAACCTGGGACCTTCTGCATGCCAAGCAGAGGCTCTTCGGCTGAGCCATAGCTCCTCTCCGAGAATTGTGTTGAGGTCAGTGTTGTCTGCTCTGCCCACCCAGTAGTTTTCCAGGGTCTCAGGCAGAGGGCTTTCACATCAACTACAAGTTGAGATGGAGGGGATTGAACCTGGGAGTTTCTGCATGCCAAGCAGATGTTCTACCAGGGACCCAGGGACCTGCAGCCCTTCCCTGCAAGTTCAGGACTTCTACTGAAGCAACAGAAAGGATGGACTCCGCAAATGCTAGAGCAAGGAAAGAACCAAGGACAAAAATTAAAAAAAAAATGTTTTGCTGCTCACCAGGTTGGTGATTTCCTTAACATTTAGATTTTATGGTGCTGTGAAGCTTGGAAGACTGTTTTCAACACCCTTTCTGTGTTCATCAGATGTTAATTTACCACTTTGAAGATTCCGTCCAGCTGTGATGACCTTATTACCAGAACTCATTTCTCCCTCTGCCATCTGTCCGATTCAGGTCAGTTATATCGGTTGCTGCGCTTGTACCAGGGCCTCTTCACTGAAATCCTGCCATTTAAAATGTTTTGGGCTTTGACTGGGATTCAGTTTCCTCCCTTAGCAATGTGTGTCCTGCCAAATTTTTGATACAACTATGGCAAGGATTCAAAATCAGTTTATGACCTTGTTATGTTTCAAAGAATACGGCGCTTACCAAAGAGATGTTGTATGTATCTTAATATCTTGCTGCATATGGATTTTACCTACAGATTTTCAGTTTAATAATACAGGTTCAGAATTTCTCCTAGGACACACAGGAGGAGGAGGAGGAGGAGTTGTTGTATGCAGAAGGGAGGTAGTGACGTCAGTGATGACACGCCCACCCCCATGTCCCTGATCCCAACCCTCCTGATGGTTTCCAGGCTCAGTTTGGCAACCATAGCCATAAAGCCTTGCTGGATATCATGGAGTTATTAAAATGTGGAATTTGCTGCCAGAGGACGTAGTGATGGCCACAGGAATAAATAGCTTGAAAGGGGGATTAGATAAGATTCATGGAGGATAAGTCTATCAGTGGTTACTCGACATGGTGACTGAGGGGAACCTCCACATTCAGAGGCACTAAGCCTCTGGATCCCAGAGCCAGAAGGCAACGTCAGGGGAAGGCCTTGGCCTCTATGTTGTTGGCCCTCCAGAGGAACTGGTTGGTCACCATGTGAGACAGGATGCTGGACTAGATGGACCCTCACTGGTCTGATCCAGCAGGGCTCTTCTGATGTTCTTATCAGGGGAAGGCCTCGGCCTATGTGCCTTGTTTTTGGCCCTCCAGAGGAACTGGTTGGCCACTGTGTGAGACAGTATGCTGGACTAGATGGACTATGGGTCTGACCCAGCAGGGCTTGTCTGTTTTTATCAGAGGAAGGCCTTGGCCTCCATGCCCTATTGTTGGCCCTCCAGAGGAACTGCTTGGCCACTGTGTGAGACAGGATGCCGGACTAGATGGCCTCCTGGTCTGATCCAGCAAGACTCTTCTTATGTTCTTATGAGCCAATCAGCTTCACCTGTCTACCAAGAAATGTTTCTTGGAGCAAGGCCAGGAGAAAAATATATAGGGGGTAGGATTGGTGCTGTATAGGTCTGAACCACAGAGAAGCACTTCCCCTGTAAACAAAGGGCATAATGCTAAGCAGGTCTACTTAGAAGTAAGTTCTATGTGATTCAGCAGGGTTTACTCCCAGGAAAGTGTCTCTGGGATGTCAGCCAAAAAGGCCCATCCTCAGAGGGCGGTCTGACGGTCCCGGACTCTATCCCAGCCTTGTGTCTTATCCCTGGTGTGGCTTAGATATTCCTTGTTATGGAAGCATCAAGTCATTCCCGAGCTCAGGTTTCAGAAGTTGGTGCAGCGCTGCCCTTTGTGTGTCATTATAACTTTCTCCTCTCCGTCAATATTATCGACGGGCCCGTGGTCTCAAAATACCAAGGTGCTTGGTGTCCTCTTGAAGTGGCAATGGATCAATGGCCTCATCAGATCATAATCTGGAGCCTTCTCCACTTACCTCCTGCTAATCAGCACCGGAGCGCACTTATTCAGCCCGAGCGGCGTGACGATGTCATATTTTTTAAAAGGAAAAAAAAAATGCAGATCCGAATCTGAGTCAGACATACGATACCCCGGTTGAGCCGCACTTGCAGTCTCAAATTGTCCTTTATCAAACCAAAGCTGCAATCAGTCAAGATGAGACCTTCAGCTCTCGTGGGCATGTCAGAGCACAGAACTTCAGGTCGACATCCTGTTAACTTAGAGGCAGAGAGGATGTTCAGAGGGAACCTGATCCTGTGAGTCTGGTGTAACTGGGCTCACACGTGGTCCCTACCTAGACTTCCCAGGCATTTCAGTTTGGTGGTTAGGAACGCGGACTCTATTTTGGGAGAATCGGGTTTGATTCCCCACCCCTCCACAGGCAGCCAGCTGGGTGACCTTGGGTCAGTCACAACTTCTCTCAAGAGCAGTCCTCGAAAGAGCTCTCTCAGCCCCACCTGTCTCACAGGGTGTCTGTTGTGGGGAGGGGAAGGGAAAGGAGATTGTAAGACACTCTGAGACTCCAAGGGAAGGGTGGGGTATAAATCCAATCTCCTCCTCCTCCTCCTCCTCTTCCTCCTCTTCTTCTTCTCCTCTTCCTCCTTCTGCTCCTCCACCTGAGTCTCAGTTGAGCCCCCAAAGGTATGGCCGCACATTAACAATCTGCCAGTTTGTGTTACTGATTGCACTACAATTTTTATAGTAGTATTATTTTTGCCGATGAGTCACAACTGACTTATGGTGACCTCATAGGATTTTCAAAGCAACAGATGCTCAGGGGTAGTTTGCAGTTGCCTGCCTCTTCGTAACAACCCGGGTATCCCTTGGTGGTCTCCCATCCAAATACTGACCAGGGCTGACCCTGCTTAGTTTCCAAAGTCTGATCAGATCATTCTAGTCTGGGCTATTCATCACAGAGTTCACTCTGTCCCATGACACTCAGGTCTTGAACTGCCAAACTTCCGGTCAGCAGCTCAGCGTCTTAACCTCTGAGCCACCGTGGCCCTTGACTCGATAAAGGCCCCACTTGATAATTTGTTAATGAAGCCACGTTGCCTTGCAGAGCTGCAGTACTAAAAAATGTCAACGCCAAATGTTTGGGAGTGCCTGTTGGAGCAATGCATTCTTCAGCATACCCCTTGGAGGCATCTGGACCGTGCATAAAGTCAGGAGAACTCTTTTCACTGCTGCCAGAGTCGAGCCCTTAAGTACTAAAGGGGGGGGGGGCTGGACCCATTCCCAGACTATACATATGCCCAGTTCATTTAGGTTTTCTGGGGAGGGAGGGAAATTGAAGTACCAGTGGCCTGACAGTAGAAACACAGATGGCTGGGCCAGACAGCAGAGACACAGAAAAGCACATATTCTCAATATTTGCAGTTTAATACGTGCTATTGACTATTCATGTGGAGAGCGACCCGCCTGCCGGTGACTCAGGTCACAGCTTGCAATTCTTAAATTGTGAAGAGCATCATTGCTGTCTCCTACTCCCAGACTAAGGCAACCAAAACTGCAGGCCTCGAATGGATAATCTAGATCACGGGTGGCCAAACGGTGGCCCAGGAGCCACATGCGGCTCTTTCATATATACTGTGCGGCTCCCGGCAGGGCAGCTGGGGAAGCAAAGGGGAGCCATGCCTTCCCCTCCCTCCCACAGACAAATAAATATCATTAGCAAACAAATACAAGAACTCGTGCGCACGCCATGAAATTGCTGAGCACTCGGGTTAGAACAGATAAAATGAAGTACTTCTTCACCCAAAGAGTGATTAACACGTGGAATTCACTGCCACAGGAGGTAGTGGTGGCTACAAGCATGGACGGCTTCAAGAAGGAATTAGATAAACATATAAGAACATAAGAACATAAGAGAAGCCAATGTTGGTTCAGGCTAGTGGCCCATCCAGTCCAACACTCTGTGTCACACAGTGGCCAAAAGTACCAGGTGCCCTCAGGAGGTCCAGCAGTGGGGCCAGGACACTAGAAGCGCTCCCACTGTGCCCCCCCCCAAGCACCAAGAAGACAGAGCATCACTTGTTCAGCAATTTTATAGAGTGCCCATGAGTTCTTATATTGTGAGAAAGGAAGAAAAGTACTTCTTTCTCTACCAGCTCTATCCCACGCATAATCTTATAAACCTCGATCATATGGAGCAGAGGTCCATCAGTGGCTATTAACCACAAGGTGCAGATAGGAACTCTTGATCTGGGGCAAGTGATGCTCTGTCTTCTTGGTGCTTGGTGGGGGCAACAGTGGGAGGGCTTCTAGTGTCCTGGCCCCACTGGTGGACCTCCTGAGGGCACCTGGTCTTTTTGGCCACTGTGTGACAGAGTATTGAACTGGATGGGCCACTGGCCTCTCTTATGTTCTTAAATAAATATCACTGGAGAAATAAATATTATCAATATCTGTTTTTAACCCTTTTGTTTTTATTTTTGGCAGTCTCATTTAGTGTTAATAAAAAGCAAATGTGCGTATTTTTAAATAAAAACGTGTGTGATATTTGTTCATGTCTTGCGGCTCTCAAACATCTCAGATTTATTCTATGTGGCTCTTACATTGAGCAAGTTTGGCCACCCCTGGTCTAGATTGCCACCGTGGTACCTGTGGACACGGTGGAATGGAGCAGGTGCAGAGGAGAGGGACATGGATGATTGGGGGGCCGGGAGACCAAGAAACCCTATAAGGAGGAAAGGCTGAGGGACTTGGGGATGTTCATTCCGGAGAAGAGGAGGCTGAGAGGGGAAATGATTGCTCTCTTGAAGTCTTTGAAGGGCGGTCACTTAGAGGAGGAGGGCAGGGAGCTGTTCCTGTGGGCAGCAGAGGAGGGGACTTGCAATAAAGGGTTTAAGTGAAGGGCAGGAAAGTACCAGCTGGATCTTAGGAAAAACCTTTTGACAGCCAGAGTTGTGCCACAGTGGAATCAGCTGCCTGGGTAGGTGGTGAGCTCCCCCTCAGTACTGGCAGTCTTTAGGCAGCGGCTGGACAAACCCTTGTCAGGGATGCTCTAGGCATGGAGCAGTGGGTTGGACTAGATGGCCTGTATGGCCCCTTCCAACTCTGTGATTCTATGATATGTTTCCTAGAGTTGCCAGGCCTGGACCTGGCAACAGTAGGAGTTGGGGCGGGGGCGGGGCATAGGGAAAGGAATGCCGTGTCATGCACTGATGTCACTTCTGGGTGAAGACCATAGAAACGGGGGGAATTCCTAGAGCATTGTTCAAACCAGTGCAAGACACCCGCAACGTTGTGACTTTATCAAGTGCAACTATCCTTTTGTTTGTTCTTTTCCAAGCACTCACCCCCCCTTCCTTTTGTTTGTTCTTTTCCAAGCACTCACCCCCCTTCCCGCGTCTGCAGCAGCAGCAGTCCCCTATCTTATTCCCTCCATGCCACTGAGTGAGGGCAAGGGACAAGGAGTGTCAGCTGGGTATTGTTTCAATAAAACTGAAACAATTGGAACAAGTTGAAACAATAAATAAACTGATTACCAATAGCAGTCAACTGGCACCCTTATTCCAGAAACCCATTTCCTTCTCCCCCAAAATGAAGAGCCACTTGTGACTTTTCCTCACCTAGGGTTCCCCAAACTGCCTTGGCAAATGGCAAAGAGATTTGGGGAACGGTATCTGTGGAGGATGTGAAATCTGCAGTCTCTGTGGTCTTACTGTAAGGACTTCAGGAAATCCCTAGAGTGCTGCTATGTCAAGACCATTTTTACTTCTCCTACTCAAATACTTGGGGGTGGGAAATTGGAACTTGGGGAAGGTAATTCCCCACCTGGGGATGGATAAATGGGGGGCCTACTTCCATCTCATGGAAGCAGGAGATACTTCAGAAAAGTCCAGGAGAAGAAGGAGAAGAAGAAGAAGAGGAGGAGGAGGAGGAGATTGGATTTGTACCCCGCCCTTTATTACCTGAAGGAGTCTCAGAGCGGCTTACAGTCTCCTTTCCCCTCCCCTCCCCACAACAGACACCTTGTGAGGTAGGTGGGGCTGAGAGAGCTCTCTCGAGAACCGCTCTTGAGAGAACAGCACTGAAACAACTTGTGTTGGACCGAAGGTCCCACCAGCAGCTGCAAGTGGAGGAGTGGGGACTCAAACCTGGTTCTCCCAGATTAGAGTCTGCTCTCTGAACCACTACGCCAAACTGGCTCCCATTTCATCTGCATGGAGCATCCATTTGGAAACACCTATCTCCATCACAAAAAGATGCCCGCCTTAGAACCTCCCAACATTTTATGAATGGCCCCTGCTTCCACAGCACTTGTTTTGTGTCATTCTCCCCCTCAGTAGGCATTTTGTGTTGGCTCCCTTTACCTATTCCCAAAATTGCAACACTAAAAGAGCCCTGCTGGATCAGGCCAGTATCCCATCTAGTCCACCATCTTGTTTCACTCAGTGGCCATCTATTTGCCCTGGAGGACCAACAGATTCATGCAGTTGAACACACATGAAGCTGTCTCATACTGAATCAAACTACTGGTCCATCGAAGCCAATATTGTCTACTCAGTCCGGCAGCAGCTCTCCAGGGTGTCAGGCAGAGGTCTTTCACATTGCCTTGTGCCCTGTCCTTAATTAAAGATATTGGAGACTGAACCTGGGACCTTCATGCAAAGTAGGTAGTTTTCCATGTACAGGAAGTAGAACTTAACATACGAAGCTGCTGTTTTTCCTGAGTCAGACCCTTGATCTATCAAGTTCAATAATACCAATCGTCTGACTGGCAGTAGCTCTCCATGGCCTTTTTAACTGGAGATGCTAGAGTTTGAACTTGGGATCTTCTGCATACAAAGCAGAGGCTCTTCCCCTGGGCCACAGCCCTTCCCCATTGCTAGGTTTTTGGGAGCCTTTCCTTTCCCTGTAACTTAGCAGCCTACAAGCCATACATTGAAATATTTTATAAGAAATTTATATCTCAGTAGTTTTTGTTGTTCAGTCACACAGTCGAGTCCAACTCTTTGCGACCCCGTGGACCACATCACGCCAGGCCCTCCTGTCTTCCGTCGTGCTCCAGAGTTTGTTTAATTTCATGTTCGTTGCATCGATAACACTGTCTAACCATCTCATCCTTTGTCGTCCCCTTCTTCTTTGACTTTCAGTCTTTCCTGGCATCAGGGTCTTCTTCAGTGAGTGCTCCCTTCTCATTTGGTGACCAAAGTATTTGAGCTTCACCTTCAGGGAACAGTCAGGGTTGATTTATTTTTAGATTGACTGATTTGGTCTCCTTGCAGGCCAAGGGATTCTCAAGAGTCTTCTCCAGCACCATAATTCAAAAGCATCTATTCTTCAGCACTTGGCCTTCCTTATAGTCCGACTCTCACAGCTATACATTACTACTGGAAATACCATTGCTTTGACCATACAGACTTTTGTTGGCAGGGTGAGGTCTCTACTTTTTATCATGCTGTCTAGAACTGAGTAGTTAAATATGGCTAAATCACATGTGCACTTTTTAAAATCTTGCCTGACAATATAATCTTTCATTTCTGTTGGTCTGAAATGTTCTTCAGAGGGTCAGTCCAGAGAGTAATATATTCCATGTTCCCTCTAAGCTGAGTGAGTGTGAACTAGCTCACAGTTCCTTTAGCCTCCGGCTCACACATTTTTGTCTTGGCTCAGGAAGGATGGCTCCAGGGCAAACTAATGTATGTAGTAGCCAAATCGCTTGCTCACAACTTTAATGCCAGCAGTTCAGAAAGCAGAATTTTTGCTCACAAGACTCCACATCTTAGAGAGAACACTGAATATATTGGTTATGGAATGAGGTATAACAGGGGCAATTAAAAAGGATTTAGACAATTAAGCCAACTTGATCTTTACAATAAATACAGAAACGCTGGCTTTGCAAGTATCTATGCAGACGGCAGGGATGAATCAAAAAATTGCAGATAACAAAACCCAGATTTCCACCATTTTACACTCAACAAACCACCTGGAAGTGAAAACTGAAGAGATTTCCCATCAGTTGAAAGAGTGAAAATACGTTTCTCAGTTTCGGGGGGGGGGAGGGATTCCTACTAAAATGGACCATCTCAGCAGAAGGATTTGGGGGAGCCAATTCATATTTCAGATGCACCTAAGCAAATGGGTTAAAAAGCCAAAATTCCCCAAGTGGTCAAAATATGTTGGGTCTACCTTGAAATGGTTAGATTACTTCATAACCTGATGACGTTATCAGATGCCAGAAGAAGAGTAGACACATAGTGGCCGCTTGGGTGCTGGGGGGTAGGGGGGGCGTGGCATCAAAAAAGCACTGAGCTGCCCCATAATGGGGATCTCCTGACACATCATTGGAACTTAAGAAACAAGGCCAGATCATTCAGAACGCCAAACACCAGGGACAAATTTGGATGAGGAGAACTTTTGGAGGTATCCCTAACTGGTGACTAAAGGGAACCTCCATGTTTGGAGGCAGTGCGCCTCTGAATCCCAGAACCAGGACGTAACTTTAGGGGAAGGTCTTGGCCTCAATGCACTGTTATTGGCCCCTGGGAGAAACTGGTTGATTACTGCATGAAACAGGATGCTGGACTAGATGAAACACTGGTCGGATCCAGCAGGGCTCTTCTTACGTTCTTACAAAGGCCTCAGCCTCTATACCCTACTGTTGGACCTCCAGAGGAACTGGTTGACTACTGCGTGTAGCATGAGACAGGATGCTGAACTAGATGGACCATTGTTCTGATCCAGCAGGGCACTTTGTGTGTTCTTATCTGGAGAAGGCCTCGGCCTCTATGCCCTGTTGTTGGCCACTGTGCGAGATGGGGTGCTGGATTAGATGAACTACTGGTCTGATCCAGCAGGGCTTTTCTGATGTTCTTATCAGGGGAAGGCCTCAGCCTCTCTGCCCTGTTGATAGCCATCCAGAGGAACTGGTTGTCCACTGTGTGAGACAGAATGCTGGACTAGATGGACCCTCACTGGTCTGATCCAGCAGGGCTCTTCTGGTGTTCTTATCAGGGGAAGGCCTCAGCCTCCATGCCCTGTTGTTGGCCCTCCAGAGGAACTGGTTGGCCACTGTGTGAGACAGGGTGCTGGACTAGATGGACCCTCACTGGTCTGATCCAGCAGGGCTCTTCTGATGTTCTTATCAGGGGAAGGCCTCAGCCTCTCTGCCCTGTTGATAGCCATCCAGAGGAACTGGCTGGCCCCTGTGTGAGACAGAATGCTGGACTAGATGGACCCTCACTGGTCTGATCCAGCAAGGCTCTTCTGGTGTTCTTATCAGGGGAAGGCCTCAGCCTCCATGCCCTGTTGTTGGCCCTCCAGAGGAACTGGTTGGCCACTGTGTGAGACAGGGTGCTGGACTGGACGGACCACTGGTCAGATCCAGCAAGGTTTTTCTCATGTTCTTAATGTGGATTGCATTTTCTCCTAAATGCCGCTACACATTTGAAGGGGTGGTGGTGGAGAGATAGCAGTGTTTGCTAAGACTCTAGAAGTTAAGAAAAAAAAAGTTTTGTGTTTATTCGTGATTTGATATTATCTGCTCCTTCTCCCAAGTTTGTTCAGATGCAATATTGCTTTTCCACGTCTGTACATCCAAGAAAGGACAATGATACACCTTGCAACAAGCCAAACAAAACACACTGCGTTTTCAGTAATGGGAAGGTCGGTCCTGACACTTGGGCATAGCTGGGGGGGGGGGGGGGGGAACAGTCCAAGCAGACAAATCAGTGCGGCTCTTGAAAATCAACACGTAGAAATCATCCTGCCGGCGCCCCCCAATTCCACCGGCCTTCTGCCTTCATGAACTGCCACTTCACTTCATCAATGGAAACTAATTGACAGAACGGTAATCCTGCCTCTTCAACCAGCTTTGGGATAATTACTGGAAGTCAAAAAGAAATTGGCATCCGAGAGGCACTTTCTCACTGTCTGTCTGATTAAGTGTGCTCCCTGTCTGTCTCTATCTCTGTTTCTGTCTCTGTCTGTCTCTTTCTCTCACACACACTCTCTAACACACACAGAGAGACACACACATATCACATGTTCAGTGGTGTGGAAATGTAAATGCTTTGCTGCTTGCGCATGTCTGTTCTCTGACCCCACTTCTGCTAACTCACCATTCCGGGCCCACATGGCCCAGGCTAGACAATGTTGGATCAGGCCAGCGGCCCATCAAGTCCAACACACTGTCACACATTGGCCAAAAAGACCAGGTGCCCTCAGGAGGTCCACCAGTGGGGCCAGGACACTAGAAGCCCTCCCACTGTTGTCCCCCCCCAAACACCAAGAATTCAGGGCATCGCTTGCCCCAGACTGAGAGATCCTATCTATACCTTGTGGCTGACAACCACGGATGGACCTCTGCTCCAGATGTTTATCCAATTCCCTCTTGAAGCCGTCCATGCTTGTAGCTGCCACCACCTCCTGTGGCAGTGAATTCCACGTATTAATCACTCTTTGGGTGAAGAAGAAGAAGAAGAAGAATTTCCTGTACTTCCTTTTATCCTGGTCAGTACTTGGATGGGAGACCACCAAGGAACTCCAGGGTCATTATGCAGAAGGAGGAGGAGGAGGAGGAGGAGAAGAGAATTATACCCTGCCCTTCACAACCCGAAGGAGTCTCAGAGCGGCTTACAATCTCCTTTCCCTTCCCCTCCCTACAACAGACACCCTGTGAGGTAGGCGGGGCTGAGAGAGCTCTTTCAAGAACTGCCCCTGAGAAAACAGCTCTGAGAGAACTTGTAACTGGCTCAAGGTCACACCAGCAGCTGCCTGTGGAGGAGTAGGGAATCAAATCCGGTTCTCCCAGTTTAGAGTCCACGCTCCTAACCACTATGCCAAACTAGCTCTCTAGCAATGGCAAGCCACCTCTGAACGTTTCTTGCCTTGAAAACCATGAGGCTGCTGTCAGTTAGCTGCAAATCGATGGCCCTTTCTAGCTCCATCAACACATCATTGACCATGGTCCAATCACTGACTTTCAGGCTGGCCTATTTCAAGAGTTGTCGTGGTATGAATCCCATCTCTTCTTCTTCTAAAGAAATAGGGCAACTCTGCAGCTATGACATTGGTGCAAATGCCTGACAGATCTAAAGAGAGCGATCAGACGGCAACATCTGGGAAGTGTCCCACAGTCGTCAGCAATCCATTCTGCCTCACCACAGAAGCAGAGTTAAAAGACACTGGGGAAAGTCCGGCTGGAGCTGGTTGCGATGGGCCACGGACTGACATTCCCGTCTGATTGATCAGGCACGGTCTCATGCTGACAGGATGGTCTGATCATGCCATCCTGACTCTGTGCCATTGTTCCCGCCCCCTTCGCAGTATGTGCATCATTGCATACTCCAAAGGGGGCCCTCAGTGTGGAGGTACGATTCCTCGATTCCACAAGGAAAACAAATGGCCAAAAAAAAAAGACTCATTCGCAGTTGCATCTCATTATACAGTGATGGGCTGAGCTTCAAAGGGATGTTTGACCTTGCAACGGTGTGTCAAATTCCTCCAGAGGAAATTGCCTTGCTTCCCCTCCACTCCAACTGGCATGTGTGACCGCAACCCAGTAGTTAAACTCTTCTGGATTGGGTCCAAAGCTCCTCTTCCTCAGCATTAAGTAGAAATCCCAAAACTACTATTCTCCATTTTATTCATGGTGAGCTTTTAAGTATAGCAGACCTGAGAGAAGACGCCCTTTAATCTTCTTTTCTCTAAACGAAACATCCCTCCTATCTTTCATCATGTATCTTGTATTCAGAACCATTTATCATCTTTGCGGGTTATTCTCTGCAAATTTTCCCCTGAAAAGGGTGTCCCCTGTTGGATTCCAAGCTCCAGACAAGATTGGAGTCCGAAGAGGCACTGGCTATGCATTTATTCTTCGGTAATCCTTCTTCATAGTGTAACACTGAGTTACTACTACCAAAGTAACATCCATAAATAATTGACTGAATCTTAATTACATCGACCAGCTGACTACCCGCAGGTCTTTTCTGTGCCGTCTTAAACAATAACGGCATAAAGCAGGAGTCAAAGGGTTCCGAAGAGTTGGTGTACTGAGGTGGCTCTTCTAGGGGAGGCAGGGTACAAAATTATCTAGAGCAGCCATTTTGTTGTTTATGTAAGAACTGTAAAATCCTTTCACTCCGGCCAGCCTCCCTTATTGTTGCCAAAATGGCTCATATGTCTTCTTCCTATGCTTTGGAACGGGGTTCCCCAATGAGGTGCCCGAGGGCACCAGAGCCCCCACTTGCTGACACCTTCCCCTGTGCCCACCAATTGGTTTTAGAAAGTGGGTGGGGTCAGGTAGGGCTCCTCTCCAAGAATCTCCTAATGGGCTGTGAAAATCAACATGTGGAAACCATCATGCCGGCGCTCCCCAGTTCCATCAGCCTCCTGCCTTCACGAACGGCCAATTCACTTCATCAGTGGGGCTTTTGAACAGCAAAGCTTCTGATTGGCTGTGCAGATTATTTTTTTAAATGTTGCTTTGGCAGCAGCTGCCACCACAACACAAGGCTCCTTACTGTGTGACTGAAGGTAAGCTGCAGCAGCAGCCATTTTGTGGCTGGCTCTGTGTTCTGCAGCAGCCATCTTGTAATATTAATGATATTAATGGTGCACCATCAAGTCGTAAATGACTCACCATGTCCCCAGGTCCATAGGGTTTTAAAGGCAAAAGAGGAGTAGGGGTGGTTTGCCATTGCCTGCCTCTGCGTAGCAACTCTGGACTTCCTTGGTGGTCTCCCATCCAAGTACAAACCGGGGCCAACCCTGCTTCGCTTCTAAGATCTGATGATATCAGATTAGCTCGGGACACCCAGAGATGATCTGCCATTGCCTGCCTCTGTGTAGCAATCCAGGACTTCCTTGGCGGTCTCCCATCCAAATACTAAGCAGGGCCAACCCTGCTTAGCTTCTGAGATCTGACAAGATCGAGCTAGCCGGGGCTGTCCAGATCAGGGCAAGTGGATCTACAGTGACAAAAAGTAGCATATGTGAATCAGCTTCGGGGGAAGTAGGAGTCCTTTTAAAGATCACATAAGGACCCCCAAAGAAGAGGTGATTCTTTTTTTTTTTGAAAAGAAGACTCATCATCAACAAAAGGGATCATCAAGCTAAGGATAATGAGAAAATGAATGTTAATGTGATTTTACAAGAGCTTTAAAATGCAAATGCCACCTTTGCTCAGAGGAAGCGATGTTTTTTTTTTAAAGTGTACTCTGCAATTTCCATTACCAGCAAGGCCTGCTAATCCTCAACACCTTCTGGATCGTAATAACCAAGCAGGAGGAAGCAAAAGTTATAACGGAACTTGTAAAAAATGAGAGTCAGTGTGCAAATATGAATTATCTGTTAGTGTCCATGCTCCAAATGATTTGGAACGAAAGCCATTCCTCCCCACGAAACCCCAAAATGGTTTACACACAACATTAGATCATATAGATCTGTGGTGTGTCCTAGGGCTGCCAAGTCCCCCGGTAGGGCGGGGGAAACACCGGTGTTTACTGCTTACCCCCGCTTTTTCAAAATTGGCCCCCGGGGGACAAAATGGCTGCTAGCAGGAACGCAGGGGAACGTCGGACGCAGGGGAATGTCGGAGTCTGCCCTGCCCTGCCTTAAAAGGGAAATGTCTGCAGAGAGCCTGCCCTGCAGTAAAAAGCCTCACCAGACATTTCCCCTTTAAGAAGTCAGCAAGAGAGCTTCCACAGCAAGAGAGGTCCGCCCAGAGATTAAGGAGGGACTGAAGGGGCTGCTTTTGCATGTGGCTTGCAAGGTAAGTTTCTCTTCCAGCTCTTTTCCTTCTCTCTCTCTCCCTCGTTCTTTCTTTTTTCTGTCCGTCTGTCTGTCTGTCTCTCTCTCTGTCCCCATCCAGCAGAGGTCTATCAGTGGCTATTATTAGCCACAAGGTCTAAATGGAAGTAAGTGCCTCTGCCAGTTTTTTTCCTTCTCTCTCTCTCCCTCTTTCTTTCTTTCTTTTTTCAGTCTGTCTGTCTGTCTGTCTCTCTCTCTCTCTCTGTCCCCATCCAGCAGAGGTCTATCAGTGGCTATTATTAGCCACAAGGTCTAAATGGAACCCTTTTGTCTGGGGCAATGATGCTCTGCATTCTTGGTGCTTGGGGGGCAACAGTGGGAGGGCTTCTGGAGTTCTGGCCCCGCTGCTGGACCTCCTGAGGGCACCTGGTATTTTTGGCCACTGTGTGACACAGAGTGTTGTACTGGATGGGCTGTACTGGATGGGCCGATCCACTGTGGCTTCTCTCCTGTTCTTATGATATGAAAATCATATTAAGCACTTGTGTAGCACTTAGTGCTTCATATTCTGCCGAGATGAGGAAGGATTCAGTAGGGCTGTTGCTCAGTGATAGAGCATCTGCTTGACATGCAGGAGGTATCAGCTTCTTCAGCTAAAAAAGGATCAGGTAATAGGTGACATTAAAGATCTCAGCCTGAGACCCTGGAGAGCCACTACAGTCTGAGTAGTCAGTACTGACCTTGATGGACCAATGGCCTGATTCAGTATTAGGAAACTTCATGAGTTCATGTGTCAGCATGTGGAAGCAACATCACAAAATGATGTCACTTCCTTTCTCCTGGCTCCACCCCCAAAGTCTCCTGGCTCCACCCCCAAAGTCCCCAGATATTTCCCAAGTTGGACTTGGCAGCCCTATTTGGAATACTGTATGCAGTTCTAGTCACCGAATCTCAAAAAGGACACTGCAGAGTTGGGAAAAGTACAGAGGAGGGCGACCAAGATGATGTGGGAGTTGGAGCACCTGCCCTAGATGACCCTGGATGTCCCTTCCGACTCTATGATTCTAAGGAAGGAAGGGGGGCAGGAGAGAAAGAGTTCAAGAAAGACTGTGTACAGTTTATATACAGCAGAAATAAGAACCTGCTGTAATCTTGAAATAAAGATAATTTAATTATTTTTTTTTACACGCACCCACTCTGGAAGAGCGGGCCTTTCTCCCACAGTTCATTACTGCCAACCCTTTTCCATTTAATACAGATAATTATTTTCGATGACATCCCAGTTTGGAAAACAATAATCTCTAGTGCTTCTTGTCCTGCCAGTTCTCCTTCGAGCTAACACATCTCTCTCTCTCTCTCTTTATTTTTTTAGCAGCCGTCTGCCAGCTATAATTAAAGGCACTTACCCTCTTCATAAACTACATGCACACACCAGCACACAATGCACCTTCTCTCTAGAATGCTCCATGGCACCCTCGGTTGTTGTGAGAAATTTTTTTTTTCCAGAGGGTCTCTCTAACTGTTGAATGTTCATTGACGATTTTTTTTAAAAAAAGAAGGAATACAAATGGTGTAGATTGGAGAGGTTCTAATTGTCCTTCCTAGTCATCAATTATCAGTTGTCGGAAGCTGGAATGAATTTCTGACTCCTGAAGGAACTTTTAAAAATTATTTTGGTTCCTCTCCTCCCCCTACTAGACGTTGGTAGGCCATGGTGGCTGAGTACAAAGGTCACCTGGCAAAATCCAAGAGCAGTGATGTTGGTAGGCCATGGTGGCTGAATACAAAGGTAACTTGGCAATTTCCAAGAGCAGTGACGTTGGTAGGCCATGGTGGCTGAATACAAAGGTAACTTGGCAATTTCCAAGAGCAGTGATGTTGGTAGGCCATGGTGGCTGAATACAAAGGTAACCTGGCAATATCCAAGAGCAATGACGTTGGTAGGCCATGGTGGCTGAATACAAAGGTAACTTGGAAATTTCCAAGAGCAGTGACGTTGGTAGGCCATGGTGGCTGAATACAAAGGTAACTTGGCAATTTCCAAGAGCAGTGATATTGGTAGGCCATGGTGGCTGAATACAAAGGTAACCTGGCAATTTCCAAGAGCAATGACGTTGGTAGGCCATGGTGGCTGAATACAAAGGTAACTTGGCAATTTCCAAGAGCAGTGACGTTGGTAGGCCATGGTGGCTGAATACAAAGGTAACTTGGCAATTTCCAAGAGCAGTGATGTTGGTAGGCCATGGTGGCTGAATACAAAGGTAACCTGGCAATATCCAAGAGCAATGACGTTGGTAGGCCATGGTGGCTGAATACAAAGGTAACTTGGCAATTTCCAAGAGCAGTGATGTTGGTAGGCCATGGTGGCTGAATACAAAGGTAACTTGGCAATTTCCAAGAGCAGTGATGTTGGTAGGCCATGGTGGCTGAATACAAAGGTAACTTGGCAATTTCCAAGAGCAATGACGTTGGTAGGCCATGGTGGCTGAATACAAAGGTAACCTGGCAATTTCCAGTCTGGTGTAGTGGTTAAGTGCGCGGACTCTAATCTGGGAGATCCAGGTTTGATTCCCCACTCCTCCACTTGCACCTGGCTGGATGACCTTGGGCAAGCCATAGCTCTGTACCAGCTGTTCCCTCAAGGACAGCTTGGGAAAGAGTTCTCTCAGCCCCACCTACCTCACAGGGTGTCTGTTGTGGGGAGGGGAAGGGAAAGGAGTTTGTAAGCCGCTCTGAGACTCTTAAGTGAGTGAAGGGTGGGATATAAATCCAATCTCTTCTTTTTCTTGTTCTTCTTCCAAGAACAGTGACGTTGGTAGGCCATGGTGGCTGAATACAAAGGTAACCTGGCAATTTCCAAGAGCAGTGATGTTGGTAGGCCATGGTGGCTGAATACAAAGGTAACCTGGCAATATCCAAGAGCAACATGTGATGTATGTAAAATGCCATCAAGTCACAGCTGAGTTATGGTGAGCCATGTAGGATTTTCAAAGCAAGTGACAATCAGAGGTGGTTTGCCATTGTCTGCCTCCGCATGGGAAGAAACAACATCAGCCTCGCTGCTGCATTCTGCACCAGCTGCAGCTTCCGGATTTGGAACAAGGGCAGCCCCATGTAGAGAGCATTACAGTAATCCAGTCTTGAGGTGACCAATGCATGGATCACCGTAGCCAGGTTGTTGCATTCAAGGAAGGGAGCCAACTGCTTAATCAGCCGTAGGTGATAAAAGGCCAGCCTTGCAGTGGCTGCTACCTGGGCCTCCATCATTAACGAGGTGTCCAGGAGTACTCCTGAACACACAGCTGAACGCATGAAACTGCCCTATACTGAATCAGACCTTGGGTCCATCAGGGTCAGAATTGTCTACTCAGACCAGCAGCAGATCTCTGAGGTCTAAGGCAGAAGAGAAGAGACTGGATTTATACCCCGCCCTTCACTACCCGGAGGAGTCTCAGAGCGACTTACAATCTCCTTTCCCTTCCCCTCCCCACAACAGACACCCTGTGAGGTAGGTGGGGCTGAGAGGGCTCTTTCGAGGACTGTTTGTGAAAGAACAGCTCTGAAAGAACTTGTAACTGACCCAAGGTTACACCAGCAGCTGCATGTGCTGTTCTTTCACATCACCTCCTACCTGATCCTTTTTAACTGGAGATGCCAGGGATTGAACCTGAGACCTTCTGCATGCCAAGCAGATGCTCTGCCAGTGATCCGCAGCCCCTCTCCAAAGCATGTATCCCAAAGCATGCCTTTAGGCATTGCCTGCTCTTTCCATCACTCTGACATACACATATACATTCACCCTGAAACACAGCTACTGCTGTGAACCCATGGCTGCTGCCGAAACAATGGCTGAGTTCAGACTGGCAGTTTGGCTCGATATAGGCACGTTTCTCAAGCAGATTAAGTGGGCTGGTTCACACAGCCACAGCTGTCTGGCATTCCCGTGCCATACTCACCCAGTCCTGAAGTGTTTTGATCCAGCTTTTAAAAAGTACCAGTTGGAAGCTGTGGCAAACCATTTGGGTGCACGTTAATCCCGCTTCCTGGAAGTGTGGGCGCAAATAAGCCACAATCAAGTGGTGCAGGTAATGTGAACTTGCTGATCCAGCAGGGATGTGCTAACTGCCCATGCAGACTGTGCACTTGAGTGCAGAACCACCCGCAGGGATGCTGCCAGCTTCCAGAGTTAAAGTTCCCAGCCCATAGCCTCCTGGGAGACAGTCTGGCAAAATGGCAGCCGTCCAAAGAGTGTCCTGGGAAAGGGCGGGGTGGGGGCAGGTGCCACAAGATCCTACCCTGATAGCTGTTGTGCTTATGCACCTATACGCCCATGTGCCCATGTGCCTATGCACAGGTTGGTGAAGCGGGCCAAACTTGCGTGCAACCACCTCGCCGGCAAGCCCCCCCCCCCCCCGAAGTGCAACTACTTCATTCCACCTCCTCCCCAGTATGGTGCCGCATTAGTTGGTGGAGTGTGATAAGAAAGCCCCGCAGCAACTTGGCCCGGATCTTTTTGCCCCGCTTCCCTTGCACTTCATTCTGCCAGTCTGTCCTCCACCAATGCTGCCACAATGCAAAGTTCTCCTCTCTCTCTCTCTCTCTCTTTGGTAAAGCAGGATCATGAACATCCACAGAAGTGCTAACCAATGCTCCCTCGAAGCTGTGGAGTCTGGTGAGCAAAAATTCTACTTTGTGAGCTACTGGCATTAAAGTTGTGAGCAAGCAATTTGGCTACTGCATAAATTAGTTTGCTCCGGAGCCATCCTTCCTGAGCTGAGACAAAAATGTGTGAGCTGGAGGCTAAAAAACAGTGAGCTAGTTCACACTAACTCAGCTTAGAGGGAACACTGGTGCTAACATGAGAAGCAAAGCATAGCTCGCACGTAAATAAAGGCTTCTGCCGTGCTGATTTATAATTCGGACCCCGTCCAAGGAAGGAAACATTCAGTTCCTTTCCAGTCACTTTTTAGCAAGGTGATGGATCAATGATGCATTGACAGAGGCAAAATTAGCTTGGTCTCTGTCCATGGAAGTTGGTCGATCCAAGTCAGAGATTCATGCCAGAGAGAGCAAGCCACTTTGGTTACGACCGGAGAGGATTGCAGCCCTTGAGTTCTGAAATGACAAGCCACACAAACTTGGCAGATCCCCTGACCGTGTCCCTAGCTGGCTCACGGAAGAGCAGGAGGGAATTCAGGCCGGAGCTCCTTTCTGTTGCTCTCGGTTCGGAGGGAGACATAGCATCTGGCACAAAAGTTTGTTCCAGGTTCTAATGAGCGAAACTTCAGCCAAGGAATTCAAGATGTGTGGGAAACGCCGCTCGTCTTCTCCAGATTCTTTTGGCTTCCATGGAAACCCCTCGGGGGCACCTTCCAAGCAAGAACCTCCACATTCACAGCAACATGGGGAACATGAGAAAGTGTCAGGAAACACACCAGCTGGGGCCTTGGCACCCAGGAGCACCTTGTTGGGTACCACAGTGTAACAATGTTTTCAAGGTGCGATAGCTACCCAGCAAAGACATTTGCAGCTATAGGATGCATGTGCATTTCATTGGGACTTTCATGTGCATTTCATTGGGAAAGACTTTCTGATGTTTAAGACTGATCTATTGTTCATCAGCCTAATTCCCTTGCCTTGGTGGTTCTTGGAAGGAGCTGCTGTCTACCGCTGAGAGCCAGTTTGGTGTAGTGGTTAAATGCGCAGATTCTAATCTGGGAGAACCGGGTTTGATTCCCCCACTCCTCCACTTGCACCTGGCTGGATGACCTTGGGCAAGCCATAGCTCTGTACCAGCTGTTCCCTCAAGGACAGCTTGGGAAAGAGCTCTCTCAGCCCCACCTACCTCACAGGGTGTCTGTTGTGGGGAGGGGAAGGGAAAAGGAGTTTGTAAGCCGCTCTGAGACTCCCTTCGGGAGTGGAGGGTGGGGTATAAATCCAATCTCTTCTTCTTCTTCTTCTTCTATTAACAAAAGAATACTTGAACCCATGGAGAAAGCCAGTTTGGTGTTGAGTGAGCCAATGGGATGTAGTACCAAGGCAGAACTGGGAAACACCGTTGTTTCAATCTCCATTTGCCATGAAACTCGTGAAGGTGCAACCAGGTATAATGCTGGGGGATCTAGGAATAGGCTGATAGAATCACAGAATCACCGAGTTGGAAGGGGCCATACAGGCCATCTCATCCAGCAGGGCTCTTCTGATGTTCTTTTTAGGGGAAGGCCTCAGCCCCAATGCCCGGTTGATGGCCCTCCAGAGGAACTGGCTAGCCACTCTGTGGGACAGGATTCTGGACTAGATGGACCACCGGTCTGCTCTTCTTATGTTCTTATTAATTCATTTAGTTGGCTAGTAGGTTCAATTTTCCATGGCTGGGTGCGATAGGTCCCCTGGCGGGATCCTAAGCCCCCTATTGGGGGAAATTATGATCCGGCCAGGCTATTGTCAGCTGGACCAAAGCTCCGGCTGTATCCTGGCCATGTGCACCGAGGCAACCATGTAGCCAGAGCCATTGCATACATTACACTCTTCCCCACATGGTTCAGACCATCCTAGCATACATAGTCCCTTAGGTAGGATGGCTGCCGTTGCTTGCACTCCGAGCAGCGTGGTGCCATGTTTGGTGGTGGGGGTACGGGTGCGAGTGTGGTTGGTTCTGGAGTATGCTCGGGTATGTTGGGGCCTGGAGCACTGTCCTACGAAGTGTTGGGAGCCATCGGCTGTGCTCGGAGTTCCGTTGGCGATTCTGGCGGCGAGATGCTTGTCGTGTCTGATTCGGGTGTCTCTACCTCAGCGTCCTCTGTTTTATTGTAGTCAGGGGTCAGGAGATGGCGGCGCAGTTGATCTATGTGTCTTCTCCATACCTGCCCCTATTCGCCATGACCTCGTAGGATAGGGGCCTGGTGGTGCGTACAACTTGACCGGGCAACCAGGTGGGGCCAGACACGTAATTCCGGACATACATGGGGTCCTCTGGGAAGAACCCTCATTGTGTCTTTTGATGGTCTGGTGCTGCACTATGTTCCGGGACCCGGTCTGGGTGGAGGCGGTCCAACCAGGTTGTGTGTCTCCGTCCCATCAGGAGTTCTGCTGGGCTGAATCCTGTAGTGGTCTGCGGAGTTGTCCGCTGGCCGCAAAGAAAAGCTGCCTCACCCCCAATTCAAAACAGTTGGTACAGGAACACATGGGATTATGTCACAATGGAAAGGCTACTGATACAAACCTCAAATAAAGACCCTTACTTTGCCTCTCTTGATTATTATAATTTTGGAACCCTGTTTTAAATTTTATTGCTCAAAACAAATATTTTTTTGACCAGAATTGTGATATAGATGTTTTACTGTGGCTGCGATCACACACACAATTCGCCCTGACATAGGCGCAAATGCCAGGCGGATTAAAGGAGCACGATCAGACACCAAAATCTGGGAAGCATCCTGCAACCCATTTTCTTTCGCCACACATGCAAAGTAAAAAAAAAAAAAAAAACACCTCAGAAAGTCCAGTAGCGAATGGGTTGCTACGGGCCACAGACGGACTTTCCTGCATCTGATCATGCCAGCATGCTCCCATGGTGTTGGGATAGTCTAATCAGGATATCCCAACTTCGTGCCATTGTTTTTTCCCCCTGTCCCAGTATGCGCATGAGCGCACCCCCCCTAGCACATTCCATAGGGAGAGGTATGAATCATCGATTCCTTGTGTAAGCGCATCGAGAACAAATGGTCAAAAAAAACCCCGACTCACCAACCGTTGCGTCTGATCATGCAGTGGTGGGCTGCACCCGCACCTACCAGAATCCGTGTGATCGCACAGCGGTGGGTCAACTTCTGCCAAAAGAAACAGCCTTGCTTCCTCCCCGCTTTATCTCGGGCGTGTGACCGCAACCTATGTTAATTTATTGGTACTTGATTATTTACTACGATCTCATATGTTTATGACAGTTTATTGTCATTGTATCTGGTGTTAAATTTTCAATAAAACCCTTTTCTTAAAATTCCAGATTGGAACATTCCATTTTTGGCCCTATTGCCTTACATGTGTCACAGGGACTTTGTAGCCTGGTGCATTTTGTACTCTGTACCATTTGACCTCTGAAGAAGGCTCTTGTGTGCCTAAACGCGTCAGGTCATACACTGTTCTTTTTGGTGCATTTGTCACTTTGAACATTTTCTGAGGCTTTATTTGGGCCCCTACAAGGTTTTTATATGCCTTTGAAATAAACATATTTTTGTCTGTACCTATTAATGTTTTTAACTTTTGGTTTAGTTTCTCTTCCCCTCTTTTTACCATCTTCGGGACACTTTTCTGTAGATCGAGGTTGTGATTCTTTTTTTTTTTTCTTTGGAAAGTTTTTTTTTTTTTTTTTTAAAGTGTGGCTAACAAATCTGCGCTTCACCTTTCGAGTCATTATCTCTGGTTCAGGGATCAAAGCATCCATTTCGACAAAGGCACAATTCTCTTCGCGACAACAAAGAAGAAGGTGGGGGACATCAGGTTTTTAAAGGTGTTTCCAAATCTGTCACCTCTTGGACAGCGCACTTCTGGCCAAATTGCTTTTCATTTGAATACAATTTGGAAGTGGATCAACTAATCACCGATGGGTAATTGCATTTTGGAGGAAGAAAAGAGAAATTACATGGAATGATGGCTTCTCATTAAGCTCTTGCCAACAGCAGAATATAGAACTCAGGCTATTGTCATTTGAGAGTGGCAACAATGACATTTTGTTCTCTAAGCGCTTGCAATTCGACCTGCTGCCTTCTGTAGCTGACAAACGCTGGCATTCCATTGTATCAGCTATATTATGTGGGACACTTATAGAAGTATATTTCAGATGATTAAAGAAGTCCTTGAGGGTGCATTATACTCCCCCATGAGAATTTAGGTGACCTGAGATTTCGTTAGTGCTGGGGTCCTCAACATGGTGCAGGGGCTGGCTGGCTTGGCCTCCTGTGGCATCCATTTGGTGGCTGCACCCACCAAGCTTCTTTCTGAATGCCAAACGGTTGAGGACCCCCCACATTAGAGAAACTCATTTATTTATTTATTTATCTTCCGTATTTGTATCCGGCCCATCCCGCAAGAGGGCTCAGGGCGGGTCACATCATTTTTCAACTATTACAACAAAGTTTAAAAGCACAATATAAACATTTAAAATCAGTAGTTATAGCTACTGGTGAAAGTTCTGACCCATTTATCTAACAAGGTGGGGGTAGTCTGCTCTTGACAACCCCACTTTGTAACAGACAGACAGACAGACAAATAGAGAGATAGATAGAGGATGGATGGATGATGATGATGATGATGATAGATAGATGGATGGATGGATGGATGGATGGATGGATAGATAGATAGATAGATAGATAGATAGATAGATAGATAGATATGCCACATTTCTCCCTGATTGGGGACCCACAACAGTTAAGTACATAAGAAGAGCCCCATTAGATCAGACCAGTGGTCCATCTTGTCCAGCATCCTGTCTCACACAGTGGCCAACCGGTTCCTCTGGAGGGCCAACAACAGGGCAGAGAGGCCGAGACCTTCCCCTGATGAGAACATAAGAAGAGCCCTGCTGGATTGGATCAGACCACTGGTCCATCTAGTCCAGCATCCTGTCTCACACAGTGGCCAGCAAATTCCTCCGAAGGGCCAACAGCAGGGCAAAGAGGCCGAGGCCTTCCCCTGAGAAGAACATCAGAAGAGCCCTGCTGGATTGGATCAGACCACTGGTCCATCTAGTTCACCATCCTGTCTCGCACAATGGCCAACCAGTTCCTCCGGAGGGCCAACAGCAGGGCAAAGAGGCCGAAGCCTTCCCTTATAAGAACAGAAGAAGAGCCTTTCTGGATCAGACCAGTGGTCCATCTAGATCAGCATCCTGTCTCACACAGTGGCCAACTAACTCCTCTGGACAGACAACAACAGGGCACAGAGGCCGAGACCGTCATAAGAACATCAGAAGATCCCTTCTGGATCAGACCAGTGGTTCATCTAGTCCAGCATCCTGTCTCACACAGTGGCCAACTAGCTCCTCTGGACAGCTCCCCCTCCCCCATGCTCTAGGAATTCCCCCGATCTCTTTACCCATAGATATTGGGGGTACAAGTGATCTACAGTGTTGTGAGGAGGCTGTGACATAATTTCTGCTGGATCACCCGGAAATGACATCACAACATCTAGGAAAGTTTCCTCTCCCAGACTCCATTCCCCCCCAAGTTGCTCCTGGTAACCCTACTGTGGTGTCCCTGGAGGTCTGGACTAGATGGACCATTGGTCTAATCCAGCAGCACCCTTCTTATGTCTTTGGGCAGCCAAGGGCTTCAGAGTATTTATGTGCTTGGGCTGGCTGTGGGAATGTTGCTGACTCTGCTGGTGGTGACATGCAATGACTTCACTTCCAGCCTATCTGTATTCACTTCCCCTTCAGTTGATGATGTCACAGACCCATTGGCCAGCCCCCCAGGGGATGCCTTTCCACATCTACATTCAGGTTGGGGATAATTTTGTATTTTTCATCAACGCTGTTTTGACCTGCAAATTGCATTCCCCCCACCCCTGAATGACTTTTAGAATCATAGAGTTGGAAGAGACCTCCAGGGTCATCTAGTCCAACCCCCTGAACAATGCAGGAAATTCACAAATACCCTCCCCCCTGATATCTTTTTGACAATTTTTTTTGGGGGGGACACACAAAAGAAACTCCCCTCCCTCCTGTGTTTTGGTTCCTTGGTGGATTCTCTGCACTTCAAATGTTCCTATGAATGCTGATTAAAACATTGTGATGGTTGATGAGATTGTACAATCCCATCAGGATTCCTTTTTGGCCTACAATGGAATCACTGCACACATACGTTAGAGCGCACCAGTAACCTAGAAGAAGGAAAGCATACAAAACTGAAAAGGCACATCTGTCTCTGAACAACATCTGGGGATCAGAAACAGCAGTATGCAGATCTCTGATGCAGAAGAGGTGCTCCAGAAAGAAGAAAATGTAATATGGGACAACGACCACCGAAAAAAAAAACCAGGGAGAAATTCAAATGTGGGGTATTTTCCTCTAGGATCCCTAAATCAGGACAACCACCAAGAACCTCCACATCTTCCAGCTGAGAACAAGATTAAATATGTACTTTGCTGAAATTGTACTGGTAGTGAAGACTGCCACATATTGAACACACGCAGTGAAGACTATCACATACTGACTCCCCAGCCTGGCAACCAGCAGAAGATAGGGGGAAGTGCGAACTTACTGGAGGGGGCATGATGGCGATCGCCGCGCAATCACACAACTTCGGGTGAGACCTGGAAGCAATGGTGTCATGCTGGGGCAATGCTCTAGCATTTGCCCCCAAACTCTATGGTTTCCATAGAACTTTCGGTCAAGTTCTAAAGCGTTACCCCCCAGTAACCTGGAAGTGATGGTGTCCTGCTGGGGTGATGTTCTAGCACTCACCCCAAACTCTACTGTTTCTGTAGAGTTTTGGGCCAAGTGCTAGAGTGTCATCCCCAGGGCAACACTGTCACTTCTGGGTCATGCTGGAAATTACATCATTGTGCAGGAATGACAATTGTGCCCCTCTGTCTGGCTACCTTGTTTCTTTCCCCTGGCGAGCTGAGGGTCACTGGACAATTTGCCATAAGTGGGCAAATGGTAACCCTATTTGAAGGCCGAGGAATTTGCACTATTGCGTCAGCATGGTAGGATGCTGTGTTCTCGGAACACTCTCCTCATTGTGATCAAGTGTCTTGACCATCAGCAATGACAAAGATATGATACGTAAATAGAAGAGGACGCACCGTCTCCAAAACGCCGAGCTCAGACAAAAGACAAAGACCATTCTTATGCCCGTCCGCCGTGAATATAAAAGAGAGCTTTCGACATAAAATAACACGGAAGGAGAAATTCAATTATGCTGATTGCAATCTGCCGGATGTGTATTGAAATAATTCTAATGCTGTCTCGCGGCCTCAAAGGCCACTTTTTCTATTACTCCTCTTCCGCTGATGTTAAGTTAAAAAAAAAATGATTTTGTGTTAGTCCCTCCAAGAGCAGAGACAAAAGTTTATTCTGTAACCTCTTTGATTGTACCTTTTCCTTCTGCAAGACGAGTTCTTTCAAGAGCTCTGGAGCCCAAATAGAGGTGGCTTGCCTCTGCTTGCCTCTGCATAGCAACCCTGGTGGTCTCCCATCCTCTGAGTAGCAACCCTGGTGGTCTCCCATCCTCTGCGTAGCACCCCTAGTCGTCTCCCATCCTCTGCGTAGCAACCCTTGTGGTCTCCCATCCTCTGCGTAGCAACCCTGGTGGTCTCCCATCCTCTGAGTAGCAACCCTGGTGGTCTCCCATCCTCTGCGTAGCAACCCTTGTGGTCTCCCATCCTCTGCGTAGCAACCCTAGTGGTCTCCCATTCAAGTATCAACCAGGGCCAACCCTTAGTTTCCAAGGCCTGATGAGACCTGGCTAGCCTGGGCCTTCTAGGTCATGGCTGCCTGAAATTTATCATTACTTGCTGAAATCCTTGTTGCTCCTTTCTAAATCAGGGATCCCCAGTGTCGGACCCTCGGCCACCATGGTCCCTACCAACACCTGCAAAAAAAAGTGGAAGGAACCAGGTGTGTCTTTTGCCCAGCAGGGCTTCTGATTGGCCACTGGAGATTTGATTCGTTGTTCAGATTTTTTTTAAAAAAAAATCACCTCAGGGCTGGATTACTATAACTTGCTCTACGTAGTACTACGCTTGAAGTCGATCCAGAAGTTACAGCTTGTCCAGCATCATAGAATTATAGAATCATAGAGTTGGAAGGGACTTCCTGGGTCATCTAGTCCAGCCTCTTGCACAAGGCAGGAAATTCACAAATACCTCCCCACCCCACCCCCAGTGACCCCTGGGGGCCCAAAAGATGATCAGAAACCTCCAGAATCTCTGGCCAAACTGGCCTGGAGAAAAATGGCTTCCTGACCCCAAAGTGGCGATCAGCATTTCCCTGGGCGTGTCAGAAAGGACCACGAGAACTAAGCACTGAGGCAACCCTTCCTGCCCTCCCTTCTCGTGAGCTGCTGCATGGCCGCAGCAGCCGGATCAGTGGGTTCACATTACCGGCGCTGCTTGATGTGTGGCTTATTTGCGTCCACACTGCCAGGAAGCAGGATGAACATGCAGCCCAGACGGCTTGACACCGGTTTCACCAGGTGTCTTCTTAAAGCGCGATGAAAGCACTTCAGAACCGGGTAAGTGCGGCACGGCAACGCCAGGCAGCTGTGGCTGTGTGAATGGGCTCTCTTAATCCGCTTGCAAAGTGGGCGTATATCGGGCCAAACTGCCAGTCTGTCCTCGGCCTATGTTTTGGGAGGGGAGCCGAGTCGGTCTGCAGTAGACAAGATAGATCCAAGTCCAGTAGTACCTTAGGGGCCAACAAGAATTGGGGGTATATGCTTTCAAGAGTCACGGCTCCCTGACTCTCGAAGCTTAAACCCTGAAAACTTCTTGGTTTCTAAGGTGCTGCTAGACCTGAATTGAGCTCTGCTGTGGATTTATGTAACTGTCATTTGCAGCAGGGTACATCCAAAAACATTCATATATTATGGATGTTTTATGCATATTCAATTTTTGTTGCAATTTGCATTTACATATAATTTATCATAATTATATCCAGATACATATCCAATGAATAATGAATAATCACCTCCCATCTCCCCAAATATCTGAGAATACGTTAATACGCTAATAGCACAGGGAATATGCATGCCTTCCCATTCCGTGACGCTGAAAGCTCAGGGAAGAGCAACATCTCCAGAGGTGAATTCTTAGCAGGGCCAGCGTATTTATTTTATTTTATTTATTCACATTTATAGCCCACCTTTCTCGCAAGTGGGCTCAGGGCAAACTTGGAATGTTGGACAAGGACCTGGGTTCAATTCCCCAGGCAGCCATGAAGCTCTCTAGGTGACTTTGAGCCATTCCCCCTCTCTCAGCCTAGCCCACCTCACAGGGCTGTTGAGGATCAAATAGAGAGGCAAGAGTCATGGACACCACTCCGAATTCCTTGGAGGAATGTTGAGCAGACCAGAGATGGGCATTTGGATATTCCCGGTACAAAAATATATCTGAAAAAATACTTTGTCAGTGTTTCCCAGATATAGTCAGGTCTCCCAAATATATCTGGCATTTTTCAGGAGACATGGGAGAAGTTCCCGAAAAACCCCAAAAACATTCAGGCTTAACCAGGAATATCAAGAGCAGGTGTTTGCAGGCTTTCAAGACTCTTCCCACCCCCACCGTAATCCCTTTTCTAACCCTGTGCTTCTGTGTCTCCTTGGGCTTAGTGTCAGCTTTCCAGGTACCCTTTGGTAAAATCCTGCCAGTTTCAAATGGTTTGGATGTTTTTAAAAAGTTCTTTCTTTGCTGGACTTGGTTTGTGCCGGGTTCCCTTTTGTATATGTGAATTTTCATATTTTACATTGAAAGTCTTGCATTTTGCATAGTTTGAGATTCTCATGTTTTACCAAGTTTCAGATTCTCTGGGGTTTCATAGTTTCAGGCTCTAAGGCAGGGGTGTCAATCTCATTTGTTATGAGGGCCGGATCTGACATAAATGAGACCTTGTTGGGATGGGCCATGTGTGTCAAAAAATGTAATGCCAGGTAGAGGAGATACAAACTTTGTAAAGGACACAAACACAAAGATTTTTTTTTTTACTTAAAATAAAAACATGCTTAAAACATTAGCACTCTTGCAATATTTTGTTAATTTAACAGTATCTGAATTATTGCATCAAAATGTCTGTGCTGCTGCAATCTTGAGTATGCTGTTCAAGTGTGTATCTGTAAGCTGCAATCTTACTTTCGATTTATTGACATTCACCACAGAAATCTCATGCTCAGAGTTCTGAGTCTAGGACCCAGGGGAAAACATTAAATGGCTGACTGATTAAGGGAGTCTGGTGAAGCAAGCTATGATGCAGCAGCAGCAACAGAACTGGAAGCAGGAGATGGCCAGTTCCACTGTGGGCCTGATGGAAGCCCTCTGGGGGCCTGATTCAGCCCCCGGGCCGCATGTTTGATACCCCTGCTCTAGGGTGTGTCAGAAACCCAAACCTGGATCCCCCTGAGTCACTATGCCATTGAAAAGTGAGCAGTGCCCAGGCCCGTGGGTCCTTGAGGTTGGTTATGTGTACACAAGTAAATGGACCTTTATAAAAATGTATAAAGGTTTATTAACTAGTTTAAAAACACAAAGTATCTCTATGCAACAAGGTCTGCAATCAATAGCAAGGAAACAACAAAGCTAATTTTCTATCTGATAGATTCAGGTGGGTGGCAACACTCCCTCTAAGCTGTG
Source organism: Lepidodactylus listeri (assembly GCA_029233225.1). Classification (NCBI taxonomy): domain Eukaryota; kingdom Metazoa; phylum Chordata; class Lepidosauria; order Squamata; family Gekkonidae; genus Lepidodactylus; species Lepidodactylus listeri. Next base: position 177,609,347 of record JARCFY010000001.1, on the reverse strand, counting down.
GAGTCTGGTGAGCAAAAATTCTGCTTTGTGAGCTCCTGGCATTCAAGTGGTGAGCAAGTGATTTGGCTTCTGCATAAATTAGTTTGCTCCGCAGCCATCCTCCCTGAGCCAAGACAGAAATGTGTGAGCCAGAGGCTGAAAAACCGTGAGCTAGCTCACACTAACTCAGCTTAGAGGGAACTCTGGTGGGTGGCTGTGTTGGCCTGAAGCAGCCGAACGAAGTTTGAGTCCGGTGGCACTTTGAAGCCCAACAAAGTTTTATTCAAGGTGTAAGCTTTTGTGTGCATGCACACTTCTTCAGATACTTCTTGTTTAGATTTCTATTGAATACTTCAATATCCGGTATTAGATGGCACACCTTCTTAGCATCCAAGAGCCCATGCTAGAGGCTTATGTAGTCTCAACACAGCTGTCCATCATGATGAAACGTAACACAGTCAGGGCGATCGCCTGGTCCAATCATAAAGTGAGCGAGGCTCCCCTCTGGCCTTCCCTCTGGTCTTTGGCCACCTGGCACCAGGTGGGCTCCCAAACCTAGTCAGGGAGCTCATTTGATGGAACCCTCCAGGGCATGATTACATCCACTCCTGCTCACCCCCTCCCATCTGATTACACAACTGAACACAGGTTCTCACCATTAGCCAATTACCACATTCTTGAGTTTGGCCTTGAACGAGATAAGGATAGTGTGGCTGGAAGGCCTAGTTACAAACACTGGCAAGCTGGAGCAGGCCTGCTAATACTCATGTTAACCCTTGAGGGGAATCGAGATGCTTTGCCTCACATGATGCTACATAGGCCCTTTCTGCACTGTCCTTTTAATCCATGTTCACTGCGGTGTCCTCCAAGCAATTCTGCCCTAAAATCAAATTCAACTTTCTTTTTAATCCACCCCCCCCATTCTGCACTAAAATCAAGTTTGACCTTCGTTTTATCCTGTCCCCCCCCCCCCCCATTCAGAAACACAGTACCGCCCTTCAATGGTCAGCCTGGTTTCAGCCCGCTGTTGTCCCGGGTTATTTGGATGCTGTTTTGCCATGGACTTAAACTGCCTCGACTCACTGAGAAAATCCGGAGTGGTAGGAAAATGTGGAAATGACCAGTTTCAGATTCTCCGGTTTTACATTGGTTGGGCTTATCAATAGCCTGCAATTCCTATGTGGTTTTCCATTTTTCCATTTTCCTGGGGCGGGGAGTCAGTTTGGTGTAGTGGTTAAGTGTGTGGGACTCTAATCTGGGAGAACCGGGTATGAAGAAGAAGAAGAGATTAGATTTATACCCCGCCCTTCACTTGTAGTCTCAGAGCGGCTTACAAACTCCTTTCCCTTTCCACTCCCCACAACAGACACACTGTGAGGTAGGTGGGGCTGAGAGAGCTCTGAGACATCTGTCCTTGAGAGAACAGCTGGTACAGAGCTATGGCTTGCCCAAGGTCATCCAGCAGGTGCAAGTGGAGGAGTGGGGAATCAAACCTGATTTCCTGCTCCTTCACTTGCAGCTGCTGGATGTCCTTGGGCATGCCATAGTTCTGTCAGAGCTGTTCTCTCAAGGACAGGCCCAGAACAAACTCTCTCATCCCTGCCTGCCTCACAAGGTGTCTGTTGTGGGGAGGGGAAGGGAAAGGAGTTTGTAAGCCACTCTGAGACTCCTTTGGGTAGTGAAGGGCAGGGTATACATCCAATCTCTTCTTCTTCCTCACAATGGCGGATGGCTGGGGCATCTTGTTCAGGGGCCCAAAGATTATTGATTTATTTATTTCTGCTGCACACCCGTGGAGAGCCCTGCCTGCTTTTTTTTTAAGGTATTGACAACCGAGGGGGCAGAAAGACTCACCTGCTAAGAAGCTACAGCAAAGAACACACATATATAGAAGTGCTGAAGTGTTCCTATTATTTTTACCTGTCTCACTTTTGAAACAAAAAAAATCCCATCTGCTGTCATGTCTTGTCACATTTTTTTAATCCGTTCAGCTGAAAAGGATCTAAAGACCTATCAGGCTCTTTTGTCTTTCTCACTCGACATCACTCATTAGTGACACACTTAGACATCTCTCCTTTTTTCTTTTTTTTTTTGATTTCCTTTTTCATCTGAGCCCTGTTTTTAAACAAAAAGCATGCATGGAAATGCATACAGTGATGCAGCTGTTCAAAAACATACATTGCAGTCCTATGCAGAGTTACGTTGTTCTAAGCTCACTGACTTCCATGGGCCTAGAAGGCTGCAACTCTGTTGAGGAAGGCACAGTTGAGGTTCAAGATTAGCTCCGTTTGGGCTGTCATGCAATTAAGAACATACGAACGTAAGAGAAGCCATGTTGGATCAGGCCAATGGCCCCATCCAGTCCAACACCCTGTGTCAGACAGTGGCCAAAACCCAGGTGCAATCAGGAGGTCCACCAGCAGGGCCAGAACTCCAGAAGCCCTCCCACTCTTGCCCCCAAGTACTATGAAGACAGAACATCATTGCCTCAATGGGTAGTTGAGAAAACTCCCTTATGCTATCTCAATGAACAGAAAAGAGCCAAGAGCACATGTCTGTGCTTCATATACTAAAAGTCCTTGCTTCAGTCTCCTCTATGAAGCCAGTTTGGTGTAGTGGTTAAGTGCGCAGACTCTAATCTGGGAGAACCAGGTTTGATTCCCCACTCCTCCACTTGCAGCTGCTGGATGACCTTGGGCAAGCCATAGTTCAGTCATAGCTGTTCTTGCAAAAGAGCAGTTTCTGTCAGTGCTCTCTCAGCCTCACCTATCTCACAGGGGGCTCTTTCCCACTCACATTGTGCCGGCGTTCTGCCTCCGTTTGTCCCGGCGCTGGGTGTCAATTTCACACCCTTTGCTGCGGCGTGCGTGTTAATACGGGGCTTCGCGTCATTTTCTCCGCGCCTTCGGTAAACCTTTTTTTTTAGGTTTACCGAAGGTGCGGAGAAAATGGCGCGAAGCCCCGTATTAACACGCGCGCCGCAGCAAAGGGTGTGAAATTGACACCTTGCGCCGGGACAAACGGAGGCAGAACTCCAGCACTGTGTGAGTGGGAAAAAGCCCAGGGTGTCTGTTGTGGGAAGGGGAAGGGGAAGGAGTTTGTAAGCCGCTCTGAGAGTCCCTTGAGTAGTGAAGGGCGGGGCATAAATCCAATCTCTTCTTCTTCTTCTTCTGAAACTGCACTGATGCAATGTCCCCTCTAAGTTGAGTTAGTGTGAGCTAGCTCACAGGTTTTTTAGCCTCCGGCTCACACATTTTTGTCTTAGCTCAGGATGGATGGCTCCAGAGCAAACTAATTGATGCAGCAGCCAAATTGCTTGCTCGCAACTTGGCTGGGAGGGCAGAATAACAAATTTAAATAAATAAATAAATTCCAGTAGCTCACAAAGTAGAATATTTGCCCACAAGGCTCCACAGCTTAGAGCGAGCATTGGCAATGAATCCTTTGTTTTGTGGCCACCAGTGCTGTGCTGTGTTTAAACAAGTCTATAGAAACTGCCTCTTATGAATTACACTTGCTTTATGTCTCCGTTGACATATGGGGTTGGCTCTCAGCCTTAGTGCAAAAGAGTTTTTATTATGATGAGCTGGCAACCCTATCCCTGGGGAGCCTCTTAGCTGTACTGAAACCTCTTCCTTGTGGGTGGGAGTAGGGTGACAGATTTACTGTTCCTGCTTTGCATTCGGTGAACAAGTGCTGTGCACCCTAAATAGTCTCTGCTGTGTTAGGTTGCCAGCTCCAGGTTGCGAAATTCCTGGAGATTTGGGGGGATGTAGCCTGGGGAAGGTGGGGGGAGGGGAGGGGCACCTGGAGGTGTATGATATTATACCTAAGCATTGTGTAATGTCACAACGTCCATCTTCCAAAGCAGCCATTTTTTCCACAGGAACTGATATCTGTAGCCCAGGGATCAGCTGTAATTCCAGGAGATCTACAGCCACTACCTGGAAGTTGGTAATGCTACTGCCATGGAAAGAGCTTCCTCTTCAGCGAAAATTTCCTTTTAAGGAAGATAAGTAGTTTTAAACAGGGTCTTGCCCCACTATTGTAATTGTTCTCCAGACAACAGAGATCAGTTTCCCTGGAAGAAGAAGAAGAAGAAGAAGAAGAAGAAGAGGAGGAGGAGGAGGAGGAGGAGGAGGAGGAAGAGAAGGAGGAAGAGGAGGAGATTGGATTTATACCCCATCCTTCACTACCCAAGGGCGGCTTACAATCTCCTTTCCCTTCCCCTCCCCACAACAAACACCCTGTGAGGCAGGTGGGGCTCGGAGTGCTCTTTCGAGGACTGCTCTTGAGAGAACAGCTCTGAGAGAACTTGTGACTGACCCAAGGTCACACCAGCAGCTGCATGTGGAGGAGTGGGGAATCAAACCTGGTTCTCCCAGATTAGAGTCCACACTCCTAACTACTACCACCAAACTGGCTGGGGGAAATGACTGCTTTGGAGGGTGAACTCTGTGGCATTGTACCTTGCTGAAGTCCCTCCCCTTGCCAAAACCCACCCTCTACAGGCTCCTCCCCCAAATCGCCAGCTATTTCCCAGTCCAGCACTTGCAACCCTGTCCTTGTCCCAGAGAAAGATCAGAAGAGGAAGTATGTTCCCCCGCACAGATTGTCTGATGCATGCACAACTCGTTCATGTGGGATCCAAGCCTTTCTGATGATCATGAGCGGAGCGACCCCATTTGCTGTCAGGCACAGCGATGCAGAAGGATCCATTTTAAAGACGGGGGGCGTATCTGCACATCCAAGTTTTTCATTCCTCTCTTGAGATGCATACAATCTGCACATGGGTCAACTCGGACCAACACAGCCGGTGACGGAAACAGGTCAGAGATTCTCCATATCCATATCAAACACTATCAGCCATTCCCCTCATATACGACTCTCTCCTGTATCATAGTCGGAAATAATGATATCGGGATGGTTGAGTTCGCTCCCAAAATGACCCTGTCAGCCCCCAAATGTGTTTTTTCACTGGATCATCTTTTGTGCACCTACAGAAAGGTCAGGGGAAGTTACAGGATTTACGCTTGCACTGAGTTCGGGGGGAAAGGACTCAGAATAATCCACCAGACCTGGGAAAGAGCCGTGGAAACGATTAGTAATACTGCCACCTTGTGCTTGAACTATTTACATTTTGAGGAAATGCTGGACAGGTCTGTATTCCATCTCCTCTGCAGTGGGACAAATGCAGGCATTTAGCAAGTATTTCTGGTAACAGCGTAGAGCTGTCTTATATCCCGAGACCCCGTAGTGGGAATCGCTGTCAAGTTGCGGAACAGGACTTTAAAGAGCTGGTGTAGAAATATTCTAAATAAATAAATAAAAATTTAAATCTAGTTACTAATTCCCAAGGCACCCCCTCCGTGTGGATATCTAAATCCACACTTGGGGGGCAGAGAGATTTTTCTGCACACTTGGGGGACTCCCTCGCTGTGCAGAAAAATCCTAAAAGTTAAAAAAAATCTTTTGGAGGGATAGTTAAATCTCCCCAAAAGTTAAAGAGTGTTCCCTGCGCATGCGTAGGGAATGCTCTGGGAACTCTGCGGTGGCCCAGCAGCTGAGAGGTGCTGAAGCCTCACCGCTGGTGCCGGGAGAGGTAATCAGCACCCTGCGGCTGAGAGCCACTTAGGCCTCACCGCCAGTGCCGGGGGGTGGGGGGGAATCGGTGGGCCTGTTGGCTGAGAGCCACTCAGGCCTTGCCAGTGCCCATGGGGGGGGGAGAAAAGTGGAGAAAAGTCCCGGTGCCTGTGGGGGGGGGGAGGGAGAAGGATTGGCGGGACCAGGCCTCGCTGTGGGTGCCGCGTGGGGGAGAAGACTTACCTGTGGCTGCTTCCTCCACTGTGTGGAGCTTCTTCTCCCCCCCCCCCCATGAGTATCGCGGGTCCCGCCTCTCGCACATATATAATCACAACAGCAGGAATCAGAATACTGCTCCCATTGGCAGACTGGGGGCCACTGCCGCTCAGTGAATTTGTGGCAGAGGCAAGATTTGAACGCTGTATCGATCGATGGTGCGGCCTCATTTGGAATACTGCGTACAGTTCTGGTCACCGTCTCTCAAAAGGGATATTTGAGAGCTGGAAACAGCACAGAGATACGTAAACCAGATAATGAGAGGGTTGGAGCACCTTCCCTAAGAGCAGGGGCATAGAGTTTGCCATTTCTGGAGGGGGGGGGGGCGCACGTGTGCCGGGACGATGCCGCCACCACTGCCTCTCCCCCCCACCTGGCCACTCCTCCCTCCCTCCCTCTGGCGGCCTTTCGGGCGAATGCCCAGTGACGCCATCACGCTGGGCATTCGCCCGAATGGCCCCCAGAGGGAGGGAGGGAGGAGTGCAGGGAAGCCAGGCGGGGGGGAGAGGCAGAGGCAGCGGGTGAGCGGGCCTGCCTATGAAGGGGGCCTGAAAGGTGGGGAGGCGGGGAGGCGCGGTGGCGGCTGGCCGACCAGCGGGCGGGTGGGCACTCCATTTCATCGGGGGGGGGGGGCTCAGTCCCCCCCTGGGAAATTTCAGGGGTGGCCCGAGTCCCCCCGCAGTTGAAGCCTATGCCTAAGAGGAAGGGATGAAGAGTCTGGGACTTTTCAGATTAGAAAAGAGATGACTAGGGGGGAAGATGATAGGGGTTTATAAAATTATACATGGGGAAGAGAGTTGGCACAAGGACTGTTTCTCCCTTTCTCGAAATACCAGCACTTGAGGGCATCCAGTGAAGTGAAGCTGATGAGCAATAGATTCAGGATAGACAGAAGGAAATATTTCTTTACACAGGGAGTTATTAAATTGTGGAATTTGCTGCCAGCGGATGTAGAGATGGCCATAGGAATAGACAGCTTTAAAAGGGGATTTGATAGATTCATGGAGGATAAATCTATCAATGGCTATTGGCCATGGTGACTGAGGGGAACCTCTACTTTCAGGGGCAGTCAACCTCTGAACCCTGTGCCAGGAGACAACATCAGGGGAAGGCCTCAGCCTCTGTGCTCTGTTGTTGGCCCTCCAGAGGAAGTGGTTGGCCACCGTGTAAGACAGGATGCTGGGCTAGATGGGCCCTCACTGGTCTGATCCAGCAGGGCTCTTCTGATGTCCTTATCAGGGGATGGCCTCGGCCTCTGTGCCCTGTTATTGGCACTCCAGAGGAACTGGCTGGCCACTGTGTGAGACAGGATGCTGGACTAGATGGACCCTCACTGGTCTGATCCAGCAGGGCTCTTCTGAAGGTGAAGGCCTCAGCCTCTCTGCCCTGTTGTTGGTCCTCCAGAGGAACTGGCTGGCCACTGTGTGAGACAGGCTGCTGGACTAGATGGATCCTCACTGGTCTGATCCAGCAGGGCTCTTCTGAAGGTGAAGGCCTCAGCCTCTCTGCCCTGTTGTTGGTCCTCCAGAGGAACTGGCTGGCCACTGTGTGAGACAGGCTGCTGGACTAGATGGACCCTCACTGATCTGATCCAGCAGGGCTCTTCTGAAGGTGAAGGCCTCAGCCTCTCTGCCCTGTTGTTGGTCCTCCAGAGGAACTGGCTGGCCACTGTGTGAGACAGGCTGCTGGACTAGATGGACCCTCACTGGTCTGATCCAGCAGGGCTCTTCTGAAGGTGAAGGCCTCAGCCTCTCTGCCCTGTTGTTGGTCCTCCAGAGGAACTGGCTGGCCACTGTGTGAGACAGGCTGCTGGACTAGATGGACCCTCACTGGTCTGATCCAGCAGGGCTCTTCTTAGGTTCTTATCAGAGGAAGGCCTCAGCCTCTATGCCCTGTTGTTGGATGTCCAGAGTGACTGGTTGGCCACTGCATGAGACAGGATGCTGGACTAGATGGACCTCTGGTCTGATTTGGCAGGGCTCTTCTTATGTATGTTCTTATGGGACTTACCCAATCACAGTTTGCTGTCTAAGCCAGAACCCATTGCCAGCTTCTTTTTCAATGCACAATCAATGTATGGCCTCCACTTGCCAGATGATATGAAAATGGCCACAAGCTATAATGGCTTTTAAAGAGGGTTGGACCAATCTGTAGTGTACAGCTTTCCCAGCAACAGCTATGATACTTAAAAAAGAACCTCCATGTTCAGAGACAATGCATCTCTGAATACTTAATGGTATAGAGGAAAAATGGGGAAAGGCTGCTGTCTTCCTGCCCTACTAGTGGACTTCATAGAAACATCTACTGGCTGCTGTTGGAAACAGAAGGCCAGATTATATGGGCACCAGTCTGGATTAGATGTTTCTCTGATCCAGCAGGACACCTATGATTTTACATTCTAAATCTCACATCATTAACTTTAAACAAGGAATGCATGAACCTATACATTTTTAAGATGAGTAGCCGTGTTAATCTGTCTGTAGCAGGAAAAAAAGAGCAAGAGTCCAGGAGCACCTTCAAGATTAACAAAATTTGTGGCAGGGGAGGAGCTTTCATGAGTCACTGCTCACTTCTTCAGATACAGCTAGAATGTGAGCCCATCTGGCCTATATGTTCAAGGAATCCTTCTTCCTCCAATCCCAAGCACTTGTTCCAAAAATCTAAATTTGGATGATTCTGTTAACATGTTTTTTGTTGTTGTTGTTGTTGTTGCAAATGTTCTTTCTTTATTTTTTTTAGCCATCTGGTTTAAGGTGTCTTTTATAAGGTAATTAAAATGAGTTCCTGTAAGTGAAGTGTCTCACATAAACGTTCTTTACATCCTGGGAGGTGTAAACGAACTGGCATTATTCGCTATTCTCTTTGCTTCTCTTCCTAGAGAGGTCCATAAATGCCTGGGGTTGCTATCTTCCAGGTGGCGCCTGGAAAACCCAGAATTCCAACTAGGGCTGCCAAGTCGAACTTACGATTTGGCAGGGGGGAGTCCTTCGCCGCCCGGGAGCCACCCGGGAGCCTCCCGAAGCGCGCGCGCCCGGTGACGTCACCCAGAAGTGACGTCACCATTTTGGGGGCGTTGCCAGGGCGACGCTCTGATCTCCTTGGCTTGCCAGTCCCCAGGTTGGGGTTGGGGTTCTCCCGGTTTTTGGTGCTTCTGCCCACTGTTGTCCAGCTGTCCCCAGGCGGCCACATCCCCGTGTGATGTCCCTGATGTGATGGCATCACCCAGAAGTCACGTTGGCATGTGTTCCGGCTATGCCTGTGGCGAAGAGCCATTGATGGACCTCTGTTCCATCTGTTTATCCAGTCCTCTCTTGAAGCAATCTATGCTTGTAGCCACCACCACTTCCTGCCGCAGCAAATTCAACCCCCTGAACAATTCAGGAAATTCATAGCTACACCCTCTACTTCCCCAGTGCCCCTTACCCTATGCCCAAAGGAAGGGGGGGGGAATCCTCCAGGATTTCTGGGCCAACTTAGCCTGGAGGAAAATTCCTTCCTGACCCCCAATTGACAATAGGCATTAGCCTGAGCATGTAAGAAAGAGCCACAAGAACAAAGCACTGAGGCAACCCTTCCTGCCCTCCCTTCTCATGATCTGCCTAAGTTCACAGAACCAGCATTGCTGTCAGATGGCCCTCTAGCCTCTGCTTAGAAACCTCCCAAGAAGGAGAGCCCTCCACCTCCCAAGGAAGCCTGTTCCACTGAGGAACCACTCTGACTGCCAGGAAGTTCTTCCGGCTGTTTAGCCGAAGATTCCTTTGAATTAATTTCAACACAGCCCTGGCCAATTTCCTCACAAACGGAAGAGGGGGTTGTTGGAACCGATCTTTCATCACCATGTCAACCATGTATGCCAAGCGACTTCAGAAAGCCAGATCTGAACTTCCCTCCCAAACCCTGGGAGCACAGCTCTCTCTGTAGTTCGCCGGTTCAGACTCATCTCTCTCCGTTCACGCTTCCCTTTCATGCACTTAACAGACTTCGAAATTTATAAGACACCTTCTCCCTCTTAGGGTGCTTGGGAGCGGTGCTTTCCTGGAGATATTTGTTCCCGTTACTAAGCTGCTGGCAGGCCAACCGTACAACCCCAAACTCATCCTACTTTTACGTGGCTGAATTACGGGCCGGCTTTGGGAAGCCGTGACTCACGGTTTATCAAGTGCAGAAAAAAACATGGTCTGAGAGAGATGCGATTGGGTGCCTTTTGATTTAGAGCAGGAGTTATTAAGATGCGCCTGCCGGAGCAGTGTTTACGTTTGGGGAAATGGCGTCCTGTTACTCTTTATAGAAAGGATAAATAGGATCTTTCAGTCTGTTAAATACTGGATGTAGGAGGGGTGGGGTGTCACTGCGCCGGGAGCAGAAGAGCCTCCTTTTTAGTGCTCTTGCAGGCTGAAATTGGTTAAGTAACATTTATAAAATATTAAGGGAAGGGAATTTATCCACTGACCTGGAAAGCAAATGGGAAGAGCACATTTGTGTGCTGTGCAAAGCAGACCCGATAAAGATGTGACCCAGAAATAAAGAACATTTATATCTGCTTGAACAACACAAAGTGACTATAGATAGGCGCGCCACCCAAGAATGCGCACTTGGGAGTTTGCTCATCAAGATCCAAGCCGAGAAACATCCAATCTGTAATAATAAAAGGAGACGTGTGTTCATCTGACCGTCCGTCTGTCTGTCCCCAAAACTTCCCATCCACCCATTAGAGTGCCACCCTGTGGTGAGTAACATAAAAGAACTGTAAGGGCTGGAGTTAAAGAAGACTGTTCTGCTTTTTTCCCCCAAAGAGAAATGAAAGAGAAACCCCTCTTTTAAAAGAGAGGAAACGAGAACAAGAGGAGCCAGTGGCTGTATCTAAAAAAGAGCCCAGAAAGTATGACCAGAATCAAGGGAATGAAATTAAATCAGTTGAGTTTTTGGCTAAACATTAGGAAGGACTTCCTGAACTTAGAGAGGTCCCTCGGGAGGTGGTGGGCTCTACGTCTTTGGAGGTTTTGAAGCAGAGGCTAGATGGCCATCTGGCAGCGGTGCTGATTCTGTGAACTCGGGCAGATCATGAGAAGGGAGGGCAGGGAGGGTTGCCTCAGTGCTTAGTTCTTGTGGACCTTTCTTACCCGCCCAGGGAAATGCTGATCGCCACTTTGCGGTCAGGAAGCCATTTTCTCCAGGTAGGGTTGCTAGGTCTGGGATGGGAAATACCTGAAGATTTGGGGGTGGATCCGGGAGAGGGAGGGGTTTGGGGAGGGGAGGGGCCTCAGCATGGTAGAATGCCGTAGAGTCCACCCTTCGAAGCAGCCATTTTCTCCAGGAGAGCTGATTTCTGTCAGCTGGAGATCAATTGCTTGACCCGTATCAGTCCGGGTTCCGACCGGGTCATGGGACGGAGTCGGTTCTGGTCGCCCTCACGGATGACCTCCGAAGACATCTGGATCGAGGCGGCACGGCGGCACTGGTGTTGTTAGATCTGTCGGCGGCATTTGATGTTGTCGACCACCAGTTGTTGATCCACCGCCTCGCCGATGCTGGGATACGGGGGCTCGCTTTACAATGGCTTGCCTCCTTCCTGCAAGTCGGGGACAGAGGGTTGCGCTCGGGGGACAGACCTCCCAGAGGCACCCACTGGTGTGTGGTGTGCCTCAAGGGGCGGTGCTGTCCCTGATGTTATTTGACATCTACATGTGCTCCCTTGCCCAGATTGTCCGGAGGCATGGGCTGGGGTGTCATCAATATGCCGATGACACCCAGCTCTATCTGTTGCTGGGCGGCCGGTCCGGCTCCTCTCCTGGTGACCTGGAACGAGCACTGCAGGAGGTTGCGGGCTGGCTTAGACTGAGTCGACTGAAATTGAATCCTCTGAAGACGGAGGTCCTGTGCTTGAGTCGGACCGGAACGGGGTTGGGGCACCCACTTCCGTCCTTTGGTGGGGTGCCATTGGTGCCAGCTCCGAGGGTCGGGAGTTTGGGTGTGCTCCTGGACTCCGCTTTGACGATGGAGGCCCAGGTAGCAGCCACTGCCAAAGCAGCCTTTTTCCATCTACGGCTGACTAGGCAGTTGGCCCCCTTCCTCGAACACGATGACCTAGCTACAGTGATCCACGCTATGGTCACCTCACGTCTTGATCACTGTAACGCTCTCTACTTGGGGCTGCCCTTGTCCCAGATCCGGAAGCTGCAGCTGGTGCAGAACGCTGCGGCCAGGCTTTTGATGGGTCTCTCTTTGCGGGACCACATCTGGCCTGTGCTGCGGCGACTGCACTGGCTGCCTATAGCATACCGGGTCAGGTTCAAGGTGCTGGTGTTAACCTTTAAAGCCCTCTATGGTCAGGGGCCCGCCTACTTGAGGGACCGCCTTTCCCCATATAGGCCCCAGAGGCTACTGAGGTCAGGCACCCAAAACCGCCTGACTTGCCCCGGTCCAAAGGAAGCCCGGTTGTCTTGTACAAGGGCCAGAGCATTCTCGGTGGCGGCCCCTTACTGGTGGAATGAGCTCCCGGATAACATCAGGGCCCTGTGGGATTTGTTTCAGTTCCGCAGGGCCTGTAAGATGGAGCTCTTCCACCAGGCTTTCAAATAGGGGCAGCCGCCGGGGAGAAAGCCGATTATACCATCTCCCTGGCCCTGTTGATCACACCCTGCTGCAGTTAACCACCGGAGCGCTAGTGGTATTCAATTTTAGTGCTGGTTTAATTATTTAAATGTTTTAATCTGTAAATTGTTTTTATGTTTTTATATGTTGTTAGCCGCCTTGAGTCGGTTGTAAAACTGACAAGGCAGGATATAAATGAAACAAACAAACAAATAAATAAATAAATTGTAAAAGCAGGAGAACTCCAGGCCCCACCTGGAGGCTGGCAACCCTATCTCCAGACCAGATTGGTTCAGAGATCCTGGAGGGTTTTTTTTGCCTTCCTCTCAGCATAGAGCAGAAGTCACTGGGGGAGGGGGGGAAGTAGCGGTGAATTTCCGGCACTGAGCAGGGGGTTGGATAGGGCTGCCAAGTCAGCCCGGGGGGTGGGGGATCCCCTGCTACAGGGGTTCCCGATCCGCCGGCCAACATTCGGCCGGCGAGGGAACCCCACCCCCGAAGTCGTCCAGTCAGGATGACTTCCCCAGCATAAAGAAGTCACCCGGAAGTGATGTCATCACGTTGGGGACGTTGCCGGGACGACGCTTTAGTAATCCCCCCAAAACTCTATGGTACCATAGAACTTTTGGGCGATTGCCAGAGTGTCGCCCTGGCAACTCCCCCAACGTGATGATGTCACTTCCGGGTGACATCATCGCGGCGCGCACGCCGGGGAAGCTCCCGGACCCAGGAGGACTCCCCCCCCCCCGCCGGTAAGTCACAAGGACTTGGCAACCCTAGGGTTGGACTAGATGACCCTTGGGGCACCTCCATTTGTCTGAGTACTTGGCGGGGGGTCAATTCCCCTCCCTGCTAGACTTAGCACAAAAATTTTCACTCCTGCTGCAGCCCTTGCACAAATGTAAGAAAACAATCATTGTAGCCACTTACTAATAAAGTTAGCATTTCTCATAAACATGTGAAGGTACGTTCATCACGCCTTGAGTCCAGCTATCCTTGTAACGGGGTGATTTGAATAATGACAACAGTGTACTAAGTAGTCAGCCCTGGCAGGGTTCAGATAGGGGAACAGGAAGTTTGGGGAAGACATCCCCTGCCTCTGTGCAACTGCAGACTGACCTGAAGGAATTCAGCAGAACCTCCATTCTTGACTTTCCTCTCTTTTAATTTCTCTTTTGATCTAAACAGAATGGCCCCACTGTTGGGCCTCCTGATGGCACCTGGGTTCTGGCCACAGCGTGACACAGAGTGTTGGACTGGATGGGCCATTGGCCTGGTCCAACATTGGCTTCTCTAGGTTCTTACGAGGAGATTGGATAAACATCTGGAGCAGAGGTCCATGAATGGCTATTAGCCACACAAGCTATAGACAGAACACTCTGACTGGGGCAGTGATGCTCTGTATTCTTGGGCTTCAGGAGTTCTGGCCCCACTGGTGGACCTCCTGGTGGTACCTGGGATTGAGCCACTGTGTGACAGAGAGTGTTGGACTGGATGGGCCACTGGCCTGATCCAACATGGCTTCCCTTATGTTCTTATTCCAGTCCGAGACTTCCTTGTAAAGCAAGAGACGTTTTAGATGTGGCTTGCTATTGCCTGCCTCTGTGTTACACCCCTGGTATTCCTTGGAGGAAGCCCATCCAAATACTAGCCAGGGCCAAACCTGCTTAGCTTACAAGATCTGATGGGATCGGGCCAGCCTGGGCTATCCAAGTCAGGGCTCCTCAAAGAGCAGGGCAGCTTGGACCAGACTGACTTACAAAGAGCAGTCTCATATCCCGAGCTCTTGTCATAGCAGGTGGGATTTGTACGGCATAATGGCTCGTGATGGATGTTCTACTTGGGGCTGAGAAACCCAAACCATTTCTGCCTCGCCTGGAGCCTTTTCGGATCCCTGCGTCTCAGTCACCTGGCTGTAAAAGGAAGATAACGGCCCTGCCTTGCCTCATTTGAAGGATTAATACATTAAAGATTACGAGGAGCTCAAATACGACAGTAAAAGGGGGACGCCAGGACCATGGATAGATAGATAATTCTCTTTCCCCGCCATACAGTAAAAAGTGCTTTAGCACTGGAGGCAATGAAATGTATTAAAGTTATAGTCTGCTGACTCATGGTTACAGAGCAGAGAGAGGAATTAAATATTTAATAAAGTCTAAAATGGGCAGTGAACGGTGCAGCATTTTACCACTGGCTTACAATCCGAACAATTACTAACTAAAACAGGGATGGTATTAAACTGAGGGTGGGTGGAGAGGAAACCACTCCTAATATAAAAAACCACCCACGACTCTGGTAAATAATACAGGAGCCTTTCCTAAAGGGAGTTCTGAATAGGAACAGTTTGGAATATTTTGTCCCTTTGGCTTCAATAAAGGAGGATCAGATGCCGGCTTTTAGAGCTCCCTGGGAATGCTGGCCTCCATGCTGGACGTGGGCAATCCCCTGGAATTACAGCTCATCTCCAGACCACAGAGATGCATTCCTAGGATTTTCAGCTCTGGGGTGGGAAATACCTGGAGATTTGGGAGGGGTGGAGCTTGAGGAGGGTGCCATTTGGGAAGGGGAAGGGCTTCAGTGAGGTATAATGCCATGGAGTCCACCTTCCAAAGCAGTCATTTTCTCCAGGTGAACTGATCTCTATCGCCCGGAGATCAGTTGCAATACAGGGAGATCTGCAGCCATCACCTGGAGGTTGGAACCCTATCAGTTCACCTGGGAAAAAAGGGGATTTTGGAGCGTGGACTCTATGGCATTACACCTCACTGAGGTCCTTTGGGGAAAGGCCACAGCTCAGTGGTAGAGCTTCTGCCTGGCATGCAGACGGTCCTGGGTTCAATCCCCAGCATCTCCAGTAAAAGGATCTGGTTTTTTTTTTTAATCTGTTTATTAGGTTTTATATTATACAGTACAAGCAAAGACATCAAGCAAACATCAATTGTCAAGAGTTCAATACCGTGACAATTAATCCTTACTTGTTTGATGGACAGGGGGGAAATTGGGTAAACACACGTATTCATTAGCCTAGTCTGGGGTCCTTGACCTTATTTGCCTAACTATTCCCAATCTTAAACAGATATGCTAGTGGGAATAGTGAACTTACGTATAAAACTTTTCTGCAAAAGGGTACTATTTATCAAGTGGATTTTTGAGTTCCCTCTCTCCTACTACAGGGTCAAAGTGTACTAAACACTTTTCTTCTATAAAGTAGTCCCAAACCTTGTTCCACCACTGATAAATGGAGGGTTTTTTTTCCCCCCCAGTTTCTAGCTATTATCGATTTAGCGGCTGCAAATAAGTATTGTGATTAAGTCTTTGGTCGTGTTGGAGATTGGTTCTTCCTGCCATAGGTGTAGGAGTGTAGTAAAAGGATCTGACAGGAGGTGATGGGAAAGACCTCTGCTAGAGAACCACAGCTGGTCTGAGCAGACAATAATGACTTTGGTGGACCAAGGGTCACCCCCAGGGAGCTTCATGTGTGTTCATGTGAGTCCTCACCAAATCTCCAGAAGTTTCCCAACTTTTATCTAGCAACCTGACCCTTCCCCCATCTCTCACTGTTGGCCAGGGGTCCTGGAGCACCTACAGCTACCAGTGAATTGATCAGGAGAACTTCTGTTGAATTTCACATATTACAGTGGGGCAAAATCCCAGAGGCAAAAAAATCTCAGCTTGAAGTATAGACTAATGGGGTCCGAACTTGTAGAGACTGAGAGGGGGAAAGACCTTGGGGTCATAGTGGATAGCTGTAGTGGTGAAAAGGGCAAATTTATGTTAGGGATTATTATTAGGAAAGGGATTGAGAATAAAATGGCCGATATTGTAGTGCCCCTGTATAGATCGATGGTGCAGCCTCATTTGGAATACTGTGCACAGTTCTGGTCACTGGGTCTCCGAAAGGACACTGCAGAGCTGGGGAAAGTACAGAGGAAGGCGATCCAGATGAACAGGGGGTCGGAGCACCTTCCCTATCAGGAAAGGCTGAAGAGTCCGGGACTTTTCAGTTTAGAAAAGAGACGACTAAGGAAGGGGGGACACGATAGAGGTTTATAAAATTATGCATGGAGTGGAGAGAGTTGACAAAGAGATATTTTTCTCCCTCTACCAAAATACTAGAAATCAAGGGCATCCAGTGAAGCTGATGGGTAGTAGGTTCAGGACGGACAAAAGGAAATATTACTTTACACAGAGAGTGGTTAAAATGCAGAGTTCACTGCCATATGATATAATGATGGTCACAGGAATAAACAGCTTGAAAAGGGAATTAGATTCATGGAGGATAAGTCTATCAATGGCTACTAGCCATAGCGACTGAGGGAAACCTCCACATTCAGAGGCACTAATCCTTTGAGTCCCAGAGCCAGGAGACAACACCAGGGGAAGGCCTCGGCACCTCTATTCCCTGTTGTTGGCCCTCCAGAGGAAGTGGTTGGCCACACTGTTCCCTCTAATCTGAGTTAGTGTGAGCTAGCTCACAGTTTTTTTAGCCTCCAGCTGTCAGCTAACGCTGCCATCTCCTGCCCGGGAGGTGGGATGAGTGAACCCTTGACGTCGAGTCTGTGGAATGTTATGTTATACTTCTCATGGCATGCTTATTGCTCTTCGAACTGCTTTGACCTTGGGAAACTGTTGGTGCCTACCCATGTATCTCTTCCCCTGGCTGACTCTAATTATTCCCGCTTTTTCCCTGGGAATTGTAAACCAGTATTTTAAGTGCCTTTCCTCTGACATGGTGATTGGTTGCAATGCATTACCGGACCCCTTTTTGAGTTCTGTATAATTGTCCTGCTTGAGGCTGTGTCAGCCATTACTAACACAAGAAGTGTAGATGACCATAGCAGACCTTTCTCAATAAAGCATTCCTGTTTAAGGACACTTGTTGGTGACTCACTCTGTAGGACTTTCACACCAGCTCACACAGGAAGGAAGGCTCCAGACCAAACTAATTTATGCCGTAGCCAAATTGCTTGCTCACAACTTAATACCAGTAGCTCCCAAAGTAGAGTTTTTGCTCACAAGACTCCACAGCTTAGAGGGAGCATTGGTTGGCCACTGTGTGAGACAGGATGCTGGACTAGATGGACTCCTGGTCTGGCCAAGCAGGGCTGCTCTTAGGCAATGGTCTACTCCCTTCCCCTCCCCTTTAAACCTGTCCATCAGACATAATCCCATAATTTCATGGTACGATACCCCCCATCCTAAAACTACCGAATTATGCATGCATGAGTTTTGCCAAAGGATTTAATTATTAATTGTACAACAGTTGACAGATTTCTACATAAAGAGACAGTACAACCCCTCAAAAATCTGATAAATGCAAAAAAAGAAAAAAAGACACTGAATTGACTGGCATGAAAAGGATGTTAAAACTGTAAAAATATATTAGGAAGTTAACAAATGACCATAAATGTAGTCAAGTTTGATTTTTTTAAAAAAAAGAATTCAGGCAGGAAGAATGTGCAAACTCTAAAAGAATGGAATGTTACATTTGGAGTGGATCTGGGTTTTCCTCCAAGCCATTGACTGAAGGGCTATGATGTCACAGAATATTCATGAACATTATGGACAAGATGCAAAATGCTACTGTGCATTCCAAAGCACTTCTGTGCATGCATGGTAAGAAGAGCTTCAATCTTCATGGAAACAACAGAGAATACAAGATTAACCAGTCATGGGATGTCCCCCATAGAAGGGTCTGCAGTTCATGTTGGATATTGTAACTCTGTAAGCAAGAAAATTTGGGAGGGAAAGGGTTAAGAGAATTCACTGCTCAGTACACTTGGCATTTGGCCCCGCCCTCTCATAGGTTAAATGTTGAGCCTGTTTGGCCCTTGATTGCCTTCTGTTTCATCTTATATAGAACCTCTCTTCTCTCTCTTACCTGGCCTTGGAGCTATAGCAAGTTAACTTTTTTGGAAATTAATCTGGTCAAAGTCAAAAAGTTTATTACAGTCATAAGACCAGCCTACATGAATATGTCATGTAAGATGTGCTTCTATTTTTTTGTAAGTAAAATTTCTTTCCCTTGTTACCATTGGAATTAGACCATCTTTGTAATTTGTTTGAACAACATTTTCTCTTACCCGATAAATGTGGAGGATCAGAAGAAAAAGAAGAAGAAAACAGACTGGATTTATACCCCACCCTTCACTACCCAAAGGAGTCTTAGAGTGGCTTACAATCTCCTTTCCCTTCCCTTCCCCTCCCCACAACAGACACCCTGGGAGGTAGGTGGGGCTGAGAGAGCTCTGACAGAAACTGCTCTTTTTCAAGAACAGCTGTGCCAGAACTATGGCTTGCCCAAGGTCATCCAGCAGGTGCAAGTGGAGGAGTGGGGAATCAAACCTGGTTCTCCCAGATTAGAGTCCGTGCACTTAACAACACCACCAAACTAGCTCTCTAAAGCTTCTGTGCTTCCAAGGCAAATTATCTGTCTATCTGTCTGTCTATCTGTCTGTCTATCTGTCCATCCATCCATCCATCCATCCATCCATCCATCCATCCATCCACGGATATACGTACATACACAGATTTAAGCCAATAGTTCAGTGATGGAGCATCTGCTTGAGATGCAAAAAGTCCCAGGTTCAAGATCTGGCATCTCCAGTTAAAAGGACCAGGTAGGAGGTGATGTGAAAGACCTCTGGACAGCCACTGCCAGTCATTGTAGACAATACTGACCTTGATGGACCAATAGCCTGATTCAGTATTAGGCAGCTACTTGTATCCATAATTATTTAATCTGTCCTCTTCCCTACCTTATTTTTTTAAAAAAAGTTTTCTGGGTCCTATTGCTGGGAATCTGAGTTAAAATTTGGAGTGTCAGTGATGGAAGTGGCTCCTTACCTAGAGTAGACAAGCCAGAGGCAGGATTTGAACTGCTGTCTAATGGACGACCTCCCTTTATCAGCCACATTCTACCTAACAACTGCGAGCTGTCAAAACACTATCATGTCAACTTCTGATTGGTTCCCCAGGACATTATCCTTTATAACTTAGTTATTTCTTTTATATCCCACTTTTTTCTCCAACAGGAACCCAAAGCGGTTTAGACTATTCTCCTCTCCTCCACTTTATCATCACAGCAACCCTGTGTGGTAGGTTAGACTGAGCATGCGTGGCTGGCTCAAGATCACCCGGGTTACCCAGTAAGCGCCCAGATTTAGTCCGACACTCTAACCACTACACCATGCCGACCTTTGTTGACAAGTCTGTGTTCTTTCAGGGAAAGGTCCACTGAATTAGAGATCTCTTCACCTTCTCTTTACCTTCTTTAACACTTCAAAGCAGTGGCGTAGCGTGGGGGGCCACAGGGGCAGTCACCCCAGGCATAAAATTCTTAGGGGCACAATTTTTTTTTAAAAAGAGTAGTAATAATAAATTTAAAATAGTGGTGGGGGGGGGCCCACGCAGGAAATCTCCCCAAGCTTCTCCTCCTCAATGTCCCGTGTTTTGTTCCTCCCCTGCAGTTGGTGACGGTGGTGGACCCCCGATTCAACTACTTCTTTGGAGGGGGGAAAGCAATGTTTCCAGCCACAACAGTGGGAGGCTACAAAGAAAGAAGAAGAAGAAGAAGAAGAAGAAGAAGAAGAAGAAGAAGAAGAAGAGAAGGAGGAGGAAGAGGAGGAGGAGGAGGTGAAAATATTGGATTTATATCCTGCCCTTCACTTGGAGTCTCAGAGCAGCTTACAAACTCCCTTCCCTTCCCCTACCCACAATAGACACCCTGTGAGGTAGGTGGGGCTGAAAGAGCTCTATTCCCAAGCTGTCCTTGAGAGAACAGCTCTGAGAGAATTGTGACTGACCCAAGGTCACCCAGTAGTTGCAAGTGGAGGCGTGGGGAATCAAACCCGGTTCTCCCAGATTAGAGTCCGCGCTCTTAACCACTACACCAAAGAAAGAAATGCCAACTGCCTGCGGACGGGGCCGAGGCAGCAGGGGTCACCATTCCCCAGGGGGGTGGACCGGGGCGGGACCTGGTGCTGATAAAGGCTGAGCCTGGGCAGGGGTGCCTCTGCCCACTGCGCCTCGCCTCTTCCCTCCGGCCATGTGGGTCTGCTTCACCCCTTTGCCCCTGCCTGTCTGCTGGTGCCTGCAAACGGCCACGGTTCTGCAACGGGTCTTCTTCTCGGCACTGTGTTCAGGCAGCACCGGTCACACCTGCCATCTCCTCTGGCTGGGGGATGTGTGTGTTCGTGTCGATGGTCTTGCCCCAGGTGCTGGCAACCCATGCTACACCACTGCTTCGAAGGGTGGTGCCCATACTTACAGTATTGGATCGTTATGGGAAAAAGGGCGTGTGAGCTAGACTGGTGTGAGCTTAGAACGACAGCTAATGTTCTATTGGAAAGAGCAGGGCTATTTTGGGGCAGGAATGCACAGGAATGGAGTTCCCGCTGGCTTCCAAGTTGGCCATGCCTACAGCCTCCCCCCCAGGTTCCCCAGGCGCCTTGCAAGCCATGGGATGCCTGGGGAAGCCAAGCTGGCATGGGAAACATCCAGAAACTGCCTTCCTTCCCTCATGTTACCCATGCGCCCCGCAACCCACGGGGCACCTGGGGAAGCCGATCCTGGGAGGGAGCTGCACTGTCAGGGGTGGGGCATATTATGCTAATGAGTTCCTGCTGGGATTTTTCTATAATTAAAGCCCTGGGAAAGAGCCTTCTAATGACTGCCAGCTGAAATACCTGTGAAGCAGATGAGCTCTGAGGAGCGTAAATAAAAGTCAGTTAATTGGGTACCTTGGTTGACTCAGCATTTCTCAGGGGAGAAAAGGAGCTCTGGAAGGAAAATGGACCATCCTGGAAGTCTCTTTCAAAGACTATATGTCAGGCACAGGGTCAGGGAGCTCCGAGCCAATGTATTTAACTCATTTATTCTCCCCAATGGGGACCCAAAGCAGTCAACATCTTCCTCCTCCTCTCCTCCACTTTATCCTCACAACAACGCTGTGATGTGGGCTCAGTTGAGAGAGGGTGACTGGCCCAAGGTCACCCAGCAAGCTTCTGTGGCGTGAGTGGGGATTCAAACTTGGGTCTCCCAGATTCTAGCCTGACACTGTTAACCACACCACCACACTGGCTCTCAAACGTAAGAACAGAAGAGAAGCCAAGGCTGGACCAAGCCAATGGCCCATCCAGCCCAACAATCTGTGTCACACAGTGGCCAAAAACACCAGGTGCCCTCAGGAGGTCCACCAATGGGGGCAGGACACTAGATGCCCTCCCACTCTTGCCCCCCCCCAAGCACCAAGAATACAGGGCATCACTTGCCCCAGGCTGAGAGATCCTAACTATACCTTGTGGCTCATAGCCACTGATGGACCTCTGCTCCAGATGTTTATCCAATTCCATCATGAAGCCATCCATGCTTGTAGCCACCGCCACTACACATTATGATTTTTAAAGTGCCCAAGTTACCTCGAAAACCTTAGGATGAGAATTAAAACCACAGTATTCCCCACTACTACGCATGAGTGTGAAAGCAGACAGGAGCAGACAGGGAGAATGTTGACTCCCTCGAAATGTGGTGTTGGAGGAGAGTTTTACAGATGCCGTGGACTTCCCGAACACTCCCTAGGAGCTAAAATGACTCAGCTGAAGCTATTGTACTTTGGTCACATTATGAGAAGACAAGAGTCACTGGAAAAGACAAGGAACAGAGAGAAGTTTCAGTCCATTGGCACCTCCAAGACTAACACAGTTTTATCCAGGGTACAAGCTTTCGTGTGCAAGCACACTTCTTCAGATACAGCGAAACAGAATTTCTCAACCATTACATATAGGAAGACAGAGAGTGGGGGAGTTAGTTGCCAGGAAGGGCTAGTTAGAATTTATTTGCATAAGTAACTGGGCGATAGGGTTGCCAGGTCCTGCTTCTTGCCGACTGCGGGAGTCCTGGGCCCTTCCCAGGATCTTCTGTGCACGATGACATCACCCAGAAGTGACATCATTGCATTGCTGATGTCAAAGGGGGGACACTCTAGTTTTTGAGAAAACTCTTTTTTTTTTAACTTCAAAACCATAGAGTTTGCCCGAAAACTAGAGAACCACCCCTAAATCAGCAATGTGATGATGTCACTTCTGGGTGATGTCACTGGGACAGAGACATTGCACAGCTGTGTGCCTGTTTGGTGGTGGGGCTGGCTGGACCCCCAGAAACTGGAGGAACTCCCGCCAAATTTATCATAGAGTTCTTGTTCAAATACCAGAGCATCGCCCTGACGTCCCCGGCGAGATGACATCACTTCAAAGTCACACGGGCAGTGACACAGGCACATTGCTAAATGTGGGCTGGGCCTCCTTCCTGCTCCCGCAGGAAGTCCCCCTCATCCCCCACCGGTTGCCAGGAGGCAGGCCTGTAGCCAAGATTTTTTGAATTTGGGGGGCCTTTAAATAAGTCGGAGGGCTCAGAAAAACCTCATGTATGCTGGCTGGTCCCTGCCTTAGCAGGTCTTCCCATGCTCAGCAACAGAGTGAGGGGGCGAGCGAGTGCCGATGCGTGCTAGAAGCCGAGCTAGCCTCCACCGGCGCTCCAGCTGGGCACCCAGGTGCAGGAGGAGGAGGAAGAAGAGGCCTGACTGCATAGGAAGTCAGGGGGCCTTGGCAGGAAGTCGGGGACCAGGCCCCGGGAGGCCCCACTGTAGCTACAGGCCCGCCAGGAGGTACCTGGCAACCCTAGAACAAACACAGGCCTGGATGTTACAGAACTGAAGCGTCTACTTTAAAAATCCGTCTACCACTGGCAAATAATAAGCAGCCATCTTTTTGGAAACCCAGTCCACAACACTTTCCTTCCCTGTAGTATGCTATCTGCATATCCTGCAGCTGGGAAAACCACATAATTAGTAGTTTGTGTGCAGTCTAAGCAGCATCGGCCACAAAATATCCTCCGTATTTACATAGCTCTCATAAATTAGAGCAACAAACTGTAATTTGTTAGACCAAAATCCCACTAAAAGCTTTGCATTTTACATAAGATGTTCAGATGCTAAGCCGTGGGTGTGCATGTTAACAACAGACATAGCTGGAGCAGTTATAATTCCTCGTGGAGGGCTGGGGAATTTATTTGCAGGCTTTCTTTGGGCAGGGAAATGAAGTATTTTGGAGGGAAAAAACACACACACCTAAACGGACCTGTTAACAGACTGCCCTTTGTGGTATACCCAAAAATGTACCACAAAAGTCATACACATGTCAGAGGTGAACGTGGAGGTCAGCCGTTTCAATCCCTGATTAAATTGCTTGTGGGAACCACGGCTCGTGGACATGGATAGAGCTAACACACTATTCCCTTTGCAGCTTTTAGAACACCAGTCCATAAACTTTTGATGGCTTTAAAAATTAGGGTTGATCCCAATTTCACTGCAAACACATTCAGTGGTCAGATTTACCATGGGCAGTTATGCGCATCCCTGCCGAATCAGCAGGTTCACATTACCACCACCGCTTTATTGTGGCTTTGCAAACGTCCACACTTCCGGGGAGCGGGGTCAACGCACCCTCCACGGCGTGCCCCGGCTTTCACCAGGTACTTTTAAAATGTGGGATCAAAGCGGCACAGGATGGGGTAAGTGTGGCAGGGGAACGCGAGGCAGCTGTGGCTGTGTGAATGGCCCCACTTAATCCGCTAGAGAATGGTGCTATATCGGGCCAAACTGCCAGTCTGAACTCGGCCTGGGGATTGAACCTGAGACCTTCTGCGTGACAGCAGATGCTCTGCCGGTGAGCCCGAGCCCCTTCCCCTGATGTTGCCTCCTGGCACTAGGATTCAGAGGCTGACTGCCTCTGAACATGGAGGTTCCCCTCAGTCACCATGGCTAGTAACCACTGATAGACCTGTCCTCCATGAATCTTCCTAATCCTCTTTTAAAGCTGTCTATTCCTGTGGCCACCTCTACATTCTCTGGCAGCAAATTCCAAAATTTAATCACTCTCTGTGTAAAGGAGTATTTTGCTTTTGTCCATCCTGAATCTACAGCCCACCAGCTTCACTGGAGGCCCATGAGTTCAGCCATGTTTGAAGGTGGCTCTCAGATGTCAGCTGATCATCTAGTCTGTTTGTTTTGTGCCGAGCAGCCGTAAACGCCTGCTGCACTAGTTTGCATTGGGGTTTCCCAAAACCGCACATGCAGAAAGTTGCTGCCAATTCAAATTGGACCGGTGGCCATTAATGTCACTAAGGACTATTTAGACAGGCATGGAAAGGTAGGACTATACTGAAACACAGCATTTACTGATGACTGATTTATAGGACTTGAGTGATCTAATTGACCATTTAAACAATTGCCTGCTGAAAGGAGCAGTTAACACAGGAAGGATTTGCTACAAGGGGATGTAGTGATGGCCACAGGCATAGACAGCTTTAAAAGGGGATTAGATACATCCGTGGAGGACAGGTCTATCAGTGGGTACTAGCCATGGTGACTAAAAGGAACTTCCACATTCAGAGGCAGTCAGACTCTGAATACCAGAGCCAGGAGGAAGCAGCAGGGGAAGGCCTCGGCGTCTATGTCCTGTTATTGCCCATCCAGAGGAACTGGTTGGCCACTGTGTGAGACAGGATGCTGGACTAGATGGACCCTCACTGGTCTGATCCAGCAGGGCTCTTCTTATGTTCTTATGAAGCCCTCAGCCTCTGTGCCCTGTTGGTCCTCCAGAGGAACTGCTTGGCCACTGTGTGAGACAGGATGCTGGACTAGATGGACCACTGCTCTGATACCACAGGGCTCTTCTGATGTTCTTATGAAGGCCTCAGCCTCTGTGCCCTGTTGTTGGCCCTCCAGAGGAACTGGTTGGCTGCTGTATGAGACAGGATGCTGGACTAGATGGACCACTGCTCTGATCCAGCAGGGCTCTTCTTCGGTTCTTATGAGTAAACTCAATCAGGTTGTGTAATGTGCATGTGCAAAAGGCCAACTACATGGTACTTCATGAATAATAAGGAAGGCAGTGAAACAACCTGCCAAACACATAGATGGCCTATCAAAATGACCATCAAAAGATCAGATTTCTGTTCGCAAATGGTGAAGCAGAAGAAAAAGAAGAAGAAGAACTGGTTTTTATACCCTGCCCTTCACTACCCTAAGGAATCTCAGAACGGCTTACAATCTCTTTTCCCTTTTCCTCCCCACTACAGACACCCTATGAGGTAGGTGGGGCTGAGAGAGCTCTCTCGAGAACTGCCCTTGAGAGAACAGCTCTGAAAGAACTTATGACTGACCCAAGGTCACCCAGCAACTGCATGTGGAGAAGTGGGGAATCAAACCTAGTTCTCTAAGATTAGAGTCCGCACTCTTAACCACTACACCAAACAGGGCACAAGACGAACAGGTGGGTGTTCGTACATCCCTATTATAAATATGATACATTCTTGTATATCAATAGCTTCTTTGTCATAATCAGTTAGGGTTGCCAGGTTCCAGGCAAGGCCTACAGTTCTCCCAGAATTCCATCTGCTCTCCAGACTGTTGAGATCAGTTCACGTGAAGAACATGGCAGCTTTGGCAGGTGGTCTCTACGGCAGGGGTTCCTCACGTGATGCCCATGGGCAACATGGCGACCACTAACATCTTTCCTGGTGCCGCCCACCAAGTGTTTTTAGAAAGTGAGCAGGGCCAGGGGAGGCTCTTGGCCAGCCACGCTTCTGATTGGCCACTGGAGATTTGATTGGCTTTGCAGACTTTTAAAAACATTGCTTCGGCAGCAGTAGCCACCATATCACAAGAATCACCACTGTGTGACTGAAGGTAAGCTGTGACAGACAGATTGTGGCTGGCTCCACCTCCTGCAGCAGCCATTTTATAGCAGCCATCCTGTGGCTGTGCCCACCACACTGTGCCAGAATTCCAAAGGTGCCCTCAGGTTCAAAAAGGCTGGGGAACCCAGCTGTATGTCATTATACCCTTCTGAGATCCCTCACCAGGCTCCACTCTGAAATTTCCAGGGATTTCTCACCACGGAGAGTTGTCAACCTATGGCAGATAACATGGAAGTATTGTGTTGTCAGAACAGAAGATGCAATGTGAGATAGAATCTGAGGTTTGAAAGGAATCATGTCTTCACAAGAAGATATCAGGATGATCCAGGGCAAAATGTAGCCTGGTACAATAAATTACACAGCTTCGCTTGTGTTTGGATGAACCTAGCTCTCCCTGAGTCCTTGAGATGATATGCAACCACTGACTATTGCCTGAAAGCAGTGTGTCTGTTCCTAATTCCCAGTGCTGCACAACTGTTCACTGTCCCACCTATCCACTGTTGCTGCTATTCACAGGTCTTACTGATCGCCTTAATCCAACTGTAGCTATATTTAGTGCTCAGTTACTTACGCGTCTTGACTCTAATTAGCCCTTCCTGGCAACACGCTCCCCACCCTCTGCCTATGGTGAGTTTCTGCAGTAGAAGTGGGGATTCAAATACAGGTCTTCCAGGGTCCTCGTCCACCACTCTATCCCCTACACCACTCCAGCCCTTTTTCGTAAGGAGTTTGGCTCTATCTGTTCCTGAAGTGAAGTTGATCAAGTCAGATTAATAACAAGTTTAATAACTCCTTCACCCAGTGAGTAATTAACGCATGGAATTCACTGCTGCAGGAAATGGTGGCAGCTACAAGCATGGGCAGCTTCAAGATTGGATTGTTGGAACATCTGGAGCAGACGTCCATCGGTGGCAATTAGCCACAAGGGATAAATGGAACGCTCTGTCTGGGGCAGTGACGCTCTGCATTCTTGGTACTTGGGGGAGCAACAGTGGGAGGGCTTCTGGAGTTCTGGCCTCACTGGTGGACCTCCTGATGGCCCCTGGGTTTTGGCCACTGTGTGACACAGAGTGTTGGACTGGATGGGCCATTGGCCTGATCCAACATGGCTTCTGTTATGTTTGTATGTTCTTAAGGCAGCTCCAGTAATGCTAAGACAGTAGGTCTAAGCCAAAGCTACCTCTTTCAGGTTGTATTCTTTGTGTGTGTGCGTGTGTGTGTGTGTGAGAGAGAGAGAGAGAGAGAGAAGGAGAGGGAGAGAGATGAAAAGTGTCTGTTGTTGTTAGCACCTGGCAACACATTATTATCATTGTGATCCTGCCCTTCGCAGCACCATTCCCCTCTCTCTTCCTTCTCTTTTGCCTTCTGCCTCATTTCCCCCACAGACATTTAGTGCCATTTAAACAGCAGCGATGGCAGGTGAGGGCAAGGTGAGTGAAGGCAAAGCAGAAGAGAAATGGTGCTGGGAAGTACCAGCTGCCGGGAACAAAAGGGCACTGAGCATCATATAAACAACACAAATATTTGCAAAGGTATTCCCCCCCCCCCAGTAGTCCACTGAACAGCATGGAATGTTTTATTTTCAAGCCAGCAAAATGTTTTAATCAAAACCTTCTTATAATGTCAGAGTCCAAGGTACCAGAGGTCTCTGCGCAGGGCTGGGGGAGGAACAGGAAATGATCTCAGCACCCGCCCCTTGATGGTTCTGTTCCTCTGAAAACAGGGAACCAATTTCCATTTGAAATCTTGGGCCTCTGCCGAAACGTGAACATATCATTTTATGTGTGTGTATATACACCCATAAACACATACACACCCAGAGAGAGATAACTAGATCTCATCACAAGAATGGAACAAACTGAACCTCCATGTCCGTTTCTCTAGGTTCCCTAGGCTCTCTATTATCCGTGCTCCTAAGAATTCAAAATCGGGACATGACTATCGGTTTCCTGCTAGCTCTCCTGCTACGCCTGGGAAGTTTACCCTTCTTTAGTAGCAGGGATGTGAACTGAATTTTGTGATAACGCTGGTTTTACTCAACAGTTTGAATTTCACGGGTTCTCCCTGCCTCAGATGAGACTGCCATGAAAACTCAGTTGCTTAGTGGGAAAACATGAGCCGAGCATGCATAAGAACCAATCCTCACCATTTCGGCTCAAAATAATTTAAGG
The DNA here is from genome assembly GCA_029233225.1 of Lepidodactylus listeri. Taxonomy (NCBI): domain Eukaryota; kingdom Metazoa; phylum Chordata; class Lepidosauria; order Squamata; family Gekkonidae; genus Lepidodactylus; species Lepidodactylus listeri. Next base: position 177,580,989 of record JARCFY010000001.1, on the reverse strand, counting down.
TAGGAATGCTGAAAGATACCCTTTTCTGAGATCTTCATGAATTATTGGGGTGGAGCCTACCCAATCCTGTCACTCGTCGGAGCATAGTTTATTAATTTCTTCAAATGTTTAATTCCCACCTCTTCTTTCAGTTTAGAAGACTGTCTCCAGTCTAAGGAGTTTCCTTCCATGAGCAACTTAAGTCGAAGGACAGCTTCTTAGGCTGGAGGAACTTCAGAAGAGCCCTGCTGGATCAGACCAGTGGTCTATCCAGTCCAGCATCCTGTCTCACACTGTGGCCAACCAGTTCCTCTGGAGGGCCACCAAACAAGGCATAGAGGCCGAGGACTTCCCCTGATAAGAACATCAGAAGAGCCCTGCTGGATCAGACCAGGGGTCCATCTAGTCCAGCATCCTGTCTCACACAGGGGCCAACCAGTTCCTCTGGAGGGCCAACAACAGGGCAGAGAGGCCGAGGCCTTCCCCTGATAAGGACATCAGAAGAGCCCTGCTGGATCAGACCAGTGAGGGTCCATCTAGTCCAGCATCCTGTCTCACACAACCAGTTCCTCTGGAGGGCCAACAACAGGGCAGAGAGGCTGAGTCTTTCCCCTGGTGTTGCCTCCTGCTTCTGGGATTCAGAGGCTAACTGCCTCTGAATATGGAGATTCCCTTCAGTCACCATGGCTAGTCGCTAACCACTGATAGACTTATCCTCTATGGATCTATCTATACCCCCTTCAAAGCTGTTTATCCCTGTAGCCATCACTACATCCTCTGGCAGTGAACGCTATATTTTCATCGCTCTCTGGGCAAAGAAGTATTTCCTTTTGTCCGTCCTGAATCTACTGCCCATCAGCTTCATTGGATGCCTCCGAATTCTAGTATTTGGGGAGAGGGGGAAAAAGTTCCCTTTGTCAACTCTCTCCACCCCATGCTTCATTTGATAAACCTCTATCATGTCCCGTCCCCTCCCCTCAGTTGTCTCTTTTCTAAACTGAAAAGTCCCAGACTCTTCAGCCTTTCCTTGTAGGGCAGGTGCTCTAACACTCTAATCATCTTGGCTGACCTCTTTTGCACTTTTTTTTCCAGCTCTGGCAGGAAGGATACGTGGAGGATAGTTGGATCCACTGAAGCAGACAATATAGGGATAGACAAGCCAATAATATGACTCAGCTTCGTATCTATCACTCCACATAGTTCTAGGTTTGAAGGAACCATATTCGAAGATGGAAAGTATCTTCTCCAAATGTAGCATCCTACCTAATAACTAACTCAGAATGACAAATTATGGGGCACCCATTTCCAGTTGGGGTACATATCCTGAATAGTTATTATTTGTATTATTTGCCAGCATGGTGTAGTGGTTAAGTGCACGGACTATAATCTGGGAGAACCGGGTTTGATTCTCCACTCCTCCATTTGCAGCTGCTGGATGACCTTGGGCAAGCCATAGCTCTGGCACAGCTGTTCTATCAAGGGCAGTCCTCAAAAGAGCTCTCTCAGCCCCGCCTACCTCCCAGGGTGTCTGTTGTGGGGAGGGGGAGGGAAAGGAGTTTGTAAGCCGCTCTGAGACTCCCTTGGGTAGTGAAGGGCAGGGTATAAATCCAATCTCCTCCTCTTCTTCTATATTGCAATGGGAATATCGAAAGTATTAAGATGTTGGTAGGACATTCGGGGTCCTAGCCAAAATCAGGGCTGAACTATAACTCATAGTAAGGATCCATCACTGTGTCTCTTCACATTTAACTGAGAGGCACTATGGTGTAGTGGTTAACAGCAGTGTTCCCTCTAAGCTGAGTTAGTGTGAGCTAGCTCACAGTTTTTTTGCCTCCGGCTCACACCTTTTTGTCTTAGCTCAGGAAGGATGGCTCCAGAGCAAACTGATTGATGCAGTAGCCAAATCACTCGCTCACAGCTTTAATGCCATAGCTCACCAAGTAGAATTTTTGCTCACAAGTCTCCACAGCTTAGAGGGAGCATTGGTTAACACTGTTGGAGTAGTATCTGGGAGAATCCAGATCCCAATCCCCACTCGTGCTGTGGAAGCTCACTGGGTGAGCTTGGGCCAATCACACTCTCTCAGCCTAACCTACTTCACAGGGTTGTTGTGAGGATAAAATGGAGGAGGATGTAAGCTGCTGATCTAATCAATGTATTTAGATTAAGCTACAAAAACCAGTTGAGCTCAATATGGGTCAGAGACATGACTCTGATGATGGGAGGTTTAACTATCCCTCTCCCTACAGCATTGCTCTGATCAGATTTTCTTCTCTGGGATTCTGTTAGCCCTGGTAGAGTGGAAAAAGACAGGCACCCACACTAGTTGCCTGTCTTTTTCCCCGACCAAGATTAAAAGCGAAAGAGAGTGCAGCGATATTGATTGGGCAAGTGATGCAGGAAGGACATTAAACCCCTCCCCCCCCCCATTGCTGTCGCGCTGATCCATATCACACACACACACACACACACCACCCACGGTTGCTTTTTGTCGCCAGATGAACATTAAAGAAAACAATTATGTATCCCTTATGCCTTGCGGAGTCTGTCCCTTAGATAAATAGAAGAAGCAATTTACTCCGGATGAGAGCATTTTTGCAGCAAGCAAGAGACAAGAGAGGTGAGGTCACACCATATGATCGAAACGGGCTGGTAGAAACACCAAGCCGTGCTGCCGGAATCAGTGTGAACGTCTCTGCTGAAAGCAGGAGATGAAAAAGAATATGACCGTCATAAGAACATAAGAGAAGCCGATGTTGGGGCAGGCCAGTGGCCCGTCCAGTCCAACACTCTGTGTCACACAGTGGCTGAAAATACCAGGTGCCCTCAGGAGGTCCCCCAGTGGGGCCAGGACACTAGACACCCTCCCACTGTTGCCCCCCTCCCCGCAAGCACCAAGAATACAGAGCATCACTTGTCTCAGACTGAGAGTTCCTTTCTATACTTTGTGGCTAACAGCCACCGATGGACCTCCGCTCCAGATGTTTATCTAATACCCTCTTGAAGCGGTCCATGCTTGTAGCTGCCACCACCGCCTGTGGCAGTGGAATTCCACATGCTAATCACTCTTTGGGTGAAGAAGTATTTCCTTTTATCTGTTCTAACCCGACTGCTCAGCAATTTCATGGAGTGCCCCCGAGTTCTTGTACTGTGAGAAAGGGAGAAAAGGACCTCTTTCTCTTCCTGCTCTATCCCATGCATAATGCTATAAAGCTCGATCATGTCACCCCTCAGCCGTCGTTTCTCCATGCTAAGGAGTCCTAACATCTTTCTTCATAGGGAAGGTGTTCCATCCCCTTCATCGTTTTAGTTGCCCTTTATGGACCTTTTCCAGTAGTATATATTTTTTGAAGTGTGGTGACCAGAACTGTATAGAGTATTCCAAATCTGGACACACCATAGATTTGCACAGGGGCATTATGATACTGGCTGATTGGTTTTCAGTCCTTTGGTAATGTATTGACCTTGGGAATGACATGGGTTGTCGACAGTGGAAGTTGCCCAGTGATACAGACACAATGAAGTTAGCCCTGGTGGGAAGACTGGAAACGCTGGTATTTACCCTTACCAGCTCACCTCCCCTCAGGATATTTTACAAATCTTATTTAAAAGAATGACAATAATTGCCTTTAGAACAAGGTTTAGAATCCAGTGGCACCTTTAAGACCTGCAAAGTTCTATTCAAGGTGTGAGCTTTCATCTGCACGCACACTTTGTCAGACAATGAAATGGAATTACAGATCAAAGTTGTATACAGAGAGAGGGTGGCTTGTTAAATTAGCACGCAAAATAGTGAAGAAGTTATTTAACAGATAAAAAGAATGACATGCTTCGTTTCTGGTTATCATATATTTGGGTGCAACTGGGGGAGGGGGCTGCATAGGTAATAAATATGTCAGAGCTGGAGATTGATTACCCGAAATTGTGAGAATCCAGTCATTAAATCCCATCCATCTCCTTTCAAGCATGGAGGCAAACTTTACAATTGCCTTTGACACTGCTGTGAATATGTCACCCTCTCAAGAAATTATGGGATGGTGATTTCAGTGGTTAAGACACTGAACTGCGGACCGGAAGATCGGTAGTTCGGCAGTTTGAGGCCTGAGTGCTGCGTGACGGAGTGAGCTCCCGTCTCTGGCCCCAGCTCCTGCCAACCTAGCAGTTCAAAAGCAAGAAACTGCAAGTAGATAAATAGGTACCGCTTCGGTGGGGAGGTAACAGCATTCTGTGCACCTTGGCGTTTAGTCATGCTGGCCACATGAGCACAGAGAAGTCTTTGGACAGCGCTGGCTCTTCGGCTTGGAAATGGAGATGAGCACTGCCCCCCAGAGACGGATCTGACTGGCTTTCGGGCAAGGGAAATCTTGACCTTTACCCTTTTAAATTTAGGGATGCAAGTTCTCCAACTTGAGAAGTCTTGTCAAACATTGAAATCCTCCTCCTCCTCCTATTTTATTTTATTTTATTGAATTTCTGAATTGCCGAGTCCCTGAGTACACAGGGTTCTGGGTGATGTACAACAGGTTAAAAACACACAAAAAATATAGATTAAAATCAGCAGATCCATCATTCCTAATCTGATAATCTCTAGATGCTGTCTATAAATTAATGTAAAACCTACTCTGGACTGCTCTTCCATCTCATGGGCTGGTTAAGGGGGAGGCCGAAGTGGGCAAGTTGAAAGAACAGAGGAGGGTGCCAGCTATGATGAAAAAACTGTTGCTGTCTGCAACCATATAACTTTTTTTTTTTTTTTGAAATTCTTATTCATATTTTACCTGGACAGAAAAGTCTAAATGGATCAAAAATGTTGATTGGGTTCCCAAAGGGTTGCCGGCTTCAGTAGACGGTGTTTTGCTGTAGCTGTGAAACCTGTATATTCTACTTCTCCTCTGGAAAGGCAGGGCCCCAGTCTAAGAGCCCAACTGCAGTGGAAATGGGGATGTATTTCAGCTCAGGTGTGCTCTGAACATGCAAATATTTAAACTGTACTAAAAAAAACTCAGCATAAGAATTCAGAACATGAACGATGTAAGCCAGCGGAAGCATAAAATAGAATATAATACGCCATGTTCACGGATACTAGAGCTCCCAGGCCTCCCACTATCTATTTATTTATTTATTTATTTATCAAATTTATAGGCCACTCTCCCTGCATGCAGGCTCAGAGTGGCCACGGTGGGAGGGCTCCCTCCGGCAGCCCTCGTTGCCCATTGCTGCTCTGAGCTATGATGAGAGTGGGGAAGAACACACATCGCCTGCATGGAAGTAATGTAGGGTAGGTCTAGGAATCACTGGAAACTCTATGGCTCTAGAATTAGTGTTGATATAGAGTCTCCAGAGATTCCTAGAGCTACCCTACATCACTTTAGGGTTTTCCAGTGAAGTGGTGTCGCAGTGCACATGACCCCATGTCCCTACTCTCAACACTCCTGCCAGACTTCCACAGTTTGGTGTAGTGGTTAAGTGTTTGGAGAACCGGGTTTGATTCCCCACTCCTCCACTTGCAGCTGCTGGATGACCTTGGGCAAGCCATAGTTCTCTCAGAGCTGTTCTCTCAAGGACAGTCCTCTCAGAGCTCTCTCAGCCCCACCTACCTCACAGGGTGTCTGTTGCGGGGAGGGGAAGGGAAAGGAGTTTGTAAGTCTGGGATGTAGGGTTGTCAGGTCTTACCTGGCTGCTGGTGGGAGGGGGTCCTCTTCTTCTCCAGGATGACATCATTCGGAAGTGACATCACACAGGGCACACTGTGGGGGAATGCTATAGCATTTGAGGAAAAATTCTATGGTAACCATAGAGTTTTTTCTCAAACTCTATAGCGTCCCCCTACCCACAATGTACCCTGCAGGATGACGTCACCTCTAGGTGACATCATGGCGCCAGGCACATTGGTATGGATGGGACTGTTTGGGGGCAGGGCTCCCCCTGCCGGCTGGCTGGGCGGAGGCAGATTGGGGCACCCAAAAGCAGGTAACCCCCCACCCCTGTTGGTGGATGGCAACACTACTGGGATGGCAGGATTGCCTCCTTACTAAATTACAAAGGAACTTCCAGGGAAGGTACCAGATTTGGTGATCATACCACTGCAGTATGGAGACACCAATTGCTGATAATGGGTTCACCCGATTCTAAACAAACACACAGTCATTGATTTTTGCCACAACACAAATGAAGTGGAGGAGAAGGAGGAGGAGGAAATGAGATTTATACCCCGCCCTTCACTACCCGAAGGAGTCTCAGAGCAGTTTATAATCTCCTTTCACTTTCCTTCCCCACCACCGACACCCTCTGAGGTAGTGGGGAAGGTGGGGCTGAGAGAGCTCTCTGGAGAACTGCTCTTGAGAGAACAGCTCTGAAAGAACTTATGACTGACCCAAGGTCACCCAGCTGGCTGCATGTGGAGGAGTGGGGAATCAAACCTGTTTCTCCCAGATTAGAGTCCACGTGCCTAACCACTACACCAAACAATTGAAATTTGATGGAATTATTAACATTAAAACTGACTCCAGTTTTGGCTTTAATTGCCCCTGCGTTATCAAAAATGGCAGTGAAATGGCAGTGAAAGGGAAGGGAAGGGAAGAAAAGGGAAGGGAAGGGAAGGGAAGGGAAGGGAAGGGAAGGGAAGGGAAGGTGTCCAAGATGGGAAGCTGTGTTAGTCCGTCAGTAGCAGCAGAAGAGCAAGAGTCCAGGAGCACCTTAAAGACTAACAGAATTTGAAGCAGGATACGAGCTGATGAAGAAGGTAGACCCAAAATGGTTGCCCCAGTCATGCACAAATCCCAAAAAGCTGCCCCCCCCAAAACCTGACAAATTCACAAAGTGTAGTGAATTGTCAATTATTTTAATTTATTACTATTTTTTTTACCACTGGGAGTAGAGTCTTCATTTACATTTTTCTGCCTCGGGCATCAAAATGTCCTGGGCTGTTTCCGCCATTACATTTTAAGATCCTTTGTTCCAATTTCGTCGGCAGCCTCTTCCAACTGATTCTTCCAGTCCTCTCCCACCGCGGGGTAATTTGTACAACAACTAATTAATAACTTCATTGTGGGGGGAAAAAAGAAAGTAATCTCTGAGGGTGGCAGACAAAAGAACTAACAAATACAAAGGCTTCCCCCCCCCCCTTTACTCTTTTTTTTTTGGTGCACAACTCTTCAGAGTTTGTATTATCACACAACTGTCAAAGATAATTTGCCCTACTTTGGCTAATTGTTCTCTTGTGGGTTTTCCAATCCACAGATACAATTTTGTACAAACTGTCAGGTGCTTTTTGTTGTTGTTAAGGAAGTGTTAAAGGCACACTGTACTGCGGCACCTGAATCCACCTTCTGAAGCGGAACTGATAACGGCTTATTTAGAGCAGAGCATTTTCATTCCCAAAACCTCCCTGGAACCCTTTGCTTGTTTGTGAAGATGTTTATAAGATTATGCATGGGATCGAGCAGGTAGAGAAACGTATGGAGCAGAGGTCCATCCGTGGCTATTAGCCACAAGGTAGAGATAGGAATTCTCAGTCTGGGGCAAGTGATGCTCTGTATTCTTGGTGCTTGGGGGGGGGGCAACAGTGGGAGGGCTTCTAGTGTCCTGGCCCCACTGGGGGACCTCCTGAGGGCACCTGGTGTTTTTGGCCACTGTGTGACACAGAGTGTTGGACTGGATGGGCCATTGGCCTGATCCAACATTGGCTTCTCTGATGTTCTCTTATGTTCTTATGCCATGTTCTCCACTGGTTCACACTCCCTCTCCTGTTAGGCGGTACTGAGAGATTATTAAAACTTGTGCTTGAAAAACAGTGTTGGGAGAACAGCGCTGTAAAATTATCTGCTCATTTATTTGACGACACTGTATTTCTCCTCTCCTGAAATGGACATTTGTTACCTTTTTGAGAAACTGGCACAGCTTGTGTGCCTCTGTTTGTAGCTGGATGTACAGAAATTTGGTGTTTTGAATCAGGCCACAGGCCTCTGGTGTTGTGTTTCCGCATCTGCAGTGGACCAGCTGGGCACGGCCGAGGGGAGAGGGTGTAGAGAACTCAGTGTCAAACAACAGCCCGGGAGTCAGAGTGACCAGGTGACAGAATCCAGCTAAACAAGGCCAGAGAAAGAGAGTCTGTAGAACAGGTTGTCAAGAAACAGTCCCGAAATTAGGGATATCAAAGAGACCACCAGTCGGTAAAATGCAACTTTGGCATTTTAGGAACTCATGAGTCTTTTCCTGTGGCATTACAAGGGTGCTGGTGACCTGGGAGAAGTGGGAGCAGGGGGCTGGCTTTCAGCTGCCAGGTTAGAGCTGGAGGCCTGGGGCGGCTCTGCATCCAGTCTCGGCTGCAATTCAGGGAACTCCTGCATCTCATCCCCCTGTTTCTCTAGTGCTGTTGGCTGCTGGCTGGCCACACTGCCCCCCCCCCCTCTGAGGAGTCCTCGCTGTCACTGAGCCCTGGCTGGCCCATGACATTCAGGAGGGAAGGTGGTATGGTATAGCCGGATCTCATCAGATCTCAGAAGCTAAGCAGGGCCAGCACTTGGAAGGGAGACAACCAAGGAAGACTCTGCAGTGGAAGGCAAACCACCTGTGCTTCCCACTTGCCTTGAAGGCTCCTTGCTGGGGTCACTACGGGTGCGTTCAGATGGCGTGCTGGAGCCGGCTCAAAACGCCCCATCGCGATCACACTCACCCCAGCTCGAAGCGCACTCAGGCAGCTCCCCAGCGTCTACACAGGAGCATGTGTCTGGACCCTTTTTAATTTTTTTTTTAAATTTTTCGCTGCTTGCGCATATGCATGAGCAATCACCCGAAAATACAGTCACCCAAGCTCCGTGACTTCCTTGCCCTGAGAGAATATGTCCCTTTAAACTTCTACCCCGAAACTGGTCTACGGGGCAATCTGAACGGAGAATTAGTGTCGTTTTTTAAAAAAAAATGGGGGGGGGGGAGTTGTATAAGCGCTCATACGAATCTCGCCGACAGTAAAAAAAAATGGTGGCCAAAAAGCGGAAGCCAGAGGCTTCCGCGGGGGAGAGGGGCTTTAAGACTCAGAAGTGGCTCGGCGACGGCTCCGCGTTTAGACAGGGAAAAGGCGGCTGGAGCCGGAAGAGGACGGCTGAGACCACCAAAGGACCTGGTCTCTGAAATGTGACGGTTTGAGACGGCCTTTGGTCCGGTAGGTGACGGCTGGGGACGGGAGCCAGCTGTGGCTGTGTGAACAAGCAGATTTGAGCCAGCTCGCAGCATTACCAGCTGGCTCAAATCTGCACGTGTGAACGCACCCAATAAGTCAGCTGTGACTTGATGGCACTTTACACACACATATAGAAATTAAGCCATGGTCCTGATCTCTATACTAGAGGAAATTTTGCCTATTGTTTGGAGATGAATATATGATGGAGGAGGAGACTGGATTTATACTCCGCCCTTCACTCACTTGGAGTCTCAGAGCGGCTTACAAACTCCTTTCCCTTCCACTCCCCACAACAGACACCCTGTGAGGTAGGTGGGGCTGGAGGTCGATACAACTCGCAAAAGCTCCTCCCCTGCCACATATGTAACCAAGAAGCTTCTGATTAGAGAAACTTATAGCAGAATATATATATTTTATAACTGCACTTTTTTGGATAGGAAGCCTCTCCAGAAGGAATTAGGATGCAATAAGAATGGGATGTTTTTTAGAAGTTGCAAAGTTTAATGTGATTCAGAACTCCTTATCAACAAGCTCTCCACATGCGAGCCCAGGAAGTCACCCAGTGGTCTGAAGACAAGACAAACAAGTGAAATTACTGACACCGTGGAGAGATGCACTGAGTCAAATTACGCTTGTATGATGTTAACTGCCTGGTACCAAAGAGAGACCCTTTAATGTGTAAACTATATGTGATGTCATTTAGGGTATAAGACCTTCTGCCCTTCCAGGTGATGGCAGAATACAGTTTTGGAGTTGCTGGAGTTCTCAGGCACTCATCAGCCCTGTATTCCCAGTTCTGAATGCATGAAACAGAGACTCATCTAACTTGTTGGACTCGGACTGTGTGATTCCAATTCGGCCAAGGGATCACGCAGGACGCAGATTTGTGCATCACCTTCAAGTTCTAGTATTTTGGGAAAGAAGAATGCTACCGAGTTCACCGCAAACAGGACTGGCAGTTGAACATTTGACAGCCATAAACACTCATGAGCTACACCTCGGATCTGTTCAGATCACCCCCTTCAGAGCTTAGTGGCTGTCCAGTAGCTGTGGCACAGGTGTTCTGTTTCCTTGTGGCGGTAGAGTTTCATGCCCTTGCTTTACACCTTTTGTGTCTGTACAGGAGGTGTAATCGCTTTCTCCCAGGGTCATGGATGGTTAGGTCATATAATTTAATGAGTTCAGAGAGGAACTACATTCTGTTCAAAAACGTGCCCGCACAAAAGAACCTCGATAACACGGACTGAAAGAGCACGGAACAATAAGCCTCCTTTTAAAATACAGTGCTTATTTAGACCCATAAGCATGCCCATCGTTTTGTCTACTGTACTGTTTATGTGTGCAAGTGGCTGCCGAGGAGCACGCCAGGATGACAGGTCACCGGAGAAGGAGAGCATCTACAGCTCTCACGAGACTGTGCAAGAATGCAGTTAGATGAAATGCTGCAAACTGTACTGTCGTGTATTGGATTAGAGCCAGTTTGGTGCAGGGGTTAGGTGTGCAGACTCCAAACTGGGAGAACTGGGTTTGATTCCCCACTCCTCCACATGCAGCTGCTGGCGTGATCTTGGGCCAGTCACAAGTTCTCTCGGAGCTGTTCTCTCAAGAACAGTCCTCGAAAGAAGTCTCTCAGCCCCGCCTACCTCACAGGGTTTCTGTTGTGGGGAGGGGAAGGGAGAGGCGTTTGTAAGCCGCCCTGAGACTCCTTTGGGTAGTGAAAGGTGGGGTATAAATCCAATCTCCTCCTCCTCCTCCTTTTTGAACACATGAAAAATAATCCGGCAGAAACTAATAAGGCTGTAAGGTCCCCCCCCGGGGGGGGGGGGAACCCCACCTCCAAAATGCCTGGATCGGGCTGACATGCCTGAAAGCTCTATGGTATCATACAGTTTTCAATCTGGATGCTAGAGTGTCCACCAATGGTGTGCCTGGCGTGATGGCATCACTTCCGGGTGATGACATCGTGGCACACATGCACAAATGTTCTGGCATGGGATCAACTCCCCCCCCCATCACTAAAGGTAAGGCATCTGGCAACCCTAGAAACTAAGCAGGGCTAGCCCTGGCTAGTACTTGGATGGGAGACCACCAAGGAAGTTCAAGATTGCTGCATCTCTACCACCTCTATTAAATCTCACACCTTGAAAATCCTATTGCAGGGGTCCCCGATGTGGTGACATAGCACCCCCCAGCACCTTTCCGGACACCCACCAAGTGTTTTGAGAAATTGGGTAGGGCCAGGTGGGGATTTTGCCCAGCAACGTTTCTGAAAGGCCATTAGAGATTTGATTGGCTATTTAGATTTTTCAAAACATTGTTTTGGCAGCAGTGCCACCGCAGCACAAGGATCTTCACTGCGGCAGCCATTTTGTGGCCACGCTCACCACACTGTGTCAGAATTCCAAAAGTCCCCACAGGTTCAGAAAGTTTGGGGACCGTCAATGTAAGTTGGCTGTGACCGGATGACACTTTCCACCACCGACCTGCCAATGAGTCTTGATGGGCTTGCAGAGAGCTGAACTGTCAATGAAAAACCTGGTATTTGTACGTGACTGGTGAAGAGAACGTGAGCTGAACTGGTGGGTGTTTTAGCATCTCTGCTTCTAATACATGGAAAGGAGATGGTTGATATCACACTAATACACACACACACACACTCACACACACATGCATACTTCTGGTGTGGGGATTGATGTGCCATCTCTCCAAATCAAACATTGCCTTGAGGAGTCTCCAGGAACAATTCAAGTAAGGTCAGGTAAGAACTCCGGATTATTTATTTATAGAACATCCACGCTGCCCCTCAGAGAAAGGTTCTAAGGGCAGCTAGCAACAAGATAAAAGTATGTAACATCATCAGACCCCATAATTAGGAACAAAATACCTGACAACACATTAAAACCATTCATCAACTCAATCCATTAAAATAAAGGAAAATCTACTGCTCTCAGGGAGAAAGAAAACAAACCCTCTAGGTAACAACTAGAAAACCCAACCATCAGCCAAATGCCTATTTCATGAAAGTGAGAGAGAACGAGAGAGAGAGACCAGTAGTTAGATTTTTTAATGCAATCTCATGTATTTACCAAGTCTATGGTCACAGGAAACTATGGTTTTACCATGGAGTTTTTGGTTATTCCTAGAGCTACCCTTTGGCACCTGTAGTAAAAACTTCTGGTAATATATATTATGTGTGTGTGTGTGTGTGTGTGTGTGTGTGTGTGTGTGTGTGTGTGTGTGTGTATGTATGTATATATAATTCTCTGATGGTGGTGGCACTCTCTAGAACATTCCACATGCCACCCCAGCCTTTGGTCCCCTGGCCTGTCAATCAGAACTGTATTCACAGGCTGTGAATACTCGCATGCCATTGGCTGGGGCTGCTCCTCTTCCCTGCCCACTCCTTCAGCCTCTGTGCCCTGTCAGAATTCCTGGCAGACGTTTTTTTGCTCTTGACGAAGACACTTCTCCAATTTCCTTCCTGTGGAGGGATTAACTGTTACCTCAGCAGCTGTTGGTAGGTGAAACCAAATGGCAGTTACCTGTGTTTATAAGATGGCTGCATCCTGTGGTTTGTTTAAAATGTTCCCCCATAAGGTTCAACTGTTACCTCAGTGGCTACTGGTAGGTGAAATGAAATGGCAGTTACCTGTGTTTATAAGAGGGGCTTCAGAGCATGGTAGAGGCTGCAGGTGGGTCGGGGGATGGAAACCTGAAGAGTGAAGGGGAAATTAAGGTAGGCTGATGCTTGACTGGGAAGGAGATGGGGTTGCCAACTCCAGGTGGGGAATTCCTGGAGATTTGAGGGGTAGAGCCTGGAGAGGGTGAGGTTTGAGGACGCGTGGGGCCTCAGACAGGTACAATGTCATAGACTCTGCCTGTCACGGGCTGGGTGCCAGTAGGTCAGGAGCCGAGTCGAAGTCCGAGACAGTCCAGGGTTAAGCCAAATCAGGAATGAATTACCAAGTCCAAAACACAAGCCGAAAGCAGAGTCAGTCCAAGCTGAGGTCAGAGAGGGAAACTCACGAGCAAACCAGTCCAAGGAGTCAACCAAAAGCCAAAATCAAACAGAGCCGAAGTCACGAGCCAGAGGGTCCAGAATCAAGCAGAAGTCAGACAGAGCCGGAGTCACGAGCCAGAAAGTCCAGAATCAGGTTTAGCTGATGCAAGCCAAGCGGGTGCAGAGTTTAGCCAGAATGACTTGTTGCTAGCACAAGTTGTTGGTCTTTGTGCTGTGCCTAAATACCCAGCCACTTCCTGTGCTTGTTAGCAGCTGGCAGTGAGGTCCCGGCTCCCTCTAAAACTCAGGGCTGAGTGATCTGCGACTACACATGCATGCCTCTTTTCTCCTAGCAGCTAAGTCTTGCCTGGATCGTGACCTTAGCCGTTCCACCCGAGGAGGTGAATCAGGTGGGCTTGAGTTTGGCTGTGGCTCAGCTGCTAGGTGGTGCTAGGGTAATGCCCTGAGAGGTGCTTGCTTGAGCCTCCTCTGCTTCAGGTGGAGGCTCCTCTGGAGCTGGGGACTGATCCTCCACCACACTTAGGTCCGCAGGAGGCAGGTCTTCAGAGGCACTCCTGACACTGCCCTCCAAACCAGCTATTCCCTCTTGGGGAACCACTGCTGCCAATCTCCAGGTGAGGGCAGGAGATCACTCAGAATTACAACTGCTCTTCAGGTAGCAGAGATCAATTCCCCTGGAGAAAATGATGGACTCTGTGTCATTATACCCTGCTGAGGTTGCCACAGCAAATTGACACTGAGTGCCCAAGGCCTTGGCACTCTCCAAGAGCCTCTTTCTAGAGCCCATTGTATTTATTCCCACAACAGGCCTTATTCCTAGTGTGTGTGTGTATATATATGTATCCCACTGTGCTGCACCTTCCCAACCCCACATCTCTTGATCTCTGCCTAACTTGTTGTGCTCCCTCTCTTTGATCTTTGGCCTCTAAGTTAGAAGCTAGCAGTCATTATCCGTTCTGAATATCCATACCTGAAATCTGGGAAACTGCGACCAACACCTTTCCCTGTGTGGTCCCAGCAGGGTTGCCAGGTCCCTCCTGGGAACCAGTGGAGGGACGGGGGAGGGGGACTTACCAGGAGTAGAAAGGAGGCCTAGGCAACATCACTGGTGATGAGGTGACATCACTTCCGGCAGGTACTTGAGGCAATAGCATCACATTGTGATGCTGCAGTGACACTCTGGTATTTGGGCAAAAACTCTATGGTGAAAATAGCTTCTACCATAGAGTTTTTGCCCAGATACCAGAGCATCACTGTGATATCACTCACATAATGATGTAACTTCCCGTATACACCAGAATTAACAACGTCACAGTGACAGCGGCCTGTGTCTGCCTCGCCTTCTGGTAAGTCCCCCCTCCGGCCAGCTGATTAGCTGGGGAATCCTCTACCTCTAAGGAGGGCTGGCAACTTTAGGCCCTGGGTTGGGACTCATTAGCAACCCCACACTTACCTCATAATAGCCTCAGAAGACAGCGCCTCCACTTGTTTCATGCCCAGCCCTGTACTATTAAGCCATTCCAATCCATCTCTGCAGAAGTTCGCTCTCTCTCGACTTCTGAGCAGCACACCGACCGAAACCAGCTTGTGTTAGGCCCAGAGGAACGAACTGTACTTAAAGCCAGTTCTGGCAATGCGTACGGCAAGAGTTAGAAATAACATCCCGCTGCAGGCCTTGTGGAGAGGAAAAGTACCAAGAGTCAGGGAAATGGAACACAGCTGGGGGGTGGGGGGGTGAGGAGAAAATTCAATAGACCGACAGACAGAAGCAGAACAAAGATGAAAGACCTGGGAGGAAGCTGCATTCTGTTTACCGCGCACCGGGCTTTCTCCAAACTCAATAGCGGCGTGTTTCATTTTTAATTTTTGCATTTGTGTTTGATCACAAGCCCATGCAGATGTCGTTTCATGCTTCAGGGGCTCAAAATGACTAATTCCGAGGATGTCCACGGGGCATGCATCTTTTAACTGCTCCCGAGCAGCTTTTCACACTTCGCCTCTCTCAGCGGACTCCAGGAGGTGTTTCTTTACACTTGAAGACGCTTTTGTTAAGTGGCCTGGAAGCAGGAGCTTCTCTGTACGTTTAGAGTCAGGCTGAAGAGGAGGAGGAAAAAGCTGGGAGAAGACCGGGTTTCTCGGAGGCGCACATCCAGCATCCATTTTGAGAATTTGTCAGAAAATTACCTCACTTGAGATCTCTCTGGAAGCGGCACATGGCACACTGTGGATGTATGGAGCAGGTGTCCCCAACATGGTGCCCATGGGCGCCATGGTGCCCTCCAACACCTCTCCTGGTGCCCAAGTGTTTTTAGAACATGGGAAGGACCAGGTGGAGCGTTGGTCCAGATTGGCCACTGGAGACTGGATTGGCTGTGCAGATCTTTAAAAACATAGTTTATCATCACCATTATTACTATTATTAGGCATTGAGTGTAGTATAGCCAGGAGATCTGAAGACTGTCTGGCTGCCAGAAGTTCTAGCTCTTTTAGCGTTATGCTCCATTATGGTGAGCTAGACTTGTGGGTTTTTTTTAAGTCAAGAGACATTTCAGAGGTGGTTTGCCTTTGCCTGCCTCTGCGTCATGACCCTGGTATCCCTTGGAAGTCACCCTTCCAAATTCTAGCCAGGGCCAACCCTGCTTGGCTTTTGAGATCATAAGAACAGAAGAGAAGCCAATGTTGGATCAGGCCAATGGCCCACCCAGTCCAACACTCTGTGTCACACAGTGGCCATAAATACCAGGTGATGAGATCAGGCTAGCCTGGGCTATACAGGTTAGTTTCCAATCTCTGTTCTCCTTTTGTTCTGTTGCTGAAGTATTTTGACTCTTAGGAGGTGTGATACCTACTTAAAACTGGACACAATACTCCAGATGAGATTGGATTAGCAATAAACTCAGGAAGGATCATACGATGGGGAGAGACCATGGCCAACTGAGAACATCTGTATCATAAGAACATAAGAGAAGCCAATCTTGGATCAGGCCAGTGGCCCATCCAGTCCAACACTCTGTCACACAGTGGCCAAAAATACCAGGTGCCCTCAGAAGGTCCAGCAGTGGGGCCAGGACACTAGAAGCCCTCCCACTGTTGCCCCCCCCCCCAAAACACCAAGAATACAGAGCATCACCTGCCCCAGACTGAGAGTTCCTATCTATACTTTGTGGCTAATAGCCACTGATGGACCTCTGCTCCATATGCTTGTAGCCGCCGCCACCTCCTGTGGCAGTGAATTCCACATGTTAATCACTCTTTGGGTGAAGAAGGACTTCCTTTTATCTGTTCTAACCCAACTGCTCAGCAATTTCATGGAGTGCCCACGAGTTCTTGTATTGTGAGAAAGGGAGAAAAGGACTTCTTTCTCTACCTGCTCTGTCCCACGCATAATCTTATAAACCTCGATCATGTCACCCCTCAGCCGTCGTTTCTCCAAGCTAAAGAGCCCCAAGCGCTTCAACCTTTCTTCATAGGGAAAGTGTTCCAATCCTCTTATCATTCTAGTTGCCCTTTTCTGCACTTTTCCCAATGCCATAATATCCTTTTTGAGGTGTGGTGACCAGAACCCTTGGTTCTCGCATACCCTTGGTGTCTCCATTTAGAATGTTGAGGGGGCAAGTGATATGGAGAGCCTCTCCCTGAGACCCTGGAGACCTGCTGCCAGTCAGATTAGACAAGACTGACCTTGATCGACCAATGTTCTGACTCATTAGGGATCTTAGTGGGCTCAGTGGTAAAGCATCTACCTGGTGTGCAGAAAGTCCCAGGTTGAATCTCCACCATCAATCCCCCCCATCAGGTCGTAGGTAATGTGAAATACCCTGATCTAAGACCCTAAGACCTAAGTAAGTGATGTGAAAGACCTCTGCTTGAGACCCTGGAGACCTGCTGCCAGTCAGAGTAGAGAAGGGTGACCTTGATCGACCAATGTTCTGACTCACAGGGCAGTTTAGTAGGCTCAGTTTGACTTTGATGGACCAAGGGCCCAATTCATTAAAGCGCGTAAGAACAAAAGGATATAAGAGAATATAAGAGAAGCCATGTTGGATCAGGCCAGTGGCCCATCCAGTCCAACACTCTTTGTCACACAGTGGCCAAAAATACCAGGTGCCACCAGGAGGTCCAGCAGTGGGGCCAGGACACTGGAAGCCCTCCTACTGTTGCCCTCCCAAACACCAAGAAGACAGGGCATCACTTGCCCCAGACAGTAACAGCCACTGACAGACCTCTGTTCTATATGTTTATCCAGTCCCCTCTTGAAGCTGTCTATGCTTGTAGCCGCCGCCACTTCCTGTGGCAGCTTCGCCTGTTCAAAACAACAACAAACAAAACCCTTGGATATGACCTGAGGCAGTATGGATAAAAGGCCACAAAAGAATTATGCCAGAACTACTCAGTTATTGTTTTGTGCAGAATGTGAAGGTCTAAATATATGAATATTAACGGGTGCACACCACTATGCATGACTTAAAGCGGTTCACCTTTTTTGTGAGTGTTCCGGTCAAAGACTGGAAAAAAAATACTTGATGGGTATTTGTGAGCATCTGAAAAGAAGACTCACAGAATGTGAGTGTATCCACCTCCTCTAGAGCAAGATCCTAGAGCACCTTAAAGACCCACTAGATCCCCCAGGGTATAAGCTTTTGAAAGTCGTAGCTCTCTTCATCAGAGACGCTGGAAACCTTATACCCTGGGACAGGGCTTTTTTTGTAGAAAAAGCCCAGCAGGAACTCATTAACATAATAGGCCACACCCAACATTAGAAACTCATTTGCATATTAGGCCACACCCCTGACGGCACAACTCCCTCCCAGGATCAGCTTCCCCAGGTGCCCCGTGGCTTGCGGGGTGCATGGGGAACCCAAGGGAAGGAAGGCAGTTTCTGGATCGGCTTCCCCAGGCACCCCACAGTTGCGGGGCGCCTGGGGAACCCAAGGAGGGGAGACAGATTGGATCGGCTTCCCCAGGGGCCCCGCGGCTTGCGAGGCGCGTGGGGAACCAGAGTGGGGGGAGGCTGTAGGCATGACCAACTCGGAACTCCATTCCTGTGCGTTCCTGGCCAAAAATAGCCCTGCCCTGGAAAATCTCATTGGTCTTTAAGGTACTACTGGATTCAAATCTTGCTCTTCTCCTGGAGACTAACACAGCTACCCATGTGAAACCACCCCCATCTAGGGTTGCTGACAGGTCTGGAGAAAAAAAAAATCCTGTCCCTTTTAATAGAGGCTTAATGTGTACAAATGGCCAGTGAAGGTTTTCATGGCATGGGGGTAAATCACATCCCCTGGTGAACGACGTACCTTTGTGTGTGTGTGTGTGTCAGAGTTGCCAGATCCAAGTCTGCGAACCCCTGGAGATTTGGGGATGGAGCCTGGGGAGGACAGGGACCACAGCAGGGTACAAGGCCATAGAATCCACCCTCCAAAGCATCCGTTTTCCCCAGGTGGACTGATCTCTGTAGTGTGGAAATGAAGTGTAATTCCAAGGGATCTCCAAGTCCTACTTGGAAGCTGGCATTCCTAAAGTACATTCATACAGCTCTTTTGAGCCATGCCAGGCACGAGTGCCTGGTGGATTTAAAGTGTATATCCAGATATAAAGTGTATATCCAGATTCCCAGATCTGGGAATCGTGCCGCTTCCGTGAATAGCCCGTCGATTCCCATCGGGGATCTGTACTTAAAAGATAGTGGTGAAAGTCGGGTCTAAAGCTGGCCGATGGGCCAATGTCGGGCTTTCCACCGTCAGTTTGTTCCACCATGTGCTATCAGCCCGTAGGGATGGTCTCCAGACCATCCCAAATGGCCACCATTTAAAAAAAAGTCTTAGTGATGCGCACATAACCACTTAAACATGTGACATCCCCAGAGCTCTGCTCAAACGATCCAAACAGTTTTATGTACTGATGGTCCCCTGAACTTTATCAACTTTATTAACTGAAATGGTAGCTTGAGGAATGTACTGTTGGTGGTGCTTTTACGATTTTAGTCTGCGCATGTGCGGAAAAACAAGTATATGGTGAAGGGCATATGCACATCTGCAGACAGGATTTTTTTTTTTTTAAAGCAGATCGTGTGGCTCCTTATGGTGGATGCCATCTAGACAATCCATTGCAGGAGTCACGCACGGTAAAGCGATTCACGGGGGAGCTGTCTGGTCGTGTAACGCTGGATCAAAAAGATCTAGCTCAAATTACAGCCGGGCCGATGGTGGGATTAGCTGCCCATCTGAAAGCACCCCAACTATATGTGTGTTAAGAACCATCATGTTGCTTCCAACTTAATGGCAGCCCTGTGAATTAAGGACCTCCAAAATGCCCTCTTGTTAACAGCCTTGCTCAGGTCTTGAAAACGGAGGGCCCTCATGGCTTCCTTGATTGAGGCAATCCATCTCATGTTGGGTCTTCCTCTTTTCTTGGCTGCTTTCAACTTTTCCTAGGCTTGGTGTAGTGGTTAAGAGCATGGGATCCCCCACTTCTCCACATGCAACTGCTGGTGTGACCTTGGGTCAGTCACAAGCTCTCTCAAAGCTGTTCTCTCAAGGGCAGTCCTCAAAAGAGCTCTCTCAGCTCCACCTACCTCACAGGATGTCTGTTGTAGGGATGGGAATAGAGAGGGTTTGTAAGCCACTCTGGGACTCTTTCGGTTAGTGAAGAGCAGGGTATAAATCCATTCTCTTTTTCTCTTATTGTCTTTTCCAGTGACTCTTCTCTTCTCATACCATTAAGCCTCTATTAAAGGGACAGGATGTTTTCCTCCAGGCTTGATGGCAACTCTACCCCCTGGACAACACATCCTGTCATTCTCACTCTGCCTGCAAGAACATCCCTGGAAATATCCTTCCCAGGGATACGTAACGTGTACGTCCCCTAATTTCAAATCTGGTTTAGTTCCGAGAAATATGGATAAACATGGACTAAGGCCCAGTCTACACCTCCCCTCTGACGTAGGCTGATTTTACATCTGACTTTCCCACTGGAATCATTCTAGTTCCAAAAAAACCTGCCCACACCTCTGTGCGGTGTGAAACCGTGCAGCTACTGAAATGTCCATATCTACTAATTGCCCTCCTGTGGTCAAGCTAGTATTATACCACTTTATTCTGCTTTAAACAATTGTGATTTCTTAGTGCACTTAGACCCCCTGGAGTGAAATTTCACACCACTGTGAAATCAGCACAGGAAAAGACAGCAGTCAAACTATTTTAGAGGGGAAGTGTAAAATCAGCCGTAGTTTGACTGCTGTCTTTTCCTAAGCTCAGTTCATGCTGGTTTCAAATTTCACTCCCTGGGTCTGAAGAGTACAAAGCAACGGGATCTGTTTAAAGCAGTATAATGCTATCTTGACCACAGGAGGGCAATTAACAAATGTAAACAGTAATTTTTAAACTAGAACAAGTATGGTTTGAAACTAGAAACCGGTATAGACAGGGATTTTTGAAACTAGAATGATTCCAGCGGGAAAGTCAGATATAGATTTGACCTTAAGACAGAAGGTAGTACGTTCAGGCTGCGCTCTCAATGTTAAACTGCAGTTTAATAGAAGTAAAAGGACAGTGTTCATGTATCAAAGCCCTGTGGTTTTTTATGAGATCTGACTTCTTTTTTTCTCTCCCCAAAGCCAACATAATATAAAATAAGGGGTTTGAGAATGGCTGAGTATCACGTTACACTTGGGAAGGTTTGTTTTGGCTTTGCTTACAGTAAGCAGAAGACCGGTCTCTCCGGGGACTTCAACCCCTCTCTAGAAATAACTGAATCTCATTATCAAGCACTCGCCAATGCCTCTCTTTCATTTCGTCCTGATCAACCATTAAAACGGGCTTTTGCTCAGCAGAAGCCTATAGCTATCTTGAGTGCTTTGCAGGGCGACATCAGCGAGTTGACCTGGGGGGAAGATTTGAAGTGGTGCAAAATTGATGTCTGCGGGTACCAAGTTTAAAACTGAATTTTATAAAGGGGGGGGGGAGGGTTAAATGTCAATAACCTCCCTTCGAGCAGATTTCATCCGACCAGATCATGAATCTTCAGATGCTAACAATGCAGTTTTAATCTCTGCTTTCCTTCCGTGTGTGCGTCTGACTCAGCTTTTCACTGCCATAAGAAATAGTGAGGGCTGCTCATTCCATACAACAGCTTTGGTAACTGTTCCCTTGCCCCAGGTAACCATGGGAACTGTAGTTTTACAAGGGATGTTCAACAGACTACCTAGAAGCTAGACTTCCCCAGAATCTTTGGGATCAACCATGGCAGTTTAACTGATTTACTTATATGTATAACCTGTGTCTGTCTGTGAGGTAGAAATGGCCTTCAGCAAATTTTATAATTTAGCCATGATATTAGCCACAATGCCCTGACCTGGACAGCCCAGGATAGCTTGATCTCATCGGATCTCGAAAGCTAAGCAGGGTCGGAGACCTCCAAGGAATACCAAGGTCATGATACGGAGGCAGGCAATGGCAAACCACCTTTGAATGTCTCCTGCCTTGGAGACTCTACAGGATTGTACTAAGTCAACTGACCTGTCAGCAGTATATATATATATATATATATATATATATATATATATATATATATATACCCACACACAAACATGCCCCCCCACAACAGGTATAATAGATCACAGGGGTCATTTCGTAGAAAAAGAGGTGCGGGAGCTCATTAGCATAACTCATTAGCATAACTTATTTGCATATGCTACACCACCTGATATCACCGGAAGTATGTCAGAAGGCGAGAGAGAGAAAGAAAGAGGGGACAGAGAGGGGACAGCTACTAATCCAAGCCTCAGAAATACCACTCTTCGGGGAGGATAGCTTCAGTGGTGGCTGAAGCCTTCAGAAGGCTGGTTGGAGGAACAAGGACCTTTTCAGGGGACGGGGTCATTTTGCTGCAGCCAGGACACAAGCAGGCATTCCCTTGTGGGGGGGGGCTGGCACCAACTCCCGGAGCTGCGCTCCCCCCGAGCTCCTGCTCGAAAGGACCCCTGATAGATCAGTGGAGCCTTCAGGTAAATAGGCATACCAGATTGTCTGAATATCAGAGGTTGGGGAGGGGGGAATGGCCAGTGGTGGAGCTATATCCCACTTCGAAGCCCCAAGAGATAGCCGGCTGACCGCTGCTACAAAAACAAGGCTAAACTCAAATGGCCCCACTGCTGGATCTCCTGATGGCACCTGGTGTTTTTGGCCACTGTGTGACACAGGGTGTCGGACTGGATGGGCCATTGGCCTGATCCCACACTGGCTTCTCTTACGTGCTTACGTTCTTAAACTTAGTTCTCCTGTCTGTTTGTGAAATCTTGTATTTGTATGCTAATTTGCTGCCGTTCACAGGTCTTACCAACTGCTTTAATCCTATCTCATTTATACTCATCGCCCAGTTACTTATGCATCTTGATTCTAACTAGCCCTTGCGGGCAACTAACACCCTCCCCCCCATATGTAAGGCTTGAGGAAATCTGTTTCAGTGCATCTGAAGAAGTACGCATGCACACAAAGCTTATACCCAAAATTCAGCTTTGTTGGTCTTAAAGGTGCCACTGGATTCAAACTTTGTTCTGTTGCTTCAGACCCACACAACTACCCGCCTAAATACTGAACTAGGTGTCCCTTTGGTCTGATCCAGCAAGGTTGTACTCTTGTCTCTTCTTTTTTCAATACAGCAAAATCCCCGCAGCATTTTGTTTGCAGTATGTTGGCTCAACTTCTTTGTGCTGTTCAGTGCACAGGAGCATGTTCTACAGAGGCCATGGTTAACTAACAGTGATTTTGTTAGTTGTTTGGCACACAGAATGCCACCGGCTCTATCCCTGACATCTCCAGTTACAGGATCTTGGGTAAGTGGTCTTGGGAAGAACGTCCTATGCCTGAAAGCGGCTATGTAGCTGAGTAAAGTGGGGTTGCCAACCTCCAGGTGTGACCTGGAGATCTCCTGGAATTACAACCAAGTTCCAGTCTACAGAGATCAGTTCCCCTGAAGGAAATGGAAGAATAAGAAGAAGAGGAGGAGGAGGAGGAGGAGGATTTATACCCCACCCTTCACTTGGTGTCTCAGAGCGGTATACAATCACCTTCCTTTTCTCTCCCCACAACAGGTACCTTGTGAGGTAGGTGGGACTGAGAGAGTTCTGAGAGAACCGTGGCTGGCCCAAGGTCGCCCAGATGGCTTCATGTGGAGGAGTGGGGAATCAAACTTGGTTCTCCAGATTATTATCTGCCACTCTTAACCACTACACCAAACAGGCAATTTTGGAGGGTGGACTCTATGGCACTATACCCGCCTGAGATCTCTCTCTTCCCCAAACCCTGTCCTCTTCACGCCCCACCTCCAAATCCCCAAGGATTTCCCAATCTGGAGTGGACAAACACGGAGTACAGAACTGCCAGATGGATAAGGTGTTCCAATGTTCCCTCTAACTTGTGGAGTCTCGTGAGCAAAAATTCTGCTTTGTGAGCTACTGGCATTAAAGCTGTGAGTGAGCGATTTGGCTACTGCATAAATTAATTTGCTTTGGAGCCCTCCTTCCTGAGCTAAGACAAAAATATGTGAGCCGGAGGCTAAAAACCTGTGAGCTTGCTCATACTAACTCATCTTAGAGGGAACAGTGGTTCTAACCCCTGAAACATCGCCTCTCCCTTAAATGGGACTGAAAGGTGTACCTTGGACTGAACCTATTTTTCCTGCATAGCCTTCCAAAACAATAGCTCAGGGTGAAGTCTGAGTCCAGTGGGACCTTTATACTTTGCTCTGGGATTCAGAGGCTCAGTGCCTCTCCATGCCTCCTCCCCCAACATAATTTGAACACAAAGCGAGGTGGCTCCTAGGCGGTCTCTTCAGGTGAACAGCTAGATTTGAGTCCAGCAGTAGCACCTTACAGAGCAACGAGATTTTGCGGGTATAAGCTTTCATGAGTCAAAGCTCCCTTCATCAGGACAGCTTTGACCTTCACAAGCTCATACTCTGAAAATCATGTCATTCCCTAAGGTTACCACCTTAGACTCATGTCCACCTGTTCTATTGCAGGGCCAGCATGGCTAACTCCTGAAACCACCTTCAAGTTCATAATGCTTTTTGTAGTTCCAGGAGAAAGCCAATGCTGGGATTTGTCCTCCCCTTTCTTCTCAAGAACAAGAGTTCTTTACAAAAGAAAGAAAGAACGGTAACTGGGAGTCGCTGTAGGCAGTTTCCCGGCCGGCTGACAAATAATGGTTCACGCATCAGTAAGTAGTGAGGAGGTCATCCCGGCAGCCACAGGTGGTGGTGGTGGTTGTTGTCTTCAGACCCAGCAAGATCCTAGTGGCAAAGGCAACCGAAGCGGCGTGAAGGCCGGGGAACAGCAGGGGCAAAGAACAGCAGAAGACAGAGGCCTCTTGCTGCTCGGACTAGACCAGGGGTGGCCAAACTCGCTTAATGTAAGAGCCACACAGAATAAACATCAGATGTTTGAGAGCCACAAGATATGAACAAATATTACATTTTTAATTGGAAAATATGCAGATTTGCTTTTTAATAACATTAAATGAAACTGCCAAAAATAATAACAGAAGGGGTAAAAGCAGGTATTGATAATGATATTTATTTGTCCAATGATATTTGTTTGCTAATGTTATTTAGGCTCCCCAGCTGCCCTGCCAGGAGCCACACAGTATGTGTGAAAGAGCCACATGTGGCTCCCGAGCCACAGGTTGGCCACCCCTGGACTAGACAGCAAGCCTGCCCCAGAAGTTTTCTTAGGGGGCAGAGTTTATCATATGACTTATCGGTTGTTGACTCTGTTATCAGTTGTTCAAGGTCTTCTTTTGCTGTTCCTGTGGGCTATCCTCCTTAGTGAAGAACTTAGTGGTGATGCTCAGCCGAAATCCCATCCGATATCACCCGCCATAAAGTTTAAAACAATGAATTTGTGTCTTCTTAACAGGTGCTTGCATGTTGTAGGGGGCGACGGAGCAGCTTCTGCTCCAGTCTCTGCAGACCTGTTGAAACATCTGTCGGAAGAACCCACTAACACGAATGACACTGAACGAATATTCACAATTTTGTTTCTTTTGTAGGAGTGTTTATATTTTTAGCTTGCAGTTTCTTTCCTCAGAGTTCTGCTGCTGGTTTTATAGATTTCTTTACACAGGGTATGTCTGGGGCAGTGATGCTCAGTCTTCTTGGTGCTTGGGGGGGCAACAATGGGAGGGCTTCTGGAGTTCTGGCCCTGCTGGTGGACCTCCTGGTGGCCCCTGGGTTTTGGCCACTGTGTGACACAGAGTGTTGGACTGGATGGGCCATTGGCCTGATCCAACATGAACATAAGAATGTAAGAGAAGCCAGTGTTGGATCAGGCCAATGGCCCATCCAGTCCAACATTCTGTCACACAGTGGCCAAAAACACCAGGTGCCCTCAAAAGGTCCAGCAGTGGGGGCAGGAAGCCCTCCCACTGTTGCCCCCCTCGAGCACCAAGAATCCAGAGCATCACTTGCCCCAGACTGAGAGATCCTATCTATACCTTGTGGCTAATAGCCACTGATGGACCTCTGCTCCATATGTTCATCCAATTCCCTCTTGAAGCCGTCCATGCTTGTAGCTGCCACCACCTCCTGTGGCAGTGAATTCCATGTGTTAATCACTCTTTGGGTGAAGAAGTACTTCCTTTTATCCATTCTAACCCGACTGCTCAGCCTTTTCATTGAGTGCCCATGAGTTCTTGTATTGTGAGTTCTTGTATGGCTTCTGTCTTATCCTTTTTCTCCTATGTCTAAATGCCTAGTAAAGGTTTCTTATTTGATTCTTCTAAATAATTTTTTCTTTACTTAATGCTACTGCTAGGGTTGTCAGTGGGAGGGCTGTGAGTGGGAATATGTGGAAGCTGTGATGTCATGTCACTTCTGGTTAAGAAAAGTGAATTATACAGGAAGTTCTAGGAACTGGCAGGAATGCTATGGTTGTTTTTGGCAATTCCTAGAGCTATGTGTATCACTTCCAGATTTTGGGACTTTACGGCTGTGGTCACACACACTAAATAATCCACTTTCAATGCACTTTGCAATTGGATTTATACTGTGTGAACTGGCAGAATCCAATTGGAGAGTGCATTAAAAGTGGATTGAAAGTGGATTATTTAGTGTGTGTGAATGCAGCATACATGGGTCATAGGTTTTTAATCCCGCCCCTCCCGGCTGCTGCTCAGAACAGCAGTGGGCAACAGGAAAGTGAAGCAGGGATACCCCAACCCATCCAGGGGTTTGGCATTCCTTGCTACAGCATGCCTATTTTATATGTATAATCAGTGTTCCCTCTAAGCTGAGTGAGTGTGAGCTAGCTCACAGTTTTTTATCCTCCATCTCACAGATTTTTGTCTCATCTCAGGAAGGATGGTTCAGGAGCAAACTCATTTATGCAGTAGCCAAATCGCTCACTCACAACTTTAATACCAGTAGCTCACAAACTAGAATTTTTGCTCACAAGACCCCACAGCGTAGAGGGAGCATTGTGTATAATATACGTTTAATGCTAATGTACGGATGCACAAAATAACATTGGAAAACAGCATTTGACGGGGGTAGCTGGATGGGAGGAAACAGAAAACGGCACAAAAATAAAGTATCATGGGTTTGATTTGCAACAGGGAGAAGCAAAATGAAAACCAGGACCCGGGGGTGGGGGGAAGGAAGGTGAATTTCTAAATTGTCCACCAGATGCCTTCCAGCTTTATATATGGCAGCTCACTCCCAATTTAGGTATAACACCTATTTTTAATGACTGGCACTGCAAATATACAGGTTGGGGGCATGGTTAGTGGCTTCGATCCCCCGTTCTTCCCCTCCCCGGTACATTGATTATTCACATTTAGCCACCTGCACAGCCGTCTTCTGCCAGGAATGCATATTTAATATTCAGATGATGGAATGTTTCAAAGCCAGGTTTTGTCTGACTGATAAACTGTGTGTTACAGAATTCCCCCCCCCCCTTCACCCCAGCCCCAGAGATTCCTTAAAGGAAAATGAAATGCAAATCTTCTTGAACAGCCATAAGCTCCCACCTGAGACTGTGAAAAACGTCCCCAAACATATCCTTTGGAGTCCCAAAGAACATCACAAGATATGCTGGCACTTTGATAATACTCAGGGAAAAAAATAAAGAGTTCCTCTTTTTCTAAAGGTAGCTCTAGGCTTATTAGCAGAAAACCCACTAGAGGATTCCTTCTTGAAATAGCTTAGAAGATGGGAGAACGGTTGCCTTGTTGGTTAAAGCCAGTGCTATTTTGACTCCTTATAGGAAATATTAGCCTTTGAAAGGGGCTGGGACAGGATTTATGCACAAAACTTTCTCGAACCTGGATTTCTATTTTATTTACTTGCTTCTTTTTATTGTATTTAAAATATTGATTAGTGCCTTTTTTCCCATACAGAGCTCAAAGCGGCTTGCAATATAAATAAAATACATAAAAGGGAGTACATAAAATTACATTAACATAACATAAGAACATAAGAGAAGCCAATCTTGGATCAGGCCAATGGCCCGTCCAGTCCAACACTCTGCCTCACACAGTGGCCAAAAACACCAGGTGCCATCAGGAGGTCCACCAGTGGGGCCAGAACTCCAGAAGCTCTCCCACTGTTTCCTCCCCCCCCAAGCACCAGGAGTACAGAGCATCACTTGCCCCAGACTGAGAGTTCCTATTTATACCTTATGGCTAATAGCCACAGATAGACCTCTGCTCCATACAGGGGCGTAGACTTTTTAAATCCCCGGGGGGGGCGGGGGCTCTCCCGTGTGCGCGCGCAAAGCGCGCGCACGCGCTCGGGATTATGTCCCCGCTGCTCTCCCCCCCCGCCCCAGGGAGCCGCCACCGCCGCTTCCCTCCCCCGGGCAGCCGGGCCATGCCCGCCCGCCCGCTCGCTGGCCGCGCTCCCCGCCCCCCTCCCTCCCTCTCCCCACTCACCTCGGGCGCCGGCTGCTGCTGCCGCCTGCAGCCGGGGGCTGGCGCGTCGCCCTTGCAAGCCCCCGGCTCCCGCTCCGCCTCGCGCTCGGGGCGTGCGGGGGGGGGCGCAGATGAGCGCCGCCTCTCTCCCCCCCCCCCCGCCGCCCCAGGGAGGCAGGAGAGCAGGCCGGAGGTGGGGGGGAAGGAGAGGCGGCGTCACCGGTGGGCGCTCCATTTTGCCGGGGGTGGCTGAGCCCCCCCCGGGAAATTTCGGGGGGGGCTCGAGCCCTCGAGCCCCCCCGTAGTTGACGCCCATGGCTCCATATGTTTATCCAGTTCCCTCTTGAAGCTATCAATGCCTGTAGCTGCTGCCACCTCCTGTGGCAGTGGAATTCCAGGTGTTAATCACTCTTTGGGTGAAGAAGGACTTCCTCTTATCTGTTCTAAGCTGACTGCTCAGCAATTTCATCGAGTGCCCACGAGTTCTTGTATGGTGAGAAAGGGAGAAAAGTACTTCTTTCTCTACCTGCTCTATCCCACGCATAATCTTATAAACCTCGATCATGTCACCCCTCAGCCATCGTTTCTCCAAGCTAAAGAGCCCCAAGTGCTTCAACCTTTCTTCACAAGGAAAGTTCTAACCCTTATATCATTCTAGTTGCCCTCCTCTGCACTTCTTCAAATGCTATGCCATCTTTCTTGAGGTTTGTTGACCAGAAATGTAAACTGTACTCCAAATGAGGTCACACCATCAATTTATAGAGGGGCATTATGATACTGGCTGATTTGTTTTCAGTTCCCTTCCTGATAATCCCCAGCATAGCGTTGGCCTTTTTCATTGCAGTCGCACACTGTCTTGACATTTTCATTGAGTTATGTACTATGACTCCAAGATCTCTCTCTTGGTCAGTGTCTGCCAGTTTGGACCCCATCAGCGTGTATTTATAGTTATGATTTTTGGCTCCAATGTGCATCACTTTGCACTTGGCCACATTAAACCCCATTTGCCACGTTGATGTCCAGTCACCCATCCTCAATAGATCCCTTTAGAGTGCCTCACAATCCTCCCTGGTTCTCAGCACCCTGAACAACTTTGTGTCATCTGCAAATTTAGCCACTTCACTGCTTACTCCCAACTCCAAATCATTAATGAACAAGTTAAAAAGCACTGGACCGAGTACTGATCCCTGTGGTACCCCACTGCTTACCACCCTCCACTGAGAAAATTGCCCATTTATACTCACTCTCTGTTTAATTTTAATTAGCCAGTTTTTGATCCATAAAGGGACTTGTCCTTTTATCCTGTGACTATTGAGCTTATTTAGGAGCCTTTGATGAGGAACTTTATCAAAAGCTTTTTGGAAGTCAAGGTAAACAACATCTATTGGGTCCCCCTTGTCCACATTTTTGTTCACTCCCTCAAAGAACACTAACAGGTTAGTGAGACAAGATCTTCCCTTACAGAACCCATGCTGAGTCTTCCTCAGGAGATTTTGTTCATCAATGTGCCTACTAATTTTTTCCTTAATAACAGTTTCCACCAACTTACCCGGTATCAACATCAGACTGACTAGCCTGTAATTTCCTGGATCTCCTCTGGAACTGTTTTTAAAGATGGGAGTGACTTTCGCTACCTTCCAGTCCTCAGGAATAAAGGCAGATTTTAATGACAGATTACATATTTTTGTTAGGAGATCCACAAGTTCACATTTGAGTTCTTTCAGAACTCTTGGATGTATGCCATCCAGGCCCGGTGATTTATTAGTTTTTAAGTTGTCTATCAGTTGTAGGACCTCCTCTCTTGTCACCTCAATCTCACTGAGGTATTTCAACACCCCTCCCGAAATCAGCGGTTCTGGAGTGGGCAGGCACTTCTCATCTTCCACAGTGAAGACAGAGGCAAAAAATGCATTCAGCATAGACATTTCCTTATCATCCTTCAGTACACTTTTCCCCCCTTGGTCATCCAAGGACCCCACTGCCTCCCTGGCTGGTTTCCTACTTCTACTTTATTTGAAGAAAGTTTTATTGTTGGTCTTTATGTTTTTTGCGATATGCTCCTCATAATCCCTTTTGGCCTGCCTGATCACAGACTTGCATTTTATTTGCCACAGCCTGTGTTCTCTTTTATCAACCTCACTGAGACTAGCTTTCCACCGCTTAAAGGAATCCTTCACATTCCTCTCCCCACAACAGGCACCTTATGAGGTAGGAGGGGCTGAGAGAGTTCTGAGAGAACTGTGGCTGGCCCAAGGTCACCCAGCAGGCTTCATGTGAAGGAGTGGGGAATGAAACCTGGCTCTCCAGATTGGAGTCTGCCACTCGAAACCGCTACACCATGTGAGCTCACAGCAGACATCAAAGATACGTTCCCCTGGACAAAATGGTGGCTTTGGAAGGTGGACTCTATGGTATTTACCAGGGCTCATTTCGTAGCAGAGCTAGGGTTGCCAGCCTCCAGGTGGGGCCTGGGGATCTCCCGCTTTTACAACTAATCCCCAGCTGACAGAGATCAGCTCCCCTGGAGAAAATGGCTGCTTTGGAGGGTGGGCTCTATGGCATTGTACCATGCTGAGGCCCCTCCCCTCCCCAAACCCTACCTTCTCCTGGCTCCACCCCCAAAGTCCCCAGGTATATTCCAACCTGGACTTGGCAACCCTAGCAGGAACTCCTTTGCATATTAGGCCACACACCCCTGATGTAGCCAATCCTCCAAGAGCTTACAGTAGCCCCGGTAAGAAGAGCTCTGTAAGCTCTTGGAGGATTGGCTACATTAGGGTTGTGTGGCCTAATATGCAAAGGAGCTCCTGCTACGAAATGAGCCCTGATATTTACATCCTGCTGAGGTTCCTCCGCTTCCCAAACCTTGCCCTCCCCAGGCTCTACCCCCAACTCTCCAGGAATTTCCCAATCCAGAACCAAACTTAAACCAACTCTCCGCAAACTTATATTCAGCCCGTTCAATGCACCATCTAAAATCTCTCTCTCTCTCTCTGCTCTCTCAGTCTCTCTGTGGTCCTTGTTTTGCTCTCTCTCTCTTTTAATGCCGCGTAATCATGTGCCAGAAGCTACCTCACACACACACTTCAGACTCTGGGGAGAAGGCTTTTGTGACGCTGCCCAACGGCAAACTCCTTCCCGCTGCTTCTAATGAAAAGGACCTTTTCACTCTCAACCTGAAGGCACAAAGTCTGAAGCAATTGGCCTTTTCAAAGATTGTGACGCCAAGGGCTAGACAATATTTGAAGAGCAATTTCCCGACTATTTCAGATTTCTTTTCCGGCTGTTTCAGAAGCCCTGTGTTTTCATTCTTCTTCCCCAGTTTCTTCACACGTCCTTCCCTCACTCTGGCCTGGTCCAGTTTACTCTACAAAGGCCTGGCAGTCCAAGGGATTGACTGTTTGGTCTTCCGTGTCAGTTTATTGTGTGGTAACCAGCTCAAAATGCCACAACCACTTGCCTGAGTATAATAGAGGCCTTCATTTCCCATACTGATGGCTGTAATGTGATTAAAAAGCACTCTTTTGTTCGAATCTGACAAGATCTGGGATAGGTTCTGCTTTGGAGTTTGAATGCTTCCTTGGGAAATTCCAGTAGGCCAAACTTTTTTTTTTCTGTTAAAATTCCTGACATGGATTGCCTTAGATGGCACCTCTGTCTTAACACTGAATTTTGTTGTTGGGGGGGAAGGGAGACTAACTGGTAACATATTTTGAAGACCCCGAAGTATGTGGAGACTTTTGTTTCTTTGCTTAGGCTGCGATCAGATGGCTCTTTAGATCTGACCCAGGCACGAGTGCCTGGCAGATCTAAAGGGAACATCCAGACAGCGACGTCAGGGAAACATGCCACTGCCATGATCAGCCCGTCGATCCCCACTAGGGAGCCGTACCTTAAAAATACCGCTGAAAGTCTGGTCTAAAGCTTGCCAATGGCGGACTTTCCCCCATCTGGTTACTCCAGCACGCAATCAGCTCATTGGGATGGTCTGACTCCAGACTATCCTGAAGGGCTGCCATTTAAAAAAAATTCTTAGTGATATGCGCATAAACACGTAAATGTGCCAAACGTTCCAGACAATTTCATGTTTCTGAAGGGCCCCTAAATTTATAAACTTTGTTAATTGAAATGGTACCTAGAGGAAGGTACCACTGGCAGTGCTTTTAACATTCAGGTCCACACATATGCGGAAAAACAAGTAGATGGTGAGGCACATATGCGCATGCACAAACAGAATTTTTTTTTTAAAAAAAAAGCCACCACGCAGCTCCTTCAGGCAAATGCTGTCTAGACAATCCTCTCTGGAGTCCTCACGTGGTAAGGCGCTTCATGGGGAGAGCTGCCTGGTCATGCCAGTCTGGTTTAAAAAGATTGAGAGCAAAGCCAGCTTGGTATAGTGGTTAGGAGTGTGGACTCTAATTTGAGAGAACAGGGTTTGATTCCCCACTCCTCCACATGCAGCCAGCTGGGTGACCTTGGGTCAGTCACAAGTTCTCTCAGAGCTGTTCTCTCAGGAGCAGTCCTCGAGAGAGCTCTCTCAGCCCCACCTACCTCACAGGGTGTCTGTTGTGGGTAGGGGAAGGCAAAGGAGATTGTAAGCTGCTCTGAGACTCCTTTGGAGAGTGAAAGGGGTGGTATAAATCTAATCTCTTCTTTTCTTCTTTCTTCAGAAGACCATACTCATACCCAGGATGGTTAGCAGAGTTCCTTTCCAGACTCCTCCTACTCAGAGGATTTGCTCCACTCCCTGCAACTGGCAACCTGGTTCCCTCACTGGACACATGCCATCGGCTCTCTGCCTGTGTTACCATCTACTTAGCGATATTACAGTTGAGTATAATATACATGAATTTTAAAAAAGCACTGTATCAATGACACAAACAATAGCACTTACAGTAATGTGCAGAAATAAGTGTATTTATTAGTATGAGTGTACTTGACCTTTTTGCTGAGATACCAAACATAAGTTATTCTTTGATATACTGGTTGGTAGGTGTGAGTAGAATTTAGAAGCTAGCTGACTATGTAAGAATAGGTCTGCCAGAGATCTCAAGCTCTGTTTGAACTAGTCTCGTGAGAATGATGGTAAGCAACTCTGGTGTAAGCCTAATGATTTTTATTGTGTTATGATTACTATAATTTGGAGGGAACAAACAAGGAGGAATTTTACACAGCCAATATGTTCTGTTTCAGGAACTCTTCAGTAATGGTTTCTGTCAGGCATTTCACACAGAACCGTATTAGTACCAGTTCCCTAACGGAACATATTGGCCTTTTCATACAGAAGCATGCCTCTCCCGTTGGGGAAGCGTTCCTGAGCCGGTTTACCTGGAAACCTCCTCCCAAGCGCTCTTCAGTTCTTGTACCGGTCCTGAAGTGCTACGGGGTGCTGTGTGAAATGCCCCTGAAGCACTTCCTCCAATGATAAGTGTTTTCGCGCCTCTTTTCGCCCGTGCAGGCAATCTCCATCACTGAGAGCCAACTGGAACCCAGGCATTCCAACTGGGTCACTATAGCGTTATAGCGCTCTAAATTGGCTCTTTAAAAAAAATGATGGAGATCGCCCGCGCAGGCGAAAAGAGGCATGAAAAGAAAGTGGCAGTCTGAAATAGCAAACCGCTTCAAAGACGGCTCCAAAACGGTAGGGGAAGGGCTGTCTGAAATGGCCATCACTGTACTGATTTATTCCAAGCCGGTTCAGTAATGTTTTTAAAGGTGTAGTGTGAAATTCCCCAAGTGTCTGTGTTTTTATCATAGGATATTCATCCTGTATGATTTGAAGGCTGCTGTAGCATTGAGCACTGTATAAAAGTAAAAACTGTTAAAAATGTTATGAAAATATAATGCTTGTGGAATGAATTTTAACACTTCTCTTCAACACACAATTGTTAATAATTAATAATTATTGAATTATTGTAGCTGTATGGCAATACTGAAGAAGTAATAACAAAACGAAGATAGAATTTCGGCATCTTTGTCCTTGTTCTCCTGTGCTTCATGCTGGCTTGTTTGCAATGATTGTGTAGTTTCATGTTCACTATGTGTTACTGTCTATATGCACTTTTTTGTATAAAATACACTTATTTGTGCACATTATTGTAAGCGCTATTGTTTGCGTCATTGATATAGTGCTTTTTTAGAACCATCTACTTAGCCCCGGCTCCTGACCATGGCTGCCCATAAATCCACTCCTAGGAGCTCTCTCCCATCTGGAAAGTGGGGAAGGGATCTGGGTCAGTGCCATCCTTCCTGCCTCCACCAACCTAAGAGAGTTCCTTCACCCATCAACTGATGCCCCTAAGTCCAGCAACCAGCCCCTGCCCAATCGGTGACCTTCCAGCCAGACCTGGGCAACCAGCTCGGATCAGCCCAGGGTGCCTTTTCAATTGCACCCTTTCCTTGTCACATCACTTCTGCTGGCTCCCTGCGCCACAGCACATATCATCTTTGCCCATAAATGAAACCTGATTAATTCGAGAGATGAATCCCGGCCCCTTTTGTACTCCAATTGAGATTTAGAAGAAGAAGAGAAGAAGAAGAGATTGGATTTATACCCCGCCCTTCACTACCCAAGGGAGTCTCAGAGCGGCTTACAAACTCCTTTCCCTTCCCCTCCCCTCAACAGACACCCTGTGAGGTAGGTGGGGCTGAGAGAGCGCTGACAGAAACTGCTCTTTTTCAAGAACAGCTGTGCCAGAGCTATGGCTTGCCCAAGGTCATCCAGCAGGTACAAGTGGAGGAATGGAGAATCAAACCCAGTTCTCCCAGATTAGAGTCAGCGCACTTAACCACTACACCGAACCGGCTCCAAATTTATACCCTTGTCCGACATTAGAAAAATAAGAGGATTCTACAGGAAGGTTAACAAGCCCATCCATGTGCTTACATTTCTGTAAATTGTCACTCGATCGCACGCTGCTAGTTTCATCCTGCAGGGCATTTTCAGGCACAGAAAAAGGACCCTTCAGAAGAGCTGTCATAAGGAACACGGAGGGCATTGTGCTTCAGCAAAAGCACTTGCTTTTCAGAGAGTACCGCTTTTTTGACTTTGTATCCTCCGAAGACTCAAGGCAAAGTCGACGGCAGCGACAATAACGCAGCGTTCCACAACATCCTGTTTCCTTGCGTGTCCCCCGATGTGACAGCAACTTATTTACAAGACCTCCCCGCAGGCTACACTGCAGAGAGGATCAAAACTCTATGCTGGGGAACACCTGCGGCCAAGGGCTGTAACTTTGGTAAGGTTGTGATTTTTTTTTGGTTCGATTGATGCGTCAGACTTTCTGGACCTCATTCAATTTCTGCTCGAGTGACAGTCAGCCCTCGACTGCACTTGCAAAAGAATGAGGTAGAGAAGTCCTGAGGCAGCAGAACGAATGGGAGTGTTTCAGGATGAGGACAGACTGCCAATGTGGGCCGCTATGCCTCCGCTTTAAAAGCGGAGGAAGACGGGCCGTGCACATTGCTGCAGCTGTCCCCCGTTGGCAGCGCGGACTCACCCGTCTGCGAAGCGCCGTCGTGCCGCTTCAGCCGGAAACCCCTTAAAACAGATCTCCGGCCGTCTGGGCGCGCGCTCCTCCTGCTTCCGGGTGGTGTGAACACACCCGGATGCGCACAGCCACGCATCGCGCACCACCGCCGCCAGGAGCCACCCGCAGTGTGGATGCTGTGGGCCACCTCCTCCCGGAATGCTTGTGTCGCAGTGCGAATGGCAAGCTCCGGGACGCTTCGCCCCCGGTGTCACGACAGAGCCTCTGGGTCGAGGCAGAATAAACACCAGCCCAAGTTGGCAGTCAGAAGTTCACAGCAGGCAGGGAGTTAACAGTTCGTAGAGCAGCGCGTTATCTCAAACAGTCCAGTGGTCAAACCATAAATCACCTTTATAGCCGAAGGACGGAGCAGGGAGACGTCGTCTCAAGGAATGCTGAGGGTCGAATAGCTGAGGAGCAAACACGGATAGCACCAGAACGCAAACCCCAAAATCCACAATCCAGAGTCCAAAGTCCAGGGTCAACAGTCCAAGGTCCAGAGCCGGGTTCGAAGTCCAGAGAAACGCACTGAATCAGAAAGGTGTCCAGCGAGGGGGTCTGTCAAAGACAATAAATCTTTGCCAGCACAATTGGCTCTGAACAAGCCCTCTGTTTTTAACCTGTGCTGGCTGTCAGCAATTAGCAGCATACCGGACATAGCCCTGCTGCTGCTAAAACTCTGGGCTGATATCCCTCATTCTCCGTTGACGTGCCGTACTCCGTCTCTCCTTTAATTCCTGTCGGCGTCTTTCACGGAGCCGACTAACAGGGCGGGGGAGCCGACTAACAGGGAGGGGATGAGCGTGGGCCAGGCAGAGCTTGATCAACCATAGGTGGATCCTGCTGCTGGCTTGACTCCTCAGGACTTACGTCCAAGCCAGTTAAAGGAGCCTGGTCCTGGTCAGCAGGGGCTGGGTCAGGAGCAAGCATGACACCCGGCTTGCTCCGCCTCCGCTTCCGTGGCGTGGCAGAGCTCCAGTCTGTCTTCGGCCTCAGTGTGTGGTTCAAGGTCTTGATTTAACTATACAAGAAGACAAAGCCCCCACATGGGGAAAGGGTATGAAAGATAAGTATTTGAGGGGGGTGGCTCAGTGGTAGAGCATTTGCTTGGCACACAGAAGGTCCCAGGTTCAATCCTGAGCATCTCCAGTTGAAGGATCAACTAGTTGGTGATGTGAAAGTCCTCCACCGGAGACCTTGGAGAGCCTCTGCCAGTCTGAGTAGACAGTACTGACTTTGATGGATCAAGGGCCTGATTCAGTAGAAGGAATCTTCATGTGTTCAAGTATGAGTTGCATGGAGGCTGTGTATATAAAGGACCAGTGGAAAAAAAGGGAGGGTGGAATTCAACTCAAAACATAGCTGCGAACTGAGAGGGTCAAGCTAACAAAAGAATTATTATGATAAACATAGACATTTATTAGGGTGTACACATAAATAATAAATGCCCTTGGGGCAGCTTCCCTGTTTCCCTTTGATTAAAGAAATCAGAATATCAGGGCCCAATAGTCCTGTGTCTAAACTTGAAGCATAAGTATTACTAAATATACAAATTATGCATGTATTTATTGCAAATTCAATAAAAAACAAATATAGGCCCAAATAATAGAATTCTAGAATCACAGAGTCGGAAGGGGCCATGCAGGCCATCTAGACGGCCAGTACTGAGCTTACCACCTCCCTAGGCAGCCCATTCCACTGTTGTACAACTCTGACTGTCAAAAAGTTCTTCCTAAGATCCAGCTGGACCGGTACCTTCCTGCCCTTGATTTAAACCCATTCTTGTGAGTCCTCTCCTCTGCTGCCCACAGGAACAGCTCCCTGCCCTCCTCCTCTAAGTGGCAGCCCTTCTGATACTTCAAGAGAGCCATCCTGTCCCCCCCTCAGCCTCCTCTTCTCCAGACTGAACATTCCCAAGTCCCTCAGCCTTTCCTTGCACGGCTTGGTCTCCCTAATAATCTCAATTCAGAATAAAATCATACACTAATCCCAAATATAGGCTTTTCTTGACCCTGACCAAATGTGTTTTGCCTAGCTGGCCTTCCTCAGTGGTCAAACAATGTTGTCACAGAATGACTTCAGACATTACAATAATACAATCATTTCTTCAACTTGAACCAAGGCAAGACTGTTTTATAATCAATATTTGGTTTTTTAACCAATTGTTTTATAATCAGTATAATCAATATTTGTGACCTAAAGGTAAAGGTCATGGTTTCCTTTGCTCGAAAGCCAGTCGAATCTGACTCTAAGGGTGGTGCTCATATCAGTTTCCAAGCCGAAGAGCCAGCACTGTCTGGAGACTTCTCCGTGGTCATGTGGCCAGCATGACTAGATGCCGAGGCATACGGAACACTGTTACCTTCCCACTGAAGTGGTACCTATTTATCTACTTGCAGTTTCTTGCTTTCGAACTGCTAGGTTGGCAGGAGCTGGAACCAGAGACGGGAGTTCACTCCATCACGTGGCACTTGGGTCTCAAACTGCCGAACTACCGATCTTCCGGTCTGCAGTTCAGCGACTTAACCACTGAGCCACCTAGGTCAGAGATATACATCAGAGGCCTCTTTTTAAATAACTTGCTGCCATGGTCAGGCACACTTCCCCTGAATAATGGTTCATTTGTGTACCTTTCTCTCCTGGTCAAAAAAATAAATAAATAGATGCAGTCTGGAGCCAACAGTAATGTAATTCAATTCATCCCCCCCCCCCCTTTGTCTTTTGTTGTGCCTTTTGGTTAAGACCACTCCTGATCCAAAGAGTTCATGGCAACATGCATGAAAAGTGATGTGCATCGGGGGGGGGTGGTGGTATTTTGGACTAGGATTTTGGGATGTGCATAAGTACCAGTATCCAATGGTATTTGGTTCTTTCAGTACCACTTTGAAATTCAGTTTTGGGGTTCTCTGAGATTCCAGAATTATACAGATTCCTTTATTCCCTATGAGGGAGACAGTGTTTGGGGGGGTAGGGGATGGAATGGCTGTGTATCAACCAAATGATGCCACAGTTATGGGTAAGCTAGTACTGCCTGTCCACTACAGACCCTTCAAGTTTCAAGCATATTAGACCAAGGAGTCCAATTCTACAGGCCCCTGCACAAGATGCCCCCAGACATCTTGAAGAGCAGTGAACTGGAAAGAAAAACGGGCCCATCATCAAAAGAAGGCAGGAAAGGAAAAAGAGAAGGAGCCAGACAAACTTGCATTTAATCTGGGTCCCATGTCTGGCTTGCATCTGTTGGGAACCTCCGTTCCTAGGCCACTGCCTGGGAAATTCAGAGAATCAAAGAAAAACAAGACTCTGTTGATGGTAAGCTAAGCACCCAAACTCAGAAAATCTACACAGCTTTTTTGGGGGTGGGGGAGCTTTTTTTTTGTAATGCCTAAGAACCCCAGATTTGTGCAACTGTTCCAGAAAAATCAAGGTAATGACCCTGAACAGCCCTGGCCCCTGTTGGGTGGAACGAGCTACCTTATGAGATCACGGCCTAGTGGGACCCATTACAGTTCCACAGGGCCTGTAAGATGGAGTTCTTCCGCTGGGCCTGTAGTTGAGGCAGCAGGCATCCACTTTGTTCTGGCCTCCCTCCAGTGACCGCAGACCCTAGAAGCCGACTGGAACCACAGCATTGCTGAAATTAATGTTTATTGAGGCATGTTGCTTGTTTTAGAGCAGGGGTGGCCAATCTTGCTTAACCTAAGAGCCACCCAGAATAAACATCAGATGTTTGAAAGCCACAAGATATGGACAAATATTACACACATGTCTTTATTGGAAAATATGCAAATTTGCTTTTTATGAACATTAAAAGAGACTGCCAAAAATAAAAACAAAAGGAGTAAAATCATTTTTCCCCAATGATACTTATTTGTTTGCTAATTATATTTATTTGTCTAAGAGAGGGGGGGTGGAGAGAGAGAGAAACAAACAAAGCAAATAGATGGGGAGGGGGAGGAAGGAAGGAAGGGAGAGGGGGAGAGAGAGAGAGAGACAAAGGGAGGGAGGGAGGAAGGAAGAGTGGAAGGGTGGAAAGAAAGAGGTGGAAAGAAAGCAAATAGATGGGGGGAGGAAGGAAGGAAGGAAGAGGAAAAGAAAGAGAGAGAGAAAGAGGTGGAAAGAAAGCAACTTTAACTTCAAATGTGTTCTCCAACACCCCCCCTCCCAATGCCTCCACACCAGCCAGCTTGGCTTGGAGAAGGGATTTAAAGAGACAAATGCCTTCTCCAAGCTGGCACGGGGGGGGGGGGGGGGCTATGAGAGCACATTTAAAGTTAAAGTTGCTTTCTTTCTCTGCTCCCCCCCAAAGCCTACCCAGGGAGAGGAACACTGGCTGGGGAAGGGAAGAACGATTGGGGAGGCATGCCTCCCCTTTGCTTCCCCAGCCGCCCAATATGTGTGAAAGAGCCGCATGTGGCTCCCGAGTTGCAGTTTGGCCACCCCTATTTTATCGAGTTGTGTTTTAGAGTGTTGTGATCTTATTGATTTTGCTAGATTTTGAAATATGGGTTTTTTAATGGTAAATCTGCAATCCAAAAGCCTTCTGTTTACCCTAAGAATGTAAGAAGAACCATACTGAATCAGATCAATGGTCCATCCAGTCTAGCATCCTGTTTCACACAGTTCATTTGTTCAGTGTTCTTATACCATTTTTTTCTCCCTTGTTAGCCCAAAACAGCCACTAAAGAAGGCATACAGATCCTGATACTACCTCCTACCACTGTATTCCAAGGATTACAGCTTCTGGATGTGGAGGTTACCATGGCCAGCAGCTGATGATGAACCTATCTTCCAAGAATCTTGTCCAATCCCTCTTTAAAGCTGTCTGTGCTTATGGCCATCACTACAGCCATGGGCAGTGAATTTACAATTAAGTTTTTACCCATCCTGAATCTATTGTCCACTCACCTCATTGGTTGCCTCCAAGATCTAGTACTATGAGGGGGGAGATTCCCCCCCCCCCTTCTGTAGCAAGGCAAAATGCTTCTGTAGCAAGGCAAAATGCTCATGAATATACAGGACCCAACATCATGATTTATTTTTTTTCTTCTCTAGAAGGATCTGATCATAGAAGAGCCTTGCTGGATCAGACTGGTGGTCCATCCAGTCCAGCATCCTGACTCACACAGTGGCCAGCCAGGTCGTCTGGAGGGCCAACAACAGGGCAGAGAGGCTGAGGCCTTCCCCTGATGAGAATCTCAGAAGAGCCCTGCTGGATCAGACCAGTGGTCCATCTAGTCCTGCATCCTGTATCACACAGTGGCCAGTTCCTCCACATTCTGCATCCTGTATCACACAGTTCCTCCAGAGGGCCAACAACAGGGCAGAGAGCCCGAGGCTTTCCCCTGATGTTGCCTCATCACTGGGACTCAGAGGCTGACTGCCTCTGAACATGGAGGTACACAAATGACTGAAAGAGCAACCACTGTGTTTCTCTCTCCAATGTGTTTTCCTATGGTCAAATAAACACCCTTCCCGCAGTCACACCAAGTTAGCATCTCATTTAAACAGGGCTGATAAAAGTTTCCAGTTGACCTTTCCGTGCCTTCTAAAAGGGAACAGAGTGCAACTTGTTCTCATTCAATAAAAAGCCGATTATGCCGTTCTACTTCAACGCATATCTGTGTCATCGGTATGGGAGGAGGGGGTCACTTTGCACTCCATGTTAATCTTATTCTTAAAGTTCATTTTTGAGGGTTGCGAGTGGAGAATTTATCACCTTTGTTTATTCATGAGTCCCACACTGTCCTGCGGACAAAGTCACTTGAAGTTCACATGAAGGTCTTCCAGCTTCTGCACTGTCAGCACAATTCATCAATAGACTGGACATAACTGGAAGAGGGGGGGAGGCAGCATGATATCGCCCGATCTTGTCAGATCTTGGAAACTAAGCAGGGCTGGTACTTGGAAGGGAGAGCACCAAGGAAGACTCTGCAGAGGAAGGCAATGGCCAACCACCTCTGCTTCTCACTTGCCTTGAAAGCCCCTTGCTGGGGTTGCCATAAGTTGGAAGGTAAGCAGGGTCAATACTTGGATGGGAGGCCACCAAGGAAGACTCTGTGGAGGAAGGCAATGGCCAAACACCTCTGCTTCTCACTTGCCTTGAAAGCCCCTTGCTGGGGTTGCCATAAGTTGGAAGCTAAGCTGGGTCGGTACTTGGATAGGAGACCACCAAGGAGGACTCTGCGGAGGAAGGCACTGGCAGACCACCTCTGCTTATCCCTTGCCTTGAAAGCCCCTTGCTGGGGTCGCCATAAGTTGGAAGCTAAGCAGTGTCGATACTTGGAAGGGAGTCCACCAAGGAAGGCTCTGCAGAGAAAGGCAATGGCTAACCACCTCTGCTTCTCCCTTGCCTTGAAAACCCCTCGCTGGGGTCACCACAGATCAACTGCGACTTGATGGCACTTTATACACACTATATATTACATATATTCTTTGTAGTTATCAGCAAAGCTGCGTTTGCCTCTTAAAAAGTCCCTTTAAAAACATATTATTTTGATTTCCGTCAACAGGGATGCATGGTTCTCCTCTCCAGGGAACAGATGAAAAGAAAAGGATGCTAGATCAACATCTGGTGGTGGCTACCATCAAGGGTTTCCTGGGAATTCTTTAAGCTCTCTGAAGTGCCTTTGCTTTCACTTCAAGATAGGTATGAACGTGATCATCATGAAAACGACCGGTTTAACTCCTTACTGCCTCATTCACTATATCTTCATTAAGTGAGATGGAAGTTACAGAACAAAGTATTTCTCTGTTATTTGTTTTATCTTTATTTTATTTATGTTATTTAGAGAGCCTGGGATTCAAGGCGGGTTACACAGACAGAGCCAGTACAGTCCCACAAATGGGACATTCAATAACCCATGCTTTAGGATTTCAGAAATTGGGAACAACCAGAAAGAAGTGTAGCAGAAGTATTCAGATGCCACACTGAGCAGTACAGAAATTACATAAGTAGGATCCTACTTAGAATACACAATACGCAGCAGCATAGACCACAGTCGCAATCATTTATCCAAGGAAGTTTGAGAAGAAGAAGAAGAGGAGGAGGAGGAGGAGGAGGAGGAGGAGAAGGAGGAGGAGATTGGATTTATATCCCGCCCTTCACTCACTTGGAGTCTCAGAGTGGCTTACAACCACCTTTCCCTTCCCCTCCCCACAACAGGACACCCTGTGAGGCAGGTGGGGCTGAGAGAGCTCTGACAGAAACTGTTCTTTCAAGGACAGCTCTGACAGATCTGTGGCTTGCCCAAGGTCATCCAGCTAGGTGCAAGTGGAGGAATGGGGAATCAAACCCGGTTCTCCCAGAGTAGAGTCCGCGCACTTAACCACTACACCAGACTGGCTCTCATCACCAAACTGGCTCTCAGTTTGTGAACCATTTTGTGTAGTGCAGCCCTATTACCTCTCCAGACAAGCCCTCAGTTTTGCATAGGGTGTGGAAGGCCAGGAGAGTGGGAGCTTTCCTGACCTCCTCAGGCAGGCCATTCCGCAAGGCGGGAACCACAATGGAGAAAGCACATGTATGGTCAGTTGTTGATTTTAGGAGGAAGAGGAGGAGATTGGATTTATACCCCGTCCTTCACTGCCCGAAGGAGTCTCAGAACAGCTTACAATCTCCTTTCCACAACTGACGCTCTGTGAGGTAGGTGGGGCTGAGAGAGCTCTGAGACAACTGCCCTTGAGAGAACAGCTCTGAAAGAACTTGTAACTGACCCAAAGTCACCCAGCTGGCTACATGTGGAGAAGTGGGGAATCAAACCCGGTTCTCTCAAATTAGAGTCCACACTCCTAACCACTATACCATGCTGGCTTTACTGACTTGCACGCTGGCACCTACAGAAGGTCCTGCTGATATGAGCCAAGTTGTCATGGGACAGTGTATAGAGACAGCAAGAGAGAAGTGGTGCCAGAAATGAGCGATGACAAAAATGTGTGACACAGAGACTAAAAAACTTTGAACTAGCTCACACTAATTCATCTTAGAGGGAACACTGACTGTGACCCCCCCCCCCGCCCAAGATCTTTTTCCCTCTCAGTCTCAAGCTTTCAAGAGTTTTTAAAAAAAACTGACAAAGGGAATTTTGACTCTCAAAACCTCTTGAAGTGGTTAGGAGCACTGCCTCTCATCTGGGAGAACCAGGTTTGATTCCCCACGCCTCCACAGGCAGCTGCTGGTGTGACCTTGGGTCAGTTACAAGATCTCTCAGAGCTGTTCTCTCAAGGGCAGTTCTCGAGAGAACTCTCTCAGCCCCACCTACCTCACATGGTGCCTGTTGTGGGGAGAGGAAGGGAAAGGGGATTTTAAGCCACTCTGAGACTCTGAATGAAGGGCAGGGTATAAATCCAATCTCCTCCTCCTCCTCTTCTTCTTCCATTTATACCATGCCTTTCTCCCTTATATGCACCCGAAACAGCTCACATCATTCTCCTCTCCTCCATTTTATCCTCACAACAACCCTGTGAGGTAGGTGAGAATGAAAGAGTGTGACTGGCCCAAGTTCAGCCAGTGAGCTCCCACAGCACAACCACTCTGAGACTCCTTCAGGTAGTGAAGGGCGGGGTATAAATCCAATCTCCTCCTCCTCCTCCTTCTGTGTTGAGGGAAAGAAGATAAAGTGGTCCTATCTCCTGCTATGAAGGACGGCTTCTTCTCCCACAGGCATAGCTCTGTCTTCGTCCCTGTAGAGGAGTAGATGATTCTCCAGGAGCTGATGGAGAGGATGGACTACTACTACTACCACTACTACTAATAATACTACTACCAGGTTTATTTTGGGGCAGGAACGCATAGGAACGGAGTTCCGGCTGGCTTCCGAGTTGGCCACGCCTACAGCCTCCCCCCACTCGGGTTCCCCAGGTGCCTCGCAAGCCGCGGGGCGCCTGGGGAAGCCAAGACAATCCAGGGAGGGAAGGCAGTTTAAACTGCCTCCCCTCCTCTGGTTCCCTGGGCACCCTGCAGCTGCAGAGCACCTGGGGAAGGCGATCCAGAAACTGCCTTCCTTCCCTTGGGTTCCCCATGCGTGCCACAAG
This sequence comes from Lepidodactylus listeri, assembly GCA_029233225.1. Classification (NCBI taxonomy): domain Eukaryota; kingdom Metazoa; phylum Chordata; class Lepidosauria; order Squamata; family Gekkonidae; genus Lepidodactylus; species Lepidodactylus listeri. Next base: position 177,536,343 of record JARCFY010000001.1, on the reverse strand, counting down.
TCACGAGGCACCTGGGGAAGCTGATCCTGGGAGGGAGCTGGGCTGTCAGGGTGTGGCCTAATATGCCAATGAGTTTCTATTGTTGGGTGTGGCCTGTTATGCTAATGAGTTCCTGCTGGGCTTTTTCTACAAAAGAAGCCCTAACTACTACTACTACTACTACTTCTTCTTTTTCTTCTTCTTTTCACGTTATTTATGCAATATGGTCGTTGTTCATATTAAGCTCTTTGCCAGTGAAGAACAACCCTCGAGCCCGCGTCTCGCTCATTTCCCCCGAAGAAGTACCACCATCCAAATTGAGGGTGCCCATAAACTACCGCTAAAAGGTGTTGAAACGTGAGTGTACATTAGTATCAGCACTGCGCAAGTTCCGCGGGTGCTTCTTCCTCCAGATGCTTGATTAAATAGCAGACGTGCAGCCCGCAGAGCAAATTATGATAAATTGCTAATATTGATTGCTTTGAACCAGACGGATGATACCTTCTGGTGCTCAAATTTAGGAATGGAGCCAACGATACCTTGACCTCGCCTCTGCACCGAGAGCCTGCATGAAATTAATTTGAGCTGTCATTCAGGTAGCAGTCAGAATTAGGTGATCGCTGATTTATTAATTGAAAGAGGGGAGGTGGGAGCCAGATGTGTTCTCCATCGGAGGATGGCTCCGGCGGCTTTCTGCTGGTAACTAATGGAGAACTTCAAGATGTTGCCGGTCTTGGTTGAATCTGTATGACATATTACATTTTTCACATTAATTAACATGTACCTTGATCGGAGGTAAACAACTTCAATCTTTCCCCCCCTCCCCCTCTCTTGCTAATTAGATGCTCTCCTAAATATAGCTAATCACTGTTTACTTTTTTGGGGAGCCTTTGCTGTTTCAGTAACGCATTGACAAGAGCGTGTTTGGTTCACGGAGCCACCGCAGAGACAAGAGTGGATTCCCGTGGTTTTTTCAGAGATGAGACGGTTTCTTTCCTTGTGCTAGAAGTTTACCCTGATGCATTCATCTTCTCCTTTATCTTAGTGCAACTTATATGAATTAGTAAAATTAATTCTAGCGATGAGGTACCTTATTTATTTATGTATGTATTTATTTAATTCCATTTATATCCCACCCTCCCAGCCAAGCAGGCTCAGAGCGGCTTACATTAAAAGTTAAAAAGCATTAAAACACAAATGATAAACATCATAAAACTCACGCACATTACAAATAAAGTGCTGGTGGCATTATAACAATGCAAAGTGATCCCAATAGGACATGGTAAGATGGAGTATGGCCAAAGTCAGTATCCAGTGTATCACAGGCTGTTGGTGAGAGCATAGAGGGTCTTACGACAGTTCAGTTGTTATCGGTAGTGGCTCCTAATTGAAGGCCTGGTGGAAGAGCTCCGTTTTGCAGGCCCTGATGTCTAAAATACGAAGCTCGTCTACTTGTCAATCTTGCCTTCCATGGAGCTAAGGATAATGGTGGCATCCTCTACTACCAGATTTCCAATTGCATCTTGGTGCCCTTCCTGAGCACTTGCTTTTTCAAGAGGAACCCAATTTGCTGAGATCCCATGAGCCTTCCATTGGTGTCGCATGTACACATATACACACAACATGCACGTGTTATGTGTATGTGTATTACATGCTGTCAAGTCACTTCTGACTTGTGGTGACCCTGGTCCTTTCTGCACTCTGCTCCTAATCCATGTTCACTGCCGTGTCCTCCAAGCAATTCTGTACTAAAATTGAATGCAGCCTTCTTTTTATTCCGCCCCCCCTTCTGCATTACATCACCACCCTTCAGTGGTCATCCCGGTTTCAGCCTGCTGTAGCCCCGAGTTATTTGGATGCTGTTTTGCCGTCGATTTCCATTGCCTTGCTTTGAACACTGAGAAAATCCGGAGTGGCAGGCAAATACGGAAAGGACCCAAATGAATGAATGGCCCCTCAAATGTGAGACCCCTCTTGCAAACAGAAGGTCATGGCTTCCTTGACTGACTCAATCCATCTCACATTGGTTCTTCCTCTTCCTCATGCTTTCGACTTTTCTTAGCATTCTCGTGTTTTCCAGTGACCCTTGACTTCTCCTAAGGTGACCAAAATACGGTGGCCTCAGCTTAGTTAATTTAGCTTCTGGAGGAGTTCAGGCTTGATTTGATCTAGAACCTACTTAATTTGTTTTTGGTTGTTGATGTTTTTTGGGCGGCCCACGGTATTCATAAAACTCTCCTCCAATACCACATTTCAAAGGAATCTATTCTCTTCCTGTCAGCTTTCTTCATTGCCCAACTTTAACATCCATACATAAAAATGGGAAATACTGTGGTATGGCTCTCTCCTCCAGCTCCACACCACATGTGTCTAGAGAACCTTAATTAAGCCTAGTGTTATCTAGTTGCAGAAAAGGGCAACTAGAATGATAAAAGGGTTGGAACACTTTCCCTTTGAAGAAAGGTTGAAGCGCTTGGGGCTCTTTAGCTTGGAGCAACGACGACTGAGGGATGACATGATCGAGGTTTACAAGATTATGCATGGGATAGAGCAAGTAGAGAAAGAAGAACTTTTCTCCCTTTCTCACAATACAAGAACTCATGGGCACGCCATAAAATTGCTGAGCAGTCGAGTTAGAGCAGATAAAAGGAAGTCCTTCTTCACCCAGAGAGTGATTAACACGTGGAATTCACTGTCACAGGAGGTGGCGGCAGCTACAAGCATGGACGGTTTCAAGAGGGAATTAGATAAACATATGGAGCTGAAGTCCATCAGTGTCTATTAGCCACAAAGTATAGATAGGAACTCTCGGTCTGGGGCGAGTGATGCTCTGTATTCTTGGTGCTTGGGCGGGGGGGCAACAGTGGGAGAGCTTCTAGTGTCCTGGCCCTACTGGTGGACCTCCTGAGGGCATCTGGTGTTTTTGGCTACTATGTGACAGGGTGTTGGACTGGGTGGGCCACTGGCCTGATCCATCATTGGCTTCTCTTATGTTCTTATGACTAGATAACCTTAATTAAGCCATTAAGATCCCAGAATTGTTAATGGCATGTGTGCGCAGGCACAGACACACACTGTCCCTATTTCCCCCATAATACCCATGGACCATGCAGTGCCACAAACACTGATTGGAAGATTGGCAACATTCAGCAGAATATGAAATTCAGTGTACTCTGATCACAGTAAACTTTAAGCAACAACAACAACAACAGAGAACAGAATACATTCAGAACAGAAATGGGGGGATTCACTTATCCCTAATTACAGCCTTGAATTCTTCTCAGCATTCAATTTTAATTTGACTATAATCAGAGCTTCTTTCTGGGGGAATGCGCCGGAATGGAGTTCCAGAACCTCTTCGACAAAATTCTTTTAAAAATGTTTAAACATTCATGAGTTTTCAGTATACCGATTGAAACCTTCATTTCCCTCTGGAGAGTTCTGGGACCTCTTTTAAAAACAAACAAACCAAAAACCAAAAACTTAATTCCACCCTCCAGGGTGACTTGGCACCAGTGACCTTCCTAGTCTCTACCTGGCAGTGTTCCCTCTAAGCTGAGTTAGTGTGAGCTAGCTCAAAAAATTTAAGCCTCCGGCTCACATATTTTTATTTAGCTGAGGAAGAATAGCTCCAGAGCAAACTAATGTATGCAGTAGCAAAATCACTCCCTCACAACTTTAATACCAGGAGTTCACGAAGTAGAATTTTTGCTCACAAGACTCCACAGCTTAGAGGGAGCATTGGTACCTGGCAATGCAACATTTTTTGGCTCACTGGGCTTCCAGGAGGGTTTCATCTTCCTCTTTTGGTACCGCTGCCACCAACTGGCCATTTGAGGAATTACCTGCTGAGAGACTCAGGTGTCCCAACTTCCCTCCTCGCCATTCTAAGGCTGCTATCTAGAGACTGGTTACCATGGAAATGGCTTGTCATCCTTGTGCAACTCCGGGGGAATCAGTGTTTTACCAGCTGACTGTCTCCCTTCCCCTGGCGCCCATCTTGAATAATGTGTTTGAACAGTGAGGTCTGTCTGGTATGGAGAACAACTACAAGCATTCAAAACAGTAAAGAGGGCACTCTGTACAAGAACAGGTTGAGATGGAAAAGATGCAAGCTCCTCTTCCCTCGCTCTGTATATGCCCTGGGCATAGCTGATCTCATTCTAAGGCAGCGACTCTTCAAGCTTAGGAATTACAGTGTTCTAGAAGCACCCCCTGAAGCTGAAGCTCAAATCCTTTGACCACCAAATCAGAAGGGGCCACTCAGTGGAGAAGACCCTGATGCTGGGAGAGACTGAAGGTCAAAGAAGAAAGGGGACGGCAAAGGAGGAGATGGTTAGACAGTGTCATCGATGCGATGGACATGAAGTTGAACAAACTTTGGCGGATGATGGAGGACAGGAGGGCCTGGCGTGATGTGGTCCATGGAGACGCGAAGAGTCAGACTCAACTATGCAACTGAACAACAACAAAAAGCATCCCCTTACCTTGGTGTCCTTGTTCAGGCAGTCAGCCCTAAATCTTTTCCACATGGAAATGGAGGCCATCAGATGGAGCTCAAAAGGCAAAAAAGGAAAAGGCAAACGCAATTTTGGGCTGTATCAACTGAAGAATACTGTCCATATCATGTGAAGTGATGGTATTGCTTTACTCTGCTCTGGTTAGACCTCACCTAGAGTATTGTGTTCAGTTTTGGGCACCACAATTTAAGAAGGATATAAACAGGCTGGAACGTGTCCAGGGGAGGGCAACGAAGACGGTGAGGGGTCTGGAGACCAAGTCCCATGAGGAAAGGTTGAAGGAGCTGGGTTTAGCCTTGAGAAGGGATGACTGAGAGGTGATATGAGAACCATCTTCAAGGACTTGAAGGGCTGTCATATGGAGGATGGGGCGGAGTTGTTTTCTGTTGCCCCAGAAGGTTGGACCAGAACCAATGGGTGGAAATTTAAATGCCCCCAGCAGAAGGGCCAGGCAATGGGTAGAGCCCCCCCAAAAGTGGGTAACCACCGCCAAACTGGCGGGGTGGTGGTGGTGGTCTAGCAACCCTACTAGGTTCCCTGTCCTCCCCAGAACCCACTCTCCCCAGGCTCGGCCCCCAAAATCTCCAGGTATTTCCCAACCTAGACCTGAAAACCCTACTTCTGCATGCAAAACAGAGACTGTTCCAGTAAGCCCTAGCCCCACCCCTAACACTGAGGACAGCTGCAGAGGCATATAAAGACCCATTCAACTGCGTGGCTTAGTCTGAGCCAGTTCTAATGAGAGCCTGTCATAACGGTGAGAGTCACACTGACTAACCGTTGCCCATCACTTAACATCCGGGACAACAGTCCTGGCCTTCTGATTTTTTTTTTCTAAATCCATGTGCCATTTGACATCCTTACCTCCAGTCTGCTGCAGCCGCTCTGTCACTTCTATTTGACGTTCTCACTTATTGGGGCCATCAGCTCTTGGCACGTTCTTGCTGCTGCCAAACCGTTTGCAAGAGCGGCTGTGCGGAGCAAGGCAGATGTCTGCTAGGGAGAGTATTTGGGATCAGGAGTGATGTGAGGCAGTGCGGCCCCGTGAAGCCAAGGTTGAGTCTTCTGCGGTCCTTTCCGCACTTGGATCTCATCCCTGGTTTTATCAGAGTTCAACTCGTGACACAATACCTTGCATTTATCCCCAGTTATAACAGCATCCGTTTATCCCTGGACAAGTCTGGGGCGAAACCAGGGTGACCTCAATGTAATGTAGAAACAAAAAATACCCTGAGATAATCACCGGGGTGAAATCACGTGTAGTGTAGAATGTAAGTTTGGGGACAGGGTTGAACCAAGATTTAAAGTCTAGTGCAATAATAAGTCTGCTCCATGGCAATCTTCCGGATCATATTCCTACACGCTCTTCCCAAATAATCCACATCCTCCTAGTAGCAACCAAAGTGGCCACTGCACAAAACTGGAAGAACAAATCAACTCCCTCCCTGGAGCAATGGCTCAACAAAGTATGGGACTTCTTTGTGCTTGAAAAACTATCTATATACTCTAACGCGACCTCCAATGAAAGGAACCTATTAAACCCCATCGACAAATGGAACCCAATATTAAATAAAATTAATTTTAATAGCTTCAACTGGGAACACATAATGGATGCAAAGTTCAAAACGTACATCTACGGCTAATCTTAGCACCCATCACAAACCCGAGTATCACCTCAGGGCAAAGGCACAGAATGATACCAACATCTAACCGTTTTGTGCACCACCTAACTGGACTTTTTATCGAGTGCAGTAACTAATTACTCCACAGTGTTTGTAATTATTTCGCTATATGTTTTATCATTGTAATTTGCTTACTTACACAAAAAACAATAAAATTGTTGTTAAAAAAAAAGTCTAGTGCAGAAAGGACCTGTGTCATCTCCTTTGCTTGGTAGAGAAGGACTGCAAACGGAGGGGGAAGGTAGAGGAGACCAAAGGATAAGGCTGGAGGGAATCGAGAGCTTTCCCCATCAAAGCAGCTGGTGTAGATCTGGAGCAGTGTGGCAGTTAAATTATGCATGTAAACAGGAGCCTGAGGGCACTCGACTCAGGTCCAACGGTTCCTGCCATAATCTTCCTTCATAAACAATTTCTTTGACGTAAGAAATATCTAAGATTCAGAAGGACTGGCCTTCTTAAAACATATCCCCAAAACATGAAGATCTGTCCTTGTAATAATCAGAGCGAAAATCAATCATTTCTCATAACTTAGATTTGATTCCAGCAGCACCTAAGCCAGTTTAGTGTAGTGGTTAGGAGCACGGACTCTAATCTGGGAAAACCAGGTTTTATTACCCACTCCTCCACGTACAGCTGCAGTTGTGACCTTAGGTCAGTCACAACTCCTTTCAGAGCTGCTTTCTCAGGAGCAGTCCTTGAGAGAGCTCTCTCAGCCCCACCTACCTCACAGGGTGTCTGTTGTGGAGAGGGGAAGGGACAAGAGATTGTAAGCCACTCTGAGACTCCGAGTGAAGGGCGGGGTATAAATTCAATTTTTCTTCTTCTTCTTCTCCTCCTCCTCCTCTTCCTTCTTCCTTCTCCTTCCCTGAATTTTGCATTCAGACATTGGAAGGCATGCCCATGCAGTGAAACTACAGTATGAGTATGGGAATGGAATGAGTGACATCCATCTGACCCTAGAAATTACCTCCTTTTGAAGGTAGGAGTAGACAATTATCAGATTTTTAAGGACAGAAACAGAACAACATTATGCGGTGTGATCTCAGCATAGCTATGTTTGTCATTATCTTCAATATTCTAAGTGAAGGTTTTTCACATTTCTCTGTGGGACATATCATTTTTTATAGTATGTTTCAGCAGGTCTTAAAACTCTTTGTGAATTCACAGTCACACGGATAGCATTTTATCTCCAGTCTCTTTGCTGTTATCAGCAAATGCAAAATCCCTCTTTCCTTCAAACTGGGTCTCTCGGGCAATGCATACATTCTGAGGTCCTTCTCCCCCCCCCCCTTTTTCTTTCTTTAAAAAAAATCTTATTACCCTAAAAAAAAAAGAATCCCTGATGAAATCTACTATTCATTGTCTTGACTTACAAGTATTCATCTCAGTTGCTGGGGAGGGAGGAAGTATTCCCCAAAGCCATGGATTCACATGACTTCAGTACGTGGTGTTCTATTATCCAGCCTGGGGGAGAAATAATCTTTAGGATCATAGGCGTAGACTATGGGGGGGCTCGAGGGCTTGAGCCTCCCCCAAAATTTCCCGGGGGGGACTGAGCCCCCCTGGGAAAACGTAGCACCTGCCGCCGCGCCTCCCGGGGCCCTTCCGAGGCCGGCAGCTGCTGCTGCCGGTGCCTCTCCCCCCTCCCCCGCCTGGCCACTCTTCCATCCTTCCCTCTCCCTCCCTCTTTTCCTGGCGAAGGGAGAGGGAAGGAGTGGGGGGGGAGAGAGAGAAGCCCCGGCAGCAGTGGCTGGGGGGGCCTCGGAAGGGCCCGGGGAGGTGCGGAGGTTTCCCGGCGGGGGGGGGGGGACATCACCCCAGCGAGTGCGCAAAGCGCGTGCACTAAAGAGCCCCCCCCCCCAGAATTTACAAAAGTCGACACCCCTGTTTAGGATGATAGCTAGATTGTTTGTAAACACCTAACTTTGAATGCTGTATCGGGCTCATCTACATTTGGTCAGCGGTGGTCTGTCAAGAGAGCAGGCAATATCCCAGCATGGCTGAGGATCCAGGCAGTGGAGACACAGCAAGGGATGACACAGGAGGCCACAGGAGAGCATGGACTGTTCTGTCTTGGACAAGGTGTAAGTGCTCACAGTGGGCGGGATAGGGCCTCGTGCCTCGTCTCCAAGCAGCGACGTTGCTCGGAGATCAGGCAGGCGGGGCCCTCCAGCTGTGCAGTTAAAGGGGTCCCTTTAAGTGCCTGCAGCCGGAGGGCCCTGCGGGGGCGGGGCTTGGACCCAGGACGCCCCCCAATGTGATGTCATCACACTGGGGATGCTCTGCCCCCTCCGGTAACGCCCCCCCCCCCAATGTCCCCTGCTGGGGACGAAGATGGACCCGGCATCCCTGGAGCCTAGTGGGGTACAATGCCATAGAGTCTACCCTCCAAAGCATCCATTTTCTCCAGGGGAACGCATCTCTCTAGTCTGGAGATGAGCTGTAATTCTGAGGGTCCCCAGGTCCCCCCTGGAGGTTGGCATCCCTAGTCGAGACTCCGGTCCTCTCCGGGCTCCATCCCTACAGAGCCAAACAAACAGGACCTGGAGGCTGCCTCCCAGAACTGATATTCAGAGGTTTGCTGCCCCTGTAGAAGGAGGCTCAAGCTGGGAAACTCAGGAGAGTTGGGATTGGAGCCTGGGGAGGACAGGGACCTCAGCTGGGTATAATGCCATAGAGTCCATCCACCCTCCAAAGCATCAATTTCCTGAAGAGGAGCTGATCTCTGTAGTCTGGAGATGAGCTGTAATTCCGGGGATCCCCAGGTCCCACCTGGAGGCTGGCATCCCTGTCCTGAAAGCGGTACTTTTGCCCTGGAAACCGGAGTCCATTCACGCACCTGACACAGCCCTAAGCCATAAGACATCTCCCTTATTTATTTTCTAAGCTGGGAGACAGTTGAAGTGCTCTTAACAAAGTTGTCATATTTTCTGAGTTACATTATCAGACTTAATCTGCTCTGAACTGTGTCACAGCTGCAGGAAGGAACGGGGACACTGTTGTCAAGGACTTTTAATTTTCACTGACAGCTGTCACTGGGCCTTCCTCAGACACCAGGCCCAGTTCTGACAACAAAAATAGGTTTGCAGCCCACATACGATGGGGACGGGAGGCGGGTTGCGTGCCGTCTCCTTTCCCTGTTTTCGTTGGGAAAAGGCAACTATTAAATCAGGTTAAATCTTTTTTTCAAATGAGACTGGACCAGCAATTACCTTGAAATTATCCTCTGCGGTCATTAGATTCTTTGCTCTATACATTAACCTTCGAGCTATGGAGCTATGAAGAGGCTAGGTTTCTCCAACTATTATTAGCTGTACTTTAGGGAAAGACACTGTAAATGTATAATCTGTTTGGTACCCTGGACAGTGTTGGTTCCCCTCAGTCTTTTGGAGCCTGCAGGCAACTTTGGAATTCTGACAAAGCGTGGTGGGCACACACATAAAATGGCTGCCAAAAATGGCTGTTGTGGGAGATAACAAGCCACAAAATGGCTGCCGTAGCATCACACAGAGAAGATCTTAAAGGAGGTGCAGAGATGGCAGAGAAGGTCAACTACCTTTTTGCTTCTGTGTTCACTGGAAAGTATGGGACACGTATTCGTGCTACAGCCCCTATTTTCTGGAACAAAGCCAAATTGAGGTGACCGGAGATGAAATTAGGGTTGCCAAGTCTTACTTTATTTTCAGCGGAGGAGTCCTGGGCGCCGTCCTGGAGATCTTCAGCATGCACGCAGAGTGTCATCATGTCGGGCACATTGGGGGCGGGACCAATGCCATTCAAGGGGAAACCATAGAGTTTCCCCTTGAATAACAGAGTGTCCCCCGGCACATTTCCGCGATCCTGGAATTTGGGGGGTGGGATCCCCCCTGGCGGCCCAATCTGGGCTGGTGGGGAATGGACCAATCGATCAGGGGTTTCCCTGCCCCCCGGGGGGACCTAGTTGAAATTCTAAACCTACAGTAGAAATTAAAAACCGATAAGTCTCCAGGTCATGATGGCATACAGCCATGAGTTCTTAAGGAACTAAGAGGTGAGATCATTGATCTACTAACCCATTTATGTAAGCTATCACTAAATTCAGCGACTGTACCAGAAGACTGGAGAATAGCGAATGTGACACCAGTATTTAAAAAGGGATCCAGAGGAGAATCAGGAAATTACAGGCCAGTTAGCCTAACGTCTCTCCTAGTTAAATTAGTAGAAACTGTAACCAAAGATAGAATTGTTAGGCACATAGAGGGACAAAACTTGCTGATGGAAAATCAGCATGGCTTCTGCAAAGGGAAGTCTTGCCTCACCAACCCTTTGGAGTTCATTATTTCTGCTTCAGGAAACCAGCCTAAATGAAGATAACATTAAACACAGAATGTTTAATATCTGAAGAAGAGAATAGTGACTCACAAAAGCTCGTGGTTTGTTAGTCTTTAAGGTGCTACTGAACTCTTGCTCATTTCTACTGCTACCTGATCCTTGAATTGGAGTTGCTGGGGATTGAACCTGCATACCAAGGAGATGCTGTACCACTGAGCCATGCCCCATCTCCAAAATACATATGGAGGTGCCTTATACTGAATCAGACCCTCAGTCCATCAGGGTCAACAATTTAAGAATGGTGTAGACAAGCTGGAATGTGTCCAGAGGAGGGCAAGGAAGATGGTGAGGGGTCTGGAGACCAAGTCTTATGAGGAAAGGCTGAAAGAGATGGATATGTTTAGCCTGGAGAGGAGACGACTGAGAGGTGATATGACAACCATCTTCAAGTACTTGAAGGGCTGTCATATAGGGGATGGTGTGGTTTTCGGTTGCCCCAGAAGGTCGGACCAGAACCAGTGGGTTGAAATTAAATCAAAAGAGTTTTCGGCTAAACATTAGGAAGAATTTCCTGACAGAGTGGTTCTTCAGTGGAACCGGTTTTCTTGGGAGGTGGTGGGCTCTCCTTTGGAGGTTTTGAAGCACAGGCTAGATGGCCACCTCACAGCAATGCTGATTGTGTGAACTGAGGCAGATCATGAGAAGAAGGGCAGGAAGGGATGTGTCAGTGCTTAGTTCTTGTGGCCCTTACTTACACACCCAGGGAAATGCTGATTGCCACTTTGGGGTCAGGAAGCAATTATTCTCCAGGCCAGTTTGGCCAGGGATCCTGGAGGTGTTTTGTCATCTTCTGGGCATGGAACAGGGGTCACTGGATGTGTGTGTGTGTGTGTGGGGGGGGTATTTGTGAATTTCCTGCATTGTGCAGGGGGTTGGACTAGATGGCCCTGGAGGTCCCTTCCAACTCTATGATGCTATGATTTTAAGGTCAGTATTGTCTACTCAGACTGGCTGTGGCTCCCCAGGTTCTCAGGCGGAGGTCTTTCACATTGCCCACTGCTTGGTCCTTTCAACCAGAGATAGACTGAACCTGGGAACTTCTGCATGCCAAGCAGATGCTCTACCACTGAGCCACAGCCTCTCTCCCTGGCTTTTTAGCCTTGGATGTCCCTGCACCTCTACAATCTTCCATTTCCCCATGCCCAAATTGCAAACATTCTATCCTATTATCTTTCTTGGGCTTAATTATTTCAAATCCTTTTCACCCACGGCATCTGTGCGCATCCATAGCCGGCGATTAATAGCATTCACTGAAGTAAACGAAGACCCATTACCTCTCTTGGAATGGGCTGCTGATCCCTGATGGTTCTGAACAAGCCTACCACAGCTGTCCACGTTTCCAGCATCTTCTACATGGGGAGAGTCGGCCGCATTTGGAGAGCTAATCCCTCCTTTGTTTGTTTGCAAATGGTGAGGTACCTTCTTAAAATGAATTATTAATTGCACACCACAAGTCTCTCCGATGCAAATGTGTAATTAGTGGCCCATAGGACTGCAGGCTACGTCGGAATTAAGGCTCCTCACAGATCAAGTATGTGGAACGTATGAGCCGCATTTGCAAATAACAGGATAGCGTCTAAGTGGTGTTATTTATAATCAGTATTATAGCAGCGACTAAAACTTCCGTCGAGGATCAGTGCTCTGTTGTCACGGTAGCAGTACGGAAACAAAAGAACAGCTGGGTTTCCTCTTTAGAAGTCTTACACCCAGCTCTTTATTCAGAAAACTTCCAACGGTTTACATGTAGGGTGTCAACAACCTGAAACCCACCAAGGTGAATTTGGCCCTCTATTAGCTGTGTAGAGGAGTTGGGGTTTTTTATACCCTGCTTTTCTCTATCTTAAGAAGTCTCAAAGTGGCTAACAGTTGCCTTTCCCCTCCTCTCCCCACAACAAGGCACCTTGCGAGGCAGGTGGGGCTGAGAGAGTTCTGAGACAAACTGTGACTGGCCCAAGGTCACCCAGCAGGCTTCACAGAAAGGAGTGGAAAATCAAACCCCATTCTCCAGCTTAGAGTCCACCGTTCTTAACCATTACCCTAGAGATGTGAAGGCCCTGGAAAAAACCGGAAAAAACCGGGGGGGGGGGGGGGGGGAGGTTTTTCACCGTTTTTTTTCCTGAAGCCATTTTTGGTTCCTTTCCAAAAAATTGGAAAAATTGAAAAAAGAAAAGAAAAGAAAAAAATTGATTATGGAACGTTTTATTTTAACATGATGAATAAAATATTTTAAGGCAAGGTGTTCAAATATTTTCCAAATCATTCCTAAAAAATATGTATGGTATCAGATGAATCTAATTTCTGTGTACTGAGGACAGACAAGTCCTAGGCAAACAAGTTTTTAGAGGTCCATAATAACTGTGGTAATAGCAGACACAACCGAGTAGCTGCAGAAGCAGAGACTGAAACTGATACTAATAATTACAGCTCAGAAAATGATTCTGATTAAATTTCATGCCCATTCGTTGAAACTTAGTCTCACACTCCCTTCTATACACTTCTCCCCGCTTCAGTTCTTTTCATGAAAATGTTTTTTTTAAAAAAATTAATACTGTGGAGAGGAAATATGAATAATTATTACTTCTGGATTTTTAAAAATAGTTTTGTGGAGGGTTTTTTGTCTGTCCCACATAAACTAGTAAACAGTTCAGGAGACTGTTGCTCCATTTGTTACAATTACAAATAAATATTATTTAAAAAGTAAATTCTGTTTGTAATAATCGTTTGGATACACTATATTTTTAATATGCTAGTTGTGATAATTTCATGCCAAGTAAAATTATACATAGTCATATTTTATGTACCTAAAGTAACATAATAACTTTCAATCTGGAAAAGAAAAAAGAAGTGCTAATGTAGCATTTTTTTCAATTTTTCTGAAAATTTCTGGGTTTTTCCAAAAAATAATGAAAAAAATGGTTTTTTCCCCGAGCTTCAAAATTTCCGAGATGTTTATCCAATTCCCTCTTGAAGCCATCCATGCTTGTAGCCGCCAGCACCTCCTGTGGCAGTGAATTCCACATGTTAATCACTCTTTGGGTGAAGAAGGACTTCCTTTTATCCATTCTAACCCAACTGCTCAGCGATTTCATTGAGTACCCACGAGTTCTTGTCTTGTGAGAAAGGGAGAAAAGGACTTCTTTCTCTACCTGCTCTATCCCATGCATAATCTTATAAACCTCGATCATGTCACCCCTCAGCCATCATTTCTCCAAGCTGAAGAGCCCCAAGCGCTTCAACCTTTCTTCACAAAGAAAGTATTCCAACCCTTTTATCATTTTAGTTGCCCCTTTCTGTATTTTTTCCAGTGCTATAATATCTTTTTTGAGGTGTGGCAACCAGAACTGTACACAGTACTCCAAATGAGGTTGCACCATCGATTTATACATTGATTTAACAAATTGGCATTGAAAGGATTCTCTTAAGAATGAAACATTTAGCAGGATAAGATTTCTTTATGTTGGCATATCCAGCATAAGAGAAAGGCTGGGCCACATCCTTCTCCTTCCTCTCCACTGAGGAGCACAGATTGGCATTTACGGTTCTGCCCTCCTCCATTTTCTCCTCACAACGATGCTTTGGGGTAGGTTAGAATGAGAGAATGTGACTGCTCATAGAAGAAGAAGAAGAAGAAGAAAAAGAAGAGATTGGATTTATATCCCGCCCTTCACTCACTTGGAGTCTCAGAGCGGCTTACAAACTCCTTTCCCTTCCCCTCCCCACAACAGACACCCTGTGAGGTAGGTGGGGCTGAGAGAGCTGTTTCCCAAGCTGTCCTTGAGAGAACAGCTGGTACAGAGCTATGGCTTGCCCAAGGTCATCCAGCAGGTGCAAGTGGAGGAGTGGGGAATCAAACCCGGTTCTCCCAGATTAGAGTCCACGCACTTAACCACTACACCAAACTGGCTCTCAAGGATACTCAAAGAGTTTCCTGACTGAGTGGGAAATCAAATCCTCTCCTCATCGGACATTCTTACCAGTATGCCACGCTGGCTCTCAGTGGCTCCAGCACGCAAAGAACGATATCATTGCATTATTTTTTTCCCTTACTGCTCCCATGTGTTCTAGCTCTGTGCTTTATTTACCAAAGTGGTATTTTTCTCCCTGAAGCCAGGCTTTTCAAAAGATGGCATACAATGTCACTGATAGAAAGATTATTACCTTATCTTGAGAAGACAGTTTGTGGTAAAAGGCATCTTTTTGTCTAAGGCGGAGGTCCTCCACCCATTCCTCTTGGGGTACAAGCATTTTTATTAAAACCGCACAAGAGAAGGATCAAAGAGCTTTATTCAAAGTGATCCCGACTCCATGGAGGGGGAAAAGTAAATAGTGATATCTTTTCTCCTCCTTTTACGTTGTTATTAGCTTAGTTTTTTAAGCTACATCTTCAGCCCACCGACATATCAAATCAGAGCTGGTTCTAGAATGAGGCAACCCGAGAAAGTTACATTAGGCAGCAAATTCGGGGAGGTAAAACCCAGAAGTGACATAAGGTACTTCTAGGAATCACCAGAAACCCTGTGGTTTTACCACAGAGTTTCCAGCTGTTCCTACACCTCCCCATTGTAACTTCCAGGTTTTACCTGGAAGTGACATAGTGACATTGATGACATCACTGATGTTGAAAGCACACCACACACACCATGTCTCCTCCCCCAACTAGGGTTGCCAGGTCCCTCAAAGTCCCCAGTGGGAGACTTTGGGGGGCATTACTGGAGGGGGTGGGGAGTCCCCAGCATGATGATGTCACTCAGAAGTGACATCATCACATTGGGGAGTGGAGGCCCCCGCCTCTCCCCAGAAGCATTTAAAGACTTCTTTTAAACCCTGCTGGGAAGAGGTAAGGCCGTAAGGGGAGGCCAGGTGGTCACTCTTGGGGGCGGGAAGGAGCCATTCCAAATTGGGCAACCCCCGCCAAACCAGGGGGTCTGGGAACCCGACCCCCAGCACTCTTGCTGCTAGCCTGGCAAGTCCACCTGCAGTCCACAGACCCTAATCATGGTCTCATAAGTGCACCAGGCCTGAATTTAGAAGAAGTATATCTAGTGGTACATGCCAAACTCTTGTGAGATTCCTTCCTCCTAGAATTGGTCAGCCACTGGTTCCTGGTTGCCTGTTGCTAGGGCAACCAAAATGGTGGTCAGGAGTTCAGGAAACCCATTGCTCCATTTTTAAAGAGTAGTGGGGCAGTGAAGTGGTTTATCTCCTATGGTTCTTTAGTGGTGGTGGCGGCTTCGAGGCAGGGGGCAGCAACCTCTACTGTTGCCGTAGGCCACTAAACACCTTCAGCCACCACAGTGCAACATGTCTCAGCGGGGGGGGGGGGGGGGGGGGGGATGAAAACTCTTTCCCTTTCTCTCAGAATTCCAGATATTTTGCCTGAGGAGAAATTTCCAAAGTCACCTCACAAACACTGGAGAGTAGCTGTGGCTCAGTGGCAGAGCTTCCGCTTTGCATACGAAAGGTCCCAGATTCACTCCCCCAGCACCTCTAGTTAAATGATCTGAGAGAACCGGGACTGGCCCAAGGGCATCCAGCAGGCCTCATGTGTCTCAAAGCGGCTGACAATCGCCTTCCCTTCCTCTCCTCACAAAAGGCACCTTGTGAGGCAGGTGGGGCTGAGAGAGCTCTGAGAGAGAACTGGGACTGGCCCAAGGGGGGTCACCCAGCAGGCCTCATGTGTCTCATAGTGGCTTATAATTGCCTTCCCTTCCTCTCCCTACAACAGGCACCTTGTGAGGCAGGTGGGGCTGAGAGAGTTCTGAGAGAACCGTGCCTGGCTGAAGGCCAGGAAGGTGGACTTCATGATATTATACCCTGCTCACTCCATGATCCACCTCCAAAATCTTCAAGGATTTCCCAATCCAGAGCTGGCAACCCTAAGCATAAGTCATCTTCACTTGTTCATTGTTTATTAGCAGAATGTATACATATCTTAAATAAATTCCCCTTGAAATTTCCTATAAGCAAAACCTGCCAATAACCTAGGGATTTTTTTAAAAGATAAACTGAGGAACTATTTTAGCGCAAGAGGTTCTGCCTGATTCAGCCATTAATTCCACATTTCTGGTGGGCTGCCGCACACAGTGTGGTGTAGTGGTTAAGAGTGGCAGACTCTAACCTTGAGGACCCAGTTTGATTCCCCACTCCTTCCCCACATGAAGCGCGCTGGGTGACCTTAGGTCAGTCACAAGTTCTCTCAGGACTCTCTCAGCCCCACTGACTTCACAGGGTGTCTGCTGTGGGGAGAGGAAGAGAAGATTGAAAGCCACTTTGAGATGCAAGAAGCCTGCTGGGTGACCTTGGGCCAGTCACAGTTTATCTCAGCTCTCAGCTGAGCTGAGCTGTTTTTGGTCACACAGTGGCCAAAAACACCAGGTGCCCTCAGGAGGTCCAGCAGTGGGGCCAGGACATTAGAAGCCCTCCCACTGTTGCCTCCCCCCCAAGCACCAAGAATACAGAGCATCACTTGCCCCAGACTGAAAGTTCCTATCTATACCTTGTGGCTAATAGTCACTGATGGACCTCTGCTCCAGATGTTTATCAAATTCCCACTTGAAGCCGTCCATGCTTGTAGCCGCCGCCACCTCCTGTGGCAGTGAATTCCACGTGTTAATCACTCTGTGTGAAGAAGTACTTCCTTCATGATGCTGTCCCCCACTGTGTCCCCAGCCCCAATGCTTCTGCCGGTTTCCAGAGACCTCATTTCCTCTGCAACTATACCCTGAAATTCTGGGTTTGGGTCCGGGAAAAAAAAATTCCAATGGCAGACTTGAACTTTTCTGCCCTCCGCCACCGGAAGAAAGGTGATCCTGAGGAATGGCTCGAGGATGGTCTGTGGTGGGAAGTGGGGAACTGGTGGAAGTGTCCAGCTAAGCCTACACCCAACCCTCTGTGCACAGCAGGGGATTCTGAGTTGCATATTCAATTATCCCTGTCCAAAACTGTCTAAATGGAATGGGAGGACAACGAGGAAAAGAATGTGGGGGTTTAATCTAGGGGCCTGCTCATAAGAGGGGAGCAGCTGAGGCTCAGTAGAAGAGCCTCTACTTTGCATGCAACAGGTCTCAGGTTCAATCTCCAGCACCTTTGATAAAAAGGAGGGAGGCAGTAGGTGATGCGAAGGACCTCTGCCTGAGACCTGGAGAGCCATGGAGAGGGGCCATGGCTCAATGGTAGAACCTCTGCTTGGCATGCAGGAGGTCCTAGGTTCAGTCCCCAACATCTCTAGTTAAAAAGGACCAGGCAGGAGTTGATGTGAAAGACCTCTGCCTGAGACCTTGGAGAGCTGCTGCCAGTCTGAGTAGACAACACTAACCTTGATGGACCAACCGTCCGGATCAGTATCAGGCAGCTTCATGGCTACGTGGAACTGTCAGAGAGTCCAAATGGGCACCTCTTTGCTAAAGTTAGAGGAAGCCGCCATCTCATCCATCATTACCATAATCAACAAAATCATGTGTAGAGTTCAGGAGCCCTTCTCTGTGGAGCCAGATGGTGCTTGGAAAATGATTATGCAAAATATGAACAGCTTTGGAAATTGCCAGCTCCTGGCATCGATACTGCCTAGTTTTAAAAGCATGTACTTCCGGTTTGGATTGATTGATGCATGTCGCCTCGGGTTACTTACAAGACCACCAGGAGTCCGTGACTGTTCCCTACAAATGTGCACAGGTGTTCTCCATCAAAGCAAGAGGCATTCTGTACTGACAACAAAGGGAATCGAACAAAAGGATGTGTATTATTTATCTATCCCATTTGGATCCTGAATTTTTTTGCAAAATGCATTACGGCCATGAGATTATCACAGCCTCATATCATGGCCCATGACTGTCCACCTATTATCCCACGACAGTTGCCAATTCTGGTTTGGGAAATTCCTGGAGATTTGGGGGTGGTGTGGAGCAGAGTGTGGGGAGAAGAAGGAGCTATGGGGGGGGTGATGCCATAGATTCTATAAGAACATAGGAGGAGCCCTGCTGGATCATACCAGTGATCCATCTGTTCCAGCATCCTATCTCACACAGTGGCCAACCAGTTCCTCTGGAGGGCCAACAACAGGGCAGAGAGGCCGAGGCCTTCCTCTGATAAGAACCCAAGAAGAGCCCTGCTGGATCAGAGCAGTGAGGGTCCATCTAGTCCAGCATCCTGTCTCACACAGTGGCCTCAACCAGTTCCTTTGGAGGGCAAACAACAGGGCACAGAGGCTGAGGCCTTCCCCTGAGAAGAACCTAAGAAGAGCCCTGCTGGATCAGACCAGTGGTCCATCCAGACCAACATCCTGTCACACACAGTGGCCAACCAGTTCCTCTGGAGGACCAGCAACAGGGCATACAGGCCGAGGCCTTCCCCTGATAAAAACATCAGAAGAGCCCTGCTGGATCAGGCCATTGGTCCATCTAGAAGAGAGAGAAAAGATTGGATTTATACCCCGCCCTTCACTAACCAAGGGAGTCTCAGAGCAGCTTACAAACTCCTTTCCCTTTCCCTCCCCACAACAGACAACCTGTGAGGTATGTGGGACTGAGAGAGCTCTGAGACAACTGTCCTTGAGAGAACAGCTGGTACAGAGCTATGGCTTGCCCAAGGTCATCCAGCAGGTACAAGTGAAGGAGTGGGAAGCCAAAGCCGGTTCTCCCAGATTAGAGTCTGCGCACTTAACCACTACACCAAACTGGCTCACACAGTGCCCAACCAGTTCCTCTGGAGGGCCAACAACAGGGCATGGAGGCTGAGGTCTTCCCCTGCTAAGAACACAAGAAGAGCCCTGCTGGATCAGACCAGTGGTCCCTCTAGTCCAGCATCTTGTTTCACACAGTGGCCAACCAGTTCCTCTGGAGGGCCATCAACAAAAAGTTTCATAGAAGGTGCAGGGGGCTGGACTAGATGACCCTTGGAGATCCCTCCCAGCTCTACGGTTCTAACTACAATGGCTGTTTGCTGGATACTGACTGGTTGTTTTCCATGTCCCCGATTTGGAACTGTCAGCTGGATTACTGTCCCCCATTTAACTTCTCCTCCCTTTGATGATGTGCTTCTTTCATTCTCTAGCCTCCGATTTGTACAAGCCTCACCATAATGATCTGTGACTGCATTACCCCAGAGGAGGGGGAGGAGGGAGAGAATTTGCGCTAAATGCACTGTCTGCTTTTGCATCAGGAAAGAAAAAAAGCTGGCAGGAATCCCTCCTGGGGCCTTCTCTTCCTCTTAACCTCCACAGCTGTCGAACAGGCCTGCCACTTTCCTCCCAGGTACGGAAGAGTGACAGTCCAGGTGTTAATCAGGACTGTGAGTTTGAGCAGGATAATGCTGGGCTCAGCCGTGACAGCCTGACAGCTGAGACAGCTGAAGGAATGTCTACAGGACCTAGCACTGACGTGCACTGCCAAGGCAGCGTACGATTGCCATTTACCTGCCAATCTGCTTGGGGATTGGGCTGTTGGTAGTTCTGGGCAACGGGAACAAAGTTTGGATCCTCATCAGCGACAACCTGTTACAGAATAAGATCAAGGACGCTCCATGTTAGCCCTGAAGAGAAATGATCTTCTGGATTGGCCTGAAATCTGCAGGGAATATCTGATAAGGCAAGACAAAGAAAAGGCAAAATGGGGCAAGTGAAGGCAAGGAGGGGAAGTGAGGGGAAGTAAGAGAAGAGAAAGCAAGACATAGCAAATAGGGCCTTGAGAAGAGGTCATGGCTTAGTGGTAGAGCATCTGCTTCGTGTGTCAAAGGCAAGGCAAAATGGGGCAAGTGAAGGCAAGGAAGGGAAGCAAGGGCGAGTAAAAGAAGAGAAAGTAAGCCAGACCGAATAGGGCTTTGAGGAGAGGCCATGGCTTATTGGTAGAGTGTCTGCGTTGTACGCCAAAGGCAAGGCAAAGTGGGGCAAGTGAAGGCAAGCAGGGGAAGCGAGGACAAGCAAGGGAAGGGAAAGCAAGACATAGCAAATAGGGATTTGAGGAGAGGTCAAGGCTTAGTGCTACAGCATCTACTTTGTGTGCCGAAGGCGAAACAAAGCAAGGGAAAGCGGGGAAAGTGACAGCAAGCGGGGAAAGTGAGGGCAAGCAAGGGAAGGGAAAGCAAGCCAAAGCAAACAGGGCTTTGAGAAGAGTTTGTGACTTAATGGTAAAGCATCTGCTTTGTATACAGATGGTTCCAGGTTCAATCCCCACATCTCCTTGGAAAAGAATCAAGTAGGTGATGACGATGCCCTGACCTGGTTTGCCAGGTTTGCTGGTCCTTATCAGCCCTGGTTAGTACTTAGATGGGAGAGTGCTGAAGATGTTAGGGCTTGCTGTGCAGAGGCAGGCAACGGCAAACCCACCTCTGAACATTTCTTGCCGTGAAAGCTCTACAGGGTCATCACAAACTGGCTGTGACTTGGTGGTACTTCCACCCCCAGCCAATGATGTGGTGTGAATATGGAATGAATGGCTGTTAAGATTTTACTTTTAGTTCAAATTAAGGTTACAGACGTAGTCGATGAATGCAAATCATACGTCTCCTTGTTCATTTTCACCTCCTAAAACATCCCAGAATCATTACACTGCTACCTTGGTTACCCATTGCCTGGAAACAGGTGGTTTTAGAGATGTTTTAAATAAAAAAGAGAGAGAAAATTCACCATCCTGTTTCTGATAATGGCTGATCAGATGCCTCCCAGAAAGTCCACAAGCAAAGCCCAAAAGCCCAGAATGTCCTTTGTTGTTTCCCCAGAAAGGCTGATATTCTAAGGTATACTGCCACTGAGCATGGAAGTTGCTTTAAGCTACCACTGGCAGTGGAATTATTCTCCCAAAACAGTGTGGTGTAGTGGTTAAGAGCAGTGGGCTCTAACCTGGAGAGCCGGGTTTGATTCTCCACTCCTTCACAAGAAGCCAGCTGGGTGACCTTGGGTCAGTCTCAGCTCTCTTAAAAGCTCTCTCATCCCCACCTGTCTCACAGGGTGTCTGCTGTGGGGAGAGGAAGGGAAAGGTGATTATAAGCTGTTTTGAGACACATGAGGCCTGCTGGTGACCTTGGGCCAGTCCCAGTTCTCTCAGAGCTCTCTCAGCCCCACCTACATCACAGGGTGTCTGTTGTGGGGAGATGAAGGGAAAGGTGATTGTAAGCCGCTCTGAGACTCCTTCAGGTAGTGAAGAGCAGGGTGTAAAAACCAACTCTTCTTCTTTATTTTATTCCCTTTTAATGCCATATAAGCTACTGAACACCGCAGCAACCTGTGGCTCCGATTTCCACAATTTCAAAGTCTAAGCTTTGAGTGAGCCTTTGGTCCGTTCACAATGCTGTTAGGAAGAGTTTTAAAAATCGGGCTGTACATTTTTTTAAAAAAAAAGCATTATCTCAGTTGATTGTAAATTTTAGCATATTGAACTGATTGTTTTCTGCAGCTGTGTTTCATACGTTACAAGACTGTTGATGTGACAAGAGGGGAACACAGTTCTTTTTAATAAAAGAAAAACACTAAAACAAATGGCTCATGGTCTTCTTGCTTTTTCACTGAGAAATCTCCCGAGTTCCCATCTTGTCCTAAGGATCATTTTCTTTTTCGTCCTCTTTTAAAAACCTTTCCTAGTTGCACTTAAAAGCTAGAAATACAAAAATGGGGGGGGGGAGTAATATGTAATGTTAAGTAGTAAGAGTGTGCTTTTTTTGTATTCATTTCATTGTGTTCATTGTGTTCATTTCTTATTCTCTTTTTCATTTTGGCCAGTTTGGTGTAGAGGTTATGTGTACGGACTCTAATCTGGGAGAACCGGGTTTGATTCCCCACCCTTCCACTTGCACCTGCTGGATGACCTTGGGCAAGCCATAGCTCTGTACCAGCTGTTCTCTCAACGACAGTTGTCCCAGAGCTCTCTCAGCCCCACCTGCCTCACAGGGTGTCCGTTGTGGACAAGGGAAGGGAAGGGAAAGGAGTTTGGGGTGGTGGAGCATAAATCCAAGTGAAGGGCGGGGTATAAATTCAATCTCTTCTTCTTCTTCTTCTTCTTCTTCATTCGCTTTCAGTTCCACCAGTTTCAACAAGAAGTGCATTCCCAGCTTTCATTTCTTTCACCAAACAAGGCTGAAATTCTTGCAAGTTGTACCTGTGAGTCCTGGAATCTTTTACCCCAAATTTCAGATTTGTAAACTTATAGGAAAATAAGAAGCAAAACACATTTTTGGTTCACTTTCGTTCCCCATCCAGCTGGAATGAAATCATCTGGGACTATGTCCCTCGAGGAAGGGAACCTCCCTGCCAAAATCTGGGCAGATATCCCAAACTGACAAACAACAAGAGGGTTGGGAGAGGAGACATGGGGGGGGGGGTGATGTCGCCTGTGTCGCTATATCACTTCTGGAGGAGACCCAGAAGGGGCATAGGGTAGTTCTAGGAATTACCCAAAACTCTATGGTAAAGCCATAGAATTTCTGGCAATTCCTAGAGCTACCCTATATCACATCCGGGTTTCCCCTGGAAGTGATGTAGCACCACAGCAGACATAATCCTTTATTTTATTTTATTTTCTTCCACTGTCGCTCCAAGTCATGAGCCAGCAGGGATGTCTACCAGCCCCAGCAGGTATTTATTTACCTGCAAAACTGGTATCTCCAGATCTGCTTGAGGTGGTTCAAGTTAAAACAGGGGGAAAATCAATAAAAATACATAAAAACAAAATCAATAAGATCAATATCAATAAAAACAATGCAACTAAAAACAGCCAATAAAAGCAAGTCAGAGTATAAAAGCACATGCAGCAGTCTAAGACAGGAGTCCCCAAACTTTTTGAGCCTGCAGACTCCTTTGGAATTCTGACATAGCTGAATGGGCACAGCCACAAAATGGCTGCCAAAAATGGCTGCCCCAGAAGGTGTAGCCAGTCACAAAATGCCTGACCCAGCTTAACTTCAGTCACACAGTGGGAAAAAGGTAAAGGCAAAGGTTCCCCTTGCTCGAAAGCCAGTCGAATCCGACTCTAGGGGCAGTGCTTATCTCCATTTCCAAACTGAAGAGCCAGCACTGTCCAAAGACGTCTCTGTGGTCATGTGGCCGGCATGATTAGATGCTGAGGTGCACGGAACGCTGTTGCCTTCCCACCAAAGCGGTACCTATTTATCCACTTGCCATTTCTTGCTTTTGAACTGCTAAGCTGGCAGGAGCTGGGGCCAGAGACAGGCGCTCAGACTTTCTGGTCTGCAGCTCAGCAGTAGCTATTGCCAAAGCAATGGCTTAAAAAAAAAACACCATATAGCCGATCCCGCTATCTCTCACACAACTCCATGATGTGTACCAGCGAACAATGGTTAGTAGCAAAGCAAGCTACAGGTCTGGGACAGGTGAAGCAGAATCTCACAGACAGAAACCTACTTCTCCGGGTAGGGAAACAGCCGCACTACTAGGGCTTAGACAGACCCTTTCTGACATATTGCAATGGTTGATAAACCACAATCCGCTTGGGCAGGAACAACTGCTTACTTGTTTGGTTGGATAACATACCAGTCATTTGCCCTGCCCACTGATACAGCTTCAGCATCCGGCTGTCACCGCCTCCCTCTGGCTGCCACGTTGTATGAATGTAAACAGCAGCCTGCACAGTCATCAATTGTTATGGCAGAAACCGACAATGATTCGGGGAGATGATCAATTGTCCTTCTTTTTAGCAATGGGATGGGATATATTTCTTTAATTGATTTAAACAGGGGATTAGGTCTGGGTTTTGATCAGTTCAGTCCTGAATGTACTTCTGTAGCCAGTGAGTGTCCAACACGTCGAGGTTTCTTGGCCAGCTGACGCCTTGCCCACCTCGAAAGCAGCCAAGCATACGCTTTAAAGTGCAAACCAATTTCTTCTATGTGTTTAATCGTGGCAGACAGCTCTGTATGAAACACTCTGGAAGCTTGTTTATTTCTAGCGATGAGTGAATAACAGTCCAGCGTCCCAGCAAGGCCCAATTGTGACAAAGAAACCCGTGAAGCATCATGATTGCTTCATGATTCTGAAAAAAAACATATCGAGCGTAAACTATTTACACCTGCATTTTATTAACCGTATTTCTCCAGTGCATTTTTTGCCCACAGAGCCACACATGCTCCCCCCGTTCCATTTCCCCCCTGAAGCAAACCTGTGAGGGAGGCGAGGCTGAGAGAGACGGATGAGTTTTGACCTTTGAGGCAAAATGGGGATTTGAACTGAGATCCCACACGGCATTCTAACCACGCTTCGGGTCAAGAATAGAAGAACATAAGAGAAGTCAATGTTGGATCAGGCCAATGGCCCACCCAGTCCAACACTCTGTCACACAGTCACCAAAAGTACCAGGTGCCATCAGGAGGTCCAGCAGTGGGGCCAGAACTCCAGAAGCCCTCCCACTCTTGCCCCCCAATACCAAGAAGACAGAGTATCACTCCCCAGACATAAGAACACAAAAGAAGCCATGTTGGATCAGGCCAATCGCCCTTCCAGTCCAACACTCTGTGTCACACAGTGGCCAAAACACCAGGTACCATCAGGAGGTCCACCAGTGGGGCCAGAACTCCAGAAGCCCTCCCACTGTTGCCCCCCCTCAAGCAGCACTTGCCCCAGACTGAGAGTTCCTATTTATACCTTATGGCTAATAGCCACTGATGGACCTCTGCTCCATATGTTTGTCCAATTCCCTCTTGAAGCCGTCCATGCTTGTAGCTGCCACCACCTCCTGTGGCAGTGAATTCCACATGTTAATCACTCTTTGATGAAGAACCATCCATTCTAACCCAACTGCTCAGCAATTTCACTGAGTGCCCACGAATTCTTGTATTGTGCGAAAGGGAGAAAAGTACTTAGATGCTGACGTGAATGCATGTCCAGATGATGTACCTTTGGCACAGCCCCATAGCCAGGATCATTTTTGGGTGGGGCTGGTGGGGCTAACGACTAGGAGCCAGAAGCTACTTGCTTGTATATCTTCTGTTCTATAGCACTACTGTAAAATAACGTGCCCTTTAAAAAATGTTTTTAAAATATATATTTTTTTAAAATGTAGAAATAAATCTTGTGGGGCTGGCCTTTTAAGGAGGCCAGCCAACAGCCCCACTGTAGCTATGGGCTAGCTTTGGCATCTGCTTGTCTGATTTATATGGTTACCTTTAGGCTTGTGGATCCTGAGCAGCTTCATTGGCGAGATCCTTGGACAGCTGAGGAACTACCCCCTGTGTTCTTGACCCTTGCTCTTCCTGGCTGATAAAAGGTGCCAGGGAGGGACTGGCTGAGTGACCTGTATTGGGGTATTTGGTTAATATTACAGAAATGTGCTCAGTCATAGAACTGCAAACCTGAGTGCACTAAATGCATTGGAGACCAAGAAGCCCTAGGAGGAAAGGCTGAGGGACTTGGGGATGTTCAGTCTGGAGAACAGGAGGTTGAAGGGGGACAGGATGGCTCTCTTGAAGTCTTTGAAGGGCTGTCACTTAGAGGAGGAGGGCAGGGAGCTGTTCCTGTTGGCAGTAGAAGAGAGGACTCACAATCGTGGGTTTATATTAAGGGTGGGAAGGTACTGGTTGGATCTTAGGGGGAAAAGTAAGAGTTGTCCAGCAGTGGAATCAGCTGCCTAGGGAGGTGGTGCGCTCCCCCTTACTGGCAGTCTTTAAGCAGCAGCTGGACAAACCCTTGTCAGGGATGCTCTCGGCTGATCCTGCATGGGGCAGGGAGCTGGACTAGGTGGCCTGCGTGCCCCCTTCTTCCAACTCTGTGATTCTATAAATAAATCTCCCAAGAAGTATATTGCAAAAAGGGGGTAAACTTACATTTATTCATATAGCTCCAGTTCACATTCAATTTGCAGCAAAAGAAGAGAAAGCCTAATCTAAAGAGTACTTTCCTTATTACTAATGGCCACCTTGTCCGGCAGCATGTGCGTGGGAGTGTGAGGGCACTGTATCTACAGGAGAGACCTACAGAGACAGGTATCTCCACAGAAGGCCATGTGAAGAAAAAGTGAGAGACAAAGGGGTCAGAGGGCAGCTCCCAGGTTAAGACAAAGGGAGGCATCCCATTCGAGGAGATTACACCTATACACAAGAGTGATGTATACCCCCCCCCACACACACACAATGTCCAGGCATGCTGATTTGCCTGTTCCAACAGGTAGTGGGAGATAAGTGCTTTTTTGAGAAAAGGAGATGTGTCACTTGTGCTCAAGGAGGCAGTCACTGGAAAAAACCCATCCCTGAGCCCTACTATGATAGACAATTTCTAGCCAGTCTCCAGTCTTCCATTCTTGGGCAAGGAGGTAGAGCAGGTTATTGCCTCTCAGCTCCAGGGGTTCTTGGAAGAGACAACCAGCCCACAGTGTTAAACAAACAAGAAGTGTAACTTTTATTTATGGTTTGAACACTGAAGGAAGTCAGGTAGCGGTTACCACATTTCTTTCCTATTGAACTTTTGAACTGTTTCCCTATTCCAGTATTTGGGATCTTTTGTTACACCTTGACTCTTTCAGTCAGCTTTAATCTGCTCTATACCACGACTTCACTCAGCCAGATGCACTCTCAACTCCCCAGCTGCTCTCTTCCACTCTCTTCACTGTCTCTCTAACTAACTTTTCAACTCTCTCTCTCTCTTCTCACTAACTTTCGGTCAGCTCCAACGCTCCCTCTAAGCTGTGGAGTCCTGTGAGCAAAAATGCTACTTTGTGAGCTACTGGCATTAAAGTTGTGAGTGAGTGATTTGACTGCTGCATAAATTAGTTTGGTCTGGAGCCATCCTTCCTGAGCCAAGACAAAAATGTGTGAGACGGGGGCTAAAAAACTGTGAGCTTGCTCACACTAACTCAGCTTAGAGGGAACACTCAGCTCCCACTGGCTGCTCTTAAGGAAAGGCAGATACTAGCCTGTCCAACACAGAGGTCTATTTAGTCTACTTAGAAGTATGTCCTGTTTTATTCAATGGGGCTTATCCCCAGGAAAGTGTTCTTAGGACTTAGAACATAAGAAGAGCCCTGCTGGATCAGATCGGTGGTCCATCTAGTCCAGCATCCTGTTTCACACAGTGGCCAACCAGTTCCTCTGGAGGGCCAACAACAGGACAGAGAGGCCAAGGCCTTCATAAGAACATAGGAAGAGCCCTGCTGGATCAGACCAATAGTCCATCTAGTCCAGAATCCTGTCTCACACAGTGACCAACCAGTTCCTCTGGAGGGCCAACAACAGGGCAGAGAGGTCGAGGCCTTCTCCTGATGTTGCCTCCTGGCTCTGGGATTCAGGTTTAGTGCCACTGAAAATGGAAGTTCCCCTCTGTCACCCTGACTAGTGGCCACTGATAGACCTATCCTACATGCATCTACATAACCCCCCTTTTAAGCTGTTTGTTCCTGTGGCCATCACTACATCCTCTGGCAGTGACCTCCACACTTTAATCACTCTCTGCGTAATGTAGTATTTCCTTTTGTCCATCCTGAACCTACTGCCCAGCAGCTTCATTGGATGCCCTCGAGTTCTAGTATTCGGGGAGAGGGAGAAAAATATAAGAACACAAGATGTTCCATACAATGCTTAAGATCCATCAAATGCTTCTCTGGGCAACAACAGAACACAGGAAAAGCATTAGGGGGTAGAATTGCCCTTCTGTTAGTACAAGTGCCTTCGGTTCCCATCACTCTGCCAGGGTGACTGGGGGGAACCTCCACATTCAGAAGCAGTCATCCTCTGAATCCCAGTGCCAGGAAGCAACAGCAGGGGAGGTTTCGGCCTCGGTGCCCTGTTGTTGTCCCTCCAGAGGAACTGGTTGAGGCCGCTGTGTGAGACAGGAGGCTGGACTAGATGGACCACTGCTCCAATCCAGCAGGGCTCTTCTTAGGTTCTTAGGCTGCCGGAAACTGACCTTGGGATCCAGCCCCCTAGCTATCAAGAATTAATATCTTTTGCAGAGATTGCAGTCATGGCAGATTTAAAGACGACTGGCAGAAACGTTATCAGCTTGTAAAGGAAAAGGACTGAGCTAGGCAGAGAGCAAGGATGTTGGAGTGGGATACAGATCGGTAGTGTGAAATCGATGATGGCATCAGAAAATTTCTATTTACAAAGGGATCTCAATTTTCAGTCTGCTTAAACTTAACAAAGAACTGTTATGAAACGGCAAATCAATGGCGCATCATATAGCGAAAGATCCATGAAATTTATAAACTAGCCGGGAGCCATGCGGTTCTATGATACCACCAAGGGTGCTTTTTGTCCGTGGCGAAAGCCTGAGAGGGCTTAGGGGCTCTGGCAGATGGTGATGAAGACCATTACAGACCAATGAGAGCTGAGACTTAGGGATGCCAGCCTACAGGTGGGTCCTGGGGATCCCCTGGAATTACAGCTCATTTCCAGACTACAGAGATCAGTTCCCTTGGAGAAAAATGGAGGCTTCGGAGGGCGGACTCTGTGGCATGGTACCACATGGAGGTCCCTGCCCTCCCCGGGCTCCACCCCCCAAATCTCCAGGAGTTTCCCAACCTGGATCTGGCAACTGTACTTCCCCATTGCCCACCGGTGGCCAGGAGGGACCTGGCAACCCTAGGCGACTATGTCCATAAGATTTAATGCAAAATGAAACATGAAGGCAATCACAGACACTGAGCTAGGGGTCCTTTCCGCATCTGGCCTTCGCTCCACATTTTATCAGCACTCGAGCTGGTTCCCCCTTGCCTCGGAATACCAGTTTTCATTGCATTGCCTCGGATCCTGGTTTCTGCATTGGCTAGTGTCACCCTGGCATCTATTTTCTTTTCAATACTTGCTCCTGCTTTAGTTCGCATATATCCTCAATTGTTGGAGGGGGTGTGGGCAGCCTGACTCTTACATTCACTGCTGGTGGATGTGCCCTGTTATGGTGCAATATTGGAACACTATTCTTAACCTGATAGATGGCATTACTGGGCACAGTATCCCTTTGAGGCCAGAACTTGTCTTGCTTAATTTATGGGAAAAGGTAGAGGTTCCTGCTGTCAGGAAAGATCTCATTTCTTAAATGTTGGTAGCAGCCAAGACTGTAGTGGCTAGGCATTGGAAAAATAGCATACAACCCTCATTGATTATGTGGGTGAATAAGTTGTGGGAATACCTGGTCATGGGCAAGATATCAGAAGTTATATCCTTGGCAGAGAATCCAGATTTTCATTCAGATTTTTTGGAACGTTGGTTTCCCTTTCTTGAATATATGGAAAGATATAGTAAGCTTAAAAAGGCACTTCCTGATAATTTGAAGGTTATAGCTATATATTGAATAGCTGTTTGGTTTTATTGCTTCTGTGCTTTTTGTGTTTATAATTATGTTTTTATTGTAGTGGTTTCCTAATAGTATGTGCTACTGTACATCATTGTTATATTATATAAATAAAAGTTTTTAAAAATCCAAACTACTAAACTAATCTTGCAAATTGTCACAGTCGATGAAATAAATATATGTAAAAGAGGGGGGGAAGTATGCAGATTTTCCTGTGTCGGTACTTGCCTCAGCGGCCATTAGCTGCCTGAGCCAAGTAATTCATGGTGAGGTGATAAATACAGAGGGGGAAATTGAGGCACGGGAACTGACGGAGATCTATGAAGCCGTGTCAAGTTTTCTCCTTATTGTGCCCTTTGAATTGGAAGCAAAGGAAGGGAAAAGGTGCCGCTCAAAACCACATTCAGATACCCTGGGGCAAGGTTGTACTGACTGCGAAGTCACCCCTGAATGGCCATCAATCTATGCAGAAGATACCATAAAAGCCGATGAACAAAGAAAGTGAAAGCGGCATACACTCTAGAGGGAGATTAACCTCCTGACATGGCTGTGGGAAAACTGCGAGGAAACAGATGGGCGCAGAATCAGCCATACTTAAAAGTTGCTTTGTACATATTTAAAATTTTGTCTTTCAAAATTTGCATCCCGCCTCTCTGCCCTCACAAAAGCTACCAAGGTGTATAACAAATTAACACATACAGAATAAAATCACACTTTAAAACCGTTAAAACAATTACAACCGGAGATAAAATACAAAGATATAAGAACAATAATTAAACATCCATCAGAAAGAAGGGATCACCAAGGAAACATCAAATGAAACAAAAAAAAAGTCATCACTCCCTGGGTCAGAAGACAGAAACATAGAGAGAAGGGATGTATTGAATCCAATAAGAGAGAATTCTAAAGTCCTGGAGTTGTAAGGGGCTTTATAGACCATCTAGATCAGGGGTGTCAAACTCATTTGTTATGAGGCCCAGATCTGACATAATTAAATGAGAACTAGTTAGGCCGGGCCCTCTGTGTGTGTGTGTGTGTGTGTGTGTGTGTGTGTGTGTGTGTGTGTGTCCTACTCCAATCCCATATAAGCAGTCTTGTCCTTTATTTATTTAGGTACTTATATCCCCTTTTCTCCCCCTGGCTTACAACATCATTTTCTCCCCTCCATTTTTACTCACATGTGTGTCCTAAAATGTAATGTCAGGTAGCGAAGATATACATTTTATAAAGGACACAAACACAAAGATTTTTTTAAAAAAAACTTAAAATAAAAACATGCTTAAAACATTAGCACTCTTGCAATATTTTGTTTCTTTAACAGTCTCTGATAACTGACGCCTCTTGCTCTGAATTATGGCATCAAAATGTCTGTGCTGTTGCAATCCTGAGTATGCCGTTCAGATGTGTATCTGTAAGCTGCAAACCTACTTTTGATTTATTGACATTCACCACAGAGTTCTGAGTCTAGGACCCAGGGAGAAAACATGAAATGGCTGAGCAATTGAGAAAGTCTGGTGAAGCAAGCTATGATGCAGCAGCAGCAACAGAACTGGAAGCAGCAGCCAGTTCCAGTGCAGGCCTGATAGAAGCCCTCTAGAGGCCTGATTTAGCCCCGGGGCTGCATGTTCGACACTCCTGATCTAGGTAGTCTAAGAGGGTTACTAACTCCATGCTGAGAAATTCCTGGAGGTTTGGGGGTACAGCCTGGGGAGTTCGGAGATGGACCTCAGCTGGGTATAATGCTAGAGAGTCCAGCCTCTAAAACAGCCATTTTCTCCAGGGGAACTGATCTCTGAAGTCTGGAGATCAGTTGCAATTCCAGGAGATTTCCAGGCTCCTCATGGAGGTTGGCAACCCTATATAATCCTATGATCTGCACAGGAAACCCAAATCTAGAGCATTCCTGACTAAAGACTGTTCAGCCCCATGCATCAAGATCTCCATCAAGGGATAGCCCATACACTCTTAGGAAATCAGTCCCATTGCCAAACCACGTTGACCAGTTGGAAGGTCCTTCTAATTTTCAGCCAAAATATACCCTCCAGCTATGAAGATGAAGTAAATAATCACAATGGTCAAATCATCAGAAAATAAGAAGTCTTATGGTAGCAGATGAGAGATCTCGAAAATACTGTGTAGGTGGCTTCCTCGCACAGGTTTTTCTTCACCTTAGCACCTTAGAGACCAACACAAATTTTGGGGTATAAACATTAACACTGTAGCCATCACTACTGAC
This sequence comes from Lepidodactylus listeri, assembly GCA_029233225.1. NCBI lineage: Eukaryota > Metazoa > Chordata > Lepidosauria > Squamata > Gekkonidae > Lepidodactylus > Lepidodactylus listeri. The sequence continues at coordinate 177,504,336 of JARCFY010000001.1, read as the reverse complement.
CTGTGCCGTATGAAGTGGTGGCATCTAGAAGCCTAGACAGCTTCAAGAGGGGATTGGATAAACATCTGGAGCAGAGGTCCATTGGTGGCTATTAGTCACAAGGTGTAGATGGAACACTCTGTCTGGGGCAGTGATGCTCTGTATTCTTGGTGCTTAGGGGGCAACAGTGGGAAGGCTTCTGGAGTTCTGGCCCTGCTGGTGGACCTCCTGATAGCCCCTGGGTTTTAGCCATGGTGTGACACAGAGTGTTGACCTGGATGGGCCATTGGCCTAAGCCAACATGGCTCCTCTAATGTTCTTATGAGAGTCAAAGCTCCCTTTGTCAGGTACCTGAAAATACACCTAATCCACTCCGCGGATGAATGCAAAAAACATATGCCCCTCCCCAAGCTCCTTGGTTGAAAAGACAGGATAACAATGGACTAAACAAATAAATATAAGCCTTGTATCCATCCAAATACTAGCATGCATAACATTTGCAACGTGGATGGATGCCACCACCCTTGCGTAGCAGAATAGCTTTGCTCAAAATAGGGGATTAGGCTAATGCAGTTCTGTATAATTATACTGCTAAATGACAGCTTGAATAATTGATGCGATATTGACCCATTTAGTATAACCTTAATAACCAATTCCTAGCATACACCACTTACAAGTTAATACACCCTAACAAGGGATTAACTGAAGAGTAGACGGAACTATAAATTTCACTTTTTTATCACCCCATGTTTTATTAAAACCCATTACATTCTTTCTGCGTGTGCAAGGTCAGAGACTAAAAGGTATCCACCATTAGGGTTCGACCATGTTGCGGCAGAAATACGGGCATGCTGAAGAGCTCCGAATTTCTTTCTGTCCTGCCCCCACCCCAAAAAACTCAACATTGAACCAGGGCCTTACAGAGGGCACTTAATCCTTGATGAAGTGGGCAACTAAGATGATCTGTCCCTGGTAAGAAGCTACCATAGATGAGCAAGACAGACACAGGTGGAAAAGTCAGGTATTTGGCCGGCCATGCAAGGCAATCAGGAGTGGTGGAACTGTAGTTACGAAACTGTAGTTCCTTCAACCTCACTAGAATTCTGTTGGCTAGAAGCAAAAAAAAAAAAAAAAAGGCAAATAAAGGATATGTGAACTTCCAATACCACCCCTCAGTTGTATTGACTTTTTCCATTCTCCCTCAAAAGAACTTCAAAGGGAGAATCCAGTGTGAAAGTACTGAGGTAGAATCCATTGACAAGTTTAACATGATCATCCTCGTAGACACACTATAGGTAGTAACCTTAGCATGACCCACCTTCACAGATGTTTTTTCCATGGTTACTCTTTTATATGATCTCTACAGCTGTGGTCAGGTATGCTTTTAAATCTGGCTCAGCTGCGAATGCCTGACGGATCTAAAGGGCATGATCAGACAGCAACATCTGGGAAAAGGTCCCACAGCCATCAGCATCTCATGCTGCCCTGCCATGGAAGAAGAGTTAAAAGACACTGGGGGATGTCCAGTCCTAATGCTTGCCAATGGGCTACTGACGGACCTCCCCCTGTCTGTTTACACAAGCATGCTCTCATGCAGTCGGGGTGGTCAGTTCACTCCATCCCAACTCAGTGCCATTTCCCCCCCTTGCTTAGCAGTATGCGCATAACCGCATACTTCATGGGGAACCCTCAGTGCAGAGATGGGATTCCTCATTTATGCGCATGGGAAACAAAAGGCAAAAAACCCCACAAACACTTGCCCGAATGTGCCGTCTGATCAGGCAGTGACTGGCTGAACCTGCAGCTACGAAGACTGTGTGATCGTGCAACACCATGTCAATTTCCACCAGGTGAAACGGGCTTGCTTCCCCTCTGCACCAAATGGCACGCCTGACTGCAGCCTACATTGTCCTGTTGATTATGCTTAACAGATGTCCCGTGCTATATTTTTCTCTGTTAAACTTTATGTGAATTCTACGCTGCCCATCTATCTATAGCTGGGTGGAGTTTTCACACACTATGAAGGGACTGATGACTCTTCTCACACTCCTTATTTTACACTGGCCTCTGTTCATAACTTTCCCCCTCCCAGCCTCCCTTTTAAGAGCATAAGAACATAAGAAGAGCCCTGCTGGATCAGACCAATAGTCCATCTAGTCCAGCATTCTGTCTCACACAGTGGCCAACCAGTTCCTCTGGATGGCCAACTGATACCTAGAGGTACTGCCTTACTGTAGGGTAGTTCCAAGAGTAGGAACACCCCACTTCTAACCTGAACCAGAGACCCACAAACCCAGTCCAAGGAAGACACTCTTGTTTCTGAAACACAGAGCTAGCCACAGTTCTGCAAAAGGGTTCCCATGTCAGGTTGCACAAGGCAGCCCTCCTAGACAATCTCCAGCCTTCCCCCTCCAACCAGCAAGGCATGCATATGAAACAATGCCGAGTTCTAACAGGTACAGAATCTGCATTTCTAAAGCTTCAGTGGCCACCTAGTGAATAGCCTTTCTGTCTCCAGAACTTCATGTAGCTCTTTTATAGAGTGTAGAAATCCTTTGCCTCCACAAAGCACAACTGTCCTTCCTGCTCCATCCCGCAGGATACCGAGATAACCAATAAAACATTCAAATGGTCAGCGATCCTTCCTGGCATCTCTCGGGGACCCATTTCCCACCTTTTGTCTAAACCTGGGAACCTATTCAGCCTGCCTTGGCAGGACCATCAGTGGTCATCAAACCACTGTTTGATGTGGTGTTTTTGGCCACTGTGTGACAGTGTTGGACTGGATCGGCCAATGGCCTGATCCAACATTGGCTTCTCTTATGTTCTCATGTTCTTAACCCATTCAGCCCGCTCCAGTAGAACCATCAAGAACCTGGCTAATTCCGTCAATGCTATTGTGAATCCAGACTCTGCCCCTTGGAAACTTTATTGGTCATACCTAGGTTTTGCTCCTCCTGATGTCACACCCCCTAGGACCCCTTACTGGTCCAGGTAATCTTTTGTTTTCACCTGAGACAAGCCCCTCTAGGCCTCCCATAGGTCCACATTGTTTCCCAATGTCTGTATCCTCCAAAATACATGGTCCCAGACTGTGTGTCTGGCCCAGGATGCCAACTGGCAGTTCACCCCCAAACTTTGTTTGGGCCCTAATCCCTTCTCCATGGACTTCTGTACATCTGAAGTCTGCTATGGCCCCGTCATCAACACTTCACCCTCTTTGGTCTCTGATCTCTTTAAGATCACTTCACCTCTTTATTTCTTAGCTCGCTGGGGTGTGTGTGTGTTTGTGTGTGTGTGTGTGTGTGTGTGTGTGTGTGTTATATTTTTACTGATTAGCTGAACCTATTGGGGATATTTTCTTAATAAATTTCATAAAAGATATTTTCTGTCTGTTGTCTGTACCACTCTGAGAGGGTTCTGACTCTGGTATGGTTGGAGGACAATCCCTAGCTTGCGCATCTATTAAGCAAACGGTCTCTTAGCTGATTCCCCATCATAACTCAAACGCAGACCCAGGTGTTGCAGCTAACACAACAGGGCACAGAAGCTGAGGCCTTCATAAAAAGATAAGAAGAGCCCTGCTGGATCAGACCAGTGGTCCGTCTAGTCCAGCATCCTGTCTCACACGGTGGCCAACCAGTTCCTCTGGATTGCCAACAACAGGGCCCGGAGGCCGAGGCCTTCCCCTGATGTTGCCTCCTGGCTCTGGGATTCAGAGGATTAGTGTCTCTCAACATGGAGGTTCCCCTCAGTCACCATGGCTAGGAACCATTGATAGACTTATCTTCTATGAATCCATCTAACTCCCTTTTCAACCTCTTTATTCCTGTGGTCATCACTACATCCTCTAGCAGTGAATTCCACAAATGAATCTCCTTGTCAGAATAGGTTCAGCATGGACAAAAGGAAGTACTTCTTTACTCAATGAGTAATTAGATTGTGGCATTCACTGCCAGATGTAGTGATGACCACAGGAATAAACACTGTTAAAAGAGAATCAGGTTCACTTTCTATCAATGGCTACTAGTTATGGTGATTGAGGGGAACCTCCACACTTAGAGGCACTGAGCCTCTGAATCCCAGAGCCAAGAGGCAACATCAGGGGAAGGCCTCAACCTCTCTGCCCTGTTGTTGGCCATCCAGAGGAACTGGCTGGCCACTGTGTGAGACAGGATGCTGGACTAGATGGACAGGATGCTGGACTAGATTTACACAAGAAACGTGGAATCTGATCAAATCTTTTTCAGCTTCAAACAGCAGACAGGAGAAATTCAAAGTGAATCCACTTCTTTCTGTTTCGTTATGTCCAGTCAAGCTATTGTGTTCAGACCTTTTAAACCGTAGTGTTTTGCTACACTTCCTTACACAGCCTCCACCTCATATGGCTTGCAAAAGGTTTGGATGCACCACCATCTTAACATTAACTTTGTGAAATATTTGTAATTGAGTGCCCCCCCTTCACCCTTCTCATTTCACATCTTTCTACTATTACTTAAACTGTACTGACATCTGGTGGCTCAGAATATTCAAGGGGACTAGACATACATATTCTTTCACTTAACTTTCCAAGGTAATTTAGACTTTTCCTAATTATTCATCTGTTCCAAAGGACTGGCACCATCCTTTACGAATCTAAAGGGTTTTTAGCAGTTTCAAAACAAGACTTTCTAGAAAAGTTTTCTTTCTATCCTCCATCCAAATACTAGCCAACCTTCTTAGCTTCTAAGCTCTGCCTAGCCTGGGCTACCCAGATCTGGTGAATCAACCCAGAGAGAAACATCCAGCTGTTGAAGTCTCCAAATTATTTGTCCACTTTTGAGGGCAATGGGGGTATTGTCTTCACAATTTAAAAATAAATGTAAGGAAACAGAATGGGCTTGCTGAATCAAATTGGTATCCTGTGTCTCACAGTGGCTGGCTGTTTGTTTCTAGGAAGCCCACAAAGTGGGTTACGAGGGCAAAAAATGTCAATTGCTCTTTGTCCCTAGCACCTGATATTTACAGCCACACTGCCTCTAAACAAGGAGGTTCGCTTTAACTATCGTGCCAGTTCACAGTTTATCGGGTATATTTATAGTTAGGATTTTTGGCTACAATGTGCCTTACTTCGCACTTGCTCACGATGAACCTCATTTGACATGTTGATGCCCGCTCGGCTAGCCTCAACAGATCCCTCCGGAGCACCTCACAGTCCTCCCTGGTTCCCATTGTCTTGATCAACTGAGTGTCATCCACAGACTTAGCCATTTCACTGCTTACTCACAGCTCCAAATCCTTAATGAACAGGCTAAAAAGCACCAGACCGAGTACCGAACCCTGCGGTACCTTACTGCTTTACAGGGCTCATTTCATAGCAGGAGCTCTTTTGCATATTAGGCCACACACCCGTGATGCAGCCAATCCTCCAAGAGTTTACAGAGCTCTTCTTACAGGGGCTACTGTAAGCTCTTGGAGGACTGGCTACATCAGGGGTGTGTGGCCTAATATGCAGAGGAGCTCCTGCTACAAAATGAGCCCTTTCTTATCACCTTCCACTGTGAAAACTGCCCATTTATACTCACTCTCTGTTTCCTGTTAATTAACCAGTTTTTAATCCACTAGAGGGCTTGTCCTCTTATCCCATGAGTGCTGAGTTTATTTAGGAGCCTTTGATGAGGAATTTTATCACAAGTGTTGTGTGATGCTATAGAAATAACAACAACAACAACAATATAATAAGATGAGTAGGATTTTTTACCCAGCTTTTCTCGACATTAAGAAATCTCATAGCGGATTTCAATCGCCTTCCCTTCCTCTCCCCACAACAGACACTTTGTGAAGTAAATGGGGCGGAGTGAGTTCTGAGAGAACTGTGACTGGCCCAAGGTCACCCAGCAGGCTTTGTTTGGAAGAGTGGGGAATCAAACCCGGTTCTCCATATTAGAGCCTGCCATTCTTAACCACTACACCACAATGGCACTCAAAATGTCCCTAATCTCTATGGTTCATACCCTAGTCACTGGGGGAATTCCTAGAGTGTCTCACGACAGCAGGTACTCAACTGGAAGTGACATCACAGCATTACACAGTGCTGTTTCCCTCAGTGTCTGTCACCTAAATCTCCCCCCCCAAAGTCACTTCCAGGTGACAACCCTAGCCCCCCGGAGCCCAACTTCCCAAAGTACACATAACCACCATCATAAATACAGTCTACTTCATTGGTTTGGGTGACAGGATTGTAGCTTCCCAAAATGGACACTGCAATATCAGCCCTTCAGATTCACCAGGATTGTTCACTGGTCTTGCAAGAGACCAGCCCTAACCATTTGGGAAGTGATGGAAGGAGGAGAAGTAAATTTAACTGCGGAAGAAAGGAGGCAGGAGAAATTATGGGGCAGGGGGAAAGGGCTCGTTTTTATCGGGGGGGGTTACAATGAAATTTGTGCCATAAGGGACGCGAAACACCCCCCCCCCCATTCTTTTTGCCTCGTGAGGCAACTTGTGTGAAGCACAGCGGGGCCCTCTCCAGTGGTGTACACTTTAATGTGTTTGAAGTATGGGTTCCTGAGGAGAAAATTAAAAGCTGAACGGAGGAGGGAAAAACTCTTTTATTTTAGACTCCTACGGAGTTCTGAAACCAGTGGGGTATTTTTTTTTTTTTATCCTCTCATTTCATGCAGGGCAGGGGGCGGGGGACTTTCCAACATTTCAGAGCAAGGATAAAGGGTTCTCTATCCAATGTGCTCTTCTCTTGCCGGGACTGCTAATCTTAATTAAAGCTACAGCTGTTCCTCCCTAATCAACTTCCCTTTGGTCATAATCCACACACTGGGAAAGTAGGAAGTATGTGCCTCGGGGATTACTCTAGCAATCCTATTTCCCTGTAGTCCAACAGATCTTCACATACACAGGAGAAAACACACACCCAGGGATCTTTCCAACAATCAAGAGATTCGCCATTTACCTCAAAGCAGGGGACAATGTGGTGTGTACATCCTTTTCTGAATATGGAGCAACCCCCTCGATTGAAGCAAATGGGAAAGTATCGCCTTACTTTGGGGTTTCAGAGGTGGGGTGGGGGGTGGGGAGGGATAGGGGAGAAAAATTTCATCCCAGAACAGATCAGGTAATCAACAAGTTTGGAAAAAGTAGAAGTCCAAATCCAAATCAATGAGAGCAGAAGGGGGACATCAATTTTTAAATCAACATTAAAACGCTAAAATTATATTCCAAGACTTTTAACCCGATTATAAATGTTAAAAACTGTGCATCAAAATACATAATGTTTGGTTACAGATACAGATTACCTTCTCTGGGTAAAACTGCACTTGGATGCATATGGAGATCACATGCTTACAAGCATCTTTCCTATGACCAGGTACAATGAATAAATAACATAAAATACGTGTAAACCGAATCAAACACATTTCAGCCATGAGGACTTTCTCAGTGGCTTAAATCTGTACAATCCACACCACCAGGGTGGCCAGGTTCCCCTACAGAAGCGGGCGTCCACCACAAGCAGACCCTACTCCCAGCCGCCGATGAGCTGGCGGGGGGGGGGGGGGACTTACCAGGAGAATGGAGAAGGCCTAGGCCTCACAGTCATTGTTAAACCAGAAGTGAGTCAAAAAAATAGGGCTCTGCTTGAGTAGTGTACAAAAGAACATAAGAACATAAGAGAAACCAATGTTGGATCAGGCCAATGGCCCATCCAGTTCAACACTCTGTCACACAGTGGCCAAAAACACCAGGTGCCCTCAGGAGGTCCAGCAGTGGGGCCAGGATACTAGAAGATCTCCCACTGTTACCCCCCCCCCCCAAACACCAAGAATACAGAGCATCACTTGCCCCAGACTGAGAGTTCCTTCCCATCTATGCCTTGTGGCTAATAGCCACTGATAGATCTCTGCTCCAGATGTTTATCCAATTCCCTCTTGAAGCTGCCCATGCTTGTAGCCACCACCACCTCCTGTGGCAGTGAATTCCATGTGTTAATCACTCTTTGGGTGAAGAAGTACTTCCTTTTGTCCGTTCTGACCTGACTGTTCAGCAATTTCATGGAGTGCCCATGAGTTCTTGTACTGTGAGAAAGGGAGAAAAGGACTTCTTTCTCTGCCTGCTCTATCCCATGCATGATCTTGTAAAACTCGATCATGTCACCCCTCAGCCATCCTTTCTCCAGGCTAAAGAGCCCCAAGCGCTTCAACCTTTCTTCATAGGGAAAGTGTTCCAACCCTTTTATCACTCTAGTTTCCGTTTTCTGCACTTTTTCCAATGTTATAATATCCTTTTTGAGATGTGGTGACCAGGCCATAAAGTCAATCCCACATAACACATCCAGAGAGACACTCTTGCTGTAGATGAGCATGAATCAAATTTTGGCCTGACATAGCAGAAGGCAGACTGGGAAGACTCAAAAGGCCCATTCTAACCCAAGACTCATACATTATGTAGGCTCTTATGATTTTTCTCCAGTGCAATAGTTACTAAATTGTTCCTAAATGGTTTCCCTCTGTAAGAAGATGAGAGGGGGAACCACAAGAACCCATGGGGGAGGAGAAATCCCATTCCATATTTGGCCCCTGCTTCCCTTCCCTCCACCTATGCTTTTCTCTACTCTCACCTCTGTTGGATATTGTAACTCTGCATGCAAGAGGACCTGGGAGGGAAAGGGTTAAGAGAATCCTCCCCCCTCCCTACCCCTCCCTCTTTTATACTTGGCAGTTGGCTCCGCCCTCTTCTCGCCAGTTTGGTGTAGTGGTTAAGTGCGCGGACTCTAATCTGGGAGAACCGGGTTTGATTCCCCACTCCTCCACTTGCACCTGGCTGGATGACCTTGGGCAAGCCATAGCTCTGTACCAGCTGTTCCCTCAAGGACAGCTTGGGAAAGAGCTCTCTCAGCCCCACCTACCTCACAGGGTGTCTGTTGTGGGGAGGGGAAGGGAAAAGGAGTTTGTAAGCCGCTCTGAGACTCCCTTGGGGAGTGGAGGGCGGGGTATAAATCCAATCTCTTCTTCTTCTTCTCATTGGTTAGATGTTGAGCCTCTTTGGCCCTTGCTTGTGTTCTGTTTCATCTTATGTAGGAGCTCTCTCTCTCTCTCTTACCTGGACTTGGAGCTGTAGCAAGTTAACCTTTTTGGAAGTTATTCAGTTCACAATGAGTTGAATGTACCTACATAAATATGTCATGTAAGATGTGCTTCTATTTTTTTTTAAGTAAAAATTTCTTTCTCTTGTTACCACTGGAGTCAGGTCATCTTTGTAAATTGTTTGAACAGCATTTTCCCCTTAACTAAGAAACATGGAGGATCAGGGATGCTGTGAAAAGGTTCTGTGCTTCCAAGGCAAATGATTTTTTAAAAAATATTTAACCCAATAACCTCCTCTTCAAACAAGTACCATTTGGGATAGCTACGGCAACCAAAAACCCTGCCCCAAAATCTGCTCCCCCTGAAGTATGTGGATATCTGGGAAGTTTTCAGTGGCTGCGAGCACACGGCCCTTTAATGCGGGAGGAATTTTAAAGGAGCCGTCCGCAATGGCCCGCAGTGAGTCCCGCGGCGAAGTGGGCTCCAATGCGGGTTGCGCCCGCATTTTCCGACCCCGGGAAAAACTAGTGTTTTCCCAGGAGTCGCGGGAGGAACCTGCATTCAAGCCTTCTGGACAGCCCTCTCTCGCAAGCATTGCGAGAGCAGGGCTGTCCAGATGGCCCCCCCGCCATTCCCCCCCCTTTTTACACTTGGGCGCATGGCCACTCATGCGCCCAAAGGTAAAGGGGGGGGGAACCCCAACTCACCAGGCCACCGCTGCTTCTGCCGCTGCTGCGGCCGCCTCCGCTGCCGTTCCCGGCAGACTTTCCCGCCACCGCCACCTCTTCAGCAGCAGCAGCTGCCGCCGTTCCACGGCCGTTTCTGCCGCCGCCGTTTCCGCCGCCGCCGCTTCCACCGCGGCCGCCATTCTTGCCGCGGCCGCCTTTTCAGCAGCCGCAGCCGCCGTTCCCGCAGCCGCCGCCACTGCTGCTGCCACTGCCGCCGGGGTTGGGATGTGTAAACATCCCTACCCACAGGAAGAAAAATGCGGCCCCTTTACATCCGGGATCCCTCCCGGATTAAAGGGGCCGTGTGCTCGCAGCCTGGGTCTTGGGAAGCCACTGCCAAATGGAATAAGCAATACTGTGTCAAATCTTGTGGAATTAGGGTTGAGTCTCAGTCCTCTGTTAAACCTATGGTACTTTAATTTCTATACTAAAGTACAGTTGAATTGTTGGTTCTGTTTCCCAGGTGGCTTGAGGAGTCTGCTAAGTGCTGTGGTCTTCTGGTACTGATAACCTTGTACATGACTTTTGCCTTTCGGAATGTTTATGCACTATCAAATTCTAAATAGATAGGGTATCTGAAACTAGCTTCCTTGACTCTCTGAGTCACCCTAGCATTCCCTGACTTTCCTTGACTTTCCCGACCCCAGAGATAGAAAGAAAGAACTGCGCTTTGTCGTCTATATGTCAGCTATACGTCAGCTATAGCAACAGACTTGACTGACAGTTACATTAGCATTTATGGATGGGGAAAGGTACTTAATGTCTGAATTTAGTCTTGATTGTATGCCAACCACCTGTGTTATAGGCCCTGGCAGGCAACTAAGATACATCCTTTATAAAATGACTGAAAGTAAGGCCCATTGTGGGAAGAAATACAACGGGCTCTAGAAGGAAGCTCCAGGCAAGTGCCCCGGCTGTGGCTGATGGGGCAGCAGAAGGAAGGGGAAAATAGAGGGAGGCAAGCCATGATTATTTCCCTCTGCTTAGCTATAAGGCAGGGCTGTCTCAAGACCTTTTGCTGCCCCAAGTGGGCAGTATGGGAGGACAGCCTCATGGTAACAGGTATGGTTCCCTCCACCCCTGACTTATGTTGATTTGGGGCTATGCAGTGGCAGCTAAGGTAGAAAAGCACCTCCTCCTATGCCATGTCTTCTGGGTTCCAAGAGTCTGGAAAGCAGTTCCATAGCCAGGTACAGGGTTGCCAACTCTGGATTGGGAAATACCTGTAGATTTGAGGAGTAGAGCCTGGGGAGGGTGGGGTTTGGGGTGCAGGACTTCAGCAGAGTATATATAATGCCATAGAGTCCACTGCCCAAAACAACCACTGTCTCCAGAACTGATCTTGGTCATCTGGAGATGAGTTGTAATAGCTGGGAAATTTTCTGTAGGGGAAATGATGTGCTGTGGCTGTGAAACATGGTGACTGGCAACTCCAGTGACCGTTGAAGGGAAGATTGGGAGATACATTTTACCTCAGAACACATTCAATGACTCCCAACAGCAAACTGTTTAGAATGTTAGAGGGAAAGGCCTATCAGGCCGCATATGCAAACGACCTCTGTGTTCTGACTGGCTATGGGGGGGAGAGGAACAGAAAACTGTTTAGAATGTTGGAGGTGGGACTCAGGCAACACAGCCAGTGGATAGGGACAGCTTGAGTGGCACATCATGGAGCCAACTGATTTAGGAGCATGTGCAATGTTCAGGAGAGTCCATGATCAAAACCTAAATGATTATTACCCTAATCAGGTATTTAATTAATATGGTTAATTTTGTATGCTGCATAGCAGATTCTTATATGTTTTAAAGGGTTTTACAGTTGGATTTAAAGTTAAATAAATAAGAGGTGTTTTGAAACAACTGTCTCTCTCTCTCTCGATGCAATCGGGAAGCCAGTTTCTCTCCCTCCCCAATGAGCACAATGGGGATAGGAGTCCATGAAAAGGAGGAGGAGGAGGAGATTGTGTTTATAACCCGCCCTTCACTACCTGCAGGAGTCTCAGAGTGGCGTACAATCTCCTTTCCCTTCCCCTCCCCACAACAGACACCCTGCAAGTTAGGTGGGGCTCAGAGAGCTGTTTCAAGAACTGATCTTGAGAGAACAGCTCTGAAAGAACTTATGACTGACCCAAGGTCACCCCAGCAGGTGCATGTGAAGGAGTGGGGAATCAAACCCAGTTCTCCCTTATTAGAGTCCACACTCCTAACCACTACACCAAACTACACTGCACCAAACAGGTTCCTGCACTCCTCATTTCTCCAACACCAAGTGGACCTACGGTCCGACCTAGCATTCATATATACATTTATTTGGGACACACTCAATGGGTGGGGGGAGAGGAAATAAATTATTATTATTGTTTTGGGACAGTATGGCTTGTATTCTTCCTACTACCTCCCCGCCCCCAACCACCAGATTTTGCAATAGTTCCTCAAGATATTATGGTCTGCAGGACTCAAAGCAATTTCAGGTAGGTAATAGGAATGGTCATCAGCCAAGCAAAAATCCAATTTGTATAGTCCTTCACTTTATCATGCACCCCTCTTTGGATCCCAGCCTATCCAGCATGGGCAGGCGCCATCTATAATAAACGACCCAGAGAGAACAGAGATTAATCATATTTGCAGTTGTTGCTTTCGGAAGGTGAATCGTCTTGCGGGTGGGGGGGGGGGGGGGAGATTGCCTCACTGATACATATTTAGCAGCCTGTACTCTTTCTGCCAAGGAACAGAGCACCGAATAATTATTGGCTTCTGACAGAATAGGAATTTCAAAAGCACAATCCGTGCATTCTGTTTGGGGGCATGATATATGTCATGATTGCCCTGACGTGGATAGTCCAGGCTAGCCCAAACTCATCAAATCTTCGAAGCTAAGCAGGGCTGGCCCTGGTCAGTATTTGGATGGGAGAGCGCCAAAGAAGCCCAGGGTTGCTCCGCAGAGGCAGGCTATGCCGAAGCACTTCTGTTTTGTCTCTTGCACTGAAAACCCAGCGAGGTCTCCAGAAGTTGGCTGCTACTTGAAGGTACTTTCCACCACCACCACATATGTTGTGATTAAGGCACGCTGAATGAGCGGCATGCATAAAATTTATTGCCAACTTCGTCTCCCTACCTGACATACCCCAACAGGAAGAAATAACAGTTGCCCTCACCCTCTCATCAGTTAGAGAGCCAGTTTGGTGTGAGAGCCAGTTTGGTGTAGTGGTTAAGTGTGCAGACCCTAATCTGGGAGAACTGGGTTTGATTCCCCACTCCTCCACATACAGCCAGGTGGGTGACCTTGGGCAAGCCATAGCTCTGTACCAGCTGTTCTCTCAAGGACAGTTGTCTCAGAGCTCACTCAGCCCCGCCTACCTCACAGGGTGTCTGTTGTGGGGAGGGGAGGGGAAGGGAAAGGAGTTTGTAACCCGATCTGAGACTACAAGTGAAGAGCGGGATATAAATCCAATCTCTTCTCTTCTTCTAGAAGAGAGATCGGTTATTGGAACAGAGGTCCATTAGAGGCTGTTAGCCACAAGGTATAGATGGAACACTATGTCTGGGGCAGTGATGCTCTGTCTTCTTGGTGCTTGAGGGGGGGGGGCAACAGTGGGAGGGCTTTGGGAGTTCTAGCACTCCTGGTAGACCTCCTGATGGCACCTGGTGTTTTTGGCCACTGGGTGACACGGAGTGTTGGACTGGATGGGCCACTGGCCTGATCCACCATGGCTTCTCTTATGTTCTTATGTCTGGGGGCAGTGATGATCTGTATTCTTGGTTGCTGGGGGGGACAGTGGGGGGGCTTCTAGTGTCCTGGCCCCACTGCTGGACCTCCTGAGGGCACCTGGTATTTTTGGCGAGTGTGAAACAAAGAGTTGGACAGGATGGGCCACTGGCCTGATCCACCATGGCTTCTCTTATGTTCTTACTTTCTAAGACAGGCATATGACAACTTCCAAAAGGAGTGTTGTCATGATCCTGCTGAAGAGGAGGAATTTGCTATTGGATATTGCAACTCTGTATGCAAGAGGATCTGGGAGGGAAAGGTTTTTTTTTAATATATTTATTGATTGATTTGATTTGTACCCCACCCTCCCCGCAAGCAGGCTCAGGGTAGACCTGGCAGTTGGCCCCACCCTCCTCTCATCGGTTAGATGTTGAGTCTCTTTGGCCCTTTCTTGTCTTCTGTGTTTCATCTTATATAGGACCTTCTCTCTCTTACCTGGGCTTGGAGCTGTAGCAAGTTAACCTTTTTGAAGTAAACCTGTTCGCAATAAATTAGATGTACCTACATGAATATGGCATGCAAGATATATTTCTGTACGTGGAATTTCTTTCTCTTGTTACCATTGGAGCCAGCTCACCTTTGTGTTTTTTTGGGGAACAGCATTTTCCCCTTAACTGGGAAATGTGGAGGATCAAGGATACTACGTAGCGCTTCTGTGCTTCCAAGTCAAATGGCTTATTTTACATTTAACCCAATGGTTGCCTGGCTCATTTCTCCTAGAATAGTCCATGGTAAGTAGTCTATCTTGGTTTTCTCTTACGTGCAATCATGTGATATCGCCACCTGCTTGTCATGTCGCAGGTTTCTAAACAAATAAGGCTGGTGGAGTACAAACAGGCCTGCAGGACCCAACCCACCCTACCTCTGATGTATTTCCAGAACACTCTGGAGCCCAGTCTGGAAAGCATAGGGCCTTGGGGGCCACTCTGGCAGTGCTTCTGACCAAACTGGAAGGCCTGGTTCCAGGCAAAAGAATGATTTGGTGGGTCACCACCTCATCTTTATTTGCATTCCAAACTGTTTTCTCTTGAAGCATTGTCTACACATAACTGCAACTTCCCCCAAATTCTCTTTTTTTCTGCCTCCCTCTCTTTGCTAGAAGTATGAGCATGCTAATTCTTAGCCAGCTAGGTAACAGACACGTTTTTCCAACCAGTGAAAGGGAGGTGATGTGCCTAATTAGGATGGGTTTGGGAATCTCTACTGGATAATCTATTTTATTGGGGGTTCTACATGCAGTTAGGGGCTGCGGTGGCTCAGAGGTTAAGATGCTGAGCTGCAGACCAGAAGGTCTGTAGTTCGGCAGTTTGAGACCCGAGTGCTGCCTGATGGAGTGAACTCCCGTCCCTGGCCCCAGCTTCTACCAACCTAGCAGTTTGAAAGCAAGAAACTGCAAGTAGATAAACAGGTACCACTTTGGTGGGAAGGTAACAGCGTTCCATATGCCTCGACGTCTAGTCATGCCGGTCACATGACCATGGAGAGGTTTTTCGGACAGCGCTGGCTTTTTGGCTTGGAAACGGAGATGAGCACCGCCCCCCTGAGTCGGATTTGACTGGCTCTCAAGCAAGCAAAACCTTCACCTTTACCTTTACATGCAGTTTGGGATGTACAAAGGGGTGGAATTTGGGGAAAACTTTCTCATTCCTCTGTTCTCCACCTCACATGTGTTTGGGCGCACAGCAAGACAACATGTGGCTCAGACAGTTAGAATGTGTTTATTATTTTTCCTCCATGTACCCTTCCCGAATTTTCTAGTGAACTTTTTCTAAAGCTAATACATGTGTGGCTGTATTGCTTTACTCTGCTACCATATTTTTCGCTCCATAAGACGCACCTGATCATAAGACGCACCTTGTTTTTAGCGGAGGAAAACAGGAAAAAATGAAACAGAAAGAAAGAGAGAGAGAGAGAGATAAAGAAAGGAAGGAGGAGGAGAGAGAGAGAGAAAGGAAGAAAGAAAGGGGACAGAGAGAGAGACAGAAAGACAGACAGAAAAAAGGAAAGGAAAGAAGGAAGGAAGGAAGAAAGATAGAGAAAGGAAAGAAGAGAGAGGTCGGCATGCCATGCAAAGCCAGGCCTTTCTGTGCAAAGTAGCCACAGAGCTTAGTCTAGTGGGCGGGGCTTTCTGCTGCTGGCTGTCTTAAAGGGGAAAAGCACTTAAAGGGAAAGAGTACTTAGCCTGGAGGGGTTTTTCCTGCCCTTTCCCTTTTAAGTCTTAACAGCTCAGGCCCAGCAGGGAGGGGAGGGGAAGGCTGGGATGCCAGCCTGAATGGCGTTCCCCTGCGTTCCTGCTGAAGAAAGAGCCCTGTTACAGGTAAGAAAAGCTCCATATTCGCTCCATAAGATGCACACACTCCCCCCCCCACTTTTTTGGGGAGGAAAAGTGCGTCTTATGGAGCGAAAAATATGGTAAGTATATTCAACAGCACCACGTTCAGCCACATGGGGTGGAAATCCATGGTATCTGACGAAGGGAGCTCTGACTCTCGAAAGTTCACCCCCTCCCCCCAAATCTTGCTGTTCTCTGAAGAGCTACTGGACTTGAATCCAGCTGTGCTGTGAAATAGCTTAGGCTGAAATAAAGCGACAGGCCCAAGATTGTCCAATGAGCTCCATGGCAGAGGTGGCTTTGAACCCAAGGCTCCAAAATCCATTGCACTAACCACTACTCAGCACTGACCATATCTTCATTCACTGGTGGTGGAAAGTAACATCAAATAGCAGCCAGTTTATGACTACCTTGTAGGGTGTTCAAGAAAAGAGATGGACAGAGGTGCCATGCCATTGCCTGGCTCTGAGTAGGAACCCTGGACTTCCTTGTCGGTGTCCCACCCAAACACTATACAGGGCTAGGGTTGCCAAGTCTCCTTGGCTGGCTGGCGGAGGGATTTGTGGGGCATGCCAGGGTTGTGTGACATCCCTGATGTGATGACATCACATGGAAGCAATGTCATCACGATGGGGACATTGTGCAGCAACCTTTTTGGCAAGACTCTATGGGTTTCCTGGCCTGAAGCCATAGAGTTTTGCCCAGAAAGCAGACTGCTGCCATGCAGCGTCCCAACATGATGATGTCATTTCTGTGTGATGTCATCACATTGGGGATGTTGCTGTGCGATGTCTGTGTCTGGGGATGGGGCTTCCCAGGCCAGTCGGCTGGCTGGCAGTGGGCAGAGGCCTGAAGAATTGGGGGTCTGGCAGACCCTGCTTAGTTTCCAAGATCTGATGAGATCAGGCTAGCCTGGACCACCCAGTTCAGGGTGAATGAACTGAGGCGTCTTGTCATTTCCTGCCTCTCCCTAGCAACCGTGAACTTCCTTGGTGGTCTCCTATTCAGGTACTAACCAGGGCTGACCCTGCTTAGATTCCAAGATCTGATGAGTTCAGGTTACCTGGGCTGTCTTAAGTCGGGGCATTTTCATTCATCACCAGACATCGATTTCAATATGTAGAATTCAGACTCCCCCCCTTCCCCCCCACTTTGGTATACACCTATCTTTAATAATGTTTAACATCCTGACACAATTTAGCACTTCTTATTTCACTCAAGGGAGCAACTTGCGACCAATTAGAAGAGGCTTTTGCTGGCTTCCTTGAGCCTCTCCGCAAAAGAGGTGCCGCTTTTTGACAACCTGGCAACGCCACGGAGATTTTTAAAGAGGCGGCAAGGAATGAAATCAAGCTAATTGGATAAGCATTCAGTTAAAGCATTAATTAACACGATCATGTCAGCTATGTTGTTTCGAGCTGCCCAAGTCCGAGGTGCAGCAAAATGTTACGTGTGGGAATAACACGCATAAATGTGCATATTCATCGTTATAGAGTGGTAACGAAGCTTTACCGATAATTACTGTTTAATGCATTCTCTTTGCTCCTGGCATGATTTGTTAGGATAACACATGGAATTTGATTTTATATATTTCTTTTTTATGGCAAAACCCAGTTGCTTCACGTATCGTTGAAGCGGCCTGGGATACATTCAGTATTCCATTTGCATTTCATGGATCACATCTGTATCGCTTCACTGTTTTATTTGCACTTCATGGGTCTCTTGCAACAGTCTAATGCAGGCATGGAAGTCTTATGAGACCAGAGCAGTGTACTGGCTAAGAGAATGAGATGTGTCGTCACCCGGGGAAAGTTTAGCCTGTGCTTCAAAGGGCTGTCATCTAGAGGATGGTGCAGAATCATTTTCTGTTGTCCCAGAAGGTCGGACCAGAACCAACGAGTTGAAATTAAATCAGAAGAGTTTTCAGCTAAACATTAGGAAGAACTCCCTGACAGTTAGAGCAGTTCCTCAGTGGAACAGGCTTCCTCAGGAGGTGGTGGGCCCTCCGCCTTTGGAGGTTTCCAGGCAGAGGCTAGACGGCCATCTGACAGCAGTGCTGATTCTGTGAACTGAGGCAGGTCATGAGAAGGGAGGTCAGGAAGGGTTGCATCAGTGCTTAGTTCTTGTGGCCCTTTCTCGTAGACCCAGGGAAATGCTGGTTGCCACTTTGGGATCAGGAAGCAATTGTTCTCAAGGCCAGTTTGGCCAGGGATCCTGGAGGGTTTCTACCCCTCTTCTGGACATAGAGCAGGGGTCAATTCAAGTGTGGGGGGGAAGGTATTTGTGAATTTCCAGCATTGTGCAGGGGGGCTGACCTTGGAGATTCCTTCCAACTCTATAATTCTATGATTCTACAAGTTCTCCCCCTTATAGTAACCCATACAAAAGGGCAGTGGCCATTTCTTTTTCAAGGAAAAAGCAATGTGCAGATTTTTCAAATCAATACTAAGGTGTGATTCAAAACTATTTAGTAGCCCCAAATGACAAGGAGGGGCCGTGGCTCAGTGGTAGAGCATCTGCTTGACATGCAGAAGGTTCGAGATTCAATCCCCCACATTTCCTTTACATCTGGCAGCAGGTGATGTGAAAGACCTCTGCCCTGGAGAGCTGAGGGAGGGTCACTGCCAGTATGAGTGGACAGTACGGACTTTGGTAGCTCAAGGGTCTGATTCTGTAAAAGGCAGCTTCATGTGTTCATTCAGAGCTGCCAAGAGCCACCATGCCCCCCCCCAGACAAAGATTCCATTTCCCCCTCCCCATGTGACCCTGACCCAAACCAAATATCCTAACAAAGCAAATTACTTGGCTGGCTATCAGTAATAAAAGCATCCACATATCCATCTGTCTGTCCATTTGTGGCCGGTATAACTCATCAGAAAATAGAACTAGGAATCTCAAAATTGGCCACAAGCTTCAGGAAGATCATGGGAGTTTCAGGGCCGGTGCTCCTATACTACTACTAAATACATTCTAAGTTGCCGACCAGGATGGGTGAGAAGAAGAAGAAGAAGAGATTAGATTTATATCCCACCCTTCACTCACTTGGAGTCTCAGAGTGGCTTACAAACTCCTTTCCCTTCCCCTCCCCACAACAGGCACCCTGTGAGGTAGGTGGGGCTGAGAGAGCTCTGAGACACCTGTCCTTGAGAGAACAGCTGGTACAGAACTACAGCTTGCCCAAGGTCATCCAGCAGGTGCAAGTAGAGGAGTGAGGAATCAAACCCGGTTCTCCCAGATTAGAGTCCCCGCACTTAACCACTGTCTTGGGCCCCCAAATTTTGTCTCCCTCATCAGCAGCACTGTGTTCATCCTCAACGATGTGCAGTGTGAGACCTCAGGAATTCCTGCAGTATTCAGGTCCTTTTTCCCTCTTGCATTTGGTTAGTCAAGCCATGGAGGAATGGTGAGACTTTGGGATTTAGTCTGAAGAAGGCCAGAGTTCAAATCTTCACTCAGTAGGTGACCTTGGGAGATTCATGAATTCTCAGCCTAACCTCCCTCACATGCTTGTTGTATGGAAGGAGGAGGAGGAGGAGAATGGATTTATACCCTGCCCTTCACTTGGAGTCTCAGAGTGGCTTACAATCTCCTTTCCCTTCCCCTTCCCACAACAGACACCCAGTGAAGTAGGTGGGGCTGAGAGAACTCTGACAGAAACTGCTCTTGAGAGAACAGATCTGAGAGAACTGTGGCTTGCCCAAGGTCACCCAGCAGCTGCATGTGGAATCAAATCCGGTTCTCCCAGATTAGAGTCCATGCTCCTAACCACTACATCAAACTGCCTCTCAGAGAGAACCATACCCATGCTCACCCAGGATATTAGTCGGAGCAAATTACCAAATGGTGTTATAGCAATTAGTAGGAGCAAATTACCAAATGGTGTTATAGCATTTGAGCTGTCTACATCACAGAACACAACACCATTGGCATGGATTCTGACAGTCAAAGCTTGCACCAGCAGTTTCTTTTAATGGCAGGATGACTGTTAGTTATTTACTTTTCCAGCCAACCTACTTATTCATGTACAGGACCGAAAGAGGCAGCCGCCATTTGGTGGCCTTGATCACCATGTGTCAGCTTCATTAAGATGACATATTCTAAGGTAGGGCTGAACTGAAAGGGGGTAATTGTTGTGGACATTTTTCTGGTAGGAGCAAAAAAGCACTTTTCACTCCTTTTTCTTAAGACTGCTCAGAACTGGGTTGACAGCGTTTCCTGGCTTAGGGAGCATCGCCCTCACTTGGCTTCATTTGCCCTCAATGACATCAGCCCCTACCCAATCTGATTGGCTACCTCGCACCCTGATGCCTGTCCATTATCTGTGCTGATTGAACGGGATTGCCATATGAGTAACTGAGAAAGAAACTGGCATGGTAATTAGAACAAAACAAATATGGTGAAATAGCAAACTGGGGACACAATTAGAGGTAACAAGATGAAGAAAGAACAAACATCCTTAAAATTAAGGGGCCTCCTGGGAAACATTTCTGTCTCTTCCAATATTTATGGATTTATGGAAGGGGCTGTGGCTCAGTGGTAGAGCATCTGCTTGGTATGCAGAAGGTTCCAGGTTCAATCCCCGGCATCCCCAATTCAAGGATCAGGTGGTAGGTGATGTGAAAGGCCTCCACCTGAGATTCTGGAGAGCCGCTGCCAGTCTGAGTAGACAATACTGACCTTGGTGGACCTATGGGTCTGATTCAGTATAAGGCAGCTTCACGTGTATGAATGACCTTCAAATCCAAACGGGGGAACATCCAAAATCTGAAAGGGTCTTAGTGCAGAATAAATTCCTGCATCAGAAACTAAGAACTTGTTATCTTGCCATTTTAGAGATAGAAAGATGCTGACTCAATCACTCTGTCATTACAGATGTTGGGGTGCATCCCCATGAACTAGAAACCACACGTGAGTCCCGGTCACACGAACAAGATAATCCGGGGGGGGGGGGGGAGTGAGGCTATTTGCTCCGGCGTAATTTGACCCACAGTTGCATGATCACACAGTTCTGCAGAGCTGCGGGCACAGCCCACCACTGCATGATCAGATGCAATCACGGGTGAGTCGGGGGGGGGGGGGGGGTTGCTGTTTTTTTCCAATGCGCTTAAACGGGGGATCAATGAATCGCATCTCCGCCCTGAGGGCTTCCTATACAATGGCATGGCGTCGGGATAGCCTGATCAGACTATCCCCAATGCCATGAGTGCGCGCTGGAGTGATCACATGGGGAAAGTCCGTCTTTGGCCTGTAGCAAACCTAGTATCTTTTAACTCCACTTCTTTGGCACAGAGAAACGGGTTGTTGATGGGTGTGGGACGCTTGCCAGAGGTACTGGTGTGATCGCGCCCTTAAAATCCGCATGGCATTTGTGCCTATCATGCGGCTAATTCTGCGTGTGATCGGGGCCGTGGTCTGAAAGATCTGGAAAGATCTGAAAGTGAGATGAGAGCAGGTCCCCTTTTCAAAACTGAAAAGTTCTCCAAAATGATGATTGTTTGCAATATAAAGTTTAATAATGCTTCACCTTACAAACTGGGAAGCATTTTCACTTTCGGTAGACAGCTGAATCCTCATACTCAACTAAACATCCCACTTCCAAGCATATATAAGAATGTAATTTGGGGGGTGGGGTTGTGGCACAGTGTCCAAGGCACAGTGTCCGCTTTGCATGCAGAAGGCCACAAGTTCAGTCCCCGGCATCTCTATCTAAGAACGGATTAGTTAATAGGTTATGTGGAAGACCTCAGACTGAGCCCCTCGAGAGCCACTGCTAGTCAGAACAGAAAACTACCGACCACGATGGACCCGTGGTCTGATTTAGTGCAAGGCAGCTTCATTTACCATCACCTCCATTGTCTAGGAACTACTGTAGAACCAAAACACTAGGAAAGAAAACTCCTAGCACAGAACCTCCTGCCCCTAAAATGCGTATCTGAAGATGCCCCGACCTTCTTATGAAAACCAACAAGAAAGTCCCCCTTCCAAAGCTTAACCAGAAATTTCAGTAAGCTGAGCATCCAGTGGACATGATACAGGTCCTTCTAATTCAGTGCTGTCTATCTGTACTGACAGTATTCAAGGTTTTATGAGGAGGTACTTCCAAGAGTTTCTACCCAAAGTCACTTTTTTGCAGTGAACATTGGCGTCCCAACGAGAGGTTGTCGGGACTTGGGTCACCCTCACTGGCACCCCCCACCCCTGCCAGTCCCATGACACAAGGCGGCCAAGAACTCACCCAATCAGGAGCCGCCAGCCCGGCAGCCAGGAGGATCCTCGGGTCCCGGGAGGAAGATGCCAGCGACGGCAAGGCCAACAACCTGTCCAACAGCCCGGCTGTGGCTGGTGGCGGGCGGAGGGCCTGGCTGTGGGTCCAAGAATTCTGGCGGGGATTGAAGGCAACCCCCGAGCATGGGGGCAGGGTGGCAGGAACGGCCCCTAGAGGCAACGGGCAGGGAGTGGGCTGCAGCAGCAGTGTGGACATCAACTGTGGCCCAGCCCACAGGCAGCAGGGGGCAGCAGAGGCGCTCCCGTAAGCCCTGAGCATTGGGGCTTATGTGCAGGGGCGGGGCCCACCTGAAGGAAGGCTGGGGCCGCCAATGCGGAGGTACCTGGGGAGCACGGAAGGGTATAAAAAGGGGAAAATGCTGGAGATCGGGGAAGAGAAGCTGCCGGTGTCCTAAGAGAGCCCGGAGAGACACCGGAGTAGGCACCAGGCTAGAGTGGGTGTGCCTTGGGTGGAGCTAACCTGATGTGCCATCCACACCTGAGTCCTCCAGCCTCCCCATGAGACTGACCAGGACTGAGCGGGGACAATGGCCAGTGATGGGCATCCCTTGCAGGCAAAGGTGGGGCTTGACAATTGGTGAATAAGTCTCAGGCCTTCACCACGTAAAGCACATACTTCAGCACTACAGTAACCACCTTCCTTAAGACGATATCCTCCTTGCTTCTGAGATGGGGAAAGTGGAACTGAAACCCACAACTCCAGACCAAAACGCATCACCCCCACCCAACTAAACCACTTCATTTTCACAAATGCTGTTTCACCAGGCTTTGGTTTTGCAAAGGGAGCACAGATCTCAAAAGCAACTGTGTGAAGGCAAATCAGCTTGGGCCGGTCAAATCGTTGTCCAGGGATGGCAGAATTCACGACACACAACAAACCATTCAATTCCCACAATCGTTCTTGTTTATAAAGCAAGCTGCACAGAATCACATTTCCAGCTGTATTTGTACCCCTCCCCCCTCCCCGCGAGCAACAGAAGAAGCCGTGAGGCGCAATGGACTTCCCAAAGCAGTAGGCAGTCATGTAAGGAAGGGTGACGCTATTGCCTATTGCTGTTCTGAGCAGCAGTGAGAGCAAAAATAAATAAATAAAAATAAAAAGGACGTTGCCAACATCAGTAAGTCACTTCCAGAAGTAACAAAGGGTAGCTCTAGGAATATCACTGTGATTTCTGATGTAGGTAACAACAATCACTGTGATTTCTAGAGTAGGTAACAACAACAACGATGATGATGATGATAATGTTAATAATAGGAATCACCATGATTCCTAGATTTCTGATGATTCCTAGAGTAGGTAATCATCATCATCACCATGATTTCTGATGATTTCTCAAGAAGGTGGCTGTCGGAATCACTGATTTCTGATTATTCCTAGAGCAAACCATTGTCACTTCCTGGTAGGGTTGCCAGCCCCCAGGCGGGAGTGGGGGTCACCAGTTTTCATGGGCTCTTGCCAGCCGCTGGCCAAGCTACCCAGCTACCCCCAAAGCCAGGCACTGGTGCGACATTCCTGGCATGATGACATCATATGGAAATGATGTCATTATGCTGGGGATGTCGCAAATGGCGACATCGCCCCTGCCCCCCACTCCCAGAGAGCTCCCTCCCACCCCCTGCCGGGGAGGACCAAGGTGTTGGCAACCCTACTTCCTGGTTGTGCCCAGAATCAACACAGCGATGTCAGCGATGTCGCTGACACCATGCCCACCCCCCATGCCCCCACCCCGAGCCCCACCCCCACCCTATTTAATATTGGTCATTTTCCCATCTACAGTGTGGATTTGATAGACTCATGGCTTCTCAGCACACAGTTCATCACATCTAATCCACAGTACAGTGCCTATCTGATGGGCCTAGAGCACACTGGTGAAAGACTGATGCACGACCTTTAAAACGTATGCACCCTCCAGAAATGGTATAGAGCAGAGGTGTCGAACTTGTTTGTCATGAGGGCCAGATCTGACATAAAAGTTACTTTGTCGGGCCAGGCCACGTCTGCCATAAAATGAAATGCCAGGTACTGGAGATATAAAGTTTATAAAGGACGCAGGCAAACTCAGTTAAGGCTTTTCTAAAAAAACTCAAAATGCACACAAAAGCAATTGATTTACTGGGGAATCCATTTCCTTTCATTTCTTGAGAGCTTCAACCACAAACTGCTCCCCCCCAATCAGTCTCCTGGCCTTCCCTCTCTTGCACCAGTTGCTCACGGGCCGGATCAGAGCCCTGCATGGGCTGGTTTCAGCCCCTGGGCTGCATGTTTGACATTCCTGGTATAGAGGAGTTACCCTTCTTGGAAATGCAAAGGAGCCAACGATATTATGGGTAGCTATACATCAAAGCCTGTATGGCTTCTAACACCCTTCCCCAACTGAACATATCCCATCAGTCACACACAACTTCTCATAAATTTTGGTAGACCTCTTATTTCTGCTATTGGGTGACAAAAACAGAGGCTTTCAAGCCCTTGGCAAGCCGCAGTATGCACATCTGGTGGCCCACCAGCCTCCGTAGAGTATACAAGTTGTGCAGATCTTCTTTAAAGTACTCTGTTTAGTATACATCTAAAACTATTCATGGCTTACAGGCGCAGGTGAATGAAACCATGCGGCGCTATACAAAAACACAGCTGAAACAACACTGGAAGTATCTGTTTCCTTTAACAAAGACAGCACCTTATGGAGAAGGCAATATGTGCAGAAAGTCATCCAATGGAAATCAGAAATGTGATCACATCATTTGTCAAAAAAACCACACACACACACACATAAAAATGTAACCAAGGGTGACTCACCCAGCTGGCATTGAAAGCTCCGCTCGCACGACGCTCCCTGAAATCTGTGAAGACAGTAGGCAGAAAAAAGAAACAAACTTGAATTCAATAGAAAGACACTTTCTCGTCTCCCAGAGGGTCCTGGAGTATTCGGCTGTACAAAGTGAGATTTAAATCAGAGCCGTGACAAATTATATAAGACCCGAATGATCTTGCAGAAGGTTTGAGGCTCGCTGAACAGTTGGAGGGAGAACCAAAACATGGGTATCATTTCTCCCCAATCTGGGATATTGTTGAGTTGCTAAAGCCCTCGTGGGGGTCTTTGGCTCAGCTGTAGAGCATCTGCTTGGCATGCAGAAGGTCCCAGGTTCGATTACCGGTAGACTTATGGACCGATTCAGTATAAGGCAGCCGCATATGTCCATGTATACCTGTTATATATGGATTATATTTAACAGAACGTTTGCATACATGAAACTGAGGCTGAGGAGAAGCGTCTTAACGTTGCTCCGTGGTAGAGCATCTACCTGATACACAGAAGGCCCCCGGTTCAATCCCTGGCATCTCCAGTGGAAAGGACCAGGCAGCAGAGGATGTGCAAGACCTCCGTCTGAGGCTGGGATTGCCAGGTGCCTTCTTCCTGCTGGCGGGGGGATGGGGGGGCATTTCAGGGATAGGCGGGGATGTCGCCAATGTGTTGACAAGCGGACTGCACAGTAATTACAATAGATATACAAAAAGAGCTATGCAACAAGACGCCAAAACATGAACAACGCCGGAAAACCCTGCCACATTCAGCATTGCAATTAGGCAACAACGTGGCAGTAGTGTAACATGGAAGAATCACACAGCTACAATCATTAATATAACTTCCAATTTTTTTTGTGTGTGAAGTTCCTTGCAGCCACACACAGTGTTGTAATAAGCAACAACGTAGCAATAGTGTTAACACGGAAAAATCACACCGTTATAATCATTAATGTGACATCCAAAGAAGTTTCCCAAGCAGGTTTCAGAAGTTTCCAACAAAGGATCTAGATATGAACTTCATGTCGATGTTCTTTTTCAGGGAAACTGTGAATAACGTAAAATAAACTAGTACACTGAAGTGTGCCCACAAACTTACAGCAATATTAATTTCATACTACACCTGCCTAATCCCACGACTGTTTAATACAGAACCTCATTCACTTAGTCCACAGACTTCACAAGAATATTCCTAAATGGAAATACACAGTGAATATCAACTCCAAAATTATGCCATGAATCTAGACCAAAACTGGAAACATCATTGAAAGCCCACCATAATCAAACCTACTTACTGGAAGTGACATCATTGCGTTGGCAACATAGAGGTGACACTCTACCTTTTGGGGCAAAACTCTATGGTAAAAACAGTGACGAACCAGAGAGTTTTGCCCCAAAAGTAGAGCATGTTGCCGAGGCAATGAGGTCACTTCTGCAAGTGAAGAAGAAGAAGAAGAAGAAGAAGAGATTGGATTTATATCCCACCCTTCACTCACTTAAGAGTCTCAGAGCAGCTTACAAACTCCTTTCTCCTCCCCTCCCCACAACAGACACCCTGTGAGGTAGGTGGGGCTGAGAGAACTCTTTCCCAAGCTGTCCTTGAGAGAACAGCTGGTACAGAGCTATGGCTTGCCCAAGGTCCTCCAGCCAGGTGCAAGTGGAGGAGTGGGGAATCAAACCCGGTTCTCCCAGATTAGAGTCCGCGCACTTAACCACTACACCAGACTGGCTCTGTGAAGTTGGCACAGGGATGTCTGTTTGGGGGTGGCAGTGGTGGCTCAGACATTAAGACGCTGAGCTGCAGACCGGAAGGTTGGCAGTTCAGCAGTTCGAGACTCAAGTGCCACGTGATGGAGTGAGGTCCCGTCTCTGGCCCCAGCTCCTGCCATCCTAGCAGTTCGAAAGCAAGAAGTTGCAAGTAGACAAATAGGTACCACTTTGTCATGCCGGCCACATGACCACAGAAAAAGTCTTCAGACAGCGCCGGCTCTTCAGCTTGGAAACAGAGATGATCACTGCCCCCTAGAGTCGGATTCAACTGGCTTTCACGCAAGGGGAACCTTTACCTTTTACCTTTTCTCCCACAAGCCAGCTGGCTGGCAGCAGACCCTTGCCCACAAAAGTGGGGGGCCCTGCCCCCGCCCCTACCTGGGGACTGGCAACTGTATCTGAGGAGACCCAGGAAAGCTGCTTCCAGTCTGAGTACACAATACGGATCTTGACGGACCAATGGAAGCTCCACATGTTCAAGGTTAGGATCACTTTTAGGGTTTTCCAGTTAGTCACAGAGAGGCCCTGTTTGGACCACAATGGAGAGGGACTGCCTCAAACCCACATCTGCTGGCAAAACAGCACCGATCATCAGACCAGGAATGAATAGTAAGTAGTTCCTTCACTTAGCTCAGTAAGGATGATAATGACTTGGCTTTATCAGTGTTATGGAATGGTAGGGTCGCCAACACCATATTGTGAAATTCCTGTCGATTTCGGGGGGTGGAGCCTGGGGAAGGTGGGGTTTGGGGAGGGGATGGGCCTCAGCGGGGTGCAATGGCATACAGTCCACCCTCCAAAGCAGCCATTTCCTCCAGGGGAACTGATCTGTGTCGTCTGGAGATCAGCTCTAATTCCAGGAGATCTCCAGGCCTCCCCTGGAGGTTGGCAGCCCTAAGAAATGGGCTTCCCCCATTTGTGTCCCAACCTTACACAAATTTCTGACTCACTTTTGAGCTCCTTGAGTGAGTGCTGTGGTCTGCCTCCTTTTATTTGTATTTCCTCTGATAGGTAAGTGTCTTTAAATTCAATGCGAGCCACCCTGAGTCCCACTGATAGGGAGAGAAGCAGAATATAAATATTTTAAATTAAATTAAATACACTTTTCTGCCCTGTGCTGTTTCAACGAGCCAAAGCATATTGATGCAACATTTAGCCTTGGGTATAGAGGTCCGATTGAAACACTGCATTACTTTTATTAATTTATGGTGTCATTCGCCTTTAGAAAATCTGCTTGACTCTAACAGCTGTCTTCAAGGGGGAGAAGAAAGTGTACTGTAATGGAAAATGTGGAGACTGATACATCAGAATGAATATTGGCAATGACATTCGGGGGGGGGGGGGGTTATAAGATTTTATTATCCAGCCCAAGTTTGACACCAGCAAAAGTTTTGAAGTGAGTCATGTTGCAGGTAGGGTATAATCCAAAATACCACAAGACTAGAGTAGCTTTGACTATGTAGAAGAAGAAGAGAAGAAATTGGATTTATATCCTGCCCTTCACTCATTTGGAGTCTCAGGGCGCCTTCCAAACTCCTTTCCCTTCCCTTCTCCACAACGGACACCCTGTGAGATAGGTGGGGCTGAGAGAGCTCTGAGACAACTGTCCTTGAAAGAACAGCTGGTACAGAGCTATGGCTTGCCCAAGGTCATCCAGCAGGTGCAAGTGGAGGAGTGGGGAATCAAACCTGGTTCTCCCAGATTAGAGTCAGCCCATTTAACCACTACACCAAAATGTACTACAACATTCCCACCTCCCCTCTCTTGGTAGTGATCCTGGTGGAAGCTGCCATCAGATTGCAGCTGATTTACGGCAACCTGGTTGGGTTCCCAAGGCAACAAATGAACAGAGGTAGTTTGCCATTGTCTCTCTCTGTGTAGGGACCCTGGACCTCCTTAGCAGTCTCCCGTCCAAGTACTAACCAAGGCTGACCCTTCTGAGCTTTGTTTCTGAGTTCTTATGAGAGTATCCTAAGAGGCTGATGGATAGTAGGTTCCAGATGGACAAAAGGAAATACGACTTTACACAGAGAGCAATTAAAATGTGGAATTCGCCACCAGAGGATGTAGTGATGGCCACAGGAATAAAAGGGGATTTAGACAGATTCATGTGAAGAATAAGTCTTCTCAATGGCTACTCGCCATGGTGGCTGAGGGGAACCTCCTCATTCAGAGATACTAAGCCTCTGAATCCCAGAGCCAGGAAGCAACATTAGGGAAAGGCCTCAGCCTCTGTGCCCTATTGCTGGCTGTCCAGAGGAACTGGTTGTGAGACAGGGTGCTGGACTAGATGGACCCTCACTGGTCTGACCCAGCAAAGCTCTTCTGGTGTTCTTATCAGGGGAAGGCCTCGGCCTCTATGCCCTGCTGTTGCCCCTCCAGAGGAACTGGTTGGCCACTGTGTGAGACAGGATGCTGGACTGGATGGACCACTGGTCTGACCCAGCAAAGCTCTTCTGGTGTTCTTATCAGGGGAAGGCCTCGGCCTCTATGCCCTGCTGTTGCCCCTCCAGAGGAACTGGTTGGCCACTGTGTGAGACAGGATGCTGGACTGGATGGACCACTGGTCTGACCCAGCAAAGCTCTTCTGGTGTTCTTATCAGGGGAAGGCCTCGGCCTCTATGCCCTGCTGTTGCCCCTCCAGAGGAACTGGTTGGCCACTGTGTGAGACAGGAT
The DNA here is from genome assembly GCA_029233225.1 of Lepidodactylus listeri. Classification (NCBI taxonomy): domain Eukaryota; kingdom Metazoa; phylum Chordata; class Lepidosauria; order Squamata; family Gekkonidae; genus Lepidodactylus; species Lepidodactylus listeri. The sequence continues at coordinate 177,474,920 of JARCFY010000001.1, read as the reverse complement.
GCTGGACTAGATGGACCACCGGTCTGATCCAGCAGGGCTCTTCTGAGGTTCTTATCAGGGAAAGGCCTTGGCCTGTATGCCCTGTTGTTGGTCCTCCAGAGGAACTGGTTGGTCACTGTGTGAGACAGGATGCTGGACTAGATGGACCACCAGTCTGATCCAGCAGGGCTCTTCTGAGGTTCTTATCAGGGAAAGGCCTTGGCCTGTATGCCCTGTTGTTGGTCCTCCAGAGGAACTGGTTGGCCATTGTGTGAGACAGGATGCTGGACTAGATGGACTATTGGTCAGATCCAGCAAGGCTCTTTCTTACGTTTTTATAATGTTGGGCCACGTTGTGCCATCCAGGTCAGGGCAAGAGATGAACAGTGGTGGTTTGCTGTTGAGCTGCCTCAGCAGAGCAACTCTAGACTTCCTTGGTGGTCTCCCATCCAAAGAGTAACCAGGGCTGACCCTGTTTAGTTTCGGAGATCTTCTGAGATCAGGCCAGCATGGGCCAACCAGGTCAGCCCTTCTCTTACTTCAGTCAGTCCCTCCCAACGCACAATCTACGGGGCTCCAGGGACACCCAGTATAGAAGAAGACGTGATGTGGGGGCATGTGATAGGAGGGAAGAATCATCAACAATCACCTCCCTTCCCCTACTGGTGGAAATGCTCAAACAAACTCACAACGATCAGCCCAGAGAAACGAATCTGAAGCGACAATATGATACATGCAAGCCTTCATTATTAACCGACTCGGAACACTGGATGTGTTTTACATAGCAAACTGTCTTGCACGCCCGAGAATCTGCACACCCCCAAACCTGTCAAGTTTTCTTGTCATCCGACTTGAACTCTATACAGACACAGGGCTACTCTGAAGAAGGGTTAGGGCTGCCAACCTCCAGGCAGGACATAGAGAGCTCTGAGAATTGCAACTGACCTCCAGTCTATAGAGATTACTTGCCCTGGAGGAAAAGCCTGCTCTAGAAGAGAAGAGACTGGATTTATACCCCGCCCTTCACTACCTGAAGGAGTCTCCAAGCTGCTTACAAACTCCTTTCCCTTCCCCTCCCCACAACAGACACCCTGTGAGGCAGGTGGGGATGAGAGAGCTCTGACAGAAAGCGCTCTTTTTTTCAAGAACAGCTCTGACAGAACTATGGCTTGACCGAGGTCATCCAGCAGGTGCAAGTGGAGGAGTCGGGAATCAAACCCGGTTCTCCCAGATTAGAGTCCGTGCACTTAACCACTACACCATGCTGGCTCTCCACCCTCCACTGACTCCGGCCCCGAATCTCCAGGAATTTCCCACCCTCGAGTTGGTAATCCCAGAAAGGGTGGTGGTCTGTCTGGCCTGCTAATGTGAGCTGTTCCTGGACTTCTTGACTTCAACCACCTTGAAAAAGGCAGTGCATCTTTATGGGGAAGAGGTCTATTGGTGGCTGTTAGCCACGGTGACTAAAGGGAATCTCCATGTTCAGAGGCAGTCAACCTCTCAATAATAGCATCAGGAGGCAACACAAAAAATCTCTATGCCCTGTTGATGGACCCCCAGAGGAACTCGTTGGCCAGTGTGCAAGACAGGATGTTGGACTAGATGGGCCACTGGTCTGATCCAGCAGCAGCCCCGTAGCCAGGATTTTGTGGCTTATGGGGCATTTTTTTCTTCTTCTGCCGGAGCTGAAGTTCTCAGTGCAGAAAGAAAAGCCATTTAGCCAACAGAAAGCTGTTACCAGGAGAGACCTCTAAATTGCAAGCTGTCAACCACTTTAGATGACAGTTCTCAGCTGCTGCAAGTTAATCATTTCTGCCAGCCTAAGCAACAGTCCTGATCACCAGCCGGCAGGTGCAAGTGATGACTTCTATAGTCAAGAAAGCTAACACTCAGGCAGGAAAACTCTCTTAAAGGAAATCAGTTTCTTGACACAGAGTTAGAAGGGATCGTAGAGGTCACCTACTCCAACCTGCTTTCTCAGTGCAGGGATTAGTCAACTACAGTACCCCACTGAGCTTAAAGGAGTGCACGCCTTTTAAAAAACGTTTTAAAATGCTTGAAAAAAGCATTTAGAGGAGAAATTCTTGTGGGGCTGTGCCTTTAAGAAAGGGGGCAGAGCCCCCCACCCACCCCAAAGCCCCACCATTGCTACGGGCCTGTCCAGCAGTGCTCATCTTATGTATTTATGTTCTTATTTTAAGAAGTGCCAGTGTCTTCCATGATCCAGTGGTCCTTACAACGGTCTTCTAAGAGAACAGAATATGGGAGAAGAATGAGATTCTTTCCTATTGTTTGCTGAACACAAGGTTGTAACAAAGGGAGAGAAAGAAAGGACATGAAGTGTTTTATCGATGTAGTTTCAGCAGCTGTCAGTGAGACCACTATGGGTATCTTAAAGAGCAAGCAGAGGGGATCTGGCAGCAGGAGGATTTCAATCCTAGCTGTGTTTTGCCTTAATGCCACTCCATGTGACAGTCCTGTCCTTTGCGCAGAGAGGCTTAAATACCTTTTGCTTGGGGGGGGGAGGGGAGTCTTACTTTCAGCTACTTCACTGGTGCATAATGGCAGGCAACGGACTGATCTGCATTAGTCATCTGCAAATACAGCTAAACCCAGTTGGATTGTATGCTATTTGACTGGGGTTTCACAGAGGAGAGGAAAGAGAGAAGAAGGAGGGGGAGGGGGAAATTGGATTTATACCCCACCCTTCACTACCTGAAGGAGTCTCAGAGCAGCTTACAAACTCCTTTCCTTTCCCCTCCCAACAACAGACACCCTGTGAGGTAGGTGGGGCTGAGAGAGCTCTTTTGACTGCTCTTGAGAGAACAGCTCTGAGAGAACTTGTGACTGACCCAAAGTCACACCAGCAGCTGCATGTGGAGGAGCGGAAAATCAAACCTAGCGCTCTTAACCAATGCACCAAGTTGCATCCGGATGAAGTTTTCGAGGGCCGTTCTTGAACTGGTCCACCAAGCCTCTCCAGCTCGTGATCTGAAAAGGCAGAGGGAGACTATTGTGTTGTTCCAGCTGATCAACGGATTCTCTTTTGCCGTGCTTTCCAAGATTTCTGTCAACCTAACAGCCCCCTCCATAGGCACAAATGTGTTTATTGACTTAGATCATTATACCTCGCTTTGAGCTCCCAAAGCGGCTTACGGCCCTTGCACTCCCCTCCTCCATTTTATTCTCACAACAAGAGAATAAACCCTGTGAGGAACCCTGTGAGGTAGATTCAGGTGGGTAGCCAGGTTGGTCTGAAGCAAACAAAGTTTGAATCCACTGGTACCTTTAAGACCAGCAAAGCTTAATTCTGGGTATAAGCCTTCAGGTGTGCATGCACATGAAAGTTTATACCCAGAATTGAACTTTCATAGAATGATAGAATCATAGAGTTGGAAGGGACATACCCAGAATTAAACTTTCATAGAATGATAGAATCATAGAGTTGGAAGGGACATCCAAGGTCAAGTAGTCCAACCTCCTGCTCAATGCAGAAGATTCAAAACTTTGTTGGTCTTAAAGGTGCCACTGGAAGAGAGCTACTGCCCCAAGGTCACAAAGTGAGTTTCCATGACACAGTGGGGATTTGAACCTCGGACTCTCAGATCCTAGGATGACCACTACACCATGCTAGGAGGAGACCCACAAGACAACAACTTCTCAAGGATCCCCCAAACTTTGAACTCTCTCGCTGTCTCCCTAACTTCCAATTTATGGTTCCCGGCATGATTTTACAAAGTACTGATTTATTTGTCACTTGGTCATGTGGCAGACAGTCCTTAAGTCTCTTATCTGTCTGTCATGTTTTTCCTCCATGCACTTCAGTGATGCATACATGGTTCTTCCTTTCCTCCCTGTTATTCTCATAACAACCCTATGAGGTAGGCTAGGTTGCCCAAAGACCACCCCGTGTCTTTCATAGTTGAGCTGGGAGTGGATCATAAAAACATAAGAGAAGCCATGTTGGATCAGGCCAATGGCCCATCCAGTCCAATACTCTGTGTCACACAGTGGCCAAAACCCAGGTGCCATCAGGAGGTCCACCAGTGGGGCCAGAACTCCAGAAGCCCTCCCACTGTTGCCCCCCCCCCCAAAGCACCAAGAATACAGAGCATTACTGCCTCAGACAGAGTATTTGGTGTAGTGGTTACGAGCCAGTTTAGTATAGTGGTTAAGAGCAGCGTACTCTAATCTGAAGAGCTGACTTTGATTCCCCACTTCTCCACATGAACCCAGCTGGGTGACCTTGGGTCAGTCACAGTTCTCTCAGAGCTGTTCTTGAAAGAGCCCTGTCAGCCCCACCTACCTCACAAGTTGTCTGTTGTGGGGCGAGGAAGGGAAGGTGATTGTAAGACACTCTGAGTCTCCAAGTGAAAGGTGGAGTATAAATCCATCTCTTCTTCATCTTCTTCTTCTTCTTCTTCTTTGATGGGGGGTGGGAGGGAACTTTTCAGGAGTGGGGAGGAGCACTATGACATGCCTGCATCACCAGGAAGTGACATAGGCATGCCGAGGACCCTGGTTTTGGGGCAAAACTCTATGGTAGAGTTAGCTACAAATCATAAAAGTTTTGCCCAAAAAAGAGAGCATTGCCGCCTGACATCTTCAATGTGCCTACGTCACTTCTAGGTTATGTATGCACATCATGGTTATTTCTGACTTCTCAGAGATAAGAGGGGATAATTTGGGGTGGGAGAGGAGTGCCCAAAAGTGAAAGCCCCCTGCCTGGACTGGGGGGTCTAGCAGCCATAACTAGATGCCAGGTACGAGGTGACCTGGCTCATCTCAGTGTTTGGGATAGTTTGATGAATGGTTTCTTGACTGGTAGCCAGAACTTTGGGTACAAGATGCTTAGATTTAGCTATCCATCTCATCTTGAGATCTTTCTAAGTTTCTCTGCGCATGTGTGTGTTCGAGACCCAGCAGATGGGAGCTTAGCCTCCTATTTCTGTAAGCTTGGTTACTGCTTATTAAAAAAATCTCCTTGTAAGCAAACTTGGGTCTTGCATATCATTTTCTTGGCATTTCTGTGAACCTGGAGCTCCTGGCCAGAGCCCCAAACACATCCCCAATTCTCCAGGGACTTCCCAACCCAGCCCTGGCAACCCTAACTGGCAACAGCACTCCAAAGTAGAGGTGCTGCCCTATATGGGCAAAGTGGATGTTCGCCTTTTCAGCTACGGCCCCTGCCTGTCAGGGCAATACATACAAGAGAGGGTGTTTTTTTTAAACTAAACAAAATAGGGTTGCCCAGGTCTCCCCACCCTACCCTCCAAAGCATCCATTTTCTCCAGGGGAAGTGATCTCAGTGGTCTAGAGATGAGCTGTAAATCTGGGGGATCCCCAGCGCGCATGCACACACACACACACACACACACACACACACACACACACACACAAACACAAGAGGTCAGCATCCCTAAACAAATCCATGCTGGAAGAGCTTCTCCTTTTGCAAATCAAACTGCAAAAAAACCTGGATGGGAGTATCCCCCCCCCCCCCCCCCCCCCCCCCAGCATAACAGTACTTTAAGCAACAGGCTTTTCAACACACTCATCTGTTCGCAGAACTTTGGCAGGTTTCTATAGAGACAGTAGGAGGGGAAACACTCTGAACCAGGGCACATGAGTACCCGTTATTATCTGCAAGCAAAAGGGCTGTCATTACAGAGAGCAAAGGGGACCGGTGTTTTTTTAAGGGCACTTGGGAAGTTGCAACCACCCTGTGGGCTGGATCCCCACCCATGTCAGGGGGGAGGCAGGTTTGGCCCTTTACGGTGCACTGGATGCACAACTTTTTTATCTTAGAAGTGAATGGCAGCTATTCATGCCCACATGCAAAGCATATGCTCTACCAGTGAGCTACGGAGCAGAGACAGGGTTGCCATCTTCAGGCTGTGAAGCTCCTGGAGATTTGGGGATGGAGCCTGGGGAGGACAGGAAACTTGGGGGGGGCAGGGTTTACAATGGTATACAGTCCACCCTCCAAAGCATCATTTTTCTCCAGGGGAAGTTATTTCAGTCATCTAGAGATGAGTTGTAATTCTGGGGGAATCCCTGGTCCTGCCTGGAAGCTGGCATCCCTAAAGGCTACATTAGTCCTCTCCATCAGCTCCTGGGGAATCATCTACTCCTCTACAGGGACAAGGACAGAGCTATGCCTGTGGGAGAAGAATAGCAGGAGACAGAACCACTTTATCTTCTTCCCCTCAACACAGAAGGAGGAGGAGGAGGAGATTGGATTTAGACCCCACCCTTCACTACCCAAAGGAGTCTCAGAGTGGTGTACAATTCTCTTCCCTTCTCCTCCCCACAAGAGACATCCTGTGAGGTAGGTGGGGCTGAGAGAGCTTGTTCAGGGACTGCCCTTGAGAGAACAGCTCTGAAAGAACTTGTGACTGACCCAAGGTCACAGCTGCAGATGCATGTGAAGGAGGGGGGCGATCAAACCCGGTTCTCCCAGATTAGAGTCCACACTCCTAACCATGACACCAACTTCGCTCTCCACCAGCCTGTTTGGTCTCTGCTTCATCCTCTTTCATTTTGGGAAGGTCCACACAACCCAAGGTCTAGTCTAGGTGACGCAGGCATCATAGAGCCATTTCTGGATTTTTTCCCCCATGAAATATTCCTTTGTCTGTTAAGACTCAGTACACTGGGCATGTTAAGTCGGTAGCTGACCACCTCGGAAACCCGCCTCAACCATTCTGGGATGGGTTTGCATGATCTTTTTGTCCCATGCCAATGTGTTTACTGCTGGAGAAGGAGTGTTCAGGCTGAACTAGCCACCTTATATTCTATGGGAGCCAGTTTGGTGTAATGGTTAAGTGGGCAGACTCTAATCTGGGAGAGCCAGGTTTGATTCCCCACTCCTCCACTTGCACCTGCTGGATGACCTTGGGCAAGCCATAGTTCTGGCACAGCTGTCCTTGAAAAAGAGCAGTTTCTGTCAGAGCTCTCTCAGCCCCATCTACCTCACAGGGTGTCTGTTGTGGGGAGGGGAAGGGAAAGGAGTTTGTAAGCCACTCTGAGACTCCAAGTGAGTGAAGGGCGGGATCTAAATCCAATCTCTTCCTCTTCTAAGAGCCACCTGTGGGCCCCATCTGTGGATAGCTAAATCCACAGACTGGGGCCACACAGAGGCTAAACTGATCTTTCTTCAGCCTTGGGGCACTCCCCAAGTTTGCAGGAAAATCTGATTTTTTTTTTTTTAAAAAAACCATTTTCTTTTTGTCTGGGCATGGACAGAAAACGCCCTTACGGGACAAGGAGCTACTTCAGCCTAGCTTGGTGGCAGATTCCAGCAGCCGCTCTGGGCCTGGCCTGAAAGTCAAAGATGGAGGACACCAGCAGTCGGCTCAGCAGTGGAGTAGGATGTCTTCAACTGTGCCAGGCTCAGCCGTGATGGCAGAAGACATTGGCAGCCATGCCTGGCCACGGAGGATGCTGGCAGCCACACCGGGCTCAGCCATGGTGGCAAAAGACGTCAGTAGCCATGCTGGGCTCTGCAGAAGTGTCAGAGGATGCCAGCCGCCACACCAGGCCTAGCAGCAGGAGACTCCGGGCTCTTTAGCAGCTCCACCAGGCTTGGTGCTGGAGGGAGGGGATATAGGATTTCCCGAATATCTCTCCCCACTGAGCCACGTGAGGAATTAGCAACGATAGGGGTAGGGATCCCTCCCCACAAGTATTGCGGGTCCCCACTTGTAGAGTTTTATTTCCGAACTGTTTGAAAGAACAGAGACTATCGAGCCATCTGAGGATCTCTGTTCAAAGTCCTGGCTTCTTCAGCTTCCTTTAGAAACTTCACAATGACTTATGAAATAAGAAACCCCTAGAGCTCCAGGGAAATTTTTTTAAAACGACACCGTGCAATTCAGATTAATATTTGCAACGATCGATCAGCACTCTGTAAAATATATATATATATCTTATTGCCAGATCTCACATCAATAGTCAGGAATGTGGTCAATGTATTGTTTAGTCTAGTCTTAGGACAAGAAGAAGTTAGATCGTTTCTATCTCGGGCATTTTTATGCTGGAGGAATTGGCAGCATTTAGCTCCACAGCAGATGCGCAATCTGGGAAGCGGGAAAATGATTATTAGAGCTTGATGTGTCAATATGCAGGAAACCAACTTCAATACAAACAGGGAACAAGCAGTGGATTTGGAGGGGTGAGGAGTCTCTTTCTACCTTGTGCCTTCTTTCACGCATTGATAACCAGGATGAGCACCATTATCACGGGCGTTATATCAAAGCCTTCAGTTTATAATAGCGGCGGCAAAGGCAAATGTGCCTTTTGGACTATTTATTTATAGCAATACTAATAAATCTCAGTAGCTCTCAATGTATCTCAAGTTCACGGGCACTCCAATAAGCCACTCATTTTGTTTCTTTCACCGAATCCATTATCAGAGCGAATCATTAGGTGACCTTTTTAAAAAAAAAAAAAAAGTTACAGCAATTCAATAAAACTTACATTAGCTGGAGTTTCAGGAACATTAGTCTAATGTGCTTTAAAAGATCACCTTCTCAGGGTTGCTATTATAAGTTTGTGTGAAGAGCAGAAAGCATGTAATATGTAATAAAGTCTAGCCTTTAATGAACCATTGTAGCACAGATACAGGTTGTATCATTCAGCAAAAAGACAGGGAAAAACATCTTCCTGTGTTTTAATTAATGACTTAAGCCCAGAAGTGTTGTTAAAAAGTTCCCATGGATTCTATATTTTGGTATCTGGTCGACAAACAGATCAGCCACCAGGCCAAATCACTCAAATACAAGGCCCAAACCACTTAGAGACCCATATAAACTGATAGACAGGGGTCCTTTCGTAAAAAAAGAGGTGCAGGAGCTCATTAGCATAACTTATTTGCATATGCCACACCCCCTGACGTCACCGGAAGTGTCATAAGGCCACACATCCCTGACGTCAGGTGTGTCAGAAGGCAAGAAGGGAGGGAGGGGGAAGGAAGGAAAGGAACAGGAAGGATGGTAGGTAGGTGGGGGAGAGAGAAGAAAGAAAAAGAAAGGAAGGAAGGAAGAAAGGAAGGAAGGAAGGAGGGAGGAAGAAAGAAGGGAGGAAGGGGGGAAGGAAGGAAAGAAGAAAGAAAGGAACAGTAAGGTAGGTAGGTAGGTGGGGGGAGAGAGAGAGAAGGAAGGGAGGAAGGAAGGGGGGAGAGAGGGAGGAAGGAAGGAAGGGAGAGGGGAAGGAAGGGGGAAAGGAAGGAAGGGGGAAAGGAAGGAACAGGAAGGTAGGTAGGTAGGTGGGGGGAGAGAGAGGGAAGGAAGGAAGGAAGGAAGGAAGGAAGGAAGGAAGGAAGGAAGGAAGGAAGGAAGGAAGGAAGGAAGGAAGGGAGAGGGGAAGGAAGGGGGAAAGGAAGGAAGGGGGAAAGGAAGGAACAGGAAGGTAGGTAGGTAGGTGGGGGGAGAGCGAAGGAAGGAAGGAAGGGGGGAGAGAGGGAGGGAGGAAGGAAGGGAGAGGGGAAGGACGGGGAAAGGAAGGAACAGGAAGGTAGGTAGGTGGGTGAGAGAGAGAGAAGAAAGGAAGGAAGGAAGGAAGGAAGGAAGGGAGAGGGGAAGGAACAGGTAGGTAGGTAGGTAGGTGGGGAGAGAGAGAGAGAAGGAAGGAAGGAAGGAAGGAAGGAAGGAAGGAAGGAAGGAAGGAAGGAAGGAAGGAAGGAAGAGGAAGGGAGGGAGGGAGGGAGGGAGGTGGGGGAGACAGAGAGAGAAGGAAGGGAGGGAGGGACGCTTCTTACCCCACTGGGGCCGGCGTTTCCTCCCCCCCCTTGCTTGGGCCCCAGTGGCTTCAGGCCACTGGGGCCCCGCTTCTTCACTGGGGGGGAAGGGAGGGGGTTTCTTCTTCCCGGGGCCGGCGGAGCGCCGCCGGCCCCGGGAGCATGGACGGGGGGGGTGGAGGGAGAGGGCTTCCCAGGGCCGCGGCACTCTGCCACGGCCCCGGGAGCAGTGGGAGGTAGGAGGAAAAAAAATTATCTTTCCCGGGGCCGGTGGAGCGCCGCTGGCCCCGGTAGCATTGAGGGGGGGAGGGGCTTCCCGGCCTGCCGCAGCCTGGGAAGAGTGAGCCGGGGGGGCGGAGCTTTGTTAAGTGCCCGCCCCCCGCCTCCTCTCTCCCGGAACGGCGCTCCGGCGCGCCCCGGCCCCAACGGAGCCCTGCTGATAGAAATAGATTCCAGACTGACAGAAGGAAGTATTTCTTTATAGAATATGCACTTGATGTGTGAAACTCGCTGACAAAGGTTACGATGGTGGTCAAGAGTTCAGACGGCTTTAAACGGGGATTAAAAAATGGAGGTTACCCAGCAACCATACAAATGATTCTATTTATTTCCTATTCCCCTTTCATTCAAATTTAACAGATTTCTCATCTAAGTTACAGTGAGACCTGCAGGAAATTAATTCTGCTGATACCAATATCTTCCGAGGGTGGCCACCAGTCCAGCCACAGCAACCCCTGGGAGCTTTTGGGGACAGGGACATATAAATCAGAATCACTCTGACATCACTGATTCATGGTGATGCTCTAGGATTCCTCAAAACGGTATGGTTTTACCATAGAATGATGGCGAGCTTCTTCCAAGTGTGATGATGTCACTTCCGGATCCACACAGGAAGCGGTCGACCTCCTGGTGGCACCTGCTGATTTTTTGCCACTGTGTGACACAGAGTGTTGAACTGGATGGGTCGTTGGCCTGATCCAACATTGGCTTTTCTTATGTTCTTATGATACCACACCCAAGTTTTTTACCCAGATGTGACACTGGCACATAGCAGAACATCATTTCTGCTCTCCAACTAATTTCTGCTGGCCTTGGAGGGGAGGGCAAAAGGGGAGGGGCGTCTTCAGCAGGTGAATGCTCACCTGAATCAGGTAGATGGCATACCTAGCCAGAATATGGAGGCTGCCGGAGGAAGAGTGGGAGACCTGGCCGGTGGCCAAGCTAACCATGTCTGATTCTGCATGCCGGGATGCCAGTTGCCAGTCCTGACTTCAGCTTTTCTTCCTTTAATGAATAGCCGTTTCTGATTTATACCGCATGAGGAATTAAAGTGGCGACGACCTTGCTTAGAGGAGTGCTGCGCTATAAACAGCAAATGCTCGCAGCTAATTAAAAACAAGACTCCGTGACTATCTGATCGCATAAAATAGCATGCAATTCTCTGAAGTGGTAATTGCAGTCTAATAATCATAGCTCTATTTTTGAGGTGTTTGCTCTCACCACTGGTTGCCCTGGCTACCCATCTGTTTCTGGGCACCATTCAAAGATCTTACTTTTCGGATCCTAAATGGCTTTGGATCAAGGCACCGGAAGGACCATCTCCTTCGGTACTATCCAGACTGCCAGAAGTTCTACCTCCCAAGCTCATAAGAACATAAGAACATAAGAAAAGCCAATGTTGGATCAGGCCAATGGCCCATCCAGTCCAACACTCTGTCACACAGTGGCCAAAAACACCAGGTGCCCTCAGAAGGTCCAGCAGTGGGGGCAGGAAGCCCTCCCACTGTTGCCCCCCCCCCAAAAAAACACCAAGATTACAGAGCATCACTTGCCCCAGCAAGCTCTGCTCTCTATGACCCCGCCTTCAAAAGCGAGTTGGGGGGGAGGGACTAGAGACAGGACATTAGCTGTGGTGGCACCTTGCATCTGGAACACCCTCCCTTTTGGACTCACTGAATGCTTACCTTAATATCTTCTAGGTACCAGGGCAAATATTTGGGGTTTTTTACCCAGGCCCTCAATTAGTGTTTTTTATCTTTCTATCTGTTTTCTGGCCTGCTTCAGTTCTGAGGTAGGGTTAAGAGAACATAAGAACATAAGAGAAGCCATGTTGGATCAGGCCAGTGGCCCATCCAATCCAACACTCTGTGTCACATAGTCACCAAAACCCAGGGGTCATCAGGAGGTCCACCAGCAGGGCCAGAATGCCAGAAGCCCTCCCACTTTGCCCCCCCCCCCCAAGCACCAAGAATACAGAGCATCACTGCCCCAGATGTAAGAACATAAGAGAAGCCATGTTGGATCAGGCCAATGGCCCATCCAGTCCAACACTGTGTCACATAGTGGCCAAAAACCCAGGGGCCATCAGGAGGTCCACCAGCGGGGCCAGAACGCCAGAAGCCCTCCCACTGTGGCCCCCCAAGCACCAAGAATACAGAGCATCACTGGTCCAGACATAAGAACATAACAGAAGCCATGTTGGATCAGGCCAGTGGCCCATCCAGTCCAACACTCTGCCACACAATGGCAAAAACCCAGGTGGTTCATGGATATGTTTAAGCTGTTTTTATACCCCTGGCTTGTTTGGAATGGCTTGTTTTGCTCCTCTATCAAGAATTTACAATGATTTTATTTGTAAGCCATCTCTATGTTGGAGATGCGCGTGCAATGATACGAGTGCCACCTTCTGACACTTAAAGGGATGTCATGTGGAGGATGGGGTGGGCATATTGTCAGCTGTGTTGGATGAGTAGGGATGCCAGGCTCCAGGGATCTCTTAGAATGACAACTCATCTCCGGACTACGGAGACAGTTTCCCTGCAGAAAACAGATGCTTTGGAGGATGGACTCTCTATCACTGTAACCCCACTGAGGTCCCTTGTTGGAGTGAGCGACTCAGCATGAGTGGACATTGGGAGGGGGGAGGTGCTACATCACTTTAAGTGTGATTAGGTGTTATCTCCTTGAATGGGATGCCTCTCTTTGTCTTAACCTGGGAGCTACCCTCTGACCCCTCCTCTCTGTGGCTTTGTCCTCTCACTTCTTCACATGGCCTTCCATGGAGACACCTGTCTCTGCAGGTCTCTCCTGTAGATACAATACCCACATACTCCCATACACATGATGCCGGGCAAGCTGGCCATTTGTTTTTTTAAAAAACATACTTTTTTCCATATTAAATTCACAAACAATTAATAACAACAACAATCAAAAACTTAATTCTCAAACAGTAACATAAATAACTATAAAACACTATAATTCACAGCTAGCAACCTTATCTTAGGAAACAATTAAAATAAATTTTGCACAACTAATACAATGCAAACTTTAAATACTTGTATGGAACTTTGTATTGAATATTGGTGTTAACAGTAGAGTATTTAAAAAATGGAGACCATCGTTCCAGAAAGTAATTGGACCCATTCGGAATATGGTAAGCAGATATCTGTGAGGATAGTTTGTCAGACATCGCAACATCCCAACATTTTGCATTCCATTGTCTTACAGTAGGAGTTTTCATTTGATTCCACCTTTGGGCAACTAGAGACTTAGCAGCAGAAATCAATAACGTTATTAATTCAGAGGTCAAACTAGTCAATTGTACATCTGGCCAGAAATTGAGCAAAATTAATAACGGAGTATTTGGAATCTTGTGGCCACAAATTTTTGCAATTTCATTAATTACTGTATCCCAAAATTTATATATCTGCTTACATCCCCACCAACAATGCAAAGAAGTACCTTGAGTTTTGCACCCTTTCCAACAATTTGGGTCGGATTTATATTTACAATGGAAAAGATGCTGTGATGTGAGATACCACATAGAGTAGATTTTGAACGATTGTAGTTTAATTAACAGATTATTAGTTGTTAGCGTATATGCTTTCCAAATATTTTTCCATTGTTTTTCATCTGTTAGTTCCGGACAATCTTTTTTCTAAGCCATTTGAACAGAGGATGGTTGGTTCCACATTTTAGTATTTAGACGTTTGTAAATTTCACCAATTAGGCCCTTTGCATTGAAGCTGTTTACTAGTAATGTATTTTCAAATTGTTTAAGAGGTCTAACTAGATCTATTGTTTGGTTTAATTTAGCATACATATGACATAGTTGTTGGTATTGGAACCATTCCAGTTTGTATTTGCGTTTTAGTTGCTCTTTGGTTCCCAGGCAGTTCTGGAATATTATAGCTCTGATTCTAAATACCCTTTTTTCCCTAAAGGTTGTAAATACCGTGTGGGGCCTACCCGGGATAAACCAATGTTGGCCTAGGAATGCTGCTGCCGGCGAGATCCCTGGAGCCAGGATGCTTCTCTGTTTGTCCCAGAGTTTTAAGGTGAGAGATAAAAATTTGTTTTGTGTGTCTGGTTTGTTCCTATTACCAGGGAGGTTCCAAACAGTTTCACGCAACCTATTTGGCAGTATGGACAAACCCTCTATCTTGACCAAAGTCTTATCACAATCAGGGTTTGCATAGTAGCATATGTTCTTCAACTGAGCTGCCAAATAATAGGTCCTCCAAAGACGGCAAACCGAGGCCGCCAAGACTGGTAGGTTTTATTTAACCCTAGCTTTCGTGTTATTCCATAGAAATTTTAATAGAACTGTTTTCCAGATTACACAGTCTGATTGCTGGAGTGGTAGTGGGATATTTTGGAAGTAAAAAAGAAATTTAGGCATAAGTATAGATGTAAAAAGAGTGATTTTTTCTAGCAGGTTTAAATGTAATTTCTGCCATTCTTGTAGCATTGTTTTAAAAGAAGCTGTAAGAGGTTTATAATTTACCTGGTATAGGTTATTAAGGTCTAGGGGAATATTAATTCCCAGATATTTCCAGGTATTTTTAACCCATTTAAAGGGAAATAGAGAAGAAATAGCTTCCTTGTCTGGCACATTTATGTTGATAGGATACAGATCCGATTTACCAAAGTTGATTAGGAAGCCTGAAATGTCACTAAATTTAGAAATGTGTTCCATTAGGTGTTTTAAATTGTCTTTAGGATTTTGTAAGTAAAATACGGTGTCATCGTCAAAGAGGCTCATCTTACACTGTTCGTTGTGTATGTCAATTCCCTTGACTGATGGATCAGCTCTAATAGCATATGCCAATGGTTCCAATGAGATGGCGAACAAAATCAGGGACAGGGGGCAACCCTGTCTCGTTCCTCTTTTTAAGTATAATTATTCTGATCTATAAGAACTGACCGAAATCTGAGCAGTGGGATTATCGTATATTGCTTTAATAGCAGTCAGAAAATTTGGGCCAAAGTTCATAGTTGTCAATAGTCCCATTAAATACTTGGGCTCTACCCGGTCGAAAGCTTTCTCAGCATCCACTGAGAGAATGGCAGAATTTAATTTCTTTGATTTACAGTATTCTATGATATTTAGGGTTTTTCTGATATTATCAGTTATAGTGCGTCCTGGCATGAACCGTGCTTGGTCTTTATTTATGTATTGTGTTGTAACTTTATTTAGACGAGCGGCCAGAATTGAAGAAAATAATTTAAAATCATGATTTAAAATAGATACAGGACGAAAGGAGGAGGTAAGTGTTTTATCCTTCCCGGGTTTGGGAATAACAATTACTCTAGCGCTCGCCCAAGTTTTAGGCATTACTCCTGTAATTAAAATTTCATTCATAGTCTTTTGAAGATGTTCGATTAGTTCTGTTTTGAACGCTGGCCATTTGTGATAGGGGAAACGATCTTCAGATTAGGCTTCTCTCTCCTTTGGACTGCAGCCTAAATGTGAACTGCATCTACTTGAATAAATGTAGGTTTACCCTTTTTGGCAATATACTTCTTGGAATATTTATTGGCTGCACTCAGTGCCATGCTTCTGCCACTGGGCAAAATGCTGCTGCATTCACCAAATATCCCAGTATCCCTGTTGTCCCCAGGCTCCACCCGCAAATGGCCAGGAGCTTCTCAACTTGCAGTTGGCAATCTACTCCCGCTCCCCATCGGCAGCTGGGGGGGACCCAGCAACCCTATCCCAGGATTTACTGATCAATTGATTTGATTTGTACCCCACCCTCCCCGCCGAAGCAGGCTCAGGGTGGCTTACATAAAATTACAGGAGATAAAAACAACAATTTAAATATCAAGATAAAGCACAGCATAAGAACACAGCATAATTACTAAAAGCCATTGGTATGGCGGTGGCAGTGCGATAGTAGCAAAAGCGTAATAAATTGCCATCAGCAGATAATTTTTCTATTAGCAAGCACAGGATGGATGGTGGCAGGGCTCTTTTTCTAGCAGGAACTCCTTTGCATATTAGGTGACACACTCATAATGTAGCCAATCCTCCAAGAGCTTACAGAGCTTTTCTGACAGGGGCTACTGTAAGCTCTTGGAGGATTGGTTACATTAGGGGTGTGTGGCCTAATATGCAAAGGAGCTCCTGCTAGAAAAAGAGCCCTGGATGGTGGTATAGGGTGCAGGGTCTCAGGTTGTTAAGTGCGGCTCCCTACTTGAAGGCCTGATGCAAGAGCTCTGTTTTACAGGCCCTGCAGAACTGCAGAAGGTCCCGCAGGGCCCTGATCTCCTCCTCAGACTAATGGAGATGAACTACAGCAAAGGAAGTTTTGTCTAAATTTGAGGGATAATTTTTTGACACTGGTGTATGTGTGTTTTAAACCATCAGCTGCCCTGGTGACCCTTGTAAAGGCAGAAGGGTGGAATATAAATTTTACGAATAAATAAATAATACAGAGAGGTGCCATTACAGGTTTTCAATACAAGGGGGTTTCAGAAAGGGACAAAAGGTTACAGAGGTTCTAAAGTATTGATTAGATACCTGCTTTGTGGGGATATGGCTATCATTCCTGCGTTGACAGGAGGCTGGACTAGATGATCCTTCTGGTCCCTTCCAACTATGAGATTAAATAAATAAATTCTAAACAATTGTCACTGAACATTCCCAATAATCTAGATAATAGGAATGTGTTTAATAACCATACTATTATTTATCTCAATCGAGTTTCTGGTCCATAGTTCTAGACCCTATATGGCCAGGGTCCAACATACCTGAGGGACCACTTTTCCCCATATATACCCCAGCGAGCACTACGGTCCAGGTCGCAACATTGCCTCGTGGTCTCGGGTCCCAGGGAGGCCAGGCTTGTGGCAACCAGGGCCAGGGCCTTTTCAGTGGCGGCTCCTGTCTGGTGGAACGAGCTCCCAGAGGAGATCAGGGCCCTGTGGGACCTCGTGCAGTTCTGCAGGGCCTGCAAGACAGAGCTCTTCCGCCAGGCCTTCGATTAGGAGCCGCCACCAAAACCATCAATTATCACTATTGCCATCTGTGATGAGGGTCTGGCCCTGGAAGAAGAATGAGCCATGAAACTGTGGAAGGCTGAAATTACATCCAAACCGGGACCCAGTGTGCCGTCTGGTATAGGGAGATCAGTAGCGCGCCATCTTGACTGTGAGCACTTTATTTTAAACTTTTGCTGTTACTAGAGCGTTTAATGTTTGATGTGTTTTAAATGATTGTATGTGTTTTAGGCATAAGTTGCCATACTGTTGTGAGCCGCCCTGAGCCCGCTTGCAGGAAGGACAGGATAGAAATGTGAAATAAATAAAAATAAAAATGGAAATGTGGGCTTCCTTGAATCTCCCCTGTTATCAAGGGCCAAAAATCTGACTCCGTGAAGACTGCTAGTTCCTTCCCCGCCCTTTATTAAACACACACACAGAGATTATTTCTAATAAACTAGCATTCCCTTGAATAATTTGTTTAGCTTTTGAAAGATGTTGACTCTCCTATTAGTTAGGTGCTTCCAAATCACCCCAACTATTGTTTAAGCTAATTAAATTGCACTGTGGATTTTAAACATTGCCTAATAGTGGAGGGACAATTAATTGTCTCGTTATAATTTTTTTGTATTCATCTACTTAATAAAAGGGCACAAGAGAGAACAGTTGTGTAGTTGAGCTTTTCTGAGTAGGGATGGGCACGAACTGCATTTTTGTAGTTTGGTTCATGGCTGAACCCACAAACTGAACCGCAAACCAATACGAACTCGGAGGTTGCTTCGCAAACTGAACTGGTTTGTGTGGGTTTGTGAGCCATTTCAAGTTTAAGCCTCTGCTTTCTGCTCCCCACGAAAAGCAGCAAAGCAGAAAGCAGGGGTTTAACTGGCTCAGAGCCATTTCACCTCCAGCTTTCTGCTCGCTTTTGGTAACAAACAAAAACTGGGTACTGAAGAACATAGGTGTTTTGTTGGAAGATCTCACTGAATGAAAAGATGGCTTCAACCAAAGGGGGAAAAAAATATAAAACGGTGTGCTTTTAATTACTCCTTTCCTCCAGTCATATATCCTAATATTTTCCTCTATTTGCTTTACAGATCTAACAATATGTTATTTGCTTCATAATGAAGTCCCGCTGGTGTTTTGCCTCCTCTGGAACCCAACATCCTCTATGCTTGCTCTAATTAAGGCTAAGCAAAGTACATTGTGTGTGGGGGTCTCTCTCTGTAATCCAATATCTTAGCCATCAACACACCTGATCCCATAGAAGCCAAGGAGGTTCAGGTTGGTGGACCACCTGTTTTCAGGGATGAGAAGTAGTCTAAATGAAAAAAAATAAGAGAAGCCATGTTGGATCAGGCCAATGGCCCATCCGGTCCAACACTCTGTATCACATATGCCCAAAAACCAGGGACCATCAGGTGTTCCACCAGCAGGGCCAGAACTCTAGAAGCCCTCCCACTGTTGCTCCCCCCAAGTATCACTGCCCCAGACAGAGTGTTCCATATATACCTTGTGGCTGATAGCCACTGACATACCTCTGCTCCATATGGTTATCCAATCCCCTCTTGAAGTTGTCTATGCTTGTTTGCCAGTTTGGTGTAGTAATTAAGTGCACGGACTCTAATCTAGGAGAACCAGGTTTGATTCTCCACTTCTCCACTTGCAGCTGCTGGATGACCTTGGGCAAGCCATAGTTCAGTCAGAGCTGTCCTTGAAAGAGCAGTTCTGGAAAGAGCTCTCTCAGCCCCGCTGACCTCACAGAGTGTCTGTTGTGGGGAGGGGAAGGGAAAGGAGTTTGTAAGCTGCTCTGAGACTCCGAGTGAAGGGCAGAGTATAAATCCAATCTCTTCTTCTTCTTCTAGATGCTACCACTTCCTTCTGCAGTGATTTCAACACGTTAATGATTCTGTGTGACACAGAGTGTTGGACAAGATGGGCCACTGGCTTGATCCAATGTGGCTTCTCTTACATCCTTATGTTCTCTTTGGGTGAAGAAGTATTTCCTTCTATTTGTTCTAAACCTATCAGGTGTACAGAACATGAGGGGGAAAGGACAACAGGTCTGGAGAAACACTACATGTCGACAGATGGATTTAAAAAAAACACACTCCTATGAACTGAAACCCTAAGCATTGAAAGCTGTAAAGGGGAGGGGCCAATTTGGTATAGTGGCTGGAGTAGGATCTGAGAGACCCAGGTTCAGATCCCCACTCTGCTATGGAAGATTGCCATCAACAAGGATGGAGCTTGGATTACACAATCATTGGAAGGTCAGTTCGTTCATTCATTCATTCATTCGTTCATTCATTCGTTCATTCATTCATTCATTCTGCCCTCAAAAGGGTCATCAAGGCAGCTAAGAAATAAAAACAAACATAGCAACATCACATTTTAAAACCATGAAAACCTACCCCCCAAAAAAGAACAACACATAATTAAGACATTTAAAACCAAAATGAGAATACCTAGAAAGAACTAAAAAGAAGAATTAAAACAGTCCCATCCGGGCTCCATGCTACCTCCCTCCACTGCTCCTCCATCCAGTAGTCACCCCCTGGCTCAGCCCTCCCTGGGGACTGGCCGGGGGCTGGACAGGCAACACAGCCTGCACACAAGCCCCGAGAAGAAGACTGGGTTTATACCCCACCCTTCACTCGGAGTCTCAGAGCGGCTTACTATCTCCTTCCCTTCCCCTCCCCACAACAGACACCCTGTGAGGTAGGTGGGGCTGAGAGAGCTCTTTTGAGGACTGCTCTTGAGAGAACAGCTCTGAGAGAACTTGTGACTGACCCAAGGTCCCACCAGCAGCTGCATGTGGAGGAGTGGGGAAATTCAAACTCGGTTCTCCCAGATTAGAGGAATGGTGAAGCTGGGGGTTACCAGGGGTCCGTTGGAGCGGGAGCGCACAGGAGCGCAGCTCCGGGAGTGAGGAGCCCAGGGAGCGGGCACATGACCAAGCCCCGCCCCCTCCTTGGCTTCCACGAGCAGTGCAGAGGGGCAGCGCCCCGGGGAAAGCCCTGCTAGGGTCTTTATCGTTTTTAATGTTTTGTTTTAATATTGATAATTTTATTATTGTTCCTTTTATGACTGTGTGCTGCTTTTCCAGAGACTTGCTCAAGGTGGCCTATAAATTTTCTAAGTATACCATTTTTTATCTGGGCACATGGCACATAAATACTGGAGAAATTTCACCAACCCTTCAGCAGCTTCCACCTTATCAGGTTGGTATAGTGGTCAGGAGTTGGACTCTAATCTGGGAGAACCTGGTTTGATTCCCCACTCCTCCACATGCAGCTGCTGGTGTGGCCTTGGGCCAGTCACAAGTTCTCTCAGAGCTGTTCTCTCATGAGCAGTTCTCAAAAGACCTCTCTCAGCCCCACCTACCTCACAGGGTGTCTTGTTGTGGGGAGGGGAAGGGGAAGGGATGGGTGGTGTACATGTTCTGGGTATCTCAAGTCTACTTGAAACCTGGTGGTTTCAAGGGAGCAGGAAGAGAATGAGGGTGTGTTCTTTACACTTATTTTTATAGCACAAAGTATTGGATGGGGAAGGGAATGGAGGAAGAGCAGGTCAGTTTCACTCACCTGTGGAGTGGAGTCTGAGGGGTGGGTGTTGCCTTCTGACACACTTCCCGTATGTTAGGGGGTGTGGTATATGCAAATGAGTTATGCTAATGAGTTATGCTAATGAGCGCCTGCACCTCTTTTTCTACAAAATGACCCCTGGGGGTTACTACCCCACCTCGGAAATGTGAAATGAAGCCACAGGTGTACCAGACCCCTGTTGAATGAGAAGAATGTGCTTCGGTTCCAGAACTCAGGTACAGGTTAGATGCTCTCCTATGAAAAAACCCCCAGTCTCAGCACTCCTTCCACTCGCCCTTCCCATCCTCCTTTTCAGAAACACTTGAGTGGTCCAGATGTACACAGCTTGTTCAGTACCTTGCTGCTTCAATACTTTCCATTATAGTAATTGTTGCTTAATGCGCCTATAATCTGTTGCTCGGAGGAAACGAGCTCTTGCTTCCTTCGAAACCCTCGCAATGACATCGGCTCCTTCGCCAGCAGGCCTAGAGGGCCTTCCCATTTAAGTAGCAGCTGAAGATGATTTTCGTCAAATGGAAGAAAATCAGGAACGGAGCAGGAGGAGGCGGCCGGCTAAGTGCAGTCCCATTACCGAGAACAAATAGGGGGAATGAGGGTCACCTGTTGGTTCGGCCGGAAATAGCAGCAATTACCTGTGCTCAGTGGACACTCTCGGTATCTATTCTGGGGCTCCGGTTGCAGAATGCCACAATTAGAATTAAGTTGGCTAATGGGGGATATTGAAGGTCTGCAGCTGAAACTGTGTTCTGCCCTGACCCGAGTCTTGGGTGTGGATTTCCCATCACGGACATTCAAGAATGGACAGCAGCACCAGATAGAGGTATTTGGGCTAGGATTGCTAAATTGCAACTTTAAAATATCTCATCCCTTTCTTCCTGTTTTTGGCCTGCTCTCTTTTTTTTTTTAGGAAATGATGTGGTGCATAAAAAGGCATTCTTATTTTCTTTCTGGTAAGTTTCTCTCTCTCTCTCTCTCTCTCTCTCTCTCTCTCTCGCTCGCTCTCTGTTTTCTGCCTGTGTTTTGCTCCCTCTAGTGGTCAATTCTATATTACACTGGTTTATGTATAGCATAAAAACCTACAGTTTAAATCTGCAGGGAGGTATGCTGGACATAAACAGGTGTAATATCGAATCAAATGGCTGAACACCCCCCCCCCCCCTAAATAGGAACTTACAAACTGAGATAGTGTGTGACTACTGCAATTTTTTTAAAAAAAGGTCAACGCTACACTGGGGATTATTAGGAAGGGAATTGAAAACAAATCAGCCAGTATCATAATGCCTCTGTATAAATCAATGGTGGGACCTCATTTGGAGTACTGTGTACAGTTCTGGTCGCCATACCTCAAAAATTACAGCATTGGAAAAAGTGCAGAAAAGGGCAACTAGAATAATAAAAGGGTTGGAACACTTTCCCTATGAAGAAAGGTTGAAGCGCTTGGGGATCTTTAGCTTGGAGAAATGACAGCTGAGGGGTAACATGATCGAGGTTTACTATACATGGGATAGAGCAGGTAGAGAAAGAAGTCCTTTTCTCCCTTTCTCACAATACAAGAACATGTGGGCACTCCATGAAATTGCTGAGCAGTTGGGTTAGAACAGATGAAAGGAAGTACTTCTTCACCCAAAGAGTGATTAACACGTGGAATTCACTGCCACAGGAGGTGGTGGTGGCTACAGGCATGGGCAGCTTCAAGAGGGAATTGGATAAACATATGGAGCAGTGGTCCATCAGTGGCTATTAGCCACAAGGGATAGATAGGAACTCTTGGTCTGGGGCATGTGATGCTCTGTACTCTTGGTGCTTGGGGGGGGGGGCAACAGTGGGAGGGCTTCTAGTGTCCTGGCCCCACTGCTGGACCTCCTGAGGGCACCTGGTATTTTTGGCCACTGTGTGACACAGAGTGTTGGACTGGATGGGCCACTGGCCTGATCCAACATTGGCTTCTCTTATGTTCTTAAATGAGGAAAATGAGAAGGTAGAAAAGCCCAAAGTTTGGAAGTGTTCCTCATGCTGTTACTTCAATTTGTCCCCGTATCAGGACACACATATGAAGAATGTCCTCTACTCATGAAAAACTAGTCATGGATTCTACAGCCTAGACTGTTTTCATGAGCCAAGGGGGATATCAAGAGCACCCAATAAAACACAGGGAGAGAGGACTTCAGTTTACTTAGGGCAGCAAAAAAATACAGGGTATCGTTGGCCTGGCCGATAATGAGGTCTACTCCTTCCCTGCTCTAGACCGATTACCATTATCTGCCATTTGCGGAGCATGTTGTCCCACTTCATCTCACAGTAACCCGCAATAAATCAAACACATTTGCAATGCACATTCTTATCTTGGCAAGCTTGTACACTCGCAGCCCGTCTTGCTGAAATCCCGTTAGCTGCAATGCAACAACCTGAATCACCAGATTTGAAATGAATGAGCCTTGTAATGCCTTGGGGATAATATTTTAGTGGCTGAAAAAATTGACATTACATACATTCGGAGTATCTATAATCCTGTGGTTATGCGCACAGCATGAGGAATCAGCAAATGCAGCCCTGAAGGGAAGGTGGCTCTTCCCCCCACTAAAGAAAAAAAAAACCCCTATATAATATGCAGCACATTAACAACCAAATTGCTCCTTTATACTTCAATGGCATGCAGATTCGAGGATTCATAACAGGGTGGCCACTTGTAATGCTTCATGCTTTCTTGTGCTTTAAGAGAAGCCTCTCCCGAAAGGTTTTGGATCTAAATAACAATCTCCTTTTGGGCTCTTAAATATCTGGACCACCTTTGCCTTCGGAGAAGACTGAAAGAAGGATGGAAGAGAAGGTTAAGAGCTTGATAGAAGGCTCGGTTTACAACATGAGAATGATCTTTATAGATCAAGGTCTATGTCAGGGGGAACCCAACCTTTTTGACCCTGTGGAATCCTGATACAGGGGTAGGATCTCTTGGTTTGGGGAAAGTGATGCACTGTATTCTTGGTGCTTGAGGGGGGGCAACAGTGGGAGGGCTTCTAGTGTCCTGGCCCCACTGGTGGACCTCCTGATGGCACCTGCGATTTTTGGCCACTGTGTGACAGAGTGTTGGACTGGGTGGGCCATTGGCCTGATCCAACATTGGCCATATGCCATTCTTGAATATTCCATTCACATGGAATTCACTGCCACAGGAGGTGGTGGTGGCTACAGGAATGGACGGCTTCAAGAGGGAATTAGAGAAACATCTGGAGCAGAGGTCCATCAGTGGCTATTAGCCACAAGGTATAGATAGGAATTCTCGGTCTGGGGCAAGTGATGCTCTGTATTCTTGGTGCTGGGAGGGGGGCAACAGTGGGAGGGGCTTCTAGTGTCCTGGCCCCACTGCTGGACCTCCTGAGGGCACCTGGTGTTTTTGGCCACTGTGTGACACAAGAGTGTTGGACTGGACGGGCCATTGGCCTGACCCAACATTGGCTTCCCTTATGTTCTTATCCCTTGAATATGCCATTCTCATCCAAGGTATCCATACTGAAGAACAGGATTCGCCAACAGAGTGCCCATTGGCACTATGGCACCTGCCAGCGCCTTTCTTGGCACCTGCCAAGTACTTTTAGAAGGTGGGTGGGGGCAGGTGAGGCTCTTGCTTAGCAGAGTTTCTAGTTGGTCATCAGAGACCTGATTGGGTGTACAGATTATCAATAACATCATTTTGGCGGCAGCTGTCAACACTGCGCTGGTTTTATTCTCTCTCACATTCCTCTTTCCCAGTGCATTTTTTGGAACTCCTGTTCTTCTACCCCTGCCCTTGGGCTTCCTTTGTGTGTCTGGTTCTGCCTCCAATGGCGACCATCTTGTTGTTGGCTCAGCCTCCTGCGGCAGCCGTTCTGTGGTTGCCATCTACTACCCTAAGTCAGAATTCCAAAAGTGCCCATAGGCTCAGAAAGGTCGGGGACCCCTGCTGTAGAATAAAAATCAAGTCCAGCATCACATTAAAGATGTACACAATTTCCCAGGGTATAAGCTTTTGTAAGTCAAAGCTCACTTTCTCAGATACTGGAAAATTATACCATGCAAAATGATGTTGGTCTTTAACGGCTGTTGGAGTTGAACTTCTGTTCCGCTACTACTCCGGACTAGCACGGCTGGCCACCTGAAACCATGTTGTAGAATAAGAACATGAGAAGCCATGTAGGATCAGGCCAGTGGCCCATCCAGTCCAACACTCTGTGTCACACAGTGGCCAAAACCCAGGGGCCATCAGGTCTGCCAGTGGGGCCAGAACTCCAGAAGCCCTCCCACTCTTGCCCCCCAAGCACCATGAAGACAGAACATCACTGCCCCAGAGACAGAGTCCCATCTATACCCTGTGACCAACAGCCACTGATAGACCTCTGTTCTGCCTGCATATTCTTTCCCCCCCATTTTTCCATGATGGCGTGCTGTAGTGTTTGCTTGCTTTGGGGAGGGTTAGAGGGTTTGGCAGAAACAGACTTGGACATGCATTTGGATAATAGGGTTGCCAGTTGTGGGTTGGGAAATTCCTGGAGAGTTTTTTTTTTGGGGGGGGGGGGACTCCAATGCCATTTGAGCCCTTCCAAAGCAGCCATTTTCTTCAGATGAACTAATCTCTGTCGCCTGGATATCGGCTGTAATCCCAGGAGATCCCCAGCTATCACCTGGAGGCTGGCAACCCTAATTTGTACAGTTATGTGAACGTGTGGATTATGCTACATGGTGTGATACACATTTGGGCAGGCCTCCAGACAAATGAGAAACTTGTGACGGGTCATCATAAGAGGGAGAATGACAAACAGATGAACAAAAAATGTGGAAAGGGGTCAACCCTGTCCCAGCTTGGGTTTGGAAGCCATGCTGAATAAATAGCATCCCTCCCCCACAATCAAATATTCCACCTCAGTTGAGCATAAATGTGTACTGTGTCTGCTGAGGTCTATTCCACTGGAGACACACAGGCTTTACCTTGGAAGGTAGCTAGATGGCACCAGAACACGTCCGTTGTGATTCAAATGCAATTACATACCTTACATCATAAATAATGAGATTGCTTCAGATTGCCGAGAAAGAATGTGTGAACTGCTTTCAGTTCGGTGCTGTGTTTAATGTTCTCCCATTTCGGTTTGGGGGTTATATGTGATGCTTCTGGGTTGGGGGTCTGTGTTACCTAAAGGGATCCAGCGCTGACCTCAACAGGACACATATGCGGAGGTTCAGAAAGGGTCCCGCTTCCAGAAGTCAGCAACAAAGGTTTGTAGACCTCCTGGGCAATGCTCCCTCTAAGCTGTGGAGTCTTGTGAGCAAAGATTCTACTTTGTGAGCTACTGGCATTGAAGTTGTGAGTGAGTGATTTGGCTGCTGCCTAAATTAGTTTGTTCTGGAGCCCTCCTTCCTGAGCGGAGACAAAAATGTGTGAGCCAGAGGCTAAAAAACTGTGATCAAGCTCACACTAACTCAGCTTAGAGGGAACACTGCTCCTGGGTCTGTCTGTCTGCTTCCTTTGTGTCCTCTGGAGTCAGGCTGTGCCCCCCACTTTCTGCCCAGTTTGAGAAATCAGTTCAACAGAGGGTGTTGGTTACTGGTTCTCCTGCAGTGCTATGATTGATTGATTGATTGATTGATTGAGAGAGAGAGAGAGAGAGAGAGAGAGAGAGAGATTAGGTGTAGTGACCAGAACTATACGGAGTATTCCAAATGAGGCCACACCATCGAATTATACAGGGGCATTATGATACAGACATGAAGTGTCCAATGCTGAAGGAACGCACTCCCCAACACAGAACTGCCTTTGCAGCAGAAAAAGTTGGCTGGGCCTTCCCCATTGTGTAGGGCTGCCAAGTCCCCCCAGGGGGTGGGAGTCCCCCTGCTAAATGGGTCCCCAATCCGCCGGTCAAGATCTGCCCAGCGGGGGGAACCCCACCTGCGAAGTGGTCCAATCAGGCTGACGTGCTCGGCTTGATGACATCACCCAGAAGCGATGTCATCATGCTGGGCACGTCGCCATAGAATTTTAGGGCGATTACCAGAGCGTCACCACGGCAACGTGCCCAGCGTGATGACGTCACTTCCGAGTGACATCACCGCAGCACGCGCGTGCTTCGCGCGCACGCAGGACTTTTGGAGAGGGACCGGGACTCCCCCGCTGTTATGAAGGTAAGACTTGACAACCCTACTGTCGTGACTTCCACCTTGTGGAACGGGCTGCCCGAGGAAGTCAGGAGGGCTCCTGCTCTCCTGGCTTCCCGCAAACTCTGCCAAACTGAATTATTTAAGAGGGTCAATAGGGTAGCGACTGTACAAAACGATTCACAAAGTTACTCGGACAAATTATTAAGGACTCTAGTCTATATTACTGTGTACAGTTTGCTGTAAGTGGGATCCCACTGTGTAGTCTTGCATCACCAAATGTGCCATGTTCACACTAAGGGCGATTCGGCATTGGCTTTTCCCTCCGTTGTTTTACGGAACCCACGTTGGAACAGAAATCCCCCTCTGCATTGCATGCTGCTTTCACTTCCTTTGATCCTCGGATTTTATGGTACCCTCTACAATGCATGCCGCTTTCACTTTCTTTGTTCATCGGGTTTTGTGGGGCCTTCTACATAGATGTATGGCTGTTCAGGGGTGACTTTGCAGTCAGCATGGTGTTGCCCCAAGGTATTTGGATGTGGTTTTAAGCTACACCTATTCCCCAGTGTTGAGAAAAATGAGGTGCAAATGCTAGATTTATTTATTTAATTAATTAATTAGTATCCCGTCCTCCCCGTCAAGTCAGGCTCAGGGCCGCTTACAAAATACATTTATATATATACAAGTGAAGACCCACAAGAAACTTGCAGGATGGTTATCCCATTCCTCACACCTTTGCTTCCTCCCTTCTCCCCCACACAATGAGCCCAGCATGATGTCTTCACCTCCAGGTGATGTCATTGCATTAGACATATCTGGCACACACTCTATGGGGACAGAACTTGGGGGGGGGACCAAAATCAGGGGAATCCCCAGGGTACACAAAATCAGGGGAAACCCTGCCCCCATCAGGGGTATGGCAACCCTACATAATACTGAAACAATCATGTGGGTCACACAGCTAGGGATGCCAGCCTCCAGGTGGGACCTGGGGATCCCCTGGAGTTACTGCTCATCTCCAGACTACAGAGATAACTTTCCATGGAGAAAATTGATGCTTTGGAGGGTGGAGTTTATGGCATTGCCCCTGTCCTCCTGAGGTTCCACCCCCAAATCTCCAGGAGTTTCCCAGCCTGGATCTGGATCTGCTGCCGGTGGCCGGGGTGGGGTACTTGGCAACCCTAAACTGCTGCCAGTAAAAACCCTGCCTTTTACTAACAGAAACAGTTAGAACCCCCCCCCCCCCCCCAACATTCTAATCTCCTCACAGTTGACGCCTGGAGCTAATGCCATTTCAAAAGGTATTTGGGGGAATTCAACAATCCATGAAGGGTTTTTTTTAACTTTTCGGATTTTTCTGCAGACAGAGGAAGGGGCCTGAGTATGTAGGAAAAGCTGCTGGGGAGAGTGAGCTGTCTTTCGGCAGAAATAAGCATCCACACAGAAAAAAACCCTCTCGGAATTAAAATATCTCTATATAATAATTCTCTGATGGTGGTGGCACTCTCTAGAACATTCCACATGCCACCCCAGCCTTTGGTCCCCTGGCCTGTCAATCAGGAGCTGTCAATCAGAAGCTGTCCCTATCCACTGGCTGTGAATACTCGCATGCCATTGGCTGGATCTGCTCCTCTTTCCTGCCCATTCCTTCAGCCTCTGTGCCCTGTCAGAATTCCTGGCAGACAGTTTTTTGCTCTTCACGAAGACACTTCTCCAGCTTCCTTCCTGTGGGGGGATTAACTGTTACCTCAGCGGCTGTTGGTAGGTGAAACGAAATGACAGTTACCTGTGTTTATAAGATGGCTGCTGCCTGTGATTTGTTTAAAATGTTCCCCCATAAGTTTCAACTGTTACCTCAGCGGCTGTTGGTAGATGAAACGAAATGACAGTTACCTGTGTTTATAAGATGGCTGCTGCCTGTGATTTGTTTAAAATGTTCCCCCATAAGTTTCAACTGTTACCTCAGTGGCTGTTAGTAGGTGAAACGAAATGGCAGTTACCTGTGTTTATAAGAGGGGCTTCAGAGCAAGGTAGGTTGATGCTTGGCTGGGAAGGAGATGGGGTTGCCAACTCCAGGTGGGGAATTCCTGGAGATTTGAGGGGTAGAGCCTGGCGAGGGTGAGGTTTGAGGAGGGGTGGGGCCTCAGACAGGTACAATGCCATAGACTCTGCCCTCCAAACCACCTATTCCCTCCTGGGGAACCACTGCTGCCAATCTCCAGGTGAGGGCAGGAGATGACTCAGAATTACAACTGCTCTTCAGGTAGCAGAGATCAGTTCCCCTGGAGAAAATGGTGGACTCTGTGTCATTACCCTGCTGAGGCTGCCACAGCAAATTGACACTGAGTGCCCAAGGCCTTGACACTCTCCAAGAGCCTCTTTCTAGAGCCCGTTGTATTTATTTCCACAACGGGCCTTACTCCTAGTAGATATATATATTATAACAACGAGATATGTCAAAACGCAAAATTTAAAATGCTAGATGCAGAATCGCCCTAAGGCTTTGCTTCAGTTCTGGGTTTTTTTAGTCTTCTGGTTGGTTCTGCAACCCAAATCCTATTTCATGGTCTACTGAATGTCCTATCCTGGTGATTGCATTGCCTCTTTGCATAACCCACCTTGAGTCCCAGTGAGAAAGGGGGACTATAAATAACATAAATGAAATGAACGAAAATAAAATGAACAAGGGCCAGGATCCACTGTGGCTATCATCGCTGACACTGGTTGCCAGAACAAAGTTGGTGTCCAGGGGCACCTTTAAGACCAACGAAGTTTCATTCATGGTATAAGCTTTTGTGTGCAAGCACACTTCCTCAGATACAGTGGGAGAGAACCTCCTCAACCATTACTTGTTGTCAGGAATGGCCACTTAGAGTCAAGGGGCATAAGTACTGGGTGATTACAGCTGGGACTGGACGTGAGAAAGATCTGTGAATGGCAGTAAATTAGCATTCAAACACAAGAGTTAACAAACAGATGTGGGGACAAGGTTTGAGCCCAGCGGCACCTACAAGACAAATAAAGTTCAATTCTCGGTACAAGTGAGAAATGAGCAGGAGTCCGTTGGAGCGGGATCGCACAGGAGCGCAGCTCCGGGAGTGAGAAGCCTAGGGGGCGGGCACATGACCAAGCCCCGCCCCCTCCTCGGCTTCCCCGAGCAGTGCAGAGGCGCAGCGCCCCGGGGAAAGCCCTGCTAGGGTCTTTATTGTTTTTAATGTTTTGTTTTAATCTTGATAATTTTATCATTGTTCCTTTTATGACTGTGTGCTGCTTTTCCAGAGACTTGCTCAAGGTGGCATATAAATTTTCTAAGTATACCATTTTTTATCTGGGCACATGGCACATAAGTACTGGAGAAATTTCACCAACCCTTCAGCAGCTTCCACCTTATCAGGTTGGTATAGTGGTCAGGAGTTGGACTCTAATCTGGGAGAACCGGGTTTGATTCCCCACTCCTCCACATGCAGCTGCTGGTGTGACCTTGGGCCAGTCATAAGTTCTCTCAGAGCTGTTCTCTCATGAGCAGTTCTCAAAAGACCTCTCTCAGCCCCACCTACCTCACAGGGTGTCTTGTTGTGGGGAGGGGAAGGGAAAGGGATGGGTGGTGCACATGTCCTGGGTATCTCAAGTCTACTTGAATCCTGGAGGAAGAGCAGGTCAGTTTCACTCACCTGTGGAGTGGAGCCTGAGGGGTGGGTGTTGCCTTCTGACACACTTCCGGTATGTTAGGGGGTGTGGCATATGCAAATGAGTTACGCAAATGAGTTATGGTAATGAGCTCCTGCACCTCTTTTTCTACGAACTGACCCCTGGAAATGAGAGACTTAGTATGCACACTCCTTCAGATTCACGGAAACAGATTTCCTCAGATATTACATATGGGTAGGGGGAGACAGTTGCCAGGAAGAGCTAATTAGAGTTAAGATGCGTAAGTAACTGAGCAATAAATACATCTAAGATTGGAATAAACACATTAGGTAATAGCACACTGGTTGCCAGATGCAGTGATGGCCATCACCTCCGATGGCATCAGAAGGAAAGGAGACCAGTTCCAAGAGGACAGGCCTATGGAAGCCACGATGAATACAGTGGACCTCCCTACTCAGAGGCCTTCAGAGTAACAGTCATTTGGGGGCAACAAATAAAGGCAGGCCTTTATCGTGACACCCTGCTTGTAGGAGCTCCAGAAGCCTCAGCTGGATTACCAAGAGAAGCAGGATGTAAGACTGGATGGACTTTGGCCCTAGGGTTGCCAGCTCCAGGCTGGGAAATTCCTGGATATTTGGGGGTGGATCCTTGTGGAGGGCTGGGTTAGGGGAAGGATGGGAACTCGGTGGGTTAGAATGTCATAGAGTCCAGCCTCCAAAGCCTCCATTTTCTCCAGGGGAACTGATCTGAGGAACTGAGAGCCAGTTTGGTGTAGTGTTTAGGAGCGTGGGTTGTAATCTGGGAGAACCGGGTTTGAGTCTCCACTCCTCCACATGCAGCTGCTGGTGTGCCCTTGGGTCAGTCACAAGTTCTCTCAGAGCTGTTCTCTCACGAGCAGTCGTCGAAAGAGCTCTCTTAGCCCCAGCTGCTGCACAGGGTGTGTATTCTGGGGAGGAAAAGGAAAAGGAGATTGTAAAGTGCTCTGAGACTCCTTTGGGTAGTGGGGTGTATAAATCCAATCTCCTCCTCCTCCTCCTCTATAAGCATGGATGGCGTCAAGAGGGAATTGGATAAACATCTGGAGCAGAGGTCCATCTGGGGCTATTAGCCACAAAGTATAGACAGGAACTCTCTGTCTGGGGCAAGTGATGCTCTGTAATCTTGGTGCTTAAGGGGGGGGGGTGGCAACAGTGGGTGGGCTTCTAGTGTCCTGGCCCCACTGGTGGACCTCCTGAGGGCACCTGGTGTTTTTGGCCACTGTGTGAAACAGAGTGCTGGACTGGATGGGCCATTGGCCTGATCCAACACTGGCTTCTCTGTTGTTCTTCTTCTCCTCCTCCTCCTCCTCCTTCTCTGTAATCTGGAGATCAGCTGTAATTCTGGGAGATCCCCAGGTCCCACCTGGAGGTCAGCAGTCCTCTTTGGCCCAGATCCAGCAACATCCTTCTTGCGTTTTCAACTTCAGTTTGACGGGATCTCCCACTAGTCTATCAACGAAAAGGGGATGTTGATAAGATAAGATCCTTCCCACGATTAAATAAACGAGGGGGGAAATGCTTGAAAATGTTATCTTTCGGGCATATGCTATCTCTTCTCCCACGTGTCTCGGGGCTCTCTCTCTCTTTTAATAAATCCACAGATATGCAGATCACATTGAATCATCTTGCAAACGAGTCTCTGTGGAACCGTAGCTCTTCTCCGAGATGTGTGCACTCAGATGTGGATCTGCATATCTGGATCAGGGCGAGACGATGGAACTGGCCAGGGCGTTTCCCCCCCCTTCTGCCTGGCATTAATTAAACGGCTGTCCAGGCAATCTGTTTTTCCCCCCTTATATGTATTTCTCTGCAGGGAATTTTCAAGGACAGTAAAGGAGCTTTAGTTTAACTACTGTGCCTTTCATTAAATAAAGGGGAAAAGGGGGGTGTTTTTACATTCACAATTGTTCATACACTTACAATGTTTGTGTGTGGGGGGGGGGGGGAAGCGATGCAAAAGTATTGGAGGCAAGGAAGCAAGACCAGTCTGTCTCCCACCAGCATGTGTGTATGTGCTTTATGTTGTAAAGTTGCTTCCCACTTACGGCTTGTTGGAGTGAGCAACTCAGCATGCCTGGACATTGGGGGGGGGGGGTGCTACACCACTCTAAGTGTGATTAGGTGTTATCTCCTTGACTGGGATGCCTCCCTTTGTCTTCACCTGAGAGCTGCCCTCTAACACTTTCTCTCCCCCTCCCCTCACATGGCCTTCCACGGAGACTCACGTCTCTGCACGTCTCTCCTGTCGACAGAATGTCCTCATACTCCCCACACACACTATGCCGGATAAGCTGGCCATTAGTAATAGGGAAAGTACTCTTTGGATTAAGCTTTGCTCTCTCTTTTTGACTGCAACCTGAATGTGAACTGGATCTACTTGAATAAATGAAGGAGGAGGAGGAGGAGGAGGAGGAGAAGAAGAGGAGATTAGATTTATACCCCACCCTTCACTACCCAAGGGAGCCTCAGAGCGACTTACAATCTCCATTCCCTCCCCCTCCCCACAACAGACACCCTGTGAGGTAGGTGGAGCTGAGAGAGCTCTGACAGAAACTGCTCTTTTTCAAGAACAGCTGTGCCAGAACGATGGCTTGCCCAAGGTCATCCAGCAGGTGCAAGTGGAGGAGCTGGGTAATCAAACCGGGTTCTCCCAGATCACAGTCCACGAACTTAACCACCACACCAAACTGGCTCAGTGTAAATTTCTTGGGAGATTTATTGACTGCACACTAGATCACGCCTCTATGACTGAGCAAAACTCTGCTGTATTCATCAAATACCCCGGTGATGACAATACTGTGAATTAGTGTCCTCCAAATCATCCTATCGTGAGCAGCCTTGTTCAGGTCTTGCAGACTGAAGGCTGTGGCTTCCTTGATTGAGTCAATCCATCTCAGGTTCGGTCTGCCTCTTTTCCTGCTGCCTTGAATGTTATTGCCTTTCCCAGTGACTCTTATCTTCTCAGGATGATGTAGCCTGGGGCATGGGGTCCTTTGCCCATACCAGGGAAATGACATCCTTAACATACGGACCCATGACCACATGACCCTTGCCACAACCTCATCTTCCACTCCTGAACAACAAAACAGATGAAAGGACGTCCTTCTTCACCCAATGAGTCATTAAGACGTAGAATTCACTGCCTCAGGAAGTGTTGGTGGTTACAAGCATAGACAGTTTCAAGAAGGGATTGGATTAAACATAACCATGGATCCAGTGGCCTATCAGTGGATATTAGCCACAAGGTATAGATGGACCACTCTGTCTGGGGCAGTGATGCTCTGTATTCTTGGTGCTGGGTGGGGGCAAGAGTGGGAGGGCTTCTGGAGCTCTGGCCCTGCTGGTGGACCTCCTGATGGCCCCTCTGTTTTGGCCACTGTGTGACACAGACTGTTGGACCAGATGGACCATTGGCCTGATCCAACATGGCTTCTCTTATGTTCTTATGTCTGGGGCAGTGATGCTCTGTATTCTTGGTGGTTGGGGGAAAACAGTGGGGGGGGGCTTCTGGAGTTCAGGCTGGCAGACTTCCTGATGGCACCTGGGTTTTGGCCTCTGTGTGACACAGAGTGTTGGACTGGATGAGCCATTGGCCTGATCTAACATGGCTTCTGTTAGCTTCTTATGTTCTTAGTCCCTTGCCACAACTTCATCTTCCACTCTTCAACAATAAAACACATCTTGACAAAGGAGGGTGAAGGAAAGGGCACCAGCAGAGGTTCTGATTGAATTGGGAGGCTTAAAAAACCACAGCTCCAATCAACTCCAGAAGAAAATGAGGGTCAGGGGAGATAATGGAATTGCAAAAAGGGCCAGCCCTACCCTGTCCTTAAGGATCCCTCATTGTTTCCTGTTACTCCTCCCTGAGGTAAAGTTTAGTGTTTGGGAACAGCTAGGTGCAGGGAGAGCTAAGAGGGATGGAGGGGCAAAGTTGAGCTTCATATCAAGTCAAATCTAGAGTCCAAAGGGTCTGTGCCCAACTGTACAATGGTGTGAGGATTTCAGAGTTTAAAAAGGCTTCATAATAGTACAGAACACCCCAGCTCAAAGGCTGCCAGCCCCAATAGGCATCACATTCCCCATTTGCAGCACAGACAAAAACGCATATTCATTTCTGCGTAATTACCCCACACCCAATGCACAATTAGCCTAATTATGTGACAACATATGAAACAGATTCCCTTCCCCCCCCCCAAGGGAGGGAAATTCTTGGGACTGCACAATCTGCGCTGAGCGTCTGTTTCCCTTCCAGTTGCAGGCATTTGCGGCAGGGCATGGCCAGGAACTCTTCTGGCAATACAGGAGAATACTTGGGACCACTTAGTGTGTGAGAGAACAGCTCTTCTGGTTCCTGCAGAGTTCCAGCTGTTCCAACTCCACCTGCTGTCCAGAGATCAAATTAAAGAGAGACTCTCTGGGTAGGTTTAAGATTTGCAAACCAAGAAACCGAAAGGGGGGGAAATGGGTGGGAAATGGGCTCCATAGCAATGTTCTAGGAATCTCCCCATGTCTCTATGGTCTTTACCAGAGAGATTAGGGGGAAATTTCTAGAACATCACTCACAAGTGACATCACCTCCCCAATCTCCACCTTCCCTCAAAATCTCCAAGCACCTTTCTCCTGGTGTCCACCGTATGTTTCTGGAAAGTGGGCAAGGTAAGGTGAGGCATTTGCCCAGAGAGGCTTCTGATTGGCCAGCAGAGATTTGATCGGTGGTGCAGATTTTTTTTTTAATTGCTTTGGCAGCAGCTGCCACCACAACAAAAGGATCTTCACTGTGTGACTGAAGGTAAGCTGCTATTTTGTGGCTGGCTCTGCCACCTGTGGCAGCCATTTTGTGGCAGCCATGTTGTTCCTGTGCCCACCATGCTGTGTCAGAATTCCAAAGGTGCTCGCAGGCTCAGAAAGGACCCCTGTCCTAGCATTTGCCAAGGCACTGCTGGCGACTCTAGGGCCCAATCTGCATCTGGCATTTGCTCCGTTGTTTTATCAGACCCACACCAGAACAGGAAAAGATGCAGCTCTAAAGCACATTCTAGGGTTGCCAAGTCACTTACCTGGCACAGTGGGGGAGAGTCGGTCCCGGTCCGGCAGATTCATGTGCGCACTGCGCAATGATGTCACCCGGAAGTGATGTCATCATGTTATGCATGTCACTGGCCGACGCTCTAGCAATCAGCCTGGAAAATCTATGGTACCAACGCCAGGCTCGTCAGCCCGAATGGGCACTTTGGGGGCAGGGTTCCCCTCATCAGCCTAATCCGGACCGGCACATTGGGGAATGTTTTGGCGGGGAAACCTCCCCAAGGGGGACCTGGCAGCCCTACCACATTCAAATACCCCAGGCCAACACCATCCTGACTGCAGAGTCACCCCTAAATGGCCATAAAACGACCATAAATCTATGCAGACAGCCACCATAAAACCAAGAGATCAAAGGAAGTGAAAGCGGCATGCAATCTGCACACTGCCATAAAATTCGACAATCAGTCAAAGTGAAAGTGGCCTGCAATGCAGAGGGGAATTTCTCTTCCAGCGTGGGTTTGGTAAGACAGCGGAAGAAGAAGAAGAAGAGATTGGATTTATACCCCACCCTCCACTCCCCAAGGGAGTCTCAGAGCGGTTTACAAACTCCTTTTCCCTTCCCCTCCCCACAACAGACACCCTGTGAGGTAGGTGGGGCTGAGAGAGCTCTTTCCCAAGCTGTCCTTGAGGGAACAGCTGGTACAGAGCTATGGCTTGCCCAAGGTCATCCAGCCAGGAGCAAGTGGAGGAGTGGGGAATCAAACCCGGTTCTCCCAGATTAGAGTCCGCGCACTAAACCACTACACCAAACTGGCTCTCAAATGCTAGATGCAGACTGGGCCTAGGAGGGGACCGATTGCTATCTAGGCTTGCTCTAATTCCCTCTGCATCATTCCAGTGACCCCCGTGGGGTGGAGCCTTCCCACTGAGACCTGTGACTGGCCCTCTGATTCCACCCTCTGAACAATTGTTTTCTCTAGAGATTTAAAAAAAATGGTTCAAGCAAGCTTTTGAGGTTTGAATGGTTTCAGTAAGTGACTAGGTACCATTCACAGCTCTGCAATGATGGGAAACCTCCACGTTCAGAGGCACTAAGCCTCTGAATCTCAGAGCCAGGAGGCCACCTCAGGGGAAGGCCTCAGCCTCTGTGTCCTCTTGTTGGACCTCCAGAGGAACTGGTTGGCCCCTGTGTGAGACAAGACGCTGGACTAGATGGACCACTGGTCTGATCCAGCCGGGCTCTTCTTGTGTGCTCAATGAAGGTTTTGGCCTCTATGGCCTGTTGTTGGCTCTCCAGATGAACTGGTTGGCCACTGCGTGAGACAGGATGCTGGACTAGAGGGACCACTGGTGTGATCCAACAGGACTCCTCTGATATCCTTATCAGGGAAAGGCCTTGGCCTCTCTGCCCTGTTGTTGGCCCTCCAGAGGAACTGGTTGGCCACTGCGTGAGACAGGATGCTGGACTAGAGGAACCACTGGTGTGATCCAACAGGACTCCTCTGATATCCTTATCAGGGAAAGGCCTTGGCCTCTGCCCTGTTGTTGGCCCTCCAGAGGAACTGGTTGGCCACTGCGTGAGACAGGATGCTGGACTAGAGGGACCACTGGTGTGATCCAACAGGACTCCTCTGATATCCTTATCAGGGAAAGGCCTTGGCCTCTCTGCCCTGTTGTTGGCCCTCCAGAGGAACTGGTTGGCCACTGCGTGAGACAGGATGCTGGACTAGAGGGACCACTGGTGTGATCCAACAGGACTCCTCTGATATCCTTATCAAGGGAAGGCCTTGGCCTCTCTGCCCTGTTGTTGACCCGCCAGAGGAACTGGTTGGCCACCGTGTGAGACAGGAGGCTGGACTAGAGGGACCACTGGTCTGATCCAGCAGGACTCCTCTGATATCCTTATCAGGGGAAGGCCTCGCCTCTCTGCCCTGTTGTTGGCCCTCCAGATGTACTGGTTGGCCACAGCATGAGACAGGATGCTGGACTAGAGAGACCACTGGTCTGATCCAGCAGGGCTCTTCTGATATCCTTATCAGGGGAAGGCCTTGGCCTCTCTGCCCTGTTATTGACCCTCCAGAGGAACTGGTTGGCCACCGTGTGAGACAGGAGTCTGGATGGAGCACTGGTTTGATCCAGCAGGGCTCTTCTTTGGTTCTTATGGGGTATGAAATGTTGGTATCTCGCCGTATTTGGAATGTGAATGATTGCACGATGATTGCTTACTATTTTGAAGTCTCTAAGCTGCTTTGAGTTCTGTCATCCAGGACAAAAGCAGAATACATTTTAACATGATATATCTGCCAGCTGCCTAGTAAGCCCTGGGCTAAGCTTCTGTTTCCCTCCTTCCTTCTTGCAGGTCTGATGGATCCAGGAGCAGCTCAGGATGTCGTTTACTGGTTGTCAATCCTGTATTGGAAAACTCCTGGAGATTTGGGGGAGGCGCCTGGGGAGGGTGGAGTCTGGAGAAGAGATAGGGTTGCTAGGTCCCCTCGCCACACCAGCGGGGCAATTTGGGGGTCATTCCAGGACATCGCTGATGCAATGACGTCACCTGGAAGTGACATTGTCACGGCAGAGATGTACAGCGATGCCCTGGTTTAAGGGCGAAACTCTGTGGTTTTAGGCCAAATTTACCATAGAGTTTTGCCTTCAGTCCAGAGCATCGTAAGTGATATCCCCTACATGATGATGTCACTTCCAGGTGCCGTGATCGCATCAGGGACGTTGCCTCCAGACGCAGCTGTTTGGGTGTGGGGTTTCCCCCACCAGCCAGCAGGGAACAGAAGCTCCCAAAAGTGGGGGGACCCGCACTGGGCCCTGGGGACTGGCAACCCTGGGAAGAGAAGGGCCTCAGGTGGATTTAACACCGCCCAGCCTGATCTTCAAAGCAGCCATTTTCTCCTGGGGAACTGACCTTTAAAGTCTGGAGCTTGGTTGTAATTTTGGAAGAACTCCAGCCCCAGCTGGAGGTTGGCAAGTTTATCCCATCCCCAAACTCTGCCTTCCCCAAGGTCTGTACCCAGACCTCCAAGGAATTTTCCAACTCAGAAGTGGCACCCCCTACCCTAAATATCTAGGCTTGCCAACCTCCAGGTGGGACCTGGACACCCTCCCCAACTATTACAATAGATCTCCAGACTACAGAGATTGATTCCCCTGGCTGCTTTGGGGGGGTGGGCTGTATGGCATCGTGCCTTTCTGAGGTCCCTCCCCTCCCCAAACCCCACCCTCCCCAAACCCCACCCTCCCTCCCAAAATCTCTAGGTATTTCCCAATCCAGAGCTGAAAACCTTGTATATACCCTTGAATATGGGGAACAGATTAAAACTAAAGAGGCATTGTTTGGATGAAAGCTACATAAACACTTTGTAATAAGCAAATAGGGACAAAACTGTGGAAAAGCGGACGAGAAATCTGTCACACACACACACCGCTGCCTCGGTCCCTTTGAGTCAGTTATTTATGGTGTTTGTACAGATCTAATGGAGTCCCCCCCCCCCCCCTGAAAATAAATATACAAAATCAGAGTCTCTCATCAATCCACCTAAATCTACTCATCCTGCTTTTCGGCGACACAATGACCTTTCCATGCTGTCTGAGTAATGTGAGCCTCACAACGCTCCTAACAGATATAGATTGCTCAGCCTGGCTCTCCGCATGGTGGCCCCGCGATTAATTGTGCACTGAGAACTAGCTCCTTCGGCTCAATTCATCAGCTGTCATAATTGCTCAGGGCTTAAATTATTATAAATTTGAGACTGGCCGCTGAGGCCGCCAGTCTGACAGGGAATCAGAGGGCATCGTGTCTGCTGTGTCGTGCGGGAGACCTGTAGCCTGACCTTCAGTACTGAACCACTGCAGCGTGGTAGTGGTGGCGGCGGTGGATTTTCAAAAACCTGCACAGCCCATCAAACCTCCAATGGCCAATCAAAAACCTTGCTGGGCACCTGGCCCCTCTCGTTTTCTAAAAGCCAGGGTGGTGTAGTGGGGTTAAGAGCAGGGCTCATTTCGTAGCAGGAGCTCCTTTGCCTATTAGGCCACACA
The DNA here is from genome assembly GCA_029233225.1 of Lepidodactylus listeri. NCBI lineage: Eukaryota > Metazoa > Chordata > Lepidosauria > Squamata > Gekkonidae > Lepidodactylus > Lepidodactylus listeri. Next base: position 177,435,450 of record JARCFY010000001.1, on the reverse strand, counting down.
CCCCTGATGCAGCCAATCCTCCAAGAGCTTACAGAGGTCTTCTTACAGGGGCTACTGTAAGCTCTTGGAGGATTGGCTACATCAGGGGTGTGTGGCCTAATAGGCAAAGGAGCTCCTGCTACAAAATGAGCCCTGGTTAAGTGTGTCAGATAAGTACCTGGGAGACCCAGGTTCGAATCCCCGCTTGTGCCATAGAAGCTCGCTGGGTGACCTTGGGCCAGTCACACCCTCTCAGCCTAAACTACCTCAAAGGGTTGGTGGGAGGATAAAAAAGGAGGAAAGGAGAACGGGATTTATCACAGTTCCGCAGGGCCTGCAAAGCGGAGCTGTTCCACAAGGCAACTGGCTGAGGCGGCAGATGTCTGAATCACACCAGCCTTCCCTGCTCAATTGGCTCAATCTGTTCTATCTGCCTCGTTTGCCCTAGGGCACTGCCTAGAACAACTTCGTGCCAGTCACTGACAGGAATGTGCCCTCCCTGACACTGTCAGTTTGGGGTAGTGGTTTGGGGTAGTGGTTAAGAGCACGGACTCTAATCTGGGAGCACCGGGTTTGATTCCCCACTCCTTCACATGCAACCAGCTGGGTGACCTTGGGTCAGTCACAAGTTCTCTCAGAGCTGTTCTCTCAAGGGCAGTTCTCGAGAGAGCTCTCTCAGCCCCGCCTACCTCACAGGGTGTCTGTTGTGGGGAGAGGAAGGGAAAGGAGTTTGTAAGCCGCTCTGAGACTCCTTCTGGTAGTGAAGGGCGGGGTGTAAATCCAATCTCTTCTCCTACCTCTTTGCACAGAATCTGAAATACCGAAATTGCTGTGCTCATTAAAAGCACACAAACACACTGAGTTTACAGCGAGCACTTTGTACGTGGCGGGCTGTTATTAAAGCTATGATCCAGAAAATTAACACTCCTTAGCCAGCAGAGGGAGTCGCAATTGACTGATCAAGGTCTAAGGAGACTCCATGTAAGGGTCACAATGCCACCTTCTGAGGAGTCTCATGAAATAAATGAGGCTGAGAAAGGAGGCTTTGCCCGAGGCTGCGGAAAGTGACTGTGGATGAGCAGGGAAACGGGAAAAAACGGGAAGCTGCTTCACAGGAAGATAGAAGCTGTTAAAGAGGATCCATGCCTTGTTCTTGAGGATTGTTGTTACAACACTTCTAAATGGAAAAAGGGCATGACGGTCATGCAGGAGTTCATTCCCTACAGAACTTGTCATGAAATTTCAGGAGATCATTCTGATTCGGATTTACTAGCTACTGTCATGGCTTCATGCCACAGATAGCACATAGACGCCCTATGCTGCACCAGCTACACTGGTTACCGGTGGAATACCGAGTTGGGTTCAAGGTATTAGTGCTGACTTTCTAGGCCTTGAGCAGTCAGGGATCCACGTACCTTCGGGACTGTCTCCTCCAATATGTCCCCAGAAGAATGCTGAGATAGGCTGATAACAACTGGCTGGTAATCCCTGGCCCTTGGGAGGACTGGCTGTCCTCGACTAAGGCCGGGGCCTTTTCGGTTTTGGCCCCGACCTGGTAGAACTCTCTGCCCAATGATATCAGGGCCCTGTGGGATCTGATGCAATTCTGCAGGGCCTGTAAGGTAGAGATGTTCCGCCAGGCTTTTAATTGAGGGCAGCAATGGGAGGTTAAGACTGGCACCCTTTCTTTATTTCCTCTATGCCACCCACGTACCCTTCCCTGCCCTGCTGTGCAGGACAGCAGTGTGGCTGGCAAAAGGGGATTACTACGCCATCTTGGACGGGTTTAATTTATGTTCTGCTGCCAATAATTTTAATTATATGTCAATTGTATTTTAAATGCTTTTAAAGTTGTAAATCACCCGTAGCCTGCTTGCAGGGTGGGAGATTCATAAAGCCCAGGGCTCATTTTCAGCAGGAACGCACCAGAATGCCGTTCCAGTTGGCGTCCGAGCCTACCCACCCCTTCCCTGTCCGGCCTGAGCTGTTTACACTTAAAGGAAAAGTTCCTGCAGACAGCCGGCAGGAAAAAGCCCCACCCGGAGTTTTCCCTTTAAGTACAGAGAGCCAGCAGGAGAAAGCCCCACCCAGAGATTAAGCATGGGGCTAGGCTCTTTGAACTGAAAGGCCTGGCTCTGCATTTGGCTTCCCGACATCGCGTCGCTCTCCCTGCTCCGGTAAGTGCCTCCCCCATCACTTTTCCTTCTCTCTCTCTCTCTCTCCCCCCCCCCACCTTTCTTTCTGTTTTTCTTACTGTCTGTTTGTCTTTCTCTCTCTCTCACTGTCCCCACCTTTCTTTCGTTCTTTCTCTTTCTCTCTCTCCCTCCCCCTTCCTTTCTCTCTCTCTCTCTCTCCTCCACCTTCCTTCCTTCCTTCCTTCCTCTCTCTCATCCATCTATCTATCTATCTATCTATCTATCTGTCTGTCTGTCTATATGTCTTTCTTTCTCTCTCTCTCTGTCCCCACCTTTCTTTCTTTCTTTCTCTCCCTCCCCCTTCCTTTCTCTCTCTCTCTCCCACCTTCCTTCCTTTCTCTCTCTCCCCTATCTATCTATCTATCTATCTATCTGTCTGTTTGTCTGTCTATCTAATCTATCTATCTCTTTCCTTCCTTCCTTCCTTCTTTTTCTCTCTCTCCCCTACATTTATTTATTTATTTATTTATTTTCTCTCTCACACACACACACCTCTCTCTTTCTCTTTCTTTCTGTTTCATTTTGTTCTTTGTGTTTTTATAAAAAAAATTATTGAAAAGGGGGGATGTAAAAAAGCAGAGAGCCCAGGAAATGATGCTTTTGACAATATCTTTAATTTTTGAGCATCTCTTTCATTTTCTCATGACATCTTCTGCTTAAGAAAAGTATGTTTGAAGCCTGAGTTCATTGTTGTGTCTTGTTGGGAATGGCTTGGAAATATATGTGTGTCTAAAGTCTGTATTAAAGTGGTTTGGTGCTTACTGCCATGCAAGAGAAAACATCTGAAAAAGTAGCTTCATTGTAGTGTGTGTTGGCAAAACACTTGACTGTTGCATGGGGAACTTTGGGGGACATCTGCAGAGAAACAGAGATGTAACTAAAAATGAGCATGGTCAGCAGCACTTTGGAGATTACCTGTTTTGTGAAATTTAAAAAGTGGGCAGAGTTTCTGATGAAGATGATTCTCCCTCTTCTCCTGCCACTGGGCTGACATCTGCCTTTAATGGGCCATCAAAATTGATGTTCTTAAACCTCCTAATAAGAGAGATTTCTGCTTCTGAGGAGTTGACTTCCAACGATTGGTGATCTTGTGATGGTAGTGATACTTTTATATGGTAAAGACCACCTGTTCACAGGATAATTTTACTGTGGGACAGACTCTGCATGGTAACAACTCCACTGGTACATAATTGCTTGTAAAAAGTATTATAGTGTAATAATTCAGGTGGGTAGCCATGTTGGTCTGAAACAGCAGAACAAAGTTGGAGTCCAAAGTTCCATCCAAGGTATAAGCTTTTGTGTGCATGCACACTTCTTCCATCTGAATAAGTGGGGTGGCACATGAAATCTTATACCTTGAATAAAATTTTGTACCTTGAATAAAATAGTCCACAAACTACTCCCGTCCAATGCATCCACAAACCTAGAAGAAGAAGAGATTGGATTTATACCCCGCCCTTCACTACCCAAGGGAGTCTCAGAACGTCTTACAAACTCCTTTCCCTTCCCCTCCCCACAACAGACACCCTGTGAGGTAGGTGGGGCTGAGAGAGCTCTGAGACAACAGCTGGTACAGAGCTATGGCTTGTCCAAGGTCATCCAGCAGGTGCAAGGGGGGAGTGAGGAATCAAACCCGGTTCTCCCAGATTAGAGTCCATGCACTTAACCACTACACCAAACTGGCTCCTAGCATTGTTCTGCCTGTGAACTAGGGTTGCTAACTCCAGGTTGAGGAAATTCCTAGAGATTTGGGAGTGGAGGGTGCAGTTTAGGGGAAGGAGGGACCTAAGCAAGGCATAATGCCATGGACTCTACTTTTCAAAGCAGCCATTGACCTGATCTCTGTAGTTTGGAGCTCAGTTGTCATTCCAGGAGATCTCCAGACCCCACCTGTAGGTTGGCAACCCTAAAAAATCATATTCAGCGTACTAGTTCTGCAGGAAGGCAAGCTGATTTCCATGGGAACCTAACCTTTAGGAATTGATTCCAATCCAGTGTGGGAATAATTGTTGGACATAAGATATGGTTCAGGCAAGATTTTGTATAGATGGAACAGAAAATAATGTTTTTATTGGTTTTGTTAAAACTGTTTTGACAACAAGGTAAACAGAATAAGAAGCGAAAGGTGGATGTGGCTGGATGACCACACTTCTGGTAACATGGGTGTGGCCTAATATGTTAATGAGCTGTGCTGTCAGGGGTGTGTCCTAATATGCCACTGAGTTCCTGCTGGGCTTTTTCTACAAAAAGAGCCCTGATAAAGCCAATAAAATAAATAAATGAAACAAATGTAAAAATGTCCTCCAGGCCCCCAGTAGGGGCCAGTCACCAGAGGTCACCATGCCTTCCAGGTGCACACACACTCACTCACACACACATGCACCTATGAAAAATACCCATATGTAGGGGCAGATGAAGCCACTGAGCTCTGCTGGCCATTTGCACTCCCACATGAAGAGAGCCAGTTTGGTGTAGTGGTTAGGAGCGCGGACTCTGATCTGGGAGAACCAGGTTTGATTCCCCACTCTTCCACATACAGCTGCTGGTGTGACCTTGCGTCAGTCACAAGTTTTTTCAGAGCTGTTCTCTCAGGAGCAGTTCTCAAAATAGCCCTCTCAGCCCCACCTACCTCACAGGGTGTCTGTTGTGGGGAGGGGAAGGGAAAAGAGATTGTCAGCCGCTCTGAGACTTCTTTGGGTAGTGAAGGGTGGGGTATAAATCCAATCTCTCTTCTTCTTCTTCTTTTGCCAGTGATGACCCCCTCTCCTGAGTGGATGCCAGTCAGTGGTAGCAGCTGTGAACTATGCCCCATCCCCACCCCTTCAAAGAATTATGTTGCAGACTCCTCCTATTTCCTAGGCTTGTTCTACTGAAGCTGTTGCAATTTCTCTGGGTTTTTTTCTATTTTTTTCCTATTTACAATCGTCTGTTTACAACTGGGGCATTCACAATGTACAGTCACAAGCCACCATGTACATTTTCTGGCATTATTAAGATAAACTTTCTTAATTCTTCTTGACCCCATTTCTCCCTGAAATCCAACAATCTATTTCTTTTTCTCTCTCTTTTTAGGAATTTGGAATCAGTTTCTAATCAATTATCTTTAAATCAAAGAGATATTCGAAGGGGGGGGGGGACAGGAAGGGAGGCTCTGCAGAATTTCGGAGTTTAGATGCTCAAAGGCAGGCCATGTCACCTGGATCTTCCTGACCTCCTGCTACAGCACCACCCTGCACACCACACCCTGTGCAACCCATGGATGTTGTTGCTGTTGTTCAGTCATACAGTCGTGTCCAACTCTTCACCACCCCATGGACCACATCACGCCTGTCTTCCGCCATCCTCCGGAGTGTGCTCAACCTCATGTTGATCGCATCGATAACACTGTCTAACCATCTCATCCCATCCCCTTCTTTGACCTTCAGTCTTTCCCAACATCAGTGTCTTCTCCAGCGAGTGCTCCCTTCTCATTTGGTGGTCAACGTATTTGAGCTGTGTGGTGGGTACCATAAAACAAATGCAAGGGCTGAAGTTCCAGAATGATGCTTCAGTTACTCTTCAAAGAGAAATCAAGAAAAAATGAAAGAGAAATTCCTCTTGTAAAAGAGAAGAAAATAATAAGAAGAATCAATGATATCTAAAAAAAAAAAAAAAGTTAAATTCCAGAAAAAGACATTTGTTATGTTCTGGCCGAGGAACCGCACACGCGGTCGGCCAAACACGTGGCCAGGTGAAGCCGTCAAGCTTCGCTTCCAGAGACAATAGATCCCCCGGATCCTAAAAGGGACCAATGAGCAAGTCTGCATCCTGGGATAGAGTAATAGGGTGCAGGGACACTGTAAATAGCGAATCACAGGTGTTAGGTGTATGCATAAGTGCAGTTGAGAATGGGGATAAAAAGCGGACCTGTGAATCCAGCTAACCAGTCTTGTTCCGACCTCTTAATAAAGTATGAGCTGTTTTCACTCAATGTGTCTCCGACCTCAGTACTTTTCAACATTCTTTCCCATTAAAAATGCTAACTTTTCCCCAAATTTCCCCCCTTCCGTGCGGCACATCCCCCAGTCTTCCCCTGAGGTAAATCTTCACATCATATCATCAGATATTCATCAAAGACCATAAGCCTATGTGCGTGGGCCAGAATTCTCTCATCATTTGAGTAAACAAACCAATCCTTTCCCCCAGCTCATAGGAAAAGGCACGGAGAAGACATGAACCATTCCTGAACTTCTGGCAAGCCTCTCATTTTGAAGTCCAGCATTTGGCCATTTCTCAAAGGCCCTTATGGTCTTCTTCTTGGCTCATGTGTTAAAACCAGATTCAGGCGGACTTTGATCATGCCTTCTGTATCTTTGCCAACTGCAAGCTTATTCATGTGCCAAAGACTCGAATGTAATGCTTAAGTATTTTGCCAACTGCATGCTTATCCATATGCCAAAGACCCAAATGTAATGCTTGAGTATTTTTTAAAGAGTACTTCAAAACAGGTCTTAAGAACATGGGCCATTGACCCAAGAACACCCAAGAAGACCTTCAGCGTCTCCCTGAATGCTAGAGCAAAACTGCTTTCTTTTCTGGTGATTTGAAACTTCACTGCAACGGTCTTTACCATGAAGTCTTCGTACCAATTACTTCCAAAGTTCTTTTCCTGTCCAGACTCAGCCTGCCTTCACATTTCTTCTTGCCCCTCTCTGTGCTTGAATCTCCAGAGGTGGCAGCTAGGAAGGTGATGTTTGAAACCACCTGGGAATCTTCCACTTTTTTTTCTGTTTGTCATCGAGTCACATGAACACATGAAGCTGCCTTATACTGAATCTCAGACCATCAGTCCATCAAAGTTGGTATTCCAATTGTCTTTGTGGTTTGCTACATCATTTCTTTGTAATCTGTTCCATGCTTGTGTATTTCTTGATTGTACTAAATAAAAAGGTAAAAGTAAACGTTTCCCTTGCCCAAAATCTAGTTAAATCCGACCCGGGTTTTTTTTTTTTTTTGCTCATCTCTGTTTTCAAGCCGAAGAGCCAGCGCTGTCCGAAGACATCTCCATGGTCATGTGGCCGGCATGACTAAACACCAAGGTGCACAGAATGCTGTTCACCTTCCCACCAAAGCAGTACCTATATATCTACGTGCAATTTTCTTGCTCTCGAACTGCTAGGTTGGCAGGAGCTGGGGCCAGAGATGGGAGCTCACTCCGTCACGTGGCACTTGGGTCTCGAACTGCCGAACTACTGACCTTCCGGTCTGCAGCTCAGTGTCTTAACCTCTGAGCCACTGCAGTCCCCAAAAAGGTAAAGGTAAAGGTTCCCCTTGCTCAAAAGCTAATTGAAGCCGACTCTAGGAGGTGATGTTCAACTCCATTAAAAAAAAAAAGTATTGACTACTCGAACCAGCAGCAGCTCTCCAGGATCTCAGACTGATGTCTCAAATTCACATCACCTCCTCCCTGATCCCTTTAACTGGAGATGCCAGGGATTGAACCTGGGAACTTCGGCATGCCAAGCAGAAGTTCTGCCAGTGAGCCACAACCTCTCCCTGTAAGTTGCAAGTGACTTCATGGTGAACCCATACGGTTTTCATGGCAACAGACATTCAGAGGTGGTTTGCCATTGCCTGCCTCTGTGCAGTGACCCTGGACTTCCTTGGTGGTCTCCAATCCAAAGACAAACCAGGGCCAATCCTGCTTAGCATGTGAGACCTGATGAGATCGGACTAGCCTGGGCCATCTAGCTCAGGGCAAAAGACATACAGAGAGGGTTTGCCATTGCCTGCTTCTGCAACGAAACCATGGATTTCCTTGGTGGTCTCCCATTCCAATACTAACCAGGGCTAATCATGCTTGGCTTCTGAGATACATTGAGACTGGGCCAACTGGGGCTTTCCAGGTCAAGGCAACTTCCACTTATCCTCCACTAACTCTGCTTACGTCTCCCACACAAGTAAACATGACAAGGTCACTGTAGGCACTTCCAGCCATTATAATCATGTGTATTGGGAGCCTACAACCCACACATAGTGGGAGCATGTGCCAGCCACAATCCTTTTAAAATGCATGGTTGCCACGCAAGTGAACAGGGGGTAACATGCATAATTACCATGCATACACTATTTAGGTACATATAAACCTACTATTGGATTCTTCAGGGTTCGCTTTCATGCATACCAACATTCTTGCATTCCTGCATACCAACATCTTTCACATCACCAGGGAACATAAGAGAAGCCATGTTGGATCAGGCCAATGGTCCATCCAGGCCAACACTCTGTGTCACACAGTGACCAAAAACACCAGGTGCCCTCAGGAAGTCCATCAGCAGGGCCAGAACTCCACAAGCCCTCCCACTGTGCCCCCAAAGTACCAATAATACAGAACATCACTGCCCCAGATAAAGTCTTCCATCTTAAAAACAGAAGAACATAAGAGAAGCCAATGCTGGATCAGGCCAAATGGCCCATTCAGACCAACACTCAGTCACACAGTGGCCAAAAACACCAGGTGCCCTCAGGAGGTCCAGCAGTGGGGCCAGGACACTAGAAGCCCTCCCACTGTTGCCCCTCCCCCCGAAGCACCAAGAATACAGAGCATCACTTGCCCCAGACTGAGAGTTCCTATCTATACCTTGTGGCCAATAATTAGCCACAAGGTATAGATAGGAACTCTCAGTCTGAGGCAAGTGATGTTCTATACTCTGCTCCAGATGTATATTTAAATCCCTCTTGAAGCCGTCCATGCTTGTAGTCGCCACCACCTCCTGTGGCAGTGAATTCCACGTGTTAATCACTCTTTGGGTGAAGAAGGACTTCCTTTTATCTGTTCTAACCCGACTGCTCAGCAATTTCATGGAATGCCCACGAGTTCTTGTATTGTGAGAAAGGGAGAAATTACTTCTTTCTCTGCCTGCTCTATCCCATGCATAATCTTGTAAACCTCGATCACGTCGCCCCCTCAGCCGTCGCTTCTCCAAGCTAACCCTGTGGCTTATAGCCACCGATGGACTTCTGCTCTATATGTTTATCCAATCCCCTTTTGAAGCTGTCTATGCTTGTAGCCACCCCTACTTCCCGTGGCTGTGAATTCCATGTGAATCCACCTTCAGTCTTCATGAGAAAGGTAGACTAGAAATAAAGCAAAGAAGTAAATACATGGATAAAAGGTGGGGGTCAGCCTAAGGAAACTTCAGATGCTTGTCTTTTTCTGGCCAGGCCAGGCCAGTAGCAGAGCAAAATGACAATATGTGTCCTTCAAATGCGCTGATTGCAAAACTGCAAACACAAAATCGCTGGTTTTTAATTTTTCTCCTGGCAGCAGTCCGGTGACCTTACTGGGTATAGGACAAGATGAGATTCGGCAGCTGGTTTTTATATTTGTTTGAGAGATGCGTTGACAGGACAGCTGCGTCTCCGGGCTGCTGCGTTGCCGCCAGAGCCCTGTCAGGAGAAGAAAAATAATATGTGCCAACTCTATGGATATAGTGGGGAGTCAAGAGGACCAGGACTGGGGTGGCATGTTTAGGACTTCTGCCACTATCCCATTATGTTTGCCAACAGAAAGTATTTGTCCCCATTGGACTGCAGATTCCACAGCACAATGACAGGGGAAAGTTCCGTTTCTGCTGACCTTGTTTGATCAGAGACTTCTGGCCCAGGGCTGTCTCAGTAGTCGCCCCATCCTTCTCTAATGAGACATTCCTGTTACCTTGGACCAGATTGCAAACCATCTTTCCAAAGCACCTTATCTAATGACCATCTGACTTCCCCCCCCCCTTCCCAGAAGGCCAGCTATCACTCATACCGATACTAACTTGGTTTGATAAGCCATCTTTCCTAGCCACTTCCAGTGGGGACACTGAATTAACAGGCAGTGATAATCACCAGGTGGATGAGAAAAACCGGAGTGAGCGGAAGGTGCTCTGGATGAATCTTATGCAGCAGTTGTCAAATTGTCAAGACTCGCGCCGTTTCAGCCGAGTGACAAATTAAGCAGAAGTTTCCTCCCCCCCTCAAACACTGGCTCCCACGGGAGGTGGTTTCAATATCTGTTCTTAAGCTCGGGAGAAACAGAGTATTTGAAAAGACTGGTGCAGGGACATTTCATAAAAATCCACTCCACGTCCCGTGACAAATTGGGTTCGTGACATCTCCCAAAATGATCACAAGGTTGAAACCATCTTTCCTAAGCAGAAGCATCTGGGGCATTTTAGTTTAGCAAAAAGACAACTGAGCAGTGACATGTCAGGGGGCTACCAAATTATGAATGATGCGTACGAAGTAGATAGAAACTTTTCTTTTTCTCCTATAATGCCTGGATGCTGGATCACCTTATGACATTTATCAGTGAATGACTGAGGGTTGCTCGTCCACCCATTTCCTCTTGCAGCTCAGAGCAGCAATGGGGGGGGGGGGGGAATCAGTTACAAAATGGCCATTGGGCTTATGGCATAACATCACTTATGGGGGGAAATCAGAAAACCAGGAGGAGGCGGAGGAGGAAGAAGAGGAGGAGGAGGAGGAGATTGGATTTATACCCCTCCCTTCACTTGGAGTCTCTGAGTGACTTACAAACTCCTTTCCCTTCCCCCCCCCCCACAAGAGACAAGTAGGCAGGCTGAGAGAGCTCTTTCAAGAACTGCTCTTTCAAGGACAGCTGGTACAGAGCTATGGCTTGCCCAAGGTCATCCAGCAGCTGCAAGTGGAGGAGTGGGGAATCACACCCGGTTTGCCCAGATTAGAGTCTGCACACTTAACCGCTACACCAAACTGGCATCACACCTCTCTAGGGATCACTGGAAACTCTACGGTAAACCCAAAGAGTTTCTGGTGATTCCTAGAGAGGACTGACATCACATCCAGGTTTCCCTGGTAGTGATGTCAGTCCTCTCCAGGAATCACTTCCAGGTTTCCCTGGAAGTGATGTCACACCATCACTGATGGTTGCATCCCATAACTGCACCTCCCAGTCGCCTCCCCGGTCAACCCTAGATTGATTCAAGACAGACAAAAGGGAGTACTGTTTTGGTCAATGGTTACCTGATCTGTGGAACTCCCTTTCAGAAGATATGGTGATGACCGCTCGCTTAGGTTGATTTTAAAGGGAGGTTGGACAAGTTTATGGAGGCCAGGTCTGCTGCTGGCTATTGGCCATGTGAGCGAAATGTTATCTCCCAGGTTTAGCAACAGACTGCATTTGATGGTTTGAAACTGGGGACCAGTTAGCAGGGGAGGGCTACTACCAGCCCGCCTTGCCGGTCAGCTTCCCTGTGTCTTCTGGACTAGGTGGACCATTGGTCTGATCCAGCATGGCTGTTCTTCTGCTGACCAGGGATCTTATGCCTCATGTCATACTACCAACTTTACAGCCAGCAGTTACTGAAAATAATTACTCCTTCTGTTCCATGCTTTTTTTTCCTGCAGTTTTTTCCTGTTCTGTAGTTTTCCACTGAACCCCTGCCAAAAGACACCGTAGGGCTCCAGACAAAAATGCCTTCAGAGCTCTGCCCACATTAAGAACATAAGAGAAGCCAATGTTGGATCAGGTCAATGGCCCATCCAGTCCAACACTCTGTCACACAGTGGCCAAAAACACCGGGTGTCATCAGGAGGTCCAGCAGTGGGGCCAGGACACTAGAAGCCCTCCCACTGTTGCCCCCCCCAAGCACCAAGAATACAGGGCATCACTTGCCCCAGACTGAGAGTTCCTATCTATACCTTGTGGCTAATAGCCACTAATGGACTTCTGCTCCAAATGTATATTTAAATCCCTCTTGAAGCCGTCCATGCTTGTAGCCGCCACCACCTCCTGTGGCAGTGAATTCCACGTGTTAATCACTCTCTGGGTGAAGAAGGACTTCCTTTTATCTGTTCTAACCCAACTGCTCAGCAATTTCATGGAGTGCCCCCGAGTTCTTGTATTGTGAGAAAGGGAGAAAATTACCTCTTTCTCTACCTGCTCTGTCCCATGCATAATCTTCAGAACCACATGTGTGAGACACTTGATTAGAACAGAGATGTTTATCTTTGGGGGCACGTGGAATTTTGTTCCCTTAGCCTTCACCCTTGGCAGACGTGACTCGGGATTTATTGAACGTCAGTTTGCATAGACAATCTGCCTAATGGCATGTATTTAATATATTTTCAGTATCTTAGATACACCTAGGGATCCTCCAATACCCACCGGTTTGGCACATATCCTGTTCACAGGTCCAGAGAGCCAATTTTCAGTGATGGGTGCAACCGCTCACTGGCCTGTAAGAGATTGTTCGACTGTACTCCTCCCCAACACTACACAGCACAAGACAATTTTTCCCCTGAAGCCGTAGCTGCCATTTCCCCAGTCATACCATTTCCAGTCAGTGCTGTACTACTGCAAAGTCACCCCTGAACGGCCATAAATCTATGCAGAAGGTACCATAAAATCTGATGATTAAAGGAAATGAAAGCGGCATGCAATGCAGAGGGGAATTTCTGTTCCACTGTGAGTTTTGTAAAACAACGGAGGGAAAAGCCAGTGCAGAATTGCCCCTTGTCAATACCCTTGTGCTGTAAGGGCAAAACAATGTTTGTTTGTTTGTTTTAATCTACACAGTCTATCAAATCTCCAGTGACCAATAAGAAGCCTTGCTGGGCAAAAGTCCCACCCGGCCTCATTCACTTTCTAAGAACACTTGGCAGACAACAGGAAAGGTGTCAGGAGACACCGTGGAACACGTAGGCACCCACGTTGGGGGCCCCTGCCCTAGGCCAACAAGCCCTTGTCCTTTCATTTGAGGACTGCATGAACCCAGGGCCAACATCATCATAGTGTTGTATGCGCAGTTTATAAAACACTGTTATACACTTTGTACTCTGCCACTGACTAACAGGTTAACTTAGTAGGTACACTTAACACTTCCATGATACGTGTTTATACAGATGCTAAGTGCCATTTATGATTCTAACCACATAAACAGAAAATCAACCATGAACATATATTCAGATATTAACTTTGGTTCATTTTATGACTACTGCTTAAATGCATGCTGGGAGAACAAAAATGTGGCTGCTCTACTAAAGGCCTGTGGCCTTGTCTGGCCAGATTCAGCTGCGCATGTCTCTGATGTCGGTTGGCCTAGCTAAATAGAGAACAATAATATTCTGTACCCATATCAGTTATATAGATACTATTAGAACTGCATAGCCTAAGAAGAAGTGCCTATTGTTTAGCTAAAAAGAAGAAGAAGAAGAAGAAGAAGAAGAAGAGATTGGGTTTATACCCTGCCCTTCACTATGCAAGGGAGTCTCAGAGCGGCTTACAGTCTCCTTTCCCTTCTCCCCACAGCAGACACCCTGTGAGGTAGGTGGGGCTGAGAGAGCTCTTTCCCAAGCTGTCCTTGAGGGAACAGCCGGTACAGAGCTATGGCTTGCCCAAGGTCATCCAGCAGGTGCAAGTGGAGGAGTGGGGGAATCAAACCCGGTTCTCCCAGATTAGTGTCCGCGCACTTAACCATGACACCAAACTGGCTCTCGAAAGGGGAGGGGGACTTTGCTTGGGAAGACCCAACCCACAGGTTTTATTCCAATTAGAAATGTGTGATGAAGATTGACAGAACCAATAGGTGCGCTCTCCTTGTTCACGTCGGAAGGCGTATAAAATCCTATGTCACCCATTGTAACTTCGGAGGAGTCGGTGGGTAATCCAGGGATCCCAAAACCTTGTTTGCCTGTACTCTTTCCTTATTAATTAATATGTGTGTGTGTGTGTGTGTGTGTGTGTGTGTGTGTGTATAGTGTGTCTCTTCTACAGGACTGTGTCATGTGTTTTCTCAAATTGGGTTGGGAAAGCACAGCCAGGGACAGAGTTCGGGTCCCACAATAGCCTGAGGCGGGACAACTGCCAGGACCCAACGCTCTGGTGGGGGCCCACTCTCCCGGCTGTTCACCTCCCCTGCTAGGGTTTGCCAGTCGCCAGGTGGTAGACGAAGATCTCCCGAGATTACAACTGATCTCCAGGTGACAGAGACCAGTTCCCCTGGAGGAAATGGCTGCTGTGGAAAGTGGGCTCTATGGCACTTTACCTCACTGAAGCCCCTCCCCTCCCCAAACCCCGCCCTCCTCAGGCTCCACCCCCAAAATCTCCAGGTATTTCCCAACCCAGAGCTGGCAACCCTATCCCCTACCACCTGTCCAAGTGCCTTTCTCTGACTACTATTTGCTTGCAGGTTCTTCACTATCCAGCTTCCCAGCATTGATGAGGAAGTGCATGCAGCGAGTGCACGGCAGTATCACTCCTGGCCGCCATTGCAGCTGCACAGACTAGACAGTGTTATGCAGGAAAGGGCATGAATAGAGTGCGGGCAGCTGTAAATGCAGGCGGTGGGAGGTCTTGTGTGAGCAGGGGAAGGATTCACAGTAAGGTGGGAGCTCACTATGTCTTTGTTTGTTTGTTCATTCGATTTATATTCCGCTCTCCTCACCAGAGCAGCCTCCAAGTGGCCCCTGGCGATCAGCTGCGAAAGATCTCCAAACGAACTTTTACGTTGGCAAGACGGCGAGCTCTCCCTTCTGCAGTTTTGGAGGGGAGATACAAAAGGATCCCCGTGAAGGACCTTGAGCTTGTTTGGAGGCTCTAGCAGGGGAGCGCAGCTATCATATACCCTTGACTGAAGAACGGCACACTCCTTCTATCTGGGATGGTTGTCCTCTTTGACCCAGCGTGCAGCTTCGGGAGGGACACACAGGGAATGGTGAGGGAGGTAGGGGACACCCGCCTAGCCAGCCAGATCAGCCGAATCGACCCTGACGATCAATGGGGTGACAGATGTCGCAGCCAGATCACCCTCACATCCATCCCCATGAAGGAGAGAGTCCGTCCCTGTGGTATCAAAGCGGTGGAATAGGTTGAGCATGTTTTGTTTTGTTGTTATTATTTTACCAGAAAATTCACTCAGATATAGTCTCCCCATTGCTTAAAATATTTCACGGCTGTTCTGGTGCTAACATTTTAAAGAAGCTTTTATTGGGTATTAATCAACAGACCAGTATTAGTTGTGCAAAAAAAAAAAAAATCATCAGTGGCTTATACAGTCCGTTGGGATTGTATTTTAAAATTTTGTAAATCCCAACTGTTGTGTTAGCAGGATGACCTTCTGTAGCCTTCTATTATCTTTATTGTAAATCTTTTGATTTGTACTGGTCATTGACCAAATAAATCTGAATTGATCTCCAAAGGTTGAACATCAGTTTCTCTGGAGCAAATGGCTACTTTGGAGGGTGGACTCTATAGTACTGTACCCTGCTGCTCCCCAAACTTCACCTGCCCCAGTCTCCACCCCCAAAATCTCCTAACCCAGAGTTGGCCACCCTAGAACATACATAGGTGGATGGATAGAAAGAAAGGCATGAAGGGACCCTCGTGGTGGACAGAATGGGGGCCCAGCCACTGTCTGCTTAACCTCCCACCCCAAAAAACACCCTGGAAACAGCACTGCTTAAAATACGAGTTTCAGAACATCTGCCTGAAAAACAGAAGAAGAGCGGGAAAGGAAGCGATCCGGAAAAGAGGAAAAGGTCAGGTGAAATCATATGTAAAATGTCTGAGGTGAATCAATAATAACTCTGCAGTAATATATTCACAAACTCCAGTTAATATGTTTACAGCAAGTTAGAGTTTTCGGCTTTTCACAAAGTCTTAGAACCTTTGAGGAGAGGCTTTATTTTCAGTGTCTGCTAAACACTCCAGTATAAGTTCTAGAGTTTAACTGTCTCTGCAAGTTTCAGAAGGCAGGGATACACTTCCTAGTACCCAAATTCCTTCTCTTGAAACAAACCAGGGATCACTCCAACTCTTGAGAGCTATCTCCCTTTTCAACTGGGCAGGGAATTACTTCTCTAAACTAAAAGTTCTGACCCTTTTTTTGGCCTGAATGGTTTTCAGTGATCCTCCCACTCCTCGCCACCTTCCCAGTCATCAGTCAGTGCTAAACTAAACTCTCTTCACCAGTCAGTTCCCATCTCTTTCTTCTCAACTGATGCTATCTTGTACAAAGATTTTGCAAAGCTTGCACTCTACTGCCAAGCCGCCACTTCCACCCAAGTTGTGTGTGGCTGTCCAAGGATAGGCTAATGGGGGTTGATGAACTCATCTTCCTCTTTTTGATGCCCAGCTGGGAGTGCAAAATGGACTGTCAAGTAAACATGGTGGGTAAGGTATATTTGGCTTGGCTGGTCATGTTGTGCACACCTGAGAATCTAAAACTGGTTTCTCAACAAGACTTAGTTTTTTATTTAAACATAAATTATACACATATACACAGCTCTCTCGCTCTCTCTCTCTTCTAAATAGTAGAGGCATATTTTTATCATAGGTTCCATTGGAAAGAGGGTATTTTTTAAAAAAAAATCTGCATGATAATCACAACTATGAGATTTAGCATTATCTAAGTAAGTAATGATTCAGGTGGGGTAGCCATGTTGGTCTGAAGCAGCAGAAAAAAAATTGAGTCCAGTGGCACCTTTAAGACCAACAAAGTTTTATTTTGGGTATAAGTTTTTGTGTACATGCATACTTTATCAGATACATCTAATGAAGTGTGCATGCACATGAAAGCTTATGCCTAGAATTAAACTTTGTTGGTCTTAAAGGTGCCACCAGACTCAAACTTTGTTCCAAAGTAAGCAATGTTCAAGTTTTCACTTTCCAAGAGCAACCTTCTGCATAGTGTTTTTGCAAAGACCTGAAATCTGAAGTCTCTTTAACTGGAAGGCATTGCTAAAAAATAAGTTAAAGGGAGATCTGCATTTGAATTTTTGAAAGCCCTTGTAAAGGAAGAGAACTTGCTTGAGATCTTCCTTTGCCAACCCCTTTTCCCTCCAATTATTTCACAGTTGGCAGCACCTGTTTTTGCAAGGCTCTTTCAAATGGCATGTTGTGTGAGACAGAACTTTCTGGAGCACCATCTTCAGTCTTAAATTAAGGAGAATCAAAAGAACAGAATGGACTGAAGGGCACACGGCGATCACTAGTGAACAGATGTTATACTTCCACTGGCTCTCAGATGGGCAGGAAGGAATGCCCAGCACAATTTCAGCCCCAAAGCTGAAGACATAAAGCATTAGGAAAGAGATGAGAGATTTAATGGCAGTGATATGGGCTTCAATACTGGCATCCTTGAAGCCTATGTTTCTGTCTCTCATCTGCTTGGTGTCTCTCCAAAGTGATGCAATCAACAGGGTGGATGATGCCAGAAAGAACAGAAGGGGAATGATAGCTGAAGTCAGAAATATAACAAAGGACTTGAGGAAGGAGATATTCCCTGAGAGGCTTTCCATGGTGGTATTTTTCAGATAGTTCCTGGTGGAGTTGCAGAGGTGAGTGCTGTAATCCATCCATATGAAAGGTAGAGAAGAGATCAAGGACACCAGCACTGATCTGACTAGCAGCCATGGAACCACCCCAGTGATTCTCAGCTTCATTTGCAGAAAATAACAGTGGGTGAAAGTGGTGATCTTCACACAGTAGAACACACTCAAAGAAGCGGCGAACCAAAGGCAAGCTGTACTGGCCAACACCATCAGGACCGACTGTACTTTGAGAACGTTCGGCTGTTGGATCTCCAGGTGGAGGGTGGAATGCAGTATGGCACCTTGGAGAAGAAGCCTGGAGGAACTAAGGCACATCAGAATCATGTCGCAAGGGGACAGCTTTTGCCTTTGTGTCCAGTCCACGCAGCCGACAGCCACAATAAATGCACTAGCTACAATTCCCATGATGCTGTGGGCTGTGAGACGACCTGAAAGACTGTATGGATGGAAAGTAACATCTCAGCATTCGCCATTGGCCCTCTTGCTATCTACCTACCACAATTACGTCCACAATCAATCAGAGGCTTTGGCCATACCTGTCAAGACATCTTCTGTTGGTACCTCTCAGTGGCAGCGTTGGAAGATGGAATCCTGAACCACGTAAACACTTGGTGTGATATGATACAATAGTTCCAATATCCTTCTGTATTTGCAATCCCCTGATAAAAACGTATGTGTTTTCTCCCCAGCGTTTCTTGTTTCCTCAGAGCAGGAGGACACATGAAATCTATACTGCCTGTTCTCTTTCAGTGTTGTTTCAATACATGCAAACTCCCTGATGGGATTTTATTTTGGCTTTTACCCCCAACTGTTTCTCATGAACATCTCATATTTGCATTGTGCATTTGCTTAAACCTGTCTCATGTTACCATCTTCTCTTCCTGCTCTCTGTCCTCTCCCTACTGTCAGTTTTTAGTGTCTAAGATCCTTGTCATTTTTGATAGGATTCTACTGTCGTATCTACTGTACATTTCTGTTTATGACCGTTAAAGCACTTTGTGACCTGGGACCCACATACTCGAAGGACTGACCCCCTTCCATATGTCCCCCTGCACCAAAGTCAGTCATCAGGCAGCCATCTGTTGGCTATTGCACCACTCAGGGTGGCCTGCCTGGTATCAACCAGAGCCCAAGGCTCTTTCACTGTGCCCCTGGTTCTGTGGGATGGGCTCCCTGAAGAGGAGAAAGGGGCCCCTTCCTCTGAGATCTTCAGGAGGTGCTGCGAGGCCTGCCTTAGAATGTTTGAGGGGCGTTGAATAACAGGCATCTTTTAAGAGGGTAGGGAGGGATTTGGGGCCTGTTAGTTAAGAACAGAACATAAGAGAAGCCAATGTTGGATCAGGCCAGTGGCCCATCCAGTCCACACTCTGTGTCACACAGTGGCCAAAAACACCAGGTGCCCTCAGGAGGTCCAGCCGTGGGGCCGGGACACTAGAAGCCCTCCCAACTATTGCCCCCCCCCCAAGCACCAAGAATACAGAGCATCACTTGCCCAAGGGTTTCTATTTAATACCTTATGGCTAATAGCAACGGATGGACCTCTGCTTCACATGTTTATCTAATTCCCTCTTGAAGCCGTCCATACTTGTAGCCGCCGCCACCTCCTGTGGATGTGAATTCCATGCGTTAATCACTCTTTTATCATTTGGGGTTAGCTGAGGAAGTCCCAGGTTCAATCCCCGGCATCTCCAGTTAAAAGGACCAGGCAATAGGTGATGTGAAAGACCTCTGCCTGAGACCCTGGAAAGCCATGGAGAAGAGCTGTGGCTAAGTGGAAGAGCCTCTGCTTGGCATGCAGAAGGTCCCAGTTTCAATCCCCGGCATCTCCAGTTTGTCATCTCATATCAGTTGTAATACTGGGAGATCTCCAGCCACCACCTAGAGGCTGGCAACCCTAGTAATGGGAAAGGTTTTGCACAGGGGAGCTAGATTCACAGGAGAGCCTACGATTGTCTGGCAGACAGAAGTTATCTGATGTTCTCGAGACGATAGCTAGGAAGCTTGCTTATGCTGATGATGTGGTGATTGCAGTAAGGCACAAATCAATTAAAAGGACTGAGGAAATATTGAGTAGGGACCTTGAAATTTTGGCTGGCTACTACTGTAAATGGTGGCTTATTCCAGGTCCAGGAAAAACAGAGTGTTCCTGTTTCCATCTCAATAATGTTCTTTCAACTGTGAACTGAAGGTCTCCCTTAACAGCACCCAACTTACACACAACCATACACCTAGGTGTGGCTTAGGTGTACAACCATACACCTAAGCCAGTTTGGTGTAGTGGTTAAGTGCGCGGATTTATCTGGGAGAGCTGGGTTTGATTCCCCACTCCTCCACTTGCATCTGCTGGATGACCTTGGGCAAGCCATAGCTCTGTACCAGCTGTTCTCTCAAGGACAGTTGTCTCAGAGCTCTCTCAGCCCCACCTATCTCACAGAGTGTCTCTTGTGGGGAGGGGAAGGGAAAGGAGTTTGTAAGCCGCTCTGAGACTCCAAGTGAAGGGCGGGGTATAAATCCAATCTCTCCTTCTTCTTCTAAGTACCTTGGCATTACCTTGGACAGGACCTTGAGCTATAAACACCATCTTACTAATGTATGTGTTCATGTGTATTACTTTAGTGGTGGTGGAAACGGCCATCATGTCAGAGCTGACTATGACAACCCTTGAGGTTTTCAAAGCAAGCGATGTTCAGAGGTGGTTTGCCATTGCCTGCCTCTGCATAGAGACCCTGGAATTCCTTGGAGGTCTCTCATCGAAATAGTAGCCAGGGCCCACCATACTTAGCTTCCAAGGTCTAATGAGATTGGCCTAGTCTAGGCCATCCATCTATTACTGTAGTACTCCTTGGGAGGGGGGGAGGGGGAGGAGGAGAAGGTGAAGAAGGAGGAAGAGGAAGAGGAGGAGGAGGAGGAGGAGGAAGAGGAGAAGAAGAAGGAGGAGGAGGAGGAGGAAGAGGAGAAGGAAAAGGAAGAGGAGAAGGAGAAGAAGGAGGAGGAGGAGAAGGTGAAGAAGGAGGAGGAGGAAGAGGAGAAGGAGAAGGAGGAGGAGGAAGAGGAGAAGAAGGAGAAGGTGAAGAAGGAGGAGGAGGAAGAGGAGAAGGAGGAGAAGGAGGAGAAGGAGGAGAAGGAGGAGGAGGAGGAAGAGGAGGAAGAGGAGGAGGAAGAGGAGGAAAAGGAGGAGGAGAAGGAGGAGGAGGAGGAGAAGGTGAAGAAGGAGGAGGAGGAGAAGGTGAAGAAGGAGGAGGAGGAAGAGGAGAAGGAGAAGGAGGAAGAGGAGGAAGAGGAGAAGGAGGAGAAAGAGGAGAAGAAGGAGGAGGAGGAGAAGGTGAAGAAGGAGGAGGAGGAAGAGGAGGAGGAGGAGGAGGAGGAGGAAGAGGAGAAGAAGGAGGAGGAGGAGGAGAAGGTGAAGAAAGAGGAGGAGGAAGAGGAGAAGGAGATGAAGGAGGAGGAAGAGGAGAAGGAGAAGAAGGAGGAGGAGGAGGAGAAGGAGAAGGAGGAGGAGGAGGAAGAGAAGGAGAATGAGGAGGAGGAAGAGGAGAAGGAGGAGGAAGAGGAAAAGGAGAAGGAGAAGGAGGAGGAGGAGGAAGAGGAGAAGGAGGAGGAGGAGGAGGAAGAGGAAGAGGAAGAGGAGAAGGTGAAGAAGGAGGAGGAGGAAAAGGAGGAGTCTCGGAGTGGCTTACAATTGCCACCCCTTCCTCTCACCACAAATGACACCCTGTGAGGTAGGTGGGGCTGAGAGAGCTCTGAGAGAACTGTCTGTGACTGACCCAAGGTCACCCACCTGGCTGCATGTGATTGTTACTCCCTCCTCCAAATAAGTACACTCAGTAACAGGAGATGGTTTTAAATCTGGATGCAGGGGACAAAAGCCATATCAAACCTCTGCAAGAAACAATCAAGGGAATTAACCTAACTAGAGAAGATATCGATACTCGCCAAGGAAAAGGCTGCCTGGCCAGGTGGTCTGAGCACAAAGTGACGAACGAGAGTTTCACTGCGAGTTCACGGCAATGAGAGTTTCGTTAAGAGTAAGGAGCTGAAATTAAAGAACTTCTTTTTTTCCCCTCCAAAGCAGCTGTTTTGGGCATCTGGTCTGCTAAACTGCACATGCTGAGAAACTCATTCAATATTCCGAGCTGGACCAGAGTTTCTCAGAGCAGTAACATGAGGTTCATAACACAGCAAAGAATTACAAGGTTAGAAAATGTGTATACCAAACCAGATTGGTGGGGAAGAGTGAAAGAAGAGGGTACAACCAGCTCCTGCACACTGTCATGGGATGCACCTCAGCCCCTTCCACTGGGCCACCACGTCCCATGAACACACATGAAGCTGCCTTACCCTGAATCAGACCGTCACCCAGGCAGTGGCTCTTCAGGAACTCAGGCAGAGGTCTTTCACATCACCCACCACCTGGTCATTTACAACGGGAGATGCCGGGGATTGAACCTGGGGCCTTCTGCATGCCAAGCAGATGCTCTACCACTGAGCCACAGCCCCTCCACAGGGGCCCAGCTCACTGGGGCCTCAGATGGAGAGGGGATGGAGTTCTGGTTCACCCACATCTTCCTCCTCTCCTTTGCTACTCTTCTAGGTTGGTGTAGTGGTTAGGAGCGCGGACTCTTATCTGGGAGAACAGGGTTCGATCCCCCACTCTTCCACATGCAGCTGCTGGTGTGACCTTGGGTCAGTCATAAGTTCTTCCAGAGTTGTTCTCTCAAGGGCAGTTCTCAAAAGAGCTCTCTCGGCCCCACCTACTTCACAGGGTGCCTGTTGTGGGGAGGGGAAGGGAAAGGAGATTGAAAGCTGCTCCGAGACTCCTTCGATAACGAAGGCTGGGGTATAAATCCCATCTCCTCCTTCTTCCTCTTCTTCTGCTTCACAAACGGGAGCTGGAAGTGGGAACAACTCCTGCTCAACCCTCCTACGGACCCCTTTAAAGGCAGTGCCCCAGCCTGAGACTCATGTTCAGTCCATGGGATCAGGTAGTAGGTGATGTGAAAGACTTGTGCCCGAAACCCTGGAGAGCCTCTAGAAGTCTGAGTAGACAGTACTGTCTTCGAGGGACCGATGATCTGATTCAGCATCAGGCAGCTTCCCGTGTTCATGTATTCGTGTAGATTTTTGCACCCTGGGCCCTTAACAAAGAAGGCTGCAACGGGCAGCCCGTTTCCACCATCTGTCCCCTTGAGGTCATCGGGACGCTCAGAGGACCGGAGTTTGAGGTTCACGACAAGAACTGTCATGACATGGTCACTGAATCATGCCAGCGTTCCTTGAACGAGAGTCAGATGCAGTCCTCTGCTGTTTGTGGCAAATGATCTTTTTTCATAAGCTGCAGGGCCGGAGCACTCAGTGCTGATGAGACCGAGTTAAGTCAGCTGAAAGAGGTGGTGGAAAGTGCCGTCAAGTCGCAGCTGGCTGGCTTATTTATTTATTTATTTGCTTTCATTTGACTTTTAGCCTGCCCTCCCTGCACAGCAGGCTCAGGGCGGGTCACAGCATTTATTTTTTTGGTGTGGGAGGAGCTGTATTTTTTCACATGTGTATGTGCACATGCACACCTGGAAGTCATGGCGACCTCTGGTGACTGACCTGTGAGGCCTCGGCCCCTTCCTGCCTTGGAGCTTGGTACCTATAAACAGGTGACGCAAGCAACCTTCCCTCTCTTAGCATCTCGCAGGGTCACTCATTCAAGACTCATCCCCGGCCTGCAAACAAGAGATCGACATAGATCCTACAGTCACATGGAATGGGGGCCATTGGATACTGACCAGAGGGTTGTAAGCCTTGCTCCCTCTCGGCTGTGGAGTCTTGTGAGCAGAAATCCAGCTGGAGGCTGAAAAAGCCTGTGCGCTAGCTCACACTAGCCTGGGCCTAGAGGGGACACGGGTTGTAAGCCTTGCTCCCTCTCGGCTGTGGAGTCTTGTGAGCAGAAATCCAGCTGGAGGCTGAAAAAGCCTGTGCGCTAGCTCACATTAGCCTGGGCCTAGAGGGGACACGGGTTGTAAGCCTTGCTCCCTCTCGGCTGTGGAGTCTTGTGAGCAGAAATCCAGCTGGAGGCTGAAAAAACTGTGCGCTAGCTCACTGCATAAAAACCCTTAAGAGGCGCCAGATAAACAGTTTAATGAATTGGATGAAAGTCCAGATCCTGTGTAGCTGCAGGTCGAAACAGAACAAGGGAAGTGGGGGGGGGGGGGGGAGAAAGCAACTGTGAGGGACTATAAACAGTGCTAGGCAGAGCTAGGCAGACCAGGGCAGGGTAGATAGACTGTTGCTGCATCAACCACATGCCTTTTGAAACTTCTCTATTTTACAGGCCCTATGGAACTGCAGTCGATTCTGCAAGACATGGATAAGAACGTAAGAGAAGCCAGTGTTGGATCAGGCCAGTGGCCCATCCAGTCCAACACCCTGTCACACAGTGGCCAAAAACACCAGGTGCCCTCAGGAGGTCCACCAGTGGGGCCAGGACACTGGAAGCCCTCCCACTGTTGCCCCCCCCCCCCAAAGCACCAAGAATCCAGAGCATCACTTGCCCCAGACCGAGAGATCCTGGCCGAAGACAGATTGGTATGCTGCATCTGTGGCGCGGCAGAACAAGGCGGGGGGAATTGCCCCCACAGCATGGTTTTTGCACGCTGCTGCAAGGAAGCCGCCTGCAGCGTCCAGATTGCGGGCGGCTTCTGGTGGCGGCGTCCGAATGCCGTGTGGCTCCCCCGGCCCGGTGCGCGTTCACACCCGCTGGAAGCGGGTAGAATGCGCGCGCAGCAGCCGGGCACCACTTTTAAGTGGTGCCCGGCTGCTGTGGGACGAGCGTGGCGCCAGACGCATTGCGTCTGGTCCGCCTCCTCCAGGCAGATGTGGCAGTCTGGACTGCCACTCTGCCTCTGCTTTTAAAGCGGAGACAGAGCGGGCCAGACTGCCAGTCTGTCCTCAGCCCCTGTCTACACCTTGTGGCTAACAGCCACTGATGGATCTCTGCTCCAGATGTTTATCCAATTCCCTCTTGAAGGCGTCCATGCTTGTAGCCGCCACCACCTCCTGTGGCAGTGAATTCCATGTGTTAATCACTCTTTGGGTGAAGAAGTACTTCCTTTAATCTGTTCTAACCCGACTGCTCAGCAGTTTCGTTGAGTGCCCACGAGTTCTTGTACTGTGAGAAAGGGAGAAAAAGACCTCTTTCTCAACCTGCTCTATCCCGTGCCTTATCTTGTAAACCTCGGTCATGTCACCCCTCAGCCGTCGTTTCTCCAAGCTAAAGAGCCCCAAGCGCTTCAACCTTTCTTCATAGGGAAAGTGTTCCAACCCTTTGATCATTCTAGTTGCCCTTTTCTGCACTTTTTCCAATGCTATAATATCCTTTTTGAGGTGTGGCGAACAGAACTGTACACAGTACTCCAAATGAGGCTGCACCATCGATTTATACAGGGGCATCACGATATCCACTAGGATCTCAGAAGGGAGAATGTTCCACCAGGCCAGAGCCAGAGGCCTAAGAGCTCTGGCTCTGGTCGAGGCTAGGTGGACCTCTTTGGAGCCGGGGATGACCAGTAGGTGTTGATCAGAAGAGCGCAAGGCCCTTTGGGGCCTATATTGGGAGAGAGGGTCCTGCAGATATGTTGGTCCCAGTTCGCACAGGGCTTTCTGTGTAAGAACCAAGACCTTAAACTTGATCTGGAATTCAAATGGGGGCCAGTGCCGCTGGCACAGCACCAGGTGTATGTGTGCTCACAGAGGTGTCCCCATAAGGACACACGCTGCTGCATTTTGGACCAGCTGCAGTTTCCAGATCAGTCTCAAGGGTAGCCCTGCATAAAGCGAGTTTCAGCGATCCAGCCTGGAGGTGACCGTTGCATGGATCACTGTAGCTAGGTCGTGGGGTGAAAGGTAGGGGACTGGGTTTTTTTTTTATTAATTTGATTTTTTTATCTCGCCCTTCCCTGCATGCAGGGTAGAACTTGCAACTGCTGTGACTCAGGCCTCTGTTAAAAGTGAAGCGTCCTAAAGACTTCTCACAGGTGGAGGGAAGGTTTTCTTCCTGCTGAGTTTCTCAGCCCCAGGGCGGAGAGGCATCTCCATCTGGGTTATTTTCTTTTTTTATAGAGGCGATGCAAGTTTTGTTGAAGAACTAAGTCAGTTAGAATTTAGGTTATAATAGTAGTAAATTGAATAAGAACTCTAAAGCGTACAAGGGAAAAGATTTTTGGAAACCAAATGGAAACACTTTTAGCGGGTGGTATAAGAAAATATGACTCAAAATAGGAAGTAATTCTCAGTTAGTAAGCAGGTAGTATAGAGGTGGAGGGTTTATCTGGGAACTCCTTTCTGTTGATTGTACACATGCGCTGAGGAAGCCGGTTGTTTGCCCGACTTCTCCTTAGAAACATTATCTTAAAAGCTCAAAAATAATGTAATTAGTCCATCTGCAAGGATAATTAAAAGAAGAATTTGACGTACGAACCTCTGGAGAATACAGGAATTCCTCTTTGAGACCTCAAAGGGTAAGATAGCATTTATTTATTACTGTGTTAAGGAGGCAACGCCCAGGCTAAACTCACAGTCCTTATCTGACGCTCCGGAAGATAGCGGGAGTAATGGCCAAAACAATAAAGGAACTCTCTGAGCAACTGTCTGCATTCCAAAATATTATGATAACTTCTCAGGAACAGATAAAAGCCGGGAACTCCTTTCTGTTAATAAATAATGTTAGGATTGTTTAATGTTGTATATTATTGCAGAATATAAAAATAAACAAACTAATAATTTTTTAAAAAAGAAAGTGAAGCGTCCAAGACCACACCCAAACTCTTTACTGCTGGCGCAGGTGTTCATGGCACCCCGTCCAGAGTTGGGAGCTGGATGCTGGGAGCTGGCCACCCCAGAGGGTTTTCAAGGTATGAGACTTCAGAAGTGGTACAC
This sequence comes from Lepidodactylus listeri, assembly GCA_029233225.1. Taxonomy (NCBI): domain Eukaryota; kingdom Metazoa; phylum Chordata; class Lepidosauria; order Squamata; family Gekkonidae; genus Lepidodactylus; species Lepidodactylus listeri. The sequence continues at coordinate 177,409,021 of JARCFY010000001.1, read as the reverse complement.
CATTGCCTGCCTTTCTGTAGCAACCCTGGACTTCCTTAGGGGTTATTAGAAAAGAGATTGAGAATAAAACGGCCAATATTATAATGTCCCTTTATAGATCTGTGATTCTACTTCTCTGCCACTTTCAAACACTATACCACACTGGCTGGCAGGGAGAGATCTTGGGGTCATAGTAGATCACTCACTGAAAATGTCGAGACGGTGTCTGACTGCAATAAAAAAAGGCCAACATTATGCTGGGGATTATTAGGAAGGGAATTGAAAACAAATCAGCCAGTATCATACATGCCCCTGTATAAATCGATGGTGCGGCCTCATTTGGAGTACTGTGTACAGTTCTGGCCATCATATCTCCAAAAGGACATTGCAGAGCTGGAAAAAAGTACAGAGGAGGGCAACCAAGATGATGAGGAGGTTAAAGCATCTTCCCAAAAAGTCTGGGACTTTTCAGTTTAGAAAAGAGATGACTAAGGAGGAATACAATAGAGGTTCATACGGTTATGCAAGGAGTGGAGCGGGTCGATAAAGAGAAAAAAAAACCCTCTCCCAAGATACTAGAACTCAAAGCATCCAATACAACTGATGGGCAGTAGGCTCAGGACGGACAAAAGGAAATACTATTTTACACAGAGAGTGATTGAAATGTGGAATTTGCTGCCAGAGGATGTAGTGATGGCCACAGGAATCAACAGCTTTAAAAGGGGATCAGATAGATTCATGGAGGACGAGTTGGTCACTGGCTACTAGCCATGGTGACCGAGGGGAACCTCCACATTCAGAGACACTAATCTTCTGAATCCCAGAGCCAGGAAGCAACATCGGGGGAAGGCCTCGGCCTCTCTGCCCTTTTGCTGGCTGGCCAGAGGAACCAGTTGGCCGCTGTGTGAGACAGGATACTGGACTAGATGGACTATTGGTCTGATCCAGCAGGGCTCTCCTTGTGTTCTTATGTTCCTTGGTGGTCTCCCATCCAAATACTAACCAGGACCAACACTGCTGAGTTTCTGTGATCTGATGGGATCAGGCTAGCCTCAGGACAGGAAGATGTAGAGTAGCGCAACTGAAAGAGACACACTTTTGAAGACTTCTCAGTACATCTTTTCCTTTCCTGCTTCACACCAAAGATCCACTACATGGCTAAGGGCTTTGCGCCATGATCGGTGATGATTCTTAGATGTGAATAAGGCACTCCAAACTGAATTCCAAAGGTTGAATGATTTCTTTATTGAAAATCTCTCCAGACTTGACCGAGGTAGCTCACAATTCAAACCAAAAAACAAGTAACAGAAAAAAATAATTTTAAAAGAAAATCACAACAATAAGAACAAAGAAAGAAAGACAGAATCAATAAAAACAGCCCATGGAAACAAGCCAGGGCATAGAAGCACATAAAACAGCGCAGTCTAAAATGATCTTGAGAAAACATTAGTTTAGGAAGTAACCATAGGACAGCTGTATTGGAGGGTTAACTGGCTGGCAGTGAGAGATCTTGGGGTCATAGTACTTCCTGGTGTGGTTAGTCCAGTTACGACTAGTTAGCAGAGTTCTTCAATAAAGCTACAAATGCAGGAGTGTCCTTTTACCAGGTCACCCATCTTCCAAAGCTACACAGAGCCATGTTGCAAATTTAGATGAGAAATAAGACGCTGAACTGCAGACCAGAAGATGGGTAGTTCAGCAGTTCGAGGCCCGACTGCTGCATGACAGAGTGAGCTCCCGTCTCTGGCCCCAGCTCCTGTCAACCTAGCAGTTCAAAAGCAAAGAAATTGCAAGTAGATAAACAGATACCACTTCGGTGGGAAGGTAGCAGTGTTCCGTGTGCTTCGGCATCTAGTCATGCCGGCCACATGACCGCGGAAACATCTTTGGACAGCGCTGGCTCTTCGGCTTGGAAATGGAGATGAGCACCGCATCCCTAGAATCGTATTCGACTGGCTTTCGAGCAAGGGAAACCTTTACCTTTACCTAAACTTTGGCTAGGAAAGAGTAGAGACAGGACAGAGTACTGATTTACTAGCTAAAGACGAAAGCCGCATAGCTTTGTAAGCTGAGTAACCTGGTAACGTGATGCTCCTGCGTTTGTAGCTTTATTTAAGCCCTCTGCTAACTAGTGGGAACTGGACTAACCACACCAGTTGACCCTCCATTAAGCTGAAGGGGGACAGTGTTCCAGAGGGGAAGTACTGCCACCATATTCCTACATGACTGCAGACATTATTCTGAAAACATTTTTCATAACTATGTCTTTATTCATTTTTTCCCTTATAAAATAATCTGCCATTTAAAACCGTAACAGAAAACTACAAAACAGAAGTTAAATCAATTTGTAATGTTGATGCCAATAAGCAATATACTTAGGCTGCTTTCACACACACTGGATAATGCCTTTCAACGCACTAGCCCTTTTGGTGTAGTGGTTAAGTGCGCGGACTCTAATCTGGGAGAACCGGGTTTGATTCCCCACTCCTCCACTTGCACCCTGCTGGATGACCTTGGGCAAGCCATAGCTCTGTACCATCTGTTCCCTCAAGGACAGCTTGGGAAAGAGCTCTCTCAGCCCCACCTACCTCACAGGGTGCCTGTTGTGGGGAGGGGAAGGGAAAAGGAGTTTGTAAGCCACTCTGAGACTCCCTTGGGGAGTGGAGGGTGGGGTATAAATCCAATCTCTTCTTCTTCTTCTTCTTCTTCTTCTTCATCTTCTTCTTTACAAATCCACTTTCTTGTCATATGGCACTTTCAATCCACTTCCAATGCACTTTGCAATTGCTTTTTTTCTGGGCGAAACAGAAAAATCCACTTGCAAACCTCCGGATTTTTGGCTGCAGCCTCTAGAATCCGCAAAGAGTATAAAGGAGTGATATAAATGTCCCTTAGGCTTTGCATCTTTTCCCCCTCAAAAATATTATACGTTCCCTTCTTCTTTCAAATACTCCTTTCTTAAGTCTTTGTACATTTTATTATAATATTCCCATACAAGTGGCTGTGCACTTCCTGTATTTTATGTCAACTAGTTTGCTTCAATCTATGCTGGCCATGGGCTGTAATAATAATAAACTATGGAAAGTCCCTTGCAAACCATCACGAAAGTACATTGAAAGTGAATTAAAAATGTACCATTCAGCAAGCGTGGAGGTGCCTTGACAGGAAACCCCACATGCAACTGATCGCTAAAGTAGATTGAAAGTGCATTATCCGGAGTGTCTGAAAGCAGCCTTTGTCTTCCTTCTTCTTAGCACTTAACTCAGGCAGATCATGAGAAGGGAGGGCAGGAAGGGTCGCCTCAGTGCTTAGTCTTGTGGCCCTTTCTTACATGCTTAGGGAAATGCTGATTGCCGCTTTGGGGTCAGGAAGCAGTTTTTCTCCAGGCCAGTTTGGCCAGGATCCTGGAGGCTTTTGGTCATCTTCTGGGCATGGAACAGGAGTCACTGGGGGTCTGTTTGGTGGGGGAGGTATTTGTGAATTTCCTGCATTGTGTAGGGGGTTGGACTAGATGACCCTGGGATCCTTCCAACTCTATGATTCACCATGTCCCTATACTACCGATTTAGGATCACCCATCATAGCATAAGAATCCCTGGCATTCAGAACAGCTAGATTCGAGTCCAGTCGTACCTTAGAGATGAACAAGATTTTCAAGGTGTAAGCTTTGGAGAGTCCAAGCTCCCTTTGACCCCGAAAATCTTGTGGGTCTCTAAGGTACGACCAGACTCAAATCCAGATGTTCTACGGCAGTCCAACATGGCTACCCTCTGAAACTTAGCATTTGGCGTGTCCAAAGTACTCAGTACATATTATTTTGGAATTGTGTGTACGTAAAGTGGCCAGCCGACTTAAGTAGGCAGCCGACTTATGCCAAGCCGATAGGGTTTCTGAAAAGTACTAGGGCCGGAGACACATCTTAGTGAATCAGCACATGAAGTTTATTAGGTGGTAAGAGATGACATGTCTGAGCTGGGCTCAAGGGTCTGCTTATAGGCACACCTAAACCGCACCCCCAGCCTCACTCACACACTCTGATAGGATTACAATGAATGCAATTAAGTCTCCCCCCGGTCATTGGTCCCTATTTGCATCCTGGCTGACCGACAGGTCTAAATTACAATCCGGACAATCCATTGTGTTCTGGAGCGAAGCTCTGACTGCACCTGGCCATGTGCTTGCCCTGGACAGCATGGCCTGGCTGCATGGTGGGTCGCCATTAGAACACAACAATTTTCCAAGGCAAGGCATCTTCTAGGGTGGTTTGCCATTGCCTGCCTCTGCGTAGCAGCCCTGGGACTTCCTTGGCGGTCTCCCATCCAAATACTAACCAAGGTTGACCCCACTTAGCTTCTGGGATCCGATGAGACTGGGTTAGCCTGGGCCATCCAGGGCAGGGCAGGAGAAATACGGTGATGGTAGAAAGCGCCGTCAAGTCACAGTTGACTTATGGCAACCCCGCAGGTTTTTCAAGGCGAGTGGCGTTCAGAGGTGGTCTGCTGTTGCCTGCCTCTGTGTAGCAACCCTGGACTTCCTTGGTGGACTCCCACCCAAATACTAACCAAGGCTGACCTGACTTAGCTTCTGATGAGATCAGGATAGCCTACAGTAGCCTTATCAGACGGTATTCTGAGAGAAGAAGAAGAGACCAGATTTATACACCACCCTTCACTCGGAGCAGCTTACAATCTCATTCCCCTCCCCACAACAGACACCCTGTGAGTTAGGTGGGGCTGAGAGAGCTCTTTCACCTTTGCAGCATAGAGGTGATTGGAACAAGGGTCCTCCCAGATCAGAGGTCACATGAAGCTGCCTTCTACTGAATCAGACTATCGATCCATCTATTTTATTTATTTATTTATTTTTCGTATTTATATCCCGCCCTCCCCGCGTGCGGGCTCAGGGCGGCTTACATGGGCCAAAGGCCTATTTGGTACATTGACCTATAAAATTGATTAAAACATTACAGTAAAACAATAAATAACATACAGCAGTAAATACTCTTAAAAGCTTCCTTAAAACAGCGTTCGATGGCGACCAAGTGGCAGATCTACCTCCCCCCCTCGGCCACCGCTGAGACCATGTTGGCCCGTATTAGACCAGGGCACATCGAGATGGTTACCTAGTGTCGTCGGTGGCGGCTCCTATTCAAAAGCCTGGCGGAAGAGCTCCGTCTTGCAGGCCCTGCGGAACTGCATCAGGTCCCGCAGGGCCCTGATCCCCTCCGGGAGCTCGTTCCACCAGATAGGAGCCGCCACCGAGAAAGCCCTGGTCCTCGTTCTGGCCAGTATTGTCTTCTCAGATGGGCAGAGGCTCTCCAGGGTCTCGGGGTGAGTCTTTCACATCACCTACTGCCTGGTCCTTTTTAACTGGAGTTGCCAGGGATTGAACCTGGGACCTTCTGCATCCCAAGCAGAGGCTCTTCCACTGAGCCACAGTCCTTCCCCATCATATCTTTGTTGCCAGGCTGAACCAGCTCACAAGCAGGAGGTCTTCAACCAAGCTATAGATGAAAGAGGAGGTAGCAGGAGATGGGAAGGGAGCACACAAGCCAGCCAGCCAGCTGTGTTCGTGCCTGATTGCAAACACACCTGAACACACCTGAAACTGCTTTATCCTGAATCAGACCATTGGTCCATCGGGGTCATTCTTGTCTACTCAGACTGGCAGCAGCTCTCCAGGGTCTCTGGCTGAGGTCTTTCTCATCACCCACTGCCAGATCTTTTTAACTGGAGATACAGAGGATTGAGCCTGGGACCTTCAGTGTGCCAAGCAAATGATCTACCACTGAGCCATGCCCCTTATACTTCATTTATAGTTTGTCCATAGTGGATCACAAAATGTAGAACAATGCAAAAGAAACCACTACCAAAAACATGCAACAGTGAATATAACTGGGTTACAAAACCAGAGAACAATGTGCTCAAAACCATGGTGATTATAGGTGGGGAGGTTGATGTGATGTCTGAATACAGCTAATATATTAGGTACATGTCCTGTTGACACATAAATAATCTGGCCTTTTTTCTCCCCCCCCCCCTTGTTTCCCCCCCACAATTTCAGAAAGCAACACCTGGTCTCATTTATATATATGTCTATACAAAATTCTGAATGCATGTATTTTTGGATGTGTGTCATTGTATAATAAGAAATATTGACCACTGAGGAAGGCCCACAGGGGCCGAAACGCGTATGGTCCTTAGGTCAAAAGTTTTATCCATCAGTTTGATATGTATTGCAATCAGTTCCTAATGAACCAAGTTTTAATTGTCTGTTATTTGGACTGTCTCTTTTAATTTTATTATGTTTTGTTTATGTGTACACCCTAATAAATGTTTATACTTTTTATAATAATTCTTTTGTTAGCTTGACCCTCTCGGTTCGCGGATCTCCTCATGTCACCTGATTTTTGGCCACTGTTTAGCACAGAATGATGGACTGGATGGGCCACTGGCCTGATCCAACATGGCTTCTCTTACGTTCTTAAAACAAACAGCAAGCCTTGCAGTTCTGTCTGTATTCACCCTTTATGTGAATTGAATCCATTTTTTTAAACAGGTAAATTCTGTTTCCTCACAGGAAATGAATTTCTGAATAATCGAATCAGCACTATACATTATCCATATATTATATGCGCAAATGGCACAGATTGTACATATAAATAATGTATAAATGGCCTATCAAAACCACACAGCATGCATATGCGGTGAAAAGGAGAAAAAGGAAGACCTTGCCAAAACCATAATGGAATACATATGAAGTTGTCTTACACTGCATCAGCCACTGGCCCATCAAAGCCAATATTGTCTACTCAGACTGGCAGCTGCTCTCCAGGGTCTCAGGCAGAGGTCTTTCACATCACCTCCTGCCTGGTCCTTACTGGTGATGCTGGGGATTGAACCTGGGACCTTCTGCATGCCAAACAGATGCTCTACCACTGAACCACAGCCCCTCCCTGAAGCATAGAAGAAACTGAAATAGGAAATTCATCCTTAGTTTCATGCATCTCTAAGCTATCACCCAGTTATGTACAGAGTAGAATTTTCGAGCTGCATTTGGAGATTTCAGCTCAGGAGAATCTTTCATGGGATTTCAAGGGCCCCCAAAGCAGGTAGAACAAGACAAGTGCGGTTTCCCAAGAGGATTAGCACATTCTCTAACAAGAGCAATTTACTACTGCAGTCTTGGGACAGGAAGTTGATATTCTCCTCAGGGTACGGCCTAAGTTGCCCTGAAGGCTCCTGATTAACGGTCGCTTCAGTTTGGGATTCATGGCAATCAACATCACAGAGTGTCCTGAGTTGTACGCCATCATCACCATAATCGACATGACGATTGTCCAAGGACTTGTGAACGCGGCCAGAGAGACCACAGCCACGAAGCTCGCAGTGAAGAGGATGACAAAGGAGACCAGGGTTTTCACAGCTTTGATGTGAACATCCATCCTGTGGTCCTTGGCGCCTCCCATGTTCTGTCGCATCTTCCGAGCGTGGCGAAGAAGGGAGCGAATCAGGAGGGCCGAGGAAGCCAAAACGATAATGAAAGACGAGGAACTGCCCCCGATGTATATAATTCCTGAAAGTAGCCTATTGGGGCATGTCATGTTGCTGTTACTCCAAGTGACCCTCGTTTCATTACAACAGGGACTACACTTTCCTAAGAAGATGATGGGAAGGGAAGTGACGAGGGAGACCAGCACTGAACCTAGGAGCAGCCTCGGAACCAGCCTGGAGAGACACAGTTTCATTTTCACAAAAAACACCTGGGGGAAATTGACGAGTTTCATGCAGTAGAAGACGGCGAGACATGTGGCCATCCAAAGGGTAGTGGCGTTGGCAAAGCCCCAGAAGAAAATGAGGGATTCAGGTAAGCTCTTGGGATTGTCGACATCCAGGAAGAACAAACAGTGGATGGCCAGCATCAGTCCGAGGAAAAAGAGGCGGGAAAGACTCAGCGCGGTCAGGATCATGTCCGAAGGGGACATTGTTTTGCTTCGGATCCAATCGAGGCCGTTGGCCAGGGCGATGAATCCATTTCCCATCATCCCGATGACAATCACAGCGGCTAAGACGACTAGACACAAAATGTCAAGGGCATCAAATTCCAGCATCCTCCCTTGTCCTCGTGAGCGAACAGAGGCCGGTGGAAAACGTCTCGTGTTTTGCCCAGCAGGTGAAATGTGGCTCCTATACCACCTAATCTCTCTTTTATCCAGCAGAGCTAGAAATTTTATATTCTTTACCTGGAAAAGCAAATATTATACAGCCATGTATGCGACCCACTTGTACCATTTGCATACTCTTTCCCTTAGCTGTGTGTACCAACTCTCAGGTGTGTTTGCACTCTGAAGAACAGTGTTACTACAATCCTGATTACCAAGCAAATAATACATAGGCCTCAGTGGAAGAGCCTCTGCTTTGCATGCAGAGTGCCCCAAGTTCAGTCCCCTGGCATCTCCAGTTGAAAGGGCCAGGTGATGTAAAAGACCTCTACCTGAGACCCTGGAGAAGTGCTGCCAGTCAGAGAAGACAGTATTGGCTTTGATGGGCCAGTGACTGATTCAATGTTCGACAGCTTCATATGTATTCCATTACGGTTTCGGCAAGGTTTCCCTTCTTCACCTTTTCACCTGGCTTTGAAGCCTTCATTTTTACTGCGTATGCATGGGTCTGACCTGCCACATAAAGGTTTGGTAGTTGGCTAACAGAATGTGAACGGGCTTTGGGTAGTTGTGCCGACCTGCCATTTAAACAGGGCAAAATACCAAGACCCGAATGCAATTGTGGTGCAGCCCGCCAAACTATTTTCCATGTGAGCATCGTGCTTTCCAGAGAGATGCGATGGAGCTCTTTGAACTCTCGCGGGCTGTGATTGAGTGGATTGAAAACTTAGATATTAGTAAGAACATAAGAGAAGCCAATGTTGGATCAGGCCAATGGCCCATCCAATCCAACATTCTGTCACACAGTGGCCAAAAACACCAGGTGCCCTCAGGAGGTCCAGCAGTGGGGCCAGGACACTAGAAGCCCTCCCACTGTTGCCCCCACCGCCAATTGCCCAATTGGTCTGCACACCCATTGTATCAACTTGGTTACATACTTTATATTATTATATGCTTCCTGTGTGTAACACTACCACATACATGATAAATAAAGAGAAGAAGAAGAGAAGAGATTAGATGTATATCCTGGCTTTCACTACCCAAAGGAGTCTCAGAGCAGTTTACACTCTCTTTTCCCTTCCCCTCCCCACAACAGACACCCTGTGAGGTAGGTGGGGCTGAGAGAGATCTTTCCCAAGCTGTTCTTGAGAGAACAGCTGGTACAGAGCTATGGCTTGCCCAAGGTCATCCAGCAGGTGCAAGTGGAGGAGTGGGGAATCAAACCCGGTTCTCCCAGATTAGAGTCTGTGCTCCTAACCAATACGCCAAAGAAATCCAGGTCAGGGCATCTTAAACGGTAAATACAGTTAAATGTACAAATGTTAAAGTTACCTAGCATCCACATCTACCTTAGAGTCTGAAACATTGTTTTCATGCTGTGCTCAGATGCCAGAAGCCAAAACCTGTGAGGAAAAGATGTGCTACTGGGATGAGCTGTGGCTGTCCAAGGATTCATATGGAGGCCTATCCCTTTCTGCCTGAAACCCTTTTTAACTGCATTTCACCTGGGACCTCCTTTATGCAAATGAGACACAGCCCTTCAGTCTTCAAGACCCTTCCCAACTGGCAAGACAGAAGTCAAGAAACAGAAGGTGGCCAACAGCTCAAAGCAACCTGTGGCTGATTTCCTTCTATTTTGTTTAGCTTAAAACTAGTGTCCTTAGCGCTCCTGCTAAATGATCCCAGCCTCCCCGGCTATGTTTTCGCTTGCTGAGAGACGGGATCTTCCTGAAAATAAAAATTAAAAAAAGCTTAGAGAACAGCTTTCTCCTCAAATAGGAGTCTCTCACCAATTCTCCTTACAAAACACAGGAAAGCAATTTCGGTGAACACAGGACGATGCTATGCAAAACCCCAGCTGGCAATTTGTACACAAGATGACAGATGAGATTTATGTAAATATACTGGATGTGCGAGGGCTCCAAAGACTCCCTGGTCAATTCCTTCTTCGATTTGCATCCCGAAGGCTGACGACCAATTGTAATCTCTTGACATCTTTCCCCCAGAATGGCCCCCTTCCAAGCAGTGATTACTAAAAAAACCTTACCTTCTCAATTATTTTTGTGGTTATTTCACATTTGGGAGGATGAAGAAGAATTTGGGGAGGGGCTGTGACTCAGTGGTAGAGCACCTGCCTTGTGTGCAGAAGCCCCCAGGCAGTGTGCGACTGCAATGAAAAAGGCCAACGCGATGCTGGGGGTTATTAGGAAGGGAACTGAAAACAAATCAGCCAGTATCATAAGGCCCCTGTATAAATCAATGGTGGGACCTCATTTGGAATACTGTGTACAGTTCTGGTTGCCGGACCTCAAAAAAGATATTATAGCATTGGGAAAAGTGCAGAAAAGGACAACTAGAATGATAAAAGGGTTGGAACAGTTTCCCTGTGAAGAAAGGCTAAAGTGCTTGGGGCTCTTTAGCTTGGAGAAACGACGGCAGAGGGGGTGACATGATCGAGGTTTATAAGATTATGCATGGGATAAAGCAGGTAGAGAAAGAGGTACTTTTCCCCCTTTCGCACAATACAAGAACTCGTGGGCACTCAACGAAACTGCTGAGCAGTTGGGTTAGAACAGATCAAAGGAAGTACTTCTTCACCCAAAGAGTGATTAACACATGGAATTCACTGCCACGGGAGGTGGTGGCGGCTACAAGCATGGACGGCTTCAAGTGGGAATTAGATAAACATCTGGAGCAGGGGTCCATCAGTGACTATTAGCCACAAAGTATCGATAGGAACTCTCAGTCTGGGGCAAGTGATGCTCTGTATTCTTGGTGCTTGGGGGGGTGGGGGGCTACAGCAGGAGGGCTTCTAGTGTCCTGGCCCCACTGCTGGACCTCCTGAGGGCACCTGGTGTTTTTGGCCACTGTGTGACAAGAGTGTTGGACGGGATGGGCCACTGGCCGGATCCAACACTGGCTTCTCTTATGTTCTTATGTTCTCTTAATCCCCAGTGTCTCCAGTAAAAAGGATCAGGTAGTAACATTTGCATACTCTTTCCCTTTGCTGTGCGTACCAGCTCTCAGGTGTATTTGCACTCCGAAGAGCAGATTTCTTTTTCTACTACAATCCTGATTACCAAGCAAATAATACATGTAGCTTCGTGGAACAACCTCTGCTTTGCATGCAAAATGTCCCAAGTTCAATTCCCTGATATCTCCAGGGTTTTTTTTAAAGTCAATTTGAATGAAATCACACATTAGTTGGGCCCAAAATGAAGGGATGTATTTTGCAAACTTTCTTTAGACAAGGGGAACAAATAAAAAATTAAGAAGTACTCTTCTGGAAAGGCCAAAGATCCAGGGAGTCCACAATCCTATTTCCAGCAGTGAACACTACAGTTGCTAATCTCCAGGTGGCACCTGGAGATCTCTTGCTATTATAATTGATCTCCAGATGACCGAGATCGGTTCCCCTGGAGAAAATGGCTGCTCTGGAGGGTGGACTCTAGGGCATGATACCCTGCTAAGGTCCCTCTCAAACCCCGCCCACCCCAGGCTCCACTACCCCAAAAGATCTTTCCCAACCCAGAGCGGGCAACCCTAGATGTCTTCAAGAAGATCACAATCAGAACAGAAAGGCAACAACCCCCTCCCCTGCACCTGGTATTCAGCGGTATACTGCCTCCGAAACTGGTGGTTCCATACAGCCGTTAAGCTTGTTGAAGACTACCAATCGCCACATTTGGTGGCAGCAAATTCCACATGTTGATTCCCTGCTGAGCGAAGAAAAGCTTTGCCCCGTATCTGCTGCCCATCTATTTCTTAGCATGCCTCCAATAAACCTAGCAGTAAAAAAATGTATTGTATACGGCCAAAGGCTCTACGATCGTCAGATAAAATTTTAAAAATACATGAAACAACCAGAGAGCAACAGTAAAAGCAGAGCGGATGAAAATGAATGAGGAGCAAAGAGATAGCCTGGCCCCAAAACATAAATCAGGCCACAACAAATTAGGCTCCAAGCATGACTTTAACTCGAATTGTCATGGAAGCTAATGCAAACTATGGGTGACATTAGGGCTCCCAAGTCCCCCTGGGGGGGCAAGGATTCCCCTGCTAAATGGGTCCCCAATCTGCCGGACCGGATCCGGCTGGTGGGGGGAACCCCACTCCCAAAGTGGCCCGATCAGGCCTAAGTGCCCAGCGTGACGACGCCACCCGGAAGTGATGTCATCACGCCGGGCACGTTGCCGGGGCGACACTCTAGCAATCACCCTGAAAACTCTATGGTACCATAGAGCGACAACGTGCCCAACGAAGTTTCATCCTAGGTATAAGCTTTTATGTGCATGGTGGATTTAGAGGTGCCACTGGACTCAAACTTTGATCTGTCCTATGCTGGTTGGCTACAGACCCTCCCAGCCCTAGTTGGAAGAGTTGATTTTAGGACAAACAACTAGGAGACGCCAATAATTAAAGGTATTAAACTGTCTCTTCCACAAGGGTTCTCAGAGGTTTGGAGTGGGACTCACTTCTAAGTTTCTAAGGGTGGGGTATAAATCCAATCTCTTCTTCCACAAACTGAGAGCCAGTTTGGTGTAGTGGTTAAGTGCGCGAACTCTAATCTGGGAGAACCGGGTTTGATTCCTCACTCCTCCACTTGCACCTGCTGGATGATCTTGGGCAAGCCATAGCTCTGTACCAGCTATTCTCTCAAGGACAATTGTCTCAGAGCTCTCTCAGCCCCACCTACCTCACAGGGTGTCTGTTGTGGGGAGGGGAAGGGAAAGGAGACTGTAAGCTGCTCTGAGACTCCAAATGAAGGGTGGGGTATAAATTCAATCTCCTCCTGCTCCTCCTCCTCCTCTTCTTCTTCTTCTCCTCCTCCCTCTGAACCTCAAGACCCACATGCAAGACAGTTGTACAGCTAGGTTTGCAAGGTCCTTATTGGCTGCCAGTGGGGGCTCCGGATCTGTTACGGGGTCTTCCGTTGCGCGTGCGAAGCACGTGCACCGTGATAATATGACCCGGAAGTGATGTCATCATGCTGGTAACACCGGGGGGTGATGTTCTAATTTGGGGGCAAAACTCTATGGTTTGAGCCCAATTTTACCATATTTTGCCCAAAACCTAGAGCATCACACACACACCCCGATATTGGCAACATGATGACATCACTCCCGGGTTATGTTATTACATTGTATGCAGGAGCATCTGCTGGCAGGGTTTTCCACCATAGCCAGCTGGCCAGCAATGAAAAGGGGCCCGTCAAAGCGGGGGAACCCCTGACCGGGCCGGGGATCTGTTGACCCTACATGCAGCCCATTTTGGAGTTTCAGTACACAGTCTGGGAACCAGTTACCTAAGACGAGGGATGCTTGTATGTGTCGCTTGTAGACATCATGGCCACCCATACATTTGGTGCTTGGGGGAGGGCAACAGTGGGAGGGCTTCTAGTGTCCTGGCCCCACTGCTGGACCTCCTGAGGGCACCTAGTGTTTTTGGCCACTGTGTGACAGAGTGTTGGACTGGATGGGCCATTGCCCCGATCCAACATTGGTGTCTCTTATGTTCTTATATTCTTATGTTATGTTCCTGGTGCCCGCCAAGTGCTTTTAGAAATTGGGCGGGACCAGGTGGGGCTTTTGCCCAGCAAGGCTTCTAATTGGCTGAGCTGATTTTTCAAAAAAAACAAACGTTGCTTTGGCAGCAGCTGCCACCACAGCACAAGGATATCCATTGTGTGACTGGAGGTAAACTGCAGGAACCATTTTGCGGCTGGCTCCGCCTTTTGTGGCAGACATTTTGTGTCCCCCATTCTGCGGCTGCGCCTGCCACACTGTGTCAGAATTCCAAAGGTACCTGCAGGCTCGAAAAGGTTGGGGACCTCTGATCTAAGATAGCCAAGACTCCCTTCCTTGTTCTTATTTTGGAGGCCCCAGACTGACTTTTTAATTTTACAAATAAGCAAGAAAGAAGACGAACACAGCCAAGCTTCAAGAACCGATCAGCTAGAAGAGCAATTCCCTCCGATCTGGGAAAGAAACTGTTTCAGCCGCTCCGATATTTTCATTTGCTGTAATTAAGGCGCTCCATAAATAAACGCCCATTTTAGAACCAGCTGAATTATTCACGCTGCCCAGGTTGTTATAGTGATGGAGGTCTCCCCGGTTACTCTGTGGTATGGCTACTCTGAACGGGAGTGATTGTACATCATCCCCGCAAGCACAATCTCTAATTGCATCAGTCAGAGCAATAGACCTCGGTAACCTGCTGGGCTCAGGGGACCCGGTGACATTTTATGCATTTTATGCTTCCAGACAGCCGGTGCTGAATCATGACAAGGAAAGCAACCTCAGGGCTTTGGGAGGAAGAAGGCCAGACCTGGCCAGACCGAAAGCACTTTGGTGGAACAATCGGGTCATAGCTAATGAGTTCGTTTATATGGGGACATGCTCTTTAGAACAAAACCTCGACGGGGAATTCGGACCAGTTCAGTGCTGAAGAAATGCTTTAACTGAGGAAGGTGAAGTTCCACAGGAAGCACATCTCCCACACTAAGTTTTGTTTTGGAGTGGTGGTGGTATTTTTATATGTGCCTGTGTGCGTGCGCGCATGTGTGAGTGTGTGCCCCTGGAAGTCATGGTGACCTCAGAGCCACTCCCACACCCTGATCACTCTGTCATTCTGCCATATACAAATAAGCCATCCTGTTTGTCCAACTAAGTAGGGGAAGGCCAGAGCCTTTGGTGGTGGCAAAAATAAGGAAGCCAAGGAGGCAGCATCACACACACATCGCCTTAGAAAATTCCAGACAGGTGCCTTTACAGAGGTTACACATAAAGGGGTCACACAAAGAAACAGAAAAATGTTACATACACCACTGGGCTCTACTCAGCTGGAAAGTGAATGGGGGGGGGGGGGGGGATGAAGACAAATGAAGCATGGGAGGCAGGGGAAGGAAAACTGAGATTGCAAATTCAACGGCCTGTATCATATCAACCCACAAAGCAAAGTCTGAAGCCCTTTTCATCCTCCTTCCTCCAATTTAAGAGTCTCTTTTCAAAGGAAGGCTCCATAGGCTGGAGGAATTTCATCCAGGAAATGCATCAATATGGCCGCAGTTTTGAAACGATGTTTTTGCTTTTCACGCACACAAATGGAAAGAGAGCAGGAGAAGACCCAAAACAGGGGGACCAGGGAAGGAGATTTCCTGCATTCGATCCCCAGACCTCTGTTAGTGCCCAGAGCACCAGTGGGAGAAACTGAGCCATGCCAATTGTGGTCACTGGGTAACCCGGATACCCTAGCAACCCCCCAAAACTCTATGGTAAAGTTGCCAGGTGAGGCCCACAAGCAGGCGGGGGACTTACCAGGAGGCTCCAGGAGAGGGGAGGGAGGCTCCGGGAGAGGGAAATCTGAAGCGAGCTCCGGGTGAGCTGCCGTCACATTTAAAGGGACCACTTTCTTTTTAAATGCTTTCCCTCCACTGGAAATAATGGAGGATGGGGGCACCTTCTTTTGGGGGCTCATAGAATTGGACACCCTGGTCCAATCTTTTTGACACTGGGGGGGGGGGTTTTGAGGAGAAACAGACCTTATGGGGACTGGTCTCCTTAGGGTATAATGGAGTGCCCAGCAGCTATTCGCCCACCACCAGTGTTCCCTCTAAGCTGAGTTAGTGTGAGCTAGCTCACAGTTCGTTTAGCCTCTGGCTCACACATTTTTGTCTTAGCTCAGGTAGGATGGCTCCAGAGCAAACTAATTTATGCAGTAGCCAAAATGGCCACTGCACACAGTGAAGGTCTTGCTCTGTTGTGGCAGCTGCTGCCAAAGTCCATTTTTTAAAAATCTGCAAAGCCAATCATATCTCCAGTGGCCAACCAGAACTTTTGCTGGGCAAAAGCTCCACCTGGCCCCACCCACTTCCTAAAATCTTTTTGGTGGGTGCCAGGAAAAGTGTCCATGGCCGCCACAGTGCCCATGGACACCACGTTGGGGACCCTTGCTCTACTGACATACTGAAAGCTTCAAAGCACACAGAGAGGGAATAAAGCAAAAGAGTTCTGGACTAGGTTCCCAACGTCAATTTGGAGAATTCCTGGAATTCCTGGTGGTTAAGGTTGCCATCCCACCGATGTGGGCAGGGGTTCCCCTGATTTCGGGGGCCCCAATTTGCCGCTGGCCAGTGAGCGGAGCCCCGCCCCCAAAGAGACCCATCCCACCCGATATGCCCAGCACAATGATGTCACCCGGAGGTACATTGAGCAGGAGACACTCTAGCATTTGGGCAAAAACTCCATGGTGACCATTGAGTTTTTTGCCCAAATGCTAGAGTGTCCTGCCAGATGTGCCCTGTGCGTGCACAAGTGTGTGTGCAAGAAGACTCCTGAAAGAAGACTGGAACATCACCACCACCACCCCGCCAGCAGCCAGGTAAGACCTGGCAGCCTTACTGGTGGTGCTGAGGAAGGCTGGATTTGGGGAGGAGAGGCAGCTCCGCAGGGATGTGATGCTGCAGAGTCTCCCATTCCCTCCTTGGGAACTGATCTCTGTATTCTGGAGATGAGTTGTAATTCCAGGAGACTCCATGCTCCACCTTAGGGCTGGCACGCTTACTCCAGACCCTTTCAGACAACGCTGGGCCTTCCCTGGAATGCCTTGGGACTGCAATTGTCGAACGCGTAGGGTTGCCAACCTCCAGGGAGGGTCTGGGGATCTCCCAGTATTGCAACCGATCTCCAGATGACAGAGAGCAGTTGCCCAGGAGAAAAAGCTGCTTTGAAGGATGGGCTCTAGGCATTAGACCCTACCACTGCTCTCCAAACCCTTCCCTCCCCAGGCTCCACTCACCAAATCTCCAAGAAATTTCTCAACCCAAAGTTGGCAGCCCTACATTGAGGAGGTCAGGTGATTTCCTTGCTGCCAAAAGACCAGTGGAAGTCTTGAAACAAAAGGGGTGGGGGAATATCATGGCCCTTGGCCATTCAGGGGTCTTTCCCCTCACAGGTAATTCTTTGGAGACTCTTTCCTCGAAAAGATCTCCACTGCCTTTTGTTATGTATTCAGCCTGAACTCACGTGCAAAAGGACTTAGCTTGGGACGCATAGCAATAGATCGCTAGGATCCTAGAATGGGCCAGTAGGGAGACAGGGATCCTAGAGGAAATCAATCGGGAAACAATAAGAGTGTAAATAGCCTATCGCTGGGACTGGGGTATGTTTGGGGCGTAATCCTTTTCAGGCATAAATACCGGGCTTCAGCAAGGGTTAGCCAGCCTTCTTTTCTCCTTGCTGTAATCATTAATAAACTAGGAGCTGATCATTCTATGCATCTGAACTCAGTATATTTCACCCTTGAAAAGATCTCCTTTGGACTTGGGAATGTTCAGTCTGGAGAAGAGGAGATTGGGGGGGGGACATGATGGCTCTCTTGAAGACTTTGAACGGCTGTCGCTTAGAGGAGGAGGACGGGGAGCTGTTCTCATTGGCAGCAGAGGATGGGACATGCGATTAATGGGTTTAAATTAAGGGCAGGAAGGTACTGGCTGGATCTTAGGGAAAACATTTTTACAGTCAAGAGTTGTGCAACAGTGGAATCAGCTGACTCGGGAGGAGGTGAGCTCCCTCGCCCTGGCAGTCTTCAAGCGGTGGCTGGACGAACCCTTGTCAGGGATGCTCCAGGCCCGTGGTGGCAAACCTATGGCACGCGTGCCAGAGGTGGCACTCAAAGCCTTCTCTGTGGGCACACACGGCATCGCCCCAGCACGGAGTTCGCAAGATTGGACAGCAAAAATCACATTAATTGTTCAAAAGCATGCCAAATGCAAACTTTTACCTTTCAATAAAAAGTTGTTTGTATCATTGAAAGCTCTGTTATTGTGTTTTTCTTTTAAGACAAAAGATGTTAATGTATGAGTTGTTTTTTTCTAAAACGAAAATCTCAGTATTCAGGGTAAATTGCTGTGGGTTTTGGGTTGCAGTTTGGGCACTTGGTCTCTAAAAGGTTCACCATCACTGCTCTAGGCTGATCCTGCACTGAGCAGGGGGTTGGACTAGATGGCCTGCATGGCCCCTTCCCACTCTGTGATTCTGTGATTTTATGCCTTTTCCATTTGGAGAGTCCTCTGGGGAGGAAAATAATACCAGACCCATTTGCCCTAGAACTGGACTCTTTCTAACTTTCATTCTGAAAGAATACGTCTTTCCCTTGAGTACCATGTTCCATGTTCTGCTGCTATTCAGCCGCCCCCCACCCCGTTTATAATAAAGAAGTCCACTGCAAGATTACTGATTAAGTCTGTCCCTGCTGTTACTGTACCATCGCTCCGTTGTTGTTCCACACCGTTTCACTCAATTAATAAGTACAGTTTGCTCATCCTTGTCTATTGGGTTTCCATTTTTCTCTCCGCCGCTACTCTGCGGCCTCATTTTGGGATTCGATACCTGGAGAGCAGTCGACATAATGAAGGAGGTGGGTGGTCAATATTCTTAACACGAGAAGCCTAGCAGAGCATGCCTGATGTCACAGCGCTTGGAGCGATAGGTTTCTCATGGATGTGATGGAGATACTGAGCGCTGACAAAATGGCCTCATACAGAAATCCCATCTGGAGGTAATGAGGTGAATGGGAAAGCCTGTTTGCACGTTAGAAAGTACATGGAGCTATGGGTCAGGAACATACAGGTCTAAGAACTTGCTTTCAGGCATAGGAAAGGGCGGGGGCAGATTAGGCAGGGTCGAAAGCCCACAGAGTTGCCAATGTCCAGACGGGGCCTGGAGTTCTCCCAGAATTACAACTGATCCCCAGATTACCAAAACCAGTTCCCCTGGAGGAAATAGTAGCTTTGGGGGCCAGAACCTATGCCATCACATCCACACGGAGCTCCCTACCCAAAGTCTGCCTTCCCCAAACACCACTCCCAAATCTCCAGGAATTTCTCAAGTCAGAGGTGGCAACCCAAGTTCAAGTCAAGCCCGGAGGCAGATAGGGTTGCCAGACCCCCGCCAGGGGCAGGGAAAATCTCATTTTTGTGGGTCGCTCCCCCATTGCCAGCCAGCTGGTCAGTGGAGGAAAATCCCACCCACAATTGGCCTGAAAGGCGACGTGATGACATCACTCAGAAGTGATGTCTTCACATTGCAAGGCAACTGTCTAGTTTCTGGGCAAAACTCTACGGTAAAATCACCTACAACCATAGAGTTTTGCCCAAAAGCTAGAACATCAACCCCCCCCCCCCGGGTCCTCAATGACACCCGGTCACTTCCAGGTGATGTCATCTTACCACACATGCAAAGCATACAGGGCAGAAGAACCAGGAACGGTCCTGGGATCCCCCCACTGGCTGCCAGGTAGGACCCAGCAACCCTAGAGGCAGAGATGGAGATGTCCATAAGGCATTGCAAAAGCCTGGTCAGGGTCCTCAATCAGGAATCCATGGACAGACACAAGGTCCAATCCAGGACAGACACAAGGTCGAAACAAGCAGACAGTCAGAATCCACTAGGCCAGGGGTCCCCAACCCTTTTGAGCCTACGGGCACCTTTAGCATTATGACACAGCATGGTGGGCATGGTTACAAAATGTCTGCAACAAAATGGCTGCTGTGGGAGGTGAAGCCAGCTACAAAATGGCTGCAGCGGCTTACTTTCAGTTACCAAATTGACTGGCTCTTCCATTGGAGGAAGTTGGAGATACTTCCTCAGGTTGGAGATGCTTCCTCCAAACTGACTGGCTCTTCCATTGGAGGACTGACTGGCTGTTTAGGCTACAGCAGCGGTTCTCAACCTATGGGTCGCGACCCCTTTGGGGGTCAAACGACTCTTCCACTGGGGTCGCCTAAGACCATCAGAAACCAAAAAAACCCACCCCCAAATCCGGCTGCTGCCTGGTTCTCTATGCGCTCCCTGGATCTGGGTTGAGAGGCCGCTAAAATCTTTCTGGCGCTTGGCAAGAGGCGGCCGAAATCTCCCAGTGAGAGCCCCGCCAGAAGCAGCTTTCCCCCAACCCCGCAAGGAAAAAAAAGAGACACCCAGGTGCATATATGGCATGGAGTCCGCCTCGGCACTCTGCCCCCTCCCATCCCTGCCCCATTCACAAACCAGGCGGTGGGTGGGCCGTCTCCAGCCCCGCGCTCAACAATGGCGAGCTGGGTTCGTTGGCATGCTCCTGGAGCTGATATGACAGGGGAAGATAAAACGCTTTGGGGACCGGGGGCGGGGCTGGGCGGCGGGATCCCTCTGGCCGAAAGCCCTGCGAGGAACTTTTCAGAGAATTTACTGAATGGAGGACGCGGGAGGAAAGTTTTAGAAGGGGGGGGATCCGGCCCCGTTGTGAGTTCCCCCTCCCCAACAAAGAGTCTCCCGCACAGCTGTTGTTCCCCTGCAAGAACCGAATCGGGCGCCTTGGCTGTTTACACGGAACTGGAGGCCCCTGCCAGTCCGAGCCGTGAGACTCCCGAGTAAACATCCCTGGAGAGGGTGTGTGTATGTGTTAAAAGGCACACCTGTCTGGTTGTTTTTGAAAAAAGGTTGGTTGGTTGGCTGTTAAAAGGCAAAAGGAAGAGCTGGCGAGCGAGCTGCAGATTTCCATGGACCGAAACTCGCAAGCTGGCTGCGCGTGTCGTTCGGGGTTTGTGTGGGTGTGTGTTTCTCGGATTTGATCCCTGGAATGCCTGTCTGGAGAACAATGGCTGTTTGGAAAGAGGCATGGATCTGATCGTCCTGGGGCCAGGGTTCCCTCTCAGCTGAGTTAGTGTGAACTTGCTCACCATTTTTTAGCCTCTGGCTCACACATTCTTGTCTTTAGCTCAGGAGGGATTGGCTCCAGAGCAAACTAATTGATGCAGCAGCCAAATCGCTCGCTCACAGCTTTAATGCCAGGGGCTCACAAAGTAGAATTTTTGCTCACAAGACTCTGCAGCTTAGAGGAAGCATGGCTTGCGGCACCTTTCAAAAAACTGAAGCGCCGGGAGACTCTTGTGGTTTTAGCTGCCTGATGGACTTCCCTTCGGGAAGAGACACAGGCCAGCGCCTACTCCTGAGTAGCCCACTTTAAAGTCTGTCTTTGCTAAAGTAGAGTTGCCGTTGTTTCCTCCGTGCTGTAGATCTGATCCACTAGTCAGCGGTTCTCAACCTGTGGGTCGCGACCCATTTTTAGAGTAGCTTCATTGCTGTGTGTGTTGGCAGAATTTTATGGTTGGGGGTCACCACAACATGAGGAACTGTATTAAAGGGTCGCAGCATTAGAAAGGCTGAGAACCACTGGGCTACAGGAAGGCTTCAAACTGTGTTTAATGCAGTGGGTAAAATACAGACCCTTGTCTAGAATTTTTGCCTGAGTCCAAAATATCTCAAGACTATCTCTGGCTGGATGTGGGGAAGGAAAGGGCCCTGAGAGAGTCTAGAGTTTACAGTTCTCAGTTCTGAGCAATGGTGGGAGGGGGGACAAGGGCAATGGTGCAGTGGCCAGGAATTGGCCAAAACTCAAGAGTTTTTAGAAAGGACTGACATCACTTTTGGGGTTTTCCCTGAAGTGATATTTGTCCTCTCTAGGATTCTGTGCTTTTACCATAGAGTTCTGGAAAATTGCAGAGACCAGTTCCTAGAGAGGTGTGACACTTTAAAGCAGGGGTGCTGAACTCCTTTGTTATGAGGGCCGGATCTGACATGAATGAGACCTTGTTGGGCTGGACCACATGTGTCATAAAATGTAATGCCAGGTAGCCGAGATATAAACTTTACAAAGGATACAAACAAAGCTTTTTTAAAACTTAAAGTAAAAACATGCTTATAACATTAGCACTCTTACAATATTTTGTTTATTTAACAGTATCTGATAACTGACACCTCTTGCTCTGAATTATTGCATCAAAATGTCTGTGCTGTTGCAATCTTGAGTATGCTGTTCAGGTGTATATCTGTAAGCTGCAAACCTACTTTTGATTTATTGATATTCACCACAGATATCTCATGCTCAGAGTTCTGAGTCTAGGGTTGCCAGGTCTGGATTGGGAAATACCTGGAGACTTTGGGGGTAGAGCCAGGAGAGGGTGGGGTTTGGGGAGGGGAGGGGCCTCAGCATAGTACAATGCCACAGATTCCACCCTTCAAAGCAGCCATTTTCTCCAGGGGAGCTCATCTCTGTCGGCTGGAGATCAGTTGTAAAAGTGGGAGATCCCCAGGCCCCGCCTAGAGGCTGGCAACCCTATCTGAGTCTAGGACCCAGGGGAAAACATGAAATGGCTGAACAATTGAGAGAGTCTGGCGAAGCAAGCGATGATGCAGCAGCAGCAATAGAACTGGAAACAGAAGATGGCCAGTTCCAGTGCGGGCCTGATAGAAGCCCTCCGGGGGCCTGATCTGGCCCCCGGGCTGCATGTTTGACACCCCTGCTTTAAAGTAAGGAATAACTCTTACCTGCGAAGGGACATTATTTTAGGGTTGCCAGCCTCCAGGTGGGGCCTGGGGATCTCCCACTTTTACAACTGATCTCCAGCTGACAGAGATCAGCTCCCCTGGAGAAAACGGCTGCTTTGAAGGGTGGACTCTATGACATTGTACCCTGCTGAGGCCCCTCCCCTCCCCAAACCCCGCCCTCTCCTGGATCCATCCCCAAAGTCTCCAGGGATTTCCCAACCCAGACCTGGCAACCCTACGTTATTTCCAGGTCTTGCCAGAAGTGACATCATGCCATTGGCCCACAACCCCCCATGTCCCTCCCCAGTCTCCAGTTGGTTACCAGACCGAGCCTGGAAATCCAAAGACAGACCCATTTCAGAGGCAACACTCCATAAAACTGCATAATAAAATCCTCATTTAGCTAAATTTTGCCGGATGTGATGAGCACTTTGAATGAAAGTGTTGGCTGGAGAGAGAGGGAAAGTTAAGTAAAGTATTTAACGGCCCGTAACTATAAGGATTAGACGGAGAAGCAGAGGGCCTTTTTGTCAATCGCCAGCCCGTGTTCTTTAAAATTAGACAGATAAATGAATCGCTTAATGCAAGAAAATGAGACAAATCTTATCTGCAAAGGGATATAAAAAATACATTCCCGGCCATCAAAGCAAACGTGTTCCGAGTAATTTATGCTTCTTCCTTGAGTCGGAGAATGGCAACACAGAGTTGAAGCGGATTCCTTTATGCCCAGTCACTAAATCCTCTAATATACATGTCATTAAAATAAAGTATAGAAGGAAATATGTGACTCTATCAGAAATTGGGGTCAATTAGGGACTCATTACGAAGGAGCAGTGAAATTGATTTGTAAGTGCAGCTCTTCGGGCCCCTCCTGTTCTGTCGAGCTAATAATAAAATCTGAAATCTGACAAGGAAAGTCATTAAGGCCCTTCACAGGCAAGAGTTATTCATTACTTTAAAACTTATTATCTGGAATTTATTCCCTTCTGCTCACGAGATTCGTCATGTCCCAAAGATTAATGGCTTTGAATACAGGGGAGTCAGGCTGCTATCTCTGCTCATATCCTGCTCGCTCCCTTTTCTGGCGGACTGATGCATCATGAGGCCGCCGGCTTGTCTGTTTGTGGGGAAAGATACCTTTGAGCATCAAGTGGTTTTCTTTCTTTCTTTAGGTTTGCAATGAAGGTTTTATGCAATTTGTGTTTGGGGGAGGAGGGGGGATTTGGACGTATGGCGATCCCTGGTGGGGTTGTCAAGACAAGAGGTATTCAGAGGTGGTTTGCCGTTGCCTGCCTCTGCATCACAGCCCTGGACTTTCTTGGTCTTCTCCCGTCTGAACAATGGCCAAGACTGACAATACTTAGCTTCTGAGATCTGATGAGATCAACCTAGCTTGGACTAGCCAGGTCAGGGTGAATAAACTTCTATTTTTATGTAATAAGCTAGCAGTAGAAAAGAGGAAGTGTCCAGTGTCACCTTAAAGACTAACAAAATTTAGTCTGATGAGAATGACACTCCTTGAATGATGACTCCTTGAACTCTGATAAGAATGACACTTCTTGTTGTTGATTCCAAATTAAATATACAAAAAAAACCCCTCCTAACCTAACAGTCCTTGAAGTCGCAAGTGTTCTTTATGACAGTGTGACGGACAGGAGGCTGTCCTGCCCTTCAAGGGGAAAAAATGGCTACTCAGCTGAGCATTATGGGGGTGCCGCTCCAGCATCCAATCACCTTTCAGAGTGGCGATGGAATGTTGGAGGGAAGGACAACAGCAGAGTTCACTCAGGTCTGCCTCAGGGAGAGTTTTTCAGTCTGCCTCCGCAGACAGTTTGAAGGGTAGCTCTGCTATCTGCTGTGTGATCTCTTTTGCGCATTACAAAAATGAAGGGACACAATACAGAAAGTATAAACCACAAGATGAATACTGTGTATAAATAGTTCACCTCAACTAATACACAATAAAGTTCAGTTTTTTAAATTTAAAGTGTACTGTTGTATTTCTTATGACTGACATCACAATCTTGCAACCACTTTCAAATTTTATACACACATCTTCCATTAATATACATACATTCCATAAATACACAAGCGGGGAAGCAAAATACTCAACATTCAACGATGCTTCCACTGCTTAACCGTGTTTCTATACACAAAGAAGTGAATCAAGTATCTAGGACCAATACTGTCCTTGCCACAAAATATCATTCCGTACAATCACAGAATAGTTGACCTTCCAATAGAAGCCACTTACTGTTGTACTCTTAGGTTAATGATCTGCCAAAAAGACCATTGATGAGATTCCTAGGTTTCTTTCTCGTTGCGGACTATCTTCTTCAGAGTGCACCAAAATCAGTAGCACATCTCAACATCACCGGAACCATTAATATCAATCCAGCCAATTCTATGCTTTATCAAAAAATAACAGCGTCTTTCCTCCGGATGATTTTATGGAATGAGATTTTGTGGCAAGGACAGTATTGGTCCTGGATGCTTGATTCACTTCTTTGTATGTAGAAACATTGTTAGGTAATGGAAGGATCATTGAATGTTGAGTATTTTGCTTCCCGGTTGTGTATTCATGGAAAATATGTGTATTAATGAAGTATGTCTGTATAAAACTTGAAAGTTGTTGCAAGACTGTGATGGCACTCATAAGAAATACAACAATACAATTTTAATTTATAACATTTAACTTTAATGTATATTAATTGAGGTGAATGATTTATACACAGTTGTCATCTTGCAGTTTATACTTTCTATACTGTGTCCCTTTATTTTTGTAATACACAAAAGAGGTCACGCAACAAATAGCAGAAACCAAGGAGAGAGCTGTTTACAAAGACGCCGAAAATACAAATTGCTAATGTATTAATAAAACAAATCAGAAAGGTACAGACATCCTGTATGTATAAAAAAAACTGTAAAGATCCTACATAGATAGGGCTGCCAAGTCTGCCCGGGGGGCGGGGGATCCCCCGCTACAGGGGTCTCCAATCCACCGGCCCGGATTCAGCTGGCGGGGGGAGCCCCACCCCTGAAGTTGTCCGGTCAGGATGACTTCCCCAGCGCGATGATGTCACTGGTACCATAGAGTTTTGGGGGCGATTGCCAGCATGTCACACTGGCAACGTGCACAATGTGATGATGTCGCTGCCGCAAGGATCTGTGTTCTGCTTGCTCACTTGAAGCTTACCTCATGCTCAAAGCCTTTACACTTGCCACCTTAAGAACATCTGGTAATGAGGGGAAGGCTTGCACTTTAAAACAGACCTGGTTCCCCAAAATCATAGGAGGCTGTGTGGGTCCCCTCAGTTGGCAAAAAAGGCCTGTTGCAGACAGCACCTCCTAAGAACATAAGAAGAGCTCTGATGGATCAGACCAGTGGTTCATCTAATCCAGCATCCTGTCTCACACAGGGGTCAACCAGTTCCTCTGGAGGGCCAATGAACTACTGGGCATAGAGGCCGAGGCCTTCCCCTGAATTTGCCTCCTGGGCTCTGAGATTCAGAGGATTAGTGCCTCTGAATGTGGAGGTTCCCCTCAGTCACCATGACTAGTAGTCATTGATAGACCTGTCTTCCATGAATCTGTCTAATCCCCCTTGAAAGCTGTTTATTACTGTGGCCATCACTACATCCTCTGGCAGTGAATTCTACATTAGAATCACTCTCTGTGTAAAGTAGTATTTCTTTTTGTCCATCCTGAACCTACTTCCCATCAGCTTCATTGGATGCTCTTGCGTCCTAGTATTTTGGGAAAGGGAGAAAAATTTCTTTCTCAATGCTCTCCACCCCACCCATAATTTTATAAACCTCTATCACGTCCCCCCTTAGTCATCTTCTTCATAAATTGAAAATCCCAGACTCTTCAGCCTTTCCTCATCGGGAAAGTGCTCCAACCTCCAACCTATTATTTCTTTAATTTATACGCTGCCTCTCACCGCCAGGCAGTCTCAAGACAGCTAAGAATAATTAATACATTACCAAATCTCAGTTTAAAACCATAATCCAAATAAAACTAGAAAGAAGCCCACAGAAGCCCAACTAACTAAAAGCCCGTGTATCATCTGACAGCTGGTTGCACCAGGATGAGGCCACCACAAAGAAGGCCCTGTCTTGGTGGATGCCGGGCGAATGTCCTGGGGGCCACACAACACATGCAGTTGCGAGTTGAAGAGCACAAGTTTTTTTTGGGGGGGGGGGGACATGTTGGAAGTCGTGGTCTGCCAAGTATGAAGTTTCCAGTCCTCTCTCCAATTACCTAACCACATTCCCGAAGAAGAAAGTAAAGGTGGGAGAGACCAGCTTTCTCTATTGTATAAGAGTTTCCCCTCAAGGGTTCATGAGCGTAGCAATGAACCCAGAAGTCATTTATCCTTTCCCCGAAACAACGCTATAGCAAACTTGGCATCTTTGTGAAATAACCCAATTTGAGGGTGCCTTGGGCTTCTACCAGTCCGGATGGATTAAATACAGACTTCCTCCACAGCAGCGTTAAGTTTAAAAATGAAGTGTAAAGATAGACAGGCAGATAAACAGAGAGAAAGCAAGGCATCCGTCATCTGTGCTAAAGGCCTCGGCCTGAAACGAATCGAAACAGCCTTGCGTTAATGGGACAGACACAACAGGCAGATGGAGGAGAGTTTGAGACAGGCCGTTGAGGCGCCAGACAGGAGGATGTCACATTCCTTTCTGTAAATGATTCTGCGCGAAAGGAGCAAAGACCCAGCTTCTTCAGGATGCTTGGGCCATGTCTGCGTCTCTGACCTCATTTATTTCAATGGCATGTGTGAGTGTTTCCTCATTGCGAGGTGCTCTTTTTCTTACCAGGTACAGACCCTGAGTTTTAACCTGGGACGCTGTCAAGAAATCCATATAAAACCCAGTCAAAAGGGGATCTCGTTCGTATTTTTGCCAGCATTGCTACACGTTCCCCTTTCAGGGATCTCCTGGGGCTCACTGCAATGAGAAACTATACAGGCAATATTGTCCTAGTTTCTCGGGGGTTATTTTTATCTGAATGCTGTTGTGTCACATCAGAGTTTGGTTAATGTTATGCCCCCTTTGGCTTCCGTGTACCTGCATCAACGTCGGAGCAATCTGTCTACCATACAGTCCCACCCTACTCTGGGATGCGTGTAAATTGAGCATTTGAATAGGTCTTCTGACCTCTGACCTAACCTGGATAGCCCAGGCTAGCCTGATTTCATAGCCTGATTTCTTACACACCCAGGGAAATGCTGTTTGCCGCGTTGGGGTCAGGAAGCAATTTTTCTCCAGGCTAGTTTGGCCAGGGATCCTGGAGGAGGGTTTTTTTTCATCTTTTGGGTATGAAGAACTGGTCACTGGGGGAATCGGGGGGGGGGGAGGCATTTGAGAATTTCCTGGATTGTGCAGGGGGTTGGACTACATGACCCTTGAAGTACCTTCCAACTCTATGACTCTATGAGATCTCGGAACCTAAGCAGGGTTGGCCCTGGCTAGTATTTTGATGGGCAACCTTAATGCACAGATCTGTGCCCTGTGTGATCCCTTGGCCAAACTGGAATCACACAGTCTGAGTCCAACGAGTTAGATGAATGTCTGTTTAATGAATTCATAACAGGGAATACAGGGCTGATGAGTGCCTTAGCACTCCAGCAATTCCAAAGCTGTATTCTGCCATAACCAGGAAGGACAGAAGGTCTTATACCCCAAATGGCATCACATATAGTTGACACATTAAAGGATCTCTAATTGGTGCCAGGCAGTTAATATCATACAAGCATAATTTCACTTTAAGCCTTACTATTGGTCTCTCCTTATACTGGTCAGTTATGTCAGTGGTTGCATTCACTTATCTGGTTTCCAGGACAATGGGAATATTAGAGAACAGCGGGTTCCTTTCTGACCTCCGTATAGAGGGCTTGTTGATAAGGGGTTATGAATCACATTAAACTTGCCCTCGGCGTCCTTGCGTCTTGCGCATTCCATTTCTATTGCATCCTAATTCCATCTACAGAGGATTTTAATAATACTTTTGCTTAATATGGCTTCTTATACAAAAAAAGGCAATTATTAAATATACAAGAAGTGGGGACCCGCAATACTCGCAGGGGGGAGGATTCCTAAAGGCTGCAACTCCAGGTAAGTCTTCTTCCCTCCCCCCCCCGGCTCCAAGGCCCGAGCGGCTGAGGGCTGCTCAGGCCAGTGATTCCCCCGCCCGGCTCTGGCGGCAAGGCCCGAGTGGCTCTCAGCCACTAGGCTGCCGCAGAGTTCCCTGAGCATTCCCTGCGCATGCACAGGGAACACTCTTTAACTTTGGGGGCAATTTAAATATCCCACTGAAAGTTTTTTAAAGTTTTCCCATTTTTGCACACCTGGAGAGTCCCCCAAGTGTGTAGAAAAATCTCCCTACCCCCAGGTGCCCCCTCCGCGCAGATTTAAATATCCACATGCAGGGGGGCGCCTTGGCTATTAGTATATTGACAGGGGGGGCCGCGATATTCGCGGTGGGGAGAAGCTGACAGCTGCTCCTCCTTCCTCCTTCCCCCCGCGTTCCAGCCTGCCCGAGGCGAGGCCCCTCCAGCACAGAGCCGCGGGCCTCGCCATCTCTTCTCCACCTCCCGCCCCAGCTTGGCCCAGCGAGGCCCGCGGCTTTGTGCCAGAGGAGCCTCACCATTCCTTCCCTCCCCCCTCGCCCTCGTGTTCCCCTCCCGCCCGTTCTCCTTTGCCACGGTTTGAGTGGCTTAATGCCACTCAGGCCCAGCGTTTCCCTCCTCCCCCGGCACCATCCCCTCCCTCCCTCCCCCCCGTGCTCGTCCGCCCGCCCACCAGCTCACTCTTCTTTGCTGGGGCCTGAGTGGCTTAACGCCACTCAGGCCCAGCATCTCCCTCCTCCCCCCCGGCACCATCCCTTCCCGCCCCCCCCCCCCCGGCTGCACTCATCCACTGCCAGCACTCCCGCAAGTCCGTTCCCTGCGCGTGCACAGGGAACCGCCGCCACGCCGCCGCCGCCAGCAACAACCACACGACAGGTAAGTTCGTTCCCTGCGCATGCGCAGGGAACGCTTTTTTACTTTTCGGGGGATTTCAGTATCTCCCGGAAACTTTTTTTAACTTTTTTGATTTTTCTGCAAACGGGGGGATCACCCCCCATCTGCAGAACCCCCTCCCCACCCCCAAGTGCCCCCCCACCGCAGATTTAAGTATCCGCACGCGGGGGGGCACTTGGGAATTAGATATATAGATACATTCTGCTCTAAGTTTCTCTAATCAGAAGCTTCTCAGTTACATACGGGGATCTGGATCTGTTACAATTAAACTTTTGAAGGCACAGTGACAGCTGTCAATATCTATCAAGGAGAAAGTGTCAGAAACCACATTCAAAAATCACATTCTTTTCCCCTTGTCCTACAACCTCCAAGGAATCCCAGGGCCATGACACAGAGGCAGGCAATGACAAAGCACCTCTGAAACATCACTTGCCTAAAAAACAACATAAGTCTAGCTCACCACCTAGTGGTGCATTATTTATTTATTTATTTAATTTATTTTTGAGATTTATATCCCGCCCTCCTCGCGAACGGGCTCAGGGCGGCTAAAAGAGCTAGAACTTCTGGCTGCCAGACAATCTTTGGGTCTCCTGGCTATACTACACACACTGTTCACAATGATTATTATTATTTATTCTGACCTCTCTGTTGCCCTCCCAGTCAAGGCAAAGATCAGTTACCTATGTAACCGCCCTTGAGTCAAACTGACTCACAGCAACCCAAGCAAGGGGTTTTCAAGGCAAATGAGAAGCAGAGGTGGTTTGCCATTGACTTGCTCTGCAGAGTCTCCCATGGTAGTCACCCATCCAAATACTGGTGTTGCTCAGCTTCAGAGATCTGATGAGATTGGGCTATACCATGATGCTTTCCCTCCAGAAGATCAATTAAGGAAGGCCCAAATAAATGGCCAAGTTATAATGGGTCACGGTTACTAGACTATAATGCTACGTTGGCAGAAGCTCCTTCAGCCTTCCTCCAACTTGAGTGGATCTTCCTTTGGAGGAACAGCCACAAGTTGGAAAGAGGCTCCTAAGGCTGGAAGAACCTCCTCCAACGTTGCTTAATGGAGAAGTAGACCAGTATAAAAACTGAAATTATGGTATGGCATTGCGTGTGGAGTAGCCAGGAGATCCCCAGGGGAGATTGTTTGGCTGCCGAAGCTGTAGCTCTTTTGGCACCACTAGGTGGCGAGCAATGCTTATTTTTAGGCTGAGAGTACTGTGACTTGCCTAAGGTCACCCAGCTAGCTTCAAGTGGGGAAGGGAGGAATCAAACCTGGTTCTCCATATTAGAGTCCGCCGCTCTTAACCACCACACTAAACTGGCTCTCTGGTAGACCGGTATGATACAGTGCTTAGAGTACTGGAGTAAAATTGAGGTGATCAGGGTCCAAATCCCGATTTAAGCATGGAGCTTACCAGTGGGCCTCACATCCTAATGTCCCCCACTGGCCTCTTGTAAGGACAAAATGGAAGAGGAGATAACCATGTGTCCTACTCAGAGTTCCTTGGAGGAAGAGCAGTAAAATATTTTACTGGGTAGCAGTGTGTGTGAACAAGATCTTGGGATACAGGTGGACTGTAAGTTAAATATGAGCAGCCAATGTGATGCAGTGACTGAAAAGGCTAATGTGATCTTGGGGCATATCAACAGAAGCATAACATCCAAATCACAAGATGTCTATGTCCTGCTGTACACTCCATTGGTCAGGCTGCACCTGGAGTATTGTATGCAGTTCTGGAGGCCTCACTTCCAAAAGGATGTGGACAGGACTCACAACCATGGGTTTATATTAAGTGTGAGAAGGTACTGGCTAGATATTAGGAAAAACTTTTTTACAGTATGTTGTGTATTGAGCCTGAGTCATTCCTGAGCTAGTACCTGAGGCTGGCGGAGCTTGTTGCTCCTGAACAATAGCTTACCAGGATCCTGGAGTGTACCTATAGATAACTATATAGATAACTGTGGCCCTAGAGTTTGTCCTTGTTGTGTTCCTGAAACCACTAAATAAAGTAGAGATATTCAATGCAATATGTCTTGAACCCAGTATTTAACACAGTAAGAGTTGTGCAGCAGTGGAATCGGCTGCCTGGGGAGGTGGTGAGCTCCCCCTCCCTGGCAATCTTGAAGCAGTTACTGGACAAACCCTTGTCAGGGATGCTTTAGGCTGATCCTGCATTAAGCAGGGGGTTGGACTAGATGGCCTGTATGGCCCCGTCCAACTCTGTGGTTCTATTATTCTATTTCAGTACATAGAATAAAGTGTTTCATTCACACACTCCCAGTGTGATATGAGATCTCACCATGGTGAAGCAGTTCATGTGCCACTAGGTGTGAGTTCTTAGCTGCCACAATATTTGAAGTGTTTTGTGACCTCTATGTCAAGTAGACAGACGTTGCCTGAATTTATAACATCTCCTATATCAAATACTTCCAATAATCCAAAAGAAGCAAAGAATCAAATTTTAAAAAAAATATTAAAAACTGAATTCAGTTTAGAAGAAGAGAAGAAGAGGTTGGATTTATACTCCACCCTTCACTACCGGAAGGAGTCTCTGAGCAGCTTACAAACTCCTTTCCCTTCCCCTCCACACAACAGACACCCTGTGAGGTAGGTGGCGCTGAGAGAGCTCTGAGACAACTGTCCTTGAGAGAACAGCTGGTACAGAGCTCTGGCTTGCCCAAGGTCATCCAGCCAGGTGCAAGTGGAGGAGTGGGGAATCAAACCCGGTTCTCCCAGATTAGGGTCTGTGCACTTTGTCCTAAGTGTTTAATCAACTTAGGACCACTTTTAATTAGTGTGGGCCAATTTTAATAGTTGGCATTGCAAGATAAGAACCCATGTTATTTGCTGATGCTATTTTGATTAAGAAACTATCAGAGCAGAGACCCTACCCAGGGCTATGAATGCTCAGCATTACCTTGTGAAAGGGGAACTACGTCTCCCATAATGCTATGTGAACATCAGTAGCTGCAAAATAACATTAACAACCAAGGTTGCCAGGCCCCTGGTGGCCATTAAGGAGTAGAGTTGCCAGATCTGACTCATGAAATATCTGGGGGCTTTGGGGGTGGAGCCAGGAGGCTTTGAGGGTGGAGCCAGGAGCAAGGATGTGACATCACTTTTGGAGGGGAGGTATAGCAGCAGCATCCTGACACACTGATATCATTCCTTGTACACCCAGAAGTGACATTAGCACGTCACTGGGGGACACCTGGGCATTTAGGAAAAACTTTATAGGATAACCATAGAGTTTTGCCCAAATGCCAGAGCATGTTGATGTCAGCACATTACCATCAAGGGCCCCTCTACCTGGTAAGTCCCCCCCCTGCTCCCCACAGTTTCCAGGAGGGGCTTGAAAACACTACCAACAACACAGACATAAACACCAAACGTTAATACCTTTTCCCCAAAACCCCAATAATTGCAATGTATTGTATTGTCGTGTTTGAATATGCCTTAAAGTAACTCAACAGTCTTAAACTGTTTGATGAAAAATCGGCTCCCTATTTGTGACCAGCAAACAGATTGACAGCATCCGCAGTTTGAGCATTCCTAGTTTATCTAATGGGGGCTGCAGTGGCTCAGTGGTTAAGACACTGAACTGCAGACTGGAAGGTCAGTAGTTCAGCAGTTTGAGACCCGAGTGCCGCATGACAGAGTGAGCTCCTATCTCTGGCCCCAGCTCCTGCCAACTGAGCAGTTTGAAAGCAAGAAATTGCTAGTAGATAAATAAGTACCGCTTCGGTGGGAAGGTAACAGCGTTCTGTGCACCTCAGCATCTAGTCATGCCGGCCACATGACCACGGAAATGTCTTTGGACAGCGCTGGCTCTTCGGCTTGGAAATGGAGATGAGCAGTGCATCCCTAGAGTCGGATTCGACTGGCTTTCGAGCAAGGGAAACCTTTACCTTTACCTTAGTTTATGTAAATCAGATGTTCTGGATTGGGTCACAAGTACATGGCATGTTCTCTCAGTGCTGCCCTGGAAACATAGTTTGATCCAGTAAGTTCTGGGAGTGGGCTAACAAGATGAATTCCACCGGATAATGAATGCCGCCAACTGTGGGGACAAGCAGCAGACACTCAAAATGTAGCTAATTGTAAGAGATGCGTGATCCAACCCAGGTGAGCATCTGTAAGCCAAGGGAGGCAGTATATCATGAACATGTGCCAACAGTGGCTACTTAGCCAGTTGAAAAGCCACCAGACTCACAGACACACAAACACTCAATTACAAATCATCAATTTGCTCATATAGTGTGCTCAGCTCAGGAGTCCTTATGACAAAGGTCTGTTTGATTTTCGGATGGCTCGTTTGCAAGAACGGAATGATCACTATTCATTTCTTTTGCCTCTTCATAAAATTGACAACCAGCCAACCTGTCCAGAGCGTGACTCCGACAACTTTTATCGATAGCCACGATCAGCTAAGGGACTTCTCGGCAATTCAAAACTAAACCTAAACTTTCCAGTCTAGACCCCTCTCTTCCAGACCAAGTCCATGTGGCAGAGGTGGCTAGTGCCAGCCTGAAGGAGGAACCCATCTGAAATCCATGGGCTGGCTGATGCGGCAACAGCTTCTATTCACTGCTGAGCTGGCACCATAAGGAGCTGTGCGGTCAGCTTTTTTTTAAAAAAAAAACTTGTCTGTGCATGCGCATATGCGCCTCACCATATACTTGTTTTTCCACGCATGCACAGACAAGTTTTTTTTTTTAAGTAAAAGTGCTACCAGTAGTACCTTCCACTAGGTACCCTTTGAGTTTATAAAGTTGATAAAGTTCAGGGAACCATCAGAAACATTAAATTGTTCGGATCGCTTGAGCAGAGCTCTGGGGATGTTGCGTGTTTAAGCGGTTATGCACACATCACTAAGAGTTTTTTTTAAATGGCGGCCGTTCGGGATGGTCTGGAGACCATCCCTACGGGCTGATTGCGCACTGGAGGTATGACCTGATGGTGGAAAGTCCGACATTGGCCCATCGGCCAGCTTTAGACCGGACTTTCACCACTATCTTTTAAGTACGGATCCCCGATGGGATTGACGGGCTACTCACGGAAGCGGCACAATTCCCAGATGTTGTGATCTGGACGTGCACTTTAAATCCACCAGGTACTCGGGCCTGGCATGGCTCAGAAGAGCCGTATGAACGGACCCTGAGTATACAATACTGACTTTGATGGACCAATGATCTGATTCAATAGAGGTCCATCAGTGGCTATCAGCCACAAGGTATAGATAGGAACTCTCAGTCTGGGGCAAGTGATGCTCTGTCTTCTTGGTGCTTGGGGGAGGGGGGAG
Source organism: Lepidodactylus listeri (assembly GCA_029233225.1). NCBI lineage: Eukaryota > Metazoa > Chordata > Lepidosauria > Squamata > Gekkonidae > Lepidodactylus > Lepidodactylus listeri. The sequence goes on along the minus strand of JARCFY010000001.1, from coordinate 177,374,179 downwards.
CAACAGTGGGAGGGCTTCTAGTGTCCTGGCCCCACTGGTGGACCTCCTGAGGGCACCTGGCATTTCTGGCCACTGTGTGACAGAGTGTTGGACTGGATGGGCCATTGGCCTGATCCAACATTGGCTTCTCTTATGTTCTTAGTATGAGGCAGCTTCATATGTATGTAAGTACTTGCAGGTTTTCTAAAACATTAATGTTACTGGGCCTTAATATACTGAGACTGAAAATGAAGGAGAAATGGGGAAGCAGAAAATATTTGGGGTAAGGTGAGTATGCACGATCTTTGTCTTAGAACGAGTCAATCCTTCGTGGGTAGTTTGTCTGTCTGTCTGTTTGTTTTACTGGAAGTTGCTCTGACCTGGATGGCCCAAGTTAGCCTGATCTCTTCAGATCTCAGAAAGCTAAGCAGGGTCAGTCCTGGTTAATATTCAGATGGGAGACCCCCAAGGAATTGCTGGGTTGTTCCTCAGAGGCAGGCAATGGCAAACCACGCCTGTTAACCTTTTGCCTTGAAAACCCTGCAGGGTAACCACTGATCAGCTGAGATTTAATTGGAACTTTACACAAACATGGTCTCCTGGTGTTCTGTCAATTAGGACTCATATAGGGTATCTATTTACTAATCTAATCAAAGAACAAACAAATGAAATCAAAGCAATTTAAAGGAAATGACTGATTGGCTAAAAAAAATTAGCTGTTTGAGAGCCCTAAAAAAAACAACACACACCCAGTTTTGAGTCACTTGTGTACAGTTAAGTCCAAGGAGTCCACATCTGAGTTATGCACATATAAGTTCCTGTTGGTTGGAAATGTAATAGTTTCAAATGTAATGTACAATTGGCGATGTAGCATCAATCGGAATGAACGGTACTATACATGCCATAAGATCAATTTGCACACCAGAGAACATTGAGGCTTTCTGGATGGGAGAGAAATATTTCTGAAAACACACACACAATTAGTACTAAATACATTACCCACGATAGTCTCTTGGATCCAATAAACTTTTAATCGTTGGAGACTTAATTACTAGGAAAGTTCACTCATCTGCCCTTCTGCTCCGAAACCTCTGTTAACTGAATGAATGTCTTCTTCTCCCCCCAGAATGCCTTCTTCCCCCCCAGATCATTCCTTTCACTAAAAAGTGTATCTAATCAAGGTGTTTAATGGATATTTTACACTCCCTCAGCTGTCGCTTTGAGGTATTGCAATTTCTTTTTGACTAACGCTTGAGTTTCATTAGTCCTACTTGTGGCCTTGTTTATGAAATCAAGGCATTCATCAGGCTGGGCTTGGGAAGTGGTCACAGAGAAATTATTCCTAAATGAAGCAGATTTGGGAGGGGGGGATCCATTCCTATCTAGTTTTAAGGCCAGGTTATAGGATTGAATTGGCTTTGGTCAGCCTGGCGTATAATCTGTGCTGGCAGATGGACAGGGGGACCGTGATCCTGTTGATTCTTGTGGCAGCTCTCTCGGCAGCTTTTGATACCATCCATTATGGTGGTTTCTGCTGTGATTTCTGTCCTGCTTCCAAGGCAGATGCTGGGGAACGCTGCTCAGCGCCTTGGCCTCTGGCCTACAGGATTTGGCAAGGTGCCATCTTTTCCCCTATGCCTTTTAACATCTGTATGAAGTGGCTGAGAAAGGTCACCCAGAGATTTGGGCTGAGTTGCCACCAATAAGAGGAAGACACTATATTTAGGGTTGTGACGTCCTCTTGTTGCGCCAGTGGGGGGGGGGCATTTCAGGATGCCCCTGACTCAATGATGTCACCTGAAAATGATGTCATCACACTGGGGACACTGTGGTTTTGGGACAAAACTGTGGTAAAACTGGCTTCAAACCATAGAGTTTTACCCTCAAACCAGAGCATTGCCATGCAACACCCTGACATGATGACATCACTTAAGGGTGATGTCATTGTGTCAGAGATGTAGTGCAGTGACTCCATCTCCATGCCCAGAAGATGACAAAAAAACTTCCAGGAACTCCAGCCAAATTGGCCTGGAGAAAAATTGCTCCCTGACCCCAAAGTGGCGATCAGCATTTCCCTGGGTGTGTAAGAAAGGGCCACAAGAACTAAGCACTGGGGCAACCCTTCCTGTCCTCCCTCTCATGATCTGCCTAAGTTCACACAATCAGCATTGCTCAGTCAGATAGCCATCTAGCCTGTTTCAAAACCTCCAACGAAGGAAAGCCCACAACCTCCCGAGGAAGCCTGTTCCACTGAGGAACCACTTTAACTGTCAGGAAGTTCTTCCTAATGTTTAGCCAAAAACTCCTCTGATTTAATTTCAACCCGTAACTTCTGGTCTGACCTTCTGGGTCAACAGAAAAGAACTATGCTCCACCCTCTCTAGGATAGCCCTTCCAGTACTTGAAGATGGTTATCATATCCCCTCTCAGTCGTCTCCTCTCCAGGCTAAACATACCCAGCTCCTTCAACCTTTCCTCCTAGGTCTCCATGACCAACCCTGCTTAGCTTCTGAGCTCTGACAAGCTTGGTCAAGTTGGGGCTATCCAGGCTGCTATACTTGGGCATCCAGCCTCCCACTCCCTGCCGGTTTTGCACCCATAATGCTTTCCTCTTGGGTAACCTCAGAATGTTCATGCTTTTATACATATTAAATAGTCCGATGCTCTCAAAAGTTCCCATGCTTTTTAAAGCCAGCCCTCCCCCTTTATCAGTTCCTTCCCAGAATTCCGGCTGGTTGTTATCCATCCAGATTTTCGCTGAAGCTATTATTCAGTTCAGTGGAGCTCTCAATATGCAGAAGCTCGGCTTCGCTGGGACCCAAAGACTCGATTCGTTCACTGCGTCTGCAAAATATTTAGCGCGCCGAAACGCGCCCCGTGTTAGTGCTCTTTTGTTATCTTGCCGAAACCCTTGCGACTGCCCTAATTTGACTATAGGCGTAAGAACCACTCATTAAAACATAATGTCGGGCCAGACAAAAAAACTGCTGCCGAGTCTCATTATGCAAACATGAAATCGACGAGGAGAGCTAATGAGGGTAGCCGGATACCCCAGATGTCAATAGAAAAACAATCTATTTCTAACATGAGCCGCTCTTTGGGGAACGTTTCTCCATCTACCATAAAGATTTTGTTTACTGATTTCCTGTTTGCTTGTTAGGCTGAATCACCATGTAGGCACGGCAAGACAGGAGTAACACAAGTCGGAACAATAATTCATTCCTTAATTTTATGACTTGGCGAAGCAGGCGGTGGCCATTTTTGTATTCCCTTGAAAGGGAGCTGTTCCGTTCTGCGGAGCATTTTTTATTTTCCTAGCTTGTTTTTAAAACAACAGCAACAACAGAGACGAAACCGGCTGGCTACAAATGAGCACCCTTGTGCTTTCTATTTAAAAAGTGAAATAAATATTCCTGCCGGGGGATTAGCTTGTCAGGCAGGACGGGCCTGTAATTTAAATTAGGCAGCCAAAGGGTTCCTAAGGTTAGCTGCTGGAATCCGTAAGAAGAAGAAGAGGAAGAAGAAGAAGAAGAGACTGGATTTATATCCCACCCTTCACTCACTTAGCGTCTCAGAGCACCTTACAAACTCCTTTCCCTTCCCCTCCCCACAACAGGCACCCTGTGAGGTAGGTGGGGCTGAGAGAGCTCGGAGACAACTGTCCTTGAAAGAACAGCTGGTACAGAGCTATGGCTTGCCCAAGGTCATCCAGCAGGTGCAAGTGGAGGAGTGGGGAATCAAACCCGGTTCTCCCAGATTAGAGTCCATGCACTTAACCACTACACCAAACTGACTCTTGGAGAAGGAGGAGATTGGGTTTATACCCTGCCCTTCACTACCAGAAGGAGTCTAAGAGTGGCTTACAATCTCCTTTTCCTTCCCCTCCCTACAACAGACACCCTGTGAGGTAGGTGGGGCTGAGAGAACTCTGACAGAAACTGCTCTTTTTCATGAACAGCTGTGCCCAAGGTCATCCAGCAGGTGCAAGTGGAGGCATGGGGAATCAAACCCAGTTCTCCCAGATTAGAATCCATGTACTTAACCACTACACCAAACTGGCTCTCTTGAGGAGAGGGTCTTGAGGAGTCTTTCTGGAAGTTTCAGCAAGGAGTTCAGGTAGCTGTCGATTCATTTTTGTCCCATCCTTCCTACAAGGATTTTGGGGCACTAGGCTTGCATGGTAATTTGTGTGTCTCTCATCCCTTCTTCATCTTCCCAGCATTAGAAGATAACTGAGCACACTGAAGCTGCCTTATACTGAATCAGACCATTGGTCCATCAAGGTCGGTCTTGTCTACTCAGACTGGCAGTCGCTCTTGAGGGTTTCAGGCGGAGGTCTTGCACATCCCCTACTGCTTGGTCCTTTTCAACTGGAGATGCCAGGGGTTGAACCTGAGACCTTCTGCATGCCAAGCAGATGCTCTACCACTGAGTCATAACCCCTAGGTTAGGCTGAGGGTAGATGACTGGCCCGCAGTGACCTAGTTGGGTTTTTAAGTTAGTTTGATTTGTGAGGCAGGGAGGGGATTTGAATCCAGATCGTGGCCCAATACTCTAACCGCTACATCAAACTCGGGGGACAGGATCCTGAATGGCAGCCGGCAGAGTTCAATGGATCAGGCATAAGCGACCAAAACTGCATATATTAATCCAAAGGAAGCTGCACTCTAAATCAGTTTGATCCCATTTTATTATATTACGGTCCACAACCAGATCCAGTTAACAAAAACAAACATTATTCAGGCATTCAAATATACAAGTTAAAAACTCCAGTTAAAATACAGGAATAGAAGATTTTACAAAGAAAAATCCCTAAATAAATGTATATTATATTAAAAAGAGAAAAAAATAGATTATAAAATACAAAACATAGCATCATAAGTAACCATTTTTAAAATTTAAACCAAGGGATTTAAGACGAACAAGAGCTGTATAATAGACCTCCTGAAGGAAACTAAGTCAAGGCTCAGAGTGGTGGGACTGAAATTTACTGCGCACTTTGATCGCCTAAGTGCAAAATCTAGCAGTTAGTTTAGTGATAACTGAAATTTCATCTGTTAACCACAGGACTGTCTAAATCTATACAGGGGCATTGCAATATTAGCTGTTTTATTTTTAATCCCTTTCCTGATAATCCCCTAATTATTGAGGGCCGAGCGCCAAAGAATAGATTCTTTTCAATTATGGTGCTGGAGAAGACTCCTGAGAGTCCCTTGGACTGCAAGGAGATCAAATCAGCCAATCCTAAAGGAAATCAACCCTGACTGTTCCCTGGAAGGCCAGATCCTGAAGCTGAAGCTCAAATACTTTGGCCACCAAATGAGAAGGGCGCACGCCCTGGAGAGGACCCTGATGCTGGGGAAGATTGAAAGAAGAAGGGGACAGCAAAGGATGAGATGGTTAGACAGTGTTATCAATGCAACAAACATGAAATTAAGCAAACTCCGGAGGAAGACGGAAGACAGGAGGGCCTGGCGTGATGTGGTCCGTGGGGTCGTGAAGAGTCGGACTCGACTGTGCGACTTAACAACAATAATCCCCAGCACAGAGTCTTTTCTTTTTTTCCACTGCTGAGTCAATATTTTCATGGTGTTGTCCACTATAACCCCTACGTCTCTTCCCCTCTCAGTCTGAGCTAATTCAGACATTATCAGCATATATTTAAAGTTGTATCTCTTCTGGATGTATGTTTACTCATTTATTTTTAATTATTTTCTTCATTTGTACCCTGCCTTTTCCCCCATTGGGGATCTAAAGCGGCTTACACCACTCCTCACGTTTCCATTTTATCCTTATTACATTTTCCATTTTATCCTTATTACATTTTATCCTCACTACAGAGGTAAGTTTGGCTGAGAGAATGACTGGGCCAAGGTCATCCAGCGATCTTCCACGGCACGATGCCAACTCCAGTATCCCAGAAACCTAGTCCAGTGCTCTCAATCACTACACCACACTGTCTCTCAGCGCCTTCTTGTGTGAAAAAGTTGCTCTAGTTTAAGCTAATTGTTTTCAAAGGACTTTGACTGGAATAACTCCATACAGGATGAAGTTCAAGTCCAGTGGAACCTTTTAAGAGCAACAAAGTTTTGTTCAAGGTATAAGCTACTGTTCAAGAAATTTAAATTAATACTCAAAAACGTATAATTATATTATTGTACTTATACTCATTAATCTTTTATAGTTACGTATTCACTAGTTATTACATGATCATGTTAACCTTGTATGCAGGGGTCATTTCGTAGAAAAAGAGGTGCAGGAGCTCATTTAGCATAACTCATTAGCATAACTTATTTGCATATGCCACACTCCCTGACATCACCGGAAGTATGTCAGAAGGTAAGAAAGAAAGGGAGAGGGAGAGAGAGAGAGAGAGAAAGAAAGAAAGAAAGAGAGAAAAGAGAAGAAAGAGAAGAAAGAAAGGGAGGGAGGGAGGGGACAGCTACTACTCCAAGCCTCAGAAATACCACTCTTCTGGGAGGATAGCTTCAGTGGTGGCTGAAGCCTTCAGAAGACTGGATGGAGGAGCAAGGATCTTTCCAGGGGACTGGGTCATTTTGCTGCAGCCAGGACACAAGCAGGCATTCCCCCGCGGGGGGGGGGGGGCTGGCACCCACTCCCAGAGCTGCGCTCCCCCGAGCTCCTGCTCAAAATGACCCCTGCTTGTGTGAAGAAAAATGTTTTCTTACTCCTTTTTTATATTTCTTGCTTATACGTTTTTCTACCTAGCCCTATAGATACGAGATAATGGAAATATACATGGAAATATATTATGCTGAAGTATTGACTAGTTTACCATGTTTTGTTTTGCTATGATACTCTTTGCTAGGTTACTTGTTCATGTTTTATATTTATATATTACGCAATGTCCTTAAAATGTGTTTGGCAAATGATGTTCTGTGCTTCTCACTTTTCCTTTTAACCCCTTTCATTCTGCAAGGTAAAGGTAAAGGTTCCCCTTGCTCGAAAACCAGTGGAATCTGACTCTAGGGGGCGGTGCTCATCTCTGTTTCCAAACCAAAGAACCAGCACTGTCTGAAGACGTTTCTGTGGTCATGTGGCCGGCGTGACTGTACCCCCCCCCCCCTTAAAGCGTAAAATTAAAAATATATTTTAAAAGGTCTAAGTTTCTGTGTGCATGCACACTTCTGCAGGTACATACAGATGAAAGTTCATACCTTGAATAAAACTTTGTTGGTCTTAAAGGTGCCGCTGGACTTGAACTTTGTTATGCTGCTTAAGGCCGACATGGCTCCCCACCTGAATCTATCTATACAGAACGGTGTAGTCAGCAAGTGTTCCATCAACATTATTCAGCAATGCACTTCATGAAATATCAAACATTTATGAAATACCTTGCCGCCCTTTATTCCTGGAGGGCCTACCCATCTTGAGTGCCTTAAATTTTGCCAGGCTATATAGATCCTCAAATAGAATGGTTAGCCTCCCCCCCCCCCCCCAAGATGTGTTTGTGTATGAGGGAAGAGTGGGAGCCCTGGGCTGCCACAACTTATGCTCCGCTAATTTGTATTTGTGTGTGCGGCTTCTGTACTTAACAGACACGCTGACATATTTCATGTCTCAGTTTAGCAGCATCTCAGCCGCTGAAACCAAGGTGTTGATATTACCCTCGTGATAATGATGCCACCTTCAACAGCTTGGTGCAATACCAGCTGTTCAACAACATATGTCCGGAAGAGAATGTACCATCATATACATCCCCAACTAAAAGAGAAAGTATCTGTTGTGCATGAAAATGGTCCCAGGTTCAATCCTTGGCATCTCTGCCTAAAAGAACTGGGTAGGAAGTGATCTGAAAGACCTCCACCCAAGACCCTGGACAGCTACTACCCACCGAAGTAGACAGTACTTCGGGGGAGGGCCGTGTCTCATTGGCAGGGCATCAGCTCAACATTCAAAAGATCCCAGATTCAATCCCTGGGATCTCTAGTTAAAGGTGCAGGTGATGTGAAAGATCTCACCTGGAGAGCCGCTGCCAGTCTGAGTTAGTACTGACCTTAATGGTCTAATTCAGTAGAAGGCAGCTTCAAGAAACGCATATGTGGAAAACCCAGATTGTGATTTTCCATTTCTGAGAATTCCAATTTTCCATTTCTGAGAATTCCAATTTTCCATTTCTGAGAATTCACCAATCATATTCTGTCTATACATAGACTTTAGTTCTTATGTTTCAAGCGAATGAGAGTTTTTAAGCTATTCACAGTGACTTAAATCTTTATGTTGAGAGGCTTTTGTTCTAGTATTTTCTCCAAACGCTCCAGTACACTTTCTTTGAGTATTCTCTGACTCTTTTGTTTTCCAAAAGGCTGGTACACTCTTTCCAGTACCCAAGCCCCTTCCCTTGAAACACCAGTAGTTGTCTTGAGTTTTTAACTGACTCTCAAGGTCTCTAAAGGCAGTTTCTAACTACACCAGACCACAGATCTCTGCACTCTTCAGAACTAACTCCCTGTTTGACTAAGTAGTGAATTTCCTCTTCTCCCTAGAAGATCTATCTCCTTTCCTTGGCCTAAATGGGAGTCTTTGCCTACTTCCCAAACTTCCTTGCCAACTTTCCCCCATTCTCCTGTCTATGTTAAACTGCTTTCAGTCAGGACTGAATTTTGAATTTGTCAGTACTTGACTCTTCTCAGCTAGGGCTGAAATCAGACTGCATCTCTCCTCCACATCCAGTTCAGAAGTTTTTCTCTTTTCAGCTGATGTTAACCAATCAGATCTCTTGGAACAGCCTGTCACTCAAGGCTCTCTGGCTCCGAGAAGAATCAATCCTTCACAGTCCTTTACCTGTTTACACAGCACTTCTAAGCATTTAAAAGTGTTGTCACACTCCCTGCATCATTTTACAAAAATGGTGCCAAAATTTACCAAAATGTTGCCATCACTCAGTAGTAGAGCATCAAATTCAACTCCCAGCATATCCAGTTAAAATAATCTGGTAGCAGGTGATGTGAAAGATCTGTGTCTGAGACCTTGGAAGAAGAAGAAGAAGAAGAAGAAGAAGAAGAAGAAGAGGAGGAGGAGATTTGATTTATACCCCACCCTTCACTTGTAGTCTCAGAGCAGCTTACAAACTCCTTTCCCTTCCCCTCCCTACAACAGACACCCTGTGAGGTAGGTGGGGCTGAGAGAGCTCTGAGACAACTGTCCTTGAGAGAATAGCTGGTACAGAACTATGGCTTGCCCAAGGTCATCCAGCAGGTGCAAGTGGAGGAGTGGGGAATCAAACCCAGTTCTCCCAGATTAGAGTCCACACACTTAACCACTACACCAAACTGGCTTGGAGAGCTACTGCTAGTCTGAGTAGACAACGCTGACTTTGATTAAGTTACTCATTCAGTATAAGTCAAGTAATGGGAAAGACCTTGCTTGAGAGGAGCTGCTGCCAGTCTGAGGAGACAATAATGACCTTAATAGACCAAGGGACTGATTCCGTTTAAGGCAGCTTCATGAGTTCATCATCCTCTCTCTGAAATGCTAGCTGCCCCCAAAGGAAAAGCCATATATTTACCACACGAGGCAATCAGCAACTCTTAATTTTTTGTGGGCTAGGCTGCCTTCAACCACTGCCATAGTCTCAATATAATTTGCACAACCTCCTGGATGCTATCAGTTTTAAAGGGACAGGAGATTCGATCATGGACTACCAGTATATCATTTCATTGTGTGCTGATGTTGTTGGATAGAGTAACTCTGCATGCAAGAGGATCTGGGAGGGAAAGGGTTAAGAGAATTCTCTCACTCAGGGACACTCGACAGTTGGCCCCCACCCTCCTCTCATCGGTTAGATGTTGAGGCTCTTTGGCTGTTGCTCGCCTTCTGCATTTTCCTCTTATATAGGACCTCTTTTCTTCTCTCTCTTACCTGGGCTTGGAGCTGTAGCAATTTAACTTCTCTGAAGTTAAATCTGTTCACAATAAATCAAATGTACCTGCATGAATGTGTCAATAAGATGAGCTTCTGTATTTGTAAGTAAAATTTATTTCTCTTGTTCAGGGGTCATTTCGTAGAAAAAGAGGTGCAGGAGCTCATTAGCATAACTCATTAGCATAACTTATTTGCATATGCCACACCCGCTGAAATCACCAGAAGTGTGTCAGAAGGCAAGAAAGAAAGGAGACAGAGAAAGAAAGAAAGGAGAGAAAGAAAGAGAAAGAGAGAGAGAGAGAGAGAGAGAGAGAGAGAGAGAGAGAGAGAGAGAAAGAAAGAAAGAAAGAAAGAAAGAAAGAAAGAAAGAAAGAAAGAAAGAAAGAAAGAAAGAAAGAAAGAAAGAAAGAAAGAAAGCTGGCAGAGAGGGGACAGCTACTAATCCAAGCCTCAGAAATACCACTGTTCTGGGAGGATAGCTTCAGTGGTGGCTGAAGCCTTCAGAAGGCTGGTCGGAGGAACAAGGACCTTTCCAGGGGACGGGGTCATTTTGCTGCAGCCATGACACAAGCAGGCATTCCCCCACGGGGGGCTGGGGGCTGGCACCAACTGCCGGAGCTGCGCTCCCCCGAGCTCCTGCTCGAAAGGACCCCTGCTCTTGTTACCATTGGAGTCAGACCATCTTTGTAATTTGTTTGGACAGCACTTTTCCGTTAAACGGAAAACATGAAGGATTGGGTATACTAAGTAAAGCCTCTGTTCTTCTAAGTCAAATTTTATATATAATATATATATGAAATTTAACATGTTTCCATTGGAATGAATGGGTCTGGGCTTAGGGCTTGCAAAACATGAATATTTCTGTCCTGGTTCAATTTTTTTAAAAAAAGGCCAGATGAAGGCATTGCACTATCTCATGAGACAGTTAGGCAGAATTTTATAAAGCGATGCAGAGCTCTTGTCAATAACATTTTACATTTTACTGACATACATTCCAATGTAATCTGGTTTGCTTTTATTGGAAAATACTACGAATTGCTTCTTTCTTGGCAGCATAGCCTTCCCCAGAGACACATTATCGAGACCAAAAAAAATAAATAAAGTGAAGGAAAAGTGAAGAACATCACTAGTTTGTTTAAGAGACACAGAAAGGAAGAGTTACTTGATAAGAAATTGCCTGATCATAGGGAGAAGTGGATTTCCTGTGTTCTTTTACCATTGTTTGTTTCCCCAGAAATCTGATCTATGCTGTGAGCATTCCTCCTTCATTCTGGTTTAGCTTAGATTAGAAGGACATGCTGTTGAGCTGCAACTGACTCATGGCCACCCCAGGTCCATGGGGTTTACAAGGCAAGAGAGGAGCAAAGGTGGTTTGCCATTGCCTTCCTCCGTGTAGCAACCCCAGTTTTCCCTGCTGGTCTCCCATCCAAGTACCAACCATGGCTGACCTTGCTTAGCTTTCATGCTCTGATAAGCACAAGCTCATTTCTGAGATCAGCCTAGGTACTGACACATGCAGGGCTCATTTCGTAGCAGGAGCTCCTTTGCATATTAGGCCACACACACTCCCTGATGTAGCCAATCCTCCAAGAGCTTACAATAGCCCCTGTAAGAAGAGCTTGAAGGATTGGCTACATTAGGGGTGTGTGGCCTAATATGCAAAGGAGCTCCTGCTACGAAATGAGCCCTGGACACATAAACACGTGAAATTGCCTTATACTGAATCAGACCATCAGACCATTAAAGTCTGTATTGTCTACTCAGACTGGCAGTGGCTCTCTGTGTTCTCCAGCAAAGGTCTTTCCCATTACCTACTGCCAGATTCTTTAACTGGAGATGCTGAGGATTGAACCTGGGACCTTCTGCGCACCAAACAGGTGTTCTGTCTCTTAGCCACAGCTGTGGATTGCTTGCTACAGCTGTTGGCTTAACGTAAGGGAACATAACTGATGCCTAGCTGGATCAGACTAGAAGTTGACCTTGTCCAGCATCCTCTCCTATACAACGGCAACCTAATAGTCTTGGGCTGAGATTACACACAGTAAATAATCTACTTTCAATCCTCTTTCAGTGCACTTTCCAACTGGATTTTGCTAGTTTACACAGTTCCAGTTGGAAAGTGCACTGAAAGTGGATTGGATTATTTAGTGTGTGTGATCATGGCCTTGGAGAACCAAGATCAAGATGTTACCTTCTAACAAAAAGTTACTGCCTTTGGTTATGGAGGTTCCTTTCAGTGATCATGGCTAGGAGCTATCGATGGACGTATCCTCCATGAATCTGTCTAATCCCTTTGAATAATTCATTGTTTGAAGAGGTACTTCCTTTTGGTAGCTGCTGCTCTCCGTCTGAATCTTTTTGCTCACTCTACCTTGTGGCCAGGAACACTTTCTTTTTCATTTTCACCTCAATCAGACATTGTCCCCTCTACTAGCTTCAAGTGACTTGACCACACTGATCCATGCATCCACAAGCTCTCACATAGACTACTACAATGTACTGTGTGTTGGGCGGCCCTTGAAGATGACTCAAAAGATACCACTGAAGAAAAGGCAGTTGCTTATGTGTTAACAGGATATAGATAGTGGAACAGCCACACTGGCTACCAGTTCACTTCCAGGCCTAATCCATGGTGGTGCTTTAATTTTAAATAAATATGTCAAAACCTTTCATGCACTGGGATACACAGATCTAAAGGACGACCTGTCAGCTAATGCTGCCATCTCCTGCCCGGAAGGTGGGATGAGTGAACCCTTGACGTTGGGACTGTGGAATGTTATATTTCTCATGGCATGCTTATCGCTCTTCGAGCTGTTCTGACCTTGGGAAACCGTTGGTGCCTGCCCATGTATCTCTTCTCCTGTCTGACTCTAATTCTTCCCACTTTTTCCCTGGGAACTGTAAACCAGTATTTTAAGTGCCTTTTCTCTGACATGATGATTGGTTGCAATGCATTACCAGACCCCTTTTTGAATTCTGTATAATTGTCCTGCTTGGGGCTGTGTCAGCCATTACTAACACAAGAAGTGCAGATGACCATAGCAGACCTTTCTCAATAAAGCATTCCTGTTTAAGGACACTTGTTGGTAACTGACTCTGTAGGACTCTCATACCACCTCAGTGTATCAAGTATCGTCAGCAGAACGGTTCCTCTTCGTAGTGCCCCAGTTATACCTAGAATCCCTTTCCAGAAAATGTTCTGCTTCTGCCCCCACACTAGGGTTGCCAGGTCTTACCAGGCTGCTGGCGGGGGTCCATCCTCACTCCGGGAGTCTTCTGGTGCGATGACTGTGCACATCAGGTGAGATGCTCTAGCATTTGGACAAAAAACGCTATGGTCACCATAGAGTTTTTGCCCAAATGCTAGAGCGTCTCCCATGAAATGTGCCCAGTGCAATGACATCACCTCTGGGTGGACTGGAGCCCCTGAAATCGGGGGGAAACCCCACCTCCATCAGGGAGATGGTATCCCTACACCACACTAGTGAATGGGTTTCATGGAAGGCTCCATCCCTCCTAGACTTCAAAATGGCATGGAAGTCTTTTTTGGAGAGATCATTGGGCTGATTTGGATTCTCATGAATTCATGAAGTTGCCTTATACTGAATCAGACCCTTGGTCCATTAAAGTCAGTAGTGTCTATTTAGACTGGCAGCAACTCTCCAGGATCTCAAACAGAGGTCCTTCATATCATCTAGTAGCTGTTCCTGTAACCTGGAGGTGCCAGGGATTGAACCTGGGTCCATCTGCATGCCAAACAGATGTTCTACCACCAATGTTCCCTCTAAGCTGTGGAGTCTTGGGAGCAAAATTCTACTTTGTGAGCTCCTGGCATTAAAGCTGTGAGCGAGCGATTTGGCTACTGCATAAATTAGTTTACTCTGGAGCTATCCTTCCTGAGCTAAGACAAAAATGTGTGAGCTGGAGGCTAAAAAACTGTGAGCTGGCTCACACTAACTCAGCTTAGCGGGAACACTGCCTACCACTGATCCACAGTCCTTCCCTTCTGAGGAGGTTTCTGGCCAAAGGTTTTTATGGGCTGTTGTGATCCTTAAAACTGTGGGCTTGTATTGTAATGTTCTGGATGGATGAAGGCTTGGATTGTATTGTGTACTTGATGTTCTTATTTATTACTTCATTTAAAGTCTACCTTTCTCACTGAGAGTCAGGGCAGATGACAAATTATAGAAAACAATCAATCAGAGAGCCCAGGATATGCTGCAACAAGACAACAGGATGAGGATCGCCAGAACTTAGAAAGCAATGCAAAAAAGAAAACTGTCTAGGGCTGGGGGGCCCAGTGGTGCCTGTGGATGCCATGGCCCCCACCAACATCTTTTCTGGCATCTACCGAGTGTTTTTTAAAAAGCGGGTGGAGCCAGTTTGGTGCAGTGGTTAAGTGCGTGGACTCTAATCCAGGAGAACCAGGCTTGATTCCCCACTCCTCCACTTGCACCTGCTGGATGAATTTGGGCAAGCCATAGTTCTGGCACAGCTTTTCTTGAAAAAGAGCAGTTTCTGTCAGAGCTTTCTCAGCCCCGCCTACCTCACAGGGTGTCTGTTATGGGGAGGGGAAGGAAAAGGAGTTTATAAGCCACTCTGGGACTCCCTTGGGTAGTGAAGGGCGGGGTATAAATCCAATGTCTTCTCTTTTCTTCTTCTTCTTCAGGTGGGGCATTTGCCTAGCAATGCTTCTGATTGGCCACTGCAGATTTGATTGTTTGTGCAGATTTTTTGAAGTGCTGCTTTGGTAGCAGCTGCCACCACCGCATGCAGGATCTTCACTATGTGACTGATGGTCAGCTGCAGCAGCCATTTTGTGGCTGCCTCCACCTCCTGCAGCGGACATTTTGTGGCGACCATTTTGTGGCTGTTACTACTGTGCTGTGTCGGAGTTCTGAAGTTGCCCACAGGCTCAAAAGATTGGGGGGCCCTGGTCTCGAGCACGACAAACTGTAAGCAATGCAGAGTGGACCACATGCAATAAAAACAAGCTATGTTAGTATAATGACATTTCTATTGGTGGGGTAGGGGAGGCTGATTTACACAAATTTCACCTCCAACTGCAGACCCCTGCTTCACCCCTACACTGAAAGTCCCTTGAGCCCTAGACGCAGAATCTCAAGGGGGCTCAGTGGGCTACAGTAGGAGAGCAGGGAAGTCCTACTCCAGCAGCTTCACTGGGCTGGCTCTAGTCTGGACCTAGCCTGAAATGCATTTCTTCTAAAATTATGTCATGCATCACCCTGAGATTTTAGCAAGGCGGGATATGAAATAAGTAAAATTCATCACTGTTGTGCATGTGCTTGATGATAAAAACATTGCTAAAAAAGCAATATCTGGGGGGACAGAATCATAGAATCATATAGGCCTGTAGCTACAGGGCTTTTGGGGGCTCTGCCCGTTTTCTTAAGGACAAAACCCCACAAGAATTTCTCCTGTAGATGCTTTTTTCCAATCATTTAAAAACATTTTTAAAGGTGTGTACTCCTTTAAACAGAGTGGGGTGCTGTAGTTGGCTAATTCCCGCACTGAGCAAGGGGGTTGGAGTAGGTGACCTCTAGGATACATTCTAACTCTGTGTCAAGAAACTGGTCTCCTTGAAGAGAGATTTTTCTGCCTAAATGTTAGCTTTCTTGACTCTAGAAGTCATCACCCCCACCTGCCGGCTTGTTATCAGCATTGTTGCTTAGGCTGGTGGAAGTGATTAACTTGCAGCAGCTGAGAACTGTCATCTAAAGTGGCTGACACCTTGCAATTTAGAGATCTATCCTGATAACAGCTTTCTATTGGCTAAATGGCTTTTCTTTCTGCACTGAGAACTTCAGCCCCACCAGAAGAATATTTGCCCCACAAGCCACAAAATCCTGGTTACGGGCCCGGAAGGGACCTCCAGGGTCATCTAGTCCAGTGTTTTTCAACCTTTTTCGAGCTAAGGCACATTTCTTTCATTGAAAAAATCCCGCAGCACACCTGACAATATCTCACGGCACAGTGGTTGAAAAACACTGAAATACAAGATAAATGGGTCATTAGTTGCCTCATCTCAAGTATTAACTATAACAGTATTACAAATACACGTAACAGCCACTCAACTTGAAATCGTAAGTTACAGATCCAAAGTGTAATGGCTCCTTCCCATAACATTGACCTGAGTTTCAGAAGAAATATAATGTGGATGTATTTTAATACTGCGATTCTGCTAAAGTTTTTCAAATAGAGAGTTTAAACACTTACTGTTACATGAACGGCATTCTGCTGACCATAAGTGATTTGAAGAGAAACACAGTACACCCATTCTTCGCTGAGGGACAGTTACTGATTTGAACCCCACCCTGACAGAAACAGCTAGCTGTTACCATCAAACATATTCATATTTACTGGAATGTCTTGGTGCAACTCACCCCCCCACACACACACACACACACTGGAAGAAACCAGCTTTCTCTGCTGGAGGAGTGAATGCCCTTGGTACCGAATGTTCCTGTCCTCTGTATTAACATCCACAGGTCTAGCATGACTCTGATTCAGCACACGAGTCCTCCTCATTCATTTAAAACCATCTGCCGTGTGCGAGCCTGCCTCCGGCCCCCACAAACTGGATGCCGCTCGAGTCCGCCGCCTCACCCTGCTCATTCTCCAACACGCAGGCGGGCATCAGCCGACTGCCGCCGCCGCCACACAGCTTGGAGGCGGCCAACATCAGCGCCAGGGCCAGAGACGGAAAAAGAGCAGCCGTGAAGCGGGACCCGCGGAGGCCCACCTCCACCTTCCGGGCTGAGAGGCCATGCAGAAGAAGACAGCCCTCACCTGGAAAGGCTCAGCTGCCCCCTCCGAGGCTCGGGGGGGTGGCACAGACGAGCCAGGGCATTGGCTCCATCGTGGCCAAGCAGAGGCTGCGACGGCGGGGCCCGTGGGGGGCGCCGTGCATCTCCTGAGGAGGACCCCCCCTTCTCCTCCTCCTCCTCCTCCCCCCCCAGCCACTCACCGCTTTCATGGCCGCGGTCATGTCGTCGTATCTCTCCGCCTGCTCGGCCAGGCGGGCTCGCTGCAGCAGCTACTCCGGGTCGCTCATGGCTGCTGCCTCTGTCGTGGCACTGGCAGGTCAGGTGGGCGAACAGACAGAGCCCCTCGGCACTCTCCCTCCCTCCCTCCCTCCCTCCCTCCCTTGAGTCCTCGCAAGGCCAAGGGGAGCTGCACCTCAACGGCGGCTCCCTCCTACCTTAGGCCGGCCACAGAGCGTGCGAGCGGAATCAGCAAGAGCGCACCACTGTTCTTTCTCACATGCGCAAACGCGTCCCGGAAGGTCAGCCCGGAAAGCACATTTCTTTCATTGAAAAAATCCCGTGGCACACCTGACAATATCTCGCGGCACACCAGTGTGCCACGGCACAGTGGTTGAAAAACACTGATCTAGTCTAACCCCCTCCACAATGCAGGGAATTCACAAATACCTCCCCGCACACATACTCCCAGTGTCCCCTGTTCCATGTCCAGAAGGTGACAAAAAACCTCCAGGATCCCTGGCCAAACTGGCCTGGAGAAAAATTGCTTCCTGACCCTTACATGTGACTGCATCCTACATGTGACTGCACCACAATTCCTTCTGTGTAATGTTTTACTGATGTGCACCTGGCCTCCCACACTTTGATGAAGCCACACACAGAAAAAGGGGAAAGGGAAACAGACATGTCTCCCTGAACCCCTTGGAGGAAGACAGAGAGTAAACAACATAAATACATAAACCAAACAAATGGAACCTCGATACAACCTATGACGAATGCCATCGGTGCCTACATGCCTATCAGTAAAATAGTGCACCAAAGATGCAGCCCCCTGTATGAGCAGATCTACCTTGCTTTTTTGTGCTGTTTTATCGATGCATATGTACATACCAGTAATTTAGAGGAGAGGCATAGAAATGAAAGAATGTGACGTAGAAAGATTGCATTAGCTCGTTCAACCTTTTTATTAAGGTCTTGAATCCACACAGGAACCCCATACAGTAACTGGGGAATCACTGTAGCTCGAAAAATCCGTAGGGCGGCCAGGACAAATTGGTTACCTTTTGGGGACTGAAAATGGGTTATAGCAGCCACCTTGTTCTTAGCCAGGCTAAAAGAGTGTTCCTGATGCATGAACCATTTTAGATTATAATGAAAGAGGATACCCAAGTATCTAAAAGATTTAACTTGTTCAATTCCTCTTCCATCTATTTTGTCCTGTTCCGCACATCTTTTCGTCCCTCTAGCAGTCACTTCGATATTTCATAGCTGTTTCTCTGGTAAACTGGAGAAATACCCATGAAATATCAAAGTGACCAGTAGAGGAAGCGAAACACATGCAAAAAAAGGGGGGGAAATGAAGTCCAAAAAAATAACATGTGAGGGGAAACCCAAGAAAACAAAGAGCTCTAATATAAAATTTAGAAAGAAAGAAACCAAAACGAGAAATGAGTTAGATTACCACAATTCATCAATTCAACGGCAGAAACAAGGTCACGTCAATCAGAACTCCAAAATGTGGGAGGCAATTTGGGAGAGTTTTGGAAGCAGCCCCCCCCCCCCAATTCCTATGGGACTTTCTTAACAGCATGACACCAACAACTCTATCCAGTTTGGTGTAGTGGTTAAGTGCGCGGACTTTAATCTGAGAGAACCGGGTTTGATTCCCCACTCCTCCACTTGCACCAGCTGGATGACCTTGGGCAAGCCATAGCTCTGAACCAGCTGTTCTCTCAAGGATGTCTCAGCAGGGTGTCTGTTGTGGGGAGGGGAAGGGAAAGGAGTTTGTAAGCCACTCTGAGACTCCAAGTGAGTGAAGGGCGGGGTATAAATCCAATATCTTCTTCTTCTTCTTCTTTTTCTTCTTCTTCTTCTTTCCATCCTTTTCAGCTTCCAAAGGAGCCAGTTTGGTGTGGTGGTTAAATGCACGGATTGCAATCTGGGAGAACCGGATTTGATTCCTCACTCCTCCACTTGCACCTGCTGGATGACCTTGGGCAACCCATAGTTCTGTCAGAGCTGTCCTTGAAAGAGCAGTCTTTGAAAGAGCTCTCTCAGCCCCACCTACCTCACAGGGTGTCTGTTGTGGGGAGGGGAAGGGAAAGGAATTTATAAGCCACTCTGAGATTCCGAGTGAAGAGCGGGGTATTAATCCAATCTCTCCTTCTTCTTCTTCTAAAACCAAATCACAATGGTAAATATGTCTCGGATGAAACCAGAATCAAGCATCCACAGGTGAATCCCCATGTGGAAATGCCATATGGATCCTTGGAAAAAAGCCATTATTGCATCTCACATTCGAGATTTGCAAAGCCAGTTATGGGATTTTGAAGGTTCCCCCGTTCCATTAATGTTAATAGGAACTGGGAGTCCAACTCTCTCAGGATCTCTGAAAAAGATAGTCTGGGAAACTAATTAGAAGAAAAGGTTAATCCTGTTCAAGAAAATGAGATGGGCCCTGCTGACACTTAGGATTTGCACTTAAAAAAAAAAAAAGACCGGGGAAAGAAAGAGAGAGAAGTTTCTTGCAGCATCAGCAGATAGGACCATCAGAAACCTACCGTGGCCATTCCGATGGAATTAATCATCTCATTTTAATCAAACGAATTCAAGCTCCCTTGTAGGTACAGTGGCCATCTGTGAAAAGAGGATGAGCCCTCAAAAAAATAATACTAAAAGGACAAATTTGCATATGCTAATTTAAATTCATCAATGTAAATTTACACATAATCACTATAATTTAAATAGAAACGCCGCTCACCATAGTGCCAGCTCTGTCTGGGGCAGCAGGTGGAGCTGGGCTTCTTGAGTGACAACTTGTCACTCAAATGGTCTCTGCATGCTTTCTCAGCAAAACAAAACAGAATGCATCGGCCAGTTTTACCGGGCAGAAGCTGAGCCTGGACATCTCAGGGATCGGAACGCCAAAATGCCCCCCGTGAAACTGAGGCTGTGGTCACACACACTATTTAAGAAAATAAGAGAAGCCAATGTTGGATCAGGACAATGGCCCATCCAGTCCAAACTCTGTCACACAGTGGCGCCCTCAGAAGATCC
Source organism: Lepidodactylus listeri (assembly GCA_029233225.1). Classification (NCBI taxonomy): domain Eukaryota; kingdom Metazoa; phylum Chordata; class Lepidosauria; order Squamata; family Gekkonidae; genus Lepidodactylus; species Lepidodactylus listeri. The sequence goes on along the minus strand of JARCFY010000001.1, from coordinate 177,354,254 downwards.
AGCAGTGGGGCCAGGACACTAGAAGCCCTCCCACTGTTGCCCCCCAAGCACCACAAATACAGTGCATCACTGCACCGTAGTATTCCGTCCATAACATGTGGCTAATAGCCACTCATGGACCTCTGCTCCAGATGTTTACCCAATCCCCTCTTGAAGCTGTCTATGCTTGTATCCGTCACCACTTCCCGTGAATTCCACATGTTGATTCCGCTTTGGGTGAAAAAGTACTTCCTTTTACCCGTTCTAACTCGACTGCTCAGCAATTTCATTGAGTGGGAGAAAAGTACCTCTTTCTCGACCTGCTCTATCCCATGCATAATCTTATAAACCTCAATCATGTCACCCCTCAGCCGTCATTTCTCCAAGCTAGAGCCCCAAGCACTTTAACCTTTTTTCATACTGTGTGAACTGGCAAAATCAAGTTGGAAAGTGCATTGAGAGTGGATTATTTAGTGTGTGTGACCACAGCCTGAATGGCTATAACTCACTTCTACAGGAAACAGTGAGGGAGTGCCACAGGAGGCACCATTGGGTTGGAGAAGAGAAGAGAAGAGAAGAGATTGGATTGGATTTATACCCTGCCCTTCACTCGAAGTCTCAGAGCGGCTTGCAAACTCCTTTCCCTTCCTCTCTCCACAACAGACAGCCTATGAGGTAGGTGGGGCTGAGAGCTCTCCCAAGAACTGCCCTTGAGAGAACAGCTCTGAAAGAACTTATGACTGGCCCAAGGAATCAAACCCGGTTCTCCCAGACTAGAGTAGACCCAGACTTAACCACTACACCAAACCTAACAGAATAATCCTAAACCGAGTTACGCCCTTCAAAATCCATTGATGTCAATGGATTTGGAAGGGTGTATCTCTGGTTAGGATCGCTTTGTTGAGCGTCTATGGCTGACTCTTACCGTGGGAATCAAGCCCAGTTCTATCTGCATAGCCCAGCCTCTTCATTTGCATTGGCTACTCTGTGGATTTCATTTCTGGGTCATGCTAGACTGTGGTACAACAGAGACAGGGCAGCCTCTCCCAACGTGTACCCATGTGACAACTTTGCTCCTCAAGTCAAGGTTTAAGAACATAAGAAGAGCCCTGCTGGATCAGACTACTGGTCCATCTAATCCAGCATCCTGTCTCACACAATTGCCCACCAGTCCCTCTGGAGCTCCAACAACAGGGCACAGAGGCTGAGGCCTTCCCCCATGCTACCTCCTGGCACTGGGATTCAGAGGTTGTCTGTCTCTGAATGTTGAGGTTCCCCTCAGTCACTATGGCTAGTAGCTACTGATAGACCTAGAAGAGCCCTGCTGGTTCAGACCAGTGGTCTATCTAGTCCAGCATCCTATCTCACACAGTGGCCAACCAGTTCCTCTGGAGGGCCAACAACAGGGCAGGGAGGGCGAGGCCTTCCTGATAAGAACATAAGAATAGCCCTGGTGGATCAGACCAGGGGTCCATCTAGTCAAGCATCCTCTCTCACACAGTGGCCAACCAGTTCCTCGGGAGGACCAACAAACAACAGGGCATAGAGGCAAAGGCCTTCCCCTGAGGTTGCCTCCTGGCTCTGGGATTTAGAGAATCAGTGCCTCTTAATGTGGAGGCTCCCCTCAGTCACCATGGCTAGTAGCCACTGACAAGTACAAGTCCACAAATCTATCTAACCTCCCATTCTCATCTGTTGCTGTGATAAAATAGCTGCTGACCTTTCTCAGGCTGTTTTTGGTGGTGGCCCCCATGTTATGGAATGGCCTTTTTGAACATGCCAGGAAGGTGACTATTCAGCTGAGCTTCTGAGGAACATGCAAAACAGAACTGTTTAGGAAAGTTTTTTCCAGCAACTGGAAGGTGTTTCTGGAGAGACTATCTGTAGTAGATATCGATATTTCTAAGGTTTAATATTGGTGCTTTATCACTTCATTATACTTTGAATGTCCATCGTATCTGGCTTTTTTGAGTATATCACTGATAGGGTTGCCAGGTCTGGGTTGGAAAATACCTGGAGATTTGGGGGTGGAGCTTAGGGAGGGTGGGGCAGGGTTTGAGGTGGAGTGGGGTCAGGAGGGGAGAGACCTCAGCAGGGTACAATGCCATAGAGTCCACCCTCGAGAGCAGCCATTTTCTCCAGGGGAACTGAACTTGTCGTCTGGAGATCAATTGTAGTAGTAGGAAATCTCCAGGCCCCACCTGCAGAATGGAAATCCTAATCACTGAAGAAAGGTAGGTTAAAAATCCCTGAAATAAGTGTAAGGACCATACATAAGAATTAGGGATGATAGCCTCCAGGTGAGACCTGGAGGTCCTGCAGAATTACATCTCATCTCCAGACTACAGAGATCAGTTCCCCTGCAGAAAATGGCTGCTTCGGAGGGTGGATTCTATGTCATTGTACCCCACTGAGGCCCCTGTCCTCCCCAGGCTTCATCTCCAAATCTCTAGGAGTTTCTCAACTTGGATCTGGCAACCCTACTCCCCCATCCTCTACTGGTGGCCAGGGGGGACCCAGCAACCCTAATATGAATGTTAATCTGGCCCAGAAAGACCCTCAGATTGGCCAGAATTAAAGTATCACTCCTTGAACAAAATGGATCCTCTGTAAATGGATTTCCCCCAAGTCTTAGTTTTACAGAGAACGTTAAACATGCAGTGTCATTTACTATTTCTACTCTGTTGGCTTCCACAGAAGCTCTTCAATGCAGGTCATTATTAATCCCAGTTTTCCCCCAGGAAGAACTGCGTCGGAGAGAAAATGATTTGTCAAAGCCCCGCAGGGATTTTTACAGCAGCCTGAATAGCCCAGACTAGTCCCAAGCTTGTTAAGAGCTTGGAACCTAAGAAGGGACAGCCATCGTTAGTACTTCGATGGGAGACTGCCAAGGAACTCCAGGGTTGCTACGCAGAGGCAGACAATGGCAACCTGCCTCTGGTTTATTCTGTACAAGTACAAGTATTAACAACATGATTGTACTATGTTGTGATTTTATCTAAATTTGGGGTTTTAACATATCTTGCTGTTTATATATCTATATATCTATATATATATTTTTGTGTTTTTTTTTTAACAAACTTTTTTATTTTTGCTCTCCTTCAATATCTTACACATTGTTATCAATATTATCTCAACAATAATTCACGTATAACTGTGTATCTTGATTATATAATAAACTTGTGGTTCCCCCCCCCTGCACCATTATTCCATTTATTGTAATTAACAAAATTTGTAAGTATTGTCTCTAACAGGTAACATTTCTGCTTATAATGTGTAATATCATATTCATAATAATAACCTTACATCACATACAAATATCATTGTTTCCAAACTGCTTACAAACATTCCCTATATTCCCCTTCAGAAGTTAGACAGTGTAAAAATGTTATTTTTCGTGTCCCAATATTGTTCTAAATAGTCTTTCAAATCTTTCCATTCTTATAAGAATGTCTCTGAGTCTCAATTGTTCAATTTTCTAGTCCACTTGTCCATTTCGGCCATATATAACAGTTTTCTCAACCATTCCCATAATTCGGGAGTTTTCTCACATTTCCAGTTCTGAGCATAAACCATCCTTGCTGTTGTCACCATATACCATATTAATGTCCTTTTACTTACATTTATATCTTCTAATTTAAGTCCAAGCATCAACATTCCAGGCAATTTCTTAAAAGTACATTTAAAAAAAATTTCCATTTCGGCATGAATCATACACCAAAAAGCTATATAGACACACACACACACACATATATATACACACACACGCACACATTTTGTAAGCCGCCCTGAGCCTGCCCTGGCGGAAAGGGCGGGTTATTAATTAATTAATTGATTGATTGATTGATGTTTATTCCCCCTGACCTGGATGGCCCAGGCTAGCCTGATCTCATCAGATCTCAGAAGCTAAGTAGGCTTTGGCCAGCATATGGATGGGAGACCCCCAAGGAAGATGGAGGTTGCCATGAGGAAGAAGGCAATAGCAAATAGCAAACCATCTCTGCTCATCTCTTGTCTTGAAAAACCTTCAGGGACTGCCATAAATCAGACACAACTTGATGGCATAATTACTAGTAATAACTGTGGTTTTATGGCTGAATCACAGAACCATAGAGTTCCAGGGTCATCCTGTCCAACCTCCCACACAAAGCAGGAAATTCACAAATCCCCCCTCCCACACACACACACAGAGTGACCCCTGCTCCATTCCCAGAAGGTGGCAAAAACCTCCAGGATCTCCAGCCATGCTGGCCTGATGAAAAATTGCTTCCTGACCCCAAAGTGGTGATCAGCATTTCCCTGGGCATGTAAGAAATAAAAAGAGAGAGAAGAAGAGATTGGATTTATATCCCGCCCGTCACTCACTTGGAGTCTCTGAGCGGCTTACAAACTCCTTTCCCTCCCCCTCCCCACAACAGACACCCTGTGAGGTAGGTGGGGCTGAGAGAGCTCTGAGATAACTGTCCTTGAGAGAACAGCTGGTACAGAGCTATGGCTTGCCCAAGGTCATCCAGCAGATGCAAGTGGAGGAGTGGGGAATCAAACCCGGTTCTCCCAGATTAAAGTCCGCGCACTTAACCACTACACCAAACTGGCTCCATGAGAACTAAGCACTGATGCAGCCCTTCCTGCCTTCCCTCTCATGATATGCCTAAGTTCACAGAATCAGCATTGCTGTCAGATGGACATCTAGCCTCTGCTTCAAAACCTGCAAAGGAGGAGAGCCCACCACCTCCTGAGGAAGCCTGTTCCACTGAGTAACCACTCTGTCAGAAGTTCTTCCTAATGTTTAGCTGAAATCTCTTTTGTTTTAATTTCAACCTGTGGGTTCTGGTCCAACCTTCTGGGGCAACAGAAAACAACTCCGCACCATCCTCTATAGAAAGCCAGCCGAATACGACTTTAGGAATGCGGTGCTCATCTCCGTTTCCAAGCCGAAGAGCCAGCGGTGTCCAAAGACATTTCTGTGGTCATGTGGCCGGCATGACTAGACGCCAAGGTGCACGAAACGCTGTTACCTTCCCACCGAAGTGGTACTTCTTTATCTGCTTGCAGTTTCTTGCTTTCGAACTGCTAGGTTGGCAGAAGCTGGGACCAGAGATCGGAGCTCACTCGGGTCTCGAACTGCTGAACTACCAACCTTCGGTCTGCAGTTTGGCATCTTAACCACTTGAGCCACTGCAGTCCCTTTCATTAAATATATACATCATGCTATAAGTTTCTGTAATCAGAAGCTTCTCAGTTACATACCAGGATCTGGATCTGTTATGATAAAATTTTTGAAGGCACAGTGACAGCTTCAATATATCTTTCCTATATAATAAAAGCGTTTTCAATTGGCAAGATTCCACGGGGCGCCAAAATCAGTAGGCTGGACGGACTGCCACTCAAAAGGGGGTCCCTGCTTTGCCTCAGTCCCGCCCACAGAGCCACCGGCCAGCATCCCGGCCTCAGTCTGGAGGGAGCCAGCGAACGGTAAGGACCGACTGGATGCTGGGTCCACTCTTCTCTTCCGCCCACTGCCAGGTGGGTCTAACTGTCCCCTCAGTGGCCTGCTTCTGTCAGTGAAAAGACAATGGACTATCAGCATAACCCCCTCCACCGCACACTGCCAGTGTGTCCAGAATAAACTGTCAGAATAAACTGTCAGAAACAGGGGGCATTTCACACAGCACCCTGTAGCGCTTCAGGATCGGTACAAAGAACCGACTCAGGAACACTTCCCCAACGGGAGAGGCATGTTTCTTTGTGAAAGGGCCACTATTCTTCATTAGGAAACCAGTACTAATATGGTTCTGTGTAAAATGCCTGACAGAAACTGTTACTGAAGAGTTCCTGAAACGGAACATATTGGCTGTGTGAAATTCCTCAGGCTCTTACTCCTGCTTAGCTCCACCATGGCTGGCTGGCTAATGAGGTGGGCCAGCGACCATCAAACCGTTCCCTTCAACCCCCTGCAGTGTGGCTGACTTCCCCCCTAGGGTTGCCAATCTCCAGGTGGGACCTGGAGATCTCCCACCGTTACAATTGATTTCCAGATGACAGAGATCAGTTCCCCTGGAGAAAACGGCTGCTTTGGATGGTAGACCGTATGGCATTATAGCTTGCGGAGTCCTTCCATTCCCCCTCCCCCCCAAAAAATGCTGCCCACCAAAGAATCCACCCCCCGAATCTTCAGGTATTTCCATCATAGAGTTGCCAGGTCTAGGTTGGAAAATCCCTGGATACTTTGGGGGTGGATCCAGGAGAGGGTGGGGTTTGGGAAGGGGCCTCAGCATGGTACAGTGCCATAGAGTCCACCGTTCAAAGCAGCCATATTCTCCAGGGGAGCTCATCTAGAGATCCATTGTAAAAGCAGGAGATCCCCAGGCCCCACCTTGCGGTTGGGAACCCTATTCCATCATCAGAGCCGGCAACTATCCCCTCAGTGCCCGTTGCTAGGCAACCAAGCTTGCTTCTCTGAAAGCCCCTATCCACACCTATGTTGACCTTTGGGAGAAAACTCATTGGGGCCAGCTGAACAGAATGCCATAGAGGCCACCCTCCAAAGCTGTCATTTTCTCCAAGGCAGGGAGGAGGATCTGTTGTCTGGAGTTCAATTGTGATACCTGGCGATCTTCAGGCTACACCTGGAGGTTGGCTACCCTAGGCGTTTGAGTTTGTGTGTGTGTTTCTGTGTGTGTTTCTCTGTGTTATTTTTTGTGTGTGTGTGTGTGTGTGTGTGTGTGGTGAAGAGGCTTGGGAAAAAAAACAGCAGTCTGAAATGGCAAACCGCTCTGAAATGGTAGGGGAAGGGCTGTCTGAAACAGCTGTCACTGTACCAGTTTATTACAAGCTGATAAGCAGGATCTGCTAGACCCATTGTTGCCAATCTCCAGGGGAGGGATGGAGATCACGCTAAATTACAACTGCTCTTCAGATGGCAGAGATCTTCCCCTGGAGAAAATGGTGGACTTTGTGTCATTATACCCTGCTGAGGTTGCCACAGCAGGGCACTCTCCCAGAGCCTCTTTCTAGAGCCTGTTGTATTTATTTCCACAATGGGCCTTATTCCTCGTGTGTGTGTGTGTATACACACACACACGAGGAATAAGGCCCATTGTGGAAATAAATATATATATGAGAAAGTGTTAGAAATCACATTCAAAAATCACATTCTTTTTCCCTTGTCCTACAATTGAAGATGGTTATCATATCACCTCTCAGTCGTCTCCTCTCCAGGCTCAACATACCCAGCTCCTTCAGCCTTTCCTCATAGAACTTGGTCTCCAGACCCCTCACCATCTTCGTTGCCCTCCTCTGGACACGTTCCAGCTTGTCTACATCCTTCTTAAATTGTTGTGCCCAAAACTGAACACCAAACTGAAGCTGGACTTTGACCCAAGACTACCCCACTTATCCCTTGGGCCATGCTGGTTCTCAACCCACCAGATTCCTTTGAAGCACTGGCTAATCCTTCCCCTCTCGCTGTTATTTTCAGGCAAAGCCCTGCAATTCTTCCTTACCCCAACTAGTTTCCTAGGCTACTGTGTGCTACCTGAAACCCATGCCTGGTTTAAATATATATTTGTCAAAGCCATTTGCAATGCAAATGTGGAACTTTGCAGCAACGCTGCGGCGCACCGGTCCCGAACAAACAGCTCATCAAGCCCGATAAACATGGCACGATCCCAGCAATGAGAAATGAGCTCTCGCAAGCAGAAGGCTATAATTATCATGGGACTGACAGGCACACTGGAACCTTGTGGAGCATCTGGGTAATTAATGAAGGGCTATGGCAGGGCCGCATCAGCCGGCAGATCCGAGTCGACTGCAGCTCTTCTAAGGTTTGGCCGCTTCTTGCCGGATTCTGGTAACCCCACTTAATAACCGGAGTGGCAACGTTATTGGCATGCTGCTCAGTAGCCTGGGGAGACAAGGGATGGGGAAGAGATGCAGGTGATGAGAGAGGTGCACTGGCTAAAAGGTTTGGATGGGAAATTGCCAAGCGTCGTACTGTTGAAAGAGGACGACAACCTTCTCCCTGACTTCCAAAGTGTCAGGTCTTGCCAGTAACCTGGCAAGTAAATTAAAGAAATTAATTTATAAGGTTTTATGGACATATAATAACAACAAGCTGACAGTATATCTTAAATGCAAGAGAAGCATCCTAAAGAATAGCACTGAACATACAATCACTAGAAAACAAAAAAAGAAAGAAAGAAAAATTCTTGAAATACCAATACTCATTAGAAGTTTTGTCCATTCAATTATACATCTTAGTCCAAGGTGTTTCAAACAACTCATCCTCTTTTCCTCTTAACAATGTTGTCAATCTGTCCATTTCGGCAACCTCTAACAATTTCTGTAAGAATTCTTCCCTATCGGGAGTTCTATCTAATTTCCAGTATTTAGCATAGAGAATTCTGGCGGCCGTAATGCCACGCAATATCAAATATCTGTTTAGCTTCTTGTATATCTCTGGAATTATACTGAGAAAAATAATTCTGGTTTAAATGGTATCTTAGATTCAATTCTTTCTTGTAGTACCAGTAACCTGTCTTTGAAGTTTCCCCCATAGTCTGTGGAGTAATTGGGCTGCGTTCTTCAGGGTGCTAAGATCTCCGTTATGGTCATGGGAGTCGGGCTGGTCATCAGAGTCGGGGATGTAACAACAGTGCCTAACATGAGAAATGACTGGAACAAAGCCTTCCTGTCAGTGATGCTACTCTAGAGTCGTTTTAAACATGCCCAAGAGGAATGCTCCCTCTAAGCTGTGGAGTCTCGTGAGCAAAAATCTCTACTTTGTGAGCTACTGGCATTAAAGTTGTGAGTGGGCCATTTGGCCACTGCATAAATTAATTTGCTCTGGAGCCATCCTTCCTGAGCAAAGACAAAAATGCCTGAGCTGGAGGCTAAAAAACTGTGAGCTAGCTCACAAGAACTCAGCTTAGAGGGAACACTGCCCAAGAGAGGCAGTTCCTTCTTTGGGTGTTTCTAAGCAGGGGCTAGATGGCCATCTGACAGCAATGTTGATTCTGTGACTCACTAGAAATTTAGGCAGATCTTAAGAAGGAGGTCAGGAGGGGATGAGCCAGTGCTTGGCTTTTTGTCGCCCTTTCCTATATCACCAGGGTGATGTCAATTGCCCCTTTGGGGTCAGGAAGGAATTTTCCTCCAGGCCTGATTTGCCCAGGGATCTTGGGGGATTTGTGCCTTCCTCTAGGCATAGAGCAGGGTCACTTGTAGAGTGTGTGTGTGTGGGGGGGGGGGGACTGTGAATTTTCCGCATTGTAAAGGAAGTTGGACTAGATGGCCCTTGGGATCCCTTGCAGCTCAGTCTCTATGTTTCTAAAGGCAAATTTTGCACCAAATATCCCCCCCCCCATTTTGGTTCTTTCTTGTAAAAAGGTAAAGGTTTCCCTTGCTTGAAAGCCAGTCGAATCCAACTCTAGGGGGTGGTACTTATCTCCGTTTCCAAGCCGAAGAGCCAGCGTTGTCCAAGGACTTCTCCATGGTCATGTGGCCAGTATGACTAAATGCCAAGGTGCACGGAATGCTGTTACCTTCCCATTGAAGCGGTACCTATTTATCTACTTGCAGTTTCTTGCTTTCAAACTGATAGGTTGGCAGGAGCTGGGACCAGAGATGGGAGCTCACTCAGTCACGCAGCACTCGGGTCTCGAACCATCAAGCTACCGACCTTCCGGTCTGCAACTTGTAATTCCTTATTTCTGCACCATTTTACTTCTGCCAATAATTCCAACATTAAAATGTATGAATGTTTCGTCACTGGGTTTGCCTCTGTCTGTTTATTGCATTTTTATCTAGGAATACTACTAGTGTTCCCATGAATGTGTTCAACAGTATGACTTACTGCATTTGAATGTGAAAGCCAAATGGGACGTGACCACCCAGTCCCTTCAGTACAGCAACAAGCAACTCAAATGCGTGCTGAACAAGCTTGCACTGGCTATTTTCAATGCTGAAACAATTAGAGACCCCTCAGCTATAAACCGCAGAAAAAATTACAAAATGGCTGAGAGTAAGATGCTATAACTATATTGTATTATATTTCCATACACACATGATACATAGAACAAAAGTTTCACTTGCAATTACAATCAACAGGTAAGTACTAACTATACAATTTATAAACTGTTCATTTTCTCTTTGGTTCCAGGAGCAGAAGGCTTCACCATTATGAAAAGGAAACTTCAATAAAAACAGGTAAGTACTAACTATACAACTTATAACTAACTATCAATTTATATCAACCAACTATCAATTTTTATCAAAAACTATCAAAAGATACAAGAGGTAGAACATGAGGTACAGGAATTAAAAATAAAAAACGGACAGAATGGAAGAAACACTGATTGGTCTTGAAATGGATAAGGCAACATTAATAATAAGGTGCCAAAACGTTCTGGAAACTATAGAAAAAAATTTGAAAGAAGTCATAAGTAAAAATTTCACAGAACAATTAAATTTAGGAACAAAGGAGGAATTTGAACGAGAGATAGATGAAGTCTACAGGAAAAGTACGTCTTATGCAAGAAGAAATAAAATACCCAGGGAAGTGCATATAAAATTTAGTAGGAAGGAAATGAGAGATAAGATTCTTAGAGAAGCAAACAACACCAAGGTAACCATACAAGAGGCAGAGATAAAACTCTTAAAGTGCCATGAAGAGTTCAAGAAAAGCAACAAAACTATACAGTCCTAACAAGCCTATTAAGAGATAATGGAATGTGAGATTGTCCCAATAGATGCAGTCCACAACAAGTCTCCTTAAACAGAAAGTCCTTTATTTGTAGAAAAGGTCTTGTTGGTCAAACACACTTCTTCTGTTAGTAATGCCCAAGCATAGTGATACAACTATAATTATACCTAATATGAAATTACCCCCCCCCTTCACGTCTCACCAATCATATAGCTGAATTATTGGCGCCCGAATATACTGGACCAAAGTTCCCAAAGAAAGCGCAGCAAAAGAAATTCCCAAGAAAGAACACTGGTAAGAGTTATGGGGTGGAAGTTCCCAGGAACATAATCTAGCAACTCAGCACCTGTGTAGAAATAACATGTAGCAGGCAGCTTTCAGCTCAAGGCCATGATAATGCTGTAAGCTAATGAGCAGCAAGCGAGCACGAAGCCAGCAGGAAGCCAAGAAGCACATTCCTAAGGTGGGAGTCACATCCCCGATGCTATCTCCCGTCCAGGATCTAAAGGAATGCATATGAGGTTCAAAGCAGTAGCAATATCACTTATAACCAAACATCAGTAGAACTCACTGATAACGAGAATTGACAGGTGTGTAACGACTGGCAGATGGGCCACAGAACTTATTGGCAGTGCTAACTGACAGAAATTACATATAGGTGGCTTCTACCAGAAGGAGTTTTATTGAACTATGAAGGAAGAAGGTATAAAATAGACTCAGTTTTCAAGGTTGAAGACTTTCTTGATAGGAATGGTGAGAATCTAGGATGGCAAGAGGAAGAATAGAGTGAAGCTGAAGAAGAAACCACAAGAACACAAACACAGGGAGAAAAAAAGGATGGAAAAAGGAGAAGACAGAAACATACATATTTAACACCCTCACAAATGCTTACACGTTATCAATATAGAACGAAGGCAAGGGGTAACAAAGATATAGATGGAGAAAAAGCTCAAATTACTTTCGGTCAACATAAATGGGCTGAATAGCCCACAAAAAAGAAAAAGAACTTTTTAACAAATAATAAACTACAGGTAGATATAATTTGTTTGCAAGAGACACATATTAAGAAGGATGATGTAAAATACTTGGAAAACAAGAAATTAGGAAAGCCATCCTTGCAGCTGATACAAAAAAATTCTACTGCAAGTAATACATCAAGATCAAGTTGGTTTCCTACCAAAAAGACATATCAGAAGTAATATACGGATGATAGTTGATATCTTAGAACATTATGAAGCACACCCAGACAAACAGATGGTACTAATGTTTCTCAATGCAGAAAAAGCATTTGATAATGTAAACTTGGAATTTCTAATACAGAAATTGGAAGTGTGGGATTGCAGTCAAAAATTCCTCACAATAATTAAAGCAATATACAAAATACAGTATGCAAAAGTTATAGTAAATGGAGAAATGACACAAAATATCAAAATACAAAAAGGTACTAGGCAAGGATGTCCATTATCACCACTCCTATATATCTTTACGTTAGAGACGTTAAATGATATTATTAGAGAAAACAGACGTATAAAAGGACTTATGATAAAAGCAGAGGAGTTTAAATTACAAGCCTCTGCTGAGGACCTAGTTTTTATACTAGAAGATACAATGATAGCTATATTAGAACTCATAAAAATAATCCAAGATTATGGACAGGTAGCCAGACTCAAAACTTAAACCCCCCCCCCCCCAATATAATAACCAAAAATTGTAGAAAACAAGGAATAAACCTAATCCAAAAAATCTCAAATATGGAAATAGTAAAGAAAGTTAAATATCTAGGTATAATGCTCTCCAACAGAAGTAATACATTGATCGAAGATAACTATACTAAGTTGTTTCTAGAAATGAAGAAAGACTTATTAAAATGGAAAGACCTTATGCTATCATTTATGGGTACAACAGCTACGGTAAAGATGAATATATTGCCGGGATTTCTCTTCCTAGCACAAAATCTACCAGTTCTAAGAACAACAAGTATTTTAAAGATCTGGATAAACTTTGTAGCCAATTTGTTTGGAGTAACAAGAGACCAAGAATCAGATGGAAAATATTACAAGATAGAAAAGAGAGAGGAGGATTTAGTATGCCGAGCTGGAGTTTGTACTATAAAGCAGCAGCTTTAGGACAGATAAAGGAATAGTTAACACTAGAAAATCTATGAATATTGAACCTAGAGGGTCATGACCTGTTTATGGGATGGCATGCTTATGTGTGGTATGGAAAAGAAAAGATACATACTAATTTCCAACAGCACTTAGTAAGAGAAGCAATGATGAAAACTTGGAAGGAAATAGAAGATTGATACTATAATAAAATCCCTCAGTGGGTGTCACGATTAGAAGCCTTTATAAAACCTACCTTAATTAAAAATGTCAAGAGTTAAAGTTATGAAATGCTGCTAGATAAAAACAATAAATTAAAACCAGATAAAAATCCTATTTGGCAAAAGCTGAAACTAACATGGTCGAAAACAAAACTAGATACAATAAGGACAATGTAATCGGGTTTTAAAGGACAAAAAATGATTTGGATAAAATATGGTTGTCCTCAAGCAATAAAATGATTCAAAAATTATATAATTTCCTACTAGATAAATACATGCAAGATGAAACAGTGAAAACAATTATGATTACCTGGATGCAGGACTTTGGGGAAAATGTAGACCTAGAACAATGGTCCAAAACATGGGCGTCAACTACGGGGGGGCTCGAGGGCTCGAGCCTCCCCCAAAATTTCCCGGGGGGGGGCTCAGCCACCCCCGGCAAAATGGAGCGCCCGCCGGGAGCGCCCGCCAGCCAGCTGGCCGTCGCCACCTCTCCTTCCCCCCACCCCCGGCCTGCCCTCCTGCCTCCCTGGGGCGGGGGGGAGAGAGGCGGCGGGGATATGGTCCCGCTCGCGCATGGGGAAGTCAGCTGGCCAGCTGGCTGCCGCCGTTGCCAAGACTGTGCCTGCCTCCCTGGGGCGGGGGGGAGAGAGAAGCGGCGGGGACATGGTCCCGCTCGCACGCGGGGCAGTTAGCTGGCCAGCTGGCTGCCGCCGCCGCCGAGACTGCACCTGCCTCCCTGGGGCGGGGGGGGAGAGAGAGGCGGCAGGGACATGGTCCCGCTCGCGCGCGCTTCGCACACACGAGAGAGCCCCCGCCCCCATCGGGGATTTAAAAAGTCTACGCTCCTGGTCCAAAATATGGAAAGCTGCAAGTTTTATGACAGCAATACCATATAAGGAGAACATATGTAAAATGTTTCATAGATGGCCTTGGTCATCTGATAAAATAGCAAGGTGTTATCCTAATGTTTCAAATAACTGCTGGAAATGTAAGAAAAATGTGGGAACTTTTTACCATATGTGGTGGAGGTGTGGTAAAATGCAAGATTTTTGGCATAAAATACATAAAATGATACAGGAAATAACACACATTGATATACCATTCTCACCAGAAGCTTTGTTGTTAAACATGCTTCCAGACAGTTATGCAAAAAATGGTATATATTATAACTTATATCTTAACATCTGCTAGAATATTAGCAAAAGGATGGAAAGCAGACAGAATAACCTCCAGAGATGAAATAATTCAGAGACTGAGGAAATGGATAGGCTAAATATATTGCTACAAGGAAAAGAGCAAGATGGACATTTTAGAAGATGGTGTAAAGTTTATACTTGGCTCGATGGAAAATAGGAAAACTAGACTCAACAAATATGTGTAAAAGTTTTAATGTTGTACATTATTATGACTAAAAAATGACAAATAAACTGTTTTAAAAAGTTATTTATTTATCAGGGGAACTTACATCATGCTTTTGTGTTCTGCATATGGCCTGTAAATTATCTGATAACAAGACATTCCAAAGTGAATTTTTAAACATCTATAATCACTAAAACAGCAGTAGTGTATACACCACTGTTTGCCTGAACACTTGTTCCCCGCCTTTTCTGCTTCTCTTTTAACTCAAACGATGAGTAGTCTTAAGATAAGGAAGGTATTTGTATTTTAACAGTTTGAGTCATTCAGCTACTGTTATAAAGTATGTACAATACCAGAGACCCATATGGCATCAATCATCCGTTTGAATCTTTAGGGTTTTTTTATTTACCGCCCTCTTGTTCATTTTCAGCATTGTTTCATAGGTGAACCACAGTCAAAATAATTTCCCACTACACCTCATAAACCATGTTGCACAGTGGTTTATTTCTGAATGAAGAACAGGTCCCCTGTTCTTCAAGCAATTAACAGCCATGGCCAAACTTGCACTTAATGTCAACATTTGTTCTCTAATATATTCACATGTCGTAAGAGCAAAAAAGCACAAATCTAGTGTTTGGCTTGATTTTGATCATTATTGTTGAAGAAAAGGTCAATACATCTTATTTCCCTGGCCCTTCCTGAAGAACAGGTCTTCTAGATCCTAGCCCAGCACTCTAAACACTACACCATGCTGACTTTCATAAGTGAGACACTGTTGATCAACCACCACTGACAAACCATCCCACTGCCTCAAATAGAAAATAATAACTTATCCACAGAGTCAGGTCACACATTTAGCTGAAAGCCATCAACTCTTGAATTATTCAGTGATGCAAAGGTATGTATGAACTCACCCAGATGACAACTGTGGCCTTCAAATTAACTTAACTGCAATCCTAAGAACAATTACAAGTAGGGATGGGCACGAACCGGGTAACAAACTACAATTCATCACGGATTTTGGGCTGTTTGGGGTTCGCGAATGGAAGTTCATGAACTGAAGAACTGGGGTGAACTACCACAAATTTTGACACAATTCATGGTGCCTCATGACAGTCCATGAAGAGCAGAAAGCGGGGGATATTCACCCTTCCCTCTTTCTGCTGGCAGCGGCTCCCCTGGGAGGCTCTTCATCCCCATATTTAACCCTCTGGTTTTGCTCCCTCCTGCTACAAACCGGTGGGGAGCAAAGCCAGGGAGTTAATTGGCTGAGAGCTGTTTAAACCCTCCCAATCTGCTCCCTGCCACATTGAGGGGGGGTGAGAACAAAACTGGATTGTTAAATGGAGCCATTTAACCTTACAGTTTTGCTCCCCACTGCAACTGGATGGTTTACATGGCTTGGAGCCATTTCAACTCTTGCTTTCTGCTCCCCACCACTTTCGTGGAGAGTAGAAAGCAGGGGTTTAAACTTTAAATGACTCACAAATGTGTTCAGTTTGCAAACTGGCATGTCCGTTTGTAAATCACAAACCATGAACCAAACTACAAAAATGTGGTTTGAGCCCATCCCTAGTTACAACCTTCTAAGACCATTGACTTCAATGGACTTAAAATCTACTGCTAAAGTAGGCTGATACTGCTACAGTCCTGCTGAGCCTCAGGATGGCAGAGTAAGGCTGATGTCTGACATGACAGTTTCAAGCTTGTGGTTGTGACTTCCAGAATGTAAGAACCAGTGATAGTTCAATCAGTGTCCTGGGTCCTCCTGGGACTCCTGCCTGCCTGCCCGGCCAGCCAGCCCCCACCCCTGGAGATGCCTGGACCCTGGGCCTCCGTCAGCGGCAACTGAGGAGGCCCCACTGACACCCAACTCACTGGTGGCTGTGGGAGCAATGCAAAGGCAACCACGGGACGCAACGGCCAAGACGCAGCGGTGGCTGATGGCCCAGCGCCCCCGGGAGCAGCAGAAGGTGGGCAACCACAGCAGGTGCCATTGGACCCGGGAAGCGGGGCTTGGTGGTGCAAAGGAGGCAGCGGTGAGGAATACCTTGCAGCCAGCGGCCGGCCAGCTCGGGAAAGGGGCGGGGCTGAAACCGGGCACGCCAGTGTTTTGCCTTTTGGAGGAGGATGGAGCCCAGGAGGAGGAAGGGAGTCCAGGAGTGGGGAGGGGTTAAAAGGCAGTGATAGAGGAGGCCGAGGAGATGCTAGGGAGTGCAGCATATGCCCAACCTAGGGAGACCCAGAGAGACTGAGAAGGCAGCAGCTGATTCCCAGAGGGTTCCACGAGGGAGGTGAAGTAACCTCCAGGTGGCCCTCTATGACTGAGCCCTCCCCCCTTTGCCTACCTTTAACTCTTCTATGCCTTGGACCCCTGCTCCTTGGGGCGGACCCCCCCATCCAGAAGGGAGGGCATTTGCCAAGATCCAGGACTGCGGCAACCCATCCCTCACAGTCCAGGGCACATTGAGGGGGTCGCAGTGCTATGGCCACCGGAGGGGCGCCAGGAGACCCGCACACTGGTGACAATCAGCCAAGGCAAGATTCTAGTGTTCTATGTTCCCTTAGCAAACATATTTAGCATCTTGTTCGTCTGGGACTAAATAGTATAACAGATTGTGATGTGGAGGACCTAAACCAACCTAATAAAATGTCTCCCCCCCCCCCCCGCATTATTCTATTGGGAAGGCAACATTCGACATAGCAAAAGGCATCCCAGTAGTTTTCCAACTCCAATAATTTTACTGGATAATTACTGGAAAAAATTGGACTCAGGTTGAGAGGATTATTCACATTTACCTGCCTGCAGTTTGTTTTTGTTCCCTGCGAAACATGAGTGGGGAGCAAGAGACAGGTCTCCCAGGCAGTTTGATCTGAGGCAGAGTTTAGGAAGCTGCCCACGGCCAATCAGGCTCTCCTGTGCAGCAATTTCCCCCCTACTGTTCCTCTTACATGAATCCAAGGCCTTCTTATATGAAACTACCATATATTGAATCCGACTCTTAAGAACATAAGAAGAGCCCTGCTGGATCAGATCAGTGGCCCATCTAGTCCAGCATCCTGTCTCACACAGTGGCCAACCAGTTCCTCTGGAGGACCAGCAAACAACAGGGCATTGAGGCTGAGGCCTTCCCCTCATGTTGCCTTCTAGCACTGAGATTTAGAGGCTGACTGTCTCTGAATGTAGAGGTTACCTTTAGTCACCATGGCTAGTTGCCACAGATAGACCTGTCCTCCCCAGGACTCAACAGGGATACTGGTTTCTTATCTCATTACATATGCTAAACTCATTCAGTCCTCACATATTCAACAAGAATGGCTAGACATGTTCTGTATTTTAGTGTATTTCTTTTTCAGAATAATATATCAGAATAGTGAGTATAATGCAAGAGATATTGGAATGTCTTGCGGACACCTTAAAGAAGAGCATAGCAGTTTACATCCCAGGATTAGAAAGGATACCCCAGACATTTATCTCCTACTTAGACATATTTATTGCCTCACTGCCTTTGCCCCCTTAATTAAATCAAAACAACTGTTGACCTCATAACCTTAGCTTGCTATTTAGTTTTGTCTTTGCATATCTTAAAACATCTTCATCCTGTTACATGCTAATTTGCTGTTCGACCTGTCTATAAATTTGAACTGTTACCTTCCATTCCAATGTATTTGAAAAAGAGTGCCACTAGACTCAAAATCTGCTCTCCTGCTTCAGACCAACACGGCTGCCCACCTGGATTTACACAAAACTGTTTGTGTGCTTTTCCAGAAGTCCACCCTAAGATCCACCACCAAAAAGCTGCCCGCTGAAAGTAGGATGGCCCAGGCTAGCCCGATCTCCTCGGATCTCCGAACTGAAGCAGGGTCAGTTCTGGCTAGTGTTTGGATGGGACACTTCCAAGGAATGTTAGGGTCATGACTGCGAATGGAGAGGGTCAAGCTAACAATTATAATGAAAAATATAGACATTTATTGCCTATTTAAATATCTTTTGAGAAAACATTTCTAGGCTAAATCAATTCTGTATCATAGTTACTTTCAACTCTAATAATTATGACTATTTCATTTTAATCAAGACTAATTTGGAGAATCCGTGCAACTACCACAGGCTTATTTTACTAATTGTAGCACAAATATATAGCATTCAAGGTAATCCCAGTGTAAATTTATTTCTATTTCTCATAAAATCTATTATTACATATATTTATTGTCTACACAAAAGTAATCTCCCTTTCTTTCCTTCCCCCCTCTTTCCCCCCCCCTACAATTTCAGACAGCAACACCTGGTCTTATTAATACATGTATATACAAAATTCTGAATACATGTATTTTTGGATGTGTGTTGCTTTATAATAAGGAATATTGACCACTGAGGAAGGCCCACAGGGGCCGAAATGCGTATAGTCCTTGGGTCATAAGTTTTATGCATCAGTTTGATATGCACTGCAATTAGTTCTTAATGAACCTAGTTTTAAATGTCTGATACTTGGACTGTCTCTTTTAATTTTATTTTGTTTTATTTATGTATACACCCTAATAAATGTCTATATTTTTCATCATAATTCTTTCGTTAGCTTGACCCTCTCGGTTCGCGGCTATTTGTTGGGTTGAGTCCCCCCCCCCTTTTTTTTTCCTGCCTTATGCTAGGGTCGTGACCCAGAGGCAGGCAATGGAAGACCACCACTGAACATCTCTTGCCTTGAAACAATACAGATTTGTCATAAGTGGGCCATGACTTGATGGCAAAAAAAAAAAAGAGTAGGTTGTGTTATGCTGTGGAAAATATAGATTAAGTACATAATGAAACCCCCAGAGGAGAATCACTAGAACTCCACAGAAGGCCACGATGGCCAACATGTTTGGGTTAATTTCTTTTATGTTCTCCAGATTGCTTCCTCAGTTACACTGCCTCGTGGACTTTGCTGTCTATAGTGGACACAGACATTCCTTACCCCCAAGCCATGGAAAAACATGATATGCGTCTTTTATGGACGCTTCCTTGTAGTACATTCTTGTTAAACGCAGTGCTCTGCTGCACATGCATCAACTGTCATTAACCACTGCAGTGGTGATTGCTTGAAGGGCCACCAATTGTTGCTCAAGTTACAAAAGGTGTGGCTGTGGCTTAGTGGTTAGTCCTTTGCATGCACTTTGCAAGCAGAAAGTCTCAGGTTCTAACCTCGGCGACTTCTGTTGAAGAGGTGGGGAAAACCTTTTTCTGATGGAGAGCGGCTGCCAGTCAGAGCAGGCAATACTCTGTTGGCAGAGTAAATGACACAGCAACTGTGCACAACCTGATTAAAGAGTAGATAAAGATTTATTTAGGAACTAACATACTTGATAGGAAAGAGGAGAGACAGAGATCGGCTCCTATTGAAATCTCTAACTGAGAGACAGAGAGGAGGCTGAATGTGGAACGTCTGAGAAGGAGAAAATCTGGAGACAGACAAGGGATGACTCTTAACAGGAGACAGAAGGTTGGAGGCAGACAAGGAATGACACTTAACAGGAGGGAAAGGGTGCTGCCCTCACTATCCTATCTAATAGTCTTCTTGCTGCCCCTTTCAGGGACTTCTTCTCTTCTTCTCTGAACACCAGACATTGCCTTTTCCAATATACTCAACTAGATGGGACTGATGGTATGATGGAATATCATGGGTTCTGAAAAATTCTCCAGACTCCTCTCCCCCATTCCTCCTCCAAAGACAACGAAAATTAATCCCTAATTCTGCTGCAATTCATACGTTAACTGCCATACCAGAGTTAAATAATAGGTCCGTTGAATTCATAAACTAAATATCTAGTCTGACCAACAGTAGCTACCTAGTGAAGATGAGCATTTCTCAAGTCTGGCTAACCGGACATGCCAAGAATCAAACCTAGGCCATTCTTTACACAATGTACATGCTCTAGCAATGAGGCCCATACCTCTTCCCTGAAGCATGGAAGTAATGTCACATGAGGCCAAAAGAGGGGCTATCAAATAATCCAGTCATGATCACAATGCAAGTAATTATAGTAATCCCTAAATTAGCACATTCAGATGGCAATCCTATGTGTATTTTCTTGGGTGTAATGGGATTTATCTGTGCAGGATTGGGTTGCAAACTGGTCCAAACAATCTGGAAAACTTTGGCCACCCTGTAACCCGATATAATAAGATGTTGCACCATTTAAACTTATGCTTCGCATAGGCTGCAGACAGACTGGCAGCTTGCCGCGATATAGTGCTGCCTCTAATTGACTCAGTTTAAAATGCTGCGGGACATATCAGCCACACAGCACACCCTACTGTGGGTTACCCATGGAGACATCCCGTGGGCAAGCATCCACATTATTGTAGAGCATCAGCCACGGAGCGCACTGCAAAAACGGCCAAAATTCATGCGCATGCATATGTGCATGTGCACACATGCGCACATGGGCAATTCTTTTTTTTTTTTTAAAGTCACTTCCCTAGCGGCAGAACGAATCTGCAGGTTCAGACTGCCAAATATGTTCTGCGCGCACTCCCCCATGTTCAGGCAGCTGGCCATGAGCGATGAATGTGCAAGGGGGGGAAACTCCACTTTAGAGGTGGTGGTTTTTTAACCCAGCTCCAAGTCGTCCTCTGACAGGGTAAGAATGCCCGGGGAACACCTGACAGCGGTGGCTGTGTGAATAGGCCCATTTAATCCATTTTTGAAAGGTGCCTATATCGAGCAACCCTAATTTCCACACAAGAATACCTTGAGGAGCTAGGCTAGTTACCCTCTGATTTTATACCCCCACTGTTCCATACACTTGTTCCTTCAGAAGATTCTTCCTGAACAAGTTTCAAAACACCACTCAAGACGGGCTCAAAATTGTCCACAACTTATACAGAGAACTGCTGGGCCAGACCATTCCTTAGGGAGGATGTGGTAATTATCTGGAGTGAAACACAGTAGATAAGAAGATATTGAAAGAGCTGGTCTTATTGAATTTCAGTTGTAACCAGGCCCGGGCAATGAAATTGACTCTCAATAAAGTTTTCACTCAAGGTGAGATTTAATCGGGGACAAAAGCAGAAGTTAAAAAAAAAAAATCTAAACGGGTAAGGTGTGCTTTCTCAGTGCAGGCTCTACAGAGCAGCCATCGATGCAGTAGAAAGACCGAAGACAGGAGACACGCCAAAGGGAACTTTTCCTGTTTTGTCGTAGTGTGAAAGACTAACCAAAATTTGTGGCGGGGTGTGAGCTTTTGTGAGTTGCCGCTCACTTCTTCAGATATTAAATATTCTGTGATTAATGTTGCCTTCATTTAGGCCGGTTTCCTGAAGCAGAAATAATGTTAAAAATGTTTAGATTTTCTGAAAGAAATTTGGTCTGTTCATTTACCTATTTGAAAGATTTACGTGCCTACCTTTCAGAGCCAGTTTGGTGTAGTGGTTAAGGGCGCGGACTCTAATCTGGGAGAACCGGGTTTGATTCCCCAATCCTCCACTTGCACCTGCTGGATGACCTTGGGCCAGCTGTAGTTCTGGCACAGCTGTTCTTGAAAAAGAGCCATTTCTGTCAGAGCTCTCTCAGCCCCACCTACCTCACAGGGTGTCTGTTGTGGGAAGGGGAAGGGAAAGGAGATTGTAAGTCACTCTGAGACTCTGAGTGAGAAAATGGCTGATTTGAAGGGAGACTCCCATGGAGAAAATGGCTGATTTGAAGGGCTGAGGTCCCTCTCTTCCTCTATGGATGAAGTCTCTCCCTTCCTCAAACCCCGCTGCTCTACCCCCCAAAATCTCCAGGCATTTCCCAACCCAGAGCTGGCAACCCTACCAAAGACGTTAGCCATCTTCCTTCACCAGACTCACAAAAACTTATACCGTGAAAATCTCATTGGTCAAAGTGCTACTAGACTTGAATGCTTATTGGCAGTGCATGACAGCAGCCGATCTCCTGGAAATGACTAGTCCATTTGGCACGCTTTTTCTCGTGAGATCTCCCCCCACGTTCACGTCAAACAAACGTACCCTATTTCCTCTTTCCAAATGCAGATGGCAAAATAACTAATTAGCTCACAATGGACCTGAACTGCTTTCCAAAGTGTTTTGGGTAGCGAAATGAAGGCCAAGAGCAGAGCTTGGCTTGACAGTTTTCTGATCCCTGGAGCTCAGGGCTGGATCCGGTCTAGATGGAAACATCAGCCACACGGAAATGTTTTGCCTCCTCCCTCCCACTGCAGCTCAATGATCTCCATGAAAATTACTTCTTATCAACATGAGGATGTCCTGCAGCACAAAGGGGAAATGGTATAGGTTGACCTGAGATGGCTTGTCCACGTACACATACCACCAATTGATGGGGCCCTTGTCAGGTTGGATGACTGAGTCAGCCTTTGGCTGATTCTGCATTGGCTTTTCCCTCTGTTGTTCTACAAAACCCATGTTGGAGCAGAAATTCCCCTCTGCATTGCACACCGCTTTCACTTCCTTTGATTGCCGCTTTCACTTCCTTTGATCATCGGGTTTTTTGGCAGCCTCCACACTCCATGCTGCTTTCACTTCCTTTGAGCATTGAGTTTTATGGTAGCCTCCACACTCCATGCTGCTTTCACTTCCTTTGAGCATCGGATTTTATGGTGCCTTCTACATTGATTTATGGCCGTTCAAGGATGACTTTGCAGTCAGTACGGCATTGCCCTGAGGTATTTGAACGTGGCTTTGAGCCGCACTTTCCCCTCCCAGCTGAGAAAATGTGGAGTGAATGCTAGATGCAGAATCGCCCTTTGTTTCATCCCAGAGAGTGCCACAAGCAGAGTGATGCCAATGTGTCTACAATACACTAAGCCTACCAGAAGAAGGGAAGAGCATCACACCATTTCAAAAGCACACCATGACATAAAAACATCAGAAGAGCCCTGCTGGATCAGACTAGTGGTCCATCTAGTCATAAGAACATTAGAGAAGCCAATGTTGGATCAGGCCAGGGGCCCATCCAGTCCAACACTCTGTGTCACAGTGACCAAAAACACCAGGTGCCATTAGGAGGTCCAACAGCATGGCCAAAATTCCAGCACCCTGTCTCACACAATGGCCAACCACTTACTATGGAGGGCCAACAACAGAGCTTAGGGGCTGAGGCTTTCCCTTGATGTTGGTCTCCTGGCACTGGGATTCAAAAGTTCACTGCATCTGGATGTGGAGGTTCCCTATAGTCACCAGGGCTAGTAGTTGCGGAGAGATCTATCCTTCATGAATCTGTCTAATCCTCTTTTAAAGCCATCTGTGTTTGTGACCAATTGCAGGCATCAAATTCCACATTTTAATCACTCATTGTATAAAGAAGTTGCAAGATGTCATAGTCCCACTGGACACCACATTGGTCAGGCCGCACCTTAAATATTATGTGCAGTTCTGGAGGCCTCCCTTCAAAAAGGATGTGGAGAGAAAGGAGTAGGTGCAAAGGAGAGCGACAAGGACAATTGGGGGCCTGGAGACCAAGAAGCCCTGCAAGGAAAGGCTGAGGGACTTGGGAATGTTCACTCTGGAGAAGAGGAGGCTGGGAGGGGGAACATGATTGCTCTCTTGAAGGATTTGAAGGGCTGTCACTTAGAGGAGGAGGGCAGAGAGTTGTTCCTGTTGGCAGCAGAGGAGAGGACTCACAATCGTGGGTTGAAATTAAGGGCGGGAAGGTACTGGCTGGATATTAGGATTATTATTATTACTACTATAAGTTTAACTGTAGAATCAGCTGCCTCTGGATGTGGTGAGCTCTCCCTTACTGGCAGTGTTCAAGCAGTGGCTGGATGAGGGATGCTCTAGGCCAGGGGTGTCAACCATGCGGCCCAGGGGGCCGGATCAGGCCCCTGGAGGGCTTCTATCAGGCCCGCACTGGAGCTGGCCATCTCCTGCTTCCAGTTTTGCTGCTGCTGCTGCTGCTGCTGCTGCATCATAGCTTGCTTCGCCAGACTCTCTCAATCGCTCAGCCATTTCATGTTTCCCCCCTGGGTTCTAGACTCAGAACTCTGAGCATGGGATTTCTGTGGCGAATGTCAATAAATCAAAAGTAGGTTTGCAGCTTACAGATACACACCTGAACAGCATGCTCAGGATTGCAACAGCACAGACATTTTGATGCAATAATTCAGAGCGAGAGGTGCCGGTTATCAGACAACTGTTAAATAAACAAAACATTGCAAGCATGCTAATGTTTTAAGCATGTTTTTTATTTTAAGTTAAAAAAAATCTTTGTGTTTGTGTCCTTTATAAAGTTGATATCTCCACTACCAGGTATTACATTTTATGACACACATGGTCCGGCCCGACAAGGTCTCATTTATGTCAGATCTGACCCTCATAACAAATAAGTTCGACACCCCTATTTTAGGCTGATCCTGCATTGAGAAGCGGGGGTTGGACTAGATGGCCTATATGGCCTTTTCCAACTCTATGATTCTATAAGCCAGTTTGGTGTAGTGGTTAAGTGCGCAGACTCTAATCTGGGAGAACCGGGTTTGATTCCCCACTCCTCCACTTGCACCTTGCTGGATGGCCTTGGGCAAGCCATAGCTCTGTACCAGCTGTTCCCTCAAGGACAGTTCTCTCTGTACGAGCTGTTCTCTCAAGGACAGTTGTCTCAGAGCTCTCTCAGCCCCGCCTACCTCACAGGGTGTCTGTTGTGGGGAGGGGAAGGGAAAAGGAGTTTGTAAGCCGCTCTGAGACTCCCTTGGGGAGTGGAGGGCAGGGTATAAATCCAATCTCTTCTTCTTCTTCTTCTTCTTCTTCTTCTATAAGTATTTCCTTTTGTCTGTCCTGAACTTACTGCCCATCAGCTTCACTTGCATTCTAGCACTTTGGGCAATGGAGAAAATGTTATCTCTGTCCATTCTCTCTGCCTCACGCATAATTGTATAAGTTTATATCATGTCCCCCCTTAGTCTTCTCTTTTCTAAACTGACAAGTCCCAGACTCTTTAGCCTTAACTCATAGAAAAGGTGCTCTGACCCCCCTAAACAGCCGAGTTCCACCTTTCTCGATAACCAGTATGCCCATCATACCCGGCACAGTACTGAAGCAGTGTAGGCAAAACCAGGAGGAAAAAATGGGGTAATTTATATCTTTCCTCCGGTGTCAGAAAGCAGTGAAGTGACTTTTAGTGGCGACTGTAAAAATATCAAAGGGAAGATGGTCTGCTGTAAACTGAAAAACTTGAAATTTATGAGAGCAATAACTCCTTGGTGGGGGAGAAAGGAAAGGAGAAAAATCCCATCCGTTTATTCTACGCTCCGGTTTTAAGGTCCAAGCAATGGGATCTCGCAAGGGAAGCTGTGGGATAGGTTTATACCGCCATCAAAAATGTGGAGTCTGTGGCTTTGCACAATACAAATGAGGGATGTGGAATGTTAGAATTTGGGTCTATGAAGTTCAGGAAAGTGAGTGTGTAATGAGAATATTACTGCATTGTGGCAGATTGAAAGAGATACGTCTGTATGCTTCTGTATAGCTAATGATGGCTCAAGGGGTCGTTGCGCCCAGCCCCGTAGCCAGGTATTTGGGGGCGGGGGGGGGCCCAGCAATAATTTAATTAACAAAGCTAATTTAATTAAGCTGCCCTGAGCTACTGGAATTCCCTGCCACAGGAGATGGTGGTGGCTACAAGTATGGATGGCTTCAAGAGGGAATTAGATAAACACAAGAGATGGGGACCCGCGATACTCGCGGGGGGGGGGGGGGAGAAGGAGCTTCACATAGAAGAGAAGCAGCCACAGGTGAGCCTTTTCCCCCGCCCCCCACCAGCACCAGCGGTGAGGCCCAGGTCTGCCAATCCTCCATCCCACACTAATGGCGAGGCCCATGCAGCTCTGAGCCACTGGGCCCACCAATCCTTCTCCCCCCCCCCCACTACCGACGGCGAGGCAGGAGGACCTGTGATACTTGCCAAGGGGAGTATTCCTAAAGGCTGCAGCTCCACAGGTAAGTCTTCTTCCCCCACCCCCCTGGCACCAGCGGCAAGGCCTCAGCAGCTCTCAGCTGCTGGTCAGCTGATCTCCCCCCCACCAGTGGTGAGGCCACGGTGGCTCTCAGCCGCCAGGCTGCCAATTTCCCCCCCAATCCACCAGCACTGGCAGTGAGGCCTCAGTGGCTCTCAGCTCCCGGGCCGTTGATCTCCCTCCCACCCCCTGGCACCGGCGGTGAGGTCTCAGTGGCTCTCAGCTGCTGGGCTGCTGATCTCTCCTCCCACCCCCCAGCACTGGCAGCGAGGCTTGGATGCCTCCCAACTGCTGGCCAGCCACAGAGTTCCCAGAGCGTTCTCTGCGCCTCTTTTAGTTTTTTGGGGGGGGGATTTAAATACCCCCCGAATAATTTTTTTAACTTTTCGGATTTTTCTGCACACCTGGGGAGTTCCCCAAGTGTGCAGAAAAATCTCTCTGCCCCCCAAGTGCCGCCGATGTGCGGATTTAGATATCCACATGCACAGGGGCACTTGGCTATTAGATATATAGATATGGAGCAGAGATCCATCAGTGGCTGTCAGCCACAAGGTATAGATAGGAACTCTCAGTCTGGGGCGAGTGATGCTCTGTATTCTTGGTGATTGGGGGGGGGCAACAGTGGGAGGGCTTCTAGTGTCCTGGCCCCACTGGTGGACCTCCTGAGGGCACCTGGTGTTTCTGGCCACTGTGTAACAGCGTGTTGGACTGGATGGGCCATTGGCCTGATCTGACATTGGTTTCTCTTACGTTCTTATCAATCCCTTGGATGAAAAGAGAGATTTTTAAAAATATATGTAATAAATATAAATCAGTGAATACCAGGGATGCCAGAGATTAATACAGTTTGGGGCATTTCAGTGCTTGGATGGGAGACCTCCTGGCAACCATTTACAGGTGGGGGCATTTTTATTTATTTGTTTGTTTGTTTGTTAGATTTTTTTAGCCACTGCTACCCTGAAGGATCTCATGGCGACTTACAACATTAAAACTAATAAGGTAAAAACAAACCTAAAACCAAATGAATATAAAATATTAGCACTAAAATTTTAAAACACGTGGCTATCACCATACCACTATCAAAACAGCCCAGACATGTGGTTAACCTCCAAAAGCCAACCTAAACAATCCAGCATTTCATGCCTGGCAGAAACTAAACAACTCCAGCAGGGCACGGGTGTCATCCAAGAGTGCATTCCAAACAGCAGGGGCCACAGCTGAGAAGGCTCTTCCCCTGGTGACAACTAACCAAGCCATCCTAAGACCAGGCTCCTGCAAGAGGCCCCTAGCCGATGACCAAAGAGAGTGCAGGGGTTTATTAAAAACACATACCTGCTCTTCCTTTCAGTAAGAATAGGCACATAAGGAGCTGGTAAAGCAGCACCAGAACCAGGAGTCCAAAAATAGAGGAATTTTTGCCAACACCTCACGTCAGTGAGAGTCCTGAGGCATGCTGGGTTGTAGCGGTAGCTATGATTTCACTAAGTTTTTCTTGCTGGGTTTGCAAATTAGTCAAGAGCTCAAGTACATTTAAAGGCCCATGCGTTCTGTTTGCTTCAAGTACTTCCACCTTAGACAGTTAGTTGAAATACTAGTTACAGGGGGGAAAGTAAGCTAAAGATTGAGACTGGACTTCTTATCGTGCTTTACCAGATGTATCTCATATGCTTCTGCAGATTAGCTCATGTGTTCAGGATGGACAAAAGGAAACACTACTTTGCACAGCGAGAGATTAAAATGTGGAATTCGCTGCCAGAGGATGTAGCTTGAGACAGCTTGAAAAAGGGATTAGATAGATTCATGGCGGATAAGTCTATCAATGGCTACTAGCTATGGTGACTAAGGGGAACCTCCACATTCAGAGGCACTAATCCTCTGAATCCCAGAGCCAGGAGGCAACATCAGGGGAAGGCCTTGGCCTCTATGCCCTGTTGTTAGACTTCCAGAGGAACTGGCTGGCCACTGTGTGAGACAGGATGCTGGACTAGATGGACCTTTGGTCTGATCCAGCAGGGCTCTTCTTATGTTATTTTGTTGTTTATTTAGTTAAAAGCCAATCCATTATTTAAATCATATCACATGATTATGATATACAGGATTTAGAGGTAAGATAAGAACTGATTTTTTTTTCTATAAATACATACTCCTGTGACAAGTGAATCAATTTTCTCTGGATGAAAGTCTCAGAAGGAGAATAGGTGAGATTTTTTTCATGGGTAAATTGGGCTATTTAATTATTTCTAAAAGCAGTGAGACAAACAGCTGAAACCTTATTTGCTTTTAAAACTATTACTGGCTAAAAAGCAATGCGAGGTACTTTGATAATTTTAGCATTTACTTTCACAGTAATTGTAAGGTTAACTTTCTCACGCTTGCATTCCGTTCCATCTGGCTCACTAAAGAAACAAACTACTTTATCTCAATGCCAGATAAAAGTTTCTACAGTTGTTCTGCCTGGTTTGCTGGTTATATTCAATGAACCAAATTCAACCCCCACCCTATTCTTTTGTTGTGAATCACCCTGAAAAGTACTGGAGTCGGGAGGCCAGTTATAGTGAAACTAGCATTGTAGTTTATTGTGGGTCAAGATGGAACCTAGCAAACCCCGGGCTCAGAGCCCTCTTTTATGCCGGTCAGAGATAATCCTCTGACCTCGCCCAAATGTCCTGATAGGACCTGGAGAGCCAGTTTGGTGTAGTGGTTAAGTGCGCGGACTCTAATCTGGGAGAACCAGGTTTGATTCCCCACTCCTCCACTTGCACCTGGCTGGATGACCTTGGGCAAGCCATAGCTCTGTACCAGCTGTTCCCTCAAGGACAGCTTGGGAAAGAGTTCTCTCAGCCCCACCTACCTCACAGGGTGTCTGTTGTGGGGAGGGGAGGGGAGGGGAGGGGAAAGGAGTTTGTAAGCCGCTCTGAGACTCTTAAGTGAGTGAAGGGCGGGATATAAATCCAATCTCTTCTCTTCTTCTTCTTCTCTTCTTAAGAGGTGGTTACAGTTCATAGGTCCCCGGGGGAAAACATAGGCTCACAATTAGTGGTTGTTTAGGATCCAACCGGCTATTGTTCTACCTGTTCAAAACTCAGGTAGATTCTGGCCATGTGCACAGTCCATGTGGCGGTCGCCATTACATGAGCGCATGGTGACCGCGATATTGATAGATAACACACCCTTTAATAAGATAAATCCAGGAGAGCTTTTCAGCTCTGTGTCTTTTCAGGTTCTCTGATTGGATGTGATGAACATTTTGTGTCAGTTCAAGTTCTCTGATTGGATGCGGGAGGGAATCTCACACCATTGGCCCATTTAACACCATTTCTTGTCCAATCATGGGGAGGCTTGGAGTGCCCATGCAGTGTAGCTCAGCTTCTGCAACCCAGCTTTTGTATGGTGCAATTGTTTCACCCACCCAATTCTCACTATGGGATTTAGCTGGTCACCTTGAGGCTAAGTTGCAATGTTTAGGGGATGGGTCTGGCAGGTCTCCCACTATGGATGAAGATGGTCCTTTCTAGGGTTGCCAGGTCAGACCTGACAACCGGCAGAAGGTTTGGTGGTGGGTTCATGGGGGAAGTGACATAATCTGTGCCACAACAGTTCTTCTGGGAGAAACCATAGAGTTTCTGGCAATTTCTAGAGCTACTCTGTCATATCCAGAGTTTCCCCCCAGAAGTGACGTAGCACTGCAGACATGGCCACCCCCCCACCCCCCCACACACACACCTTCTACCGCTGCTCAGAGCAGCAGAGGGCAACTAGTGCTCCCGGTGGGAAACCTCCCACTATAGTCGGAACCCTGGCATCCTTAGTCCCATAAGCAGCCTGGGTTGTTTGCCACTCAGTAGAGTGATGGTGGGGAAATTGGTGGTTAAATAAGTGCCACTCTAACACCGCAGTGGCATTTCAAGTACAACTCCAGCAGAGATGTCATCGTGTTGACATGACGCTCTAGGACTCTCCCAAAACTCAGGTCTCACACTAACATGATGATGTCGTTTCTGGGGTCATACAAGAAGTGACATCACACAATCGGAATGCCACACATTTACACAAAATCATAGCATTATAGAGTTGGAAGGGGCCATACACACCATGGAGTCCAACCCCCTGCTCAATGTAAGATTGGTGGTGATCCCTGGCCCCAAAGATATCCGGCTGTCCTCGACCAGAACCAGGACTTTCTCAACCATGGCTTCATCCTGGTGGAACTCTCTGCCAAATTCCATCAGGGCCCTGCAGGACTTAATGCCAGTCCACAGGGCCTGTAAGGCAGAGAAGTTCCACCAGGCTTTTGGTTGAGGACAGCAATGGTTTCCATCATAGCTGGCACCCTTCTCTTTACTCCTACCTTGCCCACTTCGGCCTCCTCCTTAACTTGCTCATGAGATGGAAGAACAGCTCAGAAAAGGTTATTAAGTTAAATTACAGACGCCATTTGAAGACTGAGTAAGTAAGATGAACTGTTGTAACCTGCTGTAAATTGCCCAGAGCCCTGTGTACTCAGGGATGGAGGAGAAGGAGGAGGGGGAGGAGGAGGAGACGGAGAAGGAGAAGAAGAAGAAGAAGAAGAAGAAGAAGAGGTGTAAAACATCCCTGACAAATATTTCTCCAGGCAAAGAATCCTCACATCCAGCTGGTACCTCCCCGCCCATAATTTAAGCCTATTCTTGCGCGTCCTTTCCTCTGCTGCCAACAGAAACAGCCCCCTGCCCTCCTCCTCTAAGTGACAGCCCTTCAAAGACTTAAAGATGTCCCTGCCCTACCATTTGGCTGGCAACCAGGTTAAATTGGCCGGATGGGCTCCCATTCTTCACCTCCTTCATACTGTCAATCCTTGGGGGGAGAGTGGGGGGTTTGCAGCTTGAATAGATCTACTGCTTCATCTGGCGAGGTCCTATCTCGATAGGAGGAAAATGCAGGTTAATACGAGGAGATAGGCTGCAAAACTGGGCAAACACCCCAAGGCACTTATTGATGAGGGTTCCATGGCCCAGGGGGGTATGGGGAAGGCATTACTCAGAACTTCAGCCACTGTACAGTGTGGGGAGATGTAGGTGAAGCTCATCACCCTTAGAGACAATTCTGAGCAGTTGATGAAATGTAAGATCGGTTAAAACACTTAGGACTGTTTAGCCTAGAGAAAAGGTGAGTAAGGGGAGACATGATTGAGGTTTATAAAATTATGCACAGCATGGAGAGAGTGGAGAGGGAGAATCCTTCCTTCCTCTCTCCCATAGTGCTAGAACTCAGGGTCATCCAGAGTGGGAAATTCTGGACAAGGGGAAGTATTTCTCCACACAGTTAATTTGTGGTACTCGCTGCCGCAGGATGGAGAGCTTTAAAAGGGGAGCAGACAAGTTCATAGAGGGTGAGGCTATCAATGGCTACTAATCATGATGGGTATCGACTCCCTCCAGTACCAGAGGTAGTATGCTTCCTTAAGTCAGTTGCTGGGGAGCATGGACAAGATGATACCTCTAGGATACTTGCCGAGAGATAGCCAGTTGCTGCTGTGTGAACAGAATGCTGGATTAGATAAGCCTTGGGTCTGATCCAAGTGGGAGTGGGGGATCCCCCAATTTTGAGGGCTCCTGCCTGCTGTTAGCTGGGTGGCTGGCAAGGGGAAGGCCTGCCCCCAAGCCCCACCTTCAAGAGCGACCACCGGCAGCCACCCCTCTCCCTCCCCTCCTGCAAGATTTAAAGGGCCCTCCAGCTGATTGGCTGGATCACACGGCCCGCTGATCAGCTGGAGGGTCCTTTAAAACTCGCAGGAGAGGAGGGAGAGGGGCAGCCGCTGGCCGCATACCCAAACTGCAAGTGGCGAATTCACCACTTGGAGATCAGGTGCCAGCAGCCCTGCTTGTAAAAAGCATTTAAAGAGCCCCCTTCAATTCTTTTTACAAGTGGGAGCCCCCACTGCCTGAACTCCAAGCAGCGAATTTGCCACTTGCAGTTCAGGGCTGTCTCCCTAATGTGATGACATCACTTCTGTGCGACATCATCACATTGGGAACATCCCCCAAAGTCTCCTGCCAGTGGGTGCACAGGACCTGGCAACCCTAGATCCAACATGGCTCTTCACAGGGGTCATTTCGTGCAGGAACACGCAGGAACGCCGTTCTGAAAGTAATAAGCCCAGGAGCGGGCACATATGGCGATGCGCTGCGGAAAAAAGCAAAAGCATACTAACTTGATCTGTATTTTCATGCTTGTTGTACGGTGGCTTCCCTGCAAGAGCAAAGAAACCTAAAGTGTCTTTACTCAAAGCTGGCTCGCTAGCTCTGAGTTGGGAAATACCTGGAGATTTTTGGGGTGGAGCCTGAGTGGTGGGCATTGCCTTCCGACACACTTCCGGTGATGTCAGGGGGTGTGGCATGTGCAAATAAGTTATGCTAATTAGTTATGCTAATAAGCTCCTGCACCTCTTTTTCTACGAAATGACCCCTGGCTCTTCTTATGTTCTTATAAGATACATAAGCAATAGCTGCTTGGAGTTTGGAGCCGGGGTGGGGTTGCCCACATTCAAGCCCGCATTTAATGGGCTGTGTTTAGCTGACCTGCACAACTTTGGAGAGTTAAAAGTGGAAGAGAGTTAACATTTTCCCCCGCAGATCAGTTTTTAATAAACCTAATTTAAACTGGACCGTTGTGTTTCACATCTCCGCTGTGGGGTGTGTGAGCTGACGCACACCATCTCAGACTCTGGGAAGGGGGGAAGGGGAAAAGAATATAAATCAATTGGTCAAGTTGCTTGTTTTTTTAGTGTTTTTTTTTTTTAAGGTAACTACACTTGCATTTTTAAGTTGCTTTCCCCTGGGAATCTATTGAAAATTCAGCCCGACTGGGAAAAGGAGCCAATTATTTGACACTTCATTATGCCGGAAGGTAGGCTGTCCTTGTGACCAAGCATTTATGCAGGCTTTATTCAACCAGCCCTACAACGGTTGTGCAAACTAATCTTATGCTAATGAAGATAATGATTTCAGTGCTGCGGGATCCTAATCCTTTAAAGGCTTAGCCGTTTTAACTGAGTGGAGAGGTAGCTTGTTATTATTTAGCATTACAATGAAAAACGGTTTCTGTTTTCTTTTCTTTTCTTTTTTTTTCCAGGGTTCCCTTCCAACTTCTCCCCGGACGATTTGATGTGTCAGAGAAGCTTATTCTACATACCCTACCCGTTCCCAGTGCTTTTGATCTGCTGCGCTGATGAAGAACGTACCCTTTCCCACTATTAATTGAAATGTTTGTAAAATATCAAAGCGGCTTCCTGCACATTAGGGGACACGTTTCAATAGCAAAGGGAGGCAGATGCTGCTGGGTATCGGATGGAAAATGTTGATGGGGGTTCAAGAGAGAAAGCAGCTAGAAGGCCAAAGGCAAAGGTCTCTCTTTTCTCTTAAAAATCTGGGATTACACCTTGCTCCATTCTGAAGGCTCAGGCTGCATCCACAGGAGGATCCCCCCCCCCCCCGAAAAAAATATGGAAAACAAACCCATGGATTAAAGGGGAATATCCACATGGTGTCCTGGCCTCTATTTCTCCTCACATGATGCTGCCTTATACCGTATCAGACCATTGGTTCATGAAAGTGAGCAAAGTCAGCATTGTCTAGTCCAGTGGTTCTTAACCTGGGTTCGATCGAACCCTAGGGGTTCGGCGAGTCAGTCTCAGGGGTTTGGAGGCCCTCCAACTTAGTACTATTACTAAGTACTAAGAATTATTTTTCACTAAAGAAGGGTTCGGTGAATGCGCATATGAAACTGGTGGGGTTCGGTACCTCCAACAAGGTTAAGAACCACTGGTCTAATCTGACTGGCAGCGGCTCTCCAGGAACTCAGGCTGAGGTCCTTCACATCATCTTACTGGAGGTCCAACAGCAGGGCATAGAAGCCGAGGCCATCTCCTTATAAGAACATGAGAAGAGTCATGCTAGATGAGACCAGTGGTCTATAGAGTCCAGAATCCTGTCTCACTCATGGTGGCCAGCCAGTTCCTCAGGAGGGCCAACAACAGGGCATGGAGGCCAAGGCCGCCATAAAAGCATCAGAAGAGCCCTAATGGACCAATGGTCCCTCTCGTCCAGTATCCTGTCTCAGACAGTGGCCAACCAGTTCCTCTGGAGGTCTAGCAACAGGTCACAGAAGATGAGGCCTTCCCCTGATATTGCCTCCTGGCACTGCTGTTCAGAGGTTGGCTGCTTCTGAACATGGAGGTCACCCAGCGAGCTTCCATGGCAGAATGGAGATTTGAACCTAGGCCGCCTTCATCTTATTCTGGCACTCTAACCATTACACTGCACTGCCTCAGTCTTTTCCTTAGGGCCCAACAAGAGAGAGTTCTGTCAATGGAGCTCACAGCATTTTTCTTTCTTCTAAAAGCAGGCATGCAGGAATACAGTTCTGATCGGAACTGTGGTCTGATGGGGAGAACCATGAAGCCTTCCTCTGGTACGTATTTTCCTAACCCAAAACAGCACGAGGGAGCTGCTAGTTCAAATTATACTTCAAGCATATAGGTACAAATGAGGATGGTGTGTTGTGTTTGCCCCAACGGGGCAGACAGCAGCACCATGGGCCTATTTTAGGATAGCCAGCCTCCAGGTGAGTTTACTATCATATAGCATAAGATACTCTTGAGCACTGGTTCCATTGATAATTTGCGACCAGGAGAACCTATTTGCCAAATGAGAGAATGGATGGCATTTTTGCTGCTTATCAAAATAATTACTCTTGAGCACTGGTTCCATTGGTAATTCATGACCTGAAGAACAATATGAAATGCAGAAAACCCTGAACGCGTGTAGAAACCTGCAGAAAATCACGGATGTGTGTAGTCGCTGATAGCATCTCCATTGTCTATTGACATGCAATTGGGCTACACTGTCCACAATTAAATATTGGGAGCAACTCCAAAAAAAACCCCAAAAAACCCAAACACCTTTTGGCTGCTTTTACAAACTTTGGAATAGGTGTTAACCAATGCTCCCTCTAAGCTATGGAGTCTTGTGAACAAAAATTCTACTTTGTGAGCAACTGGCATTCAAGTTGTGTGAGCGAACGATTTGGCTACTGCAGAAATTAGCTTGCTCTGGAGCCAAGCTTCCTGAGTGAAGACAAAAATGTGGGAGCCGGAGGCTAAAAAACTGTGAGCTTGCTCACACTAGCTCAGCTTAGAGGGAACACTGGTGGCAACCATTCTTTGTTCCTTCCTTGTGAAACTTTATATCTTTCAATCATTCAAAACCTATACCTTTGAGTAATTGCTTGTAAAAATTATATTGTTGGAAGCCCATATGCTATATGATAGTAAACTCTAGTAATTAGTATGCAGTAAATATTTTGTATGTGGTGTTACTTTGTTACTTAAAATCTCTCTACACCGTGTGATCCCGGTTTTGCTTGTAGCCTCCAGGTCTTACAAATAGCCTCTACTATCACAACTGATTTCCAGACAACAGACATCAATTCCCCAGGAGAAAATGACTGCTTTGGAGGGCGGACTCTATGGCACTGTACCCTGCTGAGGTCCCTCCCCTCCCTAAACCTTGCCATCCCTAGGCTCTACCCCGCCCCCAAATTTCCAGGTATTTCCTTACCCAGAGCTGGCAGCCCAAGACTGTTTTCAGGTAGGAAAAATAGTACAGGTGGAAGGCTAAAAAAAACCCATTGTGCCATGGTCTCAATCAGAATCATAGAGCTGGAAGGGACCTCCAGGGTCATCTTCCTTGCACAATACAGGAAAGAAGAAGAAGGAGAAGAAGAAGAGGAGGAGGAGGAGGAGGAGGAGAAGGAGGAGGAGATTGGATTTATACCCCGCCCTTCACTACCCACGGGAGTCTCAGCGGCTTACCAACTCCTCCCCCTCCCCACAACAGACACCCTGTGAGGTAGGTGGGGCTGAGAGAGCTCTGACAGAAATGACTCTTTTTCAAGAACAGCTGTGCCAGAGCTATGGCTTGCCCAAGGTCATCCAGCCAGGTGCAAGTGGAGGAGTGGGGAATCAAACCCGGTTCCCCCAGATTAGAGTCCGCGCACTTAACCACTACACCAAACTGGAAATTCACAACTACTTCCCCCCCAAACACCCCCAGTGACCCCTGCTCCATGCCCAGAAGATGACAAAAAAATCTCCAGGATCTCCAGCCATACCTGCTTTTAAAGAAAATGAAAAATGGCAGGAGTTTCATTCATAGAACTGGTGTCGAAGGGGGTGGCTGGACCATAGTTAAACTTAGAATTCAAGAAAAGAAGAATTTGATGCCCTGACCTGGATGGCCTGGGCTAGTCCAATGTTGTCAGAACTCGGAAGCTAAACCGGGCCTGCCCTGGTTAATATCCAAAACAGTTCCGCAGGGCCTGCAAGACGGAGCTCTTCCACCAGGCTTTCAACTAAGGAGCCGCCCCCAAGACTACCACCAACAATCGTGGTTACGGGTCCTGGCCTAGTTTAATGTCTGGCTTATGCCATCGTGAGACCCAGGAAGATCTTCAAATTTGAAAACCATCTGTTGCATAAGCATTTGTGCACGCCATCGTAACTAAGAACTATCGCTAGCACCTTATGTTTTTTATTATCTTATTGTACTGAACTGTTTTAAATGTTCTTATGTGGTTTTAATGGTCATTGCATACCAGTTTGTGTGAGGGGGAGGGCAGGATATAAGCCAAATAAATAAATAAATATTTGGATGGGACACCACCAAAGAATTCCAGTGCCTCTCTGCAGAGGAAGACATTGGCAAACCACGTGTGTTTCCTGCCCTGAAAACCTTATGGGGTCACCACAAGTTGGCTGCGATGTGATGGCACTTTACACGCCACACACGGAGAATTTTATATGCAGCAAAATTCTTGGCTGATATAATACAAATGGAGTGGGTGGAAATCCGCTTCTCCCTCCCTTGGACGCCGTGATGCCTTTTCAAGGAAAAAAAAGTAGCCGAGCCCAGACTGGTTTTTAAAAGAAATTTGTTGGCTAAAAAAGAAATATCTGTGTCACATCTGCTCGAGCGAGCGGCAATAGTATAACAGTGCAGGTTAGTATATAACAGTGTGGGAGTCCAAGAGAAATGAATCTTCCCAGAGATATAACAGTAATATAACCGGTACCCACTTCCATTGGGGCCTGCCTGCTTTCGAGAACGCCAAGCATCTCTCTGGGTGATTTATATTCCATCTTTTCACTGACTAAATGCCTTCTTTTCTAAACGGAAAGATTTAGAAGTGCATTTAAACAGATAAACTTCATAAAACCCAGAACGATTAATTCAGGATTCAGCGAGCAGCCACCCAATTGTTTAACAAGGTCTGGCAAAACAAGGCAGGGAAGAAAGAAGGTTTTTTTTATCAGTTCCAGTGTATTTCTCCGCTTTTAGGTGCAAATTGAAGCCTTTTCTTCCTGAGACCCACTCATTAACTTCCTGCTAATTTCTCCCCCAACATCTGCCTGATGATTGATTAGGTTGCTAAACAGCATTTTACTGCCAAGCCGAGCCTCTCTTTTAAAAATGCATTTAATCTTTATGCAAATGTTGATTTCCCGCTGATATTGACAAGACTTCATTCATGGCTAAGAGAGCCATGAAAAATCCTGACGGGCAAAATGCCCCAGTTAGGGTCGCAGCTCCAGGTTGGGAAACTCCTGGAGATTTGGGGGTGGAGCCCTATGCCATAGACTCCACCCTCCAAATGCCGTAGACTCCACCCTCCAAAGCATCCATTTTCTCCAGGGAAACTGATCTCTGTAGTCCAGAAATGAGCTGTAATTTCAGGGGATCTCCAGGTCCCACCTGGAGGCTGGCATCCCATTCCCTACCCAGGGAAACCCAAATAGAAAGGACTCTACAGATTATGTATAATCCTGGGCTGTGGTCATACACACTAAATAATCTGCTTTCAATCCGCTTTCAGTGCACTTTCCAGCTGGATTTTAATGATGGCAAAATCCAGTTGGAAAGTGCACTGAAAGTGGATTGAAAATGGATTATTTAGTGTGTGTGACTGCAGCCCTGGACCCCCCCCCCCCCAAAAAAATCATTCTTCATTTTCCCTCTTGAAGCCATCCATGCCTGTAGCTGCCACCACCTCCTGTGGCAGTGAATTCCATGTGTTAATCACTCTTTGAGTGAAGAAGTACTTCCTTTTATCTGTTCTAACCTGACTGCTCAGCAATTTCATTGAGCGCCCACAACTGCCCACGAGTTTCATCGAGTGCCCACCACAAGAAAGGTTAAAGTGCTTGGGGCTCTTTAGCTTGGTGAAATGACAGCTGAGGGGTGACATGATCGAGGTTTATAAGATTATGCATGCAATAGAGCAGGTAGAGAAAGAAGTACTTTTCTCCCTTTCACACTATACAAGAACTCGTGGGTGCTCCATGAAATTGCTGAGCAGTCAGGTTAGAACAGATAAAAGGAAGTACTTCTTCACCCAAAGAGTAATTAACATGTGGAATTCACTGCCACAGGAGGTGGTGGCAGCCACAAGCATGGACAGCTTCAAGAGGGAATTAGATCAACATATGGAGCAGAGGTCCATCAGTTGGTATTAGCCGCAAGGTATAGATAGGAATTCTCAGCCTGGAGCAAGTGATGCTCTGTATTCTTAGTGCTGGGAGGGGGGGCAACAGTGGGAGGGCTTCTAGTGTCCTGGCCCCACTGCTGGACCTCCTGAGGGCACCTGGTGTTTTTGGCCACTGTGTGACACAAGAGTGTTGGACTGGATGGGCCACTGGACTGATCCAACATTGGCTTCTCTTATGTTCTTACATTCAAGTACTTGAAGGGCTGTCCTATAGAGGATGGTGCAGAGTTGTGTTCTGTTGCCCCAGAAGGTCGGACCAGAACCAACGAGTTGAAATTAAATCAAAAGAGTTTTCAACTAAACATTAGGAAGAACTTCCTGAGAGAGCTCCTCCTCAGTGGAACAGATTTCCTTGGGAGGTGGCGGGTTCTCCTTCTTTGGAGGTTTTCAAACAGAGGCTAGATGGGCCATTTGACAGCAATGCGGATTCTGTGAACTTAGGTAGATCATGAGGGGGGGAGGAAGGGTTGCCTCAGGGCTTAGTTCTTGTGGCCCTTTCTTACACGCTCAGGAAAACGCTGATCGCCACTTTGGGGTTAGGAAGCAATTTTTCTCTAGGCCAGTTTGGCGAAGAATCCTGAAGGTTTTTTGTCATCTTCTGGGCACGGAATAGGGGTCACTGGGGGCAGAGGGGAGGAGCTTGTGAATTTCCTGCATTGTACAGGGGGGTTGGACTAGATGACCTTGGAGGTCCCTCCCAACGCTATGATTCTATGGATCTATGATTCTACTAACCAGGACCGACCCTACTTAGCTTCCAGGATCAGATGAGATTGTGTTAGCTTGGGCTATCCAGGTCCTTGATGTTTCCAGTTGAAGAAATTTCAGGTAGCAGGTAGGGGTGTGTCCTTCAGATATTTTCATATCCGTTTAATTTTAAGATTTCAGGGAAGGCATGTTTCTTGTTACCTACCAGTTCGGGATTCCATTCCAGGTACACTTCAGCCTCTGAAACGCACAAGACATTGACTGTGTATGACCATTTGGTGAAATGTAGAGCAGGAAAGCTGGCCAATTTGACATGACCTATGCAGGCTATCTCCTCTTCTCAAACAGGGAGGACTCAGTTCTCAAGACATTTCCCCTGCATCAAACTCACTGACCCATGAAGTGTTTACTGTTTCACTGTAAGCAAACAGCCATCTGGTCTGAGCTAACGATGAACAGGGGAGTTTGAGCAAACCGATATTTCATTACTTTAGAGAAGGAACATCATCAACATTACACAGCTGGGGGGAAAGTTGATGCTCAACCACTGAGCCGGGCATTCGCGAGTGGAAGGTATCCCCCTTCCTTGACATACTGTGCAAATCCAAGTTGTTTTTCTTGTTAGTATGCCAGAAATGACGTGCAGGGCAGGATCCAAACAGCTCCAGCCAAAGTGTCCCCCCGCACAAAGGAAGCGACACTTGTTCTTGGGAGTTCGCCTTCTTCTTGCAGACCCATTCGGGAAACCAAAGACCCATTCGGGAAACCAGAAGAGCCAATTTGGTGTAGTGGTTAAGTGCGCAGACTCTAGACTGGGAGAACCGGGTTTGATTCCCCACTCCTCCACATGCACCTGGCTGGATGACCTTGGGCACAGCTGTTCTTGAAAAAGAGCAGTTTTTGTTGGAAATCTCTCAGCCCCACCTACCTCACAGGGCATCTGTTGTGGGGAGGGGAAGGGAAAGGAGATTGTAAGCTGCTCTGAGACTCCTTTGGGTAGTGAAGGGCGGGGTATGAATCCAATCTCCTCCTCCTCCTCTTCTTCCCTTACAGCAGAAAAGTGGGGCAAGAAATCCTGAGAATCCCATCAATCTCATGTTGTACATTTGTCTTAGTGCACCATGTATCTATCCTCAGTAGATCTCTCTGCCATAGTTATTGGTTTCCTTCCTTTTTGGTGATATTATTTTGTTGCTTCCTTTCCAGATCTGAATACCTTATCAGCAGTTCTCTGAAGTTTTAACCTTTTACTGGTCTGATGTACTTCCTTTTCTCCCCTACCTTTGTTTACAGAGGGCTGTACCACCTCAAAGGCAGAGTTAGACTTGCCAGGCCTCCCACTATAGTGGGGAGGCTTCCCCCTGGCAAGCTCCATTCCCTGCCACTGCTCAGGCTGGAGGTAGGAGAAAAATCAAAGTGACGAAGGGTAGGTCTAGGAATCACCAGGAAATCTATGGTAAACTCCATACAGTTTCCGGTGATTCCTAGAGCTACCCTTTGTCGGTTGTACATAGAAGTGACATAGCAACGTAGATGATGTTGCCACGTCAAAAATGTTGCTGACAGTATGCCATGTCCCTACCCCCATGTCCCTACCCCAAGTCCTGCCACCAATTGCCAGGCTCAGCCTGGCAACCCTAGGCAGAGGGAAGCCATCTGTTTTTAACAATGCAATCCTATAGAGTTATATTAGTCTAAACTTAGTGGGCAAAGGTCAGCAGTTTGAATCTTTTTTTGCTCCATATTTCAAGTGATAATCAAGGAGGAGGAGGAGTAAAGCCATACGTATCCAATCCTATCAACATACCTTACCCTAGAGAGGTTACAATATGGAAGAAGCCACAAATCTATGAACATTTTAACCACCTTTGAAAAGAAAACACACAAAAAAGCATTTAAACAAACCTTCTTGCCGTCTGAAAATGTGTACATCCACAGGTCACATATGTTCAGAATCCTTTATTCTCTTTTATCACTGTTTCCATTAGTCTCAGTGGGAAACACAATTCTGGATTTATGTGCCCACCTGTCTCTCTTGGGCTTCCTTGATTCTCAAACTAATGGTTCTATTGCCCTCATAAAAACATAAGAGGAGCCAATGTTGGATCAGGCCAGTGGTCCATCCAGCCAAACACCCTATCACACATTGCTTGTAACATGAGGCAGCTCATGGGTGCCCAACCAAACTCTCAGTCATATGTTCAGGGGTCATTTAGTAGAAAAAGAGGTGCATGAGCTCATTAGCATAACTTATTTGCATAACTCATTTGCATATGCCACACCCCCTAACAAACTGGAAGTGTGTCAGAAGGCAACACCCACCCCTCAGGCTCCACTCCACAGGTCAGTGAAACTGACCTGCTCTTCCTCCATTCCCTTCCCCATCCAATACTTTGTGCAATGAAAATAAGCATAAAGAACACACCCTCATTCTCTTCCTGCTCCCTTGAAACCACCAGGTTTCAAGTAGACTTGAGATACACAGGACATGTGCACCACCCATCCCTTCCCCTTCCCCTCCCCACAACAAGATACCCTGTGAGGCAGGTGGGGCTGAGAGAGGTCTTTTGAGAACTGCTCATGAGAGAACAGTTCTGAGAGAACTTGTGACTGGCCCAAGGTCACACCAGCAGCTGCATGTGGAAGAGTGGGGAATCAAACCCGGTTCTCCCAGATTAGAGTCCAACTCCTGACCACTACACCAAACTGATTGGGTGGAAGCTGCTGAAAGGTTGGTGAAATTTCTCCAGTACTTATGTGCCATGTGCCCAGATA
The DNA here is from genome assembly GCA_029233225.1 of Lepidodactylus listeri. Taxonomy (NCBI): domain Eukaryota; kingdom Metazoa; phylum Chordata; class Lepidosauria; order Squamata; family Gekkonidae; genus Lepidodactylus; species Lepidodactylus listeri. The sequence continues at coordinate 177,311,871 of JARCFY010000001.1, read as the reverse complement.
AAAAATGGTATACTTAGAAAATTTATATGCCACCTTGAGCAAGTCTCTGGAAAAGCAGCACACAGTCATAAAAGGAACAATGATAAAATTATCAATATTAAAACAAAACATTAAAAACAATAAAGACCCTAGCAGGGCTTTCCCCGGGGCACTGCGCCTCTGCACTGCTCGGGGAAGCCAAAGAGGGGGCGTGGCTTGGTCATGTGCCCGCCCTCTGGGCTCCTCACTCCCGGAGCTGCGCTCCTGTGCACTCCCGCTCCAACGGACCCCTGCATATGTTCATGAATGGACTAACCTTTAAACACCTATCAGTCACTCCACGGGGCTCAAAATACTCCAGGGGAGAAGGAGAGGGTTAAGGGTCCCACCCAGGGCCATTTTTGCCAGTGGAAAGGGCCACAGGGGAGCTGTTTGCCCCTTCCTCTGACTTCACATGTCCATTTCATGGCATGTGGAGCTTGAGGAAGGAGCAAAAAGCCCCTCCCCTCAGGGTGGCTGTTTCTGCTGGCACAAATGGTGTGGGAGGGAAGCCCAAAGCCCCTTCTCCCACAGGGTTGCGAGCTGCATGGAGTGGTTTTTAAAGGCTAGTCCCCATTTGAACATAGAATCATAGGATCACAGAGTTGTAAGGGGCCATCCAGGCCATCCAGTCCAACCCCCTGCTCAATGCAGGATCAGCCTAGAGCATCCCTGACAAGGGTTTTTCCAGCTGCTGCTTAAAGACTGCCAGGGAGGGGGAGCTCATCACTTCCATAGGCAGCTGATTCCACTGTTGAACAACTCTGACTGTCAAAAGAGTTTTCCTTCAGATCCAGTTGGTACCTTCCTGCCCTGAATTTAAACCCATTATTGCGAGTCCTCTCCTCTGCTGCCCACAGGAACAGCTCCCTGCCCTCCTCCTCTAAGTGGCAGCCCTTCAGATACTTCAATAGAGCAGTCATGTCCCCCCCACCCCAACTTCCTCTTCTCCAGACTGAGCCCATTCGCGGGGAGGGCGGGGTATAAATCGAAAAAATAAATAAATAAAATAAATAAACATTCCCAAGTCCCTCAGCCTTTCCTCATAGGGCTTCTTGGTCTCCAGGCCCCCGATCATCCTCATCGCTCTCCTCCGCACCCACTCCATTCTGTCCACATCCTTTTTGAAAGGAGGCCTCCAGAACTGCACACAATACTCCAGGTGCGGCCTGACCAATGCCGTGTACAGTGACTGAGAGCTGAGTTGGATATCCATGACCCAACTCATGACACACTTAATGTGTCTTTTGGCCCTCAGAATTCAGAAGGAATTGAGAAAGCGAAGGAGAGCTGCCTTCAGACAACCTGCAAGGTCAGTTTGAGCTTAACCTTTGAACGGCCATAAAGTGTAAATCCAACATTCACAAAGCAAAGCAGAAAATTCCTACAGTGACTTGGGTGAAGTGTACTATCATCACACCCCTCAGCTATGGAACCCTGCCAATCAGTGTTCCATTAGATAGGGGGAAAGATCTAAATTTTATAGATAATTAAGGGAACAGTACATTTCCAGTTCCAGCATGTCATTCTTTCAGCCATCTGGGATGAAATTCTCAGTGTTCGTAGCTCTCACCTAAGAGGCCCTCCATGGCACATTTCACACAGCTAGCTGCAAACTTCCCTCTTTTATAGGCAATTCAAACTCAAAGTGAACACATTTGGCAGATTTGGGCAGCCAACAGAAGGGCCAACGAGGACCAAGGAAGTAGGCAGAATCATTTAATGGGTGCAGGAGTTTGTATTGGCACTCTGAGAAAGTGTGAGAGTCTTACAGAGTCAGTCAGCAACAAGTGTCCTTAAACAGGAAAGCTTTATTGAGAAAGGTCTGCTTTGGTCATCTGCACTTCTTGTGTTAGTAATGGCAGGCGCTAGCAGACCCAGTACAGTTATAAAGAATGCAAGAGAAGTCAGGCAGTGTAATGTAACCAATCAACATAGCATGAAAAAGGTGCTTAAAATACTGGCTCTTTGTTCCCAAGGAAAATGCAGGAAGCCTTACAGCTAGGGAAGAGAAAAGATACATGGCCTGGTACTCACAGTCTCTCAAGGTCAAAACATTAGAGAGAGAATAAGCATGGCTAGGTTAAGTATAAGATAACATTCCACAGTGCTTACGGAGAAGATCCACTCACCCCACCTCCCGGGCAGGATATGGCAGCACTAGCTGACAGAAAGCAGGCACCAAACCATGCCATCTCAATAAATGCAAACCAATCCCCAAAGCGTGGAACTGAGACTGCTACCACATGACCCCTCCAGTACTCAACACGGGCAGAAAATGGTAGCCAAAAAGCCAAGCACTCCCAAGAAGGACAATGACTATATTAAAGAGCAAGGTTATTCAGTTTGTAAGCCAGGCAGACCCCCTCTCTTTATAGAGAGGCAATATGGAGGAGAACGATTCCATTTTACAGCACCACAGGAGTTCATATGCCAGGCAGACTTGTCCTAAGTATAGGCAAGATAGATCCCAGACAGGCAGGCCTCATAATTTTGCCTAGGCAAAGACCCTGGTAGGTGTGACATCTTGGTTGGATCCAGCTGCAATCTCTTCCTCCACTCATTGAAACAACAGACAGAAATGTGAAGGCTGACTATTTCAAAATGAGTGATTCCAGTTTTTGCAAATGTCTCAAACTCTACTTGTTGTGGAAAACGTATGAAGTATCGTGCATCCCTAATATTTACCTTTTCTCGCAAATGAGTCTTCTGCATAACTGTTACAAGGTCCTATTTGGATTAAGTTTGCCAAAATGAAATTTTATTCCGGAGAACCTCATCAACAACAGTCTTATATGGACCTCTGTATTTTGTAATTTGTATTTGGTATAAGCACAGTTGTATCTGTGCTTGTTGTTGCTCAGTCGCACAGTCGAGTCTGACTCTTTACGACACCATGGACCATATCACGCCAGGCCCTCCTATCTTCCGTCGTGCTCCGGAGTTTGCTTAACTTCATGTCCGTTGTATCGATAACACTGTCTAACCATCTCATCCTTTGCCGTCCCCTTCTTCTTCAACCTTCAATCTTTCCCACCATCAGGGTCTTCTCCAGTGAGCACTCCCTTCTCATTTGGTGGCCAAAGTACTTGAGCTTCAGTTTTAGGATCTGGCCTTCCAGGGAGCAGTCAGGGTTGATTTCTTTTAGGATTGACTGATTTGATCTCCTTGCAGTCCAAGGGACTCTCAAGAGTCTTCTCCAGCACCATAATTCAAAAGCATCTATTCTTTGGCACTCGGCCTTCAGTTGTATATCTTTGTTGATATTATATTTAGTGTAAGTACACAGCCTTTTTCTGTCTGTTGTTTCATGGTCTCTCAGGCTGTCGTTCTCCCAGTCAGTTTCACCCTCCACTCTTGACATCTGCATACACCCGACAGTGGAACTACCTCGCCCCAGAGCTAACACCTTCCAACCCGGGTTGCTAATCCTCTCAGCCTCCTCTCAGCTTCTCCTCCTCACATTACCTTTGCAACAACAACTCCCAATGTCTATCACCTTTCCCGCCTGATGTAAAAGGTAATGTCTTTAATGGTGACGACCACGTGGTCGCCAAAATGCACATTGTTGGGCTAGCTGCCTGAGCTTCAATCTGGCACACAACAGCCCAACCAGATCGTAATTTAGACGAATCGTGCACTTAGGATCTAACAAGGGTCCTATAGCGTACAACTGTGAGAAACCAAACCTATCCGCTTCATCGGGCAAGGCCAGGGGCGCAGCTATAGTGTGAATATAAGCAGGCCCCTGGACCTCAGTCCAGCATGTCATCTTCTCCACTCAATAAACTTTATGAGCTGATTTCAGTTGAAGCGTCTCCATCTCCAGTACTTTATACAAAAGGAGAGCCACCAAGCAGCATTGTTTCCATTCTGATTTGTTTAAATTAGCAAGACATTAGTCTTTCAACCACCGGAGAAGTAATCAGGAACCCAACCCAAATTGTACTTTGCATCCAGAAGAGATCCTTCAGTCTCTTTTGTCCATTCCTGGGAACTCTGTACAGTGTCACGGGCTGGGTGCCAGTAGGTCAGGAGCCGAGTCGAAGTCCGAGACAGTCCAAGGTCAAGCCAAATCAGGAACGAATTTCCAAGTCCAAAACACAAGCCGAAAACAGAGTCAGTCCAAGCCGAGGTCAGAGAGGGAAACTCACGAGCAAACCAGTCCAAGGAGTCAACCAAAAGCCAAGGTCAAACAGAGCTGAAGTCACGAGCCAGAGGGTCCAGAATCAAGCGGAAATCAGACAGAGCCGGAGTCACGAGCCAGAAGGTCCAGAACCAGGTTTAGCTGATGCAGGCCGAGCGGGTGCGGAGCTTAGCCAGAATGACTTGGTGCTAGCACAAGTTGTTGGTCTTTGTGCTGTGCCTAAATACACAGCCACTTCCTGTGCTTCTTAGCAGCTGGCAGTGAGGTCCCGGTTCCCTCTAAAACTCAGGGCCGAGTGATCTGCGACTACGCATGCGTGCCTCTTTTCTCCTAGCAGCTAAGTCTTGCCTGGATCGTGACCTTAGCCGTTCCACCCGAGGAGGTGAATCAGGTGGGCTTGAGCTTGGCTGTGGCTCAGCTGCTGGTGGTGCTGGGGTACCCAACCCAAATTGTACTTTGCATCCAGAAGAGATCCTTCAGTCTCTTTTGTCCATTCCTGGGAATTCCTTGTTGGATCCTAAGTGCACCCTGAGAGGTGCTTGCTTGAGCCTCCTCTGGTTCAGGTGGAGGCTCCTCTGGAGCTGGGGACTGATCCTCCACTGCACTTAGGTCCGCAGGAGGCAGGTCTTCAGAGGTACTCCTGACATACAGCGTTTCTAAACCACATCGTTTTGCCCCTGATTAATCTCATCAATGTTTTGTCCTCAGGCCGATTCCGTACAAGTGCTTTGCTTCCCTTTCCTCCCGGGTTTAATTGGTCCGAATCAGTGTGCGCGTTTCCGCATTCTAGGAATCTGACACGGGTTGATGCCGGTTCTTCATTTCTGCATCTGTCCTTGCCCTGAATCTTGAGCCCCCGCCCGTCTTCCCCCCCCCTTTTAAACATAGGCGGAGTTGCGTTATGACGGCGTGATGCAACAAAGCCGTGATTGGCCAAGAATTTTTAAATTCCCAGGAAAGTTCATCTGAGCTTCCAAGCCCGCGAAAATCATTCGTGTAATATCGGTGCCACCAGCAGCCATTGTCGCCATCATGTCTCCTAGGCGAATGAGAGCTGTAGGAGTTATCCTTTCCATGTTATCATGTTATCACTTTCGCCATTTGACAATGCCCGCGAAAAGAAAAAAAAAGCTTGCGCCAGGGTTGGAGGGGAAATGGAAGGTGGGAAAGGGATGGGAAATAGAGGGGGAACATGCAACACAACACATGTAACTCCTGCAAAAAATGTGTCCACACCACCACGCCACCCGCAATACACTGGCCCCGCAAAAAATGTTAACCACACAACAATGGATCAATGTCATGTCGTGTTGTTGTAATGCAACAGGGGGGGGACGACAGCTCATGCTGCACCTCAAAGCCATCAATACATCTTTTTATAGTGGCATGACTCAGGCACGACTTTTGTGCAAAAAATTCAACACAGAAATGTGGAGACATTAACAACAAAAGTACATGTTTAAAAAGACATTTAAATGCCAGTCAACGGTGGATCAATGTTGTGTCGTGTTGTTGTAACGCAACAAAGGGGGGAACAAAAAAAAACCTGCTCGTGCCACGGTGGGAAAGGGAGAGGATAGGTGGGAAAGGGGAGGGAAAGAAGCTGAGGGGCATTAAAGGGGTGGATCAAGAAACCCCAATTTTGGAGTTCCCCACTTGAATGCCCCAAATTCACTCCCATGGCAAAAAAACCCCCTGAAAATCCCAGAAATGGAAGATCCGGGGAAACCGAGGATTACATTTGGGCCAACTGCAGACCCGGAGCAACAAGTGGGGAACTGTTGCTCTGTCCCGGATTTTATTGGGGAGTGACGCCGGGGCAACAACTAGTGCGGAGTCGGCCTCACACTAGCAAGCCCTCCGGGCCCATTTTTGGGGATAACTAGCAGAGCGGTTCCATTGCAGTGTGTCTTGTCTGCGAATCAAGCTGACACCTCCTTACAAAATACAATAATGAATTACTCCTGAGGAAGACTACTGTGGAAATGAGTTTAAACCGGGTGCTCATTGCAATATTGTAATTTTGTAATATTGTAAAGTTAAGTAGGTTGAACAAATTGCTATTTGGATAAGTAATATAAATTTTATCAAATGTCATTTGTTTCGTGGTGCAATCTGTGTGGTTTTCTTGTTTAATACCTGAGACCCCCGCTTTTCAGCTTGTTATGATTTTATTGGGGATGTAGACTAAATGAACTCAATAGTATTAATATATTTAGAAGAGAAGAAGAAGAGATTGGATTTATACCCCGCCCTCCACTCCCCAAGGGAGTCTCAGAGCGGCTTACAACCTTCTTTCCCTTCCCCTCCCCACAACAGACACCCTGTGAGGTAGGTGGGGCTGAGAGAACTCTTTCCCAAGCTGTCCTTGAGGGAACAGCTGGTACAGAGCTATGGCTTGCCCAAGGTCATCCAGCCAGGTGCAAGTGGAGGAGTGGGGAATCAAACCCAGTTCTCCCAGATTAGAGTCCGCGCACTTAACCACTACACCAAACTGGCTCTCTCATTTAATTACATTGATTATAAGGAATTCTCAGTAAAAATATTTAGAGGTTATAGCCTGTTATACTTGTGTTAAAAGTTACGTAACTTCAAGAAGGAAATGTTCAACTTGCAGCTGTATGGAACTATTAAATCTGATTCTGTTTAATGTAGAGAGCATTTGCCAGCCATTTGAAAACTGAAGGCTTTTTAGCCGGGGAGAATATAGGATTGGTCTGCTACTGCAATAATGAAAAAATGTGTATGGAGATTATTAGCCAGCCACAAAAGGAGGCTTATGCACCTAGAGAGTATTGGCTATTTCCCTATAGAAGCACTCATAGTGGGATCAGAAGTAGTTATATACTAAATAATTATACGTTATATAGTGTGTCTTGTCTGGGCACCTAGTGACAATGCACCCCCATAGCGCTTGGGTGAGACTCTGGTCCCCTCTCCCTCTCTCTCTCTTCGTGAAGTGCTGCTCTACAGGACAGGTAAATATCACCCCAACACCCCTCTATATTTCCCCCTGTAGGGCAAGGAAACAAGCAATCTGATTCTGTATGTGTGTGACTGTAGTGATTTGGGGGATTAGAAAGTGAGTTGAGTAAGTTTGATATCAGCAAAGACGTATCCTAGCTGCATGAAAGATAGCAAGACAATGTAGTTAAGATTTTAGGAGAAAATATGCTTCTATGTAGAGGCCTTTAGCCAACTCAGAGAACAGGGGAACAGGAATGTGCCTAAAACTGAAACCACTTGGATAATTGCGTCTTCTCTGTTGAATGTTTCTGAAGGTCGATTTATGGCCCATTGCTCTGCATTAGAATAACACCGCAATGGCCCTACATCTCCTAAACAGCATACTCCTTTGTAAGTGCCAGGCGCCAGGATGTCCGATAACAGCCACATTTACACCTTATCTGTGAGAGCTCTTCTTCTATGCATAGGTAAAGGGAAAACTCCAGATGAAGACCTCAATGTTCTTTAATGTCCCTAGGTCAAATAAACAATGCAAATGCCTGTAACCTTATCCCAACTTGGGGTACCCCGATGGAAGAGTGCCAGCTCATATGTGCCAATGTACCTGTTGACCCACGAGGCTCTCTACTGATTGTAAACCTGTGTGATGTCATTTTGGGCATAAGATCCTCCCCCTTTCCTGTGTGGGGCAGAGAGCAGCTTGGCTTAACAGATGCTTAGACATTACTTCTGTATCTCCTGTTGACTGCAAGAAACAAGTTAGTTAATCCAACTCATTGGACTCTGCCTGTGTGTCCTCCATTGGACCCCGGGGACACAAAGGCCACAGATTTGTGCAGCACCACTAATCCCTTTATTTCATAACTAGTCTTGTATGTGTGTGTCTCCTTGTGCGCTTATTGTATGTTAGTACTTCTACTGTATTATTTTCCTTTAATAAAGTCCATCTCTATTTTACCTTTGGACTGGCTAGCTGAGTTCTCCTAAGAGGAAAAAAAAATCCCCATAAACATAGGTGGAGATTCCTGCTCTCCCTCTCACAATGCCATTTTGTCTCCTTCGCTAATTCCCCAACTAAAATAGAAGACAGCCCCCTTTGGGGGCAACACAGTGTCATGGGCTGGGTGCAGGCAGGGCGAGAGACAGAGAAAGTCCAAGTCCAGTCCGAGGTCAGAATCAAGGGACAGCAAGCAGGAGCCAAAAGAACAGAGTTCAAAGTACAAACCAAGAGCGTAGTTGTTGGAAGCCGGAGTCAAGAGCCAAGAGTTCAAAGCACAAATCAGGAATCAGGAGCATGGGCGAGGGAAGTGCAGAGCGTTGTCAAACTGAGTCGTTGCTGGCACAAGGAACCAGCATCAGGAGGGGAAGCTAAATACCCCTCAGGTGCCGGGGTTAATTAGTGTTCAGTGTGTGTGTCCCGGCTTCTGTTAGAACTCAGGGCTGAGGGACCGCTTGCTGTGCAGGCGCGCCTCCCTCCACTGGGACGCTAAGTCTTGCCTGAACTGGTTCCACAAACGCACAGTCAGAGGAGGAGAGTCAGGGGGGCTGCCTGTCAGGCATTGTCCCTCCATCGCTGTTGCTGCGACAGATGGTGGGGATATGCTGGTGAGCTCCGAGGTTTCATCAGGGTCAGGTGTGGGCTCTGCTGAAGCCGGGAGCGTGGGCTCTGCTGGAGCCGGGGCCGCATCCTCAGCAGGACTCATGACACACAGACTAGTTGAGGTAACGAGTTCAAAAGCTGATTACTTTAAATTCCAGTGCCTGTTACTAGTTCAGTTGTGTTCCTTTGCTTATTTTTCTCCCCAGCCACCGAAATCCACAAAAATGCATCACAACACAGAATCAATCACTGCAGCGCTAATCCACTGAAACAGCCGCCTGGCAAAAGTGAAGAACAATGAAACAACACAGAGAACAGATGACTGTAACTAGGGGCCCTTTAACTCAATATATGGCTTCCTTATGCTGAACAAAATTGACCTTGATTGCTGAAATTGACTAGAACTTATTAAATGAGGAATGTAATTTACAAAACAGTGCCTTGGCGCTTGACTTGAGCAATCAATTTGTCTGGGAGTTTCCGAATTAGGAAGAAATGGGAGGGGAGGCATGCATAATTTGAATGGAGACAAGTTGTTTACAGCCGTGTTAGTCCAAAAGTGAAATCCAAAAATTTAAGAATGTAAGCAACATTATACCATCATCAGGAACAACTAGACGGCATTGTTATGTATCGTGGTGTTGGTCCTAGGGGACTAGCCATGACTCAGTGGTGGAGCATCTGTTTGGCATGCCAAATGTCCCCAGTTCAATACCTGGCTTCTCTAGTTTAAAAAGGACCAGGCAATAGATGATGTGAAAGGCCTCTGGGGAGCTTCTTCCAGTCTCTGTAGACCTTGATGGATGCAGGGGCGTAGACTTTTGCAAATTCCGGGGGGGGGGGCTCTTTAGCGCGCGCGCTCGCTGGGGCGATGTCCCCCCCCGCCGGGAAACCTCCACACCTCCCCGGGCCCTTCTGAGGCCCACCAGCCGCTGCTGCTGGGGACTCTCCCCCCCCCCACTCCTTCCCTCTCCCTTTGCTGGAAAAAGAGGGAGGGAGAGGGAAGGATAGAAGAGTGGCCAGGCTAGGGGGCGGGGAGAGGCACCAGCGGCAGCAGCTGCCGGCCTCGGAAGGGCCCCGGGAGGCGCGGCGGCAGGCGCTACGTTTTCCCGGGGGGGCTCAGTCCCCCCGGGAAATTTCGGGGGAGGCTCGAGCCCTCAAGCCCCCGCGTAGTCTACGCCCATGGATGGATGAATGGAGTGATTAAGTATTAGGCAGCTTCAAGCATGTGTTTAGAGCCAGTCTGGTGTAGTGGTTAAGTGCACAGACTCTAATCTGGGAGAACCGGGTTTGATTCCCCACTCCTCCACTTGCACCTGGCTGGATGACCTTGGGCAAGCCATAGCTCTGTACCAGCTGTTCCCTCAAGGACAGCTTGGGAAAGAGCTCTCTCAGCCCCACCTACCTCACAGGGTGTCTGTTGTCGGGAGGGGAGCGGAAAGGAGTTTGTAAGCCGCCCTGAGACTCTTAAGTGAGTGAAGGGTGGGATATAAATCCAATCTCTTCTTCTTAAGGGAGCCAGTTTGGTGTAGTGGTTAAGTGTGCAGGCTCTAATCTGGGAGAACCGGGTTTGATTCCCCACTCCTCCACTTGCACCTGGCTGGATGACCTTGGACAAGCCATAGCTCTGTACCAGCTGTTCTCTCAAGGACAGCTTGGGAAAAAGCTCTCTCAGCCCCACCTACCTCACAGGGTGTCTGTTGTGGGGAGGGGAAGGGAAAGGAGTTTGTAAGCCGCTCTGAGACTCCAAGTGAGTGAAGGGCGGGGTATAAATCTAATTTCTTCTTCTTCTTCTTCTTCTTATGTGTGTTCATGCCCTAATAATGGTATTACATGAATTGTAACCTTGGCTTTTTCTATCATTTTAGTTAGATATAGGTCCTTTCTGCATTTTCCTGCCACTCTGGATTTTCTCAGTGTTTTGAGCTGAGGCAATTTAAGTCCACGGCAAAACAGCATCCAAATAACCTGGGGCAACAACGGGCGGAAACTGGGCTGACCACTGAAGGGAGGTCATGTAATGCAGAATGGGAGAAAAATCCAAAATAAAAAGAAGGCTGAACTTGACTTTAGTGCAGAATTGCTTGGAGGACACTGTGGTGAACATCGATTAAAAGGAGAACACAAAACATTTAAAATCACAAATCAGGACTGCTAGTGAAGTTCACCAAATGTGGACCTAAATGGAAACGGCTTCAGCTGCTGCTTCCTAGAGACTGAAAGGGAGTGGACCGGGTGCATCTCTCTGGGGAAGTTGTCCCATAATCATGGGGCTGCCACTGAAATGGCTCTCTCTCCCGTACCCACCAAACAGCTTCTGTGACTGATGAGACCATCAGGAGGGCCTGATCATCAATCATAGAATCATGGAGTTGGAAGGGGCCATACAGGCCACGCAGTTTAACACACACACACACACACACACACACACACACACACCAGTTCAATGCGAGATCAGCCTAGAGCATCCCTGACAAGGGTTTGTCCAGCCACTGCTTGAAGAATGCCAGCAAGGGGCAGCTCACCACCTCCCAAGACAGCAGATTCACTGTTGAACTACTCTGACTGTAATAAAACAATAATCATAATATCCAATTGTCCCTTCCCACCCATAATTTAAACCCCTTCTTGTGAGTCCGTCCCCTGTGCTGCCAACAGGAACAGCTCCCTGCCCTCCTCCTCTAAGTGACAGCCCTTCAGATACTTCAAGAGAGCCATCCTGTCCCCCCTCAGCCTCCTCTTTTCCAAACCGAACATCCCCAAGTCTCTCAGCTTTTCCTCCCAGGGCTTGGTCTCCAGGCCCCCGATCATCCTCGTCGCTCTCCTCTGCACCCGCCCCATTCTGTCCACATTTTTTTTTGAAGTGAGGTCTCCAGAAGTGCACACAATACTCCAAGTGCAGCCTGACCAATGCGTTGTCCAGTGGGACTATGGCATCTTGTGATTTGGATGTTAGGCCTCTGTTGATACAATCAGTTACAGTCTGAGCCCAACTAACTTTGTCTAACCCTTTGGAATGTAAAAGAGAAGGTTAGGAAGAAAATCCACATCTGCTCTATTTGGTTTGGATGTTCTAGAAGACCAACCATGATTTTTAAAACTGCATATTCAAAATAATATAAACATTATTTATAAACACGCAGCTCTTATTGAATAAAGGACCCTTTGTTGCTAGTGTGTGCGTGTGTGTGTGTGTGTGTGTGTGTATTTTCCCCAGTTAAGGGGAAAATGCTGTTCAAGCAAATTACAAAGATGGTCTGACTCCAACGGTAACAAGAGAAAGAAATTTTACTTACCAAAATAAAAGCACATCTTACATGACATATTCATATAGGCACATTTACCTTATTGTGAACAGATTAACTTCCAAAAAGGTTAACTTGCTACAGCTCAAAGCCCAGGTAAAAGAGAGAAGAGAGGTCCTGTATAAGTTGAAACACAGAAGGCAAGCAACGGCCAAAGAGGCTCAACATCTAATGGATGAGAGGAGGGTGGGGGCCAACTGACCAGTGTACCTCAGAGAGAGAATTCTTTTAACTCTTTCCCTTCCAGATTCTCTTGCACGCAGAGTTACAATATCCAACAGCTGCACAGGTTTGTTGATCTGCTGATAGGCAACCATGTGTGTCTGGAGGCCAGGGTTTATTTTGCTGGGTTAGAAGAAGTCACTGTAGACCTGCTCTAAGAAGCCTGATTTTTTTTTTATTTTCAACACATGTTCTCTTTATGAAGCTCCCCGCTTGTTATTGGCTTTACAATCCCAGCCCAAATCTCGAGACCACTGTCTAAAACAACTCTTGCGTACTATAGCCTACCTGCTGGAAAGAGAGCGGGTGAAACCTTTCTGTTAAAATTCACCAATGAGAAGTGTGGTGGATGCTTCCAAACACGTTTAGTGCTTTCCCTAACGATGCTTTAATTTTGGCCCAAATTGGTCTGCAGTAAAAAAACTGAGACTCGAGTTATTCGGACAAGCTTTGCAAATTCCTCATTCTGGCTATCTCTGCTTATTTAAGGATAACAGCTTTGCAGAGAGGCAGTATGAATGACTCCAGTTAAGAGGGATTAACAATAGGACGCAGGCCACAGCTAGGACAGAGGCCCGGTGCAGTCCTAAACAGATTAACATATAACACTGTTAGAAGCAGAGGTGGAAATCAGCTGGCGTGGCACAGCCTCATTTGGAATACTATAATGTGCAGTTGTGGTCACCATGTCTCAAAAAAGGACATTGCAGAGCTGGAAAAAAGTATAGAGGAGGGCGACCAAGAGGATGAGGGGGTTGGAGCACTGTAAGCCAGAGCAACGTTATTTTGGACTTTTCTGGTGATCTATGAGAGCAGTGAATGGACTATGCTGCCAGTTATGTGAGCTGAAATAGTGTACAAGGTGGCCAGTGGGAAGGTGGTGGCAGATGCTTCCAAAGGAGGTTTAAAGAGCCATTTTCTGAGGTTGCCACCTCCAGCCTGGAGATTGTCACAAAGCACAAAGACACTCACACACACACACACAAAGCCATGTGAAGCTGTTTGGCTAGAGACCCAAGCCATTAATTCCATGAAAGTACGAACTCCATACATGTACACAGGCTTGAACCCCCTCCTGCAACTTCCCCCCTCCATTTGGCACATCAAAGGACTTCACACAAGGGTGCGAAAGCAGCGGGACACTTCCTGATGGACCAGTTTTGCCGCCCGGAACCCCTTTCATCTAGAAGACCACGCCAGATACAGCTGACGTCAACATCCTGTCCTGACCATCAGGTAGATCTAAATCTTGACAACTCCCATAGGACCCTCTTAGTGGCTAGGGACAGAGAACGGACCTTCTATAGGCGTTCCTGGGAAGGTCTCATACCTTGCTAACCTCCCGGGAACACCCCCTAATAAATACTTCTCCCCAAGAGTCACAAGTCAGATTTTCCTCCCCGTTCCTGCTTGTTCTTTCTCCCTCCCTCATGGATCCTTGGGTGCACCACTTGGATCTGCCACGTGGCCTCTGCTGGTCCAGAACCACGATCCTTTGTTTGAAGATACTTCCCCCGCTTTTTCCAGACGGACTCCGCTAGATTCCTATATAGGTAAATATCACCCCCGACGGACACCATCAATTCTCCTGCTCATGCAAACGTCTCTGTAATTCTACTTAATTTCCTAGATCTGTGTAATTGCGTGTATGATAGTGTAATATTGCCTACGCATCTTTTATCATTTATATAGTAAACAATTTACCTTTATTACTCTTAACTTGAGTCTTGTGTCAGTTCCTGGGAAGTCTCGGTGAAGCGCAGCCTCTGTAGACACAGGTGGAGGCCCGCAACGCCTGCTGCATATTGTTAAGAGCTAATATTTCCCCAAATATTAATAAATAAAAGAGCAGTCAGGCTAACAGCACCTTCCCTAAGAGGAAAGGCTGAAGAGTCTGGGACTTGTCAGTTGAGAAAAGAGATGACTAAAGGGGACCTGATAGAGGTTTATAGAATTATGCATGGGATGGAGAGAGTTGACCAAGATAAATTTTCCTCCCTCTCCCAAAAGACTAGAAGTCGAGGGCATCCAATGAAGCTGATGGGTAGCAGATTCAGGACAGACAAAAGGAAATACTATGTTACACAGAGAGTGATAAAAATGTGGAATTCACTGGCAGAGGATGTAGGGATGTTTACAGGAATAAGCAGCTTTCAAAGGGAATTAGATAAGATTCGGCCTCTGTGCCTTGTTGTTGGCCCTGCAGAGGAACTGGTTGGCCATTGTGTGAGACAGGATGCTGGACTAGATGGATCATTGGTCTGATCCAGCAGGGCTCTTCTTATTTTCTTGTAAACCTCTGAATCCCAGAGCCAGGAGGCAACCTCAGGGGAAGGCCTCACCCCCTCTATGCCCAGTTGTTGGTCCTCCAGAGGAACAGGTTGGCCACTGTGTGAAACAGGATGCTGGACTAGGTGGACATAAGAACATAAGAGCATTAGAGAAGCCAATGTTGGATCAGGCCAGTGGCCCATCGAGTCCAACACTCTGTCACACAGTGGCCAAAAACACCAGGTGCCATCAGGAGGTCCACCAGTGGGGCCAGGACCTCTGGTCTGATCCAGCAGAGCTCTTCTGATGTTCTTATGAAGGCCTTGGCCTCTATGCCCTGTATTTGGTCCTCCAGAGGAACTAGTTGGCCACTGTGTGAGACAGGATGCTGGACTAGATGGACCCTCACTGGTCTGATCCAGCAGGGCTCTTCTGAGGTTCTTATCAGGGGAAGGCCTTGGTCTCTCTACCCTGTTGTTGGCTGTCCAGGGATACTGGTTGGGTACTGTGTGAGACGGGATGCTGGACTCGATGGACCCTCACTGGTCTGATCCAGCAGAGCTCCTCTCTCTCTCTCTTTCTCTCTCTCTCTCATCTGTCTGTTTGTCTGTCTGTCTCTCTCTCTCCAGGGCCTTTAAAAAAAGTGTCAGAACCCTCAAGAGGGAAACAAAGTCTTCAATCTGTACACTAAAAACTCATGAACTTTTAAACATTTTTATGAGAATTTTGTCAAAGAAGTTCCGGAACTCGATTCAGGTGCATGCCTACCTGCCTGCCTGCCTGCCTGCCTTCCTCCCTCCCTCCCTCCCTTCCTTCCATCCCTCCCACCCACCCACCTACCTACCTGACTATGTTGGACTAGGGCCTTGGACAACCATGTTCAAATCCCTACTCTGTCACGGAAGCTTGCCGGGTGACCCTGGGCCCATCACAATAACTCAGCCTAACATACCTTACAAAGTTGTTGTGAGCGTAGAGGGAAGCATTGCTATGAAAAGCTGCTTTGGGGCCCCTTAAGAAGAAACACAGAATTAAAAAAAAAAACACCAAGCATCAATATTAACAACAGAACCTGCCTGTTGTCAAGTTGCAATTGAGTCATGGAGACCCCAGGACCACGGGGCTTTCAAGGCAAGGGATGAGCAGAGATGGTCTGCCATTGCCTTCCTCTGCAAAGTCTTCCTTGGTGGTCTCTTCCATCCAAGAACTAACCATGGCCGCTTCTGTTCAGCTTCTAGGATCTGATAAACTAGTGCTAGTCTGAGCTGCTAGGCTGTTAGGCATCAAGAGGCATTACGAATACGGCAAACCAGCATCTTCTCATACCCAGGATATCCTTTTAGAGTTGTGGAGGGAAGGGCTCAGTAACAGGGATTTAATCCTTAAAAACGTAGAGTGATGGGTCTCCGAGGGACGTTTCGACCATGGTGAATGTGGCTTGCCTCTCTGGGGTGAAGGCTGTGAGGGAGGAGCCCATGGGTTATATATGCATTTTAACCCCCACAACTATATCTGTTTGATGCCGGAGAGAAACTAGAGATTCACAGGCCCGAGGTTTAAGACCAGGATCACCAAGCATTCTTTTTAAAATGCTATCTACTCCACACACAGGACTATCTATCAAATTAATTAGCAGTAGGCTTAGAACAGATAAAAGGAAGTACTTCTTCACCCAAAGGGTCATTAACCTGCAGAATTCACTGCTGCAGGAAGTGGTCGTGGCTACAAGCATAGACAGCTTCAAAAGAGGACTGGATAAACATATGGAGCAGAGATCCATCAGCGGCTCTTAGCCACAAGGTATAGATGGAACACTCTGTTTGGGGCAGTGATAGTCTGTTTTCTTGGTGCTTGGGGGCCAACAGTAGGAGAGCTTCTGGAGTTCTGGCCCTGCTGGTGAACCTCCTGATGGCCCCTGGGTTTTGGCCACTGTGTGACACAGAGTGTTGGACTGAGTGGGCCACTGGCCTGATCCAGCATGGCTTCTCTTATGTTCTTATGCTCTCAGACAGCTAGCAGTTGGGGAATGTCTCTCTTGTCTGCAGGGGCGCCTTGATTTTGGAATCCTTGAAACCGAAGAGTCCACTTGCTGCATTCTGTCCCCCTTTTGACATGAATTTATAACCGGTCCATGCAAACAAGCCTTTAAAGTCTCATAGACTTCTGCTGCGGCATTTAATTTGTTCATGATCTGCTGGTTTTAGTAGATGGTTTCTCTCTTTTTAAAAAAAGAAAAAAATAATTTTCTATTCTATATTGAGTTGAAAAGTTCCTTTTCTCTCACGGAAGACTTCCTTGCAGGGGTAAGCAGAAAGTCTCCCCGATGCACGACTTTGCAAATTGTACTTTTGGAAGAATTTCATAGGCAAGCAAAAATTTCAACTGCTTGAATAGCATGGGTTGACCCCTGCACTGTAGGATTAGAAGAGCGGGGGGTGGGGTGGGGGGGAGCACTCCCTCTCTTTGCTGAAGCTTGTTCTAAATGATACATTTAGCACTTATTTAAAAATATCCTCTGTACTGTCAAAGATGAAAGCCCCCTCCCTCAACACACACCGCAAGGCAGGAATACTGGGGGAAACAGAAGTAAACCTCACACGATTACATTTTATGGCTGCTGACCTAATAGTCTGGTTAGACTCCATAAAGCTCCTGTATTTTCTCATGCAAATCTGCAGTAACATGGATTATTGGCCAAAGGGACTCTACGGAATCCTTGGTGTGTTGCTAATATCTATCATGTCACCGAGTACGGAGAATCTCCTCCCCACGCAGATCAATGCATAAATCGCCTGCGAGGGACTTCAGCGGAGTTATCGCTCCATATGGTGTCATGGAGTGTGCGATTATCCCCCCGGGGGACTGTAGTAAATCATTCCGTATGCAATTTTTGGAATAAAAAAGCAAGACGATACGCTTGTAGGGCTTTAGATAGACAAATAATCCAAAGGGATTAAGAGACCCATCCTAAACAGAGTTATGCCCCCCTAAACCCCACAGAAGTCAATGGGCTTACAAATGGTTCACAAATAGGTAACTCTGTTTAGGATTGCACTGCTCCAGGATGTGGCTCGCGTGTTACTGTGTGGCCCCTTCTTTGCAGACATGAGGGTGATTATAGACCACAAGATCAGTCCAAGTGAGCATCGGGTATTGCTATATCTGTATTCATTCCCAACTTCTTTGTATAAAATCACCTGTATTCTCACAGATATGCAAACCAGAGGGGGTATCATGTTCGTCTGTCATAGCAAAATAAAAACAGAAGCCCAGTGGTATCATTATAGAATCACAGAATCATAGAGTTGGAAGGGACCTCCAGGGTCATCTAGTCCAACCTCCTGCACAATGCAGGAAATTCACAAATACCTCCCCCTCACGCCCCCAGAGACCCCTGTTCCACGCCCAGAAGATTACACCTCCCCCCCCCCCAAAAAAACCTCCGGGATCTCCAGCCAAACTGGCTTGGAGAAAAAGTGCTTCCTCCTGACCCCAAAGTGGCAATCAGCATTTCCCTGGGCATGTAAGAAAGAGCCACAAGAACTAAGCACTGGCTTATCCCTTCCTGCCTTTCCTCTCATGATCAGCCTCAGTTCACAGAATCAGCATTCCTGTCAGATGGCCATCTAGCCTCTGCTTGGAAACCTCCCAAGAAGGAGAGCCCACCACCTCCCGAGGAAGCCTGGTCCACTGAGGAACCACTCTAACTTTCAGGAAGTTCTTCCTAATGTTTAGCCAAAAACTCTTCTGATTAAATTTCAAGCCATTGGTTCTGGTCCGACCTTGTGGGGCAACAGAAAACAACTCCGCCCCCTCCTCTAGATGACATCCCTTCAAGTACTTGAAGAGGGTTATCATATCACCTCCCAGTCGCCTCCTCTCCAGGCTAAACACGGCAGCAGAAGCTTTCATGAGTCAAAAATGACATCCACATTGCAACATTCAGAGACTAGCTTTAGAGGCCCACTGTCAGGTTCTGACTTTATCCCGGGTGGGAGGTGGTTCCTCTACCCCTGTACAAATGCACATTTGGGCGCCTTTTTCCTGAGAACTCAATGGATGTGTGTATTGAGGGGTTTTTGCCTACCCTGATTGGTGCCCCACCTCCATCCCTGCTTTTGAATTCTGTATAACTTACCTGCAGACCTATGCCTTGTATCACTAACACAGCAAGTGTAACCTACTTTGGACCATTAAGAATAAAAGGATTTTTAGATCCAGAAGGCCAGGCTTATTGGATCTGTAGGGGTTCTCACAGAGTGTTAGTGATCTTTCACTAACGGGAGGAGAGCACCCCATACCCGACCAGGACGGATGATGGGACCCTCGTTCCGACCACTACTTCGGAAGATGCACCAACTTCCGCGGCCTCTGTGGTAACGACCCCAGAAATGAACTTGGTGACCCCCACCTCTACGAGGGGGATCACCTTCGAGAGACCAGTCCGGCCTAAGTACACCACTACCAAGGAAACCTGAGCTGCTGAGCGGCGAGGTTCTGGAGTACGTTTTGAAGACGAGCGCCGTGGTGACTGGCGACTGAGTATCCCACCTGCCCCTGAGACCCCATCCAGTCCGGCAGCCGCCGCTCACGCTGAGCTGTGGCAGCATATGGATCGGAGGTTTGAGGAGATGCAGGACTGGTTCGCCATGGAACTGCGGGAGGCGCTGGACAAGCTGAAAGCTCTCCCGAGAGGGGCTCCATTGCAAGGAGGAGCTGACAACGGTGCAGTCCCGGGGGCGGATGGCGGAGCACAGCAGCAACCACCCCAACAAGCTCCTCCGGGTGTCGGCCTTCAACCCCCTGCCGGCCTTCCTAAACAACCCGTGGGACCAGTGGTCCCAGACCCCCACACAGTCGGTGTAGGGGAGAGGATTTACCGCCAATTACCAGCCGAGCCATTTAATATACGGGTCATGAGTGCTTAGTCAGGGGCTACCCAGCACCATGTGGAATTGTGCGTGGGGTGTGATTACAAAGGCTCTCTTTTCCCAGTGCTCCCCAGACCTCAAAATGAGAGGTTCAGTCTCTGCTACACATGGTTCCTTCATTTCCGAACCATCCATCTGCGTGAATCGAAGCAGCTCCTCTAAAGGGACTGCCTTTGCCTCCAACCCTTCAAGCACGAAAGGGCTGATTAAATCACGGGCACACCCAGAGTCAATTAAGGCTCATACTCGCACATGTGTCCCATGCTTAGGATCTACCACAGTCACTACCATATAAAGTAGAGGTCCAGGAGAGCACACCACTGGCGGCGCAGGTGGCGGGGGGACCTGCAGCTGTGCACCTCCTACTGCAGGTCCTTGAAGTTTTTCAACGGCTGCTCCAGAATGACTTCCATCGTGTTGATTTCACTCGGTGCCCCTTCCAGCTGTAATGCCCAGGGTTTGAAGTTACCTTTGGGAGGTCTCGGTGTCCCTGGGGTGGTCCTCGGGGTTCTCGGGGCAGCTGCCGGACAGCTGGAAGCGAAATGGCTGGCTTCACCACACCTCATGCAGAGCCCTTGCTTCAGGCACGCCTCTCGAATCTCCTGAGAAGCGGACTTCAGTTTGGACTTAGGTGGAGCCCTCGCAGCCAGCTGAGAAGCATGGGGCCCCAGGCGAATCAAGGTGAATCGCTCATCGACATCAGCCGCTGCCTGCATCCAAGCGGCAAGGGAATCAGGGCGGTCATTTCTCAACACAGTCTCGTAAACTTCCCGATTCAGCCCCTCCCTATATTTTTCCACGAACACCTCTTCAGGCCACCCGTGCACTTTAGCAGCACCCCTTCTGAACTGCTCTGTATACTCCCGCACTGAATTGCGCCCCTGCACCAGCTGCCGGAGTTGATTCCGCGCTTTCTCCTCCCCCACGGGATCTTCGTAGTGCTGCCTCAGAGCCCACATGAAATTATCCACAGACTGCAGCTCAGGAACCAGAGAGTTGTGCAGGCTTACGTACCAGTCACTTGTACCAACCTGATGGTGATGGAAAGTGATGCCAAATTGCAGCCAACTTTATGGCAACTCCAGAAGGTTTTCAAGGGAAGAAATAAACAGAGTTGGTCTGCCATGGCCTGCCTAAGATTGCCAGACCAGGGCTGGGAAATAACTGGAGATTTTGAAGGGTGGAGTCTGGGGATGGCCAAGTTCGGAAAGGAGAGGAACCTCCGCAGGGCATAGCGCCATAGAGGCCACCCTCCAAAGCAGCCATTATCTCCAGTGGACATGATCTCTGCTGTATGGAGACCAGCTGTAGTTCTGGGAGCTCTCCAGATACACCCTGAAGGTTTTCAACCCTAAGCTTGCCTCTGCGTCCTGCCCCTGGAATTCCTTGATGGTTTCCCATCCAAGTACTGAGCAGGGCCAACCCTGCTTAGCTTCCCAGATCTGAAGAGATCAGGCTAGCCTGGGCTATCCTGCTGAGGGCAATTTGTTCAAGTGCTATGTAAAAAAAACCTGGGGGATGGGAATGCAAGCCAACAAAACTCATGATGCAGTGCCGTCGTATTTGTTCTGTATTGGGGCTGGAACTTTCCAGGACTGCTTCTACCAGAGTCTGGCTGATCTTGGAGCTCTAGAACAATAGCCCACCAGGACTCTGGAGGTGGCCAATGAGGAATTAATGGTTCTGACAATAGCCTATCATTGATAGTTGTTTGGGAAGTGGGTGGAGTTTGCATGTTATTTTAACAGGGCCGTTGCCTTAGGCGTTTGTCTTGTTCTTGCTGAATCACTAATAAAGCTGAGCTGATCACTATGCTTGGGCTCTGATCAATGTTCCCTCTAAGCTGAGTTAGTGTGAGCTAGCTCACAGCTTTTTAGCCTCCGGCTCACACATTTTTATCTTAGGAAGGATAGCTCCAGAGCAAACTAATTTATGCAGTAGCCAAATCGCTCGCTCACCACTTTAATGCCAGCAGCTCACAAAGTAGATTTTTTGCTCACAAGACTCCACAGCTTAGAGGGAGCACTGGGTCTGACCATCCATGGAACCCAGTATTTAACAATACTGTAATTAATTGTATGGATGCTTTGCTGAAAACGAACAACGCGCGCACTGCGAGGAGACAGAAACAAGAGAAAGCTGCTTGCTTGTTACATCAAATCCAGGAAAATCCAAGGAAAGAGAAGCAACTGCTGTGCCGGTTTCATTTAGAACTGAGAATTCAACAAATACCATGCAATGAGAGTTTGATTCAGCAGCTCGGTGGGCTGATATCCGAGCCTCGGCAATCAGCTTTCTTCACAGACTTTTAACCTGCAATGATTCAGGTCACATTCTCTTGACAACATAACGGACTCCCTTACTTGCTCTTCAGACACTGCTCAGCTGCTAACAAGCATTCCAGACATTGCTCGGTTGACCTTTAGCAGAAGTTAGTGCAAGGCAAGCATGAAGTTGCCGCAGTTCATGGGCAGCCGCTGTCAGGCCGTTGCAGATGAAGCTGTCTTCCGATGGGAGATCTCACCATCCTTCAACTCTCCTCCTATCTTTGAGTATAAAGGCCCCGGGTTTGTTCCTTCCTGAGTTTCCAAAGAGTCAAAGACTCTAAAGTTTGAAGGGCTGGGGAAGGTAGCGCAGAGAACTAATTATGGACAAATCCATTATTTGGACAAGAGTATTCTGATCACCATTTTTATCCCACCTCTCTGCTCCAACGCCTTCAAGGCAGCTAACGAAACATAAAACTATTTTTAAAAAAATAAGTTACCAAGATAACGAATGCAACAGCCAAACAGTACAGTGATTAGAAATGATGAGCAGTAACTCCCCAAAACAGGTAGCATTATAGAATCATAGAGTTGGAAGGGACCTCCAGGGTCATCTGGTCCAACCCCCTGTGCAATGCAGGAAATTCACAAATACCTCCCCCTCCACACACCCCGTGACCCCTGTTCCATGCCCAGAAGATGGCAAAAAACCTCCACGGTCCCCAGCCAAAATGGACTGGAGAAAAATGGCTTCCTAACCCCAAAGTGGCTATCAGTATTTCCCTGGGCGTGGAAGAAAGGGCCACGAGAACCTTGGGTCAGTCTCTGTTCTGTCAGAGCTCTCTCAGCCTTGCCTACCTCACAGGGTGTCTGTTGTTGGGAGAGGAAGGGAAGGAGAATGCAAGCCGCTCTGCGACTCCAAGTGAAGGGCGGGGAATAAATCCAATCTCCTCGTTCTCCTCCTCCTCCCCTTCTTAATTTACTTTAAATCTTAGTGTTGGAATATTTTAATGGTTCATGTTTGCCATCCTGGGGAGCCTATTTGGATGGAAAGGTGGCAGAAATGTTTTAAATAAGTAAAAAATAAAACAAATCATTCTACTTCCAAAATACGCCTGAGTAATTTGGACTTTCAAAATCCATGGCAGTTTTCAGAAGAACAGAGCTTTCGCAGCATCTTTAACCTTGAAGGATCTCTCAGATCTGCTCCTCTAATGAGCGCTCTTCCCTCCATTGCAAAGTCTTCTGTTAACGCAAGAGTGTCTAGACTCAGTAGAAGACTCCCAGCTGTAGGGAGCAGGAGGAGGAGGAGGAGAAGAAGAAGAGGAGGAGCAGGAGGAGGAGGAGAGGAGGAGGAGGGGTTGGTTTTACACCCCACCCTTCACTACCTGAAGGAATCTCAAAGCAGCTTACAATCGCCTTCCCTTCCTCTCCCCACAACAGACACCCTGTGAGGTAAGTGGGGCTGAGAGAGCTCTGAGAGAACTGGGACTGACCCAAGGTCACCTAGCTGGCTTCATGTGGAGGAGTGGGGAATCAAACCCGGTTCTCCAGATTAGAGTCCTGCCAGTCTCAACCACCAGTCTACACCGGACTGGCTCCCCACTTCAGGACCCAACCCACGAACTCCAGCATTTCGTATGAAGAATTCATCATCTCTGACTGTATAATCAAACATACTTATTCAATGTGGGACGGGGCAGACGGAAGGATGAAAAATGATGAACTGAGTGCATTGAGCATCAAAGGGAATGGCGTTTCCTTTCCACGCACCAGTGCGGATTTCATTTTCCTCACACCACAATCACTTTTCTCAAGATGATCCCTTCCTTCCTAAAGGCTCATCCATTCCGTTAATTGAGTCGGAAGTTAATTGCAGGCATTATAATCTCTTCAGGTTGGTAATGGTGTAATTTATGAGTGAGCGTCCAGCTGTCGCAAGTGGCGAAAGGAAGCTGATATCCACATGGCCCAGGGTGGTGGTGGTGGGGGGGGAATCACTTGATTGAAAAGAAACGTCATCAGAAGTAACAATAATGGATGTAATTCTGATACGTGAAGAGAAAACGCCATATGCCAGGGTGGCAGGTAATGCTTGCAAGACTCTGAGGCTCTGTGCTTTTTTCCCAACTAAAAGAACAACTTTTTAGGAAAGTAATGACCTAGGAGAGAAGGAAAACCAAGAACCATGAGATTTCTCTCCTGTAATTGAGGAGGTGTGGAAGAGGGAAACTACTGATGACTTGAAGTTGCAAGGCTGAACGTGGCCTAGCAACCAGCAGGAGACTGGAGGAGCGGGGACATAGCAAACCGGACGTCAGCACTGGCATGATGTCACTTCTGGGAAAACCCAGATGTGATGTCATGCCTCTCCAGGCATCTCTGGAAACTTTTTGGTTTTACCATAGAGTTTCTGGCAATTCCTAGAGAAGCATGATGGCCATTTTTTTTAAAAAAAAAATTCTCCTGCTGTCACTTGGAGCAGAGGTAAGAAACGAGGCAGAAGTGAAGTATTCTCTGCCCCTACCAGGCCACTGGCAAGCCTAGCTCTTCCTGTACTAATACTCCAGAATGAGATCCTGGTTTCATTTCCCCATCAAAACCATGCTGGTTGCCACCTAATGAAACAAAGTTTATGTTAATTAAATGTTTCTAGCTGACTGCTTGGTTTCAGGATAATCTCAATAGATATTTCAGCTCTGCATACTTAATCGCCGTGTCTCAGGTCAAGTGGATAATAATGTATTTTCTCTACTGGAAGGAGGGGGGGGAGGAAACAAATTTGCCCCTCGATTCTTGGCACTGAGTTCCAATGTCTGCACAAGCATCAAAACCTCTGGCGTTATTATATCAATATAACAAGATAATAGACTCGTTCAAAGCTATTTGCCTCGAATTAAACAGGCTCCTAAATTATTTTAATTTCTGTCTCTCCTAATTAGCACCATTTTTGCGTCTGTTTCATTTAAACGCAGCAGTTGCACCAACTTGCCGCTTTTCACCTTCGGGAACCGTTTTGTAACACTGACGCTCTTGAGGGACTTATTGCAATTAAAACGGAATTGATTCCGTGGTGTAATTGTTCCTCGAGAACCCCCAAAACAAAAAAACAAAACAAAAGATGAATAGAGTTTTTAGTGTTATTCCTTTCACTGGAAAATTCTCTGGGATGGAATGACGTGGAATGTTGGTATTCGAATGCCGATCTCCCCATGTGGTTTTGAACATAAAATGCAGTGGGGGGGGCAAGGGTGATCAGGACGGGGTTATTGTGGGGGGAGTATATTGTCAGACCTGGCAAGCAAATTCGTCCTGGTATATTTCCAAGGTTAAGAAGAAGAGATTGGATTTATACCCTGCCCTTCACTTGGCGTCTGAGAGTGGTTTACAAACTCCTTTCCCTTCCCCTCCCCCAACAGACACTCTGTGAGGTAAACGGGGCTGAGAGAGCTCTTTTGAAGACTACTCTTGAGAGAACAGCTCTGAAAGCACTTGTAACTGACCCAAGGTCATCCAGCAGCCGCACGTGGAGAAGCAGAGAATCAAACCCGGTTCTCCCAGATTAGAGTCCACACACTTAACCACTACACCAAACTGGTGTATCCTTCTTTGAATTAAAAATTGCCAAATATTTACAGAAATCCTTCTCAGCTACAATAAACCGCCTAATACTTGTGTGTGTTTTCACTGTGTCATTGTTGCGGCCCAGGTAAAACTAACACACGTGCAAAATTCTCTAGTGAATGAATGGTTCCAATCATGTCCACCTATCGTTTATGCTTTATTGAAGCTTTCAAACAGAACTCCATTTCAAAGGAGGTTTTGGTGTGGGGGTTTGTTTGTTTTTTGGGGTGGTTTCTGCTTGTTTTTTTTTTTTTTTTAAGTATCTAAACTCTCCCTTAAGGGATGGTGGATATTAAAAATGTCTCTTCGTTGCTCCCCGGCCATTTCTAAAGACACAGAAATGTTTTGTTTTTTACTTGTAGGTTACGTTTCATTGCTCCCTTGGTAGTAGAAAAGAATATCCGTGCCTAAAAAGAAAGCGTTTCCGTATTCTGCATCTGGATATAGCATGTGCCAAGCAATGCAGACATTAATTTTCTCCCCTCCTGCTTTTCCTGGTGGTAGATTCCGGCCTGAGATACCCATTCAGAAATCTGATAATTAATGGTTAATTGATACGATTTATCTGAAAGGTGTCCGGAGATTCTCAACTGTGTTGTGATCTCTGTGTGGCACATTACTTGCTTGAAGGTTGGGGTTTTTTTGGGGGGGGGGGGCAGAGCTAGGGTTGCCAACCCTGGGTGGTGAAATCTCTGGAGACTGTGGGGGTGCACGCTGGGGAGGGCAGGGTTTTGGGAGGGGAGGGACCTCTGCAGGGCATAATGCTACATAGTCTCCCCCCCCCTCAGAGTAGACATCTCCTCCGGTAAACAAATCTCCATTGTCTAGGGGGTCAGCTGCAATTGCATGAGAACTCCAGGCCCCACCTGGGGGTTGGCAGCGCTAGGCAGAGCTGTCAAGAGTCCCTGGTTTTGCACATTGTCATTTTATGGTTTCTGTTTCATTTTGTAAGACTCTGCAGCTGGAGCTACATGGCAGGGGGAGGGAAGCCTCCCCTTGTTTTCTCTCAAGGGGGAGTATGCCCGCCAGCCCCCTGGATGAAACCTAGGGAGGCAGCTCTGGCCATGCAACAGTTCCTGTGGGATGGTTATTGATGCACAAATCTGTGCCCTGTGTGACCCATTGGCCAAATTTGAATCACACAGTCTGAGTCCAACGAGTTAGATGAGTATCTGTTTAATGAATTCATAACAGGAAATACAGGGCTGGCGAGTGCCTTAGCACTCCAGCAATTCCAAAGCTGTATTCTGCCATAACCAGGAAGGGCAAAAGGTCTTATACCCCAAATGACATCACATATACAGGGCCGGCTCTATCACTAGGCCAACTAGGCAGCTGCCTAGGGGTGCAGCTGCCAAAGGGGGCAGCGGAGAGACTGAGAGAGACTCAAACCAGGAGATAGTGTGCTCTATGCAAACCATGATTTACCATTATGTCTTAATGCAGTTTTCCATTCAGGCTAAGAACCAAACTTAGCCTTGGGCCAATGCAGATAGACTTGTAGGCGCTGTGGCCAGCTGGTGCAGGTGGCTGCTGGCGGGGCTGGAGAGCTTGTGGGCCCAGGCAGGCGGGCAGGCACTGGAGCCGAGGGGTGTCCCCTGTGCAGGTGGGTCTCCAGCAGTGGAGAGGGCGGCTCTGCGGTGGGGGACGCTACAAGGCAGCCTCACCTGGGGGGGCATCACAAGGTAGCCTTGCCTAATGTGCAAAAAACCCTGGGACCGGCCCTGCACATATAGTTTACACATTAAAGGGTCTCTAGTTGATACCAGGCCATTAACATCAAGCATCATATAACCTTGGTGTAGTACACCAGTTTGGTGTAGTGGTTAAGTGCGCGGACTCTTATCTGGAAGAACCATGTTTGATTCCCCACTCCTCCACTTGTGATTCCCCACTCCTCCATGAGAGCCTGGTGGATTTAAAGTGCACGTCCAGGTAACAACATCTGGGAATCGTGCCACTTCCGTGATTAGGCCGTCGATCCCCGTCAGGGATCCGTATTTAAAAAATAGTGGTGAAAGTCCAGTCCTAAGCTGGCCACTGGCCCAATGGTGGACTTTCCCCCATCTAGTTGTTCCACCAGCATGCAATCAGCCCGTAAGGACAGTCTCCAGACCATCTCGAATGGCTGCCATTTTAAAAAACTCTTAGCGATGCACACATAACCGCTTAAACATGCGACGTCCGCAGAGCTCCACTCAAATGATCCAAACAATTGTATGTTTCTGAAGGTCCCGTGAACTTTATCAACTTTATTAACTGAAATGGTACCTAGAGGAAGGTACCGCTGGCGGTGCTTTTACCATTTTAGTCTGCACGTGCATGGAAAAACAAGTATATGGTAAGGCACATATGCACATGCGCAGTTTTTTTTTTTAAGCCAGCCGCATGGCTCCTTAAAGTGGATACCATGTAGACAATCCACCACAGAGTCACACGTGGTAAAGCGATTCATGGGGGAGCTGTCTGGTCGTGCCACACTGGATCAAAAAGATCTAGATCAAATTACAGCCGGGCCAATGGCGGGATTAGCTGCCTGTCTGAACGCACCCCTGGACTCTAAATTTGTTCTATTACCACAGAGCCAGTTTGGTGTAGTGGTTAAGTGTGGCAGGATTCTAATCTGGAGAACCAGGTTTGATTCCCCCACTCCTTCTCCACATGAGGCCAGCCGGGTGACCTTGGGTCAGTCACAGCTCTCTCAGAGCTCCCTCAGCCTCACCTACCTCGCAGGGTGTCTGTTGTGGGGAGAGAAAAGGAAGGCAATAGTAAGCCACTCCGAGGCTGTGGTCACACACACTAAACCATCTATTTTTAATCCACTTTCATTGCACTTTCCAGCTGGATTTTACTATGTGAACTGGCAAAATCCAGTTGGAAAGTGCACTGAAAGTGGATTATTTAGTGTGTGTGATCGCAGCCTGATAGTGAAAGGTGGGGTATAAAACCAACTCTTCATCTTATTGTAAAAAAAATTCCCTAAAATCCAGCCACTACCTTCCCGCCCTTAATTTAAACCCATTCTCGCGAGTCCTCTCCCCTGCTGCCAACAGGAACAGCTCCCTGTCCTCCTCCTCTATAAGGCTGACTTTACACCTCCCCTCTAAAGTAGTTTGACTGCTGTCTTTTCCTGTGCTGATTTGTGAAATTTCACTCCAGGGGGGTCTAAGTGCACTAATCAACAGCAATTGTTTAAAGCAGAATAAAGCGGTTTAATACTAGCTTGACCTCAGGAGGGCAATTAGTAGATATGGACATTTCAGTGGCAGCACAGTTTCACACCGCACAGAGGTATGGGCAGGTTTTTTTGGAACTAGAATAATTCCAGCGGGAAAGTCAGATGTAAAATCAGCCTGTAAAATCAGCCTAAGGGAAAGCCCTTCAGATACTTCAAGAGAGCCATCCTGTCCCCCCTCAGCCTCTTCTCCAAACCAAACATCCCCAAGTCGCTCAGTCATTCCTTGTAAGGTTTGGTTTTCAGGCCCCCCGATCATCCTCCTCCCTTTGGTCTGCCTTGAATCGGCTGTCAACCAGTAAAAAACGTGGCAAGAAAAAAACCCTCTTATCATGTCTTTCCCCACTCCTTATTCAAAGCTAAACACCAGAATGATTCTCCAACGCCACGATCACTCAGATTGTCCTTCCCTGAACCTTTTCCTACAATGTTGTTTTTTTTTTTAAAGTGAGGTTAACAGCATTGTATTCAGCACAATTCAATATTTCTTTAAAAAAAACCTCACCAATCATCACTGATGGTACTTTTATCTTTCCCATCAGAAGTTCGGCAAAAAGTTGCCTTTGTTTCCCACTACAGAAACTACAAAGGACTGTCAGTTTTTAAAATTACTCTTTCCCTCTCTTTCATTCAGGGGGACCGGCATGATGCAGCCCTTAGATTCGCTTTGTCATATTTTTTTGTTCTTTTTCTCCTGCAGTGAGATTGATTTTTTTTTTTGGAGAATCGTTTGCCTCTTCCCTCTCTCTTTCTATAGAGCATCACTCAGCAATGACAGGCCTCCTCTCGCACTCTTTCATCCCTCTTCTTCCTCTTTCGCTGCATCTGATTTGGGGCGATAACGGAGAGAAATGTCACCGGTTCCTGCCTGTGCTTTCTGTCTTGGGCTTCGCGGCGAAGGGAGCCACAGCCTGGGTGAAAAAGCGCACGGCCTCCCAGTTCAGTTCAGTTCCCACGTCTCTCGAGAGCAAGCACAGCTGCACCGGAATGGAACTCTGTTTGCCAGTAAGGAACCACAAATCATTGACATAGGGCAGGGGTGGGCAAATTGCGGTCCGCGGGCCACATTCGGCCTGCCACAGAGTTTTTTGCGGCCCGCCAAGACAGTCGGCCATGTGGTTTCAGTCAGGCCTCCACTGGGCCCGGAGCGCAGAGAAGCGGTGTTCCAGGAGTGAAGTGTCCATGGGGCGGACACATTACCAAGCCACACCCCCTGCTCCCAGCAGCCCTGTTGGGCGACGAGGAGGCTGAAGAAGGAAGTTACCTTCCCTCCCCCATCCTCCTCTTCCCAGGGCTGCAGTTCTCCAAGGCATCCCTGCCCGCCCCACCCTCGCCTTCTCCAGGCCGCACCAAAGCGCAGCGCTCTGGGGAAGCCCTGCCCACTCCCACCCTCGCCTTCCCCGGGTTGCACAGAGGCACAGCAGGCAGGTGCGCCCTCTGCTAACCTCCTTTAAAAGGTGCGGCCCTCCGCTAACCTCTGCTCCCACAAAGTAGCCCCCGAGCCAAAACAATTGCCCACCCCTTACATAGGGGATTCCCTGGAAATACAGCTCATCTCAAGACTACAGTTCCTCTGGAGGAATGGATGCTTTGGAGGGTGGAGTCTGTGGTGCTCCACCCCACTTAGGTTCCCATCATAAGAACATACCAGAAGCCATGTTGGACCGGGCCAGTGGCCCATCCAGTCCAACACTCTGTCACACAGTGGCCAAAAACACCAGGTGCCACCAGGAGGTCCACCAGCGGGGCCAGAACTCCAGAAGCCCCCCCACTGTTGCCCCCCCACAAGCACCAAGAATACAGAGCATCCCTGCCCCAGACATAAGAATATAAGAGAAGCCATGGTGGATCAGGCCAGTGGCCCATCCAGTCCAACACTCTGTGTCACACAGTGGCCGAAAATACCAGGTGCCATCAGGAGGTCCATCAGTGCGGCCATCCAGTCTCAGAAAGGCATCCAAGAACATGCCCAGACTGAGATATAGCTCCTTTCAGTGTAAGTTGAACAACCATCTCTGGATCAGTTTCACCTTAACCCATAAAGAGCTAGGAACCAAGGCGGGGCTGCCTTCTTCTGTACTACCCAGCCTGATCTCTGCGCCCCTGTCTGTAGAGGCAATGCAACCAGATATGCGGCTTTCTAGCTCGAGGCAGCTTGCCTCTGGAGTACCTCTGCTCTGAGGCCCACAGTCTATATTTTATTGTACCTGAGAAACCAGGCTAAAAATTCTCTGTACCCCAGGATTTTAACTGAAGCATTTAACTGAGCCAGTTTGGTGCTGTGGTTAAGTGCGCGGACTCTAATCTGGGAGAACCAGGTTTGATTCCCCACTCCTCCACTTGCACCTGCTGGATGACCTTGGGCAAGCCGTAGTTCTGGCACATCTGTTCTCTCACAGACAGCTCTGGAAGAGCTCTCTCAGCTACCTCACAGGGTGTCTGTTGTGGGCAGAGGAAGGGAAAGGAGTTTGTAAGCTGCTCTGAGATTCATTCGGGTAGTGAAGGGTGGGGTATAAATCCAATCTCCTCCTCCTCCTCTTCTTCTTCTTCTTTGTATTGCTGTTTTTATGGCCTGCTGCTAGCCAGAAGGAAGTTTTAGATTATACTATTTTATGTTCTTTTTATGGCCCTAGTAGGTTGTTTGAATTGTTTTTAACATTTATTTTTACGATTTTATTTTGAGAGGCAGCACGTTAAGTCCATCCTCCCCAGGCTCCACCCCCAAATCTCCAGGAGTTTCCCAGCCTGGATCTGGCAACCCTACCTGGTGGCCCGGGGGGGGGGGGGGGGGAACCTGGCAAACCTCCCTTGACAGCTGATTTATACATCTGCCAGGGCTCTAGCGAAGAAACCAGAGACTGATGCTTCTGCTTCTGGCTGCGGGTGGTGCTTAAGGTTGCCAGGTCTGGGTTGGAAAATACAGGGAGACTTTGGTGATGGGTCAAGGAGAGGGTGGGGTTTGGAGAGGGGAGGGGCCTCGGCATGGTACAATGCCATAGAGTCCACCCTTCTAAGCAGCTGTTTTCTCCAGGGGAGCTGATTTCTGTCGGCTGGAGATCAGCTGTAAAAGCGGGAGATCCCCAGGCCCCACCTGGAGGCTAAAGCAACCCAAGCTGTAATGTTAGGAAAGCCTGGTACCAAACAAAATATACACTGCAAAAAATAGGTAGAAATTAACGCATTCTATTTATAATAAACATTCCCAAAAGTGCATAGTGTGTAATTATTGCATCCTTATCAAATACATATGTTCAGTACATATAGTAACTACTAGACAATTTCACAAGGGCCGCAGTGGCTCAGAGGTTAAGACGCTGAGCTGCAGACGGGAAGGTCGGTAGTTCAGCAGTTCGAGACCTGAGTGCTGCCTGACGGAGTGAGCTCCCGTCTCTGGTCCCAGCTCCTGCCAACCTAGCAGTTCGGGAGCAAGACATTGCAAGTAGATAAATAGGTACTGCCTCAGTGGGAAGGTAACAGCATTCCGTGAGCCTCGGTGTCTAGTCATGCCGACCACATGACTATGGAGAAGTCTTTGGACAGCGCTGGCTCTTCAGCTTGGAAACGGAGATGAGCAACACATCCGTAGAGTCGTATTCGACTGGCTTACAAGCAACAGAAACCTTTACCTTTACCTCTTTATAACAAACATATGTTCAGTACATATAGTAACTACTAGATTATTGCACATCAGTTTTCAAAAATCAAGTCCCAACAGGAATTTCCGGAATGGCAAGCCCGCTTCTACTAGCACGAAGTCTTTGAAAATGACAGGAGTGCTCCATCCCTGAATCTTAGCTGCACATTAGGTCTTTTGTAGGACTGGCAACACGCATCAATTGAATATAATTAAATAACTCTTCCCCCTTTGGAAGACTTCATGCAAGCAGAAGCGGGCTTGAGGGGGTCGCAGCCAGCTTATAGCGACCCCCTCATGGGGTTTTCAAGGCAAGAGGTGAAGTGAGATGGCTTGCCATTGCTTGCCTGTGCATAGCAGCCTTGGACTTCCTTGGAGGTCTCCCATCCAAGTACTAACCACTCTGCTTAGCTTCCGAGACCTGACAAGACTGGCCAGGCCTGGGCCATCCAGGTCACAGCTTTATGAAATATGAACAATACTATACAAATAAAGAAAGAAGGGAGTTGTCTGTAGGTGGGGAGAGAGTGTTTAAAGGTGTTTCATGGTGGAGGCAGTGGTCCAGACAGCCAATTTGGTGTAGTGGTTAGGAGCACAGGTTCTAATCTGGGAGAACCGGGTTTGAGTCCCCACTTCTCCACATGCAGCTGCTGGGGTGACCTTGGGTCAGTCAAAAGTCCTCTCAGAGCTGTTCCAGTTCACATTCAGGTTGCAGTCAAAAACAGAGAAAGAAACCTAATCTAAAGAGGACTTCCCCTATCACAAACAACCAGTTTGCCCGGCATCATGTGTGTGGGAGGGAGAGGGCATGGTCTCTACAGGAGAGACGTGTGTCTCCATGGAAGGCCATGTGAAGTGAATGAGAGGACAAAGGGAGAGGAGGGGTCAGACGGCAGCTTCCAGGTTAAGCCAAAGAGAGGCATCCTATTCAGGGAGATAACACTTCTACACACTTAAGAGTGATGTAGCGCCCCCCAATATCCAGGCATGCTAAGTCGCTCACTCCAACAATATGAAGCATAACAGAGGGTTTGGGGGGGTTCTTACCACAGCTCACTGATTACCCTCCTCCAATTTCCTCCAACCTTTTTTTCTCTCTGCATCCAAGCTGAGATCATCCCTTGGTATCTATGGCCCAGGATTGTTCCACTAGGATGCCAAAATCTTCTAAAAGCTCTGACATTTCAGCTTCTCCTCCGCCTTCCCCTTTACATGCACACCAGCAAACACTTTAATTGGTTGCTGGAGACAATGGTCAAGCCACAAAAGCAGGTGGATTCTTTTAAAGTAACGCTATAAGTGTTCCAAGCCAGACTTTGCAGGGTCCCCCCCACCTCCAAAAGAAATGCTTGGAACTACCGTACCTTCCCGTTATTATTACAGCTGCCAGAAGAAGGGAGCAGAAGACCAAAAATAGTGTGGAAAGTGGCCGTCTGAAACAGCCTTAATAAAAAAGAATGGATTTCTCTTGGGTTTCTTATTCCAGGGCTTAGTGATCCCTGTATAATGCCTCATGCTCTTTACTGGGCTGAGCCACAAAGCACACCGCGCATCGCAAGAGAGTTTTGTCATCTCCGTATGGGAATGCTGTCAAATGTTTCCTTTGTGTTTCCTGTACTCTTGAACCGCCAGCCATGTGATTTCAGAAGCTCACCCGCTTGGCTTCTCTGCGATTAATGCTGAAAGGGCAGGACGTCTGCTTTGGAAAGCCCAACTGGCTTTGCTCAGAAATCAGTCGGGTTTCATTTTTCAGATCCGCACGTTGACGTGGCCTTTAAGTTCACCTAATTGCCATCTGCTTGCCACTAATCATTACCTCCTCCTGAGAACTCAGCTCTTCTCGGGAGGCTGTCTCTCTCTCAATCCCTTATTCCTACCGAAGTTCAAATACTGGTAACAGGAATTGTGCCATCGTCTGGATGGTTCAGGCTAGCCCGATCTCATCAGATCTCAGGAGCTAAGCGGGGCCAGCCCTGGTTAGTTCTTTGGATGGGAGACCGCCAAGGAAGTCCAGGGATGCTCCACAGAGGCAGGCAATGGAAAACCATCTCTCTATGTTGTTGGACCTGACCTGGTTGGCCCAGTCCAGCCCAATCTCATAGGATTTTGGAAGCTAAGCATGGTTGGCCCTGATTGGTCCTTAAGATGAGAGACCACCAAGGAAGTCCAGGGATGCTAAACAGAGGCAGGCAGCAACAAAACACCTTTGAACAACATCATTGTTTGCCTGGACTGAATACTGACCTTGATTGACCAAGGGTCTGATTCAGTAGGAGGCAACTTCCATGGGTTCACATGTTCAATCCCCAGCATCCCCAGTTAAGAGGATTTGGTAGTAGATGGTTTGAGACCTTGCTGGAGATTTGAGGGGCTGCTAACAGTCTGAGTAGACAATACTGACTTTGGTGGACCATGTGGGCAGAGTTTAAATATGCAAAGGAAGCGGAGCACTGACTGTTTAGAGAGAAATAAGTAGGCTTATTAAAGAAGAACAAACTGTTACAGGACATAGAAGAGAGAGAGCCTTAACTGTATAACCTAACTGCTGAAGGAGGAGCAACAAGATGGCAGCCTGCAGGAGCAGGAAGTCTCCAGAAGGGCCGATCAGGAGATAGCAAGGACGTAATTTGAAATTGTGGGCAGTCCCTAATCTAGCTATGCTAACTACCAGTCCTTCAGATGTTCCCCTGCAGGGTGATCTTCAGATCTTCTTCATAAGATGGCACTATAGACCTGGCATATTCCAACAGACCAAGGTTCTGATTCAGTATGAGGCCATTTCCTGCATTCATGTGGCCCGGAGGATCCCTCAGGGAAGAGGTAACAATCCCTGAAAATTCTATTGGTGTACAAAAGCCCCCAACAGGCCTGGAGTTATGGTGGGGCTTTGGGGGGCTCCGCCCCCTTTCTTAAAAGCACAGCCCCACAAGAATTTCTCCTGTAAATGCTTTTTTCAATCATTTTAAAACATTTTTTTAAAGGCGTGCACTCCTTAAAGCAGAGTGGGGTGCTGTCGTTGACTAATTCCTGCCCTGAGCAATGGGGTTAGAGTAGGTGACCTCTAGGATCCCTTCTAACTCTGTGTCAAGAAACTGCTTTAAGAGAGTTTTTCTGCCTAGGTGTTAGCTTTCTTGACTTTAGAAGTCATCACCCCCCCACACACACCTGCTAGCTTGTTCTCAGGCTGCTTAGGCTGGCAGAAGTGACTCACTTGCAGCAGCTGAGAACTGTCATCTGAAGTGGTTGACAGCTTGCAATTCAGAGATCTATCCTGGTAACAGCTTTCTGTTGGCTAAATGGCTGCTCTCTCTGCACTGAGAACTTCAGCCCCACTAGAAAAATATCTGCTCCACAAAATCCTGGCTACGGGCTGGGCCCCAAACCTGTTTCCCACTTGAAACAATGGAATTTAAAAGGCTGATTGTTCTGCTGATGGAAACGTACCTTTCCTGTCCGTCCCTGAGCATCACCCTGGGACCCATGAGAAGGCATGGCCAGTGGAATGGAAACATCCAAGCGAAAAAAGCTCTGTGGGTTGAGGAGTGACAGTGAGGAGGGTCATTAGGAGAGCCTGTTTCTTTACCTTTGCTCAAAAACATTGTTGGATGCTGTCCCTTGCAGCTAAACTGATAGCTTGAAGAATGCTCATCACAAATGCTGATCAAACTTTTTAAAATGGGAAAGGGACATAAGAACATCAGAAGAGCCCTGCTGGATCAGGCCAGTGGTCCATCTAGTCCAGCATCCTGTCTCACACAGTGGCCAACCAGTTCCTCTGGAGGGCCAACAACAGGGCGTACTGGCTGAGGACTTCCCCAGATGTTGCCTCCTGGCACTGGGTTTCAGAGGTGTATAAGAACATAAGGAGAGCCCTGCTGGATCAGACCAGTGGTCCGTCTAGGCCAGCATCCCGTCTCACACAGTGGCCAGCCAGATCCTCTGGAGGGCCAACAACAGGGCAGAGAGGCAGAGGTCTTCCCCCGATGTTGCCTCCTGGCTCTGGGATACAGATGATTAGTGCTTCTGAATGTGGAGGTCCCCCTAAGTCACCATGGCTAGCAGCCCCTGAAAGACTCCCCCTCCCCCCCCGGAATAATCCAATCACCTTTTAAAACTGTTTATTCCTGTGGCCATCCTCTGGCAACAAAATCCACATTTTAATCGCTCTCAGTGTAAAGTAGTGTTTCCTTTTGTTCGTCCTGAACCTACTGCCCATTAACTTCACTGGATGCCCTCACGTTCTAATATTTTGGGAGAGGGAGAAAATTTTCTGTTTGTCAATGCTCTCCACCCCATACACAATTTCATAAACCTCTCTCATGCCCTCCCCCCCCCCCCCTTGAGTCATCTCTTTTCTCAACTGAAAAGTCCCGGACTCTTTAGCCTTTCCTCTTACGGAAGGCGTTCCAACCCCCTCATCACCTTGGGCGCCCTCCTGTGGACTTTCCCCAGCTCTGCAATGTCCTTTCTGAGATACAGAGACCAGAACTGTATGCCGTCTTCCAAATGCGGCCCCACCGTAGAATCTACACAGGGGCTTTACAATATTGGCGGCTTTGTTCTCCATCTCTTTCCTAATAATCCTGAACGTAGAGTTTGCCTTTTTCACCACTGCAGCACGCTGGGTTGACAGCAACACACTGGGATGACAATGAAATTATATAAATGAAGCTAGTATGACCAGTCTCTGTAGGCTGTATTTTTAATAAAGATTTTTTTTTTGTTATTTTCACACAGAGAAGTTAACATCGCAAACAAGCTCTATGTAGCCCCTTCCCCTCCCTCTTCCCTAATGTCTCCTATTAGCAGAGAAGGAAAGTGAGAAAGAAAAGAAAGCGAGAAGGAAAGAAAAAAAGGGGTAGGACGGTAGAGGGCTCTGTTCTCACACAATGTGTTTATGTCAATGGGAGAGCTGGACCTTAAGGCAGATTACAAGCACCTGACTTTTGCAGCATGTCTCTTCTGCAGTCCCTCGCAGCCTCCTTGAGATTGGCGAGGCCAGTGAAAACCAAGGTGAAAGAAAAATTGGGGGGGGGGGGAGGGGGGAAGCTTTGAGATGCATTCAACACGTACCAATTTACTCAGGTGTCAGCTTTGAGGGTTTAAAAAAAACACACACACACAACTTGTATCGTTTTAAAGGTTCCAAACCTCAAACTGAAAAGAAATTAAAAAGAGAGCAGGGATACATAGAAAAGAAATTAAAAAGATGGTGACAGGTATACATAGAATCCCAGAGCTGGAAGGGGCCGTTCGGGCCATCTAGTCCTAACCCCTGTTCAATGCAGAACAAGCCTAGGTCAGGGGTGTCAAACATGCAGCCTGGGGGCCGGACTAGGCCCCCAGAGGGCTTCTATCAGGCCCGCACTGGACCTGGCCATCTCCTGCTTCCAGTTCTGCTGCTGCTGCTGCATCATAGCTTCCTTGGCCAGACTCTCTCAACTGCTCAGCCATTTCATGTTTTCCCCTGGGTCCTAGACTCAGAACTCAGAGCATGAGATTTCGGTGGTGAATGTCAGTAAATCAAAAGTAGGGTTGCAGTCAATGCTCCCTCTAAGCTGTGGAGTCTGGTGAGCAAAGGTTCTACTTTGTGAGCTACTGGGACTGAAGCTGTGAGCGAGGGATTTGGCTGCCGCATAAATCAGTTTGCTCTGGAGCCATCCTTCCTGAGCTAAAGACAGAAATGTGTGAGCTGGAGGCTCCAAAACTGTGAGCTAGCTCACACTAACTCGGCTTAGAGGGAATACTGGTTGCAGCTTGCAGATACACGCTTGAACAGCATACTCAAGATTGCAA
The DNA here is from genome assembly GCA_029233225.1 of Lepidodactylus listeri. Taxonomy (NCBI): domain Eukaryota; kingdom Metazoa; phylum Chordata; class Lepidosauria; order Squamata; family Gekkonidae; genus Lepidodactylus; species Lepidodactylus listeri. Next base: position 177,273,854 of record JARCFY010000001.1, on the reverse strand, counting down.
CAGCACAGAAATTTTAATGCAATAATTCAGAGCAAGCGGAGTCAGTTATCAAAATACTGCAAGAGTGCTAATGTTTTAAGCATGTTTTTATTTTGAGTAAAAAAAAAATCTTTGTGTTTGTGTCCTTTATAAAGTTTATATCTCCGCTACCTGGCATTACGTTTTATGACACATATGGCCCGGCCCAATTAGGTCTCAGGTATGTCAAATCCAGCCTTCATAACAAATGAGTTAGATGCCCCTGGCCTGACAAGGGTTTGTCCAGCTGCTGCTTAGAGACTGCCAGTGAGGGGGAGCTCACCAGCTCCCTAGACAGCCCATTCCACTGTTGCCCTTAATTTAAGCCCATTATTGTGAGTCCTACCCTCTGCTGCCAACAGGAACAGCTCCCTACCCTCCTCTAAGGCTGATTCTGCATTGGCTTTTCCCTCCGTTGTTTTACGAAACCCACGTTGGAGCACAAATTCCCCTCTTCATTGCACGCTGCTGTCACTTCCTTTGATCATCGGGTTTTATAGTACCTTCTGCTTAGACTTATGGCCATTCAGGGGTGACCTTGCAGTCAGTACAGCATTGCCCCCGGGGTATTTGAATGTGGTTTTGAGCTGCACTTTCCCCTCCCAGTTGATAAAATGTGGAGCGAATGCTAGATGCAGAATCAGCCTAAGTGACAGCCCTTCCAATACTTCAAGAGAGCCATCCTGTCCCCCCCTCAACCTCCTCTTCTCCAGACTGACCATTCCCAGGTCCCTCAGCCTTTCCTCCCACGGCTTGGTCCCCTCCCAGGCCCCCGATCATCCTTGTCACTCTCCTCTGCACTTGCTCCATTCTGTCCACATCCTTTTGGAAGTGAGGCCTCCAGAACTGCACACAATACTCCAGGTGCAGCCTGACCAATGCAGTGCATAGTGGGACTAACACATCTTGAGCTAGCCTTGGCTGGTACAGTGGGGTATAAATCTTGCAGTTTAGATGTTATGCCTCTGTTGATACACTCCAAGATCGCATTAGCCTTTTTTGCTGCTGCATCACACTGGCTGCTTATATTTAACTTATGGTCCACCTGTACCAAGATCTTGTCCACACACACTGCTACCCAGAAGTGTATCCCCCATCTAGTATGCGTGTTCCTCATTTCTGTTACCCAGACATAGAACTCAGCACTTATCCTTGTCAAATTGCATCTTGTTCACATCTGCCCACTTTTCCAACGTGTTCAGATCTTGTTGAATTCTATCTCTGTCCTCTGGTGTGTTCGCTGCTCCTCCCAATTTGGTGTCATCTGCAAGTTTAATGAGTAGCCCCTCCACACCCTCATCCAGATCATTTGTAAAAATATAGAAAAGTACCAGGCCCAGAACTAACTGAGCCCTGTGGCACCCCACCAGACACCTCCCTCCATTCAGGTGAAACACAACTGACAACTACTCTCCGAGGCTGCGATCACACACACTAAATAATCCACTTTCAAACTGGATTTTGCCAGTTCACACAGTAAAAATCCAGTTGGAAAGTGGATTGAAGGTGGATTATTGAGTGTGTATGGTCACAGCCTGAATGCGGTTCTCCAACCATTTCCCTAGCCACCTAACTATCCTAGAGTCCAGTCCACATAAGCATCTATGAAAGCTTCCCAAATATATAAAAATACGTCCATGCACAAGTGTCATATATAGTTGCCAAACTCCAGGTAGCACCTGGAGATCTCCTCCTATTACAGTTGATCTCTAGACATCCCAAGGTCAGTTCCACCGGAGAAAATGGCTGCTTTGGAGGGTGGTATCTGTGGCATTATACTTTGCTCAAGACCCCCCCCAACCCCCGCTCAAATCTTGCTCTCTCCCCAGGCTCTTCTCTCAAATCTCCTGGAATTTCCCAACCTGAAGTCTTCAGCTGTTGATGAAAGACGGCAACAGAAGGGGACCGATGAATAGGGTTGCCAGCTGTGGGTGGAGAAACATCTGGAGATTTGGGTGGGTGGATGCTGGGGAAGGCAGAGTTTGGGGAAGGGAGGGACCCCAGCAGCAGGGTATAGCGCCATAAAGTCCACACACCCCCAAGCAGCCATTTTCTCCAGGGAACAGATCTGGAGATCAAACGTAATAGAATGAGATCTCCAGGTCCCAGCTGGAGGTTGGGAACCCTACAGGCAAATCTCCCCAGGGAGACAGTTTCAGAGTTCGGGTGCCACGACCGAGAAGACCCTCTCTCATGTTACCACCTACCTAATCTCCATGTTTTCATTACGGCAACCCTGTGAGGTAGGTTAGGCTGAGATGAGTGACTGGCCCAAGGACGCCCAGCAGCCGTGTTCCCTCTAAGCTGAGTTAGTGTGAGCCAGCTCACAGTTTGTTTAGCCTCTGGCGCACACATTTTTGTCTCAGCTCAGGAAAGATGGCTCCAGAGCAAACATTCATGCTTGGAGGCTTCCACGGCAGAGAGTAAAACCGTTTCTTCCAGGTTAATTTGAGAAGGAATCTGAGAGCTGGCCAAGCAACCTCGGAGTACAGCTGCTGTGACACTCCTGCTCGCTGTAGTCGAATGAGCATCTCTGCGACAATTTCGGCAGACTGACTTTTCTTCTCTCGAGGAGCGAGAAGAAAAGAGGCCTGTTCCCTTTTTTTTTTTTTAATCCAGGAGCCATGGCCGCTGCCTCGGGCTAATGGAACACAACAGGATATATCAGTGAAACAAATGCACGTCTCTGATAGATAACCTGCTTTTATATATTTGGCCTGACGGAAGGCAGCTCCCCGATGAATGGCAGAACAGTAACAACCGTACAAGCGACTGCCTGCCAGAATCAAATGGAAGCTGGAATAAGGATCAGGGGAGGAAATGTCTTCCCCACATCTCTGGCTTGATCAGAGAGCTCAAAAGGATTCAAGGCCCCCCCCCCCCAAATCCCCCCTCCTCTGTGGAACGGTTCAGGATAGATCTTAGACCCTGAATTCTTTTTTGCTATATAAAAGGGTTCAAACTAGACAAGGTACTACAGCTGGATCCCCCAATTATTTGGAAAACGTTCGTATCAGGTAGGGAGGCTGTGAATTTCTCCATAACGACGTTCCACGGTCAATTTACCATGTTTGAAGGCATCGGTCAGAGGTGAGCCGATCCCACAGCCGCTTCAGTTGATGCCGGACAGCCACCAATGCCTGTCTGACAGATTTGCACCAGGATTTTGCAACAGAGACGCTGCCGATTCAAACCAGCACCCACTAGTGTCACGAGGTGCTACTTAGGCTGTTTTTACATCTGACTTTCCCGCTGGAATCATTCTAGTTCCAAAAAAACCTGCCCACACCTCTGTGCGGTGTGAAACCGTGCTGCTACTGAAATGTCCACATCTACTAATTGCCCTCCTGTGGTCAAGCTAGTATTCAACCGGCTTGATTCTGCTTTAAACAACTGCTGTTGATTAGTGCACTTAGACCCCCTGGAGTGAAATTTCACACCACTGTGAAATCAGCACAGGAAAAGACAGCAGTCAAACTACTTTAGAGGGGAGGTGTAAAATGACCCTTAGATGAGCACTGAAGAGCTGGATTTTATTAAGGACAAAAAGGGGGGGGGCGGGACTTAACCCTGAAACCTGGGGAACTGGAACCTAAAGAGGTAAGTCAAACAGAATAGAGGGCCAACAATAAAAGCTTAATATACAATATAAAAAGAAACATGTATTTATTAGCAAAAAACTAAAAAAAAATATAAGGGCCCCATCAAAATCTTGCACACAAGGGCCAATGGACTTGACCTGATGTGGTTCGGCCTGTCTAGGTATTGTTTATTTATTCGTTTTATTATATGTATCTAATTTCACATTTTTAAACTTTTTTACAGCAATTCTTTTCTAGTCCATCTTGTATCCATGTAACATCATTGTATGATGGTATTGTACTATGATACAAGCCATTTTGTTCCTCGTTGTGTCTGACCTCTGAAGAAGGCCTAGACAGGCCGAAATGCGTCAGATCAAGTCCACTGGCCCTTGTGTAAGATTGGGCCCTTATATTTTTTTTAATTCTTTGCTAATAAATACATATCTTTTTTATATTATATATTAAGCTTTTACCGTTGGCCCTCTATTCTGCATGATTTTATTTAAAAGCATCATTTATTTATTACTGCTTTATGAAATCTGATAGTTTGTCTGTTCAAACCATTTATTTAAAATGTTTTGATGCCCCCTTTCCACCCAATCAGGGTTTCCAAAAGCCTCCTTAGCAGGAAGCAAGGAAAGGGATTAGTAGAAAATTGGCCTATGTGAGAATGTGCATACACGAAAAGCCAGTTTCACCATGCTGCAAGATTAGTAAGAAATACAGGGAAGCAACGTGCCGAACAGCTGCAAATGGGCTGAAGAACTGTTGAGCCAGTTGAGTAGTGGTTAAGTGTGCGGACTGTAATCTGGGAGAAACGGGTTTGAGTCCCCACTCCTCCACATGCAGCTGCTGGCATGACCTTGGGCAAGCCATAGTTCTGTCAGAGCTGTTCTCTCAAGAGCAGTCCTCAAGAGAACTCTCTCAGCCCCACCTGCCTCACAGGGTACCTGTTATGGGGAGGGGAAGGGAAAGGAGATTGTAAGCTGCTCTGAGACTCCCTTGGGTAGTGAAGGGCGGGGTATGAATCCAATCTCTTCTCTTCTTCATCACTGGAAAATCAACTCCCTGTTTGCCACCAGCAAACAGGACATGCGCTGAACCCGTGTGTGTTATGACATCCTTTCTATCTAGGGGTGCCAAGCCCCTGGTCGGGGTGCAGTATTCCCTGCCCCCAGCTCTCATTACCCACTGCAGCTCCAAGCAGCAGTGGATGAGAAAAAGTTTAAAACAGCAGCACCATGTTTGTCACTACGTCACTTCTGGTAGAAACCCCAAAGTGACATAGCGTAGCTCTTCACTGTGTCTGTCAAAGGGAGCTTCAACTCTCGGAAGCTTATACCTCGAAAATCTTGTCGGTCTCTAAGTCGCGACTGGACTCAAATCCAGGGTAGCTCTAGGAATCTCGAACTCATTTGTTATGAGAATTGGATCTGACATAAATGTCACTTTTGTCAAGCTAGGCCATGTGTGCTGTAACACATACTGGAGATGTAAACTTTATAAAGGACACAGGCAAACCCAATTAACAATATTATTTTTTACTCAAAATACAAACGTGCTTAAGAAGAAGAGGCTGGATTTGTACTAGGGCTGCCAAGTCCAACTTGGGAAATATCTGAGGACTTTAGGGGTGGAGCCAGGAGACTTTGGGGGTGGAGCCAGGAGAAAGGAAGTGACATCATTTTGTGATGTCACATCCTGTGATGTTGCTTCCACATGCTGACACATGAACTCATGAAGTTTCCTAATACTGAGCTTCTGCTGCTGCCTTGAGCTTTATAGGCTTGCAAGCAGCATTACCCAGACTGTGACTTTTATGCCACTGTTTTTTTGTCGCTGAACAAGAGTCAGTGTTATGTAGCAGTCAGTTTGTTTGGCTGGGATCTGGGAGAGCCTGGCTCAAAACCCTGCAGTGCCATGGAATCATTTTATTTAATACTGAATCAGGCCATTGGTCCATCAAGGTCAGTATTGACTACTCAGACTGGTAGTGGCTCTCCAGGGTCTCAGGCTGAGATCTTTAATGTCACCTATTACCTGATCCTTTTTTAGCTGAAGAGGCTGATACCTCCTGCATGTCAAGCAGATGCTCTATCACTGAGCAACGGCCCTACTAAATCCTTCCTCATCTCGGCAGAATATGAAGCACTAAGTGCTACACAAGTGCTAAATATGATTTTCATATCATAAGAACAGGAGAGAAGCCACAGTGAATCAGGCCAACAGCCCATCCAGTACAACACTCTGTGTCACACAGTGGCCAAAAATACCAGGTGCCCTCAGGAGGTCCAGCAGCGGGGCCAGAACTCCAGAAGCCCTCCCACTGTTGCCCCCCAAGCACCAAGAATTCAGAGCATCCCTGCCCCAGACAAAGGGTTCCATTTAGACCTTGTGGCTATAATAGCCACTGATAGACCTCTGCTGGATGGGGACAGAGAGAGAGAGAGAGAGAGAGACAGACAGAAAAAAGAAAGAAAGGGGGAGGGGGAGAGAAAGAGAAGGAAAAGAGCTGGCAGACCCCAGCAGCTTACCCCAAGCAGCTTACTCCAGCAGCAGGCCACATGCAAAAGCAGGCTCTTCAGCAGAAAGAGCCTCTCTGGGCAGGGCTCTCTTGTTCTCTTTTAAAGGGGAAATGTCTGTTGAGGCTTTTTACTGCAGGGCAGGCTCTCTGCAGACATTTCCCTTTTAAGAGGCCAGGGCAGCCTCCGACGTTTCCCTGCTGGCAGCCATTGCCTCCCCCGGTGGCCAATTTTGAAAAGGCAGGGGAAAGCTTTAAAAATCAGTGTTTCCCCCGCCCTACCGGGGGACTTGGCAGCCCTAATTCGTACCCCGCCCTTCATTACCCGAAGATGTCTCAGAGTGGCTTACAATCACCTTTCCCTTCCCCTCCCCACAACAGACACCCTGAGAGGTAGGTGGGGCTGAGAGAGCTCTTGAGAGAACTGCCCTTGAGATAACAGCTCTGAGAGAACTTGTGACTGACCCAAGGTCACACCAGCAGCTGCATGTGGAGTGGGAACTCAAACCCAGTTCTCCCAGATTAGAGTCCGCACTCTTAACCACTACACCAAACTGGCTCTGTAACATTAACATTCTTACAGTATTTCCTTAGACCGATTTCCCATGAGGCACTGCATTGCCGTCGTTCCCTTCACCCCGATTGTGTGCTTGAATTTCCCACTATTTGCCCCACGCCACATTTCGACCCGTGGCTTCGCCTGAATTCCCCCACGGCTTCAGTGATCCTCAAAAAACAGTGATGTAGCACTGCAGTGATCTCCTTGTCCATAACCCTACTCATATTAGCCACCTGAAGTCCAGATTCAGAAAGAAGCCACACGGATGGAGCGAAACAAGATTGAATTCTTCTGTTCCTTGCAGTTTTGCTAACTAACACTGGCATACACACTGTAATAAGCCCTAACAATTAATCAAGATGGACTTCTGCAAGTCTCATATCACCATTTGAAGATTAAGCCTGATGGAAATATTTGGCACTAGTTAGGAGGTTGTCCGTGAGTGACAAATGAGAAATGCCAGCAAGGCTTGACCCCTGTGTTCCTTACAGGAGTTTTCATATTGTGACTGGCAGTTTGGAAAGAACCTTCTGGTAGTGCACAAGAATGCATCGATAAAATGGCACATACAACGTAATTCATAAAGGACATCAACTAGTGCTGTGGTATTAAAAACAGTATAAAAGAAACAAGGTAATTGGAAACAACAGTACTAAAAATGGATGCAACGAAAAGACCCAGAAGGTCTATTTAAGAAACCCAAAGTTCACTAAAAAAAAATGGCATATTTGTAGATCCCTAGTAAAGTGTTTGAAGACAGGACGGCCTGGCGTGATGCGGTCAATGGGGTCAAGAGAAGAGTTGGACTCGACTGTGTGACTGAACGACAGTAGAGTGTTTGCAAAGTGACGCTGAGTCACGGCCGACTTATGATGACCCCTCAGGGGGGTTTCAAGAAAGAGATACTCAGAGGTGGTTTGGCATTGCCTGCCTCCGCATAGCAACCCTGGACTTACTAGGCAGTCTCTAGGGTAGCCAGGTTGACTTGCCTAGCCAGCGGGGGTCTCCTGACATCCTTCCAGGAGACCAAAAATGATGCTGGCCATTTTCAGGCCTACTGGTTTCGGCCTGCTTCTTATCGGGGGTGACACTCTGGTTTTGGGGCAAAACTCTGTGGTAAATTTGGCTTCAAACCATAGAGTTTTTGCCCAAAAACCAGAGTGACACCCCAACTAGAAGTAGGCCTAAAACCAGAAGCAGGGCCAAATAGCGGAAGTAGGCCAGAAAATATCAGTTGGGGACGGGATTTAGCCTCACCGGCCAGCTGGTCAGTGGCAGGCAAGACCCTGCAAAAGTGGGAGTTCCCCCACTCCCACTGGGGGGATTGGCAACCTTAGTGGTCTCCCATCCAAGTACTAACCAGGGTTGACCCTCCTCAACTTCTGAGGCTTGATGAGATCAGGCTAGCCTGGTCAGGGCAAATCCCTAGTTAGGCCCATCTAATATTATACTGAAGGGGACATAGTGGCTCAGAGGTTAAAACTCTGAGCAGCAAACCAGAAGGTCGGTAGTTCAGCAGTTCAAGACCCGAGTGCCGCATAACAGAGTGAGCTCTTGTCTCTGGCCCCAGCTCCTGCCAACCTAGCAGTTTGGGAGCAAGAAACTGCAAGTAGATAAATAGGTACCACTTTGGTGGAAAGGTAACAGCATTCTGTGCACCTCGGTGTTTAGTCATGCTGGCCGCATGACCACAGAAAAAGTCTTTGGACAGCGCTGGGCTCTTCGGCTTGGAAACAGAGATGAGCATCGCCCCCTCGAGATGGATTCGACTGGCTTTCAAGCAAGGGAAACCTTGACCTTTAATAGTATAACTAAGTGAGCATCCAAGAATCTTACCAGTTTTGCTTGCACGAACAAGATGCCCACGTCCTCTGTGAAATTGCAGACCACACTAGAGGTACGTATTTTTCCAAGTCAGACAGCCTTTATCCCAACGAATAAGAGCCTCCTGGAAATTATATCTAGTCATTTTACCGAGGCCACCGATCAAAACAAGTGTGTCTTTGTTTAGGAGTCATCTGTCAGATCCAGAGACGGCCCCCCTCCCACAATTCAACCTGCTCAGCCCCTTCTGTTGATTTGTTCTGAACACCTACAGTTCCGCTGAGATGTGAACAATTTCCACTTGGAGAGATTTCCAAATCCATTAGTCTCGACAACGCTACCAATTTATGCTGGGTTTCATAGAAGAGTTTTATTGTCTCTTAAACACCAAAGAGGGTGATGGAGTTCCTTTTGGGCTGTTCTGTAAAATCAGACCTAGGAATATTCACTAAATGTGTTAAAGTCAAGACGGTCCCGACCTGTTTGAGAGAGCCCAGAAACATAACAGACGGTTGCGAAGACCAGTGTACAGGAATGGCTGACTGAGGGAGAGGTCGAGACCAGAATAACATGACTCCTGTAGGCTTTGAGCTGGTTTCTGAACTCCAGAGACTTTAATGCCAGATGCCGACAGTACACATTTTGAAATTCTAAAAAGAAATGTTCCTCGGCGAAAATTATCTCTGTGCTGTGAAGTTTTCCCCCTGCTGAATCCCAAACGGCATTTAGAGGCATTTTCCAGCCAGGCAGCAACAGAAACTGACTGCTAATGTGAAGCCTGATTTTCAAGACTACACGCTGATCCCAAAGATGGTTATCCAGAAATAAGCTCCAAATTCAATAAAATGTACTAGCAAGTATATCAAAGGCCAAACTAGAAGTGATGCTCTGAACAAATCTCCTTTTGGTGGGGTTTTTTCCCATACTCAAAAGGCATCTGGGGAGGCAGAAAAGACCTCTGAAAAGAGGTGACGTCACAGCAACGATGCAGCGTCACTTCCAGTTAGGGCTTCCAGCTCTGGGTTGGGAGATACCTGGAGATTGGGGGGGGGGGGGGTAGAGCCTGGAAGGGTGGAGTTTGGGGAGGGGACCTCAGCAGGGCGTAATTCCATATTCACCCTCCAAAGCAGCCATTTTCTCCAGGGAAACTGAAGATTACTGGACTCGGGAGACCAGGAACAGTGAAATCATGAAGCCTTTATTGAGTGATTCAGCATGTCCAGTAGATGGTCAGAACAAGCATGCTTCCAGGGCTCCAGGGCTCTCATTATATGCTGGCCGGAGCCACACGTCCGGCCGCACCCAAAAGACCTGATAGGGGCTTAACATATGTGCATGTTTGTCACAGGTTCCCTGGAGGAGCCTTTGGCCGCATTGGCTCCCCAGGGAGAACCTAGGTCCCACATTGGTGGAGGCTTTCAATCCGGATGTCTATTGCTCCTCCAGATTCAAGCTCCCCTCTCTGCCTGACCATGTGCTCTGGCCATGCGGCGGGCGCCATTACCAGGGAGCACTGATTGCTACACAGAACATACTACATAACAGAAACTGATCTTGATCGTCTGGAGAGCCACTGTAATAGCAGGAGATCTCTAGGCGCCAACCAGAAGTTGGCAATCCTACTGCTGGTTGCAGAAGTGGAAGTGACATCACACAGAGCTGCAACACTCTATCAGTACCCCAGATCTATATGGTAAACCTGTATGCAACCATAAGTGATGCTGCACCGTTCCGTGGCATTACACTACACCTAGTCCTGCCCCTCAAAGCTCTGATAATTTTTTTGTAATTTGGGGGGGATTCAGATCTCAGTCACAGTGCTGGGAGACATTATTATTCTCCCAGTCTCACTCTTCACTCATAGTTAGAGTAGCCAGTCTCCATTTGGTGGCTGGAGGTCTCATAGAATTACAGTTGACACAGTCCTTTCAGAGCTGTTCTCTCACGAGGAGTTCTTGAGAGAGCTCTCTCTGGTTGCGTTCACACGGCTCTTTTGAGCCACCCCAGGCACGAGTGCCTGATGGATTTAAAGTGCACGTCCAGATAACAACATCTGGGAATCGTGCCGTTTCCGTGATTAGCCCGTCGATCCCTGTCGGGGATCCGTACTTAAAAGATAGTGGTGAAAGTCTGGTCCTAAGCTGGCTGACAGGCCAATGGCGGACTTTCCCGTCTAGTTGTTCCACCAGCGCGCAATCAGCCTGTAGGGATGGTTTCCAGACCATCCCGAATGGCTGCCATTTTTAAAAAGTCTTAGCGATGCCCGCATAACCGCTTAAGCATGCAACATCTGCAGAGCTCCACTCAAATGATCCAAACAATTTAATGTTTCTGAAAGTCCCATGATATTTATGCACTTTGTTAACTGAAATGGTAGCTAGAGGAAGGTACCGCTGGCGGTGCTTTTACCATTTTAGTCCGCGCATGTGCGGAGAAACAAGTAGATGGTGAGGCACATAGGCACATGTGCAAACACGATTTTTTTAAAAAAGCTGACCACACGGCTCCTTGCGGTGGATGCCGTCTAGGCAATCCACTACGGAGTCACACACTGGATCAAAATGATCTAGATCAAATTACAGCCAGGCCAATGGCGGGATTAGCTGCCCGTCTGAACGCACCCCTGGACTCTAAATTTGTTCTATTACTAGACAGCCTGTTTGGCAGGATTCTAATCTGGAGAACCAGGTTTGATTCCCCCACTCCTCCTCCACATGAGGCCAGCTGGGTGACCTTGGGTCAGTCACAGCTCTCTCACGCGTATGGGGGAGCTGTCTGGTCATGCAATGCTGGATCAAAAAGATCTAAATCAAATTACAGCCAGGCCAATGGCAAGATTAGCTGCCCATCTGTCCCACCTACTTCACAGGGCGTCTGTTGTGAGGAAAGGAAGTGAAGGAGATTGTAAACTGCTCTGAGACTCCTTCAGGTAGTGAAGGGCAGGGTATAAATCCAATCTCTTCTTTTCTTCTTCTTCTTCTTCTTCCTACATTTTATCCTCCCCACAACTCTATGAAACTGAGAGAGTGACTGGCCCAAACCAATGAACTTGATGGATGAGTGGCTCATTCTATATTCAAGGCTGGCTAAATTGAGCATCCTGTCCCACACAAAAGCACAGATTTCATGCTTATCAGACTAACCACGAAGCCAATTTTGCAACAGATGGATCAATGGATGGAGGACTTTATCAATGTTTCAACTTATGCCAAATAGACCACAACTACATGTGGGCATATTTTTAGATCTCTGGAAACCCGTTATAGGAGCTTGTGTCTACACTGGCCAACACTGTAGTTATATTTTTATGTCTACTTTATATGTACAGGGTGGGTCCCCTTTTTGATTTTAATTAGTTAATTGGTTTCAAGAGGGGTTTCCCCCCTCCCTTTCTTGTTCTCTTTTTCTTTTCTTTCTCCCTTCCTGAAACATGGAAAATATTCCAACCTGGTTTAATTGTGCAAAGATTTCATGCTGATCAGAATAACCATGAAGCCAATTTCGCAACCATTTCCCTAGTGAGTCACCGCTATTTTTGTGAACCTCTGAAAAATATCCCTCCTTTCTCTCTCCTCCAGGTTTCAGATCATATGTGATTATTCCTCCAGAGGATCATCTATCTTTCTTGCTCTCTACGCCGAGTGATTCTGGTTCTCAACAATTTAACAGACCTCTGTACCCACATAGACAGGCAAAAAGCATGCATTCAGAAAGGATGATTGAACCGCATTGATATCATTGCTATCAGGGCTCATTCCGTAGCAGGAGCTCCTTTGCATATTAGGCCACACACCCCTGATGTAGCCAATCCTCCAAGAGCTTACAGTAGCCCCTGTAAGAAGAGCTGTGTAAGCTCTTGGAGGATTGGCTACATTGGGGGGTGTGGCCTAATATGCAAAGGAGCTCCTGCTACGAAATGAGCCCTGATTGCTATAGGTCTAATGAAGTATTAAAATACAACCCACAATGCTTGAGCCCATCTCTGCATTCTCCCCTGCTATACGTCAGCTCCCCGCCCCTCCAAGATCTGTTCCCCTTTATCAGCCTCCTGCAATGGGAACACTTCCATATGACCACCCACGGGTGGGTTCTATTGATTCATCGGCAAAAAAGGCTAATGCAATCCTGGGGTGTAACATCCAGATTGCAAGATGCCATAGTCCCACTGTACACTGCATTGGTCTGGCCACACCTGAAGTCTTGTGTGCAGTTCTGGAGGCCTCACTTCAAAAAGGATGTGGACAGAATGGAGCGGGTGCAGAGGAGAGCGACGAGGATGATCGGGGGCCTGGAGACCAAGAAGCCCTGGGAGGAAAGGCTGAGGGACTTGGGAATGGTCAGTCTGGAGGAGAGGAGGTGGAGGGGGGACATAAGAACATAAGAGAAGCCAATGTTGGATCTGGCCAATGGCCAGATCTGTCACACAGTGGCCAAAAACACCAGGTGCCCTCAGGAGGTCCACCAGTGGGGCCAGGACACTAGAAGCCCTCCCACTGTTCCCCCCCCCCCCATCAAGCACCAAGAATACAGAGCATCACTTGCCCCAGACTGAGAGTTCCTATCTATACCTTGTGGTTAATAGCCACTGACGGACCTCTGCTCCATATGTTTATCTAATTCCCTTTTCCTAAAATGTTTTATTATGTTCTAATTTAGTTTTTATTTTTCTGGTTTTAGTATTTTATATAGATGTTATTGTTCTTTTGTTCTGTCATCGTAATGGCCTATGGCCAAAGGCAATAAAAACTAAACTGAACCGATTCCCTCCAGAAGCCGTCCATGCTTGTAGCCACCACCACCTCCTGTGGCAGTGAATGCCATGTGTTAATCACTCTATGGGTGAAGAAGTTCTAACCCGACTGCTCAGCAATATCATGGAGTGCCCAAGAGTTCTTGTATTGTGAGAAAGGGAGAAAAGTACTTCTTTCTTTAACTGCTCATGATTGCTCTCTTGAAGTATCTGAAGGGCTGTCACTTAGAGGAGGAGGGCAGGGAGCAGTTCCTGTTAGCAGCAGAGGAGGGGACTCGCAATAGTGAGTTTAAACTAAGGTGGGAAGATTCCAGCTGGATATTAGGAAGATTTTTTTAAAACAATAAGAGTAGTTCAGCAGTGGAATCATCTGCCTAGGGAGGTGGTGAGCTCCCCCTCTCTGGCAGTCTTTAAGCAGAGGCTGGACAAACCCTTATCAGGGATGCTCTAGACCAGTGATGGTGAACCTTTTAGAGACCGAGTGCCCAAACTGCAACCCAAAACCCACTTATTTATCGCAAAGTGCCAACACGGCAATTTAACCTGAATACTGAGGTTTTTGTTTTAGAAAAAACAACTCATACATTAACATATTTTGTCTTAAAAGAAAAACACAATAACAGAGCTTTAAATGATACAATCGACTTTTTATTGAAAGGTAAAAGTTTGCATTTGGCATGCTTTTGAACAATTAATGTGGTTTTTGCTGTCCAATCTTGCGAACTCTGTGCTGGGGAGATGCCGTGCGTGCCCACAGAGAGGGCTCTGAGTGCCACCTCTGGCACGCGTGCCATAGGTTTGCCACCACTGCTCTAGGCTGATCCTGCACTGAGTAGGGGATTGGACTAGATGGCCTGTATGGCCCCTTCCAACTCTGTGATTCTACGATTCCATACTAAAGCTGCTCACAGTAGGGATTATTATAATCAAACCGCATTTTTAAAATCAGCCTCTTTCTTGCCTTTCTCTATCCCCTTTCATAGGCAATAAAATCGATCACATTCCTTTAGAACAGCCTGTCCCCTATTTCCTAAGATCACTCCAAAACAAGCTGCTGTGTAGAAAAGATTTAAGTTCCCAATACCAGGGTTAGGAAACAGCAACCTGTTTCCTCAACGATGACAGTTCTTTTCTGAGTCGTAGTCAAAGGAACATCTTTCCCAACACCTTCTACTTGAAACCCATTCCGGGGACTGAACTTTCGTATATGAAGCGGTAGGGAGGACAGCCTCCAGATGGGACTTGGGGATCCCTCAGAATTACAGCTCACGTCCAGATGATCAAGATCAGTTCCACAGGAGAAAATGGATGCTTTGGAGGGTGGACTCTGTGGCACTGTACCCCACTGAGGTGTCAGATTCTCGGCCATAAATTCATTGTATGTCTTGAACACTGGTTCTTTCTTTAGCCGGGAGGTTGGGTGGAGCCTCCCCAGGCTCCACCCCCATCCTGGCAACCCTATACAGTGGATGAGATGCTGCTTCCCCAAGACACAGCCTCTCCCCAAAGAAAACTTTGCTGAATTTCAACATCCAGTCTGCAGCATTTAGACACAGAAACATAGACCTGGAAGGTACACCAAGAGTCATCTAGATCACCACCCTGTACAATGCAGGGAAGTCACAGCTGCTGCCCCCACTCCCATAATGACCCCTGCTCTATGCTCTGAGGAAGGTAAAAAACCTCTAGGATCCCTGGGCCAAGAAGAGATTGGATTTATACCCTGCCCTTCACTACCCAAAGAAACCTCAGAGCAATTTACAATCTCCTTTTCCTTCCCGCTCCCCACAACAGACACCCTGTGAGGTAGGAGGAGATTGGATTTATACCCAGGAAATTGGATTTATACCCTGCCCTTCACTACCCAAAGGAATCTCAGAGCAGTTTACAATCTCCTTTTCCTTCCCCTCCACAACAGACACCCTCTGAGGTGAGTGGGGCTGAGAGAGCTCTTTCGAGAACTGCTCATGAGAGAGCAGCTCTGAAATGACTTGTAACTGACTCAAGGTCACACCAGCAGCTGCATGTGGAAGAGTGGAGAATCAAACCTGGTTCTTCCAGGTTAGAGTCCGTGCTCCTAATCACTACACCAAACTGGCTCCCACTCCAAACTAAAGAAAAAGTGCTTCCTAACCCCAAAGTGGTGATCAGCATTACCCTGGCCCTACACAAAAGGGCCACAAGAGGTGAGTACAGGCTCATCTTTTTAGGGTTGCCAAGTCCATCTGTGTGGGGGACTTACCAGTAGAAAGAAGAAGGCCTAGGACGTATTTCTGGCATCACACAGGAAAGTGACATCATCATACCAGCAACTTTCCGTTGGTGCTCTGGTATTTGGGCAAAAAACTCTATGGTAAAACAGGCTTCTACCATAGAGTTTTTGCCCAAATACCAGAGTGTCATCTGGAAATCACTGGCATGATGATGTCACTTCTCTGTGCAATGCTGGTAACACGGCCTAGCCCTAGGCCTTCTTCTTTCTACTGGTGACTCTCCCCGTCGGCCATTTGATCGGTACCTGGGGGGCAGGGGCTGGTGACAGGGGACCCCCACCTCCACAAGGGGGTCTGTCAACCCTATACCCTTCCCTGCCATCCCTCTCATGATTCATAGTGAGTCACAGAATCAGATGGTCAGGTGACCATCTAGCCTCTGTTTGAAAACCTCCAAAGAAGGAGAGCCCACCCCCTCCTAAGGAAGCCTGTTCCACTGAGGAACCGCTCTAATCATCAGGAAGTTCTTCCTAATGTTTAGCCAATCAATAGTGGAGGGCCTGTGGCTCAGTGGTAGAGCATCTGCTTAGCATGCAAAAGAACCCCGGTTCAATCCCCTGCATCTTCGGTTAAAAGGATCGTGTAGGAGGTGATGTGAAAGACCTCAGCCTGAGACCCTGGAGAGCCTCTGCCAGTCTGAGTAGACAATACTAACCTTGATGGACCAAGGGCCTGATTCAGTAGAAGGCAGCTTCATGTGTGTTCATGTGTTCATTTGTGTTCAATAACTGGATATGCAGCTAAGAGAGGGCAGATGAGAAACTACTGCACTTGTTCATTAGCTATTGTTAAATTCCCAGAATGCATGAACAGAAGAGAGAGAAGAGATTGGATTCATATCCCACCCTTCACTATTTGAAGGAGTCTCAGAGTAGCTTACAATCTCCTTCCTTTCCCCTCCCTGCAACAGACACCCTGTGAGGTAGGTGGGGTTGAGAGAGCACTTTCAAGGACTGCTCCTGAGAAAACAGCTCCAAGAGAACTTATGACTGACCCAAGGTCACACCAACAGCTGCATGTGGAGGAGAGGGGAATCCAACCCAGTTCTCCCAGATTAGAGTTCACGCTCCTAACCACTACGCCAAACTGTCTCTCATGAAGCTGCCTTATCTTGAATCAGACCATCAGTCCACCAATGTCAGCATCGTCTACACAGACTGGCAGCAGCTCTCCAAGATCTCCAGTGTAGGTCTTTCGCATCAGCTACCTGGTCCTTTTTAACTGGGGGTGCTAGTGACTGGACCTGGGAACTTCTGCATCTAGCACTGAGCCACAGCCCCTCTCAGAAACGCCCTGCAAGAAAAAAAATAGGACCCAATGGTTTAGAAGTAACAAAAATAGGAACTGTCTCTGGCAAATATGGACAGATGGAGCATATAGAGATCCCATACACTAAATCCCAAATGCAGAAATGAGCATGTTGTGGAAGAGGGAGAAGAAACAATGGTCCACTGTCCTATCTTCTGCTGAAGTTCCAGAGTAATGAAAAAGAATACCCTTTCGAATCTTTTTGTTGTTGTTCAGTCGCACAGTCGAGTCTGACCCTTCTTGACCCCATGGACCACATCACGCCAGGCCCTCCTGTCAACCGCGGCCCTCCGGAGTCCGCTCATCTTCATCTTTTGAATCTACCTGGACGGCATTGCCTTGCCTTTGAGGAACTTCAAGGGTTATCAGAAAATGCTTGTAAGAATTTTGGCTAAAGCACAGGAAATGTTTTGGCCCCTGTGTTGTAATGACATTACCGGTGGGCGAAGGCCTCCTACTGAAACTACATGGAACAAAGCACAATGAAATAGAAAAGAAGGACGAAAGAGAGCCCTCAGTGTAATCCAGGGTATTGCTATAAAAAGATCTGCCATCTGGAAGCTAATTGTCAGCTATATGCCAATTATATCTCTTATTCATCCCCCCTCCCCCATTTTTTAAAAAAAGAATCCCTTCTTCAGAGCAATCACTCATTTGTGAGCACCAGTGTGACTGATTATTTTTAATCTTAAACTATTTTGGAAGAGTCTGATGCAGAGTATAAATAGATTGCTGCCTATAAAGTGGCGCACCTGTTTGTATTTTGCTAGAGGTCTATTATTTTTGTAAATGATTTTGGCAAGGCAGGTCCATGTTTCAGCTCTCACACTACTGACGCCATAGGTGTCTGCCACAGCTGCCCTGGATAAAAGAGTGAAAGGCGTTATTAAAGCTAGGAGAAGAACAAGCCTTGCTGAAGAAGAATAAGCATGGCTTCTGCAAAGGCAGTCCCAGCCTCAACCAACCTTCTGGAGCTCTTCAAGAGGGTTAAGAATTATGTAGATGATCTGGATTACACATTTGGATTTGCAGTTTGTTTTGACAAAACCTCTCGTCAAACGCTCCTCAGTAAACTTAAAAGTTTTGGGAGAAGAGGATGCATCTTCTCATAGCTTGACTGGTTAAAGAAATTGACAGTTCTCACCATCAAAGGAAGTATGCAATAGTGTCTGTCAAGGATTTCTGCTATAACCAACACTGCTTTATTTGTTCCCTCATGATCTAGAAACAGGGGTATGCAGTAGTTATCAGGTTTGACAGTCAAGTTTCAGGTAGTCAAGCCTGCCAAACGACACCAAATAATCCCACAAAGCTCAACACCAAGTAGGGTGAGAAGAGCTCAAAAAAGATCTGTCCAGATTAGGTGGCCAGGTGACAAAGATCAGTTCCCCTGGACAAAAGGGCTGCTTTGGAGGGTGGATTCTAAGGCATTATACCACTCTGAGGTCCAGCTCCACCCCAAACCCCTCAGTCCCCAGTCTCCATCCCCAAAATCTCCAGGTGTTTTCCAACTGGCAACCTACTGCAGGTGTTGGTCAACACCTTTCTTTCCAAAGACACTGATGAAGAAGAAGCTGTGGACTCTGTACGGTACCCTCTCTCTGTGGCTGTGTTGATTGGCATCTTTCATGCCTGGGGAATGTGGGCGGGGTCTTATGCACCGTGCTAATAGTTGCCGAGGACGCTTTTGCCACTGCAGCGTTACGTTTTCTTTCTTGTGGTACTTCTGTGCTGTCTCCTTTGCTATTCGGAGTGTGCCCTGACATGGGCAGCCCAGGCTAGCTTGATCTCGCCAGATCTTGGAAGCTAAGCAGGGTCGGCCCTGGCTAGTATTTGGATGGGAGACCACCAATGCTCCCTCTAAGCTGTGGAGTCTTGTGAGCAAAAATTCTACTTTGTGAGCTACTAGGATTAAAGTTGTGAGCGAGCAATTTGGCTACTGTATAAATTAATCTGCTCTGGAACCATCCTTCCTGAGCAAAGACAAAAATGTGTGAGCTGGAGGCTAAAAAACTGTGAGCTACCTCACACTAACTCAGCTTAGAGGGAACACTGGAGACCACCAAGGAATACCAGGGTTGTGATA
Organism: Lepidodactylus listeri; assembly: GCA_029233225.1. NCBI lineage: Eukaryota > Metazoa > Chordata > Lepidosauria > Squamata > Gekkonidae > Lepidodactylus > Lepidodactylus listeri. The sequence continues at coordinate 177,254,931 of JARCFY010000001.1, read as the reverse complement.
CAGAAGAAGGCAATGGCAAGCCACCTCTGAACGTCTCTTGCCTTGAAAACCTCATGAGGTCGCCATAAGTCAGCTGTGACTTGAGGGCACTTCCCACCCCCACCCCCATTAGGAGTGCTCAGGATTATGACTGATAAAGAACTGTAGGATTCGCTTTTGGGTTGCCATCTCTGGGTTGAGATGTACCTGGAGATTTTGGGGGTGGAGACTGAGGAGAATCGGGGTTTGAGGAAGGGAGAGACTTCAGTCTGGTGTAGTGGTTAGGAGCATGGACTCTAATCTGGGAGAATCAAGTTCTATTCCCCACACCTCCACATGCAGCTGCTGGTGTGACCTTGGGTCAGTCACAAGTTCTCTCAGAGCTGTTCTCTCAAGGGCAGTCCTGGAAAGAGCTCTTTCAGCCCCACCTACCTCACAGGGTGTCTGTTGTGGGGAGGGAAAGGGAAGGAGATTGTAAGCCGCCCTGGGACTCCAAGTGAAGGGCAGGTTATAAATCCTCCTCCTCCTCCTCCTATAATACCATACAGTCCACCTTCCAAAGTGGCCATTTTCTCTAGGGGAGCTGATCTTTGTCACCTGGAGATCAGCTGTAATCCCACAAGATCTCCAAACACCACCTGGAGGTTGGCAACCCTGTTTGGCTTGTCCATTAATTGGCTCAACATCTACTGTCCCATGTGATGATCTCTCAATAGAATCCATGCAAAACTAGGCTAAACACATACGTCGGTCCAAACGGGGTCATCTTTTACCGTTTAGTTAACTCCAGTTGGGTAAAATGATGCAGGTAGAGGAATTAGGAAATTGCCTGTTGCAAAAACGCCACAGTGCAAATATGCGTTTCCTAACTCTCTGTCTGTCAGGAAATCTTAATTCCAGGAGCATCTAACAAGCTAATCTGCAGACAGGAGTGATTCCTGTTCCCATCAGTTCTTCCCAGCAGCACCCCCCTTCCCTGACCATCTTTACCCAGTTGGACTGTAGGACCACAAATAAGCCTGACCATGGGAAATCAGTTGGGATGCAAGGAAATAATAACGTTCCCTGCCTCCTGACTGATTCTCCCTGGTAAATGCTACCCTGGCCCCATATCTGCATTCCGAAACTAGAAATTACAGATCTCCCAGAAGCTAAATTTCAGCTGCATAGGGTCACCAGTAGGGTGCCCAGCCTCCAAGTGGGGCCTAGCAATCTCCCAGACTGATTTCGCACAAGGCGCTGCCCCGGCGTTGTTCTTCTGTTTTCCCCGATTGCATGCTTGAATTTCCCACTATTTGCTGCAGGGCGCATTTTGACCTGTGGCTCTGCCCGATTTCCCCCGCGGCTTCAGTGATCCTCAAAAAATAGGATCACTGAAGCCGCGGGGGGGAAACGTGTGAAGCCGCGGGTCAAAATGCGCCCTACAGTAAATAGTGAGAAATTGAAGCACGCAATCGGGGAAAACAGAAGAACAACACCGGGGCAGCACCATGTGGGAAATCGATCCCAGAGTTACTACAGATCTCCAGAAGACAAAGATCAGTTCCCCTGGAGAAAATGGCTGCTTTGGAGGGTGGACTCTGGGGCCTTATACCCTGGTGAAGTAGGGTGGTGAACCTCCAGGTGGTAGCTGGAGATCTTCTGGCATTACAAGTGTTCCCTCTAAGCTAAGTGTAAGCTAGCGCACAGTTTTTTAGCCTCCATCTCACACATTTTTGTCTCCGCTCAGGAAAGATGGCTCTAGAGCAAACTGATTGATGCAGCAGCCAAATCACTTGCTCACAGCTTTAATGCCAGTGGCTCACAAGGTAGAATTTTTGCTCACAAGACTCCACAGCTTAGAGGGAGCCTTGATTATAACTGATCTCCAAGTGGCGAGATCAGTTCCCCTGGAGAAAATGGCCACTTTGGAAGGGGAGCTCTGTGGCATTATACCCCACGGAAGTCCCGCCCCTCCCCAAACCCCGCCCTCCCCAGGCCCCACCCCCTAAATCAGCAGCTATTTTTCAATCCGGAACTGACAACCCTGTGCTGAGGTCCCTCCTTTCCCAAAACTCTGCCCTCCTTGGCTCTGCCCCCAAATCTCCGGGAATTTCCTGAGCTGGAGCTGGCAACTCTAGCCCCTATTCAGATTTGGGCTGTGCAGGAATAGGAAAAGGCATCAGATCTTCAATCCCTACTGGAATTTTCCCGTTGAAACCTTGCTTCTCTTCTTGCTCTGCTTAGCCTTGGGGGGGGGGAGTCTTCCAGGCCCCTTCTGAAGTGAATAGGAACACAGAAGGGTTAGTTAGTAGGTGAAACCCTACAGAGTAGGAGGATGTAAAGCACTTCCCTACATGGCTTTGTGTTAGATCAGTGTTGCACACAACTGAAATCTGGTTCGGGAAGAAGTTGGCCAATGGCAATAGCAGGTGAATGGCAATAGTGTAATCTTTGTAATCTGCCTTGAACCCCATGAGAAAGGTGGACTATAAAGAATGTAAATAGTTAAATAATAAACTAGATGAATGTACACTCATACAGGGTAATGGACTTCTGAGTACACACATGAAGCTGCCGTATACCAAATCCATTAAGGTCAGTATCTCTCACCAGTGGCTCTCCAGGGTGTCCGACGGAGGTCTTTCACATCACCTACTACCTGATCCTTTTAGAAGGGGATGTAAAGGATTGAACCTGGGACTTTCTGCATGCCCAAGCAGATGCTCTACCTCTGAGTTACAGCCCCTCTCCACAGCTTTCCAGGATCTCAAGTAGAGGTCTTTCACATCACCTACCACCTGATCCTTCTAACTGGGGATACTGGGAATTGAACCTGGGACCTTCTGCATGCCAAGTAGAGGCTTTACCACTGAGCCATGGCCCCTCTCCACAACCCTCCAGGGACTTAGGTCAAGGTCTTTCACATCACTTGCTCCATGATACTTTACTGGAGATTTTGGGGTTTGAACCTGGGACCTTCTGCATGCTGAGCAGATGCTCTACCACTGAGCCGTGGCCCATCCCCGTGGGTGCTCATAAGGTCCTCATTCACCGTAAAGCAGTAGTCTGTGCCTCCAAATCAGTTTCCCCCAACACAACAGCAGCTCCCTAAGACCGTGTTCTACCTATCAGCCGCAAAAATTCAAGACTTATTACCTTTCCTTGCTTAACCGAAAACAGAATCCTGCTCCAGTGGCTTAAGTACCCCCCAGTGATAAGGAAGAAGAAGAAGAAGAAGAAGAAGAAGAAGAAGAGGAGGAGGAGGAGGAGGAGGAGGAGATTGGATTTATACCCCACCCTTCACTACCCAAGGGAGTCTCAGAGCGGCTTACAGTCTCCTTTCCCTTCCCCTCCCCACAACAGACTCCCCTGTGAGGCAGGTGGGTCTGAGAGAGCCCTGACAGAAATGGCTCTTTTTCAAGAACAGCTGTGCCAGAACTATGGCTTGCCCAAGGTCATCCAGCAGGTGCAAGCGGAGGAGTGGGGAATCAAACCCGGTTCTCCCAGATTAGAGTCCGCGCACTTAACCACTACGCCAAAAACAGTTTCAAGAAAGCCGCTTCAGTACCCAGATCCAAAAGAACAGAGGACTTTTGACATAGGATCAGAGGAACAGCCTTTGCTTGGCATGCAAAAGGTCCATGGTTCAATCCCCGGCATCTCTATTTTAAAACACCAAACAGTAGGTAGTGTGAAAGACCTCTAACTGAGACCCTGGAGAGCTATTGCCATTCTGAGTAGACAGTACTGACTTTTTATTAGTTGTTGTGGATTTTCCGGGCTGTATGGCCCTGGTGTTGGCATTGTAGTACCTGACGTTTCACCAGCAACTGTGACTGCCATCCTCAGAGGTATAAGACAGAAAGATGGAGTCCAGAAAGATGGAGTTCTTCTCACATTGAGGCACAGAGTACTCCATCTTTCTGTCTTATACCTCTGAGGGTGCCAGTCACAGCTGCTGGTGAAACGTCAGGTACTACAATGCCAAGACCACAGCCGTACAGCCCGGAAAATCCACAACAACTAATAAACTCCAGCGGTGAAAGCCTTCGACGACAGTACAGACTTTGATGGACCAAGGGTCTGATTCAGTCTATGGCAGTGTCGGTTAACTGCCATGATTTCGTTCCAATAACTGTATGACTGTTTCAAGGTGTATTTACATGGTCTCTGAAAAGGTCACAGGCTTACATATGCTTTTTCCTCAAAGTTTGGTGACCGGTCCCGCCCGGGAGTTCGCAACGGGGCCATGACCCCCTTCTCTGGAATGCATGCTCCGCTCGCTTGCCTGCTTGCTCGCTCGCCTCGCTTGCGCATGCTCTAGCTCAATTACTTGCTTCCCTGGTGTTATCTCTTGTGTCCTGTCCTTGAACAGGAGTGCCTCCTATTCTGTGTGAGCCAAACTCACCGGTGTTATGTATTCCTTTTCTTCATGTCTTGGGAACTTAGCTTTTAGAAATGTTCAACATCATTATTTTCTGAGAACTCCTTTTCCCGCGTTTTCTATGGGAACTTCAGGCCAGTATATCTGAGCGCCTAAAATCCTGTCTAGTGATTGGTAGACAGCTCTTAAGCCATATTTCATATCCAGTATATCAATACATGTAATCCCTAAGCGCAGCATTACTAACAGGAAAAATGTTTGACTACAATGATCTTTTCTACAAATAAAGGACTTACTGCTTAAGGAGACCTGTTGTGGACTATATCTATTGGGACATTCTCACAGGCAGCTTTTCACAAGTACTTGTATATATGTTACACTGTACGAGTGTACATTCATCTAGTTTGTTTGTTTATTTATTTAAATATTTACATCATTTGTAGCCCACCTTTCTCACTGGGATTCAAGGCAGATTACAAATTACACAGCTATGGTCATCCACCTGCTCATGCCATTCAGCTGCCACTGTCATTAGACATCTGAAATCACTCCACTCTCCGAGATACAAGGACAGATGGACTCACATCCTAGCTGTATCTGGAGAAGTGAGCAGTGACCCACGAAAGCTCATCTCCTGCCACAAATGCTGTTAGTCTTGCTCCTGGAGTCTTGCTCTTTTCTCCTGTTAGAGACAGACTAATAGGGCAACCCATCTAGATTACACAGAGTGAGTCGACGTAATCGAGAAAACAGGACATAGGATGAGGGTTGTAGAGCCAACCAGAGGTCTAAAAAACAGAACCGGAGCAAAGCCTAAGTGTTAACATGACACATTAAACGATGTAAGATTACACAGCAGGATTCATCCCACAGCAAACTATACACCGTAGTATAGACCACAGTCCACCATGATTCACCCAACTAACTTTGTGAAGCCTTTTGAACAGTGATACCCTATTGCCTGCGTAGAAAAGCCCTCTTGAATAATTCCATTTCGCACAGTGGCATGCAGTTGTTTTTGTCGTGTTTGAATTCTCACTCATTCCCACTTGTGTCCCTGTGGAAAAGCCCCTTGCAATACTGAGTCCCCACACTGCATAGAGTGGTGCCATGCATGCGGTTGTGAGAGTGACTGAGTGTAGGTGCAGGTACAATCCAGGAATGTGCAGTGAACATGATCAGAATTGGATGTGCGCTGAATGCACAAAAAGGGCGCATAATGCATGACATGACAGCAGGCCGCCTTAAATTGCCCACAATTCACCCAAGCCATGTGGCGGGGAGGCACAAGAGGGCGTGAAGAGTTTTGTGACGACCAGATCAAATTTCATAGTCCGTCAATAAAAGTGAAGGTTTATTGGAACAGGATGAATCCACCATACAGTACTCCCACATAGAGTTGCGAGAACTGTTTCATCCCAGATTATCCAGAAAAAAATGGAAAAATGAGCCTGCTGTTCTAACCCACTCACTGCCCAAAAAGTTAGATTCAGGTGGTCAGCCGTGTTGGTCTGAAGCAGCAGAACAGAGTTTGAGTCCAGTGGCACCTTTAAGACCAATAAAGTTTTATTCAAGGGGTAAGCTTTTGTGCGCATGAATAAAACTTTGTTGGTCTTAGAGGTGCTACTGGACTCAAACTTTATTCTGCCCAACAAGTCACCTCTGACTCACTAGCAGCATTTCAAACAGAAGAATCCAGACAAGTATCAGCAAGTCAATCAAAGTTCTTTGCAAACGCAGAGATCCGAGTCCCATAAAACTTCTGCATTTGTGTGTATAGTGGGTTGGATTCTGCCAATTTTTTCTCCATCTCAAGAGGAAAGAATTATCTCTTTTGACCTCCCGAAATGTTATGCCAGGGATTGTGGGATCCACATTGGGGAGGGGGCCTCCTATGGGATTGGGCTGCAAGGGAGACGCTGGATCGGGAGATGCTGTCCTGTTTCCCTCTCCTGCGAGAGAAAAACCGGGAGGATCCACCCTATTCTGTTTACGAAATCTGCCGCCCACAATTTGACTTCAGTGCCCTTTAGACCCATTCCAATTAAACAATTAAGCGCAGTTAAGGGTGAACTCTGGCCACCACCAGGAAGACCACACACTGAGGACCAGTTGGTACTATCAGGAAAACAAAGTGAGAGAGGTCTTTGGAAGGAGCTGTGAGTTCGAATATTCCTCCAAGTGCTTTTTGCATAGAATGTTCACTTGTTGAAGAGCAGAGTTCAGTCTAGCCTTCTCCTTCTGATACTGTTTTTTTGCCTTGAGTTTTTGAGATTTTTTTGCCAGAGGAGAAAATTAGCACTTCAGTGTCCCATCATGTCGGGATGCCAGCCTCCAGGTGGGACCTGGAAATCCCCCAGAATTACAGCTCATCTCCAGACTACAGAGATCAGTTCCCCTGGAGAAAACGGGATGCTTTGGAGGATGGGCTCTATGGCACTGTACCCCACTGAGGTCCCTGTCCTCCCCAGGCTCCACCCCCAAATCTCTAGGGACTTTCCCAACCTGGCAACCCTACCCTCTATCCCATGCCAGAGGGAACCCGGCAACCCTACAGCATTACGACCTGCAGCCTGAAGAGTTACCCATCTAGAGGGGATAAAGCTGGGCTGTGGCACAGTACCCCATATGCGGACAGAGAGTCCCAGGTTCAATTCCTGCCATCTGCATTTAAAGGAACTCTGGGAGAGATGTTAGGAAGACCTTTCTGGGCCCGGGACTTTGGAGGGCCCGTGCCAGCCACAGAGGACTATACTGTACTAAGAGGATCCATGGTTTGACTTATCACAAGGCAATTCCCTGAGCTGTGTTCAGAAATAAGAACATAAGAACAGAAGAGAAGCCGATGTTGGATTAGGCCAATGGCCCATCCAGTCCAACACTCTGTCACACAGTGGCCAAAAACACCAGGTGCCCTCAGGAGGTCCACCAGTGGGGCCAGGACACTAGAAGCCCTCCCACTGTCCCCCCCCCCCCCATCAAGCACCAAGAATACAGAGCATCACTTGCCCCCAGACTGAGAGTTCCTATCTATACCTTGTGGTTAATAGCCACTGACGGACCTCTGCTCCATATGTTTATCTAATTCCCTTTTCCTAAAATGTTTTATTATGTTCTAATTTAGTTTTTATTTTTCTGGTTTTAGTATTTTATATAGATGTTATTGTTCTTTTGTTCTGTCATTGTAATGGCCTATGGCCAAAGGCAATAAAAACTAAACTGAACCGATTCCCTCCAGAAGCCGTCCATGCTTGTAGCCACCACCACCTCCTGTGGCAGTGAATGCCATGTGTTAATCACTCTCTGGGTGAAGAAGTTCTAACCCGACTGCTCAGCAATATCATGGAGTGCCCAAGAGTTCTTGTATTGTGAGAAAGGGAGAAAAGTACTTCTTTCTTTAACTGTACTAAGCCGTCCATACTTGTAGCTGTCACCACCTCCTGTGGCAGTGAATGCCATGTGTTAATCACTCTCTGGGTGAAGAAGTTCTAACCCGACTGCTCAGCAATATCATGGAGTGCCCAAGAGTTCTTGTATTGTGAGAAAGGGAGAAAAGTACTTCTTTCTTTAACTGTACTAAGCCGTCCATACTTGTAGCTGTCACCACCTCCTGTGGCAGTGAATTCCATGTGTTAATCACCTTTTGGGTGAAGAAATGCTTCCTTTTATCCGTTCTAACCCAACTGCTCGGCAATTTCATGGAGTGCCCATGAGTTGTTGTATTGTGAGAAAGGGAGAAAAGTCCTTCCTTCTCAACCTGCTCTATCCCATGCATAATCTTATAAACCTCGATCATGTCACCCCTCAGCCATCGTTTCTCTAGGCTAAAGAGCCCCAAGCGCTTTAACGTTTCTTCATTGGGAAAGTGTTCCAACCCTTTTACCATTCTAGTTGCCCTCCTCTGCCCTTTTTCCAATGCTATAACATCTTTTTTTGAGGTGTGGCGACCAGAACTGCACACAGTACTCCAAATGAGGTCGCAACATCAATTTATACCGGGGCATTATGATACTGGCTGATCTGTTTTCAATTCCCTTCCTAATGCTTTACCTTTTGGGCCCATGGGCTACATACTTTACAGTGTCCTCTTGAACTTGGTGAAGTTTAATGCCAAGCCCACCGGCAGGGGACGGGGCTGCCAGAGGGATGGCTGTCTACTCCCTTGAGTGGAAGATATGCCCTGAATCAGTTATTCTGAACACTGGCAAGATTATGTGTTTTCTGCCCAGTTAAGCAGCAAGCCACAAAACAGCATATTCCGGAGGTAATGCCAAGTCAAACCCAAGTCAGAGAGCGACACGCCCTAGTGGGGTTTGCTCCCAAGAAAGCTTTCTGCACTTTGCATTGAGAACGCCTGTGGTTTCTCTGTACAAAAGTTGTAACCCCCCCCCCCCCGGGGGATAAATGAACGGCAGCTCTTTGAGCACATTTCCAACATACTTATTTCAAGGAACAACAATACACCTCCTTCTGAGCAAAGCATTTAGCGGCGCCTGAAAACTTTCCCGGAGTCAATTTACGACTCTTACCAGGGGCAGAATGACACACTCACATCGCTGGTTAGAAGAACACGCCAAGCCATGTCTCGAGTGCTCCAAAGTTAATCGCAAAGTCAGCAGATGACTCCCAAACACGCCTGCAAGATGGATCTACCCTTGGTCTGCACACGAGGACTTTTAAGAAGCGTGCTGATTAATAAAAAAAACCTGACACCGTGGTATTCGGCCACATTCACAAACTCAAGAAGTATATATATATATGTGTATATATATATATATATATATATATATATATATATATATATAGCGGAGTGCAATCTCAACTCATTTCTTCTCCTGCCCTGCGCTGCAGAGCAAATGATCAAGTCTGCACTGAGCATCTCGGGAGCGGCATATACAGCCCCCTCATTTGGCAACACAATCTGTAGTGTAGTTACTCGAGTAAAGACACCTGGCCGTTTATTTCCAGTCCCAATGACTTGCTAAATCCATCCCCGCAGCCTACAACGGAGAGGGACGCGGAACAGCGTTGCCTGCCGAGGTGGTGCATAAGCAGCTACAGACATCCAACAGATGAACAAACAGCAAAGAGGGTCGCCACGTACCTTGAGCCGCCGGTTCCCCGACCTCCCGAGAACGCCAGTATTCTACGCCAGCCGGCACTCTTCCCAATGTGCTTGGAATGCCATTACAAATGCGCTTGCCATAAGTGGCTTCACACCTCTGGCCAGGCACACGCTAAGGTCCTTTTGGAACTTGCCTCCCAGGTGGGGGGGGGGGGGACTGCCTCCCAGCTCTTCCCCGATAAGAATCAGTCCATCAGTGCCGATCCACGAGCCGAGGCAACCGGAATCCTCTCTTTTTTTGGAACTGCCGTGGCTACTGCTCCACTCTCAGGGAACATGCAGAAGTACGTCTGTGTCGGCAGAAGCAGTGTACGCTCATCAGCCAGCCGCGAGTAGAGAGATGTGATGTGCATTCGGAAGCAGCCGGCGGAGGGAGGCGTACACTCCCAGAGCAGCACATTCCTCTCTCTCTCTCTCTCTCTCTCTCTCTCTTTTAAAAAAAATCCCACTGCTAATTACACCCCATTGACCTTGCTGAGATAGACCATCAAGAGCTCTAGCCAGTCAATAAGGGAGACGAGAGAGTCCGCGCGGAAAAAGAGGGAGAGAACCAGCCGTTCCGTCTCCACGGGTGTCACAGACACCTGTCAGCCGGAAAAGTTTTTTCCCCCCATTCTTTTTTTTCCTCCCCTTTGCAGTCCTTATGCTCGCCTGGAGGGGCTCCCCTGCGTCGCTGGCATGAGATCGGCACTCAGCCCATCCAGACAATGGCAGGCGAGAGGCGGCTCCTTAATCTCGTCCGGGAGGATTCCTTGAAGTCCACCGGAGGGTGTATTTTTTCGTACCGCAACGCATCCTCCTCTCGCTCTCCGCTGGAAATCTCAGGGGAAGCTTGCCTGCAGAGGAAGAACAGTGAAATCTTCAATTAGGAGTGGAGGGGGGAGGGAAATATCTGGAATGTGGCTTTCCTGGGGGGTTCGCCCCTGGCTGTCTTGATTGTCCCTGCCCAAATCCTGCCCCCCAAGTGAGCATTGTTCAAACCACTGCATTTTGCTCAAACTCCAGCTGGAGCCAGAACATAGGAAACAGCTTTATACTGAAGCAAACCCTGGTCCCTGAAGGTCAGTATTGTCTACTCCGGCTGGCAGCCGCTCTCCAGGGTCTCAGGCAGAGGTCTTTCACATCACCTCCTACCTACTCTTTTCAACTGGAGATGCTGAGGCTTGAACTCGGGACTACCTCCATGCCTAGATGCTTTGCCTGTAGGGCCATGGCTCAGTGGTAGAGCATCTGCTTGGCATGCAGAAGGCCCCAGGTTCTATCCCCACCATCTCCAGTAAAGGATCAAGTAGTGGGTGATGTGAAAGGCCTCAGCCTGAGACCCTGGAGAGCAGCTGCCAGTCTGAGTAGACAATCCTGATCAAAATAGACCATTAATCTGACTCCAGTTTATTTAGAGAGGGGCTGTGGCTCAGTGGTAGAGCATCTGCTTGGCATGCAGAAGGTCCCAGGTTCAATCCTCAGCATCTCCAGGTAAAAGGACCCAGGAGAAGAAGAGTTGGTTTTAATACCCCACTTTTCTCCACCTTAAGGAATCTCAAAGTGGCTTGCAACCACCCATGAACACGTGAAGTTGGCTTATACTGAATCAGACCCCTGGTCCATAAAGCAGAGGTCTTTCACATCATCTACTACCTGATCCTTTAATTGCAGATGCTGGGGGGTTGAACCTGGGACCTTCTGCAAGCCAAGCAGATGCTCTACCACTGAGTCACAGCCCCTCCTCCTTCCTTTCCTCTCCGCACAACAGGCACCTTGTGTGGTAGGAGGGGCTGAGAGAGTCCAGAGAGAACTGTGACTGGCCCGAGGTCAGCCAGCAGGCCTCCTGAGGAGGAGGAGAGGGGAATCAAACCCAGTTCTCCAGAGTAGAGACCACTGTCCTTAACCACTACACTACAGTAGCAGGTGATGTGAAAGACCTCTGTCTGAAATCCTGGAGAGCTGCTGCCAGTCTGAGCAGACAATACGTACCTCGATGGACCAAGGGTCTGATTCAGTATTCACCTTCATGTGTTGATGTGTGCACTGACCCACAGCCCCGCCCACTAATAAGAACACAGAAACATGGCCAATACTGAGTCAGCCCCTTGGTCTACCAAGATTGTTATTGTTCACTCGGACTGGCAGCCGCTCTTAGACAGAGGTCTTTGATATTCTATACAGTCCTTTTACCTGGAGGTGGTGGGTATTGAACCTTGGGACGTTCTACATGTAAAGCAACTGTTCTGCTATGGAGCCACAGCCCAACACTTCTCCCATAAGTACTATAGGTAGAAGGCATTATTGTGCAGATCAGACAAAGGCAGAAGGTTAGTGTTCCCTCTAAGCTGAGTTAGTGTGAGCTAGCTCACAGTCTTTTAGCCTCCGGCTCACACATTTTTGTCTTAGCTCAGGAAGGAGGGCTCCAGAACAAATTAATTTCTGCAGTGGCCAGATCACCCCCTCACAACTTTAATGCCAGCAGCTCACAAAGGAGAATTTCTGCTCACAGGCCTCCACAGCTTAGAGGGAGCATTGGTCCTGATATGTCTATCTGGATGCTTGATATTGGCTTCCAATCATAAGGAAAAATATTGCACAGGCCTAAGCTTATTCGTGTCTTGAGGGGGCTTTCATAGGGTTGCCAAGTTCCAGGCAAGACCTGGAGGTCTCCCAGAATTATAACAGATCTCCAGAGTGCAGAGATGAAAGATCAGTTCCCCTGGAGAAAATGGCTGCTGTGGAGGATTGACTGTACGTAGCTGTGGCTGTATGTTTGGTGGGGAGGGGGAGGGAGTTTGTAAGCCACTCTGAGACTCCAAGTGAGTGAAGGGCGGGATATAAATCCAGTCTCTCTAAAACCTCTATGTACGCAGCTCCGTTAGGAAATACTGGATATTTAGAGGGTGGAGCTTGAGGAGGGTGGGTTTTGTGGAGGGGAAGGCCTTCAATGGAGTGTAATGTCATAGGCTGTGGTCACACGCACTAAATAATCCACTCTCAATCCACTTTCAGTGCACTTTCCAACTGGGTTTTGCCAGTTCACACAGTCAAAATCCAGTTGGAAAGTGCACTGAAAGTGGATTGTAAGTGGATTATTTAGCGTGTGTGACCGGAGCCATAGAGTCCACCTTCCAAAGCAGCCATTTTCTCCAGGAGTTCTCTGTCACCTGTTTTTTAATCCCAGAAGTTCTCCAGCCATAACCCGGCAGTTGTTAAGTCTCAAACTATTCCCAAATATAAAGTTTCACAAGGAAGGAACGATAAATGTTTAAAGCCATTTACGCTTAAATAGGTATTAATCATTCCTTGTTCCTTCCTTGTGAAACTTCATCTTTGTGAACGACTGGGAGACTTATACCTTTGAATTATTTGTGAAATTATATTGTTGGAATTTCATATGCTAAATGATAGTAAATTCTAATGAGCAGTAAATATTGTACATGGTGTTACTTTGTGACTTGTAAACTTGCCACACCATGTGTTCCTGGTTTTGCCAGCTACAACCTGGAGGTTGGCAACCTTGTACATATAGCATTATACTTTGCTGAGGTCCCTCCCCTCCCTACACCCTGTCCTCCTCAGATTCAATCCCCTCAAAGCTCCAGGAATTTCCCAATCTTGAGTTGATGATAACAAATCATCCTATGTTAGGTTTGCCAGCCTCCCGGTGGGACCTGGGGATCTCCTGCTTTTACAAGTTATCTCCAGCTGACAGAGATCAGCTCCCCTGGAGAAAATGGCTGCCTTGAAGGGTGGACTCTATGGCATTGTACTATGCTGAGGCCCCTCCCATTCCGAAACCCCGCCCTCTCTTGGCTCCACCCCCAAAGTCTCCAGGTATTTTCCAACCCAGACCTGGCAACCCTATCCTATGTCATAGGGAACCTCTTCAAAGGGAAAGTGTCCCAACCCTTTTATCATTTTGCCAAGTACCAGGGGAAATCATACACAGTGTTCCAGTATGTATCTGATATCAGCTGGTGTTTTTTCCTGCTTGAAGCTAGAGATGTTGTCACAATTGGGGTGGGGCTCTAGAAATGAGCTTTGAACAAGTTCTTAAGGTTTGCACCATTCTGAGCTGCCTTACCCCCCTCACTTCTCCCCCAAAACATACCTGTGAAAAGGAAAGACGAAGGGGGAGGTTGGAATTGAGAGCTGAGAGCTACACCCAGAGACAATGTCTAGCACAAAGGCCACTGGGAGTTGTAGTTTTCCAGTAATGCGTGAGATAACTTGGTGAACTACAATTCCCAAAGTTCATTGCCCTGGGGAGCTGTCTGTTGATGAAACCTAATGAAGCCCTAAGCCACCCTTTCCTTTCCTCCCTCTCTAGGGCTGCTGGAAGACAAGTTGGAAGGGAACACATTTGAAGATATGGGTGAAGATACATTTAGAACAGGCCAAGTCAGGTCTTTCTAAGATTTCAGAGAACAGCTTGGCAAGACTCTAAGCATTTCCAGAGAAAGGCTGCCTACCTCCAGGTGAGCAATATGTGGAAAATCACCGTGTAGCAAAAAAACCCAAAGCACACAATTCTGATATACTACTACAGCTTGGAGAACCGGAGAAGCCACGTAGAGAATTTCTTGACTTGTGCATTGTAGCATTTGTGAGCTTCGGTTCCAGGAGAAGTAATTTGCCTGAAAAAGAATCCCTCGAAACACACAATTTTTGCCTGGGAGGCGTGTTGCATGACGTTTGCTGTGTCTCTTCTTTGAAAGCAAGACAGCCACAACACTGTCTCGATAGCCATCTTTATAACTGTGGACATGCCTTTAAGAATGAGTATTGTTCTACACTAGGGTCTTTACCAATGCTCCCTCTAAGGCATGGAGTCTTGTCAGCAAAAATTTCACTTTGTGAGCTACTGGCATTAAAGGTGTGATCGAGCGATTCGGCTACTGCATAAATTAGTGTGCTCTGGAGCCATCTTTACTGAGACAAAAATGTGTGAGCCGGAGACTAAAAAAACTGAGCTAGCTCACACTAACTCAGCCTAGAGGGAACACTGGCCTTTACTGTATATCATAAGTATGTGATTTAATGAACGAATGAGGCTGTAGAAGTTATATCAGAATTGTGTGCTTTGTTTTTGTTGCTACACAGTGATTTTTCACGTTTTATTCAACCTCGCTGAGTTTCCGGTGTGTTTGTTGCCAAAGCTCCAGGGGAGGCCTAGATATCTCCCAGAATTACACCTTATCTCCAGATGACAGAGATCAGTACTCCTGGAGAAAATGACCATTTTGGAGCATATGGCATTATACCCATGAAGGTCCCTCCCCTCCCCAGAATCCTCTCTTCCTAAGTTCCACCTAGAGTTGCCAGCCTCCAGGTGGGATCTGAAGATCTCCTGGTACTACAATGGATTTCCAGGCTTCGTAGATCAGATTCCCTGGAGAAAATGGCTGTTTTGGAAGGTGGTCTCTATGGCACTACACATGCTAAAGGTCCCTCTTTTCTGCAAGCTCTGCCCTTCCTAGTCTCCACCCGCAAAATCTCCAGGAATTTCTCCAGCCAGAGCTGGCATTCCTGTGTTCTCCAAAGTGAGCAAAGATTCTTATTGTTTATCACCATGGCTACTCATTTATTATTTGGTACATTTTTAAATCCAGCCCTTTTCCCAAGGCTCAGCCACCCCCACTCCCACCCCAAAAAAGGAGGAAGTTTTCATCGATCTTTTTAAAAAAAGAGCCCCAAAGAGGACGGACATTAAAAAAAGAGAGAGACGAAGAGAAGTTATTGGATTTATAACCCGCCCTTCACTACCTGAAGGAGTCTCAGAGTGGTTTACAATCCCTTTCCCTTCCCCTCCCCCACAACAGACACCCTGTGAGGTAGGTGGGGCTGAGAGAGCTCTTGAAAGAACAGCTCTGAAAGAACTTGTGACTGACCCAGGGTCACACCAGCAGCTGCATGTGGGGGCGTGGGGAATCAAACCCGGTTCTCCCAGGTTAGAGTCCACACTCCTAACCACTACACCAGAATAGAGGAGATCTGGTAATTGTATTCCTAGCTGGTCTCCCGTCCAAGTCCTAACCAAGGCTCACCCAGCTTAGCTTGGATATGATAAGACTGGGCGAGCTTGGGCCATCCAGTTCAGGGACCTTTAGGGGCGCTAAAAGATGTGATGTTGGCTCATGACAAAAGTTGTATGTTTTGCTTGGTGCACTGGGAAAGGAAGGATTCAGATGAAAAATGTCCAAGAGCCCGGTCACCCTTGGAAACCAAACAGCCTAAGTAGTTACGAGGGTTGCCACCCTCCAAGTGGGGCCTGGAGATCTCCCTGGATTACGACTGACCTCCAGACTACGGAGACCAGTTTCCCTGGAGAAAATGGCTGCTTTGAGGGGTGGACTGTGCGGCACTAAGGTCCCTCCCCTCTCCAAACCCTGCCCTCCCTAGACTCCACCCCCAAATCTCTAGGAATTCCCTAACCCAGAATCCCCAGCCCTGCTACTCAGGTTATCAGTTTTCACATGGCTTAGGTCTGGGTGGTGTGAGAATGGTAGAGTTGCAGGTCCCTCTTGGCAACCAGCATGGAATGGGGGGGGGGGGACTTACCGGGAGTGGGAGGGAGGCCAGCCAACGTGCAGCTGCATGCCTGCATCACTGCCTACGTGACCCTGAAGTGACATAACCCTGTCGGAGATGTTGGGGCGACATCCTAGTATTTGGGCAAAAACTCTATGGTAAATTTGAATTCTATCATAGAGTTTTTGTCTGAATGCCAGTGTCTCCTCAGCATGATGACATCGCTTCCGGTTCATGTGGGCAGTGACGTAGGCACATTAAGAACATAAGAGAAGCCAATGTTGGTTCCGGCCAGTGGCCCATCCAGTCCAACACTGCCAAAAACATCAGGTGCCATCAGGAGGTCCAGCAGTGGGGCCAGGACACTAGAAGCCTTCCCACTGTTGCCCCCCCAAGCACCAAGAATACAGAGCATCACTTGCCCCAGACTGAGAGCTCCTATCTATACCTTGTGGCTAATAGCCACTGATGGACCTCTGCTCCAGATGTTTATCTAATTCCCAACATTGCTGCATGTTGTCTGGATCTCCCTCTTTTTAGGGGTAAGTTCCCCCTGCTGACCAGTGGCAGGTTGGTGGGGCTTGGCAGCAGGGGACCCCCAACTCCCACTGGGGGGGCCTCGCAACCCCAGCGAGTGGGCCCAGAAGGACCTTTATTTCAGGGAGCGAAGGCTGGCAGCTCTGGGTTAGGAAAAAACCTAGTGATTTTGGAGGGTGGTACCTGGGGAACGCTGGTTTGGGGGAGGCAAGGACCTTAGCAGGGTACAATACCACAGAGTCCACTCTCCAAAGCATCGATTTTTTCTCCAGAGGTTCCGATCTTGGTCATCTGAAAATCACTTGTAATAGTGGGAGATCTCCAGGTGCCACCTAGAGGTTGGCAACCTTATGGGGGTACAAGGTGGCTTTTTGGGCAGGTCTGCCTAGTTTGGGTCTTGGGTAAGCTGGAGAAAAAGAAAATGCAGCCAGTTTGGTGTGGTGGTTGGGAGCGTGGACTCTAATCTGGGAGAAGCGGGCTCCTCCACTCCTCCACATGGAGCTGCTGGTGTGACCTTGGGTCAGTCACAAGTTCTCTCAGAGCTGTCCTCTCAAGGGAAGTTCTTGGGAAAGCTCTCTCAGCCACACCTACCTCACAAGGTGTCTGTTGTGGGGAGGGGAAGGGGAAGGAGATTGTAAGCCGCTCTTCGGGTAGTGAAGGACAGGGTATAAATCCAGTCTCTTCTCTTCTTCTCCTTCTTCATGTTGGGAGGGGAGCAAAACCACAATCGCCATCATTGCAGAATCATTTTAAAGTCTTAGACCAGGTCAGAGGCCCTTCAAACGAGCCGAAAGATGATGCCGTTCTTCTAAAAATTAAAAGTCATGCACGGGAGAAGACGGCACTTGTCTGCCACACGCTCCTTCATGGTTTCTCTTTTATGCGACTGTCGGCACAGTGGGGCAGTCCTAGAGAAACAGATGGAAGAGTGCCGCCCAGAGTGCTGCCTGAATAGAGCTCTGGCGTCGTCCCAATGTTATCTTTGGATCTCCTTCATCCAAGAATTGACTGGCTTCTTGGTTTACTTTTGAGATGTGACAAGATCACGATTCAGGGCACTTTGGCCGATAGCCACGGTGATAAACAGTAGGAAGTAAAACCAGCTCTCTTGGCATCGAGCCTTCTGTGGAATTTTTAAAGGGGGAATAGCTTTTCAGCCAATGAGAGAAGTATTATTTTCAGATCTAACCTGCAATTTTGGGGTAACTCTTTCTTTCCCTTGCTGGGTGCAGAACGTATTATTGTCTCGTAAAAGATTACCCCTTCTCGAAAAATATAACAGTTATTTTGGCAGAGCTCCATAACCGTCGGTAGGATTTTGACACAGAGCTGCACAAGTCCTCCTCCCCCACCCCCACCCCCGCCCCGGAGGAATTCTACTGGTATTTCCAATAACCTTGGGAGCAAGCTGTGAAATTCCTCAGAAAATCTGTTTGGTCTGTTGAATTTCTACTGGTACCCTTTGTGTGTGGTGGTGGTGGTGGGGGTCTTCGTAGTGCTAACATATTTTAAGCCTCCAATATTTTAATGAATGTGCACTTCCCCCACAATAACACTGCACCATGGGCTTTGAAGTATCTAGAACAGAGGTCCTCCACATGAAGAGAAGAAGAAGAGATTGGATTTATACCCCGCCCTTCACTACTGAAGGAGTCTCAGAGCGGCTTACAATCTCCTTTCCCTTCCACTCCCCACAACAGACACCCTGTGAAGCAGGAGGAGCTGAGAGAGCTCTCCTAAGAACTGCCCTTGAGATAACAGCTCTGAAAGAACTTGTGACTGAACCAAGGTCACACCAGCAGCTGCACGTGGAGGAGTGGGGAATCAAACATGGTTCTCCCAGATTAGAGTCTGCGCTCTTAACCACGGCACCAAACTGGCTCTGTATACTGGAGGTCCTCAAAATGGTGTCCATGGGCACCATAGCATCTGCCAACACCTTTTCTGGTGTCGTCCACCAAGTGTTTTCAGAAAATGTGCAGAGCCAGGTCGGGCCTTTGCACAAGATTTCTGATGGCCCGGAGGTGACGTCATTGTGCCAGGCACGTCGTGCGGGGGGCACTCTAGTATTTGAAAAACTCTATGGTGACCATAGAGGTTTTTTTTACCCAAATGGTAGAGTGTCCCCCGAACGACATGCCCAGTACAATGATGTTACTTTCGGGTGACGTCATTGTGGTGCAGATGCCAGAAGACCCCAGTGGCCAGGCTGGAGCCCCCCGCCAGGACACTAGTAAGACCAGGCAACTCTACCTGGTACAGAGCGTGCATACAAAGCTAGAGAGGTTCCCATCCCTTGATATGAGACAGGGAATGGCGGTATCATCTCCCTCCAGATCTCTGTCTTCCCATCAAACATTGGCCATTTATCTCTCTCACACCCTACCTAGTCGCCGTTAATTCGTATCTAGAACACAGTACAAATACAAGGGGTATTCCCCCACAAAAAATAGTAAATAATAAATCAGTTTATTTAAATATTTATACCTTGCCGCTCCTCTTAGCTTCAGACAGTTTTTGATCTGAGCTCATAATACTTTTCACTCCAAAAAAAAAAAAAAGGAGGCTAAAGATTTAAATAGACTGAATAGTGAAAGACCTGAGAAAGTCACATGGCTCAAGTGTTGTCAGTAAGATTGCCAGGTCCCTCTGGCCACCGGCAGGGGGAGAGGAGGGTTGCCAGATCCAGCTGGGGAAATTCCTGGATGTTTGGGGGTGGAGCCTGGGGAGGACAGGGGCCTCAGTGGGGCACAATGCCATAGACTCCACCCTCCAAAGCATCCGCTTTCTCCAAGGGAGCTGATCTTTGTAGTCTGGAGCTGTAATTCCAGGGGATCTCCAGTTCCCACCTGGAGGCTGGCATCCCTAGCTGTCAGACAGTGTGCTAGGCAATGCTCTCTCTAAGCCGTGGAGCCTTGTGAGCCAAAATTCTACTATGTGAGCTACTGGCATTAAAGTTGAGAGTGAGCGATTTGGCTACTGCATAAATTAGCGTGCTCTGGAGCCACCCTTCCAGAGCTAAGACAAACGTGTGAGCCGGAGGTTAAAAAACTGTGAGCTAGCTCACACTAACTCAGCTTAGAGGGAACACTGGTCCTATGTCATATGCACGAAACAGCAGTTCGTGTACAAAGCCCAGGGCTCATTTCGTAGCAGGAGCTCCTTTGCATATTAGGCCACACACCCCTAATGTAGCCAATCCTCCAAGAGCTTACAGAGCTCTCCTTACAGGGGCTCCTGTAAGCTCTTGGAGGACTGGCTACATCAGGGGTGTGTGGCCTAATATGCAAAGCAGCTCCTGCTACGAAATGAGCCCTGACAAAGCCCACCATTGCCACTAACAGCAATTGGGCCCAACAGCTGCTACTGGCATTCTCATTTGGAAAGCCTTCTTTTGACCTGTCCTTACCCTATGCTCTGGGCCAGAAAGGAACTGCTGTCTAATACTCCCCCCAGTATCATCTCACATTTCATGAGCAGAACGGGCCTGCTGTGGCCTGCAGGCCCTATTCCACCCATCCTTCCAAGGTTTTTTGTCATACCTGGAGGGGCTTTTCTTAAACCCTCGGGTAGTCCACCAACAACAACTGACCTTTGTAAGGAATTGCCCACTGGGAGGGGTCAGGGCTCCCAGCATCCCTTCCATGTTCTGAGGCCTTGCCTCTGTGTCTCCTGCTGCCCAGTGCTTGGTCACCCCTGGGACCGTTTACCGCTTTGTGCACCCTTGGAGAAATGCTGGGGGGGGGGAGATGTTCCAGGAGCCAAAAGTGTCATCCCCAATGTGCCGATGTCACCAGAAGTGACATCACACACTGTGCCTATGTCAACTGGAAGTGACACGTTGGAGGTGACACTTTGGTTTTTGGGCAAAACACTATGGTAAAATCAGCCTCAAACCATAGAGTTTTGCCAGAAACCAAAATGTCACCCCCAGCAATGCCCACATCCCTTCTGGGTGAGGTATTTTTGTCACATGACATTGCTGTCAGGGGGGATTTCCTCCCACTGCCTAGCTGACTGGTGGAGAGCAGGAGCCCACAAAAACAGTCAATCTCTCACCCCCAACTGGAGAATGGCAACCCTAGCATGGAAGAACAGTCACTTGCCAACTGCCTGCCTTCCCCCTGTACTCCTTTTAAAATAGTGTGTCCAAGACAGTGAGTGGGTCTATTTGGTACAATACCAAGAACCAATACCAGCATCAAAAGTTATAAAATATTAATTGAAAAGAAAAATGTCCATAAGCACAGCACCAGATTTAAACAAGGGAGTCCAAAAGAAATGGGTAAAATGCAGATCCTCTCTCCCTCACACTATACATGCCCTATCAGATGTTAAAATAGCACAGGCTCTTTAGCTTAGGAGTTCTAGATCTCTACAGAGTCGCCATTGCCTTGAAACTTTCTCCAGCTCTTTAGGCCAGCTCAGGGTCAAAATGGCTTCTTTCCCAGTTGAGAGGTCTGTGTGCGATTATGGACTCAGGTCCCAAGGAAAAGAGACCTCCTTCCTGCACCTACTGACCAGGTCATGCCAGGGCAAAGAGGCATTTCCTGGAGATCCTCTAGCATTTTTATTCCTCCAGTTCTCTATTCCCTGCTTGGGGGAAGGGGAAATCTTGACTCTCCCATCCTCTCCTGCTAGTCCCATTAGCACTTGTATGAAGGTGAGCTGAGGGACATTTGGGGAGCAATTGAACTAAGGTCAAATTTACATCTGACTTTCCCGCTAGAATCATTCTAGTTTAAAAAAAACCCTGTCTATACCTGTTTCTAGTTTCAAACCATACTTGTTCTAGTTTATAAATTAATGTTTACATTCGTTAATTGCCCTCCTGTGGTCAAGCTAGCATTATACTGCTTTAAACAAATGCTGTTGCTTAGTTCTCTTCAGACCCCTTGGAGTGAAATTTGAAACCAGTGTGAAATGAGCTTGGGAAAAGACAGCAGTCAAACTACTTCAGAGGGGAGGTCTAAATTGGGCCTAACTTCCTCCCTCCCTCCCTGTTCTCTGCTCAGAGGGAAAAAACCTTTTAAAACACACAAAGGAGGTTTTGCTCAGCTCAAAGCTCCCAGGAAAAAGAAGAGTGCATTTCTTCACATAGGAGAACAGAGAAGCCATGCTCGGCTGTCTTCCTGCCTTGTTCTCACTGCTTTTGGCTGTTCTTTACTGCAACTGGAAGAGCAGAGAAAAGCCACCAGTAACAGAGAGAACAAGAAAGAGAAATGGCCAGGAGTCATTTCCTTGTTCTTCTCCGTAGTCACGACATGAGACAGTGTGTCCGTAGATAAGAGGCAGCCACCCTGCCCTTGTCCAACTGGTAGCCACTGCAGGCACTTGGAAACTTCTGTAGTCATAGACAGACTACTCTGTAAAAAAGGCAAACGTTTTCCAAACAATGTTAATTAACATATGGGGATGAGCTTGTGTGGTTTTCCCCATTGCTACTTGCGGTCGCAGCTACAGCAGCAATGGGGCTTCGTATTTTCCCTGCCCAAGTTCTCCAGCAGGGGCCATCTTCCCCCTAGAGTTGTTAACCTCCAGGTGGTAAGTAATACAAAAGATGCAAAAGATCAAACCATGCATAAATAACTATATATATATATATATATATATATATATATATATATATATATATATATATATATATATGACTATATGGCCCTATATGGCCCGGGACCTAGCTACCTAAGGGACTGCCTCTCCCCATATGTACCCCAGCAAGCACTACAATCAGGCTCCCAGAACTGCCTGGTTCTTCCAGGGCCTAAGGAGGCCCAATTAGTGGCAACAAGGGCGAGGGCCTTTTCAGTGGCAGCCCCGTTCTGGTGGAATGAGCTCCCGGATAACATCAGGGCCCTGCGGGACCTTTTACAGTTCCACAGGGCCTGCAAGACGGAGCTCTTCCACCAGGCTTTCAAGTAGGGGCCACCTCGATCTCATAGCCCTGGCCCGGCCACAGAATACTGCCAATGGACCATCAGCAATAATCAGAAGCCCGGAAGAAGTTTGCTTACGCCGCTTGGGCAAGGACGCTGAACTTCGCCATCATGTACTGTATTTAAAGTCTGTAGTGTATTTTATACTATGGTTGTTTTATAGGAACTATGTTGTTAGCTGCCCTGAGGCTGCCAAGAGGCGGGGACAGCAGGATAGAAATCTTATATATATATATATATGTATATATATATATATATATATATTTCTGAAGTTGGATTAACAGGATTGTTTTTGTATTTAGACCATGTATTTTTGAGTTTCTGACTACTGTATTGTATTTTTGAAAAACTGCTGTATTTATATAGATTTAGATTATTACAAGCCGGAGGACCCGCGATACTCGCGGGGGGGGGGGGGTAGGTGAGCCTCTTCCCCCTCCTCTGGCCCCGCGTGCCGAGCCTCTACCCCGTCCCCCCTCCAGGCAGCTTCCCCCCCGCCTTCAAAACGATGACGGCGGCAGGGAGACAGCCGCCCGCCGAGGCTCCCCCCCTTTAAGGCGGTGGCGGCAGGGAGACCGCTGCCTGCTGAGGCTTCCCCCCGCCTTCAAAACAGCGGCGGCGGCAGGGACACCCGCCGTCCACTGAGGCTTCCCCCCCTTCCTCCCTGCTTTCAAAATGGCGGCGGGGGCATAGAGACCTGCCGCCCGGCAAGGCTCTTCCCTCCCTCCCCCCCGCAAACGGCGGCGGTGAGTCCTTGTCATGCCGTTTCCCACCCCCTCCCCTACAGCGGCCACAGCATTCTCTGCACACGGGCAGAGAACGCTTTAACTTTTCGGGGGATTTAAAGATCCCCCGAAAAGTTTTTTAAACATTTAGGATTTTTCTGCACAAGGGGGGAGTGCCCCCCGTGTGTAGAAACCCCACCCCCCAAGTGCCCTCCCCCGGCGTGGATTTAGGTATCCGCATGGGGGAGGGTACTTGGGAATTAGATATATAGATACTTACTGACAGGGCTTTTTTTGTAGAAAAAGCCCAGCAGGAACTCATTAGCATAATAGGCCACGCCCAACAGCAGGAACTCATTAGCATATTAGCCCACACCCCTGACAGCACAGCTTATTAGCATATTAGGCTACACCCCTGTGTTACCAGAAGAGTAGTCATCCAGCCATACCCAGCTTTTGCTTCTTATTCTGTTTAAATGTTGTCAAAACCCAGGGCCCTTTTTGTAGCAGGAATTAATTTGCATGTTAGGCCACACACCCCTAATGTAGCCAGTCCTAATGAATTTCTGCTGTTGGGTGTGGCCTATTATGTTAATGACTTCCTGCTGGGTATGGCCAACTCAGGAACCAGCCGGAACTCCGTTCCTGTGCGTTCCTGCCCCCAAAATAGCCCTGCTTATTGAATGCTGAATATATGTTTTTGGTTATTTATGCAGGGTTTGATCTCTTGTATCTTTTGTGTTACAACCTCCAGGTGGTAGCTGGAGATCTCCCACTATTACAACTGATCTCCAGACAACAGAGATCAGTTCCCCTGGAGAACGCGGCTGCTTTGCACCCCACTGAACTCCTTTCTCTCCCCAAACCCCACCCTCCTCAAGCTCCATCCCCCAAATCTCCAAGTATTTCCCAACCTGGAGTTGGCAAATGTCACTTAAGGATTTTTCAGTTTTGTCTTCTTTTTAATTGGCACTTAGAGTTTCCAGCACTGGGTTGGCAAATACCTGGAGATTTGGGCGTGGAGCTTGGGAAGGGTGGGGTTTGAGGAGGGGAGGGACTTCCATGGGGGTATAATGTCATGGAATCCACCTTCCAAAGTGACAATTTTCTTCATGGGAACTGAGCTCTATCGTCTGGAGAGAAGTTGTAATAGCAGGAGCTCTCCAGGCCCCACCTGAGGGTTGGTAACCCTGCCAATTCAGTATCATTGCAGCCTTTTAATGTTATAGCACTCTGTCTATAAGGTTATTTCATTTTTAAGTAGTCTCTAATTCCTGTCATTGTGGAAATAAGGGGAAAGACATATCTCCATAAGGAAACTGGTTAAACATTCAAGAGAGCCAGTTTGGTGTAGTGGTTAGTGGGCGGACTCTAATCTGGGAGAACTAGGTTTGATTCCCACCTCCTCCACTTGTAGCTGCTGGATGACCTTGAGCCAGTCATAAGTTCTCTCAGAGCTGTTCTTGCAAGAGCAGTCCTCAAAAGAGCTCTCTCAGCCCCACCTACCTCACAGGGTGTCTGTTGTGGGGAGAGGAAGGGAAAGGAGTTTGTAAGCAGCTCTGAGACTCCTTTGGGTAGTGAAGCGTGGGGTATAAATCCAATCTTTTCTTCTTCAAGAAATTTAAAAAAAAAATGAAAGCTGGGAATTGAGGTAACCTGATAGAGAGATCATTATAACATTATATTGCCATTTAAAAAGCACAGATACATACAAAAAAAGCCTTCAGTGGCAATGGGAACGGCCTCCATAGAAGATTAGGGCAGAAAAAATATAGTACAATGGGCGGGATCTAGGATTGCCAGCTCTAGGTTGGGAAATACCTGGAGATTTGGGGGATGGAGCCTGAGGAAGACAGGGTTTGGGGAGGGGAAGGACTTCAGTGGGGTATGATGCCAGAGAGTCCACCTTCCAAAGCAGCCATTTTCTCCAAGGGAACTGATCTCTGTTGCCTGGAGATCAGTTGTAATAGAGGGAGATCTCCAGCCACTAAACCTAGCCGGACCTGGAATATCCAGACTTTGCCATCCATGTGGGTGTCTTTCCTCAAAAAATAACATCCCAGCAGGTTGGGGAAAGACTGCAGGAAAGTTGGGTTAAAACCTCAGAGGTGCCTGGAAGCGCCCCAAGGGTGTAGAGAAACAGGAAGGCAAAAACACCTACTTTCCGACGGCATCCAGTCACAGCAGGGCCAAAACACTATGGAGAAACAGAAGAGAAAAAAGAAAAGAACGCTTCTCAATACTTCCAAGTACCATAGCACCACAATGCTGTGAAGAAACTGGGGGAGGAATACCCACTTCCCAACAGCATCCAAGCCAGGGCAAATAACCCGTGTGTAAGTGACTGAGGAAAAAACCCTTTGAGCATTTCCTCAGCTTGCTCTTGAGGAGAATGGGCCAAGCAAAACCCAGACAGTGGTGTGGTACTGATTTGATCCTAACGTGTAGGTCGCACATGATCCACACTGTTAGTTCAACTCTTGGGCTTGTAGAAGTCCCCATCACTGTATTTGGGATATATGGTTAATATAGCAGAGTTTGCCTAGTCAGAGAAGCGTGATACTGAGTACAGTATTTTTTAAAATAATATTTTAATTAAAAATTTTACCCTTAAACAGCACATACAAAAGTGAACAAACAACAACTGAGTAACAATAGGAAGCATTTAACAATCAGGTCATAACCCAAAAGAAATATCCAACCACTGTTTCTAAACCTTAAATTAGAGGAGATGTCATAATTTTTAAAAAACTGTATTTACCATTCAGAATATAGCCAATTGCTTCCCATATGGAGTTAGCTGGAACAATGTTATTTTCAGCCAGGTAGGTTAGAACCGGGTACCGTTTGGCTACGAATTTTGTTTGGCATCCAGTCGTTGCGTTTATTTGGGATATTTGGTTAATACAGTAGAGTTTTGCCTCATCATAGAAGCGCAGTACTGAGTACAGCAAATAAATCTCCCAAGAAATATATCGCAAAAAAGGTAGACTTACATTTACTCGCGTAGATCCAGTTCACATTCAGGTGGCTGTCAGTGAAGAGAAAGAAGCTATGGCAAACTCTGGTCATCTCCCCAACTGTCTGGCAGATTTTCCCGCCAAATCTTCAGTTCCCCACAGTGACTGAGTTGTCCTACAGTAGCGTGTGTGTCTTCTCTTTCTCCCTTTTATATAAACTTCAAACTGTCCCACCCTTTGTTTAGATATTGGTTTAGGCTTTAGACCTAGTACCGGAACTTGAGGGAAAGGCAGGAGCTGTCCTGTTTTATAAAGCCTTGTGAAATGGCACTCGAGGCAAATGAACATTCCAAAATGGAAGAAGGGTTTTATTAAACAGGCAGGGGATATATGCATAATAGGAACAGTCACGGTTTTGAGGTTGCTGAGGTAAAAACTAATATATACAGAGTTGAATTCTTAAAACTGGAAAAAAGCAAAGAGCAGAAAACTGGGAGAGACTCAGATGGTTCACTGGCCTCGCAAGAAAGCATGTATGGATTGATAGCTCAAAGAGTGAAGAAGAAGTGTCTGACTCGGAAAAGGGAGCTGCAGCTCCAAAAA
This sequence comes from Lepidodactylus listeri, assembly GCA_029233225.1. NCBI lineage: Eukaryota > Metazoa > Chordata > Lepidosauria > Squamata > Gekkonidae > Lepidodactylus > Lepidodactylus listeri. The sequence continues at coordinate 177,228,184 of JARCFY010000001.1, read as the reverse complement.
TAGTTGAGACTGTTAAGACAAGAAGAGGACGAAAGAAGAAATAGTGATTAAACTGTTTTATTAAGCATTGCACTTATGTATTATAAATGGTTTAATTAACCGTATTTCTCTAGGTGGGCGTGCCTGCCAAATAGTTTTGATAACTTTTATAGTAGCAGTAACAAGTAATTGAAATTTATCCAAGGTTTTAAATGCTTCATAATTATTTTATGTAACAAGGTAGTATTAAGCAAATGATAAAGTACTCTCTGTATAAGGTATATGTAGCTTAGATTGTAGCGTTATAGTTGTAGTTATAGAGAAAAATCAATAAAAAATTTATAAAAAAAAAAGAATTCTTAAAACATTCAAGAGAGTGTATTTGTAGTTGTGTTTCAAGGCTTTCTAGTTCTTTTTTTATGAGAAAGAGGTCGCGATCACACACACAGTTCGCCCTGACATAAATGCTCTTTGAAAATAGAGTAGATACATTCAGCATGGTTATATATCTGTAGAACAGGGGTCCCCACTGTGCGACCTGTGGTGCAGTGTTACCTCTAAGCTGTGCTAGGGGGCACTGGCACACAAAATTTTAGCTGCCTGCTCAGGTGTGTTAGCTTCCAGCTCACAAGCATTTTTCCCTGCGTTGGCAACGATGGAGGATGGGAGCACCTCCTTCTGAGGCTCATAGAATTGGACCCCCCACCCCCATTCCAATCTTTTGGAAACTTGGGAGCTTTTTTGAGGAGAGGCACCAGCTGCAGATTTGGTGCCCTTACCAAAAAAAACCCCAGCCCTCCAGAGCCTCAGATACCCCCTGAATGATTCTTCATTATAGCCTATGTGGCCCATTCACTATAATGGTCCCCAGTGGGTGCCATGGTGCCCACTGACACCTTTTCTGGCACCCACCAAGTGGTTTTAGAAAGTGGGTGGAGACTAGGGTTGCCAAGTCCTACTTACCTAATGGCGGGGGGAAGTCCTCCCTGGCCCAGGAGCTCCCCTGGTGCACGTGCAAAGCATGCGAGCCTGATGACATCACCCAGAAGTGACGTCACCACGTTGGGGGCGTTGCCAGGGCGACGCTCTGGCAATCGCCCCAAAACTCTATGGTACCATAGAGTTTTGGGGCGATTGCCAGAGTGTCACCCTGGCAACGCCCCCATCGTGGTGACGTCACTTCCGGGTGATGTCATTACGCTGGGGAAAGTCGTCCTGGCTGGACAACTTAGGGGATGGGGTTCCCCCCGCCAGCCGAATGCTGGCCGGCGGATCGGGAACCCCTGTAGCGGGGGATCCCCCCCCCCCGGGCTGACTTGGCAGCTCTAGTGGAGACAGGTGGGTTTTTTTTCCCTGCAAGGCTTCTGATTGGCTGTGCAGATTTAAAAATAAAAATGCTGCTTTGGCAGCAGCTACCACTACAGGACAAGCATCTTCACCAGGTGACTAACGGTAACATGTGGCAGCCATTTTGGGGCCAGCTCTGCCTCCCACAGCAGCCATTTTGTGGCAGCCATTTTGTATCTGTGCCACTACATTTTGTGAGAATTTCAAAGGTGCCCGCAGGCTCAAAAAGGTTGGGGATCTCTGCGGTAGACTCTGTTTGCATCTGATCATGGTAGGAAGTGTGTAAACGGAGGCGTCTTCCTTTTCCCTACCCTCTTTACAACTTCATCCCGGGGGGGGCAGTGTGAGTTGCCCCTTTGTGTCTTCCACCCATTCACAACGCACAGAAACCGAAGCTGATAATCAGCAGGGAATTCTGTGCCTTGAAAACCTTGGCTTTCATCATCCAAAACAGCAATCTGGTATGTTCTTTTGAGGGGACTGCAGACAAGTTATAAGAATCATTTTCATTTAACATGCCAGGCGTTTTGTATAGAGATACGAAGTAGACCGATGGGCAGCGCACAAAAGCCATCAATCGATGCACCCCTATTTATTTGAGCGCTATCCAATTGATTCACAAGCGGATCTGACCCTTGTTTCCTATTGTATTTGGTTGTTTCGATTTTTAGCGCTTTGAAACACGGAGCAAAGTGGGCAGATCCCTGGTTTTTAAAGGCTAGAATAGGTTCATAAACGAGGCGCTCAGAAGGATTCGTTTTTGTCAGATTGCAGAAGAACAGTAAGGTACGTGCATCAGATTAAACAGTAAATGAGATATCACTGATCAGCAAATCTCCACTGTACCAGTCAATACATTCTCTGAAACAAGGGATTCCCCCCCTTCCCTTATTTCACCTGCTGATATACATTCTCTGTGATTTCTTTCTTTGGGTTGATCAGTACCCATTTTGGGGGGGGGGGGGAGTCTCTTGCTTGTGACATGATGGTCAGAAAAAGAGCAGGGAAAGAACCCAGGCTGGGGGTGCATACACTTAAACATCTGCCAGTTCAGCTCATGTCCTGTTCGCTGGGTGAAAACAGGGAGCCAGTTTTTTGATGTTCAGTTTAACTGTTAGTTGACTGATTTGTGGCTGTTCGGCCGTTTGTTTTACTGAATTCCTTCCTAACAGTGGAGTACAGTGCTATCAACTTTTCCTGCAGATGTGCCCGCCGTTCCCCTGATGTGCAACCAGAGGGCCTTTGAGGACCCCACCTTTCCCCTTATAGCTCTGCAAAGAAAAGGGCTAGAGAAGTACTTTACTTGTAACAGTTCTGCAGGGCCTGTAAAACGGAACTGTTCCACCAGGTCTTCAACTGAGGCAGTAGACATCTACCCTATCTCAGCCACCCTGCTTACACTGCAGGTTGTATTGCTGCAGTGTACAATGCCCATTTCAACGTGTCCGGCTCAAGGGAACAACAAAGCATCGTCAGGCAACAGGTCACTTTGAATGACCATTTGATTAGTTTCCTTCAGGAGGCAGCTGAATCCCTGAAATGGCTGCCATTTTTAAACCTGATTAGATTTTTATTATTGTTGTTTATGGATTGTTTTGTTTTTAAATGTTTCTAATTGTTCTATGTATTGAATTCAAATGTTGTGACTTGCAGGGGAGAGTATGATGTAAATCACAATGAATGAATGAATGTGCCACCAGAGGGCCTTTTGAGAATCACATGTTTCCCCTTATAGCTCTGCAAAGAAAAGGGCTAGAGAAGTACTTGGTTTTTAAATGAAAGTAGAGAACTCAGTGGTTGTGCAACTAGGTCTTTGGAATGTTAGTGCACAATTTCCCACTATTAATTACCTTTTAAAAAAAGCTCTCTTGTGGTACAACAGGGGCAGCACTAAAATAGGATTCTCCAGTCCAACCAACAGTGATAAATCTGAAATCATTCCCACCTACGTGACTGAGAGGGGCCAAAGTAAAGACATCCAGAGCTGGAAAATTGATTAGAAATAACCAGCTGGATCTTTGCTTGGAGTCCTAGAGCTAAATTTCACGTGCCTCAGTCTTCTGTTGAAAAGTACCAAGTTGTGCTCTGTCCTCCGAAGAAATGGTAGCAATTGACGGAATTGTTTTGTCCCTGTTCCCTGCACGTTTTGATACTATTGTCCGCTTTCTGCTATAGCCAACCTTTTCTGTTAGAATGCCTGAGAAATGTGACTTACATTATAATGTCTAGATAGAAGAAATTGCAGTGCTGATATAAGGAGTGAGAAGATGCCGATTGCCTTCAGCATGGCCACATCGCTGGAATGGCTTATTTCAATCTCACTGTAATCACATTGCATCGGCCGCTAATGTATTAATAAGATGACTGGCGGCAGAAAGCTCTTACCTGTGATTTGCTCTAAGAGAATTGTCTCCGGTTAAGTTTTTATAAACTAGCAAAATCTACTCCTCACCCCTCTGCAGTGAACCGGTCCGTTGTGCCTTCCAGCATCACAAAGGCAACATGGGTTAAAAACGCAAGATGCCTCACCCAGAGTGGATGACTTGCCCCCAGAAGCAGCTTCCATGTGTGGATTTCCTTCTGTGGATATGGAAGGTCAAGGGCCACTCAGTGAGATCAAGAAGAGAGCCAGTTTGGTGTAATGGTTAGGAGCATGGACTCTAATCTGGGAGAACCAGGTTTGATTCCCCACTCCTCCACATGCAACTGCTGGTGTGACCTTGGGTCAGTCACAAGTTCTCTCGGAGCTGTTCTCTCACAGGCAATTCTCGAAAGAGCTCTCTCAGCCCCACCTATCTCACAGGGTGTCTGTTGTGGGGAGGGGAAGGGAAAGGAGATTGTAAGACACTCCGAGACTCCTTTGGGTAGTGAAGGGTGGGGTATAAATCTAATCTCCTCCTCCTCCATCCTGGTGGGAGCATTGCACTGCAAGTATGATGATGTCACTTCCGGTAAAAACCCAGAAGTGACAACAGGTAGCTCTAGGAATCTCCAGAGACACTGTGGTAAAGCCATAGAGTTCCTGTGATTCCTAGAACTACCATGTGTCACTTCCCGGTTTTTACTGGAAGTGATGCAGCACTGCATGCGACACTGCCTTTTTGGTACTGTTCTCCTGCCACTGCTCAGAGCGGCAGCAGGCAATGGGAACTCAGGCTGGGGGATCCTCTGCCCCCACTGGGGGCTTGGCAGTCCTAATTTTGGGTCACCTGAAGCTGTAAAGAAGGCCAATAGGTTGGGCTTACATACATTCTGAACTGAATATGTGTAGTTCCAGAAACATGCAAGAGCTTTCAAGCAGTAACTAGAACATGTTCTCTTATCTTCTGCAGCACAAGAGTTCCTTGAACAAGGCTCAGAATCTTCTGGAATGCCCAGATTATCTTTATGGTATGTTTTCATTGCTCCAAAAAAGCTCAGAGCGGCATACATATTTCTGCTCATTTTATTCTCACAACCAACTTGGGAGGCTGAGAGGAACGGTGACTGACTGCACTCCAAATTACTTAATTAACTTCATGATAAATAAAACGTATTTATTTACTTCATTGAAGCCCCACCTTTCTGTACAATGGTGATCCTAAGCATTATTCTCTTCTCCATTTTGTACTCCCAAGAATTCTTTTAAGTAAGAACGTAAGAAGAGCCCTGCTGGCTCAGACCAGTGGTCCATCTAGTCCAGCCTCCTGTCTCACACAGTGGCCAACCAGTTCCTCTGGAGGGCCAACAACAGGACATAGAGGCCGAGGCCTTCCCCTGGTAAGAACATAAAAAGAGCCCTGCTGGATCAGACCAATGGTCTCTCTAGTCCAGCATCCTGTCTCACACAGTGGCCAACCAGTTCCTCTGGAGGGCCAACCACAGGACACAGAGGCCGAGGCCTTCCCCTGATAAGAAGAGCCCTGCTGGATCAGACCAGTGGTCTCTCTAGTCTAGCATCCTGTCTCACACAGTGGCCAACCAGTTCCTCTGGCCAGTTAAAAACAGGGCATAGAGGCCGAGGCCTTCCCCTGATGTTGCCTCCTGGCTCCGGGATTTAGAGGATTAGTGCCTCTGAATGTGAAGGTTCCCCTCAGTCACCATGGCTAGTAGCCATTGATAGACTTATCCTTCATGAACTTATCCAGTCCCCTTTCCAAGCTCTTTATTCCTGTGGCGATCACAACATCCTCTGGCAGTGAATTCCACATTTTAAACACTCATTGTGTAGTGTTTCTTTTTGTCCGTCCTGAACCTACTGCCCATCAGCTTCATTGGAGGTTAAGTAGGTTAGGCTGAGAGTGTGTGACTGGTGCAAGGTCACCCAGCGTATTTCCATAACAGAGAGAACTCATCCCAGAATCCTCAGCGATTCAGAAAGAATCCCTTTGGAAACAAATCCCAGAATCCTCAGCAGTAGCACATGAGTTCCTTGGCAAGTCCTAGAACACAACCCAGAATCCTTAGAAATGCCCAAAGAGAACCTCAGGGAATTCCTTGAACAGATCCCACAATCCTCAGCAACACCGCAAGAGTTCCTTGGCCTGTCCTAGAACACCGCTCAGAATTCTGGGCAATACAAAGAGTTCCTTTGCGGTCAAGTCAACATGACAAGGATATCCTCCCTTTGACAGCCACCGCGCTGAACAGAAAATAGGTGGTTCTGAAGAAGGTGAGCCCTTCCTTCAGTTGCAGCTTCTCTGTTAGCATTCCACACTTGACTTTCTAAAGATATTACTGACTTTACTTCTTCAACTTTCAAAGCAAGGGGACCTGAATGTCATTCAAGAGAGGTTGTGTGTTTAACCCAGGCGTTAATGCACCCCCGTCTCCTTTTTCTAACATGGAACATTAATAATTTACCTCCTAAGATATTAGAATGGCATTAAATCCCCTTCATATTTTTGCAAAGTTTGTGTATGACGGCAACATCTACCAAGCCTCTAAGGGTCTTTGAAAACAGTGGGTTTCTTCTTTCAGCGAGGAAAACAGAGGAGGCTAATCTTGAGAAAACCCTGATTTGTATTTATGACAGTCGCCCAGCTGGTGCAGTTTTCTGAATTAGAATCTGTACCTTAATGCAAAACTTTTTTTAATGTAGGAGAAAGTGCAAATAACTTGCAAGTTGACCAGTAGATAACATTTTGGGAAACTGCATTGAGAAAGTAACTAATCAGTGCTTGGCTATTTGAAGTAATCCCCCCCCCCCTTCCCAATGTGGTTTAAAGTGAGAATTTTAAATTACTCTTGAATGGGAAGGTTTTCTTCTACCTGCCCAAAAGGTGGGTTGGGGGATCCATTGTGTGATGTTCTGTGACAATTTGATTCCTGTTGGTTGGGCAGCTGTGACAGAAACCCTAAGACTCGAGCACCACTTAAGGTGCCTGGGATCTTGGACCCTTAGAGTGGGCAAATTAATTGAGAGGGCGGTGGCGTTACAGTTACAGAGTTATCTGGATGACGCTTCGGTCTTAGACCCTGCCCAGTCCGGCTTCCGCCCGGGGTATGGGACGGAGACGGCATTGGTTGCCCTTACTGACGATCTCCGGCGGCATCTGGATCAAGGCGGCGGGGCGGTTTTGCTGCTGCTTGACCTGTCGGCAGCGTTCGACATGGTCGCTCATCAGCTGCTGACTCGCCGTCTTGCCGACGTGGGGATACAGGGGCGGGCCTTGCCGTGGCTCGTTTCCTTTCTCCAAGGTCAGGGACAAAGGGTGGTGGGAGGGGAGCAACAGTCCAAGAGACACCCACTTGAATGTGGTGTGCCTCAAGGGGCGGTGCTCTCCCCGATGCTATTCAACATCTATATGCGCCCCCTTGCCTAGATTGCCCGGAGGTATGGGCTGGGATGTCATCAGTATGCGGATGACACCCAGCTCTATCTGATGTTGGGTGGCCAGCCGGATTCGGACCTTGAAGATCTCAACCGGGCATTGCACGCCGTGGCTGGGTGGCTCAGACTGAGCAGGCTGAAATTGAACCCGGCGAAGACGGAAGTCCTGTGTCAGGGGCGGACCGGTCCGGGGTGGGGGCTCCCACTCCCGAGCTTCGACGGGGCACCGTTGGTGCCTGCGTCGCGGGTAAGGAGTTTGGGAGTGCTCCTGGACCCCTCCTTGACAATGGAGGCCCAGGTAGCAGCCACTGCCAAGTCGGCCTTTTACCATCTTCGGCTGGCACGGCAGTTGGTCCCCTACCTTGACCGTGCTGACCTAGCCACAGTGATCCATGCTACGGTGACCTCGAGACTGGACTACTGTAACGCCCTCTACATGGGGCTGCCCTTGGTGCAAACCCGGAAGCTGCAGCTAGTGCAGAATGCCGCTGCCAGGTTGGTGATGGGTCTCTCAAGATGGGACCATATCCGACCTGTGCTAGCGGAGCTGCACTGGCTGCCTATAGCATACCGAGTTCGCTTCAAGGTGCTGGTTCTTACCTTTAAAGCCCTATATGGCCAGGGTCCAATGTACCTGAGGGACCGCCTTTCTCCGTATATACCCCAGCGAGCACTGCGGTCGGGGTCATGTCATCGACTCCGAGTCCCGGGCCCCAAGGAAGCCAGGCTCACTAGGACTAGGGCCAGAGCATTTTCAGTGGCGGCTCCAACCTGGTGGAACGAGCTCCTGGAAGAGACCAGGGCCCTGCAGGACCTAATGCAGTTCCGCAGGGCCTGCAAGACGGAGCTCTTCCGCCAGGCTTTTGGTTAGGAGCCGCCACTAACACTGTAACATTGCAAGAACATCTGCATGGAAACTGGCCCGAAGGCAGTCCAGGCCGATAGTGCTGGTTGGAAGTTCCCCCTATTTGACAGGATGCCATCTTGATGAGATCAGAAGCACTTTAATTGGGATAATAGTTTAGATATGTTGTTGAACAACGGAGTTTTATTGTTGTTATTGTTTTTAACTTGTTTTAAACTGTGTTATGATATGTATGGCTTCTTAGCCCTTGTCAGCCGCTCTGAGCCCGCGTGCGGGGAGGGCGGTGTATAAATACAAAAATAAATAAATAAATAAATAAATAAATAAATAAATAAATAAATTCACTTCCATTCCACATTGGACCAACTTGGCAAACTTAACCCCTTTTGGACAAAGGGCAATCTGGTTTGGAACCATCTATTTGTTATGGAAGTTCAGAGCCACTGCCAGATGTTTTGACGATGTTTCTCAAAACCAATGAGAATCTCATCTAAATTTTTGGTATAGTGGTTTGGTGTAGTGGTTAAGTGCACGGACTTTAATCTGGGAGAACCAGGTTTGATTCCCACCTCCTCCGCTTGCAGCTGCTGGATGACCTTGGGCAAGCCATCGTTCTGTCAGAGCTGTTCTCTCAAGGACAGTTTCTCTCAGAGCTCTCTCAGGCCCACCTACCTCTCAGGGTGTCTGTTGTGGGGAGGGGAAGGGACAGGAGTTTGTAAACCAATCTGAGTGAAGGGCGGGATATAAATCTAATCTCCTCCTCTTCCTCCTCCTCCTTCTCAGTGAAACAATTACTCTCATCAAGAGTCATAGTGGCACTTGTGCTTATGGAGTGTAAGCTCAGATTCTTGGAAGTTTAAACCGTATGTGCATAATAGACATATTCTATTTAGACAATTTCAAGCAATTATTATGAGTACAGACTTCATGTTTGTTGTATGTTGATTTTCCTTTTCTGTTTGCTTGTGTTGTTATATATTGTCTATTCCCCCCTCTTTTTCTCTTTGCTTCTGAAAAATAATAAAATATTTTTTATAAAAGAGAGAGAGAGAGTCATAGTGGCATTAAGAATCAGTTCCCCTGGAGGCCCAACAACAGGGCATAGAGGCTGAGGCCTTCCCCTGATGTTGCCTTCTGGCTCTGGGATTCAGAGGTTTTTACTACCTCTGAATATAGAGTCTTCGTAGACCCTGATAGACCTATCCTCCATGAAACTTTCTAATCCCTTTTTAAAACTGTATATTTTTAGTGGCCATCACTACATCCTCTGGCAGCGAATTCCACATCCCATCACTTTTTGTGCAAAGAAGTATCTCTTTTTGTCCCTCCTGAAGCTTTGTTGGATGCCCTCGAGTTCTAACATTTTGGGGGAGGGAGAAAAAAGTCACGAAGGTACTGCTGGACTCCCGCTTTATTTTGCTGCAATAGACAAACGCAGGCTACCCCTCTGGAATGAAGGTCTGATTGGCGCACTGTGGGTACATCTATGTGAACCAGCCCCGAGTGTCGAGTACGGCATGTGAGAAATCAAGCCGTGAGCATTCATGTGCGAATTGCCGCTGAGTCATAAAAATTCATGGGCAACGCGTCGGCCCTTCGCAGTCGAAATGACAACAGAATGCGAACTTCTGGCCTCAGCCCGCCTTTCAAAAGGAATTCCAGAAGGTGGTGCTGTTGGGATCTCACCGCTTGGCAGCGCACGATCAGAGCATCTCTCAGCGGTAGAAAGCTGAACTTTGTACTCGGTGGGGACGGCAGTTTGTAAGTTCTTAGAAGCTCGCCTGTACAATGAGCCTGGAAAGGACAGGGAAAGCAGTGGGGATTGATGCACAGATGGGATTCCTCGTTATCAAAGCGTGGGCCTGCCGCTCAAGACGCTGAGCTCTGGATGCATTGGGGGGGGGGAAGGCGCACAGATCTCGAGACAGCGCTCCGTGTGTCTGTCTCTGACTCATCCAAACCTCTGCGGGCCTTTAGATCACATTGGAGGGAACGGTGCATATATTTTGCACGTTACAAGCCACGTAATGAAATCTTTTGAACTAAAAATAATCCGGGCATGCATTATAAATGTCGCCTATCATTTATTCATGCCCTCGTTTCCCCTTGACAAGATGCGGCTTTGTTGTTACTTTTCGTTATGCAATATTCCGGCTCCTCGAAAGGCACCAGATCGGCTACTTCTCCATGCTGGCCAGCACTAACGTTAGTTCTCCTGGTCAGGGCTCCTTTATCATCCCTCTTGTCGTGAATTGCAGTAGAAGAGGAGAAGAGGAGAGATTGGATTTATACCCCGCCCTTCACTACCCAAAGGAGTCTCAGAGTGGCTTACAAACTCCCTTCCCTTCCCCTCCCCACAACAACACCCTGTGAGGTCGGTGGGGCTGAGAGAGCTCTGACAGAAACTGCTCTTTTTCCAGAACAGCTGTGCCAGAGCTATGGCTTGCCCAAGGTCATCCAGCAGGTGCAAGTGGAGGAGTGGGGAATCAAACCCGGTTCTCCCGGATTAGAGATCTCGCGCTTAACCACTACACCAGACAGTAAAGACGACGTTGGCAGTGACCGGCTGGTTTTGTAGCTAAACTTCTTTGATAATCTTGAGAGCAGTTTGCAATCCAGGATTACTTTGTTCCTGTTGTTGCTGGGACTGTATCAAAAGGTAGAGTTGATAAAGCTATGCCTGATTGGTCAGTTGTTCGGCTGCTCAAAAGGGTTGGATCCAGCCAGCTTTTCTGCTACTGAAGTAGGCGAAACAGGTCCCCTTTGACCACTAAAGAAGTATGAGCGCACATGAAATTCTGCCTTATACTGAATCAGACCCTTGGTCCATCAAGGTCAGTATTGTCTACTCAGACTGGCAGCAGCTCTCCAGGGTCTCAAGTGGAGGTCTTTCACATCACCTACTGCCTGGTCCTTTCTAACTGGGACTGAACATTGGACCTTCTGCCTGCCAAGCAGATACTCTACCACTGAGCCATGGCCCTTCCCACAGTTATGCTGGGAACTGTGAAACCTGTATGTTCAAAAGCCACATGAGACAGGCGCTGTATGGAGAGGACCCAGGTGACACTGAGTGAAATAGTTGGTTAGATCCAATCCAAAAATAATTATCTGCAGATATAGTGGAGTCAGGAATTCATTCCCCAGCAACAAACCTAAACTTTGCCTCAGCCTTTATGCCCTGTTGTTGGCCATGTGGAGATACAGGATGGCTATTGTGTCAGACAAGATGCTGGACTAGATGGACCATTGGTCTGATCCAGCAGGGCTCTTCTTGTGTTCTTATGTTCTTACTAGCTGTGGTGACTGAGGGGAACCTCCACGTTCAGAGGCACTGAGCCTCTGAATCCCAGAGCCAGGAGGCAACATTAGGGGAAGGCCTCAGCCTCTATGCCCAGTTGTTGGCCCTCCAGAGGAACTGGCTGGTTACTGTGTGAAATCAAAGTTTAGAATGTTTTCTTGTTCATCACTTTGAGCTTATGGATTGATGAAATTCGCATATAATAGATGCACAGAGAACTAAATAGACAGCAAAGAAGAATAGTCAAAGTTTCATAATAAGTGTAACTTATTAAAAGGACTATAGAATGTGGTTACTCATTAGGGAGCCTAAAACACAGCGTTTCTCACTGAACTGTGATCTAGCCGCTGTGAGTCTTTGACTTTCAGTTTTTTGGCCCCTGTGTGAGACAGGATGCTGGACTAGATGGAGTACTGGTATTATCCAGCAGGGCTCTTTGTATGTTCTTAATTCACATGTAAGCCAGCAGCCTCAATCACGGTAAATCTGAATGACAATCATGCTCATTTGCAAGTTCTTGGCATCTGCATTCAGGTCCATTCTTGTTCATGTGGGTTTAGAACTATATCTACAAAAGTGATCAAAAAGAGACAACTCATCTCCTAGAAATCTTACCTGGGTTTATTCGTTTTGGAACAGAGGGAGGGAAAGCGATGTGTGGGTGTAGGGAGCCAACCTCCTCATATTCTCACCGTGTTCAGAGGAAAAGATTGCCAAGGTGAAGATTGGTCTAAAAACTAATACAACACATCCATTTGTCTGGCACCTCAGCTGCAATATGTTACCTGTTGATACAATTCCTTGCAACTTCTGCTCCCATTCATTTAGGGATTGGATCACTGCCTTAAAGTCTGTATGCGCTGTATTTCGTTTTCCCCGCATGACTAGTGGCCCTGTTATAACTTGTCAGCTTGGCTGTGCTGTAAATGGCCAGCTGAAAATGTTCGGGAACACACAGAATCCCCGAGGTTTGCTCATCAGATAGTTGTGGCCAGTCTGTAGCTCATGGAAACCATATTATACTTGTGGCAGGGCACGGGGGCTGCAATCTACAGAACCCTGCAAGAAATATTAATGGTTAAAGCAGAGGTGTCAAACTCATTTCTTACGAGGGCCGGATCTGACATAAATGTCACTTTGTCGGACCGGGCTGTGTGTATCATAAAATGTAATGCCAGGTACCGAAGATATAAACTTTATAAAAGATACAGTCAAACCCAAACGACAAGATTATTTTTTACTCAAAAGGCAAATACGTCTTTCATGTAGTAACAGCAGCTAGAATCTTATCTGCAACTTTCTGGAAACTTCCAGCAATACCCTCTGAACAAGACCTAATAACAAAGACTATGGAAAGTGCAGAAAGGGACAAATTGACTTTGATTTTAAAAGGGGAAATGGCAAAAGATTTTGTTGGGCGGTGGACTCCCTTTTACGAATAGATAAGAAAGAAACATAAATACGTGAACTTTTTGATAATATAATATGAAGAAGCCGCTATGAACTTTTAAAATTTCACAGTCTATTTTTTGTAGTGTGAAATGATATGTGGAGAAGAGTTATATGCAGAAGACGTATTACCTTTGTTTCCCCTTCTTCCCTTACCCCTGTAAACCCCAAAATCTAATAAAGTGTATTGTAGAAGAAGAAGAGGAGGAGGAGGAGGAGATTGGATTCATACTCCACCTTTCACTACCCAAAGGAGTCTCAGAGCGGCTTACAATCTCCTTTCCCTTCCCCTCCCCAGAACAGAGCAATGCCCCCTCTAAGCTGTGGAGTCTTGTGAGCAAAAATTCTACTTTGTGAGCTACTGGCATGAAAGTTGTGAGCGAGCGATTTGGTTACTGCATAAATTAGTTTGCTCTGGAGCCATCCTGCCTGAGCTAAGGTAAAAATGTGTGAGCTAGAGGCTAAAAAACTGTGAACTAGCTCACACTAACTCACCTTAGAGGGGACACTCTGCCTATAAGGAAGGTGGGGATGAGAGAGCTCTTTTGAGGAATGCCCTTGAGAGAACAGCTCTGACAGAATTTATGGCTGACCCAAGCTCACACCAGCAGCTGCACGTGGAGGCGTGGGGAATCAAACCTGGTTCTTCCAGATTAGAGTCCGCACTCTTAACCACGACACCAAACTGGCTCTCAGTGCAACTCCATATACAAAGGAAGCCCAAGAGCAGGGAGGAAGAGGGGAAATTTTAAAAATTCGCTGGGAAAGAGGAATGAGAGAGCATAAAACCAGCATTGTTGTGGCAGCGACAGCTGACGCACCGTTTTCATCGCCCTGCTCATCAGATCTCCAGCGGCTACTGAGAAGCCCTGCTGGGCAAGAACCCGGGTAGCCCCGCCCACTAACTAAAAACACCAGGTGGGCACTGTTTTGGGGACCCCTCCTCTAGCTACTTCTCTACCCCGGCTGTCCAAAATTCTCAAATTTGGTTGGGAGGAATATATCAGGGGACCAACCTTTGCTTGCTTCAGACATGATGGGTAGCCATAGGCACCTTTCCAACCAGAAAGACATGAGACGCCGCCTGGATGCTGTCTGAAAGCATCAGTGGCATTATTAATAGCCTTGATCTTTCCCCCGCTCCTCGCAGCCTGGCGTGTAAACCCCAAAGAACATCTCATTAAACTGAAACTTTTTCCTGGGGACCGTCAGGGAATACAGCCGCAGAAGAAGAAGAAAATCCCCAGCAGCTATTCCGACACTATAAACATCATTATGAGCCGGTGGAGCATCTGTTGAAAGTTTTTAACAAGGCTATTTCAGAGCATCCCGACAGGACAGGTGTCTACACCTCCGAATGGGCCTGAACTACCATCAGTCTTGACAAACTCAAATGTTCCCCCGGAATAGGAGGAAAGGTAGTCTTGAAAAAAAAGAAGTCTACAATTGTCAGGGAAAGAGCATTTGTTTTTAAGTGGGTTTGGTGCCAAGGCCTCCGGATAAAGACACCTCCGAGACACGGATGCAAGAAAAAGATCTGTATAGACCCAGAAAGACTGAAACCCACCATGAGCTCAAATAAAGGGCCGAGTAAATCATCTGACAGCAGAATATATGAAAAAGACAAAGGAGAAGAATCGCTGGCAAAACTCATTTTGCTTTCCAGAAAGATCGCCTGTCTGTTCCCTTCTTCCTAACGAGACGTTTCCAGCAGTGGATTCAGCTGATGTCCAATCCACTATCCCATCTCTTTTCAGAGTTAAAGTGAATGTTTCCCGTTTGGTTCCTTTTTTACATTAGTTTGTTTCTTTTTTTTTTCCCTAAGCTGCTTCGTTTCTTCTGCTTTCACCATTGGTTTGACAGATGCTCTTGCATGGTGGAGAGTTTTTCATCCACAATGTCGATGTTATTTATATGTACTGTGTGCGTCATTTATACATATAGATCGTAATGATTTATTGACTTAACACCACATTGAAAAATGTAAGAAAAATCCAGTTAGGGAATACCAAAAAAGAAGTAATGTCTTGCACGTGAGAGGAGGAATGAAACTGAAATGCGGACTTTTGAACCAATGCATCAAGGGTCCGAAATTTTAAAAGCGTTGCTGATTTGGCCTGTGGCCTAACATTCTGCTCCACAAAATTTAACTCCTTCCTTGAAACTACGGAAACTACGAAACTACCCCATCCTTCACTTGGAGTCTCAGAGAAGTTTACAAACTCCTTTCCCGTCCCCCGTCCCCCAACCAGGGCCAGGACTTCCATTAAGGCGGGGTGAGGCAGTGGCCTAGAGGTGCCAACGTAGAAGAACACTGCACTGGCCTGCCACCCTGCCCCCTCCCCTTGCCAAAAGCCCTGCTTGCTCCATTCACCCTTGGCCTGCCAACCCCGCCCCGCTGAGGCCATTGATACAATGCCATTGGTGCCCTGTCCTCACTTGGTGCTGTGAGGCAGGAGAGGTGGCCAGCCACATCCAGTGAGCACAAGGCGAGATGTGTGCATGTGCAAGGGGGCGCTCACGCAGTGCATGGGCCCTTGGAAAAGGGGATCAAACCTAGTTGAGTGCCAGCCACGGGCTCCCTCCTTCCTCACACTCTCCTTCCCCAGCCAGCGGGCAGGCGAGCTGATGTGCCAGACTTCATGTGCACACAGGGGCGCCACAAGCAGAGCAAGGCTGGGCCTTGACTCCTTCCCTCCCTCCTCGACCCCTCCTCCCTCTCCTGCTGGCTGGGCCAAGCTGAGCGTTGCAGCTCACACACTCTCCCTGCAGAGCCAGCCTGCCGCCCCCACCTTCTGCCCCTTCACTGCTGCCACCACATGTCAGGCTGGTCAGTGCAGGCCGAGACCCACAGCCGCGCCAAGGAAAACTCCCCAGTGGGCAGTTACTCTTTTCCCCTTCCCCACAGCAGCGCCCCCCAAGCCCTGGAGGACAGCAAGGCTTCTGCTGCTCCTGCTCCCCCTGCTGCCGCTGCCCTTGGTTCCTCCCTCCTTCCCTGGCCGGGGTTTTGTTCCCCTGGGTGCCTTTCAGCAGCCCCGGCCCCTCTCGCTCAGGGTCTCTGTGTTAGCCGAATTGCTTTAATTTACGTTCAGCAATTGGCGTAATAACGGGTTCTTGCCAACTATACCAAGGTCCCGCTCCCTCCAGGAGTTCTCAGTAAATAGGCGTGGAGGCTGATTGGTTTCTTTAAATGATGTTTACTACAAAATGTTATTCAAGCATACAAGGAATAATAATAAAAACCACATACACACAAGATCTAAGGAAATTAGACAGAAAATAGCACTGTTGCATGAACAGGAGTATCGTTGAGGGGGAGTTACGTTACCTGTCTTGATAGTGGGTGAATCACTTCCACGAGAAGAATGAAGGAGGAATGAATAGAAAAATAAGGGGGGAACGTGATCTGAACCTGCAGATATACACTCCAGTCCTGGCTGCGCAAACCAGGGATTAAAGATGGAGGCAAGGTACTGGGTATAGCAAGCTGGACATGAGAGGTTGGTAAGGAGATAGAGGTCAAAGATGGCTAGGGGTGGAGGTTTAGGTCTAGGGGCGAGCTTCGGTTGTATAAGATCTTTTATCAGGTGGCATTTGGGCAGGCTGCGCTGACCACAGGTTGTCCGTCCTTTCTAGTCTTTCTATTGGTCAGTGTCATAGTGAGGAGGGGGCAGGAAGGAGTGGACAATATTGCAAAACTAGGTGCTAATCAGGATCTAACACCTGGGCCATCTGGTCGGCCTTCTTGGCACCAATCTCTGGTCTCGTGATGGCTTCGGCCAGGTCACTTGATGGATGACGATTAGTTGCTGGGCAACCTAATCTCTTACTGGAACTGTTGGGGGCAGGTGTGAAGGGGCCAGCGTAAAGGAGAAAAGGACTCTTTGAAATGGAGTCTTGGCTTCCTTGATGGTGGATGCATGTGAAGTAGATGTGAGAACTCTTTGATATGGAGTTTTGCTCTTCATGCAAGTGTGAACTCTGAAGGAAGTCTCCCGCTGTGGGCTGGAGCCTCTCATGGCAATAGAGAGTGCTTTTGCCTTAGGCAGAAAACCAACCCCAAAGGTCAAACTTATGATATTAAAGTTCATAAGAGCATATAAAATGCCTTTCTGGCTTACATCTGGGACAAGGGAGGGTGGTGGGATCACACCACCATGATCTGATCGGGGCCACCCTGCCCCCCACCCCGCTGGACTGGCCACCAACTTTTCTCCTGCCTTCCCCCCCGGCCTGGCCACTGACACATGGAGGGGCCTCCCGGGGTTTTGGGTTGGAACCTTTGGATCCCCTTTTCCAAGGCCCTTCCTTCCTAACAAGAAGCCAGAAGAAGCCAGAGAGAGAGAGAGAGAGGCGCAGAAGGGAGCACTTCTTGCCGGCTGCTTCCAAACTGGTCTCTCTGTGTGCTCAGATGTCACGTGTGCATCGAGAAATCTCTGCTGTGGACTCTCCCTCCACCCAAATCAGTGAATGCACCCCTCTTTATTATTTACTATTCCCCTTTTTCATAGTCCGCCTTTTCCACTGGACTCAAGGCAGATTACACAGAATGTCCCTCTCACTCTTCCTGGGTTCTTCTTGCCCCTGGTTGGGCTCCTCCCCCAGCAACAGGGTCCCCTCAGCAATGTGTTGGAGCATCTCCTCTCTCCTGGTAGTTTATCTTGTCCATTCCCCCACCCCCATTTCTTATATTCTTGGTGCTTGGGGAGGCAACAGTGGGAGGGCTTCCAGTGTCCTGGCCCCGCTGGTGGACCTCCTGGTGGCACCTGGTGTTTTTGGCCACTGTGTGACAGAGTGTTGGACTGGATGGGCCACTGGCCTGACCCAACATTGGCTTCTCTTATGTTCACACACACCTAAGCAGCAAAGGTTGGAAGGAAGTCGAGCAGGTTCCCTTCCTTGCTTTCCAGCAGAATGCTGCATGCCAGGACCGCTCCCAAATCTAGCACATGATTTGCTGCTGCTGCTGCTGCTGCTGCTGCTGCTGCTGCTGAGGGTAAGAGGGGAGCCAGATTTCAGTGATCTTGCTTCTAAAGGCATATTGCAGTGGATAAAACAGTTCACAATGTCTTTCAGCTAGTAGACATGGGAAGCATATATTTAACTCAGACGTCGCTGTCGTTTAAACAATTCAGGGCTCATTGAATTCTATCTCTGCCTTCTGGTGTGTTTGTTGCCCCTCCCAATTTGGTGCCGTCTGCAAATCTATTGAGTAGCCCCTCCACACCCTCATCCAGATCATTTATAAAAATATTGAAAAGTACCGGGTCCAGAACTAACTGAGCCCTGTGGCATCCCTCTCTTCAGATGAAATGCCATTGATAACTACTATTTGAGTGCGGTTCTCCAACCAATTCCCTGTCCACCTAACTATCCTAGCATTCAGTCCATAGTCTTTTCGTTTACTTATCAGAACTTCACAAGGAACCCTGTCAAAAGCTTTACTGAAATCCAGGTAAACAATTTCAACAGCATCTCTGCTGTGTTCATTACTCTGCCAAAAGGTGAGAAGGTGGAGTTGGGGTCAAGGGGTTTGCCCTCTGCCAGAAAGATCAGTGTATTAAGGAATCACTTTAGTCCAGAATTTGTACTCCTTAAAACTTGGAAAAATTCCAGAGATTAAGGCAGCAACCTTACGGAGCTCACAGCTTTCTTGCTTGCAGCAGCAAGGCTGACTGTCACAGCGGTCTGGAAATCCCCGACGCCCCCGACAATTGATAACTGGTACAACAATTTGTCGTGTGCAAGATTTCAAAATCTATTGAACACTCTCACAGCTCCGGAAAATCACACTCTAAATGTGTACGCACCTGGTTCCCTGTAAGCTGCAAGGCGCTGTTTTAGCGGACGTATGAATGATAATTTCATAAGAGTAAGATCATGAACAGTAATGATAAGTGTATGAGAGGACTTGTGTTGCTGTGTGTACAACAACAGATGCCAACTGCAGACAAATGCCATCCTATGCCAGGAGACGACAGTCCGGCAGAAACCGTTGTTCCAGTTCCCAGAAGCCTCTCTGAAGTACAGAATCCAGTTTGTGACTCTGGTTCATCCCTGCGTGCAAAGAAATGTCCAAACATTGTCAAATCCAAGTCTCCGCATATCATGCTCCTTCCCCGCCCCAACAGACATTGTTTCAGCTAAATAAAGGCTTAATTGCCCACTACTGACTATGGAAGCCGTTAATGGACAATTGACTTGGCCAGGCTAAGAGATTAATCCCTCTTGGGTAGAACAATGGCCTCACCTATGCGTCATCTTTCCTCCAGACCAGGTGTCTCTAGATGTGATCAGGTCATCCTTAAACATTGTCCACTCCCATCCTATACCCTATTGGTTAGAACTTTAGAGGCGGATCAGCACAGAGAAGGTCGCTTGGCAAACCAGCCCCCAGCGATGCCCTCCCTTAAGAGCAGTCTCCCAAGTTCCAGACAGTCAGATCTCACTTCTCTTGCTATCTCCTTCCCAACCTCCCTCCTGGACCCTTGTGTGCACGCTAGGGCTCGCCATGTGCTTCTGCTGGTTCAGAGCATGTGATCCTCCCCCCCCCCCCCCCTTTTCAAATACCCTCTATTCTTCTAGCAGGATGGAAACCAGGCTTCTGGAAGGTAAATATTTCCCTCTACAGGATTCCATCAACTCCCTGCTCACGCAACCATCTCTTTAATTCTATCTTACTTCTTAGACCTGTATGATTGAATGTATGATTTTTGCAACATCTGAATGATTCACTTTTATTATCATTAAGTAAACTAAAGACTCGTTTTAACTTCATTTGAGTCTCTGTGTCTTTTTTTGGGAGGTCTGAGAGAGGCCCAGCCTCTGTAGACATAGGTGCTGGTTCTTAACGCCTACTGCTGATTATTAAGAGCTAATATTCCCCCAATATTGATAATATAATAAAGCAGTCAGGCTAACATCCCAGTCTTGGAATACAGGTCAAATAAGGACGTTTTGCCTTCTAACCCACACTATTATACATGGGTACGTTTTTAATTTTAATCTTTTCTTCTCCTGATTGCTGGGTTGGGACCCCTGATGTTGACTTGTTTGACTCTCTTCTCCTTTAGGTAGACATCTCAAAGTAGATGTTGATATAATGGTCTATAATGTATTTATCATTGTTTCACAGCTATGGTGTTGTTCTGTCTTAGAGCTTCTACTCTTCGAACTCTCTGTTTCAGTTTCTTATTCAGTTTGGCATTGTAATTTTACTGCATTTAATAAACTTATATCAAACTTAAAAACAAAACAAAACCAGGAGTCAGGATATTATATAAGCAGAACCTGGTCACCAAGCGCAGGACTTGAATGCCGCAACACAAATGCCTTTAGCCACGCTTTCCGGAGTGGCAGCGGTGTTTGTCTGCTGTGGCCAAAACGAGAAAGAGTTTCCTGGCACCTCGAGGAGTAACAGATTTATGACACCCCATAACCTTTCGGGGACAAGAGCCCACTTCATTAGAGGCAAGACAAGTGTCCTCACTTGGCTTGGCTTGCTCATTCATTGATTCAGGAGGAGCACATTCCTTTGGTGCCATCCAGATGGGCAGTAATGGATTCATTCCCTCTGTGTTCCTTGGCTTTCATCCCAAGGAACGTGGGTCAAATTGCACACGAGCAAAGCCCAAGAGAAAATGGTCCACCTCATCTCACTAATGTCCCTGGAGACTGCGACCATCAGTGTGATGGGAATCTTCTCCCTTTGTTTCACTGGGAGCCATTGAAATTGGTGGAACTAGGATTTGTAAAATATTCCTAGAGATGCATATTCATCAAGTCATTCCTTGCGTATCGATTCCTTCTCCCTATTCAGATGCTTAAGACAGATCATAACCATTAAGAACTTATCCTTAAAAAATGTCTGTTTCAGACAATAAAAGACAGTGATCAGTACAAGCGTGGAGGGCTACAAGAGGGAATTAGGTAAACATACGGAGCAGAGGTCCATCAGTGACTATTAGCCACAAGGTATAGATAGGAACTCTCAGTCTGGGGCAAGTGATGCTCTGTACTCTTGGTGCTTGCGGGGGGCAACAGTGGGAGGGCTTCTGGTGTCCTGGCCCCACTGCTGGACCTCCTGAGGGCACCTGGTGTTTTTGGCCACTGTGTGACAGAGTGTTGGACTGGATGGGCCATTGGCCTGATCCAACATTGGCTTCTCTTATGTTCTTATGTTCTTATGTTCTTACAATCAACATACAGCTTAACTTAACATACAGCTTAACTTTGCCCTCATTCAGTGCTTAATACTACAACGACTCCACCATCTGCAGCTTCTGCTGTGGTAGGCTGTTCCATGACACAGGAGCCACCCCAAAAAAGGCTCTGACCCAAACAGGTGCTGAATTTAGCTACCCATATGATGGCTGCTTGTAAATACCTGATCCACAAAACAGAACTGCTAGCCCCAACCTGGATAGCCTGAGCAGGTCTGATCTTGTCAGATCTCGGAAGCTAAGCAGGGTTGACTGTGGTTATACTTGGATGGGAGACCTCCTTGGAATACCAGTGGTCGGGAGGCAGGAGCAGGCTTTGTTCAGCCTCCTCTCTGAACATCTTCTCCCCCCCCAGAGGAGAAAGTCACCAGAGGTCACCATGACTTCCAGGTACACACACACTCTTGCACACATGCACATATAAAAAAATACAACCCCCCCCCTCCAATCCCCTCCCCACCAAGCTGCTAATGGGGAGTATATTTACAGTGGCAGTTATAGGCATGAAGGTGCTGAAGAACTTCAAATTAATATCTGGCTTCATGAATTGAATCTGGAAACTAATTGGAAGCCCATGATGTTTCTTAAAGAATAGGTGTAACATACATACTGATCGGCCCTGTCTAATAACAAAGCCACCACATTTTGCACTAGCTGAAGTTTCTGAATAGTCTCCAAGGGCAGCCCCGAGCAGGGAGTATTACAGTAGTCTAGTCTCAAGGTTACCACAGCATGGATATAAAACTGAAGAGGCAAGAACCCCATGTAAGATGTCCTGAGCTCCCCTAGAGGAAAAGTAGGGTGAAATGTGCTTAATGGCTGTATATCTCAGGGGTGCTCAAGCTTTTTAAGACTGTGGGCGCTGACACAAGGTGGTCGTCCCAACCACAAAATGGCCACCGTGGAAGGTGGAGCCAACCATAAAATGGCTGCTGCAGGAGGCAAAGCCACACATACGCACACAGAGGAAACCCAAGTGCAGGGTGCAAGAGGAGTAATTAAAAAAAATACACTGGGGAAGAGGACTAAGAGAGAGAGAGAGAGAGAGAGAGAGACCTACACTGTGGTGGCACCTTCTGCGGAAACAACATTTTATTCCCCCACCTGGCCCCATGATCTTTCTAAAAACTCCTGGTGAGTCCCAGGAAAGGTGTCAGCAGGTGCCATGATGCCCACAGTCACCACACTGGAAACCACACTGGGTGTCAGAATCTGCTGATTCAGACAGAGTATTTCTATTGCTTACAGCTATGTCTTCTGTTTCATTGCTATGCTTCTCACTGTCATGTCTGTATGCCATACTATATTCATATTGCCATGTATGTATGATAGATGCTTCTATAACACCTGCCATGTAATTGCCCCCCCTTAGGTAAACCCTCACTTTGGCTAGTATGTATGTAGAATATGTGACCCCAGGTTTATGACCCTGACCAGGCCTGGTTTTTGTAACTGTCAGAGCGGGAGGATGACAACTTCAAAGTATGGGAACAATGGGCCTCTCACACTCCTGCCTCCGCATTCCATTCGTCCCGGCTGAGACTCCAAGGGAGGACGAGTCCCATCTCTTATCAACGTGCGAAAGCCTCGAGGCCATTGATTGTTATGTGAAATGGTAACATCTGAGGGGTCTGGTTTGGGAAGGGAAATTTACAACTTGACACCTCACTTTCTTTCCTGTGGGAAGCAAACGGCCAGAGCCCCTTTTGCCCACCGTTTTTCCCCTGTAGTGATTGGCTACCTATGGGTAATTCAAACTGCCTAGAAAGGTATAATAGACCTGCTTCTGTCACATGTGTTATCTCTGACAATAATCCGAGAAGCTGTACCAATGTAGAGATTGGAAATAAAGAACTGTGTTTCATCAACAAAGATCTGATCCTTGACTACTTTGAGCAGAAGTCTCACACTGGGAAACCCTGGTATATCATGTAGGGTCTAGCTCAGCACCTAGTGGTGCATAACACTAAAAGAGCTAGAATTTCCGTCTGTCAGACAACCTTAGGATCTCCTGGCTATTCTACACACAATGCCACGCGGAAATTAATCAATTCATTAATTAGAGGGCCCCTGATTCAAACACCTTGAAATCTTGGTGGCATGTGATGCTCCCTTATAGTGAATCAGACCAACGGTCTATCAAGGTCTGTATTGTCTGTTCTGATCTGCAGTGGCTCTCAAGGATTTTGGGTGGAGGTCTTTCAGGCTGCGGTGGCTCAGAGGTTAAGACGCTGAGCTGCAGACTGGAAGGTCAGTAGCTCGGCAGGTCCTGCCAACCTAGGAGTTCAAAAGCAAGAAACTGCAAGTGGATAAATAGGTACCACTTCGGTGGGAAGGTGACAGCGTTCCGTGCCCCTCGGCGTTTAGTCATGCCAGCCACATGACCACGGAAATGTCTTTGGATAGCGCTGGCTCTTTGGCTTGGAAACGGAGATGAGTCAGGTTCGACTGGCTTTCAAGCAAGGGAAACCTTTACCTTTCAGACTGATGCTGGTGGCAGTGGAAGAAGTCGCCAAGCCACAAATGACTTATGGCTACCCCATTCAATGAACAGAGGTGGTTTGGCATTGCCTGCC
Source organism: Lepidodactylus listeri (assembly GCA_029233225.1). NCBI lineage: Eukaryota > Metazoa > Chordata > Lepidosauria > Squamata > Gekkonidae > Lepidodactylus > Lepidodactylus listeri. Next base: position 177,204,633 of record JARCFY010000001.1, on the reverse strand, counting down.
TCCACATAGCAACTCTCAACTTCCTTGGTGGTCTCCCATCCAAGCATTAACCAGAGCTGAACCTGCTTAGTTTCTGAGTTCTGAGAAATCAAGCTAAGCTGGGCCATCCAGGTCAGTGTCCATTGCTTATTACCTGATCCCAAACTGGAGATGACCCGGATTGAATGTGGGACTTCCTGGATTTTATTTATCTATTTGATTTTTACCCCGCCCTCCCCGCAAGCAGGCTCAGGGCAGGTTACAAATCACAAAGTAAAAATATAATCAAATACTTTTCATTTATTATTTATTTATTATTATTTATTCTTGTCATTAATACTTCAAACCATCTCTCTCATAAGACACCAATCGAACACAAACAGGGTGGATTCACTTCGAGAGCGATGCTCAGTTTGAGCTGGATCCATTTGGCCAGCATTGTCAGCAGGGGAGGCTGAGATAGATTTGGATGTCTGCCGCCTCATCCGAAGGCCCAGCAGAACAGCTCCGTCTTGCAGGACCTGCAGAATTGTAACGAATTCCACAGGGCCCTAACCTCAAGAGGGAGCTTGTTCCATAGGTGTAATCTATGGGGGGGGGGCTGAGGCACCCCTGGAATTTTCCAGGGGGTACTGAGCCCCCCCGGGGTAGGGTTGCTGGGCGCACCAATTTTACAGACCCCCCCCCCCCAAACACATACACAGAAAGGGCAGAGAAGGCTTTGGCCCTCTTCCCTCTCCAGGGGAGGGCATGGTTGGATCTATTTAAAGGGTGGCAAGCCCTGGCGTGGATCAGGTGCTTCTCCCCCCCCCCAAGAGCCCCCGGGCCTCCGAGTGCGTGCCTGGCACCTTTCTCTCCTCAGCCCGAGTGAGGGAGGACGTACGCGGAGCAGGGGGGGCATGGCACCCCTACTGCAATCACAGCTTGCAAGAGTCAGGAGGAGCGGGAGGCTGTGGCAGTGCCACTCGCGATCGGCCAGCTGGGGGGGGGGGTGAGAGAGAGGGGCCGGGAGGGGATGCGCCAAGGTGAGGGAGAGGGCATGGCGCTGCTGGGCTGAGCGCAGGAAGGGCCCCGCGGGAGCGCCTTCCAGCCAGCCCAGGCAGCCAGCCCTTGCAGATTGGGTTTCAGCCCAGCCTGGGCTTGCTCCATCCACCCATGGCAACCTCCTGGCCGAGCCGCACATGGACCCTCCTCGGGCTGCCACAGCGTCCCCCCCGCCCCATCGGATGGCCAGCAGCAGAGATGGATGGTGACCTGGCTTTTTCTGCCTGCCGTGGGAGGGAGAGAGGGTGGGCCCAGAGACCCCAAACCCAGCCCCCCTCCAGCCCGGAAATTGGAAAGTCTACGCCCTTGGCTTGTTCCGCAGATAAAGCCCTGGCCCCAGTCGAGGTGAGCCGGACATCCTTGGGGCCGGGGACAACCAGAATGCCAAACAGAAGTCCTACTGATGAGCCAGGACCCATCTTATGGTCATGCAAAGAGTCTGACTGCCTCCTCTCTTCGAGCCTCCCAGCTGAAGAGGGCTTTGAATGACAGAACAAACCCAGGTTCCTTCGCGTAGTTTTCAATGGAGCTTATTTCCTTGTAAGTGTGTCGAGGATCACAGCCTCCGAGCGCTATATAAATGATTGATAAAAGATGCTGCCTGCTGGCCCCACACTATTATTGCCCGACCCTATATCCCTAGTGTAAATAATTTAATTCATGTTTATTGAACTCAAATGCCAAGGAAAAGGGAATTAGTTTAAACTGCTTTGGGGTGGGTGGGGAATTAAAATAAAATCAATTGCAGGACCATTTGGCTCTGGCTGCTCCTCTAGGTGCGCAAGCAATGAAAGTTTTGGAAATTAAATGCTCCATCATTACCTAAATAGGCAGAAGTAACTGTCTGAGTGATTAATATCAGAATCAGGAATCCGCACAGAGAGGCCATTCCTTGAGGTAAAGTGCCCGGTTTTTATCAGATCTCTCTCAGAGTCGCTGGAACCGGCGAAGCAATAAATACATCAAGGAATGGAGGTAAACAAAATCATAAAACACCCGACGTGACAACTAAGACGCCCACGAATGTATAAATATGTATGAACTAACGGACACTCCCGGAACACCCGGCACATTTTGACCAGAAGGTTTCAATTTAAACTATCCCATCAAAAGCGTTGTATGCCCATAAGATCGGACTGGTGGAATTAACGTGCCTTTCGAGAAGAAATGGTGATGGGATTCGTCACATGTTTTTGGGAGATCTTGATTGGTTTGTGACCACAAATGGCTCATCAGGATTCAGAAAGGGGAAGGGAAGGGAAGGGAAGGGAAGGGAAGAGGAAGGGGAAGGAAGGAAGGAAGGAAGGAAGGAAGGAAGGAAGGAAGGAAGGAAGGAAGGAAGGAGAGCCCTGCTGGATCAGACCAGTGAGGGTCCATCTAGTCCAGCATCCCGTCTCACACAGCAGCCAGCTAGTTCCTCTGGAGGGTCAACAACAGGGCAGAGAGGCTGAGGCCTCTCCCTGAGAAGAACCTAAAAAGAGCCCTGCTGGATCAGACCAGTGAGGGTCCATCTAGTCCAGCATCGTGTCTCACACAGGGGCCGACCAGTTCCTCTGGAGGGTCAACAACAGGGCACAGAGGCTGAGGCCTTCCCCTGATAAGAACCTCAGAAGAGCCCTGCTGGATCAGACCAGTGAGGGTCCATCTAGTCCAGCATCCTGTCTCACACAGTGGCCGACCAGTTCCTCTGGAGAGCCAGCAACAGGGCAGAGAGGCTGAAGCCTTCCCCTGATAGGAACATAAGGAGCCCTGCTGGATCAAACCAGCATCCTGTCTCACACAGTGGTCAACCGGTTCCTCTGGGGGTTCAACAAACAGGGCATAGAGGCTGAGGCCTTCCCCTGATAAGAACCTAAGAGCCCTGCTGGATCAGACCAGTGTTCCATTGAGCTCAGCTTGGGTTGCCAAGTCTGGGTTGGAAAATACCTGGGGACTTTGGGGGTGGAGCCAGGAGAAGGTGGGGTTTGGGGAGGGGAGGGGCCTCAGCATGGTACAGTGCCATGGAGTCCACCCTTCAAAGCAGCCATTTTCTCCAGGGGAGCTGATCTCTGTCAGCTGGAGATCAGTTGTAAAAGTGGGAGATCCCCAGGCCCCACCTGGAGGTTGGCAACCCTAAGCCCAGCATCCTGTCTCACACAGTGGCCAGCCAGTTCCTCTGGAGGGCCAACAGCAAGGCATAGAGGTCGAGGCCTTCCCTTAATCAGAACATCGGAAAAGCCCTGCTGAATCAGACTAGTGGTCCATCTAGTCCAGTGTCCCGGCTCACCCAGTGGCCAACCAGTTCCTCCAGAAGGCCAACAACAGGGCACGGAGGCCGAGGCCTTCCCCCAATATTGTCTCCTCGCACTGGGATTGCAAGGTTGACTTCCTCTGGATGTGGATGTTCCCTTTATTCCCCATGGCTGGTAGCCACCGATAGACCTCTCCCCAGAGATCTGTCCTATCCCCTCTTAAAGCCATCTAAAACTCCTTATTATACTGCAGATTTTCCTCTGATAGCTTGCTTTAAAGGCAGCTTTTAAGTGACTCACGAAGCTTTAAGGGCCTCAGGAAAAAAAGGGCAAAATACATTTGCGGTGCATAAAACATGTAGATGCCAGAGGTGGTTACAACTGCATGCCTATGCTTGCGAGAAAGTTGTTCATCTTGAAGAGAGAGGTGGCATTACAGACCCCCACTGCAACATCTGATATCTCTATCACAGGAGGGGAGGCCTCTCAGTATCAAAGACGGGGAAGGTTTCCCCTGTATTTTAATGATGTTCCCAATTGTTGTGCTTTGAATTTGCAGGAAACTTATTCAAGGAAGCATCCTCAGAACTAAGTATGCCTCCCTCTTTGGAAAGAAAGCTTTGTGGCTTAGAAGGAGGGTAAGAACAGCAGAAGAGCCCTGTTGGATCAGATCAGTGGCCCATAGGATTGCCAACCTCCAGGTGGGGCCTAGGGATCTCCTGCTTTTACAACTGATCTCCAGCTGACAGAGATCAGCTCCCCTGGAGAAAATGGCTGCTTTGAAGGGTGGACTCTATGGCATTGTACCCTGCTGAGGCCCCTCCCTTCCCCAAACCCCACCTGCTCCTGGCTCCCCCCCCCCAAATCCCCAGGTATTTTCCAGCCTGGACTTGGCAACCCTAGGCCCATCTAGTCCAGAATCCTGTCTCATACAGTGGCCAAACAGTTCCCCCGGAGGGCCAACAACAGGGCATAGAGGCCGAGGCCTTCCCCTGATAAGAAGAGCCCTGCTGGATCAGACCAGTGGTCCATCTAGTCCAGCATCCTGTCTCACACAGTGGCCAACTAGTTCCTCCGGAGGGCCAACAACAGGGCATGGAGGCCGAGGCCTTCCCCTGATAAGAAGAGCCCTGCTGGATCAGATCAGTGGTCCATCTAGTCCAGCATCCTGTCTCACACAGTGGCCAACCGGTTCCTCTGGAGGTTCAACAAAGAGGGCATAGAGGCCGAGGCCTTCCCCTGATAAGAACATAAGACGAGCCCTGCTGGATCAAACCAGTGAGGGTCCACCTAGTCTAGCATCCTGTCTCACACAGTGGCCAGCCAGTTCCTCTTGACGGCCCACAACAGGGCAAAGAGGCCTGCCCTGCCCTGCCCTGGATAGCCCAGGTAAACCTGATCTTGTCAGATCTTGGGAGCTAAGTAGGGTCGAGTCTGGCAAGTACTTGGATGGGAGACCTCCTTGAAATACCAGAGGTGGGAGGTGGGGGCAGGCTTCATCTCAGCCACCTCTCTGAATGTCCTCAGTAGGGGTCAGTCACCAGAGATCACCATGACTTCCAGGTGTGCACACACTCACACACACACATATTAAAAATACCCCAAACCCCAACAACAACAGGGCATAAAGGCCAAGTCCTTCCCCTGATGCTGCCTCCTGTCACTGGGATTCAGAGGTTTAGTGTCTCTGAATGTGGAGGTTCCCCTCAGTCTCCATGGCTAGTAGCCATTGATAGACTTATCCTTCATGAATCTATCTAATCCCCCTTTAAAGCTTTTTATTCCTGCAGCCATCACTACATGCTCTGGCAGTGAATTCCACATTTTAATCACTCTCTGTTTAAAGTAAAGTCCTTTTTATCCATTGAGAAGACCCTGATGCTGAGAATGATTGAAGGTAAAAGAAGAAGGGGACAGCAAAGGATGAGATAACAGAGTTATCGATGCAACAAACATGAAGTTGAGCAGACTCCGGAGGGCAGCGAAGGACAGAAGGGCCTGGCTTAGTGTGGCCCATGGCTCACAAAGAGTCGGACTCGACTGTGCGACTGAACAACAACAACAACAACAACAAAAGAATCTCCTGCCCATCAGCTTCATTGGATGCCCTCATGTTCTAGTCTTTTGGGAGAGGGAGAAACAGTCCTCTTTGTCAACTCTCTCCACCCCATACATCATTTTATAAACCTCTATCATGTCCCCCCCTTAGTCTTCTCTTTTCTAAACTGAGTTTCTTCTGCCTTTCCTCATAGGGAAGGTACTCCAACCCCCAATCATCTTGGTTGCCCCCCTCTATAAGTTTCCCAGCTCTGCAATGTCCTTTCAGAGATACAGTGACCAGACCTGTACACTGTAAGGAGAGAGAGAGAGAGAGGAGATTGGATTTTTATATCCCCCCCTTCACTCACTTGGAGTCTCAGAGCAGCTTACAAACTCCTTTTCCCTTCCCCTCCCCACAACAGACACCCTGTGAGGTAGGTGGGGCTGAGAGAGCTCTTTCCCAAGCTGTCCTTGAGAGAACAGCTGTGCCAGAGCTATGGCTTGCCCAAGGTCATCCAGCAGGTGCAAGTGGAGGAGTGGGGAATCAAACCCGGTTCTCCCAGATTAGAGTCCGCGCACTTAACCACTACACCAAACTGGCTCTCAAGGTTGTGTGTATGCACACAGGTGTGTAAATTTTGCTAGCATCCCCTTTGACCAAATGACCATCGAACAGGATGCTCACTAAAAGAAAAAGCACTTCCTGGTCACTCCTGGGAGTGCAATGCCCCCTTTTTGGCAGATGGGTTTTTCTACACCCCAAAACGAATCCCACCCCTTCTGTGGGGGCCCTCTCAGTGGAGGGGGGTCCCCAAGTTGGGTTTTCCCCGTCCACAGCTTCAGGGTGCATTACGTTTGTACGAAATAGCAAAGGTTGCAACAAGGGCAACGAGTCAGAGGCCACCTTCTAGGTTCTTTCCACACTTGGATCTCATCCCTGGTTTTATCAGAGTTCAACTCAAGACATAGTACCTTCCATTTATCCCTGATTATAATGAGCGATTCCACACTAGACCTTAAATCTGATTCAACCCTGTCCCTGAACTTACATTCTACACTACACTTGAGTTCACCCCTTTAATTATCTTGGGGTACTTTTTTGTTTCCACACTACGTTGAGGTCACCCCGGTTTCACCCCACACTTGTGCCGGGATAAACGGATGCTGTTATAACCAGGGATAAATGCAAGGTATTGTGTCGCGAGTTGAGCTCTGATAAAACCAGGGATGAGATCCGAGTGCGGAAAGGACCATATTCGTTTATCCCGGGACAAGTGTGGGGAAAAACTGGGGTGACCTCAATGTGATGTGGAAACAGAAAATACCCCGAGATAATTACAGGGGTGAACTCGAATGTAGTGTGGAATGTAAGTTTGGGGACAGGGTTGAACCAGTATTTAAGATCTAGTGCAGAATCACCGCTAGTGTGTGTGACGGGCATTCCGTTGGCAGACAGATGACTACCCAGGGCTACAAACAGCCAAAAGGCAGAGAGGTCGTAATGCGCTGTCCAGAGTCCTGGAAGAAATCCATGAGACCGAATGAGCATTCAAGGTGGTTTTTTTCATGCAATGGATGTACGATAACACACTCACTGCACATACACACATACAACTCTAACCTGACCATAACAGAATTTATTTCAAGGAAGAGTTTGAGCTGGATGGTTGAAAGTGCCGTCAAGTTGCAGCTGACTTATGGCAACCCTGTGGGAGTCTCAGTGCAAGAGACATACAGAGGTGGTTTGACACTGTCTGCCTCTGCATAGCTGAACCCTGGACTTTATTGGTGGTCTCCCATCCAAGTATTAACCAAGGCTGACCCTGCTTAGCTTCTGAGATCTGACAAGATCAGGCTAGCCTGGGCCATCCAGGTCACAGTAAGCCAATCACATACATTCTTTTTAGACATAAGCTGACTCCTACTTAGGGTGTGGACTAGAGGGGAAAGCAAATTAATAAGGCAGAGATCTAAAGATGACAGGAAATGCTCCTGTGCGTTTCTCTTGCATTCTGTAGGACTCCTGTGCGTCAGATGCTTTATTTTCCAGGGCATTGGTTACCGTATCTCTACGGGGCAGGGTAATCACTGTCTTTTACCCGATCTAGATCACTTAAAGCTGCAGGACCTCCGTGTTCTCCCAGAGGCTGTTGAACACGGACCTCTCAAAAACAAACTTCAAGGAGAATCACAAAGGCAAACAAACCAGCGGCAGGTGATTTACAATCCTAAACAGAGTTACCCCCTTCAAAACCTATTGAAGTCAATGGCCTTAGAAGGGTGTTACACTGCTTGGGATTGCACTGCTAATTTCTTAATGAGTTTTTTTTTTTTTAAAGAAAGCTTTTGGGGCAATGGGGAGGAGCTCGTTCTTAGAAGTGATGTGAGGAACAGGAAGGAATCTGAAGGGGCCCGCACAAAACTGAAACCATTTTATGTCCTTCACACTTGTAGGCAAATTAGAACATGAGAACTACAGGATGGAAGGCCTGACCTCAAATCTGCCCTCTGCGAAGGAGGAGGAGCAGAATAAGGATTGGATTTATTCACTACCCGAAGGAGTCTCAGAGCGGCTTACAGTCTCCTTTCCCTTCCCCTCCGTCCAACAGACACCCTGTGAGCAATGCTCCCTCTAAGCTGTGGAGTCTTGTGAGTAAAAATTCCACTTTGTGAACTACTGGCATGAAAGCTGTCAGCGGGCGATTTGGCTACTGCATAAATTAGTTCGCTCTGGAGCCCTCCTTCCTGGGCTAAGACAAAAAATGTGTCAGCCGGAGGCTAAAAAACTATGAGCTAGCTCACACTAACTCAGCTTAGAGGGAACACTGTGAGGTAGATGGGGCTGACAGAGCTCTGACTGAGAACTGCCCTTGAGAGGACAGCTTCAAGAGAACTTGTGACTGACCCAAGGTCACACCAGCAGCTGCATGTGGGAGAGTGGGGAATCAAACCCGGTTCTCCCAGACTAGAGTCTGTGCTCTTAACCACTACACCACACTGGCTCTACACCAAGGTCACCAAAGAAGCTCAATGGGTGACTCTGAGCCACTCACATTCTCTCGTCTAATTTACATCACAGGGCTGTCGTGAAGATCAGACGGAGGGAGAGCCAGCTAGCTGTGCTGATCCCCAAATTCCCTTGTTTCAAATGGCCTCCTCTCTTGTGTGAAACAAATCTGTCATTCTTTATTTGCATGCCAGATGGGATGGGGGGTTTTTTTTTTGGTTTTCTCACAGCAGATCCTCTCCATAAAAGTGTATGCATTTTCAGAGTTATTTCAGCCTCAGTAAATCAGGCTCGTACATTAAACATATAAACCATATGCACCGCTTGTATGAATGGCAGATACCAACCATTCACCTTGCGTCCATGGTGGCAGAGTGTGGTTTTGAACCTGGATCTCCCAGACCCTAATCTGAAACTCTAACTACTAGCACCACAATGGCTTTCATGGAATAGCTGCTGTTGAACTATAATAAGCAATCAGTCCTTGGTGAGTCCTGTTTGTCATATGGGATCAAGTCACACAGGGGCTGCTGCCGGGCATGGCCCCAATGATTCCTCCCACAAAGGTCAGTTTGGTGTAGTGGTTAGGAGTGCGGACTCTAATCTGGGAGAACCAGGTTTGATTCCCCACTCCTCCACATGCAGCTGCTGGCGTGACCTTGGGTCAGTCACAAGTTCTCTCAGAGCTGCTCTCTCGAGAGCAGTTCCCTACTGAACTTTGAGTGGCCCCCTATTTGTTGGCAGAGATTAATCCTGAAACTACTTACATTTTTTTTTATCTGTAAAGCTACAAAAATCTGGCTTGACCCGATTGTAACAGAGTTTGGTATATACTCAGTATGATCTTGAACGAATAATAGTTTTTATCCGTGACTCAGGTTTTAACATTTTTAATTTTTTTCATTTGATTATTTTGATTGTAAATTGTGAATTTTGAGAGTAATGCTGTATACCTTTGTTCGATAGTTGATCACTTTGGCTGAGCTTAAGACCTTTGGTCATAGAAGCTAATAAAGTAAATCAGGAAGTTCTCAGTCAGAGCTCTTTCAGCCCCACCTACCTCACGGGGTGTCTGTTGTGGGGAGGGGAAGGGAAAGGGATTGTAAGCTACTCTGAGTGAAAGGCAGGGTATAAATCCAATCTCTGTTTCCTCTTCCTCTTCTTCTTCTGCTGCTGCCCTGGAAAGGGTCCTGTCCCTCTCCTGACTTTTGCTGACAGAAACCAAGGCTTAAAGACTGGCAATACTGTTGGGTTTCCCTAGCAACCCCCATGACAGCGACTGCAGAGGACATTCATTTGTTAAAGCTAAAGGCATGACTTCTGTTATTTGGGGGGATTTTAACCCCCCCCCCCCAAATGTTTTGTTCTTTAAGATTTCAGATCTTTCTGGAAACTTGGAACTTTCTTCAGGTTTGTTGAAAAAGCCATCTTGCCAGTTCAGACCCCAGGCTCCAGATTTAAGTATCCACTGATTTTGCCCTCTTGAGGATTAGATATATTAACTATTGTTGTTGCTATTATTGGGTGGGGATTAAATATGGATTGATCAAACAGAAAATTCATGAAGACTCCGCAGTCAAAACAAACACTTCATCATGCCGCGTGCCGTGTTCATGTAATAAGCCGCTGCTACTCTGGAAAGTCCTTAAACACATTCTATCTGGAAAGGAGGTTAAATTAGAGGAGGCTGGTGGTGCAGCTGAGTGGCTAAGGTGAATGCTTGGTTGCTTGGGGGATAAAGGTGGCTTTTAAACTTCTTAGATGCGGTGGAACTATTAGTCCCTGCAAACTGTTACATTTTTTTAAGAAAAGGAAAGAGCACAGTAATAGCTGATGCAGCATAAAGGAAAACAAGCAGTTTGGAGATAAGACCCCTTTGGTAAAAGTGATGGTTTCAAACCCATTTGGTTGTTATCGGAAGGGCCACAAGGGAGAAAGGAACACATACGTACATATATAAGCAAAGAACACATACATACCCTTTGGGGTAAGCCTACTCTCTTCCCACTTATACCATTGTTTCTCATCACATGAGACCAATGTAATTTTTATCTTGCCCTTCCCTTGCCCCACTTCTCCTCATGAAGTCCTTTTATGTTCCCCCACTCCTCCACATGAAGCCAGCTGGGTGACCTTGGGTCAGTCACAGTTCTCTAAGAGCTCTCGCAGCCCCACCTGCCTCACAGGGTGTCTGTGGTGGGGAGAGGAGGGGAAGGCGACTGTCAGGCACTCTGACTGTTGACTGACTGTGTGTGCGCCTGGAAGTCATGGTGACCTCTGGTGACCGACCCCTCCTGGGGGCCTGGAGGGTATTCAGAGAGGTGGCTGAATAAAGCCTGCCCCCGCCTCCCAACTGCTGGTATTCCAAGGAGGTCTCCCATATGAAGTACTTACCAGAGTCAACCTTGCTTAGGTTCCGAGATCTGATGAGATCAGACTTGCCTGGGCTATCCAGTCCCTTGTTCTTGAGCACTTCCGCACGAGGCTACTTGTTCTGCATCGGCCAATGTAGTCTAGGAGGTAGGGACAATGATTACGATGTGGACCTCTGAAATGGGAAAAGGAGAACAAAAGACCTCTTGGTTAATAAAACTGGGATTTTTTAGCAATAAATGAGTACACTTCTGTATTTTAATGCATGTGTGTGCTTGCGTGGCTGGAAGTCATGGTGACATCTGGCGACTCTTAGTGGGGCTTGGACATTTCAGAGAGGTGGCTTAATTGCCTGCCTCTGTGTCCCGAACCCTGGTATTCCTTGGAGGTCTCCCTTCCAGGTACTTGCCAGGGTCGGCCCTGCTTAGCTTCACGAGATCTGATGAGATCGGGCTTGCCTGGGATATCCAGGTCAGGGCAATGAATTAAGACATTTGACTTAATGATCTTAAATGGCAGTATGGAAGGAGACTAGTATGGCAAATTTACCTCTTTTAGCCAGAGGGGAGCAGGTGTGATCGATGACACAGTAATATCACCGGCTCTCCTGGGTGATCTTCTACAGTTTTCGGTGGGAAACCTCCCACAAAGTGATCATCAGCCGCGCAACACTTCGCATTTGCAATCCTGAAACTTTTTGGAATGGTGGGATAATGGGCACTTCACCAGTCGCTCAAGCTGAAATCACGGCAGAGATTTGACTGCAACGGACACCCGTGCTTCCATCTGGAATACAACAGGTGCTGAAGGGTGGATTATTTCTTAAACTTAGGGATGGAATCCTCGCTGCTCAAGACACTGATTGCTCCCATTGGTCCAATACGATAACTTGGCTCGCTCTTGGAAGCCTTTCTTGATAAAGAGTGTAAGAGCATTAAATGAAAGGCAGCGAACGAATAACGCCTAGCTCGAAAGCAAATACCTGAAAAAGAAGGAGGAGTTTGGGAACGCTTTTAAAATATATAAACAGGTCCCAAATCATTGTTGACCAAAATATGTTTTTGAGCTCCATGGTGATGGTGGTGGTGATTATTATTAATAATAATAACTGAATTTTTGCCCCGCCCTCCCAGCCAAGGCTGGCTCAGGGTGGCTTTCACAGAATCAGCACATAATTACAATAAAACATAAAATGCAAAGTAGATTAAAACAATTCTAAAACCCTTTAAAGTGCCAGAAGCATTCATTTCATAATGGCCGCTGTTATTCAGTTCTCTCGTCTCACAGTCGGTTCTTCGATCTTCTTTCATTCGCCTTCCGGCAGTTGGCTCAGGCTGTTGTTGGAGCTCCAAGAGGAGACACGGCTCTCTCACCTCAGCTATCAGTTCTTAATGGTGGTGGCAGAGCTCCAAAGGCCTGGTGGCAGAGCTCCGTTTTACATGCCCTGCGGAACTGGAATTGTAATGGTGTGTTGACAAGACATAACCAACTCATGGCGACCCCAGATACTTCTGCCGAAATGTCACATACCCACCGCACAGAGTTCGCCATGATAGCACGTAGCTCAAGAGTGATGACTTCACAGACCCTTCAGAAAGCCAACTCACTCTTCATATCCCATTGATCTTCTTGTGTTTCTTCCCTGCCTTGAGGGGGCACCACCTTGGAGGTCAAGCTGGCCAGTGGGGCAGCCACCAAAGGTACTGTGAGGCTCGTTGGGATGTTAGTGGTAAAGGTGTAACACCCCTTCTGGTTACTAGGAGGCCAAGCTATAGATGGCTGTTGCCCCGCTTGGTCAAGTAGCCATCAGAAATGAGGCCAAGAAATATGAACAGCACCCAATCCAGGGGAGGGACCTGGTGAGGATCTACTTAATGGCTGCTCTAGAGAAGCTTGAAGACACGCAACACTTCGGTGGTGGTAGAAAGTCACACCTTACTTATGTGGTCCAGTGTCCCCTCTAAGCTGAGTTAGTGTGAGCTAGCTCACAGTTTTTTAGCCTCCAGCTCACACGTTTTTGTCTTAGCTCAGGAAGGATGGCTCCAAAGCAAACTAATTTATGCAGTAGCCAAATCGCTCACTCACAACATTAATGCCAGTAGCTCACAAAGTAGAATTTTTGCTCACAAGACTCCACAGCTTAGAGGGAGCATTGGTGGTGACCCCATGGGATTTTCAAGGCAAGAGACATTCAGTGGTGGTTTGCCATTGCCTGCCTCTTTTTCGTGACCCTGATAATCCCTGGATGTCTCCCATCCAAATACTAGCCAGGTCTGTTCCTGCTTAGCTTCTGAGATCTAATGAGATCAGGCAAGCATGGGCTATCCAGGTTAAGGCACACCACACTTTGTGGGTATGGAAAGCAATTCTTGGTCCATATGAGGTCTACCTTTCACCAAGCTAGTTCCACCTTCTACTCCACCTTAGCCCGGGAAATGCCTCAAGGATGCTGATTAAATTCCTAGCAATAAATACATAAATTAAACAGTGATATTTTCCCCACATTTGGTCATATCATGCTTCATTTAAGCCCATTAACCCAATTATTTCGTTTCAGTTCGACTCGCTGATTTCTCTTCACCACGCTCCAGTGTTTAAAAATAGACCCATCACAAACAGGTTATTTCTTAATATACCAATTTGGCTTGAATGCGATTAAGCCAGCTGCTGTTTAGATAACCATTCCTGGAAAGTCAACAGCTCCACCACCCAACTTTTCTCAGCCAAAAGGCTGAGAAAAGTTGGGTGGTGGAACTGTTGACTTTGGGCAAAGATAAATGTGTGAATGGGATGATCCCAAATGTGACTGGCAGAGATTCCCATGACTTCAGCGTCCCTGCTCCTGGCCACCATGACGGAAGTAAAGTTCATGCTCTGGTGGTTCACTCAGAGCCAGTCTGGCTTAGTGGTTAGGAGCATGGACTCTGAACTGGGGACGGCGGGGTATAAATATGAAGTATAAATAAATAAATAAAATAAAAAACCCGGGTTTGATTCCCCACTCTGTGAGCTACTCTGAGACTCCTTCGGGTAGTGAAGAGCAGGGTATAAAACCAACTCTTCTTCTTCTTCTATTTTTCTTCATCTGTGTCCTAGAATGGCAGGCTGAAAAAGAATATACATATAGTTCCTCTGGGCTGTTGACTACACACACACACACATAGTCTAAGGCCCAGAGGAACTGAATCATAAGTCCTCAAGAAATGCCATGTATTCAAGGGTTCTCCAGGCTCTGCTCAACCCAAGAAGGACAAACAGCCAATATGGAAGCCCCCCACATATGTCATATAGTACTGTAATCTAGGAGGGGCCACAGTGGCTCAGTGGTTATGATGCTGAACTGCAGATCGAAAGATCGGTAGTTCAGCAGTTCGAGACCCGAGAGCCGCATGATGGAGTGAGCTCCCGTCTCTGGCCCAGCTCCTGCCAATCTAGTAGTTTGAAAGCAAATAATTGAAAGTAAATAAATAGGTACCACTTCAATGGGAAGGTGACAGCGTTCCGTGCGCCTCAGCGTCTAGTGATGCTGGCCACATGACCATGGAACTGTCTTCAGACAGCGCTGGCTCTTCAGCTTGGAAACGGAGATGAGCACCACATCCCTAGAGTCGGATTCGACTGGCTTTCGAGCAAGGGAAACCTTTACCTTTACTTTGATTTACCAATTATGGCCCTACCTAATTGTGTACCGAACGCTGTTATATACTTGGAAACTGGTTCATCTCGGATGGAGACTTTGGCGTGGCTTTTAACTCTCAAATATTGGCTCCGCCTCCATTATAACTTTGAACAGGGGAGCCTTATACACCATATGCTCCCTGAGCTTAACCTTTCTAATTGGTCAGCGTACATTGAAGGGAAAATCAATGAACTGGGTCTCTCCTTGGAAACCCTGTCCATGATGCCTTTTGTTGCCGCATTTCATCAAATTAAAACCAGGCTGTTAGATTTGGAGCGACAAAATGTATATAGCATAGCTAATAGAACTTGCTCCCCTCTGAATTTTGAGATTCCCCTTCCAATAGGGCCGATAGCCTCATACCTAACATCTCTGCAGGTACCCCAGCAACGCAGAGCGTTTACCCTGGCCAGATGCAATGCTATGCCATCAGCCATCTTATATGGCAGATTTAACAAGGTTTCGCATTTGGCCAGTTATTGCCCATGCAGAAAGAGCTGTGTGGAATCAATTACTCATGTGCTTTTGCACTGTGACTTGTATGTAGATCTAAGGAGCACACATTTACATTCTCTGTTAACTAGTATGGGTGCTTGTTCTGATGCACTCAAGGTGCATAGACTTCTAAGAGATTCCAGTCCGGACACCACGGAGAAGGTGGCCAAGTTTCTTTGTCTGGTCTTAAAGTTGCGCCAAAGGTTCTTTTAGAATTTTTATATATGTGTTTATAACGGGTTTTAACATGCAGAAATTGTTTTTCTAATTTATGCCAATAAAGGCTGACTTGACTTGACTTGACTTTGATTTACTGTGATCTAGAAAACTGGGTCCACATCTCCACTCTGACATGAGTCTTTCTGGGAGACCTGGGAACAGACCATCTCTCCTAGTCTAACCTATTGCATAGGAGGGGACAACAATGTATGGTTGGTTCAAGCTTTTCAAAGTAATAGTGGTGTCTTCCCTGAGAGGTCTTCCCTGAGGGCCAGCACCTCTCCCAAACTCTTGCAAGGGCCAACAGTGAGAGGACAGCCGTGAGAAGCCAGCAGTGACTATGGAGTGGCCCCACTTCAAGGTGGGGTCTGGAGTTTTGTACTATTTGACCTCTGAAGAAGGCTCTAGTGGATCGAAATGTGTCAGGTCATATATGGTTCTTTTTTTGTGTGCATTTGTCACTGTGATTATTTTATGGGGCTTTCCTTGGCCCCTACAAGGTTTTTATATGTTTCAAAAATAAACATGTGTACTTTTGTAGATACCCACTGATGTTTTCAAATTTTGGCCCTTTATTAGTTTTCTAAACTCCCTTTGGGGGGTTTTGCTTGGTTGGTTTAGTTTTTCTTTTCCCCTCTCTCAGTCAGTTCAATCCCCAGCATCTCCAGTAGAACGGACCAGGTAGCAGGTGACTGCGAAAGACCTCAGCCTGAGACCCTGGGAAGCTGCTTCCAGTCTGAGTAGACAATACTGAAGTTGTGGACCGGTGGTCTGATTCAATATTAGGTAGCTTCATGTGTTTCCAATGCATATTGGTTCAGAGAGTGGCTGGATTTTCAGGAGACAGACTTTGCCACAGTGGAGCATGGACTGGATGAGTGGCTTTTTTGAGCAAGGGATGGCGATAATAATGAAAGAGACCTGCAAAGAATTCTAACTCACAAAGCTAAATTGTACATGGCACTCCAAGGCTACCAATCTCTTCCTTATGCTCATGTTGCATTCAAGAAGCAGATGGAGTCCTGAGCGTAAGAGCAGCCATAAAATTTGCTGATCTCTGCAACAGAACCCATTTATTATCGTGTGTCATAAGAATGCGGAATTTGGAAAGCTGCCTTCAACGTCATTTCCCCAAAATGTAGATGTTTGATTTATTTCATGGAGGGAAAAGGACGGTGTTAAGTCATACTTCTAGCCCGGCTTTTCTGATAAAGGAAAGTTTAGAACAACCCAAGCTTTGAGATTCTCCTTAAACAAGAATCTATGAGGGCTAGAGCCTCTGATCGGCACACAGTCCTAATTTCACCTCCCAAAACGCTGTGGTCAATGCATTTTTCATCTCATCTTTCCTCCGCACAACTCAGACTGGCATGCACAGTTGTCCCCCCCCCCCCCCCAGCATTTTGACCATATAACAACCCTGTGAGCTATGCTGGGATGAGAGCGAGCAGCTGCCCCAGGTCACCAAGCTACTTCCATGGCAGTGTAGGGATTCGAACTTGGGTTTCTTAGGTCCTAATCGAACCACATTGGATTTCTAACAGAGGGCTTTTCCGCATTCTCATTTCCCTCCCTTGTGAGTCACTGTTGCTTTGGGCGGGTCTGTTCTGCATGTGTGTTGCTCCCTCGAGTGGTTGATTTGATATTACATTGCTTTATGACCGGCATATCTCCCTGCAGATTTAAACTGTGGGTTTTTATACTGGACAAAAAGGATGTAATATCGAATCAACCACTAGAGGCAGCAAAACACACGCAGAGCAGGAAAAAAACCCTAAGGATGCACAACCGAGGAAAATGAAAATAAGGAAAAGCTCTGTATCTGAAGATGCCAACTCTCGGGGCCTGAATTTTCTTCTTAGGCTTAAATTCCTGGAGATTTGGAGGCAGTGCCCGGGGAGGGCAGAGTCTGGAGAAGGCGGGGGGGGGGGGGGTAGCTCAGCATGAATGTGGTGCTATAGAACACAGATGTCGAGCTCATTACTTACAAGGGCCGGATCTGACATAAATGTCACTTTGCCGGACTGGGCCATGCGCGCCATAAAATGTAATAACAAACAATGTGGGAATACACAGTGAAAAATGCAGTATAAATAGAAGAAGCTGTGCAAACAAGGCGTCAGTACAATAATTGTTAACATGAAGTGCAAAAGTTCAGTTCCAACCTAGCCAAGAAAGTGTGGAGGACGAGTTCCCACTGTGAATGTTTTTATGGCAGCCCAGTAGAAACTTTCTAGGAGACTTTGTTCCCTTGAAGCTACTGTTTTGGTGTGAGCTGCTTCTTTGCAGCCCTTCTAGTTCCTGGGAAAAGGTGACATACGAAACGAAGGCTGTATCTAGACTCTTCGTTGGAACTGAACTTTTGCACTTCATGTTATTTTGAGAGCTTCGTGCAGGGACTATTGCAGTATATTACACTTGTTATAAAGTCATTGGAATTAAAACCAAGTTGTATCCCATTGCCTTGTTACAATTATTGTACTGACGCCTTGTTTGCACAGTTTCTTCTATTTATATTCCATGAAATGTAATGCCAGGTACCAGAGAGAGAAAGTTAAGGGCACCGGCAAACCCAATTAATGTTATTTTTTTACTCAAAATACAAACGTGCTTAAAACATCAACACTCTTACAGTATCTCCTTAAAGTATCTACCCAAGGCCCACCCTCCCACTTCCACCACCTGTTAGGCATTAGCACTGGGACAGTATATAGGGACATAATGCACAGCCTATGTCACGTGGCAATAAAGGTAATGAACAGTTGCTCGCAGGCTGGATAAAAGTCCTGGATAGGCCAGTTCCAGCCCACGGGCCATACATTTGACACCCCTGGCATAGAGTCCACCCTCTGAAGCTGCTGTTTTCTCCAGGGGAACTGATCGCTGTCGTCTAGAGATCCAGTGTAATTCTCGTAGAACTCCATGCCCCATCTGGAGGACGACAACCCCAACATCAAGAAGCATTGCCGGTTTGGTGTAGTGGTTAAGTGCATGGGTTCTAATCTGGGAGAACTGGGTTTGATTCCCCACTCCTCCACTTGCACCTGCTGGATGACCTTGGGCAAGCCATAGTTCTGGCACAGCTGTTATAAAAAAAGAGCAGTTTCTATCAGAGCTCTCTCAGCCCCGCCTACCTCACAGGGTGTCTGTTGTGGGGAGGGGAAGGGAAAGGTGGTTGTAAGCCACTATGAGACTCCCTTGGGTAGTGAAGGGTGGGGTCTAAATCCAATCTTCTCCTCCTCCTCCTCCTCTTCTTCTTTTGGACCTTCAAGGGCATCTGATTGGCTACTGTAGGAAACAAGTTGCTGGACCAGATGGACCTTTAGTTTCATACAGCGGGGCTCTTGTGTTGTTACAAGCCCCCTCCTATGATCTGAATTGGTTCAGCCCAGACACCTCATGAAAACTTGGACTATATCTTTGAGTTCTTCTGAGTGTAAATGCTCCGCTTAGCAATGCAAATGCCACCCTATAAAAGCAAAGCAAAAAGAAAATAATTTTGTCTGGGGCTGAACAGAAGTGCCTGTTCAAAAGACTCAAACAGAGCAGACAAAAGGGAGAAGTATCTGTTGGTGTTATATTTTTCACTCAAATCACTAATGCCATGATGATCAAAGAAAATAGACTTGCCAGTAGGATGCCACGCACAGATGCTGCTTGGGCTTGAAAGCAGAAAGAGAACAATATATGAATCTGGAATGCCATTTTCATACATTACGCCCATTTGACAACAGATCTGCCCTGCTGTAATTCTGCGAAAATAAAAATGTTAAGATGCAAGCCCAGAAGAACAGCTTCACAGGAAACCAACTCCCAGAAAAGATCAGGGATTCTTTCCCTGCCTTTAACAACAACGGTGCAGCCTCGGAACAACAGAAAGAGTTTCCAGCTCCCCTCCCCTGCATTATTTACATAGAAGATACATTCCCAGTAAGAACAGAAGAAGCAGTTTTATTTTGATAGGTGTGGTAGATCCCTCTGGCCTGTATGTTTCTCATTTCCATTTATGGCACCTGGCCGGGGGTGGGCGGGCAGTAGGACGGCCAACTCTGGGTTGAGAAATTCCTGGAGATTTGGGGAGTGTGCGGCCTAGGAAAGGCAGGGTTTAGGGAAGGGAGGGACCTCAGTGGGGTATAATGCCATAAAGTCATGGAATCCTAGAATTATAGAGTTGGAAGGGACCTCCAGGGTCATCTAGTCCAACCCCCTGCTCAATGCAGGAAATTCACAAATACCTCCCCCCCCAGACACCCCCAGTGACCCCTGTTCCATGCCGAGAAGTATACCCACCCAAGCAGCCATTTTCTCCAAGGGAACTAAGCTTGGGGATATGGAGATCAGTTGTGATTCTGGAAGATCTCCAGGCCCCACCTGGAGGTTGGCAAACTTTGGGGGCAGCCCCACAGTGTGAATGCTCCGTTCTGCCTCCTCCCTGGTATGGTCCCACATCAGTCTACACAGTGCGAACGGAAAGCCCCGCAACAACTCGGCCCGGGTTTTTTGCCCCGCTTCCCTTGCGCTTCATTTTGCAGTCTCTCCTCAGCCTATGACGCTGCCTTGGGTGAACTAATGCTGGCCACCTTAAATTCTTGAATCACAAGAAAATTGAGCCAGCAAAAGGAAGTAACACTCTCCTCTAACACCTCAAAACAACTTGAGTCTCTTCTCCTGAAGCCCACAAAGATTTTGAAGAGAGTTTGGACTCTGTTTAAAAATAGGATTTGGGTAATATAACTTTCCCCCCCAATGCTACAAGAGCGGTGGGACTATGGCAATCGCCCCGTATGTTCCCCCAAGGTTTACTCAGTCCTTGGAAGGAGGGGTTCCACATAACCTCCTGACCCTTGAGGCCTCCTAGGACTGAGTTTAATTATTTGCAGAATAATTTAGTTCAAAGATTAATTTGATAATATATTGTAAATCTATTATAATGAGCTAAGATAGTCTGAGAATCTTATAAACACCATCAGGTAATAATTTGGGGAGAAGAAAGAAGAGAATGAAGATATGAAGATAAAGTGTGCAAGTGAAGTTTTGTTTTTCATAGTATTAATAATTTTGGTGTTGTTGTGAAATTATAAAATCTTTTCTTCAATAAAACAAAATGAAAAAAAAGAGAAGATATAAAGGGAAAGACATACCTCTTCAATAAAAGAAGAAGAGTTGTTTTTATACCCCACCCTTCGCTACCCAAAGGAGTCCCAGAGCATCATAAAATTGCCTTTTCTTCCTCTACCCACAACAGACACCCTGTGAGGTAGGTGGGGCTAAGAGAGCTCTAAGAGAACTTGTGACTGACCCAAGGTCACCCGACAGATTGCATACTGAGGAAGAGTGGGGAATCAAACCTGGTCCTCCAGATTAGAGTCCACCGCTCTTAACAACACAAACTGGCTTAACCACTCCACCAAACTGAAAGGGGGGGGGGGGCTGGGGCTGGGCCAGAGACATCACAGGCCATTGTCTCCGGGGGAGGCTCCTGGAAAAGTTCAGGGGGGGGGGGCTCCAGCTCCCCAGCCCCCCCCGAAGTTGACGTCTATGAGAGGGAGGAATCCATACCACAAACCCATTCTTCTCACACTTCGCCAGAACCAAGCTAAGGTTTTTTTTTTTAATTAGATGTAAATTCGTTAATGACCAATTTATAGCCATGAGCTGAGAAAAGGGAGAAATAGGAACCAACGACTCATAATTAATTTTAAAGCCATTGCAATGGGCTGACTAAAAAAGAAGGGAGGGGGACCTACCTGAAGTATATAATCGCTCTTGGAATGTTTTTGAGCACACCCTGCCAGATGGCGATTGATAAAAATAATCACACAGTGGGAAATTTGTTGTGAGGGGCATCTCTAATTATATCATTAACATGTGTGCCTAATTTCCACAAATAGCCATTTTGTGTTCAGCGTTAGAAAGCCCTGTTTCAATGCACAGGGATGGTTGGCTTACACTAGCTCGCGATGAGGTGACATCATTCTCATTCAAACTTGCAGCCAGGAGTGAAATTCTAACTCAAGAAGAATGTAAGAAGAGCCCTGCTGGATCAGACCAGTGGTCCATCTAGTCCAGCCTCCTGTCTCACAATGACCAGCCAGTTCCTCTGGAGGGCCAACAACAGGGCATAGGGGCTGAGGCCTTCTCCTGATGAACTTCAGAAGAGCCCTGCTGGATCAGACCAGTGAGGGTCCATCTAGTCCAGCCTCCTTTCTCACACAGTGGCGAACCAGTTCCTCTGGAGGGCCAACAACAAGGCAGAGATGCCAAGGGCTTCCCCTGAAGTTGCCTTCTGGCTCTGGGATTCAGAGGCTGACTCTAGGGTTGCAGTGTTCCTTTGTTTCCAAACCGAAGAGCCAGCGCTGTCCAAAGACTTCTCCCGTGGTCATGTAGCTAGCATGACTAGACGCTGAGCTGCGCAGAACACTGTTACCTTCCCACAGAAGTGGTACCTATTTATCTACTTGCAAATTTCTTGCTGTCAAATTGCTAGGTTGGCAGGAGCTGGGGCCAGAGACAGGAGCTCACCCCGTGACGTGACACTAGGGTCTCGAACTGCCGAGCTACCGACCTTCTGGTCTGTAGCTCAGAATCTTAACCACTGAGCCACGGCAGTCCCTTTCTCCTGGATTTACCTAGGCACAAATATGGGAAGGAATGCTATTGGTTGAATCTGATAGAGAACTAGGATCCTTGAGGGCATTGGGCCAAACATACAGGATCCTTCTGCCCATTGGTAAAATTTGGGTTGTTACTGGGGTTGGTTCAACTTTAGGATCCAAAACCCTATTGGTGCAGTGGTCAGAATCTGCGCTGTCATGGGGGCAATTAAAACTTTCTGTTGTAAAGGGGTACCAAAGAAGACTACCCCGGTGATGTAATAGAGACCAGGAGGTAGGTCTAATTGAGTCAAACAAGTGTGACCCAGACACGAACACATGAAACTACCTTATCCTGAACCAGACCCTGGTCCATCAAAGTCTACTCCGACCGGCAGCAGCTTTCCAAGGTTTCAGGTGGAGGTCTTCCACATCACCTACTGCCAGGTCTTTTAACTGGAGATACCAGGGATTGAACCTGGGACCTTCTGCATGCCAAGAAGATGCTCTACCACTGAGCCACAGCTCCTCCCCTGTTGTCAGTGGTCTGGTTGTTTTAATGGTCCTTCTGGGGTCCTTGAGTAGGTGTCCAGAGAGGTCGATGTTGTGAAAGAGATCTGGATTTATCCTTCAAACTTGGGTCATTTTGGAGAATCGCACATGAGAGCCTTGGCCAGTGTGCCCTTGGAGCTCTCAAGCTGCCAAGCTATTTTCTCTTGACAGTGCCTGGGGAAATACATGTGTTATCTGAGAGACTCTGATTTGATACCAAGAGAGTGATGGGTTCACCCAGACTACTGTGTCCTGGTGGCCAGAACCTCTTTGGGGTGCCAAGAGGCACGGCTGTCAGTGGGGAGGATGATGAAGACACCGTGGGGGACAACAGGAGATCCAAACTCCAGTTTACCCTGAGCCATGAAGCTCATTGGATGACCTTGGGGCCAATCACACATTCTCAGCCTAACCTAATTTACAGGGTTCTTAGGAAGATAAAAATGGAGTTAGGAAGAACCACGTATGTCAGTTTGAGAGCCCGTTTGGTGTAGTGGTTAAGTGCGCGGACTCTAATCTGGGAGAACCGGGTTTGATTCCCCACTCCTCCACTTGTGCCTCCTGGATGACCTTGGGCAAGCCATGGTTCTGTCAGAGCTGTTCTTGAAACAGAGCAGTTTCTGTCAGAGCTCTCTCAGCCCCACCTACCTCACAGGGTGTCTGTTGTGGGGAGGGGAAGGGAAAGGAGATTGTAAGCCGCTCTGAGACTCCCTTGGGTAGTGGAGGGCAGGGTATGAATCCAATCTCTTCTCTTCTTCTTCTCTTCACCCTAAATTTCTTGGAGGAAGAGCGGAGTGAAAATGCAGAAGTCATAAAAAGACTGAGTTTGGGTGTTGTGTGTCTCAACATGCTGGAGACCCAGGGGTTTTGAGACTCATGTCAGGGTTCCAGTATGGTGCATTGGTTAGGCTATAGCAGTTAGGCCTTATGAGTCCCAGGTTCAAACCCCACCTGTCATGAAACACACTGGGTCAATTTTTCTCTCTGAGCCTAACCTATCTCGTAAGGATTTTGTGAGGATAAAATAGAGGAGAGGAGAACCACGTACTTATCTAAGGGCGATTTTGCCTCTAGCATTTGCTCCACATTTTCTCAACTGGGAGGAAAGGTGCAGCTCAAAACCTCATTCAAATACCCCGGGGCAACGCGTACTGACTGCAAAGTCACCCCTGAATGGCCATAAATCTATGCAGAAGGTACCATAAAACTCAATAATCAAAGGAAGAGGAAGCTGTGTGCAGCAGAGGGTACCATAAAATCCAACGTTCAAAGAAAATGAAAGCAGCATGCAAGGCAGAGGGGAATTTCTGTTCCAACCAATTCTCCCTCTAAGCTGTGGAGTCTTGTGGGCAAACATTCAACTTTGTGAGCTACTGGCATTAAAGTTGTGAACGAGCGATTTGGTTTCTGCACAAATCAGTTTGCGCTGGAGCCCTCCTTCCTGAGCGAAGACCAAAATGTGTGAGCCGGAGGCTAAAAAACTGTGAGCTAGCTCACACTAACTCAGCTTAGAGGGAACGTGGGTTTTATGAAACCATGGAGCGAAAAGCCAAGGCAGAATCACCCTAAATTAATAAATGAATGTAGATCGGGTTATATGACCATGAACTGGATGGTGCTACATTTCACCTTTTACAATTTTCTTTGAGGTTACCTAGTAGACAGGTCTGGTGGCGGTGGTTGGCGGTCACAGTTGACTTATAATGCCCCACAGGGTTTTCAAGGCAAGAGACGTTCAGAGGTGGTTTGCCATTGCCGGCCTGTTTATCATGACCCTGCTGTTCTTTGGAGGTCTCCCATCCAAATACTAGCCTCGATCAACTCCTCTTAACTTCCGAGATCTGATTAGATCAACTAGTATGAGTAGGGAGCTTTTCCTGTTGGCAGCAGAGGAAACGACTCACAATAATGGGTTTAAATTAAGGGCAGGGAACCGGCTGGATCTTAGGAAGAACTATTTGTCAGAGTTGTGCCACAGTGGAATCAGCTGCCCAGGGAGGTGGTGAGCTCCTTCACCCTGGCAGTCTTTAAGCAGCGGCTGGACAAACAGTTGTCAGGGATGCTGTAGGCTTATCCTGCACTGAGCAGGGGGTTGGACTAGATGGCCTGTGTGGCCCCTTCCGATTCTATGTGATTCTGTGATTCTGTCCAGGTCAGGGCAGAGGACAGGTAGGCATCAGCAATGTTTTCCCCAGTTTCGATTCACTGTTCAACCTGGGAAGCCTTGGCTTTGCTCCTTGATTTGGGCTTAGTTTGCCATCACTCACAGGATTGCTTCCATCTTTTCCTCGATATACCTACATCTTGTGCCCATGTATTTGAGGCATGATGGTGGAAAGTGCTCTCAAATCCCAGCTGGCGTATGGCTGCTCACTAGGGTTTTCAAAGCAAGAAGGGTTCAGGGATGCTTTGTCATTGCCTGCCTCTGTGTCATGACCTTGGACTTCCTTGGTGGTCTCCCACCCAAATACTAACCAGGGCCGACCCTGCTTACTTCTGAGATCTGATGAGACTGGGCTAGCCTGGGCTATCCAGGTCAGGACAATTGGGGCATATGCCATGATTATGTCCTTCAGTATGGAGAAGACATAGATGGAAGAAGGGGGGGGGAGGAGGAGAAGAAGAAGAGGAGTGGGAGGAGGAGATTGGATTCATACCCCACCTTTCACTACCCAAAGGAGTCTCAGGCTTACAATATCCTTTCCCTTCCCCTCCCCACAACAGACACCCTGTGAGGTAGGTGGGGCTGAGAGAGCATTTTGAGGACTGCTCGTGAGAGAACAGCTGGTACAGAGCTATGGCTTGCCCAAGGTCATCCAGCAGATGCAAGTGGAGGAGTGGGGAATCAAACCCGCTTCTCCCAGATTAGAGTCCACACACTTAACCACTACACCAGACTGGCTTATGGAACAGCCATAAAAATCATCACTTGGTCACGTCCGGCATCCTAAGCGACTGTACCATATTGCATAGACTACACTGTTGGCTACACCAGCAATCTCTGGGGAGGCTTGAACCCCAATGGAAACACTGAGCAAGATTCGTCACCTCACCAGCCACTGCGGACAGAAAAGTGAATCTTGTTTAATTCGATTTTGAAGTAAACTTTAAAATCCCTCCTGTGGGAAAAATTCCGGGGAAGTTTGAGGGAACTCAAAATGGCACCGTGTCTGGCCAAACAACTCTGAAGAGTCCCATTCGAGAGGTATGAAAACGTTATATCCTCTAATAGTCTTGCAGACCCGCAATACTAATGCTCAGGAAGATGCATCCATGGGGGAAATTTGGAAGGCTTTCCCCATTCCAGGTCCAAACGGCTTCTCTCTTACAATATTGCATCCCTAATTAAAGTACAAATGTAAGACCGACTGCAGCAGTGGCATCGTTACGTAACTTGGCACATCGGGGTCTACTTAACTTTGAAAAGGATCTTGTGAATAATTACGCTGGCATTATAAATATCACAACGGCAGATCTTGATTGACAGGAGGAGACGGCTCTATCCATTAAGACGAGTTTCAAAAGCGAGGGAGGACTTTGGAGATAATCACACTGGAAGAGCAGATCTTTTGGCCTTTCCCCCCCCCCATTATTCAGGAACAAGAAAAACACCCTACACAGTCAAGATGCTTTAAAGTTTGCCTCCATGCAAGAAAGGAGATGGAAGGGATCTAATGACTGAATTCTCACAATTTAGGGCACATCCAGGGCTGTTTTGGGGCAGGAACACACAGGAACGGAGTTCCAGCTGGCTTCTGAGTTGGCCACGACTACAGCCTCCCCCCCCCCCAGGTTCCCCATGCGCCCTGCAAGCCGCAGGGCTCCTGGGAGGAAGCTGCATGGTCAAGGGCGTGGCCTAATATGCTAATGAGTTTCTGCTGTTGGGTGTGGCCTATTATGCTAATGAGTTCCTGCTGGGCTTTTTCTACAAAAAAAAAAAGCCCTGGGCACATCAATCTCCAGTTCTGACATATTTATTATCTATGTTGTCCGCCCCCCACCCAGTTAAACCAAAACAGATGATAACCAGAAACTGAGCTTGTCACTTTTTTTCTCCCTTAAAAAACGTCTTCACTATTTTGCGTGCTAATGTAACCTGCCACCATCAGGAACAAGCCACCATCTATGTATACAACTACGATCTGAAATTCCGTTTCACTGTATCTGATGAAGTGAGCATGCCCACGGAAGCCCACACGCCTTGAGTAAAACTTTGTCAGTCTTAAAGGTGCCACTGGACTCTTAACTTCATTCTGCTACTCTGCGTGTGTGTTTGTGTGGTTCCCCCCCCCCTTTCTAATATTTCCCGTGCTGAAATGCTGTGATTTAATTAAATGCTTACCCTGAAAGAGGAACTAATTTTGCCATCTGCATTAAACGTTTTGGTTCCCAAAGGAGCACTTGATTGGCTTGTTCCTCTTACGGTGTCAGATAGTTCCAGAACTGGGCAGTGGGAGGGTGGAGGGATGGCAGATGACAGACCAAAGGAAGGAGGATGACAGCGAATCACATCCCAGTGCTGTAAAGCAATTTTCTGCATCCTCTCTGGGGGAACATGGCTTCACAATCGGTTTTTGCAGAAGGCGAGCAAGCTTGAAAACACATTCCACTGATTTCATGTATACTGGAGTATGGCTGAGGAATCAGGACACCGATACACCAAGTTGCTTGTATAGTCCTTTTCCCCTGCATCACTGTAATATACAGAATCCCAAACTGAGGAAGACCTAGACTGTATCTAACTAATGAGGTCTGCAATCAGTTGGCCCTATCACTGAAATGACCCGCCTTTTGCATTTGCATCACACTTTTCCTTTAAAGGAGCTCAGAGCAGGGTATATATTAAGACCATAAGAGCACAACAGAAGATACGTTGGATCAGGCCAATGACTCATCCAGTCCAACAGTCTGTGTCACACAGTGGCCAAAAACCCAGGGGCCATTAGGAGGCCCACCACTGGGCCCAGAACTCCAGAAGCCCTCTCACTGTTCACCCCCTTCCCTGAGCACCAAGAAGACAGAGCATCACTGCCCCAGACAAAAGGACGTAAGAGAAGCCATGTTGGATCAGGCCAGTGGCCATCAAGTCCAACACTCTGTGTCACTCAGTGGCCAAAAACACCAGGTGCCCTCTGGAGGTCCAGCGGTGAGGCCAGGACACTAGAAGCCCTCCCACTATTGCTCTCGTTTAAACCCGTTGCTTCGGGTCCTCTCCTCTGCTGCCTACTGGAACAACTCCTTGCCCTCCTCCACATGACAGCTTTTCAAATATTTAAAGAGAGCAATCACATCCCCCCCTCAGCCTCCTCTTCTCCAACCTAAACATTCTCAAGGCCCTCAGCCTTTCCTCATAGAGCTCAGTCTCCAGACCCCTGATCATCCTTGTTGCTCTCCTCGGCACCCTCTCAATTTTGTCCACATCCTTTTTGAAGTGAGGCCTCCAGAACGGCACACAGTACTCAAGGGGCGGTAGGGCTGCCAAGTCCCCCGGTAGGGCGGGGGAAACACCGGTTTTTACTGCTTACCCCCGCTTTTTCAAAATTGGCCCCCGGGGGACAAAATGGTTGCCAGCAGGAAGTCGGAGTCTGCCCTGCCCTGCCTTAAAAGGGAAATGTCTGCAGAGAGCCTGCCCTGCAGTAAAAAGCCTCACCAGACATTTCCCCTTTAAGAAGTCAGCAAGAGAGCTTCCACAGCAAGAGAGGTCCGCCCAGAGATTAAGGAGGGACTGAAGGGGTTGCTTTTGCATGTGGCTTGCAAGGTAAGTTTCTCTTCCAGCTCTTTTCCTTCTCTCTCTCTCCCTCGTTCTTTCTTTTTTCTGTCCGTCTGTCTGTCTGTCTGTTTCTCTCTCTGTCCCCATCTAGCAGAGGTCTATCAGTGGCTATTATTAGCCACAAGGTCTAAATGGAAGTAAGTGCCTCTGCCAGTTTTTTTCCTTCTCTCTCTCTCTCTCCCTCTTTCTTTCTTTTTTCTGTCTGTCTGTCTCTCTCTGTCCCCATCCAGCAGAGGTCTATCAGTGGCTATTATTAGCCACAAGGTCTAAATGGAACCCTTTGTCTGGGGCAGTGATGCTCTGAATTCTTGGTGCTTGGGGGGTAACAGTGGGAGGGCTTCTGGAGTTCTGGCCCCACTGCTGGACCTCCTGAGGGCACCTGGTATTTTTGGCCACTGTTGTGACACAGAGTGTTGTACTGGATGGGCTGTACTGGATGGGCCGATCCACTGTGGCTTCTCTCCTGTTCTTATGATATGAAAATCATATTAAGCACTTGTGTAGCACTTAGTGCCTCATATTCTGCCGAGATGAGGAAGGATTCAGTAGGGCTGTTGCTCAGTGATAGAGCATCTGCTTGACATGCAGGAGGTATCAGCTTCTTCAGCTAAAAAAGGATCAGGTAATAGGTGACATTAAAGATCTCAGCCTGAGACCCTGGAGAGCCACTACCAGTCTGAGTAGTCAATACTGACCTTGATGGACCAATGGCCTGATTCAGTATTAAGAAACTTCATGAGTTCATGTGTCAGCATGTGGAAGCAACATCACAGGATGTGACATCACAAAATGATGTCACTTCCTTTCTCCTGGCTCCACCCCCAAAGTCTTCTGGCTCCACCCCCAAAGTCCCCAGATATTTCCCAAGTTGGACTTGGCAGCCCTAAGGGGCGGCCTGACCAAGGCAGTATACGAAGGGGCTATGACCTCCTGCGGTTTCGATGCTCTGGCCCTTTTAATACAACCCAAAACTGAATTTGCCTTCTTTGCCACCGCATCACACTCACTGCTCATATTTAGTTTACAGTCCACCCTTACCCCAAGATCTCTTTCGCATACACTACTCCCCAGAAACGTATCCCCCATCCAGTATTTGTGCTTGACATTTTTGTGGCCCAGATGTAGTACTGTGCATTTATCTTTGCTGAATTGCATCCTGTTTGCAACAGCCCACTTCTCCAGAGTATTCAGGTCTTGTTGAATTCGAACTCTATCTTCGTGGGTGTTTGCTACTCCTCCCAATTTGGTATCATCAGCAGATTTAATGAGTAGCCCTTCTACCCCTTCCATCCTCAAACCTTGCTTTCAAATTCCCTTTCCCTGCACAGTATCTTTGATTCAGTTTTCTGTCCTGGTCTTTCTGGGAGAGGAAGGGTTAACCGATTTTGGTGCTTCAAGGCAATCACACTGAACTTTTTTTATTAGTCTAAATGAATGCTGAAAGTTAGCATATGTCTCCTTACCTTGATCTTTCCTGGGACACACTTATAAACAAAGCAGTTTATAGAGATGGGTTTTTTTCCTATAAAATCTCTAATAAATAACATTCTTCCCACAATCTTGTAAAATACTCCCTTGGTCAAGGTGAATTTACTTGTGCCGGACAAAATGGCTGAAGATGGAAGGATTTCGAAGTAAGGTTTTAAGAGGGCCCTGAAGCCAATGAGAGTTCTCTTCCTCCATTCGGAACCTGACTGACATTTCTCTCAGCATTACCATCATATGTTTGCAAAAGATTAATCGGTTCCAATTTATTCACGTGTTTTGGTGTAGTGGTTAAAAGCATGGACTCAAATTGGAGAGAACCAGTTTTGATTTCCCGCTCCTCCGGACGCAGCTGCCGGTGCGCCTTCGAGTAAGTCACAAGTTCTCTCAGAGCTGTTCTCTCAGAGCTGTTCTCTCAGGAGCAGTTCTCAAAAGAGCTCTCTCAGCCCCACCTCCCTCCCAGGGTGTCTGTTGTGGGGAGGGGAAGGGAAAGGAGATTGTAAGATGCTCTGAGTGAAGGGCGGGGTATAAATCCGATCTCTTCTTCTTGCTCTGGAGGTTGACAGCCATATATGGTCGATATTTGCGGTCGGTCTGATCTACCGGTCATTTTTTGGAGCTTGCTATTCTGAGAAGGGCAGCACGGTGCTGGCGCTACCTGGGATCCAGCTGTCAGGCGGTGTGGCAAGGTGACAAGCTAATTTATTCAAGAGGCCCTTTTTATTGCACTTGAAATCTCCATCACAGGCTTCGACAGTAATCCGCAGCTTTGTAGCCTGGCGTGATTCGAGCACGATTGCCCTGCCATCAGTCCCACGTGCAACAACTGGAGAGAGAAAAAGCCTTCCCAAAGACAAAAGCTAGCATGCACCAGGTCAACTGGGGGAGGCGCCAGGTAGTTCGAGATGATGCTGGGCGTGTTGGGACACTGCAAGTCACATCACAAAGACAGGGAAACAGAGAGCAATTATTTCAGAGACCTGAAAGATCTTTGATGTTTGCCCAACGTTATTTATTTAGTTCTAGGTTCTTGTCCTGATTCTTTCCCCAGTGGGGACCCAGAGTAGCTTACAAAGTATGGAAGTACAATTAAAATTAGCAAACAGAAAGCAAGAACTTACACAATATGGTAGACTATACTCTGGGTTAGTCTTGCATCCACTAGCTCTGCTCAGTTAGTCTGAGGCTATGAAGGGCTGACATTTGTCCTTATAGTCCTGGATCCACCATATACCTCCACAATATGTATGTGTGTTATGTATATATGTATGTATGTACATATTTTGTTCTTACAATGAAAGAAATAGTATCTTTGGTTATATCAACCCCAAAAATGTACGGTTTGACACCAATATGAGTATCTTACAAGAACACAGAGCAGTGATACTGTGTCTTCTTGGTGCTTGGGGGGCAACAGTGGGAGGGCTCCTGGAGTTCTGGCCCCA
The DNA here is from genome assembly GCA_029233225.1 of Lepidodactylus listeri. Classification (NCBI taxonomy): domain Eukaryota; kingdom Metazoa; phylum Chordata; class Lepidosauria; order Squamata; family Gekkonidae; genus Lepidodactylus; species Lepidodactylus listeri. The sequence goes on along the minus strand of JARCFY010000001.1, from coordinate 177,173,721 downwards.
CTGGTGGACCTCCTGAGGGCACCTGGTGTTTTTGGGCACCGTGTGACAGAGTGTTGGACTGGATGGGCCACTGGCCTGATCCAACATGGCTTCTCTTGTGTTCTTAATGTGAAAAAAGACCTGCCATCTTGCAAAATGGCAACTACAGGGGAAATGGCTGTCTTTACAACTTATATAATAGTGTCTTTGTCTTTACTGACCTCAAACACATATATTTTGACACCAAGATGAGCATCCTACGTCAGTTTTAAATATCGCAATAACCATATCTGCCATTTTGGAAAATGGCTGCTATATGGGAAAAGTTCCCAGATAGGAATGTCTGCCCAAGAAAATTCTAAAGCAGCAGTGCCCTGTAAGATACACAAACAATAACATTCTGTATACTCATATCTTATGGCTGGGCTGTATGATGGATCTAGGGCAGGGGTGGCCAACCTTGCTTAACGTAAGAGCCACATAAAATAAACGTCAGATGTCTGAGAGCCGCAAGACAGGAACAAATATCACACACACGTTTTTATTTTTAAAAATATGCAAATTTGCTTTTTATTAACATTAAATGGGACTGCCAAAAATAAAAACAAACGAGGAAAACCGGTTATTGATAATGATATTACTTGTTTGCTAATGATATTGAGAGAGAGAGAGAAAGAGAGAGAGATGGAAAGAAAGAATTAAAGAAGTGGAAAGAAAGAGAGAGAGAGAAACTAGGAAAGCAAATAGATGGGAGGGAGGAGGGAAGGAAGGAAGGGAGAAAGAGAGAAAAAGCATGCCTCCCCTTTGCTTCCCCAGCCGCCCCGCCAGGAGCCGCACAATATGTGTGAAAGAGCCGCATGTGGCTCCCGAGCCACAGGTTGGCCACCCCTGATCTAGGGCTATAAGGGCAAATACCAAAGGGCTCGCAGCTTCAGTGATAATGGTGCTAAATTCTTGCAAACAGACCAGGAACAGCTGATCAGCCCAGATCTGTGCTCATCTTCACTGCTATTGGAATCCATATAAGTGATAACAACAGGGACCCTTTAGTTATAGGTGTTCTGACTCCAAGAAATAAAAAAAATGAATCCCCAAGGGCAATTAGCCAATTTGGTGTAGTGGTTAAGATCACGGACTCCAGTCTGGGAGAACTGGGTTTGATTCTCCATTTCTCCACATTCAGCTGCTGGTGTGACCTTGGGTCAGTCACAGTTCTCTCAGAGCTGCTGTCTCAAGAGCAGTCCTCGAAAGAGCTCTTTCAGCCCTACCTATCTCAGAGGGTGCCTGTTGTGGGCAGGGGAAGAGAAAGGAGATGGTAAGCCGCTCTGAGACTCTGAGTGGTAGGGTATAAATCCAATCTCCTCCTCCTCCTCCTCTTCTTCCTCCTCCTCCTTCCGAGGAAGAGGAATAGACTTCATCCCTGTTCAACCACAAAGATTATGTGGATGACTCTGCAACAGTTTCTATTAGTATGTGTCTTTATTTACTGTGTTCATATTCTGTCATTTTAAAAGAGAAACTTAATAAATTCAAATAACACACACACATAAATTTAAGGTGCTATTGGACTCTCACTCTTGTTTCTGTATGTTTCTATATGCAAAGCAGGGGCTCTTTCCCTAAGCCACGATGGAATTATAGAAAAAAACATATGTGAAGATAAATGTCATGAAAACAAAATTGTGTTTGATTGGTGCAAGGAAAAGTGAAATGGAAATTTTCAACTCAAAATCCCCAGGATGAGAAATTCAGAATCATTTTTGCCTAGGAATTCTCTCGGCCAGCTTAACTTCAGCAATGTTCCTGTATCACATGACCTTCAGCAATACCTGTCTAAAAGAAATGAGCGCCCCCGTGGCGCATCAGATAGTACAGATCCGTGATGATTTTTGACAACAAACGTCTTCAGAAATTATACTGATTATCCCAAGATAGATCTGCCGTTTATTCTTTTCTTCTTTTCGTTACCACTGTAATTGTCACAATCATCCCCTCATTTTGGAACAAGGATATATACCTGTTTTCCTCCTTGGTTTTTGACCTTCTGGAAAGGGCAAACGCGGAGTTATTCCAGGACAGATCAGCTCCAGCCAAAGACACTTTCTACACTTTTTAGTTTAGTCCAGCAGCATAAGACAACCTCCCAACAGTGGCTTGCCATTAATCACCAGAGAAGAGAATGAGAAAGAGGGGAGGGCGAAAAAAGAAGTTATAGTCAGCTAGGGGGATGGAGGAGGCGAGAGAGAGAAGTGATGCCTGACAGAAACCAAGTCCAGCAGGCTGCTCGACTTGGGAGGGTCCCCCTTTTGTCTGGTGTGATGCTTTTAGCCTCCCTCAGAGCAATCAATACCAAAAATCCAATGCATTATCTTTGTTTACATCCCAGGCTGTGCAGTGCGAAATCTTGGCTCGGCTAAAGAGCCCTCTGCCTTCACCTGATGGATGCCCTGTTTAAGTGACGCCTGAGAAAGCTTTTCCCAAATGCTCTGACAGAAGACTCACTGGAGAATAAATGACTTCCCCTTAAATTACAAGTGCCTGGGCTTTAGCAGACACACGGTGTGAATGTCGCCCTATAAATTCAATATATTCTGCAGTTGCTGGGCTTAAGGAGCTATTGTTACCTGGGAAAGGGGCGGCGGGGGGGGGGGGGGGGAGATTTGAAATTGTCTTTTGCCCCGAGGTGGGTTTGGGTGGTAAAGAGAGGGGGCATTCTGTTTTGATACTTCTCCTTCTCCTTTGCGATTTATTTTATTTTTAATTAGATTTGTATTCTGCCCTCCCCATGTAGCAGGTCCAGGGAGGGTTCCATCAGACACAATAAAGAACATCCAATGCACAAAGAAGTAAAAATAATTAAAACCCTTAATACAATACAGGAATATTCCTATGATAAAAGTTTCTGGTCAAAGCTTCAACTGATGCAGTCTGTTCCACATTTGGGTTCCTGGATGGTAATACAGCTCGGACTCGCTGAGGGGAAAGCCCCAAAAGGAAGGGAGATGCCTGCCACCTCAACTAAAAACCTGGTGGAAGAGCTCCATCTTGAAGGCCCTGCAGAACTGTAAAAGGTCCTGCATTTCCCTGGGCATGTAAGAAAGGGCCACAAGAACTAAGCACTGAGGCAACATTTCCTGCCCTCCCTCTCATGATCTGCCTCAGTTCACAGAATCCGCATTGCTGTCCGATGGCCATCTAGCCTCTGTTTGAAAACCTCCATAGAAGGAGAGCCCACCACCTCCAGAGGAAGCCTGTTCCACTGAGGAACCGCTCTGTCAGGAAGTTCTTCCTAATGTTTAGCCAAAAACTCTTCTGATTTAATTTCAACCCGTTGGTTCTGGTCTGACCTTCTGGGGCAACAGAAAACAACTCCGCACCATCCTCTCTAAGACGGCCCTTCAAGTACTTAGTTATCATATCACCTCTCAGTCGTCTCCTCTCCAGGCTAAACATACCCAGCTCCTTCAGCCTTTCCTCATAAGGCTTGGTCTCCAGACCCCTCACCATCTTTGTTGCCCTCCTCTGGACCTGTTCCAGCTTGTCTATATCCTTCTTAAACTGTGCTGCCCCAAACTGAACACATTACCCTAGGTGAGGTCTAACCAGAGCAGAGTAAAGTGATACCATCACATCACGCGATCTGGATGCAATATTTCTGTTGATACAGCCCAAAACCACACTCGCCTTTTTAGCAACCACATCACATTGCTGTTCAGTGTATGGTCTACTAAGACCCCTAGATCCTTTTCGCACATACTACTGCCAAGACAGGTCTCCCCCAACCTATAATTATGCATTTGATTTTTCCTACCTAAATGCAGAACTTTACATTTATCCCCATTGAAATTCATTAAATTTATTTTAGCCCAGTTTTCCAGCCTGTCAAGATCATCCTGTATCCTGTCTTCTACTGTAGTTGCTATCCCTCCCAACTTAGTATCATCTGCAAATTTAATAAGCATTTCCTCTATCCCTTCATCCAAATCATTAATAAAGATGTTTGAACAAAGCAGGTCCCAGGACAGATCCTTGAGGCACTCCAGTTGGCACTCCTCTCCATGAAGATGAGGAACCATTCACAAGCACTCTTTCGGCACGATCTGTCAACCAGTTACAGATCCACCTAACAGACATAGGATCTAAACCACATTTTCCAATTTGTCAACAAGTATAATGTGGAACCTTATCAAAGCCTTACTGAAATCAAGATAAATTATGTCTACAGCATTCCCCTGATCCCGCATGGTAGTAACTTTCTCAAAAAAAGAGACAAAGTTAGTCTGACATGACTTGTTCTTGAGAAACCCATGCTGGATCTTAGTAATTACAGCCATCCTTTCTAAATGCTCAAGGACTGTCTGATTATTTGTTCTAAAACTTTCTCAGGTATAAACATCAAGCTGATGGGTCAGTAGTTGCCTGGATCCTCCTTTTTCCCCCTTCTTGAAGATGGGGACAACTTTTGCCTGCCTCCAATCTTCTGGCACCTCCCCTGTTCTACAAGAGGAGGACATTACATGTATACCCTGCCCCTCACTACCCGAAGGAGTCTCAAAGTGGCTTACAATCTTCTTTCCCTTCCCCTCCCCACAACAGACACCCTGTGAAGTAAGGTGGGGCTGAGAGAGCTCTCTCGAGGACTGTTTGTGAGAGAACAGCTCTGAAAGAACTTGTAACTGACACAAGGTCACACCAGCAGCTGCATGTGGAGTAGTGGGGAATCAAACCCAGTTCTCCCAGATTACAGTCCGCGCTCCTAACCACTACACCAAACTGATGAAAACATTTAAGTCTTCTTAGAAATGTTTTCAGTGGTGCTTCAGGAACTCTGTAAAGATTTGAAGCTCCCCCCCCAAAATTTTGAAGTCATCCGCGAAACTTCCTTAGATTTTCTTAAGTGGATGGAAGAAAATCCCTCCCCCTTTTGGTTCTCCTAGCAACATATCTTTTATAATGAGGATGGAGTTGTAAGGAATAGCGGTAGCCTGAGACTGTGTAAACACTACAACAGAGTTTTCAAACTGTTATGAAAAGATCGCATTCAAAACAGAAAGGAAAAGGAAGCAATAGCTGACGTTCACTTGCATGAGAGGGGAAAAAATGGTTCACCAGTGATGGAAAGTTTGCATGAAAAACTAGGGCAAAAACTACAGGAGATTTGCTCAAAACTGATAGGAAGCTCCGCGCCAAAGCAGGGCAGAGAGTGGCTGGTGGGCTTCTATAGGAAGAGTGGCAGAAATGACAGCTGCTTGGTTGGATTTTAAACTTTGTATGCAAATGTAAAATGACGGTGCTTGGCTGAGGCAATTCATACGCACAAGGTGAAGAAAACAGAATGTCCTTGCAGTAACATTTCCCTGGCATACAGAACATAAGAACATAAGAGAAGCCAATGCTGGATCAGGCCAATGGCCCACCCAGTCCAGCACTCAGTCACACAGTGGCCAAAAATACCAGGTGCCAACAGGAGGTCTACCAGCAGGGCCATAACTCCAGAAGCCCTCCCACTGTTGCCCCCATAGAGCATCACTGCCCCAGAAAACAGAGCAGAATACAGTGGCCAAAAATACCAGGTACCCTCAGGAGGTCCACCAGTAGGGCCGGAACTCCAGAAGCCCTCCCACTGTTGCTCCCCCAAGCACCAAGAATACAGAGCATCACTGCCTTAGACATAAGAACATAAGAGAAGTCATGTTGGATCAGGCCAGTGGCCCATCCAGTCCAGTGCTCTGTGTCACACAATGGCCAAAACCCAGGCCGCTCAGGCGGTCCACCAGTAGGGCCAGAATTCCAGAAGTCCTCCCACTGTTGCCCCCCCAAGCACCAAGAATACAGAGCATCACTGCCCCAGATATAAGAACATAAGAGAAGCCATGTTGGATCAGGCCAATGGCCCATCCACTCCAGCGCTCTGTGTCACATAGTGGCCAAAACCCAGGTGCCTCAGGAGGTCCACCAGTAGGGTCAGAATTCCAGAAGCCTTCCCACCATTGCCCCCCCCCCCAGGCACCAAGAATACAGAGCATCACTTGCCCCAGACCGAGAGCTCCTGTCTATACCTCGTGGCTAAGAGCCACTGATGCATTTACATGTTATGTGATCCTCCCCAGAATTCAGCCTATATATCTTGTAGGGTTGCTGGCTGTGGGTTGGGAAATCCCTGGAGAGTTGGAGGATGGAGCCTGGGGATGGCAGGGTTTGAGGAGTGGAGGGAACTGACTAGGGTATTATTCATTTATTAGATTCAATTTTACAGCACTAGGTATCAATAGAGCCGTTGTGTGAGCCATTTAAAAAAAAAAGTGCAAATCATGCAAACACATTTTGGGCAGGAAAAATGGGACAGAGAAATAGAGGTTATGTTGAAAATCAACAGCCACACAGATGAAAGAAGACCAGCCCTGAGGTTCCTCTTCTCCTTTGCCCAAAATTTACCTTTCAGCAGAAATTCAGATTCCCTTTACCTTCAGCACTGCAGTTCCTATGATCACCTTGAAGTTGGTCGTCAATTTTGAGACTCCTAGGTAAGTCCTCCACTTCTAACAATTTTCTGATGAGCTCTGCCTGCCACAAATATATGGACAGACTGATGGGCAGCCAGACAGACGCACACATACAGTTATTATGCATTCGTTTCCTAATAATCCCCAGCAAGGTTTCTGCCTTTTTCACATCTACAGCACACTGAATCAATGTTTTCATGGAACTATCTACAACAACCCCAAGATCACTTTCAGTCTGAGTGTCAGACAACCCCATCAGCATGTATTTAAAGTTAGGGAAAACATTTTTTGCTCCATTTTGCATTATAATACACTTAGCAAAACTGAGCTTCATTTACCCTATTGTTGCCCTCCCACCCAGTTTAGAGAGATCCTCCAATGTCTTTTCACGATGCACCTTGGTTTTCACAGTGATGAAAAATGTATCGTCTGCAAAGTTGTCTTTAGTGAAACACTTTGTCAAAAGCATTTCAGAAGTCCAAAGCATGTGATGTCTACTACGGATGGGCATGAGCCAGGAAAATGGGGGTTCATGGTTCGATTGATTACACAAACTATGAACTTTCACAAACTTTTCTTGTTTCCTGAACCTGTACTTGTTTTGTTCAGTTTGAGAGTTCAGGAGGTGGTAAAACAGCCCCCTCATGAGTTAGAGTCACCAAACTCACTGGGAGTCTTCAGCAGGCTCTCTTCCACTCGCCCTCCAAGTTTGGCAAAGATTGGATTTGGGATGTCTAAATTATAGCTCCCCAAAACAGGTGCTCCCAGGAAAGCTTGGCTCTAGCCTCCCCTTAAATTAGCCACCCACCAAGCAAGTCCTCCTAACTTGGTCTCACAGGGCAACTAACTCCTCTCTCTTCCTGCTGCAAAGTGAAAGCAACTGAGTCAGGGTGTGGTGTGTGTATGCACACACACAGAGAGAGTCTACTCCTACAGAGCAGAATGGGAGCTCCGTGGTTGGCTTCCAGAGCTGCCAGTCAAGCTATGGACAACTGCTATGGGTGTTTCTAGGGCTCTCCACAAGTCCACCTCCAGCGTTGCCTACTAGGAATTAATTGAATCAGCACCAGGCTGTCTGGAGAATGAACCTCTCTAACAAACCAAACAAACCTCCATGGAAAAAACACAGTTCGTTTTTGGATTCGGGAACGAGGCAACCAAATGAACCAGTTCGAAACGAACCACGAACCGGCCTGGTTCATGCTCGAACCACGGTTCGTGTCTCAGTTCATGCCCATCCCTAATGTCTACTGGATCATTCTTCTCCACATGCTTTAAACTTGCTCCCAAAGGCACATATCTCATAATTATTTTAGCCTTTTTTAGACTTTCAGTTTTGGTGACCCAACTGCACAAATATATGGACGGACTGATGGGCAGCCAGACAGACACACATACAGTTATTATGCATTCATTTCCTAATAATCCCCAGCAAGGTTTCTGCCCTTTTCACATCTATGGTACACTGAGTTAATGTTTTCATTCAGCTATCTACTAACACACAAATGCAGGGCATTCTAGTTTTTGGTTTGCCCATAGTAAAGCTGGGAAAACGTGTTGTCCAAGGGCAGAGATGCCCAACATGGTTCCCCAGGGCACCATGGCATCCACAGACCACTTCCCTGGCTCCCGCCAGGTGATTTCAGAAAGTGGACAGGGCCAGGCGGGGGTTTTGCATGGTAGGGTTTCTGATGGGCCATTGCAGATTTTTAAAAATTGCTTTGGCGCAGCTGTCACCACCGCACACTCTATGACTGAAAGTGAGCGGTGTGTATGCAAGGCAATATTTTAAAACTTTACGTCCGCTTTAAAAGACATCGTGTTTAGCAGTGCTTCTATCTGTTGAAGCGTTACTGTTAGAGTGGCCCATAAATTCCCTCCCTGACATTTTGTCATTGGCTCCGCCTCCTGCACCAGCCATTTTGTGGCTGACTCCGCCTCCTGCACCAGCCATTTTGTGGTTGTGCCCACCACCTTGTGTGAGAGTTCCACAGGTGCCCACAGTCTCAAAAAGGTTGAGGACCCCTGCCCTATGGCAAACACACGTGTTAAGAGAAATGGAGGTAATGCAAGCCCCATTAAAAACAGTGGGGTCATCGAAATTAAATGTTTGAAAAGGGCTGTTGTTCCTCCAGCCAGAGGATGTAGTGATGGCCACAGGAGCAAACAGCATTAAAAGGGGATTAGACAGATTCATGGAGGATACGTCTATCAGTGGCTACTAGCCATGGGGAGTGAGGAGAACCTCCACATTCAGAGGCACTAAACCTCTGAATCCCAGAGACAGGAGGCAACACCAGAGGAAGGCCTCAGCCTCTCTACCCTGTTGTTGGCCATCCAGAGGAACTGGAGGTGACATCATCACACTGGGAACATCATGCAGGGGACACTCTAGCATTTGGCCAAAAATTCTATGTTCACCATAGAGTTTTTAGCCAAATGTTAGAGCGTCCCCTGCACGACATGCCCAGCATGATGACATCACCTCCGGGGTACATCATTGCATCAGGGACGTTAAGTTTGCCGGGGTTCTTCAGTGGCGGGACTGCCCCACTGGCCAGCTGGCTGGCGATGGATTGGAGCCCTCGAAAGTGGGGGAATCTCTGCCCCCCTCAGGGGGATGGCAACCCTAGTACTATACTCTTCATCATGGGGCAAAATTTTATGAAAAGTTATTGGTGCTATCTGCTGCAGAGTCACATCCTTTTGATGAAGTGACCACGCTTCAGAGGGCATGCCTCTGCTTAGGATTGGACTAGGGTTCTCATTTGCCCGCTTAGGACAGGAGACCGCCATTCAGTTGCAGCTGTTGCCCATGCTGCTCAGCTGATTAGCAGGTGGCAACTGGGTCCAAAAAGGGGACACAATCACTCGGGGGGGGGGGATTCAAAAGAAAAATAAGTCCTAGTCTATTTTCAGGAAGTGCTAACCATAGAGTTCCTCATGATTTCTAAATCTACCCAGAAGTAACAAGGGTAGCTCCAGCAATTGCCAGAAACTCTACAGTAAGTTTCTGGCAATTACTAGAGCTACAGTTTTATCTCCTGGGTAGCACTAGGACTGCAAGGAGATCAAATCAGTCAATCCTAAAAGAAATCAACCCTGACTGTTCCCTGGAAGGCCAGATCCTGAAGCTGAAGCTCAAATACTTTGGCCACTGAATGAGAAGGGAGCACTCACTGGAGAAGACCCTGGGAAAGATTGAAGGTCAAAGAAGAAGGGGATGGCAAAGGATGAGATGGTTAGACAGTGTTATTGATACAATTAACATGAAATTAAGCAAACTCCGGAGCACGACGGAAGACAGGAGGGCCTGGTGTGACGTGGTCCATGGGGTCGCGAAGAGTTGGACTTGACTGTGCGACTGAACAACAGCAAAGCACTAGGAATCACCTGGAACTCTACGGTCATTATGCAAAGAAGCCGTGTCCTTATTTTTTCTTTTGAATTTTTCTCCCGGGATGCTTCCCCACCCCAACCCTCCCACCGGTTGCCAACCCTAGATTGGACTCTGTGTGTTTTTTAAAAAAATCCCTAGGTGGCTGAGAGAGTTTTGTTTTTGCCCCATAGACGGAAGAAGGAGTCAGACACAGTAATTGGGATTTAATGGCCACTTTATTTATTTATTTACAAACCAAGGCAAGGGCTAACCCAAGAGTGGCATGGTCAAGACCTGAGGTTGTCAACCCCACCCTTACCATATTATGGGCAATGCACCTGGCCCCCGGGGCCCAGCCCGCTGTTAGTGGCTCGAACCCGGGCAGCCCAGCCTTGGGACATGCCGTGACGATCCCTCACACACATCTGCCAGGTCTGTGCTGAGTATCCCTCACTGGCACTCCCAAAGGGCAACCTGTTCACCTCATCCCTGGCCACACGGCCGCAGTTATGAGCCCAACAGACCCACTCACCCTCCGGGTTGCTGCAGGCACTTGCCGAGCCGTAACCATTATGTCACAAAAAACTCTGCCCAAAATAAAGTGACATACCTAACCTCGACCCCACCTGAGCCAATTCCTCAATCCACTGCATGTAATGTAGGGTAGGCAAAAAACCCTCCCCTTCTCAAAAGCCAATCAGATCAGAGGTAAAAAATTCCTACCCGGCCCCCCATCAATAGGACCAGCCGAAACCTACATTACATACAGGGCGGGCGGGTGGGTCGACCACGAGGCCGGAGTGAAGACAAAGGGGTCTGGGGCCAGCCTTAGAAGACCTGGCCCCGCCCCTTCCGGGTCCAGATGCTGACGCAGCCCCATCTCCCCTCCTCTTCCCTCCTTTCATGGAGGCAACTCCGACTCCCGGCGGCAGGCCTTTGGCAGCCGCCAAGAAACAGCCTTTCTTCCCAGTGGCAGCAGCCACATTTTGAGAGAAATTAATGAGGATACTCCAGACACAAGTCTCTGCAATGAGATTTACATGGCTTTGTAATCAATAGCAGGGTCAAGAGAGACAAATCCGTCCTTGGAAGCATTTGTAAGAGAACCTTTACGAGGGAGGGGGACTCTATTCCATCTAGCGCTTAATATCCGGATTATTCTGAGGTATGTATTGCTTTTAAATGACCCTTGCTGTAAAAATGGTTTGATAAACACCATTGTAATTAACTGTTTTTTTCCCGGTTCTTGCATTTATTTATTTATTTGCCCGCGTGGCCTTTTCAGGGTTCCTTTTTTAATGCACAGGGTTTTACGCGTTATTTTTCCATTTTTCTTTCTCAGCTATTTTCTCCTTTATGGCAAATAAAGATGTGCTTGGACGAATCACACATAAAATTATTTATTGGTGTTTAAATCTTCCAAGGCTTTGGTGAGGGAGATAGATGGCCGAGTTCCTTGCGATAATTATTGTTCTGTTTAGGGCAGCATCCTTTCGGTTTTGGGGCTGGTGTCTCAGTGGTGGAGCCCCTGTTCTGCATGTATTGGGACTAGGTGGGACCTGGGGATCCCCTGGAATTACAGCTCATCTCCAGACTACAGAGGTCAGTTCCCCTGGAGAAAATGGCTGCTTTGGAGGATGGACTCTATGTCATTGTACTCCACCGAGATCCCTGTCCTCCCCAGGCTCCATCCCCAAATTACCAAGAGTTTCCCAACTTGGATCTGGCAATAGAATCAGAGAATCACAGAGTTGGAAGGGGCCATACAGACCATCTAGTCCAACACCTGCTCAATCTCAATGCAGGGTCATCCTAGAGCATCCCTGACAAGTCTTTGTCCAGCCGCTGCTTAAAGATGGCCAGTGAGGAGGAGCTCACTACCCCCCTAGGCAGCTGATTCCACTGTGGCACAACTCTGACTGTCAAAAGGTTTTCCCTGAGATCCAGCTGGTACCTTCCCGCCCTTGATTTAAACTCATTCTTGTGAGTCCTCTCCTCTGCTGCCAACAGGAACAGCTCCCGGCCCTCTAAAGCCGGGGTCACACGGCACTCTAATCCCGGATAAGATCCCGCTGGGATTTTATCCGGGATTTTTTCTTACGGGTTTGGGATGTTCACACATCCCAACTCCGGTGGTGCTGGCGGCAGCTGGGGGAGGCACGCAGGAGAGCACTCTACACCCCCCCTCCACCACTGCTGCCACTGTCGCCGGGACGGTGAATCCAGACCCACCCTGGCTGGCTGGCTTGCCCCGCACTCCACTGGCCGCCGCCTGGTAAATTTGGGGAGAACCTTGGAGGGGTGCCAGGCGGTGGCAGCCAGCAGGGACCGGAGCAGAGCGCAGTTCCCTCTCCCCTTTTTGCACTTGGGCGCTTGAGTGCCCAAGTGCAAAAAAGGGAAAAAAATCCCAGGAGGGACGATCAGACAGCCCTCTCTCACAATCATTGCAAGAGAGGGCTGTCCAGATTGGCTCAATCGCGGGTTCCTTGTGCGACCACCGGGAAAATACTTGATTTTCCCGGGGTCAGAAAACGCAGGAGGAACCTGCAATTGAGCCCACTTCGGTGCGGGAGTAGCCGCGGCTGGTCTGGTCAGTCCCTTTAAATGCGGGAGGAAACAGCGGTTCCTCCTGCTTTAAAGGGCCGTGTGACCGTGGCCTAAGTGACAGCCCTTCAAAGACTTCAAGAGAGCCATCCTGTCCCCCCCTTCAGCCTCCTCTTTTCCAGATTGACCATTCCCAGGTCCCTCAGCCTTTCCTCACAGGGCTTCTTGGTCTCCAGCCCCTTCTTATCATCCTTGTCACTCTCTGCACCCACTCCATTCTGTCCGCATCCTTTTTGAAGTGAGGCCTCCAGAACTGCACCCAGTACTCCAGGTGCGGTCTGACCAGTGCAGGGTACAGCGGGACTATTCCATCTTGTGATTTGGATCCCTCTTTTATGCCTCTGTTGATACAGCCCAAGATTGTATTAGCCTTTTTTGTCGCTGCATCACACTGGCAATCTTTTCCCGCATTTCCCCAACAAGGGTCAGGCAATCCTAACTGGGACTGATTTAGGTAACAAAGGTTCCAGGTTCAATCCATGGCATCTCCAGTTGAAAAGATCAAGCAGTAGGTGATATGAAAGATCTCTGCTTCTGCGAGTCATACTAGACAGTACTGTCCTTGGTAGACCAATGGTCTGACTCGGTATAAAATCAACTTTGCGTGTTCATTTAGATGCTTCCATGTAGTTGTCTGTGATTTAGGACCAGCAGGGAATATTGCACTCTTTTTTCTGCAGGTGGTGGAAACAATGTTGCCCATGGTTGACCACAGTAGTTCAGCAGTTCAAGACCCGAGTGCTGCATGATGGAGTGAGCTCCCGTCTCTGGCCCCAGCTCCTGCCAACTGAGCAGTTCGAAAGCAAGAAATTGCAAGTAGATAAATAGGTACCGCTTCGGTGGGAAGGTAACAGAGTTCCGTGTGTCTTGGCGTCTAGTCATGCCAGCCCCATGACCACAGAAACATCTATGGACAGCGCTGGCTCTTTGGCTTGGAAATGGAGATGAGCACTGCATCCCTAGAGTCGTATCTGACTGGCTTTCGAGCAAGGGAAACCTTTATCTTTACTTACCTACAGAACACTGAAGTCATTCTCAGGGGTGACGCTAATAACAGCAGAACATTCAGACAACTCCAAGTCAACTGTTTTGGCCACACTGGATGCAAGAAAAGGAAAATAATCAGCATCAACTGAATGACTGTGTGACCACTTGAGCTTCCTCCATTGCTTTCTGATCAAGTAATTCCCTGTATTTGCCACATAGCTCAATGATAACCAGCATGGTGCCACTATGTTTCTTTGCATTCATTTGCTTCTCCCCCAAAACTCCTCTTCAAAGCCAGCATCTGATCCTGTTTTTCCTCTGCTTCACTTGGGTTGCAGTCACACGTGCCAGTTGAAGCAGACAGGAAGCGAGGCTATTCCCTATATTAGGGAATATAGGGAGGAATTAGACCCTCAATTGCGAGATCACACAGCCCTTTGTTGCTGTGGGCCCAGCCTGTCACTGGGTGATCAGATGCAACTGCGGGTGAGTCAGGGTTTTTTTTTGCTGTTTGTTTCCCATGCGCATAAATGCGGAATCACACCTTCGCACTGAGGGCCCCCTATGGGTATGCGATGATGCGCATACTACGAACAGGGGTGGGGGGGGGATGGCACCGAGCAGGGATGGCCTGATCAGACCATCCCAGTGGTTCAGAAGCATGCTTGCAGAGTCAGACTGGGGAAGGTCCATCCATGGCCCATTGCAACCCATTTACTACTGGATTTTCCCCAGTGTCTTTTAACTCTGCTTCTGCAACAGAGTAGTGCAGATTGCTGACGGAAGCAGGATTGCTTCCCAGATATTGCTGTCTGATCGCGCCCTTTTGATCCATCAGGTATTCACACCTATGTTGGATATTCTGGTGCATGTGATCACAGCTTTGGGTAGGAGGGTGTCCAGAAAAGACCACAAAGGCTGAAGGGATCACCCATTAAAAAAAAAAATCTGCCTCCATCATAGAACAATATGGAGCTCCTAACGTTTGGTAGAATCTCCCAAAGTTTTGTTATCAGACTCAGCCCCCATGACAGCCATTTTGTGATTGGTTGGTACCACCTATCCTCCCTCCGTGGAAGCAATTTAGTTACGGTGCTCACTACCTGTTCTCAAACTTCCAAAGGCACTCACAGTTTCAACTGGAATGAGAACCCATGCTATAGCTATTTTTGAGATAATTATCATACTGCCCAGTAGTGATGGCTGAACACACTGAAGTACACTAGAGATGTAAAGGAGGGGCTGTGGCTCAGTGGGAGAGCATCTGCTTGGCATGCAGAAGGTCTCAGGTTCAATACTTGGCATCTCCAGTTAAAAGGACCAGGCAGTAGGTGATATGAAAGACCTCAGTGGCTCAGTGGGAGAGCATCTGCTTGGCATGCAGAAGGTCCCAGGTCCAGCCTTGGAATACTTATGAGTCTTTCTTGGTCTCCTTCCTCTACTTTGCGTCATGCTGGAGGCATCCATAACAGGAGTGGCACAAGGTTTAAGGTCATAAAAAACATAAGAACGGTACTGGATCAGACTAGTAGCCAATCTAGTCCATCATCGTGCCTCACATAGGGGCCAACCAATTCCTCTGGAGGGCCAACAACAGGGCAGAGAGGCCTAGGCCTTCCCCTGATAAGAACCTCAGAAGAGCCCTGCTGGATCAGACCAGTGGTCCATCTAGTCCATCATCCTGCCTCACACAGGGGCCAACCAGCTCCTCTGGAGGGCCAACAACAGGGCATAGAGACCGAGGCCTTCCCCTGATAAGAACATCAGAAGGGCCCTGCTGGATCAGACCAGTGGTCCATCTAGTCCAGCATCCTGTCTCACACAGGGGCCAGCCAGTTCCTCTGGAGGGTCAACAACAGAGCATAGAGACCGAGGCCTTCCCCTGATATGAACATAAGAAGAGCCCTGCTGGATCAGACCAGTGGTCCATCTAGTCCAGCATCCTGTCTCACACAGTGGCCAACCAGCTCCTCTGGAGGGCCAACAACAGAGCATAGAGACCGAGGCCTTCCCCTGACAAGAACATCAGAAGAGCCCTGCTGGATCAGACCAGTGATCCATCCAGTCCAGCATCCTGTCTCACACAGTGGCCAGCCAGTTCCTCTGGAGGGCCAACAACAGAGCATAGAGACCGAGGCCTTCCCCTGATAAGAACATCAGAAGAGCCCTGCTGGATCAGACCAGTGGTCCACCTAGTCCAGCATCCTGTCTCACACAGTGACCAACCAGTTCCTCTGGAGGACCAACAACAGGGCATACAGGCCAAGGCCTTCCCCTGACAAGAACATCAGAAGAGCCCTGCTGGATCAGACCAGTGAGGGTCCATCTAGTCCAGCCTCCTGTCTCACACAGTGACCAACCAGTTCCTCTGGAGGGCCAACAACAGGGCAGAGATGCCAAGGCATTTCCCTGAGATTGCCTCCAGGCTCTGGGATTGAGAGGTTTCCTGCCTTTGAACGTGGAGGTGGCTTGGAGAAGCTTTAGCCCCCTCAGTGCCTCGTTCCATTGACTTCGTTCACTCCACACCAAGGCCATGAAGGTGTCCTTGCCTGTTGACTCGAAAGCCTCTTACAATACTTGCTATGTAACCGTAGAAGAGAAAAACGTCGGCTTTGATTTTGCTTATTTGAAGTAACAAAAGCTGGCACCAAGCAGCATTTGTGTGCGTCTGTCCCATAATTGTTCCTCTCCCGGTGGATCTATTTCTCCCCTCCCCTCCCGCATTTTGTCAGGAGGGCCATTAAGGCGTTAAACACGAAGGCAACAACTTGATGGGGTTTGGCTCCAGACAGTCTGAGAGGTGAAGGAATCGTCTCTGCAAATGTGTTACCACATTAAGCTGTTGATTAAACACTTGGTAATTTGGCCTGGCGATTACCAGCCAGGAATGGGAGGGTGGAGATAATGGCTTCAACATCCCAGCTTGCCTTCCTCGCAGAAAATCTCTCTCTTTTTTTCCTTCTCATTCCTTCTCAAGATTGGGATATAATATTGCTGTTGTAATAACTCCACGGTACCCAGTACCAAAACAGAACAGAATTTTTTTTTTTAAGAATGTAAGTAAGGCCTGGTCTGGGCCAGTGTCCCCCCCCAAGCTGAGATAGGGTGAGCTAGCTCACAGTTTTTTAGCCTCTGGCTCCCACATTTTTGTCTTCACAAAGGACAAGCTGAGATAGGGTGAGCTAGCTCACAGTTTTTTAGCCTCTGGCTCCCACATTTTTGTCACAAAGGACAAGCTGAGATAGGGTGAGCTAGCTCACAGTTTTTTAGCCTCTGGCTCCCACATTTTTGTCTTCACAAAGGACAAGCTGAGATAGGGTGAGCTAGCTCACAGTTTTTTAGCCTCTGGCTCCCACATTTTTGTCACAAAGGACAAGCTGAGATAGGGTGAGCTAGCTCACAGTTTTTTAGCCTCTGGCTCCCACATTTTTGTCACAAAGGACAAGCTGAGATAGGGTGAGCTAGCTCACAGTTTTTTAGCCTCTGGCTCCCACATTTTTGTCACACATTTTTCACAAAGGAAGGATGGCTCCAGAACAAACTAAGAACATAAGAACGTAAGAGAAGCCAATGTTAGATCAGGCCAGTGGCCCATCCATTCCAACACTCTGTCACACAGTGGCCAAAAACACCAGGTGCCCTCAGGAGGTCCAGCAGTGGGGCCAGGAGCCAAATCACTCGCTCACAACTTTTGTGCCAGTAGCTCACAAAGTAGGATTTTTGTTCACAAGACTCTACAACTTAGAGGGAGCATTGGTGGTGGGTGGGGTTGCCAGAGCCACGTTGGGAAACTCCTGGAGTCTTGGGAATAGAGCCTGGGGAGGACAGGGGGATCCTCAGGTCTTCTATTGTACTTCCTGAAAATTTGGGTCATAAGCAGGTATTATAATTTTTGTTACTCTAAGAGGTTGGTTTTGGTTGACTGTACATTAGGTATATGTTGTGGAGTATTGTTTAATATAATCCTTATGTATCTATAGATAAGATCCATAAGGGCCATGGTGGCTCTATGGTTAAGACACTGAACTGCAGACTGGAAGGTCGGTAGTTCAGCAGTTCGAGACCCGAGTGCTGCATGATGGAGTGAGCTCCTGTCTCTGGTCCCAGCTCCCTCCAACCTAGCAGTTCAAAAGCAAGAAATTGCAAGTAGATAAAGAGGTACCGCTTTGGTGGGAAGGTAACAGCGTTCCTCGATGTCTAGTCATGCCGGCCACATGACTACGGGAGAAGTCTTCAGACAGCGCTGGCTCTTCGGCTTGGAAACGGAGATGAGCACCACAACCCTAGAGTCAGATTCGACTGGATTTCATGCAAGGGAAACCTTTACCTTTACTATCCATAGATATTTGAAGCTGTAAAATCTGATGAAGATGACAGAAATGGGATTCTTGTTACTGGCTCCCTGTCTCCTTGCAAGCTTCTTTTTGCAATTTTTGGGAATCATTAGAGTTTCTGAAGTCTTATACTCTTGTAAATCTGTATATTGTGAAATGTTCCCTCTAAGCTGTGGAGTCCTGTGAGCAAAAATTCTACTTTGTGAGCGACAAGCATTAAAGTTGTGAGCGAGTGATTTGGCGGCTGCATCAATTAGTTTTCTCTGGAGCCATCTTTCCTGAGCTGAGAAAAAAAAGGTGTGAGTTGGAGGCTAAAAAAACTGTGAGCTAGCTCACACTAACTCAGCTTAGAGGGAACACTGATTATTGTGTATTGTTATTCATGATTTAGCTGACTACACAGTGTACCTCTCACAAAATATAATTATTGCTTATATCATTTAAGATGTTCTTCTCAATTGGCATGTAAATTTACTTCAGCTATTGTATAAACACCTTTCTACACTGTAGTCCTTTTTTGTTACAACCCACCTGGTGGCTGGCATCCTTGTGGCCCATCTAGGCCACAGAAGAAGAAGAGATTGGATTTATACCCCGCCCTTCACTACCTGAAGGAGTCTCAGAGCAGCTTACAAACTCCTTTCCCTTCCCCTCCCCACAACAGACACCCTGTGAGGTACATGGGGATGAGAGAGCTCTGACAAAAACTGCTCTTTTTCAAGAACAGCTGTGTCAAAACTACAGTTTGCCCAAGGTCATCCAGCAGCTGCAAGTGGAGGAGTGGGGAATCATACCCAGTTCTCCCAGATTAGAGTCTGCACACTTAACCACATACCCTGCCACAGCCAGCAAACCAACAACACAGGTGAAAAGAGAAACTAAACCAATGGGGATATTTAAGGGATCGTGTTATAATAGCTATACCATACAATAAGGGAATGACAACAGATACACAACAGCCCATGATATAACCACTGTTGTTAGCCATCATAACCGTGCATAATAAAATTACAAACTGTTCCAAAACTTGGGTTGCCAACCTCCAGGTGGCTAGAAATCTCCTGCTATTTAGGGCTGCCAGGTCCTTCCTGGCACCTGGCAGGGGACTGGGGGTGGGACTTACTGGAGGCAGCAGGGAGGCCCATATGATGTACAGCAATGCATCCACATCACTTAGGGTTGCCAGGTCCCTTGCCTTTTGCAGTGTGGGAGAATTGGTCCTGGTCCAGGACATCACGCACCATGATGATGTCACCCAGAAGTGATGTCATCATGCTAGGCACGCTGCTGGTGGATGCTACAGCAATCAGCTTGAAAACTATGATACCATAGAGTTTTCTGGCTGAATGCTAGAGCATCCCCTCGGCAACGTGCCCAGTGTGATGACATCAACTCCGGGTGACGTCATCGCACCAGGCACATTGGCTGGATTGGGGCACTTTGGGGGCAGGGTTCCCCTTGCTGGCTGGATCTAGGCCGGCGGGTTGGGGGCCCTTTGAGCAGGCAACCTTCTCATCCCCCCGGGGGGACTTAGCAGCCCTAACATCACTGCCCATAACCAGAAGTGGTTATCACTGATAACCAGAAGTGGTTATCATATCTGGGATGTCAGGGCAATGCTCTGGTAAGTTTGGCTTCTTCCGTAGAGTTCTTGCTCAAATACCAGAGTGTTGCCCCGACATCCCAAATGTGATGATGTCACTTCTGGGTCATGTGGGCAGCGATGTAGACATGTCGCTGCAAGTTGGATGGATCTCCCTCTTTTTCAGGGTAAGTTCCCCTTGCTGGCCAGCTGATCAGGGGTGGAGAGGTGGGGCCTGGCAGCAGGGGACCCCCACCTCCACCAGAGAATCTGGCAACCCTACCGCTATTACAACTGTCCTCCAGATGGCACGAGATCAGTTCACCCAGATAAAATGGCTGCTTTGGAAGGTGGACTCTATTGCATTATACCACACTGGAGCCCCTCTCCTTCCCTCCCCAAACCCCACCCCTCTCAGGCTCCACCCCCAAATCTCCAGGTATTTCTCTACCCAGAGCTGGCAGCTCTATTTAAACTTGTTGTTAAGGCTTTTAAAAATTACCTTGGCCTGCCAGAACCTCATCAATCCCCCCCCCCCATAACATCTCTAGCTTTACAATAAACAAATCCACACATTATACTGAAAATTCATCCCTGAAAAATAAACAGAAAATAAAAGGAATTGTACAGAGTGGCTGAAAAGAAGCACCAAATCCAATCAAGTTGTACTCCCCACGAATTCACAATTTTTGTACCAGAAAACTTGGGGAAATCTGATTTTTTTTCTTGCCTTACGAAGCCTTTTAAACATTCTAAAAATGATAAAATATTTCATAGAAGGGTTTTTTCCAGTGCTCCCAGGCTTACCAACCTCCATGTGGTGGCTGGAGATCTCCCACTATTACACTTGATCTCCAGACGACAGAGATCAGTTCTCCTGGAGAAAATGGCTGCTTCAGAAGGTGGACTCTACGGCATAAGAACGTACGAACGTAAGAGAAGCCAATGTTGGATCAGGCCAATGGCCCATCCAGTCCAACACTCGGTCACCCAGTGGCCAGAAATACCAGGCATTATACCCCACTAAAGTCCCTCCCCTCCCCAAACCCCTCCCACCCCAGGCTCCACCCCCACAATCTCCAGGTATCTCTAGTGCTCCCCCCAAATATTCCAATTATTCCATTGGAAAAATTGAAATCTTCCCAAAAGACGGGGGGGGGGGGACATTTGTCCTGAATTTCTCCATCTTTGTGGGGTGTTCAAATATCTACTTGTGTAATAGTAACGACTACTACTAAACCTACTACTCCAGTACTACTAATACTCTACCAGGGTAGTTAGGGATCAAAAGAGCAAGAAGGATTCCACCTCCTGGTATTATATGTAAGTGCACAGCTTGTGGTGTTCTTTTTTTTTAAAAAAATGCCCATTTTGAAAATTCGTCCTATGTTTAAAGTCACTCAAGAAGGCAGAGATTTTGAAATTTTGAAATGTAAGTCTAAAAAATTGCCTGAAATGTTGTTGCTTGGTCTTAGGTTAGAAGATATAAGTATAAGGGACTTCCGGAAACTTTGCGAAGAATGGCGGACGCCTCTCACCGCACCAGCGGGAGAGGCGATCCGTGCCAGGCGGGAAGAAGGGGTTCAGGACTGGTGCCGGACCCCCAGAGACCCCAGTGAGGGGGCTCTGCCTGGGGTGGCACAGAGGAGACCTCTCTCGACGGTGGCGACCGCGAGATCGAGGCTCCTCTCATCACCCCCATAGGTTCCCCCGCCTAGGAAGCCGTAATGGCTACAGCACAAACCCAGAAGCAGCAGAGAGTATGAAGCGAAAGAAGCAGAAGCTCCCAGATACACAAGGTGAAAATGTGAGTCTCGAAGTAAAATAAAGCCGAATCAAGCGGGAACGCAGCGGGCAGAGGAAACCCCCCCCCCTCCTTTTTGTATCGGTGTACTTACGAGGCTCCTTACACGGTGTTACTGAGGAATAAAAGCTTGTACAGACTGCTAGAAGGCAGGATCGTGTACTTGAAGATATAAACTTTAAAAAGATATAAGTGCTGGTTGAGAAAACATTCCTTCTGTCCATCTTATCTAACTGTAAACAATACAGCGGACTCAACAATGGCGGGGAAACCGAAACCTTCCCCCAAACTAGCAAGTTCAGCTCCGAGTTCAAAGGTCGATACCACAGAGATGACCACAATTTTCTCCTCGTTATTGCGACCTCTAGTGGACCAAATGACGTCTCTTAACACGAAGATGGACAAAATGCAGCTGGAACTAAAAGAGTCGAATAAAACCACAGAAAAGTTGCAGCAAGACCTCATGGAGGTAAAAACGTCAGTAAAAAATCAAGACTCAAGATTACAAAAAGCAGAGAAAGACAAGGCTCTTCATCATGACCAACTTCTAAAACTACAGATGGAACATGCAAGTTTCTTCCTAAGACTTCAGAATGTGCCAGAGAAGAAAGGAGAAGACCTTAAAAGCCTGCTGAGTGAAGCGTTGGAACCAGTAACAGGTTTAAAAGCAGAAGCTTTAAAAAGCAATATGGATATGGTCTATAGGACCTATCCAGATTACATTAAAAAGAATAGCCTGCCTGGTGAAATCATGATAAGGTTCTCCAAAAAATCTACAAGGGATGTGGTTTTAAAAACCACAAATAAGACGGTTCTGAAGATCCAAGAAGAAGAGGTGAAAGTTTTGAAGGACATTCCATTTGAAATAAGGAAAAGAAGAAAAGCCTACAGAAAACTAACAACCTGGCTTCAGTCTGAATCTATCATATATCGTTGGAATACTCCAGAGGGACTAAGCTTCAACATCAAAGATAGGAAATACAAAATTGACTCTGTTGACCAAGCGAAAAAATTCATGGAAAAAAGCAAAGAAAAGAAAGCAGGAGGAGACACAGATGGTTCACTGGCTTCGCAAGAAAGTATATATGGATTTGACAGTTCAAAAAGTGAAGATGAATCTGACTCGGAAAAAGGAGCAGCAGCCCCAAAAATACAAGTTGAGACTGTAAAAACAAGAAGAGGACAAAAGAAGAAATGATTGTTTAAAAATGTTTTATTAAGCTTATGCACTAATGTGATCTATAAAAAGTACTGTTAAGCATATTTCTTTAAAGTATGCATACCTGCCAAATAGCTTTCTCAGTGGAAACAGTAACAAAGTAATAAGCTGTAAACCATGGTCTTAATTAAGCTTCTTATTTTTTTAATTAACTTGATATAATTAAGCATTTCATAAAGTATTCTCTGTATAAGGTATATGTAGCTTAGTTTGTAGCGTTGTAGAAGTAGAAAATAGGTAAAATCAATAAAAAAAGAAGAAGATATAAGTATAAGTAAAAGGACATTGATATGGTATATGGTAACGACAGCAAGAATGGTATATGCGCAAAATTGGAAATCGGAGAAAACTCCAGAACTATGGTAATGGTTGAGAAAACTGCTATTTATGGCAGAATGTGAGAGTTCTGCTCAAAGTAGTCAAGGATCAGATCTTGGTTGGTTAACCACAGTTCTTTATTACCTATTCCTACCTTAGTACAGCATCTCGGGTTATTGTCAGAGATGAGACAAATAATACAAGCGGGTCTATTATACCATTCCAAGGAGTTTGAATTACCCATAGATAGCCAATCCCCTTAAGGGAAAATTGGCGGGCTAAAAGGTGGCTTGACCGTTTGGTTCACACAGGAAAAAAGTGAGGTGTTAAGCAGTAAATTTCCCTTCTCAAACCAGACCCCTCAGATGTAGCGAGTTCACATAACAATTCATGGCTCCAAGGTTCTTTTGCATGAGATAAGAGATGAGAGGCATCCTCCCCTTGAAGTTACTGCCGGGGCAGCTGGAATGCGGAGGCAGAGATGAGAGGCCTCCTTGTTCTCACCAATCATGGTTGTCACCCTCCCGACCCAGACAGGATTAATACATAGGGTCCAATACATAATGCATAATGGTTACATAGGTTCCAATAAACTCTAGATACATAGGACAGCTAAAGGCATGCATGCAAGAACACATTGGCTGAATTGACAGATTCTGACACCCTGCCCTCCCCATAATCCTCTTCACCTAGCTTTATCAGGGAACATTTTATGAAACAGTTTAATCAGTTTAGGAGCATGAACATGTTCTGAGCGAATCCATTCATTGTGTTCTGGGCCGAAATCTAACCATCTAACTAAGTAATATAATCGGCCTCTTCGCATCTTGGAGTCAAGGATTTCAGTTATCTCGAAGTGAGGACTCCCCTCCTTCATCAGTGGAGGAGGAACTGGAGGAACTGGATGCCAAGCGTTCGGCCCAGGATCTTTCTTCAACAGGCTGAAATGAAACACAGGGTGCACAGAACTTAGTGATTTAGGCAGTTCCAGTTCAAAAGACACATCCGAGATTTTGCGTAGCACTTTATAAGGTCCAACATATTTCCATCCCAGTTTCCTGCTGGGCTGCAGCCCGTGGATATTTTTAGTAGAGAGATAGACAGAGTCCCCGGGCTGAAGATCCCATCCCGGGGCTCGCCCTCGATCAGCATATTTTTTGTAGTCCTCTTTGGCATGGTCCAATGCTTTGCCTATTAATGGCCAGGAGTCTTGGAGACTGGACCACCACTTTTTGAAATCCGAGGGGGTGGTTTGAGGGGCCTCCTCAATAGTAGGCAATGGTTTCCCTTCAAAACCCCCCACTGCCATGAAAGGGGAAACTCCTGTGGATGAGTGCACTGCGTTATTGTAGCTGTATTCTGCAAATGGCAGCAATTCCACCCAGTTATCCTGGTGATAATTTGTGTAACATCTCAGGAATTGCTCTAGAATTTGATTAGTTCGTTCGGATTGGCCGTCGGTCTCTGGGTGGTAACCCGAGCTTAGGGCGGGTTCTATATCCATTAGTTTCAAAAGCTCCCGCCAGAAGGTGGCAACGAACTGACTTCCGCGGTCAGAAACCACTCTCTTCGGAAAAGCGTGTAATTTGATCACGTGATTGAAGAAAGCCTTGGCCATCCCTTTGGCTGTGGGCAATTGCTTGAAGGGGGTGAAATGCGCTTGCTTTGAGAAAGTGTCCACCACCACCCAAATCACTGTTTTTCCTTTAGAGGGGGGCAAATTAGTGATAAAATCCATGGCTATAGCTTCCCAGGGTCTTGACGCGGTGGGTAGGGGTGCAATAATCCCGGGACTTCCCCCCCCCCCCCGTTTTTTGCACATTAAACAGGTCTGACATGCCGAGACGAAGTCTGAGACGTCTCGGCGCATGCGCGGCCACCAGAATTGACGCTGGATCAAATTAAGAGTCTTTAGGAAACCGAAGTGCCCAGCTAGCTTTGATGAGTGGCAGTTTAACAAGATTTCCTTGCGCTTGGCCTTAGGCACTACTAGTTTGTCCCCATGTAACCAACAGTGGTCCTCCCTCTTGGAACATTCCTCCAAAGCCTCTAGTTCCTCAATCTCTTCAGGAGCATAATCATTCCCCCAATTGCATTTCCCAGTGTCCAACTCTGCCTTCTTTGCTTGGCTCCGGGTGACTACCACCCCTCCTAGTTGTTGGGGGGAGAACATGGAATCAAACACCTCTTCCTTTACACTCTCATGTTGGGGCAACCTGGACAACGCGTCTGCCAAGGAGTTAGCCTTCCCAGGAAAATGTTTAAGCACAAAGTTAAACTTGGAAAAGAAATCAGCCCACCGCAGCTGCTTAGCGTTGAGGGACCGCTGAGTGCGCAACGCTTCCAGATTCTTATGATCAGTCCAGATTTCAAACGGAGTCTGCGCTCCTTCTAGCCAATGGCGCCACGTAGTGAGCGCTAACCTAATGGCTGCGGCTTCCTTGTCCCACACCGACCAATTCCTTTCCGTCTCGTTAAATTTTTTCGAAATGTAAGCCAAGGGGTGCAACTTCCCCTCCGAGTCCCTTTGTAAAATGGCCCCCCCATGGCTACATCAGAAGCATCTACATGAATTATAAAATCCTTCGTTTCGTCAGGGTGGGCGAGAATGGGCTCTGAAGTGAAAAGAGTCTTTAAAGTCTCAAACGCCCTCTGACACTCCCCGCTCCAAGCCAACTTTTCTCCTGGCTTCCCGGCCTCGGGCCCCTTCCCCTTTGTTTTTAACAAGTCCGTTAAGGGGAGAGTGACTTTAGCAAAGTCCTTGATGAAGGTTCGATAAAAATTACAAAATCCCAAGAGGCTTTGCAATTGCTTTCTCGTCCGCGGAGCTTCCCATTGCACCACAGCCTCCACCTTCCCCGGGTCCATTTCCAACCCCTTCTGAGAAATGCGGTAGCCCAGGAAGTCCACAGACTCACGGTGAAACTCACACTTAGACAGTTTCACATATAGCTGGTTTTTTAGTAGGGTTGAGAGCACTTCCCTAACCAAAGTCACATGCTCATTCTTATCAGTAGAATAGATCAAGATATCATCTATGTAACATAACACGCCCTTAAATAGATGCTTGTGCAACACTTCGTTGATTAAACTCATAAAGACCCCGGGCGCGCCACTTAAGCCGAACGGCATCACTAGGTATTCAAATTGCCCCAAGGGGGTATTAAAGGCAGTCTTAAATTCATCCCCCTCCCTGATGCGCACCCTGAAATAGGCATCACGTAGATCCAACTTGGTAAAAATCCTCCCCTTGGCCGCTTCCGCCAAGAGGTCCTTTATTAACGGGAGGGGGTAGGCGTTCGTGGTGGAGACTGCATTCAACCCCCGGTAGTCAGTGCATAGTCGTAAGCCCCCATCCTTTTTCTTTCGGAACAGCACCGGTGCCGCATAGGGGGATTTGGCTGGGCGGATGAACCCCCGTGCTAGATTTTTGTCCAAGAACTTTCGCAACTCTTCCCGTTCCACCGGGCTCATGGAGTATAATTTCCCTTTTGGGAATTTTTCTCCTGGGAGGAGTTCTATGGCACAGTCCGACAGTCGATGGGGGGGCAACTCATCCGCCTCAGTCTCGCTGAACACTTCCAGCAAGTCTCTATACTCTTTAGGCACCATGGTAGGGGTGAGAGCGAGCGCGGGGGCCGGGAGAGGAGGGGTGGGAGGTCCGGGTCCCCATCCTGGATCCCATCTATGGCTCTGGCAGCGTTCGTCCACCCACGAAATTTTCCCTTCGCTCCATTTTATGTAGGGGTCGTGCGCCCCGAGCCACGGGCTGCCCAACACCATAGGGAACTGGGCGTTTGGGGTGATGACGAAAGCCCGCTTTTCCCAGTGCTCCCCTGTCCCCAAAATCAAGCTCTCAGTCTCTGCTATGCATTCCTCCTTCATCTCCGACCCATCCATCTGAGTGAACTTTAGGGGTTCCAATAACGGGGTGACTTTTGGTCCCAGCCCTTCCACTACTAGGGGGCTGATCAGGTCTCGCGCACACCCAGAGTCAATTAAAGCGCGAACCCGCATGTGGGTACCCGATCCAGGGGTCACCACCGTCACTACCATATATAACAGGGGGCCGGGGATGCTCACCGGAGATGGCGCTTCTTGGCGGGGGACCTGCAGCTCTGCGCCGCTCACTGCAGGCCGTTGGAGTTTCCCGACATCTGCGTTTCCATCAGCTCGAGCTCTCCCTGGTCACCGGCAACCCCTTCCAGCTGCAACGCCCGGGGTTTCATTGGTGTTTTTCCACGGCTGGGGGTGCTCCCCACTCCGGGGGTTGAGGTCTTCGGGCCTTTCCCCCCTCCTCTCGGGCAAGCGGAGGCGAAATGGCCACTCTCCCCACACTTCATGCACAGCCCTTGTCGAAACCTCGCATCTCGGACATCTTGCACACTGGATCGGGGCTTTGCTCTGGGGGCTGCTTTACTGGCCCCCGTTACCGACGCCCCCATCTTGATCAGGGCGAATCGCTCCTCCATGTCGATGGCGGCCCTCATCCAGGTGTTCAGGGTGCCCGGGCGGCCCCCCAACAGCACGGTCTCGTAGATCTCTGGATTCAGGCCCTCCCAATACTTCTCCATGAATAGCTCCTCCGGCCACGCATGGATCTTGGCCGCGATGCGCCTGAACTTGTCAGTGTAGTCCCTCACCGACGATCTCCCCTGGAATAGCTTTCTTAGTTGATTGCGCGCCTTTTCTTCACCCAGGGGGTCCTCGAACTGATGGCGGAGGGCCCACATGAAGTTGTTCAGGGAACGCAATTCAGGCCCGGGGTTGTCGTGCAGGCTCACATACCAGTCGCTGGCAGTGTCTTTCAGCTTGGACCCGATGTAACCAATCCGTTCTTTCTCGGTGGGATAGAGGTGGCCCCAACTGTCCAGGAATCTCCCTATCTCCAGCATGAAGAAACGTAGCTTCTCCGGGTCCCCATCGAAAGTGGTCGTCAAAGGGTCGGAGGGGGCTGGGCGGGCGGCCGGCGCGGCCGGGACCGGGGCAGGCACTGGAACGGGTCCTGGCGCTGGAACCGGGACGATCGGCTGGGCTGGCTGCGCCGGGAGAGCGGGCGCCTGCGGCTGAACCGGAACCCCTCCGGGCGCCGGCGGTTGTAGCGGGGCTCCTACCCCTTGACCGGGGAGGGCTCCTTGCACTGCCCTCATAGCATCGCGAAATTGGTGCTGGAGATCGAGGGCCAACTCGCGGAGCTCGGCGGTGAGTTGAAGCCGCAGATCTCCCATCATCTGATCCAAAGGGACCGTCTGCTCCTTGCGATACGGATCGGGTCCATACAGATCCATCCCCTCTCCTTCGAGAAGCGGGCGACGTGGCCCTCCACGGTAGATCGGCTCGCGATCGTCTCCTAGGTAGCTCGGTCTCCCTCGATCGAGCTGGTCTCCGGTGAGCGAAACTCTCACCCCTTTCCGGTCGTGCACCCACGAATCCACGGTACGCTGACCGAAATGGCTCCATGCGTACTTGGGGGTCACGCTCTGATGGGTAACCGGGCGTCGCGGGATGTAGTAAGCCCCCTGGCTCGTGGTCACCGGCACTTCGGGACCTCCTCCGCCGCCACCACCCCCGTTCCCCGGATCCGCCGGGGTAGCGGGAGTCTCTTCTGGAGTAGTAGGCTTGAGGGGGACCGCGTCGTCGTCTGACATGGTCAGGAACGGCTGAGTCCCAATCACAGATCTCTGACAATCTGTGAGAGTTCTGCTCAAAGTAGTCAAGGATCAGATCTTGGTTGGTTAACCACAGTTCTTTATTACCTATTCCTACCTTAGTACAGCATCTCGGGTTATTGTCAGAGATGAGACAAATAATACAAGCGGGTCTATTATACCATTCCAAGGAGTTTGAATTACCCATAGATAGCCAATCCCCTTAAGGGAAAATTGGCGGGCTAAAAGGTGGCTTGACCGTTTGGTTCACACAGGAAAAAAGTGAGGTGTTAAGCAGTAAATTTCCCTTCTCAAACCAGACCCCTCAGATGTAGCGAGTTCACATAACAATTCATGGCTCCAAGGTTCTTTTGCATGAGATAAGAGATGAGAGGCATCCTCCCCTTGAAGTTACTGCCGGGGCAGCTGGAATGCGGAGGCAGAGATGAGAGGCCTCCTTGTTCTCACCAATCATGGTTGTCACCCTCCCGACCCAGACAGGATTAATACATAGGGTCCAATACATAATGCATAATGGTTACATAGGTTCCAATAAACTCTAGATACATAGGACAGCTAAAGGCATGCATGCAAGAACACATTGGCTGAATTGACAGATTCTGACACAGAAATGGATAAATGGACAAGAAAATTAAACAACCAAGACTCAGCAAAGTTTTTAGAAGATTGGGAAGACTTGAAGGAATATATGGAGCAAGGTTGGAACATGGACAATATTTTTACACTTTCTAACTATTGAAATGAGGGAATATAATTATAACATAAAAAATGAATCTGTATTTAGCCATTTGTAAATTTAGCCATTTGATAATTAGTCTAAATGTATAAAAGTTATAATAGCTCAAAATGTTACCTTAAGAGACAAATATTTTTAAATATATGTTTACCAGTTGATATATGTGAAGGTGCAGGTGGGGTGGGAAGTCATTTAATGATTATATTTTTTAAAAATTAAATATGCAATTGTATAGAGAATGGAATATGTATAAAAGCTAATTGTATTAGA
Organism: Lepidodactylus listeri; assembly: GCA_029233225.1. NCBI lineage: Eukaryota > Metazoa > Chordata > Lepidosauria > Squamata > Gekkonidae > Lepidodactylus > Lepidodactylus listeri. The sequence continues at coordinate 177,144,337 of JARCFY010000001.1, read as the reverse complement.
AAACAATGGAAAAAATAAAATTTTTATTGCAAAAAAGAAGGCAGAGATGTGTTAAAATTAGAATAAGGTCCTTTAAACGTCAGGTGTATTTTCTAAACTTTGCAATGGAACACCTAATTTAGTAGTTTTTAAAAAATATATTTTTATTTCAATTTTTTAAATAGAGTACAGAAAAAAGGGGGTATGAGGAAGGGAAAGGAATAAAAGTAAGGCACTTTTAAAAAATTTCTGAAGACAGTGTTTTAAAAATGGACTAATAAATCTAAATAAATCCTTATAATAATATAACATTACCAATAATGCTATTTCCCTGTCATATGTTTTCCCAGCTCCCAATTTAAAAATAGAAATTGTAAGGAAGGATATACAAACAAATTCAATATATTATGTAAACTTGAAATAATCACACAGCCCTTTGAAATGATTTGTGGTAATGGGGAAATGACAGAATTCCACACCACCGTTGAGAATCATCATACATTCACAGTTTAATTGTGGAAAAATTGATGGCCATCACTTAACTGAAAAACCAAAGAACAGTATTGTAATACCTAATCTAGTAGTTTGAGACTTAAGATAAGTCTCAGGAAACAGAAAAGATTCACAAGACCCCCCTCCGTGTGAGAGTCTTCACGCTGTGATGCAGAATCAATAGATGACACGGGACATTCACACCTCTTCTAAACACTATGGATATAGGTCAAGGTCAGGCAAAGGGGGATCAGTAAGATGTCCAACCACTGATAACATCTTCCTTCAATATGCGTCCATGTGTACCTTTTAGTAGGGTTGTAGGCCTCCAGGAGGTTCCTGGAGATCTCCCAGAATTACAACTGATCTCCAGGCTACAGAGATCAATTCTCCTGGAGACAATGGCTGTTTTGGAAGGTGGACTCGATGGCATTGTAGCCCACGAAGTTCCCTGCCCTCCCCAAACTCTGCCCTCCCCAGGCTCTAGCCCCCAAATCTCCAGGGTAGTCTGCAACAAGGTTCCTCCACAATTCTGTGCGAGTCCTGCGGGAAACAAGCTTTCAGAAACATGCACAATCCCATTTTGCAGCTTCCAAGGTAAGTTTGACTACCAGTGAGGCATGGGTGTAGACTTTCCAATTTCCGGGGGGGCTGGGCCAGAGAAGGCTGGCGATCCTGGAAGGATGCCAGCCTTCTCCCTCCCTCCCAACCTCCCCCCCACGGGCAGCTCTGCAAAAAAACGTGGCACGAGGCTGCAGAAACAGTGCCTGGGCACTCGGGTGCCCCGAGGCTGGCAATTCTGGAAGGATCACCAGCCTCCCCCCTGGATCTGCAAAAAAATGCGGCACAAGGGTACTTACCTTTCTGCATGGGAAAACTGAAACCATGTGCAGCCTCAGCTCCATCAGGCCCTAATAAAGGCTTCTGGGAGCTGGGGTAGGGCTTAGCAAGCTCTGAAGCAGTTCCTGACTTTCCTCCCATCCCACTCAACGTCTTAGATAGCAGAGGGAAAAATCCCTCTGCTTTCAAAATGGGGTGGGGGTGGCGAGGGGGACATGGCAAAGCTTGCGAGCCTGGTTGCCCAGGGGGGCTCAGTCACCCCTGGAAATTTTCAGGGGTAGCCTCAGCCCCTGAGCTCCCCGAAGTTGACACCTACGCAGTGAGGGATGGTGGTGGGTGGGTAGGGTTGCCAGATCCAGGTTGGGAAACCCTTGGAGATTTGGAGATGGAGCCTGGGGAGGACAGGGGACCTCAGTGGGGAATCCACCTTCCAAAGCAGCCATTTTCTCCAGGGGAACTGATCTCTCTAGTCTGGAGATCAATTGTAATGCCAAGAGATCCCTCGGGCCCTCCTGGAGGTTGGCATCCCTATAACCCAATGGCTTTCAAAACCTACTTCTTAAGATCATTCCCTCGCTTGAATAGCCACCTCCGGTCACGGTTTGTGAGTGACAATGTCAATTGCTAAGGCCAACTGCCTCATATGATCCGGTTTTACTACCCCCGGCCTCCCGCCTCCCAGCTGCCTCGAGCTCCCCTCATTTCACTGAAATGTTTATGGATGCCGCAAATTCCAAGATCACCAGCCATTCCATCATGTCTGTACTAACTGTCAGCCTTTCCGGCATCCCGGGGATATTACCTGTTGTGGTTATCACGCGGCTGGACTGAAAAGTAGTGTTTAAAATACAAGCAAGCTGAAGGCAGACTCTGCAATTTTCCCAGGGGACTTTGGCATGAATGAGGAACATGCTATCATTTGAAAAGATTTTACCTTTTTAAAAAAAATGTCTGTCGAACACTGCAGGGCCCCGGCGGTTGTTAGTTTTGAGGTTTCCCCAAAACAAGAAATGTGTTTTTCTCCAATCAATCATCTTTGGATAAAAGCTTTGGTGTTGTTCCCCTGACCCAAATAATGTAATTTATGGCCAAACCAGAGTATTAAAAAAAAATACCTTTAATGCCATTTTGAGGAGACCAAACCCTATGAGGAAAGGCTGAAGGACTTGGGAATGTTCAGTCTGGAGAAGAGGAGGTGGACAGGATGGCTCTCTTGAAGTATTTGAAGGGTTGTCACTCAAAGGAGGAGGGCAGGGAGCTGGTCCTGTTGGCAGCAGAGGAGAGGACTCACAATCATGGGCTTAAATTAAGGACGGGAAAGCACCGGCTGGATATTAGGGAAAACTCTTTGACAGTCAGAGTTGTTCAACAGTGGAATCAGCTGCCTAGGGAGGTGGTTAGCTCCCCCTCCCTGGTGGTCTTGAAGCAGCGTCTGGACAAACCCTTGACAGGGATGCTCTAGGCTGATCCTGCATTGAGCAGGGGGTTGGACTAGGTGGCCTGTATGGACCCTTCCAACTCTGTGATTCTAGCATCTCCAAATTTAACTGGTGTTCTCTTTTTTTGTATATCAACCAGTTTGCCAATGTTCATTTATGAGGAGAAAAGGTGGGGGCAACAGTGGGAGGGCTTCTGGGGTTCTGGCCAGTGTTCCCTCTAAGCTGAGTTAGTGTGAGCTAGCTCACAGTTTTTTAGCCTCTGCTCGCACATTTTTTGTCTTCGCTCAGGAAGGATGGCTCCAGAGCAAACTAATTTATGCAGTAGCCAAATCACCCGCTCACAACTTTAATGCCAGTAGCTCACAAGGTAGAATTTTTGCTCACAAGACTCCACAGCTTAGAGGGAACATTGGTTCTGGCCCCGCTGGTGGACCTCCTGATGGCACCTGGGTTTGGGCCTCTGTGTGACACAGAGTGTTGGACCGGATGGGCCATTGGCCTGATCCAACATGGCTTCTCTTACGTTCTTAACTATCAGCCCAGGTTTTCTAGGTGACAATGGGATTTGAAGATACCGAGTTCCTACAAGGTCATTTAAGGTCCTGGGACCACATCTGAGAACTGAAATCGATTGTCCCCAAAAGTAACTTCCCATCTTGAAAGCCTTGCCCTGTTCAAAGCCAAGATCCTTCTCAATCCAATACATTTCTGGACTTCAGCTTCAGTGGGTGGGGGATCATTTCACTCTGGAAATGACTCTTTGGAATGGAAGCACATTAAAAAAATAACCTCCTCACATCCTTGGAACAAGTCTTTACCCAAGTCTTTAATTAAAGACTCAAGTGAAATGAATGACTCAGAACATTTCAACATGAAAAGCATCAAGTCACCCATGTGGGGAGCTCAGACTTCATAAAAACACAAGAGAAGCCAGTGTTGGATCAGGCCAGCGGCCCATCCAGTCCAACACTCTTTCACACAGTGGCCAAAAACACCAGGTGCCCTCAGGAGGTCCACCAGTGGGGCCAGGACACTGGAAGCCCTCCCACTGTTGCCCCCCCCCCCAAGAATACAGAGCATCACTTGCCCCAGACTGGGAGATCCTATCTATACCTTGTGGCTAATAGCCGCACATGGACTTCTGCTCCTTATGTTTAATCCAACTCCCTCTTGAAGCCGTCCATGCTTGTAGCTGCCACCACCTCCTGTGGCAGTGAATTCCATGTGTTAATCACTCTTTGGGTGAAGAAGGACTTCCTTTTATCTGTTCTAACACGACTGCTCAGCAATTTCATGGAGTGCCCCCAAGTTCACTCTGAAACGACACCGAGTGGTAAACATAGACAATTTCTAAAGCACTCGGAGCGCTCCATATTTTGAAGACAAGAAAGAGCAGGATCCCTGATAACATGCCAAGCACGGAGATACAAATGCAAATTCGTTTAGTCCCTCTCCTTTTAGATGCTTTACCTGTTTTCGTTTTTACTAATGGGATACATCAGTAGGCAATGATGTAGATTCAAGATGATGCTGCCCCCTGCTGATCTCCGGCAAACGGAAGAGTTGAGCTGAACAATCACTTTCTACCTCCTTTGCTCTGAACCTCAGATTCCTTTCCAGGGCTCCTGGAAAAGCGGGGGCGAGAATCCATTAGCTGGGAATAGGGGCAGAAAGCAACGGCCTGAAACAGAGGGCAAAACTAGATACTACTCATTGCATAGCTAGATTGGAGTCGAGTAGCACCTTAGAGACCAGCAAGGTTTTGGGGGTATAAGCTTTTGAGAGTCATAGCTGGTTTTGTCAGATACCTCCGTGTGGGCGATTCTGGATTGGCTTTTCCCTCCATTGTTTTACGAAGCCCACGTTGGAACAGAAATTCCCCTCTGCATTGCCTGCCCCTTTCACTGTCTTTGATCATTGGGTTTTATGGTACCCCCTGCATTCATGCCTCTTTCGCTTTCTTTGATCATCAGGTTTTATGGTGCCCTCTGCACTGCATGCTGCTTTCGCTTCTTTGATCATCAGATTTTATGGTGCCCTCTGCATTGCATGCTGCTTTCGCTTTCTTTGATCATCAGATTTTATGGTGCCCTCTGCATTGCATGCTGCTTTCACTTTCTTTGATCATCGGGTTTTATGGTACCCTCTGCATTGCATGCTGGTTTCGCTTTCTTTGATCATCAGGTTTTATGGTGCCCTCTGCACTGCATGCTGCTTTCGCTTCTTTGATCATCAGGTTTTATGGTGCCCTCTGCATTGCATGCTGCTTTCGCTTTCTTTGATCATCTGGTTTTATGGTACCCTCTGCATTGCATGCTGCTTTCGCTTTCTTTGATCATCAGGTTTTATGGTGCCCTCTGCACTGCATGCTGCTTTCGCTTCTTTGATCATCAGATTTTATGGTGCCCTCTGCATTGCATGCTGCTTTCGCTTTCTTTGATCATCGGGTTTTATGGTACCCTCTGTATTGCATGCTGCTTTCGCTTTCTTTGATCATCAGATTTTATGGTGCCCTCTGCATTGCATGCTGCTTTCGCTTTCTTCGATCTTCAGGTTTTATGGTACCCTCTGCATTGCATGCCACTTTCACTTTCTTCAATCACCAGGTTTTATGGTACCTTCTGTATAGATTTATGGCCATTTTATGGCTGTTCAGGGGTGACTCGGCAATCAATACTGCGTTGCCCCAAGGTATTTGAATGAGGTTTTGAGCTGCACTTTCCCCTCTCAATTGAGAAAATGTGGAGCGAATGCTAGATGCGGAATCGCCCTGACTCGTATATGACAAAGGGAGCTTTGCGCAATTCTGCATCTAGCATTTGCTCCACAGTTTCTCAGATGGGAGGGGAAAGTGCAGCTCAAAACCACATTCAAATACCCCGGGGCCAATGCCATACTGACTGCAAAGTCACCCTGGAATGGCCATAAAATGGTCATAAATCTATGCAGAAGGTACCATAAAACCCGATGATCAAAGAAAGTGAAAGGGGCAGGCAATGCAGAGGGGAATTTCTGTTCTGACGTGGGTTTGGTATAACAACAGAGGGAAAAGCCAATGCAGAATCGCCCTTTGGTTCTCGAAAGCTCGTACTCTGACAATGTTTATTGTAGGTATCACCTTTCTGGAACTGCACCGCCGTCTGCCTTTCTGCGTTATTGTATGCCATGCCTTTAGACAGGCTTTATGGCACTGGACATTTTTTTGTTTGCATAGATTTCCAATCCTGTAGTTCTAGGCCTAATGCTGCAACCGGTTATTGAAGGTCTTGTTGTCTGTTCAGACTGAATTTGTAACCTGCCTTGAGTCTCTGTTAGGAAAGCAAATTGTAAATGAAGAAATAAAACAAGCAGCCACCATCGTAATTCTGCAGATCCTGGATATAAAGAGCTGGGCACGTATTGATAGCCACAAGCATACTCAGCTTTGAAAAGGGATTAGACAAATTCAAGGAAGAGAGGTCTATCAGTTGCTACTGTCCATGGTGAATAGGGCTGCCAAGTCAGCCCAGGGGGCGGGGGATCCCCCGCTATAGGGGTTCCCGATCCGCCGGCCGGCATTCAGCCGGCGGGGGGAACCCCGCCCCCGAAGTCGTCCAGCGTGGACAACTTCCCCAGCGCAGTGACGTCACCTGGAAGTGACATCACCACGTTGGAGACGTTGCCCTGGTAACGCCCCCAATGTGGTGACGTCACTTTTGGGTGATGTCACCGGGCGCGTGCGCGCAGCGCGCGCCAGGGAGGCTCCCGGGCGGCTCCCGGGCAAAGAAGGACTTCCCCCCGCCAGTAGGTGAGTTCGACTTGGCAGCCCTAATGGTGAATAAAGGGAGCCTCCGCATTTAGAGGCAGTCAGCCTCTGAATACCAGTGCCGGCTACACCGAAGGAAGGCCTCGGCCTCTCTGCCCTGTTGTTGGATCTCGAGAGGAACTGGTTGGCTACTGTGTGAGGCAGGATGATGGACTAGATGGACCACTGGTCTGATCCAGCAGGGCTCTTCTTATGTTCTTATCAGAGGAAGGCCTCAGCCTCTCTGCCCCATTGTTGGCCTTGCAGAGTAACTGGTTGGCCTCTGTGTGAGAAAGGATGCTGGACTAGAAGGGCTACTGATCTGATTCAGCAGGGCTCTTCCTGTGTTCTTATTTGGGGAAGGCCTCGGCCTCTATGTCCTGTTAGCCATCTACAGGAACTGGTTGGCCACTGTGTGAGACAGGATGCTAGACTAGATGGACCCTCACTGGTCTGATCCAGCAGGGCTCTCATGTTTTTATAATGATAAACATGTAGTCATTGCCAGAGATATGGCAGTGATAGTCGGGTCCTGCATATTAGCACTCAGGGGAATTTGGCTAGACCAAGTAGACTAGATGGGCTGTTCTTTTCTGCAGCTAGGCCATCCCAGTGCCCTGAAGCTGCCAAGTAGTACAGTGGTATTAAGACTGGGCACTCAACCCTGGAAACAGCAGCTGATGGTATCTCAAACACAGTAATCCACAGTCAGAGAGCAGGTCTTGTAGAACATTGGACTGCGGTGCTTACAGAGGACTCACATCCGCAGGGCAGTGTGTTTGTCCAGTATTATCACATCTTCATTCTAATCCAGCGATTCTCTGTGGCCACAGGAGGCCCAGTATACACAAAGATCACCCGATAATTGCTTGGAGAAGGAGGGGGTCCTGACCCCAGGTGCTGCGCCATGACGCGTGTTGAAATTCTTAAAGCGTGTCTGTGCTCCTATGCAGGACTGAAGCCCGCGTCGGTCAGATAAATGAAGCCCCGTGTTGTATTTGCATTTTACAATCATCACGCTCATGTTTAAAACAGAATCCCTTGCAAGGTAGTGCTACCGTGACTATTTAACATATGTCTCTTTGATGGGGAAGCATGCTGCCTAATATTCCGGAATTGGAGGAGTGTGAGCCACTTTCAGTAGTCACCACAGCGGATGTGCCTTATGCGATTTTCTTTCTGTGATGGGAGCCCTGTTGTCCTTCATCCTGCTCACCCCTGCAATTCTGCTATACTATTGTTTGCAGTCACCAGGTGTGCTGAAACCACCAATACTCTAGTGACACCTAGGGACAAAATACAGGAATTACAACTGCAGCAAACATAAGAGGCGAAACTACCCACATGGGAAAGACACATTTTGAGTTTTCAAGGCTAGCTCCACCACAGGGATTGGTGCAATTGTGCAAGGAGTAAGCATTAAGCCCCTCCCCCCTGAAGACTCTAGAGAGCCAGTTTGGTAAAGTGGTTAAAAGTGTGGACTGTAATCTGGGAGAACCAGGTTTGATCCCTCACTTCTCCACATGCAGCTGCTGATATGACCTTGGATAAGTCACAAGTTCTTTCAGAACGGTTCTCTCAGGAGCAGTCCTCGAAAGAGCTTTCTCAGCCCCACCTACCTCACAGGGTGTCTGTTGTGGGAAGGAGAAGGGAAAGGAGATAGTAAGCCACTCTGAGACTCCTTTGGGTAATGAAGCGTGGGGTATAAATCCAGTCTCCTCCTCCTATTCTTCTTCCTCTTCTTTGCACCATATCCTCATGAGATCTGGGACACGGGCTTAAGAACATAAGAATGTAAGAGAAGCCAATGTTCGATCAGGCCAGTGGCCCATCCAGTCCAACACTCGGTCACACAGGCCAAAAACACCAGGAGGTCCACCAGTGAAGCCAGGACACTAGAACCCCTCCCACTGCCCCCCACCCAAGCACCAAGAATACAGCATATCACTTGCCCCAGACTGAGAGTTCCTATCTATACCTTGTGGCTAATAGCCACTGATGAACCTCTGCTCCATATGTTTATCTAATTCCCTCTTGAAGCCGTCCATGCTTGTAGCCGCCACCACCTCCTGTGGCAGTGAATTCCATGTGTTAATCACTCTTTGGCTGTCCAAAGAGTTACCATCATTACTTGTTCTTATACCCAAAAAGGATGGACAAAGTATTAAAGATCTTTCCCCTGGCACAACGGCCCCAATCCAAATACATCTAGCAGTTCAGTTACTTTACAGCTTTCCTTGGGCACTTGATCTAAATGCTGTTTAGAAAAGTTTTGAATGCATAAGAGAGGGTCTATACACACAGCAGTTCACACTCTAAAAGTCATCCTAGTTTGGTGAGCCAGTTTGGTTTCATGGTTAAGTGTGTGGACTCTAATCTGGGAGAACCGGGTTTGATTCCCCACTCCTCCACTTGCACCTGCTGGATGACCTTGGGCAAGCCATAGCTTTGTACCAGCTGTTCTCCCAAGGACAGTTGCCTCAGAGCTCTCTCAGCCCCACCCACCTCACAGGGTGTCTGTTGCGGGGAGGAGAAGGGAAAGGAGTTTGTAAACGGCTCTGAGACTACAAGTGAAGGGTGGGGTATAAATCCAATCTCTTCTTCTTCTTCTTCTTCTTCTTCTTCTTCTTCTTCCAGGACTGTTCTACTTGCTATGGCAAGGGGAGTAGATCACATGTTTGAATTTTTATGAAGTTCTTGCATATCGAAAGGTAGTAGTGTGTATGAGGAAGTTAGCCTAAGAATCCATTCCCGGATATCTCGTGTTCTATGTGCAGGATACTATTTATATGCGTTCAGTTACTCAATGCCCTACTCGCAGACCAACTCTGGCTGCTCAAAGTGATCTGTTGTTTGTCTAGACTCTGCCTAAAATTTCCTTCCGGCAGCTCTACATTTCAGGTCACTTAATTTATCCAGGTACTCTGACCTTCAGCCTCTGAACATTTAATACGGGCTGCTCTCGAGCAGGAGCAACTGACCTTTATCTCCCTGCGCTATTAAAAATCCAAAGTATACTTGTGGCAGGGCACTGAAAAATGGACTCTTCCTTTCCATGATTAACCCTGCGAGCGATGTTCATGGAAGGAAAGGGAACGTAAATAGGTCACTTACAACAGCATGACAAATGTCAGTGGGGCGATACGAGAGGAAATGTTTTGAGAGGAAGTGTTTTCATCTGCTACATCCATACAGTGTTCACATGAGACAAGTCTGATGTTGTGGGTAGACATCGATTCAGCAAAGGTTTAAAATGTATATGAACGTCGTCCCCCCAGCCGCTACTTTGAATAGAATGTTGAACACTTCCTCAGTGAAGAACTGGATCACAGAGGATTGGAGATGAGCAAATGTCCCCTATTTCCTTTCTTTTTATAGTTCATTTCTATTCTTATCAACAGTATTAGCCACAAGGTATGGATGGAAGACTCTGTCTGGGGCAGTGATGCTCTTGGGGGCGACAGTGGGAGGGCTTCTGGAGTTCTGACCCCACTGGCAGACCTCCTGATGGCAATTGGGCTCTGGCTACTGTGTGAGACAGAGTGTTGAACTAGACGGGCCATTAGCCTGATCCAACATGGCTTCTCTTATGTTCTTATGTCTGGGGCAAGCGATGCTCCATCTCCTTGGTGTTTGAGGGGCAAGAGTGGGAGGGCTTCTGGAGTTCTGGCCCCACTGGTAGACCTCCTGATGGCACCTGGTATTTTTGGCCATTGTGTGACACAGAGTGTTGGACTGGACGGGCCATTGGCCTGATCCAACATGGCTTCTCTTATGTTCTTATGTCTGGGGCAAGTGATGCTCCATTTCCTTGGTGTTTTGGGGGGCAAGAGTGGTAGGGCTTCTGGAGTTCTGGCCCCACTGGTGACCCTCCTGATGGCACCTGATCTTTGAACACTGTGTGACGCAGAGTGTTGGACTGGATGAGCCATTGGCCTGATCCAGCATGGCTTCTCTTTTGTTCTTATGTTCTTAATATTGGTTCTCTGCTTTTGTTCGTTGGGTTTTGCATATTGATTTGCATGGTGTATGTACGTTGCATGGTTTTTTGAAATAATTTGTACAGTGGTCATGTATGATCTTCCTGCATATACAGCAACACCAATGTACCTCCAGGGTACAACCATCACAGGGCAACCTCAGGACCATGGCGTTTCCAAGACAAGAGATTAGCAAAGGTGGTTTGCCATTGCTTGTGTCTGGTTGCGGCCACACAAGTGAAATAATCTGGAGGGGAAGCGAGGCGTTTTTGCCCTGGAGCAATTTGCCCCGCAGTTGCGCAATCACACAGATCTGTGGACCTGCTGGGGCAAATCGCCACTGCGTGATCAGACGCAACTGCGGTTTTTTTGTGTGTGGATGGTTTCCAAGGCACTTAAGCAGGGGAGTGATGAATCACTTCCCCACCCTTAAGCGCTTTTGATGATGCACACATGGAGAAGGGGGGGGGGACACAATGCCACACTTCCACACACTGGGAAACTCCGGCTGTAAGCCACCGCAAATCATTTGATACTGGAGTTTCCCCAGTAGTTTTTTAACTCCGGTCCTCTGTTGGATCAAATCGGTTTGCCACAGCTCGCCGATGGCTCTGGGGCGGCTCCCAGATGTGCTGGTTTGATTGCGCCAGTTTGATCCATTGGTGAATCGTCCCTCTTCCGTGGCTAATAGGTGCATATGATCGTGCCCTCTGTGTCACAACTCTGGTCTCCCTTGGTGGTTTTCCATCCAAGTACTAACCATGGCCAACCATGCTTGGCTTCCATCTTTTATAAGGCCAGGTTGGTCAGGGCTATTCAAGCTGCTCCCTGTATATCTAGAGAGCCAGTCTGGTGTAGTGGTTAAGCGCACGGACTCTAATCTGGAAGAACCGGGTTTGATTCCCCACTCCTCCACTTGCACCTGGCTGGATGACCTTGGGCAAGCCATAGCTCTGTACCAGCTGTTCCCTCAAGGACAGCTTGGGAAAGAGCTCTCTCAGCCCCACCTACCTCACAGGGTGTCTGTTGTGGGGAGGGGAGGGGAAAGGAGTTTGTAAGCCGCTCTGAGACTCTTAAGTGAGTGAAGGACGGGATATAAATCCAATCTCTTCTTCTTCTTCTTCTAGATAGACATAATATGAATAATGCTAATTTCTTGATGCATATTGAAAAAGGCGTAAATTTTAAGGGAAAATTTTCAGCACACAGAAACAGAAACTGACATGCAAATCGAGAATTCCGTGCTCGATTCGCACAAGGGAGGAGTGAAATCCAAACAAAGTCAGTGTGATATAGCAATTACAGCGGGTGTCCCCAGTGTGGTGCCTACGGGGGTCATGCCCCCGACAGATTTCTTGGTGCCCATCAAGTGTTTAGAAAGTGGTTAGGCCTGAATGGGGTTATTGGCCATTGGAGCTTCATGGTATGTCTGAAGGTAAGCTGTGGCAGCCATTTTGTGGCTGTCTCCACCTCTGCAAATTACAAAGGCTCACGGTGTCGTATAGCCAGAAATTGTGTGATGCATATTATGAGTGAACTGCAATTGATTAATGCAAACATTCTTGGCAAATGGAAAGGAGATTGTAAGCTGCTCTGAGACTCCTTCGGGTATTGAAGGGTGGGGTATAAATCCAATCTCTTCTCTTCTTCGTCTTTTGTTCACAGCAGAGGAGAGGACTCGCAAGAATGGGGTTAAATTAAGGGCGGGAAGGTCTTCTTCGTCTTTTGTTCACAGCAGAGGAGAGGACTCGCAAGAATGGGGTTAAATTAAGGGCGGGAAGGTACTGGCTGGATCTTAGGAAAAACGTTTTTTTACAGTAAGAGTTGTTCAACAGTGGAATCGGCTTCCCAGGTGGGTGGTGAGCTCCCCCTCCCTGGCAGTCTTTAAGCAGCGTCTGGACAGACCCTCATCTGGGATGCTCTAGGCTGATCCTGCATTGGGCAGGGGGTTGGACTAGAGGGCCTGTATGGCCCCTTCCAACTCTGTGATTCTATGATCCTACAATACTGACTTTGATGGACCTGTGGTCTAATTCAGGATAAGGTAGTCAGTTTGGTGTAGTGGTTAAGTGTGCAGACTCTAACCTGGGAGAATCGGGTTTGATTCCCCACTCCTCCACTTGCACTTGCTAGATGACCTTGGGCAAGCCATAGCTCTGTACCAGGGGTTCTCTCAAGGACAGTTCTCTCAGAGCTCTCTCAGCCCCACCTACCTCACAGGGTTTCTGTTGTGGGCAGCAGAAGGGAAAGGAGTTTGTAAGCCACTCTGAGACTACAAGTGAGTGAAGGGCAGAATATGAATCCAATCTCTTCTTCTTCTTCTTCTTCATGGGTGTGACTGTCTTAAATCAGAAAAGGCACGTTGTGCTTCAGGTATATATGGATGCCCATGGACTAAAGTGGTATAATCTAGCCCATAGTAACCTCACAACCACCTTTTCCCCTCTCTTAGTGTTTGTATCATTTCAGCTCCCTGGCAGGAATGCAAGCCTACCATATTTGGGAGGTTTCGTAGGCAGCACAAGCATGCAGCCATGTGCCTCTTGAAACCTATTAACCGTAATAGCGTAAAGGGGGGGGGGGAGGAGGATATTGCTGCATTACCTTTGATGCAAGTTAACGACAGCATCGAACAGATTCATGCTGTTTCCCATCTCTGCATTAAGCGACACGGCGCGTTAAATTATGCAAACAAGATGCCTTCGCTCGCACTACATTTTGAGATAATGCGGGGTTTTTTCCCAACCTGGTGTCAGCGGCTGTCGCATCTTTTCAAACGTGACGTGTAGCAGTCACGGCATTCAGAAGCTATTCTCCCCTTTCCCCTCCTTCCCCTGCCACAACAAACAGCTTATTATGAAAAACACAGGTTGCTGTTACCTCCGTTAACATAGAACTTCCGGCAAAAAAGAAGAAGAAAAAGAAGGTTTCCGTTGACAAAAACTGTTTGTGGTTTTAGGGCAAATGTACACAAGCAGGTAAATCATGTGGTAAGGAGTTCCAGGTTTCCCCCGGAAGTGATGTCACACTGTTGCCGGAGGGCCACTTGTTAGCTTATTTTTCTCTCACCGCCCACAGGAGTGGTGGTGAGAAATGAGAGGCAGGGTAGTGAAATAGACTGGGCTCAGGCACGTCGAATGATCAGCTCGTAGCTTATTAGTGATTGCAGCACAGAGAAAAGAAGACTGGCTGACCCTAGCCGAAGCCCGGTATTTATGCTTGAAAAAGATGACACCCCAAAAACATCCCACTCCCAACGATAGGCTATTTACACTCTATTGTTTCCCAATTAGTTTCCTCTACGATCCCTGTCTCCCTACTGGCCCATAATAGGATCCTAGCGATCTATTGTTATGCGTCCCAAGCTAAGTCCTTTTGCAAGTGAGTTCAGGCTCAATGTATATTAGGTAGAGAATTTCCTGCTCTGGTGGGGGGAATGGTAACCCTATCTGGTAGCGTTGCCAACCTCCAAGTAGTGGCTGGATGTCTCCCGAGATCAAGTCACCTGGAGGAAACGGCATCTTTGGAAGGTAGACTCTATCAGGGCTTTTTTTGTGGAAAAAGCCCAGCAGGAACTCATTAGCATAATAGGCCACACCCTGCGGCAGAAACTCATTCACATATTAGGCCACACCCCTGACATCACAGCTCATTAGCATATTAGGCAGGCGGGCTGGGAAAGCACAGGGTAGGCACGGAAGCTTGCCTCTTCCACACACACACCCCCTGAGCTTCTCCGCTACTGCGGAGAAATTCAGCGGGGGAAGAGGAAAAAATAGAAGGTGTGTTTAAATGCCTTTGTCATCTTCCCTGATCTTGGGGAAGGAAGGAAAGGCATCTAAACATGCCTGTGCTCCCTGCCTGTGCCTCTCCAGGGGCCCACAGCTGTGGAGCAACTGGAGATGCACCAGCACAGAGCCCACACATGCTTCCATGCCTGCCCTGTGCTTTTTCCTCTCCCCCAAGCTTCTTTGCTATGGCAGAGAAGCTGGGAGGGGGGAGGCATGCTTTCCCTACCTGCTCCTGTGCTATCCCTGCTGCGAGGCGCCTGGAGAAGATTGGGAAGGGAAGCATGTGGAAAGACTTGGGGAAGTTCAGGAGGGGCTTGGTAAAATGCCTTTCTCTCCCTCCCCCAGGCTGGGGATGGAAAGAAAGGCATTCTCAACGTGCCCGGGTTCCCTGCCTGCCCTATTCCAGCTGCGACATGTCAGCTAGGGAAGGGAAGGCAGAGAGAGGCTTTAATTCATTAATTCATTAATTCATTAATTCATTCATTTTTCACATTTTTACCCCGCCCTCCCCGCAAGCGGGTTCAGGGTGGCTTACAAACGGCACGCAGTGCCCATCAAAATAAAACAATTTAAAATATGTTAAAATACAATAATAACAATCGCAATACACAGTCCAATATAAATTACAGATAAAGTGCTCGCAGTGGTGTTAAACTAAGCATTCAGATGGTGTTCCTACTAATATCTTGGTGCCAACCTCGACGTCAAATTCGGCTCTCCGCCCGGCCCTGGCTTCTTTCAGGGCCAGCCCACATCACTGATGTTTCTAGCGATGGTTGATGGTAAATGATGGCAGGCGATGGCGACTCCTAATCAAAAGCCTGGTGGAAGAGCTCCATCTTTCCTTGTCAATTTCACTCTCAGCTGACTGGTGGGGAGTGAAATTGACAAGGAAATCCAGCTGGGCTCCCCAGAGGGAAAGACAGCATTTTAAGATGCCGCTTTCCCCTCTTGTGTGTAATGTGGGGAGGGCAGCAGCGTGCTCTGTAGCCACGCATGCACAGAGGTTTGGGTTGTAAGTGTGGCCAACTCAGAAGCCAGCTGGAACTGCGTTCCTGTATGTTCCTGCCCCCAAATAGCCCTGGACTCTATGGCATTATACCCCTTTAAACTCCTTTTTTCCCTCAAACCTCATTTTTTTTCATGACTCCCTTTTGATTCAGCGCCATTGCCAGAGAATGAAACCCCAAGACAGGGAGGGGACCAAGTTTTGCTTTGCTTCATTGTGTGAAATGAAGGACCAGCTTCTCCTATATCATCTGGCTCAGATCCATCTCTCAGGTCTGGCACTCTGTGCCCCCTCCTTCAGAGATGAGCAGATAGAGACAGGGCATTTTTTGTGGTGGCCCCTCACCTCCGGAACAAACTCTCCCCTGAGGCTTTCCTGTAGCCTACTTTACTTTCTTTTAGGGCCCAGACTAAAGGATGTCTTTTCGCTACGGTTGCCAGTGTTGGCTATTGTAACTCTGCATGCAAGAGGATCGGGGAGATAAAGGGTTAAGAGAATTCTCTCACTCAGGGACACTTGGCAGTTGGCCCCCACCCTCCTCTCATCGGTTAGATGCTGAGCCTCTTTGGCTGTTGCTCGACTTCAGCGTTTTTATCTTATACAGGACCTCTTTTCTTCTCTCTCTCTCTCTTACCTGGGCTTGGAGCTATAGCAAGTTAACCTTTTTGAAGATGATCTGTTCACAATAAGTTAAATGTACCTACATGGCTATGTCATGTAAGATGCATTTTTATTTTTGTAAGTAAAATTTCCTTCTCTTCTGACCCTTGGAATCAGATCATCTTTGTAATTTGTTTGAACAGAATTTTCTCTTAACTCAGAAACGTTGAGGATCAGGGATACTGCGTAAAGCTGCAATTGGGGTTTTTTTTTCCACATTTAACCCAATAGCCAGGTCCCCCCCAGCCACCAGCAGGGGATTATGGGATAGGGTTGCCAGATTCAGATCGGGAAACTCCTGGAGATTTGGGGATGGAGCCTGGGGAGGACATAGACCTCAGTGGGGTACAGTGCCATAGAATCCACTCTCCAAAGCATCAATTTTCTCCAGAGGAGATTAGTTGTAATCAGTGTTCCCTCTAAGCTAAGTTAGTGTGAGCTAGCTCTCAGTTTTTTAGCCTCTGGCTCACACATTCTTGTCTTAGCCCAGAAAGGATGGCTCCAAAGCAAACTAATTTATGCAGTAGCCAAATCACCTGCTCACAACTTTAATGCCAGAAGCTCACAAAGTAGGATTTTTGCTCACAAGACTCCACAGCTCAGAGGGAGCATTGGTTGTAATCCTGGGAGATCTCCAGCCACCATCTTGAGGTTTCCAACCCGATTTACGACTTATTTTAGGTCTCCGGTTTCCTCTAGTAGTTAAACACCGAACATAACGTCGTTATTTCAAACGGTGCTTACTCTTCTCTGATGTTTCCTCCTAAAATCCCAAAGCGGCGGAAGAAGAAGAAAGACTCGGTCTCCTAAGCAAATTGCCAAATGTTTTATTTATCTGTTTATTTCTCCAGGCAGAATATTTAAGGTAAAGGGAAAGCTGACCTTTTCTTTTTCCTTACCTGACATTATTTCCACCGAGAGTCAATAGCATCTTTGTGCACACTACAAAATACGGGATGGGAAACTGAATAAATTTCCGGGCCGGTGATTAAATTGTCTATGATCACATTTCAATGCACCTTGAGCACAGTCAGCCAACTGGTGGACTCGAAGGAAGGAGAGGGAAAAGATTTTTGCTTTGGGGGGTTCTGCTGCAGAATTTATGCGCAAAAGAAGCTTGGTAATGCTTGTCTTTAGAATGCACTATCTTAAATCTCATGCCTCTCGCAATGAATTGTCTCCAGTTTAACTGACTCAAATGCCTTTGTGGTATTTCAGGGAAAGGTGAGATCAGACTGTTGGAGCAAAACCCGAGAGGGTGCAAAAGTTGTGTGGCCAAGTGGGTCAAACATGTGCCAGTCTGATGTAGTTATAGTTGCCAACCTCCAGGTGGTGGCTGGACGTCTCTTGGGATTACAGTCGATCTCCAGGAGGCAGAGTGGACTCGAATCTGGTGTGATTTTCCACTCCTCCTCTGCATGAAGTCTGCTAGTGGTGTGTTCAGACAGGCCGGTAATTCCGCAATTGGCCCGGCTGTAATTTGAGCTAGATCTTTTTGATCCAGTGCTGCACAACCAGACAGCTCGTCAGTGAAGCGCTTTACCACGTGTGACTCCCACGGTGGATTGTCTAGATGACATCCACCATAAGGAGCCATGAGGTCGGCTTTTTAAAAAATATCCTGTCTGCACATGCACATATGCGCCTCACCATATACTTGTTTTTCCACGCTTGCTCGGACTAAAATGGTAAAAGCACCGCCAGCAGTACCTTCCTCTAGGTACCCTTTCATTTTATAAAGATGATAAAGTTCAGGAGACCGTCAGAAACATTAAATTGTTTGGATCGCTGGAGCAGAGCTCTGGGGACATCGCATGTTTAAGCGGTTATGCGCACATCGCTAAGAGTTTTTTGAAATGGCGGCCATTTGGGATGGTCTGGAGACCATCCCTATGGGCTGATTGCACGCTGGAGGTATGACCTGATGGTGGAAAGTCTGGCATTGGCCTGTCGGCCAGCTTTAGACTGGACTTTCACTACTATCTTTTAAGTACGGATCCCCAGTGGGGATCGACGGGCTACTCACAGAAGCGGCACGATTCCCAGATGTTGTGATCTGGATGTGCACTTTAAATCCACCAGGCACTTGTGCCTGGCGTGGCTCAAAAGAGCCATATGAACGCACCCTACATTACCTTGGGACAGTCACAGTTCTCTCAGAACTCTCTCACAGGGTATCTGTTGTGGGGAGAGGAAGGGAAACAGATTGTAAGCAGCTCTGAGACCCCTTCAGGTTGTGAAGGGCAGGGTATCGTAATAATTCAATACAAAATCAGATGCCAGTCTCAAACACATAATCAGCTTCAGTAGCTTCAAGCTTCCAGCGGGACCAACAGCTGATTGGTGTCCAATTTTGTATTGAATTATTACTGTTTCCAGTGCATGCAAGTAAGAGTATGAAAACCACAGCAGCTTAAAGGGAACATCCTGACGAGGGATGAACTTTGAAACGTCGTAACCAAACATCCGGACACAACGTTGTATTTATATAATAGTTCTCCATTGTTCATACTTTGTACTTTCCCACTGTATTGTACTGGTGCTCAAGTTGTCTATGGTTTGCATTTTGTACTTTTGTATTGTTATCGCTTTTGTACATTACTTTCTATTACATGTTCTTTAGCCTTTGGACAGTTTGTTATTGGTGAGTCTGTTAACTACACTTGTTTTTGTTTATCATCACCATTTGATTATGAAGCGGACAATGCCATAATGAACTGTGAGCCCTGATGATGTTGCTAACATAACGAGAATTCTTTACAGGGTGGCGAAGTTCCTAAGAGTGTTGATAGTTGGAGCAGATCCGTCCTTGAAGAAGTCACTTTGAAATGGGTTCAGGCTAGCCTTCCATCCTCGGATTTGGTGTGTGGAACTGATTTTCTGGCATTAAGCTTTTTAACTTAACAAAAGCCAAGTTTTATGATCTCTCTGGAAACCTTGTAGGACCCATTTGTTTACAGCAGCCGGATCTCGCGTGGGAAAACTTGCAGGGCCTTCTCTTTACAGCAGCATGAACCCTGCTATGTGAACTTCCACAGACAAGCTTCTAACAACAACAAAATCCGGTGTCCTTTTTCATGAGCATTATGGCACTTTGCATTTTGAATATTATTGATGTTGAGTCCTTTATTTTCTATGATTTGTTGCACTTTGTATAATTTGTGTGTTTAGTAATGTTTATAAGGATAGTGCAATTTAGGATAAATTAAGGACCACACAGATTGTTATAAATTATAGTAATTGAAATGACTGATAATATTTTTGCACAAATAATTAAAAAAGCATTTTTAATCGTTTATTCTTAGTTAAGTTTCACAGTAGTTATATTGGTTTTGGGTAAAAATCGAAGAAGAAGATAAGAGATTGGGTTTATACCCCGCCCTTCACTACCCAAAGGAGTCTCAGAGCAGCTTACAATCCCCTTCCCTTCCCCTCACCACAACAGACACCCTGTGAGGTAGGTGGGGCTGAGAGAGCTCTTTTGAGAACTGCTCTTGAGAGAACAATTCTGAAAGAACTTATGACTGACCCCAGGTCAGTATGTGAGTGTGCATATTTATGAATTGCTACAGTGGCAGCATTCAGTTTGTAGTTTATTTGATGAGTAATGTACTTTAACCGTAGATAAAATGCAAGTAAATAATTTGTGTTTAACTACAGGAGGATTACTACCCCATCTTACCGTCGTGGACATTCCTGTAACTGTTAATAGCACTTGGCTTGGTGTGTTGTTTATATTATAGTATAACTTTCTGTGTTAAGTATGCCTACTTATTATTTTATCTAGTGTCCAGAACACTATCTGAGGAAAACCCTTCGAAATGAAGATGGACATCTGGAGTTTTTCGTTATAGTTTTTGTATTGTGGACATTAAGTAGTTTTTGTATCATGGACATTAATTTCTATATTGCTATCCGCTATTGAAATAAGAACTGTAAACTTTAAGTTATGTTTCTTGTCTTCATTTGATGAAGTTCCATGTTAGTAGGCTTTAGCCTTTGAATTGTGTGCTTCGTTGTTGCGTTCTTTGCGCAGTGCGTATTTTTTATGAATTTCCATACTGTTTTTCATGTTTTTTTACTTGACCCAAGGTCACGCCAGCAGCTGCATGTGGAGGAGTGGGGGGAATCAAACCCAGTTCTCCCAGATTAGAGTCTGCACTCCTAACCGCTACACCTAACTGGTGAGAACAATTTAGCACCACTTATCCTTTCCTACTGCAGAGCACCCCATCAGCCCCTCTCAGGCTATTCCTCAGGGTTCACCTGTCAGCTAATGCTGCTATCCCTGCTCTGGAGGTGGAATGGCTAATCTCATGACGTCAGTACTGTGGAATGTTATGTTATAGTTCTCATGGCATCCTTATTGCTTTGCCTGCTACTCCGACCTTGAGAGGCTGTTGGTACCAGCTCATGTATCCTCTCTTATGCCCAAGTATAAGTCTTCCCGCCTAGTCTATGGGAGCTGAAAGCCAGTATTTTAAGCGCCTTTTTCCTGACCTAATGTTTGGTGGCTGCATACTGCTAGGCCTCCCTTTGAATTCTGTATAACCAGGGGTCCTTTCGTAGAAAAAGAGGTGCAGGAGCTCATTAGCATAACGCATTAGCATAACTCATTAGCATATGCCACATCCCCTGACATCACCAGAAGTGTGTCAGAAAGGGAATGTCAGTTTCAGCCCCATTATATCCTAAGGGCCATTGAAATCAATGGCAAAAACTCATAGGGTATATGAGGGGCTGGAGGAAAGGGGGTTTGAGAGAGAGGCTCCACACTTGCAGGGTAGCTGCTGGGGCCTCTCCTCGAAATACCCACCAAGTTTCAAGAAGATTGGGCCACGGGGTCCAATTCTACGGGCCCCCAAACAGATTGTCCCATCCCCTCCATTGTTCTCTATGATGGGAAAAAATGTTAACTTTTTTCCTCCCATAGAGAACAATGGAGGGAATGGGGGCAGCCTGTTTGAGGGCCTGTAGAATTGGACCCCCTGGTCCAATCTTCTTGAAACTTGGTGGGTATTTCGAGGAGAGGTCCCAGCAGCTACCCTGCAAGTTTGGAGCCTCTCCGTCAAACCCCCTCCCCTTCAGTGGCTTTTAAAGTTGCCATCGAAATTCGGCGGCGAGCTGAATCAGATTAGAGAATCTGATTCAGCCCGTGGGTGCCCTATTGGCCAGCCCTGAGCTGGCGGAGCTTCACTCCGCCTCACTCCGGCCCCAACAGACCCCTGTGTATAACTATCTCGATTCCACCAGTGCCCACCATTACTAACACAAGGCATGCAGATGACCATAGCAGACCTTCCTCAATTAAGCTTTCCGGTTTAAGGACACTTGTTGTTCACTGACTCTGCAGGACTCTCACATCACCAACCGCTGCAGGTGCAGATTTCCAGGGCAGACAGGCTACAGCAGCAGAAGAAGGAAACAGGGAAGTTCTATTCTGTGAGTACCTCTCTGCTTACCCGTTGCAGGACCTAACCCCATATCATACACTGTATAGAAACGAGAGCTGGCATGGTGTAGTGATTAAAGCATCCAACAAAGATCTGGGAGACCTGGGTTCAAATCACCACTTTTCCACGGTAGCTTGCCGGGTGGCCTTTGGCCAGTCACAAATTCTCAACTTAACTTACCTCACGGGGTTGTTGTGAGGATAAAAAGTAGGAGAGGAGAACAATGAATTCTGCTCTGCGGTTCCCACTGGGGAGAAAAGCGGGATGTAAATAAAGCAAATAACTGAAATGTTAACAGAAGACTGGCAGGCCTTTCTTACTTGAAGGTTATCTATACGCCTCCAAAATACCATTTCTGATAGATTTGCAGTTGAAACTATACACCGGGAGTAGGTAAACTGGATGCAGGTGCCTCCCTAACCATTTCCCCATCTTATTTTTTTTCTGCTTCTCTTAGCTTTTATTTCATTCAGACCTCAGCAAGAACTTCTACAGGCAACCCCCCCCCCTTTCTGCTTACAGCTCGAATTCCCAGTAATCCTGCTTTGTGCTTCCTTCCGCATCAATAAAACCACCATCTGTGTGCAAGTGTTGTTTTTTTAAGAAAAATTAATACCGACCAATGTGCAGACGGGGTGTAAAAACCTTCCCAAGCTGACTTCAAAATAAATCCCGGGAACATCATTAAATCTTTTAAATGACTGTTGTCAAAAAGAGCCCTCTGTTCTAGAAGGGGAAGGGGCTGCAATTTTACTTCCCTTCTGTGATTGTCTTGGATTTGCTTTCCTGAACAGGGTTGCCAAGTGACTCACGTTTTCCAGCGGAGGAGAGTTGGGCCCGTTCTGGGACCCGGAAGTGACGTCATCACGTGGGGCACGTCGCCAGCCGACAGTCTAGCAATCAGCCTGGAAACTCTATGGTACCATAGAGTTTTCAGGCTGATTGCTAGAGCGTCGGCTGGCGACGTGCCCGGTGCGATGACGTCACCTCCAAGTGACGTCATCGTGCCGGGCACATTGGCCCAAACTGGACATTTTGGGAATGGGGTTCCCCCCCACTGGCCTGATCCGGACCGGTGGATTGGGGGCTGTCTTGTTGGGAACCCCCCACCCCACCCCCGGGGGAACCTGGAAGCACTATTCCTAAAAGGGTGGGGGAAATATTATTATGATTAAAGAAATGGCAGGTGTTCCAAGATCTTCAACATTCTATGGGCCAGGGGCACCATCTCAGTTTCTTTTTTTGCTGGGGGGCGTAATCACCTAGCAAGGTTGTATATTCAGGTTTGAACAACAATGAAGCAAGGGGTGCTTCGGTTCATGGATTTGCTCTGTTACCAGCAGTCCCCCCGGCCACTCTGTATTCTGCACTATTCCATAAGGTCTCCCACATTCTGAAACTTTTGTGGAAACTTATGGGGAGGGGGCTGTGGCTCAGATGTAGAACATCTGCTTGGTGTGCAGAAGGCCCCAGGTTCAATCCCCGGCATCTTCAGTTAAAAAGGACCAGGCAGGAGGTGAGGCGAAAGACCTCTGCCTGAGACCCTGGAAAGCTCAGAGTAGACAAGACTGACCATGATGGAGTAATAGTTGGATTCAGTTTAAGGCCCCTTCTTGTGTTTTCAGCTTCATGTATCACACAAAGCAATGGCCCATGGATTTCACATGGGTCCAACTTAATGAACATGCCAAAAAAGGTTGCTTTGTCAACTGTACCAGTTTGTTTTTGGCCCCAGTGATGTGAAAGACCTCAGTATGATAGGCATTGCACTTTGCTGATAAGAACCTGCTGGAGGTCCCCAGCCCAAGAGACATCTGGCTGTCCTCGACCAGGGCCAGACCATTTTTGGTGCTGGCCCCAACCTGGTAGAACTCTCTGCCAACTGACATCCATGCCCTGCGGGACTTAATGCAGTTCTGCAGGGTTTGTAAGGCAAAGGTGTTCCATCAGGTGTTAGATTGAGGGCAGAGACGGTTTTTCTATTAACATAAGAACACAAGGGAAGCCAATGTTGGATCAGGCCAATGGCCCATCCAGTCCAACACTCTGTGTCACACAGTGGCCAAAAACACCAGTTGCCATCCGGAGGTCCAGCAGTGGGGCCTGATCTGGCACTCCTACTTTTCCTGTCTCTCCCTACCCCCACAAGGCAGTGACATGCCTGCCAGCTGTACCACCATCTGATTGGTATTACTGTAGGATTTTAACCTTTAATTGTATTTTATGAGTATTGAGATGTACACTGCCCTGAGCCCTGTCCTGTGATTTAAAAATTGAATGAAATTAATAAATATGAGACCCTGGAAATCTGCTGCCTTAGTCTTCCTCTCTCCACCCTTCTCCTGCTGGCGCCCAACTGCGCATGCTGCTCCAGGGCTGGAAACAATGGTGTGTCTCCAACCACTCCCTAAGTAGAGCCTGAAGCTTTTCTGCCAGGTGAAGCAGCCTTCCTCCAACTTATGTGGCTCTTCCTCAAACAGAAAGGCATCTACGGTGGAAGAAAACTGTTTAAAATGGGGAAATGCTCCTTCAGTCAGAGGAACGTTCCTTAAACAGGAAAGGTCCCTTAATCTGGAGAAACTCAATCCTGCTGAAGGTAGAACACCACTCCCATACAGTGTTCCTAGCTGTTGTTGATAAGGGGGCCCTCCTGCATCTCTTGTATTTTTCCAGACTGAAAACCACATGATGAAAACATCAGAAGAGCCCTGCTGGATCAGACCAGTGAGGGTCCATCTTGTCCAGCATCCTGTCTCACACAGTGGCCAACCAGTTCCTCTGGAGGGCCAACAACAGGGCAGAGAGGCTGAGGCCTTCATAAGAACATCAGAAGAGCTCAGCTGGATCAGACCAGTGGCCAATCTAGTCCAGCAACCAGTCTTACACAGGGGCCAACCAGTTCCTCTGGAGAGCCAGCAACAGGGCATAAAGCCTGAGGCCTCCAGAAGAACCTAAGAAGAGCCCTGCTGGATCAGACCAGTTGTCCATTTAGTCCAGCAACCGGTCTTACACAGTGGCCAACCTGTTAGCCAAATTGCCTTAATTTATTAATTAATAGATTGGGGAATTGTGGTATTAATGAGCAATTGGCATAACTATAGGATCAGACCTGTGTTTACTGAAGTTTGATTTCCCAGTCCCAGAAATAGACACAGAGGCTAGATTACTAAAGCAGTGATTTCTTTACTGAAGGATTCTTAAACATACAAACATAAAATCAAGCATTCACGCACACAAAACAGAACTAAGAAAGCAGAGGTGATTGATAAAGAGGGGTCAGTTATGGGGTAATACTACCTGTCCAGATGTGCAGAGGTACATGAAGAAGGGATTATGGCCTCAACCCAAAGGGTTTAGGGGTGGACTACCAGTTGGCAACAGGGCAGAAGCATATGGTCTGAGGCCATGTGCTGACGGATACCGACACTGGGAAACAATGCTGACCAATGGAAGGTCTTGGGGGCTGTTCTCAGGTGAGAACAACAGATCACCTGGACCAATGATGAGTCCCAGGGGTGTGTGGCATCAGGATGGGCAAGGTCTAGATGTGACCAATGAGATCTCAGAGGGGTCAGAGTCTGGATTACCAACAGAAGCCAGGTGTTGGATGACTGTACTGGGGCTAGCTGAATGGATTTTATTACCATGTTCAGAGGCAGTCAACCTCTGGTTGGTTCAGCCAAGGTTCAGAGGCAGTCAGCCTCTGGATGGTTCAGCCAAGGCAGTTGAATAGGTTTCCAGGAGATGGGTCCCTGATTGTTATGTATTGACCATGCGGTCGCCATGTGCTCCCATAATTGCGACCGCATGGCCAGAGCATGGCCAGAGCACATGACCAAGAAACTACCTGAGCTTCAGCCAGGTAGAACAAAGGCCAGGTGGATCCAAACCGGCCACCAATCATGTACCTAGGTTTCTCCCCAGGAACCTATGAGGTGTAAATAGACTGATAATAGCCTATCAGGCCAGTTGGGCGAGGTCAGGGGATTATCCCTGACCAGCATAAAAGGAGGGCTTGGAGCCCTGGGTTGTATGCTTCATCCGGACCAGCAATAAAGATCTAGCTGTTTCACTATTCCATGGACTCCCGACTCCAATACTTATCACTGATTAACATCAGGAAGGATCGTTAATAATTTGAATGTTTGATTGTTTTATCTTGGTATCCTGAGGGATGGAGCAAGGAAGGACAAGTATCACACATCACACAAAAGGGCCGGGTGAGGTTCTGGAGACAGAAGGAGTATTTGGCCCTGCTTCACCAGGTGGCCTCTGAATAGCCTTAGAAATGTAGACACTACTCCTGGTGGAACCCATTGTTAATCCTGGGTGGGGGAGAAGACTGGAGGTTTGCTCTGAGGGCTGTCTTGTTTGTCACCTGAACATGGAGACCCTGTTTCCAGAGCTATGACTTGCTCTGTGTTTCAGAACCAGCAGTGTCTTCCTTGGCCTGAGTTTTGTGGGTCTCTGGTTCAGGCTAGAAAGTGGGATGTCCTTTGCTTTTGGGCTACCTGAGAGTAAAGGCAGCCCCTCTGACAACAAGCCAGTTCCCCTGGATGGCCAACAACAGGGCATTGAGCCTGATGTTGCTTCCTGGCACGAGGATTCAGAGGCTGACTGCCTCTGACCATGGAGTAGAAAAGAGCAAGAGTCCAGTAGCACCTTAAATACTAACACCATTTGTGGCAGGGTATGAGCTGCTCAGTTCTTCAAATAACTTGATCTATCTGAACATGGAGGTTCCCTTTAATGACCATGGCTAGTAGCCACTGATAGACTTATCCTCCACGAATCTATCTAATCGGGTCATTTCGTAGAAAAAGAGGTGCAGGAGCTCATTAGCATAACTCATTAGCATAACTTATTTGCATATGCTACACCACCTGACATCACAGGAAGAAGAAGAAGAAGAAGAGATTGGGTTTATACCCCGCCCTCCACTCCCCAAGGGAGTCTCAGAGCGGCTTACAAACTCCTTTTCCCTTCCCCTCCCCACAACAGACACCCTGTGAGGTAGGTGGGGCTGAGAGAGCTCTTTCCCAAGCTGTCCTTGAGAGAACAGCTGGTACAGAGCTATGGCTTGCCCAAGGCCATCCAGCAAGGTGCAAGTGGAGGAGTGGGGAATCAAACCCGGTTCTCCCAGATTAGGAAGTATGTCAGAAGGAAAGAAAGAAAGGAGAGAGAGAGAGAGAGAGAGAGAGAGAAGGAAGGAAGGAAGGAAGGAAGGAAGGAAGGAAGGAAGGAAGGAAGGAAGGAAGGAAGGAAGGAAGGAAGGAAGAAAGAGCTGGCAGATAGGGGACAGCTACTAATCCAAGCCTCAGAAATACCACTATTCTGGGAGGATAGCTTCAGTGCTGGCTGAAGCCTTCAGAAGGCTGATCAGAGGAACAGGGACCTTTCCAGGGGACGGGGTCATTTTGCTGCAGCCATGACACAAGCAGGCATTCCCCCGCGCGGGGGGGGGGGGGGGGGCTGGCACCAACTCCCGGAGCTGCGCTCCCCCAAGCTCCTGCTCAAAATGACCCCTGTATCTAATCCCCTTTTAAAGCTGTCAATTCCTGTGCCCATCATCACATCCTCTGCCAGTGAATTCCACATTTTAATCACGCTCTGTGTGATTTCCTTTTGTCTGTCCTGATATTTCTGCCTTTTTTTGCAGCAGTTGCGAAGTTGGGAGGAGTAGGAGAAATGTGTTCTTCATTTGTCCGGGACCAAAACATTTTCGCCGTACGCCTTTTGATCAGATTTGGGTGAATATTCACACATCCTGAGGAGACCTCCTTGCAAAAGGAGAATCACATCTCGATTGCTCCCTAGGCCCCCTTTCCCCCATCCTCTCCAGATGACGATTGCTTCAAAACAGACACCATGCACTGAAGTCAAAGTGACTCAGCGTCTGATGCTCGGCCTCCTCGATACCTCTGAATTGCAAATGAAGGAAATCGTGCCTTGAAAATGTAGCTGCCAAAATCAGCCGCCAAAAAAAAAAAGTAAGTGGAATACTCTCATGATTTATAGATATTGTTCTCCATCATCTCTGCATATAATCTGGAAATAAATTCTTGTTGCCAGTCTCTCGAAGACGGAAATATTTATTCCAACAGATTCCAGTAGTGGATTGAATTAATCATGATATGCCAGGCTACACTCCGGGTAACACTAACCTTAGCGAGGTTTGTGCAGAGGTTCTCAGGATGGCTGCAGCATACAAATGTTCTCGCTAGAAGTCCTTCCGTTTTCACATTTTACAACACTGGAAAACATGGTGGTGTCCGCCCTCCTTTACAAAATACAGTCATCACTGCCTTAAATGTGCAAAAAAAAAAAAATCTCTGGTTTTCAGATGTTTCCCCAACTCCTGACCCTTTTTCTTTGCATCTACTCTGGAGGGGGAAGCTGGTGCAGTCCTTTCCCGGCAGGGGCGTAGAGTTTTGGAAATCCGGGGGGGGCTCTTTAGCGCATGCGCTTTGCGCGCACGCTCGCTGGGATGATGTTCTTCTCCCCCCCTCCGGGAAACCGCCCCGCCTCCCCGGGCCCTTCCGAGGCCCGCCAGCCGCTGCTGCTGGTGCCTCTCTCCCCCCCGCCACCCCTTCCCTCTCCTTCTCCAGCAGCGGCCGCCGGGCCTCAGAAGGACGCGGGGAGGCGAGGCGGCCGGCGCTCCGTTTTCCCGGGGGTGGCTGAGCCCCCCTGGGAAATTTCGGGGGTGGCTCAAGCCCTTGAGCTCCCCTGTACTCTACGCCTATGTTTCCCAGCACCAGTTCTTGGAGGCCTTTGTGTCACAGGGGCAAGCGATTCAGTCAGGGGCCTTCTAGAACAGGTGTCCACAACATGGCACCCACAGGGTGTCTGCCTTCTGTCAGAGTCCCACAGCAATCAGACCCAACATGCAGTCTTAACTAGTAATCTGTTTATTGGAATCAGTAAAGGCAGGGCTTTTTTTGTAGAAAAAGCCCAGCAGGAACTCATTAGCATAATAGGACACACCCCTGAAAGCACAGCTCCCTCCTTTAAACTGCCTTCTCTCCCTGGATGGGCTTGGCTTTCCCAAGTGCCCCGTGGCTTGCAAGGCACCTGGGGAACCTGAGGAGGGGAGGCAGTTTAAACTGCTTTCCCCCCCTGGATTGGATTGGCTTCCCCAGGCACCCTGTGGCTAGCGAGGTGCCTGGGGAACTCGGGGGGGGGGGGCTGTAGGCGTGGCCAACTCAGAAGCCAGCTGGAGCTCCATTCCTGTGCGTTCCTGCCCCAAAACAGCCCTGAGTAAAGGTAAGCGTCTTGAACATATCTTGTGTCAGTAATGCCTCTCCAGGTGGGAGTTTGGAAGTTATACATAATTCAGAGTGCTGCCCAGGGTGGGGTGGGGCCAATCACAATGAGCACACAAGCGCGCCAGGAAAAACTCATAGTAGTTCCCAGGGGAAAAAGAGGCGCCGAGGCCCCAAGGTCAGACGCAGGCAGTGAGAGAGAGAAGACAGTGCTAAAACTGAAAGTTAAAATACCTGAAGACAGGGGTCCTTTCGTAGAAAAAGAGGTGCAGGAGCTCATTAGCATAACTCATTAGCATAACTCATTAGCATATGCCACATCCCCTGACATCACCAGAAGTGTGTCAGAAAGGGAATGTCAGTTTCAGCCCCATTATACCCTATGGGCCATTGAAATCAATGGCAAAAACTCATAGGGTATATGAGGGGCTGGAAGAAAGGGGGTTTGAGGGAGAGGCTCCAAACTTGCAGGGTAGCTGGTGGGGCCTCTTCTCGAAATACCCACCAAGTTTCAAGAAGATTGGACCAGGGGGTCCAATTCTACGGGCCCTCAAAGAGGTTGCCCGCATTCCCTCCATTGTTCTCTATGGTGGGAAAAAATGTTAACTTTTTTCCTCCCATAGAGAACAATGGAGGGAATGCGGGCAACCTCTTTGAGGGCCCGTAGAATTGGACCCCCTGGTCCAATCTTCTTGAAACTTGGTGGGTGTTTCGAGAAGAGGCCCCAGCAGCTACCTTGCAAGTTTGGAGCCTCTCCCTCAAACCCCCTCCCCTCCAGTCGCTTTTAAAGCAGGCTGAATCAGATCAGAGAATCTGATTCGGCCCGTGGCTGCCCTAGTGGCCAATCCTGAGCTGGCGGAGCTTTGCTCTGCCTCGCTCCGGCCCCAGTGGACCCCTGCCTGAAGACATCTGTAAGGAATACTAGCTTTACCCAGCCTCCAACACCCAACACCCAACACCCAACATAGCTGACACCTACCAAGTGTTTTTAAAAAGTAGGCAAGGCCAGATGGGGCTCTTATAATTGGCTATTGAAGGTCAGATTGACAGCACAAACTGCTTTGGTAACAGAGAGAAGAAGGAGAGGAGGAGGAGGAGGAGGAGGGGGAGGGGGAGGAGGAGGAGATTGATTTATACCCCCCTTCACTACCCAAGGGAGTCTCAGAGCGGCTTACAATCTCCTTTCCCTTCCTCTCCCCACAACAGACACCCTGTGAGGTAGGTGGGGCTGAGAGAGCTCTTTCAAGAACTGCTCTTGAAAGAACAGCTCTGAGAGAACTTGTGACTGACCCAAGGTCATGCCAGCAGCTGCATGTGGGGGAGTGGGGAATCAAACCCGCTTCTCCCAGATCAGAGTCCACGCTCCTAACCACGACACCAACATGACCACAGCACAAGAATTTTCAATGTGTGACAAAGGCAAGATGTGTGCCAGCAATATCTTCATTTAAAAAGCCATCCTGTTCAGCAGAGCTGAAAAGCTGAAGAAGGACTATTAGATGAAGGGAGCTTTGAGTCTCAAAAAGCATATACCATGAACATTTTATTGGTCTTTAAGGTGCTACTGGACTCCTGTCTAGCTGTTCGACTGCAGACCAGCCCGGCTCCCCTCTGAATGTATTAGACTTCAGTCATAGGCGTCAACTATGGACGGGGGGCTCGAGGGCTCGAGCCACCCCCAAAATTTCCCGGGGGGGACTGAGCCTCCCCGGGAAAATGGAACGCCTGCCGCCACGCCTCCCCGGGCCCTTCCTAGGGCTGCCGCCGCCTCTCTCTCTCTCTCTCTCTCTCCCTTTCTCTCCCCTTCCCCCCCCCCCGGCCAGGCCACTCCTGCCTCCATCTATCCAGGGGCCAGCTAAGCAAATGCCCAGCATGCTGGCGTCACCTGGAAGTGACGCCATCACACGGGGCACGTTGCCAGGGCGACGCTCTAGCAATCGCCCTGAAACTCTATAGCGATTGCCAGAGTGTCGCCCCGGGACAGAAGCAGGAGTGGCCAGGCCGGGGGGGGGGGAGAGGCAGCGGCAGTGGGGACGTGGTCCTGGCGTGCGCTCACACTTTGCACACGTGCACACAAGAGCCCCTTTCCCCCCTGGGGAATTTAAAACTCGACGCCCCTGACTTCAGTAGAATCTAACTCTCTCACAGTTTGTGGTTGGCTCCAACTCCTTCAGGAGCTTTTTTGTGGTGACCCCTCTTCCTGTAGCAGCCATTTTGTGGTTGTGCCTACCACTTTGTGTCAGAATTCCCAAAGTTCCTGCAGGCTCAAAAGGGGTTGAGAACCCCCGCTCCAGAACAACTAATCTTTGGCTCCTCCCTCTAAGTTGCGGAGTCTTGTGAGCAAAAATCCTACTTTGTGAGCTATTGGCATTCAAGTTGTGAGTGAGTGATTTGGCTACTGCATAAATTAGTTTGCTCTGGAGCCATCCTTCCTGAGCTAAGACAAAAATGTGTGAGCCAGAGGTTAAAAGACGGGGAGCTAGCTCACACTAACTCAGCTTAGAGGGAACACTGCTCCTCAGCTCAAACTCTCTCCATTTTGACTACCGCCCTATGTTCGGATGAATCCCAGAAAGATTATGCCAGATTCTAAACAGAACACCAGGTTTGTTTAGTTTGACACGTTCTATGCTCTGCTTTAAAGACCTGTTTTTTTAAAATAAAAAAGTGCCCCATTTTGTTTCATTTCATGTCAAAGCGTCTCTCCTTTAATTGGAAGAAAACTTCACCGTAGAGTTCCCCTCAGCACAGCGGTGGCTGTAAAGAAAGTTTCAGGATGCTGACGTGCAGTTTTCCATTTTCAACTTCAAATAAAATGTTTTATAGGTTCAGCATCCACCTCAGTTTTTCATATGGGGGGGACACATTCAAAAGCTGCGTCAGAACACAGATTTCTGTATTGGAAACCAGCATGCATGCCAATAAATATGTTTTCAGAAAGCTGTGCTAAAGGAGAAATGGAAAGAAAAATACTCCTCCTCATACACCTTCCGTGCAATGCTCCCTCTAAGCTGTGGAGACTTGTGAGCAAAAATTCTGCTTTGTGAGCTACTGGCACTAAAGTGGTGAGCGAGCGATTTGGCCACTGCATGAATTAGTTTGCTCTGGAGCCATCCTTCCTGAGCTGAGACAAAAATCTGTGAACTGGAGGCTAAAAAAACGGGGAGCTAGCTCACACTCACTCACCTTAGAGGGAACACTGGTTCCATGTCATTGATCCGACCAGAAGTGGACAGTTCGATATTAGATTGGTTCAGTATATTTCCCTGTAGATTTAACCTGCTGGTTTTTATGCCAGACATACAGAATCATATAGAATCAACTGCAAAACATGTGCAGATAAGAAGAAAAAAAGTCATTGGGGCACACACAATGAAGAAGAAGAAGAGACTGGATTTATACCCCGCCCTTCACTACCCAAAGGAGTCTCAGAACATAAGAACATAAGAGAAGCCAGTGTTGGATCAGGCCAGTGGCCCATCCAGTCCAACACTCTGTCATACAGTGGTCAAAAACACCAGGTGCCCTCAGGAGGTCCAGCAGTGGGGCCAGGACGCTAGAAGCCCTCCCACTGTTGCCCCCTCCCCAAGCACCAAGAATACAGAGCATCACTTGCCCCAGACTGAGAGTCCCTATCTATTCTTCTCAAAAAAAATCTTGTGGGGCTGTCCCTTTAAGGAAGGAGGTGGAGCCCCCAGTAGCCCTACTGTAACTATGGGCCAGCTACTACCACACAGGGAGTCCATGGCAGATGCCCAAGGATTCATTGGTAGATAGGTAAAGGTAAAGGTTTCCCTTGCTCGAAAGCCAGTCAAATACGACTCTAGGGATGCGGTGCTCATCTCCGTTTCCAAGCCGAAGAGCCAGCGCTGTCTGGAGACGTTCCCATGGTCATGTGGCCAGCATGACTAGACATCAAGGTGCACAGAACGCTGTTGCCTTCCCACCAAAGCGGTACCTATTTATCTACTTGCAATTTCTTGCTTTCAAACTGCTAGGTTGACAGGAGCTGGGGACAGAGACGGAAGCTCACTCTGTCACACGGCACTCGGGTCTCAAACTGCTGAACTACTGACCTTTTGGACTGCAGTTCAGCATTTTAACCACTTGAGCCACTGCAGCCCCTTCTCTGGTAGATAGATCAGTGTAAAAAGTTTGCTGAAGGTGGAAAACTTGGAGACGATTGCCTTTGCCTCATAATTCTGTTGTCGTTTCTTTGGAGGCAGTGGAAAACTCGAGTGAAATAATATTGTGTTTGGTGTCTCCCTCTCCCTGCTTTGATCCTTTCGCTATCTTGATGTAGTCTGCTTATTACAAGGGGTATCTTTCATGAATATAAATATTATTACAGCTGAGTTCTCATCTATCCAAGTAATATAGCCTATTTATGAAAACTCTGATACCCAATGGAAAAGAAAGAACTATTGTTCGTACAATTCATATTTTTTTTCCACCGTATTTGGCGGCTTGATGGGGCACAGCGAATAGCAGAAAAGAGAGATAAGGTTTCATCGCTTTGGGATATAGCCCTATATTTAATGGGGAGAGGGGGCAGATGAACTGCTATGACAGGGGAAATATAGTAATCTCTCTCACCTCCCCTCCCAAGTACGGGAAGAAGCAAAAATCTTAAGGAAGCACCACTTCACAATGTGTTTTCTACAAAAGGACCTGGGACCTGCATACAGAAAGGACTGCCATTATTGATATGAGCCCATGAAAATTTGGGTGATGTGCCTTCGTAGTCACAGAATCATAGAGCTGCAAGGGACCTCCAGGGTCATCTAATCCAACCTCTTGCACAATGTAGGGCATTCAAAAATACCTCTCCCCACACACCCCAAGTGACTGCTATTCCATGCCCAGAAGATGGCAAAAACCCTCCAGGATCTCCAGCCAAACTGGCTTGGAGAAAAAGTGCTTCCTGACCCCAAAGTGGCAATCAGCATTTCCCTGGGTATGTAAGAAAGGGCCACAAGAACTAAGCACTGAGGCAACCCCCTTCCTGCCCTCCCTTCTCATGATCTGCCCAAGTGCTGGATGACCTTGGGCAAGCCGTAGTTCTGGCACAGCTGTCCTTGAAAAAGAGCAGTTTCTGTCAGAGCTCTCCCAGCCCCACCTACCTCACAGGGTGTCTGTTGTGGGGAGGGGAAGGGAAAAGAGTTTATACTCTGCTCTGAGACTCCCTTGGGTAGTGAAGGGTGGGGTATAAATCCAATCTCTTCTCTTCTTCTTCTCTTCACAGAATCAGCATGGCTGTCAAATGGTCATCTAGACTCTGCTTGAAAACCTCCAGAGAAGGAGAGCCCACCACCTTCCAAGGACACCTGTTTTGCTGAGGGACCGCTCTAACTGGCAGGAAGTTCTTCCTAATGTTTTGCCGAAAACACTTCTGATTTAATTTCAACCCATTGGTTCTGGTCCAACAGAAAACAACTCCACCCCATCCTCTATAGGACAGCCCTCCAAGTACCTGAAGATGGTTATCATCTCATCTCCACTGGGCCATGGTCAGCCTTAACCCCGCCTCCTCGAAGGCTTTGAGAGACAGCACTGTGTAGGGGGTTAGGATTTCAGACAAGAATGTGGGGGGAAATCAGACTGGAATCCCCACTCTGCTGTGGAACCCCACTGGGTGAACCAGTAACTCTCTCTCTCAGCCTCACCTGCCTTGCAAGGTTGTTGTTACAAGGATAAAATGGAAGCTGGGAGAATGATGATGGAATCTGCTTTGGGTTCCCATTGGGGAGGGAATAGTGTGGTATAAATATCTAAATAAATACATTTTTCACTGGCTGACCCTCTTCTATGTAGCAGCCCCCTGGAAGAGCTGAGGGAAATCCACCACTGGAAGTCATTCCGAAGTAGGGTGGGTCAGGAAGTCCCTGGAGATTTGGAAGCAAAGTTCGGGGAGTAAGCTCAGTGGGGGTCTAATGTCACTCGAAGGGCGATTCTGCATTGCCTTTTCCCTCCGTTGCTTTACAAAACCCATATTGGAACAGAAATCCCCCTCTGCATTGCATGCCGCTTTCACTTTCTTTGATCACGAGGTTTTATGGCACCTCCTGCATAAATGTATGGCCATTCAAGGGTGACTTCGCAGTCCGTACAACGTTGCCCCTGGGTATTTGCATGTGGTTCTGAGCTGCACCTTTTCCTTGGTGTTGAGAAAATGTGGAGTGAATGCTAGGACTTCTGCTTCTCCTACTATATGTATCGTAAGTTACATCATAGAGCCTGCCATCCAAAGCTGGTATTTCCTCCAGGCAAACTGATCTCTGTCGTCTGAAGATCAGTTGTAATGTCAGGAGAATGTCAGGCCCTATCCTGAAATTGGTAACCTTATTCCAACACGGGGGACAAAACTGAACACTTGCCGAAGGCTTTGGGGACTTTCTTCCATTTCATTCCTTGTTAATTTTTGGTTTCTTTATTATTTATGCATTTCTTTAGAAACTGTGCATGCCGCTTCTCCAAAGACCCGCTGGAGGCCGTTCACAGAATAAAAACAATGCTGTGCAATCATAAAAAGAACCATAAAAATTGTTAATGGTTAGAGAAACTGTCATTCAGCCGGTTAAAATTATGTTCATAGAACCGTCTAAATATTTTAACTCTGTTGCATGTCCTGTGCAGATTCTACCCGTGAGCTTTCTACGACTCGATTTTCACACCACATTCTGTTTCCTCCCACTGGCCTGTATCTTCCGACTCTGTTCAATACCAGAATGATCCTCCACTTTACTCTGCTTAGACTGGAGGTGTTCGAGTGAGCGAGTCAGCATGCCTGGATATTGGGGGGCACTGCATTACTCGAGGTGTGTATGGTGTTATCTCTATGAATGGGATTCCCCTGTTTGTGTTAACCTGGAGCTGCCTTCTGAGCCCTCCTTCATCTTTCTTTGTCCGCTCACTTGCTCCTCATGGCCTTCCATGGAGACACATGTCTCTGCAGGTCTCTCCTGTAGAGACAGCGCCCTCATCCTCCCACACACATGATGCTGGACAAGCTGGCCATTTGGGACAGGGAAAGCCCTCTTTAGATTTAGGCTCCTCTCTCTCCTTCTGACTGCAACCTTGAATGTAAGCTGGATCTACCTGAATAATGTAAGTTTACCTTGAGAGCCAATTTGGTGAAGTGGTGGAATGCGTGGACTCTGATCTGGGAGAACTGGGTTTGATTCCCAGCTCCTTCACTTGTGCCTGCTGGTGTGACCTTGGGTCAGCAGCAAGTTCTCTCAAAGCTGTTCTCTCATGAGCAGTTCTCGAAAGAGCTCTCTCGGCCCCACCTGCCTCACAGGGTGGATGTTGTGGAGGGGGGAAGGAGATTATAAACTGCTCTGCGACTCCTTCCGGTAGTGAATGGTGGGGTATAAATCCAATAAGTGAGCGGACTCTAATCTGGGTGAACCAGGTTTGATTCCCCACTCCCCCTCTTGCACCTGCTGGATGACCTTGGGCAAGCCGTAGTTCTGGCACAGCTGTTCTTGAAAAAGAGCAGTTTCTATCAGAGCTCTCTCAGCCCCTCCTACCTCACAGGGTGTCTGTTGTGGGGAGGGGAAGGGAAAGGAGTTTGTAAGACGCTCTGAGACTCCTTCAGGTAGTGAAGAGCGGGGTATAAATCCAATCTCTTCTCCTTCTTCTTCTTCTTCTTGACTTCTTCTGAGGGGGGATGCAAATGCTTTCAACCAAAATGTGGGGGACGTTCTGCATCTCTCCACAGAAAATTTGGAAATAAAAAGAAAGAAAACCAAAGATTCTTAGTTTTTTCGGTTTCACTTCCAAATCAAGATCTGGTTGTTCAGAACTCCAGAACTGGAGATGAAGTTCAAGAATGTTGAACATATCCTTATGCTGCTATCTCCTTTGTTTCAGAGGGTAACCTCTTGGTTTACAATACAAGAGCTAGATTCAAGTCCAGATGCATCTAAGAGACCAGCAAGGTTTTTTGGGATATAAGATTTGACTCCTGAAAGCATATATCCCCAAAATCTTGTTGGCCTGTAGGGTTCTACTTAATTTAGAATTGTAGAACCATATTGTTGGGAGCTACCTCCAGGGTCATCTAGTCCAACTCCCTGCACAATGCAGGAAATTCACGAATACCTCCCCACCCCCACCCCCAGTGATTCCGGTTCCATGCCCAGGTGACCAAAAACCTCCAGGATCCCCGGCCGAACTGGCCTGGAGAACAATTGCTGCCTGCCTCCAAAGTGGGTCAAATTTGACTTGAATCAAACTCTTCTATCTCTTTTGTATCGTTCCACAAGTAGGGTGAGTCGGGTCTTTCAAAGGTTGCTCTTTTCTTTCCTGAAAATGGCTTGAAATGGGAAAGGATAATAAAGATAAAAGTTGTCCCGTTAAATCCCAGCCGAGATGCCATTAGTATGCTAATGGACAGATGTTTCCTTAAAGAAGAGATAAAAGATATAAAAGGTGTCACGAGAATAGATAGTTCTAACTGGGGGCGGAGAATCCTGCATGGGAATGAGAGGAAACAGTCAGTTCAGTTTGGAAACCATGGCCATCTTTATGTGCCAGATCCAGACTAAACTGTCCATCAGCCCAACGGGACTTTCCTGTCTTCCTCTTCCCAATGCAGCCCCCTTAACTCCACAAAATGCTGTTGCTGGGAGTGGGAATGAGGAACTGGTAGAGTTTACCAATGTAGTACGAATCCAACCCTATGTGTACAATTATCCTTAGTGGGCATCTTCGTGGTTCACTTGTAACTGCGTTGCTCAAAGAAGAATGGACGTTGATGACCCAGGGGTGTAATGCAACAGTTGTATGGTCAGCAATTAGACTCCAGAAAGAAGTTATTTCTTTTTCATTTGCCTTCGTGAGATGCTGGAAATTGAGTTGACGAGTCTTGTTTTCCTCTGCTGATGGTTATGTCCAATGGCAAGATAATGGAGGAAACAAGTAAGGGGTAGGGACACCAGGCTCCAGGCGGGGCCTGGGGATCTCCCAGAATTACAGCTCATCTCTAGACTACAGAGATCAGTTCCCCTGGAGAGAATGGGTGCCTTGGAGGGTGGACTCTGTGACACTGTAATTGTCAGTGGCATTTCATCTGATAGGAGGGAGGTGTCCAGCGGAGTGCCACAGTGCTTGGGTCTGGGCCCGGTATTTTTCAATATTTTTATAAATGATCTGGTTCTCAGTCCCAGAGCCAGGAGGCAACATCAGGGGAAGGCCTCAGCCTCTATGCCTTGTTGTTGGATCTCCAGAGGAACTGGTTGGTCACTGTGTGAGACAGGATGCTGGACTAGATGGACCTTCACTGGTCTGACCAGCAGGGCTCTTCTGATGTTCTTATCAGGGGAAGGCCTCGGCCTCTCTGCCCTGTTTGTTGGCCCTCCAGAGGAACTGGTTGGCCACTGTGTGAGACAGGATGCTGGACTAGATGGACTACTGGTCTGATCCAGTAGGACTCTTATTATGTTCTTATCAGGGGGAGGCCTCGGCCTCTATGCCCTGTTGTTGGCCCTTCAGAGGAACTGATCCAACATGGCTTCTCTTATGTTCTTATCTCAAAATGCTGTTCTGATCTGTGACCATCAATATGATCATGAAGCTGCCTTATACAGAATCAGACCATTGATCCATCAAGGTCAGTATTGTTCACTCAGATTGGCAGGCACTCCATAGTCTCAGGTATAGGTCTTCCATATCATCTATTTCCTGATCTTACAAACTGGAGATGCTGAGGATTGAACCTGGGAGATGCTGAGGATTGAACAGAGCATACAAACAGGTGCTCTGTCACTGAGCCACAGCCCCTCCCCTGAGGTACTTCTCAACATTCAGTGGGAACCGACTCCATGAAAAGTTCACTTTATGAACATCTGTTTTGTAAACATTGAATCACTATTATCCTTGGCTAGCTAGGTCATACCATGAAGAAGAAAGGATATCTGTAACAGCAGATAGGGGCATCACAGTGCCATGAGCATTAGTTGAAATACATATATTTGAGTTCTTTAGAACATGTTTTATTGGCATGTGAAATCTGGTCTGATCTGAGAGAAAGGTATTTGTCCTCCCTCTTAAAGTGGTGGAAAGTGCCATCAAGTCACAGCTGACTTATGGCAACCCTGTAGGGTTTTCAAGGCAAAAGACATTCAGGAGTGGTTTGCCATTACCTTCCTGTCCATCATGACCCTGGTATTCCTTGGAGGTCTCCCATCCAAATACTAACCAAGGCCAACCCTCCTTAGCTTCCAAGATCTGAAGAGATTGGGCTAGCCTGGGCTATTCAGATCAGAGCCCTCCCTCTTAATAGCTTATGTGAATTTATCATCTCCAAAAAGAACGTCTAGTTTTCCCTTGTAGATGAGGATTGGAAAACTACCTTAGCAGTCACTAAATATTTAGCTGTAGTGATTGCCTGGAAGATCTTTGAGTCAGAAGAAATGAATATATCTGAATGTTTAAATTCTTTTGAATGCCATTTAGGTATAATCAGGAATAAGGACTGTGAAGAAATTTTTTTTTTTTTCCTTTGGAGGTTTGAAATGAGAAAAAAGCTCCACTCTGAGTTTTAAAAGGTTTTTTTTGTCTCTCTGGGAAGAGAACAGGCAGGAAGAGGGGAAGGCAGTCTCATTACTTTCCAGCTTCCCTTCATACAATGCTAATAGATCTTGCGGGAGAGATGATGGCTGGGTCAAGTTCTCCCCACTCCAAGCAGGAAACTGAGATTTGGAGGAGTTTAGATGAGAAAGGCTCCAGGACTAATCTCCAGAAAGAAGCTCCAGAAAACACCTTTCTGACCTGAGCTGAGCTGAGCTGACCTGGTCAATGGGTAGGAAAAAGAGAGGTGATAAAACTCAGGGGAGGGAGGAAGAAGCCCTCTTTCATACTGGGTCCATCAGGG
Organism: Lepidodactylus listeri; assembly: GCA_029233225.1. Lineage (NCBI taxonomy): Eukaryota > Metazoa > Chordata > Lepidosauria > Squamata > Gekkonidae > Lepidodactylus > Lepidodactylus listeri. Next base: position 177,104,769 of record JARCFY010000001.1, on the reverse strand, counting down.
CAGACAGAACTTTTAACTGAGGTCTGGAGGAGGAAGACATTGAACCACATGCTGCCCCAGACAGCTACAGAAAGCTTCAAGATAATGGTAATTCTGTAGAGGTCTGTAACTTCCTAAACTGAGGAGCCTGTCCTATTTATTTTAATCTCTGATGTGACATGTATAGAGAGAGGGACAGAGGAATTGCATTTTACCTATTTCTTTTGGATCCTTTCCCATCATTCAACAAAGACTTACAAATCATGAATTTCAAAAATGTTTCCCCTGCATCCTCTCATTTGTTCAGCAGCCAGTCTAGGTATCTATGAAAAATGTGGAAAGATGCCTCACTATTTTACCATCTTAGATTCTCCATTCCAATGTCATGCCTTAACTCTGGCCCGCCTGAATGCCTTTCCATTGAAAGTTCTTTAATGCAGATTTAGGCAAATACCCTATCAAAAAAGGCTGTGCCCATGTGAACTAGGAACTCCTGATTCCTTATCCCATATTATTTTGAAGTGTCCATTATTTGTTTCCCAGTGCAGTCTTTTCTATCTATTTTCCAAGTAACAATCTCACAGATGAGAAAATGCTAGCTCAGCTTTTAGAAGGTGTAAATCCTAAAACCATATGTGTTGATCCTTTGCTCAGTCTGGTGCTGTGCTAAAAGTATGCTTGTGAACTTTTTCTTTTTAATAAATACTTTACAACTTTTGATGCTGGAGGTGGTTCTCTGTACCACATGGACCTCCAACATCTTGGACACACTATTTTGAAAGGAGTGATGGGGGAAGGCAGGCAGATGGCAAGTGGCCATTCCTCCAAGGACACACAAGGCAGTAAACTGTCCCTGTGGTGACCAGGCACGGGGCAGCAGAAGATACAGAGGCAAGGCCTCAGATCTTGGAAGGGAAGCTGGGAGTCCTCCCAGTGGGCAATTCCTGACCAACGGCAGGTGGTGGTGGTGGGTTACCCTCAAGGCTCATTTCTTAGCAGGAACTCCTTTGCATATTAGGCCACACACCCCTGATGTAGCCAATCCTCCAAGAGCTTAGAGTAGCCCCTATAAGAAAAGCTCTGTAAGCTCTTGGAGGATTGGCTCCATTAGGGGTGTGTGGCCCAATATGCAAATGAGCTCCTGCTACGAAATGAGCCCTGGTTACCCTAGAGAGAGTGAAAAGCCTGTCCAGATGTTGGGAAAAACTTGGAGGGGATGGTAGAATAGGGCCTGCAGGCCAGAACAGGTCTGCTCTGCCACAAAGATGATTCATAATCAGAGATGAGTACGATTCACTGTTTACAAAACAGAGACTCAAAAAATTGTACTTTCCTTGTTTATAATGGAACGAAACCCTTTTCTTCTGAAAAATTGCACAGCAGGTTTTTTTTGGGGGGGATGTTATTTCCAAAATTAATTTCTGCTCCCTCGAAGCCTCTAAAGAAAAAAAAACACAATTTATTGTTTGCTGTTCTGTTGCTGATCATTTCCCAAGGGACCGTCAGGGTATTCACAGGGAAATTATTTGATTCTTTCCCAACAAAAATATGAGCTTTCGGCAGCCAGCATCAGAAGGGGAGGGGGAGAAAGGGAGCGTGGCGCAGCCCACCTTCTCTAGGCTCTCTGTAGCATTAAGTTCCCATGGAGATTGGAGATTGCATTTTCATTTTAGCCTTGTAGCTCTCCAGTTCCTTGATGCTCTGAAAATACAGCCAGCTCACCCTCATGTATCTCCGCCGCTTGGAAGCTTGCCGGGTGATTTAGGAACAGCTTTAATTGCAGGCCTGCAGGCCTAGGACTCTGAGGATTTGGGCAATGGGGGCAAAAGTGGTGTGCATCTGTCGTTCCGATTCCAGGGATGTTCCCGGAGCCGTAATTTTTTTTTTTTCATTTCAAAGTTCTGCAGTAAAGTAAGCTCCACCAGTTTAAGGGGGAATCAAAGAGGAGAGATTGGGGGGATTTCTGCATTAAGCAGTGCTTCTTCAACACCAGAATTGCTACGGTGATCTAAAAAGCGGACCTGATGATAGCTCAGGAGCTTGGAGAAGGATGGTGTGGGAGATAGACTGAAAGGAAGCCAGGGATTTCCATTATCTGGCCGAACAGGTAATAAAATGCCAAGCAGCTGAGATGATCTCTCTGAATCTGGAGTGTGAGCATCATTAGCTGCACCCCGCAGCATACTGCCACATGGCAAAAGGAGGGGCATAACTAGGGCTTTCAAGCCATGGTGGGGGGATCTCCCACCCCTGCTCCTGTTGGCCCCAAGTGGTGGCAGGAGAAAAATAACCCCCTCCATGATACTGGCTGTGGTATCATGTCACTTCCAGTAAAAAAAAAAAAAAGGAAGTGATATAGGGTAACTCCAGGAATTGCCAGAAACTCTATGATAATCTTACCATAGAGTTTCTGGTGATTCCTAGAGTGACCTGTGCTACTTCTGGGGTTTTTTTTTTTAACAAAAGAGACTTAACACTGCAGTCAGCATCACAGTCCCCCCCCCCCCCAGGCATGACTGTGTGGTAGAGGCTATGGCCTGTGGGGAGGAGATTCTAAGTACCATTTCCACCACTGCCAGATGAAGAATCTTAAGCCTGGTCACGCATGGCACCAAAAGTTTGGAATTCTCTTCCCAGGAAGACTCATCTGTCTCCCTCTACTGTTCTCTTCCACCAGCGGGTGATGCCTGTTTTGTTTCCTTTAGGGTTCCCTCATTAAGTCGCCCTGCTCCGTGTTTTTATGTTTTTAGGTGTTTGTGTGCTTATATGTTGCATGTAATTGTTTTAAATTATCTGTATATATTTGTATTTTAAAGACTGTTTTAATGTTTGAAATGTTTCAGTGTTTAAACGGTGGGAATGTTTTAAATTTTTAGTGTTCACCACCGTTCAGACCTTGAATTGGGTGGAAAGGTAGCATGGAAAATTTTTCAGTAAATAAGCAATGTCAGAGATTCACATATGCAAGCCACAATAGTCAATAACAAAGTATGGGGGTTGCCTATTCTGGGTTGGGGAATTCCTGGAGGAGGAGGACAAGAAGAGGAAGAAGAATTGGTTTTTAAACCCCACTCTCCACTACCTGAAAGAGTCTCAGGCCAAGGACAGACTTGTAGTCTGCCGTGCCTCCGCGGCGTGGCAGACTAAGGCGGGGGGGATTGCCCCCGCCGTGCGGCGTTCGCACGCCGCTGGAAGGAAGCCACCCACAGCGTTCAGACTGCAGGCGGCTTCCTATGGCAGCATGCAAACGCTGTGCGGTTCCCCCTCCCGGCGCGCGTTCGCACCCACCAGAGGTGGGTGGAATGCGCGCCACAGCAGCCGGGGCACCACTTTTAAGTGGTGCCCCGGCTGCTGTGGGAGGAGCGTGGCGCCGGACGCAATGCGTCCAGGCCGCCTCCTCGGGGCAGATGCAGCTGTCTGAACGGCCGCTCTGCCTCCGCTTGTGAAGCAGAGGCAGAGCGGCCAAGACTGCCAGTTTGTCCTCAGCCTCAGACTGGTTTACAATCTCCTTTCCCTTCCTCTCCCCACAACCTGTGAGCGGTTTTTATACCCTCCTTTTCTCTCCCTTAAGGAGTTTTAAAGCAGTCTACAATTGCCTTCCTCTCCCCACAGCAGGCACCTTGTGAGGCAGGTGGAGCTGAGAGAGTTCTGAGAGAGAACTGGGACTGGCCCAGGATCACCCAGGAGGCCTTGTGTGTCTCAAAGCAGCTGACAGTCATCTCCCCTTCCTCTCCCCACAACAGGCCCCTTGTGAGGCAGGTGAGGCTGAGAGAGCTCTGAGAGAACTGTCACTGACCCAAGATCACCCAACAGGCTTCATGTGGAGGAGGAGGGTAGAATCGAATTTGGTTCTTCAGATTAGAGTCCACCGATCTTAACCACTGCACCACACTGGTTTAACCAGTAGAAGCGGAGCCGCACTGGAAGCAGAGCCTTGTGATGGCAGTGTTTGGGGAAGGGACGGAGCTCAGCAGCAGTACGATTCCCTAAAGTCAGCCCTCCAGAGTCACCATGTCCTCCAGAGGAACTGCTCTGTGTAGTATTTCTGGAAGAACTACAGGTGGCACCTGGAGGTTGGTAACTTAAGGCATACATCTATGACGTGCAGCACATATAGAATCTGCAATAGTCAATGATGAAGTATTTATGATGTACTTCGTGACTGACTATTCTGGCTTGCATAGATGAACCTATGTGGATGTTGACTGCTGGGAAGACAGTGACATGAGAAGATCCCCATACCGACCTTCTTATGGCTCAAGGAAGGGGCGTGTTTCCGTGGTAGAACATCTTCTCAGGTTTAATCCCCAGCATCTCCAGCTAAAGGCACCAGAAGTAGAAGACCTCTGGAGACCCTGGAGACTTGCTAGTTCAATCCCTAGCATCTCCAGTTAAAAGGACCAGACAGTCCTTTTATTTTAATTTTTTTTTAAAAAAAACTTTTTATTTAAAACTTTTTATCTATAACAAATTTTAACAATACGATATACAACAGTCTTAAATTTTGATAACCGGTTACACAAATGCAACCTGATAAAAGTCAAAAGAAATTTTAAAACACATAAACAAATAAGTGATAGTAATAACAGATACCTAAGACAGTTAAACCAAATAATGGTAAAACCTAAAACAAAACTGAAACTAAAACTAAGTACCTTCTTCCTTAAAATAACGAAATTATTTCGAAGTACCGTTTCTGAATGGTACTTCTTGGGATATAATCGTTAAGGGTTGCTTCTATATAAGGTAGCCATTTCGAGAAAAAGTGAGCTTGATGAATATATGTATTATAGGGGGGGTATGGAGGATGCTGTTTTTTCCATTGTATAGTGTTCCCACACCCTAGAGTACCACTGGTGTTTAGTTAGGGTCTTTGAGCTTTTCCAGTTCGAAGTTATGACTTGTTTTGCTGCCATGATTAGTGTTGATATCAAGTCTTTGAGCACATTGGGTGTTTCGTTGTTGGGCCAGAGGTCTAATAGGATTAATTCTGGTGATGCTGGAATATCAATGTTAGTTATTTCTTTGATGTCATGTAGTACTGGAGCCCAAAATTGTTTAATTTTTTTGCAGGTCCACCAGCAGTGGAAGTAGGATCCCATCTCTCCACATGACCTCCAACATAAAGGTGAGTATGTCTCTTTGATGTGGTTTAGTTGAATCGGAGTATAGTACCATTTTAGGGTTAATTTAATGGCTTGAGTTCTGATATTTAAGGATTTGGATAGCATACTCGGGGATGTCCAGATTTTATTCCAGGTATCATCTTCTAGAGAGATATTACAGTCTTTATTCCATGGGGTTTGGAAGTTAAGAGGTGACCTCTGTGTTGAATTTAGTAATTCTGCATAAATGTTAGAAATTAAACCTTTGCTTGAGTGATTCGATTGTAATAGTAATTTTTTGAAGAAGGTAAGTGGGTTGATTTCCTTCATCTTGGGGAATAAAGAGTCCCAAAGATGTTTGACCTGTATGTATTCAAGCCAATCAATTTTACATTTGTATTTGGTTTTCATGTCAGCTTTACTTAGCAGACGGGGGTGTTTGCATATTTTACTAACTCTGGACATGCCACAATTTCTCCAAACTTCGAATGAGTTTCTCCTATAGCCAAGGTTGAACCAAGATTGCCTCGTAAAGGTAGTGAGGATCGAAGGTGCCGATGTCAGACTTGGTTTGAGTCTGTCCCATGTTTTGGTGGTATTTAATAAGAACATGTTTTTGATAAAATTCATTGGTCGTTTAGTTTGCTTTTCCCATAGAATTTCTTGGAAGCTATGCCCTTCCAGGTAAGAAAGTTTGATGGTTTTCCAGTCTGCGTGATAATGTGGGTTGTATTGTTTCAGTAGGCCTACTAGGGTGGTGGCATTGTTGTAGAAAGATAGGTCTGGGAGCAGAAATCCTCCTTGCTTCTTGGATTGTTTGAGCATTGTAAGACTTATCCTATGGCGAGATTTGTTCCAGATGTAGTTTAGTATTGAGGTTTGCCATGATTTTATCATCACACAGGGAATACAGATTGGGATGGCTCAGAACAAGTAGAGTAGTTTCGGAATGATGAAGAATTTCACAGTTTGTATTTTCTCCACCCAAGTTAATAGAGGAGAAGAGGTCGCTTTGGGGAGATCTTCTAACAGCTTAGTGATGGATGTAAAATTTTCTTTAATTAGATCAGATAAATTAAGTGGTACATGGATACCTAGGAACTTCCATGATTTCTTGATCCAGATGAGATCATAATTATGTTGTATGAAAGTACGTTGAATGTTTGTTAGTGTGATTGGGTATAAGGTAGTCTTCGAGCGGTTGATTTTTAGGCCAGATATCATGCTGAAAGATTGTAGTACTGAGAATAATTCCAGCAGAGAGTGTTCTGGTTGAGACAGGAGCAGGGACATATCATCCGCAAAGAGACTAAGGCTGAGGACAGACTGGCAATCTAAAGCGGGGCAGGCACGCTTCGCAAACGGAGGAAAGGAGCATGTTCAGACATGCGCATCTGTCCGTCGGCTCCGTTGCGTACTTACCCATCTCCCAGCCGCTTTCCTTCCGCTTTACCCGGACACCGGTTTTTCCCGGTGTTCAGGGGCCTTCCTCCGCATGCCTCCCGCTTCCAAACAGTGTGAACTGGAAGAAGCGGGAGGCATCCGGAGGAAGTGTGAACACACCGGCAAAAAGTTTTGTGCATATGCGCATATGCGCACGTACGCATATGCGCATATGCGCATGTACGCATATGCACATGTGCGCATGTGCGCATATGCGAAAAACATCAAAGGAAAACCAAAAAAAGTGCAGCGGCACGCACGAGCCGCACGCGCTGGCTATGCGGCAGTCTGAACTCTCCGTGGCAGTCTGAATGCTCCGTATCGCCGCTGATCCGCATTGCTCTGGCCAGTGTGAACGGCCAGCTCCGTGGGTTTTTTCCCCCGCTCCAGTTCCCTCCATTTTGCCTCCGCTTCAGATTGCCAGTCTGTCCTCAGCCTAAGCTTTAGCTGTTTGTTGTTGATAATGATGCCATATATTTGATCATTAAGTCTTATTGCATTTGCAAGGGGCTCAACTGCTAAGGGAAAAAGTAGCGGTGAGGCAGGACAGCCATGCTGCGTACCTCTGGTAAGGTGAAAGTCTTTAGAAGTCAAACCGTTTGTTGAAATACAGGCTTCCGGAGCATTGTAGATTGTTTTGATTATTCTTAAGAAATTGGGACCAAAGTTCATTGTGGACAAGATGTGGGATAAATATTCTGGTTCAACACTGTCGAAGGCTTTCTCTATGTCCATTGACAAGATAAAAGATGATTCTAAGTTGTGTGTCTTCGAGTACTGAATAGTGTTGATTATTTTGCGGGTGTTGTCCATAATTTCCCTACTGGGTATAAATTCGGTCTGGTCTGTATGAATGTAAGCTGCAATAATCTTGTTGAGACGAGCAGCCATGGTCGCCGTAAAAATCTTGTAATCTTGATTTAACAGAGAAATGGGACGATATGAGTTTGGTAAGGTTGCATCTCTATCTGGTTTAGGCAAGAGGATGATCGTTGCCTTGTTCCATGATGGGGGCATAATACCTTCTGTCATGACTTGATTACAAGTAAGGGCCAAAGGTTCAGCTAACAGATGTGCAATTTTTTTAAATAATACTCAGCCATAAAGCTGTCTTTTCCTGGGGTTTTATTGTTTTTAAGCTTTTTGATGACGTCTTAAATTTCTTTCAGAGTTATAGGTTCCTCCAGCCAGGTTCTGAGCTGTTCTGTTAAGGTTTTATAAATGGGATATCGTTGTAGGAAGTCTTTGATGTTCTGATCCGATGGCTTGTCAGACTTGTAGAGCTTTTAATAGTTATCTAAAAACACTTCTGCTATTTCATTGTTACTAAATTTTTGTTCCCCTTTGGCATTTTGGATCATGTGAATTGTGTTGTTGGAGACTCTTTTCTTAAACTTCCAGGATAGAAGTTTGATGGATTGGGGTGTTTTGAACCAGTATTGTTGTTTGATAAATGCAATTCTTTTTTGGACTTGGGAGACTTCGACGGATTCCAATTTTTTTCCATTCTATAAGCAGTTGTTTATATATCTTTTTCCTGCCCATATCCTTGTATTCAATTTCCAAAGCTTTGATTTTTCCCAACATTTCTTGTTGCAATTGTAATTTTGTTTTCTTGTAGGATGAAGCAATGGCTATGAATTTGCCCCTGATGACAGCTATGAATTTGCCCCTGATGAGCATCCCAAACAAAATGTTGAGAAGTGCCACAGTCTTTGTTGTTTTTGATATAGTCTTTAATGTCAGATTCAATGGAGTCTGTAACTGATTTTAATAATAAAAGTTTTGGGTTCAACCTCCATGAAAATTGGCGTGGTTTTTGTTCTGATGGGTCCATGGAGCTTTCTACCCAAGCATGGTCCAACTATATTCAGGACCCTATACAGGAGTCTGAGAAGGAGTTAGAAATTGAGGAGGACACTATAATGAAGTCAATTCTGGTATGGGTTTGAAACCTCGGCAAGTAGAATGAATAATCTTTACTTGTTGGATTATGTAGCCTCCACAAATCTATGGGGCTGAAATGAGATAGAATAGCCACTAGTTTAGTAGTATTTGAAAAAACTTGAGAAGAATATTTTTGGGATCGTGTCCCATGATGTCTGACTATGTCCAGTTTAGGATCAATGATGTGGTTAAGGTCTCCCCCAGTAATCCACGGGTCATCACTGAATAAGGTTAGTTTTTGAAAAGTGTGTTGGATAAAATCTAACTGTCCTTCGTTGGGGGCATATATAGATACTAACGTAACAAGTTTGCCATTTAATACTCCATTTAAAAAGGCAAATCTTCCCTGTGGGTCAAGTTCTACCTTTAGAGTTTGAAACATAATGGATTTATGTATTAGTAGCACCACTCCACGGGATTTTGATGTGCCTTGGGCTTGGATTTGGACAGAGAATTTATTAGATTTAAAAACCTGGACCTGGTTTCCTTTAAGATGGGTTTCTTGTAAAAAGATGGTGTCGGGACCTTGTCTTAAGAGTGCTGCTAATATTCTTTTCTTTTTAATGGGCGAGTTAAAACCTCTGCAGTTCAGCGAGGGAAAACGAATTTTAGAAGAAGATGCCATCATGACAAAGAAAAATTATGTATGATAACAAAAAAGAACCCCATATAGCTAAAGCTGTGAGCCGTAGGTGATTGTAACGGCCAAGAAGAAATGCATAGAGGTTTCGTTTGCTTAAGAGTTGGCATTGGTAGGTTTTGCACACATGGCTGGGAATGGCATCTCAAGCTTCTTAAAGGGGGGGATTGGGAATGAATAATTAAGCATAGATAATAAGGCACACTAGGGGTATTGGTTTGAAAGTGGACAGAATAAGCTACCAGATCAGTATCTGTCATCATAGATGCTATATTAAATAAAATGAAGAAGGTACTAATCAGAACAAAACTTTTCCAACCTGGAGCTAAAATACAAGCTCCATTACCCCTTTTCTTCAGGGGTACAATATAACATACACAATATGACAAAAAACATACAGAGAGGACTAAGCTTTTGTAGCCCCCTTCCCCCCTCCCCCCCCCCCCACTAATAGTGCTAAGTAAAAAAAACTGAACCAACAATTCAACATCAATTTCAAGAGCAACATGGGCACAAAAAACAATAAAAAAATAATAAATAAATAAATAAAAAGGGCATAAAGTTTAATAATTAACTTTCATCTGCACATCATAACCATTAGGCATTATATTTAAAATTTATACACAAAATTATAAATAGCAGACCTAGTATTACACCATAACGTGCTATTACATATAAGGTTGCTGTATAAACTAAATGTTATAAAGATATATTAGTCCCTCTTATTTGGTAAAACACCTGAAATGCTAAATATCAATATGTCTGAGAAACTTATATATCTGTGTTTCTTGCCACATTTATTAGGCTAAGTGCATTCAAAAACAATAACAACTGTGAATAGTTCAAAAATTAAACAAACAATTTAACATGGTTTGACTTGCTATATCTAATACTCTAGTTGTGATTAATTAAAAGGAGAAAGAGAAAACAAAGAAAAGACTTAAGTTTGTAAGTTTGTAAGTGCAATAACAGTACTTAGCAACTTGATGTTTGCTGAGGGATAACTCCAAGGTTCTGTTACAGTTGAGCTGGGCTGAGATAAGATCATGTAAATCTGCTCTGCTTTTCATGCCTGTCCTTAACCGCTTGCCAACGATGGTTTGTGGAGGGGGGCTGCTTGGGAACAACATCTGAGACTTCATCAGATGGAGGTTGCAATTGTAGTTCCTGGAGCAACTTTAAGCCCGATTCCATGTCGGTAGCCTGCAGCTTTGTGCCTTGGTAAGTGACTTGCAGCTTGCATGAGGCTGCCCAATGATACCTAATTTTTGCAGCATTCAGTGTCGTTGTGATCGGACGGAGAGCTTTTCGACGGAGCAGAGTCTCAGCAGATAAATCTTGAAGGACTTGTACTTTCTCTCCCTGAAGCAATAAAAATCCTTTGGATCTGGCAAGTTGGATTATTTTCGCCTTAATTTGAGAGTCAGTGAATTTGCAATCACGTCTCTGGGATAGTTAGTTTGGCGCATTCGCAGGGTGTCCACCCGGTAAGCTGAATCAATAAACTAGGCTGTGTAGTTTCCAGTTCCAATAAGCCTGTGAGCCAGTCAGTAAGAAAAGATTTTAAATTTTACGATTGCTCACTTTCTTCAGGGATCCCTCTAAATTTAATATTGTTTGCTTTTAGCTGGTTTTCCAGCATCATAATTTTTTCTGAGGCCCAATCGTCCCTCTCATAGAAATATTTTGCGTCTTCCTGCAGTATTATAGTAGATTCGACTGCCGATTCAGCAGTTTGTGCTACTTGCGCCATGGACTGTTTAAGTTCATTGATTTGAGTATTGATCAGCAAAAGTAGCTCAGATATTGTGACTGACATATTGCGCTCTAGAGCTTTTATGGTTTCATGAAATTCCCAATGGGATACTATAAGCCCTTCTTGCTGGGGATCCCCGGAATCTGCCGCCATTTTGGGATCGCTCACTGGGACTTCGCCCGGGGAGCCATTAGAGTTGGATTTGGAGAAGTACGCAGTAATGTCTTTACTCACAATTAGTTGTTTTTTGTTCCTGGAGTTCTTTCCCATCACTTTAGATAATCAGTTATGCATTTAAGTTCAGTTTTGATAGTTATAAGGGGGGAGGGTTGTAGGAGCTGATCGCTCAGGTGTCCATTGCTGATTGCACCAACACCACGCCCCCCCCAGACAGTCCTTTTCAGGTTCAATCCCCAGCATCTCCAGCTGTGGACCAGGCTGCCACAGTTGCCAGATCTGCATTCTTCCATTTTAGGCAGATCAGCCAGTTTTGGTGTAGTGGTTAACTGCATGGACTCTAATCTGGGAGAACCAGGTTTGATTCTTCTCTCCTCCACTTCCAACAGCTGGATGACCTTGGGCAAGCCATAGCTCTGCCAGAGCTGCTCTTGGTAAAGAGCAAACTCTGTCAGAGCTCTCTCAGCCCCACCTACCTCACAGCGTGTCTGCTTTGGGGAGGGGAAGAAAAAGGAATTTGTAAGCCGCTCTGAGATTCCGAGTGAAGGGTGGGGTATAAATCCAATCTCTTCTTCTACTGAAGCCCTATCTTCCCCCTCCCCCAAGACCTAGCTATGGTGATCCATGCAATGGTCACTTCCAGGCTTGATTACTGCAGTTCATTCTATGAAGGCTTACCCCTGTAATCTGGAAATTACAGCTGGTACAAAATGTGGTGGCACGCCTGTGCGGGCTCACGTTCGGCATGTGCTTTGCCAGCTGCATTGGTTGCCACTTGAGTACTGGATCTACTTCAAGGTGTTGGTAATAACCTTTAAAGCCTTATATGGCCTGGGACCAACATACCTAAGGGACTGCCTCTTCCTGTATATGCCTTGAAGAGCTTTGTGCTCTAATAATCAACATCTCCTGGTGGTCCCTGGCCCAAAGGACATCCGTCTAGCCTTGACCAGGGCCTTCTCTGACCTGGCCCCCACCTGTTGAAGCATGCTTCCCATCAAGATCAGGGCCCTGCAGGATCTTACCCAGTTCTGCAGGGCCTGCAAGATGGAGCAGTTCCACCAAGCTTTTGGTTGAAGCAGCGGGCGTCCACATATGGCTTCCCCAAGGTTGCTGACTCCTACCTGCCATCCATCCATCCATCGGCAACTGGCCATATCCATCTGTATTAATGGGTTAGAACTTTCACCAGTAGCTATAACTACTGGTTTTTAATGTTTACATTGTGCTTTTAAACTTTATTGGAATTGTTGGAAGATGATGTGACCCGCCCTGAGCCCGCTTGTGGGATGGGCAGGATACAAATATGGAAAATAGATGGATGGATGGATGGATGGATGGATGGATGGATGGATGGATGGATGGATAGATAGATAGATAGATAGATAGATAGATAGATAGATAGATAGATAGATAGATGATGGATGGATGGATGGATAATAAAAGGACCAGACAGTAGAAGACTTCTACCTGAGACCTTGGAGATCTGCTGGTTCAATCCCTAGCATCTCCAGCTAAAAGGACCAGACAGTCCTTTTCTGGTTCAGTCCCAGGTTCAATCCCCAGCATCTCCAGCTTAAAGGACCAGACAGTAGAAGACTTCTACCTGAGACCCTGGAGATCGCCTGCCAGTCTGTAGACAATACTAATCTTCACTGACCAAGAGTCTGATTCAGCATAAGACAGCTTTATGTGTTCATGTGCTATTGTTGCTTCAGCTTTTTGGTCTACTCCTGGGTCTCAGGGGGACTTCCGGGGGTCTTCTCACCTCCCTGCCTTCCTCCAGTTCTCTAGCCATGCTCTCTTTAAGCAGTCTTATGACTTCAGGCTACCACCTCCTGGCCTCCTCTCTGTTACATTTTGTAGGTTCTCAGAAGTGGATTTCAATTCTCATTGAACTGCAATGTTTTACTGCAAAATATGGAACTTTGGGACACCCAGAAGGAAAACCATTACCATCTTAGAAACAACATCCTTCCACAAGTAAGAACTGGGAAGAGAATGAAAATCTTTCCACAGTAATGAATGACACGCAGAATGGCTCTCACCCCTTTCTGACCAGCCTGCTATTTTATCGGCCTAGACAGTCCCATTCATTTTGAAGTCTCGGGCTATGAAAATTACTTTTGGCGGAGTTTATTACCGCAGGTAATGAGACCATAAATCTGCAAGCTGTTTGCTTTAGCTTTCCGGACAGCAAGAAGTTGAGAACATGCATACAAAGCTGTCAATATTTAGGTTACATTGGAAAGGAAGTAAAATCACAGCAGTGAAAACAATATTCTGTGTCCTTTGGAAGCTTGTGTCCGTGCTAGACCCTACTTGGTATACTGCTGTCTACTCATACTGATATATATTGAAGTGGAAACGAAATCACAAAAGGTCCACCTGCTCCACAGTCATGAACATTATTTATTTAACAAGTACAGATATTAATTTCGTGCCTTTTGCTGATATACATGCCTCTACAACCCTTTCTTCACTTATCTCTAAGGTTGCCAGGCTTTACCTGCATCCTAGTGGGGGGCTCCAGCCTGGCTCCTGGGGTTACCTGAAAGTGATGTCATCGCTCTGGGCACGTTGTGTGGAGGACACTCTAGCATTTGGGCAAAAAAAACTCTATGGTCACCATAGAGTTTTTACCCAAATGCTAGAGCATTCCCTGAATGACATGCCTGGTACAATGATGTAATCTTTGGATGATGTCATTGCACCAGGCATGTCTGGGGAAATCCCAGGTGGGATGGCAACCATATTTGTCTCCCCTTGGTGAAAACTACTGTCAAGTTGCACCCAATTTATGGTGACCCCCATAGGGTTTTCAAGGTGAAAGGTGAGCAGAGTTGGTTTCCCATTGCCTGCCTCTGCATAATATCCCCTGGGCTTCTTTGGTAGTCTCCTATCCAGGTACTAACCACTATTCCCTCTAAGCTGAGTCAGTGTGAGCTAGCTCACAGTTTTTTTTAGCCCCCAGCTCACACATTTTTGTCTTAGCTCGGGAAGGATGGCTCCAGAGCAAACTAATTCATGCAGCAGCCAAATCACTCGCTCACCACTTTGACGCCAGTAGCTCACAAAGCAGAATCTTTGCTCACAAGACTCCACAGCTTAGAGGGACCATTGGTCTAACCATGACCGACCATGCTTGGCTTCTAGGTTGGTCAGGTTGGTCAGGGCTATCCAAGCTGCTTCCTGTACACAGATATAGATGTAATATGAATAATGCCAGTTTCTTGATGCATGTTGAAAAAGGCATTCATTCCTTGATGGACTACCTCCCATCCAAGTGCTAACCCAGGTCTGACCCTGCTTAGCCACCAAGATGCGAAGAGATCAGGCTAGCCTGCGTCATTGAGGTTAGGACTGATAACATTCACATGTAGCTTAATTATATTTACGATCACCATTTCCCCCAGTATCAATGCGCATCTCTGTAATCCAAATCCTGTTTTGAAATGAAGCTGTTCAAATCAGATCATGGGACTAATTTTGGATTGCCAACCCCCATTTAGGGCCTGGAGATCTCCTTTCGGAGGGTGGAATCAATGGCATGATACCCAGCCAAGCTTCCTCCCCTCTCCAAACCCCACCATCCCTAGGCTCCACCCCTCCAAATCTCCCAGAATCCCCCAGTCTGGAGTTGGCAACCTTAGACTATCAATCAGATCATCCTTTCTATATTCCCTGGCCTTGTGACCGTATTTCCAATTGCAGCAACTGTGCCTTTTCATTCCACGGGGGCTACCTCTGGAGGCGTGTTGACTTGCACTCCATTTATTTGGGTCAAACACAATCACAGCCTTGGACCAAGTCTTCGAAAAGCAGGCCTTTATCTCACAATCGGCAGCGAATCGAGATGCACACCCCTTCCACTTAGCACGACGTCTGGCCACTTCAAACAGCAGACTCGGCTGTCCTGCCGAGCTATAATTTGTTTTCAATCATCTCCTACCCTGTTATTGTCATAGGAAGCCACTGGAAGGAGAAGAATAAACTTTGGAGACGGGCATCCATACGCATGGAAGGAGCCAGGATGTTCAGTATGAGCAGTCGAGTTCTTATTCCTTCTCCTATTTTAGTACTTGCATTGGATAGTCCAAGCTAGCCTGATCTCATCAGATCTTGGAAGGTAAGCAGGGTTGGTCCTGGGCGTATTTGGAAGGGAGACCACCAAGGAATACCAGGGCTGTGCAGTGGAGGCAGGCAATGGCAAACCACTTCTGAATGTCTCTTGGTGTGAAAACCCTATGAGATCGCCATAAGTCAGCTGTGACTTGACTGCAAAAAAAAAAAAAATCGATACTAATAGGCCTAAAAAAATTTCCTTCTCCCATATGAACCAGTTCGTCAGCTGAGGTCATTGTTGGAGTACCTTGAACACAGATGAAGCTGCCTTATACTGAATCAGATTATTGGTCCAACAAGGTCTGTATCGTCTACTCCGAATGGCAGCTGCTCTCCAAGGTCTCTGGTAGAGGGAGATTTGTCTTTAGGGTTGCCAACCTTCAAGAGGTGGCTGGAAATCCCCTGGGATTACTGGGGATGGGCATGAACCAGCTCACAAATTAAAGTTCGTCATGAATTTTGGCAACACTGTGGTTCGCAAAGCAGTGTTTGTGAGCCGAAGAACTGCCACGAACTTCCATGAATTTTCATGCAGGTCATGTGGTTCTGCTTTCTGTGCTTCGTGAAAAAATCTGAGCGGTGGGAAGTTCCTGCCCCTCAGCTGTTTGGTTTAAGTGGCTCGGAGTTGTGACTTGATGACACAAAAAAGACATAGGGGGCAGAAAGCAGAGTTTAAATGGCTTGGAGCCATTTAAACTCTGCTTTCTGCCCCCTATGTCTTTTTTGGAAGCTCCTGCTTTCTGGTCCCTCATAAAAAGCTGCAGGGAGCAGAAAGCAGGGATTTAAACTTTAAATGTCTCATGAACCAATATGATCCGGTTCCATTCACAAACCAACCTCGTAGTTTGTAAGGGTTCATAGTTCAGTTTGTAGTTCAGCCATAAATCATGAACCGAACCACAAAAATGCAGTTTGTGCCCAATCCCTACGGACAGACATCAGTGCACTTGGAGAAAATGGCCACTTTGCCTTATCCAGGATAGCACCAGTTTTGCCTGCAGATTTAAAAAAAATAGTTGCTGGGGTCAGCCATGATTGGTAATGGACATTAATTCATACATAAATACGCACACATTCATACATACGAAGAGCCCTGTTGGATCAGACCAGTAGTCCATCTAGTCCACCATCCTGTCTCACACAATGGCCAACCAGTTCTTCTGGAGGGCCAACAACAGGGCAGAGAGGCCGAGGCCTTTCCCTGAGATTGCCTCCTGGCTCTGGGATTGAGAGGTTTAGTGCCTCTGAATGTGGAGGTTCCCCTCAGCCACCATGGCTAATAGCCATTGATAAACAACTTCTCTATGAATCTGTCTAATCCCCTTTTCAAGCTGTTTATTTCTGTGGCCATCACTACATCCTCTAGCAGTGAATTCCCCATTTTAACCAATCTCTGTGTGAAGTTATATTTCCTTTTGTCCATCCTGAGCCTACTGCCCATCACCTTCTTTGGATGCCCTTAAGTTCTAGTAATTGGGGAGAGGGAGAAACATTTCTCTTGATCACCTCTCTCCACCATATGCATCATTTTATAAACCTCTCTCATGTCCCCCCTTCAGCCTTCAGAGTGGGGATTTGAACCTGGGTCTCCCTAGTCTGACACTCTAGTCTGAACCCAAGTCTGACACCCTTAACTGCTCCACAAAATAGGGTTGCCAGGTCTCCACTAGCCAACGGTGGGGGATGGGGGGTAGGGTTGCCAGATCCAGGTTGGGAAACTCCTGCAGATTTGGGGAAGGAGCCTGGGGAGGACAGGGACCTCAGTGGAGTACAATGCCATAGAGTCCACCCTCCAGTGGTGGACCTCCTGATGGCACCTGGCTTTTGGCCACTGTGTGACACAGAGTGCTGGACTGGATGGGCCACTGGCCTGATCCAACATGGCTTCTCTCTTATGTTCTAATGTCTGGGGTGGTGTTGCTCTGCATTCTTAGTGCTTGGGGGCAACAGTGGGAGGTCTTCTGGAGTTCTGGCCCCGCTAGTGGACCTCCTAATGGCCCTTGGTTTTTGGCCACTGTGACACATAGTGTTGGACTGGGTTGGGCCATTGGCCGGATCCAACATGGCTTCTCTTATGTTCTTATGTTCTTATGTTCTCCAAAACATCCATTTTCTCCAGGGGAACTGATCTCTGTAGTCTAGCAATGAACTGTAATTCCAGGGAATCCCCAGGTCCCAGCTGGAGGCTGATTAACCAGTACAAACAACTTTTATATCATGCAGTTGTTTGTATTGACTGATCAGCTTCTCCCGTGATCTCTCATAATTTGTTACCCACCTGGAGGTTGGCATCCCTACCACAAACTCTGATAACACAAGAGCACCGTCGTGCACGATTGATACTATACCTGTGGACCATGTGTATACTATGGAATCTTCCATAGGATCTTATGGGTCCCTGCAGGGGCGTAGACTTTGTAAATCCCTGGGGGGGGGGGGGCTCTTTCGTGCACGCGCGCTTCGCGCATTAGCGCAAGGGACCATGTCCCCGCCACTTCTCCCCCCCCCCGGCCCCAGGGAGGCAGGAGGGCAGGCCGGGGGTGGAGGGGAAGGAGAGGCGGTGACGGCAACCAGCTGGCTGGCTGACTGGCCACTGGCGGGTGCTCCATTTTGCCGGGGGTGGCTGAGCCCCCCCCCGGGAAATTTCGGGGGAGGCTCGAGCCCTCGAGCCCCCCCGTAGTTGACGCCTATGGGTCCCTGGCCTGAGGGAGATTTGCTTAGCCTCAGTGAGGGCCTGGCCCCAGACTAGTGGAACACACTCCCACCCGAGATCAGGGCCCTGCGGGATCTATTACAGTTCCGCAGGTCCTATAAAATTGAGCTGTCCCACCAGGCCTTCGGTTGAGGCAGCGGACATCCAATCCATTCTGGCCCCCCGTCCTGTTCACAGCACTGTCTATGAACTTTTCCCAGGGCCTTTCTGTTTGGATATCATCTGGGCACTGGAGTCTTCTGAAATGATCACTTTGTAAGGCACGGGATCTGATTTTTACCTGCTATTTTTATTTATTGTTTTACTGTTTTTATTGCTGTTGTTCTTCTGTTTCCGCGCAGCATTTGCAGGGAACTCCTCTTTTGCAATTTCACAAACTCCCCCCCCCCCCCAAGCCACAGCACTGCAGGCCAGTTGTCAATTTCACCCCAAAGCCACAACATGAGATCTGATTTTTACCTGCTATTGTTGTTTATTGTTTTGTTGTTTTTATTGCGGTTGTTCTTCTGTTGTGAGCCTCCCTGAGCCCATTTTTGGGGGTAGGGCGGGGTATAAATGTAATAAATAAAATAAAACAAAGTGATGATAAATGGCTTTCTATATTCACCTTCTGTCCCTAAAGAGGGGGGTTTCCCCCTTTCGGGGTGGGCGGGCCTTAAGTTCTGCAGGGGTTTCATAGCCAAGCATTGCATGGCAGCAGAAGTCAGAAGTCAGAGAAAGGCTGCCTTCAGGTGGTGTTCTGGTGCAGCGTTTGCAGGGAACCGAGGGAGCGTGATTGGCGTCTCCTCTTTTGCAATTTCGCCCCCCAAACCACAACACTGGAGCCCGGACAACCGGCCTCCTGCAGCTTTCCCCACTGAAAATCAATAGGATTTCCATTACATTTCAATTGTCTCGCAATGGAGAAAGCCACAGGGCTTTAACGGCTGGCGCTCATACATTTTTAAATATTACCTCCTTGGGCTGGAGGGGGGGGGGGGAAGCAGAGTTTCTTAACGTTTCCCTCCCACTCGAGGAGCCAAGGAGGAAGATCTGAAACTAATCAAATCCAGCCATCAGCTCTCCATGGGAATAATTGCCTTCCCCATGGGAGAGACCTCTCGTTCTTATATTTTTCTTATCCCTCCCTACCTTTATCTCTCACAGTCCCTAGTGATTTTTTTTTTTTGCAATAGGCTCCTCATTTATGGCCTGATCCCAGCAACCATTTTCCTATCAGGAGTAATTGCTTCAGTGGGACTACTCGGAGTGGAAAGGGTTTCAGCAGAGAGAAATGGAACTGGGCTGTATCAACAGAAGTATAGCATTCAGATCATGTGAAGTGATGGTATCGCTTTACTCTGCTCTGATTAGACCTCACCTAGAGTATTGTGTCCTGTTTTGGGCACCCCAATTTAAGAAAGATATAGACAAGCTGGAACGTGTCGAGAGGAGGGCAACGAAGATGGTGAGGGGTCTGGAGACCAAGTCCTATGAGGAAAGGCTGAAGGAGCTGGGTATGTTTAGCCTGGAGAGGAGATGACTGAGAGTGGATACGATCCAAGTACTTGAAGGGCTGTCATATAGAGGATGGGGTGGAGTTGCTTTCTGTTGCCCCAGAAGGTTGGACCAGAATCAACGGATTGAAATTAAATCAGAAAAGTTTTCAGCTAAACATTAGGAAGAACTTCCTGACAGCAATGGAACAGGCTTCCTCGGGAGGTGGTGGGCTCTCCTCCTTTGGAGGTTCTCAGACAGAGCCTAGATGGCCATTTGACAGCAATGCGGATTCTGTGAACTTGGGCAGATCATGAGAGGGAGGGCAGGAAGGGTTGCCTCAGTGCTTAGTTCTAGTGGCCCTTTCTTACACGCCCAGGGAAATGCTGATCACTACTTTGGGGTCAGGAAGCAATTCTTCTCCAGGCCAGTTTAGCTGGAGATCCTGGAGGGTTTTTTTTGCCATCTGGGCATGGGACAGGGGTCACTAGGGGTGGGTGGGAAAGGTATTTGTGAATTTCCTGCATTGTGCAGGGGATTGGACTAAATGACCCAGGAGTTCCCTTCCAACTCTATGATTCTCTGAAAGAGCAAATCAGACCCAGGGATACCATAGGGTTGTCAACTCTGCATTGGAAATTCTTGAAGATCTTTTAGGGGTGGAGCCTGGGGAGGGACCATGATGCCATAGAGTCCACCCTTCAAACCAGCCATTTCCTGTAGGAGAAGTGATCTCTGTTGCCTGGAGATCAGTTGTAATCCCAGGAAATCTGGACAGCCTTCTCATACTTACAGAATCACAGAAGAATCCCAGAGTTGGATGGGACCATAGAGGCCATATAGTACAGGGGTGTCAAACATAAGGCCCAGGGGCCAGAACTGGCCCATCCAGGTCTCTTATGTGGCCCACAAGCAACTAGTGCAAGGGAGATAACAGAAGACTGTTTGGGGGGGAGGGAGTGGGAAGAACCACTCTGATTGTGGCTTCAGCACGGTGGAACAGCCTCATCTGCAGCAGTCAAGGAGCATAAGGGCATCTGCCCAGGGCTGCACCGCTGGCTCTCCAGTCCACCCACGTGGGTTTTCCTTTGCCCCCTTCTTCCAGCCTATGGGGCCTTGCAGTGAGGATACACCAACCTGGGGCTAACCAGCTGCTGTCCTTTATACAGTTTATATCTCTGGTACCTGGCATTTCATTTATGGCACCCATGGCCTGGCCCAACAAAGTGACATTTGTGTCAAATCTGACTCTCGTAACAAATGAGTTCGACACCTCTGATCTAGTCCAACCCCCTGCTCAATGCAGGATCAGCCTAGAGCAGTGGTGGCAAACCTATGACACGCGTGCCAGAGGTGGCACTCAGAGCCCTCTCTGTGGGCACGCACGGCATCGCCCCAGCGCAGAGTTCGCAAGATTGGACGGCAAAAATCACATTAATTGTTCAAAAGCATGCCAAATGCAAACTTTTACCTTTCAATAAAAAGTTGTTTGTATCATTGAAAGCTCTGTTATTGTGTTTTTCTTTTGAGATAAAAGATGTTAATGTATGAGTTGTTTTTTTCTAAAACGGAAAGCTCAGTATTCAGGTTAAATTGCCGTGTTGGCACTTTGTGATAAATAAGTGGGTTTTGGGTTGCAGTTTGGGCATTCGGTCTCTAAAAGATTCACCATCACTGGCCTAGAGCATCCCTGAAAAGTGTTTGCCCAGCCATTGCTTGAAGACTGACAGCAGGGGGAGCTCAGCACCCCGAGGCAGCCCATTCCACTGTTAAACTACTCTTACCATAAAGAAACCCTAATATCCAGCTGGTACCTTTCTGCCTGTAATTTAAACCCATTATTGTGAGTTCTGTTCTCTGCTGCTAACAGAAACAGCTTCCTGCTCTCCTCTAAGTGACAGCCCTTCAGATACTTCCAAGAGAGCCATCATGTCCCCCCTCAACCTCCTCTTCTCCAGACTGGACATGCCCAAGTCCCTCAGCCTTTCCTCCTAGGGCTTGATCTCCAGGCCACCAATCATCTTTGTCGCTCTCCTCTGCACCCGCTCCATTCTGACCACATCCTTTTTGAAGTGAGGCCTCCAGAACTGCACTCAAGACTCCAGGTGCGGCCTGACCAATGGAGCGTACAGCAAGACAAAGACATCTTGCAATTTGGATGTTATGTCTCTGTTGATATACCCCAAGACTGCATTAGCCTTTTTTGCCACTGCATCACACTGATGGCTCATATTTAACTTAAACATATTTAGTTTAAAACCTCCCTGCAAGTTTAAAAAAAAGAGCATGACTAGGCTGGTCGCTTGGCTGGTTTTCCATCTGCAAGGAGAATTTATATGTAGATAATCAAAAAATGGGACTCCCCACAGTTGTTTCTACAACTACTTCAGGAGTCTGTTGCTTCCTTTGGTTGCATTTGTAGACCAGGCCTTATTTGAATGCATGTCTTAAAAGTTCTGCAATGAGTTAGGGCTTCTTTACTTGTGATGGAGCTACACTGCGTGATGCTATTGATTTCGACCTTAGAGTGGATTTTAAAGCATATTCATTGATGCAGTGCTGGATACAGCACTATTTTGGATTTTGTGAAATTATGCTAACACAATAGAGAGATGCAATTTGGAGGCCCTTCACTGATTGTTAAAACTAATAATATTATGCATCAGATTTGAAGCTGTGTGCAATTACTGGATTTTTTTTCCAGGCTAAATGCCCCCCCCCCTCCAAACATGCATATTTTTCGCTCCTGTGGAGAACTCTTTTCCAAGGACATTCAAATGTGCCTGAAGTTCAGAAGCTGAACATCACACATGCAGCCACGTGAATGCAAATGCTATCAGGTGCAAGATACCATACATTTTAAAAAATGTCCTTGTTATCATTACCAGGAAGGAAGGTGAAAGTATCATCAAGTCACTTTCAACTTACAGCGCCCCTATGAATTAACAACCTCCAAAGCATCCAGTCATTAACAGTCTTGCTCAGGTCTTGTTGACTGAGGGCCATGGCTTCCTTGATTGAGTCCAGGGCTCATTTCATAGCAGGAGCTCCTCTGCATATTAGGCCACACACCCCTGATGTAGCCAATCCTCCAAGAGTTTACAGTAGCCCCTGTAAGAAGAGCTCTGTAAGCTCTTGGAGGATTGGCTACATTGGGGGTGTGTGGCCTAATATGCAAAAGAGCTCCTGCTACGAAATGAGCCCTGATTGAGTCTATCCATCTCATGTTGGGTCCTCCTCTTTTCTTACTGCCTTCAACTTGTCCTAGCATGATTGTCTTTTCCAGTCACTCTTGTCTTCTCATAGCTTTATTTTAGTCATTTGAGATTCTTGGGAGAGTTCAGGCTTGATTTGATTTTAGAACCCACTTTATTTGTCTTCTGGGGAGTCCACGGTATCCATAAAACTCTCCTCCAGCACCACATTTTAAATGAACCAACTTTCTTCCTGTCAGCTTTCTTCATTTCCCAACGTTCACACCCATACATAGTAATGGAAAATACTATGGTATGAAATCTTGATCTCGGTCACCAGCAACACATAAGAAAATAAGAGAAGCCAATGTTGGATCAGGCCAATGGCCCATCCAGTCCAACACTCTGTCACACAGTGGCCAAAAATTCCAGGTGACATCAGGAGGTTCAGCAGTGAGGCCAGGACCCTAGAAGCCCTCTCACTGTTGCCCCCCTAAAGCACCAAGACTACAGAGCATCACTTGCCCCAGACCAAGAGTTTCTGTCTATACCTCATGGCTAAGAGCCACTGATGGACCTCTGCTCCATATCTATATATCTAATTCCCAAGTCGCCCCCTCCATGCGGATATCTAAATCTGGGGGGGCACTTGGGGGGAGATTTTCCTACACACTGGGGGGACTCCCCTCGTGTGCAGAAAAATCCTAAAAGTTAAAAAAAACGTTGGGGGGATATTTAAATCCCCCTGAAAGTAACAGAGTATCTCCTGCGCATGAGCAGGGAACGCTCTGGGAATTGCAGCCGGTGGTTGGAAGGTCGCTGCTGACGCTGGGGGGTGGGCAGGGGAAGCAGCGGCCCGAGTGGCTTTCTGCCACTTGGGCCGTGGAGAAAGGTGGGGGCTGGAAGAGCAGTGGCCCAAATGGTGGAAAGCCACTTAGGCCGCGAAGAAGGGCGGGGGCAGAGGAGCAGTGGCCTGAGTGGCAGACAGCCACTTGGGCTGCGGAGAAGGGCGGGGGTCAGAGAAGCAGCGGCTGACAGCCACTCGGGCCGCAGAGAAGGGCGGGGGGGTGAAGGAGCAGTGGCCTGAATGGTGGAAAGCCACTTGGGCCACGGAGAAGGGCGGGGGTAGAGGAGCAGTGGCCCAAGTGGCTGACAGCCACTCAGGCCGTGGAGAAGGGCGGGGGGCGGGAGAAGCAGTGGCCTGAGTGGCTGACAGCTTCTTCCCCCGCGAGTATCATGGGTCCCCCCCTTCTTGTGTTTATCTAATTCCCTCTTGAAGCTGTCCATGCTTGCAGCCGCCGCCACCTCCTGTGGCAGTGAATTCCACGTGTTCATCACTCTTTGGGTGAAGAAGTCCTTCCTTTTATCCATTCTAACCCGACTGCTCAGCAATTTCATGGAGTGCCCACGAGTTCTTGTATTGTGAGAAAGGGAGAAAAGGACTTCTTTCTCGACCTGCTCTATCCCATGCATAATCTGTAAACGTTGATCATGTCACCCCTCATTTGTCATTTCTCCAAGCTAAAGAGCCCCAAGCGCTTTAACCTTTCTTCATGGGGAAAGTGTTCCAACCCTTTTATCATTCTAGTTGCCGTTTGAACTTTACATCTTTACACTTAAGAATATGTTCATTGTGTGTAGAGCCTAATCATTTTTTTATTCATTTACAGAATTTATATCCTGCTTTTCTACCCTCACAAGGGATGTCAAGGCAGCTAACCTTATTTCAGTCTTTGTGAAATAATCGAAAGGGTAAGCCAAACTCTACTGAGAAGAATATGTTCCTAACAAATTCATTTCGAATATGGGATGAATGGCAGAACAAACTCGCGTCTTCAATTTCCCTACTTTCCGCATTTCTAGGCTAGCCTTGGTTTGAGCCAGGATTACAAGTACAATCATTTTGACAATGGAGGGAAACCCAACTTACAAGACAGACATAACCAGAAAAGACTGACTTAGACACTAAACTAGATGTACAGATACGGTGCGTTCGGTATTTTAAAATCAGAAGTTTGATTAGTCAATCTGTGATCAAAGAACACTTGACAATTGATGGATTTTGAAAGTCTACTGAGAAGAGCTCCTAGTAGTGATAAAGGAACCATTTAAAGCCATATAGGCTGCGGTCACACGCACCAGTTGAATCGGAGGGGAAGCGAGGCTATTCCCTCCAGAGGAATTAGACCCACAGTTGCAAGATCACACAGCCCTTTGTTGATGTGGGCCCAGCCCGTCACTGTGTGATCAGACACAACTACAAGTGAGTTGTGGAGTTTTTTGCCATTTGTTTTCCATGCGCATAAATGAGGAATCGCACCTGTGCACCGAGGGCTCCCGGTGGGTATGCAATGATGCACATACTGCAAAGCGGGGGGAGGGGGGACGACATTGAGCTGGGATGGCCTGATCAGACCATCCCAACAGTTCGGAAACGTGCTTGCTCAATTAGACAGTCCGTCTGTGGTCCATTGCAACCTGTTTACTACCGGATTTTCCCCAGTATCTTTTAACTCCGCTTCTGCAGTGGAGCAGGGTGGGTTGCCGATGACTACGGGATGCTTTACAGATGTTGCTGTCTGATCATGCCCTTTTGTTCCATTGGGCATTCATGCCTATGTTGGATCTTCTGGTGTGTGTGATCGCAGCCATATAAAATGTTATTAACCATCTCAAACAACAAGATACCATCTTATGTAAAATCTTGGCAAAAAGACCTCTGTATTACATTTTCTCCAAACCAATGGCAATCAAGATCAATTATTATCAAAATCAAGGCAAACAAAACACACCAGTGAAGGTGCATCATGTGAATACCAAATAGCAGTCAACCTGCTGGAAACAATGTGGTGACCAAGGTTCGTATTTCCACTCACGGTGGTCCTGAAGGTATATTCAGTCCTTCTGGTGTCAAATTCAATGCCAGTTTTTTAAAACCACAAAATACTCAGTTCCTCTAAAGCCAAAAGTAATGCTGTGGAATCTTTGGAACAATATGGAGATACCACTAAAACAGCACAATCTAATAGCATTATTATGTGCTGCAGCTCATCTAATTATTGCAGCATCATGGAATTATTACAGCATCATAAACCTTCTTTGATAACAGAGCGGTATAAAAAATATGGGCTATATATGTTATGGAAAAAAGATTAGATCAGAAAAACCAGTTTGATTTGAACCAGTTTGTTTCCTGTTTTATTGATATGTGGTATCCGATAATTGAATGTATTGCGAACAATGAATCAATCTTCCATTTCACTCACTCAAAAGGAATACTTCATTTAATAACTCTTTTGTGTGATCAGTTACTATTGTTGAATATAAGATTAATTATTTCTAGTTTGTTGTTATTTAGTCAAAGTTGGTGCAACTATATGATGTCATATCGATTAATTCTATTGTTATTTTATGTAATTCCATTATTAAGAAGCCAATGCTGGATTAGGCCAATGGCCCATCCAGTCCAACACTCTGCTACAGAGTGGCCAAAAACACCAGGTGCCATCAGGAGGTCCAGCAGTGGGGCCAGGAGACTAGAAGCCCTCCCACTCTTGCCCCCCCCCCAAGCACCAAGAATACAGAGCATCACTGCCCCAGACAGAGAGTTCTATATTTCCGTTAAATATTAAAAATAAAAATGTCAAAAAAGGCAGCTAACACTTTAGAACACACATGGTAAAAAAAAAATCACACCTCAAAACCGCTAAAATCAACCCTGCCGAACACACATCATTAAAACCATTAAAAACTGAGTTAAAATATGAACAAGACATAAAAATGGCAATGAAAACATTGGTTAAAAAAGAGAGATCCCTGAGAACGATTTCACACCAGGCGCTGCTTCGCCGTGGGTCTTCCCTTTGCCCCGATTGCATGCTTCAATTTCTCACTATTTGCCGCAGGGCGGATTTTGACCAGCAGCTTCGCACGATTTCCCGCGTGGCTTCAGTGATCCTGGTTTTTCGGGAAATCGGAGGAATTCGGGCGAAGCCACGGGTCAAAATGCACCCCGCGGCAAATAGTGAGAAACTGAAGCACGCAATGGGAGCAAAGGGAAGACTGATGGCGAAGCAGCGCTTGGCGCGAAATCGGCCACAGGGAATGCCAAATGAAACAAAAGGGTGTGATCTAAAATCCATGTTTATCCAGATACTGGTCCCTGCTTTTATTTTTAAAGAGAAAGCAGGTTGGCTCTTTGTTGCCTACAAACCCATGTGCATACACGCAGGGCGTACATGCATGCATGGTAAAATATGCGCAGGTATCTCAAGGTCAGTCTTGTCTGCTCAGACTGGGAGCAGCTCTCCAAGGTCTCAGGCAGAGGTCTTTCCCATCACCTGCTGTCTGGTCCTTTTCACTGATGATGCCAGAGATTGGACCTAGATCTTTCAGCATACCAAGCAGACGCCTGACCAGTGAGCTACAGCTCCTCCCTAAACACACACATGAAATGGGATGAAAGAGATGACAGGGCCGCTGGGCGCAGCGTGAGAGAAGCGCTTCACTTCTTCTTGGGCGTGGCCTTTTTGGGCTTGGCCACCTTGGCCTTGGGAGTCTTGGGCTTGGCTTTGGCCTTCGCCTTGACGGGCTTGGGCTTGGCCTTCTACTGAATCAGACCCTTGGTCCGTCGAAGTCAGAATTGCCCACTCAAACTGGCAGCAGCTGTCCTGGTTCTCAGGTAGAGGGTCTTTCAGAACACCTACTGCCTGGTCCTTTTAACTGGAGATGCCGGAGATTGAGCACATGAATGTGCAAAACTTGCTTATACTGAATCTGACCCTTGGTCCATCAAGGTGAGTATTGTCTACTCAGACTGGCAGTGACTCTCCCGGCTCTCAGGCAATGGCTTTCACATCATCTGTTCACGGATCCTTTTAACTGGAGATGCTGAGGATTGAACCGGGGACCTTCTGCGTGCCAAGCCGAGACTCTACCGCTGAGCCACAGCCCCACCCTATGCAAATGACATTAAACTCCTTCATAGAAGGGCAGAATCAAAATGTACCAAGTAAGCTAGAAGGCAGATTTATGCCGTGAAATGGGATTAGGTTGATTACCCCTCTGGAAGTGATTAGTTAGCATCTTTTTTGTGTATGTGGCGGTGGTTGTTTGTTTGTTTTTTCACGTGAAAGCTGATGTTTAAAGCGATGGCTCTCGTCCAGCGGCGCCATCAGCTTCTTCAACACCATGTGCGGAGTTTCCAAAAATAATTCATAAAGGGCGATCAGAGATGCTAATGGATGCAACATTAATATAATCATAAAAACAACATTACATTAATTAGAACTTTGTAAAAGGCGGTAATTAAGATATTCCGGGACAGCTGTCTCTCCCGTCCCCAAACATCCCCAAGAAATCTCCCAATGCTGCTTACTTCTGAGTCGTCATCTGCCCAGTTTTGGGGAGAACCATCTGCTGGCAGTTTTTCAACACTGGCTGGCAAAGGAGGTCAAAAGAAATGGCATTCAAACTATTTTGAAATGAACAACAGGAGTCAGAATGAAAGAAAAAACTATGCCAGCGAAGACGGGACCCGTCCACACTGTCACTTTTGTCGCTCATTTCCCCCTATTGCTTCAGGTCCCCCCACCCCCCATATGTTTTGTTCTCTCTAGTAGTCCCAGAGGGAGCAAAACACATGTGGAAAAGGGGGAGGAATCCAAAGCAATAGGGAGAAATGAGCAGCAAAAGGGACAGTGTGGACAGAACCACTGGTTGGGAACTGTTTTGTAACAGGGGCCATTTTTAATTGTGCAGAGTGGAAGAGGAAGAAGAGGAGGAGAAGGGGAAGAGGAAGAGGAAGAATCGGTTTTTATACCATACTCTTCTTTACCTGAAGGAGTCTCAGTGTGGTTTACAATTGCCTTCCCCTTCTCTCCCCGCAACAGATACCCTGTGAGCTTAGGTGGGGCTAAGAGAGCTCTGAGAGAGCTGTGACTGACCCAAGGTCACCCAACTGGCTTCATGTGGACAAGTGGGGAATCAAACCTGGTTCTTCAGATTAGAGTCCACCAGTCTTAACCACTCCTCCACATGCAGCTGCTGGGGTGACCTTGGGGCAGTCACAAGTTCTTTCAGAGTTATGTTATCAAAGGCTCTTTCAGAGCTGTTCTCTCATTAGCAGATCTCGGGAGAGCTCTCTCAGCCCCACCTACCTCACAGGGTGTCTGTTGTGGGGAGAGAAAGGGAAAGGAGATTGTAAACTGCTCTGAGACTCCAATTGAGTGAAGGGCGGGATATAAATCCAATCTCCTCCTCCTCCTCCTCGTCTTCTTCTTCTTCTTGTGATTAATTTAATATTTGCACATTGGACTCACTGTTTCATGAACGGTCAAGCCCAATGAACATGAATGATGAAACTGGCCATTAGGAAAAGTGACTTATGTTATGTTAATTGCTCTTGTCAGGTTTTCAGTATAGACAAATTCATGGACTCAAGGTAGATCAAGACGGGTCGCTATGTTAGTCTGTTTGTAAAATAAAAAAGAGCAAGAGTCCACTACCACCTTAAATTTATTTATTTTATTTTATTAAATTTATCCTGCCCTCCTCAGTGAAACCAGGCTAAGGGTGGTGTACAGTACAGTCGTATAAAACATCAATAAAACAAATTAACATTTACATAAGGTAATAAAAACAGATGTGCTGTACACATATATTCAAAGTTTCACTTTATAAAGTTTCCTTCTGTTGCTATTGTATTTAACTTTAAAATAATTATCAGACAAATAAGCTTGCATAAGCCTTTATTTATATATAATTGTTAGAAATTGCTTTTTCAGTGTTTACAGGGGTCATTTCGTAGAAAAAAAGGTGCAGGAGCTCATTAGCATAACTAATTAGCACAACTTATTTGCATATGCCACACACCCCAACATCACCAGAAGTGTGTCAGAAGGCAACACCACTCAGGCTCCACCCACAAAATATCCAGGTATTTCCCAGCTTTAGGTTTCCTTTGCTCTTGCAGGGAAGCAAGCATGAAACAACAAGCATGAAAATACAGATCAAGTTAGTATTAGGGTTGCCACGTCTGGGTTGGGAAATACCTGGAGACTTTGGGGGTGGAGCCAGGAGAGGGCGGGGTTTGGAGAGGGGAGGGGCCTCAGCATGGTACAATGCCATTGCGTCCACCCTTCCAAGCAGCCATTTTCTCCAGGGGAGCTGATCTCTCTCAGCTGGAGATCAGTTGTAAAAGCAGATCCCCAGGCCCCACCTGGAGGCTGGCAACCCTAGTTAGTATGCTTTTGCTTTTTTTCCACAGCGCATCACCATATGTGCCCACTCCTGGGCTTGTTACTCCCGGAATGGTGTTCCTATGCACTCCTGCTTGAAATGATCCCTGACAGTGTATATTGTTTTTTCTCGTATCTGCAGCACTGTGTTCCCTTATTGACTTATTTCTGCCCCTGGAGAAAATAGCTGCTTTGGAGGGTGGACTCTCTGGCATTATACCCTGCTGAGGTCCCTCCGCTCTCCAAACCCCGCCCTCCGCAGGCTCCCCCGCCCCCCAAATCTCCGGGCATTTCCCAACCCAGAGCAGCCAACCCTACCTACTACCAATCTTTCTTTTAACCAGAAATGCCAAGGATTGGACCTGTGGCCTTCTGTTCTACCACTGAAAAGCCACAATCCAACATACAAAAACATCACAATCCCTACCGCACCAGAGAGTCTCACTCTACATAAGAACATAAGAGAAGCCAGTGTTGGATCAGGCCAATCGCCCATCCAGTCCAACACTCTGTCACACAGTGGCCAAAAACACCAGGTGCCCTCAGGAGGTCCAGCAGTGGGGCCAGGACACTAGAAGCCCTCCCACTGTTGCCCCCCCAAGCACCAAGAATACAGAGTATCACTTGCCCCAGAGATCCTGTCTACACCTTGTAGCTAATAGCCACTGATCCCTCTGTTTTTCCTTTCAGCCTCCTCAACCGAACACAAATTCCAGGAGAAGCATCCAAAACAGATACTTAGCTGGCCATTTGAAAGCAATTAGAGTCTCTCTGTCTTGCCTGATGAAGTTTCATCTTGAGTTTGCACCATTCTGGATGAAACAGAAGCAAACTATAAAGTATTTTCTCTGCAGGCCTCAGTAGCAAAATAAACAAAAGCTTTCTGCAGAATTAACAGTGGCAGCCGTTTGTAGTCTTGTCTTGCAGTAATAGATTCCTTGGCATTTTATAGAGCTGACTCTGACCCGTGTAGCTTGCAAATAGCTTGACTTCCAGTGCATTAAAAAAAAGGAACCTTCTCTGTTCTGTAGATGCTATTAAAAATTGAAGAGCTTATTTGCAGTTGTATACAGAAGAGAAGAAAGGGGGCTTCCACAATTAATGGTCCACAATGGGATATCTCTGAGCACAGGCTGACCCATACCCAGCATGCAAAGCTCCATTACATGGCAGTGCTGTGGTCAGAGAATGGATAAGACTGTGTCGCATTGCTGTCTAAAATGGGGACATAGCCAAAATAGTTTAATTTGCCCCCCATCCAAATTGAAAATCATAACAACATAAGAGTAGCCCTGTTGGATCAGACCAGTAGTCCATCTAGTCCAGCATCCTGTCTCACACAGCAGCCAACCAGTTCCTCTAGACAGACAACAACAGGGCACAGAGGCTGAGGCCTTCCCCTGATAAGAACATAAGAAGAGCCCTGCAGTGGCCAACCAGTTCCTCTGGATGACCAACAATAGGGCATAGAGGTTGAGGCCTTCCCTTGATAAGAACATCAGAAGAGCCCTGCTGGATCAAAGCAATGGTCCATCTAGACCAGCATCCTGTCTCACAGAGTGGCCAACCAGTTCCTCTGGAGGGCCAACAACAGGGCATAGAGGCCGAGGCCTTCCCCTGATAAGAATATCAGAAGAGCCCTGCTGGATCAGACCAGTGGTCCATCTAGTCCAGCATCCTGTCTCAAACAGCTTAGTGCCTCTGACTATTTATTTATTTATCAATTTAACTTCTACCCCGCCTCCCTGCCGAAGCAGGCTCAGGGTGGCTCACATAAAACCAATAAAAAATAAAACAATATATATTACAATATAAAAGTGTACAATATACAAATGCATCTCAATACACTACATATGGAGGTTCCCCTTTCTTGTTTTTCTATTGAGTATTTAACAGCTCCATTGACATTTGGGAGGGGGGATATTTTTCAAGCTTCTCCCAACACAAAAAACTGCTCAATAATTGCCTTCAAATTCAGCTGATGATTGATTGATTGATTGATTGTCTGCCTTTCTGACTGGGAGCAAATCCCCAGAAGCAGCTATGCTGCCCTTGCTCTTCCATTCCCCCGGTTGCATTGGTCAATTTCACACTCTTCACTGCGCAGCCGCATTTTGACCTGCGTCTCCCTCTGATTTTCCCCGTGTCTTCTTGATCTCAAAAAAACAAGGATCTCTCGAGAACATGCACAGGAAACTGGGGGGGGGGGGGAGGTGTGGGTCAAAGTGCGGCCACCTAGCAAAGAGTGTGAAATTGACCAATGCAACCTTGTGGGGAACTGGTCTGGGACTCATGGCGGATTACACAGAACAAGTCAGAACAATTAACAGGGTGGAGCATCCAGTGGACAAAGCAATTGGATTTATGTACAATTGCATTTCTGATCAGACCAGATTCAGTTTAGCCTGTGGCCAGTGTCCCCTCTAAGTAGAGTTAGTGTGAGCTAGCTCACAGTTTTTTAGCCTCCAGCTCACACATTTTTGTCTTAGCTCAGGAAGGATGGCTCTAAAGCAAACCAATTTATGCAGCAGCCAAATCGCTCGCTCACAACTTTGATGCCAGTAGCTCACAAAGTAGAATTTTTGCTCACGAGACTCCACAGCTTAGAGGGAGCGTTGCCTGTGGCCCATTCAACACCTTTAGGCATATACAGTAGTTCCATAAATTATTTGTGAGCAAGCTCGAATCAGATGACTTTATTCCCTTCCATTATCAGTCGTTACCAAGCACAGAGTTGCTGCAAACAAGTCAAGACATTAAAGAATGTGACTGAACATTAGGCATGGCTTATTTTCACAATTGGACCCTAGAGATATTCTTGCTGTGTAAGAATGTGTGCTTCCTCACAGCCTGGACGAGTCAAGCCTGTGTTTGTGCATTAAGTCACTTCCGACCCTACAAATTAATGACCTCCCAAACTGTCCTATCCTTTACAGTCTTTCTCTGGTCTTGCAAACGGAGGGCTCTCAAGGCTTCCTTGATTGGGTCAATCCCATCTCTTGTTGGGTCTCCCTCTTTTCCTTCTTGCCCTCAGCTTTTCCTAGCATTATTTATTTTCCAGTGACTCATGCCTTCTCAAAGTGCAGTCAAAGTACAATAGCCTCAGTTTAGTCATTTTATTTTATTTTATTTTTAATTTTCATTTTTGTTTTATTGAAGAAAGAATTTTATAATTTAACGATACCACCAAAATCATTAATTTTATGAAAAACAAAACTTCAAGAGCATGCTTTATCTTCATACCTTCTTCGTCTTCTTTCTTCTCCCCAAATTATTACATAATAATATTTGAAAGATTTTCAAACCATCTTAGCTCATTATAACAAATGTAAAATATATTATCAAATTAATCTTTGAACTAAATTATAATTAGACTCAGTCCTAGGAGGCCTCAAGGGTCAGGAGGGGAAGGAAGAAACCCTCCTTCCAAGGACCTTGGGGGAACGTACCCAGACACTTGCCACAGTCCCACTGCTCTTATAGCATCAAAATAATAATAATAATTATTTTATATTACCCAAATCCAAATTTTAAATAAAATCCAAACTTTCTTCTAAATCTTCATGGTCTTCAGGAGTTTAGTCATTTTAGCTGACAACTTTGGGGTCAGGAAACAGTTTTTCTCCAGGCCAGTTTGGCTGGAGATCCTGGAGATTTTTTGTCATCTTCTGGGCATGGAGAAGGGGTCACTGTGTGCATGGGGGGGGGGAGGTATTGGTGGCTTTCCTGCATTGTGCAGGGGGTTGGACTAGATGACCTTGGAGGTCCCTTCCAACTTTATGATTCTATCATTTTAGCTTCTAGGGAGACCCAAGGTAACTAACCCAAGGTCACACCAGCAGCTGCATGTGGAAGAATGGGGAATCAAACCCAGTTCTCCCAGATTAGGGTCAGTCCTCCTAACTACTCTACCAAACTGGCTAACTACCCCACCTCTCTCCACAACAGGCACCCAAAACAGCTTTTTTTCATCCCCCTCTCCTCCATTTTATCTTCAAAACAACTCTGCGAGGTAAGTTATGCTGAAACTATGTGATTGGCCCAAAGTCACCCAGGGAGATTCCACAACTGAGTGGGGATTTGAACCTGGATCTCCTGTATCCTAGTATGAAACTTCAACCCCAACACTACACTGACTTTTGTGGGGTGGCTGGTGTTGAACAGTAGCAAGCAGCCAGTCTTGGGTAGGCCACGCAAGTTGTATGGTGTCAAGCTATCTGGTGGTTGCTGCCAGGCCTAGCCATGATGCATCCTACCTTAAAGACCAAAACTAGGGTTGCCAACCTCCAGGTTGTGGATGGAGATCTCCTGGGATTACAACTGATCTCCAGGTGACAGAGATAAGAACATAAAAGAAGCCAGTGTTGGATCAGGCCAATGGCCCAGCCAGCCCAACACTGTGTCACACAGTGGCCAAAACCCAGGCGCCATCAGGAGGTCCACCAATAGGGACAGAACTCCAGAAGGCCTCCCACTGT
The DNA here is from genome assembly GCA_029233225.1 of Lepidodactylus listeri. NCBI lineage: Eukaryota > Metazoa > Chordata > Lepidosauria > Squamata > Gekkonidae > Lepidodactylus > Lepidodactylus listeri. The sequence continues at coordinate 177,070,498 of JARCFY010000001.1, read as the reverse complement.
TGCCATCCAAGCAACAAGAATACAGAGCATCACTGCCCAAGTCAGTGTTCCATCTATATGTTGTGGCTATTAGCCACTGATGGACCTCTGCTCCATATGTTTATTCAGTCCCCTTTTAAAGCTGTTTATGCTTGTAGACACCACTACTTCCTGTAGTTCACCTGGAGAAAATGGCCACTTTGGAAGGTGGACTCTCCCCAAGCTCCACCTTCCTCAGGCTTCACCCCCAAAATCTCCAGTTATTTCCCAAACTAGAGCTGGCAACCCTCGCCAAAACAGCCCTGGAAAGGGCCCTGCCCCTTTCTCTTGCATCTTACTGACAGAAACCAAGCCTGGAAGGCTGGTAATACAGTTGTGATGTCTTGGCAACAGCCCCCCAAGGACATTTGTTTCTTAAATATACAGCTGCTGTTTCTATTTATTTAGGGAGTTGTAGCCTTTCGATTTATTTATTTATTTATTTAGATCTCCATGGCTTATTTACAAACTTGGGATATTCTTCAGATCTGTAGAAAGATCTGTCTTGTCTGTTCATGAGTCCAGTCTTTAGATTTAGGTATCCGCAGATCTGGCCATGTTGCGAATATAGATTATATGAAAAACAAAGCATTAATTTAGACAGCACAAGGCAGACCTAAAATATATATTTTTAAAAAAACACTGTCAACATTGCACTGTGAAGTGTAAGACTTTGCATCTAATATTAAGTACATTTGCATGTTTTCTGTGAAGAAAGCGTCTCAGATCACTTTTTCTCTCTCCTCCGATCTCTGGAGGACTGTACCCAATCAATAGCGCGCATTTATAATTCAGAGTTCTTGAGTGCAAATCATATTTGCTCTTACAGCAACCATTTTTTGCTCAATTTTTAATAACTCCTTGGACTTTGATCAATGTCAAGGTCATTTTCCTTGCATAATTTGGGGAGTGAAGACCAGCGAGCTCTGTGGATGTCATTAAACGGCAGTGAAGACGGGGGTGGGGGGGAGACGGAAGGCCCGCTTGGAATGGGAAGCAACGTGTCTTTCAAATATTTAATGGCTTGTGCATTCAGAATAATCTCTTTCAATGTCCAGCGTTTACGAGAACCATTAAGAAAGGTCACATTCTTTATCGTTCATGGGATGTTTTATCACTCTCTCCCCCCCAAATATGCTATACTCAACTCTTTGGCAAGGCTGAAATTGCCATGCTGAGGCTGTAAAACAAGAAACACTGAAGATCACCAAGATGATGCCTTCTGACCTTGGAAGCCCTGAAGCTCGGGCACTGGCTGTGCTACCTAGTGGTTATGGTTAGATATAAAGAGGAACCAGGGGAATTTAGCAGTCCAAGAATCTCGTGGCATCTTGAAAACCAGCAAGATTTATCCCACCATAAGTTTTGTGGATGAGAGCCCACATCATCGGATGCCTGGAGTGGGCCATCACTAGGCGGGGGCTCAGTGGTAGAGCATGCACAGTCCCAGGTTCAATCCTGGGCTTCTCCAGTTAAAGGATCAGGTAGTAAGTAATGTGAAAGACCTGGGACCCTGGAGAAGAAGGATTGGATTTGTACCCCACCCTTCACTCAAAGTCTCAGAGTGGTCTAAAATCTCCTTCCCTTCCTCTCCACACATCAGACAACCTGTAAGGTAGGTGGGGCTGAGAGATCTGAGAGAACTGCTATTGAGACAACAGCTCTGAGAGAACTGTGACTGACCCAAGGTCACCTGGCTGACTGCATGTGAAGGAGCATCACAGGAGGTGGTGGTGGCTACAAGCATGGACAGCTTCAGGAGGGAATTGGATAAACATGTGGAGCAGAGGTCCATCAGTGGCTATTAGCCAAAAGGTATAGATAGGAACTCTTCATCTGGGGCAAATGATGCTCTGTATTCTTGGTGCTTGGGGGGGGGGACAGTGGGAGGGTTTCTAATGTCTCGGCCCCACTGGTGGACCTCCTGAGGGCACCTGGTGTTTTTGGCCACTGTGTGACAGAGTGTTGGACTGGATGGGCCATTGGCCTGATCCAACACTGGCTTCTCTTAGGAGGAAGGAAGGAAGGAAGGAAGGAAGGAAGGAAGGAAGGAAGGAAGGAAGGAAGGAAGGAAGGAAGGAAGGAAGGAAGGAAGGCTGTTTTTACACAGAAGGGAGGGGGAAGGAGGGAGGGAAGGCTGTTTCTACATGGAAAGAAGGGGGGAGGGAGGGAGGGAGGGAGGGAGGGAGGAAGGAAGGAAGGAGGGAAGGAAGGAAGGAAGGAAGGAAAGGACAATTTTTAAACAACACGGTGAAATAACACATGAAACTACCTTATACCAAATGAGACCATTGGTCCATCAAGGTCAGTACTGGCTATTCAAACCGGCAGCGGCTCTCCAGGGTCTCAGGCAGAGGTCTTTCTCATCACCTTCTCCTTGATCCTTTTAACTGGAGATGCCAGGGACTGAACCATGGACCTTCTGCATGTCAAGCAGATGTTCTACCACTTAGTCACAGCCGCTCCCCATAGTATGTAGGAAAAGCAAGATGAAATGCAATCTATTTAATCTGTCTGTCTATCTGGAGAACTGTGCAAGCACCCAAAAACTTATACCCAGAAATAAACATTGTTCGTCTTTTTTCTTAATTAAATTTTATTGTAATTTTTTTTTAAAATAATAAAAGTTCAGAAAAAATGGAAAATAAAAGAAAGAAGAAATAGAGGAAAAAAGAAGTTCACAAGACAATAGCAATGAACCTTTTGTATTTCTCGATGGCAAAGTCAGGTACAATTACAAACTTGATACTTATAGTCTGATATTATGGTTACTTACTCTTAAATTATAACAAATTTAAATTCTCTTCTTTCCTGTTGAAATTGTGTTTATGTTTATGAATTTATGTCTATGAATTTCAACATAAACACAATTTCAACAGGAAAGAAAAGAGTTTAAAAATAAATAGGGCATGGTTTCCAGTCCTGAAAAACACAAAAGGCTCAACATCTTACCACAGAACTACAGATAAAATTAGAATTTCAACAGTCAATCCGTATGCAAAAGAACCTCCTCAGGAAAGCTCCTCCATTAGCATGTCACAGCCTGGGAAACCCCTACCCCATCTTCCTGAGTAGATATAAATTACCTGCCTACCATTTTTCTTCTCACTTTGACACAGAGAGTACTCCATCTTTCTGTGTTATACCTCTGAGGATGCCAGTCACAGCTGCTGGTGAAACATCAGGTACTACAATGCGAAGTCCACTGCCATACAGCCTGGAAAATCTACAACAACTAATGAATTCCGGCTGTGAAAGCCTTCAACAACATATTAAACCTTTAATGATTAAAATTAAAACCAGAGCTAAAATACATACAGAAGCATTTAATTTTTTTTTTTAAAACCCATTGGTCAGGAAGGAGGGATCGCTAAGGGAATGTCCAACAAAACAAACAAGATCTTCATCCACTGGAGGAAATGACAAGAAAAGGGGACAGATGAGTCCACCTGGGGAGAGATTTCCAGAGTTCTGGTGCCACAACCAAAGAGGCCTTCTTCTGAGCCATTATCCACCTAATAGTGGGGGGGGGGGGGGGAAGGAGAACACCTGCAGTAGGGGCTCCAAAGATTAATGTAGCAGTCCAGCAGATTCATAAGAGGTAGATGATCCCTCAGATATGTTGGTCCCAAACCACACTGTTGCAATTCTGGGTCTCCTTCTTGTATGTTTGTTCAATGTGCTCCTTTTGTCCGTGTATGTTTGTGTGCATGCAGCAGCCTCTGTTCCCATGTTTGTGTGTGAAAGGAGCCTGGAAGAGATGTTACCCAATGTCACGTGCCCTCTCATCTGATGTCCTCTGGCTGGGGTTTAGTTAGCGATAAGGAGAGTTATGATTGGCTGTCAATTTAGCTGGGTTCCTAAACTGAGCCAATGGTTGGATAGAGGAGGGAAGGTTGAGTTCAGTGGAAGGGCAGTGGGGATGTTCATACATTTGCCAAAGTTTTCACTGGCAGAATGTTATCTAGGTACCAGAGTTGGGATATTATGGGCTAGATGCTCTGGCATCAGTGTCCCCACGGTCTCCATGAAGCTCCTGGTAATTCCAAGTTCTGGCCTTTAAACCGAGGTTGCTGTGCCTGACATTGGGCCAACACCAGTGCACTTTCATCAAAGAACCACACCACTATATCGCCTGAGTCACGTCAGTGTGGGGTTTACCTGCTGTCATTAGGATTGCTCCCATAAACACAAATTCCCCCATAACTTTGCTCAACCACTAGGTCATCTTCATAGGTCCTGCTTCAGGTGCACCCACATTCTGAGTTTAGGCGGGTGGAAATTCGGAAGGGGATATTCTCAGTCACAGCAACAAAGCTCTGGAACTCTCTCCCACAAGGTCCCACGAGGATCGGTATTGGGGCTGGTACTATTTAATTTATTCACAAATGATCTGGAGCTAGCAATGAGTAGTGAGTAGTATAGTACTGGCCAAGTTTGCAGATGACGCCAAATTATTAAGGAGAGTGAAAAGTAAGGATGACCGTGAAGAGCTCCAAGGGGCTCTCCACAAACTGGGTGAGTGGGCGACAATGCCGCAAATGAAGTTTAGTGTTGGGAAATGTAAGGGGAACCTCCACATTCAGAGGGACTAATCCTTTGAATCCCAGAACCAGGAGGCAACATCAGGGAAAGGCCTTTGTCTCTACGCCCTGTTGTTGTCTGTACAGAGGAACCAGTTGGCCACAGTGTGAAGAAGAAGCGATTGAATTTATACCCCACCCTTCACTACCCGAAGGAGTCTCAGAGCAGCTTACAGTCTCCTTTTCCTTCCCCTCCCGACAACAGACACCCTGGCTGTGAGGTGGGGGGGCTGAGAGAGCTCTCCCCAGAACTGTCCTTGAGAGAACAGCTCTGAGAGAACTTATGACTGAGCCAAGGTCACACCAGCAGCTGCATGTGGAGGACTGAGGAATCAAACCTAGTTCTCCCAGATCAGAGTTCGCACTCCTAACCTCTGCACAAAACTGGCTGATGCTGAACTAGATGAACTATTGGTCTGATCCAGCAGGGTTCTTATGTTCTTATGGAGGCCTTGTCCTCTCTGCCCTGTTGTTGGCCCTCCGGAGGAACTGGTTGGCCACTGAGTGAGACAGGATGCTGGACTAGATGGACCCTCACTGGTCTGATCCTGCAGGGCTCTTCTGATGTTCTTATGAAGGCCTTGGCCCCTATGCCCTGTTGTTGGCCCTCCAGAGGAACTGGTTGGCCACTGTGTGCAACAGGATGCTGGACTAGATGGACTATTGGTCTGATCCAGTAGAGCTCTTCTAATGTTCATATGAAGTCCTCGGCCTCCATGCCCTGTTGTTGGCCCTCCAGAGGAACTGGCTGGCCACTGTGGGAGACATGATGCTAAACTAGATGGACCCTCACTGGTCTGATCCAGCAGGGCTCTTCTTCGGTTCTTATCAGGGGAAGGCCTCAGCCTCTATGTCCTGTTGTTGGCTGTCCAGAGGAACTGGTTGGCCACTGTGTGAGACAGGAGGCTGCACCAGATGGACCACTGGTTTGATCCAACGGGGTCTTCTTCTGTTCTTCTGTTCCGTGGGGAGATTCATCTGCCCCATTCTGTTGCCATCTTCCACCAGCGGGTAAAGACTCTTGTTTAGATCCCTCCTTCCTGACTAATGTTTTAATTGCTGTTTTTTATGTCTTTGTGCATTTTTTATCTGTTTTTAATTTGTTTCTGTCATGTGCGTTGGGGGGGGTTGGTTTTAATGCTTTCAAAGTGGATTTTCAGCATGTCCGTTTTAAATTGTTAGCTACCTTGAGAGGGCTGAAAGGCAGGGTACAAATTTTGTAAATGAATAAGCCACGTCATTTGTGCTGCAGGGGAACAGACATGTTTTTGGTCAGAAGGTCATGCGTGTTTCGTCTCCTTGGGTTTGTTTCCGGAAAGCCAGGAGAATAGATGCGGCTTTCAGAGCTTAAAAAACACAGCCTCTGGCATTTCTGCACACAACACCTCGGAATTATGTCCGCAGCCGCCTTCGGAAACATGCATTATACATCTAGAGGAGAGGCATGTTAAATTAATGCACTGTCATGATGTCCGGCAAATGCTTTGCCCATTAATAAGGTGAACTGACAAATTAAATACTTTGGCTGGGAAGCCGGCAATACAAGCAGCTTTTTTTTTTTAAGGGTTCTTTGTTCATCCGTGTTGATGAATTGCTGTATTGACCCAAAACCGTTGCTGTCCAAATGTTTTCTTACAGATACAAAGTCTTGACACACCGAAAGAGCAAATTAATTCCACATTTTGGATTTCACCTGGCACGCTAGGCTTCAGTTTGCTTCCCTGGGGTGATTTTCGGGGACTTGTTTCGGGGACTTCGGTTTCTACCGGAGGCGGAGTTTTAGCCCCAAGAATGAGTGATTCTGGGTAATCAAATGCTTCCCCTCCCCTATTTAATACAGGACTTAGTTTCAGTCCCTCTGGACTGCATTATCTTTGGACTTAAGTACTGGTATAGTTGGTTAATATAGCAGTATTTCACCCGGTCATAGAAGTGTGATACCCAGGACAATAAATAAATCTCCCAAGAAGTGTATTGCAAAAGAAGAGGAAGAAGAGGAGGAGGAAGAGGAGGAGGAGGAGGAGATTGGATTTATACACTGCCCTTTACTACCCAAAGGAGTCTCAGAGCAGCTTACAAGCTCCTTCCCTTCCCCTCCCCACAATAGACACCCTATGAGTTGGGTGGGGCTGAGAGAGCTCTTTCAATGACTGCTCATGAGAGAACAACTCTGAGAGAGCTTGTGACTGACCCAAGGTTATCCCAGCAGCTGCATGTGGAGGAGTGGGGAATCAAACCCGGTTCTCCTAGATTAGGGTCCACGCTCCTGACCACTACACCAAACTTACTTTTATTCAAGTAGATCCAGTTCACATTCAGGTTGCAGTCTAAAGGAGAGAGAGAAGCACTAAAGAGCACTTCTCCCATCATAGATGGCCAGCTTATCCAGTATCATGTGTGTAGGAGTGTGAGGGCATTGTCTCTACAGGACAGACCTGAAGAGACATGTGTCTCCATGGAAAGCCATGTGAAGTGAGTGAGAGGGCAAAGTGAGAGACAGAGGAGGGGTCAGAGGGCAACTCCCAGGTTAAGGCAAAGTGAGGAATTCCCATTCAAGGAGAAAACATCTATACACACTTAGAGTGATGTACCGCCCCCCCGCCCCCCCATGTCCAGGCATGCTGAGTTACTCATGCCAACATTAAGGACGTAAGAAGAGCCGAGATGAATCAGACAGAATTACAAACCTCCAGGTGGGACCAGTGGACCTTCCAAAAATACAGCTGATCTCCAGCTAGGGCCCGTAGAAGGACTTTTAATACAAAAAGCATGGCCAGCTCCATGCTGCAGAGATCAGTTCCCCTGGAGTAAATGGCAGCTTCGGATGGAAGGCTGTATGGTATTATATCCCACCGAGTGCCCTTCCTCTCCCAAAATCCCACCTATCCCCCAGTCTACCCCCAAATCTCCAGGAATGTCCCAACCCAGTTTTGGCAACCCTAGAACCAGACCAGCGGTCCATCTAATCCAGCATCCTGTTTTACACAATGGCTGGCCAATTGTACTAGAAGGCCAACAAGCCTGGCATAGAGGCCAAGATATTCGGAGGCTTCCAGGAGTGGAACTAGAGGTCTCATTGCGCAAGATGCCTGATATGGATACAGATGTGGGGATCCCAGCATCAGGGCACTCAGATCTACCCACCACACACTCTTTTTGTAGTCACTAAAATGATGCAGGTCGACAGGAAAGGGAGGCTGCAGCCTCTTCTGTGAACTTGGGCAGATCACGAGAAGGGAGGGCAGGAAGGGTCGCCTCAGTGCTTAGTTCTCGTGGCCCTTTCTGACATGCCCCGGGAAATGCCGATGGCCACTTTGGGGTCTGGAAGCAGTTGTTCTCCAGGCCAGTTTGGCTGGGGATCCTGGAGGGTTTTTGTCATCTTCTGGGTGTGGAATGGGGTCACTGGTGGCGGTGGTGGGAGGTATTTGTGAATTTCCTGCATTGTGCAGGGGGTTGGACTAGATGACCCTGGAGGTCCCTTTCAGTTCTATGATTCTTCGCTTACTATGGCTATTTCCCCCCCCCCAAAGATTATTATTTTATTAGAAAATTGCAAGACTTTAATAATAATTGAACATTTACAACTACAAGCTTTCCATGCTACTTAATTATAATAATGATATTCCAGACCAACAACTCCATCCCATTATTCCATGTTCAACAGCTCTTTTTTTTAGCTGGCTCCGTGAGAAATTGCTTATTCCAGTAATCAATAATAAGGGCCCATCGCTGAATGAATACCTGCACACTTTCCCCCTCTTATTATAAATTTGCATCTGAGTGGCGATTTTATCCATAATCATTACCAGCTAGGTCTTCTGAAGCCAAATCCCACCGTTTGGTAAAATGTCCCGTTTCTAAGGCGTGGCAATTAACACTTGAGCGGATACAAGTGACTGAAGAGCCAGGTACCACAAATTATTTAGTGAATGCTTGACATTAAAGTTCCCACCATAGCTATGAAGCAAGTACTCTTTCTTGAGTCCCCCATTTCCCAGAAGAACCACCAAGACTTCCAAACACAAAAATGGAAATTGCCAAACCCCTAGTAGACAAAATATTCCACCCAATCACCACGATCGAAAATACGGAGGAGAAACTGGGTAAAATGACCATAATTTTTGTTTTAACAGTGGCACAAGAAGCCACTGTTAAAATAACGTGTGCCACTCAGTTGCCCCAATTGGTGTCACTTTGGTGGCTTACTCACAGGTGCGTATATGTCCTTCAGTGAACATAACATAAAGGTTTTATGGCAAGAATCACACATGACTGCGCTAGACTCAAGTCCAGTAGCATCTTAGAGACCAATGAGATTGTTTCCATGTGTGTAGTATAGCTAAGAGATCCTACGATTGTCTGGCAGCCAGAAGTTCTAGCTCTTTAGCGTTGTCCAGGGTGCACCATCAGGAAGCAAGCTAGAATCACACCCCATATTATTCTGTGCTTCCCGTGTGTAACTCTAGCCCTGACCTGGATAGCCCAGGCTAGCCTGATCCTGTCAGGTCATGGAACCTAGGGCGGGTTGGCCTTGCTAATATTTGGAAGGGCGACTTCCAAGGAATCCCAGGATCATGATGCAGAGGCAGTCAATGGCAAAACCACCTCTGAAACATCCCTTGCCTTAAAAACAAGTCTAGCTCACCACCTAGTGGTGCATGACGATAAAGAGCTAGAACTTCTGGCTGCCAGACAACCTTAGGATCTCCTGGATATTCTACACACAATGCCATATGATAATTAATTAATTCTATGTAACTCTGCTGTACAATAAATAAATAAATACATACACACACACACACACACACACATACCAATGAGATTTTCGGGGTATAAGCTTTTGAGAATCAAAGCTCCCTTCATCAGATAGTTCAGAGAGCTTTGATTCTCGAAAGCCTATGCCCTGAAGATCTCATTGGTCTCTAAGTTGCTACTGCACTCAAGTCTAGACTAGCTCTTTGACTGTATGCCAGCACAACTACCCACCTGAAACTATCTACGTGACTTTGTGTTTCCCCTGAGATTCCCCTGTCCATTACACCACAATAACATGAGACAGGTTGTTGTAAGACTGAGCTTTGTGGCTGATGAAGATTTGAATCTGGATCTCTCAAACCTTTCCAAAACTCTGACCACTGCGCCAGCTCTATTTCTTCCAGCCATTAATTCCCTTGTCCCCAACAAAAATCCTCTTGTTCATGTACATAAACAGAATAGAAGAAGAAGAAGAAGAAGAGAGATTGGATTCACACCCTGCCCTTCACTACCCGAAGGAGTCTCAGAGCGGCTTACAGTCACCTTTTCCTTCCTTTCCCCACAACAGACACCCTGTGAGGTAGGTGGGGCTGAGAGAGCTCCTTCGAGGATTGCTCATGAGAGGACAACTCTGAGAGAACTTGTGTCTGACCCAAGGTCACACCAGCAGCTGCATGTGGAGGAGTGGGGAATCAAACCCGGTTCTCCCAGATTAGAGTCCGCACTCCTAACCACCACACCAGGATACTGATACTCTATTTCCATTGATCTTCCAATCTATTCTGGAGTTATGCATTGAGTAAATTAATTATCATCACCAGTGCATGCCAAATCAGCTACATTTAGCCAATACAATCAGCCGCAGAATAGAGGCTGTGATTAAATGAACCAACACAATGGCGATATGATGAAACTACTTTAGAACAGTACGGAATGATCTTCCTGCCGCAGTCTTTAGTGGCCCTAATTATCATGGCTTGCCGTGCCATTATAATCTTGTCATCTCTTTCTTTATGAATAGGACTGCGGGCTTTAATCGGCCCATTAATCAGCTAAAACTTTTGTTGATTAGCGGCGAGGGGTCAATTTTAATCAGAGGGGCAATGAATCGCTTTGGCAGGTTGCAACCTGAAGCACAAGTGTTTACCTTTAAATGAACCGATACAGCAGAAAATGCGATTGTTGCAGATGCTTCCACTCATTCCTTCCCCGACCCTTTTACCTGTTCTCCTCGTCTATCGGCAACAGGGCAGAAAGGAGATGAAAGGGCCAGGGACAGAAGAGGTGGGTGTCGCCTGCAGCTGTCTCATCTTATCAGCGCACATTAAAGTAAACGGATGTCCTTCAGAGCCTCCGTTTCTTTCCATTTTCAATTCTATACATTAGAAATTTATCATCATCATCATTATTATAACTTCTACCCCGCCCTCCCCACCGAAGCAGGCTCAGGGCAGCTCACATAAAACCAATAAAACAGTATAAATTACAATATAAAAGTATACAAATAAACAAATGCATCTCAGTGCAATCAATGGCGGTGCACCCAATACATAAAGTGTGTTTCAACGTGGTCATAAGAACATAAGAACATAAGAGAAACCAATGTTGGATCAGGCCAGTGGCCCATCCAGTCCAACACTCAGTCACACAGTGGCCAAAAACCCCAGGTGCCCTCAGGAGGTCCACCAGTGGGGCCAGGACACTAGAAGCCCTTCCACTGTCCCCCCCCCCCCCGTCAAGCACCAAGAATACAGAGCATCACTTGCCCCAGACTGAGAGTTCCTATCTATACCTCCTGGCTAATAGCCACTGATGGACCTCTGCTCCATATGTTTATCCAATTCCCTCTTGAAGCCGTCCATGCTTGTAGCCGCTACCACCTCTTGTGGCAGTGAATTCCACGTGTTAATCACTCTTTGGGTGAAGAAGTACTCCTTTTATCTGTTCTAACCCAACTGCTCAGCAATTTAATGGAGTGCCCCCGAGTTCTTGTATTGTGAGAAAGGGAGAAAAGGACTCCTTTCTCTACCTGCTCTATCCCATGCATAAACTTATAAACCTCGGTCACTTATACTGCTGCTCTAAATAGCTTCTGGTCTAGGTCGGCCCAGGGCATGACCGATACAGTGCAGCACTATTGAAAAGCCTGCCAGAAGAGCTCCGTTTTCACGGTCCTGTGGAACTGTGAAAGGTCCTGGAGGGCCCTGATCTCACCAGGGAGCTCATTCCAGTAGGTTGGTGCTGCTGCAGAAAACTCCCTGGTCCTGGTTGATGCTAACCTAACATCCTTCAGACCCGGGAGGGCCAGGGGATTTTGCAGTGCTGATCGAAGTGCTCTCTGGGGAACATGCGGGGAAAGGTGGTCCCTCAGGTAGGCAGGTCCCTGACCAGTGCTCCCTCTAAGCTGTGGAGTCTTGTGAGCAGAAAGTCTACTTTGTGAGCTGCTGGCATGAAAGTGATGAGCAAGCGATTTGGCTCCTGCATAAATCAGTTGGCTCTGGAGCCATCCTTCCTGAGTGAAGGCAAAAATGTGTGAGCTGGAGGCTAGAAAACTGTGAGCTAGCTCACACCAACTCAGCTTAGAGGGAACACTGTCCCTGACCATAAAGGGCTTTAAAGGTCAAAAACAGCACCTTGAAGTGGATCCGGAGTGCTATTGGCAGCCAGTGCAATGCCCGAGAGAGAAATGCAGGCCCGGTGGGGCTTTTGGGGGCTTTGCCTCCTTTTTAAAAGGCACAGCCCCACAAGAATTGATCTTGTAAATGCTTTTTAAAATCACTTTAAAACATTTTTTAAAAGTGTGCACTCGTTTAAGCAGAGTGGGGTGCTGTAGTTGGCTAATTCCCGCATTGAGCAAGGGGGTTAGAGTAGGTGACCTCTCGGACCCCTTCTAACTCTGCATCAAGAAACTGGTCTCCTTTAAGAGAGTTTTCCTGCCTAAGTGTTAGCTTTCTTGACTATATAAGTCATCACCCCTACCTGTCGGCTTGTTATCAGAAAGTTTGCTTAAGCTGGCAGAAGTGATTTAATTGCAGCAGCTGAGAACTGTCATATAAAGTGGCTGGCAGCTTGCAATTTAGAGATCTATCCTGGTAGCAGTTTTCTATTGGCTAAGTGGCTTTCTTTTCTACACTGAGAACTTCAGCCCCACCAGAAAAAAAAATTTGCCCCACAAGCCACAAAATCCTAGTTATGGGCTTGGAGAAACTGCCATGCAAAGCTCCCACAACACTTAGATTTTCCCCAGTCTCTGGAGATACTGTGGGGAGGAAATGGGTAAATACTCCTTGAAATGTGTTGGATTGCTCATAGGACTTGATCCAAAGCAGGATCTGGAAGGGATGTGTGATTTTTTTTAAATTGCAAAACCCAATATAGCCCGCCCCAGATACACCTCCTTCCTGCCTGTATACCTCTCTTCTGTTTCCTTGTTTGGGAATATTCCTAGGATCACAAAATGCCCTTCTACCTCCCTTGAGCCAATCAAGTAGGACATCTGACAACCAAGGATAGAAAGAAGATTCTTTTTTTGCTTGCCCTATAACTTGGGACAGAAACTATCACCACATTCTGATCTTCCTGTCCAGATCTACCTGTATCATGTGAGCATCAGTGTCCCAGTTCTGGACACTTGTCACTTGGCTCTGTTCTTTTCCCCTCTGAATTTTTGGCCACCCAGATAGCCGGACTCCTCCCTTGGGACTGCAGAACTACTGTCTGAACTACACAGATATGTAGACACAACCTCTTCTTCACCCCTCTTGCTCTGTCTCTTGGCTACTTCCCTCGCCTTCTTGACTCACATTGCACCATATGTGTAGTTTTGTGTAATATTTAACTCCTAGTTTGGGATATCAAAGGCATGCTATTATTACGACAGGCTGTGTTTGCTAATTCTGCAGCCCCACTGTTTGTGCTATTCCCCTCAATGAATGGTGTTTCTTATTTCACTCTCTCCAGACTGTGTTCCTCCCAAATTTGGTCAACAGAGCCCTTATAGCTGTTTGTAACAGTCAGTTCCCAGATTGAAGTCATTCTTTTAAAATGTATGTCAAATCTAAGCCAGCAGTCTCTTTAGGCTAGAAGTGAAAAGCAGAAGGAGGAGAACAAAGTTTGAATCCAGTAGCACCTTAAAGACCTTAAAGACCAACACGATTTTCAGAGTTTAAGCTTTCAAGAGCCAAAGCTACCTTTGTCAGGTACAGATACACTTGTATTTGGTGAAGAGAGCTTTGACTCTTGAAAGCTTATAACCTGAAATATTGTTGGTCTTTAAGGTGCCACTGAACTCAAATCTTGCTCCTCTACTGCTGATCAACATGGCTACTCACCTGAAACAGGAGGAGGGTTTTCTTCGTTACACTCAAGTTGTTTTACTGTAGATTTGGTTCCAAATGGAATGTGGTCCACATTCACATTGACACATGTCTAGAGGAGGAGGAGGAGGACTGCATTTATACCCCACCCTTCACTCTCAGAGCGGCTTACAATTTCCTTTCCCTTCCCTTCCCCACAACAGATACCCTCTGAGTTAGGTGGGGCTGAGAGAGCTCGGAGAGAACTGCTCTTGAAAGAGCAGCTCCAAGAGAACTTGTGACTGACCCAAGGTCACCCAGCAGCTGCATGTGGAGGCGTGGGGAAACAAACCCAGTTCTCCAGATTAGAGTCTGCCACTCTTAACTGCTACATCAAACTGGCTTTCAAACATGGCAATAATGACAGAGGAGTAAAATTGGAATGAGGAGCTTTGCGGTTGAAACAGTAGGGATGAGAAAATATGCAATTATCCCTTCGGGGGCACCCTTTTTCCAGGTCAGTTGACAACTCTGATGTCACTCTACATCAAACAGATATGTCTTCCCATCCAAACCAGGGGCCAGGGGAGATATGGCAGACAGTCCCACAAGAGAACATTCTATCTCCTCATGGGGGCAGTTAAATAAAATTAACTGTAAAGACCAAAAAACACAGATGGAGAAGTGCAAGGAAGAGGAAGTGAAACCACAGGAAACAGGAAGTGTATCTGTCCAATGCTTATCGTCATGGTAAAAATGGCTGATAAGATTGTGAAAAATGGGTGATATTAAGTGCGATTTTACAAGAAAATGCTCATGCCCTTATTTCCGTTACCATAGTCCCACTCGCTATTTTTCTTAATACTCAAAAGTAAAACACTGCTACAGAATCTGCTCCCTGATCTTAGGTCACTTGTCTTCTCAGATGTTTAGCTCCCTGAAGTAACGTGTTTTTAGCCATGAATAAATCAATAATAGATTAATCCCTCTAGCCTGTTGTAATTTTTTTTTAAAAAAGAAAACAAATACCGCAGAGGAGAGAAATAATACCCCTCAAAAACACACGAGAAAACAGGAAAAAAAGGAATAATACAACAGCAACAAGCCATTAAAATAATTTATATCAAAAGAAGAAAGAACTGCTGTTCACAAAGCAACCTGGTGAAGTTTAAATGATGCGGATATGACATTCAGGGTATTGATCAAAGGGCTTATTCTGTCAGAGAAATGTGAGACGAATGTTGCTTCTACATAAATCCTGCAACTAACAGGACGTACGGTCTCTTGGAGCTTCAGCCGAGCTTGTTTGACATACTCAGCATAACGAATGAAAGTACGTTATTCAGAAGGCTGGAAAGGGGAGCGAGACAGGGCCTCCTGCAGTTGTTTTCCTGATTAGGATCGGCCATTCCCCCCCCCCCCCCCACCAGTCCTTCATCACGGCCCTCGGAGGGTAAACATGATCAAAATGACTCTCCCATTTTGGCTGTTTCCCAACATTATCCTGGATTCCCCCCCCCCCCCCCCCCAGTCACCCAGGGGTCCTAACAAAATTCTCTACCATCTGTTTCTCCATCAAATTTTATCTGTCAGTTCACTGGCATGCAACTGAATTTTTGTCGTTGATATGTTCTCCTCATTGGGCCATTTACAAAAGAAATATCTAACACACGTTTGTTTAAAAAGTGCCGTCAATTTGCAGCTGACTCATAGCGACCCCATAGGGTTTTCAAGGCGAGAGATTGATGGGAGGGTTTTGCCACTGATGGCCTCTGCAGAGCGACGCTGGACTTCCTTGGTGGTCTCCCATCCGAACGAGAACCAGTTTGGTGTAGTGGTTTAGAGTGGTAGACTCTAATCTGGGAGAGCTGGGTTTGGTTCCCCACTCCTTCACATGAAGCCAGCTGGGTGACCTTGGGCCAGCCACAGTTCTTTTAGAGCTGTTCTCTCAAGAGCAGTTCTTTCAGAGCAACCAAGATGAACTCGAGCGCATCTAATAAAGCTGAAGGGCAGTAGATTCAAGATGGACAAAAGGAAATACTTCTTTATACGGAGAGTGATAAAAATGTGGAGTTCCCTGTCAGAGGATGTAGCAAGGGCCACAGGAACAGACAGAATTAAAAGGGGATTTGATAGATTAATGGAGGATAGGTCTATCCATGGCTAGTAGCCATGGTGACTGAGGGGAACCTCCACATTCAGAGGCACTAATCCACTGAATCCCAGAGCCAGGAGGCAACCTAAGGAGAAGACCTTGGCCTCTTTGCCCTGTTGTGGTCTCTCCAGAGGAAGTGGTTGTCTACTATGTGAGACAGGATGCTGGGCTAGATGGACCCCTGGTCTGATCCAGCAAGGTGCTTCCTGTGTTCTTATAAAAGAGTCCCAAAAATTCCTGCTCACCCAACTCATAATCAGGCTGGATGTCAAGGTTAAGTCATAGGATAATAGACCTCATTTGAACATTAGAGGAGACTTCCTGACATTAAGAGCAGGTTGACAATGGAACCAACTGCTTAGAGAGGGGGTGGACTCTCCTTCTTCGGAGGTCTTCCAGCAAAAGCTGGTCAGCCATCTACCAAGGATACTGTAGAGCTGAATTTATTTATTTTTTTGCTTTGAGCCAAAGGTTGCACATAAACATAGGAGAAGCTGCCTTAAACTGAGTCACACCATCAGTCCATCAAGGTCAGTATTGCCTACACAGACTGGCAGCGGCTCTCCAGAATCTTGGGCAGAGGTCTTTCACCCATTGCCTATTGCCTGGTCCTTTTGATCCAGGGATTTAACATGGGGCCTTCTGTATGCAAAGCAGAGGCTCTTCTACTGAGCCACAATCCTTCTCTGCTCTAGGTAGTCCGTCCTTTGGCCATTGGCTTAGATAGCTTGAACAGGAAATAAATGCTTGGAGTAGGGATCTGTCAATGCCAATTAGGTGGTGGCTATAGCCAATAGAGGGACCGGGGTGACTCAACAGCTAAGTCGGTGCATGGGCGTCAACAACGGTGGGGCTCGAGGGCTCGAGCCCCCCCCGAAATTTCCCGGGGGGGGCTCAGCCACCCCCGGCAAAATGAACGCCCGCCGGTGGCCAGTCAGCCGGCCGTCGCCGCCTCTCCTTCCCCCCCACCCCCGGCCTGCCCTCCTGCCTCCCTGGGGCGGGGCGGGGGGAGAGAGGCGGCGACGGCCAGCTGACTGGCCACCGGCGGGCGCTCCATTTTGCCGGGGGTGGCTGAGCCCCCCCCCCTGGGAAATTTCAGCGCGCGGAGCTTCGACGCACCGGCTTCGAAGGGCCTGGCTCCACTCGGCAGCCACCACATGTCCCCCGGGCGGTGGAGCGTCTCCTTTGAGTCGTTCCCCAGCCGGGAAACAGGCCCGAGCTCTCCGTCCTCCAGGGCCCCGAGGAAGGGTGGAGGGCCAGACGGAGGGAGGAGGAGGAGGACGCGGCGTCAGGGCGGCAGGAGAGCGGCTCCAGGTTGAGAGAGCCGAGCAGGCGTCCAGCATCTGGGCAGCCTGTGGAACTCAGAGCCACCAGCGGGGCTGAGGGGGCGCTTCCTCCGGCAATCCTACGCCGCCGGCGCCCGAGGTGAGCGGGGAGAGGGAGGGAGGGAGGGGGGGCGGGGAGCACGGCGGGTGGGCACGGCCCGGGGGAGGGAAGCGGCGGCGGTTCCCTGGGGCGGGGGGGAGAGCGGCGGGGACATGGTCCCGAGCGCGCGCGAAGCGCGCGTGCACGAGAGAGCCCCCCCCCCCGGGGATTGGAAAAGTCTATGCCCCTGAGTCGGTGAGTTGCAGACTGGAAGGCCTGTAGTTCGGCAGTTCGAGACCCTAGTGCCACATGATGGAGTGAACGTCCATCTCTGGCCCCAGCTCCTGCCAACCTAGCAGTCTGAAAGCAAGAAACTGCAAGCAGATAAACAGGTACTGCTTTGGTGGGAAGGGAACAGCATTCCGTGTGCCTTGGCATTTAGTCAGATGACCATGGAAAAAGTCTTTGAACAGCACTGGCTCTTTGGCTTGGAAACGGAGATGAGCGCTGCCCCCTAGAGTCGGATTTGACTAGCTTTCGAGCAAGGGGAACCTTTTCCTTTATCTATTGGCAATAAGCCACTCCAGCTCAATGGAACCTCCAAGTTCAGAGGCAGCAAAGCACTGAATGACAGCTGCAGGCAGGCAGCAGCAAGAGAGTGGCAATGTCTTCATGCCCTGCCTGTGGTCTTCTTGGGGACATCCAGTTGGCCACTGCGGGTGACAGGCTGTTGGGCTGGGGAAATCTTCAGTCTGCTCTAGCACAGCTCCAGGTGCTTTCTCAGGATGCTTTCTTTCCTTGCCCTTCTCATGGAACGCATGATCGATGTGGACGTCCTTTGCACCCGGAGCAACTGAGAGCTGCCTTCCCCGTCGCTGCACGCTGATGTTATCGAACACTCGTTTTTTTCCCACCCCGCATTTAATTAGCGATAATGCTGCAGCCATTATGCATTTCGGTCAAGACCCAGCTCTCCGCCCTGGAAAAGGAGCTGTTGACAAAAGCTCTTGATAAGCATATATATAAGAGGCTCATTGGGGAGAAAAATCAATGGTATAAATATTTACCGAGGCTTATGGTGTGTAAATTATAGAACTTCCAGAGGAACCTTCCTGTCAAACACTCTCCTTATTGATTACGGTTTGAACATTAATGCCTTCTTCCCCTTCCAGTGATAATATGGCGTACCAGTGAGGAACAACACTAAGCCCTAAAATGGTACATGCTGAAAAACCAGCAATAGCAGGTTTACTCAGATGTAAATCCCAGAGAGCCCAAAGAGACTTAGGTCTTTTCTGCATTCTCATTTCACTCGCCATTGTGTTCTTGTTTCTTCCTGTGGGTTTTTCCTGTTCTGTATGTGTTTTGCTCCCTCTAGTGGTCGATTCAATATCAAACAGCTTTATTTCCGGCTTATCTCTCTGCAGAAGTAGGAACTTAACAGCAAGTAAAATGAGAATATGGAAACGCCCTTAATCTCTACCAACTGTACTACATATAGGATTGCCAACTTTTTTGAGGGGGGGAGGCACTGTCAGGAAAAGAAGAAGAAGAGGAGGAGGAGGAAGAGGAGGAAGAAGAGGAGGAGAAGTAGCGGTAGCAGCAGAAGCAGCAGAAGCAGAAGAGATTGGATTTATACCCAAAGGAGTCTCAGAGCGGCTTACAATTTCCTTCCCTTCCTCTCCCCACAACAGACACCCTGTGAGGTAGGTGGGGCTGAGAGAGCTCTTTCGAGAACTGCTCATGAGAGAACAGCTCTGAGAGAATTGTGACTGGCCCAAGGTCATGCCAGCATCTGCATGTGGGGGAATCAAACCTGGTTCTCCCAGATTAGAGTCCACCAGTCTTAACCACCACACCAAGCTGGCTCTCAGCTGGATTAGAAGAACCCAGCTGGATCAGAGTAAGGGGTCCATAAAATCTAGCATCTTCTTTCATGCAATGGCCAACCACTTTCCGTAAAGAGGCAACCAAGGCCTTCTTCTGACATTGTTCCCTAGCACCATGATTCCAAAGCTTGCTGCCTCTTAATATAGAGGTTCCCTTTGTTCTGCATAGAGGAGCAAGATTCGAGTCCAGTAGCTCCTTAAAGATTTTCAAGGTATAAGTTTTCAAGAGTCAAACCTTCCTTCAACAGAAGAAGAAGAAGAAGAAGAGAAGATTGGATCTATATCCCGCCCTTCACTCACTTGGAGTCTCAGAGCGGCTTACAAACTCCTTTCCCTTCCCCTCCCCACAACAGACACCCTGTGAGGTAGGTGGGGCTGAGAGAGCTCTTTCCCAAGCTGTCCTTGAGAGAACAGCTGGTACAGAGCTATGGCTTGCCCAAGGTCATCCAGCAGGTGCAAGTGGAGGAGTGGGGAATCAAATCCGGTTCTCCCAGATTAGAGTCCGCGCACTGAACAACTACACCAAACAGGAAAGATCTCATTTCTTATATGTTGGTGGCCGCCAAGACTTGACTGGCCAGGCATTGGGAAAATAATAAACAACCCTCATCAATTATGTGGTTTAATAAGTTATGGGAATACCTGGTCATGGACAAAATAACAGAAGTTATATCCTTGGCAGAGAATCCAGAGTTTCATTCAGACCGATTTCCCATGAGGTGCTGCTCCATTGTCGTTCTTCCCTTTGCCCCGACTGCGTGCTTGAATTCCCCACTATTTGCCCCACACCACATTTTGACCCGCGGCTTCGCCCGAATTCCCCCGCTGCTTCAGTGATCCTGTTTTTTGAGGGGAATTCGGGCAAAGCCGTGGGTCAAAATGTGACACGGGGCAAATAGTGGGAAATTCAAGCACGCAATCGGGGCAAAGGGAGGAATGACGCCGGAGCAGCGCTTTGTGGGAAATCGGTCTCAGATTTTTTTGGAACGTTGGTTTCCCTTTCTTGAATATATGGAAAGACATAGTAAGCTGAAAAAGGCACTTCCTGATCATTTGAAGGTTATAGCTATATAATGAACAGCTGTTTGGTTTTTATTGCTCTTGCGCTTTTTATGTTTAATTATGTTTTTATTGTTGTGGTTTGCTAATAGTACGTATACTGTAGATCGCTGCTATATTACATAAATAAAAGTTATTTATTTTAAAAACAAACAGATAGGGATCTTAATTTCTC
Source organism: Lepidodactylus listeri (assembly GCA_029233225.1). Lineage (NCBI taxonomy): Eukaryota > Metazoa > Chordata > Lepidosauria > Squamata > Gekkonidae > Lepidodactylus > Lepidodactylus listeri. The sequence continues at coordinate 177,050,204 of JARCFY010000001.1, read as the reverse complement.
CTTGTGTCTCATGAATGGACCTTTTACTCTGGAAAGCTCACATCCCGAAAATTTTGTTAGTCTCTAAGGCGGTTCTGGATTCGGACCTCGCTGGTTGTCAGTTCTGACTCTCAAAAGTTTATATCCTGGAAGTCTTGTTGGTCTTTAAGGTGCAACTGGACTCAAATCTCACTCGAATGTCGCCTAGAGAACTGAAGTGCCTCTGACTGACTGGATCACAGATTTCCCTTAATTACCCAGGCCAGTTTGGTGTAGGGGTTAAGGGTGCAGACTCTAATCTGGGAGGATCGGGTTTGATTCCCCACGCCTCCACTCACAGCTGCTGGATGATCTTGGGCAAGCCATAGTTCTGACAAGAGCTGTTCTTGAAAAAGAGCAGTTTCTGTCAGAGCTCTCTCAGCCCCACCTACCTCTCAGGGTGTCTGTTGTGGGGAGGGGAAGAGAAAGGAGTTTGTAAGCCTCTCTGAGACTCCCTTGGGGAGTGAAGGGCGGGGCATAAATCCAATCTTTTCTTTTTCTTCTAAGCCCTGACCTGGATTGCCCAGGCTAGCCCCATCTTGTCAGAGCTCAGAAACTAAGCAGAGTCAGCCCTGGTTGGTATTTGGATGGGAAACCATCAAGGAAGTCCAAGGTTGTGATATAGAGGCAGGCAATGGCAAACCACATAAGAATGTCTTTTGCCTCCAGATTAGACTACTGTAACTCACTCTATGCTGGCCTTCCCTTGATACTGACCTGGAGACTCCAGCTCATCCAGAATGCAGCGGTGCGAGCCTTGATGGGAATGCCATGGATGGCACATATATAACCTGCGCTGCGCCTGCTACACTGGCTTCATGTGGAATATTGGGTCAGATTCAATGTGCTGGTATTGACCTTTAAGGTATTGCGTGATCTGGGACCTGTGCATCTTCGGAAACGTCTCCTCTGTATGTCCCCAGGAGAGCATTGCGCTCTCCTGAGAGCAATCTGCTGATGATCCCTGGCCCCCAAAATATCTGGCTGTTCTCGACCAGAGCCAGGGCTTCCTTTGCCCTGCGGTGACTGGAAATACCTGCTGGTCCCCCTCTTTTAATTTCATCACATCTGACCCGATGAAGAACTCTGTGGAAGTCGAAAAACTTGCACACTGTTACATATCATTGGTTTGGTTCTAACCAAGGTATTGCATGGGTGATATTTTTTTTGATATTTGGCTCCTGCCTTTAGCCCAATATGGCTGTAAACATGGACAGTGGCTCGGCTGAATGTTGCAAACGCCATAGGTGCAAAACTGATTCATATAGCTTCTGATCTGAACACTGGACAAAAGTGATCTGGCTGGGAGTTACACACATGTCATCCAGCATTTCTGTCATGGTAAATCAGTTGCATTTCATGCAAACTTTGGGGCATCTATTAGTGAAGGCAGCCTCTTGGAGATGCTGGGCCCCCAAAACCTAAGGCTTTGTAGCTTACCACCAGCACTTGGAATTGAGCCTGGAAACCACAAAAGAACCAGAGCAGACACTGCTTAATACACATCAATATATGTGCCATCGAGTTGCAAAGAACTTATGGTGACCTCAGGAAAAGGCTTTCAATGCAAGTGAGAAGCAGAGATGGTTTGCCATTGCCTTCCTCTGCAGAGTCTTCTTTGGTGGTCTCCCTTCCAACTACCGACCCTGCTTAGCCTTCCTTGGGAAAAGATGGTCCTTCAGATGCCCTGGGGCCAAGCCACATAAGCTTCCTCTGCAAAGCCTTCCTTGGTGGTCTCCCATCCAAGTATCAACCCTGCTTAACCTATGAGATCTGATGAGATCAGGCTATATCACATCTTTCGATTTACCCATAAAGAGAAAAACAAGTTCAACAAGAGAGGAAAGAGGAATGTTCCCATATCCCCTAATCTAGGGGAGAGTCACTCTAGAGAACCCATCCTGGTTAGCGTCAACTGCATGCATGCAAGCACATACATGCATACATAAGTGCCATCAAGTTGCTACTGATTTATGGTGATGACCCCAGCAAGGGGTGTTCAAGGCAAGTGAGAGGCAGAGGTGGTTGGCCATTGCCTTCCTCTGCAGAGTCTTCCTTGGTGGTCCCCCATCCAAGTACCAACCCAGCTTAGCTTCCAACTGATGGTGACCCCAGCAAGGGGCTTTCAAGGCAAGTGAGAAGCAGAGGTGGTTGGCCATCGCCTTCCTCTGCAGAGTCTTCCTTGGTGGTCTCCCATCCAAAACTTATGGTGACTCCAGCAAGGGGCTTTCAAGGCAAGTGAGAAGCAGAGGTGGTTGGCCATTGCCTTCCTCTGCAGAGCCTTCCTTGGTAGTTCTCCATCCAAGTACCAACCCAGCTTAGCTTCCAACTTATGGTGACTCCAGCAAGGGGCTTTCAAGGCAAGTGAGAAGCAGAGGTGGTTTGCCAGTGCCTTCCTCTACAGAGTCTTCCTTAGTGGCCTTCCATACAAGGACGAACCCTGCTTTGTTTTTAAGATCTGATGAAACAGGGCTATATCATATAGCTTTCCCTTCCTGGTGAATAACAAGCCAGGAAATAATACAAGACAAAAAGCTACAAGTGGATGGTCTGGATGAACAGTGTAATCTCTTTTCATTCTCTTACAGGATCCTAGAGAAAGACAGAGAGAGATACTTCTGGGGGTGGAGATGTTTTACAAACCCAACTAATTAATAGCAAAGTCTGTTTAAGTAGGTTATTCTGTTAGACATGCTTGTGAATTGAACGGAAACATGGAGACAAAACCTGAACTCCTTTTATGGAAGCTAATCACTTACAGCCAAGCTCTTTTCGCAAAGTCTTGACGGCATTAATCCGTAGACAATGAGACGCTCTGAGCTACGGCATCCGTTAGATGCCTCTCATCACTCATTTTGCTCCATTGTGAATCACCTCCTCTTCTGCCAGCGAGTTTCATTGTGGAAGGAGCAGGCAGAGGACAGATTCGTGTGGCAGTTTGGAGGCTGGGGAGAAAGGAGATTGGGGAAAATGTGATTTCAGGGTTTTCCTGCACTGAGTACCTGGAGAAGGTGTTGTGGGATTCCATCACAGTTCACCCAGTGGTCAAATGTTTTCCCTGTTGTTCCCACCATGACAGGTTTTGCCCGTTGACATTTCTTTTGTGGGCAACTCTGCTTTCTTCTGATCATCACACCATCTCACCAGCTCTGGAAAGCTCTCTGGTTTGATGGCTGAATGTCCCCGAGATGGAGGTCACAGAAGAGAAGAGGGTGGGGACCCTAGACCTGACTTGTGGACTCCATCTTAGCCATGGGTGATTTGTGTGCTGTCCTCCCTTCCTACCTGGGCTGCCAGCTCTGGGTTGGGAAACACCTGGAGTTTTGGGGGGTGGAGCTTGAGGAGGGCGGGGTTTTGGAAGGACAGGGACCTCAGTGGGTGTTATGTCCGCTGACCGCCACAGGGCATAAGCAACATACAGCCAGAGGGTGACTCCTGGAAACAATGGGAGTCAGGGATCCTAGGCCACCACTAGCCCTCCAATAAGAACTCTGGTGGGAAATTCAAACCCGCCAATAGGACTCCTGGGTGTGTCCTAGGGACTGTATATAGTTGGCCATCTTTGCCCATATTGCAGACTAGTTGTATACTCAATAAACCGACGCTTATTACCATGTCGTAATCTGGGCTTTCCGTCCCGCGAACCCAATGATATGCAGCCCACCTTCCAAAGCATCCATTTTTTCTGGGACAACCAATCAATGGTGCCTGGAGATCCCTCGCGATCCCAGGAAATCTCCAGCCAATACCTGGAGGTTGACAGCACAACGTCCCACATGTGCTATTGCCGCTTGAGATCAGACTGTGGCCTACCTACCCAAGGACTTTCAGCCTCCCCCTCTCTCACACACTGTGACCTTGAGCAAAAATGGCTGAGGGAGGGAGCTCTCTGGTTCATTTCCAAGGAAGGTGTGACCATGCGCTGCTCAGCAAGGGGCCTGAGGGGTGGCGGGTACAATCTCCATTCTCTCTTGAGGCCATGGATACACCTCACCAGCCCTGACTGAGACTGGAGGGAGTTTGAGATTATACCCAGGTCATCCTCCTCTCTCCAGCCCCTCTCCCCAGTGTAGCCTGTGGGGGGGGATACTCATCAGCCCTGCTCCCTACTCCAGTTTGGTGTTGTGATTAAGAGCGTGGACTCTGATCTGGTGAACTGGGTTGGATTCCCCACGACTTCACTTGCAGCCAGCTGGGTGACCTTGGGTCAGTCACAAGTTCTCTCAGAACTTTTCTTTCCCAAGCAGTTCTCGAAAGAGCTCTCTCAGCCCCACCTTCTGCACAGGGTGTCTGTTGTGGGGAGGGGAAGGGAAAGGAGATCAGAAGCCATTCCTGAGACTCCGAGTGAAGGGTGGTGTATACATCCAATCTCTTCTTCTTCAGCACATTTATTTGTTTGTTTGTTTGTTTGTTTGTGTATTCTTTTGATGTCTATTTCACTCTCTCCCACTATTGTGGGGCTCAGAGCAGATGACAACATATAACGAACCGTTTAAAATGCAGTTAAAACATATAAATTTAACAGATCCAAGTTCAGATATATACAATTAATCATACAACAAAGAATAATCCTATCACTGTCCCGGGGGAAGAAGAAAGGGGGAGAAGGGAGAGGAAGAACTATATGAATAGGCATTATCCAGGCCTCACTAGGGTTGCCAGCCTCCAGGTGGGGCCTGGGGATCTCCTGCTTTTACAACTGATCTCCAGCTGACAGAGATCAGCTCCCCTGGAGAAAACGGCTGCTTTGAAGAGTGGACTCTATGGCCTTGTACCATGCTGAGGCCCCTCCCCTCCCCCAAACCCCACCCTCTCCTGGCTCCACCCCCAAAGTCTCCAGGCATTTTCCAACCCAGACCTGGCAACCCTAAGCCTCACCCATCTGCTCAGTGGAACATCTCCATTTTACAGGCCCTGTGGAAATGAGCTAACTCCTGCAGGGCCTGGATCTCGCTCAGAAGTGCATCCCTCAATGCTGGGGCTACCACCAAGAAGGCCCTAGCTCTAGTTGGGGCCAGATGAATATTCCTTGGCTCCAGGACTGTCTGTGTGCTGTTATTTAAAGAGCGTAGTGCTCTTTGGGGAGGTAGGGTATACCAGGAGAGGCGGTCCCAAAGATATGTTGGTCCCAGACTGTGAAGGGCTTAAAAGGTTAAAACCAACACCTTGAACTTGATCTGGTATTCAGTCTGGAGCCAGCTCAGGATGGGTAGCCATGTTAGTCTCTCTCTAGCAGTAGAAAAGAGCAGGAGTCCAGGAGCACCTTCAAGACTAACAAAATATGTGGCCAGGGTCTGAGCTTTTGTGAGTCACTGAAGAAGTGAGCCGTCTTTAAGGTGCTACTGGAAACTGGAGTCAGTGCAACTGGTGGAGTACTGGTTGGATGTGGGCTTTAATAGGGGTTCCCGTAAGGACCCACACAGCTGCATTCTAGACCAGTTGAAGTTTCTCGGTCAGTCTCAAGGGTAGCCCTTGGCTCTGGACCTCTCAGGCTTTACTGGCTTCCTGATTGCCTCACTTCCTGGGCAGACAGCCCCATCCCCAAGAAGGCGGGGCCAGTTCTCCTGGCTCCGCCACAGAGTGCCTTTTCTAGGCCCCTCCCCTTTTGCTTAGATTGCCCTCCTCCAGATGGCGGCTGGAGATCTCTCTGAACTACAACTGATCTCCAGGCTTCAGAGATCAGTTCTCCTGGAGAAAATGGCTTCTTTGGAACATAAGAGAGGTCGTGTTGAATCAGGCCAATGGCCCCTCCCGTCCAACACTCTAAGGCCGAGGACAGATTGGAGATCTCTCCCGGCACAGCCGCGGGGCCAAAAGCCCCGCGGGAAAAGCTACCCGGGCCGCCCTGTTCACACCGGCTGCGAGGGGCAGCAGAGTGCGGCTGCCGGCTGCCTGGGCGAGCTGCAGCTATGCGCAACCGCGGCCGCTGTTCAGACTTCCAGTGGCGTGCGCGACGCACCTTCGGCATGTTCACACCTGCCGGAAGCGCTGGGGACGCACGCGAAGACACCTGGGTACTAGTTCCCAGGCATCTCTGGCTGAAGCGGCATGCCGGCACCTCGCGGACAGGTGAGTCCGCGCCGGCGACGGGAGACAGCTGCGGCTGTCTGGACGTCCCCTCTGCCTCTGCTTCTAAAATGGAGGCAGGGCGCTCCAGAAGCCCAGTCTGTTCTCAGCCTAAGTCACACAGTGGTCAAAACCCAGGGGCCATCAGGAGGTCCACCAGCAGGGCAGGAACTCCAGAAGCCCTCCCACTGTTGCCCTCCAAGCACCAAGAAGACAGAGCATCACTGTGCCCCAGACATAAGAACATCTGAGAAGCCCTGTTGGATCGTATTGGCCTAAACACATGACTTGAACTTTTCAACAAGGCTTTCACTGGGCCCTTATTTGTTTTTAACTGCCTTTCTAATAAATACATGTATTTCTGTGTGTTATAACTAGGTTTTTAACATTGGCCCTTTATTAGACTTCTTTTTTACCCTTGTGGTTCTTGATTTTGGGTTAAGTTTGTTTCCCCTTCCCTGTGTCTTACTTCCTCTTTTCCTTCTGTCTTCATTTTTTCCTAACATTATTGTCTTGTCCAGTGACTCTTGTCTTCGGCTGCGAGGGGCAGCAGAGTGCGGCTGCCGGCTGCCTGGGCGAGCTGCAGCTATGCGCAACCGCGGCCGCTGTTCAGACTTCCAGTGGCGTGCGCGACGCACCTTCGGCATGTTCACACCTGCCGGAAGCGCTGGGGACGCACGCGAAGACACCTGGGTACTAGTTCCCAGGCATCTCTGGCTGAAGCGGCATGCCGGCACCTCGCGGACAGGTGAGTCCGCGCCGGCGACGGGAGACAGCTGCGGCTGTCTGGACGTCCCCTCTGCCTCTGCTTCTAAAATGGAGGCAGGGCGCTCCAGAAGCCCAGTCTGTTCTCAGCCTAAGTCACACAGTGGTCAAAACCCAGGGGCCATCAGGAGGTCCACCAGCAGGGCAGGAACTCCAGAAGCCCTCCCACTGTTGCCCTCCAAGCACCAAGAAGACAGAGCATCACTGTGCCCCAGACATAAGAACATCTGAGAAGCCCTGTTGGATCGTATTGGCCTAAACACATGACTTGAACTTTTCAACAAGGCTTTCACTGGGCCCTTATTTGTTTTTAACTGCCTTTCTAATAAATACATGTATTTCTGTGTGTTATAACTAGGTTTTTAACATTGGCCCTTTATTAGACTTCTTTTTTACCCTTGTGGTTCTTGATTTTGGGTTAAGTTTGTTTCCCCTTCCCTGTGTCTTACTTCCTCTTTTCCTTCTGTCTTCATTTTTTCCTAACATTATTGTCTTGTCCAGTGACTCTTGTCTTCTCATGATGTGCGATGTACGATAGCCTCCATTTAGTTATTTTTAACTTCTAGGGAGAGTCCAGGTTTGATTTAATCTAGAACCCATTGAATTGTCTTTTTGGCAGTTCACAGTATCTGTAAAGCTTTCCTCCAACACCACATTTCAAATGAATCCACTTCCTTCCTGTCAGCGTCTTTCACTGGTTAACTTTCACACCCTTACATTGTAATGGGGGGACACTATGGCATGAATTAATTTGACCTTGGTCATCGGTGACATGTCCTTATCCTTAAGAATCTCTTCTAGCTCCTTCATGGCTCCCCTTCCCAGTCCCAATCTCCTTCTCCTTTCTTGGTTGCAGTCTTCCTCATGGTTGATGAAGGAGCCAAGGAATAGAAAATCTTGAAAATTTCAATTTTTTTCATCATCAGCCTTGTTGCTGCTGCTGCTCAGTCGCACAGTTGAGTCCGACTCTTCGTGACCCCACGGACCACATCACGCCAGGCCCTCCTGTCATCTACTATCCCCCAGAGTCTGCTCAAGTTCATGTTTGTTGTATCGATAACACTGTCTGACCATCTCATCCTCTGCCATCCCCTTCTTCTGTTATGTTCACTCTTTCCCAGCATCAGGGTCTTCTCCAGTGAGGGCTCCATTCTCATTGGGTGGCCAGGGTATATGAGCTTCAGCTTCAGGACCTGGCCTTCCAAGGAACAGTCAGGGATGATTTCTTTTAGGATTGACTGATTTGATCTCTTTTAGCCTTTTGTTACTGTCCATGGGGTTTTCTTGGCAAAGATACTGGAGTGGGTTGCCATTTCCTTCTCCATTGGATCATGTTTTGTCTGAGTTCTCCGCTGTAGCCTGTTTGTCCTAGGTGGCCCTCCAGGGCATAGCCCGCAGCCTCATCGAACCATGCAAACCCCCTCGCCATGTCAAGGCAGCGATCCATGAGAGAGTCATCAACCTTAAATGTAAAGGTAAAGGTTTCCCTTGCTCGAAAGCCAGTCAAATCTGACTCTAGGGGGTGGTGCTCATCTCCGTTTCCAAGCTGAAGAGCCAGCACTGTCCATGGTCACGTAGCCGGCATGACTGCTAGGTTGGCAGGAGCTGGGGCCAGAGACAGGAGCTCATTCCATCATGCAGCACTCAGGTCTCGAACTGCCGAACTACCAGTCTTCCGGTCTGCAGTTCAGTGTCTTAACCCCTGAGCCACCGCTGTGTAATTCCCCACAAGGCATTACTTCTTGATGTTCAACTGTATCCATGTTTTGGCACTTTCTGCTTTAATCTTTAGCAGGAGTGATTTCAAGTCTTCCCTGCAACTGCCCATCTGAAACATAATAAACTTTGTAAAACTGACTTCAGAATGAACGGGGGTATGCTAATGAAAAAAAAAAAATCTCTCATGCGAACCGAACTTCTTCTGCAGCTACTGAGAAAATGTTCACAGGATCCTTTTCAAAATTCTCGTTCGAGAGTTGTCAACCATCAGGAGTGCCTTTCGAACCGAATCCGGAGACCATTCGTATTGCCCTAACTGCTCCGGGTCATGGTTAATTTATTATCGCAGCCAATGCAGATGGCGCTGCCTCCGTTGGCACGTTCCTCCGGAGATTTACCACATGAAGTATTTTTAAGTACAACTCCCCTAACATCTGCCTTAATTTAGTGGATAGGATCATTAGCGGCCATTATATCTAATCAACATCTGATCCTAGTGGCAGCGATTCATAAACAGGCTGATAGGGGAACACAAATGCACTGATGATAAATGTTTATTTCCCTTGAATCAAGTTCACCATTAAGAAGAAGAAGAAGAAGAAACTTGGCAACTGGTTTGGAACATTTTTTTAAAAAATTAGGTTGTTAAATTTAGCTAAAGGGAGCCAGGCAATCAGGTGCCATGGTTTCTTCGGTGCCATGGGAAACATTAAAATATCCCCCGAAGTCGAGTTTGGATAAACGGGAGCATTACAGGATCATAGAGCGCATCTACAACTGTGTTCACGCATCTCTAGTTCTGCTGCTGTATCCCTAACCAGGAGTGGAAAGGCTCTTCAGGTTTCTGAGAATCATAGAACAGAATCATAGAATCACAGAGTTGGAAGGGGCCATAGAGGCCAACCCCCTGCTCAGTGCAAGATCAGCCTACAGTATTCCTGACACTGGCTGCCTATAGCATACCGGATCCGGTTCAAGGTGCTGGTTTTGACCTTTAAAGCCCTATATGGTCAGGGGCCTGCCTACCTGAGGGACCACCTTTCCCCATATATGCCCCAGAGGGCACTGAGGTCAGGCACACAACATTGCCTCACTCTCCCCGGGCCAAAAGATGTTCAGCTGGCCTGCACCAGGGCCAGGGCTTTCTCAGTGGCGGCCCCATACTGGTGGAATGAGCTCCCGGATGACATCAGGGCCCTGCGGGACTTATTACAGTTCAGCAGGGCCTGCAAGATGGAGCTCTTCCACCAGGCTTTCAATTAAGAGCTGCCACCAGGGGGAATTTTGCAGGATAACATTGCCCTGGTCCCATTGGCCGAACCTTCTGCCATCGTTTTTTTCACCATGAGAACTCTGATGCTGCCAGTTTTATTGTTGCTCTATGTTGCTTATATATATTGATGTTTGGTTTTATGTTTTAAATTGTAAACCACTGTGATGGTATTTTATGGCTGTTAGCTGCCTTGAGCCAGGTCGCCAGCAAGGCGGGATAAAAATGAAATAAATAAATAAACAAATAAATAACCTGGCAGGGCTCATTTTGTAGCAGGAGCTCCTTTGCATATTAGGCCACACACCCCTAATGTAGCCAATCCTCCAAGAGCTTACAGAGCTCTTCTTACAGGGGCTACTGTAAGCTCTTGGAGGATTGGCTACATCAGGGGTGTGTGGCCTAATATGTAAAGAAGTTCCTGCTATGAAATGAGCCCTGGAACCTGGGTCCTCTGTATGCAAAGCAGAGGCTCTGCCACCGAACCACAGCCCCTCCCTGAGACATCTCTTATGAAATGATATTGCAAGCACAGTAAACTGTGGGGTTGGAGAGTGGGCTGAGCAGCAGCAGGGCTCAAATAAATAATAATTCCAAATCCTACATGTGTCTGCATGTCATGTGTCACATACTTTCACAGGATGCGTAATATTTAAACATTATTGTGCAACACACGTAAGAAACATTTGCCGATGTGGTAGAAAACAGCAAGAGTCCAGTAGCACCTTAAAGACACCGAAGAAGTGAGCAGTGGCTCCCGAAATCTCCTACCCTGCCACAGATCTTGTCAGTCTTTAAGGTGCTACTGGACTCTTGCCCTTTTCTACTGCTGCAGACAGACTAACCCGGCTACCCATCTTGATCTATCTGCCAATGTGGGATTTGTATACACAAATGGATCAGAGAGCTGGGATCACTGGTGGCCATCCACTGTGCATATACATGATGTCCCACATGTGTGTCCTGTTACAGAATATGTGCCGTGCTCCTGAAACACCAGCAGAGGAGAAATGATCTATCTCACATCGTATGCGAATGACATCTGTATTTATGGTGAGACAGGAATTCAATAGAATACATAATGGGAAAGACAACTTGTCTGGGAACCATCTGCTAAGAGTCCCATGAATAGAAACGGGGGAAGCAAGTTAACTGAATAAAGAGCACTTCCAATGTGCATCAGAATAGATCACACCGTTGACAGACTGCTTTCTATTTTGGCAAAACCTGATTTCCGGATGTACTGCCTGAACACAGAAGACGTAGTCCTTTTCTTTGCAGAAAATTGCCTGCCGCAGACCTGCTTTATTTCATTCACTTCCAAGGATGACGGGTTAATCCGCCCCACGGCTATTTCACTGACTTTGTTATTACCGCCAAATCAATTTGGGCCATTTCAACTCCGACGCCTCCAGGTACTTACTTAACTTTGACGCAGTGCACATTCTTATTTAGAAGAGAGGCTTTCCTTTTCATTTGCCGGTCCCCGGAGAGGCTCATGCCTTCCATCCCATTCACTGGGGCAAGCCAGGTAATCTCGAACTCTCTGAGTTTGATTTGTTTGCGAGCCCGTAGCTTGAGAAGTGAGGACGAAGGAAATTGAGGAGCTGTCGAGTCCAGCCCCAGCAAGAGCCAGTTGCCCTGGATCTGGGGTGGTGATGTGGGCCTACTGTCATGACAGACGGTATCACAAGGACCCCTGATCACTTGCCACGAGACAGGGAAATACTCGCAAGATTCTCTGGTCTCATGAGATCAGGGCCAGTGGCAACATACGCTAAAGTGGGGGAGCAGCCAAGGTGCATGGCTTCTGGCAAGGTCCACTGCTGCTGACTCCTTACTCGCATCTCCTCTGATGATGCCTGCACCCACCCCCTTCCACTGCTAGCTTGCGGGTGCCTTATCCCCTGAGCTCCCAGCTGCATGTGCTGCCTAGCACTGCTAGAGAAGGACATGCGGTTGGTGCACAATGCGTCGGCATTCCTGATGGCTGTGGCAATGGCACTCCAAGCTGTAGCCACCACCCAGCGTCATTTGGGAAAGGGTTGTGCAGGCAGTGTGGACAACCGGTATGGCAGGTGGCGGGAGACCTTGCCAAGTTTGGTGTGGTGGCTAAGAGCGGCGGACTCGGATCTGGAGAACTGGGTTTGATTCCCCACTCCTTCACATAAAGCTGGCTGGGTGACGTTGGGCCAGTCACAGCTCTCTCAGAGCTGTTCTCTCAAGAGCAGTTCTCTCAGAGCTCTCCGGGGCCCCAACTGCATCAAAGGGTATCTGTTGTGGGGAGAGGAAGGGAAGGCAATTGTCAGCCGCTTTGAAACAGACGAGGCCTGCTGGGTGACCTTGGGCCAGTCGTGGTTCTCTCAGAACTCTCTCAGCCCCACCTGCCTCACAAGGTGTCTGTTGTGGGGAGAGAAAGGGCAGGTGATTGTAAACCACTTTGAGACACATGAGGCCTACTGGGTGACCTTGGGCCAGTCATGGTTCTCTCAGAACTCTCTCAGCACCACCTGCCTCATAAGGCATCTGTTGTGGGGAGAGGAAGGAAAGGCGATTGTAAGCCACCGAAAAATACACTACAAAAACAAACTGCAGAATGCAAACTGAATCAGGGGGAGGGGGGGGAGGGGGAGGGCTGGGGCTGGGCTGGTATCCTACCAGCTCCCAATTCTGAGGTGTGAGAGGAACCAGAGTGGAGAACATGACAGCAGGAAGAGCAGGGGACAAACTCTCACAAGGGGCTACTTGCAAGAAGAATCCAGACACAATTCCTTTTCCCCAGCCAGCATGGCATAGTGGTTGGGGGATTGGACTATAGTCTAGGAGAGCTGAGTTTGAATCCCACACTCTGCCATGGAAGCTTGCTGGGGGACCTTGGGCTGGTCATGTACTTTCAACTTATCCTACCTCACAGGATTGTTGTGAGGCTGAAATGGAGGAGAGGAGAGTGCTATGAGCTACTTTGGGTTCCCCTTGGGGAGAAAGGCGGTGTATAAATGAAGTAAATTAATAAACTTCTGTCTCCCCCTGTTAATGTCCCCCATGCTGCTTTTGGTATCCCCCCCCCCCATTTGGACTCCAATCCAGCATTCTTTCTTCCCTTTGTTGATTTGGGGGGGGGGGGGATAATTCCTTCTCTGTCCCAAAACAGCTTCACAGTTGTTTGCTGGGGACAAAAAAACAGACAGAGCCAAATTTCTGGATCTTCATTCATCGGTAAAAAGCCTAATTGCATGTTTTAAGGCCCCAGTTCAGACTAGGACAGTGTAGGGACAGGATTTAACCCTTCAACCCTCTCAAAGTTTTCCTAATAATTTTTTTTTAACCTGCTTTTTGTTTTTGCCATCAAGTCACAGTTGACATGGTGACCCCTGGGGGGGGGGGTCAAGGCAACAAATGTTCAGAGGTGATTTGCTATTGCCTGCCTCTGTGTCACGACCCTGGTCTTCCTTGGAGGTCTCCCATCCAAATACTAGCTGGGGCTGACCCTGCTTAGCTTTCGAGATCTGACAAGACCTGGCTATTTATTTATTTATTTCCTGGGATTTATACCCCCCCCCCCCCCGCCAAATGGCAGGCTCAGCCTAGCCGGGGCCATCCAGGTCAGGGCCAAAGCCATGCAGAGGTGGTTTGCCATTGCCGACCTCTGCATAGCAACACCCTAGACTTCGCTGGTCGTCTCCCAACCAGTTTGGTGCAGTGGTTAGGAGTGCAGATTGTGGTCTGGGAAAACTGTGTTTGATTCCCCATTCCTCCACATGCAGCTGCTGGTGTGACCTGGGTTCTGTTACAAGTTCTCTCAGAGCTGTTCTCTCAAGAGCAGTCGTCGAAAGAGCTCTCTCAGCCCCACCTATATCACAGGGTGTCTGTTGTGGGGAGGGGAGGGGAGGGGAGATTGTAAACTGCTCTGAGTCTTCTTGGGGTAGTGAAGGGTGGGGTCTAAATCCAATCTCCTCCCCTTCTCTTTCCTCTTCTTCTTCCTCCTCCTCCCTTGCAAATACTAACCAGGGCTGACCCAGTTTGGCTTCCAAGATCTGAGGAGATCAGGCCTTCCTTGGAAAGTGGTAAGAACCGCAGAGGCAAACTGGAGTCGAGGTCAAACTCCCTCTTCCGTCTCTGAGCAGCCACGACCTGAGGGCCACACATGCCCACCATTTGCCTTTTACAAACTATCGGGGATCCGTGACCATCACATCTGTCTGAAACTGGCATTTCCATCCTTTTCTTAGCGCAAATGCTCTGATGTTCATGCTGGGCGATTGTTTCTCCCCCGCCCCAATCCATCCTTGAGTTTTTGGAAGCTCGGGACAAAATAATTGCTTGTGTTCTGAACAGGCAGGGTCCTGCTGGAGCGAACTCTGCCTTGGTTGCTCCAGCTGTGCATTGCTTCCATTATGCAAGTTTCTCTATCGATTGCCTGTGGCTCAAGAACAGCCTCTGGCACTGCCCGGAGCCGTTAATGCCGAGGGCTGAGGCGTTCGCACCGGGAGAGGCCGTGTCAGGAAGACCGTCTTTGCAGACATCCCTCCCACTAACTCACACCCTGGCTGCCTCTGCTCCTCCTGAATGCTGCCATCTCCTCTCCTGCTTGCTTGTTTGATATATTTTAATCCGGCACTTTAAAGGGAAACTGAGACAATGTTGTCGCGTCTGGCGAAAAATGTCGGCTCCCCAAAAGGACGGATTTGCAGCTGCAGTTCTGAGGACAGTATTGCGGGGTGTGCAGAAGGAAGAAGAGAAAGATCAGAATACGAGAAAGCGATCAGAGGGTGAGGAGGAGGAAGAAGAGAAGGAAGAAGAGGAAGAGGAGGAGGAGGAGGAGGAAAAGGAGGAGGGGGAGATTGGATTTATACTTCACCCTTCACTACCCGAAGGAGTCTCAGAGCAGCTTACAAACTCCTTTCCCTTCCCCTCCCCACAACAGACACCCTGTGAGGTAGGTGGGGCTGAGAGAGCTCTTCCGAGAACTGCTTGTGAGAGAACAGCTCTGAGACAGCTTGTGACTGACCCAAGGTCACAGCAGCAGCTGCAGGCGGAGGAGTGGGGGGGGGGACCCGGTTCTCCCAGATTAGAGTCCACGCTCCTAACCACTGCAGCAAACTGGCTCGCTGAGAAAAAAGAACGATGCAAAAGGCGAGCACAGAATTCGAATCCAAGCTTCGCAGCTCGACTGCTGTGAAAATCTGCGGTAAGCTGTGCATGAGTAAAGGCCTTGCTCGGACTCCTACACAGTTCTATTAAATGAGGCCTACTCTCAGGAAAATGTCCCTAGGATTTCACTGTTAATTGCCATCTTGGTGTCTTGGTAACAAAGCAAGGTGGGTACCCTGGCCAGGGTGATTTCCTTTTCACGCCCCACCATTGCTCTCAGAACTGAACGTTCTGCTTCCTTCATTGGAAAGAAGTTTTCATTAGCTGCACGGGTCCAAAAGAAAAAAAATCAATCCAAAGACCAAGACATAGGATTGCCAACCTCCAGGTGGTACCTGGAGAGCTCCTGCTATTACAATTTACATCCAGATGAAGAAGAAGACGAAGAGATTGGATTCATACCCCACCCTTCACTACCCAAGGGAATCTCAGAGCAGCTTACAAACTCCTTTCCCTTCCCTTCCCCACAACCCGGTGACGTAGGTGGGGCTGAGAGAGCTCTGACAGAAACGGCTCTTTTTCAAGAACAGCTGTGCCAGAGCTATGGCTTGCCCAAGGTCATCCAGCAGGTGCAAGTGGAAGAGTGGGGAATCAAACCCGGATCTCCCAGAATAGAGTCTGCGCACTTAACCACTACACCAAACAGATGACAGAGATCAGTTCCCCTGGAGAAAATGGTTGCTTTGGAGGGTGGACTCTATGGTATTATACCCTGCTGAGGTGAAGAAAAGCACGAGGCAACCATTGCATTGACTCTGAAGATCAAGGTAAGATGTTGTGTGAGGTAGAAAGTCAATTAAGTCCAAAGGGTGTAGTTTCGCCTCATGTGGCCGTCTCACAGATGACGTCTCTGGCTAGTCACAGCCGTTCATGTCAAGAGACTATGCCTGGGAGAAGAATGCAAGGCGAGGTAATACATTGGACTCAGTTGACTTTGTACCTCACGCAACATCTGAAAACTTCTTACGTTCGTCTCCTAAGCTGGGAGTCGGCTTCCAGTCTCCTGCTGGGACATTTTTGCCGTGTTCCTAGCAAAGATCACAGCAAGGGTGTCGACTTTCCAATTTCCCGAGGCGGGGGGCTGGGCCTGGGTCTGGGGTCTCTGGGCCCACCCTCTCTCCTTCCCACAGCAGGCAGACAAAGCCGGGTCACCGTCCATCTCCGCCACTGGCCATCTGACGGGGAAGGGGGTGCTGTAGCAGCCTGAGGAGGGTCCGTGCATGGCTCGGCCAGGAGGTTGCAATGGGCGGATGGAGCGAGCCCAGGCTGGGCTGAAACCCGATCAGCGAGGGCTGGCTGGCTGACTGGGCTGGCTGGACGGTGCTCCCACATGGCCCTTCCTGCGCTCAGCCCAGCTGCACCATGCCCACTCCCCTCTCCCTCACCTCAGCACGCCCCCGCTGGCCCTTCTCTCTCATCACCCCCCCCGGCTGGCCGATTGCTAGTGGCACTGCACCTCTCACTCCTCCTGGCTCCGCCGTGCCCCCCAGCTCCTGCACACACACTCACTTGCTCAGGCTCACACACTCAGAGGCCCAGGGGCTCTCAGGGGGAGGGGCAACTGGTCCACACCAGGGCTTGCCACCCTTTAAATGGATCCAAACACACACACACCCCGAGGGGGAGAGGCCCCAAGCCTGCTCTGTCCTTTCTGTGTCTGGGGGGGGGGGGTGTCCTGTAAAATTGGTGCACCCAGCAACCCTACCCTGGGGGGCTCAGTACCCCCTGGAAAATTTCAGGGGTCACCTCAGCTCCCCAGCCCCCTCGTAGATTACGCCTATGGGCCACAGTGATCAGCTGGAAGCTGGGTTCCGCTGACCTGCCCTCCTGGAAATCCTGTTGCATCCAAGACTTGCTGAGGTATATCAGATTTAAGGGAGAGGTGATCAGAAGCCCAGCTGACTCCTCTTCTGCCCACCTTGGGTAGAAAGGACCACCTGGCCACTGGGGGGTGATGGGGCGTAGGGTTGCCAGATCCAGGTTAAGGAACCCCTGGAGATTTGGGGATGGAGCCTAGGAAGGGCAAGGACTTCCGTGGGGTACTGTGCCACAGAGTCCACCCTCCAAAGCATCCATTTTCTCCAGGGGAACAGATCTCTGTCGTCTGGAGATGAGCTGTAATTCCAGAGGATCCCCGGGTCCCACCTGGAGGTTGGCATCCCTACACTCACCCCAAGTTAATGGGCTAGGGCTACAGAGGAAAAAGCGAGAAACTGTCTCTTCTTCCTCTTCCTTTTTGCCATGGGGACATTAGAATCTAATCACTTATAGCAGAACACATGTATTTTATCATTGCACCTTTTGTATAGGAAGCCTCCGTAGAAGGAATTAGGATGCAATAAGAATGGGATGCTATTTAGAAGTTGCAAGGCCGCCGAGAGCGAAGTTTAATGTGATTCATAACCCCTTATCAGCTAGCCCTCCATTGGCAGGTCAGAAAGGAACCCGCTGTTCTCTAATGTTCCCATTGTCCTGGAAACCAGATAAGTGAATGCAACCACTGACATAACTGACCAATATAAGGAGAGACCAATAGTAAGGCTTAAAGGCAAATGATGCTTGTATGATGTTAACTGCCTGGCACCAATTAGAGACCCTTTAATGTGTAAACTATATGTGATGTCATTTGGGGTATAAGACCTTCTGCCCTTCCTGGTTATGGCAGAATACAGCTTTGGAATTGCTGGAGTGCTCAGGCACTCATCAGCCCTGTATTCCCTGTTATGAATTCATTAAACAGAGATTCATCTAACTCGCTGGACTCAGACTGTGTGATTCCAGCTTTGGCCAAGGGGTCACATAGGGCACAGATTGGTGCATCAATGTCAATAAAACATCCATCATACAAAAATACATAGAAGACCACATTTCAAAATCACTGCTAGCACAGCCAGTAAATTATTTTTTTCAAAAAAAAAGTCCAGTGCAGTCCTAAATAAAACTGCCTTCAGCTGCTGCCTAAGAGTGAAAGAGAAGGGCAGGCACAACTCCTCGAGGAGCTTGTTCCAGAATATGCACAGGCTGATGACACATCCGCTAAGCTGAGCTCAAACAGTAGTTTGCATTTTGGGCACCCCCGAGTCTTGTTTCTGGCTATTTTCGCTACTATAAAAATGTGCCGACGGGATTGAGCGATGGCGGGAGAAAGGAGAAGGCGGGGGCTGAGATGTGGAAATCCATAATATCACGATCTCCGGCTTGCGGCTTCTCCCCCAACTTGTAATTAGAAACCAAGACATGGCAGATTTAGACAGATTCGTTCTTTGGCCTGTCACGTAGGCGACTCCCTATCAGCAATGCAAGGGTGGGCCAGTTCTTCCCCTTAAGTTAGGAGGAAAAGAATGGCCCGTTTGGCTGGGGCAAAAAGATACAAGGATGTTTATTGGAATGCCGACAGTCTCTGGAACTACCAGAAAGGGGAGGACTACTCTGGGCTATCCTCCCTCTGCCAGAAGCGATGAACATCAATGTAGCGTTCAATGGAGAGTAAAATTTAATTACAAGTGAATCCTGCCAAGGACTCCTGCTTTCATTCTAAAGATGATAAGGCTTGACAGGGCCTTTGTCCATTCAGGCTGGGGATTTACGATGTGCTAGACCTTCCTTGTGCACATCAACTTTTCATAGGGATCATCTGAGCCAGTTTCGTGTAGTGGTTAAGTGTGCGGGCTCTAATCTGGGAGAACTGGGTTTGATTCCCCACTCCTCCACTTGCACCTGCTGGACGACCTTGGGCAAGCCATAGCTCTGACACAGCTGTTCTTGTGTTCTTGAAAAAGAGCAGTTTCTGTCAGAGCTCTCTGAGGCCCACCTACCTCACAGGGGAGTCTGTTGTGGGGAGGGGAAGGGAAAGAAGTTTGTAAGCCGCTCTGAGACTCCTTCAGGTAGTAAAGGGCGGGGTATAAATCCAATCTCTTCTTTTCTTCATCTGTGATCGGCAGTGTTCAGCTCCTGAAAATAAACCAAATAATACATTTGGGTTTTCGTATCTCAGACTTGTACCGTGAGAGGAGTGAAAAGAGCACCCATTCCATGAGGCAGATCCATTCCCTGAATCCAATTATTTATGTTCTTGTTATTGCATTTCATTGAGCCCCCAAATGAAGAGAGGGTCTATGGCTCAGTGGTAAAGCATTTGCTTTATATGCAGAAGGTCCCAGGTTCAATCACCAGCATTTCCAGTTTAAAAAGACCTGGCAGTAATTTTGGGAAAGACCTCAGCCTGAGACCTTGGAGGACAGCTGCCAATCTGAGTAAACAATACTGACTTTGATGGACTTAGGGTCTGATTTAGTACCAGGCAGCTTCGCCAGTAAATTCAGGACAAGCAGATGGAATACTTCTTCGCACAACCCACTGTTGACTCCTGGAACACGTGGCCACAAGTTGTAGTGATCATCATCAGTTTGGTAGTGGGGAAGCACCATCAAGCTATGGCCAATTTATGGTGACCCCATAAGGTTTTCAAAGCAAGAGCTGAACAGAAGTGGGTCCTTTCTGCACCCATGCTTTGCCTCAGTTTCTGAGCACTTTCTGCATTTGTTTTACAGGAATCTGCCTTCAGACGGCTTCCGGCACCCTGTTGCCCTGCAGCCACCAAAACTCCTTTTGTTGTGATTCTTTGTTTTTATCTGTTTTCAAATTACTAATCCTTTCTAAAGTAAAATTATTTCCCGGGGTATTTAAGTGCTGCCCACTGCCCTCCCCCATTTCTGCCTCTCTCTCTTTAGGTTGACGCTCCCTCCCTGTTCTGTTTTCTTTCTCTCCTTCTCCTTTCCCTGTGTTTTCGCAGAATCACGGAGGGAGGTGGGAGGGAGGAGTTGGCAGCCAATTAGCTCAAAAAATGCAGGTTTTGCTTGTAGATGCAGAATGCATACAGAATACACAAATAAATAAACTGGGGGGAGACCAGTGCAGAGGGAATGCATGCGACTGCAAAGTCAACCCTTAAGGCTCGACTCCTCAGGTTCTCCAGAGCACACTGTCAGTGCAGAAAGGGCTGTGGTTTGCCACTGCCTGCCTCTGTGTTAGGGCTGCCAAGTCCCCCGGTAGGGCGGGGGAAACACCGATTTTTCATGCTTCCCCCCCGCTTTTTCAAAACTGGCCACCGGGGGGAGGCAATGGCTGCCAACAGGAGGGGAACGTCAGAGCCTGCCGGGCCCTCTCCCTTCCAGGCCTCTTAAAGGGAAATGTCTGAAGAGCCTGCAGTGAAAAGCCTCACCAGACATTTCCCCTTTAAGAGTTAGCAAGAGAGCCCCGCCCAGAGATTAACGAGGGACTAAGCTCTTACTGAAGGGCCTGCTTTTGCATGCGGCTAGTGTAAGATTGAAAGGTTGCTGCTGCTGGGCCTGGGGTAAGTCCATCTGCCAGCTCTTTTCCTTCTCTCTCTCTCCCCCTCCCCCTTTCTTTCTTTTTTCTGTCTCTCTCTCTCTCTCTGTCCCCATCCAGCAGAGGTCTATCAGTGGCTATTATTAGCTACAAGGTCTAAATGGAAGTAAGTGCCTGTGCCAGCTCTTTCCCTTCTCTCTCTCTCCTTCTTTCTTTTTTCTGTCTGTCTGTCTGTCTGTCTCTCTCTCTCTGTCCCCATCCAGCAGAGGTCTGTCAGTGGCTATTATTAGCCACAAGGTCTAAATGGAACACTTTGTCTGGGGCAGTGATGCTCTGCATTCTTGGTGCTTGGGGGGGCAACAGTGGGAGGGCTTCTGGAGTTCTGGCCCCGCTGCTGGACCTCCTGAGGGCACCTGGTATTTTTGGCCACTGTTGTGACACAGAGTGTTGTACTGGATGGGCTGTACTGGATGGGCCGATCCACTGTGGCTTCTCTCCTGTTCTTATGATATGAAAATCATATTCTGCCAAGATGAGGAAGGATTCAGTAGGGCCGTTGCTCAGTGATAGAGCATCTGCTTGACATGCAGGAGGTATCAGCCTCTTCAGCTAAAAAAGGATCAGGTAATAGGTGACATTAAAGATCTCAGCCTGAGACCCTGGAGAGCCACTACCAGTCTGAGTAGTCAGTACTGACCTTGATGGACCAATGGCCTGATTCAGTATTAGGAAACTTCATGAGTTCATGTGGAAGCATGTGGAAGCAACATCACAGGATGTGACTTCACAAAATGATGTCACTTCCTTTCTCCTGGCTCCACCCCCAAAGTCTCCTGGCTCCACCCCCAAAGTCCCCAGATATTTCCCAAGTTGGACTTGGCAGCCCTACTCTGTGTAGCAGCCAATACTATTTGATTATGCCCCATTATATTCCAGTCTATGACCTTCATTTCTCCAACTCTACTATGCTTGTCCACTCAAAGATCTTTGGCCTTCTCCAATACCTCTGCTCAATAAGCCTTACTGCTTCGAATGCCATCCTGGAACAGCTAAGGAGTGCTACCTTCCTCTCTTCATTCCAAACCCACCATTTTAATGACTTTGACTTAACCCTTCAGTCCACATCTACAGCGAAAATGAAGGCTCAGTATAGGCGGGTAACCTTTTAGGGAAGCCGTCATAAAGGGACTGGTAAAGGAATGTAGTAGCAGCCCTAGAAGCCCAGACTAACTCAATCAAGTCAGAAGCTAAACAGGGTCAGTGCTTGAATAGGAGACCACCGATGAAGACTGGGGCTGCTGGGAAGAAGAGGGCATGAGTCAGTTGCAGCTCAACAGCATGCATGGGCTCTAATCTGGGAGAACCGGGTTTGATTCCCCACGCCTCCACTTGCAGCTGCTGGATGACCTTGGGCAAGCCACAGTTCTCACCGAGCTATTCTCTCAGGAGCAGTCCTCAAAAGAGCTCTCTCAGTCCCGCCTATCTCACAGGGTGTCTGTGGTGGGGAGGGGAAGAGAAAGGAGTTTGTAAGCCTCTCTGAGACTCGAGTGAAGGGCGGGGTATAAATCCAATCTCCTTGTTATGTATTGACCATGCGGTCGCCATGTGCTCTCTTCATTGCGACCGCATGGCCAGAGCACATGGCCAGAGCATGGCCAGAGCACATGGCCAAGAAACTACCTGAGCTTCAGCCAGGTAGAACAAAGGCCAGGTGGATTCAAACCGGCCACCAATCCTGTACCTAGGTTTCTCCCAGGGAACCTATGAAATGTAAATAGACTTCTAATAGCCTATCAGGCCAGTTGGGTGAGG
The DNA here is from genome assembly GCA_029233225.1 of Lepidodactylus listeri. Classification (NCBI taxonomy): domain Eukaryota; kingdom Metazoa; phylum Chordata; class Lepidosauria; order Squamata; family Gekkonidae; genus Lepidodactylus; species Lepidodactylus listeri. The sequence continues at coordinate 177,028,075 of JARCFY010000001.1, read as the reverse complement.
TCAGGGGATTGTCCCTGACCAGCATAAAAGGAGGGCTTGGAGCCCTGGGTTGTATGCTTCATCCGGACCAGCAATAAAGATCTAGCTGTTTCACTATTCCATGGACTCCCGACTCCAATACTTATCAGTGGCGACGAGGATGGGATCCCGATGAGCGACTCTCCAGCAGACCACAGCAGCACAGCGAGCTCCGTCCCGCCGGCCGCAGGCATCTCTGAGCTCCAGCGCTCCAACGCCTCGCCGCAAGCCGCTCTGAGCCCAATCCTCCGGCACTAGCCAGCGCCAAGCCTCAGCGCTCCCCGGCACCGCCGCAAGACACGAGGACATCGCTCAAACAGCCGCCGCCGCTCCTGCTCTGGTAAATATGGCAAATGCTCCGGGACCAATTACCCCTTTCAATACGTCTCGCCCCGAGACGTGGGAGTCCTGGCTCAAGACGCTGGGTTGTGCCTTTAAGGTCCGCGGAATCACAGATGCGGACCTGAAGAGTGCCTGGCTCTTGAGTTCCGGAGGGGTGGAGGTCATGCGGGTGGCCCAGAACCTACTAGCCCCGCAAGACCCCACCGAGGTGTCTTACGACGTGCTCACCAAGACCCTCGGCGATTACTTCGCCCCGAAGCCATCAAAACTGGCCAGGCGCTGGGAGTTCATACAGCGCCAGCAGCAGCCGGGGGAGTCAGCCGCCACTTTCCTGGCTGAACTCCGTCGACTAGCCGTGGGCTGCGAATTCCGCCACATGGATGACCACGTGGAGACCGCCTTCATGGGAGGGGTCCGGGAAGCCAAGCTCCGCCGGCGCCTCATTGCAATGCCGGAGCCAACCTTGGAGAAGATGCTCGAAACTGCGGCAGCCTTCGAGACAACGCAAAAGGACAAGGCAGCCACCAAAGTCCACCAGGCGGCTCCTCCCGAACCCGACTCAAGCGAAGAAGAGGACGTCCACCGGATGCAACCACGCTCGAAGGGTGAGCCCGGCGTCCCCAGGCCCAAGGGCCGGCGCCCAGCATCTGTCTCTGTTCCCTCTCCTGCTTCCCTCAACAGGCAGGCCCCAACGTGCGCCAGCTGTGGGGACCCCCACGACAGACGGACATGCCGCTTCCGTGATGCCATCTGCCGCGCCTGTGGGAAAGCAGGACATCTCGCCCGGGCCTGCCACCTGAGGAACAGCCACCGTGCCCCAGCAGTGAACTTCGAAGAAGTGGGTAGTGTCGTTCCCACGGCCACGGTAATGAACTTGCCTCAGCCCATCCCGGGCGCAATTTCCGTGTCTCTCCGAATAGAGGGAGTTCCTTGCTCCATGGAACTGGACTCAGGGTCAGCATATTCAATTGTGTCCGCAGCTACGTTCCGCCGCCTCTGCCCGAAGGGGGCACGCTGGCTGCGGCTGCCGGCTGGGTTGGTCCTCCGGGACTTCCAGAAAAACCCAGTGGCTATTAAGGGGCTAGCCAGGGTCCGGGTCCAGTACCATGCCTTTAATGGCCTGCTGGACCTTCTCGTGGTGGAGCGCAATCTAACCAGTCTCCTAGGTCGCGCCTGGTTCAAGCCGCTCGGAGTGCAGTGGACCGGAATACACCGCATGGGCTCTACTGACTTCTCATCCATCTGCGAGGAATTTCCCGCCGTTTTCGATGGCTCATTGGGCTGCTACAAAGGACCCCCGGTTTCCTTCGACCTGGACCCGGCAGTCCGGCCCATCCGCGTGGCCGTCCGCCGGCCACCACTCGCCTTCCAGCCCAAAGTGGAGGCAGAGTTGGAAAAGCTCGTGGCACAAGGGGTGCTCGAGCCGGTCTCCCACGCCAAGTGGGAGACTCCCATTGTGACCCCCCTCAAAGCTAACGGGGAAGTCCGCATCTGCGCGGATTACAAATGTACAATTAATAAGGCATTACAGGACCACGCGTACCCGGTACCGGTGGTCAGCCATGTTCTGGCCTCCCTCGCGGGTGCCAAAATATTTGGAAAATTAGACTTGGCCCAAGCCTATCAGCAGCTTCCCGTAGACGAAGCAACGGCCGAGGCACAAACGATTGTGACTCACAAGGGAGCGTTCAAGGTAAAACGCCTCCAATTTGGGGTCAGCGTAGCACCCGGAATCTTTCAAAATCTAATGGATTCTCTCCTAAAAGATGTTCCAGGAGTGAAGCCGTTCTTCGACGACGTCCTCATCGCCGCCCCGGACGCCGACACGTTCGCAGCTCGCCTCCGGATGGTGCTGCAAAGGTTCCAGGACGCGGGTCTCAAGGTTCGAAAAGACAAGTGCACCCTGGGAGTCTCCTCGGTGACCTTCTTGGGGTTCCAAGTCACCGCAGACGGCATTCACCCTACAAAGGAGAAGGTAGTGGCAATTACAGGTGCACCCCGCCCGTCCTCAAAGGCGGAACTCCAGGCGTTCTTGGGACTTGTGAACTTCTACCACGCCTTCCTTCCGCACAAGGCGGCGGTCGCTGAACCCCTGCATCGTCTCCTGGACAAGGGAGCGGCTTGGGCCTGGGGTCCCAAGCATGATGCAGCCTTCCGGGCCGTCAAAGACTTATTAATTTCAAATGCGGTCTTAGCGCATTTCGATGAGAGGCTCCCTGTCATCCTGGCCTGCGACGCATCCCCCTACGGCGTTGGGGCGGTCTTGGGACACCGGCTACCCAACGGAAAGGAGGTACCGGTTGCCTACTACTCCAGGACCCTGTCGTCGGCAGAACGGAACTACGCCCAGATCGACAAGGAGGCCCTAGCAATCGTAGCTGGCGTCAGGAAATTTCACGACTATCTCTACGGACGGTCGTTCACCGTGGCCACAGATCACAAGCCGCTGCTGGGTCTCCTTGCCCCCCACAGGCAGACCCCTCACATGCTGTCCCCGCGGGTCCTGCGGTGGTCAATTTTTTTGTCAGGCTACTCCTACGAATTGGTACATCGCCCGGGGAAGGTGATGGGTCATGCAGACGCCCTCAGCCGTCTTCCCCTCCCGTCCTGCGACCCTGATCCGGCTCCCGCTTTCCACGTCGCGCTCCTAGAGGATCTACCGGAGCGCCCCGTACAGGTATCAGATGTGGCCCGTCGCACGCGGCGGGACCGCATCCTTTCCCGTGTCTCGGACTGGGTGGGAAGGGGGTGGCCGGAAAAACCGGGACCAGATTTTGCCGCTTTCACGGCACGCAGGCACGAACTATCGGCCCACAAGGGATGCCTGCTATGGGGATCTCGAGTGGTGATCCCCGGGCCCCTGCGGCCCCGAGTGCTAGAGGCCCTCCACGAGGCTCACCCGGGAATTGTGCGCATGAAAGCTCTGGCCCGGAGTTACGTATGGTGGCCAGGCCTGGACAAAGACATTGAGGGGCGGGTCCAGAAGTGTACCAAATGCCAGGAGTCACGGCCAGATCCGCCACACGCTCCTGTCCGATCCTGGGAATCTACTAACAAGCCCTGGTCCCGCCTGCACCTAGACTTCGCGGGACCAGTCCAGGGCCGGTTGTTTCTTATCGTTGTTGACAGCTACAGCAAGTGGCTTGAGGTAGTGCCGGTAGCTTCGACCTCCACCAACGCTGCCTTAAGAAGTCTCTGGCCGATCTTCGCGACACACGGAATGCCAGAAACTCTCGTGACCGACAACGGGACCGCCTTCACCTCCGGCGAGTTTCAACGGTTTGTGGAAGCCTGCGGTCTGCGCCACATCCGCTCCGCTCCGTTCCACCCCGCAACCAATGGCCAGGCCGAGCGCATGGTGAGGACAACGAAGGACGCGTTAAAGAAGATGGAGCATGGCGACTGGGAAGAGCAGCTGTACAAGTTCCTGTTCTGCCAACGGAACACACCCCACTCAGGGACCGGGCGCCGGCCAGCCGAACTTCTGATGGGAAGACGACTGGGAACCGTCTTGGACCGCCTACATCCCGACCGAGCAATCGAGGGGAACCCGACAATGGAGGACCGGCCAGCTGCCCGAGGATTTGCTCCCGAAGACCCCGTATACGCAAAGAACTTCGCGCGGGGTCCAACATGGCTCCCCGCGAGGATCGTCCAAGTCACAGGGCCTTATTCCTATGAGGTCCTTACGGAAGATGGCGTAGTCTGGAAACGGCACATTGACCAGATTCGACGCCGTACCCAGAACCACGATGATACCCAGGCCCCCGAACTCCCTGCACCAACAGACCGTGACATCGACACGACTCCAGAAGCAGCGCCAGACCCTGATCCGGAGACTGCGGAGATGCCGCTCCTGCCCGCGGACGAAGCAGTCGCACCATCCACACCTGAACAACCCCCGAGCAGACAGGCCCCGCCAGCAGAACAACTACCCACACCGCAACCTGCCGACACTAGCAACACACCCCGCCTTACAACCCCCCGGCGCTCTGGACGTGAGCGCAGACGCCCGGACTATCTCAAAGACTATGTGTGCAGAGGGGTTCTGGACTATGGGGGGAGGGGTGTTATGTATTGACCATGCGGTCGCCATGTGCTCTCTTCATTGCGACCGCATGGCCAGAGCACATGGCCAGAGCATGGCCAGAGCACATGGCCAAGAAACTACCTGAGCTTCAGCCAGGTAGAACAAAGGCCAGGTGGATTCAAACCGGCCACCAATCCTGTACCTAGGTTTCTCCCAGGGAACCTATGAAATGTAAATAGACTTCTAATAGCCTATCAGGCCAGTTGGGTGAGGTCAGGGGATTGTCCCTGACCAGCATAAAAGGAGGGCTTGGAGCCCTGGGTTGTATGCTTCATCCAGACCAGCAATAAAGATCTAGCTGTTTCACTACTCCATGGACTCCCGACTCCAATACTTATCACTCCTCCTCTTCTAACAAGGCCTGGCCCTGCTTAGCTTCCAAGGTCTGACAAGATCAGGCTAGCCTGAACCACTGAGTTCAGGGCTATGATAATAAAAAAAAGTGTTGTCAAATCATAACTGAGTCATGGAAGAGCCAGTTTGGTGTAGTGGTTCAGTTCCCCACTCCTCCACTTAAGCCAGCTGGGTGACCTTGGGTCAGTCAGTTCTCTCAGTCCCCAAAAACAAACCTAGCTCACCACAAAAAGAGCTAGAGCTTCAGGGTGCCAGACAATCTTCGAATCTCCTGGCCATGCCACACCCACTGCCATACGATAATTAGCAACGCATGGAGACCCCATGGGGTTTTCAAGGCAAGGGATGAACAGAGGGGGTCTGCCATTGCCTGCCTCTGCACAGAGGGTTCTAAACTTCCGATCCAAGTACTAACCAGGGCCAACCTTGCTTAGTGTCCAAGCTCTGACAAGATCTGGCTAGACTGGGCCATCCAGGTCAAGGTGTGCTACGAATTATTGAGACTTAATTACCTTTCAAAATTTGCTTCTTTCTTGCTTTTCTAGTAGCCAATAACAATTGATCTCCTGAGAACGGCCTCTGTTATATCTTACTATGGAGCCACGACCTGCTTGTGTATCTTAAAGATCTCAAAACCAGGCTGAGGATGCACTTGTGAACAGCACCTCCATGTAGATAGATCAAGATGGGTAGCCATGTTAGTTGCATCCAAGAGCCGGGAGGCAACACGAGGGGAAGGCCTTGGCCTCTGTGCCCTGTTGCTGGCCCTCCAGAGGAACTGGTTGGCCACTGTGTGAGGCAGGATGCTGGACTAGATGGACCCTCACTGGTCTGATCCAGCAGGGCTTTTCTTGGGTTCTTATTAAGGGAAGGCCTTGGCCTCGATGCCCTGTTGTTGGTCCTCCAGAGGAACTGGTTGGCCACTGTGTGAGGCAGGATGCGGGACTAGATGGACCATTAGTCTGATCCAGCAGGGCTTTTCTTGGGTTCTTATTAGGGGAAGGCCTTGGCCTCGATGCCCTGTTGTTGGTCCTCCAGAGGAATTGGTTGGCCACTGTGTGAGGCAGGATGCTGGACTAGATGGATAGGATTGCCAACCTCCATGTGGCACCTGGAGATCTCCTGCTATTACAATTGATCTCCAGACAACCAAGATCAGTCCCCCTGGAGAAAATGGCCTCTTTGGAGGGTGGACTGTATGGCATTGTGTCTGCTGAGGCCCCTTCCATCCCCAAACCCCACCCTCCCCAGGCTCCAACCCCCAAATCTCCAGGTCTTTCCCAACCCAGAACTGGCAACCCTATAGATGGACCACTGGTCTGATCCAGCAGGGCTCTTCTTACATTCTTATCAGGGGAAGGCCTCGGCCTCTACGCCATTGTTGGCCCTCCAGAGTAACTCATTGGCCACTGTGTGAGGCAGGATGCTGGACTAGATGGACCCTCACTGGTCTGATCCAGCAGGGCTCTTCTGAGGTTCTTATCAGGGGAAGGCCTTGGCCTCTAAGCCCTGTTGTTAGCCCTCCAGAGGAACTGGTTGGCCACTGTGCGAGGCGGGATGCTGGACTAGAGGGACTATCAGTCTGATCCAGCAGGGCTCTTCTGATGTTCTTATCAGGGGAAGGCTTCGGCCTCTATGCCCTGTTACTGGACCTCCAGAGGAACTGGTTGGCCACTGTGTGAGGCAGGATGCTGGTCTAGATGGACCACTGACTGCTCTGATCCAGCAGGGCTCTTCTTACGTGCTTATGTTCTGTTCAGCTATTCTCTCTGTGACCAATGAGAGATCATTTCCTCCAGTTTGGACAAATTATCAGCGTTGAAGATGATGGTGTCTGTCAATGTGATGTATAAGTGGGTCGTCCCCTTTACCCTAAGAGAAGTCATTTAAATAAGGGCACAGAAGAAGGGGCATTAGTGCAGTGGTTCTCTTTGCAGGTTACCAGCTGTCCGCAATTTATCTTTCCATGGCCAATGAGTGTTTTTTTTTTCTTCTCCAGGATACAGCTGGTTCATCTGAGCCTGATTATTAAGCACACCTGTCTCCTACCTTGATGCCTGGCTATTAGTTCCCCTCCCCCTGCTGTATTTGAAGTTCTAAATACACTCGCGATGTGTTCTGATACTTCCGTATGCCCCCACTTTAACTACATGGGGAATTAATTTTCCCTGTCTCCAAAGGATGGCATTGATTTGTGAGGGGTCGTGGCTCCGTGGAAGAGTCTCTGCTTGGAATTCAGAAAGTCCCAGGTTGCCCTGACCTGGATAGCCCAGGCAAGCCCGATCTCATCCAATCTCGGAAGCTAAGCAGGGCCGACCCTGGCAAGTTCTCGGATGGGAGACCTCTAAGGAACACCAGGGCTCGGAGGCGGGGCAGGCTTTATTCAGCCACCTCTCTGAATATCCTCCAGACCCCCCAATAGGGGCCAATCACCAGAGGTGGCCATGACTTCCAGGTGCACGCGCACATGCACACACACACAAAAATACCCCCCTCAAAAAAAAAAGAAGGAAGTCCCAGGTTCAGTTCCCCGGGAATGCTCCCTCTAAGCTGTGAAGTCTTGTGAGCAAAAATTCTACTTTGTGAGCTACGGGCATTAAAGTTGTGAGTGAGTGATTTGGCTACTGGATCAATTAATTAGCTCTAGAGCCATCCTTCCTGAACTAAGAGAAAAATGTGTGAGCCGGAGGCTAAAGAACTGCGAGCTAGCTCACGCTAACTTAGCTTAGAGGGAACACTGGTCCCCAGTATCCCAAGCGTTAAGGACCAGGCAGGAGGTGATATAAAAGACCTCTCCCTGAGACCCTGGAGAGCCGCTGCCAGTCTGAGTAGCCAATACTGACCAATGGTATGATTCAATATAGGCAGCTCCATGTGTTCATTTCATGCTATGGTGGAGGGCCTGTGGCTTAGTGGAAGTGCCTCTGCTTGGCATGCAGAAGGTCCCGGGTTCAATCCCCGGCATCTCCAATTGAAAGGAGCAGAGATTTGAAGGACCTCTGCCTGGGACTCTGGAGAGCTGCTTCCCGTCAGAGTAGACAATACTGAACTTGATGGATCAAGGGCCTGATCTATCGTGTGTTCATTCATATGTTCCTACAGGGAGAGATGGTATGAAACCAACCTCTGCTAGAGAAGGGAGCTCTAGCCAATTCACTGAACATTACTTACCAGTCATGATTAGGGATGCCAGCCTAGGGTTGCCAAGTCTGGGTTGGAAAATACCTGGGGACTTTGGGGGTGGAGCCAGGAGAAGGTGGGGTTTGGGGAGGGGAGGGGAGGGGCCTCAGCATAGTACAATGCCATAGAGTCCACCCTCCAAAGCAGCCATTTTCTCCAGGGGAGCTGATCTCTGTCAGCTGGAGATCAGTTGTAAAAACGGGAGATCCCCAGGCTCCACCTGGAGACTGGCAACCCTATGCCAGCCTCCAGGTGGGACCTGGGGATCCCCAGGAATTACACTTCATCCCCAGACTACAAAGACCAGTTCCCCTGGGGAAAATGGCTGCTTTGGAGGGTGGACTCTGTGGCACTGTACCCCCTGAGGTCCCTGTCTTCCCCAGGCTCCATCCCCAAATCGCCAGGAGTTTCCCAACCTGGATCTGGCAACCCTACCCCCCCATCCCCCACCAGTGGCCAGGGGGGACCTGGCAACCCTCGTCACAATCTCAGTACTGAGCAGAAGGCCTAGTCTGGTGTAGAGAACTGCTCTGCAAAATCCAGACCAGATGAAATTCAGGGTCAAACAACTTGTGAGTTGCCATTCCCAACAAGTTATCTATTGAGCCCGGTCACATGAGTGAGATAATTCAGGTGTGGGGGGGGAGCGAGGCTTTTTGCACCAGAGCAAAATGAAGCACAGTATCGCGATCAGACTGTCTCCCGAGGCTCCGTGCTCAGGCCATCAGCCGCCAACCACATGGTGATGGTGAAGCGTTGCAAAGTTCAGCAGTACCGCATTTATGCGCATACCACTGAGGCTTAAAAAAAAACCCATCTGGTGTGAGACGGGATGCAGACGGGCACCAGATGTGGCAGGATGCCAGTGCTTCCGCGATCCGACGCCCACCCGTGCCCTGCGTTTTCCGGCAAATACTGCACTTTCAGTAGTATCTTTTAACTCCGCTTCTTCGGCAGAGCGATACGGGTTGCCGACGGGTGCGGGATGCTTGCCAGATGTTTTCGTGTGATCGCGCCCTTAAAATCTGGCTGGCATTCGTGCCTATCGCGCGGTTAATGCTGCGTGTGATTGGACCCTACACAAAGCAGCCATTGGGAGTGGGGGGGAATGGATTGTTGCCACGGTACTGAGGAATGGCAGGTTAACCCACTTCTGGAGTTGCTCTTAGCACAGTAGTGGGAAACAAGGGCGTAGACTTTCCAATTTCCCGGGGATGGGGCTGGGCCAGAGACATTACAGGCCATTGTCTCCAGGGGAGGCTCAGCATGTCCTGGAAAAGTTCGGGGGGGGGGGCTCCAGCTCCCCAGCCCCCCTGAAGTTGACACCTATGGTGGGAAAAGACAGGCACAGAATGGGTACTGTCTTTTCCCCCTGTTGTGGTGGTAGAAAGTGTCATCAAGTCACAGGCAAATTAGGGTGACCCCCCCATAGGGTTGTCAAAGCAAGAGACAAACAGAAGTGGTTTGCCATTGCCTGCCTCCAGACCATCACCCTGGTGGTCTCCCACTGAAAGACTAACCAGGGCTGACCCTGCTTAGCTTCAGTGTTCCCTCTAAGCTGAGTTAGTGTGAGCTAGCTCACAGATTTTCAGCCTCTGGCTCGCACGTTTTGGTCTTCGCTTGGGAAGGAGGGCTCCAGAGCAAACCAATTTATGCAGGAGCCAAATCGTTCGCTCCCAACTTTAATGCCGGGAGCTCTCAAAGTAGGATTTTTGCTCACAAAACCCCACAGCTTAGAGGGAGCATTGCAAGTTCTGAGATGCGATGAGATCGAGCCAGCTTGGGCTATCCAGGTCAGGAAAAGGAACTACTGTCTGCTTTGTGCGTGTCTGTAAAGTGCCATCAAATTGCAGCCGACTTATTCTGACCCCACAGGGATTTTAGGGCAAGAGAGGAGCAGAGGTTGTTTTGTCACTGCCTGCCTCTGCATTGCAAACCTGGACTTCCACGGTGGTCTCCAATCCAAAGCCAGTTTGGTGTGGTGGTTAAAAGCTGCAGACACTAATCTGGAGAACCAGGTTTGATTCCCCACTCCTCCACATGCCATCAGCTGGGTGACCTTCGATCAGGCATGAGTTCTCTCAGAGTCGTTCTCTCATGAGCAGTTCTTTCAGAGTTCTCTCAGTCCCACCTACCTCACAGGGTATCTGTTGTGGGGAGAGGAAGGAAAGGAGATTGTAAGCCACTCTGAGACTCCTTCGGGTAGTAAAGGATGGGGTAGAAATCCAATCTCCTCCTCTTCCTCTTCTTCTTCCCCTTCCCCTCCTTCCCCTCACCCTCCTCCTCCTCTTCCTCTTCCCCTTCTCCTTCTTCTTCCTCTTCTTCCCTTTCCTCTTCTCCTCCATCTCCTTTTTCTTTCCCTCCTCCTTCTGAGTGTTAAGAAAGTCATGCTAGCCCGGGCCATACAGATCAGGGTCTTTCCCCCCTACCAGTGCTAAGAAACACAAAGGGAGGGATTTTGATTAGGAGAAGAAGGATATAGGGAGAAGAGACAGAATCCAACCATTTTTCTTAGCACCACAACTCTGATGTATCAAGTTCTTCCACAACTGCTGCTCAGGTCAAAAGGGAATCCCAGTCATGGTTGTCCACATGTCTGCTACTAAAGAAGGAAGAAGAAGAGATTGGATTTATACACCGCCCTTCACTCACTTGGAGTCTCAGAGCGGCTTACAAACTCCTTTTCCCTTCCCCTCCCCACAACAGACACCCTGTGAGGTAGGTGGGGCTGAGAGAACTCTTTCCCAAGCTGTCCTTGAGGGAACCGCTGGTACAGAGCTATGGCTTGCCCAAGGTCATCCAGCCAGGTGCAAGTGGAGGAGTGGGGAATCAAACCCGGTTCTCCCAGATTAGAGTCCGCACACTTAACCACTACACCAAACCGGCTCTCACTTCTGGAGAATTACTAGCCAATTTTTGCCCATTTTGCCCATTTGGAGAGTTAAGACCAGCAATGTGTAGACATGGTGAAAATTTCATAAGATGTTCCTTTAATATTGACCAAGTGTAGGAAAGAACAACAAGACAACGTTTTGTATGTTGCAAACTTCTGTTCTGGAAAACTTTAGTCAAAACGATATGTCATTCTGGAGAACACCATTGACAACTTCAAATTCTGTGGAATAACCGGATTTGTTACTTGTTTGCCCTTGTTTCAAGTCTTACTACGGAACACTGTACAATAGAATTTTGACGCGCCCTGTATACAGTTGCCTTTGTGTCTTATGTTTCGGACTGGTCAAATTTCAGCATCAAAATCTGTACTGCAAATATTTTAAATTTCAAGCTCCCCCCCCCCCCCAAATAAACTTTGGCCTCAGCCATTCCTTTCCTGCTTTCCGCTTTAAAAGTGTTCGCGTCAGCTCACAGTGCTGTTTAACCGTCTGCATAAACACAGATTGTTCTTGGAGAGCCGTTCCCTTTTGACAAGGATCTAAAAAGTGAGAAAGCAATCTAATCTGCATTGCCCCGAACAATGTAATTAAAAGCTATCTTTCATTTCCTCCGAAGAGGGTGCTCAGCTTTCCCGCCTCTGCAGATCATTTTCCGAGCATGGATGTTCCTCTTTTCGGTTTAATTATGTGTACGTTGGCATTTTATCTTCTTCTTTTTTTAATAGCCTGTTTGGTATTTCAACTCTCGAGTGTGCTAGGTGCATTGTACTACTGGGAAAATGGGGCATTTAAAAAAAGATCGCAGCGAGATCTTTTCTCTAAAATGTTAGAGAGCCATTATTTTGGTTTAGAGACTGCCGCAGTTGAACCAGTAACTGTTTAACTACCCCAAACTGTGTGCCAAACATAATTTGTATTTAGAGCGTTTGATTAGGAGTTGGGAGATCTGTGTTCAAATCCCCCACTGCGCCACCACCGCCACTATGACTCTTGCTGGATAACTTTGGATCGTTCACTTTCTTAATTTAATTGATCCCAAAGTTGGTTGTGAGGATAAAAATGTGTGTTTATACTGCCCGGAGGTCTTTAGATAGGGGTGGGACCATGGCTCAGTGGAAGAGCCTCTGCCTGGCGTGCAGAAGGTCCCAGGTCCAATCCCTAGCGTCTCCAGTTAAAAAAGATCAGGTAGAAGGTGATGTGAAAGACCTTAGCCTAAGATCCCGGAGAGCCACTGCCAATCTAAATGGACAACACTGATTTTGATGGACCAGTTATTTGTCTGATTCAGTATAAGGCAGCTTTCTGTGTTCGTAAGAACATCAGAGAAGCCGTATTGGATCAGGCCAATGGCCCATCCAGTCCAACACTCTGTGTCACACAGTGGCCAAAACCCAGGTGCCCTCAGGAGGTCCACCATCAGGGCCAGAACTCCAGAAGCCCTCCCACTCTTGCCCCCACCCAGCACCAAGAATACAGGGCACCACTGCCTCAGACAGAGTGTTCCATCTAGGAGTCATTTCGAGCAGGAACGTGCAGGAACGCCATTCCGGGAGTAACAAGCCCAGGAGCGGGCACATAGGGTGATGCGCTGTGGAAAAAAGCAAAAGCATACTAACTTGATCTGTATTTTCATGCTTGTCGTAGGGTAGCTTCCCTGCAAGAGCAAAGGTAACCTAAAGTGTCTTTAGTCAAAGTGTAAACTCTGAGTTGGGAAATACCTGGAGATTTTTGGGGTGGAGCCTGAGCAGTGGGTGTTGCCTTCTGACACACTCCTGGTGATGTCAGGGGGTGTGGCATATGCAAAAAAGTTATGCTAATGAATTATGCTAACCCTGGATCCATACCTTGTGGCTAACAGCCACTGATGGACCTCTACTCCATATGTTTATCCAATCCCGTCTTGAAGCTGTCTGTGCTTGTAGCCACCACCACTTCTTGCAACAGTGAATTCCATGCACCCTTTGGGTGAAGAAGGACTTCCTTTTATCTGTTCTAAGCTTACTGCTCATTCATTTAATTGAGTGCCCACGAGTTATAGTATTGCGAGAAAAGGAGAGAAGCACTTCATGTGACGAAGGGTGAGCTATAAATATGCAAGATAAATAGTACGTTTCAAGGAAACTGGTAGACAGCTGCAAGAAATGTAATGAAATAAATCATTAAAACTCGAGCAAAATGAATCACTCACCCAGAGGGGAGTGCTCACGGCATCTCTGTATGAGTCACTGTACTGGTCTTGCTTCCTTTTAATCATCCCCTATTAAAAGGCAGGCTATTTTGTCCTGGTCTTTGCATCAGGTGTTGTTGGTATTCTATAAGAAGCAGCCTTACATGGTCCATCTAGCTCAGTATAGTCTCCTCTAAGTGGAAGCACCTCATTAGGTAGAGAAAGTAGAATCAGTTCAACACTCTGAGATGCTAAATGCTGTTTTGAACGGCAACCTTCCCCAGTCAGCTATAAAACCCCAGCGTCTTTATATTCCTGTTACTCCTCATATTGCAGAAAAACCTGGCTTCCATGACGGATATAAGAACAGAAGAGAAGCCATGATGGATCTGGCCAGAACAGTGGCCAGAACCCAGGGGCCATCAGGAGGTCCACCAGTGGGCCTCCAACAGCAGCTATGGGGGTTCATAGAATCACAGAGTTGGACGCAGACAGGCATTTGAAAGCTATTTTGAAATGCCAGTGTCTTCAGAAAACAAAATTGCAAGATAAAACACAGGGCACCTAGTCCAACCCCCTGCTCAGTGCAGGTTCATCCTAGAGCTGGGGTGTGAAACAAAGCGGCCAGGGGGCCAGATCAGGCCCCTGGAGGGCTTCTATCAGGCCCGCACTGGAACTGGCCATCTCCTGCTTCCAGTTCGGTTACTGCTGCATCATAGCTTGCTTTGCCAGACTCGCTCAGTTGCTCAGCCATTTCATGTTTTTCCCTGGGTCCTAGACTCAGAACCCTGAGCATGAGATTTCTGTGGTGAATGTCAATAAATCAAAAGTAGGTTTGCAGCTTGCAGATACATGCCTGAACAGCATACTCAAGATTGCAACAGCACAGGCATTTTGATGCAATAATTCAGAGAGAGAGGCGTCAGTTACCAGACACTGTTAAATAAACAAAATATTGCAAGAGTGCTAATGTTTTAAGCATGTTTTTATTCAAGTTTTTAAAAAATCTTTGTGTTTGTGTCCTTTATAACGTTTATATCTTCGCTACCTGGCATTACGTTTTATGACACACGTGGTCCGGCCCGACAAGGTCTCATTTATGTCAGATCCGGCCCTCATAACAAATGAGTTTGACACGCCTGGCCTAGGGCATCCCTCACAAGCGTGTGTCCAGCCACTGCTTAGAGAATGCCAGGGAGGGGGAGCTTCCCACCTCCCTAGGAAGCTGATTCCACTGTGGCACAACTTTGACTGTAAAAGTTTTCCTTCATATCCAGCCGGTACCTTCCCGCCCTTCGTTTAAACCCATGATTGCGAGTCCTCTCCTCTGCTCCAAACCCATGATTGCGAGTCCTCTCCTCTGCTCTCCTCTGCTTCGTTTAAACCCATGATTGCGAGTCCTCTCCTCTGCTCCAAACCCATGATTGCGAGTCCTCTCCTCTGCTCCAAACCCATGATTGCGAGTCCTCTCCTCTGCTCTCCTCTGCTTTGTTTAAACCCATGATTGCGAGTCCTCTCCTCTGCTCCAAACCCATGATTGCGAGTCCTCTCCTCTGCTCTCCTCTGCTTCGTTTAAACCCATGATTGCGAGTCCTCTCCTCTGCTCTGCTCCTCTGCTCCTCTGTTCCAACAGGAACAGCTCCCTGCCCTCCTCCTCTAAGTGACAGCCCTTCCGATACTTCAAGAGAGCAATCCTGTCCCCCCCCCCCAGCCTCCTCTTCTCCAGGCTGAACCTTCCCAAGTCCCTCAGCCTTTCCTCACAGGGCTTCTTGGTCTCCAGGCCCCCGATCATCCTCGTCGCTCTCCACTACACCTACTCCATTCTCTCCACATCCCTCTTGAAGTGAGGCCTCCAGAACTGCACACAATACTCCAGGGGTGGCCTGACCAATGCAGTGTACAGGGTTGTCACAAAAGACTGGAGTCTGGGGAGAAGCCTCCATCCGGTAATCTAGCATTAGTCATGATTCATTATTCCCAGGACTTTCCTCACTATGAAGTCCATTAGATCTAAATGGATGGCCTTGGACAAAGATATTTTTCAGAAGGGCACTTCATACATATCATGGCTTAGGTGTCCCTAACATATCTCCGAGTCATCTGAATGACCAGGAGTAGACTGAACTTGCCAGAGCTCAGTAGCCCTAGTTAATACTTGGACTGAGCCTGGCAACCAGAGGAGAACCAGAGGGTAAGGGCATGGGGAGGCTGCCATCTGCAAGGGCATCACATCTCTACGGGAATTGCCGGAAACTCTATGGAGTCTCCACAGATTCCTGGAGAGGACTGGTGTCCTTTCTAGGTTTCCCCAGAACTGACCCCACGCCGTCAGCCAAATAGCCTTTTTTATTTCTCCCCCCCCCCCCCAGTGAGGATGGGGCAACCCTGACTTTCTCTTTTCACACTGAGAGCAGGTTGGGAAATACCTGGAGATTTGGGGGGATGGAGCCTGAGGAGGGTGGGGTTTGGGGCCATGGTACATGGGACTTCAACGGGGTAGAATGCCATAGAGTCCACCTTCCAAAGCGGCCATTTTCTCCAGGGCGAACTGATCTCTGTCACCTGGAGATCAGTTGTAATAGTGGGAGATCTCAAGGCACCGCCTGGAGGTTGGCAACCCTACGGACACCTATTACAGGCCCTGCTGAACAAGAGTCATTCTGCATAATCTGAGAGCTGATCTTGCAATTTTGTTCTCTGAATACAGTGGCGTTTCAAAATAGCTTTCAAATGCCTCCCTGCAGCCACTTTTGGTCTCTTTTCCCACTCGCTTTCGTTTGCTTACCAAGTCGCTACATTTGCGGGATGACACGGTGCGTACATTGATTTAATTATTTTTGGGACCCGTGCCTAGGCAGCTTCCCTGCTGCTTGCGGAGAACTTGTCAATTAGCCATGATGTTAATTAAAACACAGAGGTGACATTTTCCAATTTTCACCTTTCAGCCTGTGCCCAGTCTGCACAGCCCAGAAATCCAACTTCTATTGCTCTAAAAGGGGATGGGTCAGATGTTTGTTGTTTCCTGGCTCGTCAGCAAAGCATTGTTTCTGGCACAACTTACGATAGGCAGGCATGAAGGGGAGGGGGGGATGAAACAAACTGAGCTTCTCAATCTGTCCCCTAGCTTTGTTGCCTTTGGAGTTTAAGAACAAATAGCAGCAGCATCTTTTGAACTTGTGTGGTCTGCACCCAATTAATTGGAAGCCGGATGTCATTTCTGGAATATGTCAATGTATTTAATGCATGTAGTCGGCAGCCTGTATCCTGTCACTCCATTGAGCCAATGGCCCTTTCTGCACCCATATTTTGCCTCAGTTTCTCAGCTCATCCTATTTTCCCATTCTGCATTCCCTCCCACTTCCACTTTGTATCGGGGCTTTCTCTTGTTTCTGCATTTGTTTTACAGGGATCTCCATTCAGACCTCTTCCAGGTTGCCCCAGAGTTACCAAAACTCCTTTTGCAGTGATTCTTTGTTCTCATCTGCCTTCGAATAGCTAATCCTTTCTGAACTAGAATTGTTTCTGCAGATATTTAAGTGCTGCCCACTGTCCTCCCCCATTTCTGTTTCTCTCTCTTTAGGTTGATGCTCCCTCCCTGTTCTGTTTTCTTTCCCTCCTTCTCCAAAGACAAAAGAGGACGTGTCCTCCCGCTCAGGCAAACTTTAAAAAAGCCAGAGAGAGCATAAGAAGGAATCAGTAAATATAAAGGACTAGGTGAATTTCCTGCTCCCAAATGTGTCAGTCTTGCTTGTGTGGGTCTGGATTCCCCCCTCCCTTCCCTTTTTTTTTGCAGGGAGGGAGGGAGGAGTTGGCAGCCAGTTAGCTCCAAAAATGTGGGTTTTGCTTGTAGATGCAGAATGCATACAGAATACACAAATACATAAACCAAAGGGGGGGAACAGTGCAGAGGGAATGCATGTGACTGTGAAGTCAACCCGTAAGGCTTGAGTCCTTGGATTCTCCAGAGCAAGTTGTCAGTGCAGAAAGGGCCAATGCAAGAGCCACAAGATTGGCCGCCCATTCTTTTCATCCCACTGGCCTCCAACCATTAGACAGGTCACAAATATCTGGAACAGGGAGGACAGCTGACAATCAAAGCTCGTTCATTTTTAAGCGTGGTTATCAAAAGGTTTAGGTATTACATCTAATACCTTTTGATACCCATGCTTAGTGGTCTCCCATCCAAATACTAACCAGGGCCAACCCTGCTGAGCTTCCAAGATCTGATGAGTTCAGGCTCACCTGGGCCATTCAGGTCACAGAAAAGACGTACAGGGTTGGTTTGCCATCACCTGCCTTTGTGTAGCCACCCTGGACTTCCTTGGTGGTCTCCCATCCAGGGACTAACCCAGGCTGATCCTGCTCACCTTCCAAGATCTGATGAGATCAGGATAGCATGGGCCATCCAAGCCAGAGCAAAAGACATTCAGAGGTGGTTTGCCATTGTCTGGCTCCATTTAGCAACCCTGGACTTCCTTGGTGGTCTTAGCTTCCTAGATCAGATGAGATTAGACTAGCTCGGGCCGTCCACATCAGGGTTCCTTGCAGAGTGAGCCCAGGAGACATGGCAACACTGAAAAAGAGAACTTTTTTTCTTCAAGAAGGTGAGGAAGGCACTATTTTTTTTTAAAGGGGAACAAGTCTAATGAAATGCTCCCACACAGACCCACACACAGCAACTTCCTGCTCTATGTTCAGTTTTCTTAGCAATCCTGACTTCTGGCCCTGAAGCCGTGCTGGAACAAATTTGCTTCCCACAATGGAGTAGAGCCCAGCAAGGCAGAGTGTTGGACTGGATGGGCCACTGGCCTAGGGTTGCCAAGTCTTCAAAACTCACCGGCAGGGGGGAGTCCTCTTCTGGCCGGGAGTTTCTCCTGGCGCATGCGCGAAGCACGCGTGCCCAGCAACGTCACCGGAAGTGACGTCAGCACGTTGGGGGCGTTGCCAGGGCGATGCTCTGGCAATCGCCCCAAAACTCTATGGTATCATAGAGTTTTGGGGCGATTGCCAGAGCGTCACCCTGGCAACGCCCCCAACATGCTGACGTCACTTCCGGTGACATCATTACGTCGTCCTCGCTGGACGACGTCGGGGGTGGGGTTCCCCCCGCCGGCCAAATGCTGGCCGGCAGATCCGGAACCCCTTTAGCTGGGGATCCCCCGCCCCCCGGGCTGACTTGGCAGCCCTACACTGGCCTGATCCAACATTGGCTTCTCTTATGTTCTTAAGGGAGGGGAAGGCAAAGAGTTAACCATCCCTTGCCGTTTTTGTAAAACAAACAAACAAACAAAAAGTAGACTCACAAGAAGATATGTGCTCTTAAGTACCACATAAATAGGCCTTGAACTTAAAAAAAATTGTTTTCTCCCCCCTCCCCATATTGCGATTCTTCATCCAAGAGGCCAATTCAGATGAATGGGGCCACCCCAAAAAAGACCTGGGCCTGAGTCGAGGATATATTTATCTCCATATATGGTCAATCAGAATGTGAACTGCTGTGCTGTAGCTCAGTCTCATCAGATCTCAGAAGCCAAGCAGTATCGGTTCATGGATGGGAGACCACGAAGGAAGGCTCTAGAGAGAAAGACAATGGCAGACTAACCTCTGCTTCTCACTTGCCTTGAAAGCCCCTCACTGGGGTCACCGTAAGCTGGTTGTAACTTGATGGTACATGCGTGCATATGTGATGGAACATAGATCAAGAACTCTGGTTAAAATCAAAGATTCGGTATGTACTGTTTAGGCTTGCCTCTGAACCTTAGACTCTGAACGATTCCGCAAAAGCAGTTGTCCCACCCTCGGTCTCCCATTTCCCCCAGTTGTGCTGCTCAATTTCCCACTATTTGCTGGGTGGCTGCATTTTGACCTGCATTCCCCCCCCCCCCCCCGATTTTCCCTGCATCTTCTTGATCCTAAAAAATAAGGCTCAAGAAGATGTGGGGGAAATTGCGGGGAGATGCAGGTCAAAATGTGGCCGCACAGCAAATAGTGGGAAATTGAGCAGTACAACCAGAGACAATGGGAGATCGGGGGTAGGACCACTGCTTTTGCGGAACTGGTCTCCAGCTTTAAAGCTGTGATTTTAAAATCTTATTTTTAATAGTATCAGCCAGATTCCTGATAGGATGTTTATTTTTAAGTCTGGAATTCTGAGCCAGTGACAGATACGGCCAGTGATGAAATTAATCTGTATCTTCCCAGTCCAGATCAGATGCATAAATAACCTGTTCCCATTCTGTGCTTATTTCATATAATTGCCAATCTATCTGCGGCCATATTTTCTTGATTTGTCATTATTTCATTGTTTTGGAACACCTAGGCTTAAAGAACCTGTGGCTGAGTAATACACAGAACAGCTTGCAAAAGTATTTTTTGGTACAATAACTTTTATTGAAAATATAATTCACATTCAGCATCAACATACCAGATGTTTATGAAACTAAAATATCCTTTCTTGCATTTGTGTGAGGGGAAAAGACTAAAAATGGGCAGAATGACATTGCTTGCAACTATTTTGCAATTTATTAGCATCATGTTTTTTTTAAAAAACAGCTCTGGCTGTTTTATGAATGCATCTTTTGCTTTTAATGAAAGGAATAATAGAATCACAGAATCCCAGAATTGGAAGGGGCCATGCAGGCCATCTAGTCCAACCCCCTGCTCAGTGCAGGATCAGCCTAGAGCATCCCTGACTAGTGTTTGTCCAGACGCTGCTTAAGGATTGCCAGTACTGAGGGGGAGCTCACCACCTCCCCAGGCAGCTGATTCCACTCTTGCACAACTCTGTCAAAAAGTCTTTCCTAAGATTCCTCCCCTTAATTTAAACTGATTATTTCGAGTCCTATTCTCTGCTGCCAACAGGAACAGCTCCCGGCAATGGCTGATATCTTGCAGGATCAAGACCAAGGGAGCATGGGTTCATAGTAGAGTATGAGGTCATTGAGCAACCCATCCAGAAAGGGATTACTTCCTTACTGAAGCCCACTCCCACTTTTAGGCCTACACAGCATATCTACAGCCTACTGCAGACGATAGCTAGGGTTGTCAGCCCTGTGCCTGCAAATGCTGGTAGATTTGGGGGCCGATGACTGGGGAGGGTGGAGTTTCAGGGGAATGTAACATAATTTTCTGGGTGATGCTCTAGGAATTCTTTCAATCTCTATGGTCATTACCATAGAGATTGGAGAAATCCTAGGTTGCCACCATTAACACGCACTCCATTTTTCTTTTGCTGCTCAAATTATTGAAGGCAAGAGACTGAGGACACCAGCAGGAGATTGCCTACTGCCACCAGTCAAATGGTAAATGTGTATTGCAGCATTTCCAGACAGGCATGCTCTTGCATGGCCTGGAAAGATGAGGTTTCTAGGACCATCAGATGATCCAAACAGTGGACCTCCAATCAAGCAGGAGCTATAAAGTCTGGAGGAATAAAGCAGGAGTCATTGGGACAGTAGGGAAGAACCAACCTTCAAAAGCAAGGGAGCAGAGGCAAGTTTGGTGTAGTGGTTAAGTGCACGGACTCTAATCTGGGAGAACCGGGTCTGAGTCCACACTCCTTCACATACAGCTGCTGGTGTGACCTTGGGCAAGCCATAGCTCTGTCCCAGCTGTTCTCTCAAGAGCAGTCCTCGAAAGAGCTCTCTCAGCCCCACACAGTGTCTGTTGTAGGGAGGGGAAGGGAAAGGAGATTGTAAGCTGCTCTGAGACTCCGAGTGAAGGGCGGGGTATAAATCCAATCTCCTCCTCCTCCTCCTCTTCCTCTTCTTCTTCTCCTTCTTCTTCTTCTTGTTTGATGCCAGAGTGGGAGTTCTCCCAGACATTCAGGGGCAGGATAAGCTGAGCCCCATAAGCTAATATCAGATTCCTCCCCTTTCTATGGGTATTAACAGCATGAGAGGTGGTCCAGATTTGCAAAACCGTGCATGGGTAGAAGAGTTAAACTACTTTCCCCGATGCACTAAGGACTGGATGCAAATCGTGGCCTTATGCCATAGCTATTTGGGTTTTGGGGGTTTTTTTTAACAAGATGGGAACATCCAAGTACTGAGCTTCTAGCCTCGTGTCTGCCTCAGCCCATTGGAAACAAAATGAGATGTGCAGGGGATCGAAATCTATCTCCACACAGAACGTCAACAAGAACATCTCCCTGTAATCATCCTTCCAGTGTACGCACATCCATGTATTATTTAAATGTATTTGTTGTCGATTAGGCAGAATGTCACAAACTTCCGTAAAGGGTTTTCTGTTTCCCTTAATGTATTCCGTTTGGAAGAGCCCGAGACAAAGATCATTTCGTCGTTTCGCTCTCGTTTGGCTCACGAAAATTGATTCCACTAAGGCATGAAATGAGCATCAAAACGCTGCATCCTTTTGCAACGTCTCCATCTTCCAATGAATCCCAAAGAATTTCATCCAGGGACAGCAGGAGCTCTGAATGACTCCAAAGGAGGAGGCGGAGGAGGAGAGATTGGATTTATACCCCTCCCTTCACTCAGAGTCTGAGAGCGGTTTACAAACTCCTTTCCCTTCCCCACCCCACAACAGACACCCTGTGAGGAAGGTGGGGCTGAGAGAGCTCTGAGAGAACTGCTCTTTCAAGGACAGCTGTGACAGAACTATGGCTTGCCCAAGGTCATCCAGCAGGTGCAAGTGGAGGAGTGGGGAATCAAACCCGGTTCTCCCAGATTAGAGTCCACGCACTTAACAACTACACCAAACTGGCTCCCTATGCCCTGTTGCTGGCCCTCCAGAGGAACCAGCTGGCCATTGTGTGAGACAGGAGGCTGGCCTAGATGGACCACTGATCTGATCCAGCAGGGCTCTTCTCATGTTCTTATCTGGAGAAGGCCTCAGCCTCTAAGCCCTGTTGTTGGCCGCTGTGCAAGATGGGGTGCTGGACTAGATGGACCACTGGTCTGGTCCAGCAGGGCTCTTCTTGTGTTCTTATCTGGAGAAAGTCTCAGCCTCTATGCCCTGTTGTTGGCTCCTGTGTGAGACAGGGTGCTGGACTACATGGCCCCTCACTGGTCTGATCCAGCCGGGCTCTTCTGAGGTTCTTCTCAGGGGAAGGCCTCGGCCTCTCTGTCCTGTTGTGGTCCCTCCAGAGGAACTGGTTGGCTATTGTGTGAGATGAGATGCTGGACTGGATGGACCACTGATCTGATCCAGCAGGGCTCTTCTGGTGTTCCTATCTGGAGAAGCCCTCAGCCTCTATGCCATGTTGTTGGCTCCTGTGTGAGACAGGGTGCTGGACTACATGGCCCCTCACTGGTCTGATCCAGCAGGGCTCTTCTGAGGTTCTTATCAGGGGAAGGCCTCGGCCTCTCTGCCCTGTCGCTGGCCCTCCAGAGGAACCAGCTGGCCATTCTGTGAGACAGGAGGCTGGCCTAGATGGACCACTGATCTGATCCAGCAGGGCTCTTCTAGTGTTCTTATCTGGAGAAGGCCTCAGCCTCTAAGCCCTGTTGTTGGCCACTGTGCGAGATGGGGTGCTGGACTAGATGGACCACTGGTCTGATCCAGCAGCTTCTCGTGTTCTTATCTGGAGAAAGCCTCAGCCTCTATGCCCTGTTGTGTGAGACAGGGTGCTGGACTACATGGCCTCTCACTGGTCTGATCCAGCAGGGCTCTTCTGAGGTTCTTCTCAGGGGAAGGCCTCAGCCTCTCTGTCCTGTTGTGGTCCCTCCAGAGGAACTGGTTGGCCACAGTGTGAGACAGGATGCTGGACTTGATGGACCCTCACTGGTCTGATCCAGCAGGGCCCTTCTGAGGTTCTTAGGAAGGCCTTGGTCTCTCTGCCCTGTTTTTGGCCCTCCAAAAGAACCATTTTACCACTGTGTGGGACAGGATGCTGGATTAGATGGACTACTAGTCTGGTCCAGGAGGGCTCTTCGTAGGGCCATACATTCTAATGGTCTGCCTTAGTATTAGGCAGCTTCACATGCCCAAAGCGGATTGGTCCTCGGGTAGTTTTTCTTCTACAGCAATATTGTGATGGGAGAAGCTGCCTTGGCCGAGCATTTCCCTGCTTCTCTGCATCCCCCCCAAGGTCAGATCTGGCAGCCCAGTATCTGCCACATCTCACCCACGCTCAGAAACAACCCCAACCCCAGCTGTCTAATTTTTTGTTCTTCTTCTTGTCTTAGTTCCACCTGGGGACGCCTAAACATTTATCGGCTTGAACTTGAGAGGTTCAGCGCAGTCGAGCTGGGTACAAATCATCCTTTATCTTTGCCCGGGGATCGACTGACATTAAACGGAGTGCGTGAAACCCCTCCAAGCACTCCGGCGGCATAAAAATCGCCACTACCTCCAGAACTGTCTCGTCACCACCTGTGGAACTGCCTTCCCTTCTGCGTGCCTCAGTTGAGTTCCCTCTCACCCTTTGAGGTCCACCTCAACAGCAGCTTCTCCAGCCATAATCTTTGGTTCCTCTCTGCCAAGTCTCTCCTGCCGGTTCCCTTGGCTATCAAATCAGGGCCACCAAAGTGGGCAGGACTCAAGAACCAAATTCTAGAGGGCCTCCTCATTTTGGTGGGTGGGATATGGCACCACGGTGCATAGTGGTTAAGAGTGTTGGACTATGATCTGGGAGACTCTGGGCTGAATCCCTGCTTGTGCTGCGGAAGCTCAGTGGGTGACCTAGGGCCAGCCACACTCTTTCAGCCTCACCTACCTCACGGGGTTGTTGTGAGGATAAAATGGAGGAGAGGGGAATGAAGTAAGTGGCTTCAGGTCCACATAGGGGAGAAAGGCATGGTATAAATGGGAGGAGGAGGAGGAAGAGACTGGATTTATACCCTACCCTTCACTACCTGAAGGTCTTACATTCCCTTCCCCTCCCCACAGCAGACACCCTGTGAGATAGGTGAGGCTGAGAGAGCTCCTTCGAGAACTGCCCTTGAGAGAACAGCTCTAAATGAACTTGCGACTGACCCAAGGTCATACCAGCAGCTGCATGTGGAGGAGTGGGGAATCAAATCCGGTTCTCCCACATTAGAGTTTATATAGTCCACCTTTTTCACTGAGATGTAAAACCCCCTCAATCTAACAGAAATAGTCCCTGTAGCTTTAAGAAATGAATGCCCTCAGTGGCTGTTGCTAGGGTAACATGCAGCCTTCAAGCTTTGGTTTTTGTCAGTAAAAGGCAGGGAGAGAGCCTTTTCAGGGCTGTTTTGACCTTCACATGACTAATCAGAACCAGGAGTCTGGGGAGGGTGAGAGTTGGAGAGGGAAGGGACCTCAGCAGGGTCACCTCACAAAGGTTCACCTCACAAAGCAACCACCTTGTCCAGGGGAACAGATCTTTGTTGTCTGGAAATCAGATGTATTTCTGAGACAGCTCCAGGCCCCACCTGGAGGCTGGCGACCCTAGGAAAGGGAAAAAGGAAATAACAGAGGGATGAGATGCCCCCTAAGAGGCCTTGTGGGTCCCCCGCTTGTAAGGCATATAATAAACTTGGGTATAAAACTGGATTACAACATCAGAAAACCATGCAGTAAGAAGCGTAACACAAGGAATGCCAAAACTGGACAACAGGAATTAGAAAACAATGCAGTAAAATCAAGGTAAAGCATAAAATAAACAGTGCCGTAAACTACATGTCTTGTCCCTTTGTAAAAGCTTCCTCCAGAACAATTCCGTTTTACTACAATCCTATTCCCATTATAAAAGGATACTCCTGAACAATTCTGTTTTACACGTTTTTACCAGCTCTCCTTTCTACCCGTACAGCCCGTACAGTCTCTCAACCCAGCTCTCCCCATTTCGACTTGCCCTCTGCCTTCTTCTAGAGGCCACCGTAACCCCAAATGCTAAGAAATTTGGGGTTGTTCCCCCCCCCCCGGTAGCTGAGCACCAAAGAACAGATGCTTTCAAATTATGGTGCTGGAGAAGACTCTTGAGAGTCCCTTGGACTGCAGGGAGATCAAATCAGTCAATCCTAAAGGAAATCAACCCTGACTGTTCCCTGGAAGGCCAGGATACTGAAGCTGAAGCTCAAATACTTTGGCCACCAAATGAGAAGGGAGCCCTCACCTGGAGAAGACCCTGATGCTGGGAAAGACTGAAGGTCAAAGAAGAAGGGGACGGCAAAGGGTGAGATGGTTAGACAGTGTCATCGATGCAACAAACATGAAATTAAACAAACTCCGGAGCATGACGGAAGACAGGAGAGCCTACTGTGATGTGGTCCATGGGGTCACAAAGAGTCAGACTCGACTGTGCAACTGAACAACAACAACAACTGTAATATCTGCACATGCACAGACATTGTTTTTATTGTTGGGGAGGGGGGTTTAACCCCCCGTTTTTTCAAGTACATTTTTTTCTCCAAACCAGAAACTGTATCTTAGTCCTGACTGGTTCCAGTGTGTGGATTTTTGATCCTCTTTTTGTCACTTTTGGCTATATATAGATTATACATATGAATTATGTACATTATACGTATCTGCACTGTATCCAACTCCTCCTCCTCCTCCTTTTCATCTTCATCTTCATCTTCTTCCTCCTCCTCTTCTTTTTCTAAAAATCACACAACCTGTGTACACTGTGCAACAACAAAAGAACTGAAATCAGAATATAATCAAGTATAAAAAGAAACCAAATAGAGAATGTTCATTCATCCTTAATTCACACCTGCCATCTATAGAGAGGGTGTCCCCCCCCCCCCCCCAAGCAAATAGCCTAAGTCCCTACAGGTAGGAAAAACTTGAGTCTATACCCACATAAGACAATTTAATTGAACAGACCTTTTAAAATTTTACGGCTATGTGGGTTAGCAGCTTCCCCCACCCTGAGTAGTCTGTCTGGTTTGGTGGCATTTGATGTAAATTAAATTTATGACTGGATTAACCTGTACGAAGCTGTCTGATGTCTATTCTTCATCTCGTGGTTTCATTTCCTGCTGGCTTCCTTTTAATGGTCTCAGGAACCAATAAAGTTTTATAGAAGTTCTACTTCCCCTGACAAAGCTTCGGCTCTCTCGATAGAGACAAACCACACACCTGCCCACCGGGCGTTAGAGGCAAAGCTTGGGCTTCATTCCCTGAAGTTTCTTTTTGCCTGCCCTTTAGGTCAGTGAGAGTCACTGGACTGAGCCTTCCTGGGATCACTGGTTGGCTTGTCCACGGGGGCCCAAACTAAGGGTGAGCATGGTAGGAAAGGGGGTGTCCGCTGATGGTGGGGACTGCCTGCTCTAGCAGAGCTGTCAGAAGGAAACAGAAATGATCATACTCAGTTTGGGGCCAAGATTCTTTAAGTGTTACCAACTATTGGGATATTTGGTTGATATAACAGAGTTTTGCCCAGTCGTAGAAGTGTGATACAATCTCCCAAGAAGGATATTGCAAATCTCCCAAATCTCTCCCAAGAAGCAGGGGTCCTTTCGTAAAAAAAGAGGTGCAGGAGCTCATTAGCATAACTCATTTGCATATGCCACACCCCCTGACGTCACCAGAAGTGTCACAAGGCCACACATCCCTGACGTCATGGGCAGTGTGTCAGAAGGCAAGAAGGGAGGGAGGGAGGGAGGGAGGGAGGGAGGGGGAAGGAAGGAAGGAAGGAAAGGAACAGGAAGGAAGGTAGGTAGGTAGGTGGGGGAGAGAGAGAGAGAAGAAAGAAAGAAAGAAAGAAAGAAAGAAAGAAAGAAAGAAAGAAAGAAAGAAAGAAAGAAAGAAAGAAAGAAAGAAAGAAAGGGAGGAAGGAAGAAAGGACGGAAGGAGGGAGGGAGGAAGGGGGGAAGGAAGGGGGGAAGGAAGGAAGAAAGGAACAGTAAGGTAGGTAGGTAGTTGGGGGGGGAGAGAGAGAAGAAAGGAAGGAAGGAAGGGGGAAGGAAGGGGGGAAGGAAGGAACAGGTAGGTAGGTAGGTGGGGGGAGAGAGGGAGAAGGAAGGAAGGAAGGAGGGAGGGAGGAAGGGAGAGGGGAAGGAAGGGGAAAAGGTAGGTAGGTGGGGGGAGAGAGAAGAAAGAAAGAAAGAAAGAAAGAAAGAAAGAAAGAAAGAAAGAAAGAAAGAAAGAAAGAAAGAAAGAAAGAAAGAGAGGGAGGGGGGAAGGAAGAAAGGAAGGAAGGAAGGAAGGAGGGGGGAAGAAAGGGGGGAAGGAAGAAAAAATAAAGGAACAGTAAGGTAGGTACGTAGTTGGGGGGAGAGAGAGAAGGAAGGAAGGAAGGAAGGAAGGAAGGAAGGAAGGAAGGAAGGAAGGGGAGAGGGAGGGAGGGAGGAAGGGAGAGGGGAAGGAAGGGGGAAAGGAAGGAACAGGTAGGTAGGTAGGGAGGTGGGGGGAGAGAAGGAAGGGAGGGAGGGAGGGGTGCTTCTCCCCCCACTAGGGCTGGCGTTTCCCTCCCCCCCCCTTGCTTGGCCCTGAGTGGCGTTAAGCTGAAGTCCCTGTTTCAGGAGTGGAAGGGCACTTCTCATGCAAACTGCTTATTTGCAGCTCCTTATCATACAAACTGGAGGATTTCTACTGAGTTTCTTTCCCTCCCTCCCTCCATAAAAGCATAAGAACTATCAACATCTTATTGAAAGAATCCTAGAAGCATAAAAACAAGTCTCAGTAACATAAATAATGAAAAGTCCCCGATTTGTATGGTGTGCAGTTGATTGTAGATAGTCACCATAGATGGAGAACAATTGAAAGTTACCTCCCCAGTGGCCAGTTTTGCATACTGACTTTGTGAGTCATTGCACATAGATTTTAGAGGACTGCTGGAAGGGTGGACATATAAATGCCATACTTCTCAGGTAAATATATTCCGTCGCTTTAACCGGATCTGGTAGAAGAGTTATTCTAGCAGAGACAATCTTGTCAACCCTGCTGATCCAGAAACAACCTGCTGCAACATATGCCTGTTCAGATGCATGATGGCAATCCTATTGACACCCACCAACTCACCCACATATGTATCCTCACTGGACTCCCAGAAGGTGGTGGTTGAAAGAATCTGTGCACTATCTAATCCTACAGTTCTCATGGGAAAGGCGACTGGGCAAGGGAGGGGGCTCTCAGGCGGGGCCGGCGGCCAGCCGCAGCCCCGGGAAAAGCGACAGGGCAAGGGAGGGGGCTGCTGAGCGGGGCCGGCGGCCAGCCGCGGCCCCGGGAAAAGCGACAGGGTGAGGGAGGGGGCTGCTGAGCGGGGCCGGCGGCCAGCCGCGGCCCCGGGAAAAGCGACAGGGCTAGGGAGGGGGCTGCTGAGCGGGGCCGGTGGCCAGCCGCGGCCCCGGGAAAAGCGACAGGGCGAGGGAGGGGGCTGCTGAGCGGGGCCGGCGGCCAGCCGTGGCCCTGGGAAAAGCGACAGGGCGAGGGAGGGGGCTGTTGAGCGGGGCCGGTGGCCAGCCACGGCCCCAAGAAAAGCGACAGGGCAAGGGAGGGGGTGAACGGGGGAGGCTTTCTGCCAGGGGGCGGCACTTTGTTATGTGCCCGCCCCCCGGCCCCGTCTCTCCCGGAGCGGCGCTCCGGCGCGCTCCGGCCCCAACGGAGCCCTGCCAAGAAGGATATTGTAAAAATAAAAGGTAAGAAGAAGGAAAGAAGGAAGGAAGGAGGGAGGGAGGGAGGGAGGGAGAGATATTTGATTGATATAACAGAGTTTTGCCCAGTCGTAGAAGTGTGATACTGAGTACAGTCAATAAATCTCCCAAGAAGTATATTGCAAAAAGAAAAGGTAAGAAGAAGAAGAAGAAGAAAGGAAGGAAGGAGGGAGAGAGGGAGGAAGAAGAAGAAGAAGAAGAGATTGGATTTACACCCCACCCTTCACTTGTAGTCTCAGAGTGGCTTACAAACTCCTTCCCCTTCCCCTCCCCACAACAGACACCCTGTGAGGTGGGTGGGGCTGAGAGAGCTCTGAGACAACTGTCCTTGAGAGAACAGCTGGTACAGAGCTATGGCTTGCCCAAGGTCATCCAGCAGGTGCAAGTGGAGGAATGGGGAATCAAACCCGGTTCTCCCAGATTAGAGTCTGCGCACTTAACCACTACACCAAACTGGCTCTCCCCAAACTGGAAGGAAGGAGGAGTTGTTTTATACCCTGCTCTTCACTACCCGAAGGAGTCTCAGAGTGGCTTACAATTACCTTCCCTTCTTCTCCCCACACCAAATACCCTGTGAGGTTGGAGGGGCTGAGAGAGTTCTGAGAGAACTGTGACTGACCCAAGGTCACCCAGCTGGCTTCATGTGGAGGAGTGGGGAATCAAACCCAGTTCTCCAGATTCAAGTCTGCCGCTCTTAATCATGACACCAAACTGGCTAAGAAGCCTAATCTAAAGAGTACTTTCCTTATCACAAATGGCCAGTTTAGCATCATGTGTGTGGGAGTGTGAGGGCATTGTCTTTACAGGACAGACCTGCAGAGACATGTGAATCCATGGAAGGCCATGAGACACTAGTGAGAGGACAAAGGGACAAAGGGAGAGAGAAAGGAGGGGTCAGATGGCAGCAGATCTCCTGCTATAACAATTGATCTTCAGACAATAGAGATCTCTCCTATCCTCAAACCCCACCCTCCCAACACAGGAATGGCAACCCTACCAAAAACCTAGAACTGGCCCTGCCACCCAGTACATATTAGGGATGCCAGTTCTGGGTTGGGAAATTTCTGGAGAATTTGGAATAGATCCGGGGGGGGGCAGGGTTTGAAGAGGGGAGGGATCCCATTGGGTGACATTGCCATGGGAGTCCACCTCCCAAAGCACCTTCCAAAGTGGCTGTTTGCTCCAGGGGAACGGCTCTCTGTAATCTAGAGACCAGTTGTAATTCAAGGAGATCTCCTGCCACCCTCTGGAGACTGGAAACCCTAGGATACACAGGTGTGACAAAGAAATTTACTACAGATGTTTTGGGTGTTCCCCTGAGGTTACATACATGTTAGGTCACTGTTTTTCAGGGCCAGACTATAGCTGATGTTAGAGGTCTAAGCCTGGAGTCCCAGAGGCATATTTAAACTGAAGAAGAAGAAGAAGAAAAAAAAGAAGAAGAAGAGGAGGAGGAGGAGGAGGAGGAGATTGGATTTATATCCCGCTCTTCACTACCCAAGGGAGTCTCAGAGTGGCTTACAAACTCCTTTCACTTCCCCTCCCCACAACAGACACCTTGTGAGGTAGGTGGGGCTGAGAGAGCTCTCTCAGGAACTGCCCTTGAGAGAACAGCTGGTAGAGAGCTATGGCTTACCCAAGGTCATCCAGCAGGTGCAAGTGGAGGAGTGGGGAATCAGGTCCGGTTCTCCCAGATTAGAGTCTACGCACTTAACCACTACACCAAACTGGCTCTACACCAAAATGCAGTCTTGGGAGGGTTTAATGTGGATTAAAACAAAGAGGGAAGAGGATAAAGTTCTTGGTGTTGTTTCCAGAACAGGAACTGACCCGTCCAACCAGCTGATTTAAGCCCGGAGAGGGATAAGAGCAAGGTTGGGCACTAACCGGTTCACCAAGTAAAGTTCATCATGAATTTTGACCGATTTATGGTCTGTAGTCTGTGGAGTGGTGTTCGTGGAAGGGCACCTGGCACGGACATTCCACAAACATTGGTGCTGTTTGTGGCGGTTCATGAATGGATACATTTCCAGACAGACTGTTGCCACTCAATTAAACTGTTTACAAAACTCCAAGGAAACAGGGGAAGAACTTCAAAGCAACGGGGGGTGGGGGTGGATTTCTCCAGCCTTGGACTGTCTTCTTCCGCTGCTGCTGCTGCTGCTTCTTTGTCTCAGGTTTCTATCAGCTTCCTGGCTCCTCATCCTTTTCAAGAAGTTCCCCTCCCCTTTGCTAGCTTGGGTTTCCTTCCCATTTTCTTGCACAAAGCTTGCAAAATCATACAAACATACACACACACACACACTTGGAGTATGATTCTGTGCTAGACATCAGTTCTGTTGATTTGGCATTGCCACAATGGCACTTGATTCTGATGGGCATTCTTTGATTGCACTGGTACTGCCGGGCTTGCAAAACTGCCCCCCACCCCCACCTTCAGTTTCTACTCCAGAGATTCTCTGGCTTGGCCTTAGTCCTGTTGGGTCTGCACTGCCCAGGAGGCACTGGCTCTGCTGGGCTTGAAAAAACATGTCCCTTCCTTTCAGTTTGCACTGCAGGGATTCTCTGGTTTGACATTAGCCTTCTTTTGCTCACATTGTGAGAGTGGCTCTGGGTTCCGCTGGGGGGATGCTCTATGACAGGATCGCCCTCTGGAAACAAGAGGAAAGGCTAAGAACATAAGGGAAGCCTATGTTGGATCAGGCCTGTGGCCCATCCAGTCCAACTCTCTGTCACACAGTGGCCAAAAACACCAGGTGCCCTCAGGAGGTCCAGCAGTGGGGCCAGGACACTAGAAGCCCTCCCACTGTTGCCTCCCCCCCCCCCATCAAGCACCAAGAATACAGAGCATCACTTGCCCCAGACTGAGAGTTCCTATCTATACCTTGTGGCTAATAGCCACTGATGGACCTCTGCTCCATATGTTTATCCAGTTCCCTCTTGAAGCTGTCCATGCTTGTAGCCGCCACCACCTCCTGTGCCAGTGAATTCCACATGTTAATCACTCTTTGGGTGAAGAAGTACTTCCTTTTATCTGTTCTAACTTGAAGGTCCACTGGAGAGAATGGGAGCCAGGAATGACTTGCAAGGGCTCCACTGAAATACATGGCAGTACAAAATAGTTGCAATGAAAATGTGGAGTGGATTTTCAGTTAATGTCTCCGGGCCCGGCGTTTTGGAATTCCCACCTTAGCTCCAAAGTAAGAGTGATAAAACAGCCACTTGTCACTTGCCTGTGCATGAAACTGTGCTGAAAGATGCTGCCCATCTGGACTGTTCTTCTCTGTTACGCAATATTAGAGTTGATGTCCAGCACTAAGAATTACATAAGGGTGCTACATAAGGTTGGTAGACTGCAAATTTCTCTCCAAAATTCTATATGGGGAAATAATGATAATAAAAGAAGAGACTGGATTTATACCCCGCCCTTCACTACCCAAAGGAGTCTCAAAGTGGCTTACAATCTTCTTTCCCTTCCCCTCCCCACCGGTGTTCCCTCTAAGCTGAGTTAGTGTGAGCTAGCTCACAGTTTTTTAAGCCTCCAGCTCACAGATTTTTGCCTTAGCTTGGGAAGGATTGCTTGCTCACAACTTTAATGCCAGGAGCTCACAAAGTGGAATTTTTGCTCACAAGACTCCACAGTTTAGAGGGAGCATTGCCCCTCACAACAGACACTCTGTGAAGTAGGTGGGGCTGAGAGAGCTCTTTCGAGGACTGCTCCTGAGAGAACAGCTCTAAAAGACCTTGTAACTGACCCAAGGTCACACCAGCAGCTGTGTGTGGAGGAGTGGGGAATCAAACCCAGTTCTCCCATTTTAGAGTCCACGCTCCTAACCACAACACCAAACTGGCTCTCTCTACTACCTTGGTTTTCCATTATCATTAATAGCATTGCTTTCCCTGATAGGTGTTTTTATCTTCCTTCTGGCATTACTCACAGCCAATCAGGGATCCTGTTGCAAACAACACAAAGATATGTAGACAATTGGCTTTCGGTTATGTGCTGTTATCCTTGAGAGAAAGCAAGAGTGAGCACCAATTGTCATTCCTTTGCAAAAGGAGAGGCAATAAATTGCCAAAAAGGAGTGTTTGGCATAGTTGGAAGTGTTCACAGCCCTCGCCTGAATGGGAATGGTTTTGCTGAGCCTTAGTTAAAAGTTTCCTTAATCGCTTCATCCTTCATGGCTGCACAAAGGACCCCGTGAAAATAAACCTTTTAACTCTTACAGTGTTTTTGTCTTGAGGGTAATGAACCATATGTGAAGGCATCTGCAGCTGCCTGTGATGCATGATCATTAATTAGACAGGATGCTTTATGACTTTGGGGACACCCCCCAAAAAATCCCCCAGAACTAGCTGTGCATTAATAAGCGCACCATATGCATTCATCTGAAAGTCAGTTTGTAAATTCTGATGATCTGTAGTTTGCATTTGGATAGCAAGAGGAACCTCTGGAGAAGACAACGTACTTCGTGCCTTGCGGTTCAGCTCCCCTTCCTTTTCTGCTGCTGCAGATCCCTCCCAGATGATGGTGCCTCGCTCTCTTCCTCCAAAGTCCAACTCAAAAGCCATCTCTTCCCATACATATATGGAGCTCTGGCTATTAGAACATAAGAACATCAGAAGAGCCCAGCTGGAGGAGACCAATAGTCCGTCTAGTCCAAAACCCTGTCTCACACAATGGCCAGCCAGTTCCTCTGGAGGGCCAATCACAGGGCAGAGAGGCCGAGGCCTTCCCCTGATAACAACATCTGAAGAGTCCTGCTGGATCAGACCAGTGGTCCATCCTGTCTCCCACAATGGCCAACCAGTTCTTATGGAGGGCCAACAACGGGACATAGACACTGATATCTTCCCCTGATAAGAACATAAGAAGAGCCCTGCTGGATCAGATCAATGGTCCATCTAGTCCAGCATCCTGTCTCACACTGTGGCCAACCAGTTCCTCTGGAGGGCCAACAACAGGGCATAGAGGATGAGGCCTCTAAATGCAAAGGTTGCCCTATCTAGCTCAGTATTTTCTCCTTTGACTGGCAAGGGCTCTCCACAGTCTCATGCAAAAGAGGGTCAATTCTGCACACCTGGTTCCTGAGATCCTTTCAGGAGAGGTGATGGAAATTGGACCTGGTATTTTCTTCATATCGAGTGTGATTAACCATATAGCTATGGGTCCTTCCCTTTTCGAGAGCTGGACAATCCAACTCAACATCGTTTCTTCTAACTGGAAATGGTTCTCCTGGCTCTTAGGGAGATAGAACTTTCCCAACACACATTCCTTAGATTCTTTAGCTGGAGATCTCAGGAACTGCACCAGAGACCTCTATCAAC
Source organism: Lepidodactylus listeri (assembly GCA_029233225.1). Lineage (NCBI taxonomy): Eukaryota > Metazoa > Chordata > Lepidosauria > Squamata > Gekkonidae > Lepidodactylus > Lepidodactylus listeri. The sequence continues at coordinate 176,994,178 of JARCFY010000001.1, read as the reverse complement.
ATCCATTTTCTACAGGGGAGAGGTTATGGCTCAGTAGTATTTAGAGGGAGTTTAGAGGGAACATTACATGTATTTACTTGCTTAGCTGCCGCTGCTCTTTCTGTAGCCCCTTTGCCTTAAGCCCTGCCTCCCAATGGCAACAAACTGAAGTATAGAAACTGTGTTTATTCAGCATACCTTCTTGTCCCCAGTCCCTACCATGGACCACTGTCCAGATTTAGATTGTGTGCTCCTGGGATGCTGAATTCTCTGCGAGGAAGAATTTAAATATGAGATCCCGCTCCGTCCGCCTACAGTCTGAGTGGTAAAAAGGTAAAAGTAAAGGTTTCCCTTGCTTGAAAGCCAGTCAAATTTGACTCTAGGGGGCAGTGCTCATCTCCGTTTCCAAGCCGATGAGCCAGCACTGTCCAAAGACATTCCTATGGTCATGTGGCTGGCATGACTAGATGCCGAGGTGCATGGAACACTGTTACCTTCCCACCATAGCAGTACCTATTTATCTACTTGCAGTTTCTTGCTTTCAAACTGCTAAGTTGGCAGGAGCTGGGACCAGACACGGGAGCTCACTCCGTCATGTGGCACTCGGGTCTCAAACTGCCAAACTACCAATCTTCTGGTCTGCAGTTCAGCATCTTAACTACTGAGCCACTGTGGGCCCCAGCCTGAGTGGTACATTCCAGGAAAAGCTAAGCCTATTGACTCTGCTGCATGCAGAGCGGCCAGCCCAGACCATCCAATAAGAACTTTACAAGGCTGTTATTCCAGATGTTATTGTACTCCTAACAAGAACAATTGGTGCTACCTTGAGTCCTCTCTCAATTAAACATTCGAACTGGCACTGGCCTTTCGTGCTACAGCATGTTCTACAAGGTCCGTCCCCATCAGAGTTTATTTAGGCAGGTACTCAAAGCTTTGGGATTTAATAAACTCTCCAATGCTCATGCCATTTTTCAATCAAAACCCAAAAGAAAGAGACAAAAGGAGATGGGGGGGGGGCCTCTATATGCTCTCATTGGTATGGCGCTCGTTTCCTATTAACACGGCAAACAGACCTCTGGAAATGAATAATTCAGAATCCAAACGAACTACCCAGGATTCGCGCCCTGCTCACATTCGACGAACACACCATTTTCACAAGAAAATATTGGAGACCCGGGGACAACGGTAAATATACTCAGAACTCAGGACAATTCGGGACCAGCTCCTTCTTGGAAAGAGAAGAGTTCACTGTAGCAATGACACATCTGGTTTTCGTTGCTTTGCATCCCCCGTGAATGCGGGGGCGGGAAGGAATTCTGCATGAGTGCTGAGAATGTCGTTCATTTGCCAGTGCCTTTGAAAAGCTCTTTTCAGTGTAACGTCTGAGCGTAACATAACCAAGCCAGGCGATCAAGCTCAGAATTGCCCACTCTGACTGGTAGTGGCATTCTGGGAGCTTGGGCAGAGGGAGAGTTTCTAACTTTCACCTGGAGACATCTTGCTATTACACTTGGCCTTTGGATGACAGGGACCAGCTCTGGAGAAAATGGCTGCTTTGGAGGGTGGACTCTGTGGCATTATTAGGGTTACCAGACCCCCAGTTTTTGAGCGGGGCTCCCCTCAATTTCAGGGGCTCCTTCCTGCCACCAGCCAACTGGCCAGTGGGGAAGCCCCGCCCCAAGCCCCGCCCCCAAGAGCGACTACCTGTGGCCACCCCTCCTACTGCAAGATTTAAAGGGCCCTACAGCTAGAGCCTCATATAACAATCCTTTATTGAGGGATAGAGTGGCACATACATTTGATTTGCAGTCATTTTTTTAATCTATTTAAGTCTTCGGTTTTTACTTCCAGGGAGCCTGGCCAATGCAATGACCTGGTGAGGACTTCAAACCTTCAGGGTTGTCACAGAGATATATTGCAAAGCTGGGCCTTTAGGAGAAAAATCTTCTGCAGTGAGCCTCTCTGATAAACATTCATTGAGTCCACATTTATCCAGAAGACCTTCTGCTCAGACAACGGGGCACCTAGCTGGGTTGAGCCTGTGGGAAAGGGTAGCAGGTGCCACCACAAAACATCTCCCATGAGAAGGAGGAGAAGAGATTGGATTTACACCCTGCCCTTCACTACCTGAAGGAGTCTCAGAGCGGCTTACTATCTCCTTCCCCTCCTCACAACAGACACCTAGTGAGGTAGGTGGGGCTGAGAGAGCTCTTTCAAGGACTGCTCCTGAGAGAGCAGCTGAGAGAGCCATGACTGACCCAAGGTCAAGCTGCATGTGGAGGAGGAGTGGGGAATCAAACCCTGTTCTTCCAGATTAGAGTTTGCGCTCCTAACCACTACACCAAACAGGAGGGGCCAGAACAATTGAAAAATGACTGCTACAGTGGGGCAGTTAGAAAATGTCAGGAAGTTTGCTATGGCAGAGAAGCATAGGTTATACCCCATTTCTCTCTACCTTAAGAAGTCTCGAAGTGGCTTACAATCACATTCCCTTCCTCTTCCCACCACCAGCACCTTGTGGGGTATGTGGGACTGAGAGAGTTCTGAGAATGGTGACTGGCCCAAGGTCACCCCAGCAGGCTTCATGTGAAGGAGGAGTGGGGAATCGAACCTGGGTCTCCAGATTAGAATGCACCACTCTTAACCACAACACCACACTGGTTCTGGTGTTTCCACATGTCTGCTTCCTGAAGACCCTCTAATGATGCCTCCTAGGGTCTTCTGTTCTAATGGGTAGGGGAAAGCCAGGATTGGCTGTTTGGTTCGGGGGGGAAGCAAGCAAGCGCCAGAAAGCTCAATGGCGGGCACAATGCTGCTCAAAAGTGCCACCTAAGGGAACCACTGCTCCGGAGAGCCAGTTTGGTGTAGTGGTTAGGAGCGTGGACTGTAGTCTGGGACAACTGGGTTTGATTCCCCACTTCTCCACTTGCAGGTGCTGGTGTGACCTTGGGTCAGTCACAATTTCTCTCCAAGCTGTTCTCTCGAGCCATCCTCAAAAGAGCTCTCCCAGTCCCATCTACCTCACAGGGTGTCTGTTGTGGGGAGGGGAAGGGAAAGGAGATTGTAAGCCACCCTGAGACTCCTTCGGATAGTGAAGGGTGGGGTATAAATCCAGTCTCTTCTTCTTTTTCTTCCTCCACATGCAGCTGCTGGTGTGACCTTGGGCCAGTCACAAGTTCTGTCAGAGCTGTTCTCAAAAGAGCTCTCTCAGCCCCACCTACCTCACAGGGTGTCTGTTGTGGGGAGGGGAAGAGAAAGGAGTTTGTAAGCCGCTCTGAGACTCCTTCGGGTAGTGAAGGGCGGGGTATAAATCCAATCTCCTCCTCCTCCTTCGTCCTTTTCCTGTTGTAGAGCTTTCCCTTTAAAGCCCAGCCGAATATTTACCCTTTTAAAAGCTGAATATTTACCCTTTAAAAAAATAACCTTAATACAGCAGTTTTAAAGCTACAGTGCCTTATTCAGGGAGCATAAGGATCAGGGGGTGGTGACTAATTCCTCCCCTTTTCTTTCCGCGGCAACCGATCGATACACTTGCAGGCGTGTTAAGAGAGAGGCCCTCCACCTAATGGGTAGGGAAGCTCAACAGATGGCTAATCGGGGGGAGGGGAGAGAAGTGTTTTCCAGCAGTGCTGGGAGCCATTAGCAGGAGGGGAAGCCATGTTTGATCAGGAAGCGATGGAGGCATTCCGTTCCGAAGGCCCGCGGTGCCGTACCTGGAGCGCACCATTTAAAACCTATCCGAAAGCCAGTGTGAAGCTTGTGAGTCGTTCGGAAAATGCACACAGTACTTAAGAGAACAGGAGTCACGCCATCCTGTCGGGATCTTTAGTCAGAACCAAGTTTGCGATGTACAGATGACAAAACACACGACCGGCAGAAAACAGCAGAGACTGGAAGCGACTACCGATGAAGGTTAAAGGAGATCGTGCCAAAGCAGAATTCCAGCCGAACATCCCGAAGACAAAAGGAATGACTACTGAGGAACGGCACGACTTTAAGGGTTGATGGTGAAGAAACTGAGATTGTTAAAGGTATTCTATTCCTTGACTCCGTCCTCAACCGAAAGGGAGGCTGCAACCCAGGCTCGTAGCCAAAGTGGGGCATTTGGGGGCGGTGCCCCATCACCGACAAGCCCTGCCCCATCCCAGGAAAATGCCAGAACCCCTGGATCCCCCCACCCCCAGTGCCCCTTGCCGCCAGTGACCCGGAGGGGGGGTTAGGGAAGGAAAGGGAAGCCACCCTGCCACTTCTGGTCAGTTTCACTCCCTACAAACAGATGTTCAACCTAACAGCTGATCAGAGGCAAGTGAAACTGACCAGAAGTGGCAGGGTGGCTTCCCTTTCCTCCCCCAGCCTCCTTACTCTGCGCTCTCTCTCTCTCTCTCTCTCTCTCTCTCTCTCTCTCTCTCTCTCTCTCCTTTGCTACTTCCACTTAATCTAAATAAGTTCCACACTCGCCTGCCCCAGCACCCTTACCCATGCCCTACCAGCCAAAAATTTCTTGCTCGGGAGCTGCTGCGACTGAGTAATCAGAGGGAGACTAAGAATTGTAAGGGCAGCTATGGAAGAAGAAGAGGAGGAGGAGGAAGAAGAAGAGGAGGAGGAGGAGGAGGAGGAGATTGGATTTATACCCTGCCCTTCACTCAGAGTCTCAGAGCAGCTTACAAACTCCTCTCCCTTCCCCTCCCCACAACAGACACCCTTCTTCTTCCCCACTCCTCCACCTGCAGCTGCTGGATGACCTTGGGCAAGCCATAGTTTTCTTGGACCTGTTCTTGAAAGAGCAGTTTTGGAAAGAATTCTCTCAGCTCCACCGGCCTCACAGGGTGTCTGTTGTGGGGTGGGGAAGGGAGAAGAGTTTGTAAGCTGCTCTGAGACTCTTAAGTGAGTGAAGGGCGGGATATAAATCCAATCTCCTCCGCCTCTTCCTCTTCTTCTTCTTTCTCTTCTTCTTCTTCTTCTAGAGCAGTCCTCAAAAGAGCTCTCTCAGCCCCACCTACCTCACAGGGTGTCTATTGTGGGGAGGGGAAGGGATTGTAAGACACTCTGAGACTCCTTTGGGTCGTGAAGGGCAGGGTATAAATCCAATCTCTTTTTCTTCTTGATAGCCCTCAAAAGACACACTGTGGAATCTGGATAACGCCATTGAAGAGAAGAAGAAGAAGAAGAAGAAGAAGAAGAAGAAGAGATTAGATTTATACCCCGCCCTTCACTCACTTGGAGTCTCAGAGCAGCTTACAAACTCCTTTTCCTTCCCCTCCCCACAATTCCCCTCCCTTCCCCTCCCCTGTGAGGTAGGTGGGGCTGAGAGAGCTTTTTCCCAAGCTGTCCTTGAGAGAACAGCTGGTACAGAGCTATGGCTTGCCCAAGGTCATCCAGCCAGGTGCAAGTGGAGGAGTGGGGAATCAAACCCGGTTCTCCCGGATTAGAGTCCGCGCACTTAACCACTACACCAAACTGGCATTGATTGTGATTTAGGTTGGTCACAGAAACAGTATATAAGGTCTTGTTCTTTGGTTCTGTTAATACCTGGACAATTGAAACCTTAAAGGAAAAGGAGGTAATTTGGGATCTTTCCATATCAATTTCTAGTAAATCTCAGAGTTACCATGAGAGAATGCTTTGCGATCTGTAGCCTCACAGAATTCACATCATCCAAACATTATCAGAGTCCTCCCCAGCAGACAACCATCAGGTAGGAAGGATCATGGGATTGCCCTTGCTCATGCTGCTCAGAGAGTCACACGGATCATAGAGTTGAGACTTGGGAAGGGCCATACAGGCCATCTAGTCCACCCCCCTGCCCAATGCAGGACCAGCCTGGAGCATCCCTGACAAGTGTTTGTCCAGCTGCTGCTTGAAGACTGCCAGGGAAGGGGAGCTCACCACCTCTCTGGGCAGCTGATTCCACTCTGGCACAACTTTGGCTGTCAAAACATTTCCCCTAAGATCCAGCCGGTATCTTCCTGCCCTTAATTTAGACCCATGATTCTTGCGAGTCCTCTCCTCTGCTGCCAACTGGAACAGCTCCCTGCCCTCCTCTAAGGGACAGCCCTTCAGATGCTTCAAGAGAGCAACCCTGTCCCCCCCCCCCCCCTCAGCCTCCTCCTCTCCAGAGAGACCATCCCCAAGTCCCTCGGCCTTTCCTCCTAGGGCTTCTTGGTCTCCAGGCTCCCAATCCTCCTCGTCGCTCTCCTCTGCACCCGCCCCATTCTGTCCACCTCCTTTGTGAAGTGAGGCCTCCAGGACTGCACACAGGTGTGGCCTGACCAGTGCAGTGTACAATTTGGAGGACTATAAGATCAGCATAAGGCAGTCTCCTCCTTCATTCCTCATGGCAGACAGGGTTGCTAATTGTACTGGCTTGCTCTTGTGAATGGTTTAGTGCTGCCGCCTCTCAATGTCCATTGATCAAGCTCCTCTTAAAGGCTCCGGAGCGGGGCCCCATAAGAAGAGCCCAGAATGCATGTGCTATGTTTGTTCTTCATGCGCTGCAGCTCTGCTACTAAGTACAATTCAACCCATGGGGCTTCTCTCAGATCCGGAGGCTGTAGCTAGTGCAGAATGCCGCGGCCAGGCTGCCAATGGGTCTCTCCGTACGAGACCACATCCAGCCTGTGCTGAGGATGCTGCACTAGCTGCCTATAGCATACTGGATCCGGTTCAAGGCGCTGGTCCTAACCTTTAAAGCCCTATGTGGTCAGGGGCCTGCCTACCTGAGGGACCGCCTTTCCCCATATGTGCCCCAGAGAGCACTGAGGTCAGGCGCACAGCATCGCCTGATTCTTCCTGGTCCGAAAGAAGCGTGGCTGGCGACCACCAGAGCCAGGGCCTTCTCAGTGGTGGCTCCATACTGGTGGAATGAGTTCCTGGAAGACATCAGGACCCTGAGGGACCTTTTTCAGTTCCTCAGTGTCTGTAAAACGGAGCTCTTCCGCCAGGTCTCTGATTAGGAGCCACCACTGTTGAATGGGCCGGTGGAACTTCCTCTAGCCTGGGACTTATGGGTTGCCACACCCATGATGGGGTGTGATCTGAATGCTGCCATCACCAGTTTGTTTTATCTGTAATTTTATCTGTAATGTATGCTGTTTTAATTGATGCTCAAATTGTTTATGATATTTTAACCACGTTAGCTGCCTTGAGCCAGCTTGCGGGATATAAATGAATGATATAAATGAATGGGATATGAATGAATGAATGAATGAATGAATGAATGAATAACCTATGGCGAGATTCAACATTCTTTGAGACACTCTTGAGAGTTTCCTTTCTTTCTTTTTCTAATGTGAGCTATTGTGGTGAACTTGGGGTGTAGAAGGGTATGGTATAGTCCGATCTTATCAGATCTCACAAGCTAAGCAGGGTTGGTCCTTATAATGGAGACCACCAAGGAAGGCTCTGTAGAGGAAGGCAACAGCAAACCGCTTCTGCTTCTTGCTTGCCTTGAAAGCTCCTTGTTGGGGTCCCTTTGACTCTTTAGAGGAGCGGCCGTGGCTCAGTGATAGAGCATCCTCGTGGCATACAGAAAGTCCCAGGTTTAAACCCTGGTGTCTTCAGTTACAAACAGATTAGGGGCAGTAGAAGATGTGAAAGTCCCCTGTCTGGGACCCTGGAGAGCCACTATCAGTCTGAGTAAACAATACTGACCTAAAAAACATAAGAAGAGCCCTGCTGGATTAGACCAGTGGTCCGTTCAGTCCAGCATCCAAAGAACATAAGAAGAGCCCTGCCAGATCAGACCAGCGGTCCATCTAGTCCAGCATCCTGTCTCACACAATAGCCAACCAGTTCCTCTGGAGGGATAACAACAGGGCATGGAGGCCAAGGCCTTCCCCTGATAAGGACATAAGAAGAGCCCTGCTGGATCAGACCAATGAGGGTCCCTCTAGTCCAGCATCCTGTCTCACACAGTGGCCAGCCAGTTCCTCTGGAGAGACAAAAATAGGACATGGAGGCCAAGGCCTTCCCCTCATAAGAACATAAGAAGAACCCTGCTGGAGCAGACCAGCGGTCTGTCTAGTCCAGCATCCTGTCTCACACAGAGGCCAACCAGTTCCTCCAGAGAGCCAACAACAGGGCATAGAGGCCAAAGCCTTTCCCTGAGAAAAACATCAGAAGAGCCTCACACAGTGGCCAACCAGTTCCTCTGGAGGAGCAGCAACAGGGCATGGAGGCCGAGGCCTTCCCCCGATGTCACCTCCTGGCTCTGAGATTCCGAGGTTTAGTGCCTCTGGACGTGGAGTCACCATGGGGAGTAGCCACTGATAGACCTATCCTCCATGAATCTATCTGATCCCCTTTGAAAGCTGTTTATTCCTGTGGCAATCACTACATCCTCTGGCAGCAATTTCCCCATTTAAGTCACTCTCTGTGTAAAGAAGTATTTCCTTTTGTCTGTCCTCAACCTACTGCCCATCAGTTTCATCGAATGCCTCGAGTTCTAGTATTTTGGGAGAGGGAGAAAAAAGATTCTATTTGTCAACTCTCTCCACCCCAGGCATAATTTAATAAACCACGATCACGCCCCCCCCCCCTTTAGTCAGCTTCATGTGTTCATGCATCACCCATCCCTTGAGCCACTGACCTGGTCTCTATCAGGTTCTCCCATGGCTTTTTTGGAGTTGTTGTTAATGGTCAAATGATAACCATTCCCGTCAAATGTCATTGGGTTCTCAGGCCTAACTCTTCAGCGTGGGAGCCGTGGTGTTTGCAAGTACACACGACTGTCCCTGTTTCCATCTGTCAAACGTTGGCGGGTGCGCCGGCGTCATGAGCCCAACAAAACAAACGCGATCATTTGCCTGTGCATAAATAAGTGTTCATCATTATGCAAACATTTGTAATCATTTTCGGTCGGTTTCATAATCAAGCGTTACAAATTGGCTGTCGCATTGTTCCGGCTGCCTTTTGTGTTGCTCTGATTGTGCCTCGGAGACCGTTTAGAGCTATTTATGTATTCTAATTTTTTTTTTCCCTCCAGCCCCGGAACGAGTTACAATTTTTTTTTAAAAATAAGGAGCTCATAATACAATCAGTCTAGCATATTAGATTGTGAGAGCAGGCATGCCGCGCCTCAAGACGGGCTCAGTTGGGATCCGGGCCCACTTGAAGCTCAGGAGCAAGCAAAGTAGATCAGCAGCATAAGGTGATTCTGCATTGGCTTTTCCCTCCGTTGTTTTAGCAAACCCACCTTGAAAATGAAATTCCCCTCTGCATTGCGTGCTGCTTCCACTTTCTTTGATCATCGGATTTTATGGTACCCTCCACACTGCATGCCGCTTTTGCTTTCTTTGAGCACTGGATTTTATGGTACCCTCCACATTGCATGCCGCTTTCACTTTCTTTGAACATTGGATTTTATGGTACCCTCCACACTGCACATCTCTTTTGCTTTTTTTGATCATTGGATTTTATAGTACCCTCCACACTGCATGCCAGATATTAAAGAAAGGACTGGTTGCTACTTTCAGAAATAAATTAACTGGCTCGCTCCTAATTTAAGTACTTCAAATTGAACTAAAAGTAAGTTAAAAGTTAAAAATTATTAATTATTTCAAAAATTATAACATAACAACATTCCATTCAGCTTCATGCTCCTCTCAATTCTAAATAACCATGTTTGTTCTAGGATAATTTGGTGAAAGCTGAAAAGAAGCTAATTTGAAAATGGATCCAGAAGATATGAAGAAAGCTAAAAAGAACTTAAGCTGTAAAAATTTGAAGAAGGTATAATAGAAGCTAAACTGTATCTAGAGGCTGACACCTTTTACTCAATATAAGATTACTCCCGAGGAAGACTGGTGAAATGAGTGTATAACCGGGTGCTCATTAAGGATGTTGGACTTTTCTTGCAAAATATTTGATGTTTATAAGAGTTATTAAATGTTATTGTCATTTTATCACAGTGTTTGTTTGTTTGTTTAATAGAAGACCTGGAAGTGACATCATCACATTCTGAGATGCTCTAGGAACCCTCCTTATTTCTATGCTAACGATCACAGAGATTGGGGGGAGGATTCCTAGAGCATTGGAGATATGGTGACTAGACTTATGTCACGTCTTTATGACATCATCCTCCCCCCTCTCTGATTTGTCCTGCTGTGAAAGTGGGGAGCAGTGTGGAGAGCCGGCAGGAGAGGAAGGTCGCCCATGTTGGAGTGAGTGACTCAGCATGCCTGGATATTGGGGCACGTGACATTACTCTAAGTCAGGGGTGGCCAAACTGGCTTAACATAAGAGCCACAGAGAATAAACATCAGATGTTTGAGCGCCACAAGACATGAACAAATATTACACACACATTTTTATTGAAAAATAGGCAAATCTGCTTTTTATGAACATTAAATGAGACTGCCAGAAATAAGAACAAAAGGGGTAAGAACAGATACTGATAATGATACTTATTTGTCCAATGATGTTTATTTATTTTCTAATGATATTTATTTGTCTAAGAGAGAGAGAGAGAGAAAGAGAGAGAGAAACAAAGAAAGCAAATAGATGGGGGAGGCAGGGAGAGCTGGAAAGAAAGCAACTTTTAACTTTAAATGTGTCCTCCAAACCCCTTCCCCCCAGGCTGGCTTGGCTTGGAGAAGGGATTTAAAGAGACAAATACCATCTCCAAGCCGGCTGGTGGTGGGGGCTTTGAAATCGCATTTAAAGTTTAAGTTGCTTTCTTTCTCTGCTCCCCCACACCTCCATCCTACCCAGGGAGGGGAACACTTGCTAGGGAAGGGAAGACCAATCGGGGAGGCATGCCTCCCCTTCACTTCCCCAGCCACCCTGCCGGGAGCCACACAATATGTGTAAAAGAGCCACATGTGTCTCCCGAGCCGCAGTTTGGCCACCCCTGCTCTAAGTGCATATAGGTGTTATCTCCTTGAATGGGATGCCCCTGGGAGCTGCCCTCTGACCCTTCCTCTCTCTCTGTCCTCTCACTGCTTCACATGGCCTTCCATGGAGACACATCTCTGCAGGTCTCTCCTGTAGAGACTATGTCCTCATTACCCCCCCCTTCAATGCTGGATAAGCTGGCCATTTGTAATAGGGAAAGTACTCTTTAGATTACGCTTCTCTCTCTCTCTCTCTCCTTTTAGCTGCAGCCTGAATGTGAGCTGAATCTACCTAAGTTTTACCTTTTTTGCAATACATTTCCTGGGAGATTTATTCGGTACTCGGTATCACGCTTCTGTGACTGGGCAAACTCTGCTATATTAACCAAACCTCCCAATAGCCCACCACATGCTCAGAAAACCCTGCTCCAACCCACATCCCTTTTGAATAACAAGTTGAAGAACAAGTTATTAACAACCAACACTGTTACAAGTCCCAATTATGGCCTAAAATGAATCCAAAATCTACTGCTAGAATGTGAGCAATTCAGTGCCCGGCCATCGAGTTACCTTATGCTTTGATACCTTTCAGAAACATTTCGTTTTCCTGTAGCGATGGAGATAAATACCGAATCAAGTGCCGGAATCTCAGCTTACCTGCCTTTGCTTGTAGCCATCAAAAACTAATGTGTGTTCTTTAATTAGCGGTATTGCTTTCAAATGCCGTAATTACTCATTGAAGTCTACCGTAAATTAAATGTGCCATTGAGTGTTATTAAGGACACTTTAATTTAAGTGCTAACCAAAAAGGGGGGGGAAATTATCTTCAGCTCGGAGCCTTGAATTATTAGCCTTGTATAATTTCACAGCATTTGGTGCAAGCTCCTTAATGGCGAGCAGATGAAGATAAATCCGCCATCGGGTACAGGAATGAAACTGAAACGGAGAAGCAGCTGGGGCGTCGGTTTCTGCAAATGGGACTGTCTGAGGGTCGGACTCAGCGCAACACACAAATACATACAGTTCCATCCAAACGGCCCTCCCTCCCTCCCAGAATGCAATTTCTCACAACCAGCATAGTATACTGATTAATTGCTTGTCGTTCTGGGTTGAATGGGACTTCACATGCAACACACTCCCAACAACAAGGGTTCCCATTTGCCCACAAACGGTGCAGAGCCTCCAGCCAATGAGCACTCTTGCCTGCCAAGGCTCAGCTGTTCAGTAGGTGGGAAATGGGGCCGAAGGGGTGCAATCACCCTGGGGAGGAAATTAAAAAGAAAAATAAGGCCTTGGGTAGTTGCAGGAAGTTCTGACCATAAAGTTTCTGGCAATTCCTAGAGCTACCCAGAAAAAACTAGTGTAGCTCTAGCAATTTCCAGAAACTCTGTGGTAAGATATGGATGGACATCTCCTCCACAAATTTGTCTAACCCCCTTTTAACATCCCTCTGCTGGTGGCCGTTACTCCATCCACTGTCCTTGAGTTCTATAACTTAACTAACAAAGTTTTATTCGTGGTATGAGCGTTCATGGGCACACACACTTCCTCAGTTACATGTGTGCACTCAAAAGCTCATACTGTGAATAAAACTTTGTTGGTCTTCAAGGTGCCCACTGGACTCAAACTTTGTTCTGCTGCTTCAGACCAACATGACTGCCCACCTGGATCTATAACGTAACTGATCATTGAGTAAAGAAACACTTCCTTTTGGCCATCCTGAATCTATTGCCCGTCAACTTCACTGAGTGCCCCAAAGCTCTAATATTATGGGAGAGGGAGAAAACATTTTCCATATCCACTTTCTCCACCCTTGCTTAATTTTATAAACCTCCACCATGTCCCCTCTTAGTCATCTTATTTTCTGAACGGAAAAGCCCTAAACTCTTTCCCCTTTTCTAAAAGGCTCCAGATCTTCAGTGATTTTGTTTGCTTTATTCAGCAACCTGAGAAGAGAAAAGGAGACCCACTCTTCATGTCCTCCCACCCAACCTGTGAAATTTCCCAAACCTATAAGTAGCACCCATTCATTTTTCAAAGTGATGTCTGCCTCTGTAATGCTATTTTTTTAGCTTTTATGTTCAGGCTGGCTCTGTCTGATAACAGTTCTGGTCACCAAACGGACAGGAGTTGTTACCAAAAGTAATGGCACGTTATAAAACCATTCTACTCCAACAATTAAAGACATTTTAGTGCGCAATAAAAATCGAGACGATTTTTCGAGCTTCAGCCACACACCATTAATCCAGACACTAATTTGCTCGTGATATATTATTGATGGGGTACAAAAGCATTTATTAGTAGCATTCTTTTTTAAAAAAATAAAATAAAACATCCCGCCAATGGATATTTTAACATATTAATACCCGCATTCCTCATCCGGCTGCAATGGAATCATTCTTAATTGAGACGAATACAAAGGAGACTATTGATTAAATGCAAGTCACTGGAATTGGCTGATGGAGAAGGAGTGATCTATAGGGATGGAATAATAGCGATGAAGTGTTCAAGGCGGCTTCTCCACCACTTCATTCAAGGACTGCTCCAAGTCTCCAAAGCTCCGGAGTCTAATTTTCTTTTGTTTTTTCACAAAACTCATATTAATTCTCACAAGGGACTTGTATAATATTTGCAATCGCTTCTCTGCATGGTGTTGGAAAACATTCAAAAATGGTATTAAAACAGGAGCTTTCGTTTATTCATTGTTGATGCTGATGTCTAACATCTCACCTTCCTGTCCTAAAAGAATACCTGACTACAAAACAAGCGATCACACGGTAAGAGTAACTAATCAAGGCAAAACTGTGGCTGAGGACAGACTGGAATTCTGGCCCGCATTATGTCCGCTTTGCAAGCAGAGGAGGCGGGCCCGTGCACACAGCCGCAGCTGCCCAGCATAGCCCTGCCGTACTCACCGGGTCCTGCGGCGCTCTTCTCCCATGTCAGCCATGCACTGGGAGGAACTGGTGCCCAGGCATCTGGGCATGCGCGCCTCCCGCTTCCAGCCAGTGGGAACACACCGGAACAGTGCAGCTGCACACCGCGCCGCCGCCGCCACCAGGAACCGCCCGCAATGTGTACGCTGCGGCCCGCCTCCTCCCCGCAATGTATGCACTGTGCTGCACCTGGGGTGAATGGCAAGCTCCGAGAAGTTTTGGCCCCGGGTTGCTTAGCCCTGCTTCCGTGGCGCAGTGCTGTGCCAGTCTGTCTTCGGCCTGTGTAACGCAGATGCTATACTAGCAAAAAGCTAAATGTAAATGATACCCGAAAAATAGTAATTTACTAGAGAGTAGCAGCTAAGCAGAACAAGTGATTACAGGTAAGAAGAGCAAAATAAACAGGAGAAATTCAACAGAAGCAGTCAAAAATCTCACAGGTAAGATATAATAACATTAAACAGGTATATTCAGCCCTCCAACAGGTAAGTGCAATTGAAACTATACCACAAATACAATCAATTTCTAATGAATAGGAATTATTCAGCTGGTACATCCAATACTCCAATGGAAGAAAAGCCTAATACAATCAATACTTTTAATAGGTTAGCGTAACAGCATATCGCAAGTACCAGGGCTATTTTCGGGCAGGAACGCACAGAAACGGAGTTCCGGCTGGCTCCAGAGTTGGCCACACCCAGCAGGAACTCGTTAGCATAATAGGCCACACCCAACAGCAGAAACTCATTAGGACTGGCTACATTAGGGGTATGTGGCCTAACATGCATTATTCCTGCTAAAAAAATGCCCTGGGTTTTGACAACAAGCAAGGTAAACAATAAGAAGCAAAAGGTGGGTGTGGCTGGATGACCATTCTTCTGGTAACATGGGGGTATGGCCTAATATGCTAATAAACTGTGCTGTCAGTGGTGTGGCCTAATATGCTAATGAGTTTTTGCTGTTGGGTGTGGCCTATTATGCTAACGAGTTCCTGCTGGGCTTTTTGCAAGTACAGCTACTGAAGTGAATAGAGATTTTCCCTAGTATATTAGGACTGGTAGCTCTCCTAAATAGATTTTGATCATTCTTATTAGACTCTTAGGAATAACCTTGTGATGATTCCTACCTTGGAATGTCATGAATGAGTATCTTGCGGAGTTTTTGCATCAGTCTCTTCCGATGAAGATCTTCGAAACGAAGTTTTGAATATCTGGAGTCTTTATTTTGATAGTACTTGTTGACTGCCTCTGTTGAATTGACAGTACTTGTTGACTGCACCTGTTGAATACATTACATGTTCTTGCTATATGCTATACGCTAACCTATTAAGAGTACTGATTGTTGGTAGTACTTGACTACATCTGTTGAATTGACAGTACTTGTTGACTGCACCTGTTGAATATATTACATGTTCAGAGGTGGTTTGCCATATGTTCCCCAGCGAGCACTTCGGTCTGGATCCGAAAACCATCTGGTCCTTCCAGGGCCAAAAGAGGCTCGGTTGGCGGTAACAAGGGCCAGGGCCTTTTCTGTGGCGGCCCCGCTCTGGTGGAATGAGCTCCCGGACAATATCAGGGCCCTACGGGATCTTTTACAATTCCGCAGGGCCTGTAAAACGGAGCTCTTCTGCCAGGCGTTTAAGTAGGGGCCACCCAACATTTCCACCTTAGCCCTGGCCCGACTATTTGATCTGAGTATTCGATCTTATTCGCCAGCCGACTATATGATACGATCATCTGACCTTTTTCTACCAACCTACTGTGACCGCCCATAAGGATTACATCTGGACACTGCTATGACACATTGAACTGAAGATACGCCATCTGTATAGTATTAGTTGTTTTAATGTTTTTAAGATACTATCTGTTTTATATAATTGTTGTGAGCCGCCCTGAGCCGCCGTATGGCGGGTAGGGTGGGATATAAATCTCAAAAATAAATAAATAAATAAATAAATTGCCCACACTTAGCTTCTGAGAGCTGAAGAGAGTGGGCTATCCTGGGCTATCCATAGGGCTGCCAACCTCCAGGTGGTGGCTGGAGATCTCTCGCTATTACAACTGATCTCCAAGTGACAGAGATCAATTCACCTGGAAAAAAATGGCTGCTTTGGAAGTCAGACTCTGTGGCATGGTGCCCCAAACCCCACCCTCCTCAGGCTCCACCCCCCAAATCTCCAGGTATTTCCCAGCCCAGATCTGGCAACCTTAGCTATCCAGGTCAGGGCCGTGATCTTGTTACCCCCCATGAGAAATAAACTGAGGATTATTGACTTTGAAGAATCAAATGTTGTTTCTGCCTCCACGGGTACCCAAATCAGTTTCGAATGCTCAGGTTTCTTGGAGCAGCATTCAAAGCCTAATTTGTTTTTAGGTTTTTGTTTTTCAGTTTGCCAGTCTGAAAAACACGCCGATCTCCGCAAGCACAGGTGAATTCTTGTCCGTCTTTCTGTTTTCTTTGAAAAACCCGAAGTGCCTCTTTCTTTGTAATCATTTATACCTTTTTATAGTCAGGTTTTAATTGGGTTCCATCATCTTTTCTGTTAATGAGGATGAAATGTTAATGAAACATGGCTCCATGCTGTCGTGGCTGAATAAATTAAATGAACAGATCAGTTCCTTTCTTAAAACAAAAAATACTGAACAGGGTGACTTCTCACTGTGGATTGAGGTTCGGACTTCCTGTGATGGTGGCAAGCCTGTTTGCAAGAATCGGGGTCTGCCATCACAAAGGTATAAAGTCTGAAAAATAGGGTGTGATTTTTAGCACAAAAAGATTCTGTGGGTGAGAAAAAACCCTTTTGCAGAATCTCTCCCCACTGCAGAATACTTCACGGACATCTTCAATCCACCTTGGAGAGGAGCAGTGGCTCAGTGGTAGAGCATCTCTTTGGCATCCAGAAAGTCCCAGGATTAGCCTGATTGCCTTAAGTTCTTAATAATATTGGGCAGGGCTATTTTTGGGCAGGAACACAAAGGAACGGAGTTCCGGCTGGCTTCCAAGTTGGTCACGCCTACAGCCCCCCCCCCCGGGTTCCCCAGGTGCCTCACAAGCTGCGGGGCGCCTGGGGAAGCCATGCTGATCCAGGGAGGTAAGGCAATTTAAATTGCCTCCCCCTCCCGGGTTCCCCATGCGCCCCGCAAGCCGCAGGCCACCTGGGGAAGCCGATCCTGGGAGGGAGCTGTGCGCACGGGGGTGTGGCCTAATATGCTAATGAGTTTCTGCTGTTGGGTGTGGCCTATTATGCTAATGAGTTCCTGCTGGGCTTTTTCTACCAAAAAAAAAGCCCTGACATTGGGGAACTGAAATATTATAAAAAGGCAATAGGCAAATATGGGAGCGATCACCTATGTATACAGGGGTCCCGCTTCTCCTAGAAGCACCAGAAATAGATGCAGAGACCAACTTCAGAATGAAATGGTATCTTTGCTGATGATTCCTCACTCGCAATCATACAGATCTAGGAAACTAGATAGAAAGGATAGTGACATTCGCATGAGCAGGATGGTTCGCTGAGCGGTAATATTTACCTGTCCTCGGCGTGATGAAGCGAGCCACAGGAAAAATAAGGGAGACTATAGGGAACCAGGTATTGTGTCCTGAACCAGCAGAACATGTGGAGACTCTGGCTGCGCACATGTAGGGTAAGTAGGGTAAGTCTAGAGGTAAGGAGAGAGAGAGAGAGAGAGCACATAGCCAGATAACTTCTTTCATGAGGGGGCTTTGGGGGTGGGCTTTGCTGGCCACCTCCCCTGGCACATCCCCCTTCTAGCCCATCCCCAAAACATGCTACCTGAAACTGGTTTCAGAGGGATAGGACTAAGGGATTGGGCAATACTGAGTTCTAGTTACCCTGGGGCAGAGACACCTGGGAGGATGATGGCTCGTGCAGCCAGAGTCCTTGTCATGGATAGGTTGTCCATGGCTCCAGGAGATGAGTGGAGCTGGAACATGCCAGTTCCTTGATAAACTTATGAATGTGAAGTCCTTTGTTCGACGATGCTGGATGGGGGGGGGGGGGAGGTTGCCTCCGTGACAAGGAAGGTATTCCTCATGGAGTTTAGATTCCAGATCTCTGGTTCTTTTTGCCTTGGCATGGTGTCTGTTTCAGTAGCAATGGTTGTTGTCTTCGGGGTGCTTCATGTGGCTAGGGAGCTGGTCCATCTTACTATGGGTAAGAGGGCAGGTAACCTCAGGAACCATTGGCGCATTATCTCAGGAGAAGGCTTTCCCCCTGCTGGTGTGTGTCTATGGTTGGCATCACATTTGGCCACCCCACAGCTCAGTCCATTTTTGCACACTACTTGCACAGTCCAGTTTAACACTTATAAACTATAAGTCCATAAGAGCGCAATAAGTGCCTTGCAGGGCAACGCCAGGTTCAATCCCCATCATCTCCAGTAGAAAGGACCAGGTAGGATGTGATATGAAAAGACCTCTGCCTGAGACCCTGGAGAGCCACTGCCAGTCTGTGTAGACAATACTGACTTTGATGGACCAGTGGTCTGAGTCAGTATAAGACAGCTTCATGTGTTCATGTGCCTTCACTGGTCATACGTTCTTCCAAGAAGCTCAGAATGGCATACATGGTTCTCCCTTATTCATTTTACCCTCATTACCATCTTGTGAGGTAGGCTGAAAAAGAATGGCTGGTAGAAAGTCACCCTGGGAGTTTTATAGAGCAGATCCATATGTACATATTCTGATCCCTAACATCAGAACATATGAGAAGCCATGCTGGATCAGGTCAGTGGCCCATCCAGGCCAACCCTCTGTGCCACACAGTGGCCAAAACCCAGGTGCCATCAGGAGGTCTGCCAGTGGGGCCAGAACTCCAGAAGCCCTCCCACTGTTGCTCCCCAATACGAAGAAGACAAAGCATCACTGCCCCAGACATAAGAACATAAGAGAAGTCATCTTGGATCAGGCCAATAGCCCATCCAGTCCAACACTCTGTGTCACACAGTGGACAAAAATACCAGGTGCCATCAGGAGGTCCACCAGCGGGGCCAGAACTCCAGAAGCCCTCCCACTGTGGCCCCCCAAGGACCAAGAAGACAGAGCATCACTGCCCCAGACATAAGAACATATGAGAAGCCATGCTGGATCAGGCCAATGGCCCATCCAGGCCAACACTCTGTGTCACACAGTAGCAAAACCCAGGTGCCATCAGGAGGTCCACCAGCAGGGCCAGAACTCCAGAATGCTTCCCACTGTTGCCCTCCAAGCACCAAGAAGGCAGAGCATTACTCAGAGTCTCCCACCTATACTTTGTGGCTAATAGCCACTGATAGACCTCTGCTCCACATGTTTACCCAATCCCCTCTTGCAGCTGTCTATGCTTGTAACCACCACCACTTCCAGTGAATTCCACATGTCAATTCCTCTTTAGATGAAGAAGGGCTTCCTTTTATCTGTTCTGAGCTGACTTACCATTAATTTCATCAAGTGCCTTATACTGACTTCTCGTGTCTCCCTTTTTCTGACCATTCCTCCTCTTTCATTCTTCTCCCAACATTTCCCACTTCCAATATCAGAGCTCGTGTTGCCAAGTCTGTGTTGGAAAATGCCTGGAGACTTTGGGGGTGGAGCCAGGAGAAGGTGGGGCTTGGGGAGGGGAGGGGCCTCAGCATGGTACAATGCCATAGTCCACCCTTCAAATCAGCCATTTCTCCAGGGGAGCTGATCTCTGTCAGCTGGAGATCAGTTGTAAAAGCAGGAGATCCACAGGTCCCACCTGGAGGCTGGCAACCTCGGAGCCCGGATGGGGGGTAGGTAGAGTTGGTGGTTGGAGATCTCCTGGGATTACAACTGATTTCCAGATGACAGAGATCTATTTCCCTGGACAAAATGACTGCTTTGAAAGATGGCGTCTGAAGATTATACGGTGTGTCCCGTTCTCCCCCCCATCTCCGATCCACTATTCTTCAGATTTATAAGCACGGGCTATGTTAGCCGGTTCGGTGTAGTGGTTAGGAGCGCAGACTCTAATCTGGGAGAACTGAGTTTGATTCCCCACACCTCCATTGTGCAGCTGCTGGTGTGACCTTGGGTCAGTCACAAGTTTTCTCTGAGCTGTTCTCTCACAAGCAGTTCTCAAAAGACCTCTCTCAGCCCCACCTACCTCACAGGGTGTCTGTTGTGGGGAGGGGAAGGAGATTGTAAGCTGCTCTGAGACTCCTTTGGGTAGTGAAGGGTGGGGTATGAATCCAATCTCCTCCTCCTCCTCCTCCTCCTCCTCCTTCCTTGCTACTGAAACAATTATTTCCATCTTGTTGCTGGAGTTTATACCTTCTTCGAAATAGTTCTGCTCGCCATTATTGTGATGTGCATCGAAATCCCAGCCTCCCGGAGCTTGCCTGTCTTCTCTGCATCCCAATGAGTTCATTAGGCCCAAGACGGACAGTTTAGTACATTATTGGCATAAATGTATGCGCGCCGGGCTTGTTCAGCAAATTCAGCCTATCAGCTCAATTTGCCGCCGCGGCCGCCTGACTGCACAGCACGACGTCGTGATGACAATTCCTTGCAATTGCAGGAAAGCGACACAGATCTCTCATCGTTTTGTCACATCTAGCGATGAGTGAGCAAGGGGAGTAGATAACGTGGATCTCCTAACCTTTTCTACTGCTGTAGCATTCTTTGTTTTGTTTACTGCATCATGCCTACGTTGGAGAGCATCGAGTGGCCAGGTGAACTGTACTGGAGCGATTACGACTTTTAATGAAGGGTCATGTTTTTATTCAGGGGAGTTCTGCAGCCGCGAAGCTCATCTTTGATCAAAGAGAGACCAAGAAACCGAAATCACTGCAGAAGCTCACCCCTGAGTCAGTCAAATTGTATTTGTTGTAACGTCATAGAGTAGTATACATGGGGAAGGCTTTGAATTGCCATGTGAGCCTCCAGTGCTCCCTCTAAGCTGAGTTAGTGTGAGCTTGCTCACAGTTTTTTAGCCTCCGGCTCACACATTTTTGTCCTCGCGCAGGAAGGAGGGCTCCAGAGCAAACTAATTGATGCAGCAGCCAAATCGCTCGCTCACAACTTTAATGCCAGGAGCTCACAAAGTAGAATTTTTGCTCACAAGACTCCACAGCTTTTTTAAAAAAAATGAGTTAAAAACAACTGAACGTATAAAAGATGTTAACCCAGAGATTAGTTGGTGGGAATTGGTACAATCTAGATATGCTGAAGATAAAAGATTCTGTCCAAAAATCTCTGAAATTGACAAGATTTTGCTTTATTCTGAAGAAAAAATGATTTAAAAACTGTACGTACTTTTATTAGAAGATAAGACTCAGGATGAAGTAGTTAAGAATTCTATGGTTAATTGGGCACAGAATCTGGGTTATAACATTGTTTTTGATCAATGGGCCCAGGTATGGAAAACAAATATAAAAATTACAAAGGCAGTCTCCTACGAAGAAAATATATATAAAATGTTTTATAGATGGTACATAACACCAGATATGCTAGCAAAATTCTACCCCAATTTGACAAGTGACTGTTGGAAATGTAAAAACTCTGTTGGGACATTTTACCATATGTGATGGATGTGTGAAAAGGTTAAGAAATCCTGGGGTTGGATTCATAGAATGTTACAAAAAGGGCTGGAAACTTTTACTCCTGAAAAGGGTTACAAAAAGAGTTGGAAACTTTTACTCCTGAACTGTTTTTATTGAATATTAGACCTGAGAACTGTAAAAATGAGGACTTTTATTTGATTATTCATGTATTAACAACTGCTAGAATACTATATGCAAAATACTGGAGAAGAGAACAAATACCTACTAAAGAAGAGTTTATAAACAAAACACTGGAAACTGCTGAAATGGACAAATTAACTTTATTTTTGAAAGGATTACGAGAAGACAAATATAAAAATACGTGGTCCAGATTTTATACATGGCTGGAGAACTAAATAAACTGCCCCTGTATAAATCGATGGTGCGACCTCATTTGGAGTACTGTGAACAGTTCTGATCGCCACACATCAAAAAAGATATTATAGCATTGGAAAAAGTGCAGAAAGGGGCAACTAGAATGATCAAAGGGTTGGAGCACTTTCCCTATGAAGAAAGGTTAAAGCACTTGGGACTCTTTAGCTTGGAGAAACGACAGCTGAGGGGTGACATGATCAAGGTTTGTAAGATTATGCATGGGATAGAGCCGGTAGAGAAAGAAGTCCTTTTCTCCCTTTCTCACAATACAAGAACTCATGGGCACTCCATGAAATTGCTGAGCAGTCGGGTTAGAACAGATAAAGGAAGTACTTCTTCACCCAAAGAGTGATTAACACGTGGAATTCACTGCCACAGGAGGTGGTGGCGGCTACAAGCATGGACAGCTTCAAGCATGGGCGTCAACTACGGGGGGGGGGCTCGAGGGCTCGAGCCCCTTCCCCGAAATTTCCCGGGGGGGGGCTTAGCCACCCCCGGCAAAATGGAGCGCCAGCCGGTGGCCAGTCAGCCGGCCGTTGCCGCCTCTCCTTCCCCCCCACCCCCGGCCTGCCCTCCTGCCTCCCTGGGGTGGGGGGGGAGAGAGGCGGCGACGGCCGGCTGACTGGCCACCGGCGGGCGCTCCATTTTGCCAGGGGTGGCTGAGCCCCCCCCCCCGGGAAATTTCGGCGCGCGAGGCGGAGCGGGAGCCGGGGGCCCGCAAGGGCGACGCACCGGCCCCTGGCTGCAGGCAGCAGCAGCAGCAATCGGTGAGCGGGGAGAGGGAGGGAGGGGGGCGGGGAGCGCAGCGGGTGGCCGGGCGGCCGGGCGGGCACGGCCTGGGGGAGGGAAGCAGCGGCGGCGGCTCCCTGGGGTGGGGGGGAGAGCGGCGGGGACATGGTCCTGAGCGCGCGCGCATGAGACAGCTCCCGCCCCCCCCCCGGGATTTAAAAAGTCTACGCCCCTGGCTTCAAGAGGGAATTAGATAAACATCTGGAGCAGAGGTCCATCAGTGGCTATTAGCCACAAGGGATAGATAGGTACTCTCAGTCTGGAGCAAGTGATGCTCTGTATTCTTGGTGCTTGAAGGGGGGGCAACACTGGGAGGGCTTCTAGTGTCCTGGCCCCACTGCTGGACCTCCTGAGGGTACCTGGTATTTTTGGCCACTGTGTGACAGAGCGTTGGACTGGATGGGCCACTGGCCTCATCCCACATTGGCTTCTCTCTCTTATGTTCTTCTTATGAACTCAGTTGGACCTATATACTCTGTGCACAATCAGAGTCAATACACTATATAAGCAATGATTGTAGGCCATTTGAAATATAATTTTCTTTTTTAGGTCAGTTTATTATACTTTTGCTTATTCATGAATTGAAATTCAGATATTATGAGAAATACTGTCAAATTCTTTCCTAAGCACTTTGTCCTCCACACGTTTTGTGTAACTTTTGTGTATGTATGTCTTGTTTGTCTGTTTGTCAGAAATTTAAAAAAATACAAAAAAAAAAAGACTCCAGAGCTTAGAGGGAGCATGTCTGAGACCAACGGCCTGTGTAGTCCACTATCTAATGGCCAACTGGATTGGTGGGATTTAGGGGGCATTCTGGGGCAGGACAGAGATGCCACGCGTGGATGCTCTGGTTTTGGGTGAAACTCTATGGTTTTTTCACCCTCCTTCCGCTCTTCTCTCTGGCACATTCCCGGGGATCCCCTATTCTAGCAGGTGCTGTCCTTGCATGAAGGTCTGTGTTGAAGTGTTCTTCTGAAATGTCCCTTTTATTTGACGCCCCATCAGGATGTTCTGTACCCTATATTAGCTCAATTCTCAAGGGTCTTTTTTTGCACGATAATCCAGATACTGAAATAACTGAAATAGTAGCAAGGTTTCTTCTTAGTGCTATGGCTATACGTCCTGATATTAACCACTAAGAAGGAGAAGAAGAGATTGAATTTATACCCCGCCCTTCACTACCCAAGGGAGTCTCGGCGTGGCTTACAAACCCCTTTCTCTTCCCCTCCCCAAAACAGACACTCTGTGAGGCAGGTGAGGCTGAGAGAGCTCTGACAGAAACTGCTCTTTTTCAAGAACAGCTCTGACAGACCTTGGCTTGCCCAAGGTCATCCAGGAGGTGCAAGTGGAGGAGTGGGGAATCAAACCCGGTTCTCCCAGATTAGAGTCCTCGCACTTAACCACTACACCAACCACTATACCACTACCCTTAACTACTATACCACTAGGTTTTTATGCTTTTATACTGTTTTTCCGTGTTGTAGCTCCAGTTTTACCTTGTAGGGATTTGTATCTTCTGATCTGTATTTAAACTGATCTCCTATCGTATGTATATATATATGCCAATAAAGGCTTGCCAACAGGATACCAGAACATCCCAGTGCAATGTTCCTGTTTGGGGGACAGGTTTCCCCCACCTGCCAGCTGGTCCACGGCAGAGGGAAGTCCCTGAAACTGGGGGATCTCCCGCCCGGGGTTGGGGCTGGCAACCTTATCAACACCGAATCCGACCATTACGGCTGTCCAGGTTGGTATTGCCTACTCTGACTGGAAGCAGTTTTCCAGGTTCTGGCAGTTCACCGAACGCTGGATACTTTTTACCTGGGGGTGCTGGGAATTGAACCTGGGGCCTTCTGCATGCAAAGCAGACACTCAGCCACTGAGCCACGGGCCCCTTCCCATTTTTTCCCCCACTAGCTTTGCTTTGGTGTCAAATGCCAGTTTCCATTCCTGCATTGCAACAACGGTGGATGAACATGATGGAAACCTTTTCAGCTGCACGCTTCACATGCATTTGTTCTGAACCATTTCAGTGCGAGTCTTTTAATATATTTATCTTGTATTGATTTCTTACTGGCAGCTATACACATTTCTCTCCGATGCCTGTAGGTGATAAATAAAGTAGAACTTGAAAGGATGAGGGGAACCAACTCACACAGTAGTACTACCCAGTTGGGCAATTAGGACCCCCTCTAGGCACGTTTGTGTTGGGAAAACAGTGCAAAGGGGGAAAGGCAGAAATCTCTGTTGCAGTGTGATTTCCTAAGCGAATGTCAAGTCAACCAATAAAATATTGTCATGTGTGGGTTGTCTTTTGAGATCCCATATGGTGTACTAGTTAAAGGTAAAGGTCTCCCTTGCTTGAAAGCCAATCAAATCCAACTCTAGGGGGTGGTGCTCATCTCCGTTTCCAAGCCAAAGAACCAGTGTTGTCCAAAGACATTTCCATGGTCATGTGGCTGGCATGACTAGATGCCGAGGCACACAGAATGCTGTTACCTTCCCACTGAAGCAGTACCTATTTATCTACTTGCACTTTCTTGCTTTCGAACTGCTCGGTTGGCAGGAGCTGGGGCCAGAGACGGGAGCTCACTCCATCATGCAGCACCAGGGTCTCGAACTGCCAAACGACCGATCTTCCAGCCTGCAGTTCAGCATCTTAAACACTGAGCCACTGTGGCCACCGCGTACTAGTTAGGCCATACTAAGATCTCGAAGTCCTGGGTTCGAATCTCCAGAATCGCCAATCTGCCCTGGAAGCTTGTTGGGCGACCTTGGGCTAATCGCTCCATCTTGGTCTCGCCTCCCTCACAGGGCAGTTGTTGTGAGGATACAGTGGAGAAGGGGAGAGCAATGGTGTAAGCCACTTTGGCTCCCCGTTTCGAAGAAAGGCGGCGTACAAAGATCTGGATAATAAAACGTTAGCTGGTCTGTTGTTCTTTTGCATTGATGACACAGTCGTAGACATGATTGGTGGCGGGAAGTGCCATCAAATTGCATTCGACTTATGGTGACCCTGTAGGGGTTTCAAGACAAGAGATGAAAAGAGGTGGTTTGCCATTGCCTCGTTCTGCATCACGATCCTGGACTCCCTTGGTGACCTCCCATCCAAATACTGACCAGGGCTTCTCTTATGTTCTTATGTTCTTGTCAGATCCTCTGCCATTAATTTGCTGTTAGCCTTGAGTTTATTGTCTGTCATGAATACTATAGCTCTTTCTTTAGTCGGGAGGGTGGCTTGCTCCTTACTCCTACATCATATAACACTCTTGCTATCTTCCCAGTGCCTCCTCCTCCCCCTGTCTCGTTTTCTTGGTGTCTTGGGACGGCTAATCTCGTTTAGTAACCTTGAAGACTTCTGAACTGATTTAGGTCAGGTGCCTGGCCTGTGAAATACAACTAGAGTTCACAAAGGGGCCGGGGGGGGGGGGGTTAGCGCTTTTTTCTGTGAGAACATAACGGTTAGGGTTTTCACGCTTATTTTATTTGGCTCTGATTGATGCTTCACCTGCTCTTACCTTTTGAATACTGTATATGAATCCCTGCCGCTTGTAGTTGGTTATCACTGACAAACATCGTGTACTTGAAGAATCATTAAGAATAAAAGGACTTTTGCTTTTACTAAAGGCCTGGCTTATTGAATCTACTCAGAAGCCTCACAGTTCTCTCAGAGCTGTTCTCTCAGGAGCAGTTCTCAAGAGAGCTCTCTCAGCCCCACCTACCACACAGGGTGTCTGTTGTGGGGAGGGGAAGGGAAAGGAGTTTGTAAGCTGCTCTGAGACTCTGAGTGAAAAGCGGGGTATAAATCCAATCTCTTCTTCTACTACTAAGTGCATTTAGGATTGCGGTCTGAGTGTTGGAGATGGTGACAAACTGACCTCCAAAAGCAGGATGCTTAGTGCATCAAATTCAGAGAGCTGGGAGATGAGGGGTTAATGTCTCACTGTAAAGGACAATTTGATTGACAGGCTACTGCCTGCATACACCCCCTTCTGTCTGATTGGTCAGTGCCAGCTGAGGAGAGTTTTATAAAGTCCTGCCAGAGGGAGTCAGAAGGAGAGAAAGGAGGCTAATTTAAAGAGAACTCTCGCCCTCTCACAAATGGCCAGCTTGTCCGGCATCATGTGTGTGTGAGAATGAGGGCGTTGTATCTACAGGAGAGACCTGCAGAGATGTGTGTCTCTATGGAAGGCCATGTGAGATAAGTGAGAGGACAAAGGGAGAGAAAGGAATTGTCAGAGGGCGGCTCCCAGGTTTGTTTGTTTATTCCAATTTATACTCCACCCTCCCTGCCAATACAGGCTCAAGGCGGCTTACATAGAGTAAATGCATAGAAAACAATTAAATTACTACAAAACATCCAAAAACAATTCATTAAAAACAATGTGATATTAAAGTGCTGAAAGTGTTATTTTAATTTCATAAAGATGGCGTTACCATTCCATAAGTTATCTAGAGGTTTAGCTCGCTGATCTCTCCCAGATATAACCGGCAGGCACAGGCTGTCAATAGCGAACCAAGGGCCAGGCTATATAGATTTCAGTAGTTGTTGATAATGGTGGCGGCTCCTCGTTGAAGGCCTGGTGGAAGAGCTCTGTCTGAGAAACTGTAAAAGGTCCCGCAGGGCCCTGATTTCTTCCGGGAGCTCGTTCCACCAGTATGGAGCCGCCACCGAAAAAGCCCTGGCTCTGGTTGCACCCACGAACCAAAAGGGTCAAGCTAACAAAAGAATTATTATAAGAAATATAAACATTTATTAGGGTGTACACATAAATAAAACATAATAAAATTAAAATAAACAGTCTAAATATCAGACAATTAAAAGCAGGGGGAAGGCCAGATTATTTATGTGTCAACAATGAATACATATCATTGTTTAAAATTTATTATTATATATATTCATTGCTGACACATAAATAATCAGGCCTTCCCCTCTCTCCTTTCCCCCCCAACAATTTCAGACAGCAACACCTGGTCTCATTTTTATATATATGTCTATACAAAATTCTGAATGCATGTATTTTTGGATGTGTGTCATTGTATAATAAGGAATATTGACCACTGAGGAAAGCCCATAGGGGCCAAAACGCATAAGGTCCTTAGGTCAAAAGTTTTAATTGTCGGGTATTTAGACTGTCTCTTAATTTTATTATGTTTTATTTATGTGTACACCCTAATCAATGTTTATATTTCTTATAATAATTCTTTTGTTAGCTTGACCCTCTGGGTTTGCAGCTATTTTTGGGGTTGAGTTTCCCCCCCCCCCTTTTTCCCCCCGCTTTTTGTCTGGTTGCAGCCAGCCTGGCATCCTTGGGGCCCGGGAGGGCCAGTCAGTTTTGTGACCCTGACCGTAATACTCTCTGGGGTATAGGTGACCCTGACAAAGAGAGGCATTTCATTCAAGGACATGGACACTGATATACCCAGGGCTATTTTGGGGCAGGAATGCACAGAAATGGAGTTCCGGCTGGCTCCTGAGTTGGCCACACCCAGCAGGATCTCATTAGCATAATAGGCCACACCCAACAGCAGAAATTCATTAGGATTGGCTACATTAGGGGTGTGTGGCCTAACATGCAAATTAATTCCTGCTACAAAAAAAGCCCTGGGTTTTCACAGCAAACAAGGTAAACAGAATAAGAAGCAAAAGGAAGGAGTGGCTAGATGACCACTCTTCTGGTAACATGGGGGTGTGGCCTAATATGCTAATAAGTGGTGTTGTCAGTGTGGTGTGGCCTAATATGCTAATGAGTTTGTGCTGTTGGGTGTGGCCTATTATGCTAAGGAGTTCCTGCTGGGCTTTTTCTACAAAAAAAGCCCTGGATATACCCTTAGAGCAATGTAGTGCCTCCCAGTGTCCAGGCATGCTGAGTCACTCACTCCAACAGGACGTAGGTTAGGCTGGAAGAGTGTCTAACTGACTCAAGGTCCACCAATGAGCTTCTGTGGCAGAGGTGGGATTCAAACCTGGGTCTCCTAGATCCTAATCTGGCACTCTAACCACTACACGATGCGGCTGCGAAGGCTTGGGGAGGTTCTTAAACATTCTTTTGTATTGGAAAGGAGGGGTTATATGTCACCCTCCTTTCCTGAGCTGTCCGCACCTTCTTGGCTTCTTGTGAGTAAACCATTTCTTTCAGTACAGATAGCAGAGGGGTGTTCTGGAGCTAATCTGTGCCAGGATATTCCAATTTCCTTCATGTTCAGCTCCCTTCACATTCGATCCTCTTCAAGAAAGCCGATCCCTTCGAAACAAGGTGTTGGGGGAGAGCTTTATGGATACCGTGGACTGCCAAAAGTACAAATATGTGGGTTTGAGATTAGATCGAGCCTGAACTCTCCCTAGAAGCTAAAATGGCTAAATTGAGGCTATTGAATCATAGAATCCTAAAGTTGGAAGGGGCCAGACAGGCCATCTAGTCCGACCCCCTGCTCAGTGCAGGATCAGCCTAGAGTGGCAAGGGTTTGTCCAGCTGCTGCTTCAAGACTGCCAGGGAGGGGGAGCTCACCCCCTCCCTAGGCAGCTGATTCCACTCCTGCACAACTCTTTACTGTCAAAAAGTTTTTGTACTTTGGTCAAATTATAAAAAGGCAAGAGTCACTGGAAAAGACAAGAATGCTAGGGAAAGTGGAAGGCAGCAGGAAAAGTGGAAGGCCCAACATGAGATGGATGGACTCCATCAAGGAAGCCCCAGCCCTCCATTTTCAAGACCTCAGCAAGACGGTTAATAAGACATTACAAAGGACATTAATTCACAGGGTCGCCATATTTCAGAAGTGACTTGAATGGCGGCACTTTACACACTCACACACACACCGCTTCATGTAGGACAATTTTTTTAGTCCAGTGGCACCTTCAAGACCAACAAAGGCTGCAGTCACAACACTAAATCAACTCTCAATACACTTTCAATACACTGTCCAACTGGATTTTGCCAGTCCACACAGTAAAACTCACTTGGAAAGTGCACTGAAAGTGGACTGAAAGTGGCTTATTTAGTGTGCGTGACTGCAGCCAAAGTTTAATTCTGGGAATAAGCTTTCATGGGCATGCACACTTCTTCAGATATATTGAAACAGATTTCCTCAAGCCTTACGTATAGTTTGGGGCGGGGGTTAGTTGCCCCGAAGGGCTAATTATAACCAAGATGCATAAGAAACTGGCCGATAAGTATAGCTGAGTCTGGATTAAAGCAGTTGATAACACCTGTGAACAGCAGCAAATTCACATACAGTACAAGAGGTTTTTAAAAAAGATATACAGATACAAGAGTTAACAAACAGATGTAAGAACTAAGTTTGGATCCATTGGCACCTCCAAGACCAACAAAGTTCAATTTGGGGAATTAGTGGGAACTGAGAGATTTAGCAAGCATAGACGCACACGTCTTCAGGGACATTAAAACAGATTTTTCTCAACCGTTATCTATAGGTGTGGGAGGGTTAGTTGCCAGGAAGGGCTAATTAGAGTCAAGATGTATAAGTAAGTGAGCAACAAGTACAGCTTCTTCATTCCTTTCTGTAGCTCCCATGATCATCTTGAAAGTGGCGGCCAATTTTGAAGCCCCTGGCTTTATTTTCTGATGAGTTATGCCATGGACAAACGGATGCCTCCTGTTATTATTATACAGATCTGGCTAGCTAGATCTACTGTATTATTTCTCTGCTTTGGGTGGACTTTGGAGTTATTACTGGATTTATGCTCTTTCTTTTAATGCTGCCTTTCTGCTTTGTTATTAATGTTACTCCTTACATGATGAGCCATCTGGAGTGTTTCTGAAAGTAGCAAAGTGGGATATAAATTCCCGAAATAAACTAATGAATGAATAAATCAGCAGAGGGGAGGAGGGGAACCAATTGGGCCCACTCTATGCGAGGAATAGCAGGCTCAATCTGTACCAGTCAGCAGGTGAAAACTTTTTGTTCAAAAGAGCTTATTGTTGCATGCATTTGGCAGATCTGACTGTTCTCCAAGGTGCAAGAGCAGGGGCTGTTCGGAAAGTTGGCAGTCCTCAAGGACTTTTGCGTTAATCGTGTCCAGGGCTCATTTCATAGCAGCAGCTCCTTTGCATATTAGGCCACACACCCTGAGACAGCCAATCCTCCAAGAGCTTACAGTCGCCCCTGTAAGAAGAGCTGCTACAAAATGAGCCCTGATTGCGTCCCACGTTTTTTCAGCGTCTGTTTATTAATTAATTTGAGGTTGAAAGAAAAGGATTGATTTCAGATCAGATTTGTTGGGCTGGATTCAATTAAATACTCCTCTGGAGTTGGTCAAATAACTGTGAAGTTCAGAGTGTGTGCACACAAATAGGGTTGCCAGCTCTGGGTTGGGAAATTCCTGGAGATTTGGGGGGTGGAGCCTGGGAGGGTGAGGTTCGGGGAGGAGAGGGACCTCACCTTGACAGGGTATAATGCCATGGAGGCCACCATCCAAAGCAGCCATTTTTCTTCAGGGAACAGATCTCTGTAGTTTGGAGATCAGCTGTAATTTTGGGAGAAAGCAGGCTCAACCCAACCATAGAATCATCGAGTTGGAAGGGACCTGCAGGGTCATCTAGTCCAATCCCCTGTGCAATGCAGGAAATTCACAACTACCCCACACACACATACCCTTAGTGAACCCTGCGCCATGCCCAGAAGATGACAAAAAAACTTCCAGGATCCCTGGCCAAACCAGCCTGGAGAAAAATGGCTTCCTGACCCCAAAGTGGCGACCAGCATTTCTTGATAGACTATTTGCCAGACTTTTGGATTGGCTTGTCTGTCCCCTTCCTTTTTGGTACTAACACAGCATAACCTCCTGCCCCTTCTCTTCTCTTCTGGGGAATTTAGGCAGATCATGAGAGGGAGGGCAGGATGATCAGTGCTTAGTTCTCATGGCCCTTTCTTACACGCCCAGGGAAATGCCGATCACTACTTTGGGGTCAGGAAGCCATTGTTCTCCAGGCCAGTTTGGCTGGCGATCCTGGAGGTTTCTTGTCATCTTCTGGGCATGGAACAGGGGTCACTGGAGGTGTCCTGCACTGTGCAGTGGGTTGGACTAGATCAAGGCTCATTTCATAGCAGGTGCTCCTTTGCATATTAGGCCACACACCCCTGATGTAGCCAATCCTCCAAGAGCTTACAGTAGCCCCTGTAAGAAGAGCTCTGTGAGCTCTTGGTGGATTGGCTACATCAGGGGGTTGTGGCCTAATATGCAAATGAGCTCCTGCTACGAAATGAGCTCTGGACTAGATGACCCCAGAGATCCCTTCCAACTCTATTGTTCTAGGATTCTCTCTGGACTCTTCTTCCTCTGCCCCCCCCCCACCTCCTCTCTAGGTGGGAACGTGCGTCTTTTAACTTGTAGCCTTTTTTATATTTTTATATGTGCATGTGTTTGTGCATGTGAGTATGGGCATGTGCCTAGAAGTCATGGCGACCTGTGGTGACTGACCCCTACTGGGGGCTGGAGGATATTCAGAGAGGTGGCTGAAGAAAGCCTGCCCCCGCCACAAAATTCACAAAGAGGAAATGACTTCATTCAAAAGAGAAAATTTCAAGATGGGCTGCCGATTCTACAGATGGAACAATTCTCAATTAGCCGGCATGAAATTTTCTCTTTTGGATGAAGTCATTTCCTCTTTGTGAATTTTGTGAACTGAACATGTACTAGTCTATGAGCCTATTATAAGATGAAATCTCCTCTTAGTGGATTCTGTCAGTCTGAACATGTACTAGTCTATGACTCGTGTATAAGTCTTCTGATAAAGATCCAATCAAAATGGAGCATGTAATCTGGAGACTTCATTGGACTGTCATTTTGATCACTGATGACTACTGATTTTGTAATTAGGAATTGTTGTTGTGAAGTTTCATTAACGATCTGTAGCATGTCTGTTATGTTACTGTTGTTATGAGTATATTTCACTCTTATTGTATTGTGGAGATTTGTGACAATACACAGAAAATAATTTTGTTTTGCATAGCTTTATTATTGTGTTTTGGGGCAGTTCTTATTTCCTAAAACACCAAGTGCCATCAGGAGGTCCAGCAGTGGGGCCAGGACACTAGATGTGATGTGCCACCAAAGCTGATGCTAGCATCTACTCAGAACTGAAGGTTTTTTAAAGGAGACTCCTGTGGGGCTGTGTCTTTATGAAAGGGGGTGGAGCCCCAAATAGCCCCACCGTGGCTATGGGCCTGTGTCCCTCTCCATCTCTTGTCTATTTAGTCAGTGAAAGGCTCCCGTTCATGTGCTAGTTGCTTTTATTTTCGTGCTACTACGCGGGAAGGATCTCATAAGTGGAATGCATTCCTCCAACAGCATCACATGTGTGCTACTAATGGTAACTGTGCATTAGAGGTGTTTCAGTTTCATGTAACCCATTTCCCACTCGCCGCATAGCAAGCTGCAACTCCCTTTCCATTTGAATGATTTTATAATGATGCCAGGTGTCTACGTCTTAATAACTGTCCTCTTTAATACGTTCGAACGTGCCTGATGGTTACCCACCTCTCTGCAAGAGATCCTGATTGAACTGTTAGTGGTACAAGCAATTTTCATCCCAGACTCAATCAAGTACGGATATTCCTCAGCTGGGTACTCTCTCTCTTTTTCACCCCCTTCCCTCTTTTAAAGCCATCACGGCTAATGTTGATGCATCATTTTTTTGCATGGTGATTGGGCGATGGGAGGGGGGCTGGTTTCCCTTCCAGCAGGATCCCCGGAAGGCATCAGGAGAGAGCTTCAAGGCCCATCACTGCCTTGCCCGAGTAAGTGATCCTGAAGTAAACAACCTCACCCAAGGCATGGCAACCAGAGCTCCCTCTAAGCTGAGTTAGTGTGAGCTAGCTCACAGGTCTTTAGCCTCCGGCTCAAACATTTTTGTCTTGGCCCAGGAAGGATGGCTCCAGAGCAAGCTAAATTATGCAGTAGCCAAATCGCTCGCTCACAGCTTTTAATGCCAGGAGCTCACAGAGTAGAATTTTTGCTCACAAGACGCCACAGCTTAGAGGGCGCATTGGTGGCAACTGTGGCTTACTGTGCTCCCATTTTGCCTCCTCCAGTAAGTCTTCCGTGGCCTGGTGCACCTCCCCCAGCAGTGACAGGTCTATAGGGGTCCTGCTCGTGGCAACACTGGCCACCCTCAGAGGATGCCACCAGTACCACTGACACCCCTCCTTCCTCTTTTCCTGTGCCTCCCTCTCCATTTCTCAATAATTCAGCAATACCCAGTCCAAAGAGCCTGCCTGGGCAATGGACAGGAGCAGGGGTGACTGACAAAGTAATAATTAATAAATTATCATATGGTATTGTGAGTAGCATAGCCAGGAGATCCTAAGATTGTCCGGCAGCCAGAAGTTTAACTCTGTTAGTGTAATACACCACTAGGTGGCGAGCTAGACTTGTTTTTGAGGCAAGAGACATTTCAGAGGTGGTTTTGCCATTACCTACCTCTGCATCATGACCTTCCGAATACTAGCCAGGGCTGACCTTGCTTAGTTTCTGGGATCTGACAAAGGGGCATGAAGACACGGTGCATAGCACTTGGATGGTTGTTTTCATATTATTTATTTAACTCATTTATACCTGCCTTTCTTTCCAGTGGGAGCCCAAAGTGGGTTACATCATTCTCCTCTCCTCCCTTTTATCCTCACAACAACCCTGTGAGGTAGGTTAGGCTTAGAGTGTGTGACTGGCACAAGGCCACCCAGCAGGCTTCCATGGTACAAATGAGGATTTGAACCTGAGTATTCCTGATCCTAGCCTAAGATGCTCATCACTGCAGCGGACTGGCTTCCACAACTTAGGAGGAAGAGGAGAAAAAGAAGAGGAGGAGGAGGAGATTGGATTTATACCCCGCCCTCCACTCCCCAAGGGAGTCTCAGAGTGGCTTACAAACTCCTTTTCCCTTCCCCTCCCCACAACAGAGACCCTGTGAGGAAGGTGGGGCTGAGAGAGCTCTGGGAGAATTGCTCTTTCAAGAACAATTCTGACAGAACCAGGGGTCATTTCGAGCAGGAACGCACAGGAACGCCATAGTAACAAGCCCAGGAGCGAACACCAGGGCTCATTTCGTAGCAGGAGCTCCTTTGCATATTAGGCCACACACCCCTGACGTAGCCAGTCCTCCAAGAGCTTACAGTAACCCCTGTAAGAAGAGCTGTGTAAGCTCTTGGAGGATTGGCTACATTAGGGGGGTGTGGCCTAATATGCAAAGGAGTTCCTGCTACGAAATGAGCCCTGCCCAAACACACATGGTGATGTGCTGTGGAAAAAAGCAAAAGCATACTGTCTTTTCATGCTTGTTGTAGGGTAGCTTCTCTGCAAGAGCAAAGGGAAATCTAAAGTGTCTTGAGTCACTCCCCTCCCACTGTTCTGTAGACAACATAAGTGGGGAAATGATTGCCACGCCTGGCTTTTGAAACCGTGAGGCGACCCACAGCATGGTCAACCTTCTGAAGCATCATGTCAGAGTTTAGGGCAGAAAGGTAACACAACGGGTTTTTTGCCACGTTAAGAAGAAGAAGAAGAAGAAGAGATTGGATTTATATCCCGCCCTTCACTCACTTAAGAGTCTCAGAGCGGCTTACAAACTCCTTTCCCTTCCCCTCCCCACAACAGACACCCTGTGAGGTAGGGGTGTCTGGATGGTCCAGGCTAGCTTAATCTCATCAGATCTCAGAAGCTAAGCAGGGTTGGCCCTGGTTAGTACTTGAAAGGGGGGGAAAGACCCCAAACAAGATTGAGAACTGTAAAGGGGCAACTCATA
The DNA here is from genome assembly GCA_029233225.1 of Lepidodactylus listeri. Lineage (NCBI taxonomy): Eukaryota > Metazoa > Chordata > Lepidosauria > Squamata > Gekkonidae > Lepidodactylus > Lepidodactylus listeri. The sequence continues at coordinate 176,958,947 of JARCFY010000001.1, read as the reverse complement.
AATCCAGCAAGGAGGGGGAAACCCTGGCAGAAGACAAAATTGTGGCCATCTCCCTCCCCCCCGACTAAACTAACAAAGAAGAAGAAGAGGAAGAGATTGGATTTATACCCTGCCCTTTACTACCCAAGGGAGTCCCAGAGCGGCTTACAAACTCCTTTCCCTTCCCCGCCCCACAACAGAAACCCTGTGAGGTAGGTGGGGCTGAGAGAGCTCTGAGACAACTGTTCTTGAGAGAACAGCTGGTACTTGCCCAAGGTCATCCAGCAGGTGCAAGTGGAGGAGTGGGGAATCAAACCCAGTTCTCCCAGATTAGAGTCTGCACACTTAACCACTACACCAAACTGGCTGTTCACCAAAGGTAAAGGTTTCCCTTGCTCGAAAGCCAGTCGACTCCAACTCTAGGGGGCGGTGCTCATCTCCTTTTCCAAGCCAAAGAGCCAGCGCTGTCCGAAGGCTTTTCCCATGGTCATGAGGCCAGCCTGACTAAACGCAGAGGCGCACAGAACGCTGTTACCTTCCCACCGAAGCGGTACCTATTTATCTCCTTGCAATGTCTTGCTTTTGAACGGCTAGGTTGGCAGGAGCTGGGGCCAGAGATGGGAGCTCACGCCATCACGCAGCACTCGGGTCTCGAACGGCCGAACTACCGACGTTCCAGTCTGCAGCTCAGCATCTTAACAAAAGGTATTGGTAACCTCGACTCTGGTTTGTGCTTGGAAATGGCAGTCAACCCCTTAAAAAGTAGTGGAAGGAAAACAAACCCAGGTGGGACGCTAACACTCACAACCCATGCATACCAAGGTTCGACATCATTCTCTCATCATTTATTCTGAATTAAAACAAAGCTCGGACTTTGCACTTCAAAGAAAGGCTCCCATTCCCTCTCAGTGCCAAATCTCTTTGAAGCTGCCATTTACGATTAAACACATTTGCGGCTGTCTGGTTCTCTGACCGCGTTGTAGCTGCGTGTGGTACAACAGCAAGGTACAGTCGCCGTTACACGGGCGACACATTGCTTTCGAAAGGAAGATGTACCAGCCACCATTAAATGCTTAATGCCAGTTCAATCTATTTACAGAACAATCCTTCCCCCCCTTCTCTTTCCTGTACTCTTACTATTTTTATCAGCGAGTGGAGAACCACGAGAGACTTCCACAATAAACAACCACTGAGGATAACGTTACAGACTGTACAGCTGGGACGTTTCCTTGTTAATGGTGACAGTTTCAAGCCATTCCCTGTAGGACAGAAAGGAGGGGACAAAGGCCAATTATTCCCAGCATCAGTGTCCTCTCCGGTGATAGCTCCCTTCTCATTTGGTGGCCAAAGGATTTGAGCTTCAGTTTCAGGATCTGGCCTTCCAGGGAACAGTCAGGGTTGATTTCTTTTAGGACTGACTGATTTGATCTCCTTGCAGTCCAAGGGACTTTCAAGAGTCTTCTCCAGCACCATAATTTGAAAGCATCTATTCTTCGGCACTTGGCCTACCTTACGGTCCAACTCTCACAGCCATACATCACTACTGGAAATACCATTGCTTTGACCATACGGATTTTTGTTGGCAGGGCGATGTCCCTACTTTTTATTATGCTGTCTAGGTTTGCCATTGCTTTCCTCCCAAGGAGTAGGCGTCTTTTAATTTCATGGCTGCAGTCACCGTCTGCAGTGATCTTGGATCCCAGGAACGTGAATTCTGTCATTGCTTCCATGACTTCCCCTTCTATTTGCCAAGAAGTAATGGGGCCGGATGCCATGATCTTAGTTTTTTTGTTGTTGAATTTCAAGCCAAACTTTTGTGCTCTCCTCTTTCATCCTTAGCAAGAGACTCTTTAGGTCCTCTTCACTTTCTGCCATCAGAACGGTATCGTCTGCATATCTGAAATTGTTGATGTTTTTCCCTGCAATCTTAATTCTGGCTTGTGATTCATCCAGGCCGGCATTTCGCATGATGTACTCTGCATATAAATTAAATAAGCAGGGCTGATGTGATGTGGTTCATGGGGTCGCAAAGAGTCGGACTCGACTGTGTGACTGAACAACAACTACAACAACAAAGGAACAAGCACTCGTAGAAAGATGAAGGCTTTTGTGAGTTTTTTGTTCTCTTGCTTTTGGGCTTCCTTCAAAAGAGCTGTTTACTTGCTGCAGAAAACGCCACTTGCTAAAATGTGGGAAATGACTTGATTGGTTTTATTTCGTTGATTATTTTGTTTAGAAAATTTGTATCCCACCTGTCTGCTCTTACCAGGGCCACCCAGGAGGCTAACAATTTAAAACATATATCATAAAAATCACATGTTTAAAACCATTAAAATCAACCCCCTCCCGAACCAGACATCATTAAAACAATTAAAAGCAGTTAAAACACACACAAAACATTAAAAGCAGCAATTTAAATACTGGTTAGGAAAGCGGGATCAGGGGGAGGATGCCAACCCAAACAAAAAAGACTTCACACGCTGGCCAAAGATGACAATAGAAAGAGACAGAAATACTTCACAGGTTAGATGAATAGATGGAATTGGTGGAAAGTGTTGTCGAGTCGCAGCCAACTTATGGTGACCCTGTAGGGTTTTTAAGGCAAGAGACATTCAAGGGTGATTTGCCATTGCCTGCCTCTGGATAGTGACCCTGGTTTTTCTCAGTGGTCTCCCATCCCAATACTAACCACAGCTGACCCTGCTTAGCTTCTGAGATATGACAATTTAGGCAGAGCTGGGGGTCCTCCCCTACTCACACAAGCACAGATTTAGCTGCTGTATTCTGAATTGGACCATCAGTCCATGACGTTAAGTATTGTCTACTCTGACTGGCAGCAGCTCTCCAGGGTCTCAGACAAAGGTCTTTCACTTCGCCTACCATCTGATCCTTTTAACTTGAGATGCCAGGGATTGAATTTGGGACCTTCTGCATGCCAAGGAGATGCTCTACCACTGAGCCATGCCTCTCGCCAATACCATAGCTCATTGAGCTTGAATATTCTTTTATAAGGTGTTATGTTCTGTGATTATCCAATTACCTTGAACCTTATTCAATTACCTTGAATCTTATTCAATTACCTTGAGATTTATCCGCCCCTGGGATTATCCAACTATTATCCTGGGATTACCTTGGAATTTATTCAATTACCTTATCCAACTGCCCTGTTTGGGCAAGGTCAGGGGTGCGGCTTACCTGTGTGTATAAGCAGGCCCCCTGACCTCCGTTTTCTTATGCTTCATCAGGACCTGAAATAAACTTGCTGTGCTGAAATCACTACCACCGGCCTCCCGACGCCAGTACTTTTCAAAGGGCTCTGGCTCTGCACATTCGGCAGGCTAATCCCGTAAATCGTATTTAGCCCCATTGTTCTCCTAGATTTATATGACTTCTCAAGGCATTTTCTTTAACAAAATGTAACTGTTCCATGGAAGAAATCAATTAGAACACCAGAATTTAAACATCCCACCTTCTCTGTTCGTGAAGCTGTGGCTGAGGCTTCATTTCAGCTTTCGGGAAGACTTTGATCTTGGCTGAAGTATAGAAGGGTTTCAGTGGCTTCCGGGACAACTGTTGATTAAGGAAGTCAGCAGTCACAGAGAAAGGAGTGGGTTTTGATACACAGCTGAGAGAACCTGATCAGTAAAGATCCAAACAAGTATGCCATATAGCCCAAGGCCGTCCCTTGATGTTGCCTCCTAGCCGAGATCGAAGTCTTCCTGAAAGCTGAAGTGAAGACTCAGCCCCAGCTACACAAACAGAAAAGAAGGTGGGCTGGTATTCAGAGATTCGCTGCCTCTGTATATGGAGGTTCCCTTTACTCACCACGGCTGGGCCAGATCACTGCTGGATCACATCAGTGGTCCTTCTAGTCCAGTATTCTGTTCCCAGTGGAGGCACAGATACCAATGCTTCACTCTAATTTTGCTCCCCGGCAACTGGCATGCCGCCATCGATGGACCTTTTCCCATAAATTTGTCTAATCTCCTTCTCAAGCTATCTAAACCAGTGGCCAGCACTATAGCCAGTAGTAGTGAGATTAATAAATTCTTTGGGCGTTGTGTGAATAAGTACTTCTTTTAGTCTATCTGTCATTCCCCACGTTCTTGGGGTGAGCACTGAATGCTAGAATTTGGAAAGAGGGAAACCTCTCTTAATCCATTTTCACACTGAGTGTCTTGTTTAATAGCTAGTTGTGTGTATATGTTAAGTGCAGTCAAGTTGCTTTTGACCTAGGGCAACCCTATGAGTGAATGACCTCCAAAACGTCCTACCCTTAACATCCTTGCTCAGGTCTTGCAAACTGAGGGCCGTTGCTTCCTTGAGCCAGTTTGGAGTAGTGGTTATGAGCGGTGGACTGTAATCTGGGAGAACCAGGTTTGATTCCCCACTCCTCCACACGCAGCTGCTGGTGTGACCTTGGGTGTGATGTTTATCGAAAAACACCAAACGACAGGCCCAGGAGTAGACAAAGACTGTTCAATAGACAGTAGCTGAACTGGCCAGCAAACACTGAGTCACAGCTAACAGCAGGGAGTGGACAAACCATTAAAACACCTTTACGAGAAACAAAGAACAGGTGGGCTAGAACCTAGTGAGTTCTTTTAAAAGAACATTACCTCACATCTCCCTTTCTTATAAAAACCACCTAATATTAAAAAATTAATTAATTAAAATAATTAATCATACAAATTATCCAGGTACGAATCTCTCTGGCGAATACACTGGTCTTCCACGAGATGTCACGCATCTTGGTTGTCTCTCTTCAGACTGTGATCCATTTGTTTCACTGTTTCAATTTTCATTGTTTTCATTGTTTACATTTTCATTGTTTGCATTTTCAACCTCTCCCACATCTCCCTCAGTTTCAGAGAGCCCATTTCCAGAATCTCCCTTTCTCAAGTCTACTTCCTCTTTTTCAACTGTAGTCACCTCTCCCGGTCCAATTCCATTCTTCTCAAGTTCTTTGTACCTATACTTAAGCTTGCGGCTATTTTGCCCATACACAGACCCATCTGAAGTTTTCACTAAATAGGTACTAGGCTGATCACATTGTTCCACCACTACTGCAAGGACCCATCTCTCTTTTGATTCTACCCACACTCAGTCACAAGTTCTTTCGGAGCTGTTCTATCAAGAGTCCTCGAAAGAGCTCTCTCAGCCCCACCTACCTCACAGGGTGCCTATTGTGGGGAGGGGAAGGGAAAGGAGACTGTAAGCTGCTCAGAGACTCCAAGTGAGTGAAAGGTGGGGTATAAATCCAATCTCCTCCTCCTCCTCCTCCTCCTCCTCTTCTTCTTCATTGAGTCCATCCATCTCATGTTGGGTCTTTCTCTTTTGCTGCTACTTTCAACTTTTCCTTGCTTTATTGTGTTTAGCTAGCTAGTCCTCTCTTAAGCTCTGAAGCCCTCCTCTTTCCACCCAATCCTATCTGAACATTTGACATCCGAAGTAAAAACTCGAAATTAGCATTCCTAGCTTTCTTCCCTCTGTCTTCGCATCCATTCCCTTCCCAGTCTCCTATTTTGTCTTTTTCAAGCATCTGATTATGATACGGTATTCAGGATCCCCCGAGATTTGGGGATAAATGACCGCGTACCATAATATGATTCGATCAACACTCTCCCCTATTCCTTGGGGGAGAATGCGAATGCGGCGGGCAGGTGTCTATTCTGGCAAGCTTCTCTGAGATGAAAAATGATCTGCATTCGTTAGGTCCAGACAAGTGGCCATTTGCGGAGAATTAATTCATGGGGCTATTTTTTCCCCCGGATGGCGCAGCAAAAGCTATTTTTGAAAAACCAAAAGGATCGATGGCTTTTGGTGCTCTGTCTCTCGTGACTAATGCCCATCTGTACTTTCTTCAGCCAGCCAGGGTTGCATGGCAGTTCTCATTTCATTTGGTAATCCTGTAAGGGAGCCAAACTGTTCAGCTTCCCCTTGAGGAAAAGAGGGTTTGGGGGGGGGGGGGTTGCATCTTATAATGTCTCACAATTCGCATCCACAACCTGCCAGAATCGGGTCCCGCCTTTTCCCATGAAACTCGACGAAACTGACCCACTCATCGTTCATTTCCTTTGAGCGGCTGGGCCAAGTCCTTGAGGGGGACGGGCAATGAGCCATGGCCATTGGCAGTGAACATCCCAGCCGGTGCCAACGAAACCAGTGCCAAGAACAACAGGCATTAGAACTCCAAGCTGCAAATTTTTGAAGCCGCTTCTCTTTTCATGTAGTGTCAACGCCAACCCTTCTGAGATAAAACTACACAAGGAAGAGGGAACAGTGGGGAGAAAATGCTGCAGGCATTTTCACTTGGAACAGAACATTACGGGGGTGGGGGGGAGTACCCTTATTTCTCCTCTGCTCTGCCTCATAACATCTATTATTATGTATCTAGTGCAATTTTAAGACTCACCCCCTTCCTCCAAGAAGATTGGGGCAACATATATAGGCTCTGATCCTCCACAAGATTTTGGCAGGCACTGAGATCCTTGAACAAGCAACACTCCAGTAAGTTCAATTAGCCCGTGTGGTGCCGTGGTTAAGATTGTGTTGGGCTAGGATCTGTGACCCAGGTTCGAATTCCTACTTATGCTATGGAAACTCTCTAGGTGACCTTGGGGCCAGTCAGAGAGTCTCAGCTTAACCTACCTCACAGGGTTCTTGTGAGGATAAAGTGGAGGAGAGGAGAATGACATAAGCTGCTTTGGGTCCCCACTGAGGAGAAAGACAAGGTATAAATGAAGTACATAAAAATGAATAAAATGTGGAGGGGGGGACCATGGCTCAGAGACAGAGCATATGCTTGGCTTGCAGAAGGTCCCAGGTTCAATCCCCAGCATCTCCAGTTAAAAAGGACCAGGCAGTGGGCAACGTGACAGACCTCCGCTTGAGACCCTAAAGAGCCGCTGCCAGTCTGAGTAGACAACACTGACCTTCGTGAACCAATGGTTTGATTCAGTATAAGGCAGCTTTATGTGTGTTCATGTGTAACACTTCTGCTCATACATCACTGGATCCAAGCCATAGCTTTTTTTCCCCTCCTGCTCCAGTAATACAACATCCCTGTGAGGTAGGTTAGGCTGAGGGACAGAGTGACAGGTCCAAGTTTACCCCATGTACAAAGATTTGAACTCAAGTTTCCCTGCCCTTAGGCTGAAACTCTAACTACACCACACTGGCAAGGATGATAGCATGTTCATTCAACCCACCCGCATCCAAAGATACTCAGGGCAGCATATGGAGCGTCTCCCTCTCTTCAGAACAAACCCTGTGAGGTAAATAAGTCTAGGAGATAAGGCCTGATTTCTCCCTCCCTCGTCCATATTGGTATGCTGGGTGTGGAACTGGTATTTTTGTCACCATCATCGGAAGTCAGAAATGGAAGGGTGTATGAGGAACTAGGCCTCTCTCTTGGAAAGCAGAACTTTCGTTTGTTGTTGTTGCTATAAACATCTGGAGCAGAGGTCCATCAGTGGCTATTAGCCACAAGGTAGTTTGGATCTTTCAGTCTGGGGCAAGTGATGCTCTGTATTCTTGGTGCTTGGGGGGGGGGGGGGAGCAACAGTGGGAGGGCTTCTAGTGTCCTGGCCCCACTGCTGGACCTCCTGAGGGCACCTGGTGTTTTTGGCCACTGTGTGACAGAGCGTTGGACTGGATGGGCCATTGGCTTCTCTGTTGTTGTTGTTGTTGTTAATTTGATTTATTAATCACCCTATCCAGGCTTATGCCGGGCTCTGGGTGATATTCAGAAGGCAAAATGCCATAAAAACAGAATACAAATGTTACAGCTTTTTTAAGGCTTCACTGATTCCAGAGACTCACTCCCTGTCTTTCATCGACTAGATTTAATTTCTCTGCTTCTTCACTCCTATCCGGTAGGAGTTCTGGAGGCCTCACTGGCCCCACTGCTGGACCTCCTGAGGGCACCTGGTGTTTTTGGCCACTGTGTGACAGAGTGTTGGACTGGATGGGCCACTGGCCTGATCCAACATTGGCTTCTCTTATGTTCTGATGTTCACTTCAAAAAGGATGTGGACAGAATGGAGCGGGTGCGGAGGAGAGCGACGAGGACGATTGGGGGCCTGGAGTCTGACCCCTAGGAGGAAAGGCTGAGGGACCTGGGAATGGTCAGTCTGGGGAAGAGGAGGTTGAGGGGGGACAGGATGGCTCTCTTGAAGTATTTGAAGGGCCCTTACTTAGAGGAGGGCAGGGAGCTGTTCCTGTTGGCAGCAGAGGAGGGGACTCGCAAGAATGGTTTTAAATTAAGGGCGAGAAGGGACCGGCTGGATTCTGGGGAGGGGGATTACAGTAAGAGTAGTTCAGCAGTGGAATCAGCTGCCTAGGGAGGTGGTGAGCTCCCTCTCACTGGTAGTCTTCATGCAAGGCTAGACAAACACTTGTGAGGGATGCTCTAGGCTGATCCTGTATTAAGCAAGGGGTTGGACTAGATGGCCTATCTGGCCCCTCCCAACTCTATGATTCTATTCTACGAACCCTTCCCATTTCCACACACACACACACACACACACACACACACATCCACTCCAGTACTCAATAAAGAGATGGAACATGGATCATTAGGTTGATTCCAAGTTGTGACACTGGATAAACTCATCTACAGAGGGACCAGAACTATTGAGAGGATTAGGGAATAAAGCCCGGGACATTTGGAGAGATGGATGCAAAAGAAGATGACCCTGAATGGATAATGAAGAGACTAAATAAACCCCACTAAATAGAATAGGGTCCTTCTTTGTTAATTTTTGCTAAAAGCAATATTGACTAGATTTTTAAAAAAATCAACTCAACTGGAAAACTTCTTTTAATTAATGCAAAGGTTTTATTTTATGGAATTCTTTTTTTGCTGTCAAGTCACAGCTGACTTAGGGCGACCCCATACGGTTTTCAAGGCAAGAGATTTTGAGAGGTGGTGTGCCACTGCCTGCCTCTGCATTGCAGCCCTGGTCTTCCTTAGAGGTCTCCCATCGAAATACTAGCCAGGGCTGACCTTCCTTTGCTTCCAGATTGGGCCATAGATTATAGAAGGTAGCAAGAAGGGGGGGACCCACAATACTCGTGGGCGGAGGGGGAGAAGGAGCTCCACCGAGTGGAGGAAGCAGCCAAGGGTGAGTCTTCTCCCCCACCCTACCCCACCCTGGCACCCATGGCGAGGCCTGGGCCCTCCAATCCTTCTCCCCCCTGTACCGATGGTGAGGCCTGAGGCTTCTAGCCGCCAGGCCTGCCGCTTCTCCCCACACACACAGGCACCGGCAAGGCCTAAGCGGCTCTCGCCAGGCCCACCGATTTCCCCTCCACCCCCCGGCTCTGGTGGCGAGGCCCGAGCGGCTAAGAGTCACTTGGGCCACTGATTCCCCCCCATTCCTTGGCTCTGGCAGCTGCTCGGGTTGCCAATTTTCCCCCCACCCTCCGGCTCTGGCAATTCCCCCACCACCACTTCCCAGCTCTGGTGGCGAGGCCCAAGCAGCTCTCAGCCGCCGGGCCCACTGATCTCCCCTCCCACCTCCCGGCACTGAGGCTTGGACACCTCCCAACCGCCAGGCTACTGCAGAGTTCCAAGAGCGTTCCCTGTGCATGTGCAGGGAACGCTCTTTAACTGCTTGGGGAATTTAAATATCCCCCCCAAAAGTTTTTTTTTTTTTACTTTTTAGATTTTTCTGCACGTAGGGAGTCCCCCAAGTGTTCAGAAAAATCTCCCTGCCCCCCAAGTGCCCCCTCCGTGCAGATTTAGATATCCGCACAGAGGGGGCGCCTTGGAAATTATTATATAGCTAACGGATGAATGGGGACTGCACATTCCCATTTTCAGCCTTCTGTATTCCTTCCAGGAAATGAGGTCAAAGCGGCTTGGCGGCCTTTGGCCTTTCCAATGTGGCATCATCCACAAAGCGCTCCTCGCACCTGTGTTCCTGCCCTCATTTGTCAAACCCTTCTTAATATTCCATTTGGAAATAATAGTTCTATATATATATCTGGCAGCCATGGCCTCATCTTTTACTTTCCCACCTTTATTAATATAGACATGGGGAATGAATATAGAAAGTCTTCTTAAATGCTTAAATATGGAGATGACCTTCTTCTGTTTTCAGTGAAAGATGAGGTGCCCTGCTTGGCTAAATCCTTTTCTCTCTCAAGTGGCAAATGGGATCATCTGACTTAATGATCCCCTCTTTCTTTGCAAGATGTAAGAATTAGTTTTTTAGATATATATATATATATATGTATAAGTTTGCCTGTACAGTTTTCCTTGCGAAAGAACTTCCTTGAATGTTCTTGATGGGTCTAACTACAGAGGGAAGGGATTGTGGCTCTGTAGTTGCAGAAGGTCTCAGGTTCAATCCCCCTTGTCTTCATTTGAAATACATCAGAGAGTAGGTGATGTGAAAGACCATGACCCAAGATCCTAGGCTTAGCTCCAGACCTGAAGTTTAAACAGGAACAAGGCTATCCACCCATGGAGTGCAATCTCCCCATAACCTTTCATCCCATGGTAGCTCGAAATGCCCTTTGAAAGGGGAGGCCCCCCCCCCCGGAACAGGACTTGGGGCAGTTCAGGCTGTTGTGGGAGGGGAGACTGCAAGATGAGGATCTGAACCTGAGTCTCGTAGATCCCAGTCTGAAGCTGTAACTGTTACATCACACTGGCTTTCATAAGGTGGCTGCTGATGAACAGTAGCAAAGCAGCTGGGCCTACCTGGGCCTAGGGATGCCAGCCTCCAGGTGGGACCTGGGGATCCCCTGGAATTACTGCTCATCTCCAGACTACAGAGATAAGTTTCCATGGAGAAAATGAATGCTTTGGAAGGTGGAGTTTATGGCATTGTACCTCACTGAGGTCCCTGTCCTCCCCAGGCTCCACCCCCCAACCATCCAGGAGTTTCCCAGCCTGGATCTGGATCCGCTGCCAGTGGCCAGGGGGGGTACTTGGCAACCCTAGACTGCTGCCAGTAAAAACCCTGCCTTTTACTGACAGAAACAGTTAGAACCCTCCCCCCTCCCCCCAACATTCTAATCTCTCACAGCTGATGCCTGGAGTTGATGCCATTTCAAAAGGTATTGGGGAAAATTCAATGGTCCTTGAAGGCTTTTTTTAACTTTTTGGATTTTTCTTCAGGCTGAGGAAGGCCCCTGATTATGTAGGAAAAGCTGTTGGGGGAGAGGGAGCTCTCTTTTGGCAGATATAAGTATCCACACTAAAAAAAACCCTCTTGGAATTAGTATATAAACAAGAGCCAGGACCCGTGGTACTCACGGGGTGGGGGGGAGAAGGAGCTCCATGTGGAGGAGGAAGCAGACTCAGGTAAGCCTTCCTCCCCTCCGGCTCCCCCCAACTCCTGAGGTGGGCCTGAGTTCAGGCCGCCAATTTCCCCCCCCCCCTGGCTTCTGCGGCAGGCCGGAGCTCAGGCCACTGATTTCCCTCCCCCCTGGCTTCTGCAGCGGACCCGAGCTCGAGCCGCCAATTTCACTCCCCCCCCCCCCCGGTTTCTGTGGCAGGCCTGATCTTGGGCCACCGATTTCCCTTCCCCCCCCCCAGTTTCTGTGGCGGGCCTGAGCTCAGGCCACCAATTTCCCTCCCACCCACCCCTGGCTCCTGTGGTGGGCCCAAGTGGCTCTCAGCTGCCAGGCCGCCGCAGAGTTCCCACAGCATTCCCTGTGCATGCACAGGGAATGCTCTTTAACTTTTGGGGAGATTTAAATATCCCCCCAAAAGTTTTAAGATTTTTCTGCACACGTGGGGTCCCCTATGTGTGCAGAAAAATCTCCCTGCCCCCCAGGTCCCCCCCCATGCGGATTTAGATATCCGCACACAGGGGGCACCTTGGGAATTAGATATATAGATTATTATATCCAGGGCTCTTTTTCTAGCAGGAACTCTTTTGCATATTAGGCAACACACCCCTAATGTAGCCAATCCTTACAGTAGCCTCTGTAAGAAGAGTGCTGTAAGCTCTTGGAGGATTGGCTACATTAGGGGTGTGTCGCCTAATATGCAAAAAAGTTCCTGCTAGAAAAAGAGCCCTGATTATATCAATTGCCCAGCCATTCATTCCATTCTCTTGACACATTATGGAACTGGCAACTTCTAGCACCTTTCTGGAGACCATGTGACTTGGTGGCACATGTCCCAAGCCACTTCTAAGGTATATAAGGAGAGCATCTGCCCATTGCTCTCTCTTTCTTGCCTCTACCTACCAGATCCCACCCTACCTTGCTGACTCTAGTCCTAGCACTGTCAAGAGTCTACTGCATATGCTGCTGGCTAGCACACGGCCCCTTCCCTAGTATTTCCCCCATTTTTCGCTGCAGACTCAACTCACTGTGTCGGACCGGTAAGTACCACCCCTCATTGATATTTTCCTGCTAATGTGACAGTCACTATACCTTTCTGTCTAATTTTCCTAGCTCTGTGTTGTTTGAATTTATGGTTGTTTTATGGTACATGTGTGTGAAATCATTCAGTAACGTATCCAAAATATTTTGAATTTGTTTTACATCATTTAAAATCCTAAACTGCTGGAACAGATCCCAGCAGTCCTACATAGAATCAACCCAAAGGTTTCAGATAAATGTTGGAAAAACTTTGGGTCTATTGGGGACTTTATACACTGTTGGTGGGCCTGCCCTTAAATATACAATTTTGGGGGAACAAATATTGAAACAAATTCTACTCATTACAGATATTCACTTACCTTGCAATCTGGAATCAGTATTCTTGGAGACATGGAATATATCTATAAAAAACAAAAACAAAAATTATCTACATTGTTAACTTTAGCCAAAATAACAATAGCACAAAAATGGAGGCAAAAAAATAGCCCATTGGTATCTCTTTGGCAAAAGAAAATATGTGAATGTGTTATATATAGTCATACTTCATACAGCTCGCTGTCCATACAATCGGAAAAATATCAACAACAATTTCAAGCAATGCAGTTTCCAATAATAACATATTTGGAGGGCTGTGGGACTATTCCAGACAATCCTTTCTACAGAAAATTGCTCTTTTTTAAAAATGAATATGCAGTATATATAATGAATTGTCCTTATTATACATGATAATGCTAACATGCTGTTGTGTTGGCCAGCAAGGCACTTCTAGTGCTCTTATGGATTGTAATATTCATAAGCTTGAACTTATGTTCCTATGCTGTAAGGACTACAGGCATTCTCCATTGCTGGGAGAAGCTCCAGTCTAGTCCTGGGGACTGGCAACCTCGATAGTTCACAAAGACAGAGACAAAGACTCCCTCTACCATGAGGTTTCTTTTCTGTCACACCACGCTGGTCAACCCCTGCCCCCTCCAACATACCTGCACGGATTATGCTAATGAGGTTACCTGGCAACTAGTGATCAGGCCATCAGCCAGCTGGCTAGAGCCATCAACGGACAATAGAGGCGATCCAGTGACTCATCGCAGGAGTGCCCAGGTGTCGGTTCCTGTTTAGTTTCAGTTTTACAATACTGACCACTCCCCGGCCTCTCCTCCTTTGTTTACCTTTAACCTATGGTAGGGTCAGAAAGGGACAGACCGCCTAATAGGTGTGTTAGTGGGATGTGGTTAGCGCTGTCCGCCCCCCAAGACCACCTAATAAAAGACCTTGCACAAAGGCAATCATTCTCTTGAGCCATCGTCCCCTATCTGCTTTACCACCCCTTATGTCCAGCTTTCTATCCAAATACCCTTGCCTCCATTTTTAAATCTCTGGATTCGCGACCAGAGAGACCACGTGGCCTTGCTGGTTTAAGACACGTTCCCCATTTTTCTATTTTCCTCCCCATCCAACTCTCCATTTTGAGCGGACAACTCCTCTTCAGGACAGGTACAGTATAACCCAACCAACATTTCCTGCAAATTGCAACAGTGCTATTTTCTATCTAATTTCCTTAGGTCTGTGTGTGTGAAATTCTGTTTTGTGTATGCTTGAACAACATCATTCAGTAAACAGCATTTAATTTGCCATCTGCCTCACGTGCCTTTTTCCTGGAGAACTCCCGGGAGGGGTGGGACCCTGGTATAGTTGGCTGTAACCCGGTATTTTGCCAATTGCTCATCTTAAATTAAAGCAATTCGGCTAACAGTTGTTCATAATGTTGATTCAGTTAACTTGCTGTTGCATCTCCATCTCTGTAAACCTACTTGCTTGTTTATTTGATTTATGAAAAATCTAATAAAAATTAAAGATTAAAAAAAAAACATTCAGTAAAGAAACCATTTTATTTAAGATCTAGTCTCCCTGTCTGTTTCTGGGGGTCTGGATAAATTGGACTTTTGTATACACAGGTTATTGGTCCCATAATTAAGCCTATGGCCATTTAATATTCCAATTCCCCATATTTATTAAGAAATGAGGCAATTTGGCTAACAACAGAACCTTTGCATATGCAGCCCTGAACTTCTTTGTGGGTGGTGAAGTGGCAATATCAGTTGTGGCAGAATTTGAGGTTCAATGAGCCGGGACCTTTCTGTTTTTTTCTGTGCTCTGTAGATTTTGCTTTAACTGACCTCTGTTCCTTGAAGTCCCATAAGCCTTTGCTCTTTTGCTGGCAGCCTGGGTGTAAAACCTAAAGCCTTGCCCTGTCGATGTACCTTTGCCTGAATTCACATTCCACAGCCTTCCAGGTGCCAGGCTCCAAAGCCTAAATGTATCTGTCCAGGTCTTTTTGTCATCACAGTTAATAAAATACATCCGGGCAAAAGTTCATACTAGCCGAAGTTCATCTTATCAATTTAGGATGGGCTGGAATGTGGCAAGTCTGGCACATTTTAATCAACTCCTCCCTTGACTCCTATTGGCTGAAAAGAGTTTAAAAAGGAGGCTTTAGGCTTTGTTCATGGCTGTTTGGCCAACACCCCACCTAGGCTTGAGTGCGATCTTGGTCCATAGTCCAGGAATATTCCTGGTTCTTTCCAAAGTGTACACTAGATCAGGTATTGAGATTTTGCTATATTCTATTGGGTCTTGATATTTAATACAATACACAACCTTTATTGGCATACACCAGTACGATATTTAATAGATGCTACTAAGTTTTACTTGTGTCCAGGGGTCCATTGGAGCAGGAGCACACAGGAGCGCAGCTCCAGGAGTGAGGAGCCCAGGGGGCGGGCACATGACCAAGCCCCGCCCCCTCCTCAGCTTCCCCGAGCAGTGCAGAGGTGCAGCGCCCCGGGGAAAGCCCTGCTAGGGTCTTTATTGTTTTTAACATTTTGTTTTAATATTGATAATTTTATCATTGTTCCTTTTATGACTTTGTGCTGCTTTTCCAGAGACTTGCTCAAGGTGGCATATAAATTTTCTAAGTATACCATTTTTTATCTGGGCACATGGCACATAAGTACTGGAGAAATTTCACCAACCCTTTAGCAGCTTCCACCCCATCAGTTTGGTGTAGTGGTCAGGAGTTGGACTCTAATCTGGGAGAACCAGGTTTGATTCCCCACTCCTCCACATGCAGCTGCTGGTGTGACCTTGGGCCAATCACAAGTTCTCTCAGAGCTGTTCTCTCATGAGCAGTTCTCAAAAGACCTCTCTCAGCCCCACCTACCTCACAGGGTGTCTTGTTGTGGGGAGGGGAAGGGAAAGGGATGGGCAGTGCACATGTCCTGGGTATCTCAAGTCTACTTGAAACCTGGTGCTTTCAAGGGAGCAGGAAGAGAATGAGAGTGTGTTCTTTATGCTTATTTTTATTGCACAAAGTATTAGATGGGGAAGGGAATGGAGGAAGAGCAGGTCAGTTTCACTCACCTGTGGAGTGGAGCCTGAGGGGTGAGTGTTGCCTTCTGACACACTTCCGGTATGTTAGGGGGTATGGCATATGCAAATGAGTTATGCAAATGAGTTATGGTAATGAGCTCCTGCACCTCTTTTTCTACGAAATGACCCCTGCTTGTGTCTGATTTTAGAGCCAACAAATACTTTTCATTAAAGGCCGCTGCTCTCTTGGTGTTTCTCTCCCTCTGGAGGTCTGTTCCCTAGCCAGACTCCACCCACCTATAGAAAAGAACCCTCAGGGGTCATTTTGAGCAGAAGCGCACAGGAATGCTGTTCCGGGAGTAACAAGCCCAGCAGCGGGCCCATAGGGTGATGCGCTGTGGAAAAAAGCAAAAGCATACTAACTTGACCTGTATTTTCATGCTCGTTGTAGGGTAGTTTCCCTGCAAGAGCAAAGCAAACCTCAAGTGTCTTTAGTCCAAGTGTAAAGCCAGTTTGGTGTAGTGGTTAAGTGCGTGGACTCTATTCTGGGAGAACCAGGTTTGATTCCCCACGCCTCCACTTGCAGCTGCTGGATGACCTTGGGCAAGCCGTAGTTCTGATAAGAGCTGTCCTTGAAAAAGAGCAGTTTCTGTCAGAGCTCTCTCAGCCCCACCTACCTCACAGGGTGTCTGTTGTGGGGAGGGGAAGGGAAAGAAGTTTGTAAGCCGCTCTGAGACTCCCAAGTGAGTGAAGGGTGGGATATAAATCCAATCTCTTCTTCTTCTTCTAAAGCTGGCTCGCCAGCACTGAGTTGGGAAAGACCTGGAGATTTTTGGGGTGGAGCCTGAGCGGTGGGTATTGCCTTCTGACACACTCCTGGTGATGTCAGGGGGTGTGGCATATGCAAATGAGTTATGCTAATGAGTTCTGCTAATGAGCTCCTGGACCTCTTTTTTTACGAAATGACCCCTGATGGGGTTTGCAATCCCTGGTAAAGACCTGGACCCCTAAAATTCCCCTACAATCAATTGAGAGAAAAAGCATGAAACCTGTACACCCCAAACCAGCCCATTTGCATCATGCTTTCTCCCCCTCCGTTCGGACTGTGGCTGATCCTCCCAATTCACAGCCAGGCCCGATCGATTCGGTGCACTACAAATACATTCTGCACCATTTTTAAGGAGACTCCTGCAAATTGTGGAGCAGATGAACGGAGCATATGGAAGCCAGGGCGGACCCCAAATGTGAGGCTGCAGCCATTAAGCCGAACAATGCAGCAGGCAGGACGGCTCTCTTGCTTCATCTATATTTTATCAGGTCGATTTGGAGCTGGCTAGGTGGTGGCACACATCCAGCAAATTGAGTTTTGCACGGGAGTCGGGACAGGGCAGTTTTGCAATGGGGGGGGGGGGAGATACGAGCACGGAGATGTCGACAGAGAAGAAGAACAAAAGAGGCAATACGTTTCTATCTATTTTACGGATACTTTATTGGTTTGTTCATTTGAAAGATTTAGACGCCGTCAGTCATCGCCTTAAATGAATGGTGGCGGAAAGTACTGCTAAGGCATATGGCTAAGGCATATGACTTATGGCGACCTGTAGGGTTTTCAACGCAAGAGAAGAACACAGGTGGTTTGCCATTGCCTGCCTCTGTGTAGCTACCCTGGACTTCCTCAGTGGTCTCCCATCCAACTACAGGAGCCAGTTTGGTGTAGTGGTTAGGAATGCAGATGCTAATCTGGGAGAACCGGGTTCGATTCCCCACTCTTCCACATTCAGCTGCTGGTGTGACCTTGGGTCAGTCACAAGTTCTCTTGGAACTGTTCTCTCAAGGGCAGTCCTTGAAAGAGCTCTCTCAGCCCCACCTACCAGTCAGGGTATCTGTTGTGGGAAGGGGAAGGGAAAGGAGATTGTAAGCCACTCTGAGACTCCTTTGGGTAGTTAAAGGTGGGGTATAAATCCAATCTCTTCTTCTCTTCTTCTTACTTAACCAGGGCTGACCCTGCTTAGCTTCTGAGAGCTGAGAAGATGAGGCTGGCTTGGACTACCCAGGTCAAGGTAAGAGACATCCAGAGGTGGTTGGCCATTGCTCGTCTCTGTGTAGCAACCCTGGACTTCCTTGGTGGTCTCCCATCCAAATGCTAACCAGGGCTGGCCCTGCTTCGCTTCCGAGACCCTGACATAAATATGTAAATAAAATCTGTACCTGGATGGGGCCCCTTATTTCATCTGAGGGAAACCCTCTTTTTGTTGATATGGAAGTTTATTTTCCCACTTTGCATTTTTATTAGGGAATAATTACTGCATTAAAAAAAAAAAAGGTTCCTCCTTTGCAAGGGGATGTGGAGATAAAGACCCGCTTATGCCTTCCATGTCCATGTTTCCTTGCAATGTTCAGTGCTCAAAGCATGTCTTCCAGCCAGGGATGGGGAAGCCACTGAACGGGCACCACAGAACGGGGTGGAAGGATGGTCCACGCTTTCTGGTCGACCATAACGATGGTCCACGCTTTCTGGTCGAGAGCCAGTTTGGTGTAGTGGTTAAGTGCGCGGACTCTAATCTGGGAGAACCGGGTTTGATTCCCCACTCCTCCACTTGCACCTGGCTGGATGACCTTGGGCAAGCCATAGCTCTGTACCAGCTGTTCTCTCAAGGACAGCTTGGGAAAGAGCTCTCTCAGCCCCACCTACCTCACAGGGTGTCTGTTGTGGGGAGGGGAAGGGAAAGGAGTTTGTAAGCCGCTCTGAGACTCCCTTGGGGAGTGGAGGGCGGGGTATAAATCCAATCTCTTCTTCTTCTTCTTCTTCTTCTTCTCTTCTTCTTCTTCGTCTTCTTCATAACACCATCGAGGGAATAATAGGTTGCCTGCCTGGGAGCTATCCATGGTGCTGCAAGTCACCTCTGGCCCAGCCTCATTTCTCACTCAGCAGGCAGGCCAACCTTGCCAGGGGCGAGTCTCCTTTTCAATGATGCTGGAATAAACCTTGTCAGTCTTGAAGATGTCACCGGGTTTCAGTTTTCTTCCCGTCTCTCATGCCTGTTCATCCATGAGATTCTGGATATCGGTGTTACAGGGAATTTTTTCCCAAAAAAAAAATTCACGGCGGGGGCCTACACATCTATGAGACCACCTTTCCCCTTATGAGCCCCGTAGGATACTACGATCTGTGAACCAGCGTCTCCTGGTGGTCCCTAGCCCCAGGAACTTTTGTCTTGCCTCAACTGGCTCCTACCAGGTGATGTTTTGTATTCTTGGTGCTTGGGGGGGAGCAATCAGTGGGAGGGCTTCTGGCCCCACTGCTGGACCTCCTGATGGCACCTGGTATTTTTGGCCACTGTGTGACACCGAATGTTGGACTGGATGCGCCATTGGCCTGATCCAACATTGGCTTCTCTCATGTCCTTATGAAATGAGCTCCCATATGTGATCAGGGCCCTGAGGGACCTCCTACAGTTCCGCGGGGCCTGCAAGACAGAGCTCTTCCACCAGGCTTTTAGCTGAGGGGGTGGGCCTCCCCTCCAGTGACCAAGATCTGAGTAACCACTTGGAACCCCAACTTGTGGTAGACCTCATCTGCTGAGGCTGTGGTCAGGAGTACCGAAATGACAATCTGTATTTTAATTTTGATGTATTTTAATTGGGTTTAACTGTTATTTTGCATACTTACATGATCGTTGGCTGATACGATGGAACCCACATTGAGCCTACTATGCAGGGAGGGCAGGATATTAATCAAATCAAATCAATAAAAATAAATGAAATAGATCTAGCCATCCATTCCTCATATTCTCTTCTTTCTCTTTTAAAACAGGAAGTTCTCTTTAATTTCTCCTTGATTTCTCTTTGAAGAGAAACCAGCTTACCCCTTTGTACCTACAGCTCTTACAGTGTCTTTATTTTGCACACCACAAGGTGGTGCTCCAGCAGGAGGACAGGAAGTTTTGGAAAAACACACCCTGCCTCTGAGCATCTACAGAGTGAGATCCTGAAAAACTGCAGCACCTCCTTTTTCCTGACCCTCTTTCTTTTGAATTTCTCTTTGCTCAAAATGGAATTGACTAGAACCAGATTCCTTGTTCCTGAAAAGAGGGAATTAAGTAGATGGTTCAACTGGGAGAATTTCTCTTAATGACATTAATTCCGGGCATTCAGTCGAGACACAACAGCCCAGGGTTCTTGTTTGTACAACCAGCAGCAGTAAATCAGAGGAAATTCGCCTAATCTTTATGGCCATCTGGCGCATTCTCCCACTTGCTGGCTTGCTACAGATGCAGCAGAGTCAGGGCCCTAGCAACAGGCGATACCTGCACTGAGCACACCTGAAGTCTCATATATTTTAGAGTGCAGAATGTCTCATGCTTGAAATGGAGACTCTTGATTCCCATATTGATATGAGAAGTCTTGCATGGTTGGCTGCACTGCCCGGTGGAGAGAGTCCAAGAGGAGTCCAAGAGGAGTCCAAGATGTCGGCGTACAGGCGGACTGTAAGCTAAATAGGAGCAGTCAGTGTGATGCAGCGGCAAAAAAGCCCAATGCAATCCTGGGGTGCATCAACAGAGGCATAACATCCAAATCGCAAGATGTCATAGCCCCACTGTACACTACATTGGTCAGAAGAAGAAGAAGAGATTGGATTTATACCCCGCCCTTCACTCACTTGGAGTCTCAGAGCGGCTTGCACACTCCTTTCCCTTTCCCTCCCCACAACAGACACCCTGTGAGGTAGGTGGGGCTGAGAGAGCGCTTTCCCAAGCTGTCCTTGAGGGAACAGCTGGTACAGAGCTAAGGCTTGCCCAAGGTCATCCAGCCAGGTGCAAGTGGAGGAGTGGGGAATCAAACCCGGTTCTCCCAGATTAGAGTCCGCGCACTTAACCACTACACCAAACTGGCTCTTGGAGCGCTGTGTGCCGTTCTGGAGGCCTCACTTCAAAAAGGATCGGGAGAGAATGGAGCAGGTGCAGAAGAGAGCGGCAAACATGATAAGAAGGGGCTGGAGACCGAGCCCTACTAGGAAAGGCTGAGAGACATGGAGATGTTCAGCCTGGAAGGGGAGGTGGAGGGGCGACAGGATTGCTCGCTTGAAATATTTGAAAGGATGTCATTTAGAGGAGGGCAGGGAGCTGTTCCCGTTGACAGCAGAGGAGAGGACTCACAATAATGGGTGGAAATTATGGGTGGAATGGTACTGGCTGGATTCTGGGGGGTAATTACAGTAAGAGTAGCTCAGCAGTAGAATTGGCTCCCTGGGGAGGTGGTGAGCTCCCCCTCCCTGTAAGTCTTTATGCAGCGTCTGGACAAGCCTTTATCAGGGATGCTCTAGGCTGATCCTGCCTTCAGCAAGGGTTTGGACTAGATGGCCTGTATGGCCCCTTCCGACTCTTGTGATTCTATGTCTCTATACACCAGGACCAGACCATTGCTATCACCTGGGATAGCCTAACAGAGGTATAGTAAAGCATTTGACAGGTCGCAATTCATGATGGGCAGATAAAGTTCATTTACAGGTTGAGCAGGCCCCTGACCATCCCCTGACTTTGTGTCAACTCTGATTTGGGAAATTCCTGGAGCATCGGGGGCAGTGCCTGGGGAGGGACTTCAGTTTCTCTTAGACTCTATGGTATACCATAGAGTCCATCTTCCATGGCTGCCATTTTCTCCAGGACTGGCCTCTGTAATCTGGAGATCAGTTGTAATTCCAGGAGAACTCCAGGCTCCACTTGAACTACAGTGCAAGGCTCAGCTGAGGGTGTGTGTGCACAGCAACCTTATAGAGCCAGTTTGGTGTAGTGGTTAAGTGCGCGGACTCTAATCTGGGAGAACCGGGTTTGATTCCCCACTCCTCCACTTGCACCTGGCTGGATGACCTTGGGCAAGCCATAGCTCTGTACCAGCGGTTCCCTCAAGGACAGCTTGGGAAAGAGCTCTCTCAGCCCCACCTACCTCACAGGGTGTCTGTTGTGGGGAGGGGAAGGAAAAAGGAGTTTGTAAGCCGCTCTGAGACTCCCTTGGGGAGTGGAGGGCAGGGTATAAATCCAATCTCCTCTTCTTCTTCTTCTTCTTCTATATCAGTATTATACCTGTCACGGCCACCTGCAAAGATCTCTGGGAGTTGTAGTTTTCTGAGGATGCTGGAGATCCTGTGTTTAGATTCCCTGGCTACCGTAACAGAAGTACAGTTCTCCAGGAAGAGGGAAGACTCATTCTAACATTCCATGGTGTAAATATGCCCTGTGGTGAAGGGATTGCACGAGGCTAGATATGGCAACAAACAAAATCAGTGTGCAATAAACACAGCCTGAGAAATTAATTCTTGAAAGCTTTGACGAGTCCCTCTGTAATAATTTTCCCCTTTACTCCCCTCTGGAGAGCCAGTCTAGTGTAGTGGATAGAGTAACAGACTAGGACCC
Organism: Lepidodactylus listeri; assembly: GCA_029233225.1. Classification (NCBI taxonomy): domain Eukaryota; kingdom Metazoa; phylum Chordata; class Lepidosauria; order Squamata; family Gekkonidae; genus Lepidodactylus; species Lepidodactylus listeri. Next base: position 176,936,841 of record JARCFY010000001.1, on the reverse strand, counting down.
TTGGGGACGTGGGTTCGAATCCTTACTTAGAATCATAGAGTTGGAAGGGACCGCCAGGGTCATCTAGTCCAACCTTCCGCACAATGCAGGAAATTCACAATTACCTCCCCCACATACCCCCAGTGACCCCTGTTCCACGCCCAGGAGATGGCAAAAAAACCAAAACCCTCCAGGATCCCCGGTCAAAACTGGCCTGGAGAAAATCCTACCATGGAAATTCACTGGGCGACGTTGGAGCCACCACAGATTTTCAGCCTACCTCACAGGGCAGTTGTGAGAAAACAGAGGGGAGGATGACATTCTCAGCCACTTTGAGTCTCAGCTGGGGAGAAAAGCAGGAGATCAATAAATAAAATGATAAATGCAAATGCTCCGTTTCTCTCTTTCCATTCTACAGTCTGCTTAAGGTATCAGTCACTACAGCAATAGAGATCTGAATATTGCAGGGAGAAACTGAAGTGGACAGAGCCAGCCTAATGGTTAGAGTGTCGGACTAGGACTGTGAGACCCAGGTTTGAATCCCCACTCTGCCATGGAAGTGAGCTGGGGGGGCCTTGGCCAGTCACCCGTGCTCAACCTAACCTACCTCACAGGGTTCTTGGAACCACATTGAGTCCCCATTGAGGATTAAAGTGGTATATAAATGATGAAGTTAGAGTAAATCAGGGCTTTTTTGTAGAAAAAGCCCAGCAGGAACTCGTTAGCTTTATAGGCCACACCCAACAGCAGAAACTCATTAGCATATTAGGCCACACCGCCATGCTACCAGAAGAGTGGTCATCCAGCCACACCCACCTTTTGCTTCTCATTCTGTTTACCTTGTTTGTTGTCAAAACCCAGGGCTTTTTTTGCAGCAGGAATTAATTTGCGTGTTAGGCCACATACCCCTAATGCAGCCAATCCTAATGAATTTCTGCTGTTGGGTGCAGCCTATTATGCTAATGAGTTCCTGCCGGGTGTGGCCAATTCAGGAGCCAGCCAGAACTCCGTTCCTGTGCGTTCCTGCCCAAAAATAGCCCTGGAGTAAATAAATGACAAATATTTTCACCAGCAGATGAGCCAGCCTTGGCTGGGAGGGCGGGTTAGAAATGATGGTGGTGGTGATGATGCAGTAAGTATATTATAATAAAGATAAATATTGGAAGCACATTTTCATATATGTGAATCAGAGGCCTTCCAAAGGTTAAAACAACAAGCACCATTTAGATACAGATTTTATTTTTCTATTAATTGAGTATGGTTTAAGATGGTATTAATATCAAGGCTACCGGGGGGGGGGGGGGACACACAAATTATATAGCAGACCAGACCATTCTGGAGGGTGCATGGAATTGGGTAAGTCAGGTGATTGATTGTCCTATTACTTTGGGGATACAGATAAGTTCAGGGGTCCCCAACCCTTTTTTCAGCCCGCAGGCACGTTTGGAATCCCGACACATCATAGCGGGAGCAGTCATAAAACGGCTACCACAAGACGCCTGCTAAAGGAGGCGGAGCCAGTGCAAAATGGCTGCTGCAGAGAGCCAGTTTGGTGTAGTGGTTAGGAGCACAGGCGCAGATTCTAATCTGGGAGAACTGGGTTTGATGCCACAATCTTCAGCTGCTGGTGTGACCTTGGATCAGTGACAAGTTCTCTCAGATCTGTTCTCTCACCAGCAGTTCTGGAAAGAGCTCTCTCAGCCCCACCTACCTCACAGGGTATCTGTTGCAGGGAGGGGAAAGGGAAGGAGATTGTAAGCCGCTCTGAGACTCCCTTGGGTAGTGAAGGGCAGGATATAAATCCAATCTCCTCCTCCTCCTCTTCTTCTTCTGCTGTTTTTCTGCTTCTTCTGCTTCTGCTGCTTCCTCCTCCTCCTCCTCCTCTGGTCACACAGTGAAGATCCATGTGCAGTGGTGGCGGCTGAAGCCAAAGCCCCATTTTAACCATCTCCAAAGGCAATCAGAACCCTTGCTGGCTAAAAGCTCCACCTGGCACCACCCACTTTCTAAAAACATCTGGCGGGCACCAGGAAAGGTATCAGTGGACCCTGCGGCACCCTTGGGCACCACATTGGAGACCCCTGGATTAGTTGATACTTGTGTTTTTTATCTTTGTTCCGTACGTTTCTCCCCCATTTTGGTCCCCCTTGTTTTCTTGGCTGTTGCTCATCATTCTGTTGGTTTTATACCATTTTTACACCGGAAATAAATTGGGGGGGGGGGGGGGGGATGCATTCATTTCCCTGGGCTTAAATTCACCCTGAACAAAGAACACTTGGCAAGAAAACAGACAGTCTCAGGTTCATTTCCCACAGCATTTTTCAATGTCATTTCTCATAAGGGAGACCTGAAATCAAAGTGGGGATGTTTGAATTGCATCAGACAACTTTCAAAATGCAGTCTCATCTGTAGCTTGGCTCGGTTTTGGTGGGGGAGGGAGGGGGACCAAATAATCACATTCTGGGGTGTCTTTTGACACCTTATTTGTCCATTTATGTATTTACATTACCGTCCACCTTTCTGACTGGCTGCGGTGGCTCTGAGGTTAAGACGCTGAGCTGCAGATCGGAAAGTCGGTAGCTCGGCAGTTCAAGACCCGAGAGCTGCATGATGGAGTGAGTTCCCGTCTCTGACCCCAGCTCCTGCCAACTTAGCAGTTCGAAAGCAAGAAATTGCAAGTAGATAAATAGGCACCGCTTTGGTGGGAAGGTAACAGTGTTCCCTGCGCCTCGATGTCTAGTCATGCCAGCCACATGACTACAGAGAAGTCTTCGGACAGCGCTGGCTCTTCGGCTTGGAAATAGAGATGAGCACCGCCCCCTAGAGTCAGATTCGACTGGCTTTTGAGCAAGGGAAACTTTTACCTTTACTTTTTTTCTGACTGGCCGATTACACAGGCCGATTACACAGAGTGAGTCTATACAGGCGATAGGGATGGGAGATTCAATAAACAATGAAATAGGATTTGGGTTGCAGAACCCACCAGAAATCTCAAAAGTCATCTCCTCTTCAGTGAATTCTGCCAATCTGAACATGCACTAGTCTATGAATCGTGTATTAGTCTTCTGATAAAGATCCAATCGAAACAGAGTATGTAATCCAGAGCCTTCATTGGACTGTCGTTTTGATCACTGATGAGGACTGATTATATAATTAGTAATAGTTGTTGTGAATGTTTCATTAATGATCTGTAGCATGTCTGCTGTGTTACTGTTGTTATGAGTATATTTCACTGTTGTTGTATTGTGGAGATTTGTAACAATACACAGTAATAATTTTGTTCTGCATACCTTTATTATTGCATTCTGGCGCAGTTCTTATTTTCTCAAGGCCAATTACACAGAGTGAGTCTATACAAGCAATAGGGTGGGAGATTCAATAAACAATGAAATAGGATTTGGGTTGCAGAACCCACCAGAAATCCCAAAAACAGAACTGAAGCAAAGCATAAGCGTTGACATGACACATTAAATTATGCACAATGACACAGCAGGATCCTATGTACAGCAAGCTTATACGCGGTAGTATAGACCACAGGTGTCGAACTCACTTGTTATGAGGGCCGGATCTGATATAAATGTCACTTTGTCGGGCCGGGCCGTGTGTGCCATAAAACCTAATGCCAGGTACCGGAGATAGAAACTGTATAAAAGACAGAAGCTGGTAAGTTGGTGTATCCTCACTGCAAGGCGCCATGGGCTGGGAGGGGGGGTGCAAAGTGGGAGGACTGGAGAGCCAGCGGTGCAGCACTGAGCAGACGCTCCCATGCTGCTTGACTGCTGCAGACGAGGTTGCTCCGCCATGCTGAAGCCGCAGTCGGAGTGGCTTCCCCCACAACCTCCCCCAAGCAGTCTCTTGTTCCCTCCCTTGCACTAACTGCTTGTGGGCCACATAAGAACCCTGGGTGGGCCAGTTCTGGCTCCCGGGCCTTATGTTTGACACCCCTGGTACAGATCACAGACCCTAATATTTTGTCCAAGTAACTATGTGAATAGTTTGTACCAGGGGTCCTTTCGTACAGAAAGAGGTGCAAGAGCTCATTAGAATAACTTATTTGCATATGCTACACCACCTGACATCACCAGAAGTATGTCAGAAGGCAAGAAAGGAGAGAGAGAGAGAGAAAGAGGACAGCTACTAATCCAAGCCTCAGAAATACCACTCTTCTGGGAGGATAGCTTCAGTGGTGGCTGAAGCCTTCAGAAGGCTGGTCGGAGGAACAAGGACCTTTCCAGGGGACAGGGTCATCTTGCTGCAGCCATGACCCAAGCAGGCATTCCCCCGCAGGGGGGGCTGGCACCAACTCCTGGAGCTGCACTCCCCCGATCTCCTGCTACCCTATTGCCTGCGTAGAAAAGCCCTCCTACCCTATTGCCTGCGTAGAAAAGCCCTCTCAAATAGTTCAGTTTTGCATAGTTTGCGGCTGCTGGGAGAGGGGGAGTCTTCTGACCTCCTCAGGCAGGCCATTCCACAAGGTGAGGGCCACAACAGAGAAGGCACCGTGGATGGGCAGTTGCTGGTTTTGAAGAAGAAGAAGAAAAGAGATTGGATTTATACCCTGCCCTCCACTCCCCAAGGGAGTCTCAGAGCGGCTTACAAACTCCTTTTCCCTTCCCCTCCCCACAACAGACACCCTGTGAGGTAGGTGGGGCTGAGAGAGCTCTTTCCCAAGCTGTCCTTGAGGGAACAGCTGGTACAGAGCTATGGCTTGCCCAAGGTCATCCAGCCAGGTGCAAGTGGAGGAGTGGGGAATCAAACCCGGTTCTCCCAGATTAGAGTCCGCACACTTAACCACTACACCAAACTGGCTCTCTAGTTTGCCCAGTTGCTGGTAGGTACCTGAAGAAGGTAGGGTTGCCAGGTCTGGGTTGGAAAATACCTGGAGACTTTGGGGGTGGACCCAGGAGAGGGCGGGGTTTGGGGAGGTACAGTGCCATACAGGCCACTCTTCCAAGCAGCCATTTTCTCCAGGGGAGCCGAACTCTGTCAGCTGGAGATCAGCTGTAAAAGCGGGAGATTCCCAGGCCCCACCTGGAGGCTATAAATACCAAAAAATATATATCACTGTCAATGTTCCCTCTAAGCTGTCGAGTCTTGTGGGCAAAAATTCTACTTTGTGAGCCACTGGCATGAAAGTTGTGAGCAAGCAATTTGGCTAATATATAAATTAGTTTGCTCTGGAGCCATCCTTCCTGAGCTAAGACAAAAATGTGCAAGCTGGAGGCTTAAAAACTGTGAGCTAGCTCACACTAACTCAGCTTAGAGGGAACACTGATCACTGTGTACAATAAATATATGTGTACGGTAAAACAATTTTATGCTTTATAGATTTTGAAAGACATGATGTCTTAGATAGGTTATTATGTTTGCCACAAGGGTTCTGAGGAGACCCTAGACAATGCTGGTATCTTAAAAGCTTTTGTGCTCACAAAGAAAAAAAGAAAAATTATTGCACCTTATGCCATTTACATAAGAATCACGGTCCTTGAAAAAGATTCATTCGAAATGGGTATATTACTAGAGTCCCGTGGGACTCGTGATAAGTGTTTCTGATAAGGTGCTGTCTAAATGTAAACCTGCACTGGTTGTATTGTTTGGGTGAAATATATATATTTTTCTATGTATTGTTTGGGTGAAATACATTTTTGATAATATTTAATACTAACATTTAGAGAACTGTAAAGAAAAAGAATAAAGCATAAAATTGTTTTACCGTTCACATATATTTATTGTATACAGTGATATATATATTTTTGGTATTCTTCCAAACACTGTGACCCTCTATTTTTGTATTTCCCACCTGGAGGCTGGCAACACTAGAAGAAGGCCTTGAGGGAATTCATTTTCAACAACACTCGTGTTCATTTTTTTCCCCTCCCAAGGTTTCTGTTTTTTCCCATATAAGAAAGCACCCTGTCTGTGTAATCGTTCATCCCTTTTCTGAGTTTCATTTACGCCCCGCGCAAAAAAGATTTCCAAAGTGGCGAGCCGGGATTTTAATAAGGCTGAAAGCAGCGCAAGGGTTTGGGTTTTAGATAGATATTATTTTGATTGTGGCCAAGATCATTAAGATTGCTTGAACAATTCTGACAAAAGTCTGATAAGGCTCGGCAATATATATGGTAATGCGGCTGGAGTTTTCACGTTGAGATGCGATTCGCAACTGGATCACAGCGCCTTTCTGCTGGAAAATCACTTGTGTCGTATTAGGCTCCGGGTAAATACCAGTTTGTCAGTTCTGCAGTTGGATACATATGTCTCAATCTTAGCCCGTTCCTGAGGATCCTAATAATAGGGTTGCCAACCTCCAGGTAGGGCCTGGAGATCTCCCAGAATTATAAATGACCTCCAGACTACAGAAATCAGGTTCCTTGGAGAAAATGGATGCTTTGGAAGACGAACGCAATGGCAGGGGTCCTTAGTATGGTGCCTGGGAGTGCTGTCGCACCTGTCGACTTCTTTCCTGGTGCCTGCCAAGTACTTTCAGAAAGTGGGCAGGGCTTAGGGTTCCCAGCCTCCAGGGGGGGCCTGGAGATCCCCCACTTTTACAACTGATCTCCAGCTGACAGAGATCAGCTCCCCTGGAGAAAATGGCTGCTTTGGAGGGTGGACTATATGGCATCGTACCATGCTGAGGCCCCTCCCCTCCCCAAACCCCACTTTCTCCTGGACCCCCCCCCCCAAGTCTCCAAGTACTTTACAACCCAGACCTTGCAATCTTAGCAAGGCTAAGTGGGGCTTTTTCCCCAGTAGGGCTCCTGGTTGACTGTGCAGATTATAAGGCATCCTATTCAACAGAGCTTCTGCCTGAAATGTTGAAGAGTTATAATAAGAGTCATAACATTGATCCCTAACATTTTGTGGTTGACTCTGTCTCCTGCAGCAGCCATTTTGTGATTGGCTGCACCTCCTGTGGCAGCCATTTCATGATTATGCCCATCACCCTTTGTCAGAAGTGGCTTACAATCGCCTTCCCTTTGTCTCCCCACAAACAGGCACCTTGTGAGGCAGGTGGGGCTGAGAGAGCTCTTAGAGGACTGGGACTGGCCCCGGGTCACCCAGCAGGCCTCATATGTCTCAAAGTGGCTGACAATCGCCTTCCCTTCCTCTCCCCACAACAGGCACCTTGTGAGGCAGGTGGGGCTGAGATAGTTCTGAGAGGACTGGGATTGGCCCAAAGTCACCCAGCAGGCCTCATGTGTCTCAAAGTGGCTGACAATCGCCTTCCCTTCCTCTCCCCACAAACAGGCTCCTTGTGAGGCAGGTGGGGCTGAGAGAGTTCTGAGAGAACCGTGCCTGGTCCAAGGTCACCCAGCAGGCCTCATGGGGAGGAGTTGGGAATCAAACCCAGTTCTCCAGATTAGAGGCTGCTGCTCTTAACCTCCACACCATCCTTGCTAAAGTGCTAAAGAGCCTTGCTAAAGGCTCAAAAAGGTTGGGGATCCCTGCTTTATGGCATTATACCTACCGAGCTCCCTCCCCAAATCCTGCCCTCCCCAGGCGCCATCCCCCAAATCTCCAGGAATTTTCAAACCCAGAGTTGGCAACCCACAACCCCACTAGCTCCACTTTAACTACAGGCCAGCGTTACACTCTGCTGAGGTCCCTCCCCTCCATAAACCCCACCCTCCCCAGGCTCCACCCCCCAAATCTCCAGGTGTTTCCCAGCCAGGAGCTTGCCACCCTACTCTGCTCTTGCCCTGTACCAAGTCCCCGGTTTAAAAAATCTGTCACTAGCCAAACTTTTGCCCGAAGACTGCACAGCGTCTCTACCAATCTGTTCTCCTATACTTTGGTTGTCGAAGCCAACTCTCTTCCAGGAATGACAAAACTCCAGAGTATCCCACCAGCACTGAAAGTCTGCAGCCCCTCCAAACTGTCATCATTCAGCCTCCCAATCAATCCCCTACCAGGCGTAGTCGTTAGTATGCTAATTATTTTGACAGTCCCTTTGAACGCTGCTTGGAGGATTTGCGATTATTCAAAAGCAGATGTGCGCTCGCCTTTAAAGCTTCACATTTTCAGATGTAAATATTTCCAATATTTCTTGGGGGACTTTCTCCTTTGTCTCCTTCCTGCCGCCAAAACATAATCTCCATTCCATTTAGACTCACTGTTGCTAAATTATTTTATGGCTCAGCCACCTGCTTCCAAACAAACTGCAGGGGGGTGCGGATGGGCAGGACTTGTAATGAGTCTTGGGATTTTTTTATTTTTTTAAATGACTGCCATGTCAAATCTGCTAGGTCTGACAAGGGACATTGGAAAGAATGCTTCTGTAGGCCCAGAATGAAGTTGATTCTCTGATCTCAAGATAGGGATACAAACCCTCTCAAACATCTGTATATCAAATTCTGAACATGGCCTTAGCAAGTGGATCAAAAAATCCACACAATGGAGCCAGGTGTATAAAGGGAAGATGTTTCAACAATGGAATTGGAAGAAGAAGAAGAGGAGGAGGAGATTGGATTTATACTCCACCCTTCACTTGGAGTCTCAGAGTGGCTTACAAACTCCTTTCCCTTCCCCTCCCCACAACAGACACCCTGTGAGGTAGGTGGGGCTGAGAGAGCTTTTTCGAGAGCGGCTCATGAGAGAACAGCTCTGAGAGAACTTGTGACTGACCCAAGGTCATCTAGCATCTGCAATTGGTTCTCCCAGGTTAGAGTCCCCGCACTTAACCACTACACCAAACTGGCTTTGTGTTTGTTTGTTTTTAATACAGTCTCATCTACCCACCGAATGTTGTTACTGGAAGTGACCGAGGGTAGCTCTAGGAATCTCCAGCAAGCTCTATGACTTTACCATAGAGTTTCTGGCGATTCCTAGAGCCAACCTTTGTCACTTCTGGTAACAGCTTCCAGTAAGTATGTGAGGCAGTATTTTAAAACATTTTTCTCCTCTGACTCTGTACCCACACACACACTCCCACCAGTTGCTAGACACTCCCTGGTAACCCTATCATAAGTACCTAATGTCCAGTCAGTACACTGGTTAACCATCAGTCATTGGGTTTAATGCTAGATGCCGGTTATCCCCTAAAGAGCTCTTTATGGCCTTGGATACTCATATACTAAGGACCCCCTCTGCTGCTATACACTGCCAGGACAGCTTTGCTTATCTTCTAAAAGTGCCATCCAGCAAATGGGTGTTTTTAAATTGATTTTCATTTGTAATTTTCTAGCAGGACAATGAAGAAAGCTGACAGGAAGAAAGCTGATTTATTTGAAATGAGGTGCTGGAGGAGAGTTTTATGGATCCCGTGGACCACCGAAAAGACAAATCAGTGGGTTCTAGATCAAATCAAGCTGGAACTCTTCCTAGAAAGGTAAATTACACAAGTGAGGCTATCATTCTTTGGTAGCATCTTGAGAAGACAAGAGTCACTGGAAAAGGCAATAATATTAGGAGAAGTTGAAGGCAGCAGGAAAAGGGGGAAACCCAAAATGAGACGGATGGACTAAATCAAGGAAACCATAGTCCTCAGTTTGCAAGACCGGAGCACACATCAAGCTGCCTTATACCAACCTTCGTCTTATCTTACAGTTCTTCTGATCCAAAGGTCTTGAACAGACTGAAATCCAACCTTCTTACAGGCAATCACCTCAGCTAAATACTTAGCGACTGCTAAGGTGGTTCTCCAATCCTCATCTACAAGGAAAAACTGAACTTTTTTTTTTTGAGATGATAAAGTCACACAACCTTTTAAAAGGGATTAGGTTAATAGGTTAATCAAATCTAGATCAAAATAAGTTTGAACTTTCCTTAGAAGCTCAAATGAAGAAAAAGAGAGAAGAGATTGGATTTATCCCCCATCCTTCACTACCCAAAGGAGTCTCAGAGAGGCTTACAAACCCCTTTCCCTTCCCCTCCCCACAACAGACACCCTGTGAGGCAGGTGGGGCTGAGAGAGCTCTGACAGAAACTGCTCTTTTCCAAGAACAGCTGTGCCAGAATTATGGCTTGCCCACGGTCATCTGGCAGATGCAAGTGGAGGAGTGGGGAATCAAACCCGGTTCTCCCACACCAAACTGACTAAACTGAGGCTATCATGCTTTGGTCACATCTCAAGAAGACAGGAGTCATTGGAAAATTCAAGAACGCTAGGAAAAGTTGAAGGCAACAGGGAAAGAGAAAGACCCAACATGAGATAGAGTGACTCCATCAAGGGAGCCACTGCGCCCAGTTTGCAAGACCTGCCTCACAACAGTGGCCAAGCAGTTCCTCTAGAGGGCCAACAACCAAGCATAGAGGCTGAAACCTTCCCCTGAGGTTGCCTCCTGGCTCTGGGATCCAGAGATTTAGTGCTTCTGAATGTGGAAGTTCCCCTCAGTTACCATGACTAGTAGCGACTGATGACACAAAGTTGTTCAGGATGGTGAGAACCAGGGAGGATTATGAGGCACTCCAAAGGGATCTGTCGAGGATGGGCAAGTGGGCGTCAACATGGCAAATGGGGTTCAGTGTGGCCAAGTGCAAAGTGATACACATTGGAGCCAAAAATCCTACCTCTAAATACACGTTGATGGGGTCCGAACTGGAGGAGACTGACCAAGAGAGAGATCTTGGAGTCGTAGTAGATAGCTCAATGAAAATGTTGAGACAGTGTGCGACTGCAATGAAAAAGGCCAACACTATGTTGGGGGTTATTAGGAAGGGAACTGAAAACAAATCAGCCCCTGTATAAATCGATGGTGCGACCTTATTTGGAGTACTGTGTACTCCAGTTCTGGTCGCCACACCTCAAAAAAGATATTATAGCATTGGGAAAAGTGCAGAAAAGGGCAACTAGAATGATAAGAGGGTTGGAACACTTTCCCTACGAAGAAAGTCTGAAGCATTTGGGGCTCTTTAACTTGGAGAAACAACAGCTGAGGGGTGACATGATCGAGGTTTATAAGATTGTGCATGGGATAGAGCAGGTAGAGAAAGAAGTCCTTTTCTCCCTTTCTCACAATATAAGAACTCGTGGGCACTCCATGAAATTGCTGAGCAGTCGGGTTAGAACAGATAAAAGGAAGTTGATAAGTATTGGAGTCGGGAGTCCGTGGAACAGTGAAACAGCATGATCTTTATTCACCAGAAAAGGGATTAACAAGTGGAATTCACTGCCACAGGAGGTGGCGGCGGCTGCAAGCATGGACGGCTTCAAGAGGGAATTAGATAAACATAAGGAGCAAAGGTCCATCAGTGGCTATTAGCCACCAGGCATAGACAGAAAACTCAGTCTGGGGCAAGTGATGCTCTGTATTCTTAGGGGGGGGGGGTGCAACAGTGGGAGGGCTTCTAGTGTCCTGGCCCCACTGTTGGACCTCCTGAGGGCACCTGGTGTTTTTGGCCACTGTGTGACAGAGCGTTGGACTGGATGGGCCACTGGTCTGATCCAACATTGGCTTCTCTTATGTTCTTACATTCTTATAGACCTATCCTCCATGAATCTGTCGAATCCCCTTTTAAAGCTATCTATTCAGGGGCCATCATGTTGATGGCTTTCAGGAGTTTCTCATTGCAGGCTTCTATCAAAGTCTTGATAAGACCATCAACAGGGACTCAAAGTCACCCAAGGCATTCTGGCGCTCATCCCGATCCACTAGTCTCTGTGGGCCAACAGTTTTCATAGAATCATAGAATCATATGGAAGGGACTTCCAGGGTCATCAGCACAATGCAGGAAATTCACAAATACCTCCCCCCCACACACACACACACCCAGTGACTCCTGTTCCATGCCCAGAAGATGGCAAAAAAACCTCCAGAACCTCCAGCCTGTCTATTGTACTGTCTCATTCTGCATAATCCACCTTGTCCAAGTGAGAAAGGCAGACTGTAAATAACATAAATAAATAAATTATTCAATCTGAACTCCAATATAAAGGAACTGCAAAACCTGTACCATTCTGACTTTACTCAATAGCATTTGTTTTTTTCTCTTGGCGACAGATGAATAAACATCTAGAGACACGAACCTTGCAAGGTCAATGGAGAAAAGATTTGGCTGGTGAACAATGAGATCTACTGAATGTTTCTGTCCTTATCAGGGGTCATTTCGTAGAAAAAGAGGTGTAGGAGCTCATTAGCACAACTCATTAGCATAACTTATTTGCATATGCCGCACACCCTGACACCACCCGAAGTATGTCAGAAGGCAAGAAAGAAAGGAGAGAGAGAGAGAGAGAAAGCTGGCAGAGAGGGGACAGCTACTAATCCAAGCCTCAGAAATACCACTATTCTGGGAGGATAGCTTCAGTGGTGGCTGAAGACTTCAGAAGGCTGGTCGGAAGAACAAGGACCTTTCCAGGGGATGGGGTCATTTTGCTGCAGCCATGACACAAGCAGGCATTCCCCTGTGAGGGGGGGGGGGCTGGCACCAACTCCCAGAGCTGCACTCCCCCAAGCTCCTGCTCAAAATGACCCCAAGGACACCCAAGCTCCTGCTCAAATGATGCAAAAGAAATAGGAATCTCCCTAAAACTGTATTTTTTCCCCCTTAGCCATCATTTCTTCTTCCTTACAAATCAGAATTGGATAGTGAACTGATGGCACATAATATGCTTACATCCATATAAGTGCACCCCAAATCAGCACAAACAGTTGGAGAGAGAATGCCCCACAAAGGAATGTATTAAAACACTCAAAATATGGGACTTCAGGTGGACAGTCAGTAGACTGTCCTGTGAGGTGTACTGGTTAAGAGTAGCAGACTCTAATCTGAACAACCGAGTTTGATTCCCTATTCCTCCTCCTCTTGAGGCCTGCTGGATGACCTTGGGCCAGTCACGGTTCTCTCAAGACTATCTCAGCTCCACCTGCCTCACAAGGTGTCTGTTGTGGGGAGAGGAGGGGAAGGCGATTGTCAGCCGCTTTGAGACACATGAGGCCTGCTGGGTGACCTTGGGTCAGTGACTGTTCTCTCAGAGCTCTCTCAGCCCCACCAGCCTCACAAGGTTCCTGTTGTGAGGAGAGGAAGGGAAGGCAATTGTCAGCCTCTTTGAGACATATGAGGCCTGCTGGGTGACGCTGGGCCAGTCACAGTTCTCTCTGAAGTCTTTTAGCTCCACCTACCTCACAAAATGCCTGTTATGGGGAGAGGAAGGGAAGGTAATTGTGAGCTGCTTTGAGATTCCTTAAGGTAGAGAAAAGGAGGGTATAAAAACCAACTCTTCTTCCTTTAAACAAAGGGCTCCACTGTTTATTGGAAGGATGAACAACATTTATTGAGTTACAAGCTGCGTCCCAAGACCGTTGCCTGGCTAAAAGTTACAAAATGCCACCTCTCCTTTTTGAATAGCCTCAGACAGTTTACAAAATTATGCACGGGATAGAGAAGGTAGAGAAAGAAGTACTTTTCTCCCTTTCTCACAATACAAGAACCAGGGGTCACTCCATGAAATTAATGAGCAGTAAGCTTAGAACGGCTAAAAGGAAGTACGTCTTCACCCAAAGAGTAATGAACACGTGGAATTCCCTGCTGCAGGATGTGGTAGCGGTGGCTACAAGCCCAGACAGCTTCAGGAGGGGATTGGATAAACATCTGGAGCAGAGGTCCAATGATAGCTCTTAACCACAAGGTATATATGGAACACCATGTCTGGGCATTTATGCTCTGAATTCTTGGTGCTTTGGGGGACAACAGGAGTTCTGGCCCTGCTGGGCGACCTCCTGATGGCCCCTGGGTTTTGGCCACGATGTGACACAGAGTGCTGCACTGGATGGGCCATTGGCCTGATCCAACATGGCTTCTCTGATGTTCTCATGAAACAGAACTCCCAGCTCCAGCTATATTTGCCCAAACCTTCTTCCAAGGAACTCTGCATAGAAATATTATCATCATCATTATTCTTATCATTATCATTATCATCATTATTATTATGTTTGAATCGCCCCATCCCTGAGTACACAGGGCTCTGGGTGATTTACCATAAATTAAAACATACAAAAATACAGTTTAAAACCAGTCATCAATTAATCCCTCAATTTCACAATCTTCAAATGGCATCTATTTAATTTAATTTAATCTAAAACCTGCTCTGGCCTACGTTGTCGAAGGCTTTCATGGACGGATTTCATTCGTTGTTGTAGATTTTCCGGGCTGTGTGGCCGCGGTCTTGGTCATGCCAAGACCATGGCCATACAGCCCGGAATATCTACAACAACTAATACCGCTCTGGACTGTTCTTCCCTCTCGTGGGCAAGTTAAGGAGGCGGGCAAGATGGAGAAAAGAAAGAAGAGAGGAGGGTGCCAGCTATGATGGAATCCGTCGCTGCCCTCAGTGAAGCCATAGTCTTTGGGTTGGGTGATGCAAATATATAATATGCCATGTCTTGTAATCTGTCCCCACAAAAACAGGAGGATCCCGCTCTCCATGTGTGCCGCACAGCTGTTGCAAACAATACAGTACCTCCCTTGCAAAACAATGCTGTTTAGTTTAGTTTGGAGGGGCTGTTAAATCTGTCCCAGCCTATCCTTTCTTTGGGCTATTGTCTCTTCCCTTTCATTATCCTCCTTTCTTATTCATGTTCCGCTGTTATTTCATTTTCAGTCCCTCTTTTGGCAGATGATTTTGGTCTACTGTTCCTCTGATCCCAACTGGGATCTTTCTCCTTTGCCCTTTTGTGTTCTCAAGAGATGGGGGGTGGGGCTCTTCATTAGAGTGGGCTGCAGGGCATGGATAATGCCCCCTCCCCACCAGCCTTCAGGAGAAATTTCTTTTCTGGTTCCAAGCACCATGCAGCAGATGGGTACCAGCCCCCGCACAAATGAAGCTATGAGACAGAACTATACGGATTAAACTCTGCAGCTGGACAATTTCATAAGAACATTACAAGAGGCCTGGTGGATCAGACCAATAGTCCATCTAGTCCAGCATCCTGTCTCACACAATGGTCAACCAGTTCCTCTGGACAGCCAAGAACAGGGCATAGAGGCTGAGGCCTTCTGCTGATGTGCCTCCTGGCTCTGGGATTTGGAGGCTTAGTTCCTCTAAATGTGGAGGTTCCCCTCAGTCACCATGGCTCAGTAGCTTTGATAGACTTATCCTTCATAAATCTACCTAATCCTGTTTTAAAGGTGTTTATTCTTGTGGCCATCACTACATCCTCTGGCAGCGAATTCCACATTTTAATCACTGTCTGTATAAACTAGTATTTCCTTTAGTCCATCCTAAACCTACTGCCCATCAGTTTCATTGGATGCCCTCAAGCTGGATGCCCCGTGCATCATTTTATAAACCTCTCTCATGTCCCCCCTTAGTCATCTCTTCTCTAAACTGAAAAGTCCCAGATTCTTCAGCCTTTCCTCATAGGGAAAGTGATCCAACCCCCTAATCATCTTGTGTGTACAGTAGTATTTCATTTGAGCAGCTCCATCCTGGGTCCATATTTGATCACTGCCTTGACGTGGCGAGGGGGCTTGCATGGTTCAGTGCAGCTGTGGGCTATGCCATGGAGGGCCACCCAGGACGGACAGGCCACAGCAGAGAACTCAAGACAAAATGTGATCTGCTAGAGAAGGAAATGGCAACCCACTCCAGTATCTTTGCCAAGAAAACCCCATGGACACTAACAAAAGGCTAAAAGTTATGACACCGGAAGATGAGCCCCTCAGGTCGGAAGGTGTCCAATATGCTACCGGGGAAGAGCAGAGGGCAAGTACAAGTAACCCCAGAAACAGTGAAGTGGCTGGGCCAAAGCCGAAAGGATGCTCAGTTGTGGATGTGTCTGACAGTGAGAGGAAAGTCGGATGCTGCAAAGAACAATACAGCATAGGAACCTGGAATGTAAGATCTATGAATCAAGGAAAGCTGGATGTGGTCAAAAATGAGATGGCAAGACTGAACATCAACATCTTGGGGATCAGTGAACTAAAGTGGGTGGGAATGGGCAAATTTAACTCAGAAGACCATTATATCTACTACTGCGGCCGAATCCCATAGAAAAAATGGTGTGGCCTTTATAGTCAACAAGAGAGTGTGAAAGGCAGTAATGGAATACAATCTCAAAAATGACAGAATGATCTCAGTCCAAATCCAAGGCAAACCATTCAACATCACAGTAATCCAAGTCTATGCCCCAACCACTGACACAGAAGAGGCTGAAGTGGACCAGTTCTATGAAGACCTACAGTACCTCCAAGAACTAACACCAAAAAAAGATGTTCTCATCATCATTGGGAACGGGAATGCTAAAGTAGGAAGCCAAAAGGTAACCAGAATAATGGACAAGTTTGGCCTTGGGGAACAATATGAAGCCGGGCAAAGGCTAACAGAGTTTTGTCAAGACAACACGCTGGTCATAGCGAACACCCTCTTCCAACAGCCTAAGAGGCGACTCTACTCATGGACATCACCAGATGGGAAACGCCAGAATCAGACTGATGATATCATTTGCAGCCCAAGATGGGGAAACTCTATACAGTCAGTAAAAATAAGACCTGGAGCTGACTGTGGCTCAGATCATGAGCTCTTCATTGCAAAATTCAGACTTAAACTGAAGAAAATTGGGAAAACCACTAGGCCATTCAGGTTTGACCTAGATCACATGCCTGATGAATATACAGTGGAGGTGAAGAATGGGTTTAAGGGACCAGATTTGATAGACAGAGTGCCTGAAGAACTATGGACAGAAGTTCGTGACGTACAGGAGGCAGCAATTAGCACCATCCCAAAGAAAAAGAAATGCAAGAAAGCAAAATGGCTGTCTGAAAAGGCTTTACAAATAGCAGAAGAAAGAAGGAAAGCGAAAGGCAAAGGTGAAAAGGAAAGATTTACCTAACTGAATGCAGATTCCCAGAGAACATCCAGGAGACAGAAGGAGGATTTCCTGAATGAACAATGCAAAGTAATAGAGGGAAACAATAGAATGGGAAGGACTAGAGAGCTCTTCAAGAACATTGGAGAAATCAAGGGAATGTTCCATGCAAAGCTGGCCATAATAAAGGACAAAAACAGTAGGGACCTAACGGAAGCAGAAGCAATTAGTAAGAGATGGCAAGAATACACAGAAGAATTGTACAAGAAGGACCTCAATATCCTTGACAACCACAACAGTGTGATCCCTGATCTCAAGCCAGACATCTTGGAGTGTGAAGTCAAATGGGCCTTAGAAAGCATTGTTAACAACAAAGCTAGTAGAGGTGATGGTATCCCAGCTGAGCTATTCAAAGTCTTAAAAGATGATGCTGTTAAAGTGCTGCACTCAATATGCCAGCAAATTTGGAAAACACAACCGTGGCCACAGGATTGGAAAAGGTCAGTTTGCATTCCAATCCCAAAGAAGGATGATGCCAAGGAATGTTCAAACTATTGCACAATTGCACTCATTTCACACGCCAGCAAGGTCGTGCTCAAGATCCTACAAGCTAGGCTTCAGCAGTACGTGGCTAGAGAACTGCCAGAAGTACAAGCTGGGTTTCGAAGAGGTAAAAGGAACTAGAGATCAAATTGCCAACATTCGCTGGATTATGGAGAAAGCAAGGGAGTACCAGAAAAAACATCTGCTTCATTGACTATTACAAAGCCTCCGATTGTGTGGATCACAACAAACTATGGCAAGTCCTTAAAGAGATGGGCGTACCAGACCACCTCACATGTCTCTTGAGAAACCTGTATAAGGGTCAAGAAGCGACAGTTAGAACCGGATATGGAACAACTGATTGGTTTAGCATAGGAAAAGAATGACAAGGATGTATATTGTCACCCTGCTTATTTAATTTATATGCAGAGTACATCATGCGAAATGCCGGCCTGGATGAATCGCAAACCGGAATTAAGATTGCCGGGGAAAACATCAACAACCTCAGATATGCAGACGATGCCACTCTAATGGCGGGAAGTGAAGAAGACCTCAAGGACCTCTTGCTAAGGGTGAAAGAGGAGAGCGCAAACGTGGGCTTGAAACTCAACATAAAAAAAAAAAAATTAAGATCACGGCATCTGGCCCCATCACTCCTTGGCAAATAGAAGGGGAAGTCGTGGAAGCAGTGACAGACTTCACCTTCCTGGGATCCAAGATCACTGCAGACGGTGGCTGCAGCGATGAAATTAAAAGACGCCTGCTCCTTGGGAGGAAAGCGATGGCAAACCTAGACACAGCATATTAAGAAGTAGAGACATCACCCTGCCAACAAAAGTATGTATGGTCAAAGCCATGGTATTCCCAGTAGCTGCGTATGGCTGCGAGAGTTGGACCATAAGGAAGGCCGAGTGGCGAAGAATAGATGCTTTCGAATTATTGATTTATTTTATTTATTTTATTGGATTTATATCCCACCTAGCCAGCGATTCGCCGGCTCAAGGCGGCACACAGCACTTCAAAACAGCAACCAGCACTGTAACATAAAAACAGCTTAACATTACATAAAACAGCAGAAACCCACAAACGAGTGTTTCGTGGTGCTGGAGAAGACTCTTGAGAGTCCTGTGGACTGCAAGGAGAGCAAATCAACCTCCTCCTCCTTCTTTTCCTCCTCCTCTTCTTCTTCTTCTTCTTCTTCTTCCAGTCAGGAGCCTTTCCTGTAAATTACTTTTTCCCCAGTATTACCAGCATGACATCCTGGCAGAGTTGGTGTGGACTGTAGACAGGGGTCATTTCGTAGAAAAAAGAGGTGCAGGAGCTCATTAGCATAACTCATTTGCATATGCCACACCCCCTGACATACCGGAAGTGTGTCAGAAGGCCACACCCACCCCTCAGGCTCCACTCCACAGGTGAGTGAAACTGACCTGCTCTTCCTCCATCCCCTTCCCCATCCAATACTTTGTGCCATAAAAATTAGCGTAAAGAACACACCCTCATTTTCTTCCTGCTCCCTTGAAAGCACCAGGTTTCAAGTAGACTTGAGATACCCAGGACATGTGCACCACCCATCCCTTTCCCTTCCCCTCCCCACAGCAAGACACCCTGTGAGGTAGGTGGGGCTGAGAGAGGTCTTTTGAGAACTGCTCATGAGAGAACCGCTCTGAGAGAACTTGTGACTGGCCCAAGGTCACACCAGCAGCTGCATGGGGAGGAGTGGGGAATCAAACCCGGTTCTCCCAGATTAGAGTCCAACTCCTGACCACTACACCAAACTGATGAGGTGGAAGCTGCTGAAGGGTTGGTGAAATTTCTCCAGTACTTATGTGCCATGTGCCCAGATAAAAAATGGTATACTTAGAAAATTTATATGCCACCTTGAGCAAGTCTCTGGAAAAGCAGCACACAGTCATAAAAGGAACAATGATAAAATTATCAATATTAAAACAAAACATTAAAAACAATAAAGACCCTAGCAGGGCTTTCCCCGGGGTGCTGTGCCTCTGCACTGCTCGGGGAAGCTGAGGAGGGGGCGGGGCTTGGTCATGTGCCCGCCCCCTGGGCTCCTCACTCCCGGAGCTGCGCTCCCGTGCGCTCCTGCTCCAACGGACCCCTGACTGTAGATTTCATGCTCTCCTAGATTTACTCAGAAGGCTGAGAAAACCACAACTCCCATCAACCTCAGTAACCTTGCAATTCTGAGCATGCACCAGCAGTGGGCCCCACCCACCTAGTGACACAACAGTGATTCAGTCAACCATGTGAACTGCCCAAATGTGAATACACTTGAAACACTGGTTGTCCTCAGTTGCAAACAAGTTGTCAATGCAAACATATGGGATGCTCAACCGATGAGAAAATGAGCCTTGATAAGCAGGGGATATATAATTTTCAAACTATTCATTTGTAAGGATCATGACGACCTCACAACTTTCTAACAGCCACTGGTATAAACAGCTTTTCTCTCACCCTTCCCCACAAGCGAACTTTGCAAACAGACAAGCATGAATAATAGGACTGACTCAATATGGAACACCATTGGTGCAGAAAATTCAGATCAGGTGGCTGATAAGAAAATTCACTCAATTATAGATCACAGAACTGCTTTTCTGTACTTTCGCTGTCCCTGTTTTGTGTTTAGTGCGATATAATATTCACACTCCGCTCTCTAATCCATCACTCATTTGTCTCTTGAGAGTAACTGTTCTCATTAAATCAAATCAGTGTAATCTGGGAGACATGGCACATCTTTTTCTCGAAGTAACTGTGATGCATGTTCCAAATCATTCCCCGCGCAGTGTTTTTATTTATCTCGGTGTTCTACTTGCACGTTTATTTACTGGGCCGAAGACATTTTTTAAGTGGCTTGCCTTGGCAGTGGAGCGGCTTCAAGTATGCCTACACAATCCGCTTCCTTGAGCCACAGATGCACATTTCCTTCTCGTTTGTAGTGAAATTCCCCTGAATATTCGTGATTTTCCACTGCCGTGTTCAGAGTTGCGAATAAGAGTACCCAACAGGGAACACATTTGTGACAATATCAATAGATACTGTGGGACCATCTCTCCCATATGAGCCCTGAGGAGCATTGCGCTCTTCAGACCAACACCATCTAGCTATCCCCAGCCTTCTCGGCCCTGGCCCCAGCCGGGTGGAACATGTTAACGGTTATGACAATAGCCTATCGTTGGTAGTTGTTTGGGAAGTGGGTGGAGTTGCATGCTATTTAAACAGGGCTGTTGCCCTGGGTCTTTTGTCTTGTTCTTGCTGAATCTCTCTATATAATAATTGTGTTTTGGTCCTGGACTCTCCCGAACATTCCACACACTTCTAAATCAGTTGGCTCCATGATGTGTCACTCAAGCTGTCCCTATCCACTGGCTGTATTGCCTGAGTCCCACCTCCAACATTCTAAACAATTTGCTGTTCCTCTCCCCCCCATAGCCAGTTGGAACACAGAGGTTGTTTGCATATGTGGCCTGATTGGCCTTTGTTGCTAACATTCTAAACAGTTTGCTGTTGCTGTTGAGTCACTGAATGTGTCCTGAGGTAAAATACGGTCTTCCCTTCAATGGTCACAGGAGTAGTCAATCACTGTGTTCTGCAGCCACTGCACATCATTTCCCCTACAGAAAATTTCCCAGCTATTATAACTGATCTTCAGATGACCAAGATCAATTCTCCTGGAGACAATGGCTGCTTTGGGCAGTGGACTCTATGGTGTTATACCCTACTGAGTCCCTCCACACCCCAAACCCGACCCTCCCCAGGCTCTACCCCCCAAATCTACAGGTATTTCCCAACGCAGAACTGGCAGCCCTGTAAATCACTATGGTACCATTTTCCAGACCCTTGGAAACCCAGAAGACATGGCATAGGAGGAGGTGCTTTTCTACCTTAGCTGCCACTGCATAGCCCCAAATCAACATAAGTCAGGGGTGGAGGGAACCATACCTGTTACCATGAGGCTGTCCTCCCATACTACCCACTTGGGGCAGCAAAAGGACTTGAGACAGCCCTGCCTTATAGCTAAGCAGAGGGAAATAATCATGGCTTGCCTCCCTCTATTTTCCCCTTCCCTCTGCCGCCCCACCAGCCACAGCTGGGGCACTCACCTAGAGCTTCCTTCTAGAGCCCATTGTATTTCTTCCCACAATGGGCCTTACACCTAGTCACTAATAAAGCAGAGCTGATCACTAGGCTGGGGGTTGG
Organism: Lepidodactylus listeri; assembly: GCA_029233225.1. Classification (NCBI taxonomy): domain Eukaryota; kingdom Metazoa; phylum Chordata; class Lepidosauria; order Squamata; family Gekkonidae; genus Lepidodactylus; species Lepidodactylus listeri. Next base: position 176,915,359 of record JARCFY010000001.1, on the reverse strand, counting down.
ACCACCCACAGAACCCAGTATTTAACAGTCTCTGAGGTGCCACCAGACTTAAATCTAGCTGTCCTGCTCCAAACCAACATGGCTGCCCTCCTGAAACTACCAAACGATCACAAAACCCAGGTAGCCACCCAAATGATGCTGCCTGCCTGGAGGACTGGAAAGATCTGGAAAGGTGGAAAGGGAAAGATCTCACATTTTCCTACATTTCCAGCTCATAAGCTACAGGCTCCTGTTGCAAGAGACATCTGGCTGCTTCTTTATATCCTGCGCCACTGAGCCACGATAGCAAAAGAGCAGTCCCGAAAAGTCTATTAGCAAATACAATCCGATAGCACATAAAATCTAGGGCGCTAATAGAATTACAGTACCAATAAAGCCGAGTCCAACAGAACACCAGCCGAGGAGTACCCATTAATACAAATCATCCCCCATACAGCGTGCCAGACTCTCTTGCTCCCGTTTCCTCTACGTTCCAGCTGCGACGTATGCAAATGTTGCCCTCCGATTGGTTATAAATCTCCTTGTCCTTTTTAATAGCTACTCGGTCTTGTGCAAGGCAGGTTGTTGATGGGTGTATATATATTTAGAGATGTGCCAAGTATCTTTCTCCTGGGGAACGGTAGAAAGGGCACCACGGAAGGAAGTGAATCCAATCTTCAGCTGACAGGCACACATTAATAAAAAGTCTGGGATCCAAAGTTGCACGAGAGAAGAAGAGGAGGAGGAGATTGGATTTCTACCCTGCCCTTTACTACCCAAAGGAGTCTCAGAGTGGCTTCCAATCTCCTCTCCCCCCACTCCCCACAACAGACACCCTGTGAAGTACATGGGGCTGAGAGAGCTCTTTCGAGAGCTGCTCTTGAGAGAACAGCTCTGAAAGAACTTATGACTGACCAAAGGTCACACCAGCAGCTGCATGTGGAGGAGAGGGGAAATCAAACCCGATTCTCCCAGATTAGAACCCGTGCTCCTAACCACTACACCAGACTGGCTCTCAGTGAAAGGAATAGAACTTTCCTGTCTTCCTGCTTCCACCGTGCTCCCCTGGAACACGGCTCCTAGGGGTCAGGGTAACCTGATAAATACTGTGGGTTATGATTTGGGGGTCTTCGATGAGAATGGGGATGGACAAAAACAGCCTTCCTCCTTACTCCATGATCAGATGGACCATATTGCCAGCAAGATTTGGATCCAAGCAGTTGTCATTCACAAACAGGGGTTTTCTTGAAATGCCATCGAGGGCAATGAAGATATGATATTTTCCATGTATTCAATATTTAATGAAACCTACCAAGTATTCCATATTTAATTCTCAAGAAACAAATGTGATGACTGAGGAGGAAGAAGAAGAAATTGGATTTATACCCCGCCCTTCACTCAGAGTCTCAGAGCAGCTTACAATCTCCTTTCCCTTCCCCTCCCCACAACAGACACCCTGTGAGGCAGGCGGGGCTGAGAGAGCTCTTGCGAGAACTGCACCTGAGAGAACAGCTGGTACAGAGCTATGGCTTGCCCAAGGACATCCAGCAGCTGCAAGTGGAGGAGTGGGGAATCAAACCTGGTTCTCCCAGATTAGAGTCCGCGCACTCAGGGGTCATTTCGAGCAGGAGCTCGGGGGAGCGCAGCTCCGTGAGTTGGTGCCAGCCCCCCCCCCCCCCCCCCGCATGGGGGAATGCCTGCTTGTGTTATGGCTGCAGCAAAATGACCCTGTCCCCTGGAAAGGTCCTTGTTCCTCCGACCAGCCTTCTGAAGGCTTCAGCCACCACTGAAGCTATCCTCCCGGAATAGTGGTATTTCTGAGGCTTGGATTAGTAGCTGTCCCCTCTCTGCCAGCTCTTTCTTTCTTTCTTTCTTTCTCTCTCTCTCTCTCTCTCTCTCTCTCTCTCTCTCTCTCCCTCTCTCTCTCTCTCTCTCCCCCCCCTTCTTTCTTTCTTACCTTCTGACATACTTCCGGTGTTGTCAGGTGGTGTAGCATATGCAAATAAGTTATGCTAATGAGTTATGCTAATGAGTTGTGCTAATGAGCTCCTGTACCTCTTTTTCTATGAAATGACCCCTGCGCTCACTTAACCTCCACACCAAACTGGCTTCTGCCCTTCTTGGACCAGGAAGCTCAGAGCTGAGACCTGGGTGCTTTGGCCTTCCTTGGGCAAGAAGGGGGCAAAAGGATCTTTTGAACCTGGGGTTTCCAGCCTCCAGTTGGGGTCTGGAGATCTTGCAGAATTACAGCCAATGACTAGATCAAGATTGATTTGCAGTCGTTTCCAATTGTTGATTGGAACTGATTTGCAATCATTGCAATCATTGCTGAAAACATAGAGGATTGTTGTGGTCCAATTAACAGTAGTCTAGGAATCTGGCACAAGAGATTCCAGCAAGACCTCCAACTACCTCTGAAATGAACAGTTACGAGAATACAGAATAGGTAATGGACTTATTATTGGGATATCTGGTTAATCTAGCAGAGTTTTGCCCAGTCATGGAAGGTGATCCTGAGTGCAGTAAATAAATCTCCCAAGAAGTATATTGCAAAAGAGGTAAACTTAAATTTAGCTCCCATTTTAAGATATTTGGCTCCCACATTAACACAAAGAGAGTCATTCCATTCAAGGAGATAGCACCTCTACACCCTTAAAGTGATGCAGTGCCCCCCAGTGTCCAGGCATGCTGAGTCGCTCAGTACAATGCAAAGAAGTAATTAGGGATGGGCACAAACCGGCTCACAAACTAAAGTTCATCGTGAACTTTGGCTGATTTGTGGTTCACAAAACAATATTTGCAAACTGAAGAGCCACCACGAATTTCCACAAACTTTAAGGCAGTTCATGGTGGTTTATGAAGAACAGAAAGCAGGGGTTTAAATTGCTCTGAGCCATTTAGACCCCTGCTTTCTGCTCTTCACAAAAACAGATGAGTGGCAGGGAGCAGAAAGTAAGGGTTAAAATGGCTCTGAACCATTTAAACCCCTGCTTTCTACTCCATGCCACTCAGCTGTTTGGTTTAAATGGCTCAGAGCCATTTAAGTCCCTGCTTTCTGATTCCCTGAAAAAGTGGTGGGGAGCAGCAAGCAGGTTTTAAATGCCTCAAATCCATGTCACCCCCTGCTTTCTGCTCGCAGCTGCTTTTGGTGAGGAACAGAAAGCAGGGGTTTAAATGTCTCGGATCCATTTCACTCCCCACTTTCTGCTTGCTGCTGCTTTTGGACAAAGAGCAAAAAGCAGGGGGCAAAATGGCTTGGAGCTATTTAAACCCCTGCTTTCTGCTCCCCATCAAAAATGGCAGTGAGCAGAAAGCAGGGTCACAAACCGGTTCAGCTTTCAAACCAACAAATCGGTTCATGGTTCAGTTTCTGGTTCAGCCACAAACCATGAACCAAACCACAAAAATGGGGTTTGTGCCCATCCCTTGAAGTTATGGCTCATGTAGTGTTTCTTTGCAGATGGTTTATTTCGAGACTGTAAACTGCCATATGAGGCCGTAAACTGCCAATAAAAGTGTCTTCCCATCAGCCCATAACTCACTGTGCAGAAGGTGATAACAGGAAGATTACTCCCTCCCTCCAAGTAAAACTCCTAACTGTAAAGATTCTGTAAAGACTCTGTGGTTATCTATTGGGGAAGTGTAGAACTGTAGACTCACGTGTCCAGTCCCCAGCACAATGCAGGTTCTGCAGAGGACAGTGATGGCAAACCATCTCTGCTTCTCACTTGCCTTGAAAGGCCCTTGCTGGGTTTGCCATAAGTTGGTGGTGATGCCATGACCGCACTTATATATGTACTTATGTGCTCGCATGCATGCAATTGATGCTAACCAGGATGCATTCTCTAGATGGCTGTCTCCTAGATTAGGGACTATGGGTACATTCCTCTTTCCTCTCTTGTTGAACCTAGTTTCCTCTGTAAGGCTAGATCATATGGCACTGTATGGCCTGATCCCATGAGATCTTGGAAGCTAGGCAGTGTTGATACTGCAGATGGGTGACCACCAAGGAAGGCTGTGCAAAGAAAGGCAATGGCAAACCACCTCTGCTTCTCACTTGCCTTGAAAGCCCCTTGCTGGGGTCACCATAAGTTGGAAGCTAAGTTAGGTTGGTACTTGGACAGGAGACCACCAAGGAAGACTGCAGAGGAAGGCCATGGCAAACCACCTCTGTTTCTCATTTGCCTTGAAAGCCCCTTGCTGAGGTCACCATTTGGAAGCTAAGCTGGGTTGGTACTTGGACGGGAGACCACCAAGGAAGACTCTGCAGAGGAAGGCCATGGCCAACCACCTCTGCTTCTCATTTGCCTTGAAAGCCCCTTGCTGGGGTCACCGTAAGTTGGAAGCTAAGTTGGGTTGGTACTTGGATGGGAGACCACCAAGGAAGATTCTGCAGAGGAAGGCCATGGCCAACCACCTCTGCTTCTCACTTGCCTTGAAAGCCCCTTATTGGGTGCCCTGACCTGGATTGCCCAGGCAAGCCTGACCTTATCAGATCTTGGAAGCTAAGCTAGGTCAGTCCTGTTTAGTACTTGGATGGAGACCACCAAGGAAGTCCAGGGTTTCTACGCAGAGGCAGGTCATGGCAAACCAATTTGGTATGTCTTTTGCCTTGACCCGGATAGCCCAGGCAAGCCCGATCTCATCAGATCTCGGAAGCTAAGCAGGGTCGACTCTGGCAAGTACTTGGATGGGAGACCTCCTTGGAACACCAGCAGTTGGGAGGTGGGGGCAGGCTTTATTCAGCCACCTCTCTGAATATCCTCCAAACTCCCAGTAGGGGTCAGTCCCCAGAGGTCGCCATAACTTCCAGGTGTACACAAACTCACGCACATACACACATAGATGCACATATGCAGGGGTCATTTTGTAGAAAAAGAGGTGCAGGAGCTCATTAGCATAACTTATTTGCATATGCTACACCACCTGATATCACCGGAAGTATGTCAGAAGGCAAGAAAGGGGGGGGGGGGCAATTACTATTCCAAGCCTCAGAAATGCCACTATTCTGGGAGGATAGCTTCAATGGCGGCTGAAGCCTTCAGAAGACTGGTCAGAGGAACAAGGACCTTTCCAGGGGATGGGGTCATTTTGCTGCAGCCAGGACACAAGCAGGCATTCCTCTGGGGGGGGGGGGCTGGCACCAACTCCCAGAGCTGAGCTTCCCCTGGGCTCCTGCTCGAAATGACCCCTGCACATATGAAAAATACCAAAAGAAAAAGAAAGCTCCTTGCTGGAGTCACCATAAGTCAACTGCAACTTGAGAGCCAGTTTGCTGTAGTGGTTAAGTGCACGGACTCTAATCTGGGAGAACCGGGTTTGATTCCCCACTCCTCAACTTGCACCTGGCTGGATGACCTTGGGCAAGCCAGAACTCTGTACCAGCTGTTCTCTCAAGGAGCTCTCTCAGCCCCACCTACCTCACAGGGTGTCTGTTGTGGGGAGGGGAAGGGAAAGGAGTTTGTAAGCCACTCCGAGACTCCCTTGGGGAGTGAAGGGCGGGGTATAAATCCAATCGCTTCTCTTCTTCTCTCTTCAACTTCATGGCCTTTTACACACACACAAACACACACAAAGTTAAATGCAGAGGTATCTCTGCTTGTGTCTGCTGTTCCCCAAGCCCAGTAGTTTCAGCCCTGTCCAGTACCATCCATTTGCTTTGTAGATTTGAGCCATTCCTGTTTCTCCCGGCCACAACCATTAGTTATTGTAAAAATGCATTTTTAAAAAAAAAAAAAAAAGCAAAGCTAATAAAAATCAGCATGTACAAACAGCTTGAGTGACAGTCATGCGAATTTCTAAAATTGGGAGCAATTAGAGAGAAGGAAAGCGAAAAGAAGGGGGAACGCTTCTTAGAAAAATGCATTTGCGATTATGAAACGTAAGTGCTTAATTTGTATGTTCGAGACATGGGTGGTCAGGCAAGGGCATTAAAGCGTCAGAGGGAAGTGGCATTTGATCAAAAGCCATCTGCATTCGAAGTTGGAGGCTTTGCCGCGGTTTAGACGGCTCCCCCCACCCACCCCGACAGATCATTTTTGTCTGTTACGGCACAGCTGGGCATTAATCATTGCGCCTGCATGTTAACTTAGGGGATCAAAGAGCATCAAGTGTGGCATGAAAGAGAAAAGGGAAGAATCGTCAGGGACTGGACTCGAAATGAAAAACACTCGCTCCCAACTTTGGTTTAACCTCTCTCTTCTCAGGGGGGGCCTTAAAACTGGAAAGCGCACCAGAAAGCAGCTTCAGAGATCAGAGGTACCCTATTTATTTAAAGGTGGCTTCGATAAATAGCTCAACTCCAGGTACATAATAAGAATGCACAGTGATAGATGTTGTTGTTTTTTCAAAAGAATCTGCATGAAGGAACACGCTAGAGATTCGGAGACCAAAAGACACATTCCTTTTTGTGTTTCCAGGCTTAAATCAGCAATGGGAGTTTTAGGCCAGGGAGAGTAAGCCCTTGAAACTGTTGCGGTTGAGAATCTTGACATCAATATCTCAAACCAAAAGCTTTGGAATACCATTTATTGAGACCGCCAATCAAAATGGACAAAATACAGTGTGCGAGCTTTGGAGTTCTCCAGAACTCTTCATCAGGTGTATGTGTGGCACAGACAAACAGAACAAACCTGGCCTCTCAGGGAAACATGTCAAGAAGGGAGTCTAAAGACTCAGAAAAGGAGGAGGAGGAGGAGAAAAAGAAGAAAAGAAGGAGAAGGGGGAGGAGAAGAAGGAGAAGGAGGGGGAGAAGAAGAAGAGAAGAAGAAGAAGAAAAGAAGGAGGAGGAGAAGAACAAAAGAACATAAGAGAAGCCAATGTTGGATCAGGCCAGTGGCCCATCCAGTCCAACACTCTGTCACACAATGGCCAAAAACACCAGGTGCCCTCAGGAGGTCCACCAGTGGGGGCAGGAAGCCCTCCCATTGTTGCCCCTCAGCAAACACCAAGAATACAGAGTATCACTTGCCCCAGACTGAGAGTTCCTATCTATACCTTGTGGCTAATAGCTAATAGCCACTGATGGACCTCTGCTCCATATGTTTATCTAATTCCCTCTTGAAGCCGTCCATGCTTGTAGCTGCCACCACCTCCTGTGGCAGTGAATTCCACGTGTTAATCACTCTTTGGGTGAAGCAGTACTTCCTTTTAGCTGTTCTAACCCAACCGCTCAGCAATTTCATGGAAGGCCCACGAGTTCTTGTATTGTGAGAAAGGGAGAAAAGGACTTCTTTCTCTACCTGCTCTATCCCATGCACAATCTTATATACCTCGATCATGTCACCCCTCAGCCATTGTTTCTCCAAGCTAAAGAGCCCCAAGCACTTCAACCTTTCCTTCATAGGGAAAGTGTTCTAACCCTTTGATCATTCTAGTTGCCCTTTTCTGCACTTTTTCCAGTGCTATAATATCTTTTTTGAGGTGTGACGACCAGAACTGTACACAGGAGGAGAAAAAGAAGAAAAGAAGGAGGAGGGGGGGGAAAAAGAAGAAAAGAAGAAAGAGGAGGAGGAGGAGAAGTTGGTTTTTATACCCTGCTTTTCTCTACCCCAGGTCACCCACCTGGCTTCATGTGGAGGAGTGAGGAATCAAACCCGGTTCTCCAGTTTAGAGTTCAGCACTCTTCACCACTACATTAAACTGGCTCTCAAATGGGAAGGTGTGGTGGCTATGGGAGGGGTCCCCAACATGGTGCCTGTGGGAAACCTATTTGCCGAATGAGAGAATGCTGCTTGTCAAAATAATGACCCGAGCATTGGTTTCCTTGATAACTCACGACGACCTGGAGGAAGGCTACTGAAACATGCAGAAAACCTGGTCTCATGTTGGCCACTGATAGCATCGCCTTTGTAACTGGACTGCACCGTCCACAGTTAAATATTGGGAGCAACTTTTAAAAAAACCCTTTTTGGCTACTTTTACAAGCTCTGAAATAAGTTTCAACCATTTTTTGTTCCTTCCTTGTGAACCTTTACATTTGTGAACAATTAGATTGGATAGCTTTGAATGATTGTAGAATTATATTGTTGGGATTTCATATGCTATATGACAGTGAAGGTAAAGGTTTCCCTCGCTCGAAGGCCAGTCAAATCCAACTCTAGGGGGCGGTTCTCATCTCTGTTTCCCAGCCGAAGATCCAGCCGAAGGTTGCCTTCCTCTGCAGAGCCTTCCTTGGTAGTCTCCCATCCGAATATCAACCTTGCTTAGTTTCTGAGACCTGACGAGATAACTATAGCATGCTGCCTTCCATCCCTGCGGGCGCCACTGTCCGTGCCAATTCTTCCCCTAGGGGTGTATGTACAGCTGTCATCGCTGACTCCTTCTTTCCCCTGTCCTTTGCCTTTGCAAGGTCACTCGCTTTGTGCAAAAGTCTGCTGAGGAGGAAGGGAAAAAAATCCCTCAGTGGTGGCAGAGCCTAGCTGGCAAAAAAAAGGGAATTATCTGAAGGGGACGGGAGAGAGGGGGGTCCAAGACGACAACAGGGTGACAGCTCCGAAAATAAGCCAGCCATGCTCTTTTTTCACCTCACTGGCACCTAGGCAATGTGCAGCGCTGGATAAAAGTAATTTAATGCACTGTGACTTATTTAATCTGCTTTAATGTTAACATGATCATTTGCTTTATGTGCCATTAAACCGGTTACCTCTGTGAATTCTCTTCCCGTCTTTCCTTTAAATCATAAGGCTGCTTAGGAAAGGCCCCGGAGTGACTTTACTAGCCTGCCTTTCCCTGGGATTCCACTGCAAAATTCTGCTGCAAGATCTTTGCCTCTGCTTGAAAGGAGACTTCCAGTTAGAGCTGCCAACCTCCAGGTGGGGACTGGAGAGCTCCCAGAACCACCATCAAGTCACAGCTGACTTATGGCAACCCTGTAGGGTTTTCAAGGCAAAAGTCATTCAGAGGTGGTTTGCCATTACCTGCCTCCACGTCACGGCCCTGGTATTCTTTGGACGTCTCCCATCCAAGTACTGGCCAGAGCCACTCCTGCTTAGCTTCCAAGATCTGACGAAATCGGGCTAACTTCCTCCACATGCAGCTGCTGGTGTGGTCTTGGGTCAGTCACAAGTTCTTTCAGAGCTGTTCTCTCACGAGCAGTACTCGAAAGAGCTCTCTCAGCCCTACCATTCTCCTCACAGGATATCAGTTGTGGGGAGGGGAAGGGGAAGGAGACCGTAAGTTGCTCCGAGACTCTTGTGGGTAGTGAAGGACGGGGTATAAATTCAATCTCTTCTTCTTCTTCCCTTTTTCTTCTAGCCTGAGCTATCCAGGCCAAGGGAGGCAATAAGGTAACACTGGACAAAAGGTTTCACAAAGTTACCTGGATAAATTATTGGGACTGTGGTCTGTGCTACTGTGTATAGTTTGCCATGGGTTGGATTGTACTGTGTAATTTAGCATCGTTTAATGTGTCGTGTTAACACTTCTGCTTTGTTAACCCTTATGCTTTGTTTTTTAGATTTTTTAGATCTGACAGCCCAAATCCTATTTTTTCATGGTTTACTGAATGTCCCATCTTGTTGGTTTTATTAACTCACTCTGTGCAATCCGCCTTGAGTCCCAGTGAGAAAAGTAGACATGAAAGGAAGGGAGGGAGGGAGAAAAGGAAGGAAGGAGGGAGGGAAGGAAGGAAGGAAGGAAGGAGGGAGAAAAGGAAGGAAGGAGGGAAGGGAGGAAGGAAGGAAGGAAGGAAGGAAGGAAGGAAGGAAGGAAGGAAGGAAGGAAGGAAGGAAGGAAGGAAGGAAGGAGAAGAGGAGATCAGATTTATACTCCGCCCTTCACTTGTCATCTCAGAGCAGCTTACAAACTCCTTTCCCTCCCCCTCCCCACAACAGACACCCTGTGAGGTAGGTGGGGCTGAGAGAGCTCTGGCAGAAACTGCTCTTTTTGGAGAGCCAGTTTGGTGTAGTGGTTAAGTGCGCAGACTCTAATCTGGGAGAACCAGGTTTGATTCCCCACTCCTCCACTTGCACCTGGCTGGATGACCTTGGGCAAGCCATAGCTCTGTACCAGCTGTTCCCTCAAGGACAGCTTGGGAAAGAGTTCTCTCAGCCCCACCTACCTCACAGGGTGTCTGTTGTGGGGAGGGGAAGGGAAAGGAGTTTGTAAGCCGCTCTGAGACTCCAAGTGAGTGAAGGGCGGGGTATAAATCCAATCTCTTCTCTTCTTCTTCTTCTTTCAAGAACAGCTCTGACAGAACTATGGCCTGCCCAAGGTCATCCAGCAGGTGCAAGTGGAGGAGTGGGGAATCAAACCCAGTTCTCCCCGATTAGAGTCTGCGCATTTAGCCACTACACCAAACAGGAAGGAAGGAAGGAAGGAAGGAAGGAAGGAAGGAGATCAGTTCTCTCAGAGAAAATGGCTAATTTGAAGGGTGGACTCTATGGCAATATTCCAGGGTGAAGTCCTTCCCCTCCCCAAACCCCATCCTCCCCAGGATCCACCTTCAGATCTCCAGGAATCTCCCCACCCAGGATTGGCAACCCAGTAGGCCAAGCTAGTTGCCTACGGCGGCTCAGAAGATGTGGAAATGCTTCAATCAGATCATTTTATTCTACTGCTTCTACCTTGCCCTCCCAGATGATGCTCCCAAGGTGACTTTCAACAATGTGATTTTTCTTTAAAAGTTAAAATATAAATACTAACAAAAATTCTCCTGTTAAGACCAAGAAAGCACTCAGAGAGCACGACGGAATCCATTTGACTAAAAGCAGCTGTATTCCTTTGGGTTCTGCCAGAGATATATTCAGAGGCAGAAACTGACTGGGAAGAAAGGGCGGGGGGGGGGGGGGTGTGACAAGACTAGGAGCATTAAAAAGTTTTTGTTTCTTTTTTCTTGGTATTTTTGCGTTTGTGCGTGCGACACACACCCATGCCTAGAAGTCATGGCGACCCCTTCCAGCTGTTTCGGCGTTTCCCCATACATTCAGTGCTTCTACAAATTTTGTCCATCAGAAGGCCCATTTCAACCATGCCCAGAACATTAATCAGCCCCTCCCTGATCACTGGAATTTCAACATTTTGCTCCCAATCTGGAGTCAAGACTATTGCTGTTCTGAGGATAGACGATTTATGATGAGAAGCACGGAGGACGCTGGCATGCGAAGAATGTAAGAACTTCACGGGCCGCCAATTCATTTCTTAGCGCAACTCAGAATGTTGGTTCTTACCCTGACAGTCCTTCATGGTCTTGGAGGCAGGGTGCTTGAAGGATCACCAGCCTCCATACAAACCCTCTCATCCATTAAGAGGAGCATCAGAGGCGCTATATACACCTTCCAAGGCAAGACGGGTGAGGATGAGAAACAAGACCTGGGATCCCCTGTGCAATTTCATTGATCTTTTTTGTGCCCTAGTCCTTTCATTGGCTATTCGGTGTGGTGGTTCGGAGCACGGACTCTAATCTGGGAGAACCGGGTTTGTTTCCCCACTTCTCCACATGCAGCTGCTGGCGTGACCCTAGGTCAGTCACAAGTTCTCCCAGAACTGTTCTCTCGCAAGCAGTCCTCGGAAGAGCTCTCTCAGCCCCCACCTACCTCACAGGGTGTCTGTTGGGGGGAGGGGGGAGGAAAGGAGAGTGTAAGCTGCTCTGAGACTTCTTCGGTTAGTGAAGGGTGGGGTATAAATCCAATCTCTTCTTCTCTGTTCTTTTTCTGCTTTTACTGTTTGATCACTTATTTGCTTTGATCAACTCTGTATATTTTGATTACTAGGATTTGGGTCATATTTCATTATACTACACTATTTCAAATAGTATTTCGTTACAGTATAAGAATATAAGAACATAAGAGAAGCCATGTTGTATTGGGCCAATGGTCCATCCAATCCAGCACTCTATGTCACACAGTGGTCAAAACCCAGGTGCCATCAGGAGGTCCACCAGTGGAGCCAGAACTCCAGAAGCCCTCCCTCTGTTGCTCCCCAAGCATCAAGAATACTGAACATCATTTGCCCCAAACAGAGTGTTCCATCTAGACCTTGTGACTAATAGCCACTGATGGACTTCTGCTCCATATATTTATCCAATCCCCTCTTGAAGCTGTCTAGGCTTGTAGCCGCTGCCACTTCCTGTGGCAGTGAATTCCATGTGTTAATTCCTCTTCGGGCGAAGAAGTACTTCCTTTTATCTGTTCTAAGCCTACTTCTCATTAATATATTGTATCGCCCTTAGTACATATTTAACTGGAGTGTGAAATCTGGTCGGATTTGAGGGGAAAGGTATTTGTCCTCCGTCCTAATAAGTTATGTGAATTTACTGTGTCAAAAAATTGTCCAAGTTTTCCTTGTAGATGAGGACTGGTAAACTACCTTAAGGTAAAGGTTTCCCTTGCTCGAGAGTCAGTCGAATCCAACTCTAGGGATGCGGTGCTCATCTCCGCTTCCCAGTCAAAGAGCCAGCGCTGTCCGAAGACTTCTCCATGGTCATGTGGCCAGCATGACTAGATGCCAAGGCACACGGAACGCTGTTACTTTCCCACTGAAGCAGTACCTATTTATTTACTTGCAATTTCTTGCTTTTGAACTGCTAGGTTAGCAGGAGCTGGGGCCAGAGACAGGAGCTCAGTCCGTCATGCAGCACTCGGGTCTTGAACTGCTGAACTTCTGGTCTGCAGCTCAGCATCTTAACCACTTGCTGCAGTGATTGCCTGTAAGAGGGTTGTATCATGATCTGTTGAAGACCTTTGAGTCAAAAGGACAGTAAGATAAATAAGTAACTGCTTTACTAATATTGTGAATCAATCTGAGCATTCAATGGAGATAGCAGCCAACAGTTTTTTTAAAAAAAAATAACTATTATTAGTGAATTAAAATTCAACCTGGTGGAACCTAGGGCTGCTAACTCTGCACTGGGAAATTCCTGGAGATTCCTGGGGCAGTGCTTGGAAAGGGTGGAGCTTTGTTGACTGACCCTCTGAAGCTGCCATTCAAGGAAACCTCCAATCCTCACCTGGAGGTTGGCAATTTTAGGCAAGAATACACAAAATTCTTTCTTTACCTGCTCTATCCCCTGCTTCTATATACTAATTCCAAGAGGTTTTTTTCTGTGTGGATGCTTATTTCTGCCAAAAGAGAGCTCACTCTCCCCCAACAGCTTTTCCTACATAGTCAGGCCCCTTCCTCGGTCTGCAGAAAAATCCGAAAAGTTAAAAAAAAAACTTCAGGGACCGTTGAATCCCCCCAAATACCTTTTGAAATGGCATCAGCTCCAGGCATCAACTGTGAGGAGATTAGAATGTTCAGGGGAGGGGGGGAGGTTCCAACTGTTTCTGCCTTTTACTGGCAGCAGTTTAGGGTTGCCAAGTACCCCCCCCCCCCGGCCACCAGCAGCAGATCCAGATCCAGGCTGGGAAACTCCTGGAGATTTGGGGGTGGAGCCTGGGGAGGACAGGGACCTCAGTGAGGTACAATGCCATAAACTCCACCCTCCAAAGCATCCATTTTCTCCATGGAAACTTATCTCTGTAGTCTGGAAATGAGCAGTAACTCCAGGGGATCCCCAGGTCCCACTTGGAGGCTGGCATCCCTAGGCAGCACCCTCTGTGTGACTTGATACCACCTGATTTGCATGACTTAATTAGGCCCAGCTGCTTTGCTACTGAAAGCCATTGTGATGTAACAGTTAGAACTTCAGATTGGGACCTATGAGACCCAGGTTCAGATCCCCATCTTGTGGTGGAAGCTGACTGGGAGATTTTGGACCAGATAGTTTCAGCCTAAACAACCTCACACGGTTGTTGTGCAGACAATAAGGAGGAAATAATAATATAAGCTGCTTTAGTCCCCACTGTGGAGAAAGACTGTAATTTTCCTAGGTAGAGGCTGTGGGGGAGGGGGTGGAGATGGAAAACTGAAGACAGATAAAGGTAGGTTGGCTGCTGGATGGGAAGGAAATAGGGTTGCCAACTCCAGGTTGGGAAATTCCTGGACATTTGAGAGGTGGAGCCTTGGGAGGGTGGGATTTGAGGTGGGAGGCAGAAAGAGAGAGAAAGAGTGATGAGGTGGGGAGGCAGAAAAACAAAGAGAATGATGACGGGTCTGAAAGAGAGAGGAAGTAACATACATGTAGAAGAGAGAGAGAGTAAGAAAGGGGGCAGAAGGGAGAGAGTGTGAGAGAGGTAGGGGGAGAAGGGAGGAAGCAAAGGTGTGAGGAAGCAAAGAGAGGAAGCAAAATTTCTTGCGGGTCTCCACTTGTAATCGTATAAACCACAGTCATGACACCCCTCAGCCATCATTTCTCCAAGCTAAAGAGCCCTAAGCGCTTCAACCTTTCTTCATAGGGAAAGTGTTCCAACCCTTTTATCAGTCTCGTAGCCCTTTTCCCAGTGCTATAATGTCTTTTTTGAGGTGTGGCAACCAGAACTGTACACAGTACTCCAAATAAGGTTGCGCTATCAATTTATACAGGGGCATTATGATACTGGGGCATTATGATACAGGGGCATTATGATAAAAACTCCTTTCCCTTCACCTCCCCACAACAGACACCCTGTGAGGTAGGTGGGGCTGAGAGAGCTCTTCCAGAACTGCTCATGAGAGAACAGCTCTGAGAGAACTTGTGACTGACCCAAGGTCACACCAGCAGCTGCAAGTGGAGGGGTGGGGAATCAAACCTCTCAAATTAGAGTCCCCGCATCAAACCACTACTCCAAACTGGGAGGGGCAGTTCCCCAGGCAAGAGGGTTCAAGCCCATGTAGGGCTTATATGCGATGGCCAATACCTTAAACTGAGCCTGGTATCCAATGGGCAACCAATAGAGGGACTGCGGAATGGGCATGATATCTCAGAATGCTCTGTTACGCATCCTATTAACTAGTCCTAGAAACAAAAAAAATCTCTTTGAAAGGGGGAAAAATTGAAAAGGACATCATTTTAATAATGATTCGTTGTCCCCTGACCCTTTCCCACCGAACCTAGAGGCCCAGCTCTGAAGTGGAAACGTTTTTAGATTGGATTCTCATTTCTGTCAGCTTAGATCAGTGCGGTTGGAAGAGGTCACCATCAAATTACCGACTTTGGGAGATGTAGAGTTCAATCTTAATTAAAGGCCTGATGAGAACGTGCTCAGTCAAATGAACTCATTCAAAGAGCAGATAATTTAAGATCATCCACCGAGGGCTACTTCTGCTGTGTGAGCTATAAAAATTTTATTTGATCTTCTAATATAAATTTAATTAGAAGAGAGGAGGACGGCTCTCTCTTTTTCACTTTGGCCGCGATTGTCAGAACTGTAGACTATACTTTTCCCACTCCAGCCATAAGGTTAGTTTTTGTTGTGCCCCTGAACAGTATTGGGAAGACTAAACTTCTGGCTCCTTTCCTCCACACACAAACACACACACACATAACACCCAGTCTTTCATATACCAAGTTTCCAAAACTTGGCCAACTAGAGCCACAGTACATGTACACACGAGCAGATGTGACTGCCTTATCCTGAATCGGACCATTGCTCCATCAAAGTCAGTATTATCTACCCAGATTGTCAGCAGCTCTCCAGGATTTCAGGAAAGTAAAGGTCTTTCACACCATCTGCTGCCTGGTCCTTTCAACTGGAGATGCCGGGGATTGAACTTGGGACCTTCTGCATGCCAAGCAGAGGCTTTTCCCCTGAGCCATGGTCCCTCCCCATTGGAGGAATGCTCAACATGCTATCGGGCAAACACACACCTTTATCATTTCGTGCATGAAGGCAGGCTCTGACCGGGATGGTTCAGGGAAGCCCAATCTCATCGGGTCTTAGATGCTAAGAAGGGTTGACCAGGTTAATACTCAAATGCTGTTACCACTCAGACCCCTCCTCTCAGTGAGGGGCAGTTTATAGCTAGAAAACCATAAACACCCTTCTTAATATATCATCTCAGATATCACAGGTGTCATACACTGCCTGGCCTAAACTAGAGGAGGAGGAAGAGAAGGAGAAGGAAGAAGAAGAAGAGGAGGAGTTTGGATTTATACCCCACCCTTCACTCACTTGGCGTCTCAGAGCGGCTTACAAACGCCTTTCCCTTCCCCTCCCCACAACAGACACCCTGTGAGGTGGGTGGGGCTGAGAGAGCTCTGACAGAAACTGCCCTTGAGAGAACAGCTGGTACAGAACTATGGCTTGCCCAAGGTCACCCAGCAGCTGCAAGTGGAGGAGTGGGGAATCAAACCCAGTTCTCCCAGATTAGAGTCCGCGCACTACACCAAACTGGCTCTCCATACCAAGGAGAAGGGGGAGGAGGAGGAGGAGAAGAAGAAGAATTTCCTTCTGTCCATATAAGACATATTTTGACCTCAACTCATGAGGTCAGCAACTCTAGGAATGAGTGAATCCCAGCACTAAGGTCCTACCCACTTCTGGTTTCTTCTCCCATTGCGTGTCTCCACTGGACCAAAAGTCAAAATGTTGTTGATTTTCAGAACCCGTTCTTGGAGTCAGTAAATGGCTGGATGAGGGAGAACAAGCTGAAACTTAATCCTGGCAAGGCAGAGGTTCTCTGGGATAGTAGGAAGACAGACCAGGGACTTGGGATCTCCCCTATCTTGGATGGGGTTATACGCTCTTTCAGCAGTCAGATTTGCAGCATAGGGATGCTGCCTGACCCTGCAAGAGCCTTAGAAAACCCGGTGGCCACAGTGGTTCAGGGGGGCTTTGGCCAAGTTTGGCTCATGCATCAGCTGTGTCCATTCCTGGTTCAGTCAGATCTAGCGCCAAGTGACCCAGAGAGTGATTAAAAGGTAGGATTCGCTGCTAGATGACGTAGTGATGGCCACAGGAATAAACAGCTTTAACAGGGTTAACAGGGTTGCCAGCTCTGGGGTGGGAAATTTCTGGAGATTTGGGGGGAAGAGACTGGGGAGGGTGGGGTTTGGGGAGGGAAGGAACCCCAGCAGAGTATAATCCCACAGAGACAACCTTCCAAAGCAGCCATTTTCTTTTGTGGCGCTGATCTCTGTAGTCTGGAGACCGAATGCAATTCTGGGAGATCTCCAGGCCCCATCTGGAGGTTGGCAACCTGAGCACATTCTCACAGGGCTGTTGAGAACCGCAGCTCAACCCACGGACTTCAGAGGATGTAGCAACCAGAAGCATTTCCACCGACTTATTCATGTTGCTGAGTGAGCAGACACAGAAGCACTGGAGCACTTCCGCTCAGCATGCAGCTGATTTGAAATCATGAATAACCTGACTGGGCATGACCTGGAGCACACAGCCATGAAATTGTACACGGGCAGCATGCTGAATCCCACTGACTGGTCCGATGCAAAACCACTTGGAAATGTGGCTCAGTGCTACCCGAAGTGTGTGGCACACAAGGTGGCTTCGGTTTTCGAATTGCTTCTTTGTGGAAATTGAATCACCTCTAGCGTTCCTCATCCTTGGCTCTGGGATCGACTCGCATGCAAGAAGCAAAATCCAGACTTGCTTCGGGCTCCTACAAACATTATTCTGTTCCCAGCCTTTTTGGTTAAGTGTCTGTCCTAGGAGTGCCAGAGTAGTTCCCTGGAGGAGAAGGAGGAGGAGATTGGTTTTATATCCTGCCCTTCACTACCCAAAGGAGTCTCCCCAGAACAGACACCCTGTGAGGTAGGTGGGGCTGAGAGAGCTCTGAGCGAACTGCTTGTGAAAGAACAGCTCTGAGAGAACTGTGACTGACGCATAGTCACCCAGTTGGCTGAATGTGGAGGAGTGGGGAATCAAACCCAGTTCTCCAGATTAGAGTCCACCACTCTTAACCACTACACCAAACTGGAGGCTTTCAGATTTCCCCCAAGGTAAAGAAGAAGAAGAGCAGGTTTTTATACTCCACTTTTCTCTAAAGGACTCTCAAAGTGGCTTATGATCACATTCTTGTCCTCTTCCCACAACAGGCACCTTGTGCGGTAAGTGGAGCTGAGCTCTGAGAGAACTGTGACTGGCCCGAGGTCACCCAGCTGGCCTCATGTGTCTCAGAGCAGCTTACAATCACCTTTCTCTTCCTCTCTCCCCAACAGACACCCTGTGAGGTAGATGGGGCTGAGAGATTTTTGAGAGAACTGCTCTTGAGAGAACAGCTCTGAGAGAACTTGTGACTGACCCAAGGTTGCCCAGCAGGCTTCATGTGGAGGAGTGGGAAATCAAACGCAGTTCTCCAGATTAGAGTCCACCACTCTTAACCACGATACCACATTGCCTCTCAGGAGGAGCCAGGGTTCCAGCTACCACACCACCACTCTTCCTTTTCATACACGGTGTCCTGATATGTTTTAGTAGACCTATTGGATAGACCCGTTGGGTATCAAAGGCGCTACTCAGCAGAAGCGCTGAAGTGCCATACTCAGTAGTCATTGGTAAATACCTGTTTGAAAAATCCCAGCTGTCATAAAAATAACCAAGCTGTCGGTTCCCAAAGTCAGGGAGAAGCAAGGAGGTGAGCCAAAATGAGACCCAACGTGAAGAATTTCCCTGTCACCCCGTCTGGGGAGGCATCTGCCTCCAAGTACCGGCTCTCGAGTCAACAGGCACTTTGATCGCGAGATGATTTATGTCAGCCGTCAACCAGCTAGCGCACATCTGTCATCCGGACAATGTGGGATAGAAGAGAATTTAATTGCTTCTGGATTATAAATAAAAACAAACATTGCAGAAACGAATTACACAATCACCGTTCGTTTGTTCGTTGCGCTAGCAAGGGCAAGGGGAACCAGTGGGCATAAAACAAAATCGTTTTTTCCCCTCCACCCCACCCCCCTTCTCTACCAGGAGGTACCATTGGGAATGTTTTAATAACAAATGGCAGCCATCGCCTTTTCACGTCGAGGAGAACCTGCATTCTGGAAAATCACTGGATTGATAGATCTGGCACCCGTCTTCAATCAGTTGCTGCAGTTTGCTAATGGAGGAAGCAATCTGGAAAGAAAGGACTCATGAATGTCATGCGCTGGACAAACTTGAACGCACCTGTCGTCTCTTTCCTGATCTCCACTGGCTTCTCTGCCAGATAGGGTTTGATTCCCCACTCCTCCACTTGCACCTGCTGGATGACCTTGGACAAGCCATAGTTCTGGCACAGCTGTTCTTGAAAAAGAGCAGTTTCTGTCAGAGCTCTCTCCGCCCCACCTCCCTCACAGGGTGTCTGTTGTGGGGAGGGGAAGGGAAAGGAGTTTATAAGCTGCTTTGAGACTCCCGTGGGTAGTGAAGGGCGGGGTATAAATCAAATCTCCTCCTCTTCTTCTTCTTCTTCTTCTTCTTCTTCTTCTTCTTTGGTGGACCCATAAGCAGGACCCGTTTGATGGTGGAACCACTAAGTCATATTTCGCTTCCAGTTCTTGGAGACGTAATCATTCTTTTTAATGCGCTGGAACATTTATTGATTTAAAAATGCATACTCCGCTTCTTCCCTTTGAAGTGGCCTACAACAGAAAAATTAAAGCACCCTTCTTAAAATGGCCTCTAAGGCAGAAATGGCAGGGCCTGTAAGGCAGAGATGGTCCACCAGGCCTTTGGTTGAGGATAGCAATGGTTTCCATCAACTCTTTCTCCCCACCGCTTCATTTCAGCCCCTCCTCGCCCTGCCCACAAGACAGCAACATAGTTCGGAGTGGGTTTATGGGGGGGGGGGATCACAGACACCATCTGAAATTATTAATTGTTATTTTATTGATTTTAACACTGTTTTTAACTTTGTCGTACATCACCGAGAGCCCTGTGTACACAAGAACTGGGCAATTTATAAATCCAAAGTATGAATGAATGAATGAATGAATGAATGAATGGTAAAACATAGACCACAGTTCCCCAATGTGGTGCCCTTGGGTGCCATGGCACCCACCAAAGCCTTTCCTGGTGCCCACCAAATATTTTTACAGAGTGGGGCTGGGTGGGGCAGTTACCCAGCAGGGCTTTTTGACTGGCCACTGGAGATCTGATTGGGTGGGAAGATTAAAATAATATTTTTTCAGTGGCACCTGCTACCACAGCACTTGGTTTATACTCTCTCACTCCTCTTTTCTTCTTTTTTTATTTCCCCACTCCTTCCCTGCACTTAGGCTTCTTCTGTGTATGTGGCTCTACTTAGAACATAAGAACATTAGAAGAGCTCTACTGGATCAGACCAATAGTCCATCTAGTCCAGCCTATGAGTTCCTCTGGAGAGCCAACAAACAACAGGGCATAGAGGCCAAGGTCTTCCCCTGATGTTGCTTCCTGGCTTTGGGATTCAGAGGTTTTACTATCTCTGAATGTGGAACATAAGAAGAGTTCTACTGGATCAGACTACCTAGTCTAGCATCCCACCTCACACAGTGGCCAACCAGTTCCTCTGGACAGCCAGCAACAGGGCATAGAGACCGAGGCCTTCACCTGATGTTACCTCCTAAGAACCTCAGAAGAGCCCTGCTGGATCAGACCAGTGGTCCATGTAGTCCAGCTTCCTGTCTCACACAATGGCCAACCAGTTCCTCTAGAATAGATGGCCAACAAAAGGACGTAGAGGCTGAGGCCTTCCCCTGATAAGAACCTAAGAGGAACCATGTTAGATCAGACCAGTGGTCCATCTAGTCCAGCATCCTGTCTTGCACAGTGGCCAATCAGTTCCTTTGGACAGCCAACAACAGGGCATAGAGCAGAGATGTCGAACATAAGGGCCAGATCTGACATAAATGTCACTTTGTCAGGCTGGGCCATGTGTGCCATAGAATGTAAAGCCAGTTACCAGAGATATAAACTTTATAAAGGATAAAGGCAAACCCAATTAACAATATTAATTTTTACTCAAAATATAAATATGATGAAAATATTAACACTCGTCTCTTCTGACAGTATCTCCCTGATGCCTGCCCTCCCACTTCCCCCTCCCATTATGCATTAGCACTGGGACAGTATGCAGGGACATAACGCACAGCCTCTGTCATCTGGCAATAAAGGTAAGAACAAGTTGTTCACAGGCCAGATAAGAACCCTGCATGGGCTGGTTGCAGCCCGTGGGCCATATTTTTGACACCCCTGGCATAGAGGCTGAGGCCTTCCCCTGATGTCCCCTCCTGGGATTCAGAGGCTTAGTGCTTTTGAATGTGGCAGTTCCCCTTAGACTCCATGGCTAGTAGCCATTTATGGAAGGCATTTTGTGGTTGCTCTCACCATCCTTATTCCAAAGGTGGCCCGCAGGATCAAAAAGGCTCGGGACCCCTGATATAGACTGATCTTGTCAAATCTCAGAAGCTAAGCTGGGTCAGTACTTGGATGGGAGACCACCAAGGAAGACTCTGCAGAGGAAGACAATGGCAAACCACCTCTGCTTCTCACTTGCCTTGAAAGTCCCTCATCTTCATTATCAACAGGCAACTGGTGTTGAGCCAGGAGGTGTGCACTTTGCTGTCTAGCCTGTAACTCAGTTCTCAGCCTTCTTCTGTGGTGTTCCAAGGGTGCAAATGGTCCCAGAGGCCTGGGAGCAGCAAACTGACTTTCACCTGATAAATCAGAGCTGGAGGGTGGAGGTAGACCTGCACCACCTGTTGGCTGTAAGTTCTGGCATGTCTGTAGGTCATTTCCTGCTCATCAGCTTCTGTCAACTCCAGGCTGGCTATGCACGGCTCCTCCTCCTCTGAGGTGTCCTCACTATCACTGAGCCTTGGCTGACCCATGACAGGTAGATGATGGCTGAGGAAGCGCAGAAGCTAGTGGCAGCGCGGACCCTGCCAACCCTTACTTACAGAGCCTCCAAAATCTTTGCATGGTTGGGTCCTTTCTCCCATCCTTGGGAAACCCATTCCACAGAATAGGTTCATCCACAGAGAAAGTCTTGGCCAAAAGAGTTCTCAATAGCCTAAGAGTGCAATCCTAAGCAAATATACCTTTCTAAGTGCATTGAAATCTTAGATGGGTGTTAGTTTTAAAATTCTATATAAATGTATTACTGTGCATATAAATATATTACAATGTAGAAATAGAATGAGAACAAGTTTTGAATATAAATATATGAGGACATGGATTTTGAACAAAAACATCTATTATTTTTTGTCTTTTATGTGAGATATTTATATAATAGGCTTTCTTTTAAGTTTGGTATATTAAAAGTTATAGCTAGTATGTAGAAATGATGAAATAGCATATGTAATAGTGATGAAATTAATAATATAGTTGCAAAATAGATTAGTTATGAAATTTGAAATCCAAAATGTTTGAAGTAAGGAGCATTGTATTCGTTAGAAAAACGTCTTTAAAAACTACAACGAAGGGGATGCTGGGGAGAAATATTTGTTTGTTTTATATATCCTGCAATGTATAATAATTTTGATATACATAATTCGTTACACAATTCCGCTTTTCCTTCTGGCCCATTCCAGTTCAGCTTCTGCCCTGGCTATGGGATGGAGATGGTGTTGATTACCCTCATGGATGACCTCTGGAGACATCTGGATTGAGGCGGGTCAGCACTGCTGTTGTTGCTTGACTTAACAGCAGCATTTGACATGGCTGATTATGATCTTAAGACCTACCTCCTTGCCCAAAATGGAGGACAACCTTGCAACAGCTAGTCTCCTTTCTCCATGGTCGGGGACAGAGGGTGGTGCTTGGGGAGATGGTTTCTCCTTGTTACCTTCTGGTTTGTGGTGTCCCTAAGGGGGTTAGCCTCTCCCTGATGTTGTTCACCATTTATGTGCATCTCCTTGGCCAGTTAACCTGGGGATTTGGGTTAGGTTGTCACCAGTATGCTGATGACACCGAGCTGTATCTGCTGACGGTTGGCTGGGACACTCCAGATATTCTAGCCAGGGCTTTGGCAGCAGTGGCTGGTTGGTTGCAGCAGAGCCAGCTGACGTTAAATCCATTGAAGACAAAGATCCTGTGACTGAGTCATGGTGGGGTGGGATCAGGAATCTGACTCCCAACCCTTGGTGGGGTGCCAGCACCAACGGTGAGGATCTAGGAGTGATTCTGGATGCGTCACTATCAGTGGAGGCCCAGGTCACGAATGTTGCCAGATTAGCCTTTTACCATCTTAGGCTGGTCAGGCATTTGGTTCCCTACCACTCTTCCTGTGACTTGGACAGTGTGATCCATGTAATGGGAGCACTGAGATAACTGCTCTTGACAGAACAGCTCTGAGAGAACTGTGCCTTTCCCAAGATCACCTAGCAGCTGCATGTGGAGAAGTGGGGAATCAAACCCAGTTCTCCCAGGTTAGAGTCCGTGCTCCTAACCACGACACCAAACTGGCTCCCCCTATGTGGTCAGGGACCAACATATCTGCAGGACTGTCTCTCCCAATATGTCCCTCGAAAAGGGCAACACTCATCACAATATCTGGTAGTCCTCAGCCCAAAAGACATCTGCTTAGCTCTGGCTCCGGCCTGATGGAATACTCTCCCAAATGAGATCAGGGCCCTGCGGGACTTGTTGCAATTCTACAGGGCCTGTAAAATGGAGCAGTTCCAGTAGGCCTTTGGTTGAGGTGGTGGATGTCCAAGTACATCGGCCTCCTCTGCTCTAACCTGCCTTTGTTGCACACTATACCAACTCGTTGCGCATTATAAGATTATGCATGGGACAGAGCAGGTGGAGAAAGAAGTCCTTTTCTCCCTTTCTCACAATACAAGAACTCGTGGGCACTCCATGAAATTGCTGAGCAGTCGGGTTAGAACGGATAAAAGGAAGGACTTCTTCACCCAAAGAGTGATGAACACATGGAATTCACTGCCACAGTAGGTGGTGGCGGCTACAAGCATGGACGGCTTCAAGAGGGAATCAGATAAACATATGGAGCAGAGGTCCATCAGTGGCTATGAGCCACAAAGTATAGATAGGCACTCTCAGTCTGGGGCAAGTGAAGCTCTGTATTCTTGGAACTTGGGGGGTGGGGCAACAGTGGGAGGGCTTCTAGTGTCCTGGCCCCACTGCTGGACCTCCTGCGGGCATCTGGTGTTTTTGGCCACTGTGTGACAGAGTGTTGGACTGGATGGGCCACTGGCCTGATCCAACACTGGCTTCTCTTATGTTCTCTTATGTTCACTTGCAGGGGAGGGCGGGATAGAAATCCCATGAAATAAATAAAATAAATAAATATCGCCTCTCTATTATACTTTGCATTCTAAAATCAAATTAAAATTAAAAAAAAAAACCCTTAGAAGGATGTAACTTTGCTTAGGACAGCAACAGTAAGTGAAAAGACAGCTACCAATTCCTGATCTGGCAATCCCTGTTTTCTCTTCTGACTCTCCAGATCGTTTACTGCCTCCTCCTGATCCTGCCTTGGATCTAACAACAGGGTGGGCACCATTTTCGAAAACAAATTGTCACCAAGCTTCCTTGCAGAGACTGCAAAAACTATCTAGCACCATCAGGATCATAAGTTACGGGGGGTCCAGTTTGGTGTAGTGGTTAAGTGCATGGACTTTAATCTGGGAGAACGGGGTTTGATTCCCCACTCCTCCACTTGCAGCTGCTGGATGACCTTGGGCAAGCCATAGTTCTGTCAGAGCTGTTCTTGAAAAAGGGCAGTTTCTGTCAGAGCTCTCTCAGCCCCGCCTACCTCACAGAGTGTCTATTGTGGGGAGGGGAAAGGGAAGGAGTTTGTAAGCCGCTCTGAGACTCCGTTGGGTAGTGAAGGGTGGAGTATAAATCCAATCTCGTCTTCTTCTTCTTCCAATTTGAGATGTCACTACCTCGCCTTAGAAACAAAGAAGATCACGTACTTTACGTACCTTGAAAGTATTTTATTTGTGAAGGTTGGGAGGGGAAATGCAGGTCTTTGGATGATCCCTAATTCCAAAATCAGTGCAAGGAGGTTTGGTTTCAATTGCTGGCCTTAATGAGCGATAATGATGTGATGCATGATTAACTGGCTTGATAGCAAGTGCTTAGCAAGACTGATATCCCATGCCATCCTAACCAGGACACTCATCAAAAAACGTGCCGCCTTCCATTTTGAAATGCTTGCTGAATGACATTCTAGAGATCACTGATCTTTCCTGGACTAGTCATCTGAAGGAGAAAAGGAGCCATGAAATGCCGGTAGCCCTGTTCATAAGAACGAGCAATCCCAGAGACCTCCCTTCAATGCCTCCACCTCTTGGTTTCCACCAGTTTTTGCAGGATCTGCTATAATTATTAGCTGGCCACCCACCAATAACTGGTCATGTGAGCTGTCTTCTCATGGGACCAGTGTGACTTGGGAACAGCTTACATAGAGCAGATCCTGCTTTTCCTCCCTATAACACGTGGCTTTTAGCAGTGTTCCCTCTAAGCTGAGTTAGTGCGAGCTAGCTCACAGTTTTTTAGCCTCCAGCTCACACATTTTTGTTTTAGCTCAGGAAGGATGGCTCCAGAGCAAACTAATTTATGCAGCAGCCAATTCACTCACTCACAACTTTAATGCCAATAGCTCAGAAAGTAGAATTTTTGTTCACAAGACTCCACAGCTTAGCGGGAGCATTGCTTTTAAGGTCTACATAAAATATCTCAATTGGCTGCCAATTGACTTCCGGGCAACGTTCAAAGTTACCTAGAGCTCTTCTGCATTCTTATTTTCCTTGCTTGTGTGTTCTGCACATGTTTTGCTCCCTCTAGTGGTCGATTCAACATTACATCAATTTATGTCTGCCATATCTGTCTTGAAGATTTAAACTGCAGGTATTTATGATCGGCATAAACCAATGTAATATCAAATCCACCACTAGAGGGAGCAAAACATGAGCAGAACAGGGAACAAACCCCCAAAGCAACAGAAACACACAAGCAAGGAAAAAATAGAATGTTGGGGACTAGAGTATTTGGAGGAAAATCTTCTCCTGTACAAAGATCATCTTTAAAGGCCCTGCCATAGCAAGTGAGAATGAGGGTTAAAGGGGTGTGTTTCTTGTATGGTGCTTAGATGTCCTCCCAACAGAATTTCAGTGCATGCCAAATTTCATGTCTATTGGATAAAGGCAAGGGGCACCCTTGAGAGTTTGAAGGTTGCAGCCGGTGCAGAACATTGTAGCTAAATTGCTGGTTGGGGACGGATATTGAGAGCACGTGACCCTGATATTACAGCAATTACACTGGCTACTGAGTCCACTCCTGAGTCCAATTCGATGTATTGCTTTTGACCTTTAAAACCCTATATGGCTTGGGACCAGTGTTCCCTCTAAGCTGAGTTAGTGTGAGCTAGCTCACAGTTTTTCAGCCTCCGGCTCACACATTTTTGTCTCTGCTCAGGAAGGATGGCTCCAGATCAAACTAATTTATGCAGTTGCCAAATCGCTCGCTCACAACTCTAATGCCAGTAACTCACAAAGTAGAGTTTTTGCTCACAAGACTCCACAGCTTAGAGGGAACATTGCATGGGACCACCCTCTCCCATAGGTGGAATTAAGGTCACAGGAAGAGGCCCTCCTGACTGTCTCATCAATTAAAGAAGCTTCTTTGGGGGGTACATGAGAAAGGGCCTTTTCAGTGGCAGCCTCAAAACCGATGGAACGTCCTCCCCAGTCTAGTTCAATCTCGTCAGATCTCAGAAGCTAGGCAGGGTCAGCAGCCCTGATCAGTATTTGGATGGGAGACCACCGAGGAAGTCGAGGGTTGTCTGTGCAGAGGCCGGCAACGGCAAACCACCTTTGACCGTCTCTTGCCTTGAAAACCCTACAGGGTCACCATAAGTCAGCTGTGACCGGACTGCAAAACAACAACAACAAAACTTTGTCCAGAAAGGACTTCAGATTGGAAGTTTGACAGAGCTGTGTATGTTTGGGTTGTTTTTTAACTCCTTTCTGAGCATCCCGATTGCTGGCCTGGGAAATGGCGATGATCCAACCGAACTCACTATAGTTTCCAAGGTCACCACTTATTGAAGGCGGAACATCCCCCCAGTTTCAACAACTCCTCCTTCTGCCCTTCACTTGTCTTCCTTTCCCACCGATTGTTCCATTTTCAAGGGCTTGAGAGAAGTGGGTTTTTAAAAAAAAAATAAGGGGGGAGTCACATAGACCGATCCATACTCATTAGGAGCACCACAGATCGCTGTTGCTGGAGCCACCTTCGGTGCTAATTGATGTGTCATTAAACTTTGAAAGGAGAAGGTCCCTGCTCCCGTGACAGCTGTTTGGCGGTGTGGTGGGCTGAGAAAGAACATCATTAAGCGTAATTAAGGGAAGAGGCTGAAACATAAGGAAAGGAGCCTTTCTCTCCGCGAGATGGAAAGCCCTCTGTGGATACAATGAAATGATGACGGCTCATAACTGACCCCGCCGAAACGTCAATGAGGAGGCAGCTGTCCAGCAGACTGCAGACGGGAACAAATGCCAACGCATCGTTTCCGTTCTCACTCTCCCGCCAATCTGTTCCGCCGCCTCCTCTGACCCGCCGCGGTTTCATCCTCCTCTCCGTTCCCTTCACCTTTGCTCCATTTCACAGTATTCCCAACTGTTTGGAATGCAGCAGGACACCATCATGGTCCATTGTTGTCATTCTGTATAAGATAAGAACATCCAAAGAGCCCTGCTGGATCACACCAGTGGAACATCTCATCCAGCATCCTGCCTTCCATGGTGGCCAAACAGTTCCTCAGGGAGGCCAACAACAGGGCATGGAGGCCGAGGCCTTCCCTTGATGAGCACATAAGAAGAGCCCTGCTAGATCAGACCACTGTTCCATCTAGACCAGCATCCCATCTCACACAGCAGCCAACTCATCCCTCTGAAGGGCCAACAACAGGGCATAGAGGCTGAGACCTTCCCCCAGTGTTGCCTCCAGGACATGGAGGTTCCCTTTAGTCTCCATAGCGAGTAGCCACTAGAACATAAGAGAAGCCAATGCTGGATCAGGCCAATGGCCCATCCAGTCCAACACTCTGTCACACAGTGGCCAAAAACACCAGGTGCCCTCAGGAGGTCCACCAGTGGGGCCAGGACACTAGAAGCCCTCCCACTATTGCCCCCCCCCCCCAAACACCAAGAATACAGAGCATCACTCGCCCCAGACTGAGAGTTCCTATCTATACTTTGTGGCTAATAGCCACTGATAAAATTCTGCTCCATATATTTATCTACTTCCCTCTTGAAGCCGTCCATGCTTGTAGCTGCCACCACCTCCTGTGGCAGTGAATTCCACATGTTCATCACTCTTTGGGTGAAGAAGGACTTCCTTTTCTCTGTTCTAACCCGACTGCTCAGCAATTTCATGGCAGGCCCACGAGTTCTTGTATTGATAGACCTCTCCTCCAAGAGTCTGTCTAATCCCCTTTTAAAGCTTGCGGGCATCACCACATCCTCTGGCTGTGAATTCCACATTTCGATCCCTCATTGTATCAAGAGCTGTTTTACACTACTCCACTCTGAAGACAAATTCCCAGATCCTGGATCTCTCCCTCCCCCCCAAGCCCCTGCTCGTTCATTCCTGAAGCTCACTGGATGACCTCTGCCTAGTCACTGTCTCTCCGTGCATTCGACCCCACAGGAGATGGACCAAGATGGGTCACCGTGTCAGTCTGTCTGTAACTGTAGAAAAGAGCAAGAGTCCAGGAGCACCTTCAAGACTGACAAAATCTGTGGCAGGGGAGGAGCCTTTGTGAGTCACAGCCAGTGTTCCCTCGAAGCTGAGTTGGGGTGAGCCAGCTCACAGTTTTTTAGCCTCTGGTTCACACATTTTCTTCTCAGCTCAGGAAGGGCCGAGGACAAACTGGCAAAATGAAGTGCAAGGGAAGCAGGGCAAAAGTACCTGGGCTTTCCGTTTGCACTGCCCAGACTGATGCGGGACCATACCGGGGAGGAGCCACAACGGAGGATTCACACTGTGGGGCAGCCTCTGGTGGCGGTGCCACTCTGGTGCACGGCTTTGGTCCATTTTGCCGACCTGCGCATAGGCGCATGGGCACAGCAGCCGGATCAGCGGGTTCACATTACCGGCGCTGCTTGATGTGTGGCTTATTTGCGTCCACACTGCCAGGAAGCGGGATGAACACACACCCAGACGGCTTGACACCGGTTTTACCAGGTACCTGTTTAAAGCGCGATGAAAGTGCTTCAGGACCAGGTGAGTGTGGCACGGCAACAGCAGGCAGCTGCACTTGTCTGAACAGGGTCTCTTAACCCGCTTGCAAAGCGGATTTATATCAGGCCAAACTGCCAGTCTGTCCTTGGCCAAGGATGGCTCCAGTAGCCAAATGGCTCGCTCACAATTTTAATGCCAGTAGCTCACAAAGTAGAATTTTTGCTCACAAAACTCCACAGCTTAGAGGGATCATTATTTAACTACTTATCAGATGAAGTGAGCAGTGTCTCATGAAAGCTCCTCCCCTGCCGCAAATTTTGCTAGTCTCGAAGGAGCGACTGGACTCTTGCTCTTTCCTACTGCTACCTCACAGGGCTGTTGTGAAGATGAGAAGGGGAGCAGACCACGTATGCCTCGAAGGGTGGGGGTAAGAACCGAACTAACGAAATGGATGCGCAGGAAGTCAGAACAGGTCGCACGGCACCCTCCACAGCAATGCTCCCTCTAAGCTGTGGAGTTTTGTGAACAAAAATCCTGCCTTGTGAGTGACTGGCATTAAAGTTGTGAGCGAGCGATTGGGCTGCTGCATAAATTAGTTTGCTCTGGAGCCCTCCTTCCTGAGCGAAGGCAAGAATGTGGGAGCCAGAGGCTAAAAAACTGTGAACCGGCTCACACTATCTCAGCTTAGCGGGAACACTGCTCCACAGTATCCATTTTCTCCATCCGGACTGATCTCTGTAGTCTGGAGATGAGCTGAAATCCCGAAACCTTTGCTTGCTAGGTGACTGTGTAGTCTTGCCTCCGCAGTCACCGAATCTCTCCAGCGACTGACCAGTTTCCAGTTCTATACGGGTATATTAACATATCCGACACTACTGCCTGCGATCATTTGTCTCTTTCTACGGACTCATCAGTCAAAGCCACGTCACATCTGTGTGTGTGTGTGGGGGGGGTGGACATTGTGTTTAGCACAATCATTAATTCATGGGTGGGGGAAGAGGGAAACGGCGGAACCGCCCTTGCAGGCTTTCGGGTTGGATCAAAGGGAGCCCTCCGTAGCCAGCCGATATCCCCCCTTCTCTTCATCTGATTACTGCCAATTTGAAAAGGGCTCGTCAGAACAGGGCCAAAGTTCTTGAACACTCAAGAAGCACTTCCAGGCTCTGCTAGAAATCGAGTCCTTAAGGCCGGCAGGGGGAACCGACAGTCAGGGAGCTGTCAGAGTCTCTCGTAATGAGCCTTCGTCGGCAAAGGGAAGAAAATGCTGAGGCTCTCTGTGTGCAGAGAAGAAAGACAGGCGGCTCGGTTGGGGGTCCTTCTCAGAGCCTGGCAGCAGACACTCCAAAGGAGGCAGGGAGGCATCTGGCCACGGGGCCTGCCGCATGACTCGCAGTTCTGAGGGTTTGAACCTCCCTCCTGCCGGAACGGCGATGGCAAGCGACTGCATAATGCACCGCCCCGGCGTGCCGTTTATCCTCCGGTCCTGATCGGCTGACATTTTGACAAAGATGCCAAAGGACATGCACAGGCTCCGAAGGGAGGATCAGGCCCATCCAAAGGGAGGCTGCAGAAGTAACCAGACGTGGCAAGCCAGTGGAATCTCTGGCATTAGGGTTCCCATCAGGTGGAAATGGAGAAAGGAGTTAGGGAAAGGGTTGTGGGACTCGGTGGTAAAGAGCATGCTTCGTATACAGAAGGTCCCAGGTTCAATCCCCGTGTACCGTTAAAAGGCTCAGGGGGTCGGTGATGTGAAAGAGCTCCACCGAAGGACTCTACAGAGCGGCTACCGGTCAGAGTAGGCAATTGACAGACCGATGATCTGACAGCATAAGGTCATATTGGCTGTGGTTACACACACTAAATAATCCACTTCCAGTCCGCTTTCAGTGCACTTTCCAACTGGATGTTTACTGTAAAGAACATAAGAGAGGCCAATTTTGGATCAGGCCAGCGGCCCATCCAGTCCAACACTCTGTGTCACACAGTGGCCAAAGATACCAGGTGCCCTCAGGAGGTCCACCAGTGGGGCCAGGACACTAGAAGCCCTCCCACTGTTGCCCCCCCCAAGCACCAAGAATACAGAGCATCACTTGCCCCAGACTGAGAGTTCCTATCTATACTTTGTGGCTAAGAGCCACTGATGGACCTCTGCTCCAGATGTTTATCTAATTCCCTCTTGAAGCCATCCATGCTTGTAGCCGCTGCCACCTCCTGTGGCAGTGAATTGTGTGAACTGGCAAAATGCGTTTGGAAAGTGGACTGAAAGTGGGTTATTTAGTGTGTGTGACTGCAGCCTTTCTGTGTGGCAAAGCCTTACGAAAGGCACTTGGAGGCAGTGTTCCCTCTAAGCTGAGTTAGTGTGAGCTAGCTCACAGTTTTTTAGCCCCTGGCTCACACATTTTTGTCTTCGCTGAGGAAGGATGGCTCCAGAGCAAACTAATTTATGCAGCAGCCAAATCGCTCGTTCACAACTTCAATGCTTGCAAAGTAGAATTTTTGATCACAAGACTCCACAGCTTAGAGGGAGCATTGATGGGGGGGGGGGGAGCGGGTACTGTCACCACATTCTCATAACTTGAAAACATTATGCACCTGGGTTCTTATCTATGACTGCATTGCCCATATATGCAGAATCCAGCTTCATGTTCATGCCCCCATACTAGGGACAGGGAAAGGGAGGAAAATCGCACCTTCAAGGGATGGGCCTGATGTGATGGTGGACCAGGGCCCTCAATGTGCAGTTGAACCATAGAAACCTCGCATAAAACACCCCCATTTGGGCTTAGGCTGTTGAACTAAGGAAGGAGAGGGTTAACTTGGCTGGTGTTCAGGCCCATAGCCAGGATTTTGCGGCTTGTGGGGCAAACTGGTTAAGTGCAGCTTGTGGGGCAAACTGGTTAAGTGCGCGGACTCTAATCTGGGAGAGCCGGGTTTGGTTCCCCACTCCTCCACATGCAGCTGCTGGGGTGACCTTGGGTCAGTCACAAGTTCTCTCAGAGCTGTTCTCTCAAGAGCAGGCCTCAAGAGAGCTCTCTCAGCCCCACCTACCTCACAGGGTGTCTGTTGTGGGGAGGGAAAGGGAAAGGAGTTTGCAAGCCACTCTGAGACTCTGAGTGAAGGGCGGGGTATAAATTCAATCTCTTCTTCTTCCCAATCTCCAGGAATTTCACAACCTGGAGCTGGCAACCCTACCCCGCTCCATTCCCCACTAATAACCGGGGGGGGAACCTGGCACCCTCCTTCCAGACCCCGGTCATGATGGTTCTTCAGGGCAGCTTGTGATTCTATCGGCGTACCCCATTTGCATTCTGTCTCTTTTAAAATAACCTATTTCCAATAAAACGTGAGGAGGGGGGGGTGACCCACTTCTACTGTTTATTTTCTTCCCAATTTCTCTGCCGCAGAATCCACTTAACTAACCCTTGGCCCTGAAGATGAATAAATTCTCAGGCGCCCTTTCAGGAGCAGGAGAAAATATTGAATCAATGGTGTTTTGGAAAGCATAACTAGAGCAAATACCTACGTATATCTATACACAGATATATAGATATCACCTTGGGACGCGCAGTTCTTCTGAGCATCCTTGTTAATAACTGAGCTCCAGAGCTATTACCTCGGCAAGAGATGGATCTGTCTTGTAAAACACCACGGCAGGATTGTGCGTCATGAATATTGTTGCCGTGCGCTGGATTGTCTGAGATTCATTGCCTTAAGAATGCAAACCCATTGTTTTCCGGGCGAAGAGGAACGGCAACATAAAATCTTCGAACGACACTCACTGTGGCGCCTTCCGTACACGAACTTAATGGCTGATTCTGGAGAAGAGGGATGGGCAACAGAGGAAAGGGTTAAAAGATCTCGCCTCCCCCAGGGCCACATTCCCACTCTTCAGAGCAACTTGCTCAGTCGCAGAGGGGGCTCCGCTCAGTGGTACAGCAGCTGATGTGTTAGCATAAGCCTCCTTTTGCAACATGAAGGATTGTGCCCTGGACAAGTTAAGGCCAAAGCTGGCACAGGGCAAGCCTAGCCCCCTCTCTCTGTGCAAGGCCAACAAGCCCAGATTTGTCTCTCAGACCATCGCTCTAACTCTTTCAGCCATCAAGCTCCAATACAGCCAGCTCATCGATGCCCTTCTATTAGGACAATGCCTTGGTTTCAGCGTCTTAAGAGATGACAACTTATCTGAATTCCAGCATTCTGGAACCTGCATTCCTGTATTGTGTCTCACGCCTGCACCTCTGGACTTCGCCCCTGATACGGAGGCCATCCTAAACATGGTCAGTTGTCTCCATTGCTCCTGTGATAGCCCGGCCATGAACAAGACTGTACAATTGCCCCTTATGTCAGATTCTTGGACAAAGTTACTCCCAACAACCCTCTCTTTTCATTGATTTGTTTTTTTAAGGGATAAAGATGTTCCAAGCGAGGACTCTTGTCGAGTCAGAACTAAAGTTCTGGCATGAAAACCCCTCCCCCCCAGTTATAGACAGTTCAAACAAGGGCCCCTACGATGCCCGCCAATCACAATCCCCAGCCCGCCCGCCTAACTTTCGTGCATTTTACAGCCCCCACCTGTAATTCACCGTTATGACATCTATGGCAGCGTCGCAAGCACAGAGACTATCTGAGGTAATCCCGAAGGAGGCTGCTTCAGAAGAGTTACATTGCCGCTACGACAGAGCTGTTCCCACACTCACGACACACACACACCCTCCCTCAGGAATTTCCCTCCCACAACATGGCCAACGAGAGTTCAAGTCTGACACCATACATCACTAACAAAGGTTTCCTTTCCCAGAACCGAGATTTTCTTTGTCTAAAACCCCTTCTGAGCCATTACTGGCCATTCTGGCCCATTCAGGGCCATTTCCCTATTGCGCCTAGCTGCCCTGCAGGCACAGTTTTCCTATAACTAGGTTCCCAACCCAGGCATCTTTGGTTCAGTCTCTTGGGACACGTGCTGGCTGGATCCCCCCTCTCTCTCCTGGGTCTTCACAAATGTCCTTGCTGGCTGAGCCGTCTGTTTCCTCACTGCGGACTCTCCTCTTTGGAAGGTAGCTATTACCCCTTCGATGCTTCCCCCTCTTTTATCTCTGGTCTCTTAAGATCATTTCACCTCTTTTCTTTCCTAGCTCTTGTGCATGTGTGTGTGTGTGTGTGTGTGTGTGTGTGTGTGTGTGTGTGTGTGGGCATGCGCAATACTTTCATTATTAGATTGAATGTATTAGGGTTTTTTCTTAATCCATTTCATAAAAGACATTTCCTGTTTGTCGTCTTTGCTGCTCTGAGCGGATTCTGACTCTGGTATAGCTGGAAGTCAGTCCCTAGCTTGCGCACCCGTTAAGGAAAGGTCTCTCAGCTAAATTCCCCTGTAACAACTAATACAGAGACCCCATGTTGCGGCTAACAGTCGGCATGCAGAAGGTCCCAGGTTCAATCCCCGGCATCCAGTTTAAAAAGTATCCAGTTACAGGTGATGGGAAAGACCTATAGAGCGGCTGCCAGTCCGAGTTGACAAGACTGGAGAGCGGCTGGAGAGCGGCTGCCAGTCCGAGTTGACAAGGCTGCAGAGCGGCTGGAGAGCGGCTGCCAGTCCGAGTTGACAAGACTGGAGAGCGGCTGCAGAGCAGATGCCAGTCCGAGTTGACAAGACTGGAGAGCGGCTGCAGAGCGGCTGCCAGTCCGAGTTGACAAGGCTGGAGAGCGGCTGCAGAGCGACTGCCAGTCCGAGTTGACAAGACTGACCTTGATGGACCAAAGGTCGGAGTCATGATGAGGCATGCACAGTGAAAACAGGGACCGTTCTAATTACAGATCAAGTGCAGATTCTTGCCTTGTTCAGCAGCTCCAACAATCCCAGAACCCCCATTTCGATTTTAACCTGCCCCCAGAATAAATTTATTTGCCTGATCCAACATTGGCTTCTCTTATGTTCTTAGGTTCTTATGCACATCCTGTTTTCTAGAGCTCAGAAACCAGGAGGAACAGAGCTGGAGAAACAGAAGTCCTCCCAGCCCCGCACCAATGTCTCAATCAGGACTGGGCCCCTGCAGCTTTTGTAAACAGAGCGAATTTCATCTTTAAAATGGCAGGGGTGTCTTCATGATGGACTCTGGGACACCGTATCATCTAGGGCCAGGGCAACTAGGGCCAGGGCCTTTTCAGCGGCGGCTCCTATCTGGTGGAATGAGCTCCCGGAGGAGATCAGGGCCCTGTGGGACCTTATGCAGTTCCGCAGGGCCTGCAAGATGGAGCTCTTCCGCCAGGCTTATAACTAGGAGTCGCCCACCACTACCACCAACTAGTCACTACCACCGTCTAGGACAAGAGGCTGGCCCTGCACGACAAACGAGCCAAAAAAGACATGAGGCTGGACTACAGCTGATCTGGAACGAAGAACTAAGTGTCGCCTGCGACAGCACGCCATCTTCATTTACCAATCTGAAGTAATAACCAGCACTCTGAGCACTTCAGATGGAATTGCTTACTGTTATTGAATCTGGATGGTTTTAATTTGTTTTCATGTATTTAACTGTTTTATGCTGATTTGGCACGTCTGCCGACCTTGTAAGCCACCCTGAGCCCGCACACGGGGAGGGTGGGATAATAAATGTGATAAACAACAATAATAATAATAGTTTGGCTCTCAGAAATGCCTAAGGGGGCCAGCCTCCAGGTGGGACGTGGGGACCTCCTAGAATTACAGCTTAACTCCAGACGACAGAGATCAGTTCCCCTGGAGAAAATGGATGCCATGCAGGGTGGACTCTATGGCACTGTACCCTGCTGAGACCCCTGTCCTCCCCAGGCTCCATCCCCAAATCTCCAGGAGTTTCCCAACCTGGAGCTGGAGCAGCCAACCCTACCCCACCCCCATCCCCTGCTGGTGGCTGGGGGGGACCTGGCAATCCTAGATGCTGCTCAAGTATTTTCGAATGCTCAAGAGAGACACTCCCCAAAATGCAGGAGGTTTCAAGCCGAGAGTGGGGATGGAGCCGTGGCTCAACATCAGAGTGATCTCCAGATAACCGAGACCAGTGCACGTGGAGGAAACGGCCACTCTGGAAGCTGGACTCTATGGCATTATGTCCCATTGAAGTCCCTTCCCTCCCCAAACCCCACCCTCCTCAGGCTCCGCTCCCCAAATCTCCAGGTATTTCCCAACCCAGACTTGGCACCCCTACTCTTCACCCTCAAATCCAGTTTGGTGTAGTGATTAGGAGTGTGGATTGATTCCCCACTCTTCCACATGCAGCTGCTGGCGTGACCTTGGATCAGTCACATATTCTCTCAGAGCTGTCCTCTCAAGGGCAGTTCTCGAGAGAGCTCTCTCAGCCCCACCTCCCTCACAGGCAGTGTGTCCCACTCAGCTGAGTTAGTATGAGCAAGCTCAGTTTTTTCGCCTCTGGCTCACCTGCTTTTCTCTTAGCTCAAGAAGGACGGCTCCAGAGCAGGCTAAATTATGCAGCAGCCAAATGGCTCGCTCACAGCTTTAATGCCGGTAAATCACAAAGGCTGAGGACAGACTGGCAAAATGAAGCACAAGTGAAGAGGGGCAAAAAGACACGGGCTGAATTGTTGCAGGTCTTTCCGTTTGCACTGCGTAGACTGATGTGGGACCATACTGGGGAGGAAGCGGAACCCCTGGCGGCAGCGCCGTGGTGGCATGCAGATTTGGTCTGTTTTGCCAAGCTGCGCGTAGGCACATGGGCACATAGGCACATGGGCACAGCAGCCGGATCAGCAGGTTCACATTACCGGCACCACTTGATGTGCAGCTTATTTGCGTCCACCCTGCCAGGAAGTGGGATGAATGCGCACCCAGACGGCTTGACACCGGTTTCACCAGGTACCTTTTTAAAGCGGGATGAAAGCACTTCAGGACGGGGTGAGTGCGGCATGGCAAGAAGAAGAAGAAGAAGAGATTGGATTTATACCCCGCCCTCCACTTCCCAAGGGAGTCTCAGAGCGGCTTACAAACTCCTTTTCCCTTCCCCTCCCCACAACAGACACCCTGTGAGGTAGGTGGGGCTGAGAGAACTCTTTCCCTCTTTCTGTGGCAGCTGTGGCTGTGTGAACGGGCTCTCTGAATCCACTTGCGAAGCGGGCCTATGACGGGCCAAACTGCCAGTCTGAACGCGGGCAAAGTAGAGTTTTTGCTCACAAGACTCCACAGCTCCGAGGGAGCATTGCTCACAGGGGTTCTGTGGTGGTGAGGGGGAGGGAAAGGAGATTGTAAGCCACGCTGAGACTTCTTTGGGTAGCGAAGGGCGGGGTATAAATCCCTGTCCTGTCAAGGGCAAATGTAACTGGGACTGCCTTCTCCGTCTCCTATGCATGGCACCGGCCTTAACAGATCCCTTCTCTGCCATGGTTGTCAACTGCTAGAAAAAGCGCATGCAGGCAATCAGGTCATCATTCTCCCAAACGGAGAGGGGAGGGACAGCAAGGCTCTCATTAGAGAAGCAAGCCCAGCAGGTAGTCAACCGGCTAGCTTTCAGCCTGGTGCTAACTATGTTTATTCAGAATGGCGTCACATTGATTCCAGTTGCTGTCGCTTCCAAGCCACGATTCTTAGGAGCGGATTCAGGCTCATGCTTTTTAAAAGTGTGGGCCGCTCTCCCAATAATATCTAGGGTTGCCAAGTCCCCCCGGGGGGAGGGGAAACCCCTGCTCAATTGGTCCGCTCCCCGCCGGCCCGGATGCTCTTTAATTCGAGGGAAAACTCTATGGTCTCCCCTCGAATTACAGAGCTCCCACCCCAACGTGCCCAACGTGATGATGTCACTTCCGGGTGATGTCATCGTGGCATGCCTGCTTCGCGCGTGTGCCAGAAGACTCCCAGGCCAGCAAGGACTCCCCCCCCCCCCCCCCACTAAACAAAAGGTAAGACGGCAACCCTAATAATATCCAAATCGCAAGATGTCATCGTCCCGCTGTACACGGCATTAGTCAGGCTGCCCCTGGAGTACACTGTGCAGTTCTGGAGGCCTTGCTTCAAAAAGGATAAGGACAGAATGGAGCGGGAGCAGAGGAGAGCGACGAGGATGATCGGGGGCCTGGAGACCAAGAAGCCCTACGAGGAAAGGCTGAGGGACTTGGGAATGGTCAGTCTGGAGAAGAGGAGGTGGAGGGGGGGGACAGGATGGCTCTCTTGAAGGATCTGAAGGGCTGTCCCTTAGAGGAGGAGGGCAGGGAGCTGTTCCTGTTGGCAGCAGAGGAGAGGACTCCCAGGAATGGGTTGAAATGAAGGGCAGGAAGGTACCGGTCCAGTTGGATCTTAGGAAGAACTTTTTGGCAGTCAGAGCTGTGCAACAGTGGAGTCAGCTGCCTAGGGAGGTGGTGAGCTCCCCTTCCTGGCATTCTTTAGCAACAGCTGGACAAACCCTTGTCAGGGATGCTCTAGGCTGATCCTGCATCGAGCAGGGAGTTGGACTAGACAATCTGTATGGCCCCTTCCAACTCTGGGATTCTATTAATTCCGATCTCCAGCGGTTCCCCAGCATGGTGCCCAAGAGTGCAATGGCACCCACCGCCACTTTTCCTTGTGCCCACCAAGAGTTTTTAGAAAATAGGTGAGACCGGTGGGGCTTTTGCCCAGCAGAGCTGCACAAAGATCTTGTCCCCATTCTGGCAGTGAAAATGTGTGTGTGTGTGTGTGTGCCAGAAAATATTTTTAAGCAATGTGTTCATTTTGAAAAGCATCCTATTAAGCAGGTCTTCTGCCTGAAATGTTACAGAGTTACGGTTAGAGTTATGCATGGAATCACTCCCTGACATTTTGCCATTGGCTCCACCAGGCTGGTGTAGTGGTTAAGTGCGCGGACTCTAATCTGGGAGAACCGGGTTTGATTCCCCCCTCCTCCACTTGCACCTGGCTGGATGACCTTGGGCAAACCACACGTTCTGTCAGAGCTGTCTTTGAAAGCAGTTTCTGTCAGAGTTCTCTTAGCCCCACCTACCCCACAGGGTGTCTGTTGTGGGGAGGGGAAGGCAAAGGAGTTTGTAAGCCGCTCTGAGGCTCCGAGCGAAGAGCGGGGTGTAAATCTCTTCTCTTCTTCTCTTCTCCTACAGCAGCAGCCATTTTGTGTTTGCACCTGTCCACCATGGGTCACAATTCCAAAGGCTCAAAAAGGTTGGGGACCCCTCCTGTATGGTCAAATCCATCTCCAATTGAGGAAAGGTATCATTGTCAATTAGATAAGAGTGCTTTATTAGCTATTGATTCCCCTGATGGTGCTGTTATATAGGTTCAGTCTTTTCCAGTATACATAACAAGGAGGAGGAGGAGAGTTATTTTTATACCCTGCTTTTCACTACCCTGAAGAGTCTCAAAGTGGTTTACAATCCTTCCCTTCCTCTCCCCACAACAGGCACCTTGTGAGCAGTGTTCCCCCTAAGCTGAGTTACTGTGAGCTAGCTCACACTTTTTAAGCCTCCGGCTCACGCATTCTTGTCTTAGCTCAGGAAGGATGGCTCCAGAGCAAACTAATTTATGCAGCAGCCAAATCGCTCGCTCACCACTTGAATGCCAGGAGCTCACAAAGTGGAATTTTTGCTCACAAGACTCCACAGCTTAGAGGGAGCATTGCTTGTGCGGCAGGTGGGGCTGAGAGAGTTCTGAGAGAAACTTGTGACTGGCCCAAGGTCACCCAGCAGGCTTCCGGTGGAGGAGTGGGGAATCCAACCGGGCTCTTAACCACTACGCCATGCTTTAGACACCCCACGTTTTTGGTATGCGGTTGGCTCTAAGCTGAAATAAGTTCATTTGTTATTGAAATGTATTCTAAAAACGCTTGGAAATGTTGGTGGTCTCTAGTCTTTCCTCCAACGTCAATCATATTTCACAAAAAAATGACAGTATGCCATCAATAACCCTGTGAAACACGGCAGTTAAGGAGGCAATTATATATCATTCGAGACCCCCCAAAAATGCTTTAATTTTAGTAAAGAATGTATGTAACATTTCAGGGCACTCAAGAGTAATTTTACCCACTTAGCGTTCTCCTGTAATGCACTAGAGTGAGCGCCCTATCCTTATCTATTCTATGGATCTGATCCTGGCTTGGTGATTATTCGTTTTCTATTAATACAACTTTTTAAGACAAAAACTGGCTTCCAAACAGCTTACAGGACAATACAACTAAACTCGACAGGAATGTTCTCGGGGAAGGGGATTTTTAACCAGTTCCTTCCTGCTCTTCATATGATGGCCCCAATGATGGCTGTTGGTGGTACTCTGGAACAACTGCTGAACCCTCTCATGATAACATAAGAAGAGCCCTACTGGATGACCATAGAGTTTTTACCCAAATAATAGAGTGCCCCCCAAAGAACGTGCCCAGCCTCATGACATCACTTCCAGATAGTCCTGGAGCCAGCCTGGAGCCCCCCGCCAGGATAAAGATAAGACCTGGCAATCCTAGCCTTGCGGCAGCAGGGAAAAATAGACTGAAACTAGAAGATAAAAAAGAATAAATAGATAACAAATATCTAGTCCAGCATCCTGTCTCACACAGTGGCCAACCAGTTCCTCTGGAGGGCCAGCAATAAATGCTCTAGTTATTGCATAATTCCTCTACCTCCCCGCCCCTCCACAAAATCAAATCACATCTATATCCTAATTCCCAAGGCGCCCCCTCTGTGCGGATATCTAAACCTGCGTGGAGGGGGCACTTGGGGGGGCAGAGAGACTTTTCTGCACACTTGGGGGACTCCCCAGGCGTGCAGAAAAATCTAAGAAGTTTAAATATCTATACGGGAATATTTAAATCCCCCAAAGAGTTAAAGAGCATTCCCTGTGCATGTGCAGAGAACGCTCTGGCCGTTGGGGGGAGGCTCGGTGGGCCAAGAGGCTGTGAGCAGCTCAGGCCTCACTGCCACTGGAGGGAGGATGGGGAAGGCTTGGCAGGCCTCAGGCCTCACCGCCACTGCTGCTGGGGAGGGGGTAGAAGAAGGCTTGGCGGGCTGGTGGCTGTGAGCCACTCAGGCCTCACCGGTGCGGGGGGAGGAGGGAGAAGGCTTGGTGGGCCTCGCCGCTGCCACTGGGGAGGAAGGGGGCAGGAGAAGGCTTGGTGGGCCGGCAGCTGTGAGCCGCTCGGCTCACTGCCACAACCAAGGGGAGGAGGGAGAAGGCTCACCTGCTGTTGCCTCCTCTGCGCTCGATCAGGCCTGGCTCCCACCTTCCCTTCCACAGGGGGCCACTGCCTCCGCTTCCGTGGAGCTGGGTCTCCTTGTCATCCTGCCACCCCCTCGGTCTCCTCTTCCTCCCCACAGGAATGGTTGGCTCAGGCCAGCTGCGCTGGGCCCAGGGCCACCTTCTGCCACCCGCAAGCCCCATGGCTTGCTCCCCAGGCAGGCCCCGCACCGACCAGTCAGCTTCCCCATGGTGACGAGGGCCGAGACGGGGCAAAGGCTGCAGGCTTGGGAACCGCGCAGGCTGGGATCCCGGGATGCTGCTGGGTGGG
The DNA here is from genome assembly GCA_029233225.1 of Lepidodactylus listeri. Lineage (NCBI taxonomy): Eukaryota > Metazoa > Chordata > Lepidosauria > Squamata > Gekkonidae > Lepidodactylus > Lepidodactylus listeri. The sequence goes on along the minus strand of JARCFY010000001.1, from coordinate 176,873,985 downwards.
AGGGGCAGGAGAAGGCTTGGCGGGTCCTGGGCTGTGAGCCACTCAGGCCTTGCCACCACCAGGGGAGGAGAAAGGCTTACCTGCTGGTGCTCCCTCTTCATGCAAAGCTCCTTCTGCTTCTGCAGGCTGGGAGTTGTAGGGAATACTCCCTACAAGCTCCTTCTGCTTCTGCAGGCTGGGAGTTGTAGGGAATACTCCCACCCCCCCACAAGTATCATGGGTCCCCCTTCTTGTTACATCCTAACACTTAATTAACCAAGGTTTTATTGTGGTTTTATTTAACTTTGTGTTTTACTGTTTAATACGTTCTATGTAAGCTGCCCTGAGCTTGCCTCGGCAGGGAGGGTGGGATACAAATCAAACAAATAATAAATAGATAGATAAATAAATAAGGTTCCCAAATGGGGTTGCTATGTCCCCCCCAGCCACCAGCGGGAGATGGGGGGGGGGTTGGGTGGCCAGATCCAGGTTGGAAAACTCCTGGAGATTTGAGCGTGGGGAGGACAGAGACCTTAGTGGGGTACAACACCATCAAGTCCCCCCTCCAAATCATCCATTTTCTCCAGGGGAACTGATCTCTGTAGTCTGGAGTTAAACTGTGATTCCAGGGGGTTCCCCAGGTCCCATCTGGAGGCCGGCGTCCCTAGCCACAATTTTTTGCCCCCTTAGTTCCCCCCTCTCACCAACTCACCAAATGCCTTTCGGTTTCTCTTATCTTCTCCTAATCATCCATCTTGATCTATTTTGCTGGTACGAAATCAGGTCTCCCTGGCGCTTACTATGAAATGAGACGGAAAGTGCTTCTGCACACAGATCTAAAAGACATCAAAGGGTTTGTCTAATTTCTTAAGAAAACTATTTGTTACCTGTCAATGTCAAAACCGTGTTTGCCTCTCCCATTGCCAGAGGCAGGGGACACGGAGTCGGCTTCCTTTCAGAAACAATACATCGAAGAGCCCGCTCCGTTTGGCTGATTCGCGGTGCCAGGTTTGGGTGCTTTGGGTGCTAATGCCATCTGGTGGGCTCTATGTTCACTTAGCCAAGCATTTATGAGTGAATGCTTCCTAGGGGGTCATGGACTTTGCTGGAAGATGCTTCGTGGGATCAGATAGCTATCAGACCAATTTCCTTCCTGCAAACGAAGCCCTTTATAATTTGTTATACCTGAAAACAGATTGCTGGCAAATGCTTGCAAGCGGGTGGACAATGGACATACACAGGGAAACAAATACGTACGTAATTGTAGATCATTGTAATTATGCGTACACAATTGTAGATGCAGTAGAAAAGAGCAAGAGTCCAGTAGCACCTTAAAGACCACAACATTTGTGGTAGGGTACGAGCTTTCGTTAGAGAGCCAGTTTGGTGTAGTGGTTAGGCATGCGGACTCTTAATTTGGGAGAACCAGGTTTGATTCCCCACTCCTCCACGTGCAGCTGCTGGTGTGACCTTGGGTCAGTTACAAGTTCTTTCAGAGCTGTTCTCTCAAGGGCAGTCCTCGAAAGAGCTCTCTCAGCCCCACCTGCCTCACAGAGTGTCTGTTGTGGGGAGGGGAAGGAGAAGGAGATTGTAAGCCACTCTGATACTCCTTTGGTTAGTGAACAGCAGGGCATACATCCAATCTCTTCTCTTCTTCTTTTTCTTCGTGAGTCACTGCTCACTTCTTCAGTATCTGAAAAAAGCAGTAACTCACAAAAGCTCCCACCCTGCCACAAATTTTGTTAGTCTTTAAGGGGCTACTGGACTCTTGCTCTTTTCTACAGCTACAGACAGACTACCACATCTTGATAACTAGAGATGATAGATAGATTATTAGGAGAGGGGCCGTGGCTCAGTAGCGAAGCATCTGCTCGGCATGCAGAAGGCCCCAGGTTCCATCTCCAGCATTTCCAGTTAAAGGATCTGGCAGTGGGTAATGTGAAAGACCTCCGCCTGACACCCTGGAGAGCCGCTGCCAGTCTGAGTAGACGATACTGACCTTTGATGGACCAGTGGTCTGATTTATTAGAGGGGAGCTTCATGTGAGCCAGCCAGCCGGATGTCATTGTATATTTTACAGCCCCATTAGAAGGCCCAGCTTCAAAGGGCTGAGGGTGATGACTAAACCCTGTGCTTGGTCATCTCCCAGTTAGGTGGGCCTAAAAGCCTGCGAGTTTGTCTCTCTTCCCATTCGCCAGTGGTGATCAGGCAGGCAATGAATGGAGAGGCTACTCAGCTAGGGTTGCCAAGTCTTCGGAACTCACCAGTGGGGGGAAGTCCTCCTCCGTCCGGGAGTTCCTCCTGGCGCGCGCACAAAGCGCACACACCCAGCGACGTCACCGGAAGTGACGTCAGCACATTGGGGGCGTTGCCAGGGTGACGCTCTGGCAATTGCCCCAAAACTCTATGGTATCATAGAGTTTTGGGGCAATTGCCAGAGTGTTGCCCTGGCAACGCCCCCAACGTGCTGACGTCACTTCCGGTGATGTCATTACGTTGTCCTCGCTGGACGACTTCGGGGGTGGGGTTCCCCCCGCCGGCCAAATGCTGGCCGGCGGATCAGGAACCCCTTTAGCGGGGGATCCCCCGCCCCCCGGGCTGACTTGGCAGCCCTATACTCAGCTGTTCCCAACCTGTCAATATGTACTACCAGAAGCTGACTCCCAGCTGACGAGAGATCAGGTGGGTGTCAGTTTGGTGTGAGAGCCAGTTTGGTGTAGTGGTTAAGAGCGGTGGATTCTAATCTGGGAGGACCAGGTTTGATTCCCCACTCCTCCATATGCAGCTGCTGGGGTGACCTTGGGTCAGTCACAGGTTCTTTCAAAGCCGTTCTCTCAAGAGCAGTTCTCGAGAGAGGTCTCTTAGCTCCACCTACCTCACAGGGTGTCTGTTGTGGGGGAGGGGAAGGAAATTGTAAGCTGCTCTGAGACTCCTTCGGGTAGTGAACAGCAGGGTATGAATACAATCTCCTCTTCGTCAGTTTCGGATCTCCTGCTGGGAAATTTTTGCTTTATACTCAGCACAGGGGGTTTTTTTGGGGGGGGGCAGGGAGACTAGGACCTAAATTCCAGCTGATAAGTGTGAAGTTAGGCTCCTCTGATCTCACACCCTGGAATATTTCCTGCCTCCCAGACTTACTGATATGACGCAAAATTGGAAGGCGGGGGGCGATAAGAAGTCAAGCTGATTTCCCCCTCTCTTCTCCCCTCCCCAGTCTATGGTCTTGGGCTGCAGAGAAAAGGAGATGATTAAACTCCTTCTCTCTCCTCCCTTTTGCAGTGCAGAGATAAAAAGCATTCTTTTGTGCCCATCCAGTAGATCCAGTTGCTGGACTCACTTTTAAAAGATGAATTCCCTTGAGAAAGTCTGTCTTTAAAGGCATCGGGAATTTTTTTGATGCCAAATCTCCTGACTTTTCCCACAGCCAAATCTACCTAGGCTTGGCAGGTTCCCTCCTTACCACCAGTAGCGGATACAGAAGTAGGATTGCCAGACACAGGTCGGGAAAGTCCTGGAGATTTGGAGGTGCAGCTGGAGCGGACAGGAACCTCAGTGGGGCACAACGCCATGGAGTTCACCCTCCAAAGCGTCCATGTTCTTCAGGAGAACTGATCTCCGTTGTCTGGAGATCAGCTGTAATTCCAGAGGATCCCCAGGTTCTACCTGGAGGCTGGCATCCGTAAATCTACCTCTTGCTGTCCTCAGAACCTGCTGGAGTGGAGTCAAGAACTATCACCTAAGCAGCTGTGGAGCAATTTGTTCCTGTGAGGGTTTTTCCAACATGCCCAGAGGGCAGCGTTTATTCCGATGTGGTGAGTTGACCTCATGAGTGCTCCATTAACCCCCAACCACAGAGGAACCCAAAAGGAGCCTACAGGTTTTTTTTTTTTCCGTCCTGCTTTTCCTCCTCTTTTAGTTCAGCTCTGCTGTAGTTTCTCCACACTCGACTGAGCTCCTTTGATCGGTTCCTGTTTACTCTCTCTGTTTTTCCCCCATTGTTTAATTATTAGCTTTGTACATCTGTACGTGCCTGCAATGATAGATGATTGTATTAGGAGAATGTGATGGCTACTCGTGTACAAACACTCTGCTAGCAACGCAATGAATAATGTGAAGCGGTCGTAACTGCCGGATCCTAGAGGAGGCAAAGTGTCAGCTAATGCTGCCATCTCCTGCCCAGGAGGGGGATGAATGAACCCTTGACGACAGCACTGTGGAATGTTATGTTGTATTTCTCATGGCATGCTTATCGCTCTCCCTACTGCTCTAACCTTGAGAGACTGTTGGTACCGGCCCATGTATCTTTTCTCCTGTCTGACTATAAGTCTTCCTGCTTTTTCCCTGGGAACTGTAAACCAGTATTTTAAGCGCCTTTTTCCTGACATGATGATTGGTTACAATGCATTACCAGACCTTTCTTTGAATTCTGTATAATTGTCCTGATTTCAGTGGTGCCCGCCATTACTAACCCAAAAAGTGCAGATGACCATAGCAGACCTTTCTCAATAAAGCATTCCTGTTTAAGGACACTTGTTGTTGACTGACTCTGTAGGACTCACACAAAATTATACTGGGGTTGGAGATATACCAGTCTCCAGGTGTGAACCTGGGGATCCCGCAGAATTACAGCTCATCTCCAGACTAGCAAATGGTCTACAAATGGTCCTTCATCAGACCTTTGACTCTCTAAAGCTTATAGCCCGGAAATAGGCTTTGGCCAGGAGGGTGGGGTAGAAATGATGATGATGGTTGCCAGGTTGCCAGGTCCTCCCTGGCCATCAGTGGAGGGAATCTGTAAATAGAAACCCAAACAACAACTGGCTAGAGCAGCAAACGCCAAAGCTTCCCAGTCCTACCAGGCCATCGGATGCCAAGTATGTCCCCAATTTTTTGAGCCTGTGGCCACCTCTGGAATTCAGAAACAGAGAGGGGAGTGCAACCACAAAATGGTTTCTACAGGATGTGGAGGGGGGTTGACAGGTTCCCCCTGGCCACTGGCGGAGGATAGTAGGGTAGGGTTGCCATGTCCAAGTTGGGAACTCCTGGAGGTTTGGGGGTGGAGCCTGGGGAGGACAGGGACCTCAGTGGGGTACAGTGCCACAGAGTCCATACTCCAAAGCATCCATTTTCCCCAGGGGAAATTAGGGCTGCCAAGTCCCCCGCTAGGGCGGGGGAAACACCGATTTTTAGTGCTTACCTCCCGCTTTTCCAAAGATGGCCACCGGGGGGACAAAATGGCTGCCTTAAAAGGGAAATGTCTGCAGAGAGCCTGCCCTGCAGTAAAAAGCCTCACCAGACATTTCCCCTTTAAGAAGTCAGCAAGAGAGCTTCTTCCACAGCAAGAGAGGTCCGCCCAGAGATTAAGGAGGGACTGAAGGAGCTGCTTTTGCATGTGGCTGGCAAGGTGAGTGTCTCTTCCAGCTCTTTTCATTCTCTCTCCCTTTCTTTTTCTGTCTGTCTGTCTGTCTCTCTCTCTGTCCCCATCCAGCAGAGGTCTATCAGTGGCTATTATAGCCACAAGGTCTAAATGGAAGTAAGTGCCTCTGCCAGTTTTTTCCCCTTCTCTCTCTCTCCCTTTCTTTCTTTCTTTTTTCTGTCTGTCTGTCTGTCTCTCTCTCTGTCCCCATCCAGCAGAGGTCTATCAGTGGCTATTATTAGCCACAAGGTCTAAATGGAAGTAAGTGCCTCTGCCAGTTTTTTTCCTTCTCTCTCTCTCCCTCTTTCTTTCTTTCTTTTTTCAGTCTGTCTGTCTGTCTGTCTGTCTCTCTCTCTCTGTCCACATCCAGCAGAGGTCTATCAGTGGCTGTTATTAGCCACAAGGTCTAAATAGAAGTAAGTGCCTCTGCCAGTTTTTTTCCTTCTCTCTCTCTCCCTCTTTCTTTCTTTCTTTTTTCAGTCTGTCTGTCTGTCTGTCTGTCTGTCTGTCTCTCTCTCTCTGTCCCCATCCACCAGAGGTCTATCAGTGGCTATTATTAGCCACAAGGTCTAAATGGAACCCTTTGTCTGGGGCAGTGAGGCTCTGCATTCTTGGTGCTTGGGGGGCAACAGTGGGAGGGCTTCTGGAGTTCTGGCCCCGCTGCTGGACCTCCTGAGGGCACCTGGTATTTTTGGCCACTGTTGTGACACAGAGTGTTGTACTGGATGGGCTGTACTGGATGGGCCGATCCACTGTGGCTTCTCTCCTGTTCTTATGATATGAAAATCATATTTAGCACTTGTGTAGCACTTTGTGCTTCATATTCTGCCGAGATGAGGAAGGATTCAGTAGGGCTGTTGCTCAGTGATAGAGCATCTGCTTGACATGCAGGAGGTATCAGCCTCTTCAGCTAAAAAAGGATCAGGTAATAGGTGACATTAAAGATCTCAGCCTGAGACCCTGGAGAGCCACTACCAGTCTGAGTAGTCAATACTGACCTTGATGGACCAATGGCCTGATTCAGTATTAGGAAACTTCATGGGTTCATGTGTCAGCATGTGGAAGCAACATCACAGGATGTGACATCACAAAATGATGTCACTTCCTTTCTCCTGGCTCCACCCCCAAAGTCTCCTGGCTCCACCCCCAAAGACCCCAGATATTTCCCAAGTTGGACTTGGCAGCCCTAGGGGAAATGGAGATGAGCTGTAATTCCAGGGGATTCCTAGGTCCCCCCTGGAGGCTGGCATCTCTACTTGGAATCTTGTTGGTCTTTAAGGAACTACCAACTCAAATCTTGCTCTTGTACTGCAGACCAACCCAGCTGGGGGTGGTGGAAAGTGGCATCAAGTCACAGCCAACTTATGGAAACCCCATAGGATTTTCAAGGCAAGAGATGTTCAGAGGTGGTTTGCAATTGCCTGCCTCTGAGTCACGACCCTGGACTTTCTTGGAGGTCTCCCATCCAACTATTAACCAGTTCACTTCCTGAAGGAGTCTCAGAGCGACTTACAATCTCCTTCCCTTCCCCCTCCCCACAACAGACACCCTGAGAGATAGGTGGGGATGAGAGAACTCTTTCCCAAGCTGTCCTTGAGAGAACAGCTGGTACAGAGCTATGGCTTGCCCAAGGTCATCCAGCCAGGTGCAAGTGGAGGAGTGGGGAATCAAACCCGGTTCTCCCAGATTAGAGTTCATGCACTTAACCACTACACCAAATTGGCTCTCCAGTTAAGCCAAGAATGTGTATTGCTAGGCATTACCTACAATACAATAATACTTTCATCCTTCTGCTCCGAAGTTTCCACCTGCAGTCCTCGTTGCACCTGTTTTCAACCCTGTGCAGCTGTGGAACTTAGCATGTTTCTAAATATCATTTCACAATCTCTTCTGAGCATGAGTCAGAGGAATTTTAAGTGAGCAACAGCAACCGCCCTCGGCCAACGCCAGCTAGAACGGCTCCTAAAAAATCTGTAACTCTTATCAAGTGCTGTTCTTGCTTGCTTTTCCCTCACAACAGTTTCACCCGGGAGCACCATTTGTAGATATGGCCAGGAGGATCCAGTTTCTAATCTGTCAGTGATGCCTTTCCCAGGTGCCCGTATAGTCCTTCCAGATCAATTCCGGGCACTGCAGCCAGGGAAGAAGTAGCAGAAGAAGAGGAGGAGGAGAAGGAGGAGGAGGAGATTGGATTTATACCCCGCCCTTCACCTGGAGTCTCAGGGTGGCTTACAGACTCCTTCCCCTTCCCCTCCTGACAACAGACACCCTGTGAGGTGGGTGGGGCTGAGAGAGCTCTGACAGAAACTGCTCTTTCAAGGACAGCTTTGGCAGAACTATGGCTTGCCCAAGGTCATCCAGCCGGTGCAAGTGGAGGAGTGGGGAATCAACCCCGCTTCTCCCAGATTAGAGCCCGCACACTTAACCACTACACCAAACTAGCTAGTATGCCTTGCGAACAAAGCATCTTTTTGTTGTTGAAGTGTTCCTGTCTCTGCCATAGAATACTCTACTCTCATTCCGTCTACTTGTTTATGACATTAATGTTTTAAATGCTGGGGAACAGGGCTCCGCAAACTATCTTTTCGTGATCAACAACTGCCACTTCATCTCAGAACGAAACCAGAAAACCGGAGGGGGGGAGGAAATACCACGGACATGCAATGCTCGGAAGCCATGTACATCAATTTTACGGCATTGTCCAAATCATTTTCCTGACATATTAAGTGCCATAAAACAAAGACAGACAATTGCCAGACATGGCTACAACGTAAAGAAGGCACAAGGGATGTGACATTCAAGTGACAATTTACAGCCATAAAGAGGGCCGGTGGACAGTTGTCCAAATGTCAACCCAATGAATAGACTGCTTCTCCCATATTTCTTACATTTTACATCCACTACAGCAATACCACAAAAAAAAGTCTATAATTACCAGCATACCATTATGGATTTGTCATGCATTTATTTCTGTGGGAGGAGAAAGACAAGGATTGTTTCCCCAAATGGCACCCGGGTTTTGGCCACTGTGTGACACAGAGTGTTGGACTGAAGGGGCCACTGGCCTGATCCAACATGGCTTCTCTTATGTTCTAATGCTTAACCTTTGAAACGACCCTATACTGGGTAAGATCCTTGGTCTATCAAGGTCAACAGTGGCTACTCTGACAGACAAGGGAGAAGTTTTTCATGCCACATCCTACATGAACCTTTTAATGGGAGCTGCTGGGAACGGAACCTGAAACCTTCTGTATGCAATAGGAACTCAACAACTGAGCCACAGCTCTTCCCCTTAATGAAAACACACGAAGCTGCTTTACATATGGGCAACATTTGAAAGACATAGAACAAAACCGATAGCGAAAATACCTGGAAGTTGTTGGCTATTGTAACTCTCTATGCAAGAGGATCTGGGAGGGAAAGGGTTAAGATAATTCTCTCTCTCTCTCTCTCTCTCGCTCTCTCTCTCTCTCTCTCTCTCTCTCCCCCTCCCCCCCTCTCGGATACACTTGGCAGTTGGCCTACCCTCTTCTCATCAGGTAGATCAGGGGTGTCAAACTCATTTGTTATGAGGCCCGGAACTGACATAAATGAGACCTAGATAGGCCGGGCCACGCGTGTCCTAAACTGTAATGTCAGGTAGCAAAGATATAAACTTTATAAAGGACACAAACACAGAGTTTTTTAAAAACTTAAAATGAAAACATGCTTAAAACATTAGCACTCCAGCAATATCTTCTTTATTTAACAGTCTCTGATAACTGATGCCTCTTGCTCTGAATTATTGCATTAGAATGTCTGTGCTGCTGCAGTCTTGAGTATGCTGTTCAGGTGTGTACCTGTAAGCTGTAGACCTACGATGATGCAGCAGCAGCAGAACTGGAAGAAGAAGCTCCACTGCGGGCCTGACAGAAGCTCTCCGGGGGCCTAATCTGGTCTCCAGGCCGCATGTTTGACACCTCTTTGGCCCTTCTGTTTCATTTTATATAGGACCTCCCAGTTTGGTGTAGTGGTTAAGTGCGCAGACTCTAATCTGGGAGAACCGGGTTTGATTCCCCACTCCTCCACTTGCACCTGGCTGGATGACCTTGGGCAAGCCATAGCTCTGTACCAGCTGTTCCCTCAAGGACAGCTTGGGAAAGCGCTCTCTCAGCCCCACCTACCTTACAGGGTGTCTGTTGTGGGGAGGGGAGGGGAAAGGAGTTTGTAAGCCGCTCTGAGACTCCCTTGGGGAGTGGAGGGCGGGGTATAAATCCAATCTCTTCTTCTCTTCTTCTTCTTCTTCTCTCTTTAACCTGGGCTTGGAGCTGTAGCAAGTTAACCCTTTCTGAAGTTAATCAACTCACAATAAGTTAAATGTATTTATATGAATATGTCATGTAAGATGTCCTATTTTTCTAAGTAAAATTTCTTTCTCTTGACTGGGGATACTGCATAAAGCTTCTGTGCTTCCAAAGCAATTGAGATTTTTTTTTACATTTAACCCAACAGGTGGCTCCAAAATGGGCACTTGAAGAAAGAAATGGAAGGACTCATTCTACTGCACAAGAGCAGGCACTCAGAACAAATAGTATGAAAGATAAGATTCAGAAGACCAGTGATAACAGCAAATGCTCTTTCTTTTCTATTCTGCTGTATCCAGGGACTTCAGCATCAATGATCCAAACCTGGAGATTGGGGGGGGGGGGGGGGGGGTTGGAACCACCTCTCAGGGTTGTTGTTGTGAGTAAAAATGGAGGGGAGAGAATGATGTTGTAAGCCACTTTGGGTCCCCAGGGGGAGAAAAGGGGATATAAGTACCAAAATAAATAAATGACAAGACTGCTTATATGGAATTGGAGTAGGATTCCCAGCTCTGGCTTGGGAAATACCTGAAGATTTTGGAGGTGGAGTCTGAGGATGGTGGGGTTTGGGGAGGGGAGGGCCATACAGTTCACCTTCCAAGATGGCCGTTTATCCCAAGCAAATTTACCTCTGCCACCTGGAGATCAGTTGTAGTCCCAAGAGATCTCCAGTCAGCATCTGAAAAGTCATGCCTTCAGAACAGAAAAGTTATGCCTTCAGTGCAGAACAATCCGCTTTCAAAACAGAGATACAAACATAATCTTAGTGATTCACTTCCTGGTATTAAACAAGGGCATCCCCCAGTCTTCCCTCTAAGCTGAGTTAGTGTGAGCCAGCTCACCGTTTTTTCGCCTCCGGCTCGCACGTTTTTGTCCTGGCTCTGGAAGGATGGCTCCAGAGCAAAACTCATTTATGCAGCAGCCGAATCGCTCGCTCACAACTTTAATGCAGTAGCTCACAAAGTAGAATGTTTGCTCACAAGACTCCACAGCTTAAAGGGAACTTTGGTATCCACCAAGTGAAACATACACAACCCCCCCCCCCCCCAAGCTGTGTACCGTGGCCCTCTAGAGAGCCAGTTGAACTCCCTGTGTGTGCCACCTTTTGAGGACTACAAAGTGAAGAGGGTTGTCTAGTGCCTCACCAGCCATGATTCAAAGCAAGAAAGCCCTCAATCAGCTTCCCGGGTCAAAAGTTGCAGAAGCCAATCTAATTGCTAATGCGAGAAGGGTCATTCTCTGTTCTCAAGATGAAGAGCCCTCATTTGGCCAACTGCGAGAGCATGCGAACGGCACCTCTAGAGATTTACGGGGGCCCACACTTTGACTTCTCTGTCAGCCCGCTGAAACAAGGCCTGACAGGGTCTGCTTCAAAAAGACACTTTCGAGGCCTCAAATTCCTCCTGCTGCCTTGTGTCCCTTCCATTTTTTTTCACCATCTCTCAAGGTGCTAAACTGGATTGGATTTAGAGGAAGGTGGATTGGAAATTGGTTGAAGGAACATTAACAATTTGAGCTATGCACCACATTACTGGAAGAAGAAGAAGAAGAAGAAGAGAAGAGATTGGATTTATACCCCGCCCTTCACTCAGACTGACTTACAATCTCCTTCCCTTCCTCTCCCCACAACACATGCCCTGTGAGGTCAGTGGGGCTGAGTGAGCTCTAACTGCTCTTGAAAGAACAGCTCTGAGAGAACAGTGACTGGCTGGTCACCCAGCTGGCTGCATGCTTGAGATTAGAGTCCGCCACTCTTAATCACTACACCAGACTGATTTGGCCAAAAGTGCCAAAGCAAGATTACAGCTGAACATCAAGAAGACAAAAGCAATGACTACTGGGAAATTACACAACTTTAAGGTTGACTATGAAGGAACTGAAATTGCTCAGGATTGTTTATCCCTTGGCTCCATCATCAACCAAAAGAAGAAAAAGAGATTGGATTTATACCTTGCCCTGCACTACCCAAGGGAGTCTCAGAGCGGCTTACAAACTCCTTTCCCTTCCCCTCCCCAGAACAGACACCCTGTGAGGTAGGGGGGGCTGAGAGAGCTCTGAGACAACTGTCCTTGAGGGAACAGCTCTGACAGAACTATGGCTTGCCCAAGGTCATCCAGCAGGTGCAAGTGGAGGAGTGGGGAATCAAACCCAGTTCTCCCAGATTAGAGTCCGCGCACTTAACCACTACATCAAAAGGGGGAGTGCAACCAAGAAATCAGAAGATGATTGAGACTGGGAAATGCAGCCATGAAGGAGATAGAAAAGATTTTTAAGTGGAAGGATACATCGCTGGCAATCAAGTTCAAATTAATTCATGCCATAGTATCCCCATTACTATGTATGAGCGGGAAAGCTGGACAATGAAGAAAGCTGGTTCATTTGAAATGTGGTGTCGGAGGAGAGTTTTGCAGATCCCGTGGACCGCCAAGAAGACAAATAAATGGGCTCCAGATCAAATCAAGCCTAAGTTCTCCCTAGAAACTCAAATGACCAGAATGAGGCTATCCCACTTTGGTCACATTATGAGAAGACAAGAGTCTCTGGAAATGATAATAGCGCACGGAAAAGCTGAAGGCAGCGGGAAAAGAGGAAGAACCAACATGAGATAGATTGACTCAGTCAAGGAAGCCTCGACACTCAGTTTGCAAGACCTGAGCAAGGCTGTAAAGGATAGGGTATTTCCTTGGAGGACATTAATGCACAGGGTCATCATAAACCAGAAGCAACTTACCAGCACTTAAGACACAGGCACACACACACAAACACACAAGATGCTTCCAGAGACTCCCTTCCATCTTCTGTTACATTTAATATATTCCTTTTTCCCCTCTCTCTCCCCTGGGAAGCCTCCTTCATTATCGTATGCAGAGAGAGCGGTAGAGATGGGGTCCCTTTACCAACCATCTCATCAGGCAGCAGATGGCTGGATGGCCGCTCCATGCCCGTAAAAAAACAAGATTATTTCTAGCATCACAAGGAAGTGTGGCGGATGCGTCTGTCTCCAGAAGGGACGGTTTTCTTCTTAATCACTCTCTGTCCCAGAACGGTTTGCGATAATGTTCCTTTTTTGAAGAAAAAGTTAAGGGAGAGTGGGTTGGTCGTCAGAATGTCTTTCTCTAAAGCTCGGAGCCTGAGGAGGAACCCAAGCCAGAAGTTGTTAATGTTTATCCGGCCCTAATTAAGAGCATACACCCGAAGAATTAATACATCAGGTGCGCCTGTTTTCTTTTTAATTCTCCTTGTTCCAATGGCTGATTTAAATAGGCTTTGAGGCATAATTATGGACCTGGCAGGAGCATTCAACATGTTCTACGGCAGGGTGAATCACGTGCCCCTTGCGCTGTTTAGAATGTTTTACTCTGACAACTTTGAAGAGAGTTCTTTGGAACGAAAACCGCAGCCTGGGGAGGAAAACCAAACTTTTTTGCATTGATTCAGGGCATAGGACTCAAATCTGTGGCAGTGGGGCTGCTGACATCACTACGACACTTCCAGGTACAATCCAGAAGTGACAATGGGCAGCTCTAGGAATCACTGGAAAACTCGGTGGCAAAAACCATAGAGTTCCTGGCAATTCCTAGAGCTACCCAGTGTCACTTCTGGTTTGCACACAGAAATGATATCCTGGTACAGAGGCTAACACCATTTTTATAATTGCTCCTGCCACCACTCGGAGCAGAAGCAGGCAAAGGCCTAGCAGCCATATGCAGTACCTCTGGGTATAATGGTTTGTTAAAAGTTGATTTTCTTGTTAGAATATACAAGATCTGCTGTGCGCATGAAGCAAGAAGGATAAGAAGAATATCCTACAGGGGGCATTGCAGGGGTTAAGTAGCTAGCACTGACAGATTAAGGACTTCCTGGTATTTTCAAATTATCTCCTCCTGTCTCCTGATTGGCTCTCTGAGCTTCCTCCTTGTTGTTGTTCCTCCTTTAGCAGTTAGGTTACACAGTTAAGCCTTCTGTGTTCTATAACAGTTTGTTCTTCTTTAAATAAACCTACTTGTTTTCTTTTCTCTAAATAGTCAGTGCTCCACTTCCTTTGCCTATTTAAACTCTGCCAACATTTCTAAGAATGGGAGACTCTTTTTTGGTTTGACTTTGGGAATGTTTTTGTAAACCCTGACCCACCAAACCCACAGCACTTCGGACCACCCAGAACTTTAAGATGGATTCTGGGAAGTCAAAGTTCATGAGAAGAGCCCTGACCTGGATAGCCCAGGCAAGCCCAGTCTCTTCAGATCTCAGAAGCTAAGCGGGGTCGACTCTGACAAGTACTTGGATGGGAGAACTCCTTAGAATACTAGCAGTCGGGAGGCGGGGGCAGGCTTTATTCAGCCACCTCTCTGAATACCCTCCAGGCCCCCAGGAGGGGTCAGTCACCAGAGGTTGCCATGACTTCCACGTGCACACACAGTCAGTACACCAGAAGTCACCATGACTTCCACACACACAAACACATATGCATATATTAAAAATTACACTCTCCTCTAAACCCGCTCTATTCTGGGAGATCTCCAGCCATCACCTGGAGGTTGGCACCCCATGCAATGGTGTCTGTGTGAGTGCACATCTTTCTTTGTTCTCAACCCCTACTTAGTCTGCTGTGCCGACCAGGTGGGTCGGAAGATTCCAGGACCCATGACAGCTATATATACCAAATTCTGACAGAAAATAAAACTTTTCTCCTCACTTTGGTAGATGTTTTAAGAAACCAGCCTTCCATCAAAATGTCACAAACACGAAAGCCTCTTCCAAACCTCACTCTAGAGCTGACAGACTTCTGGAATTCCTGGCAAGCCTTTGTAGGCATAACAGAATTCTGTGTTATAAAGTACTGGGTCCAGAGGCGCGTTGCAGTGAAATCAGCCCATAAGTTTATTGATGGTACAAAACACGATCAGTGTTCCCGCTAAGCTGAGTTAGTGTGAGCCAGCTCACTGTTTTTTAGCCTCCAGCTCACACATTTTTGTCTCAGCTCAAGAAGGAGGGCCCCATGGCAAACTAATTTATGCAGTGGCCAAATCGCTTGCTCACAACTTTAATGCCAGTAGCTCACAAAGTAGAATTTGTGCTCGTGAGACTCCACAGCTTAGAGGGAAGGGAACATTGAACACAACTGGTCAACATGGCTTGGGGGTCTGCTTAACTTTCTGTCTAAACCGCACCCCCGGCCTCACCCAATCTCACTGATAGGGTTAATTACGGGTGACCTTACACCATAGGTCCCCCGGCGGAATCTGGGCGGCCGACTGGTCTCATTTACAATCCAGCCAGGCTATTGTCTCCAGGAGCAAAGTTCTGGTAGCCAGCCCGGCCATGTACGTTTACCTGACTGCATGTGTGGTCGCCATTAGAACATAACTGTGTAAAACAAATCGGATTCTTTGTTATCCGTCAAGCAAAAAAGGGCTGAGTCGTTTGCTTTTGCGGGCTTCTCCCAGTGGGTTATTTTGAAGGATCCACATCAAATGACTCACAATGGGTGTTAATTTTGACAAGTCTGGATGGCTGGATGATGGGAGAAAACCAAAAAAAACCCACCCAAACCCACCTCATATTACTTTGCATATAATTTATGCATTATTCATCCAAATTATATTTGTAATAGATTTGTCCTCAGACAGATCTGAACATAATGCCCATAGCCTGGGCCTCAGGAGACGCTTATATTTCCGTGCCATTCATTACTTTCCTGAGGTAAAAAATGCTAGCAAATCACTATTACTGCCCTAAGGTCATGTATTATACAAAATTTACCTCAGTTATCAGAAGTCAATTGTACTCTTCGTATGAGTTCATGCCTATAAAAGATTGAAGAAGATTGAAAAGCAGATAGCTCTTTTGAGGGGAGATATTTATTACGTGGGGAGATATTTATCAGTAAAAAGGAACTGAAAAGCATGGAAATGTAACACATCCCCCCCTATAACTAATATATTATGCGGAAATATCCTGGGAAGTCGCTCACAACTTGAGTTGTGATATCTCAGTGAGTGCATGTGCGTGTGTGTATAAAGTGCTGTCAAGTCACAGCTGACTTATGGCAACCCCGGCAACTCCAGCAAAGTGAGAAGCAAAGGTGGTTTGCCATTGCCTTGCCTTCCTCTGCAGAGTCTTCCTTGGTGGTCTCCCTTCCAGGTACTGACCCGACTCAGCTTCCGAGATCTGACAAGATTGGACAATACCGTGCTGCCTTCCCGCCCTCAATGAACATTTGAGGATGGCGGGCAGGGTTTGGGGAAGGAAGAGGCTTCAGTGGGATAGCATGCCATAGAGTCTACCTTCTGAAGCCACCATCTCCTCCAGGAGAGTTGATCTCTATAGTCTGGAGGATGCCAGTCTCCATGTGGTACCTGGGGATCCCCCGGAATGACACCTCATTTTCCAACTACAGGGATCAGTTCCTCTTCTTCTTCTTCTTCTTCTTCTTCTGGAGAAAACTGATGCTTTGGGGGGAGGACACTATGGCATGGTGCCCCACTGAAGCCCCTGTCCTCCCCAGGCTTCGTCCCCATATCTCCAGGAGCTTCTCAGCCTGAATCTCACAACCCTACCACCCCTCCATCCTCTGCTGCTGGCCAGGGAGGACCCGACAATCCTACTTTAACTCTGGGAGATCTCCAGGCCCCCTCTGGATGTTGGCAACCATACCACACATCAAAGACTCCACTTGCTAGCTACTACGACACAGGCCACCCTATACCCCTGGAAAGCCCACAAGCCGGGCATGTTAGAGGCAGAGCCGGCCATAAGAACCAGACTACCAGTTTCTCCAGTCACTGAAAGAGTTCTTACCAGTCAAAGACTTAATTCACAGATGTTGCATGGAGCGGAAGGAAAGCCATTTAGCGAGCACAGGTGAGGGGAAAACCCTCACGCCCTCATATTTATAGAATTTCTCCTCTGCTCGCCATCCATTTTTATATTATCAGGGAAATATATAGAAGAGAGAGTCGGAGGATTAACCAAAAGGAACTTTTAATAAACTGTCAATGCCCTACCTGGAAGCCGGCATTTCATCAGTGCTGTGTGCATTACACAAAAAGACCAAAGGGAAAAAAACCAACAAGAGATAGAGGGGTAAGATTAAAGCCTAAAGTAATACGGTTTGTTTCCTCTCAAGTAAAACAACCGTGTTTTTATTTAGTATTGATTTAATTGATTTGCCTTTTTGTTTTCTTCCCAAGGCCCAAACCTTCCCCCTTGATATTCTCTTTGCCTAGAGCCACAGTGAGTTTACGGGAGGTCGAGTGATGCATCAGAGAGTCTCTTTCGTTACATCCTGCAGAGTTAGCAGTGTAAGGATGTGTCGCTGGTAGCGGTGTGCTCTTAGAATTGATCTCCAGATGACCAAGCTCATTCCCCTGGAGAAAAGGGCTGCTTTGGAGGGTCAACTCTATAGCATTATCTGAGAGCCAGATTGGTATAGTGGTTAAGTGCACGGACTCTGATCTGGGAGAACCGGGTTTGATTCCCCGCTCCTCCACTTGCACCTGGCTGGATGATCTTGGGCAAGCCGTAGTTCTGGCACAGCTGTTCTTGAAAAAGAGCCGTTTCTGTCAGGGCTCTCTCAGCCCCACCTTCCTCACAGGGTGTCTGTTGTGGGGAGGGGAAGGGAAAAGGAGTTTGTAAGCCGCTCTGAGACTCCCTTGGGGAGTGGAGGGCGGGGTATAAATCCAATCTCTTCTCTTCTTCTCTTCCCCTTGGTGAGGTAGGTGGGGCTGAGAGAGCGCTTTCCCAAGCTGTCCTTGAGGGAACAGCTGGTACAGAGCTATGGCTTGCCCAAGGTCATCCAGCCAGGTGCAAGTGGAGGAGTGGGGAATCAAACCCGGTTCTCCCAGATTAGAGTCCGCGCACTTAACCACTACACCAAACTGGGGAAGGAGTTTGTCAGTCGCTTTGAGACTCCCTTGGGTAGTGAAGGGCAGGGTATAAATCCAATCTCTTCTTCTTCATCTTCTTCTTCTTCTTCTACTGAGGTCCCTCCCCACCCCAAATCCTGTTCTCCCCAGGCCCCACCCCCAAACTCTCCAAGTATTTCCCAACCCCGAGCCAGCAACCCTAGTCACTGGTGACCAAAATCAAGTAAATTCATGCTATGTTATTCCCCTCCCCATTCCCGTGCATGTGTGTGTGGACAGCAAAGAAAGCTGATAGGAAGAAAGTTGATTTATTTGAAACGTGGTACTGAAGGAGATCAAATCAAGCCTGAACTCTGGGTCGAAGCTCAACTGACTAAACTGAGGCTATTGTACCTTGGTTACATTGTGAGGAGACAAGAGTCCCTGGAAAAGACAATCATGCTAGGAAAAGTTGGAGGCCGCAGGAAAAGAGGAAGACCCAACATGAGATGAATTGACTCAATCAAGGAAGCCATGGCCATCAGTTAGCAAGACCTGTGCGAGACTGTTAATTTGGCGTAGTGAAGTGGCTAAGACCAGCGGACTCTAATCTGGGAGAACCAGGTTTGATTCCCCACTCCTCCACGTGCAGCCAGCTGGGTGACCTTGCGCCAGCCACAGTTCTCTCAGAGCTGTTCTCTCAAGAGCAGTTTTCTCAGAGCTCTCTCAGCCCCACCTGCCTCGCAGAGGGTCTGTTGTGGGGAGAGGAAGGGAAGGAGGTTGTAAACTGCTCTGAGTCTCCAAGTGAAGGGCAGGGTATAAATCCAACTCCAACTCCTCCTCCTCCTCTTCTTCTGCTCCCTGGCAAACAGGACATGAGCCGTTTTCTTTTTAAATATTTGAGCATCCATAGAACTCAAAGGATACCCTGACCTGGAGTCATGCCAGAAATACTGACTTACAGAATCATTCCTGATAGGAGCCTGTAAGTGTAGTCAGAATCAGTATGTTCTGTAATCTAAGTATATGGGAAACAGCTGGGTCAAGGCAGCAATCCTAATTAGCCTAGGACGGGGATGGGGGAGGTTAAGAATAAGAATCCAGTCCTAGAGGCAGAAGAAATCTTTCCATTCATTCATGAACTTATCTGAAGATGCACACGTCCACCCGTTTGAAGGAGCAAGGAAACTGGAGTTTCTGACAGCTTGACGAATGCCAGGAAGGCTGCACGAGGCCGTGAGGGAGCCAGAGGTTGCGGCAAGACTCTTCCTGAACTGCTCACCATGAGGTATTGTCCGGGTGCAGGGACTGCTTGCATTATAGCAAGTCTCTGCAAGCAAATAAGTCTGGGCTGCGCAGAAGGACCGAAGGAAATCCCTTTGACGGTTGGAACCAAGCTGGTGGCAACAAGCTCTGGGAGGCGTGGTCCAAGTTGTAAACCAAGCCCAAAGCTAAACACCAGGCAAGAGGGAATTGCATTTCCAGGAAGCAAGAACCTCTCACAGTATGTTTGTAGTTAGCTAGATTAGTTAGGGTTTTGTCTATTGTCTGTTTTATCCCAAACTCCCCCTATTTGTTTTATCGTCTTAATAAACTGTATGTTTTATGAGCTGGGAGTCTGAAGAAGTTTTTGGGCAGTAGAGACTGGCGCTCTTCCCACTCTCCTAAACAGAGCTCATTTGTTCAATGAAGATCCTGTAATATTGGGACTTTAGAATTTGCCTGTGATACCTGGATAGCCCGGATAGCCCAATCTCATCAGATCTCAGAAGCTAAGCAGGGTTGGCCCAGGTTAATACTTGGATGAGAGACCACCAAGGAAGTCCAGGGGTGTAATGAGTCAGGTAATATCAAACTACCTCTGAATGTCTCTTGCCTTTACCTGGATGGCCCAGGCTAGTCTGTTCTCGTCAGATCTCAGAAGCTAAGCAGAGTTGGCCATGGTTAGTATTTGGATGGGAGACCACCAAGGAAGCCCAAGGTTGTTGTGCAGAGGTAGGCAATGGCTAGCCACCTCTGAATGTCTCTTGCCTTGACCAGCTTGGTGCATGCTAGCCTGATCTCATCAAATCTTAGAAGCTAAACAGGGGGTTGGCACAGGTTAATACTTGAATGGGAGACCACCAAGGAAGCCCAGGCTTGCAGTGCAGAGGCACGCAATGGCAAACTACTTCAGAACACCTCTTGCCTTAAAAACCCCATGAGGAGGGTCGTTATAAGACAGCTGTGACTCGATGGCACGTTCCAACACCACCAAAATCAAGCAGGTAATTTGGCACCGGTCCCGTTCATGTAGCTCATCCAGGAGAGCTTCCTGTGTCTTAGATTTCACACGATGAGCTTGCAACTTCCACTTTTCCAGATACTGACATTTTATTTCCACTCAGTCTCAACTTAACTGAGATTTTTCTTTTTAAAAAGTTGTGAAACATTCATGAACTTCACTCCTCTGTTGAGGAAAGTTTCTTCAGATGAGATGCCAGGTGCTTTTGAGGTCAGACCTCTGTTGAATATAAATGAGCGAATAAAGAGAGAGAAAGAACGCGACCCCGGTTCGAAATCTGACCTCTGATAAAAGCTTTTTTGCTAAAAAATGAACTTCATCTGCATGCCGTTAGGGTAGATTTCAGCCTCGTAAACACAGGTTAAAAGGCACTCTGTTTAAAAATTAAAATACATTTTCCATGCAAATCTTCTTTGGTTCATATTTTAATAATATCCTGAATAATTGAACAGTGTGCGGGCTTTAAAAAAAAATACACAAAACACAGTGATTGGGATTCTTCCTTTACTCTTTAGAAATTCTCACAAGGCAAAAAAAAGAGACATCGCCGTGGATGAATAAGGCACTGCTGTACTGGGAGTCAGTAGTATACAGTTCAAAACACGGGGATTGTTGTGTCTGAAGGGAGCCCAGAAAACAGCAGTTGTGGTTCAGGGTGAACAGGTTACTAGTACTTTGTGTGCCAGTGATCTTCTGCATGATTATACCGATGGAGTTGGCACAGGAATGTGGTGCGATCATAAGAAAGCGTCAGTGGTAACCAGTGTTCCCTCTAAGCTGAGCTAGTGTGAGCTAGCTCATCATTTTTTAGCCCCCAGCTCACACAGTTTTGTCTCAGCTCAGGAAGGATGGCTCCAGAGCAAACTAATTATGCAGCAGCCAAATCGCTCGCTCTCAACTTTAATGCCGGTGGCTCACAAAGTAGAATTTTTGTTCACGAGACACCACAGCTTAGAGGAAGCACGGGTGGAAACCTCTCTGAGATCGTTTCTAGCAACCTTCCATGAGGTAACAGAGAGAAACTAGACATTTGGGGGGGGAGACAGACAAAGAACTGTAACCTCATCCAGGGGGTTGTAGTCGATCTGGGAGACCAAAGTAGGTGGTTTTCGGCAAAAGCTTTTGGTCAGAGTGTAGCCACTGTGTGGGCTGATACAGGACTTTTTATTTTGTTTTTAATTTGTACAGCATCTAGCGCAATCTCAGATGCCTTAAAGGCTGCAGTCCCGTGAGGATATCCACTTCAGAAATCCACCTCCAATGCCAAATCTTGCCTGCCAGCATACTATATATTGTTAGGGGCTTAAACCTGCTAATTCCCCATACCTGTGCAGGCAGTGGCAAATATAAGAAGTGCCTTGCTGGATCAGACCAGAGGCCCGTCAAGTCCAGCATTCTGTTCATGCACTGGCCAACCAACTGCAACAGTAGCCTCCTACCTGTACTCCTCAGCAACTGATACACAGAGGCATACCGCATTCTGGTACTGGAAGAAGCAGAACATACATGAACACATGAAACTGCCTTGTACTGAATCAGACCATTGGTCCATCATGGTCAGTCTTGTCTACTCAGACTGGCAGCAGGTCTCCAGGGTCTCAGGCAGAGGTCTTTCCCATCACCTACTGCCAGTCCTTTCAACTGGAGATGCTGGGGACTGAACCTGGGAGCTTCTGCATGCCGAGCAGATGCTCTGCCACTGAGCCCCAGCCTCTCCTTTCCATCACTGTACTCTGCTCTGGTTAGACTGCCGGGGGGGGGGGGGGAGCTGCAGTACAGGGGCGACTGCCGGGGGGGGGCGGGGGGAGCTGCAGTACAGGGGCATCTTTCTTTGAAAGTTCTTTTGAAGGAAACCACGTTCAGAGCAGCCTCTGTGGGGAAGGGGGAGAGAGAGAGAGCAATGCAAATATGCAGTTATGCGTACTTCGTTAATGACCTGGCGTGCGTGACCAAGACCTGGGTGCGGGAGGGAGAGACTGTCTCCCTCTCCCAAATGGCACCTACTGGGTTTTCAGTCCTTCACCAATCTCGGACTCAGGGGCGGGGGGGGGGAGGTGTGGCGTTGTTCATCCAGGAGGATTACACCTTCAGGGCGCTACCGCCACAGAATCTTGAGGGCATGGAGTGTGTCGGCTTTGTTCGGGATGCCGGGGAGAGTTTGGCTGTTTGGCTGGTGTGCCGACCACCCAACGCACTGGCAAGCAGCCTGTCATCCCTGCTGGAGGCCGTATCAGGCTGGGCGCTTGAGCACCCTCGGCTATTAGTCTTAGGCTATTAGTCTATAATTCATGCCGTAGTATTCCCCGTTGCAATGTATGGGTGTGAAAGCTGGACAATGAAGAAAGCTGACAGGGAGGCTGATTTATTTGAAATGTGGTGCTGGGGTGAGTTTTACAGGCAACACGGACTGCCAAAAAGACAAATAAGTGAGTTCTAGATCAAATCCAACCTGAACTCTCCCTAGAAGCTCAAATGAGCCTTTTATCGCATTATGAGAAGACAAGAGTCACTGGGACAGACAATCGCGCTAGGAAAAGTTGGATGCGGCAGGAAGAGAGGAAGAGCCAACATTAGATGGATGGACTCGGTCAAGGAAGCCAAAAAGGCCCTCCGTTTGCAAGGCTGTTAACAACAGAACGTTTCGGAGGGCATTAACGCATGCAGTCAGGAGCGACTTGACAACACTTAGCACACATGTTGAGGACACAATAATTACGGTTGAATAAAAGGACCTTAGAATGGAAGCAGAGATTATCTAACAGTATTTACAGTATTTATCCAGAATGAACCTGTAGTCTTCTTGAGGCGTACCTCTGGCTAGGATTTAAATGCTCTGGTATTGGAAAGCTATCTAGATGCCTCAGGTTTCTTAAGTGCACTCCTATATCTGAATCTGTTCTGACCGGAGTCATCCATAACAATGTGTCCCTGAGGCTCCTGGGGTCCAGTGACCCACAGGGCAAAATGTTGGGGGGCATAGTTAGGATTGCCAGGTCCCTCCTGGCGACCAGCAGGGGATGGAGGGGCAGGGGAGACTTAGCAGGAGAAAGAGGAAGGCCCAGGCCACATCGCTGGTGCTGCACAGGAAGTGACATCATCACACCAGCAATGTCCAGGTGATGCTCTGGTATTGGGCAAAAAACTCTATGGTAAAAATGGCTTCTACCATAGAGTTTTTGCTCAAATACCAAAGCGTTGCCCGGATGTTGCTGGCATGATGACATCACTTCCTGTGTGGCACCAGTGACATGGTCTGGGCCTTTTTCTTTCTCTTGGTAAGTCCCCCCCCCCCCCCGGCCTGCTTTTGTTTGGTTGTTGTTGTTGTTTTAATGTTCTTGCCCTTTATCCTACCTGTTGATATTTTTATGACTGTTGTATGCACTACTTAATGTGTTCTGATGTTACTGAGGTTCTCATGGTTTTATTGGCTGTTGACCATCGATTGGGATGGTTTTGTCACTGGTGGCTTAAGTTTGGTGGAAGTGTTTTATCAAGTCACTGTTATTTAAATGGGTATTTTCAGTAGTTTTCTCTGTTATTGTGAGTTGCCTCGCGCAGGTCTCTGGAGGTCCAAATCTTAAATAAATGAATTAATAACAATTCCAAGACCAGCACAGAGGCAGAAGCGATATGTGCACACTGAAGCAACGTAGACCTTGTTTGTAATCTTGTTTTTGCTCCACTCTGAAGGAAATAAAATCTAGTATTCCCAATGACAATTTGCCAGAAGCAATATCTGCGCAGCACCCTGAGTGTATGTCAGAAATGGTGAAGATTGTTACAGACAAAATAGTGCGTTCCTTGCTTTCCTCTCCTTTCATATTAAGTTTATGAATCCTTGGGGGGGGGGGGGGGAATACTTCTTCCCTCAAAGAAACTGACTCAGTTTGCATGATAAAAAGGACAGAATGGAGCCCTGACCTGGATAGCTCAGGCAAGCCCAGTCTCGTCAGATCTCGGAAGCTAAGCAGGGTCGACTCTGGCAAGTACTTGGATGGGAGACGTCCTTGGAATACCAGCAGTCGGGAGGTGGGGGCAGGCTTTCTTCAGCCACCTCTCTGAATATCCTCCAGGCCCCCAGTAGGGGTCAGCCACCAGAGGTCACCATGACTTCCGGGTGCACGCACATGCACACGGACACACACACATATAAAAAAATACCCCCAAAAAAGAAAAAAAAGTTAAAGGCAGCAAGACAAGAGGAAGTCCCAACAGGCGATGGATTGACTCAGTCAAGGAAGCCACGAGGGCCCCCAGTTTGCAAGACCTGAGCAAGGCTGTTGATGAGAGGATGTTTTGGAGGATGCTCATTCACAGGGTCACTGTAAATCAGAAGTGACTTAAAACAAGATGCTACACCTGCTTCCCGATGCTTAAATCCTGTAGCATTTCAGCCTCATTCAAAAAAAAAAAAAAAACACCAGCCCTGCATTTTCAACTTTTCAGTCATTCTATCTGATCCCTGGTTGTGATCTATGATGGATAAGATGTAAGCAATGTTTTAGGGAAATCTATCGACTAACCATAAAACTCAGCAATCCGTGGTGAATAAATACCTGATTTGCATTCCATCCATCACCCAGTCAATTTTTGACCTACTTTTTCAAACCTGATATCAGCACAGGAGCCCCTTTGATTGGCAAGTTATCATTTGGAAACCTGACCTCCTCGGGGGGGGGGGGGGGGAATTGACAGGATTCAGTCAGAACAATCAATACGTCATAACGGGTCCTTGCACATCAATCCGTCTGACAGACTCTTGCCTGTAAATGAATAAGTTGGTGGAAGACCAGATTTGAAACTTGTATTCCACATTGCCAGAGAAAGGTCCTTTCTGCACTTGGATCTCATCCCTGGTTTTATCCGAGTTCAACTCGTGACACAATACATTGCATTTACCCCTGGTTACAACAGCATCCGTTTATTCCAGGACAAGTGTGGGGCGAAACTGAGGTGACCTCAACGTAATGTGGAAACAAAAAAATACTCTGAGATAATTACAGGGGTGAACTCACATGTAGTGCAGAATGTAAAAGTACCCCGAGATTATTACAGGGGTGAATTTGCGTGTAGTGTAGAATGTAAAAATACTCTGAGATAACTACAGGGGTGAACTCGCAAGTAGTGTAGAATGTAAAAATACCCTGAGATTATTACAGGGGTGAACTCACATGTAGTGCAGAATGTAAAAATACCCTGAGATTATTACGGGGGTGAACTCGTGTGTAGTGTAATGTAAAAATACCCCGAGATAATTAGAGGGGTGAACTCGCGTGTAGTGTAGAATGTAAAAATACCCCGAGATAATTACAGGGGTGAACTTGCATGTAGTGTAGAATGTAAGTCTGGGGACAGGGTTGAACCAGGATTTAAGGTCTAGTGCAGAAAAGAGGAAAGACTTAAGGTTGCCAGCTCTGCGTTGTGAAATTCCTGGAGATTAGGGGGTGGAGACGGGGAAGGGCAGGGTTGGGGGGAAGGGAAGGACCTCAGTGGGGGTGCAACGCCACAGAATCCACCTGCTAAAGCAGCCAGGGGAACTAATCTGTGTAGTCTGAAGATCAGTTATCATTCCAGGAAATCTCCTCGACTCACCTGAAGGTTGGAAGCTCTAAGGGGACTCTCCACTCTGATGGATGCAGTGAACGGGGAACGGAGTGTTAAGTGCATTTCACACTATTTTAAAAAAATCATTTTAGACATGGCACATAAGAACATTTGAGAGCTCTTCCTCTGCTGAATTCTCCCATTATTGATTTGCTACGTTTGCATCAGTGCTTTGCATGTGACCCACTTATATTTTCTGGTCTCTGGGTAGTAAAGATAGGGCCTGTTTATATTGGAATTCACAAGTCCTTAAACCCCCTGGTCGAATGTTAATTTTAATGCAAGAAAAGCAGACAGAAGCAGGGAGCAGTGCATTCTGGGAGGCACGCTGGCCAGGTACTGTGTGTATGAAAAAGAGCTCTTTCCTGAGGATAGTTATATTTAAGTCTAGTAGCATCTTCAACCAACAAGATTTTTAGGGTATAAGGTTTTAAGAGTCAAAGTTGCCTTCCTTTCCCTTGTATCTGACGAAGGGAGCTTTGACCCTCGAAAGCTTAGGCCCCGAAATCTTGTTGTTCTCAAAGGCACTACTGGATTCGAATCTAGATTTCCTGAGGGGATGGTTCAAATTAATCTCCGGTTTTGTCACTGTTTCCTCTAAGATGAGTTAGTGTGAGCTGGCTCAGTTTTTTAGCCTCCAGCTCGTACATTTTTGTCTTAGCTCAGGAAGGATGGCTCCAGCGAGCAAACTAATTTATGCAATAGCCATATCGCTCGCTCACAACTTTAACGCCTCTAGCTCACAAAGTACAATTTTTGCTCACAAGACTCCACAGCTTAGAGGGAACATTGAGTTTTGTCACTGTGGTTTCACATGATTCACAGATGTGAACATCCTGGGTTTAATCCTTGCCTGTTCCCTGGCACTGCCCTTGAAGTCTACCAGCTAGGTATCTGGGGAGAAAGCAGAGGTGATAATTGAAGTGGTGACACCAGCGTTTGTTGAGGCAAGCCAGGATGCAAATGACCATCTGTAAACATAATCTTGGTTCCACCATCTTACAACTGTGTGCCGCCAAGTCGCCATGGACACATGGCGACCTAGGGTTGCCAGCCTCCAGGTGGTGGCTGGAGACATCCCAGAATTACAACTGATCTCCAGACAAAAGAGATCAGTTCCCCTGGAGAAGAAGGCTCCTTTGGAAGGTGGACGCAATGGCATTCTGCTCTGCTGAGGTCCCTCCCCTACCCAAACCCTGCAGTCCACAGGCTCCACCCCCCAAATTTCCAGGAATTTCCCAACCCAGATCTGGCAACCCTGTGACAAACTCACCTGTGGTGTGTTCAAGGCAAGTATGGAACAAAGGTGCTTTGCCATTGCCTTTCTTTGCAGAGCAACCAGGCATTCCCTTGGTGGTCTCCCATCCAAGTACTAACTGTGGCTGATCCTAGAAAGCCAATTTGGTGTAGTGTTTAGGAGCACAGACTCTAATCTAGGAGAACTGGGTTTGATTCCCCGCTCCTCTATGTGAAGCTGCTGGTGTGACCTTGGGTCAGT
Source organism: Lepidodactylus listeri (assembly GCA_029233225.1). NCBI lineage: Eukaryota > Metazoa > Chordata > Lepidosauria > Squamata > Gekkonidae > Lepidodactylus > Lepidodactylus listeri. The sequence continues at coordinate 176,847,017 of JARCFY010000001.1, read as the reverse complement.
CAGAAGTTCTCTCAGAGCTGTTCTCTCAAGGGCAATTCTCGAGAGAGTTCTCTCAGCTCCCCCTGACTCACAGGGTGTCTGTTGTGGGGAGGGGAAGGAGATTGTAAGCCACTCTGAGGCTCCTTTGGGTAATGTTGGGGTATAAATCCAATCTCCCATCCAAGTACTAACTGTGGCCAATCCTAGAGAGCCAGTTTGGTGTAGTGGTTAAGTGTGCGGACTCTAATCTGGGAGAACCAGGTTTGATTCCCCACTCCTTCACTTGCAGCTGCTGGGTGACCTTGGGCAAGCCATAATTCTGTCAGAGCTGTCCTTGAAAGAGCAGTTTCTGTCAGAGCTCTTGTAGCCAGCCTCCTCAGCCCTGAACCTGGTGTGGTCTTTCCCGAGAGTGAGACACCTCAAAATGACCTCTGAAGCTTGACAAGCAGTGCCCTATGAAGCCAGGCTTGGCTTAAACAGTGGCTTTTGTTGGGGGGCTCGGAGAACCACATCTTGGCTGAGAAAACTCAGGCCAAAGAGAATTCTCCGGGCTGGCTGCACTGCCAAGCACCCTCCATGCAAGCAATCTCTGCTCAATCTCTGCTCAATCCATAAAGACAAAGGATGGACAAACCTAAGCTCTTGCCTCAAGCATCTTCTCCTGACCAGATGTGAAGGACAAAGAGCCACTGGTCACTGTGTTTCCATCATGAATGGAATATGTTGTATGTTTCATGTCCTAAATCATTTTACACCCTGGAACTCAGGAAATACCTTTGGAATAACCCTCTCATTCCTGTCTCCATATATTTGTCTCAGCTTTCTGCATTCTTACTGTCTATACCAGATCTATCAAAGTAAACATTAACTCTCCATGGCAAGTGAATAGTCACCCATTCAGGATCGTCCTGCCACACATTAGGAAACATCACTTCTTTTGTCTGGCACCAGGGAAACACCAGACCACTCTGTTGTTCCACAATGGACACCCCCAGTACAGTCATCCAACACCTGGCTTCTATTGTTAAAACCAGACTCTGCCCCTCTGGAAGCTCATTGGTCACATCTAGGCCTTGCCCATCCTGGTGCCACACACCCCTGGGACTCATCATTGGCCCAGGGAATCTATTGTTCTCCCCTGAGACCAGCCCCCAGAGCCGCCCATTGGTTCACATAGTTCTCCGATGTCTATATCCCTTAGAGCCCATGGTTTCAGACTGTGTGCCTCTGCCCTGATGCCAACTGGCAGTTCCACCCCTAAACTTCTAGGGTTTAGGCCATAAACTCATCCCCAAGGACCTCTGCACATCTGGACAGGTTGTATCACCCCATAACTTACCCCACTATCCGCTATCAATCACCTCTGTTTTCTTAGTTTTGTACTGCTTGGCTCTTTTTGAACGTTTAGCGTGCTTGTAATTAGGGAACTACTTTAATGAAACCTGTTTAATTTACTCTTCAAATCTGGAGTCTTCCAACTGTGCTGGACCTCAGTATACAAGTGGTGTGCGATTCCTGTAGCCCTCGGGCTTATCCTGCCGCAGAGCTAAATTCCCCAAACAACAAGGCAGGCCATTGGCGGTAACACTCTCTCAGCCCTCCCTACCTAACAGATAAAAGGAAGTACTCCTTCACCCAAAGAGTGATTAACATGTGGAACTCACTGCCACAGGAGAAACGACGGCTGAGGGGTGACATGATCGAGGTTTACAAGATTATGCATGGGATAGAGCAGGTAGAGAAAGAAGTCCTTTTCTCCCTTTCTCACAATACAAGAACTCGTGGGCACTCTATGAAATTGCTGAGCAGTCGGGTTAGAACAGATAAAAGGAAGTCCTTCTTCACCCAAAGAGTGATTAACACGTGGAATTCACTGCCACAGGAGGTGGTGGCGGCTACAAGCATGGAGGGCTTCAAGTGGGAATTAGATAAACATATGGGGCAGAGGTCCATCAGATGCTATTAGCCACAAAGTATAGATAGGAACTCTCGGTCTGGGGCAAGTGATGCTCTGCCAGTGATGCTCTGGCCCCACTGCTGGACCTCCTGAGGGCACCTGGTGTTTTTGGCCAACGTGTGACAGAGTGTTGGACTGGATGGGCCACTGGCCTGATCCAGCATTGGCTTCTCTTATGTTCTTCTGTTCTTACAGGGTGGCTGTTGTGGGGAGGGGAAGGGAAAAGAGTTTGTAAGCCACTCTGAGACTCCGAGTGGAGGGCAGGGTATAAATCCAATCTCCTCCTCCTCCTCCTCCACTTCTTCTCAGCTTAACTCCCAAGACCTGACAAGATCACGCTAGCCTGGGCCATTCAGGCTTCCGTTCACCAACTAACCACCCTCAACCTTTCCCAGGGTGTCACATTCTGCCTGAACCAAGCCTCTGTGCATCTTCAGGTTGATTAAAAGCGGTATTTAATGAAACGCAGCTTTCTCCCTATGGCAGCCAAGGTACAACCCCTAAATCATCATTTTAAACGGCCCTACAGGGATTGTTTATCCTTTTTTCCCCTTGCTTTTAAAATAACGCTCCTTTTCAGAAGCGTCAGCGTCGGTCCGCAATTTAGCTCCGGCAGAATGAAAAATTCATACCGCCCTGCTGTTCCTTGCCGGGTGTGAATATACGTGTAATACGTTGGCAAGGTCTCCAGTCGAGACGATGCGGACTGGTGAAATATCGGTAGGAAATGTTCCCGTTGAAGAGTTTCACTCCGGATGTCAATTATCTGTGATGTCCTTATATCTCATTTCACACTGTTTCTCTCCGTCTCTCTCTCTCTCTGTTTCCTAGATCCAGATGAGACGGCTGCATTTTGAAAAGCCTCCGACTTGCTGACAGGGCCTTTCCTCGGGCAATGCTGCCTTCTTAAGTGTCGATTCTCTTCAATTAAGCCACCCTACCTCATGCCGTATTGATCAACCTATTAATTGATTGGGAGGAAGAGGAGATTGGATTTATACACCACCCTTCACTACCCAAAGGAGTCTCAGAGCGGCTTACAATCTCCTTTCCCTTCCCCTCCCCACAGCAGACACCCTGTGAGGTAGGTGGGGCTGAGTGAGCTCTCTAGAACTACCCTTGAGAGAACAGCTCTGAAAGAGTTTGTAGCTGACCCGAGGTCACACCAGCAGCTGCATGTGGAGGAGTGGGGAATCAAACCCGGTTCTCCCAGATTAGAGTCTGCGCCTCTAACCACTACACCGAACTGGCTCTCCATGTTGGATCAGGTCAGTGGCCCATCCAGTCCAACACTCTTGTGTCACACAGTGGTCACAACCCAGGTGCCCTCAGGAGGTCCACCAGCAGGGCCCGAAGTCCAGACGTCCTCCCATTGTTGCCCCCCAAGCACCGAGAATGCAGAACATCACTGCCCCAGACAGAGTGTTCCCTCTATACCTTGTGGCTAAGAGCCACTGATGGGCCTCCACTCCATATGTTTATCCTGAGGGGGTTTACGATCTGCTAATCAGCATTTCCTGGTGGTCCCAAGCCCCAGGGACATCCATCTTGCCTCAACCAGGGCCAGGGCCTTTTCAGCCCTTGCCCCTACCTGGTGGAATGAGCTCCCATATGAGATCAGGGCCCTGTGGGACCATTTACAGTTCAGAGCACTTCAGTGGGACCATTTACAGTCCAGAGCATTACAGATCAGAGCTCTTCTGCCAGGCTTTTCAATGAGGTGGCAGGCAGCCCCCCCCCCTTTGGACCGCCATTCCTCTGCAGAGCCTTCCTTGGTGGTCTCCCTTCCAAGTACCAACCCAGCTTAGCTTCCAATTTATAGTGACTCCAGCAAGGGCAAGTGAGAAGCAGAGGTGGCTGGCCATTGCCTTCCTCTGCAGAGCCTTCCTTGGTGGTCTCCCTTCCAAGCATCGACCCTGCTTAGCTTCCAACTTATGGTGACCCCAGCAAGGGGCTTTCAAGGCAAGTGAGAAGCGAAGGTGGGTGGCCATTGCCTTCCTCTGCAGTGTCTTACTGGGCCATTGGTCTATACAAATCACTCTTGTCTACTTCAACCAGTAGATGATCTCCAGGATCTCAGGGAGAGACCTTTTCCATCACCTTTTCTCTCATCTTTTCAACTGGAGATGCCGGGGATTGAACCTGGGACCTTCTGCATGCCAAGCAGATGCTCTGCCACTGAGCTACCAACCTGACTTATGCTACAGGCACCCCATTTGGGCTATTCATTGCAGATGCGGCTAAGCTGCTGAGCCCCAGTGTGTCCATACTAGGTCCCTGACTCAGTAATTTAAGGGTTGGTTTTATGAATCAACTCAAAATGCATCCAGCCAGTACTTGGTTTTCCAACAGTCATCATGTGAGGACACTTTCAAGGGAGAAGAAGGTCAAAGGAAGAGTTACGGAACCCTCCACCCGCACTTCTCCTTTACTGTGAATCTAACCCTCCCTAGGACACATAAACACATGAAGCTGCCTTATACTGAATCAGACTGTTGGTCCATCAAGGTCAGTCTTGTCTACTCGGACTGGCAGCGGCTCTCCAGGGTCTCAGGTGGAGGCCTTTCACATTACCTCCTACCTGATCGTTTTAACTGGAATTGCTGGGGATCGAACCTGGGACCTTCTGAATGCTAAGCAGAGGCTCTGCTACTGAGCCACAGCCCCTGTCTATGTCTCTCCATGGTCTCAGGCGGAGGACTTTCACACCATCTCCTACCTTACACTTTTAGCTGGAGACGCTGGGGCTTGAACCTGGGACCTTCGGCAAGCCAAGCGGATGCTCTACCACTGAGCCACAGCCTTTGACTTCACTGGGATGTACACTTTGGCTCTGGTTCTCTCCTTTCCCACCCCCCATCTCCTTTCTCCCCCATCTCCTGTAACGTCTCCTGTGAAACTCCCCTCACTCCTTGATGCATGAAACCCCCTCCCAGGAGACTCTCTTTAAGAAGTGTTGTGTTACCTAATTAAAGAAATTAATTTCCCAAATGCACTTTTATAACTAGGTACAGATCAGACCTGACCTAGACATGATTGCAAGGCAGTCACCTTAAGAACATAAGAACATTAGAACATAAGAGAAGCCAATGTTGTATCAGGCCAGTGGCCCATCCAGTCCAACACTCTGTCACACAGTGGCCAAAAGTCCCAGCTGCCATCAGGAGGTCCACCAGCGGGGCCAGGACACTAGAAGCCCTCCCACTGTTGCCCCCTCCCCAAGCAACAAGAATACAGAGTGTCACTTGCCCCAGACTGAGAGTTCCTAGCTATACTTTGTGGCTAATAGCCACTGATGAACTTCTGCTCCATATGTTTATCTAATTCCCTCTTGAAGCCGTCCATGCTTGTAGCCGCCACCACCTACTGTGGCAGTGAATTCCACGCGTTAATCACTCTTTGGGTGAAGCAGTACTTCTGTTATGTATCGACCATGCGGTCGCCATGTGCTCCCTAAATTGCGACCGCATGGCCAGAGCACATGGCCAGAGCACATGGCCAAGAAACTACCTGAGCTTCAGCCAGGTAGAACAAAGGCCAGGTGGATTCAAACCGGCTACCAATCCTGTACCTAGGTTCCTCCCAAGGAACCTATGAGATGTAAATAGACTGATAATAGCCTATCAGGCCAGTTGGGCGAGGTCAGGGGATTGTCCCTGACCAGCATAAAAGGAGGGCTCGGAGCCCTGGGTTGTATGCTTCATCCGGACCAGCAATAAAGATCATGCTGTTTCACTGTTCCACGGACTCCCGACTCCAATACTTATCAACTTCCTTTTATCTGTTCTAACCCGACTGCTCAGCAATTTCATGGCGTGCCCACAAGTTCTTATATTGTGAGAAAGGGAGAAAAGTACTTCCTCCTCTACCTGCTCTATCCCATGCATAATCTTATAAACCTTGATCATGTCACCCCTCAGCCGTCGTTTCTCCAAGCTAAAGAGCCCCAAGCGCTTCAACCATACTTCGTAGGGAAAGTGTTCCAACCCTTTGATCATTCTAGTTGCCCTTTTCTGCACTTTTTCAAATGCTCTAATATCTTTTTTGAGGTGTAGCGACCAGAACTGTACACAGTACTCCAAATGACCTTGTCGGCCTGGATGTTTCAAACCCAGTTGCAATGGTCACACTGCCCCCCATCCCCCAATTTCATGTTTTCGCTGCTCAGATCGTAATTTGACTGCAAAATGGCAAGCAGTAGCCTGGAACAGTAAAAAAAAATGCTCACATTTTCCACAAATATTTGCAAGCGTGTGCCCTTGCACCACAGCTCTTAATCGATAATCTGCATGCAAAGGGGGGGGGGGGAAAGAAGAAGAGGAGGAGGAGGAGGAGATTGGATTTATACCCTGCCCTTCACTACCCGAAGGAGTCTTAGGTCAAATCGACACCTTCCCTCTGAAATAGTTTGACTGCTATCTTTTCCTACACTCACTTCACACGGATTTCAAATTTTACTCCCTGGGTCTGAAGGGCAGTAAGCAACAGCATCTGTTTAAAGCGGTGTGATGCTAGCTTGACAACAAAAGGGCAATTGATGAATGTAGACAGTGATTTTTAAACTAGAACAAGTATGGTTTGAAACTAGAAACAGGTATAAACGGGGGGGGGGGGTTGAAACTAGAATGATTCCAGCGAGAAAGTCAGATGTAGATTTGACCTCAGAGCGGCTTACAAACTCCTTTCCCTTCCCCTCCCCACAACAGACACCTTGTGGGGTAGGTGGGGCAGAGAAAGCTCTCTCAAGAACAGCTCTGAGAGAACTTGTGACTGGCCAAAGGTCACAGCAGCAGCTGCATGTGGAGGAGTGGGGAATCAAACCCGGTTCTCCCAGATGCAGGAAATTCACAAATAACTCCCCCCACCCCACCCCCAGTGACCCTTGTTCCACACCCAGAAGATGACAGAAAGAAACCCTCCAGGATCTCCAGCCAAACTGGCCTGGAGAAACATTGCTTCCTGACCCCAAAGTGGCAATCGGCATTTCCCTGGGTGTTTAAGAGAGGGCCACGAGAACAAAGCTCTAATGCAACCCTTCCCACCCTCCTTCTCATGGTCTGCCTAAGTTCACAGAATCTGCATCGCTGTCAAATGGCCATCTAGCCCCTGTTTGCAAATGAAGACGGAGAGCCCACCACCTCCCGAGGAAGCCTGTTCCACTGAGGAACTGCTCTAACTGTCAGGAAGATCTACCTAACGTTTAGCCGGAAACTCTTTTGATTCCATTGGATAGCGAGATCTGAGTCACTAAGCACCTTAGGGCAACGACATTTTCCAGGTATAAGCTTTGAGAATGAATGCTCTCTTCATCAGATACTTTGACTCTTGGGAAGCTCATGCCCTGAAAGTCGTGTTGGTCTCTAATGCGCTACCGGAGTCAGATCTAGATTTTTGAGCATGTTCTTTGCAAGGATCAGAGTATCACTGCTTTAAATCTTTTCACCATCAAGCCATCCATCCTAGACATCATTTGTGCATTCCTATACTATCTTTGGAAGATAAGGTCAGAAATGCACCTCCTTTTGGTGTCGAGCCAGTTTGGTGTAGTGGTTAGGAGCGCAGACTCTAATCTGGGAGAACCGGGTTTGATTCCCCACTCCTCCACATGAAGCTGCTGGTGTGACCTTGGGTCAGTCACAAGTTCTCTCAGAGCTGTTCTTGAAAGAGCAGTTTCTGTCAGAGCTCCCTCAGCCCCACCTACCTCACTGGGTGTCTGTTGTGGGGAGGGGGAGGGGAAGGAGATTGTAAGCCGCTCTGAGACTCCTTCAGGTAGTGAAGGGAGGGGTATAAATCCAATCTCCTCCTCCTCCTCCTCTTCTTCTTTAAGCATCAGAAAGTCAAGGATTGAGGATGAGCGTTCCTCCTTAAAGTTCAAAAGAACCCCTCAAGATCTGCAGCAATAGACTATATTGGATATTGTAAAGTTTGTTTGTTAACTTCCTGAGGGCACCTGGTTTTTGGCCACTGTGTGACACAGGGGGTTGGACTGGATGGGCCATTGGCCTGATCCAACATTGGCTTCTCTTACGTTCTTATGTTATTCATGGGATTGGGATCAAGGTATTCTATCCTGGGTATAAATCCAAGCTCTTCTCTTCTTTCTCTCTCTTTTTCCTAAACCCATCAAACTTTCTTAATGATGAAGAACTTTGTTTTATAAACCATATTGGGGGGGTGTTTTCGAAGGGTGTTGTTCATGTTAGGACTTTTGTCCAATAATCAGAAAAATCAGAGTAATGAATCTTGCTTTTCTGGAAAGAAGAGATTGCTTCTTTTAGTTTAAAAGAAGTTTATTACTAAAGGGAAAAGGTAAACGGGATTAGTTACAAATAAACAAAACATGCTTTCTAAGGAGCTGCATTGTGCTCCGTCTTCACACTAAGACATACTGATAGAGAGTGAGAGATTGTAATGGAGGATCTCTCCTTCTTCTTGACCCCTGAAAGGAAACACCTGATATCACTGACCAATTAGCAAGACAGTACACCTTTAGTTTTCCCGGGTCTACAGTCAATTGGCCATCTGCCAGGTATTACTTCCAGGCTAACAAAGGTAAACAAACAAGTTGCATAGTTAACCCTATAATGACTGAATTTCTCAGGCCTTGCATTACATGCTCATTTCTCCAACACCCCTTCTCAAGACCTGAAATGCAAGTCATTATACATGCATACACAAAACATTATTCAACATTAGCATCAAGCATATTCAACATTTCACGAAGTCTTTCAAACTTGTCTTTGGTCAGTGGCTTAGTCAGAATATCAGCCACCATCTCTTCTGTACGACAATGCTTAATCTCTATCAGCTTTTTCTGGTACAAATCTTTAACTAATGCACATTTAATACCAATAGATCTACTTCTAGCAGTCGTGCTCTCTTCCTTACATATAGTTATACAAGCTTGATTATCCTCTAACATAAGTATAGGTACAGGTTCAATTATTCCAAAATCTTTCAACATCTCAAAGATCCATTCAAGTCTGCTGCAGGCACTTGCTGCTGAAATGCACTCAGCTTCTGCTGTGGATTGCGCTACAACAGTCTGTTTTCTACTAGTCCAGTCTATCAGTCCATCTCCATAAAATAGGTATCCACTGGTAGACTTGTAGTTGTTCATCTCTTCTCCCCAACTGGCATCCATGTAGCCAACTAGTCTTGGTTGTTCAGTTGGTGCAATTTTTAGTTTTAAGTCCATTGTTCCTCTTAGGTAACGTGCCATCTTCTTTATTGCGCTCCAATCATGATGATTTGGCGAACTTACTTTTCTACTTAGAAATCCAACTGCCACTGTAATATCTGGACGCGTTGATTTGCTCAGGTACAAGAGCTTTCCGACAGCCTCTCTGTATCCTCCTATGTCCTTTAGTGGTGTGCCGTCCTTCTCCTTCAGATATCCAGGTTCAAGTGGGATTGTTGAAGCTTTGCAGTTCTTCATGCCAACAGATTCAATAAAGTCCATAATCTTTCTTTTCTGGCATAAAAGAAAAGTTCCATCCTCGAGTCTCTCAATTTGCATTCCGAGGTATTGTTGAACATCTCCTAGCTGTTTGACTTCCACTTCCTTATTCAGTCCATCAGCTATTGCTTTGATGTCTCCTCTGTTTTGACAAGCCACGATCAAGTCATCAACGTAAACAAGAACATACTGGTATTGTCCATTTCTGATTCTAGTGTACAGACAAGGTTCAGCTTTCCCTTGCTTGAAGCCTTGCTTCTTTAAAAGTTCAGTAAGTTTGTCATACCAGGCCTTTGCGCCTTGCTTTAGGCCATAGAGTCCTTTATTAAGTTTGTAGACTAAGTTTTCTTGACCTTTGACCTTGAAACCTTCAGGTTGTTCCATGTAGATTTCCTCAGATAGTTCTCCATTGAGAAAAGCAGTCTTTACATCAAGATGCTCTACTATCATGTTCCTAGATGCTGCAACACTTAGAAGTGTTCTGAATGTTGCTTGGTCAGTAACTGGAGCAAAAGTTTCAAAATAGTCAGTCCCATATTGCTGTGAGTAGCCTTTAGCTACTAGGCGTGCTTTGCATAGCTCCACAGTTCCATCTTCCTTGTGCTTTATTTTGAAGACCCATTTACATCCAACAGGGTTTCTGCCTTGAGGTAGTTGAGTGAGAGTCCAGGCCTCTTTTTCGCTAATGGATAGCAGCTCTTGTTCCATTGCTTCAAGCCATCTGCCTCTTTCACTCGCAGGTAAGTTGCAAACTTCCTTCCAGTTCTTGGGTTCCTTTGCAGGTTGCACAAGTTCACAAAATCCATACTTCATTGGAGGTTTTCCCTTAGTGCTCCTTTCTGATCGCCTCACACCGGGTGTGGGTTCTGCTGTGGGTTCTGCCGTGGGTTGAGCCGCTTCCTCTGGTGTGGCCCCTGCTTCCCCTTCTGTTTCAGTAGTTTCCTCAGAAGGTGGACCTGCTGCTTCACTTGCCAGTTCCCCAGCCAGTTCCCCAGCAGTCACTACAGGTAGCCAAGCAACGAACTCATCAGGTGCAGTCCCAGGCATCTTTGGATCAGCTGCAGTGGAAACACTAGGCAATACAGTCTCATCAATAAAAACAACATTGCGTTCTTCTACTGTGTGGGTTTGGGGATTGTATATCCTGTACCCTTTCCCACCAACAGGATAGCCTACAATAAGTCCAGTTTCAGATCTGGAATCAAGCTTTCCCCTCTTTTCCTTTGGTATGTGTGCATACCCTTTTGCGCCAAAAGCTTTGATATGCCTTAGACCAGGCTGTCTTCCAAACCAAGCCTGAAAAAGGGAGGTTCCAATAATCTTTGAGGGTAATCTGTTGTGTAAGTACACTGCTGTGTTCAGGGCTTCTGCCCATAAACCGTTTGGCAGTCCAGAATGCATCAGCATAGCTCTGCACATCCCCTGCAGTGTTCTATTTAATCTCTCAGAAGCTCCATTTTGCTGGGGTGAATAAGCAATGGATACTTTATGTTGAATTCCTTGCTCTTGTAGAAATTGTTTGAATTCAGCATTACAATATTCACCACCTCCATCTGTGAGTAAGCTTTGAGGTGCTTTGCCAAATTTATTTTTAACAATAGCCACATAATTTTTAAATCTACGCAGTGTTTCATCTTTACTTCTCAGCATATACACATAAGTGTATTTTGTTTTATTCTCTGTGAAAGTCACAAAATATTTGTTCCCACCTAGGGATGCAGGTAAAGGCCCAACAAGATCACTGTATACAGTTTCCAAAAATTCTTGATTTTGCGCTGGAGTTTTCCCAGAATAACTTGGGGCATCTCCCTTTGCTCTGAGGCATGTCTCACATCTAGTTTCACTCTTTTCACAATGCACAACAGGTATTCCACATTGCTTTAACAACTGCTCAACAGATTTCAAATTTCTATGTCCCATTTTAATATGCCACGAAAATAAACATTTTTCATGTTTACAAGCATCATCACAAGCATCCTTAGTCTGGCAAATCTGTTCCTTATCATCAACAGTCTCTATTTCCTCATCAGGATCAACATCAAAAGTTTCTGTCTCCTCATCATCACAAGCTACAAAGTAATGAAAGCCATTTTTCTCTTCCACTTTAAATTCAAGCTCTCCATCCTTGGTAGAGACCTTGCTTCCTTGCTCTGGTTTGAGCACTACAATATGGCCAGTATTCATAAGGCTTTTTGTTGAAATTAAGTTCTCAACAGCTTCAGGCACATAAGCTGTATTTTGCAATTCAACTTCAATTAATTGATTATCTGTAGTGAACAATCGCAATTTTACAGTCCCAACGCCTTGTACATTCAATAATTGCCTGTTAGCTTGGTAAATTCTTGGTTTGTTTTCAACATCTATGTTACTAAACCAGGCTTTTTCTCTACACACATGTGTACAAGCACCAGAATCGATTAAAAATATTTTCTTATCATCTGTGTTAAAATCATCAGTGATCCTAAAAGCATTGCCTTTGCTCTGTGTCTGTGCTGCAAACTTCTTTCCTCTGTGCTGTGTGTGTGAAACGTGACCTCTGCTCCTCCCATAATGGCTTCCCCTTCCACTGGCTGGTTCTTTGTTACAGGAACCATGTGCTCCTGTGGCTCTTTGTTCTTGGGGCTCATCATTAAACACATACTTAGAAGAGCAGTACTTTGCAAGATGATTTTTCCCACATATAAAACACTCTATTTTCCTTTTAAATCTCTGTCCATGCTTTAGACTCAAAACAGACATCTCATCAGACAAACTTTCTTTCAAATTTCTAGAATCATATTCCTCAGTTAGTGCAGACAAAAGACCTTCTAAAGTCAGATCATCTTTCAGTCTAATCATACTGGTTACAGACTTATAGGAGCTAGGCAGACCCTTAAGAATTGAAGAAATCATATCTGTATCAGAGGGTGCTTCATTCAGGTCTTTAAGCTGTGTGTAAATGCCCATTAATTTGTCCATCTCTTTGGGAAGGCAGTCTCCCTCCTTCATCCTGAAATCAAAAATCTTTCCCTTGAGGGAATAGATTTTACTCTTGCTGTGCTTATCAAATTTATCTTTTAGCTTTTGAAGCATCAATCTGGACGTGGCTAGCCCTCTTAATCCTGGTACCTCTGTGTAGGGAATACTCCCTAAAATCAGGGCTTTAGCAAAACCATCCATCATAAGGAATTGTGTCTTATCAGGGTCAGTTTCTGGAGGATTTTCAGTTGTTAATACTTGAAGGGCATTGTGAGTCTGCAGGCGACTCTTCAAATACTCCTCCCACCACTGATAGTTAGCCTTTGTAAGTCTGAGATTTGGCATTTCCTGGGATGGGGCATTAAAAGCCATTTTTTTTTTTTTTTACTCACGTCCCTTTGGATTTGAGGTAGAAGCACAGGTTCTGGCTCAGTCATCTACTTCTCCAGGAGCTGGCAGGGTTAATCTTTCCTTTCTCAGCAGCAGCAGCAGCAGCAGCAGCAGCGGGAAGTTCAAAAGCTCCTTTGCCTCGCCTTCCTTTGTTCTCCCGGCAGCAGCGTCTCTTCAGTGCTCCAAGGCTCAGCTCCACTTACAGCAGGCAAAAATTAATCCAGTCAAAAAAGATCCTTTGCTCCTGGCAAACTACAATCCAGCATAGGTTTTCCCCTGATCAGCAAGGAAACAGGGTTGGGCCTTTCTGGCTGCAAGATTGCTCTGAGAGCAGGAAGGAAAAAAAGTGGTTGTTTTAAAAATCCAAGCCTCTAGCTCTTATTCCCTATTTCTCTTTCTCAATCAATCCAGAAAGCTTTTTTTTTTTTTTTAAGAGAAGAACCATCTTTTAAGAACCATCCTCTGCTACCATTTGTTAGGACTTTTGTCCAATAATCAGAAAAATCAGAGTAATGAATCTTGCTTTTCTGGAAAGAAGAGATTGCTTCTTTTAGTTTAAAAGAAGTTTATTACTAAAGGGAAAAGGTAAACGGGATTAGTTACAAATAAACAAAACATGCTTTCTAAGGAGCTGCATTGTGCTCCGTCTTCACACTAAGACATACTGATAGAGAGTGAGAGATTGTAATGGAGGATCTCTCCTTCTTCTTGACCCCTGAAAGGAAACACCTGATATCACTGACCAATTAGCAAGACAGTACACCTTTAGTTTTCCCGGGTCTACAGTCAATTGGCCATCTGCCAGGTATTACTTCCAGGCTAACATAGGTAAACAAACAAGTTGCATAGTTAACCCTATAATGACTGAATTTCTCAGGCCTTGCATTACATGCTCATTTCTCCAACAGTTCAGCCCCCAACTGATTGGTTTCCGATGAAATGATATCATTCAGAACAACCTGAAAGGGGGCTCAAGCAATGACCAGGTTTTGTCCATGTTCTTAACACACCACCAGACTGGTATTTACTCTGAAGCTCATCTGAAACGTTAATGCAAACTATTAATTCCACTCTGCAGATCTAATTCACATTGAGAAGTAGCACTTGGGGGAAGGGAATGAGAAGGTTATTTTAATGAGAGGTGGTTTCGCATGGATTAACGCCTTCATAGTTCAGTTTTTGGGTCCGCACCATGATTGATCTAAATGATAATTGATGCCTATACTTGTCCGTCTTCACCAAGGATGTTCATAATAGGGTTCCCCTCCCCCAGCCCATGCAGGGTATTGAATCTGAAACCTGGAATAAGTTTGGTTGACTATGTAGAGTTGGGGTGGAAGGTCCATAAATAGATCATAAGCATTATCATCCCTTCTGCGGTATCCTCCTAGATCAAATCAAGCCTGGCTTCTCCCGAGAAGCTCAAATGACTAAACTGAGACTGCAATCACACACACGGAATAATCCACTTTCAATCCACTTTCCAACTGGAGTTTTACTATGCGAACTGGCAAAATCCAATTCAAAAGTGCACTGAAAGTGGATTATTTAGTGTGTGCGATCGCAGCCTGAGGCGGTCGTATTTTGCTTACTATCTGTCAGGTTCCTGACATTTTTCCCGGGCAGGAGTTGGATGCCTGCTGCTCTCCACGTCATTTAGCACTCTCTTGCTCCCCCACAGTTTGTTCTCGTGCCTGTATCTGTTTCTCTAAGCAATGCTTGTAACCTTGAAGTGTTTTTCTAACGGCACTGACTCCAGGTGGTGGGGTTATGGGAACCGACAGGGATGTATGGTGGGAGGTAGAGGAGGGCTGCCAAGTCTGAGCTGCCTCGGGTTGCCGCCTTTTCGGTGGGAAGCAACAGCTAGTATTTTTGCACCTTTTTACAATTCACCTGATTGGTGCCAGGTTCTGGTTCTGACGTTTGAATATAGTATAACTTATCCTCTGCCCTGTAACTGTCATCACTAACACTGAAAGTGCTTACCAAGTAGACCATTAAGAAAATAAAAGGACTTTGTTCCAACTTAAGGCCTGGCTTATTGGATCTTACAAGGTTCTCACACTATCAGACATCTGACAAAGCGAGCAGTGACTCAGAGAAGCTCCTACCCTACCACAAGCTTTGTCAGCCTTTAAAGCACTACTGGAGTCTTACCATTTTCTACTGGGTTATATTTAAGATCAAGTTAATCCCATGCCATGGTATTCCCTATTATGATGTACAGGAGTGAAAGTTGGACAATGAAGAACGCTGACCGGAAGAAAGTCGATTCCTTTGAAATGCGGTGTTGGGGGAGAGTTTTATGGATCCCGTAGACAGCCAAAAGGACAAAGAAGTAGGTTCCAGATCAAAACAAGCCTGAATACTTCCCAGAAGTCAGAGAGAGCCAGTTTGGTGTAGTGGTTAAGTGCACGGACTCTAATCTGGGAGAACTGGGTTTGATTCCCCACATCTCCACTTGCACCTGGCTGGATGACCTTGGGCAAGCCGTAGCTCTGTACCAGCTGTTCCCTCAAGGACAGCTTGGGAAAGAGCTCTCTCAGCCCCACCTACCTCACAGGGTGTCTGTTGTGGGGAGGGGAAGGGAAAAGGAGTTTGTAAGCCGCTCTGAGACTCCCTTGGGGAGTGGAGGGCGGGGTATAAATCCAATCTTTTCCTCTTCTTCTTCTTCTAGAAGCTAAAATAACTAAACAGAAGCTATTGTGTTTTGATCACATCATGAGAAGACAAGAGTCACTAGAAAAGACAATAATGCTAGGAAAAGTTGAAGGCAGCAGGAAAAGAGGAAGACCCAAGATGAGATGGATTGACTCAGTCAAGGAAGCCATGAGGGCCCTCACTTTGCAAGACCTGAGCAAGGCTGTTAACAATAGGTTGTTCTGGAGGTCATTCATTCGTAGAGTCACCATAAGTTGGAAGCAACTTGACGTCACTTAACATGCACACATGGTTAGCATTCCTATGTCGCTGACTGGAAAATCAAGAAGGGCAATTTCCTCCCATTCCTTTCCTCCAGTTTAAATTGACTCCCTAACGCAACAGTTAGCAACCTGAAGAACCCAGCCTAGCCCAAACTTGCCAGAGCTTGGAAGGTCAGCAGGGTCAACTGCTGTTAGTCCCTGGATGGGACACCACCAAGGAAAACCAGTGCTGCTATGCCGAGGGAGGCAACAGCACGCCACTGCTTCTCATCTCTTGCCCTGAAAAACTCTCGAGGGGCCACCATAAGTCGGTTGCAACTTGGAGGCACTTTCTTGGATTAAAGCCACAATCAGCTCTGCAAGGAAAACCAGGCAGGCATATCAATATCCTCCCCCCAACTTAGTTAATTGTATCTAGCCAGATGTTTCTTGCATTGGGTGGGGAAGCTGCAGAAGGAAAGGGTGGGAGATCTCATCCCCTCTACCGTTAATCCCTTCCCAATCTTCGGAACAGCTAGGCAGGCCTATAGCCAGGATTTTGTGGCCTGTGGGGCAAAAGTTTTTCTGGTGGGGCTGCCATTGTTTTCCATAATGAAGGGGGTGGCACGTAACCCTCTCTGTTCCCTCCTGCAAGATTTAAAGGGCCTTCCAGCTGATCAGCAGGCCACGAGCTCCATGCCAATCAGCTGAAGGGCCCTTTAAATCTTGCAGGAGGGGAGGGAGAGGGGTGCATCCCCCCCCCCCCCGCTTCTTCTTGTGGCCCTTTCTTACACGCCCAGGGAAATGCTGATTGCCACTTTGGGGTTAGAAAGCATTTTTTCTCCAGGCCAGTTTGGCTGGGGATCCTGGAGGTTTTTTGTCATCTTCTGGGTGCCTTCCTCTGCAGAGCCTTCCTTGGGGGTCTCCCATCCAAGTATCGACCCTGCTTAGCTTCTGAGATCTGATAAGATAGGGCTATAACATGCTGACTTCCCTCCTCTTGTGCTCACTAGTTAACGGAAAGTGCTGTCAAGTTGTAACCATGAGGACCTCATGGGGGTTTCAAGGCAAGAGATGTTCAGAGGTGGTTTACCATTTTCCTGCCTCTGTGTCACAACCCTGGGCTTCCATGTTGTTCTCCCATCCAAGCACAAACTAGAGCCGACCCTGCTTAGCTTCTGAGATCTGACACAGTCAGGCTATACCTCCCCATACAGTAGTAGGCAGCTGCAAAGCTATTCAAAGACCTGCAAAAATAACCCTGAATATTTTCATAAACTTTCCCCTTCTGTTCTCAAGGCTGCCTGACTTTAAAAATGGAAGTTTTCATTCCTTGGCCTTGAAGGCAGACAAGCTCTCTGCCTTCCGCAATTAACCCGCTATCAAAATCAGCGGAGGTAAAGCCACTGTGTATTTCACTTGCTCTTTATTTTTTAAGCAGACGCATCCTTCTTTCTCACTCCATAAAGGCACTTTATTGGTCTTCCTAAAAATGTCGGGGGTGCTAAAGTACAGCATATATTTACAATGGGCTTTATGGGTTGCCGCGTCCTCGTCGCCAGTACATTCCAAAATGTATTTATTACTGCTTTATGACCTCCACTGCTGGTTTTTTTTTTAATGGACTGTTGGGTAAAAGGAAAGCAAAAAGATAGAGAAGCTCAGAGAGCGGAAATTAATTTTTTTTAAAAGCTAAAACATGGCTGCGGGCAGCAAGGTCTCATGATATCCAGGGTGGCCATATGAAAGGTGGAGAGGTCCGTTCAAATTCATATTTTTAATGTCTTTCATAGAATGTTAGAGTTGGAAGGGATCTTGCAGGTCATCTAGTCCAACCCCCAGCACTCTGCACGAGCATAGCCAAAAGATAGCCCTAGAACATACCCGAAAGATGGTCATCCAGCCTCCGCTTGAAAATGTCCAGCGTAGGAGCACCCACCACCTCCCGAGGCAGTCTGTTCCACTGCTCTACCACCCTTACAGTTAGGAAGTTCCTCCTGATATGTAGCCGGTATCAACTCCCTTATAATTTCCACCCATTAGATCTAGTCTTGAAATCCAGAGCAAGAGAGAATAGATCTGCTCCATCTTCTACATGACAGCCCTTCAAGTATTTGAAGACTGCAATCATGTCCCCTCTAAGCCTTCTCTTTCCCAGGCTAAACATATCCAAAATATTTGTCCTCTTCAAAACATATTTGTCCTCTTTTTCATAGAAAGCTCACAAACAGCCAACAATAGAGGTGTTGCAAGCCACCAAAAAACCCCACTGTACAAATAAAGCATCAGACTTTGACCTTTATTATGGAGAATTGGAGTGAGAAATGTGTTCATGAGCATCAATATGTAATTATAACTTTGCCATTGAGATAACGACCTGAAGAAGTTACATACACATTATCACACTGTCTCTTTAAGTATTTGCACAACTGTGAACATTCATGGAAACCTGGGAAGGATTTAGAGCTTTGGGGGGTAAGATTCTCTGGTCTCCGTTACTGTATTTTGAATATGTATACACCATTCATTGCATATAGCATGGAATTTGCTTGTAAGTATCAACATGTATTCACAATTCCACCATTGAGACAGCAGCCTGAAGAAGTTAGAAGAAACGGACAGTGACCTGGATAATCCATAGCTGCTTCTTTTGTGACTGTGTTTAGAGACCAAAAGGGTGTGGTTTATAACTTTTGTTAAAAAGGAATTAAAAAGGACTGTAAAAGAAAATGCTAATTCATTTGAAGGACACGATCTGTCGTCTGATGCTTTATTTGTACAGTGGGTATTTTTGGTGGTTGACTTTGACCTTAGCAATAGAGGACTGGCTTAGATTCCCAAGAGGTTTGTGGTAGGCAACTGTACCCATGAGGTGCAAGTTTCTCACATTCTGTCTCCTGTGGAAGCCCAACATGTCCCCTGGAACTGTGTTTGTGGGGGTCCCCTGTCCCTCAGGAACAAGTTTTCAAGGGGCTTCTGGAGGTGCTCCGGGATAGGGAAGGTGAGAAAGATGGCCCCACCATCAACCAAAAGGGAGACTGCAACCAAGAAATGAGAAGCAGATTGAGACTGGGAAGGGCAGCCATGAAGGAGCTGGAAAGATTCTTCCGTGTAGGGATGTGTTGCCGGCGATGAAAATCAAGGTAATCCTTGCCATAATATTCCCCATTACGATGTATGGATGTGAAAGTTGGACAGTGAAGAAAGCTGATGGGAAGAAGAAAGTTGACTCATTTGAAATGTGCTGTTGGAGAATTTTTATGGATACTGTGGACCACCAAAAAGAAGACATCAGTGGGTTGGTTCTAGATCGAATCAAGCCTGAACTCTCCCTAGAAGATAAAATGAGCCTACTGAGGTTGTTATACACAGAATCATAGACTCTCACAGAGTTGGAAGGCACCATATAGGCCATCTAGTCCAACCCCCTGCTCAGTGCAGGATCAGCCTAGAGCAGGGATGTGCAAATTGTGGCTCGGGAGCCGCATGTGGCTCTTTCACATATATTATGTGGTTCCCGGCAGGGCGGCTGGGGAAGCTAAATATCATTAGCAAACAAATATCATTGGACAAATTAATATCATTATCAATATCTGCTTTTACCCCTTTTGTTATTATTTTTGGCAGCCTCATTTAACGCTAATAGAAAGCAAATTTGCTTGTTTTCCAATAAAAGCAGGTAATATTTGTTCATGTCTTGTGGCTCTCAAACATCTGATGTTTATTCTATGCGGCTCTTACATTAAGCAAGTTTGGCCACCCCTGTTCTAGGTGGCTCTTACGCAGAGCAAGTTTGCCCACCCCTGGCCTAGAGCACCCCTGACAAGGGTTTGTCCAGCCGCTACTTAAAGACTGCCTGCCAGGGAGGGGGAGCTCACCACCTCCCCGGACAGCCGATCCCACCATTGCACTACTCTGACTGTAAAAAAGTTTTCCCTAATATCCAGCCGGTACCTTCCCACCCTTCATTTAAACCCATGATTGCGAGTCCTCTCCTCTGCTGCTCACAGGAACAGCTCCCTGCCCTCCTCCTCTAAGTGACAGCCCTTCAAAGACTTCAAAGAGCCATCGTGTCCCCCCTCAACCTCCTCTTCTCCAGACTGAATATTCCCAGGCCCCTCAGCCTTTCCTCACAGGGCTTCTTGGTCTCCAGGCCCCCAATCATCCTCATCACTCACTTTTGCACATTGTGATAAGAGCCACTAGAAAAGACAACAATGCTTGAAAAAGTTGAAGGTAGTAGGAAAAGTGGAAGACCCGACATGAGATGGATTGGCTCAATCAAAGAAGCTTGGGCCCTCCATCTGCAAGACCTGATCAAGGGGGTTCATGGCAGGACATTTTGGAGGTCATTAATTCATAGGGTCGCCATAAGTTGGAGGTGACTTGAAGGCACTTGACACTGAGAGGTATTTATAACCCATCTTTCTCCCCACTGAGGACCCAAAGCTCCTGACATCACTCTTCTGTCCTCCATATTGATCATTACAGCACCCTGTGTTGTAGGCTAGGCTGAGGCTGTAGGACCGGCCCAAGGTCACCCGTCGTGCTTCCATAACACAATGGTGTTCCAACCTGGATCTCCCAGACCCTAGTCCAACATTCTGACCACGGCATCCCACTGGTTCTTTGGGATTTAGACCTGGGTCTCACACATCCTAGTCCAGCAGTCTAACCACAAGAAGAAGGAGAAGGAGAAGAAGAAGGTGGAGAAGGAGAAGGAGAAGGAGGAGGAGAAGGAGGAGGAGGAGAAGAAGAAGAAGAAGATGATGATGATGATTTAGGTCATAATATACACTTAGATCAGAGAATACACTGGTCTCAGGTATGAAAAATGACTGTAAAAATTACTAAAGCAACCCGCTCACCATTGCGAGTCTGAATGCCACCATTACTTAGTTGTTAATTGTCTGTTTTTATTTGTAAATTATTATGTTGTTTTATTTGTAAATTATAATGTTGTTTTAAATGTGTAACTTATGGTTTATGAGATTTTAAACTGCTGGAAGCTGCCTTGAGCCAGTTTGCCTGGCAAGGTGGGGTATAAATATAATAAACAAACAAACAAACAAACAAACTGCATATAAAGAGAACATACATAAAATGTTTTATAGATGGTATATGACACCAGATATGTTAGCAAAATTTTATCCTAATTTATCAAATGCTTGTTGGAAATGTAAAAAAAGTTCCTGGGACCTTTTTCCATAGGTAGTGGACACGTGATAGAGTTAAAAAATACTGAGCCTGGATCTATGAAATATTACAAAAAAATGTTGAATTGTACCATACCTTTTACTCCTGAATTATTTCTACTGAATGTAAGATCAGAAAATTGTAAAAAGGATTGTTTTTATCTTATTATACATGTATTAACCACTGCGAGACTATTGTATGCCAAGTATCCGAGAAAGGATGAAATACCTTTAAAGGAAGAAATCATAAGTAAAACTTTGGAAACAGCGGAGATGGATAAATTAACTTTATTTTTGAGAAGACAAGAAGAAGAAAAATTTCACAATGCAGGGTCAAGATTTTATACTTGGTTGGAGGACTATAATAAATGAACTATACAACTCTTTTGACAGTATTAGAGACATTATCAATACTATTTACAATTATATGCAGACTTTATGGATAAAATCTTTTTTGCTTTATGGCATGCATTTTAACATTTAACTGGATACTGTAACTGAACAGATATTGTTACATAGATTCAGAAGACACCCCCAGTTTGTATGTAGTATATGTTTGCGTGTTCTCTTGTATGTTTTATATGTTTCTTTGTGATAAAATAAATAAAAAGTTTAAAAAAAAAAAAAAAATTCTAACCTCTACATCCCACTAGTTTTTCGGGATTTAGACCTGGGTCTCACAGTCCAGCAGTCTAACCACTAAACCACACTGAAGAAAAAAAGAAGAAGAGATTGGATTTATACCCCACCCTTCACTACCCGAAAGAGGCTCAGAGTGGCTTACAATCGCCTTTCCCTTCCCCTTCCCACAACAAGACACCCTGTGAGGTAGGTGGGGCTGAGAGAGCTCTTGAGAGAACTGCTCTTGAGAGAACAGCTCTGAGAGAACTTGGGACTGGCCAAAGTTCACACCAGCACCTGCATGTGGAGGAGTGGGGAAGAAGCTCATAAGAAGTACAATGTGTCAACTCCTCCACAGCCATTCCAGGTCAGAAAAACAGTGCAGGGGGAAGGGAAGCCCCTTCTCTATATATGTTCCACAGGCATAATCTGAACTCAGCACTGTGCATGCAGGTATTGAGGGGAACCCAGAACTTGTGTCTGAGTGTTATGAAAGGGTACACTTTGTATACTTTGTAATGTGTCAGCTGACCTAACTTACTTCATTGGGTTTCTGTGAGGATAAATGGGAGGAGGGGAGAAAGTGAAAGCTGTCCTAAGTAGGGATGGGCAAGAACTGGAAAAATGGAGGCTCATGAAGGTTCATGGGTCAAGGGGTCTCACGAACCATGAACTTCCATGAACCTTTCAATTTAACAAACCAGTTCATGGTTCAGTGCAGCTTGCAAAAGCCATTTAAAGGGTTCTCTTTTAATGGCTTTTGCAAGCCACGCCACGCCACCGCCACAAGACTCACAAGTGAACTCAGAAGGCATTTCTGAGTTCACTTGTGAGTCGCACCATAGTGGCAGCGATGGCACAGCTTGCAAAATCCATTGAAAGGGATCCCTTTAAATGTTTTTTTCAAGCCATGATCTGAAATGCTGACTACATTATCCGGAACTGCGTTGTTTCTACCTGGAACGGACCTTATTTACCACAAGCCACAGTATATAGATGTTTGGACTTTAATTCAAGGATGTGTGATGTGTATAGAAACAAAAAAATATTTATCTCCGTGCTTGTTCTATTTATGAAGGAAGTCGGCTGCTTTTGAGATATGCTGTGAAGACTTATTGTGGGTTTGAGTTTGTTACCACCCACTTTTGGGTAATTGTTCCTTATTATGTCTGTGATTCTACAATAATATATATGTGTTTGGCAGTACTATTGACTTTGCTTTCATATAATTCTTGTTACATTTACTTAGCGCAGGGGTGGGCAAACTTGCTCAGCGTAAGAGCCACCTAGAACAGGGGTGGCCAAACTTGCTTAACGTAAGAGCCGCATAAAATAAACATCAGATGTTTGAGAGCCACAAGACATGAACAAATATTACCTGATTTTACTGGAAAATAAGCAAATTTGCTTTTTATTAACATTAAATGAGACTGCCAAAAATAATAACAAAAGGGGTAAAAGCAGATATTGATAATGATATTAATTTGTCCAATGATATTTGTTTGCTAATGATATTTAGCTTCCCCAGCCGCCCTGCCGGGAGCCGCATAATATATGTGAAAGAGCCGCATGTGGCTCCCGAGCCACAGTTTGCCCACCCCTGACTTAGCTTGCTTTGACTACAGATTCATTTGTGATTTCTTTGCTCTTCTTTCTGTAGCCTCCCTCCTTTCTACCACTGACCTGATCCAGCATAGCTTCTCCTATGTTCTTATGTTCAGGTAACATGACTGGAAAGAGATCGAGATGGGTAGCCATGTTAGTCTGTCTGTAGCAGTGGAAAAAAGCAAGAGTCCAGATCAGATTTGCTCACAAAATTGCTCCACTTCGTAAACTGCTCGATGCTTTCAACCAAGCACGGTGAACAGAGACTGCTACCCCAGAGGGTAGTCGGTGCGAAACTTGTTTCTAACACTGTGAAACAGTGACTGGAATATCCCGTGCCTAGGGTTTGTGTTCCTGAAAAGACGGTCCCTGTAAGCCTGCGCACCATTCTTATGAACTTTTCTGATGATTTATGAGAGCAGTGAATGGACTATGATATCAGTTATGTGAGCCATAAAAGTGTACTAGGTGACCAGTGGGAAGATGGGAACAGATGCCTACAATAAGGGGTCAGAGTACCATTTTCTGAGGTTGCCACCTCCAGCCAGGAGGTTGACACAGGACACAAAGACACTCTCTCACACACAAAGCCATGAGGCTAGGGACATATACCAACAACTCCATGAAGGTACAAACTCCATGCACGCACACAGGCTTACACCCCCTCCTGCAAGTCCCCCTCACCATTTGGTGCATCAAAGAACTTCACACAAGGGTGCAAAGACAGCAGGGTGCTTCCTGAGAACTGGTTCTGCTGCCCAGGACCCCCTGTCATCCCGAAGATGGATGCCAGATGCAGCTGACGTCAGCTTCCTGTCCTGACCATCAGGGAGATCTGAATATTGACCACTCCTATAGGACCCCCTTAGTGGCTAGAGACAGAGAACGGACCATCTATAGGCTCTCCTGGGATGGCCTCATATCATGCCACCCTCCCGGGAACACCCCCCCCCATAAATACTGCTCCCCAAGAGTCACAGGTCAGACTAGAGTTCCCCTCCTATTCCTGCTTGTTTCCCATCCTCCCTCCCGGATCCTTGGGTGCACCACTGGGATCTGCCAGGTGGCTTTCTGCTGGTTCAGAACCACGGTCCTTTGTCCTTTGCCCGAAGACTTCTCTCCTTCGTTTTCCAGACGGATTTCACTGATTCATATAGAGGTAACTATCACCCTCGACGGATACCATCAATATCCTGCTCATGCAAATGTCCCTGTATTTCTACCTAATTGCCTAGATCTGTATAAGTGTGTGTATGATTGTGTAACATTGTTTACAAACCTTTTATTACATTTTTAGTAAACAAACTATCTTTTATACTCTTAACTCGAGTCCTGTGTCAGTTTGTGAGAAGCCTCGGTTTAGCGCAGCCTCTGTATACATAGGCGGGATCCGCAAAGCCAGCTGCATATTGTTAAGAGCAAATATTTCCCCAAATATTGATAATGAAATAGAGCAGTCAGGCTAACACCCCCTTGCAATACATGGTTCTGCCGCTTCACCACTCACAAAAGAAAATGATTTTCGCCCAGGAACTGCTGAAGTTTCACTCGCAGGCATGTCTCTTTGGGTGCAGGAAGGTCAGCCGGCTGCGGGCAAAGTCAGGAGACAATCTTGTGTGTGGCCGGTTGGGCCATCCATCAACAACACACCGGTGACGAGTGTGAGGGGGAGGAAAGAAATACACACGGTTACGGTTTATATGCTGGAGGGAGATCATCTTGCCAAATCCCCACCGGTGAAATGAAATGAAAACAAATAGCTTCTATCTGCAGCAATACCTCCCGAAAATGATGGCTTTCCAGAGTTCCACAAGCCAGCAGAATGACAATCAGGAACGGGGGTTCTCGGCAGAGCCATGGAGCATACAGCCTCATAGAATCTGCGGCATCTGTTTGGGGGCGGAAAGGACATCTGCTCCTGTGAGGGCTCATATTAGACTAGTTTGGGATTGCCAGCAGGGGCGGGCACAAACCAGTTCACGAGCCAAAATCTGGCGTGAACTTTGCCTGATTCGGAGCCTTCCCCGAACATTTGCCAGACTTTTGTCCAGTTCGGTTCGGCTGTTCGGGCCATTTAAACTTAGCAGCTGGGCAGCCTGGGTCTACAGCTGACTGGCTAAGTTTAAACGGCTATGAGCCATTTCACGGGTCAGGTTCAAAGTGGGGGGAAGTTAAACAAATGGGTTAAATTGCTGCCAGCCCTTTAACCCTTCCCAGATGATCCCTACCTTTCTCCTAGCCATGGCAAGCCGTGGTTGGAAGAAAGGGGGATCTGAACTGGCCAGTTCAGTTTGGAGCATTTTTTGTTTGGTTTGGTTCGGGCCCACCCCGAACCCCATAAGTGAACTGGATTTTTTATATCCATGCCCATCCCTAATTGTCAGTATCCTCCAGGTAGGTTGCCAGAACTGGAGAAAGCAGAGAAGGACTGAACACACCAGCTGCTAGTGCACATGAATGAGCCGGTCTAGCGCGCATGTGCGCACTAAAGCATCATATGAGGCACACTTATATCGGCTGTGCATTGTGAATGTAAATGCAGGTGTGCTGTTCCAACAGCTGGATATCTGGCCCTTAATAAGAAGCACGCCAAAGTGGTCTATGCCCAGTTGCAGGGTGCATTTGGCAAGAATGTGAGCATGGGCATTGCCTCTGAGCTGCTGCTGTAAGGATGGGACAACCAGCCCAGCAGCCCAACTCAGCCAGGTGACTGCTTGCTGACTCACCCCAGACCACTTCTCAGCCAATACAGCACCCCTGATGTTATCACTGTGCCATTCTGTTTGCCCTGAGACTACGTAGTTTGATGTTGTGGTTAAGAGCTGTGGACTCCAAGCTGGAGAACCGGGTTTGATTTCCCACTCCCTCCACATGCAGCTGCTGGGTGATCTTGGGCCCCTCACAGTTCTCTCAGAGCTGTTCTCTCAAGAGCAGTTCTCTCAGAGCTCTCTCAGCCCCACCTACCTCACAGGGTGTCTGTTGTGGGGCGAGGAACGGAAGGAGATTGTAAGCCACTCTGAGACTCCAGGTGAAGAGCGGGGTATAAATCCAATCTCTTCTTCTCTTCTTCTTTTCACCGTTTTACTCTTAGCCTACTGAAGGTCTTCGCCCCCTTCCCAATCTTGTAGTACATCGATAACCCACAGTATATTCTAAACGACTGGATAAAAAAGTTATATTAATTGAGAAATCGATGAACAGGAGTCGAGTGCTGAGGTCATATAGATTGCCTCATCCTGACCAATCTAAGTCAACTCACCCTCTCTGTAGGTCTTCCGTCAGCCGCATTTTGCTTGCCAGTCCGTCAAACAACTCTTAATTATGGGCTGTGGCAATTTGTCTCCAAACGTCACACGATAGTGGAATCTATGCATCGATAAATACGACTCCAAAGCTGTTTTCCACCCCAATGGAGAGTTAATTGCTTTGACTGCTCGAAATGGAGGCAGTCACTCTTTACATTTTTTAATTGGGGCTTTTCAAGGTCCTCTGGTGACTGAAGACACATCTCTAAAAAGTAACGTGCCAGATTAAAGGGGGAAATGCAGCCTTGGATTGGAAGGAGCTGACCAGGGTGCTGAAACCTTCCCAGTCATCCAAGGAAAGAGCCTTATTGCTAATTCTAGAGCATCTGCTTTGAACGAAAGAACATAAGAAGAGCCCTGCTGGATCAGACCAGTGTTCCATCTAGTCCAGCATCCCATCTCACACAGTGGCCAACCAGTTCCTCTGGACAGCCAGCAACAGGGCACAGAGGCCGAGGCCTTCCCCTGATAAGACCTAAGAAGTGCCCTGCTGGATCAGACCAATGGTCCATCTAGTCCAGCATCTTGTCTCACACAGTGGCCAGCCAGTTCCTCTGGACAGCCAGCAACAGGGCACAGAGGCCGAGGCCTTCCCCTAGTTAAGAAGCTCAGAAGAGCCTTGCAGGATCAGACCAGTGAGGGTCCATCCAGTCCAGCATCCTCTCCCACCCGGGGGCCAGCCAGTTCCTCTGGAGGGCCAACAACAGGGCAGAGAGGCCGAGGCCTTCCCCTGATAAGAACATCAGAAGAGCCCTGCTGGATCAGACCAGTGGTCCATCTAGTCCAGCATCCTGTCTCAGACAGTGGCCAAAACAACAAGAAGAAACACAGTCCAAAAACTGCAACGACAAATGTAACGATTACTGTGAAGTGTGAAAAGTGTATTGTGAGTTGTATTTGTGCCATAATCACTCAACAACAAGATTAACAATACCAGCAAGTGTCCCAGTATGTCAATATACGGTATTACCACACAAGTAATGCAAAAATCCAAATTTTGAAATACCAAAGGAAGGTCCAATGGATAATTTATGAAGAATGCAGAGTCAAGATCCATCCTACAAGGATTCTAGAGATATACTTAGTTTCAGATTTCTTCAGAGATGGATGGTTTTCAACAAGGCTAGCGATGGAAAAAATCTCATAAGGTAACGTAATTAAGATTTTTAAATTTTTAAACGTTTAAAGAGAAAAAAAATATACCTACGATAGCTGTATTCATTTAAATCTCCAAGATCAATTTTTAAACACCGTCAGGGTTCTATAAGAAAACCAATAAATATCAAGTCTCATTCCAATTGCGATATTATTTTAAAAGTACAGTAACTAAATCGCAACGGGCAAAGCTTACCGAAACAGTAGAAGAAGAGGTTTCAGTGTTGGACTATCAATCATGTTTAGCGAAAGAGTCTAGTCTGAATCATTTTGGAGTTGGTATAGCCTCCCGGGTGCAAGCCAAGCATTTATTTTTATAGGTGAAATTAATTAAATAGACTCGTACCCAACATGGGAAGTTAAAGTGACAGAATTCATTTACAAGAAAAACAAGATAATTCCAGTGATTAAGACTTTTTGGGGTGTCAGTTTTGAGCCAGTGGCCGGCCAGTTCCTCTGGAGGGCCAGCAACAGGGCACAGAGGCCAAGGCCTTCCCCTGAAGAGAACATCAGAAGAGCCCTGCTGGATCAGACCAGTGGTCCATCTAGTCCAGCATCCTGTCTCACACAGTGGCTGGCCAGTTCCTCTGGAGGGCCAACAACAGGGCAGAGAGGCCGAGGCCTTCCCCCAATAAGAATCTAAGAAGAGCCCTGCTGGATCAGACCAGTGGTCCATCTAGTCCAGCATCCTGTCTCACACAGTGGCCAACCAGTTCCTCTGGAGGGCCAACAACAGGGCATAGAGGCCAAGGCCTTCCCCTGATATTGCCTCCTGGCTCTGGGATTCAGAGGTTTAGTGCCCCTGAATGTGGAGGTTCCCTTTAATCACCATGGCTAGTAGCCATTGATAGACCTATCCTGAATTTCTCTAATGCCCTTTGAAAGTTGTTTATTCCTGCCGCCATCACTCCATTCTCTAGCAGCAAATTCCACATTTTAATCCCTCTCTGTATAAAGTAGTATTTCATTTTTGTATACAGAAGGACCCAGATTCAGTCCTCGGCAGTGCTCCCTCGAAGCAGAGTTAGTGTGAGCTAGCTCACAGTTTTTTAGCCTCTAGCTCACACATTTTTGCTTTAGCTCAGGAAGGATGGCTCCAGAGCAAACCAGTTTATGCAGCAGCCCCAACGCTCGCTCACAACTTCCGTGCCAGTGGCTGACAAAGTAGAATTTTTACTCACGAGACTCCACAGCTTCGAGGGAGCATTGGTCCTTGGCATCTTCAGCTAAAAAGGATCGCAGGCAGCAAGGCTGGGAGTGGCCTTGGAGACCCGATATCAGTTACAGAGAAAACAGAAGGGTCACACCAATCATTTAAAAAGAGGCCAAAGAGCCAGTGATGCAACAAAGAAGAATATTTATTGCTCAATTTTAAAAATGCCCGACGTGTTTCATATAGAGCAACTATAAGGGAATCTGTAATGCAATATGCAGTTATAAGAGTGGAGTTCCCATGAAAGTATTTAAATTGCCCCATGCAAAATGTATTTAAAAGTAACCAGACACTTTGCATGGGTATGTAAATTGCGTGGGTATGTAAACAGCCGACTTTGCGTGGGTATGTAAACAGCCGACTTTGCGTGGGTATGTAAACAGCCGACTTACGGCAACCCCAGCAAAGGGCTTCCAAGGCAAAAGAGAGGCAGAGGTGGTTTGCCATTGCCTTCCTCTGCAGAAGGGGCCACGATGGCTCAGTGGTTAAGACACTGAACTGCAGACCGGTAGACCTGTGAATTATGCATCTTGACTCTTACCAGGACTCATTTCGTAGCAGGAGCTCCTTTGCATATTAGGCCACACACCCCTAATGTAGCCAATCCTCCAAGAGCTTACGGAGCAATTCTTACAGGGGCTACTGTAAGCTCTTGGAGGATTGGCTACATCAAGGGTGTGTGGCCTAATATGCAGAGGAGCTCCTGCTACGAAATGAGCCCTGACTCTAACTAGCCCTCCCTGGCAACTAACCCTCTCCACCCTCTCCCTACCTATATGTCATGCTTGAGGAAGTCTTCTTTCAATGTCTCTTAAGAAGTGTGCCTGCCCACGAAAGCTTGAAACCAGAATTCGACTCTGTTGGTCTTAAAGGTGCCAACCGGACACAAACTTTGTTCCGTTGCTTCAGACCAACACAGCTACCCCACCTGAATCTATAATATGTAAGTGTTAATCCATAGTCTAATGCTTAAGGGGAACAATTAGATTCGAGTCCAGTGGCGCCTTGGAGCCCAACAAGAGTTTGAGGGCATGAGCTTTCGAGAGTCAAAGCGTCCTTGTCAGGCCCGAGTGCAGGAAGCGGCATTACGTATAATGATCTCTTCCGGGGATTAAGAGTCTCGGAGTTTGGTCAACATCTGAACTGTGAGCATTGAGGGGCGAGCAAACGGGAAGGTAAACAGTCATAAATTAATAAATAAATCATGACAGGCACTTCGTTTGGACCCTCACAATGCTCGCGGCCTGGCCGACTTACATGGGCATTTATTAATTTCAAGGCCGTGGCTTTGGATGAGAAGGAACCAGATGGAAATCGCTCACGCGCTCCTGTCATCGCCGATATATTTTAATGAACCTTGAAGCTGGGGGGTGGGGGGGGAGTTCCTTTGGATTTTAAAAGAAGGGGTTCTCAG
The DNA here is from genome assembly GCA_029233225.1 of Lepidodactylus listeri. NCBI lineage: Eukaryota > Metazoa > Chordata > Lepidosauria > Squamata > Gekkonidae > Lepidodactylus > Lepidodactylus listeri. The sequence goes on along the minus strand of JARCFY010000001.1, from coordinate 176,816,863 downwards.
CTGTATTTCATGCCTCCTTTCAAGGACACCGTGCATTAATTTTGGAGATCCATTGACTCACTTGCCTATATCCAATAAATTATAGCAGTTAATTAAGCTATTCATTTCCACTTCTCCGCCGCGTCCCTGATGTCCTTGGAAGATCTGATAGGGCAGATTGATTTGCAGCAGGGAACGGTGGTGTGGTTTCTTGGGCCCTGGAGTTGATAAGGGAGGCTCAACTTAGGGTATTTGGATCCTCCGTATATAAATATGGGGCTCGTGTAACTGTAGTTAAGGTATTCTGTTTAGTAAAGACACCCTCCGTCATTAGCAGAAGGACTGCAGCTTGATGGAAGACCATCTTGCTTTCCATGTAGAAGGCCTCAAGTTTATTCTCTGAATCCTCTGGTTAAAAGGCTACGGTAATAATTAACAGTTATTTCATGGCAGTGTGTAGTATTGCCAGGAGATCCTAAGACTGTCCGGCAGCCAGAGGTTCTAACTCTTTTAGCATTAAGTACCACTAGGTGGTGAGTTAGACTTGTTTTTAAGGCAAGAGACATTTCAGAGGTGGTTTGCCATTGCCTGCCTCTGCGTCACAGCTCTGGTATTCCTTGAAGGTTGCCCTTCCAAATACTAGCCAGGGCTGACCCTGCTTAGTTTCTGAGATCTGAAGAGATTGGGCTAGCCTGGGCCAGCCAGGTAAGTGATGTGAAAGACCTCTCTTTGAGACCCTGGACAGATCCTGCCAGTCAGAGACAACTAGGGGTCCCCAATCTTTTCGAGCCTGCAGAAATGTTTGGAATTCTGATAAAACAAGGTGGGTGCAGTAACAAAATGGCTGCCACAAAATGGCTGCTGCAGGAGGTAGAGGTAGCCGCAACATGAATGCCACAGCTTTACTTCAGTAACACAGTGTAGAGCCAGTTTGGCATAGCGGTTAAGAGTGTTGGACTCTAATCCGGAGAACCGGGGTTGATTCCCCCACTCCTAGGTAAATATTCTGTTTCACACCTGAAAAAGAATGAAGGAATAAGAGTTGGAACTATATTGTAATTTATTTGTAAAACAGCTCCATGTATAAAAAAGCGACCTGACAAAGCATTGGGGGAAATGGAATATTTTCCTAGGAAATCCATAGTCGTATGGTAATTGTCTGGAAGTGGCAGCAGCACTGCAAGATATAAAATAAAGAAACAAAAGAAGAAGCAAGATTGTGGACTGTAATTGGACTAGAATTTAAAAAATCACAGTGAACATTGGTGGGGTGCAACCCTCCTGGAGGTCGGCAAACTTAGCACTGATGCTTATGTTACTTCAGTTAAAACCAGAAGTGACATAGGGACAGTCTAGCATTTCTCAAAAAAAAAAATCTGTGTTTTTGCCATAGAGTTTTTGGGAAATGCTAGAGAGTCCCTTATGTCACTTCTAGTTTTAACCAAACTGATACAAGCACACTGGCATGCTGCTGACTCACTAGGCCTCACCCTCACTGATAGTGGGTGGAGGACTTACACATAGAAAGAAGAAGGCCTAAGCCAAGTTGCTGGGGTCACATCAGAAGTGATATCATCACACCAGTGACTTCCAGGTGACACTCTGATATTTGGGGAGGAAACTCTATGGTAAAACCAGATTCTACCAGAGAGTTTTTGCCCAAATACCAGAGTGTCACCCAGAAGTCACTGGTGTGTTGACATCACTTCCTGCATGATGCCAGAGACGTGGCCTAGTCCTTCTTCTTTCTACTGGTAAGTCCTCCTGCTGGCCAGCTGATCAGCATCTGGGGGCCAAGGTCTGACAGCAGGGGACACCCCCCCCCCTCCACCAAGGGGTCTGGCAACCCTTTCACCCTCCCATTCCTCCCAAGGTTTGCCAGCTGCCGTCTGGCAACCCCAGGTACAACCAAGACCCAGATTTCACTGCCTCAGCATAAACTAGGATGGGTAGGGCTGCCAAGTCCAACTTGGGAAATATCTGGGGACTTTGGGGGTGGAGCCAGGAGACTTTGGGGGTGGAGCCAGGAGAAAGGAAGTGACATCATTTTGTGAAGTCACATCCTGTGATGTTGCTTCCACATGCTTCCACATGAACTCATGAAGTTTCCTAATACTGAATCAGGCCATTGGTCCATCAAGGTCAGTATTGACTACTCAGACTGGTAGTGGCTCTCCAGGGTCTCAGGCTGAGATCTTTAATGTCACCTATTACCTGATCCTTTTTTAGCTGAAGAGGCTGATACCTCCTGCATGTCAAGCAGATGCTCTATCACTGAGCAACGGCCCTACTAAATCCTTCCTCATCTCGGCAGAATATGAAGCCCTAAGTGCTACACAAGTGCTAAATATGATTTTCATATCATAAGAACAGGAGAGAAGCCACAGTGGATCGGCCCATCCAGTACAGCCCATCCAGTACAACACTCTGTGTCACAACAGTGGCCAAAAATACCAGGTGCCCTCAGGAGGTCCAGCAGCGGGGCCAGAACTCCAGAAGCCCTCCCACTGTTGCCCCCCAAGCACCAAGAATTCAGAGCATCACTGCCCCAGACAAAGGGTTCCATTTAGACCTTGTGGCTCATAATAGCCACTGATAGACCTCTGCTGGATGGGGACAGAGAGAGAGAGACAGACAGACAGACAGCCAGCTTTTTCACTTACTCTTGCCCAATTCCCAGGTTTTATTTCTGGCCCTTGTTTCACCCAGCTGTTGTCCATGTAAGTCCCATAACTTCTCCCCCCCCCCCAGCATAGGCTTTTTGGTGGCTAAAGAGGACCTTTGTCCTCCCCTTTTCGCCAGCAGAAAAGCTAGTTGGATCCATCCCTAATTTAAAATACCGGTTACTTGATGTACAAATGCTTTTAAAAATGCAGATTTTTACTGCTGGAGGGGGGGACACGGTTGAAAGAAACAGAAAATTGGCATAAAAATGAGGAATCCCAACTTTTATTTGCAGAAGGGAAATGAGGATTGGTGGGACCCAAGCAGCCACGACAAGACATTTTAAACAATCCCACTCCCAGACCTTCTACAGGCAACCTCTCCTTGTGATGTTTACCTCTTTGGAAGTGACAGTTTATTCCTTTGACAAAACCACAGTGGACAGACAGACAGCAAAAAGAAAGAGGGGGAGGGGGAGAGACAGAGAAGGAAAAGAGCTCGCAGACCCCAGCTTACCGGAGCAGTTTACTTAGCAGCAACCTTGCACGCAGTAGAAAGAGCTTAGTCCCTCCTTAATCTCTGGGCGGGGCTCTCTAGCTGGCTCAGCTCTTAAAGGGGAAATTTCCCTTTTAAGAAGTTCAAGAGGCCAGCAGGGCAGGCTCCGAGGTTCCCCTGCTGGCAGCCATTTTGTCCCCCCGGTGGCCAATCTTGGAAAAGCGGGGGAAAGCTTTCAAAATCGGTGTTTCCCCCGCTCTTCCGGGGGACTTGGCAGCCCTAAGGATGGGGCAAGCAAAGAAGAAAAGTTTTGTGTGTTATAATGAAATAATAATGCAAGTTGTTCACCGAGTAAAGTTTACTGCTGACTTCTGGAGCTCAGAGGCCCCAACCCAAGCCCATAAAGTGTGATAACAGGAGGCAAGAAACAAAGATAGGCCCGTTTTCGAGATAACTGATAATGAAGAAACTTTACGAAGGAAACCAAGAAGCCTTGTTAAGCAAGAGGGATAGTGATTGTTTCCCATTCCATTAAACTTTTATGAGGCTGGGGGATGATTATGCGGGGCTTATCAACACCGGAGGGTATGAGACAAGGCCGTTTTCACAAGATGGCCCTGCAGATAAGCAAACCCCGCTGGAGAAGAATGGAGCATGAAAAGCCTCATTTGCAAGCAGTGAGGTTGTGTTAAGTCCTCCTTTTACACGTGCAGTTTGACAGGGGCCCTGACTTGGCCAGCCCAGGCTCGCCTGATCTCATCAGATCTCAGAAGTTAAGAAGGGGCAGCTTTGGTTAGTACTTGGATGGGAGACCACCAAGAAAGTCCAGTTTGGTGTGGTGGTTAAGAGCGGCGGACTCTAATCTGGGATAACTGGGTTTGAGTCCCCACTCCTCCACATGCAGCTGCTGGTGTGACCTTGGGTCAGTCACAAGTTCTCTCAGAGCCGTTCTCTCATGAGGAGGTCTCGAAAGAGCCCTCTCAGCCCCATCTACCTCACAGTGTGTCTGTTGTGGGGAGGGGAAGAAGAAGGAGATTGTAAGTGAAGGGCAGGGTCTAAATCAAATCTTTTCTTCTTTTTCTTCTTCTTCAGTGGGAGACCACCAAGGAAGTTGAGGGTGGCTACACAGAGGGAGGCAATTTCAAACCCGCCTCTGTTCATCTGCTCCAGCCTGGGTGGCCCAGGCTAGACTGATCTCCTCAGAAGCTCAGCAGAGTCAGCCCCTGTTAGTACTTGGTTGGGAGACCACCAAGGAAGTCCAGGGTTGCTAAGCAGAGGCAGGCAATGGCAAACCATCTCGGTCGATCTCTTGCCTCGAAAACCCTACGGGTCACCATTGTAAGCCAGCACAATGCTTTCTGAACTTTTATAGGGATCTATGAGAGAAAATAAGTGGACTGTGTGGGATGGACTGTTGGATGGGGTAACCAGAGGGAAAATGACTGCAAACGCTTCCAGCAGAGGTTTAAAGTACCATTTTCTGAGGTTGCCACCTCCAGACCAGGAGGATTCTCCCAACACAAAGAAACTTACACAGGAAATAGCCATCTTGGCATTTTAACCAGAGACTTGTCTTCACAAGACACCATCACAGTATGTGCCCTCTACACGTAGCAGGCCAAAACTCTCCCCTCCTAGAACATCCTCCCGTTTGGTACAACAAAGGATTTTCTCACAGGGATGTGAAGACAGCAGGACATTTCCTGGAAGAACCGGTTTTGGCTGCACAGGGTCCTGCCTTCATCTAAAAGACAATGCTCCTAGCTGCCCTAGGTATCTCTCTGGCCATCAGGTAGAATCAAATGCTGACCACTCCTCTAGCCCCTCTTCCACTGGACAAGAGCTAGTGGGTGGACTCTCTAAGGGGTGGTCTCAGGACAGGCATCTGGCCAAGCCTGCCCCCCCCAGACCACCTCCCAACCCCCAAATAAAGGAAAGTTCCCAGCACCATATCTTTCTCTTACATCACCCGCTCTCTCTCTCGCACCACTCTTTTACCTCTCTCTCTCTCTCTCTCTCTCTCTCTCTCTCTTTCTCTCTCCACACTCTCACCCTACCATGGCTCCTGATTTACAATCCCCTCCCCCAATTCCCTATAAACTCATCTCGTTTCTCCAGCAGGAACACACCAACTCTCTCTGCACAGGTAAATATAGTATACCAATGATTTCCTAATAATGCAACCGTCCCTTTAATTCTGTCTGACTTCCTAGAACTGTATGACTGTGTGGATGTTTCTGTAACACTTGAATAAGCTACCTTTTATTCTTTAAGGAAAGAAAACCTTTTTATGCTGATAATCGTCTCCTTGTCAATTCCTTGGTTAGTCTGGAGGAGGCGCAACTTCTGTATATACAGGTGCTGATCCTTCACGCCTACTGCTGATTATTAAGAGCTAATATTGCCCCAATATTGATAACGTTATAGAGCAGTCAGGGTAACACCATGTCAGCTGCAACTTGACAGTACTTTCCATTAACACTAAACATGGGAGCAAAGAGCTCATTGGTAAGACAAAACAGCCATTATATCCAACAGCCTAATAACAAAGGCGCCTTGATCCAGTATCATCCTGGAAATACCATCCAGAGAAGAACGACTGTTCACAGCTTGTGGAAGGTTAGTTAGGATCGTGTCTTATGGGCCTTCTCAGTTCCCCTTCCACATTACAGCAGCCATGGTCCCTAGGCAGTGTTGCCAGCCTGGGTTGGAAAATACCTGGAGACCATGGTCAAAATATGTCTAACAAATGTTGGAAGTGTAAAAAGAAAGAAGGTTCTTTTTATCATATGTGGTGGACTTGTGATAAAGCAAAGACTTATTGGTCAAAAATACATGCAGAAATGGAAAAAATCTTGAAATGTACATTTAAGAAGTTGCCTGAAATGTTATTGCTAGGACTTAAACTAGAAGAGATAAATGTAAAGAAAAGGACAATAATATGGTATATGATTACAACAGCAAGAATGATGTATGCACAAAACTGGAAAAATGGAAAAATACCAGAGGTGTGGGAATGGTTGAAAAAACTGTTATATATGGCTGAAATGGATAAATGGACTAGAAAATTGAATAATCTTTACTCAGAGACCTTTCTGGAAGACTGGAAAGATTTGAAAGAATATGTTGAAAAATATTGGGATATGAAAAACTATATTTACACATGGTTATAATAGCATAAAGGAATAGAAATATATTATATGAATGTTTTAGTTAAAATTAGACAATGAAACTGTTTTTATTTAGAAATACATAAGAGTATAGAAAATAAGAATTGGTGTATAAGTATTTTAAAGCTATATAACCGTTACCAGAAACGAAACATAGATATAAGTATTACTATTTTGAATAAAATGGAAAATGTGTTATGCTTCAGATATGGTGGGAAACCACCAAAACAAGATAAAAATAGAATGTACAAATAGAACAAAATGCTATTTAATATGGAAAAAGGGATTTGTAAAAGGTTAAATGTATTATTTTCGATGTTTTTTTTGAAAAATAAAAATTTCTTTACAAAAAAAAGGAAAATACCTGGAGACTTTGGGGGTGGATCTGGCGAGGGTGGGGTTTAGGGAGGGGAGGGGCTTCAGCATGGTGCAGTGCCATAGAGTCCACCCTTCAAAGCAGCCATTTTCTCCAGGTGGGTTCAAGCCACAAATGGACCACAGTAACTAACCAAAGATTGCACCCCATCCATGATCACTGTGGAAAAACGATTCTAGTCCAATTACAGTCCACGAATTTACTTCTTCTTTTTGTTTCTTTATTTTACGTCATGCAGTGCTGCTGCTGCTTCCAAACACTTGTCGTCCGACTACAGATTTCCCGGGAAAACAATCTGTTTCCCTCTAAGCTTCGTCAGGTCGCTTTATACTTAGAGCCAATGCTCTACGTCTCCTACTCAGAATTAATCTTGTATTTTCTCGACATCTGCTGGCTCTCATTTCTCCAGGTGAGCTGAACTCTGTCAGCTGGAGATCAGTCGCAAAAGCAGATCTCCAGGCCCCACTTGGAGGATGGCAACCCTGTCCCTAGGAGGTAAGGACCTCTTTGACCTCTGAAAAGGTTACAGGGGGGATCGTGGGACTCACATGGACATGTCACATGAGGCAGGACTAGGGTTGCCGACTTCCAGGTGGAATCAAGCCAGTTGTGAATCCGGTTCGGCTGTGTGCCACGCTGAAAATTTATATTGGCAATTCCCTCTAATATATGCTATTCTAAGAAAATAATTTGAATCTACTATTTCAGATGAATGAATGGAAAACAACAATAGAATAAAGTTTTCATCTGTCATTTGATGCTGTAGGGCCTGAAGAAAACAAGATTAACTGTTTCTTGTAGTCTTGCAGTTTTTATCTATTCAAGTCTTCAGTATGGTTACATAACCCTGCGGGGCATTTAAAGAGTATTTAGTAGTTGCTTTGTATTTCAGATTTTCTTTGTTACTTTATAACCCCATGGGGTGCTCTTTGAAGTGTTTGTTTTGATATATGACATTTCAGTGTAATACATGCTCTTGAAACAATTTATCCAGTTGGATTAACCGTATATCATTTTGTTCAAATAAGAAAATTTCAATATGACATTGTCTGAGATTTAATTCTATATAAGTACTTTATACTTTATGCTGTGCTATTGTTGGCGGCTGCGGTCACACACACCAAATAATCCACTTTCAGTCCACTTTCCAACTGGATTTTGCCAGTTCACACAGTAAAAATCCAGTTGGAAAGTGCACTAAAATTGGATTGAAAATGGATTATTTAGCATGTGTAACCGCAATGGACTTCTAGATGTGTAGACTTCCAGAGCCAGTTTGGTGTAGTGGTTAAGTGCGTGGACTCTAATCTGGGAGATCCGGGTTTGATTCCCCACTCCTCCACATGCAGCTGCTGGATGACCTTGGGCAAGCCATAGCTCTGTCAGAGCTGTCCTTGAAAGAGCTGTTCTTGAGAGAGCTCTCTCAGCCCCACCTACCTCACAGGGTGTCTGTTGTGGGGAGGGGAGGGGAAGGGAAAGGAGATTGTAAGCCGCTCTGAGACTCCTTTGGGTAGTGAAAGGCAGGGCATAAATCCAATCTCTTCTTCTTCTTCTTCTTCTTCTTTTAAAAACCACTCCAACAACCTACTCCTCGTTCTACCATTTTCTCCTAATATATTAACATTTTTATCCTCTCTTATCAGTTTTATCTGTTAGATGATAAACCATGAATAGCCTCATAAAAAACTGTGTATAATTTTAACATAAGTTTGTTGTGATAAGAATCATACAAAAGAAAGCATTTTTAATGTTTCATACTGAAACTATCAGTGGCGGAATCCACTTGCAAATGGTCGCTGAAGTGGACTGAAACTGCACTATTTAGCATGTGTGGAAAGGGCTCGAATTCCTCGCAGTCATAGGAGCTAGCAACTTGGTTTTAATGAAAATGAAATTTAGAAAACGGTTTTTTGCACCTTATGCACATTATGGCACTGGAAAAAAAGTCCTGAGAGTCCCTTGGACTGCAAGGAGATCGAATCAGTCTGTCCTAAAAGAAATCAACCCTGACTGTTCCCTGGAAGGCCAGATACCGAAGCTGAAGCTCAAATACTTTGGCCACTCAATGAGAAGGGAACACTCACTGGAGAGGACCCTGATGCTGGGAAAGATTGAAGGTCAAAGAAGAAGGGGACAGCAAGGGATGAGATGGTTAGACAGTGTCGTCAATGCAACAAACATGAAATTGAGCAAACTCTGGAGGATGGCGAAAGACAGGAGGGCCTGGTGTGATGTGGTCCACGGGGTCACGAAGAGTCGGACTCGACTGTGCGACTGAACAACAGCAACGAATTCTGTACCTAGTGCCGCATGCCGTTTCTGCACAAATTTACTGCCCTGCATTTAAGGTCTGAATGCAGCAATAATAGCTTGCAGAATGGACACAGACAAATGAATTGGACACATCTCTGCCCCATGTTAGGGCTCTCATTACAGAGGTTTTTTCATACAGAGGGCCATTTTTCACCGACTTGCCTGTATCAGCGCTCCTAGAATCAGTTCCGCCTTTCTGTTTCTGTCCCTCTTTTCTCTATGGACAGCCGGCCCTCATCCATCATTTAAGAAAAAAAGAAAGCATTGTTCTTTGCGTTCATTCATTTGCTTTTACAACCTCCCTTGTATGTTAATCCTGCACATAAAGTCTTGAAGTTCAGTGGTGCAAAGGGAAAAGTCAATAATTCACCCTGGCCCTCATTTATCCACATTAGCTGGCAACAGAGGAGATCTGTAAAATATGGGCATTATTGAGTTTGCAGATCAATTATAGGGTTTTTGGCAGGACAGAGATACCCCAGGTGAGGATGATGAAGAAGAAGAGATTGGATTTATACCCCGCCCTTCACTCGGAGTCTCAGAGTGGCTTACAAACTCCTTTCCCTTCTCCTCCCCACAACAGACACCCCGTGAGGTAAGCGGGGCTGAGAGAGCTCTTGCCAGAACTGTCCTTGAGAGAATAGCTCTGACAGAACTATGGCTTGCCCAAGGTCATCCAGCAGCTGCAAGTGGAGGAGTGGGGAATCAAACCTGGATCTCCCAGATTAGAGTCTGCACACTTAACCACAGCGACCCATCATGTCCAGCAATTACAGCTCATCTCCAGACAATGGCAATCGCCTGCCCTGAAGAAAGTGGCAACTTGGTTGACTCTATGGCATTATACCCTGTGAGGTTCTTCTCCTCCCCAACCCCCCCCCCCATCCCTGGCTCCACCCTTAAATCTCCAGGAATTTCCCAATCCAGAATTGTCAACCATAGTGGCCACCCAGATGGCTTCATGGTTCCCACAGGTAGGGCACAAAGGCAGTAGCCCTCCCCCTGTTGTAGAGCTCCTGAACAACTGCTACTGAGGGGTACACTGCCTTCGAACATGGAGGTTCCATTTCATCATGACAGAATCATAGAATCATCGAGTTGGAAGGGACCTCCAGGGTCATCTAGTCCAACCCCCTGCAGCAAATGGATTGCCAAGATCGATTAATGGAACAAGACTGGGAAACTACCCGGAGGTCCCCAAACAGTACCTCAAAAATCTTTAATATCAAATTTAACTCTTTTAAGGTTCTGCACTGGTAGTACTTATACCCAGCTAGATTACACAAAATTAACCCAAAGACACCTCAGTTTTGCTGGAAAAAAATGTGGTCTGGTAGCTGACTACATTCACGGCTGGTGGCACTGCCCTGTAATTAATAATTTTTGGCATAATGTTTATATACAGATACAAGTCATAACTGGATTTGTCTTACCGTTTAGACCGGAGGTGGTGTTGCTGGATGTTTGGTCAGACACACCTGAAAATAAAACAACACACACTTTAGTTTTTACTTTGGTAGCGATTGCTAGAATATGTATAGCTCAAAAATGGAGAGATACCTTAGGCCCCACCAGGGCTCATTTCGTAGCAGGAGCTCCTTTGCATATTAGGCCACACACCCCTGATGTAGCCAATCCTCCAAGAGCTTAGAGTAGCCCCTGTAAGAAGAGCTCTGTAAGCTCTTGGAGGATTGGCTACATTAGGGGTGTGTGGCCTAATATGCAAAGGAGCTCCTGCTACGAAATGAGCCCTGGGCCTCACAATCCAACAACGGCATAATAAATTGTGGGAGCATTTTGTTTGTGGTAAACCCTCTTCACAAGGGGGTAATTATGCAGCAAAACACCACAAAACCTTCCAAGCGGTTTGGTTCCCGGTAGCTGAATACCTGGTTGAGGGGGGTGTTATTCCCAAAAATAAGCATTATCAGAATTTGCTATATTTCTAATTCATGATTTCTGGATGACTAATGTAGAATTGAATTTGGATGACTCATACCTACTTTGTAAACTGGAACTTATTTCACTCTTGACTATTCCTGAAGTTGTAACTTGTATGCTCTTGTTGTGGTTTGTTTTTTGTTTCTTTTTTCTGAAAATAAAAAAAAATTATACATTTAAATAAATAGTCCAACCCCCTGCACAAAGCAGGAAATTCACAAATACCTCCCCCTTCCACAGAAACACCCAGTGACCCCTTCTTCATGCCCAGAAGATGGCCAAAAGAACCCCTCCAGGATCTCCAGCCAAACTGGCCTGGAGAAAAATGGCTTCCTGACCCCAAAGTGGCAATCAGCATTTCCCTGGGCGTGGAAGAAAGGGCCACGAGAACTGAGGCAACCCCCTTCCTGCCCTCCTTCTCGTGTCTTTCACGTCACCTGCTGCCAGATCTTGTAACTGGAGATACGGTGGATTGAACCTGCAACCTTCTGCACGCCAAGCGGATGCTCTGCCACGGAGCCTCAGCCCTTCTCAGTAGTTACTAGTTAGAAACATTTTCGCTTAAAACCAAAAATAAAATTTCAAACTTCCAAATCTCTCCCCCTGACATTCACACGTGGCTTGTAAAATTCAAAGCCCATCACACCCCATCACCTTGTTTTAATCCTCACAAAAGCGGGGAAGGGTCATTTGAGGTTTTATTATGATGTTTCGTATACTATAAATCTAAATTTGTAAGCTGCTTTGAACCAAAACGGAAGAGGGGATATAGATATTTGGATTAATAAATAAAACAACCCAGTCAGATTGCTATCCCCAGACTAAAGACTGGACCGACACACGAGGGACTGCCTGAGTCTCAGCACTCTCTTGTCACATGAACAGAAATCAAGGAAGTTACACAGCCAAGAAAACAGATTTGACTATGTGACATGAAGATGTAAAACACGAGCGAGATCCATTGCAGAAACATAAGAACATAAGAACCGGTTCATCTGAAAGGTGTGGTATAAATACAATGAATAAATAAATATATAACATAAGAGAAGCCAATGTTGGATCAGGCCAGTGGCCCATCCAGTCCAACACTCTGTCACACAGTGGCCAAAAAATACCAAGTGCCCTCAGGAGGTCCAGCAGTGGGGCCAGGACACTAGAAGCCCTCCCACTGTTGCCCCCCCCCCCCAGCACCAAGAATATAGAGCATCACTTGCCCCAGACTGAGAGATCCTATCCATACCTTGCGGCTAAGATAGGTGTGGCGACCAGAACTGTACACAGTACTCCAAATGAGGTCGCACCATCGATTTATACAGGGGCATTATGATACTGGCTGATTTGTTTTCAGTTCCCTTCCTAATAACCCCCAGCATAGCGTTGGCCTTTTTCGTTGCAGCCGCACACTGTCTTGACATTTTCATTGAGTTATCTACTACGACTTTTGATCAGTCTCTGCCAGTTCGGACCCCATCAACGTGTATTTATAGGTAGGATTTTTGGCTCCCATGTGCATCACTTTGCACTTGGCCACATTGAACCCCATTTGCCACGTTGATGCCCACTCTCCCATCCTTGACAGATTCCTTTGGAGTGCCTCACAATCCTCCCTGGTTCTCACCACCCTGAACAACTTAACTGGGAGAGGCCGTAGCTCAGTGGTAGAGCATCTGCTTTGCATGCAAAAGGTCCCGAGTTCAATCCCCAGTATCTCCAACTAAAAGGATCAGGCAGAAGAGGAGGTTAAAAGGCTGAAGGCCCTGCGCTGGGTAGCCCAGGCAAACCCAATCTCGTCAGATCTCAGAAGTGAAGCAGGGTCGACCCTGGCAAGTATTTGGATGGGAGACCTCCAAAGAATACCAGGGGACAGGAGGCAGAGGCAGGCTACCACTCCAAAGGGATCTGTCGAGGATGGGCAAGGGGGCATCAACGTGGCAAATGGGGTTTAATGTGGCCAAGTGCAAAGTGATACACACTGGAGCCAAAAATCTACCTATAAATACACGTTGATGAGATCTGAACTGGAGGAGACTGACCAAGACAGAGATCTTGGAGTTGTAGTAGATAACTCAATGAAACTGTCAAGACTGTGTGTGACTGCAATGAAAAAGGCCAACGCTATGCTGGGGGTTATTAGGAAGGGAACTGAAAACAAATCAGCCAGTATCATAATGCCCCTGTATAAATCAATGGTGCAACCTGATTTGGAGTACTGTGTACAGTTCTGGTTGCCACACCTCAAAAAAGATATTATAGCATTGGAAAAAGTACAGAAAAGGGCAACTCGAATGATAAAAGGGTTGGGACACTTTCCCTATGAAGAAAGGTTGAAGCGCTTGGGGCTCTTTAGCTTGGAGAAACGACGGCTGAGGGGTGACATGATCAAGGTTTATAAGATTATGCATGGGATAGAGCAGGTAGAGAAAGAAGTCCTTTTCTCCCTTTCTCACAATACAAGAACTCGTGGGCACTCCATGAAATTGCTGAGCAGTCGGGTTAGGACAGATAAAAGGAAGTACTTCTTCACCCAAAAGGTGATTAACACGTGGAATTCACTGCCACAGGAGGTGGTGGCGGCTACAAGCATGGAGGGCTTCAAGAGGGAATTAGATAAACGTATGGAGCAGAAGTCCATCAGTGGCTATTAGCCACAAAGTATAGATAGGAACTCTTGGTCTGGGGCAAGTGATGCTCTGTATTCTTGGTGCTTGTGGGGGGCAACATTGGGAGGTTTCTAGTGTCCTGGCCCCACTGCTGGACCTCCTGAGGGCACCTGGTGTTTTTGGCCACTGTGTGACAGAGTGTTGGACTGGATGGGCCACTGGCCTGATCCAACATTGGCTTCTCTTATGTTCTTATGTTCTTATCAAGCCACTTCTCTGAACGTCCTCCATGTCCCAGTTGGAGTCTCCAGAGGTCGCCATGACTTCCAGGCACGGACACACACACACACAAAAGCAAAAAGACTGAAGAAAGACCCTCAAAAGCCAAGGGTCATCATAAGGCAGAGTCCTGTGTTCATGACAGTATTCAACAAGTGAGTGACAAGACAATCTAACTAGAAGGGAGGGGGAGAAAAAAGAGATCATATTGGCACACAGAGACTTCGGAATATTTTGGAGATGAAAAATACAGGAGGAACAAAGTTATCAGCCCAGGGAACAAATTCTCAGCAGTCGCCTTACCCAATATTCAGGCGCAATCATGCCTGAAGCAAAAAAAATAAGGGGTATTTTTCTGTCCTCTGTTTCTTTTCCCAATCTAACCCAGGGCGGGTGTTTTTTTTTTTGTACTGGCAAAATGTTAATGTTTTAGCACCACCTAACGGAGACAGTGTGGTAGGACATTTTGTGAAGAGGAATAAAACTGCCCACATTCCGTAGAAAAAGGAGACTGCAGGTCATCAGGCAAAGGTGTCTAATAGGTAATGTGAACGTTCAGAGAATACGTGATAGCACAATCAGTTTCAAAATCGGGACCCAGTTTCAATCAGTTTCAAGATCAGGGTCCTGCATGTTGTAGTAGGGGAGAGGAGGTTGAGGGGGGACAGGATGGCTCTCTTGAAGTATTTGAAGGGCCCTCGCTTAGAGGAGGAGGGCAGGGAGGCAGCAGAGGAGAGGACATGCAAGAATGGGTTTAACTTAAGGGCAGGAAGGTACCGTCTGGATCTGAGGGGAAACTCTTTGACAGTCAGAGTTGTTCAACAGTGGAATCAGCTGCCCAGGGAGGTGGTGAGCTCCCCCTCCCTGGCAGTCTTCAAGCAGCAGCTGGATGACCACTCATCAGGGATGTTCTAGGGGCTGATCCTGCATTGAGCAGGGGGGTGGACTAGATGGCCTGTATGGCCTCTTCCAACTCTGTGATTCTAGGATTCCATACTGGGCCCTGGGAAACCCAGGTTCAAATCCCCAGTCTGGCATAGAAGCTTGCTGGGGGACTTGGCCAAGTCACTGTATGAATAAAATAGACAAAAAGAGAAGGAAGTGATCGGCTTTGGGTCGCCACTGGGGAGAAAGGTGGGGTATAAATGAGGTAAACAAATAAAGTCTAGTTCTGTTAGCAGATGAGGAACCCCGCTGGGGCAATGTGGGATTTAAGCAGGGGTCATTTTGAGCAGGAGCTCGGGGGAGCGCAGCTTTGGGAGTTGGTGCCAGCCCCCCCCCCCCCCCGCTTGCAGGGGAATGCCTGCTTGTGTCATGGCTGCAGCAAAATGACCCCACCCCCTGGAAAGGTCCTTGTTCCTCCAACCAGCCTTCTGAAGGCTTCAGCCACCACTGAAGCTATCCTCCCAGAAGAGTGGCATTTCTGAGGCCTGGATTAGTAGCTGTCCCCTCTCTGCCAGCTTCTTTCTTTCTTTCTTTCTTTCTCTCTCTTCTTTCTCTCTTTCTCTCTTTCTCTTTCTCTCTCTCTCTCTCTCTCTCTCTCTCCCTCCCTCCCTCCCTCTCTTTCTGTCTCCTTTCTTTCTTGCCTTCTGATATACTTCTGGTGATGTCAGGGGGTGTGGCATATGCAAATAAGTTATGCTAATGAGTTATGCTAATGAGCTCCTGCACTTTTTTTTCTACGAAATGACCCCTGCCAAGCTCCATTAAGATTAACAGACATCCTCTGCCAGGACGTTGTCTCAGGGAAGCCCCATTACAATGCATGGCACGGATGGACTTGGATTAAGGTCATGTTCATTTCCTGGTGCAGGAGCGGTATCCCTGGTATCAGGGGTCCTTTTGAGCAGGAGCTCGGGGGAGCTCAGCTCCGGGAGTTGGTGACAGCCCCCCCCCCCGCAGGGGGATGCCTGCTTGTGTCATGGCTGCAGCAAAATGACCCCGTCCCCTGGAAAGGTCCTTGTTCCTCCGACCAGCCTCCTGAAGGCTTCAGCCACCACTGAAGCTATCCTCCCAGAAGAGTGGTATTTCTGAGGCTTGGATTAGTAACTGTCCCCTCCCTCCCTTCCTTCCTTCCTTCCTTCCTTCCTTCCTTCCTTCCTTTCTCTCTCTCTTTCTCTCTCTCTCCCTCCTTTCTTTCTTGCCTTCTGACATACTTCCAGTGATGTCAGGTGGTGTAGCATATGCAAATAAGTTATGCTAATGAGTTATGCTAATGAGCTCCTGCCCCTCTTTTTCCATGAAATGACCCCTGTATTTAAGTCTCAGAATCGAAGAACAAGGAGGCAAACTCAAGGGGGAGGCCTTGGCCTCCATACCCTGTTATTAGCCATCCAGTTGGCTGCAATGTAGATAGGATGCTGGACTAGATGGACCACTGGTCTGATCCAGTAGGGGTCTTCTTATGTTCTTATCAGGGGAAGGCCTCGGTCTCTATGCCCTGTTGTTGGCCCTCCAGAGGAACTGGTTGGCCACTGTGTGAGACAGGATGCTGGACTAGATGGACCATTGGTCTAATCCAGCAGGGCTCTTCCTATGTTCTCAGCAGGAGAAGGCCTCGGCCTCTGTGCCCTGTTGTTGGCCGTCCAAAGGAACTGGTTGGCCACTGTGTGAGACAGGAGGCTGGACTAGATGGATGACTGGTCTGATCCAGCCGGGCTCTTCTGATGTTCTTATCAGGGGAAGGCCTCAGCCTCTATGCCCTGTTGTGGTCCCTCCAGAGGAACTGGTTGTCCACTGTGGGATACAGGGTGCTGGACTGGATGGACTTCTGGGCGGATCCAGCAGGGCTCTTCTTATGTTCTTGTGTGATTTTCTTTGCTTCTTATATATTCTACCTTTCACCCATCATGGAACTCAGCATCACATAAAGAAGCTTCCCAGAAGGTCTCCCATCCAGATCCAGACCAGTTTGTTCACCAAAAATTTTCCATCTGATCCCTCCAGACCATACCATTGGCCTGTGGCCCATTCAGGAGTCCATTTGCAGCCATCCAGGAAGCACTCACATTCTTTTATCAGATCCTATCTTCTAACCAGACAACTCTTTCTGGGTGGGGGGGGGGGACAACTGTGATAGAACCATCCATCATAACTCATAAGCAGTGCTGTGTCTTTAAGAGCATACAGACCGTGTGGGTGGAGCTATCAGGCTCCTCCCACTACCAACCAGCATGGCATTAAGAAATAAATGCTATCTTTCCTCCTAAGTGTCTCCTTGTTCTGGAATCTCTAGGCCCACCTTAATAACTTTTTTTAACTTCCATTGTAAGGCAACCATTTCAAAATAATAGTGTAAGATTAGGTGTGACGCAATCCCCGAAAATATAGCTGGGCATCTGGCAGGTTCTTAAAAATATTATGCAGATTGTGCTCGTTATGCAAATAGAGTGGCTTGTGCATACAGTGTAAATATGCAGATGAGCGGCAGCTCCGGATCTGTTCTCCGGTTGGCCCCTAAGTGCCGGAATGCCCCCCTAAGTGAAGCCAGTTAAGAAGTGAGCATATGCCCAGATTGTGGTGGTCACACACTGATTCTCATTACAGCAGTCTGGAACCTTTTGTCACCGGATCTGGGGCTTCATGAAAATCCAAACATATTCTCACCAGCCTGCATGATTTCAGAAAAGGGCTCATACTCAGTACGTGTGTGTGTGTGTGTGAAAGAGAGCGAGAGAGCGCAATGCGATTTCATTCCTCCACAGCTGCAACGCAGCATTATGAATATGGTAAACGTTGCCATCTGGCTCACTAAATATCACCTGCCAAGAAGGAAGTCCAGCCATTAGCCAAGGAAGGGCCGTTCATAATCAGCCGTTGGTTGGGGCCTCCTGAGGTGGTGCGTGTCAATTAAGGGGAAAGTTGTGAGGCTTCAGCCTGAGCCCTTCCCTTCCTCCCCACCACGGAATTTATTAGAAGGAAAATCTTATAAAACATTTGCAGCCCTGCATGTTTCCCTTTTTTGATAAGGCAGAGATGAAAGGGGAGGGGAGGGGTTACATGTGCAAATACAAATCCATTTAAGCGTCTTCTGTGGTAGGTTTGTTCCCATCAGGCACATCTGGCCGCCTCTGCTCATCATCCCCTATTAAAAGCAGAGCTTTAAGAGACAGGTTTTCGTTAGGGCTGCCAAGTCAGCCCCGGGGGGCGGGGGATCCCCCGCTATAGGGGTTCCCGATCCGCCGGCCGGCATTTGGTGAGGTCGTCCGGTGAGGACGACTTCCCCCGTATAATGACGTCACCCAGAGGTGACGTCATTACACTGGGGGCGTTGCCAGGGCGATGCTCTGGCAACGCCCCCAATCTGATGACGTCACCTCCGGGTGACGTCATCACGTCACCATGGCGCGTGAAGAGCTCCCAGGGGGAGAACAACTCCCCCCCCCCCGCCGGTAAGTAGATCCTACTTGGCAACCCTAGTTTTTGTGCACATCTGTCCTGGACTGTTTCCAACCAGGCTTCCGGCCTGGCTTTGGGACCGAGACAGCCCTGGTTGCTTTGGTTCACAACCTCCATTTACATCTAGATAAAGGCATGCCAGCCCTGTCGGTCCTTCTGGGTCTATCAGTGGCCTTCAGTCCAGTTGGTCCCTTGGAGGTCAGGAAGCACTTTTTCTCCAGTTTGGCTGGAGATCCTGGGGGGTTGTTGTGTGTGTGTGTGGGGGGGGGGGGTTATCATCTTCTGAGCTTGGAACTGTAAAGAAAAGCTGTTTTCTTTTCCCTGTTTCAGTTGCTTTGTAAAATCTTGGTTCGGGCTGCAAGAGAGGCCTGTAGAAATTTTCCCTAGAGACGGAGAGAGAGAAAAGGGAAGGGCCGGGTGACTTTGGTAGATTGCTTTCAGCTGGCTGGTACTGAGTTAGCAACTGCCTTGAAGCACCAGTCCCAATTACGCACGTTCCAAAGCAGTTGAACCATTAACACCAGCCTGTGGGACTAAGGGACCCTTAGCTGCAGAACAGGTTTTGTTTCTCTTCCCATTAGATTATTATGGGATCCCTTTAGCTGAGCAGCAGTGAGAAGATTACATCCCTTCTCTGGTCTGTGAGTGGTCAGAGGCCTAGGCCGCTCAGAGACCCCTTTTCCTATAAAGTTGCATTCCTTAGAATGTAGGACTTTAGGACTGTCTGTGACGATGAGACCTGCTTGGTCAGTAGTAGTCCTCCAGGAGAGCGATGTGGTGCAGGGGAGCAGGAGCAGGGTCACAGGATGGGAGCGGCAGGTGGCTGAGGGCATCCGAGTGACCCATGGCCCTCCCCGGGCGGTGGACCAGCTCGTACTGGTAGCTGGCCAGAAAGATGGACCAGCACAGCACCCTGGGCGAGAGCATCTGGGGGGTTTGATGGTCTGGAGTCCGGAGCCCCAGGAGTGGCTTGTGGTCCGTCGCCACCGTGAAGCATCGGCCATACAGGTAATTATGGAATTTTTTTATACCTGCTACGATCGCCAGGGCTTCCTTGTCTATTTGCGGGCAGTTGCGCTCAGCTGCCGACAAGGTGCGGGAATAATAGGCGACGGGCACCTCTCTCCCGTCCATCAGGTGGTGTCCAAGGACGGCCCCCGTGCTGTAGTGCGAAGCATCATAGGCAAGGATTACTGGGAGGGATTCATCAAAGTGGGCCAGGACCGCGTTGGAAGTCAGCAGCCCCTTGACGGCCTGGAATGCTTCTGCGTGGCGAGGACCCCAGGACCAATGGGTGTTCTTGTCCAGGAGCCAGTGGAAGGGCTCCGCTACCGCCGCCTTGTGAGGAAGGAAGGCGTGGTAAAAGTTTAAGAGTCCTAAAAATGCCTGTAGCTCTGATTTGGAAGTTGGCGTGGGGGCCTCCGTGATGGCGCGAAACTTGTCAGCGGTCGGGTGTATGCCCTGGGCGTCTACTGCGAAGCCAAGGAACTTGACAGATGGAACTCCCAGCAGGCACTTTTCTTTCTTGACCTTGAGGCCCACGTCACTGAAGCGTTGGAGGATGGAGCGGAGCCGGGCTGTGAAGGTCTCAACGTCTGGTGCAGCGATCAGAATGTCGTCAAAAAATGGCTGGACCCCGGGGATACCTTTAAGCAAAGTGTCCGTGAGTTCCTGAAATATCCCCAGGGCGATGCTGACCCCGAACTGGAGGCATCGGACCTTGAACGCTCCTCGGTGCATGACAATGGTTTGAGCCTTCGCTGCGGCCTCGTCCACCGGGAGCTGCTGATAGGCCTGCGCCAGATCCAGCTTTCCGAATATCCTTGTGCCTGCCAAGGAGGCGTGGACTTGGCTCACCACCGGCACCGGATATGCATGGTCCTGGAGTGCCCGGTTGAGGGTGCATTTGTAATCTGCACCAATGCGTATGTCCCCATTTAGCTTCATGGGGATGACTATAGGAGTCTCCCATATGCCATGCGGGACGGGCTCCAGGACCCCTTGCTCGACTAGCTGGCCGAGCTCTTTGTCTATTTTGGGCCGGACCACCAGGGGAAGTCACCTGGCCAGCATCCATATCAGCCGAATGGCTGGGTCCACTTCCAGCGTTACTGGTGGGCCCGTGTATTCTTTGAGTTTTCCGCCGAAGACGTCTGGAAAATTGTCACAGATTGACTGAAAGTCTGTGCTGAGGAGTTGGTTTACGCCTGTTACTCCCAGTCCTAGGGGCCCAAACCATGATAGCCGTAGCAGGCTAGACAGCTTTCCTTTGACCACTAAGAGGTCCAATTGTCCACAAAAGTCCTTGAATTGGACTCTGAAACTTCCCCACCCCTTGATTGCTCTCAGGTTCTTCTGAAAATCCCGGAGCTTGAGGCCTAATGGCTTTCGCAGTGAGCCCCCCCACCCGGTGGGCAGAGTCTCTTAAGGGTATCCGCAGAAATAATGGAGTATGCGGACCCCGTGTCCAATTCCATCTGGCAGGGGGACCCCTCTATGAGCACAGGAACGAAGATTTTGTTGGAGGTGTCTTGGGGCAAGTTTAGAACCTGAGTCGACGATGTGGAGTGTAGACCGCCCAACTCGAGGTGCACGGCTTGGGAGCGTCGGTTGGCCCAGGAGCGGCAAACCCAGGCAATGTGGCCCGTCTTGCCACAGGAACAGCATGCTGCGTCATGGAAGCAGCAGATCCGGCAGTCGTGGGGATCGCCGCAGCTGGCACACATCGTCCTTGGGGATGTGGAGATCTTGAGGGTGACCTGCAGTGAGGCAGCAGAGGGGTTTCAGTTGTCCTCTCCGGTCTGGCTGTCGGAGCTGCAAGACGTCCTCCTCCTCATCACACATTGCGGCGGGGCTGTGGGTCGTCGCCAGGCAGTGCATGGTGGACCCCTGGCAGTCCTGTTGCGCCTTTTTGAACGCAGGTGCAGTTTTGCATGCCGCATCCAGCTTCAGTTCGTCAGTGGCCATGAGCTTCCACCGGAGCTTCGGCTCACGGACCCCCCAGACAAACTGGGTTAAAAGTGTGTCCCCAACTGAGGGGAATTTGTACCTGACAGCTAGCCACCAGAGGTCTGCCAAGTAGTCAGCAGCTGACTCACCAGTCTTCTGTGTGCAGGAGCAGAAGTCCATCTGCAGCGCCATCTTAGATGGTTTTGGCGTGAAGTAGGTGGTCAGTGCTGTGATGAGTTCCTTGTAGCTGGCATCGTCTAGCGTCCTGGGAGCGATTAAGCTCTGGACCAGGCGGATCGTGGAGATGCCGCAAGAGCTGATCAGCCAAGCCTCCTTCTTCTCAGCGTCGTCTGTCTCCTGGACTCGGAAGAAGTACTTCAGGGTTTGCACCCAAGCTTCCCAAAGCTCGGGGTGAGCAGGATCGAATGCAGAGACCTGTCCTGGAGCGGCTGCCATCCTCTCAGGAGCGGTGAACGATGTCCTCTGGGGCAGTCAATGGTGCGGGGAGGTGCTGGAGCCTAGCGGTGCCAGTTACCTTCGGATCGGAGCTCGATGCTGCCCTGGAGTCGGCGCTGGTGTCGCTCAGTGGGATCCCACCTTCGTCGCCAGTATAAAGTACTCAGTCCAGAGAAGCTTTCGAGTGAAATCAGCTCATGGTTTATTGAAGGGTCAGGAACACATGTCTGAGCTGGGCTCGGGGGTCTGCTTGTATGCGCATCTAAACCGTGCCCCTGGCCTTGCCCAAACAAGCTTAGGATAGGATTACAATAAACCTTCCCAGATCGTTGGTCCCTGTTTGCAACCTGGATGACCAGTAGTCTAAATCACAATCCGGCCAGTCTATTGTGTTCTGGAGCGAAGCTCTGTCTGTACCCAGCCATGTGCTTGCCCCTGACCACATGGCCGGACCACATGGTGGTTGCCATTACAACACAACAGTAACTCTGTAGAGATTTGCAACTCCCTGAACTAAAGAGCCTGTCCTATATTTTAACATCTGATAGGGCATGTATGGAGAGAGGGACAGAGGAACTGCATTTTCCCCATTTCTTTTAAATCCCTTGCTCATTCTGGTGCTGTGCTAAAAGTATGCTTGTGAACATTTTCTCTTTAATAAATATGGCAGTGGAGGAGGAGAGACTCGACACAGGGCTGCCGCTTTCAGCAGCAGCTGCATGCTCTTTTCATAATCAGCAGCTCTATATTCAAAATATAATGGAGGAGCTAACTTCATAATATAATGCCTGTACTGAAAATAAAGGAGGGATGTAGTACCTAAAACAAGCCACTTGGTGGCTCTAGAGGACTTTATAGATTGAAGACATCCAGTAGGCCTTTTTCATCTCCAGTGAACTTTTCTCTGGCCAAAAATAATTTCCAGGGAAAGAGCCAGTGAGTTTCATAACAAGGACGTGAAGTCTTCCCCAACCTTACCCAGTAAATAGCTTTTGAAGCATCGCCAGTTTATCCCCAAATAGCTGTTGGAGGAGAAGAAGAAGTTGGATTTATACCCTGCCCTTCACTTGGGAGTTTCAGATCAGTTTACAGTCTCCTTCCCTTCCTCTCCCCGCAACAGATGCACTGAGAGAACTTGTGACTGACCCAAGATCACCCAGCTGGCTTCACGTGGAGGAGTGGGGAATCATACCCAGTTCTCCAGATTAGAGCCCATCCCCCTTAACCACTATACCAAACTGGTGTAGAACTCTGCCTGAGGTTCACCCAGTTAGCTTCCATGGAACAAGTAGGGATTTGAACCTGGGTCTCCCAGATACTAGTCCAGTACGCTTAACCACTATATTCTAAAGCAGGGTCAGCATCAGGGATCAGTATCACTGAACAGTCACCAGGGCTTGCGCACTGCAAGGGACCATACTCCCCAACTCTTAACGTAACTGTATTCCATTACCTTGCCTTGTTTCCCTGGGTGACAACTGGATACGTTCCTCTCGGAAGGATTGGGACCAACCAGTTCATGACACTGCATGGTTCTCCACAGCACCATGGCCAATGTTGGTGACTCCTCCTCTTTCCCTGCCTTCACACTGTTCGGCCCCCGCTTGCTCCAGGGTTGCCAGCCTCCAGGTTGGGCCTGGGGATCTCCTGCTTTTACAACTGATCCCCAGCTGACAGAGATCAGCTCCCCTGGAGAAAATGGCTGCTTTGAAGGGTGGACTCTATGGCATTGTACCATGCAGAGGCCCCTCCCCTCCCCAAACCCCACCCTCTCCTGGCTCCACCCCAAAGTCCCCAGGTATTTTCCAACCCAGACATGGCAACCCTAGCTTGCTCTCACCACTCGCCAAATGGAGGGGCCCCAATCCTCCCAAGGGAGACTGCCGCCGTTGCCCCGGAGGATGGAATCAGCTGCAGAGTCTTCTCCTTGCTACTGCCAGAACCATGTCCGGTTTGGTGGAGCTGTTGAGAGGGGACAACAAAGGGGATAACAGCCCAGGGCTCTGGGGGGGGGGGATCATAGAGCCTGGAAGTCATACGATATATGCGTTGGGGTTAGAGTTGCCAGGTCCCCCCTGGCCACTGGTGGAGGGTAGGGGAGGTAGGGTTGCCAGATCCAGGTTGGGAAACTCCAATTTGGGGGTGGAGCCTGGGATGGACAGGGACCTCAATGAGGCCTAATGCCTCAGAGTCCATCCTCCAAAGCATCCATTTTCTCCAGAGGAACTGTTCGGAGATGAGCTGTAATTCCAGGGGATCCCTAGGTCCCACCTGGGAGGCTGGCATCCCTAGTTGGGTTTGGTGGTGAGGCCTAGGGTTAGAGAGAGACCTAGGGGGAACCATTGACTGAGGCCTGTGAGGGAATCATTGACTGAGGCCTAGGGGGAACATTGAGCCTTAGAGGGAACCACCGCCTGAGGCCTGAGAGGGAATCATTGACTGAGGCCTGTGGTGATTCAGCAGCCCTACAGCCTGGGCCTTCCTTACTCTTAGTGTGGTATTGTGAAGTCCTCTAAATGGAGCCGATCCTTTCTATCTTTTCCGCAGGCTTAAGAAGCTGTAGCTCTGATTAAAGTCGATGGGCAGTGGATTCAGGACAAACTGTCCCAAAGTACTTTGCTCAACACATCGTTAACGTGTGGAACTCATTGCCATGGGTTTAAGTGTTGCCTGCTAGCAATGATGGCTTTAAAGTTGGGCGAGACAGATTCCTGGAGGAGGGGGTCCAGTAATGGTAATGCAGTGTTCCCTCTAAGCTGAGTTAGTGTGAGCTAGCTCACAGTTTTTTAGCCTCCAGCTCACACATTTTTGTCTTAGCTCAGGAAGGAGGGCTCCAGAGCAAAGTAATTTATGCAGTAGCCAAATCGCTCGCTCAAAACTTTAATGCCAGTAGCTCATAAAGTGGAATTTTTGCTCACAAGACTCCACAGCTTAGAGGGAGAATTGGTTATGAGCCACCTTGGCGGAATAAACTTCCATGTTTAGGGGCAATACGTTTCTGAATGCCAGTTGCTGGGGGGGGGGCCCTTCTGTGCCCTTTTAGTACCCTTGGGGACATCTGGATGACCACGATGGGAAGCAGGATGCTGAACTAAATGAATTGTGGGTCTGATCCAACAGGCCCCTTCTTAAATTTAGCTGGATTTCAGCAGCAATTCCAACCTTGGCTTGACCAGGAAAGTGAAATGGTATGTCCTCCTTGATGTAGTAATGTAAGTCCCACTGCTGTTTTCAAGAGGCGATGGTTTCTACCAGAGGTTCCCAATCTTATTTGGCCTACCGCCCCCTTTTCAGAAAAAAAAAATTACTCAGCGCCCCCCTGGAAATCTACCTTCCAGAAGTGGACAAAAAGATGCAGGCGGAGTCCACCACGATCCACGCAGCCAGGCAGGCCAAGGCAGGCACAGGGCGGCAGCAGCAGCAGCTGAAGGCCGGAGGCCTGAGGCCAGTGGCAGCCACCACACGAGAGCCCAACAGCAACACCAACCTTACAAGGGTGCACATGCATTTGCAGTTTGCAAATGCATGGCTGCGATTGGCTGTGGGGACCCCTCTTCACCCCCCCCTCCCTCCCTGATCCCAGGGAAGACCAGGAGAAGGCAGGAAAAAGCTACTTTTTTAATGCTTCCACCGCCCCCTTATTTTTATTCAACACCTCCCAATCGCACCCAAGGCTCCTATCCCCCACCTGGATCGTTCCAGCAAGCACCCCCCCCCAGGGGGCAGTATTGCCCACTTTATATGCCTTCTCACATTTCCTTGTCAAGCTCAGGAAACTTGCTTGCTACCTTGTCACTAGAAGAAATCTCTTATCATAGAGGTCCCCAACACAGTGCCCATGAATGCTATGGAACCTGCCAACACCTTTCCGGGTAGCCAGCCACCAGGAGTTATTAGAAAGTGAGCAGGGTAGGGTTGCCAGGTCCCCCCCCCCCCCGGCCACGAGACGGGGACGTATGGTTGCCAACTCCAGGCTCAGAAATCCCTGGAGATTTGAGAGCGGAGCCTGGGGAGGACAGAGACCTCAGTGGGGTACCATGCCATAGAGTCCACCTTCCACAGCATCCCTTTTCTCCAGAGGAACTGATCACTGTAGTGTAGGGACGATTCTGGGGGATCCCCAGGCCCCGCCTGGAGGCTGGCATCCCCAGGGCAGGGCCAGGTGGGACTTCTGCCCAGCAGGGCTTCTGATTGGCCACTGGAGATCTGATTGGCTGAGCAGAGTTTTTAAAAGCAGCCACAGCAGCTATCCTCACAGCACGTAGAGCTTCGCTGTGTGACTGAAGTAGGGTGGTCTGGAGTGGTCAGTGGCGACAAATGCCCGGGTTTTCTTAGTTTCCGTTGACTTGAAATGCAGTTTTGTAGACTGCTACGGATCAGTCAATAGGAGGTTTTCTGAACTTGGCAAGCTCTTCTGGAAAGTGGCCTGAAGAACGGAAAACTGAAATGAAGAGACCACATTGAATTTGTATGGATGTATTCAACGTTAGCCGAGATGTTGGCTGTTTATACTACACATTTTCAGTAAGACTAGCTTTAGGACTTCACAGATCCATTTCTATTTCTTTACACAGTGCTACAGCCTCCGTGTTGTGTTTTTGTACCAAAACTTGCTTTCACTGTGTTGCCATTATATTTATACTACCTGGCAACTCTGGACTGAAGGTGTGCTGTGTATACGCAAGACAATATTTTAAACCAGTATGTCCATTTCAACGGGCATCCTGTTAAGGCAGAGCTTCAGCTTGAAACGTTGAAAAGTTCTTTCTAGGATAGTGTATGACGGCACTTCCTGACATTTTGTGGTTGGCTCTGCTCTCACGGTAGCCATCTTGTGGTCGCACCCGCCACCCAGTGCCGGAATTCCAAAGGTGCCCACAGGCTCAAAAAGGCTGCAGACCTCTGCTGTATTGAGATCACAGCCGAACCCCTGCCTTTGTTATCACTCCATAGCTTTTGTTTTGCAAAGGATTTCACGAGACCGCTGACCTTTCTCTCCTGGAGAAGGCATCTCGATGGAATAGCTCTTTCATGAGTCACTTTGGATCACTTACGAAAAGTCCAGAAAAGGACATTTGAGCAGTGGCAACCAGGAGGAGGGTGTACATCAGAGCACAAGTTGGAGCCTTTCAGCCAGCTTTTGCTGCACAGCTTAGAGGGAGCTGCCACCAACGCTCTCTCTAAGCTGTGCCGTCTTGTGAGCAAAAATTCTACTTTGTGAGCTACTGGCATGGAAGCTGTGAGCGAGCAATTTGGCAACTGCATCAGTTAGTTTGCTCAGGAGCCATAAGTTTCCCAAGCTAAGACAAAACTGTGTGAGCTGGAGGCTAAAAAACCTGTGAGCTAGCTCACACTAACTCAGCTTAGAGGGAACACTGGCTGCAACCCTGGGCTGTCCCACTAGGGGCAGACACTACATAGATGGTTAGGGGGTTGCAACATCTTCCGTGAGGAAAGGCTAAAGACTTTTCATCTTAGAGAAGAGACAACAAAGAGGGGACGTGAGCAGTGTTCCTTCTAAGCTGAGTCAGTGAGAGCTAGCTTAGCCTCCAGCTCACAGATTTTTGTCTTAGCTCAGGAAGGCCGGCTCCAGAGCAAACTAATATATGCAGCAGCCAAATCGCTTGCTCACAACTTTGATGCCAGTAGCTCACAAAGTAGAATTTTGGCTCACAAGACTCCACAGCTTAGAGGGAGCATTGGACATGAGATTATCACATGTGCGTGGGATGGAGAGAGTTGACGGGGGGGGGGGATTCTCCCTCTCCCAAAACATTCGAACTCAAGGGCATCCAATGAAGCTGATGGACAGTAGGTTCAGGATGGACTGAAGGAAATACACCAGTTAAGAGCGGTTAAGAGCACGGACTCTAATCTGGGAGGCTTGGGTTTGATTCCCCACTCCCTCACATGCAGCTGCTGGTGTGACCTTGGGTCAGTCACAAGTTCTCTCAGAGCTGTTCTCTCACAAGTTCTCAAGAGAGCTCTCTCAGCCCCACCTACCTCACAGGGGAGTCTGTTGTGGGGAGGGGAAGGCAAAGGAGATTGTAAAGCACTCTCGAGACTCCTTCAGGTAGTATATGAATCCAATCTCTTCTTCATATGGAGAGGAATTAAAACATGAAATTTGCTGCCAGCGGGTGTTGTGATGACCACAGGAATAAACAGCTTGGAAAGGGGATGAGATAGATTCATGGAGGATAAATCGATCAATGGCTACTATACAACCAGAGAAACCAATATGACGAATGGCTGCTCAACTATTTATAAAATATTACACATTTAATATACTATCACAGTGCTATAATAAATGAGTTGAAACCTATCTGCTTGTCGTGATTACTGGATTCACATTACAAAAACAGTCTTGTTGACATTAATGCAGGTCAATAGCACTATAATCATATATTAAACATGTATTTTATACACATTTGAGCAGCCACAGCCATTTCTGTTTCTATTGTTCTATACTATGATCCTCTGTTATTCAGTTACTTTTGATCAATGGCTACGAGCCACAGTGACTGAGGGGAACCTCTCCGAGCCACGAGGCCACATCTTACTTGGGCAAGACTGGACTCATTGTGGGGGCATACGGGGTACAAGGCTAAAGGCTGACATTTTGTAAAAAAATATGATAAAAGCTGGGAATTCTGAGGAACTTGTAGCTTTGTGGCAGCAAATTGTTATGTTGTAGCGCTGTGATAATTACCGGTTTTAAAATTTAAATTTAAAAAATGCTCTTCTATGGTGCAGCAGGCATCTGGAAGTCACGGGGAAGGGGTTGAGACAGGGGCGTAGAGTTTTGTGAATTCCGGGGGGGGGCTCTTTGCTGGGGCGATGTCCCCCCCGGGAAACCGCCGCACCTCCCCGGGCCTTTCCGAGGCCCAGCAGCTGCTGCTGCCGGTGCCTCTCCCCCCCCCCCGCCCTGGCCACTCCTTCCCTCTCCCTCCCTCTTTTCCAGGCGAAATGCCCAGTGTGGCCAGGCCAGGGGGGTGGGAGAGAGAGGCAGCAGCGGCTGCCGGGCCTCGGAAGGGCCTGGGGAGGCGCGGCGGTGAGGCGTGGCGGCAAGCACTATGTTTTCCCGGGGGGGGGGGGATCAGCCCTCCCCGGGAAATTTTGGGGGTGGCTCGAGCCCCCCCATAGTCTACGCCTATGGGCTGAGACAAGGAAAGCATGAGGAAAACTACCACATGGACACTCAATTACCACTCTGCCTTGGCTGCGTCGACAAGAGCTATATGGAGAATCATCACAAACCAGCCAACGAGAAACAAGGTGGGGAATCACATCAGAGATGAAAGGAAGAAGAGGAGATTGGATTTGTACCCTGCCCTTCACTACCCAGAGGAGTCCCAGAGTGGCTTACAGTCTCCTTCCCCTTCCCCTCCCCACAACAGACACCCTGTGAGGTAGGTGGGGCTGAGGGAGCTCTGAGAGAAACTGTCCTTGAGAGAACAGCTCTGAGAGAACTTGTGACCAGCCCAAGGTCACAAGCTAAGGGAACTCATAGCTGAAACATACACTGAACCAATAAACCATATGAAAAAGCAATGCAAAAATATCAATTTAATACAATAGACAATAAACAAAAGTCCAAGAGTAAATCAACAAAGTATCCAGTAAGTATATGTGTTTCTGGCACTCTTCATCAGGCAAGGACCATCATATGACTATTAAAAATGCAATACACACCAGCAGCTGCATGTGAAGGAGTGGGGAATCAACCCCGGTTCTCCCAGATTAGAGTCTGCGCTTCTAACCACGACACCAAACTGGCCTGGAAGGAGTATAAAAGCTCACAGACTGCACTAGGAATACACAAACATATCCCTTTAAAGTACAAAGCGCCTTAAAGCTTTTTGTGGTTTCTTATAGACTTTAATGAACATAACTTAATTATCAAATTATATCTTATACACAAGATGACTCAACAGCGTTTCTTCCCGTGCCTTGACGCGTTTGTGGAGGAAGCCCACCAGAATTCATGCAAACCGCATTGGCAGAGCTAGTCCAGTTTGATTTTTGTCCCCAATAACTTGAAAATCGTCATCATTTACTCGTCTCAGGATTGCTGTATGCAGTATCCTCGGATACATTGTTAAATACGCGGGAGGGGGTGGTGGTCAAAGGGTCTACTCTAGAGCAATCTGTCTGAGGAGTTAGGGTCCAGTTAACAGCGTGGATGAGGAGATCCGTCGTTTTGCTGGCTTCGATGAACTTGGCTCTCGTTGCGTGTCTTCCAATAAAAATTCCAGCCAATGCTCATTATACGAAGGGGTCGGGGAAAAAAATTTACATGAAAAGAACTGATGGACAGAGGTGGGGCTTTACACGTAGTCCCCTACAATTAGTCATGGCTGCTTTAGAAATACAGCGCCTGCCACATCTGGAGAACACCAGACGTCTCTATCAGTTGCACTGGCCTAAGGTTAATCGAAAACATGGTTAATCGAAAAATTCGGTCCCAAAGAACACGAACACAGTTATTACATTCTGTAAAAAATTATATCCAGAGGAATTAAATATTTATATTTTACGGTGTACAGTAAACTTAACAACAGAGGTGGTACGCCGGGAGCATAGTGCAGAGGCCACAGGCTATGGCGCTTGGGGGAAAAACAAGGATGTGCTTAACTGGTACTGGTATACTACACTCAACGTCACGAAATTTGTTAGCTCGGTGAAAAAATCCCGTCTCTGAGTCTATTGTACAAATAGTAAACTCACACGCCCTTATCCAGCAAGGGAGATCCATCGGTGGAAGCAGGCATGCGTAACCGAATGCAGCTGCACATAACGCCATGCTCATCTGGAGCCCACCGGTGCTGGATGTGTCTCTTAATGTGGGTGTGCACCCTGACCCAGAATCAACATGATTAACAGCCAGATCATCATGATTAACAGCCAGATCCGGGCCAAGAGGTATCCTGAGTTGAGTACCTCAACAGAAGTATCCAACGTCTTGTTTCAAGCCAGGGGTCCCCGAAGTAGTGCTTGTGAGCACTATGGCACCAACAAATGCCTTTGCCAGCGCCTGCCAAGTGTTTTTAGGAAGTGGGCAGGGGCTGGTAGGGCTTTTGTCCATCCAGGCTTTTGATTGGCCACTGGAGATTGGATTGGCTGTGCAATTTTTTTTTTTTTTAAGATGTTGCTTTGGCTGCAGCTGCCACCACAGTACAGGGATCTGCACTGTGTTACGGAAGTTAAGCTGCGGCGATAATTTTGTGCCTGGCTCCTCCTCCTGTGGCAGCCATTTTGTTAGTGCGCCCACCATGCCACATCAGAATTCCAAATATGCCTGCAGGCTCAAAAAGGTGGGGGACCCCTGTTTCAAGTAGAGGAACCATTCATAAAGTACAGCACGCTTCAAAGGGCTCTTGTGACTCCTCCCCTTTCTCAGTCTTCGATCTGTTTTATCCAGTTCCTGCACTTCACGGCTTCGTTAACTCTTCATCCCTCCTTAAGAGAAGAAGAGGAGACTGGATTTGTACCCGGCCCTTCACCCGGAGTCTCAGAGCTTCTTACAATCTCCTTTCCCTTCCCCTCCCCGCAACAGGCACCCTGAGAGGTAGGTGGGGCTGAGAGAGCTCTGAGAGAACTGCTCTTGAGAGAACAGCTCTGACAGAACTATGGCTTGCCCAAGATCACCCAGCAGACTTCACGGGGAGAAGTGGGGAATCAACCCCAGTTCTCCAGATGAGCGTCCATTGCTCTTAACCACTACACCAAACTGGCTCTCTTAAGGGGTGCCATACTTTAAAGGTGTTCCCAGAGGGCTCTCCCTCTGTGCCCAGTAATATAAAAGGCATTTTCATGATTCTGGGGAAGATCAGTATTGTCTACTCAGACTGGCAGCAGCTGTCCAGCATCTCAGTTAGAGGACTTTCACATCGCATCACCTAGAGCCTGGTCCTTTTGGCTGGAGACTGAACCTGGGAACTTCTGCACGCAAAGCAGAAGTTTTTCCACCAACCCACAGCCCCTCCCTTGTAATTTGCCAAATAACACGCATCATCAACTACTACCCCAGATCTACATCTTCTCCAAAACACCAGTCATGAGTAAGCTGACTGTTGGGTCACTTCCATTCACTTTCTCATACGGGATCAATCCAACTCTGGTTTGCGGGACAAACCCCGGACTGGATCCTAACAGCTGTTTTTGTTCAATCTCCCCCAGTTTCCTTAATCACAACCCAAATTCCACATGAGTTTTGATGGTGAAGGTCCCACACTACCCGGCATACTTTTTTGGGGTGGTTTTTTTCCCCCGGAAAAAAAGCTGGCTGGATCCAACCTCTTGTGGAAAGAAAACTTTTTTAAAAATGCTTAAAAGCTCTTCCCTACCTTTAAAAATAACATAAATAAAAATGCAGCGTGTTTACTAAGATGCACTTCTTATCATTTTTCTAGTTAATGCGCCATGCAAGTCCCATTTGGGCCTGATCCAGCAGGAACCGCTCCTGCACCAGGAAATGAACATGACCTTAATCCAAGTCCATCCGTGCCATGCATTGTAATGGGGCTTCCCTGAGACAACGTCCTGGCAGAGGATGTCTGTTAATCCTAATGGAGCTTGGCAGGGGTCATTTCGTAGAAAAAAAAGTGCAGGAGCTCATTAGCATAACTTATTTGCATATGCCACACCCCCTGACATCACCAGAAGTATATCAGAAGGCAAGAAAGAAAGGAGGGAGGGAGGGAGGGAGGGAGAGAGAGAGAGAGAGAGAGAGAGAGAGAGAGAGAAAAAGAAAGAAAGAAAGAAAGAAAGAAAGAAAGAAAGAAAGAAAGAAAGAAAGAAAGAAAGAAAGAAAGAAAGAAAGAAAGAAAGAAAGAAGCTGGCAGAGAGGGGACAGCTACTAATCCAGGCCTCAGAAATGCCACTCTTCTGGGAGGATAGCTTCAGTGGTGGCTGAAGCCTTCAGAAGGCTGGTTGGAGGAACAAGGACCTTTCCAGGGGACGGGGTCATTTTGCTGCAGCCATGACACAAGCAGGCATTCCCCCGCGGGGGGTCAGGGGCTGGCACCAACTCCCGGAGCTGCGCTCCCCCGAGCTCCTGCTCGAAAGGACCCCTGGAGCTTGGGCAGGCTAGAAGGGCCATGGATAACTGGGAGAACATCTGCTTGGCATGCAGAAGGTCCCAGGCTCAATCCCCAGCATCTCTAGCTAAAAAGGACCAAGCAGTAGTTGATGTGAAAGACCTCTGCCTGAGACCCTGGAGAGACATAGTCAGGGGCTGTGGCTCAGTGGTAGAGCCTCTGCTTGGCATGCAGAAGGTCCCAGTTTCAATCCCCAGCATCTCTAGCTAAAAAGGACCAAGCAGTAGTTGATGTGAAAGACCTCTGCCTGAGACCCTGGAGAGACATAGTCAGCGGCTGTGGCTTAGTGGTAGAGCATCTGCTTGGCATGCAGAGGGTCCCAGGTTCAATCCCCGGCATCTCCAGTGAGAAAGGACCAGGCAGTAGATGATGTGAAAGACCTCTGCCTGAGACCCTGGAGAGCTGCGGCCAGTCTGAGTAGGCAATGCTGACCCTTGGGGACTAAGATAGTCACCTGAACGGCAAAGAAACTACAGAAACCGCCATACGCTGAAGCAGACCATTTGTCTACCAAGGTCGGCACTGTCTATTCTGACTGGCCGCGACGGGACTCAGGCAGAGGTCTTTCACATCACTTGCTACCAGGTCCTTCTAACTGGAGATGCCAGGAATAGATCCAGGGGCATAGCCAGAAAATTCTGGTTGATGGGGCATGGGGGAAATCCAGGGGATGCCCTGACCATGCCTGCCACTCTTCTTGCAGTGGACAAAATGCAACCTCTAGTCCTCCTCTAGTCCTTTCGATTGGAGAGACTCAGTTCCGGGCTGCTTTCCTGTGTAAGCTGGGGAGGTGGGGGGAATCTCTGACTCTCTTTTGCGTTTTGTAATTTTATTTTATTTTTTGCAATTTTATTTTATTTTTGCTTTAAAAAAAAAAACTATTTATTTTTTGGCCTGGCAAAAGGATGAGACTGAAGCTTCCCTGACTGTGCTCGGGGTCATTTTGGAAGCCCCATGCGCATCTTACATTTCTTTTTTAAAAACCTGAGGTTTTTTGGAATTTTTGTCTGAGGGGGCAGCACTCATCTGGGGGGGGGGGGCATTGCCCTCTAATCTATACAGGTGTGCACCTTTCTTCCACAATTTACGGCACTCAACTATCTCCTACAGACACACGGCAAATTATTTCTGCGTACGAAGTGTGGACAGCAGCACGACAGCTGCCAAAACATATTGTACAAGAGGCAGAACAGACACATGATTTGCACATACAGCTGTGTACATGGGTTTCCCAGTATCCATGCAGGAGGCATACAGGCATGAAGCAATCTGATCTTTTCCCCCAATTGGGCTACAGATTTAAAATAACAACCAGAAACCAAGTCCTCAGCAAAGAGAGACTTTGTATGTTGTGAATGTGTGCTTCGGCCCTTGCGATCGACCTTAAACGAGTTTCAGCACAGATCTTCAGAGATCCACAGACAATCAGCACAAATCAGCATGGAGGATCTGGGTACAGAAGTTTCTGAACATGTATCTCCCCTTACTGCATCGAGAAATAGCTGCTATTGAGGGAGGGTAAAAAGAAGTTAGAGGCATTCCTGGATTCAATATCCAGAATGTTCAGAGCTTAAGAATTACAGGGGTTTGACCCCGTGAAGTGCATCCATGAGCGCAAGGACTTCCACTCACAGTGTGTGACTTTTCCAGTTCCACTCTCCCACAGCTGTCCAAAATACCCCCCGAAATCACGTTCCGGGAGGTCTCCTCTACCTCAGCAGCAGAAATTCAGGCAGCATTTCAGGCTGCTATGGGAGGGGAAGTACAAAGCCACAATCCACGGGCAGAAGTCCTTGTGTGTGCCAAACCAGTGCACTGGATCCAACCCCTTGGAAGGAACGACAAGCTTAGTGGTAGAAGGTCCCCGGTTCCATCCCAAGAACATCCAGGTAATCCGATCTCAAAGAAACCAGTGAAGTCGAACGCTTCAGACCCACCACCATACAAAGTAGACAACGCTGAGCTACGTGGACCAATGTTCTAACTCAGTGCAAGGGAGGTCTGAACGCCTCACAATTCTGGAAAATCCAGAAAGCGGGGGACGGGGGCAGACTGGGGATGAAGATGGCTAAAGGAACAGTGGCAAAGGGCTGTGGTTCAGTGGCAGAGCATCTGGCTGGCAAGCACAGAGTCCCCGGTTCAATCCCCAGCACGTACAGTGAAGCAGATGATGTGAAAGACCTCTACGCTAGATCCTGGAGAGCTGCTGCCAGTCTGAGTGGACAATACTGATCTTGATGGACCATTGGTCTGATTCAGAAGGCAGCTTCATGGGTCACTAGAGCCCATGGTTTTTACCTCTAAGATAAAAGGTCTCTGTCCCTCCTTACCATGCTAGGGTTGGGGTGAGCCGGGAAAGGAAATTTACTCTGGACATGCTCAAAGGCACTGGGGACTATTACCATAATCGGGGGTGTGACAGAAGGCATCCAAAACCGTTTTCCAAGCCCGGCTCAGATTAACTCCCTTTGACAGAAATGAGCTCCTTTTGCATGCCAACAAAAGGCTAAAAAGGTACCAGTTACCCTTTTAACAACAGGGGGGGAAAATGGTCTAGCAGCGCCCCGTTACAGAATTCTGCAGCCTCACCAAATGTATTGGTGGTGGGCCCCACTGGATTTCCAAGGCAAGAAACGTTCAGCGGTGGTTTGCCGTTGCCTGCCTCTACGTCCCGACCTTGGTTTTCCCTGGAGGTCTCCCATCCAAATGCTAGCCAGGGCTGACCCGGCTTAGCTTCCGAGATCTGACACGATCAAGCTAGCCTGGGCTATCCAGGTCAGGGTCAAAATTTTCAGGTGAGTAGCCGTGTCGGTCTGAAGGAACAGAACCAAGTTTGAGTCCAGTGGCACCTTCTAAGGCCAAGGATCAAGAACCTAAAGAGGTAAGTCAAACAGGGTAAAGGGCCAACAATTAAAACTTAACGCATGTAATACATTAATGTCCCGTTAGTTCTACCTTTAAGACCAACACAGTTTAATACTGGGTACAAGCTTCCCCGGACATGTACATGAAAGCGTATATCCAGAATTAAACTTTGTTGGTCTTAAAAGGACTGGGCTCAGACTTGGGTCAAAATGTATTAGGCGTTCCATATTGTGGATCCTCTCCACTCTGAATCGTGGCCTACTTTCCATCGTTTCCATCTCCCAAGCCCAGGATAGAATACCTTGATCCCAATCCCATGAAGAACGTAAGAAAAGCCAATGTTGGATCAGGCCAATGGCCCATCCAGTCCAACCCCGTGTCACACAGTGGCCAAAAACACCAGGTGCCCTCAGGAGGTTAACAAACAAACTT
The DNA here is from genome assembly GCA_029233225.1 of Lepidodactylus listeri. Taxonomy (NCBI): domain Eukaryota; kingdom Metazoa; phylum Chordata; class Lepidosauria; order Squamata; family Gekkonidae; genus Lepidodactylus; species Lepidodactylus listeri. Next base: position 176,780,844 of record JARCFY010000001.1, on the reverse strand, counting down.
TACAATATCCGATATATTCTTTTGCTGCAGATCTTGAGGGGTTCTTTTGTACTTTAAGGAAGAAAACTAATCCTCAATCCTTGACTTTCTGATGCTTAAAGAAGAAGAGGAGGAGGAGGAGATTGGATTTATACCCCGCCCTTCACTACCCGAAGGAGTCTCAGAGCGGCTTACAAACTCCTTTCCCTTCCCCTCCCCACAACAGACACCCTGTGAGGTAGGTGGGGCTGAGAGAGCTCTTTTGAGGACTGCTCTTGAGAGAACAGCTCTGAAAGAACATGTGACTGACTCAAGGTCACACTAGCATCTGCATGTGGAGGAGTGGGGAATCAAACCCGGTTCTCCCAGATAAGAGTCCACACACTTAACCACTACACCAAACTAGCTACACCAAAAGGAACCCTAAACTCCTTGTATCTCCATCGGGGGGGGGGGGGGGGGGGGGTTGTGGATTCGATTTTTCAACAGGCACCCAGCAGGGCAAGAAAGGGTTAGAGAACACTATGTTCTCCTCCTGGATAAAGAAGTCCTGGTGGTGGCCTTTGGAAAAGTCTTTTCAACCGAATCTGGAAGAACATGTTGTTTTTGTGGGTGTAAACACGGGTCAAGTTACGTGTGACATTTTAAGGACAAATAGCTCCTGTTTTCATTTGAGGGGCTGTTCCCATGGAGATATAAAATTGCCTTTTACTGCATTTACTGGTCTGTTGAGGTCAGAATCGCCTGCTCAGACTGGCAGAGCTCTTTCCTGTCAACTATTCCCTGACCGTTTCTACCGGAGATGGAAAAAATTTAATCCATCCAAATCCCACTCTCCACCACGGCTGCCATTTACCCTTTTTTTAAAAAAAACAACACACAAATTTAGATTGACCCCAGATTAAAACAGAGCCTATAGAACCTTTTTTTAAAACTTTAGAACCTTACAAATAAAATAAAGTAAAAACGCCTCATGCTTCTTGACCGAGATCCTGATCTTAGAGAGACAGTCAAAGGGATCATTTGACTGGGTATGGAACAAAACCCGATCCGTGTCACAGGCTAAACCCGCTGCTTCTAACCAAATCCCAAACCGGTGTTCCCTCTAAACTGAGCCTCCGGCTCAGATTTTTGTCTTCGCTCAGGAAGGCTGGCTCCAGAGAAAACTGATTTATGCAGCAGCCAACTCGCACGCTCACAATTACAATGCCAGTAGCTCACAAAGTAGAATTTTTGCTCACAAGACTCCACAGCTTAGAGGGCGCCCCTGTCTTCAGTGATTTGCCATCCATTCATCCTTATCCCAAGGCCAAATCTCCAGGCAAGGCATCTGAGTGACTGCAGGGGGGGGGTACACAATGACAACAGCCCCAAGGTATCTCCAAGGCCCGGCTCACATTCCCCCCCCCCCATCAGCAACATTAGAGCATCACCCTCAGGGACCAAATACGATTGCCAACCTCCAGGTGGGACCTGGAGATCTCCCAGCCTCACAAGTGATCTCCAGATCACCAAGATCAGATGCCCTGAAGAAAATGGCTGCTTGGGAGGGTGGACTCCATGACATTATACCTGGCTGAGGTCTCTTTCCTCTCCAAACGCCACCTTCCCCAGGCTCCACTCCCAAATCTCCCAGAATTTCCCAACCTGGAGTCGGCAACCCTAGGTCCACAGCCGCTGGGGGGTGTCCTTGTGGCCAAAATAGCCCCAAAAGACCCCTGCACAACCATGGGGACCATCAATTGACTGAATGCACTTCTGTGCCCATTAGGGAATGGGGCGGGGTTAAGGCAAAAGAAGAAGAGAAGAAATTGGATTTATATCCCACCCTTCACTACCCAAGGGAGTCTCAGAGCGGCTTACAAACTCCTTTCCCCTCCCCCACCCCACAACAGGCACCCTGTGAGGTAGGCGGGGCTGAGAGAGCTCTGAGAGAAACTGCTCTTTTTTAAGGACAGCTGTGCCAGAGCTATGGCTTGCCCAAGGTCATCCAGCAGGTGCAAGTGGAGGCATGGGGAATCAAACCCGGTTCTCCCAGATTAGAGTCCGCGCACTTGACCACTACACCAAACCAGCTCTCACTACAAACTTAGTTCCAGGTGGTCAGCTGTTTGCTCAGAAGCAAAAGAACTAAATTCAAGTCCAGGGGCACCTTTAAGACCAACAAATTTTAATTCTGGATATAAGCTTCCATGTGCATGCACACTTCTTCAAATGTCTGTTTCAGTGTATCTGAAGAAGTGTGCATGGGCACGAAAGTTTACACCCAGAATTAAAAATTGCTGGTCTTCAGGGTACCACCAGACTTCCAACTCAGATCCGTTTGTGTCATCCTTTCCCCCACAGTTTCCCCCAGAGACTGCTGGGAATTGTAGGGTTTTGGGGTTTTTTGGTACTCCCTCGGCCCTCTCTTAGCCAAACTCCCACAGAACTACAAGTTCTCAAGATCAACTGGATAAGGTGAAATGGCTGTTGCGACGAGTGAGCCTTAACCAGTTAACCAGAATGTCTGTCTGATAGAAACACAGAGCTGAAGGGGACCTCAAGGGTCATCTAGACCAACTTCCTGCACAATGCAGAAAATTCACAACCACCAACCCCACTCCTCCAGCGACCCCTGCTCTGTGCAGAAAGGAAGGCCCCCCCAAAAAAGCCCCCAGGATCCCTAGGTCAATCTGATGTTCAAGATCAAGTGGATTCCAGTGATCCAAGCAAGGAAGGAAGGCATCTGCAAAGATCTGAACCGCTCCTCCAGTGGCGTCCCTTATGCCGTGAATCCTGGGGTTCAATCCTACCTCTAACCCCAACTTTTCTTCCCCTCCCTTTGGCCCCCCCCCTCCGTTTCCCAAACGCAACCTCCATCTCCTTCTCCTTCCTCTCCGGATTAGAATAAGGAGCCCCCCCGGGAATAGCCACCGGGATAGTCGTAGGGCATGGCGGGCGGAGGCGGCAGGGGGCAATCGGGGAAGAAAGGGGCGAAGGAAGGCAAGTGAGCCGTCGGGCTGCCCTCCGCCCCGGCAGGGTCCGAGGCGCCGGCGTAGAGTGCCGGCAGGGGCCGCAGGGGGGGCTCGGGGTACATCAAGTGGGGCAGCGGCGGCAGCGACTCGTACAGGGGCGTCTCCCCGCCCAGATCCGACGCCTGCAGCCGGCTGCCCGTCTGGAAAAGCGGCTGCTGCTGCTGCTGTTCCGGGAGGAGGTTCCCAAACTCGGGGGCGGCGGCGGCCAGGAGGTCGAAGAGCTCCTCCGGGCCGGCGGGGTCCTTCAGGCCGGGGCTGGGCGGCGCCGTCGAGCGGGCGGCGGCCGGCTCGGTGAAAAAGGACGGCGGCAGGTTGCGCTTGCGGAGCGGCACTTTCTTGCCGCCGGGGGAGGGCCCCGATCCGCCTTCCCGGCCTCCCGGCGGCCCGGCGGCTCCCGGGGGGCGCTCCAGCTCGAAGCCCGACGGCTGCAGCGAGTCGAAGAGGGCCGCCAGGCTCTTGCTCTGCAGCGTGCCGCCTTCGCGCTTGGCTGGCGCCTTGCAGTGCGCCGCTCCGCCGCTGGGGGGCGAGGCGGAGGCCGACGGGCCGCCCGTCGGGGAAGTCCGCTTGGTGGTCGGCTGGCTGTGGTTGCTGCTATTAGTATTATTATTACTATTAACGCTGTTATTCGCGCTAATCGTCGGCGCGTCCTGCAGCCCGGGAGCCGCCGGGACGCCGCCCCCTCCTCCTCCTCCTCCTCCCCCGCCGCCGCCGATCATGCCGGTGCAGCGCTTGATCTGCTTCTGCAAGTACTTCCGATGGTTCACTTTCCGCTTGGACTTCACCGGCTTGTCCAGGGCCAGCTTGATGTTGCTGGAGGCCGAGTCGATGAAGCTGAGCAGGTCGCGGGTGGCCTCGCGGAAGTCCCCGGCGTCGCTTCCGCCGCCGCCTCCGCCCGCCAGCAGGAGCGCCCCCCCATCCGCGTAGCCCTTCTCCACCTCGGCGAAGTCCGCCAGCCCCGCGGCGGCCGCCGGGAAGCAGAAGGGGACGACGAAAGGGTGGTGGGCGTGCAGGGTGGCCGCTTGCACGGCCATCGCGTCGCCTTGCAAGCGCTCTCCCTTTGCAAGGGCTCTCCTTTCTTGCAAGAGGAAAAATAATTCTCTCTCTCTCTCTCTTTCCCCCTTCACTGCGCTCGTCTGCCGGGCTGCCCGACGTGGCGCCGCATCTCCGCTCCTCTCGCCCGGGTCACCGAGGCGGACGCCGGAGAGCCCGCCGACCTCAGCCAGCTGCTCCGGGGCTCTCGCCGACGCCTCTTCCCCCCACGCCCCGCGGAGCTCCGGGAAGAGGAGGGGGAAGCTGGTGACGAAGGACGCGGAGGGAGGGAGGGATCGCCCCCTCGGAGGGAGGGGACCGCTTAACCCTTGCGTGGCGCTCCTGGCCGGCGAATGTCCTTCTTGCGAGGCGGTTCCGGATGGATGGACCGGATTTGTTAAAGCGCAAGGCCACGTGAAAGAGATTTTTCTTTAAGAAAGGGGGAACGAGTCGATTTTCCTCTGCCGTTTGTCTTCCTCTCTCGCGGCCTTCCTACACTTTCCTTTCTCCTTTTCCTTCCTGTGATTTCCCCACTTTCTTAGTGAGTATTCTGCGGTCTCTGTTTTCTTTCCTTCCTGCGATTTCCCCTTTTTCTTGCAACTCCAGGTTGGGAGATTCATGGAGATTTGGGGGTGAGAAGGGCCACCCCTAGGTTTGAGAGGGAAGTGAACTCGGAGGGGATAGATCAGCCGTGCTCGTCTGTATGCAGCAGTGGGGAAGAGCAGGAGTCCAGGAGCACCTTAAAGACTAACACAATTTGTGGCAGGGTTGGAGCTTTCGGGAGTCACTGCTCACTTCTTCAGATACCGCTCGAACGTGAGTCCATCAGTCCTTATATCACAATAGGGTTGCCACGTCTGGATCGGAAAATACCTGGAGACTTTGGGGGTGGATCCAGGAGAGGGCGGGGTTTGGGGAGAGGAGGGGCCTCAGCAAGGTACAATGCCATAGAGTCCACCCTCCAAAGTAGCCATTTTCTCCAGGGGAGCAGATCTCTTGTAAAAGCAGGAGATCTCCAGGCCCCACCTGGAGGCTGGCAACACATATCACAAGGCTGATGGATTCCCATTCTGTACAGCTAAATGGGGTGCCGTCCATGGGGGCAGATCAAGATGGGGAGCCGTGTCTGTCTGTAACAGGAGAAAAGGGCAAGAGTCCAGGAGCGCCTTAAAGACTAACATCTGTGGCAGGGGAGGAGCTTTCCTGAGTCAGTGCTCGCTAGAGAAGAAGAAGAAGAAGAAGAAGAAGAAGAGATTGGATTTATATCCCGCCCTTCACTCACTTAAGAGTCTCAGAGCGGCTTACAAACTCCTTTCCCTTCCCCTCCCCACAACAGGCACCCTGTGAGGTAGGTGGGGCTGAGGGAACTCTTTCCCAAGCTGTCCTTGAGGGAACAGCTGGTACAGAGCTCTGGCTTGCCCAAGGTCATCCAGCCAGGTGCAAGTGAGCAGTGACTCACAAAAGCTCCTCCCCGCCACATATTTTGTGGTGCTACTGGACTCTTGCTCTTTACAAATGGGATGTGATGCCATAAACTCCAGAGTCAACAATTTTTCCAGGGGAACTAATCTCTGGAGATCAGTTATAATTCCAGGAGATATCCAGGCCTCACCTTGGGGTTGGCAACCCTAGGTACAGTGCCACACACGCCACCCTCTAAAGCAGCCATTTCTTCCAGGGGGGACTGGTCTCTGTTGTCCAGAGATCAAGTGTAATTCCAGGATATCCCCAGGCCCCACCTGGAGGTTGGGAACCTTCCCTTCTTCCCTTAGATTCCCCCCCCCCTCCCTTTCATGGCCGCTTTGCTTGCTTCCTTTCTGCTAGAAAAAGTTCTCATGGGGAGGGGGGCTCATGGACCGGAATGGGGGGGATGCCTCAGCTGATATGCTGGTTAACCGTTGTCTGAATGGAACGATGTCAGAGTTGCTCACTAAATGCTCCTCCACAAACTTAAAAGATCCCTGGACGTTAAAAAAACAAGACTTCAGAGAGACAGCTTCTGGCCTTTGTAAGTCCAGGGTTTGGGAATGGGTTTTGCAGCGCAGTGATCCGTAGTGGGAGGCAATTGGGTCTGAATAAAGGCTAGTCTGTAGGTTTTGTTTTAGGTTATCCACTCGCCGAGTTAGTTGTGTGACTTGTAGGCCAAAATTTACTCCTATTTTATTCATTTTATTTTGTTTATTTAAATCTTTCCATTCTCCCCAGTGGGGACTCAGAGTTACATCATACACCAGAAGAGCCCTGCTGGCTCAGACCAGTGGTCCATCTAGTCCACCATCCTGTCTCATTCAGTGGTTGACCAGTTCCTCTGGAGGGCCAACAACAGGGCACAGAGGCTGAGGCCTTCATAAGAACATCAGAAGAGCCCTGCTGGGTCAGACCAGTGAGGGTCCATCTAGTCCAGCATCCTGTCTCACTCAGTGGCCAATCAGTCCCTCTGGAGGGCCAAGAACAGGGCAGAGAGGCTGAGGCCTTCATAGGAACATAAGAAGATCCCTGCTGGATCAAACCAGTGGTCCACCTAGTCAAGCATCCTGTCTCACTCAGGGGCCAACCAGTTCCTCTGGAGGGTCAGCAACAGGACAGAGAGGCTGAGGCCCTCATAGGAACCTAAGAAGAGCCCTTCTGGATCAGACCCATAGTCCACCTAGTCCAGCATCCCGTCTCACACAGTGGCCAACCAGTTCCTCTGGAGGGTCAACAACAGTGCATAGAGGCCAAGGCCTTCCCCTGATGTTGCCTCCTGGCTCTGGGATTCAGAGGCTCAGTGCCTCTGAACGTGGAGGTTCCCTTTAGTCATCATGGCTATTAGCCACTGAGAGATCCCTCCTTCACAGATCTATCCAATCCCCTTTTCAAGCTGTCTATACCTATAGCTATCATCACATCCTCTGGCAGCGAATTTCACGTTTTAAAATTCACTTTATAAAGAAGTACTTTCTGTTGTCCTCTCCTGTGCTTTGTCCTCACAGCAGCCCTGTGAGGTAGGTGAGGCTGAGAATGTGTGACAGGCCCTAGGTCTCCCAGTGAGATTCTATGGCACGAGTCAGGATTCAAACCTGGGTTTGCCAGACAGGGCCAGTGCTACCATTAGGCTAACTAGGCGATTGCCTAGAGCGCTGACCTCAGTGGACCGCAGTACAGAGGCACCCACATGGGGTGCGCCACAAGAGGATCAGCCACTACCCTTCAGCGTCTCCCCCTCCTCCGGGTGTCTCAGTCATGCGAACTCTGTGAATCCATAAATCGCTGGAAATATGAAACAGCTCCGGCTACGAGAGTCCAGCAGTGATTGGCCTTGAACACCACTGCTTCTGTTTCGCTGCCGGGGGGTGGGTGGGGGGTGTAGGGCAATGAATAAATATGATTGTCTCTTTTTACTAGTCTTATTCGAGGATAAATGCTGCAATCCTAGGCACATTTACTTGCAAGTAAGCACATAAACACTTTCCACAACTTCAGCTTCTAGTGAAAGAGAATTTCTCCAGTTGCTCTTTTTATGGGCATTTATGGGAGAGCCGGTTTGGGGTAGTGGTTAAGTGCGCGGACTCTAATCTGGGAGAACCGGGTTTGATTGCCCACTCCTCCACTTGCACCTGGCTGGATGATCTTGGGCAAGCCAGAGCTCTGTGCCAGCTGTTCCCTCAAGGACAGCTTGGGAAACAGCTCTCTCAGCCCCACCTACCTCACAGGGTGTCTGTTGTGGGGAGGGGAAGGGAAAGGACTTTGTAAGCCGCTCTGAGACTCCCTTGGGGAGTGAAGGGTGGGGTATAAATCCAATGTTGTCTTCTTCCTCTGTATCTTATTTTGGATAGAAATGCTTCTCCGAAGCAAGAAAAAGACTGGCCAGCTGGCTCCCTCAGGTGAAAAGGAAAACGTTGCTTGATCCCAATCCAGCTACAACCAGAAGGTGCAGAGAGCGTGGCAGCTGTTTTTGGTGACCCCCCCCCCCCCTCCAGCCTTTGATCTCCTGCAGTAAATCTGTTTTTGGGTAGAGGGGCCAGGCCTTTTTGCACCCTAGGCGAGGCTAGCTACTGGCGCCGTCCCCCCCCCCCCCCCCGCTAACCAATTTCCAAAATCAGATGAATTGTAGGAAAAAAGAAGAGTTCAAAACTTGAAATGGCTAATTTTGAAAAAGAAAATCAAGAATAAGCAGGGCCTGCCCGCTACTGGTAAATTTTAGACCGTCGCCAAGGGCAATGGCTCTAGGAGAGTGCCATTCTGGCTAGCCTCGTCCCCTCCTCGCCCCGCACAGGAAGCCTCCCTTGCCGGCTTCTTGCTCCGTACCTAGCAAGAGACTCCCCTCATTACAGCCCCCCAGACAGAAAGAGAAGAAGGCAGGGGGAACAGGCGCGGGAAAAGCCCGGGACAACGGGAAAGTGCTGCTCGCCCTCTGCCGCCCCCATCCCTGCCCCCACAGTCTCTTTGGAGCTCCTTTTGCAGCCTGGCACAGGCTCCCTCCCCCTCCCCTCGAGCAATCCTGCCCCCTGCATGCATTTGCACCTCACCCCCTCAGCTCGCCCACTGCGGCTTCGGCACCCGCCCCCGTCCTGTCCTGCCCCGCATGGGGGGGCAGAATGTATCCTCGCCTAGTGGGCGGAAAAACCTGGGGCCATCACTGAGAATAAGTAATACAACAATCCTTGATTTTCTTTCTCAAGCAGAGAACAGTTTTAGCGCACAAATCATTTTGAATAATCCTGTGAATTGTGATGTTAAAATTTAAGCCCCTTGAATGTTTCCACTTCAGGCACATCAAAATCTCATTTTGCGTGCCTTTTCCTTTGCAGATTTCGTCACCAGTTCCTTCAAGTCCAGTGCTGGTGCTTCCACGTGTTTAGTTGATATAGCTGCCAAACCAAGTAGTCTCTTTTGCAAAAGTAGTTCTCCCCCGCCCCAGTAGTGCCTCCATTTTGCTGGAATTACATTTCAGCTTGCTGGCCTCCATCTATCCTAAAATTGCATCCAAGCACCTCATCACTGTTCCCACAGCCTCCCTGGGATCTGCTGGTAGCATGAAACAGAGTTGAGTGTCGTCTACATACTGGTTTTCAAGAAGGAACAAGCAGCTGAGTAAATAAGACACTAGAGTAGTTCAATTATACATTATATTCAAAAAGTTACAGCAAACGTTGCTTAAGAACAAATAATAACTGGCCTCCCCTGATAAGAACATAAGAAGAGCCCTGCTGGATCAGACCAGTGGTCCATCTAGTCCAGCATCCCGTCTCACACAGTGGCCAACCAGTTCCTCTGGACAGCCAACAACAGGGCATGGATGCCGAGGCCTTCCCCTGATAAGGACATCCAAAGGGTCCTGCTGGATCAGACCAGTGGTCCATCTAGTCCAGCATCCCGTCTCACACAGTGGCCAACCAGTTCCTCTGGACAGCCAACAACAGGGCATGGATGCCGAGGCCTTCCCCTGATAAGGACATCCAAAGGGTCCTGCTGGATCAGACCACTGGTCCATCTAGTCCAGCATCCTGTCTCACACAGTGGCCAACCAGTTCCTGATTAGAGTCCGCCGCTCTTAACCACTACACTAAACGGGCCTCATTGGCTTTAAACTGGGGCTTGCTTGCGAGTAAACTTGCACAGGCCCCGGCTGCAGATCCAGTTGTTTACCATGGTTGAGCATGTGCTCGGATCCAAAAACGTGTAGAGCTGCTGCACTTGTCTGGATCTGGCCCTCCTGGCCTGAGACCATCCTGGCTTTTTTCATTTGGCCAAAGTGACAGGGTAGAAGGAAATCGCCAGGCCTCCACGCACAAGGAGAGGACCGGTGGGTTTGGTATGTGATTTTTATTGAACCCATTCTCTCCGGCGCTGGGAAAATCCCATGGGCCAAGCAGGTGTCGGGGGCTCTAAACACACAATCTCATTTCCTGCCCGCATCTTAATCTGTTCGTCAATCCGGCCAGTCGGCTCCCGGCGCATTCTTTCGGCAGTGGGAATTTCTGGCCTTGCCTGACAAGCATTATGGCGAGGCTTTGACATACAGCCTTCCAGGACCCAAATAGCCTGGCCTATTCTTCGCCTTCCCTGAAAGGGGGCTTTGTGCCAGGGATTCATTAAACTGCGCCACACAGGCCTTCAGAAAACTGGGGAGGGGGGAGAAGTGGGGGCTGGCCTCGATAATGAACAGTCGATTTAACTGGAAAAGCGGCAGGAGCTGTTAAATTAAAGGGAAATAAAGGTGGACTTCGGGGCTCGGTGACCTAAAAGAGAGAGAAAGAGAGCCTCCATTTTTTGTGGAAGAGGTGCAATGCAGAACAGGAAGTCTGGCCTCGCAACAGTTCACAATATTATTTTTTTTAAAAGAAGAGAAGGGATCAGATTTATACCCCTGCCCTTCACTCGGAGTCTCAGAGCGGCTTACTAACTCCTTTCCCTTCCCCTCCCCACAACAGACACCCCTGTGAGGTAGGTGGGGCTGGGAGAGCTCTGACAGAACTGCTCTTGAGAGAACAGCTCTGACAGAACTATGGCTTGCCCAAGGTCATCCAGCAGCTGCAAGTGGAGGAGTGGGGAATCGAACCCAGTTATCCCAGATTCGAGTCCGCGCACTTAACCACTACACCAAACTGGCTCTCAATTTACAGGTAATTGTAGGTTTCTTCCCAAAGTAGCTTGGGGGTTATTATTTTCCATGAAATAATGCAATGAAGGGAGTTTAATAGTGCCTCCTCTCCACATATACCCTGATCAGCCTCTTCAAATCACCCATCGCTGTGCCGTGATACTCACTGGCAAAACTGGGTTAACCATTCTTTCTTTGCCTAGACTGTTGCAGGAAAAACATAGAAGAAAGGAGAACCACATAAACCATTCTGAGCTCCTTGGGGGAAAGGCAAGATAAAAACTGGGAAATTCCTGGAGATTTAGGAGAGAGAAAAGCCTGGGGAAGGTGGCGTTTGAAGAGAAGAGAGCCCTCAGTCGCTCGATCATCCTGGTCTCCAGGCCGCCTGGTCTCCAGGCCCCCGATCATCCTCGTTGCTGTCCTCTGCACCTGTTCCATTCTGTCCACATCCTTTTCAAAGCGAGGTCTCCGAACTGCACACAGTACTCCAGGTGCAGCCTGATCAGTGGAATGTACAGCATTATACCATGTTGCCTCCCTCCCCTCCCCAAACTCCCCTCTCCTCAACCCCCAAATCTCCAGGAACTGCCCCACTGGGAGCTGGCAACCCTATGCTTTGTGACACAGAAGAGCCAAAGAGGGTCATGCCACACAGTCAAGTCCCCTCAGTTCTCAGGACCAGCCCCAAAGAGGAAAGACTGGCGGCTGTTCAATTCTATGGGAAATCTGCTACTGTCCGATTTCCTGTTTGGTATCCAGAGCATTTTCGCAGCTGGAGGGAGGGAGGGAGGGAAGGAGAGGAGAGGAGGAAAGCGCCAGAGGAAGAAGAACAAAACATGCCAGCCAGTGCAAAGGATAGCAATGATCTAATTATCTGCAGACCAAAACAGCCAGATTCATTTGAAAGGAGCTCTCAGCAAAGGCGGCCGTTGAACTGCAGAACGCAGCCAGGGAACAAAGAGGGACATAGCAACAGTTTTGAAGCGCATGCCTACGCACAAATCCTTTCTGCGTACGAAGCGCAGTTTTATGAGCATTTTTCTTGCCTTCGCTTCTGGAGAGAAAAAAGAGCATGAGGTTATGTTAGCATTCAGTCCCCTCCTCTCTCTGAGGGGCAGTTGATCGCCAGAAAACCATAAACACCCTTCCTAAAAATAGCATCTCAAATATCATTATTGCAATACACTGCCTGGACTACAATGACACAAAATGGATGCCGGCCAGAGACAAGTAGTTTAGAAGTGTGAGTAAGAGTGGCTGGCTAGCTAACAACCTCCACCATACCCTAGAGAGATGCATAATTTAGAACAATGGGTCTCCCAAGAACCTATTAACTCAACTTGGACTAATCTCGTCAACCACCAGCCTCACTTCCCTGCACTCATTTACCCTAATTAAGCAACACACATAAGAACATAAGAGAAGCCAATGTTGGCTCAGGCCACTGGCCCATCCAGTCCAACGCTCTGTCACACAGTGGCCAAAAAATACCAGGTGCCATCAGGAGGTCCAGCGGTGGGGCCAGGACACTAGAAGCCCTCCCACTGTTGGCCCCCCAAGCACCAAGAATACAGTGCATCACTTGCCCCAGACTGAGAGTTCCTGTCTACGTTGTTCAGTTGCACAGTCAAGTCCAACTCTTCGCGAACCCATGGACCACACCATTCCAGGCGTCCTCCTGTCTTCTGTCGTGCTCCGGAGTTTGCTTAATTTCATGTTCACTGCATCGATAACACTGTCTAACCATCTCATCCTTTGCCGTCCCCTTCTCCTTTGACCTTCAGTCTTTCCCAGCATCAGGGTCTTCTCCAGTGAGTGCTCCCTTCTCATTTAGTGGCCAAAGTATTTGAGCTTCAGCTTCAGGATCTGGCCTTCCAGGGAACAGTCAGGGTGTGAGACTTCTGCTCAAAGTAGTCAAGGATCAGATCTTTCTTAATGAAACACAGTTCTTTATTTCCAATCTCTACATTGGTACAGCTTCTCGGATTATTGTCAGAGATAACGCATATGACAGAAGCAGGTCTATTATACCTTTCCAGACAGTTTGAATTACCCATAGGTAGCCAATCACTAAAGGGAAAAAACGGCGGGCAAAAAGGGTCTCTGGCCGTTTGCTTCCCACAGGAAAGAAAGTGAGGTGTCAAGTTGTAAATTTCCCTTCCCAAACCAGACCCCTTAGATGTTACCATTTCACATAACAATCGCTGGCCTCGAGGCTTTCGCACGTTGATAAGAGATGGGACTTGTCCTCCCTTGGAGTCCCAGCCGGGATGAATGGAATGCGGAGGCAGGAGTGTGAGAGGCCCATTGTTCCCATACTTTGAAGTTGTCATCCTCCCGCTCTGAGAGTTACACAAACCAGGCCTGGTCAGGGTCATAAACCTGGGGTCACATAGACTACATACATACTGGCCAAAGTGAGGGTTTACCTAGGGGAGGGGGCAACTACATGGCAGGTGTTATAGAAGCATCTATAAAGACATACATGGCAATAGGAGCATAGCATGGAATACATACATGGCATTAAGAAGCATAGGAATAAAACAGAAGTCATAGCTGTAAGCAGCAGCAATACATTGTCTGAATCAGCAGATTCTGACACAGGGTTGATTTCTTTTAGGATTGACTGATTTGGTCTCCTATCTATACCTTGTGGCTAATAGCCACTGATGGACCTTTGCTCCGTATGTTAATACTATTACTACTTAATACCATTCACCAAACCTGGTAGCTTTTCCTGTCTGGTACTTACAGAGTCATCAAGCACCATTTACACTAATAGTCCACTTCAGATAAACCCATCAAGCTTTTCCCAGGTCATTGTCTACCTCTGTAACCCATCAAGTAATTGTTTGGGGGGCTAATATGTCAGCTGCCCCAAGGAGCATTTTGTCCTATAAATTATGGCATCCTGCTCCATAGCAGTCTCTGTGTTCTCAGAGCCATACATGCACCCCCAAATCTGTCTGGGCCTTCTCTTCTCTCCATGAAATGCTGGTTGTTTTGCTACTGCCTCCATGGACCTCTTTCACCCTCCAAAACAGCTATTTTCTCTGTCATCTGAAGATCAATTGTAATTCTGGGAAATCTCCATGCCCCACAGCCATACTGAACCTCTGCAGTCAACTGTGCTGAAAGATCTGACTTTGCTGCCTATTTCTAGGAAGAAGATGACAACGAAGAAGAGACTGGATTTATACCCTGCCCTTCACTACCTGAAGGAGTCAGATTGGCTTACAATCTCCTTTCCCTTCCCCTCCCCAAAACAGACACCCTGTGAGGTAGGTGGGGCTGAGAGAGCTTTTTGAAGAACTGCTCTTTCAAGAACAGCTCTGATAGAACACCAGCAGTTGCACATGGAGGAGTGAGGAATCAAACCTGGTTCCCCCAGATTAGAGTCTGTGCTCCTAACCAGAACTCCAAACTGGTTTTCTGTGGAGGAGGAGGAGGAGAAGAAGAGGAGGAGGAAGAGGAGGAGGAAGAGATTGAATTTATAAGGTCAGTATTGTCTACTCAGACTGGCAACAGCTCTCCAGGGTCTCAGGCAGAGGTCTTTCACATCACCTACTGCCTTGTCCTTTTTAACTGGAGATGCCAGGGATTGAACTTGGGACCTTCGGCATACAAAGCAGAGGCTCTTCCACTGAGCTACAGACCCACCCAGCACACATGAAGCTGCCTTCTACTGAATCAGACCATCGGTCCATCAAGGTCAGTATTGTCCACTCAGACTGGCAGCGGTCCTCCAGTGTCTCAGGCAGAGGTCTTTCACATCACTTGCTGCCTGGTACTTTTTAACTGGAGATGCTGGGGGGTTGAACCTGGGACCTTTGCTAATTTTGGTTTCCCCAGTACGAGAAGATTTCAAGGAGTTTGCATAACTGAATAAAGTTTGCATAGAATCAGGGTAAACTTCTGTGCTGGCTATGGGTTGTGAGAGGGCGGGGCGGGGGGGAAATCTCTGAGACAACTACCTTCTGGACTGAAGAACATTCCAGTCCCACACTTTGGCTTCTCCTGTAGATCCTTTATATCCCAACCACCCAAAATAAAAACAAAAATGGGAACCCAAGCTTTAAATTAAAGATTGGTAGCAGGTAAGCTATGTGCTACCTAAAGGTCTCTTATTTGGAAACCTGCTAGACTAAACCTGTACTTATATGTGAAGTAAACAGAGATGCCTGCTTCTTGTATTTCAGGCCTGACAGACAAGACACAGATGGAGATGGACAACAAAGGTTTATCTCACAGAAAACAAAGTATTTAATAAGGTGGAAAGTATTGGAGTCGGGAGGCGAGTGGTAGTGATTTCATAGTAAAGCTCTTTATTGAGGGCCAGATGGAACATGGGGAACCCCGGGCTCAGAGCCCTCTTTTATGCCGGCCGGAGACAATGCCCCGACCTCGCCCACAGGTCCTGATAGGACCTTAAGTCCGTGGTTGTAGTTCATAGATCCCCCAGCGGGAGACCTAGGCTCGTAATTGGTGGTCACTCAGGATCCAACTGGCTATTGTTCTACCTGGCTGAAGCTCAGGTACATTCCGACCATGTGCGCTGACTGTGTGGCGGTCGCCATTACAGGAGACCATGCGGTCGTGGTCTTACATAAGGTAAATATGAGGTGTGGATAAATTAAATATGTAGAGTCAAGCTGGCCCTCAGATAAAGTAAACCACCCCTGAGGAGAGATTTGATTCCCTCAGATTTGATAGAGAGCCAGTATGGTGTAGTGGTTAGGAACATGGATGCTAATCCAGGAGAATCGGCTTTGATTCCCCACTCCTCCACTTGCAGCTGCTGGTGTGACCTTTGTTCAGTCGTAAGTTCTTCCAGAGCTGTTCTTGAAAGAGCAGTTCTTGAAAGAGCTCTCTCAGCCCCACCTCCCTCACAGAGTGTCTGTTGTGGGGAGGGGAAGGGAAAGAAGATTGTAAGCTGCTCTGAGGCTCCTTTGGTTAGTGAAGGGTGGGGTATCAATCCAATCTCCTCCTCCTTCTTTCTCTGTACAGAATTCCTCAGTAGATTCAAGGCTGCTCTTTTCTCAGAGCACCTTTCCACAGAACCCGCACAGACCCGTTAGGAATGACAGGCCCTTGACAGGATGCTTATTTGTAGGGTTACCCTATTTTGGAAAGCAAAAAAAATAATAAAAAATTTCCCAACTGACTACTTCAAACAAGCGATCATTATGACAAATCTCATTTTAGATGTCCCTACTATCTAAGCTGTGATAATTGCTACTCACTAGGGATATTCCTAAGCCTTCCGGCCCCAAAAGAGGTCATTTTCATCTATTTTTTTAAAAAAGAGCCCAAAAGAGGATGGACACCCAAAAAAGAGGAAATATCCTCTTTAAAAGAGATAGATCAAAGATGGGTAGCCGTGTTAGTCTGTCTTGTAGCAGCAGAAAAGAGCAAGAGTCCAGGAGCCCATTCAAGACGAACACAGTTTGTGACGGGAGGAGCTTTTCTGAGTCACCATAGAGATTTTTGCCGAAATATCAGAGCATCGCCCCAATGTCCCCAACTTGATGTCACATGGGCAGTAATGTAGGCACATCACTGCACATTGGCTAGATCTTCCTCTTTTTCTCCCTCTTTTCCAGGCTAAGTTCTCCCCACCATCCAGCTGATCGGTGGTGGCGCCTGGTAGCCAGCTGATCGGTGGTGGCGCCTAGCAACCCTATTCCAGAGATGTCTCAGATGCTCCCTCCAGGAGCCAGGTTAGAGTTCCCAGACCACCACCCCTCAGCCACAGGTGGAGGATGGGGGGGGGGGGTAGGGTTGCCAGATCCAGGTGGGGAAACTCCTGGAGGTTTGGGGGTGGAGCCTGGGGAAGACAGGGACCTCAGTGGGGTACAGTGCCATAGAGTCCACCCTCCAGAGCATCCATTTTCTCCAGAGGAACTGATCCCTGTAGTCTGGAGACGAGCTGTAATTCCAGGAGATCCACAGGTCCCACCCGGAAGTTGGCATCCATGTGAGAATCTCAGCTTCCCTTTTTGTTCAAGTCTTCTGCTCCTTCACCTGGCGAGGAGGACTCACAGCCATGGTCTGTAACAGGATTTAGCCCCTGCTCTTCAAAGAAATGTATATCTCTTGTTTTGAGATGCAAGCTCTGGGCCATCAAGATTTCTCTCCTAGCAGTAGCTTGTCTCTCGTAATCTAAAGGTGCCTTTAGACCAGACCAAATAAATAAAGGAACCCCTCAACAGTGACCCAGCAAGGACATCCTGCGGAAAGCAGAAATGACATCATCAGCGAAGAATCTGACATTTGAGGCTGATCGAAATTCAAAGCGCGGCCGGCATTGAACCGCCCAGGCCGGGACACAAAGGCGGCTGACAGTCACCAGTCAGGCTCGTGCCTCTGAGGAAGAGCAAGATGAATTGCGGCATTTCGCAGAACAAGGGCCTGTGGAAACCTGACTTAACTGGACGTAATCTAAAACAAACCCAGCCTGGACGTCACATCTAGGATTTTAGTGACTTTCACACAGCTCAGAGAATACAGGGTTCCTTCATACACACAGGGTCCTCTTGGGCCCAAAGAAGGTGTTTAGTTAGTTATTTAAAATATTTGACTCCTCCCTGTCTCCTAGGGTTGCCAACCGCCCAGTGGAACCTGGAGATCTCCCAGAATTACAGCTGAACTCCAGACCACAGAGATCTGTCCCTCTGGAAAAAATGGCTGCCTTCGAGAATGAACTCTATGGCGTTATGCCCCTATGAGATCCTTCTCCACCCCAAACTCCACCCTCCCCAGACTCCAGCTCCTAAATCTCCATGAATTTCCTGATGAAGAGCTGGCAACCCTGGTTCTCTCCAGAACAAGAAGCAAGGAAGCTGCCTGTAATAATTTCAATAATATAATTTCAATAATTATATAGGTATGTGTTTCTTTAAATGGTTGAAAGTGTCAGAAGAACAAGGGAGTGAAAGAGGGAGATGAGTGAGTGAGGTGATTGGTTGGTGACTGAGAGTGTGTGGGAGGAGCTAGGAAGTGTGTGTGTATATATATAGAGAGAGGGAACATAAGAACATAAGAGAAGCCAATGTTGAATCAGGCCAGTGGCCCATCCAGTCCAACACTCTGTCACACAGTGGCCAAAAACACCAGGTGCCCTCAGGAGGTCCACCAGTGGGGCCAGGACACTAGAAGCCCTCCCACTGTTGCCCCCCCCCCCCAAGCACCAAGAATACAGAGCATCACTTGACCCAGACTGAGAGTTCCTAGCTATACTTCGTGGTTAATAGCCACTGATGGACTTCTGCTCCATATGTTTATCTAATTCCCTCTTGAAGCTGTCCATGCTTGTAGCTGTATGCTTGTATGCTTGTAGCTCTTGAAGCTGTCCATGCCACCTCCTGTGGCAGTGAATTCCATGTGTTAATCACTCTTTGGGTGAAGAAGTACTTCCTTTTATCTGTTTTAACCCGACTGCTCAGCAATTTCATGGAAGGCAGAGTATTCAGTCTGAAGTCAGCAGCTGTCAGTTGGGGTCGCTCCATACAAAGTCTGAGAAGTAGTCTTCTAACTAGAATCATATAGAAGTGTTGTGAAAGGCATTAAGATTCTAAAGGAAGAAGAAAATATACTTAAGGGGGCATATTAGGAAAAATCTAATACAGTCAGAGTATTTTCAGAGTGTGAGGGGAAAAGCTGAGAGAGACCTGAGTAAAAGGGGGAAAGATTTTACTGAGCAACTTAATGAAACATCTTGCAA
This sequence comes from Lepidodactylus listeri, assembly GCA_029233225.1. Lineage (NCBI taxonomy): Eukaryota > Metazoa > Chordata > Lepidosauria > Squamata > Gekkonidae > Lepidodactylus > Lepidodactylus listeri. Next base: position 176,762,513 of record JARCFY010000001.1, on the reverse strand, counting down.
CCAATACACTTCTTTTACCAATCAAGTTTTATCGGGTTTATTATTAACCCAGAGTCCTAGCCTCAGAACCAATGAAGGAGCCTTAGAGCTTGGGCTCAATACTGTGGGGAAGGTTAATTAAAGACTGGAATTATATTCCTGGTGGCAGCGATAGATACTTTGAGTGAGAGAAAGGAACAACAAAAAATTTAAAACTACACCACATTTAACCACACAAATATAAGAGAGGTACTGTCACATTGCCCTATATGGAGTCTAGGTGAGCCTGACTATCTCCCAGAATTACAACTGAACTCTAGACAGCACACAGCTGTCCCTCTGGAGAACACGACTGCTTTGGAGGGTGGATTCTATGGCCAAAGCCTCTCCCCTCCCCAAACATTGCCCTTCCCAGACTTCACACCAACATCTCCAGAATTTCCCAAGCTGGAGCTTTTGTGGGAGGGCTTCTGGAGTTCTGGCCCTGCTGGTGGCCCTCCTGATGGCACCTGTGTGGCCACTGTATGACACAGAGTGTTGGACTGGATCGGGCCATTGGCTTGATCCAACATGGCTTCTCTTGCATTCTGGCATCCCTACTTTCTCCCATTAGAGTAGTTTAAAAACAGGAAATTAAAACAGCCATTCAAAATTAGAAGAAGAAGGAGAAATTGGCATCAGGTTTTGAAATCCCTGGAGGGGGGGCTCATGCGCGTGCAAAGTGCGCGCGCACTCTGAAACGATGCTGCCGCCGCCTCCCCCCCCCCCCGGGCCACTCTTCCCTCTTTTCCTTTCCCTCCCGGGGCTCCAGGCGAATGCCCAGTGTGATAGCCGGGTGATGCTATCACGTTGGGCATTTGCCCGGAGCCCCGGGAGGGAGAGGGAAGGAGGGAGGGAGGGAGGAGTGGGTACAGGGGAGCCGGGGGGGGGGGGGAGAAAGAGGCTCTGGCGGCAGTGGCCAGCCAGCCAGCGTGCCTAGGAAGGGCCCAGGGAGGTGGGGGGGAGAGGCGGCGGCAGGCGCTCTGTTTTGCCGGGGGGGCTCAATCTCCCCCAGGAAATTTTGGGGGTGGCCCGAGCCCTCAAGCCTTCCCCCCCCCGTAGTTTACGCCTATGACTTGGAGTCTCAGGGTGGTTTACAATCTCCTTCCCCTCCCCACAACAGGCACCCTGTGAGGTAGGTGGGGCTGAGAGAGTGTTAGCCGAATTGCTTTAATTTACGTTTAGCAATCAGCAAAATACACGGGCTCTTGCCAACTATACCAGGGTCCCACCCCTCCCGGGAGTTCTCAAGGAAAGAGGCACGTGAGGCAGGTTCCAAGTTCAATGATGTTTACTGGATCATGTAATCAAGCATACAAAAATCGTAATCACACACACACTCTTACAGGTCTAATAAAATAAAGAGAGAAAATAGCACTTTTGCATGAGCAGGTTTCGTTGGTGGGGAAAGCACGTTACCTTAGATGCGTTGTCCGATGTCAAGATGAATTGGATTTGGGAAGAAGGGTATAAAAGCTATGGGGCCACGAGGCTTGAACCGGCAAGGCCACGTGGTTCTCCTGGATCGCGAGTCCAGAGAGAGAAAATGGGGTTTAAAGATGGAGGCAAGGGTTGGGGATAGAAAGCTGGACTGAAGGGTCAATAGGTAAGATAGAGGGCGACGGCTCAAGAGGCCGAGTGACTCTCGGTTTGGACTTTTATTGGGGGTCTTGGGGCGGGCTTTGCAGACCACAACCCACTAACACTCCTACTAGGCGGTCCCTCCCTGTTGGACCTTGCTATAGGTCAAAGGTGAACAAAGGGAGGAGGTCCAGGGGTTTGGTCAGTGTTGCAAAAGTATGACTTCACCAGGAAACAGACACTGAGTCTGGGGTCCGATGACTCACCTGGCCATACCTATTGTCAGTTGATGGTTGTAGCCAAGTATCTGATGGCTGGCACATTAGTTGCTAGGCAGTCTAGTTAACATAACTATCCAGATGTGTAGTGGGGGAGTGGGGGTCAGCCAGCGGATGTCTGACAGAAGGAGGCCTCATGGCAAGAGGAATCCTTTGTCTTTGCCTTGGGTGAACTGCTTGGGGTGTCAGCCTCCTGGCTTGGGCTGGAGCTGGCTCCTATGTGAAGAAGAAAGCGCAAGTCGCTACCACTGCTGGCGACACAGAGTTCAAACTTATGGATATAAATCCATAAGAGCACAGAAAAGTGCCTTGCTGGCTAACAAGAGTTCTTGGAGAACTCCTTGAGAGGACACTTTTGAAAAAACTTGTGACTGACCCAAGGTCACTCCAATAGCTGCATGTGGAGGGAAAGGGAATCAAACCTAGAGTTGGCAAGGCAAACCTAGGGAGCAAGTACTGCTGAAAACTATATTCTACCTGAGACCCTAGAGAGTTGCCACCTGCCAGAGTAGAAAATGCTGATCAGGTGGACCACTGGTTTGACTTCAGAAGCACTGTGGAATGGATGGGGGTTCAGTGGTATAGCACATGCCCTGTATTCAGAGGACTTCAGGCTCAATCTCTGGTCCGAGAATCTTGGGTAGAAGCTGTTGGAGAAGGCTGCTCACTGCAGAGGAAGAAGAGGAGGAGGAGGAGGAGGAGATTGGATTTATACCCTGCCCTTCACTACCCGAAGTAGTCTCCAGTGGTTTACAATCTCCTTTCCCTTCCCTTCCTTACAACAGTAGGTGGGGCTGAGAGAGCTCTCACAAGGACTGCCCTTTAGGGAACAGCTGTGAGAAAACTTATGACTGACCCAAGGCCACACCAGCCGCTGCATGTGGAGGAATGGGGAATCAAACCCAGTCCTCCCAGATCAGAGTCCGTGCTCTTAACCGTGCTCTTAACCAAATTGGCTCTCACACAAGCCTCCATCAGTCACAAAATACAATACTGAACTAGATTATATAGAGTCGCCAGCTCCTAGTTAGGAAACACCTGGAAATGTCAGTGTTTGGGGAGGGCTGGGACCTCAGTATGGTAGGCCATAGAATCCACCTTCCAAAGCAGCCATTTTCTCCAGTGGAACTGATCTGTGTAGTCCAGAGATATGTTGTAATGGTGGGAGATCTCCAGGCCCCACCTGGGGGTTGGCAACCCTTACAGACAGTTCCCTGGCAACCGTTTACTACCTCATGGAGAACTAGGCCCCAAAGAAGGGGGAGAGAATTTTTTTTCCTGAGAAAATAAAAACTCCCACAGACGACTGTAGTTTTCAGAATATTTCCTTAGATCACATTTTTGACAATTCTGCGGCGTACTTGGCGTAATATATAGCAGTTTTCTTCAGGTTAGAGTTGCCCTTTTTTATATATAAAAATTAATACAAATGATGCCCATTCCAGCTAAGCCTCCTGCAAATCCCAAGGGGAGGGAAGTGTAGGAGATGGAGTGAAATCTTAAACAGAGTTTCGCTCTTTTTAAACCCATAGATGTCAATGGCTTTCGAAAGGAGTAACTCCGATTAGGACTGCCCTGGAAGGTTTTGGGTGCCTTCCCAGATCTGTGGCTTAGAAATAATGTGCTGGCATCGTGTTTTGGCCCTCAGTCCCCTCTCCAGAAAGACACAGAAGCGGCTGCCATTTTGCGCTTCTGCCGTTTCATTGTGGGCGGGATGGAGGGAGAGAAAGGGACGCACAAAAACCCATTATTCGGACATTATCTCTGGAACCGAAATGCCGCCCGTAACTTTTTTTTTTTGGTTTCTCTTTTGAGCTCACGCACAGATGTTGTGAGTGATATTCCCTGAATTTCCCCGGGAAAATAAAGCAGGGTTTTATCAGTATTCTCCAAGCGTCCAATAGAAATGCAAATTGGCTCTAAGCGGTTAATGTCGTTGGGTTTTCTTTTTCATTAGCTGTCCGGCATTAACTAGCTAGTCTTTTTTTGGTTTTCTCGCCGCCACCCCCTTTTCCCTTTACGCATCATGTTTGATGTGAGGGTTCTCCCCCTCCTCGCTTTTTTGGGTTCCCATACTTCCCCTGACCTTCCCTCCCTCTTGTTCTTGCTCAATGTACTTGTTTAAAGTTGTTTGTTTATTAACCCTTCCAAAGGTCTCCCCTTTCAGAAAGGCAGGGGTCTAAAAAGAGAGGCTGTTGCACTTGGCGATGGAAGAGATCCAAGGGGAGTCTTCCGAAAACAAACAGCAATGGAATGCAGCAAAGCGACTTGGGCTGATTCGGCAACCCTAGTCGGGTTGACAACTTCCAGGGGGTGGCTGGAGATCTCCCAGAATTAGAACTGGATTCCAGGCAACAGAGATCTAGCCCCTTGGAGAAAATGGCTGCCTTAGAGGATGGACTCTGTCGTATTATGCCCCTCTAAGAACATAAGAAGAGCTCTGCTGGATCAGAGCAATGGTCCATCTAGTCCAGCATCCTGTCTCACACAGTGGCCAACCAGTTCCTCTGGAGGTCCAACAACAGGGCATAGAGGCCGAGGTCTTCCCCTGATAAGAACATCAGAAGAGCCCGGCTGATGTATAGTTATAGATAATTTTATTAGGTTCTGGAAAGTACTGGAGTCGGGAGGCGAGTTGTAGGATGATCATAGCAAAGACTTTATTAAGTGAATCAGCATGTTCAGGAGATGGTCAGATCAAGCAGGCTGCCAGCGCTCCAGGGCCCTGCTTATATGCTGGCCGGAGCCACACCTCTGGCCGCACCCAAAATACCTGATAGGGGCTTAACATATGCGCATAGTTCTGATAGGGCCTTAAGTCTTAAGTTGTAGTTCATAGGTCCCCCGCGGAAAACCTAGGCTGGCTATTGGTGGTCGTTTTGGATCCGACTGTCTATTGTTCTACCTGGCTGAAGCTCAGGTAGAATCGGGCCATGTGCTCTGACCGCATGGCGGTCGCCATTTTGAGACTAGGACACAACAGGTTCTAATATTAGACTATAGCTGTTGACTCACAATCATTAGGCTCTCTGTAAAATGTCGTACTGAATTAAGATTATTTTATGACAGATGTGATGACAAAGATAATTTTTCTCTGATGTTACCACAAGTTACAGTTGTTTTGTTGTTAAAGAAAAATTTTTAAAAATTTTTTAAAAAAATTTAAAAAAAGAAAAAAAAAAAAGAAGACCTCGGCTGGACCAGACCAGTGGTCCATCTAGTCCAGCATCCTGTCTCACACAGTGGCCAACCAGTTCCTCTGGAGAGCCGACAACAGGGCAGAGAGGCCGAGGCCTTTCCCTGATAAGAACATCAGAAGAGCCCGGCTGGACCAGACCAGTGGTCCATCTAGTCCAGTATCCTGTCTCACACAGTGGCCAACCAGTTCCTCTGAAGGGCCAGCAACAGGGCATCGAGACCAAGGCCTTCCTCTGAGGTTGCCTCCGGGCACTGGGATTCAGAGGCTTAGTTCCTCTCAACATGGATGTTCCCCTCAGTCACCACAGCTAGTAAGAAAATAAGAAGAGCCCTGCTGGATCAGAACAGTGGTCAATTGAGGCTGCAATCAAACACACTAAAGAATCCACTTTCAAAACATTTTCCAACTGGATTTTTACTGTGTGAACTGGCAGAATCCAATTCAAAAGTGCACTGAAAGTGGATTGACAGTGGGTTATTTAGTGTGTGTGATCACAGGCCTAGTCTAGCATCCTGTCTCGAACAGTGGCCAACCAGTTCCTCTGAAGATCCAACAGCAGGGCACAGAGGCCGAGGCCTTCCCCTGGATAAGAACATCAGAAGAGCCCTGCAGGATCAGACCAGTGGTCCATCTAGTCCAGCATCCTGTCTCACACAGGGGCCAGTCAGTTCCTCTGGAGGGCCAACAACAGGGCAGAGAGGCTGAGGCCTTCCCCTGATGTTGCCTCCTGGCTGTGGGTTTCAGAGGCTTAGTGCCTCGGAATGTGGGATTCCCCTCAGTCACCATGGCTAGTAGCCACTGACAGACCTCCGTGAAGCTATCTAAGTGATCTCCAGGCAACAGAGATTAGTTCATTTGGAGAAAATGGCCACCTTGGAAGGTGGACGCTGTTGCATTCCACCCCACTGAAGTCCCATCCCTCTCCAAAGGGTGGGGACCCTCCTCAGACTCCACTCCCAAAATCTGCAGGTATTTCCCAAACCGAAGCTGGCAACTCTATACCCAAGGGTCCATCACAGTTTTTTTTGAAAGAGTGGTTCATATTTCATCAATTATATTTATTTGAGGATAGCTTTGAGGATTGTTTTTGTTGAACAGCTGGCCTGAGACTATATGATTGCCAGACTGGCGACCAACAAAAGGGTCGAGGGAAGGGGACCTAGGGGGCGTGTGATGTTGCTGATGTCACGACGTCACTTCCAGCTACACACCAGAAGTGACAATGGAGAACTCTAAGAATCACCAGAAACTCTATGGTAAACTCTATGGTAAAATGGCAGAGGCCATTTTAAATTTTTCTCCCACCACCACTTGGAGCAGTGGAAGGCAACATAGATGGCAGCCTCCCAACGTAACAGAAAGCCAGGCAATCCTACCCGAGGATCTCTGGAGGGCCCACAGCCAGCCCTTGGTCTGTTGTGACACATCAGCCGGCCTTGCTGCACAGTGCAACATCGGCAGGATTGGGACATGCCTGGTCTCATGAAGCTGCTTCTGACTGAGTCAGACTTTTGTCTCTCAACTATTACCTGTTCTGACTGGCAGCAGCAATTCAGATCTTCCCCAGGTCTTTCTGTTTAATCCTTTTACCTGGAGATGCTGTGAACTGAACATGCACCTTTCCTCTTTGCCCAGCAGATGCTTTCCTGTTTACAGAGGAGGAGGAGGAGAAGTAGTAGTAGTAAGTTTTTATACCCTGCTCTTCACTACCCAAAGTAGTCTCAGAGTGGCTTACAATCGCCTTCCCTTCCGCTCCCCACAACAGACACCCTGTGAGGTAGGTGGGAGTGAGAGCGCTCCGAGAGAACTGGGACTGACCCTAGATCACCCAGCTGGATTCATGTGGAGGAAGAGTGGGGAATCAAACCTGCTTCTCCAGATTAGAGTCCACAGCTCTTAACCACTACACCAAACTGGCTCCCAAACTGAAGATCATGATGGGGTCAGTGTGCTTAAGGGAGGGGCCATGGCTCAGTGGTAGTGTATCCGCTTGAGATACAGAAGGTCCCAGGTTCAATTCCCAGCATCGCCAGCTAGAAGGATCAGGTAGCAGGTGATCTGAAAGCCTTCTGCTGGCCCAATTCAGTGGAAGGTAGCATTAGTCATCAATCAGGTAATAGGGTGGGTGCCATAAGTCAGTCTGTGCTGAGTGATGGCTCAGATTTCTCAGAGGAAAAGCTACCTGCTAGCCCTGAGCCGGTAACTGAACAGCCGGTTGCAGCTGGCTCTGAACCAGAAGGAGAACAACAAGAGATCAGGAGTCACAGCTTACACCTTTTAGCTCTGAAGCAGTAAACAAGTACACTTTGCTAGTGAGCCACCAACGTTGCTGTTACCGAACCTCTGCAACCTTGAACCTCGGACTGGACCTGACAACCAGCTTTTCTGAAACCCCTGCCCTCAGACTGGACTTGGACTTGCTACCTGGAACTCCTGGACCCTTTGGTTGCTCTCTGACACCTTGCCTGTGACCTGCCCTGCTGGACCCCAGCCTGTACCTCCTGCGGAAGCTACATCAGTACAGTCGATGGGGCTTTAGCTGATCCAAGACCCAGAGTTGCTAAACACTTGATAGGCAATAGGGCTCCCAGTTCCCCTGCCCTAGACCCCCTGTGTCCCTCTGTCCTTTGACAGAGTGGTGGGATAAAATGGGGGGGGGGGATATTTGGCATAGTGAACCGGAATCCACATCATTGCGCCAGTGCGATACTCTGTTTGGTGTAGTGGTTAAGTGCGCCGACTCTAATCTGGGAGAACTGGGTTTGATTCCCCACTCCTCCACTTGCACCTGCTGGATGACCTTGGGCGAGCCATAGTTCTGTCAGAGCTGTTCTCTCATGAGCAGTTCTGGAAAGAGTTCTCTCAGCCCCACCTACCTCACAGGGTGTCTGTTGTGGGGAGGGGAAGGGAAAGGCGACTGTAAGCCGCTCTGAGACTCCTTCAAGTAGTGAAGGGCAGGGTATAAATCCAATCTCGTCTTCTTCTTCTTCCTAGAAATAAGCAGCAAAGTCTTCTTCTTCTTCTACTACTACTAATTATTATTATTATTATGATTCCAGGACTCACCTCAAACTCTATGGTTTGTGCTGGCAGTGACATCATGGCATCAACCTGACACTTATCAGGTAGCTTACAGATCCCCTACCCGCAATCTCCCACCAGGTGCCAGCTCTAATTGGCAACTATTTTTCTGGTGGGCCATTTTGGAAACAGGCCAAAACCCCTCCTCCAAGTGGCACGATAACAAATTAAACTCCATTCATCCCCACTTTCCCTGGCTTCCGAGGACCCAGGAGGCGCCAACGCCCAAACCCGGACTTGGCAAGTTACTGAAAGAATATATCCTCCGTAAACCCAGGACTGAAGCAGTTAACTGTGTCCCCGCGAAGAGAAATTACTTGAAAACTTCCAGATTCCCATTGAGGCCTTGGTCCTTTTCTGTGTCGGTCTTGGAATCGAGCCCGGCTGCCCTTCGGAAACAAAGACGAAAAGAGGAGCAATGAACCAATCCAATGTGTTAAAACCCCAACCATGTCTGTCTTTGAAACGTCTCTTTATGTTGTTTGGAAAACTTTGGCGTATTGAGGTTGGGTGTGTGTTTTTTTTAAAGAAAACCATGCGAGAGAAAGAACGGGAATTAAAGGAAGCTTTCCCCCCCCCCCCTTAAAGAGAGCAGGAGACATTAATTAAATATCCCATTCATTTCTCTGGCACACGGTCATCAATCAGATTTCTTATTAGCATGCCCGATGACCCCCGTGACCTTCTTCAGTCTCAGGACTGTCTGCATGACGAAACTCCAAAGCAGACCACACAGCCAAGAGCCCAGGATTATTCAACAGCGTCTCTTCCTCCGGAGCAAGGTGGGAAGTGTGCAGCCAAAGTTGCAGCTGTTTTGGTTTCTAAGCATCTGGGCAGCCAGGATTCAGAGGGAGATTTTTAAGGCAAATTTACATTTTTTTACAAAGACCCTGCGAGTGGCAATCTACATTCTTTCTATAATGCTAAAACAAAAATCCCATCCCCAAATTCTCCTCTTGAGTTGGTGTCAAATATTTATCAGCTCTGAAGAACAAGAGAAGAGGAGAAGAGATTGGAGAGCCAGTTTGGTGTAGTGGTTAAGTGTGTGGACTCTAATCTGGGAGAACCGGGTTTGATTCCCCACTCCTCCACTTGCACCTGCTGGATGACCTTGGGCAAGCCATAGCTCTGTACCAGCTGTTCTCTCAAGGACAGTTATCTCAGAGCTCTCTCAGCTCCACCTACCTCACAGGGTGTCTGTTGTGGGGAGGGGAAGGGAAAGGAGTTTGTAAGCCGCTCTGAGACTCCAAGTAAAGGGCGGGGTATACATCCAATCTCTTCTCTTCTTCTTCTTCTTATACCCCACCCTTTCACTCGGAGTCTCAGAGCAGCTTACTATCTCCTTTCCCTTCCCCTCCCCACAACAGACACCCTGTGAGGTAGGTGGAGGTGAGAGAGCTCTTTCAAGAACAGCTCTGACAGAACTATGGCTTGCCCAAGGTCATCCAGCAGCTGCAAGGGGAGAAGTGGGGAATCAAATCTGGTTCTCCCAGATTAGAGTCCACACATTTAACCACGAAACCAAACAAAAAATATTTACCAAACATTCCCAGATATCTGAATTTCAGATGTTAAATGAATGTCTGGTTACACTGTTAACACCCCAAAATCAAGAGAAACAGATGGCATTGAAAAAGACTCACTTTGGATCAGTCTGGCTTAATGAAAAACCTTAAAATGCAACGTGACAGAACCTCACACAATGAAATGGCAGCTGGAGATCTTCCGCTAGTACAGCTGATCTCCAGATGTCTATGTTACCCTTGAGAAAATGGCTGCTTTGGAGGGTGGACTCTGTGGCATTCCACCCTTCTGAGGTTGCTCCCCTCCACAGGCCCTGCCCTCCCCAGACTCCACCCCCAAAATCTCCAGGTATTTCCCAACCCAGAGCTGGCAACCCTAACTCCAAAACCTCAGTAGAACAAAAGCTGGCATACAACATGTCAACCTGACCATCAAAGAGGGGTAGGGCTTGACAGGTGACATGCAGTATAGTTTGACAATTATAGGTATACTCTACGCAATGGTATTTATTATTCAACAGATAGTTGACATGGAGAAATACTTTTGATACATGGGCTGAAATTAATGTATATGTTCTGCTATTAAGTAGCTGTCATAAGAACATAAAAGAAGCCATGTTGGACCAGGCCAATGGCCCATCCAGCAACACTCTGTATCACACAGTGGACAAAATGTAGGGACCATCAGGAGGTCCACCAGCGGGGCCAGAACTCCAGGAGACCTCCCACTGTTGCCCCCCCCCCCCAGACAACAAGAAAGGAAAGCATCACTGTCTTTTGAATGGTTTCCTTGTGATGATATTCACTGTCCAATATCCAATAGTTTCAGAGGGTAGGGCTATGTTTTCAGAATGTAGCCATGTTGGTCTGCAGTAGAACAGCTAGATATGAGTCCAGTAGCACCAAAAACATCTGTTGGTCTCTCTTTTTTTGGATATCGCCTTTTGAGAGTCACAGTTATCTGACCAAGGGAGCTTCTGAGTCTTGAAGGGAACTTTGACGGACCAAGGGTCTGATTTCAGTAGAAGGCAGCTTCATGTGTGTGTGTGTATTTCATCAAGATTACCAAGAGAAGAAGAGGAGATTAGATTTATACCCCGCCCTTCACTACTCGAAGGGGTCTCAGAGCGGCTTACAATCTACTTTCCCTTCCCCTCCCCACAACAGACACCCCTGTGAGGTAGGTGGGGCTGAGAGAACAGCTCTGAAAGAACTTGTGACTGACCCAAGGTCACCCCAGCAGCTGCATGTAGAGAAGTGGGGAATCAAACCCGGTTCTCCCAGATCAGAGTTTGCGCTCTTAACCACTACACTAAACTGGCTCTCCTAACCTCTACACCAGGGGTGGCCAACCTGTGGCTCGGGAGCCACATGTGGCTCTTTCACATATATTGTGCGGCTCCTGGCAGGGCGGCTGGGGAAGCAAAGGGGAGGCATGCTTTTTCTCTCTTTCTCCCTTCCTTCCTTCCTTCCTTCCCTCCTCCCTCCCATCTATTTGCTTTCCTAGTTTCTCTCTCTCTCTTTCTTTCCACTTCTTTAATTCTTTCTTTCCATCTCTCTCAATATCATTAGCAAACAAGTAATATCATTATCAATAACTGGTTTTCCTCGTTTGTTTTTATTTTTGGCAGTCCCATTTAACGTTAATAAAAAGCAAATTTGCATATTTTTAAAAATAAAAACGTGTGTGTGATATTTGTTCCTGTCTTGCGGCTCTCAGACATCTGATGTTTATTCTATGTGGCTCTTACGTTAAGCAAGGTTGGCCACCCCTGCTCTACACCAAACCAGACCGTTGATAAATCATATCTTGTAATGCTCCAGCATGGTGCAGCGGTTAAACCAGGATCCAGAAGACTCCGATTCGAAGCCTCACCCTTCCATGAAGCTCAAAGGCCAATCTTGGGCCTGTGCCTCTCAGCCTACCTCACAGGGTTCTTACGAAGATAAAATGGAGGCGAGAACAATATACCCCGTCCCAAGCTCCTTGGAGGAAATGCAGACTAAAAATGCACTAAATAACGACTAATAATTTTTACCTCACCCCCGCTTTTCAAGTCTTCTATAACTTTGGCTCATTAGGAAATGATCCGCTTCATTCCGTCTGCCGGTGGTTTGAAGGGAACAAGCTGTGCCAGTGAGAGTCCCTTTGACGCTCCGTCTGAGCCGCTTAGGAGTGCTTTGGAAGTCACCGAGACTTTGGAGAACGCAAGCGAAATCTGAGGAGAACAAGGAGGGCACACATGGCAACGGCCCTCTTTGAAATCTCGGCTTTCTTTGGCGTCAATGCGCCAGCTTTCAGCATTAGTCCCTGCAAAGGAGAAATGGAGATAGGCCTGGAGCGTTGCCGAACAAAGAGCCGGTTTCTGGGGAAACATGGCTCTCGAATATCGCTTGGGCTGCAGCTGAAACCAAGCCGGGGGTGGGGTGAGAGAGACGCATCGGGAAAGTGTCAAAATATTTGGATTACAGGGACGTTTCGGCAGGGTGCTGAGGAAGAGAGGTTCAGAAGCCACCTGGCAGGACCTGCTAGCTTCATTTCTGCTGGGGGCTCCTTGGGAAAGGGGGGGGCAGGCGAGCTCCCTCAGCCCTCCCCAGTTGCCTTGGTGTTGGACTGGCTAGAATCAACATTATGGATTTGTTACAAATGCATGTTTATAAGCGTGGTTTGAGGGGAGGATGAGGAGATGAGGCAAAACCTTCACAAGAGGAGTTGGGCTTTGAGGAGGGATTTGAAGAAAGACAGGGGGTACAGAGAGAGAAAGGCTAAGCACATAAGAGTCCTGCTGGATCAGGCCAATAGTCCATCCAGTCCAATACCCTGTCTCACACAGTGGCCGACCAGTTCCTCTGGAGGGCCAACAACAGGGCAGCGAGGCCAAGGCCTTCCCCTCAGAAGAACCTAAGAAGAGTCCTGCCGGATCAGACCAGTGAAGGTCCATCTAGTCCAGCATCCTGTCTCACACAGTGGCCCACCAGTTCCTCTGGAGGGGCAACAACAGGGTACAGGGGCCGAGACCTTCCCCTGAGATTGCTTTCTGGCTCTGGGATTCAGAGGCTTAGTATCTCTGACTATGGAGGTTCCCCTCAGTCACCATGGCTAGTAGCTATTCACAGACTTTATACTCCATGAATCTATTGAGTCCTCTTTTCAAGATGTTTATTCCTGTGGCCATCACTACATCCTCTGGCAGTGAATTCCACGTTTTAATCACTCTCTGCATACCATAGTACAGGACTGTCGAACTCATTTGTTACGAGGGCTGAATCTGAAATAAATGAGACCTTGTTGGGCCAGGTCATGTGTGCCATAAAATGCAGTGCCAGGTATGGGAGATATAAACTTTATAAAGGACACAAACACAAAGTTTCCTTTTTTACTTAAAGTAAAAACATGCTTAAAACATTAGCACTCTTGCAATATTTTGTTTACTGAACAGTCTCTGATAACCAGTGTTCCCTCTAATCTGAGTTAGTGTGAACTAGCTCACAGTTTTTGTCTCAGCTCAGGAAGGATGGCTCCAGAGCAAACTAGTTTATGCAGTAGCCAAATCACTCGCTCACAACTTTAATGCCAGTAGCTCACAAAGTAGAATTTTTGCTCACAAGACTCCTCACCTTAGAGGGAGCATTGCATGATAACCAACACCTCTTGCTCTGAATTATTGCATCGAAATGCCTGTGCTGTTGCAATCTTGAGTATGCTGTTCAGGTGTGTACCTGTAAGCTGCAAACCTACTTTTGATTTAATGACATTCACCACCGAAATCTCATGCTCACAGTTCTGAGTCTAGGACCCGGGGAAAACGTGAAATGGCTGAGCAATTAAGAGAGTCTGGCAAAGCAAGCTATGATGCAGCAGCAGCAACAACAAAACGTGAAGCAGGAGATGGCCAGTTCCAGTGCAGGCCTGATAGAAGCCCTATTTGACACCCCTGTGGTAGTATTTCCTTTTGTCTTTCCTGAACATGCTGCCCATCAGCTTCATTGGATGCCCTCGAGTTTTAGTATTTCTGGAGAGATAATTTTTTTTTCTTTGTTAGATCTCTCCACCCCATGCATAATTTTATAAACCTCTCTCATGTACCCCCTTAGAGATCTCTTTCCTCAACTGAAGAGTCCCTGACTCTTCAGCCTTTCCTCCTAGGGAAGGTGCTCCAACACCCTCCTCATCTGGGTGGCCCTTCTCTGAACTTCTTCCACACAGATGTTCTGCAGGGTTGGTCCAACATGTTTTGTTGCCTGAGGTAAATGATGGCCTAGCTGTCTGTCATCTGCTAAGGGATAAAGTGAGGTGTGTCAGTTTACATCAGTGTGGCCCCATGACACCCACCAGCTCCTTTCCTGGTGTCCACCAAGTGTTTTCAGAAAGTTGGTGGGACGTGTATCCTCCCGATAAGTCCTCTCACAGAAGGAGGGATGGTTGAGTTCCTTCCTACCGAGTTTTCTCGGCCTTAGGAATGAGAGGCAGCCCCATTTGGTTTTCTTTTTTAGGTGAAGTTGGTTTTTCTGAAGAAGAAATTAGATTGGAAGTATGTAATAGTAAATAGTACACGGAAGAATGCCCAATGTAAGTTATTATGTTGATATATGTCTTTTAACTAATGTGAATATGGAAAAAGAACTTAGGAAACTGAATGGAACTATATCTAACGGGTGTTATAAGTTAATAGGATTCAGAATAGGAAGCAATTCTTGGTTAATAATTAGGCATAATGGGAGTCAGTGGATCTGTTTCAGAATACTTTCTATTAATAAATAACTTTGGGGGTGAACGATAGAATAGATTGATGGAAAATAAAGATTAATAATTTGTATTATTGTTCACTACAGAAATTAATAAATTCTGAAATTTAAAAAGAAAGTAAGTAGGTAGGACTAGGCGGGGCTTTTGCCCAGGATGGCGTCTGATTGGCCATTGGTGATTTGATTGGCTTGGCAGATTTTTTTTCAAATGTTACTTCGGCAGCAGTTACCCCCACAGTACAAGAATCCTCACTGTGTGACTGAAGGAAAACAGCAGCAGCCATGTTGTGTTGGGCTCCGCCTCCTGAGGCAGCCATTTTGTGACAGCCATTTTGTGGTTTGTGCTCACCATGTTGTGTCAGAATTCCAAAGGTGTCCACAGGCTCAAAAAGGCCGGGGACCCTGACTTATGTGCTAATGGCTGACCACATGATGAAGCTGCCTGATATACAGAGTCAGACCATTGGTCTATCAAGATCAGTATTGTCTACTCAGACTGGCAGCAGCTCTCTGGCAGAGGTCTTTCACATTGCCCACTGCTACCTGAGCTTTTTAACTGGAGATGCTGAGGCTTGAACCTGCGAACTCCTGCATGCAAGGTAGATGTTCTACCACTGAGCCAATCATGTCTCCCCTCCGTTTAACAGCTGCCATAAAGAGGTAAACTGGAGAGCTGAGATGATTCGATATCACCCCTCCAGCCCCTCTCTTCCCCAAGAGATGAGCCAGAAGACACGTTCCATATGGTCTGTGTGAGAAGCCCAAGCGATGGGGACAGTTGCAGCTTGTTAGCACAGTTCTTGGCAGGACATTTATTTCTGGGCTCACTGCAGGATGACTAAGGGCTGCAGAATGCCCAGAGTTCTCAAGGCAGAATTTACCATCAACCAGTATGAGGGAGAGTGACATGGTGTGCAGCCATTGGAGACAGGGTGACGTCACTTCTAGGAAAATATGGAAGTGATGCCATGCTTCTCTAGGAATCACCGGAAAATCTGTGGTAAAATCATAAGAGTTTCTGGCAGTTCCTAGAAAGGACTGACTTCACTTCCAGGTTTCCTCTGGATGTGATGACTGTTCTTATTTTTCACCTGCCGCTGCTCAAAGCACTGGTGGGAAAAGAGCACTGGGGGAACCCTGCCTTCACCAAGGGGCTGAAGCTTACTCCAGTGGCTCTCTAGCTTTTACCCATTCCTTCAGGGCTGGGGTGAGGGTTGCAGATTCCACCTTGGGGAGGAGAGAGAGCTCAATGAGGACGTGATGCCATACAGCCCACCCTCTGAAGCGGCCGTTTCCAGCAAAGGGGAACTGATCTCTGTCGTCTTGAGATCAGTTGTAATCTGGGGAGAATCTCAGGGTCCGCACTGAGGTTGATAATGCTAACTGGTGAAGAAGGAGGAGGAGGAGTTGATTTTTATACCCCACCCTTCACTACCCAAAGGAGTCTCAGAGCAGCTTATAATCGCCTTCCCTTCCTCTCCCTACAACAGATGCCCTGTGAGTAGGTGGGGCTGAGAAAGCTCTGAGAGAACGGCGACTGACCCAAGTTCACCCAGCTGGCTGCATGTGGAGGAGTGGGGAATCAAACCTGGTTTTCTGGATTAGAGTCTGTCACCGGTAACCACTGCATCAAATTGGACTTTTAGGGATAAGGGGCAATGATGGAGAAAGGCAGTCGCTGGGGAGGGGGGAGCAGGAGATAGCTGAGAAAATCGGCATTCCCTCTCTGGGAAAGGAATGAAAAGTGGAAACCTGGGCTCCAAGGCTCTCGATGGAGAGGCGGACTTTTCAAGGCAATTGCAGCGAGATCTGTAACCCAGAGATAACAGCCCTTGAGTTGAACCCATATTTGATCTCAATCTGGGAAGCTAATGTGGGTTGGGTGAAAGACTAGGAATGGGTGAAGAGTTAAGCAGGAGGGATTGTTTTATAACCTCACAATCTGTTTGCTAATAGGCTGTGGGAAATCAATGAAACAAATAATTAAGGCCACTAGTGAGTCCAAAGATTCCACCCAGGGAGGATGTTGCATGCCGCATCTCTGAATGATTCACTGCTCAGACCTTGCTTCCCTCCAGTCAATCTCGGCCGAGGATTACTCTGATGCATCTTTGCATCGAGAGTGGGTGGATCCTTCAGTCTTTGTGACATGCTGAGGAAGAGCAGAATTACTCAGGGTGTGTGTTGTCTGTTGTGTCACTAGGTGAGTCACTGCTCTGGGCTTTCTTCCTTTGACTCTGGAAACACAGGGCCTCATGCAGAAAGTCAAGAGCCAGGCTCTACAGCAGCGGGTTGGAAAGTAAACCATTAAGAGTTATAAAATAAGCCCATGTCTGGGGCAGAGATGCTCTGTCTTCTTGGTGCTGGGGGGGCAGGAGTGGAAAGGCTTCTGGAGTTCTGGGCCCGCTGGTGGACCTCCTGATGGCCCCTGGGTTTTGGGCTACTTTGTGACACAGAGTGTTGGACCGGATGGGCCACTGGCTTGAGCCAACATTGGCTTCTCTTATGTTCTTATGTCTTGGGCAGTGATTGTCTGTATTCTTGGTGCTGGGGGGGGTGCACAGTGGGAGGGCTTCTGGAGTTCTGGCCCTGCTGGTGGACCTCCTGATGGCCCCTGGGTTTTGGCCACTGTGTGACACAGAGTGTTGGACTGGATGGGCTGTTGGCCTGATCCAACATGGCTTCTCTTATGTTCTTCTCTTATGTTCTTTTGTTCTTCTCTTATGTTCTTCTCTTATGTTCTTATGCCTCCAACTCAGCTATTAAAGCAATATGCAAAACAATTTTGTAGAATCCCCTGATGATCAGATCATATGGTAGGGGTGCAAACAGACTAGGAAACAGTAGCTTAGCCTGCTCTTCTCTGCGTTTAACAGCAAATCTGTCGAAATCAGCCCTGACCTAGAGAGCCCAGGCTAGCCCAAACTTATCAGATCTTGGAAGCTAAGCACGGCTGACCCTGGAAAGTACTTGGATGGGAGATCTCCAGAGAATACCAGGGCTGGGAGGCCAGAGGCAGGGTCCTCCGTGGCCCAGTAGGAGTCGCCATGACTTCCAGGCATGGGCACACCCACACCCACACAAATGCAAAGGTACCAGAAAAAGAAACCAGGGTCGACATGCAACACAGAAGCAGGCAGTGGCAATGGCAAAGCACCTCTGAATATCTTCTGCCTTGAAAACCACCAGAAGTCAGCTGTGACTTGACCGACACTTTCCACCGCCACATGTAGAAATCGGCCCATTTTTCAGTGCATGAAGCCCTTGGAAGTTCACAACACAGCAGCCTTTTATGTCTGAATCTGGTCAGTGCACGGATGGGGCTCCTCCACGGAACCTGGCTGTGCCGCTTTGAATTAAGAGGAGGGCAGGGAGCTGTTTCTGCTGGCAGCAGAGGAGAGGACTCGCAATCATGGGTCTAAATTAAGGGCGGGAAGGTACCAGTGGGATCTTAGGGAAAACTTTTACAGTTAAGAGTTGTCCAACCGTGGAATCAGCTGCCTAAGGAGGTGTTGAGCTTCCCCTTCACTGGTGGTCTTTAAGCAACGGCTGGACGAACCCTTGTCAGGGATGCTCTAGGCCAGGGGTGGCCAACCTGTGGCTCGGGAGCCACATGCGGCTCTTTCACACATATTGTGCGGCTCCTGGCAGGGCGGCTGGGGAAGCAAAGGGGAGGCATGCTTTTTCTCTCTTTCTCCCTTCCTTCCTTCCCTCCTCCCTCCCATCTATTTGCTTTCCTAGATTCTCTCTCTGTCTTTCTTATAACTGGTTTTCCTCGTTTGTTTTTATTTTTGGCAGTCCCATTTAACGTTAATAAAAAGCAAATTTGCATATTTTTAAAAATAAAAACGTGTGTGTGATATTTGTTCCTGTCTTGCGGCTCTCAGACATCTCTATGTGGCTCTTACGTTTATTCTATGTGGCTCTTACGTTAAGCAAGGTTGGCCACCCCTGCTCTAGGCCAATCCTGCACTGAGCAGGGGGTCAGACGAGACGGCCTGTATGGCCCCTTCCAACTCTGTGAGATTCTATGATTCTATTCTATGATCCTATGTCACTTCGAGGAGGAGGGCAGGGAGCTGTTCCTGTTGGCAGCAGAGGAGAGGACTCGCAATCATGGGTTTAAATTAAGACTGGATCTTGGGAGGAACTTTTTGACAGTCAAGAGTTGTTCAACAGTGGAGTCAGCTGCCTCGGGAGGTAGTAAGCTCCCCCTGACTGGCAGTCTTCAAGCAGCGGCTGGACGAACCCTTGTCAGGGATGCTCTCGGCTGATCCTGCACTGAGCAGGGGGTTGGACTAGATGGCCTGCAGGACCCCTTCCGACTCTGTGATTCTAAGAAAGGGTGGGTGTAAATGCAAGATAAATATTTGTCCCCTCACTTTTGCACCCCGAGCTGTGGTTAAAGACATGGGAGCAGAGGCGGGTTAGGAAACTGGCGATCCTATCTTGAAAGCGACACCTCTCCCTGCAGCTCACCCGGTTATACTGCGGTGACTCCTTATTCCCACGCCGCGTCGAAGAAAAGGTTTGCGTTGTCAGCTGGATATGAATTTAAAAGGATGCCGGGGTGCCTGGGAACCATTCCGCCCCCGCCCACCCCCTAATCCCCCCCAGGAAAATTGATCCGACGATACCCAGGCAAATCACAAAGGTACCCACAGCTTTTCTCCCTGGCTAGTCACCCCTGTGAACATCAAATCTTTCCACAGCCTTGCTGACGATGCTTGCTAAATATCTTGTGAGGTACAGAGTTTGATCCCCCCCCCTCCCCCCGGCCGCCTTTTTCTTTTCCCTGGTTTGGTTTCCCACCGAATACCGGCCACTGGTTGAGCTTTCGGCTCGGCTGCTTAACTCGGGTTTCTTTTCTGGGCCCCACTTCCCTGCTGTTTGTTGATAGTATTAATAATATGAGCAGCGGGAGACCCTAGACACTTGGGGCCTAGACCGGCCGAATTGTTCTTGAATGACACGAAGCCGCTTCTGTAAATTACTGGTGACCTGGGATTTCGGCAGGTTACCACGATAACTCAAGAGCTCTCGCTTATTGGGTTGGCGTCCCACTGCTTCAACGTTTATTGGTCTCCCTCATCGTCGTGAGAAGACGCTGGTTTCATCTCTTTCGGGAGAGGAGGCGAGAGAGGCCAGAAAGGTTGCTTATTTCGGGAGAACGTGGTTCCCCCAAAGGCCTGGAACTTGGGGGTGGAAAAGGGGGGACGTGGTCCTCCGCTGAGGGGAAACAACCGCCTCATCTGGGTCAAAGTTAAGATGCACTGACAAGATGGCAGCCTGGTGACCAGGGCTCCCGTAATTGTTTCAAAAGCAAAGATGCATTTATTTATGAGCTTGCTTTTCTCCCCGATAGGAGACCCACAGTGGCTTTTGGGAGGGATTTTGATGGGATCGATGGTGCTGAGAAAGGATTTAATCAGGTCCTGATGCCATTTCTAGTGTTACCAACCTCTAAGTGGGGCCTGGAGATCTCCTGGGATTACAACTGATCTCCGGGTGACAGAGATCAGTGCCCCTGGACAAAATGGCTGTTTTGGAGGGCGGACTCTATGGCATTATACCTGCTGAGGTCCCTCCTTTCCCCGAATCGAATCTCTTCTTCTACAGCCCTGAACTGGATGGCCCAGGCTAGCCCAATCTCATCAGATCTCAGAAGCTGATCAGGATCAACCCTGGGTTAGTGTACTTGGATGGAAGACTACCAAGGAAGTCCAAGGTTGCGATGTAGAGGCAGGCAATGGCAAACCTGGGTTTTGGCCACTGTGTGACACAGAGCGTTGGACTGGCTGGGCCACTGATCCAATCCAGCATGGCTTCTCTTATGTTCTTATAGTCTTAAGGCAGATTCATGTGTTTCAAGTATGCGCTGTAACCAGCATTCTATCTAGTGTTGTTGAGGGGGGGGAAAATACGCAAGAACAACTGATACAGTCATCCGCAGAGAGGCCAGAAACACAATGATAAGGAATTATCTGGGACTCTTAAACATGGAGCACGAACGGCATGCGTTTCTTCTCGTGTTTAGATTTGCGATTTATTTTCCACCCCAATTTTTTTTTCCCCAGAGTGCCCCTCCTCTCCCGCTCTTCCTCGCGGGCTTTGTTTCCGAGAGAAAAGCGGGGCATAAGGGGCAGGGGCGGCCATGCTTACCCCTAGAGACTCTGCATTTATTCCAGCTAAGAAAGGGCAATTGCTTTCGGGAGTATTGTCCGGCCACATTAGAGAAAGGATTAAGCCGATACATTCAGCTATTCTAACAGATTTCCCTTTAAGCCTTCAATAGCCTCCCCTCTCGCATTCCCCTGAATAATCACATTAGTTTTGTCATTAAAAGGTTCCCCCACCCCACCTCCTTCCCCTGTCCTGGCCGGTGCTTAAACCGCTTACACCACCCAAAGGGGTCGCATATATTAGGGGAACAAGGCAAACGGAAGGGATTTGCCCTTCTCCCTGTTCTCTTCGCTCCGGCGATGGAACGAAAAGGGTGGGGTGGTTTTTTTTTAACTGGATAGGAGGCAGGAGAGGAGGGAGAAGAGATCTGGGGTAGTTTTTGCCCAAGTTATGGAAGCCCCAAACCCCAGGGTAGAGGGAGGAGGGAGCTAGAAGAACCAAACGCGGGATGCATTTGCAATGCAATGGCGCCTCCTTCAGGAAGTACAATAGAATAAACATTTGCATGCAGTTGGATTTGTGGAATATTTGCACTTATTTTGCACAGAAAGCACTTCTCAGAAAAGGCAGTGAGAAGCCGGATGTGAAGTAGCCATTAAGAGCGTGGACTATCTGGGAGGAGTAGGAGGAGGAGGAGGAGAAGAAGAGATTAGATTTATACCCTGCCCTTCACTCACTTGGAGTCTCAGAGCATCTTACAAATTCCTTTCCCTTCCCCTCCCAACTGACACCCTGTGAGGTAGGTGGGGCTGAGAGAGCTCTTTCCAGAGCTGTCCTTGAGAGAACAGCTGGTACAGAGCTATGGCTTGCCCAAGGTCATCCAGCCAGGTGCAAGTGGAGGAGTGGAGAATCAAACCCGGTTCTCCCAGATTAGAGTCCATGCACTTAACCACTACACCAAACTGGCTCCTGAAACGGGCTTGATTCCCCATGCCCCCACATGCAGCTGCTGGTGGGGCCTTGGGTCAGTCACAAGTTCTCACAGAGCTGTTCTCTCACCAGCAGTCCTCGAAAGAGCTCTCTCAGCCCCACCTACCCCACAAGGTGTCTCTCTTGGGGAGAGGAAGGGAAAGGAGATTGCAAGCCGCTCTGAGACTCCGAGTGAAGGGCGAGGTATATATCCAATCTCTTCTTCGTCTTCTTAGGCATGAGAACCAGAAATTTCTTTTACCTCATCTACACTCTGCCTTTCTCCCCAGTGGGGACCCAAAGTGGCTTACAGCATCATTCTGCCCTCCATTTTATCCTCACAACAACCCTATGAGGTAGGTTAGGCGGACAGAGTGTGACTGCTTCAAGGTCATCCAGTGAGCTTAGATGGCAGTGCGGGGATTCAAACCCGGGTCTCCTAGGCCCCAGTCTGACACTGTAGCTACCAGCCCACACAGTACAACAAAAATCAGGCCAACCTGGCATAAGAAAACTGGTATCGTTTATTCATTTGATTTATGGATTTTTAAGTATTTGTATCTCGCCTGTCCACAATGTGTAAGCAATCAGGGTATCAAAGGAAGATCAGGCAGACACAGGTTCAAATCTCAACAAGGAGGACTTGAACCAGATACCGTCTCTTAGCCGTACCTACTTCAGAGTTGTTTAGAGGATAAAATGACAAGACAGAACCACATATGTGCCCCCCAAGCACCAAGAATACAGAGCATCCCTTGCCCCAGACTGAGAGCTCCTATCTGTACCTTGTGGCCAATAGCCACTGATGGACCTCTGCTCCATATGTTTGTCCAATTCCCTCTTGAAGGCGTCCATGCTTGTAGCCGCCACCACCTCCTGTGGCAGTGAATTCCATGTGTTAATCACTCTTTGGGTGAAGAAGTACTTCCTTTTATCTGTTCTAACCTTACTGCTGAGCAGTTTCATGGAGTACCCACAAGTTCTTGTACTGTGAGAAAGGGAGAAAAGGACTTCTTTCCCTACCTGCTCTATCCCATGCATAATCTTGTAAACCTCGATCATGTCACCCCTCAGCCGTCATTTCTCCAAGCTAAGGAGCCCCAAGCACCTTAAACCTTCCCTTCCTCTCCCCACAACAGATATCCTGTGAGGTAGGTGGGGCTGAGAGAGCTTTGACTGACCCAAGGTCACCAGCTGGCGGCATGTGGAGAAGTAGGGAATCAAACCTGGTTCTCCAGATTAGAGTCCGCTGCTCTTAAGCACTACATCAGACTGTCTCTCCCCGTGAGGAAAGGCTGAAGGACTTGGGGATGTTCAGTCTGAAGAAGAGGAGGTTGAGGGGGGGACAGGATGGCTCTCTTGACGTATTTGAAGGATTGTCCCTTAGAGGAGGAGGGCAGGGAGCTGGTCCTGTTGGCAGCAGAGGAGAGGACTCGCAAGAATGGGTTTAAATTAAGGGCGGGAAGGTACCAGCTGGATATTAGGAAAACCCTTTTTACAGTCAGAGTTGTTCAACAGTGGAATCGGCTGCCTGGGGAGGTGGTGAGCTCCCCCTCAGTACTGGCAGTCTTGAAGCAGCGGCTGGACAAACCCTTGTCAGGGATGCTCTAGGCTGATCCTGCATTGAGCAGGGAGTGGGACTAGTCACTAGATGGTCCGTCTGGCCCCTTCCAACTCTGGGATTCTATGAACAAGTCTACAAAATTATAGAGTTAGTGGACTGAAACGTCCCCCCCCCTTCCCAAAATATTACAACTCCGGGTTACCCCATGAAATGGGTTGACGAAAATCAAAATGGGCTGGAGGAAATACTACCTCACACAACAGGTCGATGATTTGCAGAACTCTCTACCACAAGATTTATTGATGGAGGACAGCCAATGATAGATCTACTAGCCATGATAGCCAAATGGGAATTCTGGCTAAATTACTATTAATTTACTTCATTTGGGCCCTGCCTTTCTCCCTAATGGGGATCCGGGGCAGTTTACCTCACTCTCCACTCCACTTTATCCTCCCAACAACCCTGGGAGGTAGGTTAGGATGCGAAGAGTGTCACTGGCCCAAGATCACCCAGCGAGCTTCCATGGCACAAGTGGGGATTCGAATCTGGGTCTCCCCAATACTAGTCTGACACTCTTAACTGCTACACTAGCTAAGAGGCAGAATGCCTCCGCTTGGCAGACGCTGAGATACAGTCAGCAGGCGAGAGCCCTTGTTTGCGTCATCCAACCCACCACCGCTGGAAAATGGACACTAGAGGGGCCACTCCTGTGATCCAGCATGGCTACGTTATGTAATGCAGGAGTCAGAGGGAGACCCCAGAACATCGACTGAAAGCCACTGGTACGGGTTGTAAATGTCTCTTTAATAAAAAGAAGCCCCACAAAGAAGTGCATCGCAGACCAAAAAGAGAACGCCCTTCCTTCCACTGGTCACGTGGGACATGCCCTTCGGCAGACGATTGTTTGTACAAAGCTCTGACAACGGGTGAGTTGAGAGAACATACAAATCCAACAAAACTTCAATGAACGGAGAGCCCTGAGGGTTTACTACAAGTGATACAGCAAGATAACAAGCTTTAGAATACAATTCGGAAAAGTAGGTTATCGGCTTCTAGGACTCCCGGCTTCCGAGGTGGAAGGGGCAACCAGAAGAATCGAAGTGGCCCGGGATGGTGACAACGAAGACACCATGTGAACGGCCGCTCTGACAAGAGGCCACAGCCCACTTTATGTACGCACCAGGGACATAAAACACGTTGTCAGGACTTGGACCCAGACGAGCTTTTCAACTGCTGATCTGAGGGATGTCAGGCAGGGATTTGGTCCTTGCACCCGTCTGGCTGGGAGAGGAAACTGCACCAGGAAATCAGCCATAGCTATCGGGGAAGAATTTTTCTGTCAACAGGAGATACCGTTTTGTATTTCCGGGTGGCTTGGCTCAGCTCACTGGCTTGACCGAGCGGGAGGTCAGATCCTGCTAAGCTACGGATCCCTTGTAGTCTTCGCGTACTCCAATCTTACAGTCTTCTTTCTAGTCTCTGCCGACTCCAATTTGGCTTTCCCCTTTTCCTCTGCCTCTTGGATTGACAAAGCAGACAGACCACGGCTGCTGGACAGTCCATACGGCGGAGACGGGAAATACTTAAGCCAACATTCTCCTGCTCCGATGGCCACAGCCTTCCAGGAGCAAACGGCAGTGGATCCAAACCTCAAGTGGCATTTACAGACTTTGAATTACCCCCCCCCCCCCCCCATTTACATCAAGTCATTAAATGCCACAGAAACAAGGAAATACTGACATGGGAGATCCTTTTGCAATACAGACTCGATATGCTGTCCAAATCAGACATGACGGAGGAACTCATCAGTCATTTGCCATAAGACTATTTGAACCAGCTCCACGTTACTTCCAGCTGACTGGGTGGCATAGTACTTTCATACGTAATTAAGCCCTGTCAAGTCGCAAATAGATCCGGCTCCTTTTTCCTTCTTAAGTGGCTCTTTCGTGGGAGGTTAAGCTACTTCTGTGGGAAGGCGGCTTCCGATTCGGCTTAGCGGAGTGGGAGGATACAGGCCCCTCTTGTGAAGATGCCACGTGCCACCAAGGTGAGCCGAGGTCAACACAGAAAGCACCACTGGCCTTCAGAGACAGGTCCCTGTCTGGACTGATGTGACCATCCTTCACACTGCTGCTGTATGCACAGAACGGATGCCCGTTCTTCTTCAAGCCTTCCAAAAACTCATTTACTTCAACTGGGTTTCTGCCCTTCAAACATGCTGTCCCCACAGGACACGGGCCGACGTGGTACATCGACCCAACAGAGCAGTTCTGACTTGGGAGAGGGGCTGCCTTGTGCTGCTTTGCATACGATGCTGTGGCTCATGGCTTGACTTTGGTTATGGAACACCGGTGACTCAAAAAAGGCTGTTCCGATTACGGGTCCCTCCCTCTCTGCTCCGGTCCCATTAGCTGGAGCTTAGCCTGTCCGCAGAGCTGGCACGTCTGACAACTTGGATAAACAGAGTTCTGTAAAACTCCAGAAAAACCCTGCAAATTTCTTTTATTTAATACCCTGCATTCCCCCCCACCCCCCAAGTTGGGACTCAGAGCAGCTAAGAGCGTTGTCCTTTTCTCCTCCGTGTGACAAGGCCAAATCCCTCAGCGAGATTCCATGGCAGAAGTGGAGATTCGAACCCAGATCTCCTAGCATCCCAGTCTGATGCTCCGTCCGCTTTGCCACGCCAGCTCTCAGCAGCGTGTGTTCCTCTAACCTCCAGGGCGGAAAACGGGGCTGGCCTGAAACCTAACAGCTTTTGGGGGCGAGGAGGCCCGCAGGACAAAGTGCAGAGAGGCATGAGAGCTGTACAAGTTTGGCAAACAACCCCGTGAAGCCAGTCTAAAATCGTCTAATCTTACTTGCTTATCTTCAAGTTTTAGTCCTCTTAATTTTAGGAGAGAATTCTTCAGGGGGGTGGCCAGTCGGGCCCTCAAAAACACACAATTCTTCCAAAGGTGTGTATAGCCTACACTTCCCAGGGTCTCACAACAGATGCTACGAAGCAGGCAAAAAGGAGATATCGTGTGGCCATCCGTACACTAGTGGAAATGTTCACCCCTTTGGCCCGTGGCTCCCTGTCTGCCGTCATCCCCGGTTTATTGTTTTATTGTGGACTTTTGCACTAGAATGTTGTAAATGCAGCTGTGATATTATAAAACAATTTCACACAAAGTTATTTGTTGAATGGTTTTTGGGACATCGTTGGAAATTTTTTTAACACGGTTTTTGTTGTTATTTTTTTTTTTATATTTGGCACCGTCTATCTCCGGCTTTGTGTGTTGATCGTCCCCCGTCTGGCACAGAGATCAAAACAAGGCCGGGACGGAGACGAAACAGTTTCAAAGGGAGCATCGGGGGCGAAGAAAGCGGTCCGGCAGAGTAAGGGTTAAAGTATTTTCCTCACCAATGTTAAATTATTCCCCTTCCTTCCCTCCCCGCACTCATAATGAAGCCAACGCTGCTTGCATAATGCTCCACACATAACGCCCCCGGCATAATGACTCGGCTGCTAGTCGAATCCTGAGTGTCAAACAAACGCTCCGCCCAAACTAAAAGGGCAAGCTGATTCCAGCAAACCGATCTCGGTGCTTCTGGTCTCCCAAGCACAGCTGTATGGGGGAAGGGGTCCTCCAGCCCCCCCCTACCCCCACACTGCACACTATATCAGCTGGCCAGCAGGCTTCACATCTGGAGAGACCCCCGCCCCGGCTCAGACAAAGGCTTTTATCTAGACCGGCATCCTTTAACAGGGACTGTCTCACCAGCACCCGACAGACAAGGAACGACTGACTCTGAACATGGGAGGTCCCGTCTATCCAACACGGCTCACAGCAGCTGATAGAATTATCCTCTGTGAATATGTCTCATCTCCTTTATAAAGGCACCAAAACCACTGCCTGTCGGTGCTGCTGGTGGCAAGTTAGGTTACATCGAGCTTCTTGCTCCTAAGGACGTGGGTGATCAGTGCGTGCATGTGTGTGGGGGGGGGGGGGAAGGAATTTTAATTGCTTTTTCCCCAGAAAGCATCCCCAAACGGAGGAAATGCCATGTACGCCTGTGCTTGTATTTCTACGGAGTTAGGAATAGATGCAGCTTTAGCAGCAGAGTTTTCCTGGGGGGGGGGGGGGCACTCCTAAATAATGACCGGGCTATTTGGCAGGCCAAAAAAAGGCAGGAGGAACAGACTAGGGCTCTCCAGTAGAAGCCACTGCACTTGCGTCGATTTAGATTCACAATCCTTCCTTGATATTTCTGATAGCCGCCTCATAAGCCTGGACAGTTCGATGGGGCGAGCTCGGTTCAGTTCCCGGACGATGCCGAGGGGAAGTCCCGCCCACAGACGCCAACGCTTTGGGGTTATTTCCTGCACTTGTCCTGCTGGATCTTCTTCACCCACAGCTTCATGAAGTGGACCTCCTGCATCCGGGCTTGCAGCACGGAGCTGGGGTCGTAAGGGCTGTTGGAGCGCAAGTCCAGGTGGTGGGCCCCTTCCGGGATCATGATGGCGACCAGAGTGTCCGTGATGTTCTGAGTCACTCCGCCCCCCGACCAGGGGTCGAGCCCACCGTTGCTAGAAGGGAGAGGAAGGACAATGAGGGTCAATCCTGGACGAGGCGGCAATTTTTCTCCAGACCAGTTTGGCTGCTGAACCTGGAGGTTGTTTGTCATCTGGGCACGGAGCAGGGGTCACTGGGTGTGTATGTGTGTGTGAGAGCTATTTGTGAGTTTCCTGCATTCTGCAGGGGGTTGGACTAGATGATCCCGGAGGTCCCTTCCAACTCTACGATTCTCTAAGCAACATGGTTGCAAGCCAGGAATACCACAGAAATCACTGGCCCCTTGAGGGTGCTGTGGACAGGGAAATTCAGTGCAACTATCTTGCGCTTATCCACACGGACACATGAAGCTGCCTTATACCAAATCAGATCCTTGGTCCATCACAGTCAGTACTGTCAACTCAGTCTGGCAGCCCCTCTCCAGGGTCTCAAGCAGACGTCTTTCATATCACCTGTGACCTGACCGTGGTGGGATTTATTAATACGGAACCGAGTTTCTGTCCAAACACCATTGGCCTGAATTAATGCTAACAGACCTGTGCAGTACGGTCAATGGGAAAGCCTTGTAAGCTAAGGTTGACTGCTTTTCTTGGTGCCCTTGGCTCCCCTATGTACAAAAGAACAGTTTATATTTTTCTAGGGCCTGCGGTGGCTCAGAGGTCAAGATGCTGAGTTGCAGACCGGAAGATTGGTAGTTCAGCAGTTCGAGACCCGGGCGCTGCATGACGGAGTGAGCTCCTGTCCATCAGCCTCATCTATCCCTTGATGGACCTATGGCATAAGTACTGTTCCGTGTACGGTGTTGTGAAAGACCTCTGTCTGAGATCCTGGAGAGCTGCTGCCAGTCTAAGTAGACAACACTGAGTTCGATGGACTGAGGGTCCAGCAGAAGGCAGCTTCATGCACTTGAAGGGCTGTCATCTAGAGGATGGGGTGGAGTTGTTTTCTGTTGCCCCAGGAGGTCGGACCAGAACCAATGGGTTGAAATTAAATCAGAAGGGTTTTTGGCTAAACCTTAGGAAGAACTTCCAGAGGGTCAGAGCGGTTCCTCAGTGGAAGAGGCTTCCTCGGGAGGTGGTGGGCTCTCCTCCTTTGGAGGTCTTTAAGCAGAGGCTGGATGGCCATCTGACTGAGCAAGGCTGATTCTGTGAACGTGGGCAGATCATGAGAGGGAGGGCAGGAAGGGCTGCATTAATGCTTAGTTCTCGTGGCCCTTTCTTACACACCCAGGGAAATGCTGATTGCCTTCCCAGCCACTGAAATGCGAAAAGGGTTTCAAGCTCCATTAGACAAAGCAGGAAGCGTGTTGTCCGGGCGCCTCACCTAAAGATGATGTTGCTGTGCGAGCTGATGTTTCTCCCCCCATAGGCAGTGGGGATCCAAGAAGGGCGAGGCCTCACGCCCCAAACCTTGTGGCAGTCGTCTGAATAGGCGCGGAAGTCCCACTTCTGAGGCTCGAACATGTCGCTGATGCCGTCTGAGCACATGGGCATCACCATTTCGGTGCACGCCTTTGCAGACGAGGGCACGGGAAGGGAGAAGAACGGCCCCGTTAGTTTCATCAACACATTTATGTCTTTGTTCAATTCATATCCCTTTCCCCCTGAACAGCTGACTCAGGGCAGCTAACAGCATATAAAATACATTTGATAAAAACGATAGAAAAGATACAATATATAAACTTTAAAATATATCAAGCAGGGGAGGATGCATGGATGGTGAAGACGTGGAGGATGAGTCTTATCAATGGCTACTAAGCCAGGGTGACTAAAGGAAACCTCCACATTCAGAAGCACTCATCCTCTGAATCCCACAGCCAGGAGGCAACATCAGGGGAAGGCCTCAGCCTCTATGCCCTGTTGTTGGCCATCCAGAGGAACTGGTTCGGCCACTGTGAGAGACAGGATGCTGGACTGGATGGACTATTGGTCAGATCCAGCAGGGCTCTTCTGATGTTCTTAATTTTAAGAAAAGGCCTCAGCCTCTATTCCCTGTTATTGGCCATCCAAAGGAACTGTGAGACAGGATGCTGGGCTAGATGAAACCTCACTGGTCTGATCCAACAGGGCTCTTCTTATGTTCTTACCAGGGGAAGGCCTCGGTCTCTGTGCCCTGTGGTTGGTCCTCCAGAGGAAGTGGTGGGCCACTGTGTGAGACAGAATGCTGAACTAGATGAACCATTGGTCTGATCCAACAGGGCTCTTCTTATGTTCATATCAGGGGAAGGCCTCGGCCTCTGTGCCCTGTTGTTGTCCCTCCAGAGGAACTGGCTGGCCCCTGTGTGAGACAGGATGCTGGCCTAGATGGACCCTCACTGGTCTGATCCAGCAGGGCTCTTCTGAGGTTCTTATCAGGGGAAGGCCTCGGCCTCTGTGCCCTGTTGTTGGCCCTCCAGAGGAACTGGCTGGCCACTGTGTGAGACAGGATGCTGGCCTAGATGGACCCTCACTGGTCTGATCCAGCAGGGCTCTTCTGAGGTTCTTATCAGGGGAAGGCCTCGGCCTCTGTGCCCTGTTGTTGGCCCTCCAGAGGAACTGGCTGGCCACTGTGTGAGACAGGATGCTGGACTAGATGGACCCTCACTGGTTTGATCCAGCAGGGCTCTTCTGATGTTCTTATCAGGGGAAGGCCTCGGCCTCTGTGCCCTGTTGTTGGCCCTCCAGAGGAACTGGCTGGCCACTGTGTGAGACAGGATGCTGGACTAGATGGACCACTGGTCTGATCCAGCAGGGCTCTTCTTGTGCTCTTATTTCCTCATTCACAAGGCGTGGTGATTTTGGAGGAGATTAAAAAAAAAACTAATCAAAATGCAGCTGCTCATGCTTGTCCCTTGTTAACTTTGTAAGCCCCTCAGGGCAGAGACTTGGCCTCTTCTTTTTCCTGTGGTTCTCTGAAGTGCCAGAGACACCAATGTGGCTGGATAAGGACCAAAGCAGCCGACTGGTGGGTGGAGCACTGTTGCCAGTAATAGGACCTAGCCAGGTCCTTTACTTATAAAAGAAGAAGAAGAAGAGGAGATTGGATTTATACCCCGCCCTTCACTACCCAAAGGAGTCTCAGAGCGGCTTACAATCTCCTTTCCCTCCCCCTCCCCACAACAGACACCCTGGGAGGCAAGTGGGGCTGAGAGAGCTCTGACAGGAACTGCTCTTTCAATAACAGCTCTGAGAGAACTTGTCACTGACCCAAGGTCACACCAGCAGCTGCAAGTGGAGGAGTAGGGAATCAAACTCGGTTCTCCCAGATTAGAGCCCACGCTCCTAACCACTACACCAGACTGGCTTACAGAGTACAAGTTTGCTTTATTTATAGAGTACAAGTTGTTTTTGACACGGTGACAAAACAAAACAAGTAGCAGTCCTTCATCCGTTCTTGCCTTATTTCTTCAAACTCCTGAAGCCTTCCATACAACCTGAACTGCCTTACATCCTGGGATTTATTAGTCCAAGATTTCAGCTTCGCCTCTCCTCAGCTTGCTTAATCTTCTTTACAAAATTCCTAGAACGTTATTTTCCACTTGCCTTTTGTTTTATTTACAGCCGAGGTGTCTCACTAAGACTCAAGGTGGATTACAAAATATTTTTAAAAACCTATTCAGGATAGCATATATGTGAACACATGAAGCTGCCTGACCCTGAATCAGACCCTTGGCCCAAAGTTAGTATTTTCGGCTTGGATTCGATGCTCCCTCTAAGCTGTGGACTCTTGTGAGCAATGATTCTGCTTTGTGAGCTACTGGCGTTAAAGCTGTGAACGAGCAATTTGGCCCCTGCATAAATTAGTTTGCTGTGGAACCCTCCTTCCTGAGCTAAGCCGAAAAATGAGCGAGCCAGAGGCTAGAAAACTGCGAACTAGCTCACACTAACTCAGCTTAGAGGGAACACTGCTTCGATTAGCAGTGGTTCTCCAAGTAAAGAAAGGTCTTTCCTAGCAGCTACTGCCTGACTCTTTTTTACACTCCATGACAGTATACCCTGCCCTCCCCCACGCTGTTACCCCCCCCGCCTCAAATCTCCAGGAAATTCCCATCCCAGAGGTTAGCAGCCCCAGCTAGGAGACTGCATCGGGGAAGCCCTGTTTGTTGGCCCTCCAAGGCCGCCAGTATACTGACTTTGTGAAGTTGGATGCCAGACCGGATGGTCCACTGGGTCTGATCCAGCAGGGCTCTGAAGGCTTATGCTCCCTTTCCCCAAAACCATCACGTGAACTGGGCCCCTGCCTGGCTGGGAATTCAGTACAGAACTGTCAGCCACCCTCTGCAGTGGGTCTAACTCTGCCCAGAATGGCACCCAAAAGTGTGCTTAAGTGTTAGAATCACAGAGTTGGAAGGGATCTCCAGGGTCATCTAGTCCAACCCCAGCACAAGGCAGGAAATTCACAAATACCTCTCCCTCCATGCACGCAGTGACCCCTGTTCCATGCCCAGAAGATGACAAAAAAACTCCAGGTTTTTTAGGAGAGATGCTGTCCGTGCCACTGCTTTAACCACCCCAGTCTGATTGCCTGGAGGACAGCGTCTACTGCATCTGTAGGTATCAACTTGCTTGTCCTGTATTGCCTTTATATCGTTGTAATCCACTACAGCCATCATTTATGTTATGTCGTGCCTTAGACACTTCTGTTCCTGATTCTGTAATCCTACTCCTATTGCATTATTGGAAGACTTAAGGGGAAGGGCTGTGGCTCAGTGGTAGAGCATCTGCTTGGCACGCAGAAGGTCCCAGGTTCAATCCCCGGCATCCCCAGTTAAAAAAACCAGGCAGGAGGAGATGGAAGACTCTCTGTCTGAGACCCTGGAGAGACACTGCCAGTCTGAGTGGACAGTACTGAAACTTGATGGACAAGTGGTCTGATTCAGTATAAGGGAAGGGAAGGAGCTGTGGCTCGGAGGCAGGGCATCCACTTGGCATGTAGGAGGTCCCAGGTTCAATCCCTGGCATCTCCAGTAAGGATCACGTAAAGATCCGGTAAGGCCACAGGTGATACAAAAGACTTTCAACTCCACTCCGAGGAGCTACTGCCAGTCTGAGTAGACAACAGCGACTCTGATGGACCAAAGGTCTGATGCCAGTATAAGGCGGCTTCATGTGTTCATGTGTTAGAGAGCCAGTTTGGTGTAGTGGTTGAGAGCGGCGGATTCCAATCTGGAGAACCAGGTTCAATTCCTCCCTTCCCCACTTGGAGCCAGCTGGGCGACCTCGGGAAAGTCACAGCGCTCTCAGCCTAATAAATAAGCAGAACTCACCAACTAGTGGTGCAAAAAAGAGCTACAGCTTCGGCAGCCAAACAACCCCTCCCCCCAAGATCTCCTGGCTATTCCACATGCAACACTATACGATAATTTCACTTTATGTGTTCATTGGGAGGGGCTGTGGCTCAGTGGTAGATTATCTGTTTGGCACGCAGAAAGTCTCAAGATCAGTCCCTGGCATCTCCAGTTAAAAAGGACCAAGCAGGAGGTGATGTGAAAGACCTCTACCTGTGACCTTGGAGAGCCATGGAGAAGGGACTGTGGCTCAGTGGTAGAGCATCTGCTTGGCATGCAGAAGGTCCCCGTTTCGATCCCCGGCATCTCCAGTTGAAAAGGACCAGGCAGGAGGTGATGGGAAAGACCGCCACAGTGAGACCCTGGAGAGCCATGGAGAAGGGGCTGTGGCTCAGTGGTAGAGCATCTGCTTGGCATGCAGAAGGTCCCCAGTTCGATCCCCAGCATCTCCAGTTGAAAAGGACCAGGCAGGAGGTGATGTGAAAGACCTCTGCCTGTGACCTTGGAGAGCCATGGAGAAGGGGCTGTGGCTCAGTGGTAGAGCATCTGCTTGGCATGCAGAAGGTCCCCGGTTCGATCCCCGGCATCTCCAGTTGAAAAGGACCAGGCAGGAGGTGATGGGAAAGACCTCAGCCTGAGACCCTGGAGAGCCATGGAGAAGGGGCTGTGGCTCAGTGGAAGAGCTTCTGCTTGGCATGCAGAAGGTCCCCGGTTTGATCCCCGGCATCTCCAGTTGAAAAGGACCAGGCAGGAGGTGATGGGAAAGACCTCTGCCTGTGACCTTGGAGAGCCATGGAGAAGGGACTGTGGCTCAGTGGTAGAAGCCTCTGCTTAGCATGCAGAAGGTCCCCGGTTCGATCCCCGGCATCTCCAGTTGAAAAGGACTAGGCAGGAGGTGATGGGAAAGACCGCCACAGTGAGACCCTGGAGAGCCATGGAGAAGGGGCTGTGGCTCAGTGGTAGAGCATCTGCTTGGCATGCAGAAGGTCCCCAGTTCGATCCCCGGCATCTCCAGTTGAAAAGGACCAGGCAGGAGGTGATGGGAAAGACCGCCACAGTGAGACCCTGGAGAGCCATGGAGAAGGGGCTGTGGCTCAGTGGTAGAGCATCTGCTTGGCATGCAGAAGGTCCCCGGTTCGATCCCCGGCATCTCCAGTTGAAAAGGACCAGGCAGGTGGTGATGGGAAAGACCTCAGCCTGAGACCCTGGAGAGCCATGGAGAAGGGGCTGTGGCTCAGTGGAAGAGCTTCTGCTTGGCATGCAGAAGGTCCCCGGTTCGATCCCCGGCATCTCCAGTTGAAAAGGACCAGGCAGGAGGTGATGGGAAAGACCTCAGCCTGAGACCCTGGAGAGCCATGGAGAAGGGGCTGTGGCTCAGTGGAAGAGCTTCTGCTTGGCATGCAGAAGGTCCCCGGTTCGATCCCCGGCATCTCCAGTTGAAAAGGACCAGGCAGGAGGTGATGGGAAAGACCTCTGCCTGTGACCTTGGAGAGCCATGGAGAAGGGACTGTGGCTCAGTGGTAGAAGCCTCTGCTTAGCATGCAGAAGGTCCCCGGTTCGATCCCCGGCATCTCCAGTTGAAAAGGACCAGGCAGGAGGTGATGGGAAAGACCGCCACAGTGAGACCCTGGAGAGCCATGGAGAAGGGGCTGTGGCTCAGTGGAAGAGCTTCTGCTTGGCATGCAGAAGGTCCCCGGTTCGATCCCCGGCATCTCCAGTTGAAAAGGACCAGGCAGGAGGTGATGGGAAAGACCTCTGCCTGTGACCTTGGAGAGCCATGGAGAAGGGACTGTGGCTCAGTGGTAGAAGCCTCTGCTTAGCATGCAGAAGGTCCCCGGTTCGATCCCCGGCATCTCCAGTTGAAAAGGACCAGGCAGGAGGTGATGGGAAAGACCGCCACAGTGAGACCCTGGAGAGCCATGGAGAAGGGGCTGTGGCTCAGTGGTAGAGCATCTGCTTGGCATGCAGAAGGTCCCCGGTTCGATCCCCAGCATCTCCAGTTGAAAAGGACCAGGCAGGAGGTGATGTGAAGGACCCTGGAGAACCACTGCCGGGCTGAATAGATGATACTGACACTGATGGGCCAAATGGCCTGACTCACACAGCACACAGCAGCTTCAAGGCCTGGCAACTGAACCTTCACCGCAGACAGGCCCTCAAGCCGGGATCACTTTTGCCCTCTGCTCCAGGTGCTGCCACGGAATCGCAG
This sequence comes from Lepidodactylus listeri, assembly GCA_029233225.1. Taxonomy (NCBI): domain Eukaryota; kingdom Metazoa; phylum Chordata; class Lepidosauria; order Squamata; family Gekkonidae; genus Lepidodactylus; species Lepidodactylus listeri. The sequence goes on along the minus strand of JARCFY010000001.1, from coordinate 176,727,400 downwards.
GTGGAAGGAGACGTACCTGGTAATACCAGCCCTGCATCCCAAGGCTCTGCGTAGCCGTCTGCGACAAGTTGAAGCAGGACGCATCGCCGGAGTAGTTGTAATAGACGTTGACGGCCTGGAAGATGTTCTTCAGGAGGGCTTTGTCAGAAAGCTTGGGCGCCTGCAAGTGTTCGCAAACCACCTACCGGGAGTGGGGGGGGGGGGGGGGAGAGAAGGAGGGAAAAGAAGTGTCAGTCCAAGAGCAGTCAGGATTAGTCCAAGCCCCAAGAGGGATGGATTATAAGATCATAAGAGAAGACTGATCAGGCCGGTGGCCCATCCAGCCCAACACTCTGTGTCACACAGTGGCCAAAACCCAGGGGCCATCAGGAGGTCCACCATTGGGGACAGAACTCCAGAAGCCCTCCCATCATTGCCCCCCCCCCAAGCACCAAGAATACAGAGCATCCCTGCCCCAGACATAAGAACGTAAGAGAAGCCATGTTGGATCAGGCCACTGGCCCATCCAGCCCAACACTCCATGTCACATCATGGCCAAAATCCAGGGGCCATCAGGAGGTCCACCAGTGGGGCCAGAACTCCAGAAGCCCTCCCATTGTTGCCCCCCCAGCACCCAGAATACAAAGCATCACTGCTACACAACCACAGCTTCATGAATTGAGGCTAAACAGGCCTATGTAGGGATGGGCTTAGAATCAGAGTTGGAATGGACCTCAAGGGTCATCTAGTCCAACCCCCTGCACAATGCAAGAAATTCACAAATACCTCCCCCCACCTAGTGACCCCTCTTCCATGCCCATAAAATGACCAAAAAAAACCCCCTACAGGATCCCCAACCAAACTGGCTGCGCCCATCCGTATCATCCAGCCAAGAGATTAAATTCTCCGTCACAAATCAGGGGCATCTATAGTATCCATTATAAAGGGAAGAAAGATTATTCATAATTATAAAATTGCGGTGTGGTACGGAATTATTTTCTTCCTGTTTCATAAAAGGTACCCAATGAAACCAATTAGCTGTAGGTCCAGAACTGAATAAACGGAAGAGAACCAAGTCTGATTCCGGTGGCACCTTTAAGACCAACAAAGTTTAATTCTGAGTATAAACCTTTTGTGTGCACGCCCGCGAAAGCTTCTACCCAGAATTAAACTCTGTTGGTCTTAAAGGTGCCACTGGAATCAGACTTGGTTCTATTGCTTCAGACCAACACGGCTACCCACCTGAATAAATGGAAGTCCTTCGTCGCACAAGGCATAGTTCACCTACGGAAGTCACCACAACAAGGTGTGGCGAGCGTCGCCAGCTTAGATTGCTGGTTTGTTTTATAAGCAGGTAAGAATATAGGTCCATCGACAAACTGCATACCAGGAGTGGGGTGTAGATTAGGGAAGGGTGTTGCATTTATGTGTGGAGATACTTGGCTGGTTGCTATTGAACACTGAATGCTGGACTAGCTACTTTTGGTGGGATGAGTCTGCAGGCGGTAGTAGCCAGATGTTCTGAAGTATCTGACACAAGAAGTCCCAATACACATTCACCGTATTCAGATGCGTGTGTCTGAAGGTCAGAGGATTTGCCTCCAAACCACTTCAGTCATATTTAAGGTGTTCACTGGTCTTCATCAGCATTAATGTCCCTGTTTGTAAAAGCGAGTCAGCAGCATTTTACGGAGCCAAGGGGGGGGGGGGGGGGGTTACACTGCATAATCACCTTTGGAGGTCCTCTGCACCACAAGCCCCGTCTAAACAATCTACAGGAAAGGGTGTAGCAATTAGTGTTCCCTCTAAGCTGAGTTAGTGTGAGCTAGCTCAGTTTTTTAGCCTCCGGCTCACACATTTTTGTCTTAGCTCAGGAAGGAGGGCTCCAGAGCAAACTGATTTATGCAGTAGCCAAATCGCTCGCTCACAGCTTTAATGCCGGTAGCTCACAAAGTAAAATTTTTTGCTCATGAGACTCCACAGCATAGAGGGAGTATTAGAGGCCTGCACATGAACTGCTGGGTTCCATCCAGCTCTGACTCAGCATGCTATCAAGTTCAAATTGGGCTTCCTGAAATCCCAGCTCCCATTTAAACAAATCAAAACCACTGGCGTTGTTTCTAGCTCCGGTGGTTAGACAAATGCTTCTGGGATCACCCCGGCCGCCCATGTTGAGGAGTCAAGCTGAAAAAACTGTATTTGGAGAAAGAACCGACCAGCCATCTGGATTAGACCTAAGAATTGGTCCGTCTGTTGATGTCTCTCACAGTGGCCAACCCGATAACCTCTGAAGGGACGCACGAAAGGTATGGAGGCTGAAACCGCCAAGCAACTGATGGAAAGGTATACTGCCGCTGAATGCGGAAGATCCATTTCGTAAACCTAGTTAACAGCTGATGTCCCTTCTCTGTGTGTTTAAGGCCTCTTCTAAAAACTGAAAGAGGGAAGTTGCAGGAAGAGAGCTCCACTCTCACCTCACAGCACAATTAAGGCTCAAAGTACAGATTACCCTTTGTAACGAGTCAGGTCCAGTGGCATTTCAGACAGTATGGTGTAGGGGTTAAGTGCGCGGACTCTGATCTGGAGAACTGGGTTTGATTCCCCAACACCTCCACATGAAGCCAGCTGGGTGACCTTGGGTCAATCACAAGTTCCCTCAGAGCTGTTCTCTCCAGGGCAGCCCTTGAAAGAGCTCTCTCCGCCCCACCTACCTCACTGGCAGTGTTCCCTCTAAGCTGAGTGAGTGTGAGCTAGCTCACAGTTTTTTAGCCTCCGGCTCACACATTTTTGTCTTAGCTCAGGAAGGAGGGCCCCAGCGCACACTAATTTATGCAGCAGCCGAATCGCTCGCTCGCAACTTTAATGCCAGTAGCTCACAAAGTAGAATTTTTGCTCACGAGACTCCACAGCTTAGTGGGACCATTGCTCACAGGGTGTCTGTTGTGGGGAGGGGAAGGGAAGGGAAAGGAGACTGTAACCTGCTCTGAGACTCTGAGTGAAGGGTGGGATACAAATCTCATCTTCTCAGGAAAACAGCACACACACACACACACACACACTGGCAGTCCCAAGCCGAATCAGGCTCCTGGATATCTTTTAAAATGGTGTTCCTCGCGGCTTCTGTCTGGCTGTGGGGAAAACCAGTATGCTGTAGATGTTCAACGTGTCTTACTAGGATCTGGGAGACCCGAGTTTCGATCCACACACCAGACATGGAAGTCTGCAAGCTGACCTTGGGCCAGTCACACTCTCAGCTCGGCCTACCTCACGGGGTCGTTGTGAGGATAAAATGGAGGAGAGAAGAACGATGTGAGCTGCTTTGGGACCCCACAGGGGAGAAAGGCGGGATATAAATAAAATAAATAAAGTGAGTCAGGCCCGGGGAACCCAGACCTGCCTTGTTACAAAACGCAGGGTGTACTCCGGCCCCGAGGCCAAGTAGATGATTAGTGGCTTCTTCCCCTCCCACACAGAGTATGGTCTAAGCTTTCGTGAGCTCACTCCATTAGGTGCGCTGGCATAGAGGTCGGTCACCGTACAGAAGAAGATACGGATAAAGCATTACAAGTTGCAATATTCAGAAACTGGCAGGGCAAAATTTTAATATTCCAAGGCACTTTGCTGCAGGAAAGGTATCTTGCAAAGGGAGAATCCAAGAAAAATCAGAAGTCATTAGCAAATCTAAGAAAATGCCCCTTCCGGAGGGTGGGGGTTAATAGGGATCGGAATTACTGACTAACTATAGATGCTGGCATCTTGTTTTTCAAACCCTTTACAGACGGTCACTGGCAGGGAAGGTGGCGCAGTAGAGCCCAATCTCACCAGACCTCTGAAGGTAAGCGGGGTCATTACTCGGATGGGAGACCACCAAGGAGGGCAATGGCCAACCAGCTCCACTTCTCACTTGCCTGGAAAGCCCCTTGCTGCCCTCTCCATAAGTTGGGCGCGACTTGACAGCCTTTTACGTACACGTATCTTAATCACTTCAGCTACAGGACTGTGATTTCCGGTTTCATCTCAATTATCTAATCTGAATATCTCGTCCTGCTCTAGGTTTTATGCTTCGCTTAACCAACCGCTGGGAGTGTTTCACACCTACTGCGAATGAACCCATTACTCTTTGGATTTGGACTCTGCTTGGCACCCGCCGGAAAACTCCACCCACTTTTCTGCCCAGTGTATAAACCAGCATGCGGATCATCCTCAATCGCTCGCTGGCAGATGAAGTGAGCTCTGACTCACAAAAGCTTATGTCAGAATCAATGTTCTCAGACCTGAAAGCCCCACTGGACTCCTACAGAGGCCTAGTCCAATCTGGGAGAGCCGGGTTTGATTCCCCGCTCCTCCACTTGCAGCTGCTGGGTGACCTTGGGTCAGTCACAAGCTCTCTCAGAGCTCTCTCAGCCCCACCTACCTCAAGGGGTGTCTGTTGTGAGGAGAGGAAGAGAAGGAGATTGTAAGCTGCTCTGAGACCCCGAGTGAAAGGTGGCATATCAATCCAATCTCTTCTGTTCTTCCTCTTCTACAGCCCCGACCTGGATGGCCCAGGCTAGACCGATCTCGTCAGATCTCAGAAGCTGATCAGGGTCAACCCTGGATGGGAGACCACCAAGGAAGTCCAGGGTTGTGATGTAGAGGCAGGCAAAGGCTGTGGATGGCCCAATGGCAATTCTTTTTGTAGTAAGGAAATGAGAAGACTTTGTAGCTACATTTCTTTGGATGTTAAGTGTATGAAGGCTGTGCTTGCTCATTTGAGCCTGACTGTGAATATTACTCCGCATTTGAACACAGTGACTCACGATACGGTTGGGACAAAGATCCTTGGGATTCGAAACGAGACATCGTTCCGGAGACCCTCGTTACCAGCACTTCAATATCAGCACACCGGTGGGATATCAACAACTGTATTGTAGTCTTTTTTTGTATAACATTAGAATCGTCACGTCTAAGTTTTCTTTACGGTGTAAAATCATTGCATCACATGCACGGCTGTTTTCGTTCCTCTCTCTTGATCGCCAGCTGTGTTCCTCTTATCTCTGTTGTTGTTTCAAACCTGGGTTTTGGCCACTGTGGGACACAGAGTGTTGGGCTGCTATGCAGAGGCAGGCAACAGCAAACCACCTCCGTTCGTTTCAGGCCTTTAAAAGCCTGTGGAGTCGCCAGAAGTCAGCTGCAACTTGATGGGGCTTTCCACCACTGTAGTTCATCTAGTGCAGGGGTGGGCAAACTGTGGCTCGGGAGCCACATGCGGCTCTTTCACATATATTATGTGGCTCCCGGCAGGGCGGCTGGGGAAGCTAAATATCATTAGCAAACAAATATCACTGGACAAATTAATATCATCATCAATATCTGCTTTTACCCCTTCTGTTATTATTTTTGGCAGTCTCATTTAATGTTAATAAAAAGCAAATTTGCTTATTTTCCAATAAAAGCAGCTAATATTTGTTCCTGTCTTGTGGCTCTCAAACATCTGATGTTTATTCTATGCGGCTCTTATGTTAAGCAAGTTTGGCCACCCCTGTTCCAGACCCCCCACTGAAGCAGGAAGAAAAGTCGTTGATATTTTCTGAAGTTGGTTATCGGCAGGAGCTGGCCACTTTGAGTTCCACCTACTCAACCACAAGTGAGGGGAGGGGGGACAGTTAATCACTTATTTAGATGAATTCCAGGCCTTCCCGGCCCTGTAAGCAGCTTCTCAGGTGTACCTAAGATGGACCCCGCAGAGCTCCTTTGCTGCCACAGATGTGGCATCTTCAAGTACTTGAAGGGCTTTCACATGAAGGATGGTGCGGAGTCGTTTTCTGTTGCCCCAGAAGGTCGGACCAGAACCAACGGGTTGAAATTAAATCAAAACTGTTTTCGGCTAGACATTAGGAAGAAGTTCCTGACAGTTAGAGCGGTTCCTCAGTGGAACAGGCTTCCTCGGGAGGTGAACGTAAGAACATAAGAGAAGCCAATGTTGGATCAGGCCAATGGCCCCATTCAGTCCAACACTCTGTCACACAGGGCCCAAAAACACCAGGTGCCCTCAGGAGGTCCAGCAGTGGGGCCAGAACTCCAGAAGCCCTCCCACTGTTGCCCCCCCAAGCACCAAGAACACAGAGCATCACTTGCCCCAGACTGAGAGTTCCTATCTATACCTGATGTCTAATAGCCACTGATGGACCTCTGCTCCAGATGTTTATCCAGTTCCCACTTGAAACTGTCCATGCCTGTAGTGGGCTCTCCATCTTTGGAGGTTTTCAAGCAGAGGCTAGATGGCCATCTGACAGCAGTGCTGATTCTGTGAACTCGGGCAGAGCATGAGAGGGAAGGCAGGAAGGGTTGCCTCAGGGCTTAGTTCTCGTGGCCCTTTCTTACGCGCCCAGCGAAATGCTGATCGCCTCTTTGGGGTCAGGAAGCAATTTTTCTCCAGGCCAGTTTGGCTGGGGATCCCAGAGGGCTTTTTGCCCTCTTTTGGGCATGGAGCAGGGGCCACTGGGAGTGTGTATGGGGGGGAGGTATTTGTGAATTTCCTGCACTGAGCAGGGAGTTGGACTAGATGACCCTGGAGGTACCTTCCAACTCGATGATTCCATGTGCAGCGTGGAAGTTAAAGGGTAGCTTTTAAGGCTGCGTTACCTCCCGCAGACAGCAGCCCAGGAAGGGCATAGAAAAGCCCCCACTTCCCAGAGGTTACCCTCCACTCACATTTGAGCAGATTAGCCAGCCGCATTCAGCGGTTTGAATAGATTCCTCCCCCTTAAGCTCTCAATACACCTCTCCGCCACAGTTTGGATAATCACATTAGTTTTGTTACTGAAGCCGGCTCAGTTTCAAAAAGGGGGGGGGGGGGGGAGGAAAGAGTCAGCTAATGCAACGGCGGATGCCACCCAGAGAGACTGCATACATTTAGAGCAGAGGATTAGGGCAAAGAGAAGGAAACCGGTCTCGGGTTCGCGCACTGCTGAACCGAAGCATCTTGCCGAGGGCTCTTGGGGGTGGCTGCAAAGGGCTTTGGCAACACATGCGTGTTTGGGACCACTGCAGGCCTTAAAAAAGCAAGCAGTGGATTGGCGCTGGCAGAGAGATGCTTCTCCCCCCCCCCCCCCCAGGAAGGGGAAAGAAAAAGAGACCCCCTTAAAAGAAAAGAAGTCAGCATTTCTGGCTCGCCAAAATGATCGCCGCCGAGTTGGAGCGCCAAAGCTGCTCCCACGCCAGCACCTGCCAAGGCAGGAAATGGAATTAAGACTGTAATTCACAGCGCTCAACATTCCCCATTAAAAAAACCCAACAGGGCTCATCCGTCCGCCCCCGGCAAGATCCTACTATTCACGCAGGCAGAACTGAGTCCCGTTCAGAGAAACACACGTCCCCCGGGCCCCGTCCCGTTTTAATTCCACTTGCCAACACCCGAACTTCCTCCTAAGATGTTTCTCACGGGAATCCAAAGGTGAACAATCAGAAAGCGACATTCCTCTCTGGATTAAAAATTCTCAACTGGATCTGGATCGAGGCTTTGAAGGGCAGGAGAGCTCCAGGGATCCGGCTGCCAGCTGGATTTGACCACCGAGCCGTGGAGAAGTGTTTTGCCTCTAATTTTTGTTTTAAACCCTCTTGACGATTCCAACAAAAACCACAGTGAGTTGCTTCCTATTAACCAGTGTGGCCTTCAATCAGTCACTGGCAGCTTTCGAGAAGAGGCTGGATGAACATTTGTCAGAGATGCTTTAGGCTGGTCCTGCATTGGGCAGGGGGTTGGACTAGATGGCCTCTGTGGCCCCTTCCAACTCCATGATTCTATGAACCCTCTAGTCAGAACTTGTTCACTAGTAGGGAAAGAGTACACGTGTGCACACTCATTCATTTTGCAGTTAAAGAGTTACTGATTTATTTCTTTCATGGCTGCAGTTTAATGACTGACATTTGTGATGATAGAAATGAAAATGGCTAACCAGGAGTTAGCAGGAAGTAGACACACGTCTTTCCTATTGAGGAAAGTTAAATGGGAACTGAATGCAGATTTCCAGAGAACAGCAAGGAGAAGTAAGGAGGCTTTCCTGAATGAACAATGCAAAGTAATAGAGGAAAACAACAGAATGGGAAGGACTAGAGATCTCTTCAAGAAAATAGGAGAAATCAAGGGAACGTTCCATGCAAAGCTGGCCATGATAAAGGACAAAAATGGTAGGGACCTAGCAGAAGAGATCAGGAGAAGATGGCAAGAATACACAGAAGAATTATACAAGAAGGACCTCAATGACCTTGACAATTCAACTACTTTCACTGATTACTTCTCTCACAGGTATGCTGTTCTCATCACTGAAGGCTTTAAGAGACAATGGTGCTGAACACACACGATTCATTATGGTTCTTGTGTTTTTACTTCGCTCAGCATCAGATACACCAAAAGTTCTTATTCCTGGAACACTCAAGTGAACTTTGTAAATAAGTGGGCACTCATGTAACAAAACATCACCTCTGCTTTCATTGTCTCGTTTTAAGAGGTTAATTATGTTTCTATACTTTGTGGAAGATTTCACCAAATCACTTTTACTCTTAGGAACTCTTAAAGTACTTCATAACTGAGCTGAAAACAATCTGTCTTCTCACTGGGAAGTCGTCATGTTTTCCCCAAAATGCATTAATGCAAACAAAAAAACACAAACTACATTCACAAAAATCAAAGAAATACTGACTTTACTTACCATTTTTTTTAAAAAAACTGACAAATTACTGACCAAGATGAAAAAACTGACTTTTACTGATCATTTTCCACCCCTGAAAAGGGCACTTAAACACAACAACTTGGCAACATTATGCAAATTCATGAGTGAACAAATGGTACCTAGAATCGTAGAGCGAGAAGGGACCTTCAGGTTCATCTAGTCCAACCCCCTGCACAGTGCAGGAAATTCACAATTACCTCCCCCCCACCACCCCAGTGAACACTGCTCCATGCCTGCATGACCAAAAACCTCCAGGATCACTGTCCAAACTGGCTTGGAGAAAAATTGCTTACTGACCCCAAAGTGGTGGTCAGTATTTCCCTGGGCGTATGAGAAAGGGCCATGAGAACTAAGCATTAATACAGCCCTTCCTGCCCTCCCTCTCATGATCTGCCCAAGTTCACAGAATCCGCATTGCTGTCTGATGGCCATCTAGCCTCTGGCTGAAAACCTCCAGAGAAGGAGAACCCACCACCTCCCGAGGAAGCCTGTTCCACTGAGGAACCGCTCTGACTGTTGGGAAGTTCTTCCTAACGTTTAGCTGAAAACTCTTCTGATTTAATTCCAACCCGTTGGTTCTGGTCCGACCTTCCGGGGCAACAGAAAACAACTCCGCTCCGTCCTCTACAAATCCATTATCTACATTTTCCATTATTGTGTCCTCGGCCACTGAGTGCAATTCCTAGGATAAAGCAGCGTCTAGCAGAGAAGGAAAAAGATAAAGCACCCACACTTCACACCCTCTGCTCGGTTACCTGAATTGGCCAGGCAGGAAGAGGCTGCAAGAAATTGGCCTTATACGGGTAGTCCACCATTGCCAGGTTCACCCACGTCTCGCTCAGCCAGGCTTTGAAGGCTGCCACATCCTGCTTGGTCTTCAACGGGCTGCACAGCCGGAATGCGCAAGAAAGCCACCGCATGCCCTCCGCTGAAGAAGAGAGGACAGAGAGGAACGCTAGATGGATCCTCCCAAACCGGGCACAGGATGGATGCTGGGAAGCTTGTGGCCATTGGTGCCCTGGAGCACATGACGTTGCCTTCCGTGGGGGTCAGAGGGCGGGCCCAGCGACCCACCCCAACTAGTAGTGGCTCTTCAAGGGCGCAGGCCGCGGGGTCTTGGCCAAGGGAGGGAATCCGGGACATTCGACATGCAAACACAGCCGAAGACCTTCCCTGGTAATCCCCTATTAAAGTAGTTTGAAATCAGTGGGGTTGTGAACTTCCGGACGTGCCCCCAACAGAGTCCTGCTGAGTTTACAGATGGAAGCGCATGAAAACCTGTTTGGGATCTGCAACGGGAAAGGCGGGAGATCCCTGTTGCCACTGTTTGGTTTGTTAATAAACGTCAATGTGGAACAACCACCAGCTTCAGACTTTGGTAAAGGAAGCCAGGTTTAAGCCTCTGCTCAGCTGTGCAGGTTACTCAACAGCCTTGAAGACATTCTTTCTCCTGGCCCAGTGATTAATACAGGCCGTACTCCCCACAGACACAATTGACAACTTATGGGGGCCATCTAGGGTTTCAGGCAGCCCTTTCCCCCCACTTGCAATAGGTTCACACAGCCAGGGGTGTTCCCTCTAAGCTGAGTTAGTGTGAGCCAGCTCACAGCTTTTCAGCTTCTGGCTCACACACATTTGTCAGGAAGGATGGCCCAAAAGCAAACTGATTTATGCTGGCGCCAAATCGCATGCTCACAACTTTAATGCCAGTAGCTCACAAAGGAGAATTGTTGCTCACAAGACTCCACAGCTTAGAGGGAGCATTGGCCCACATCTGTTTCAAAACTGTCGTCAGCTTCTGCCAGCAGGCAAAGACTTCTTTCCATTTAGTATCTCCCCCCCCCCCCGCCCCGCGCCCCATGAAAAGCCACTCTGGCGTAGTGGTTAAGAGCGGCAGGACTCTAATCTGGAGAACCGGGTTTGATTTTACCTCCAAAATTAAATGTATGGAAGTGGAGCAAGAGAACAAAGCTGGGGCGGTGTCTGGGATTGTGCCGTGTAGCAGGGGTCGGGAGACCAGAAGAACTGCTTCATTCGAGAGAGGCTTGGTTGGTGCTAAATTCACCGGCTCTTCAGCACTGGGTGAAGACATTCTTATATTCTGAGCTTTACTTACAACTAGTCCCATGGGGTCTGCTAAGAGATTTAACTGATTTTATTCTGGGAATCCATCTCTATCTCTTGAGCTTGATTTTAGCAGCTCACGCTAAACTACCGGAGGTCTTTTATGACTACGCGCCTGATATTGTTTGCGTCGTCTTGACTGGCACAGATGTGTACCGCCTGGGATTCAATGAAAAAAGCAAGGCGTAAATGTGTGCATGTGTTCAAGGCCAAAACATCCAATCTTGCAGACTGAGGGCCGTGGCTTCCTATCTTCAGCCAATCCATCTCATGCTGGGTCTTCCCTCTTGTCTGATGCCTTCAAACTTCTCCTAGCACGATGGTCTTTTCCAGGCCCAAATCCTTGAAATAAAAGGCACGCGTTCCAATGGAGCGCTCCTCTTCCCACTCGCTGCCTACCTGTAGAAGCCAGACGGTTAATGGCGGCCCAGGAGTTCCGGATGCTCTCCGCACAGCAGTTGCCGCTTTTATGGAAGTCCTGGGTCACGATGCTGTAAAAGGTGCCGCAGGGGACCAAGTCCTCAAATTGCCAGATGGGAGCGGAAGCTGCGAGAGCCCTGGGAACAGAGGCAGGAGAGACAAAAACTCGGTTGCTAAGCGGGTCTCGCCAAGCGCCTGTGGAGAAAACACCCTGTGCGTTTCAAGCTGGGTTGACACGCTGGCCTGTAACGGAAGAGAAATATTGGAGTCTGGCAGTGCTTTAAAGACGAACAAGATTTCCAGATTATGAGCATCTGAGAGTCATAGTTCCCTTGGCCAGATACCCTGCACTTGACCTGGATTCAAACCTGAGGTCAGCCTAGAGCAGAGGGATCCCCAGCCAGAATTCTGAGGATTATGACTCAGCTACTCTCCTCTCTCTGAGCCTTCTCAAGCTGTCTGTTCTACAGAGGTGTTCTCATGCTAGCAATCACCCTTAGCCTATTAGCCATTTAGCCAACAGAAAGCTGTTACCGGGATAGATCTCTAAATTGCAAGCTGTCAACCACTTCAGGTGACAGTTCTCAGCTGCTGCAAGTTAATCACTTCTGCCAGCCTAAGCAACCATTCTGAGAACAACCTGGCAGGTGGAGGGTGATGACTTCTATAGTCAAGAAAGCTAACACTGAGGCAGGAAAACTCCCTTAAGGGAGACTAGTTTCTTGACACAAGGATCCTAGAGGTCACCTACTCCAGCCCCTTGCTCAGTGCGGAAATTAGTCAACTGCCGCACTCCGCTCTGCTTAAAGAAGCACACGCCTTTAAAAGAATGTTTTTTAAATAATTGAAAAAAGCATTTACAGGAGAAATTCTTGTGAGACTGCGCCTTTAAGAAAGGGGACGGAGCCCCCCAAAGCCCCACCATAGCTATGGGCCTGCCTGTGGCCTTACTGGATCTTTACTTGATCCTTACTGGATATGCCAGAGATTGAACCTGGAACCTCTGGCACGCCAAGCAGATGCTATACAGCCCCTTTCCTTGCCTTATGCTGAATCAGAGCAAAGGTCTCAGGCGGAGGTCTTTCACATCACCTACCGCCTGGCCCTTTTAACTGGAGATGCTGAGGATTGAACCTGGGAACTTCTGCATGCCAAGCAGAGGCTCTACCACTGAGCCACAGCCCCTCTCTACAGCTTTCCAGGGTCTCAGGCTGAGGTCTTTCACATCACCTACCATCTGGTCCTTTTATCTGAGCGTGCCAGGGATTGAACCTGGGACCTTCTGCATGCCAAACAGAGGCTCTTCCACTGAGCCACACCCCCCCACCTAGCGCACAGCAACGAATGTCCTGTTTGTCGTGAGAAACCTCAAGAGCTCTATGTTTGCGTCAGAGCTCATTTCCAGCACTCACCCAGCTACTACGTGGGGGTATTTCATTCGAAACCAAGCAGCGAGCATCCCTCCGTATGACCCCCCTATGGCAACAACAGGCGTGTCCTGGGCTCCTGGGATTGTCTTCTTCAGATGCTGGACAAGGACTGCGAAGTCTGCCAGAGCTTGCTCCGACGTCAGGTAATTCAAATACCTGGCATCCTGAAATAAGACAGGGGAACAGTTGCGTTAATGGGCGAGAGCCTGAAGTCTCTTGCGCTCCAGGAACCGAATCTGTTGCACCATCCCTCACGCAGCTTGAGGGGAAAGGAGGAGACAGTCACCGTGTGGGGAATCAGCAAAGGGTACGACACAAGGCACTCTACAACACAGCCAGTGGCTCACTACAGCAGTGTCAAAACGCCACAGGCCGCTTCTCTGCAAAGTGATCAGGGCCGAGCCCTTTATCGACCCATCTGCTGGTCGGCAAGCTCCACCCACACGGCCATGCGTTTGGACGGCACAGCAAGGGTTCTGGCCGAAAGGAGGCCACAGCTTGCTGACGGGCAAATCCCTCTGGCGTTTCACAATGAATTTGCACCACCTCCGATGTACCGAGCCAGTTTGGCGTAGGGGTTAGGCGCGCGGACTCTAATCTGGGAGAACTGTGTTGTGATTCCCCCACTCCTCCACACGCAGCTGCTGGTGGGACCTTGGGCCAGTTACAAGTTCTTTCAGAGCTGTTCTCTCAAGAGCAGTCCTCGAAAGAGCTCTCTCAGCCCCACCTGCCTCACCGGGGGCCTGTTGTGGGGAGGGGAAGGAGACTGTAAGCCGCTCTGAGACTCCTTCGGGTAGTGAAGGGCGGGGTATAAATTCCTCCTCCACCACCACCAGCAACTTCGTTGTGGCAAACTTTTGTTGTACTGAACAGGATATATATACCACCCTATCCCAGCTGGTGTTTATTGACACCCCGAGGATGCTTGTTTTTCTCATGCATAAGGCGGCGCTTTTGCCCTCCGTGACTCCAGCATACCTGAAAGACCCTGGGAGTCCTCTAGATTGGGGGTCCCCAACGCCCAGCAAAGTCTTTAAATAGTGGGTGAGGTTTTTGCCCAGCAGGGCTTCAGACGGGCTGCACAGGTTTCTTAGGAAGGGACTGTAAGCCATTCTGAGACTCCTTTGGGCAGTGAAGGGCAGAGCAGAAATCCAATCCAACTGGGCCTCTTGAGGCAGCCATTTTGTGTCTGCGCCTATCACCACGTCAGAATTACAAAGAGACCACAGGCGCAAAAAAATTGGGGATCTCTGGCTCTAGATGTCAAGAGCTTTAATTTCACTCCAGAACTGGTAGCTAATTCTGCTGGGGGAAGGTAAGAGAACATAAGAGAAGCCATGCTGGATCAGGCCAATGGCCAATCTAGTCCAACTCTGTGTCACCCAGTGGCCAAAACCCAGGTGCCCTCAGGAGGCCCAACAGCATGGCCAGAAGTCTAGAAGCCCTCCCACTGTTGTCCCCCCAAGCACCAAGAAGACAGAGCATCACTGCCCCAGACATAAGAACATAAGAGAAGCCATGCTGGATCAGGCCAGTGGGCCATCCAGTCCAACACTCTGTGTCACTCAGTGGCCAAAGCCCAGGGGCCATCAGAACTCCAGAAGTCCTCCCACAGTTGCCCCCCAAGCCCCAAGAAGACAGAGCATCACTGCCCCAAGGCATAAGAACATAACAGAAACCATGTTGGATCAAGCCAATGGCCCATCCAGTCAAAACCGAGGGGCCATCAGGAGGTCCAACAGCATGGCCAGAAGTCCAGATCCCCCCCCCCCACTGTGGCCCACCAAGCACCAAGGATACAGATTCTCACTGCCCCAGTACTTACATCGAACGACTTGTTTCCGAAGGGGAGAGACTTCCCGTAGTATCTGTGCCCCACAAATATCAAGACAGCGCCAAGCTCTTCCGCTATGTTCCACATAAACGTAGAGAAGAGCGGGCTAAGCTATTGTTTCCTACTCTGCACCCTTACCATATGATCTGATCATCAAGGGATTCTACAAAACAGTTTTGTACACTGCTTTAATAGCGGAGAGACACTTATTTTTTTCCAGCACCAGTTGGAGGCATAAGAACCTAAGAGAAGCCAATGCTGGATCGGGCCAGTGGCCCATCCAGTCCAACACTCTGTGTCACACAATGGCCGAAGCCCAGGGGCCATCAGGAGGTCCACCAGTGGGGCCAGAACTCCAGAAGCCCTCCCACTGTTGCCCCCCAAGCACCAAGAAGACAGAGCATCACTGCCCCTGACATAAGAACATAAGAGAAGCCATGCTGGATCAGGCCAATGGCCCATCCAGCCCAACACTCTGTGTCACACAGTGGCCAAAACCCAGGGGCCATCAGGAGGTCCACTAGTGGGGCCAGAACTCCAGAAGCCCTCCCACTGTTGTCCCCCCAAGCCCCAAGAAGACAGAGCATCACTGCCCCAGACATAAGAACATAAGAGAAGCCATGCTGGATCAAGCCAATGGCCCATCCAGTCAAAACCGAGGGGCCATCAGGAGGTCCAACAGCATGGCCAGAAGTCCAGATCCCCCCCCCCCCACTGTGGCCCACCAAGCACCAAGGATACAGATTCTCACTGCCCCAGTACTTACATCGAACGACTTGTTTCCGAAGGGGAGAGACTTCCTGTAGTATCTGTGCTCCACAAATATCAAGACAGCGCCAAGCTCTTCCGCTATGTTCCACATAAACGTAGAGAAGAGCGGGCTAAGCTATTGTTTCCTACTCTGCACCCTTACCATATGATCTGATCATCAAGGGATTCTACAAAACGGTTTTGTACACTGCTTTAATAGCTGAGAGACACTTATTTTTTTCCAGCACCAGTTGGAGGCATAAGAACCTAAGAGAAGCCAATGCTGGATCGGGCCAGTGGCCCATCCAGTCCAACACTCTGTGTCACACAATGGCCGAAGCCCAGGGGCCATCAGGAGGTCCACCAGTGGGGCCAGAACTCCAGAAGCCCTCCCACTGTTGCCCCCCAAGCACCAAGAAGACAGAGCATCACTGCCCCTGACATAAGAACATAAGAGAAGCCATGCTGGATCAGGCCAATGGCCCATCCAGCCCAACACTCTGTGTCACACAGTGGCCAAAACCCAGGGGCCATCAGGAGGTCCACTAGTGGGGCCAGAACTCCAGAAGCCCTCCCACTGTTGTCCCCCCAAGCCCCAAGAAGACAGAGCATCACTGCCCCAGACATAAGAACATAAGAGAAGCCATGCTGGATCAGGCCAGTGGGCCATCCAGTCCAACACTCTGTGTCACACAGTGGCCAAAGCCCAGGGGCCATCAGAACTCCAGAAGTCCTCCCACTGTGGCCCCCCAAGCACCAAGAAGACAGAGCATCACTGCCCAAGGCATAAGAACATAACAGAAACCATGTTGGATCAAGCCAGTGGCCCATCCAGTCAAAACCGAGGGGCCATCAGGAGGTCCAACAGCATGGCCAGAAGTCCAGATCCCCCCCCCCCACTGTGGCCCACCAAGCACCAAGGATACAGATTCTCACTGCCCCAGTACTTACATCGAACGACTTGTTTCCGAAGGGGAGAGACTTCCCATAGTATCTGTGCTCAGCAAATATCAAGACAGCGCCAAGCTCTTCAGCTATGTTCCACATAAGACCCTGGGAGGGAAGAAAAGGTATTTAAAACCTGCAAGGGGGACTGTTCTTAACTGCAACAGAACCCAAATGCTTAGAAGGAATAAGAAACTGGAGTAATACGCACTGTATTGTTCGCAAACCAGGTGATGTCGCCTTCGTTGCCGGTATAGAAAAGGATCGTCCCATCGTCTGGCCTCCAGTGCTGGTCTGCTACAAGGAAGCGCTGCTTGAAGGTGCTGTCTTCAGCAAAGCCAAAGTGGTCAATCTGCAGGAAGACAGAGCAGGGGACACGTTGCCTTTGTTTGAAAAATTGCAAAAGATCTTCAGTGTACAAAATACAGTCAGTTCAATGACGAAAGAGCTTTTCTGCTACAAAGAAATAAGTGAGATTCACAGGCGTGTATAGTTTTCAGGAAAGCAGTCGTGCTGGTCTGCAGTCGAACGGGAAGATTTGAGTCCAGTAGCACCTTAAGAGACCCACAAGGTTTCCATGGCATAAGTTTTCAAGACTCAAAGCTCGCTTCATCAGGTCTGACAGAGGGAGCTTTGACTCTCAAAGTCTCATACCCTGAAAATCTTGTGGGTCTGGACTTGAATCTAGCTCTTTACAAGGATGCACACGTACCGTCTGTGGCCCATGGGAGCCTGCTTTACAACTTGTCATGAGCACTGGCTGGCTGGACAGACAACAATGATGAAGAGGAGGAGGAGGAGGTTGGACTTATACCCCACCCTTCACTCAAGAGTCTCAGAGCGGCTTACAATCTCCTTTCCCTTCCCCTACCCACAACAGACACCCTGCGAGGCAGGTGGGGGTTGAGAGAGCTCTCTCAAGGACTGCTCTTGAGATAACAGCTCTGAGAGGGCTGAATGACCCAAGGTCACCCCAGCAGCTGCATGTGGAGGAGTGTGGAATCAAACCCGGTTCTCCCGGATTAGAGTCTGTGCACCCAACCACTACACCAAACTGGATGAAAACATAAAGCAGAGAAGATTGGAAAGGGAGATGTGGGAGAGAGAGAGAGCAGATGGCACTGTTGTGTAATCACAGATCTTGGACTTCTCAAGTCCAAAGGGACCAACAGAACTGCTCCTGGATGCTCTGTCCTCTGGAAATGCCAAGTCCACGTCAAATGTTTAGTTTTGGAAGAGCTACAAACAAGAGTTGTGCCGAAGAAGACTCCCGGACAGCTTAATTTCCCTGCCTGTGTTAGAGAGGGAGATCCACAACACGATGCTCACATGAACAAAGGCTGACACTCCTAGATGCTCTAGGAAAGGTTTTAGAGGACCTTATAACGAGTGCAAACAGTTGTGGATAATATAAAAGACCAAGAGTCCAGTAGCACCTTAAAGACTAACACAATTTGGACTCACATTCTAGCTGTACCTAAAGAAGTGAGCAGTGACTCACGAAAGCTCCTCCCCCGCCACAAATTTTGTTAGCCTTGAAGGCGCTCCTGGACCTCTTGCTCTTTTCTACTGCTCCAGACAAACACAGCCACCCATCTAGGTCACGGGTGTCAAACATGCGGCCCGGGGGCCGGATCAGGCCCGCAGTGGAGCTGGCTGTCTCCTGCTTCTTCTTCCAGTTCTGCTGCTGCTGCGTCATCGGAGGTTTGCCGCTTCCAGATACACGCCTGAACAGCGCACTCAAGATTGCAGCAGCACAGACATTCTAATGCAATAATTTAGAGCAAGAGGCATCAGTTATCAGAGACTGTTAAATAAAGAAGATATTGCAGGAGTGCTAATGTTTTAAGCTTTTTTTTATTTTAAGTAAAAATAAATCTTCGTGTTTGTGTCCTTTATAAAGCTTATATCTCTGCTACCTGGCATTACATTTTATGACACACACGGCCCAGCCCGACAAGGCCTCATTTATGCCCTCGTAACAAATGAGTTCGACACCCCGGAACTAGATAATGTAAAGGTGACCTTGCCAAGAAATCCAGAGTTTAACCCACTTGCTTAAACTTACCAGCTTGTCATTTCTAGCCCAACATTAAAGAGAGCTGTGAACAGTAGTTTTTAATCTATCCTTTATTTCAATCCCCCTTCCCAAAAAAACGGAACATGGGGGAGATCAAAATCCTATGCAAGCTACTATTAACATTTGACACCAATGCTCCTCAGGGAAGAAGAAGAAAAGAGATTGGATTTATACTCCGCCCTTCACTACCCAAGGGAGTCTCAAAGCGGCTTACAGACTCCTTTCCCTTATCTTCCCTTCCCTACACCAGACACCCTGGGAGGTAGGCGGGGCTGAGAGAGCTCTTTCGAGGACTGCTCTTTTTCAAGAACAGCTGTGCCAGAACTACGGCTTGTCCAAGGTCATCCAGCAGGTGCAAGTGGTGGTGGAGGAGGAGGAGGAGAAGGAGAAGAAGAGGAAGAAGAGGAGGAGGAGGAGGAGGAGGAGATTGGATTTATACCCCGCCCTTCGCTCACTTGGAGTCTCAGAGCGGCTCACAAACTCCTTTCCCTTCCCCTCCCCACAACAGACACCCTGTAAGGTAGGTGGGGCTGAGAGAGCTGTTTCCCAAGCTGCCCTTGAGAGAACAGCTGGTCCAGAGCTATGGCTTGCCCAAGGTCATCCAGCCAGGTGCAAGTGGAGGAGTTGGGAATCAAACCCGGTTCTCCCAGATTAGAGTCCACGCACTTAACCACTACACCAAACTGGCTGAAGGGATTCTCAGCTGAGCTGTATGCAGGCAGGGTGGATGGGGGCCTTCTTGACACCACCGATTGTTTTTGGAAGTTGGGAGGGAAACTATGCTCCTTCCTAGTTCTGCCCGTCACCGGTTTGCGAATCTACTTCCTTTCCTTAGTGGTCGCCTTCTCCTGTTTTACAATGGCAGCGCTGAAGAACTCATCCAGCTGTTTTTATAGAAGGGGCAAAAAAAAGAGGTTATACCCCTCCCCAAGGGTACAGTTTGGTTGCTGGTGCTGGATCAAAGCTTATGGGAATGCCATATTAAGGACAAACCACGGCTGGGGCACTGTTGTTTCCCACTGACCGGAAAGACACCAGAGATTCCCGCTATTCTCAACTGGTCCATGACCCAAGGGCAAAAAAGGTACATCCTGCCGGCTATTCTCTCACCAGCAAAAAGTTCAGGGAAGGCACAGGATTTCCTCCTGCAGTTCTGAAGCCCACGCCAACAAGCCAAGCATTCTCTTTTTTCATGAGAAATGTTAACTCCCGAACAAGAAATTAAGATTTTGCTATTTAGGGACAAGCAAGACTGGAGACTGATTCTTTACTAGCAGGACGCCCCCAAATGTTTTAGCATTTCCTTGTAAGGAAGGTGCTTCAACGCTCTGGATCATTTTTGTTTGCGTCTTTTCTAGCACAGGAATGCCCACGCTAGGACGATCTCGTCAGATCTTAGAAGCTAAGCAGGGCTGGCTGGCCCTGGTCAGTACTTGGAAGTAGTGTTTTGGCTAAGTTGAATTAGTGTGAGCTAAAGAAGAGAAGAAGAAGAGATTGGATTCATACCCCGCCCTTCACTCACTTGGAGTCCCAGAGCGGCTTACAAACTCCTTTCCCTTCCCTTCCCCACAACAGACACCCTGTGAGGTAGGTGGGGCTGAGAGAGCTCTGAGACAATTGTCCTTGAGAGAACAGCTGGCACAGAGCTATGACTTGCCCAAGGTCATCCAGCAGGTGCAAGTGGAGAATCAAACCCGGTTCTCCCAGATTAGAGTCCGTGCACTTAACCACTAAACCAAACTGGCTCTCAAAAAGCAAAAATGTGAGCTAGAAGCTTAAAAAATGTGAGCTAGCCCAATTTGGGGCTTTTATCCCTCACCTGCCAAGCCATGATGACTGAACAGAGACCCTTTCTATTGGATAGCTCTTTCCTTAAGGGCTGCGGAAGTATTAGTTTGGGAAAGACAACACAGACTTTGGAGGCAAGGTTTACCATTAAACACAATTCAAGTATCTAAAGGAAAATTCTATGCCAGGGACTCCTGGGAAAGGGAAGATGCCTTTCCTAATAGTAAAAGGCGGCCTATGCTGGAATGGAACTTAAAGTTTTGATTACCCTTTTTGCAATGTGGTGGGGTTTTTGCCATCAAGTTGAAGCTGACTTATGGCAAAGCTTTCAGCTTTTCAAGGCAAGAGCTGTTCAGAGGTGGTTTGCCATTGCCTGCCTCCACTTCACACCCCTGGTATTCCTTGGTGGTGTCCCTTCCAAACAAGGCTCCCTCTAAGCTGTGGAGTCCTGTGAGCAAAGATGCTATTTTGTGAGCCACTGGCATTAAAGTTGTGAGCGAGTGATCTGGCGGCCGCATCAATTAGTTTGCTCTGGAGCCACCCTCCCTGAGCGAAGGCAAAAGCCTTACATTTGTTGAAGCACCAGATTCAGACGTGACTTCAAATTGTTGTGAGAAAAGACTTCACACTCTACATTCGGAATGAGTGGCATGCTTTGTAAGGCCAGGTTTTCCCCCCTTAAAAAGAAAAAAAAAACATTTTGTAGGTCTCTTTCAGCGCTCTCCAAAATTGCCCAATTGTATCATCTGGAAAACTGAAAGTGTCTGAATGTATGAAAGTGTCAGTATGAAAAACCTTGCTTTATACAGATCTTTACTCATTTTAAAAAAAGAAAACATTTCATGGGAGTTTATTTTCTTTCAGCGCTCCCTCCATTTTTCCAAATTTAATTGGGGTTAAATTCACGGGGGGGGGGGGGGGGAATCACACACACACACACACACTCACCCCCCCCCCCCCCACGGTTCATATCTTGTCTTAACCTGCCCACACACAAGTTTATCCTTTATTCCAATGTGGTTATGAGCACAAAATGATCTGACACCCCCACCCCCCTGCTGCCATCTTCTTCAGGGGAACTGACCTCTGTAGTCTGAAGATCAGCTGTCATTCCGGGAGAGGTCCAGGTCACACCTGTAGGCTGGCAACCAGTGTTCCCTCTAAGCTGAGTTAGTGTGAGCTAGCTTACAGTTCTTTAGCCTCTGGCTCACACATTTATGTCTTAGCTCCGGAAGGATGGCTCCAGAGCAAACTAGTTCATGCAGCAGCCCAATTGCTCGCCCACAACTTTAATGCCAGTAGCTCACAAAGGAGAATTTTTTGCCACAGCTTAGACGAGAGTGTTGCTGGCAACTCAAGATTTACAGACAACGGCCATGCTGCATCCATGTGGCATGACAGCTGATATTAGATCAAGTAAACCAAGACTCCTTGTTGGCACTTTGAGGTTTAACCGTATTGGGCCACAAGCTATCGAGAACAGAGGAAGCTACCTGGGGACGCTTCAGCCACAAGACTGACTAGGTAGCAGAGGATTCTGTTGATTTTACTACAGAATATTACTTTCACAGAATTAGAGCGATGGACTTTAAGAGCCGAACAGGACCCCAAATTGTTATGAAGACACTCCAGAGAGGAAGTCAGCCTAGAATTATCGCTGTGTTGCAGCATCAGTTCCCAAGTCAGATTACTGCCCTTGGATAATACTTTTTTAGAAAAGGGGAAAGCACCTAGGAGTCTCAAAAAAGGGAATGGGAGAACAGAGAAGAGGTTTTACAGACTTGCTTGGAGAAATGGTTAGGGACTGTGGTCTGTACCACTGTGTACTGCTTCTTGTACGTAGGGGCGTATCTATGTAATTTCTGTACCGCTTAATGTGTCATGTGAATATTTACGCTATGGTTCAGTAGCTGCTTAAACTGGGCTGGGATTCCCTCCAAAAAGATGCTACACGGAAATGCTTCCTGCTCCGTCTGGGAATTAAGTACTCTAACCCAATCCGATCCACCTGTCAGGAGGCCTGACAAAGGCTTCATTGTAATTGCTTTCGTTTTCTCTGATCAAGTGAATTGTTGCTTGTCTCCCTCTCTGTCTACTCCCCCCCCCTCCCTGCTTTATCACCTTGAGATGTATTGCTTTTAAGAGTTCTGGACAATGTAACCATTTTCGGTCGGGAGAATGGCGACCCTACATTCTTGCACGTCACTAAGAACAAATGGCCTTTCCTCCCATGCATCCCTCCTCCCTTTTTCCCGGGCCAGAGAATGTCTTATCTTGTTGTGAAAACCTTGAAGGTCTGTTATTGCCACCAGAGCCATTTTGTTATGCATGGGTTTCACACATCTGGGTCACCCAGATCAAGAGGGGAATTTTTATAACTTTCGCACCTCACCTTCCTGTGGGAATCCAAACGGCCCGATCCCTTCTTCCGCGTTTTCTAGCCCAAATCTGATTGGTTTCATGTTGGGGTTCAAACGAACGGGAGGGTATATTAACTCTGACTGTTTTCTACCTGGTATCTCTCACAAACATTCGAGAACCTGTCGTGCAGTATTAAGACTAATAAAGAACTTTGCTTCATCAACAAAAGTCTGATCTTTTGCTGTTAGTGCAGAAGCCTCACCCCACCCCACTATCTCAATGTTCTAGCGGTTCCAGAACTGAGGCGGTCACAGATGACCACACGCTGCAATGCGCTGCCACCAGCCCAGGTGAAAGGCCATTTCCTTAAAACACCTCCAGACCAGCGCTTTTGTGACTGTCCTCTGGCAGTGGTTGATTCACTGGCCCCCATACCTTTTTCTACTGTCCAAAGTATGCAACAGCCAGAGAGAGATTTCTTAGAAGATGGCTAATGAAGTCCTCGGCCATCCCTGATACTTCAAGATTAAGATTCCTTCTTTTTTCTTTTTAATGAGTTTATTACAACATATATATAAAACAAGAACACCTCAGTGTCGTACAACCTTGCAATAAGTCAAATACTGGACATATAAGATGCACAGAACATCATACAAAAATATTTCTTTATTGTGTGGATCATAACACCAAATTTAAATCAACTACCAATCATACAACCTTTCTAATTTCGAGAGCCAGTCTGGTGTAGTGGTTAAGTGCGCGGACTCTAATCTGGAAGAACCGGGTTTGATTCCCCACTCCTCCACTTGCACCTGGCTGGATGACCTTGGGCAAGCCATAGCTCTGTACCAGCTGTTCTCTCAAGGACAGCTTGGGAATAGAGCTCTCTCAGCCCCACCTACCTCACAGGGTGTCTGTTGTGGGGAAGGGAAGGGAAAAGGAGTTTGTAAGCCACTCTGAGACTCTTAAGTGAGTGACGGGCGGGACAACACCAACACCAACACCAACTCCTCCTCCTCCTCCTCCTCCTCCTCCTCCAATGTCAGCTATTATTTAATTTCCTTATTTATTCGAATTCATACCCCGCCCTCCCCTCCCAAGCAGGCTCAGCACGGCTTACACAATAAAACATAATAACAATATCATAAATATTTAAAACAGTTCACATTAAAACAGTATCACATTGATATTAAAGTGCTAGCAGTTGTATTATAATATCACACTGATGGTGTTGTACATTCTGTTAATTAACTCCGTATTCGGCTTGTTGGTCTTTCTCAAGTACATCGGCGAGCACAGGCGGTCAGTAATACACCAGGCTTTTATTGTTGTTGAGATGATGGTAATAATTATGGCGATGGTAGTGGCGGCACCTGGTTCAAGGCCTGGTGGAAGAGCTCCGTCTTGCAGGCCCTGCGGAACTGTAAAAGGTCCTGCAGGGCCCTAATCTCTTCCGGGAGCTCATTCCACCAGGCCTTCATATGAACTGATTTTTTAGGAACCACATTGTTAGAAGCCAAATAACCTAATACAGGAAACCACTTAGCTACTAATGTGGAGTATGTATCCCTATCCATATTACTTTTGAGTTATTTGATCTGTAATCCCCCCCCCCAATTATTTATAGCCTCCATATAAACAGGTTTCCTACCTGTAACTGATGATCTTCGAGTGGTCATCTGTGCATTCACACCATGGGTTTTCTGCGCCTGTGCCAAAACTCATCGGTATCTGTAAAGGTCAACGGATTTTCGCACCTAGGGCCTCCGGGCATGCGTGGGGCTCCTCCGCGCATGCCCAGAGGGGCCGGGCGCGGACATCCCGCCAGTTCCTTCTGGCCGCCACCACCATAACCGTGAGACAGCCTGGTAGTAGAGGGGAAGGAAGGGCGGGTTGTGTGAATGCACAGATGACCACTCGAAGATCATCAGTTACAGGTAGGAAACCTGTTTATCTTCGACGTGGTCTCTGTGCTTCACACCATGGGAGACTGGCGAGCAGTGACATACCTGGAGGAGGGTGAAGGCAGGCTGTCATTGTGCAGTAGTCGATAGGATGAGTCTTCCCAGGGAGGAACGTTCAGCCGCCCTGGTTTCTAGGGCGTAATGTTTAATGAACGTGTTCGGAGTGTTCCAGGTGGCAGCTCTGCATATGTCAGATAGAGCTGCGCCTTTTAAAAACGCAGTGGACGTAGAAATGGCTCTAGTGGAGTGCGCCCGAAGGGGTCCTGGTAGGGGCGTGCGAGCTAGCTTATAGCACAAAGTTATCAGTTCTACTATCCACCTGGAAAGGCGTCTGGATGTGATTTGTGATCCCAGACGGGAGGGCGCGTATGAAACGAACAGCCGCGGCATCCGTCTGGTTGTCTTGGTGCGATGTAGGTAGAAAAGAACTGCTCTTTTGACATCAAGGGAATGTAATAGTCTCTCGTGCTCCGAAGTGTAATTCGGGAAAAAGTCAGGAAGGACCACTTCCGAGTGTAAATGGAACTCTGAGAGCACCTTAGGTAGAAAGGAGATGTCTGGCAGTAGACGAATAGCATTAGGGAGGAATGAGAGATATGGTGCATCGTGCCTGAACGCAAGCATCTCTCCAACCCTCCTGGCTGAAGTAATTGCGATCAGAAAGGCCGTCTTCCATGAAAGGAGGTTGAGGGCACAGGTTGACAGGGGTTCAAATGGAGCCCTGGTGAGCTGGCGTAATACTAGTGGTAGGTCCCATACAGGTACTGGGGGCTTGGATGGGGGGTATAGATGGAGAAGTCCCCGAAGAA
Organism: Lepidodactylus listeri; assembly: GCA_029233225.1. Classification (NCBI taxonomy): domain Eukaryota; kingdom Metazoa; phylum Chordata; class Lepidosauria; order Squamata; family Gekkonidae; genus Lepidodactylus; species Lepidodactylus listeri. The sequence continues at coordinate 176,702,205 of JARCFY010000001.1, read as the reverse complement.
AGCGTTTAGAGAGTGGATGCGTGAAGGCCGAGAAGCCGTCCACTCTACTGTGGAAGGCAGAGATGGCTGCCAGGTATACTTGAACTGAGGAGTGTGCCAGACCTGACTCTCGTAGAGCGAGGAGAAAGTCGAAAATACGGGGGAGGCCTGCTGCCGTTGGTGATACTGATGATTCTGTAAGGGAGGCAGCAAAGTGGGACCATTTATAGGAATATGATTGTCTGGTTGAAAGTTTTCTGGAATTCAAGAGAACGTTGGCTACCTTGTTAGAGAATCCTGTGGGAAAATCCTCCACACCGATAACTTGAGGTGTGGGATGTCGTGATACAGGAGAGCAGAGTTGGGAAGTGACAGGAGGTCTGTTTCGGGAGGGAGGTGGAGGTATTGGCCTCGGCAGAGCGTTAGTAGGATGGGGAACCATGGTTGCCTGGGCCACCACGGAGCCACTAGAATGCAGTCTGCGTTCTCCTGCATTATCTTTCTGACCACTCTGGTGAGTAGAGGGAGTGGTGGGAACAGGTAAAGGAATCCTCGGTTCCATGAGAGGAGAAGGCCGTCTCCTAGGGACAAGGGGTCGATCCCTCCTCGGGTACAGAATAGTGGGCATTTTGCATTCCGTCTATTCGCAGATACATCTATCTCTGGGAAGCCCCATAAGTGGAAGATTGGGCGGAGATAGTGGTGAGATAGCTCCCAGTCGTGTGGGTGAGCACCTCCTCTGCTGAGGAGGTCCGCCGTCGTATTGTAGAACCCTGGGATATGGGTCGCTCGAAGAAATATGTCCTCTTTGAGGCACCAGTCCCATAGACGTATGGCTAAATTGCACATTGACCTGGAGACTGTCCCGCCCTGCCGATTGATATATGCCACGACAGTCGTATTGTCCGAAAGGACTGCAACACAGTTTCCTTTTACCAATGGGAGGAAAGATCGAAGGGCATAAATCACTGCCCACATCTCTAAGACGTTGATGTGCTTGGAGCGGAAGTTCGGTTCCCAGGGGCCTCCTGCTGTATGGTCGCATAGGTGTGTGCCCCATCCCCAATGTGAAGCGTCTGTGGTGAGGGTCCACTTGGGGTTGGGTAGGTGGAAAGGAGCTCCTTGGAGCAGGTTGTCTTGTTGCATCCACCAGTGTAGGGAGTTGCGGACCTTGGGAGGTGGGGTGAGATTGATAGATTGGGCGTGGTCCATTGGTCGGAACATCCATATGAACCAGGTCTGCAGTATACGCATTCTGAGTCGTGCGAAGGGTAAAACTGTGGTGGTAGCCGCCATGAGGCCTAGGAGCCGTTGGATTGTGTGGGCGGTAGATGTGGGGTGGAGACTGACCTCCCTCGCAAGGGTGGAGATGGGGGACGATCTGTCCTCCGGGAGGTACGCCGTGAGCCGAGCGGAGTCTAGGATTGCTCCTATGAACTGAACCTTTTGTGATGGCTGAAGATGGGATTTCTCTATGTTGATGAGAAGGCCCAATTGCTCGAGGAGGGTCAGAGTTGTGCGAACGTGGAGTTCTAAAAGGTCTCTGGAGGCCGCTACCAGGAGCCAATCGTCCAAATACGGGAATATTTGGATGCCTCTGAGGCGGAGATGGGCGACCACTACCACCATCACTTTTGTAAATACCCTTGGGGCAGTGGACAATCCGAATGGCAGGACTTTGTACTGGTATTGGGTGGAGCCAATTGTGAACCTGAGAAATCTGCGGTGAGGTGGCGCGATTGAGACGTGAAAGTAGGCATCCTTTAGATCCAGTGTAGCCATCCAGGCATCCCTCCTGAGGAGTGGGAGTATAGAGCGCAGGGTAACCATGCGGAATTTTCTGTATTTGATGAATTGATTGAGATGTCTCAGGTCCAAAATGGGTCGGGTACCGCCATCCCTCTTGGGGATGGTGAAATAACGTGAAAAGAATCCCTTTCCTCGCTGGTGTAATGGAACTGGTTCTATAGCCCTCTTTTGGAGGAGTGAAGATACTTCCTTGAGGAGGGGCGGAGAGGGTGGTGTGCTGACAAATGCCACTCTTGGAGGTTGGTGTGAGAATTCTATGAAGTATCCGTGGGCGATGATGGAGAGTACCCATGTGTCTGTGGTAATTTGTTGCCAAGAGGGAAGGAACGGTGTTAGGCGAGTGTCGTACTCCAGAGACCGGGGGGAGTCAAAGGCCGTTTCTGCTGACGCTGGAATTTGTGGCGAACGGCTGGTTGACCTGAGGCCATTTTCTGCTTGCCTGAAAACTGCTGTCTGTTACCATTCGGGGAGGCTCTTGGGCGCCAGGTTCGTTCAGGAGAGGAGCGAGAGGAAGGTCTGCGTGACCATTGCTTCGGCCAGGAGCATTGTTTGAATTGTCTAGATGGCGGGAGGGATACTCCTAGGGTGTGCGATGCCTTTATGCTTTTATCAAGGTCTTGTAAGACCGAATCTGTGGAGGAGTGGAAGAGACCTTGGCCGTCAAAGGGGAGGGGTCTTCAATGAGTGACCCGATGTCCTGCTGGAGGGTGGTTGTTCTTAGCCAAGAATGACGCCTTAAGGCGATGGCTGATGACATGGTTTTTGACGCTGTGTCCAGAGCGTGTTTTGATGAGTTTATTTGTTGCTTCCCTAGTAGTAGGCCCTCTTTTTGAAGTTTATGAGCCATTAAGCGCTTTTCTTCCGGTAGGCCATTGATGAATTCGGACATCTGCTCCCAAAGAGCGTATTGGTATGGGAGGTTTGGTCGACGTCGACACCGTCGCCGAAGTCGATGTAGAAGGTAAAGCTTCCATGGTTTTGGTCGGAGTCGCTGACTCTGGGCGGAGAGCAGATTCTAATAGAGCTACCTTCAGACGTGCCGCTCTGTTTTTACGTGTTTGGTTGGAGAAGCGGGCACAGTGGGCACACATTTCTGGATGATGGGATTCCCCCAAGCATAAAATGCACAACGAGTGTCCGTCTGCAGTGGCTAGCTTGCTCCCGCAAGACGAGCAGCGTTTAAAACAACCCCAACGCCTCATAAATGAAATCACTGAGGGGTTCTGGGGGGGGGGGGTAAGGAAGGAATAACTTTCCTGTTCCAGTCGCCAAGTCCGAAGGGTGTCCGTAAGAATAGTCGTAATACAGTCCGTTAGTCCGATAGAATAAGAAGGCTTTCCGAAGAGACTTTAGAAGGACCGACGAGAAAGAGCTGTTAGCTGCGCGGCGGTCAGAAGAGAACTGGCAGGATGTCTGCGCCCGGCCCCTCTGGGCATGCGCAGAGGAGCCCCGCGCATGCCCGGAGGCCCTGGGCGCGAAAATCCGTTGAGCTTTACAGATACCGATGAGTTTTGGCGCAGGCGCAGAAAACCCATGGTGTGAAGCACAGAGACCACGTCGAAGATCTTGCTTTGCCACATACTGCCTCCCACATTTGCCTCTGCAAAAGCTGTATTGTGGACGTGGCAAACTTTTGTTCGACTGTGATTTTTAATTCTTAAATTTAGTTTTATGCTGTGTGGCCAGTAGGCTGTTAAAACTCGAATAAACTTGACTTGGCTATGCTTCAGTTCTTTCTAGTGCTTCCAGACTCCTGAAATCCTAATGCACTGGTTGCTGAATGCCTCATTTTCTCAACTGTACAGACTCACTATGTGGAATCTGCCTTGGGTCCGTGTGAGAAAGGGGGGTGATAAATAATGCACTGCAAATGAAAATAAAAAAATAAATAAAAATTGCCCTGACTTGGATAGCCCAGGCAAGTCCAATCTCGTCAGATCTCGGAAGCTAAACAAGGTCGATTCTGGCAAGTACTTAATGGGCGACCTCCTTGGAATACCAGAGGCAGGAGCAGGCTTTACTCAGCCATCTCTCTGAACATCCTCCAGGCCCCTAGCAGGGGGTCAGTCACCAGAGGTCGCCATGACTTCCAGGTGCACGCCCACACACATATAAAAAATACACCCCCCATAAAATAAAAATAGAGTCTCCCCTGGATTAAATGGGTCTTTTGGCGAATGGATTCTATGGCATTAAGAATCACCTGCAGACAAGGAGGAGCCCCGAAAAGCCATCTGCACCACCAAGCAAGTTTCTCTCTCATCTCTCCAGGCACAGTGCCAGACAGCCTGGATATGACAGCCTCCCATTGTCTGAAGGGCCACAGCAATCCTATTCCTCCCACTCTGGGCAGCCAGATAAGGGAAGCCGGGCATGGTCAGCATTCATGGCCCAGGTGACCCAGATGCGAGGAAGCCAGCAAGAGGCACCCACCCTACGAAATGAACAGAGATTGTTCCCCCCGGCAATTAAGTTCCGGTGGGTGAAGAGAGAAACTGTACTGCTGTTTAAGAGCTGCAGTATTTTATCTTCTAGAAGAGAAAACAGACAAAGAAGACAAAGACGACGAGATTGGATTTATACCCCGCCTTTCACTACCCCAAAGGAGTCTCAGAGCGGCTTACCATCTCCTTTCCCTTCTCCTCCCCTCCCCATAACAGACACCCTTGTGAGGTAGGTGGGGCTGGGAGAACTCTTTCGAGGACTGCTCCTGAGAGAACTTGTGCCTGACCCAAGGTCACACCAGCAGCTACATTTGGAGGAGTGGGGAATCAAACCCGGTTCTCCTGGATTCGAGTCTGCCGCTCCTGACTACTATACCAAACTGAAGTTGCTTCTGGGTTCTCATCCTGACAAGGGACCTACATTCATACCCTGCAGGACGCTTCTAGTAGCCACCACAATACATTTACATACTGTGTTCATCGTTTTTGAAAACACTGAGGGGGCTGCTTAGATCTAACCCCTCCCGTGCTGTAATATACAGAGGTGGTTAACACTATGCCGCTTCCGCAGTTCTTAACTTCTAGCCTACTATCATCTCCTGAGGGCACAATTATCATCACCGAGTGTCTGAAGGAAAAACAAACAGCGACACAGATGCAGCATTTTAAACAAGGCAGCTATTTATATAGGCATATTCATGACAGAAATACCCTTCACAGGCATGCATCTGAGGGAGGCTTGTGAACAGACAGCCATCAGTTAACGCCTTAATATTAAGTTTGGTTCCTATTTATCATGTGTCTTGTTTTTAAGGGCGTGGGCTTGTATTACCTGGGATTACATACTCCGGGCACAGATGTACAAATGTATTGGAGAAAAATTCAAAAAGTAATACTAGAGATAACAAACATTGATTTGGCATTAAATCCGGAGAGGTATTTGTTAAATATAATACCAGAAGGTCTTAATCGACATGACACAACTTTTTTGATATATATAATGACTGTGGCTTGAATGATTTGGGCAAAGTATTGGAAATCTGACGTTTCCCCCACTTTAGAAGAGTTGAAATATAAATTAATGGATTTAGCCGAAATGGATAGGTTGAGCATCATAATACACGGAAAAGACAAAGCCTTTTTTTCGGATGTATGGTCAAGATTTTATGAGTGGATGACTAGTTAAAAATATGACTCAAATGTATGTAAACCGTTATTATTTGTAGTTTGCTTTTGTGTATCACTATAAAATCTGACAAATAATTTTTTTTACAAAAAAAAGATGCGTAGCCCATCTAGCTGTATCTGAAGAAGTGAGCAGTGGCTCACAAAAGCTCATACCCTGCCACATGTTTTGCTGGCGTTTAAGGTGCTCCTGGACTCTTGCTCTTTTACACTCAGGGCAGTGTGAACAACAGCTTTCTTCCACTGGTTGTCAAGAGCCATGGCATGTAGCGCAAAAAGGGCCACCTAAAACCATAGGACTCCAAATGCACATGCATACACACACCTGGTGATTTGTGCATAAGAACATAAAAGAAGCCATGTTAGATCAGGCCAATGGCCCATCCAGTTCAACACTCTGTCATACGGTGGCCAAAACTTGCCTATGAGAGGGGTGTCCACCACATGAATGTACTATGTCAAGGGTGGCCACTGGCCAGGCTTGTTCAACCTAAGAGCCACATGGAACAAACATCAGATGTTTGAGAGCCACAAGGCATGAACAAATGTCACACATGTGTTTTTGTTTAAAAATATGCAAATTTGCTTCTTATTAACATTAAATCAGATTGCCAAAAATAAAAACAGATACTGATAATGATATTTATTTGTCCAATGATATTTGTTTGCTAATGATATTTATTTGTCTAAGAGAGAGAAAAAGAGAGAGGTGGAAAGAATGAAAGAGGGGGAAAGAGAGAAAGAGAAAAAAAACAGATACTGATAATGATATTTATTTGTCCAATGGTATTTGTTTGCTAATGATATTTATTTGTCTAAGAAAGAGAGAAAAAGAGAGAGGTGGAAAGAATGAAAGAGGGGGAAAGAGAGAAAGAGAAAAAAAAACCAGATACTGATAATGATATTTATTTGTCCAATGATATTTGTTTGCTAATGATATTTATTTGTCTAAGAGAGAGAGAAAAAGAGAGAGGTGGAAAGAATGAAAGAGGGGGAAAGAGAGAAAGAGGAAAAAAAACAGATACTGATGATATTTATTTGTCCAATGATATTTGTTTGCTAATGATATTTATTTGTCTAAGAAAGAGAGAAAAAGAGAGAGGTGGAAAGAATGAAAGAGGGGGAAAGAGAGAAAGAGAAAAAGAACCAAGAAAGCAAATGGGAGGGAGAAAAAGTATGCTTCCCCTTTGCTTCCCCAGCCGCCCTCCCAGGAGCTGCATAATGTGTGTGAAAGAGCCGCGTGTGGCTCCTGAGCCGCAGTTTGGCCACCCCTGTGCTATGCAGACCAAGTTTCTAGTACCCAGACCTGACTCCCTGAGAACTATGTCTAGCTAATGGGAAGCCAGCCTTGCCGATAAGTACCCTTTCCCCTATTCCACAGTTTTCACTTTCTTCCTTCCCAGACTTGGCCACGGTTTTAAGAAACACACATACCAATCCAAGCCCAAAGTTAACAAACCCAAGACCACCTTTGTCGACACAGTTGCAAACCCACTTGAAACCATCATTTCAATCTCCTTTGTGGGAAATACAATGTACGTCTATGTACTTATGCTATAATGTAAGGGCCAAGGCTGGGGAAAGACAGGGTGAGCTGACAGGCCGGTTCCAGATTTGCAAGCCATGGTCTGTACGGACAGTGCCTTGATCTATGCGATGTGGAACTGAGGGTCATTTTTTCGTGCTACTTTCTTCACATTTAAAGCGGTCGGGGACCCACATACCTTCGGGACCGCCTCTCTCAATATGCCCCTGGAAGAGCATTATGGTCTAGTCAGGGCTTTTTTTTGTAGAAAAAGCCCAGCAGGAACTCATTAGCATAATAGGCCACACCCAACAGCAGAAACTCATTAGCATATTAGGCCACACCCCTGACAGCGCAGCTCCCTCCCAGGATCGGCTTCCCCAGGTGCCCCGCAGCTTGCAGGGCGCATGGGGAACCCAAGGGAAGGAAGGCAGTTTCTGGATCGGCTTCCCCAGGCGCCCCGCAGCTGTGGGGCACCTGGGAAACCTGAGGAAGGGGAAGGCAGTTAAAACGGACCTTCCCTTCCAGGATCAGCTTGGCTTTCCCAGGTGCCCCACGGCTTGCAAGGCACCTGGGGAACTCAAGGAGGGGGAGGCTGTAGGCATGGCCAACTCAGAAGCCAGCCGGAACTCCGTTCCTGTGCGTTCCTGCCCCAAAATAGCCCTGGGTCTAGTAATAAGAACCTCCTGGTGGTCCCCGGCCCAAGAGGGATCCAGTTGTCCTCAACTTGGGCCAGGGCCTTTTCAGCCCTGGCCCCCACCTGGTGGAATTCTCTGCCAGAGAACATCCATGCCCTACAGTCTGGTGTAGAGCCAGTCTGGTGTAGTGGTTAAGTGCGCGGACTCTAATCTGGGAGAACCGGGTTTGATTCCCCACTCCTCCACTTGCACCTGGCTGGATGACCTTGGGCAAGCCATAGCTCTGGCACAGCTGTTCTCTCAAGGACAACTTGGGAAAGAGCTCTCTCAGCCCCACCTACCTCACAGGGTGTCTGTTGTGGGGAGGGGAAGGGAAAAGGAGGTTGTAAGCCGCTCTGAGACTCCAAGTGAGTGAAGGGTGGGATATAAATCCAATCTCTTCTTCTTCTCTTCTTCTACAGGACTTACTGTTCTGTAGGGCTTGTAAAGCAGAGATGCTCCGCCAGTCATTCGGTTGAGGACAGCATCGGTCTGGCATTCTCATACACCAAACTCCCCTTTTATTCCTACATATCCCCTCCACCCAGGGGGCTAGTGGAAATTACCATCATCTTGGTTTTAGTGCTGTTTTTCTGACTGTTTTAAGTATTTTAATGCTGTTTTAATTCAATTATACCATATTTACCTTTGCTGTAAGCCACCATGAGCTGTGCTTATGGGGAAGGGCAGCTGATAAATCAAATACAATAAACAATAATTTGGGAACCTTATTCTCCAGGGATTCCCCCCCCCCCCCGAGTACCTATTTAACACTGCTGCTTAAAACACAAAAATCTCTACTAACCTTACAGTTTTGTGTTTACAAAATGGAAATTATGGCTCTCTTTCATTTCCTCCTGTAACTTCCTTTCAACTGCACACCACGAGCTTCAATTAATTGCTGATGCTTTCTCCTGTAAATGCCTGGTCTGAGACAGGGTGAGAGCAAACCCCGGATGTAAAACCGCTGGACTTCCCCAGAATGGGGGTTAATTTTTCTTCTTAAAGGAGGGCCATTTGGGGGAAACTTTCTGCCAGTAAAGGAAAGTCCCAGTTTTGATGAGTTCACACAGGGCTGGTGTCTTTCTAGTGGCTCTGAATTTATGTATTCCTTCGTTTCTAGTCTGCCTTTTATTAAAACAGAATATCATCAAAGCCATTAAATTTCCAGCAATCACTAGATAGTTCACTATGCCCTTAAAAAAATGCAATCCCAAAGAGACGTGTGGCGCATTTTGCACAATGATGCTCATCGGGTAGGCTACTCCACCAGGTGGTCGCCACAAAGAATGCCCGGGCGCGGACAGCCTGTTGGCAGTGTGGCATCTTCAAAAGGCCCCTAAAAGAAAGGCTTCCATTGTCCTGACGGGGTCAAATAACCAGTCGAAAGGCTCTTATCAGTTGTGGCTTGTCCAAAATGCAGGGCTATTTTTAACAAGCCATGAGAAGTTGTTTGACAAAAAAAAAAACGCTACTACAATGTAATCAGTAGAACAATACATAGAAGAGCAATACACTGGAGTCACAAGGCAAGGAACAAAGAATCCAGATCTACACTTCATTTCATCAGAAGTGACTTGATACAATTGCTTCTAATTGCAAAACCTGCTTCTGATAGCAACGAGGTCCACATACATCCACAGGGACAATGTTTCCAACAGTTCCAAATTCTTAACAGGAGGTAGTTCTCCTGTTGAAATACAAGAATGGTGGCCCGTTAAGAATCTGGAATTGTTGGAAACATTGTCCCTGTGGATGTGTGTGGACCTCGTTGCTAACAGAAGCAGGTTTTGCAATAAGAAGCAATTGTATTAGTCGCTTCTGAAAGACCCCAAAATGAAGTGTATATCTAGATTCTTTGTTCCTTGCCTTGTGACTCCAGTGTACTGATCTTCTATGTATTGTTGTTCTACTGATTCCATTGTATTACTTCGTTTGAGAGTGCGTAGTAGCGTTTTTTTTTTGGTCACACAGCTTTTCTTGGCTTGTTCCCATTTTTCACTGTGTGATACATATTGCTTGTTTGGGCTATTTTTAACAGGCATTATGCCGTACTAGCTCTTTCCCCTCCAAGTTTTTGATTAGTTAAGGATGCTTTGTCAATGGCTGCTCAGTACAGGTTCTCTTTTGTTTGTGGAGTCCTGCTGAGGTTTTAATTGCAAACGCCGTCAACTCAACACGCAGATGTCCCCTTACAACTCTCCCCAGATGGTTTGGTAATTCGTGAATCGATACCTGTGGCACAATCTGCATCATAATCCTGGGGCAGCTCAGATTTCGGTTAACCAATGCAGCCCTTGTCTCTACCTGGAAAGGAATTCATCATCTAAAGTCTTCTAGTGCAGTGTTTTTCAACCACTGTGCCGCGGCACACTGGTGTGCCGCGAGATATTGTCAGGTGTGCCGCGGGATTTTTTCAATGATAGAAATGTGCCTTCCGGGCTGACCTTCCGGGACGCGTTTGCGCATGTGAGAAAGAACAGTGGCGCGCTCTCGCTGATTCCGCTCGCACGCTCTGTGGCCGGCCTGAGGTAGGAGGGAGCTGCCGTTGAGGCGCAGCTCCCCTTGGCCTTGCGAGGACTCGAGGGAGGCAGGGAGAGTGCCGAGGGGCTCTGTCTGTTCGCCCACCCGACCTGCCAGCGCCACGACGGAGGCAGCAGCCATGAGCGACCGGGAGCAGCTGTTTAAAATACATCCACATTATATTTCTTCTGAAACTCAGGTCAGTGTTATGGGAAGGAGCCATTACACTTTGGATCTGTAACTTACGATTTCAAGTTGAGTGGCTATTACGTGTATTTGTAATACTGTTATAGTTAATACTTGAGCTGAGGCAACTAATGACCCATTTATCTTGTATTTCAGTGTTTTTCAACCACTGTGCCGTGAGATATTGTCAGGTGTGCCGCGGGATTTTTTCAATGAAAAAAATGTGCCTTAGCTCGAAAAAGGTTGAAAAACACTGTTCTAGTGTATTTAAAGACTTTATTTTTGCCTATAAAACTTGGTAGGGAGGCTGATAGTTTACACATCTTTTGCCTAGTACTACAGCAGGGGTCCCCAACCTTTTGAGCCTGCAAGCACCTTAGGAATTTCAACATGGTGTGGTGGGCACAACCACAAAATGGCTGCCGCAGGAGGTAGAGCCTGCCAGAAAATGGCTGCCACAGGAGGTGGAGCCTGCCAGAAAATGGCTGCTGCAGCTTACCTTCAGTCACACCGTGAAGATTGATTGATTTCATTAGATTTCTTGACTGGCCCTTCCCTGTTTATGTAGGGCTCAGGACGGTTTACAGCAGAATAATTCAAGACATTACAAAACCAATTAAAGCCATAAAAATTAAATATTAAAAACATTCAAATGTAAGTATTTGAAAACAGTTTAAAATCTTTTTAAGATCTAGCATTCTGTTATGGGGGAGGGGGGGTGCCGGACAGATGTAGGGAACCGTCGCTGGCCTCAACCAAAGGCCTGGCGGAACATCTCTGCCTTATGTGCCCTGCGAAACTTTAATAGGTCGGACGGGGCAAGGATGTCATTTTGCAGGGAGTTCCACCAGGCTGAGGCCAGCCAGATATCCTTGTTCTGTGGTGGCAGCTGCTGCCAAAGGAGGGTTTTTCAAAAGACTAACAGCCTATCAAATCTCCAAAGGCCAATCAGAAGCCTTGCTGCGGAAAAGCCCCACCTGACTCCTCCCACTTTCTAAAACATTTGGCGGGAACCAGGAAAGGTGTCCATGGGCGCCATGGGTACCACGTTGGGGACCCCTGAACTAGAGGGCTTCCTAGAGTGCAAGCATCAGGGAAACGGACATCCGAAGCACAGCCGCAAACGAAAATATACTGTTCAACAATATTGTTCAGACGAAGAAATGTTTGTTGTGTGGGACACCACCACGAAGGCACAAGAGTTCTCTGCCTTGCATATGGGTTTCCACCAACGCTCCCTCTAAGCTGTGGAGTCTTGTGAGCAAAAATTCTACTTTGTGAGCTGCTAGCATTAAAGTTGTGAGCGAGCGATTTGGCAACTGCATTACACTAGTTTGCTTTGGAGCCATCCTTCCTGAGCCAAGACAAAAAGGTAGGCAAAGATGTGGAACAAAGTTCGAGTCCCGTGGCACCTTTAAGACCAACAAAGCTCTATTTTGTTTTGCAGCTTCAGACCAACACGGCTACCCCGCCTTAAACAAGAACATGTCTTTCTGCTGATTACGTAAGTATCTGTGTAGATAAGCAGTCAGAAACAGGCATTTACTCCACAGCAGGGGCGTAGAGTTTGTAAATCCCCGGGGGGGGGCTGACTTGTGCGCGCGCGCACACGGGACCATGTCCCCGCCGCTCCTCCCCCCCCCGGCCCCAGGGAGGCAGGCTCGGGGCACAGTCGCGGCGGCGGCAGCCAGCTGGCCGGCTGACTGCCGCGCGTGCGAAGCTGCGGGAGCATGTCCCCGGCGAGTACCCGGCCTGAAGAGTTACGAGAACTTTGAAATCTCGTCTTGACATTTGAACTGGAGTTAAATAAAAGTTGCTGCCCTACATTCCTGGATCTGGTCCAGCTTGAGCCGTACGTAACTCACCCGCCCTCTCTGACATCGCCCTCTGCCGGCAACCCACGTGGAACATTCCGCCCGGCGCTTCCGTGGAGGAAAGTGGGGAAGGTAGCGCCTGCCCAGCAATGAAAGAGTGCCCGAAAGCCCGTCCCCACCGCGAGGGAGCCGCCTGCTGCTGCTATTATTATAACGCCCCCCTCCCGCCCAGCGCGCCTTCTGCAGGCTTGTTGTGGCTGCAGCTGCGGAGGCCAGCATGGGAGACTTCGGCCTCCTCTCTCTGCCCAAGGCCCGGCCCGGCTGGTTCCTCGCCTCTGTCCTGGCCCTGCTTGCTGCGCTCGGGGTTGCCACGGCCTGGCGGCGGCGGCGGGCTCACCGAGGCCTGGTGCGGGTCACTCCCCGCCGCCTCTCTCCCCCCCCCACCCCAGGGAGGCAGAGGGCAGGCCGGGGGTGGGGGGGAAGGAGAGGCGGCGACGGCCAGCTGGCCGGCTGACTGGCCACCGGCGGCGGGCGCTCCTTTTGCCGGGGGTGGCTGAGCCCCCCCCGAGAAATTTCGGGGGAGGCTCGAGCCCTCGAGCCCCCCCGTAGTTGACGCCCATGCTCCTCAGTGTTAGTAGCTGCCTCCAAACAGGGCTGTCTGTCTACACTACAGACTGTCTGCATTTGGGGGCAGTTGTGGCTTGCTGTTCTGTCCTCCTGTGGCTTAAGATGCTTGAAGAAGCTTGCATTTCTGGCCCTTGAACTAAACACCGGGTATTTTAAATGTAAAGGTTTCAAGCACTGATGACTGGAAGACAATCTGGCCTTCTGTTGACAGGGTGGTTAACAAGCTATGCTGAGCAAGCTCTTCCTGCTCCCTGGCTGCAGCCTTTGCTCACAAGATTCTTGCGAACAAAGAGCTTCTTAGAGAGAAATCTGCTGTAGGGACTTTCCTGGGCAAACAATGCGCATGCTCCAGTCGGCCTAATCTTCCTGTAAACTATAATTTTGCTATAGGAGGGCGGCCGCCCACCAGTTCACCCCTTCTGTAACCCAACTATGCATATAACAACTTTAGAGTCCAGTGGCACCTCCAAGACCAACAAAGGTTTATTCAAGGTATGAGCTTTCGAGTGCACGCACATGAATAAACCTTTGTTGATCTTAAAGGTGCCACTGGACTCTAAATTTGTTCAACTGCTTCAGACCAACATGGCTGACCACCTGAGACAACTATGTGTATATTTGCCCGTTGTTTTTTTTTAATGAAACAATATTATACATTTTGTCTAATTTTCTCCCATCATGTTGGAGACGGAAAGTGCTGTCAAGCCACAGGTGACTTACAGCCACTCCCAAGGTCTCCAAGGCAACAGACGACCGAAGGTGGTCCTTGCCATTTCCTGCCTCTGCATAGCAACCCTGGACTTCCTTGACAGTCTCCCATCCATGTAGTGACCAAGGCCGACCCCACTAGTCTGGGCCATCCAGATTAGCGCCCCATGACCTTAGCACCATTGGGGGAAAGGGGGCAATTAGCGAGAGAGAAGAGTTTTCTCCCCCAGCAGCCTGACGTTGACTACACAGCATGCTGCTATTTAATTGCATTTTCAGGGAACACTGCGTATATATATTTATTCCTCTTAAGTACACTAAAATTTATTCCAGTCTTGAGTCTAAGATGGCAGAGGACAGCCGTTACAGAGAGCTTCCGCAAAGAGACTAACAAGTATGTCCGATTATAAGAGCAACGGTTGGTAACAGAGGTCCGGTACTTGGATAACTGCCAGGGGGGACACTATGGGTGCGATCACACGGACGTTTACTGCGGGCTTCGCGGCTGTTCCTTATCGCAATTAAAGGGGCTGACCAGACGGCCGCATCTGTCTCCCGTCTCGAAGCCACCCCACCCCCCCCGCATTCGAGCCCGCCTTTCAAACCACCTTTCAAAACAAGTACCTTCCGTCTGAGCCATCGCGCTTGAAAGAGACCCAGGTTTAAATGCCCGTGTGATCGCACCCTATGAAAAGGCATGATGGGGTCCAGGGCGTTGTGAAGAGTCGGACTCGACTGTGCGACTGAATAACAACAACAACAGAAAAGATCAAGAGTCCAGTAGCACCTTAAAGACTAACAATCACTTCTCTGGGGCAAGTGATGCTCTGTATTCTTGGTGCTTGACAGGGGGGCAACAGTGGGAGGGGCTTCTAGTGTCCTGGCCCCACTGCTGGACCTCCTGAGGGCACCTGGTGTTTTTGACCACTATGTGACAGAGTGTTGGACTGGAGGGGCCACTGGCCTGACCCAACATTGGCTTTTCTTACGTTCTTATGTCAGGGGCAGTGATGCTCTATTCTTGGTGCTTGGGGGGGGGGGGGACAACAGTGGGAGGGCTTCTAGTGTCCTGGCCCCACTGCTGGACCTCCTGAGGGCACCTGGTGCTTTTGGCCACTCTGTGACAGTGTATTGGACTGGATGGGCCAGTGGCCTGATCCAACATTGGCTTCTCTTATGTTCTTAATATGTGGCAGGGTGCGAGTCACGGCTCACTTCTTCAGAGACAGTATCTGAAAGAGATCTCTGCCGGAGACCCTGGGGAGCGGCTGCCAGCCTGAGGAAACGATACTGACCACGATGGGCCAATGGTCTGTTTCAGTATGAGGCAGGTTCATGTATATTTGTTTCATAATAGCCACTCAAATGGGTGGTGGTGGGGGAATGAGCATTTCTCTCAGCCCAGGAGGAAGTTAAGGCAAATAAACATCCCTGGGCTAATTAGCCTGAATGTCCTGTTATTACCACACTACCCTTTATAATTCAAAAGAAACTTTTAAGGCAGCGGGATAACCAAAGGAACACGTTTGGCTGGAAAGCAGGATGAGCTTGGCACCTCCCCTCATAAGGGAACCGGGCCGAAGCTCTGGGTGTTTACAGCCCATTTCACGGGGCAGATCCAGCCAAGCGGTGGGTGGAGGAGGTCCTTGGAATTCCTTGGTGGGGTGGAGAGCCCTACTCTGACCTTGACCACAACTGCCACCTTTACATTCTGATGACAGGTTTCGCCTCACTGTTAACAAGCAACGACTTGGTCAGCCTCTTCATTATCAGGCGAAGATGCGAGGCTGGACACTTTCCAAAACGATGCTACATTTTTCGGCGGACAGTTTCCCAACTCCCACACAAAAATCTACCCTATTTACCTATAGCCACCAGCGCTGTTCTGTTACAAATCCACCACGTTAGATGGGCTAAATTTAGGATACAAAAACAGACAAACCCCAGCGCTCGTAAATGGTGTGTTGGCCAGTTTGGTGTGGTGGTTAAGTGCAAGGACTCTGATCTGGGAGAGCCGGGTCTGATTCCCCACTCCTCCACTTGCACCTGCTGGATGACTTTGGGCAAGCCATAGCTCTAGCACAGCTGTTCTCTCAAGGACAGTTGTCTCAGAGCTCTCTCAGCCTCGCCTACCTCACAGGGTGTCTGTTGTGGGAAGGGGAAGGGAAAGGAGTTTGTAAGCCGCTCTGAGACTCCCTTGGGTAGTGAAGGGTGGGGTATAAATCCAATCTCCTCTTCTTCTTTGCTTACAGTAGATTTTGCAAACAATTAAATTTTCCCTTGGAATCCACATCATTGTTATCACATAGATTGATGTGGTTAAATTCTTCATTGGTTTTTTTTTAAATTCTTAAGTGCTTTCCTTGGTGTATGGCTTATGGGCCATTAAACCTGAGTAAAGTAAAGTCAAAGTTATCAGGTTGTATCAACCAATCAAAGTTTATTGCATATAGCCATTGGCCATCAAAATATGAAATATAAAACTAGTACAGAGACTGGCGACACAGTGTAAAGAATAAAATATATAAACTAAATAAAAGTATAAGAATTAAGATCAGGTTTCTCAAGTAACATTTTCTAAATATCAAGTAGTAGAAGAAGAAGAGGAGGAGATTGGATTCATACCCCGCCCTTCACTACCCAAGGGAGTCTCAGAGCAGTTTACAATCTCCTTTCCCTCCCCCTCCCCACAACAGACACCCTGGGAGGTAGGTGGGGCTGAGGGAGCTCTGGCAGAAACTGCTCTTTTTCAAGGACAGCTGTGCCAGAACGATGGCTTGCCCAAGGTCATCCAGCAGGTGCAAGTGGAGGAGTTGGGGAATCAAACCTGGTTCTCCCAGATTAGAGTCCTTGCACTTAATCACTACACCAAACTGGCACCAAACTAGTAAAGTTACAGTAACAAGAAACAGGCCCTAAAGTAAAAGCACTGGACAATTTTGCTCTAGTTTCGGAAACGTAACACAGATAGAACAAATCTAGGTATGTTCCGAAGTACCCACAGGAAACTGGTTCTTTGACCAACAAAATATTATGCCTGACACCTACTTGTCCCAATCACAGATTTTTAGGTGCATTTATTTATTTATTGTTTATAATTATTTTTTAGGTGTGCCTCGGCGCCTAGTCATGCTGGCCACATGACCACACAAATGTCCTTGGACAGTGCTGGCTCTTCAGCTTGGAAACTGAGATGAGTCCCGCATCCCTAGAGTCATATCCGACTGGCTTTTGAGCAAGGGAAACCTTTACCTAATACGCTCGTGTCTTACTTGGTTTAATTTATACCACCCTACAACACCCCTGGTTGCTGACCACATTTGCTTGGCTCCAGGGAATTATTAAAAACTATTGTCGGTCTTGTAGGGTACTACCCGACTCAAATCTAACTGTTCTACTGCAGAACGGAGTTCACGTCCAGGGGCACCTTTAAGACCAACAAAGTTTTATTTCAGGTATGCGCTTTCGTGTGTATGCACACTTCTTCAGATACATTGAAATGGAAGTTACCAGTCCAGACATGTAAGTGGAGGGCGAGTGGCAAATTAGCATAAGCATAATAAAAGGTGTTTCACAGATGCAAGGACCAAACTGGAATTACAAGCTTAGTTTATATGGTCACCGTTTGTTTGGGTTTCATTCCAGTGGAAAACAATGAAGGAAGTAAATATATCAAAATTGAAAATAGATGATCAGGTGTATCCTTAATTGTGGGGCGCTGAGATGAACTTGCCTAACCCTCAGAAATTGCCCCGCAAGGTTACTGCTAGGATAAGGTAGGGAAGGAAGCATGCATGCCCCCCACCCCAAAACAGTGCTCAACAGCGAGCACCCCACCACTAAAGTCAGTGTTTTAGTGTCACCAGGAAAAGCAGCGAAGGGACGCAGCCGCCCCCTCCTCAACCAGAGGGGGAAGAAAGATAATTAAGTTATATCTAAGGAACAAGCTGCCGATGAAGCAGGAAACTTTTCATTCCCACACATCCTCAGGAGTCGGGCCTGCAGGGTGACCTCCGGCTCAGTACATAAAAATAAAGTTTCACTGAGAAAATGCAAACAAGTACTTCCCCGCTTTCCTAGAGGCTATTGTTTCGACTTCCAGCTCCTTTTGTCTCCCCGCATCCTTAACTTACATCAGGACACCACAGAAGCATCTGCTAAATAACTCTTGCGAGTAACTCAAAACTGTCACATGCAAAAGAGGAAACTTGTAAAGTTCACACTGCCGGACAGTTTCGTGCACGAGGCGCTGGCAAAGGGTCGTGACTGCAAGCGAAGGGGACACTTCCAGTCTGCCAGCCTCCAAATATACAAATGCAATAAAAACACAGGTACAAGGGTACACCAGCTGTAGCTACTACATGATTTTGGGTTCTTGTTCTGATTTGCGATGAGCCAACACGGCCACTTACAACTTTCTTCTCAATTATATTGCTGTGATGCCACTTTGGGGGCCGCAATGCTCTGCCAGTCTACAGGTGGCAGGCAAAACCGGGAACATGCACCATGTGCAATATTTACTGCTTACTAATTATTAGAATTTACTATCATAGAACATCTAAGGGGCCGGGTGGCTCAGAGGTTAAGATGCTGAGCTGCAGACTGGAAGGTCAGTAGCTCGGCAGCTTGAGATCCGAGTGCCGCATGACGGAGGGAGCTCCCGTCTCTGGCCCCAGCTCCTGCCAGCCTAGCAATTCGAAAGCAAGAAACTGCAAGTAGCTAAATAGGTACCGCTTCGGTGGGAAGGCAATAGTGTTCCGTGCGCCTTGGCGTTTAGTCATCCCGGCCACATGAACATGGAGAAGTCTTCGGACAGCACTGGCTCTTTGGCGCGGAAATGGAAATGAGCACCGCCCCCTAGAGTCAGATTCAACTGGCTTTCGAGCAAGGGAAACCTTAGTAGAAAAGAGCAAGAGTCCAGGAGCACCTTAAAGGCTAACAAAATATGTGGCAGGGCATGTGCTTTCAGGAGTCACTGTCTCACAAAAGCTCATACCCTGGCCACATATTTCATTAGTCTTGAAGGTGCTCCTGGACTCTTGCTCTTTTCTACTGCTACAGGCAGACTAACACGGCTACCCATCTTCAACTTTTGGTCGACTCTTTTACAGTCCACCTTTCTCAGCGAGCCTCAAAGGGGATTACACGATGTTAAGGCAACGCAATCAACGTGATGAAGCGTCTAATAAGCAAGCTACTAGATTAGGATTACAGAAATCTGAACGAGCGTAGCATATTAGGCGTGATACGGAGTGCAGACATGGTGGATTAGTAAAAAGCAAGGCGGCAACAAGGCAATAAGTTGTGGCAGACAGATAATATAAGAACGGGACTCACGATACTCGCGGTGGGGAGTATCCCAATCTTCGCCAAGCCTTCTCTCACCCCCCCCTCCCCAGCGGTGGTGGCGAGCCCCGCCAAGCCTCCCCCCCCCCCCCGGCACCAGCAAGGCCTGAGCAGCTCACAGCCGCCGGCCTGCCAAGCCTTCTCCCGTCCCCCCCCCTCCCCAGTGGCAACAGCAATGGCAGCAGCGAGCCCCGCCAAGTCTTCCCCCCCCCCACCGGCGACAGTGAGGCCTGAGTGGCTCACAGCTGCCATGCCCGCTGAGCCTCCCCCCAGTGGCCAGAGCGTTCCCTGCGCATGCACAGGGAATGCTTTTACTTTAGGGGGATTTGAATATCCCCGTATAGATTTTTAAACTTTTCAGATTTTTCTGCACACCTGGGGAGTCCCCCAAATGTGCAGAAAAATCTCTCTGCCCCCCCCAAGTGCCCCCCCCAAGTGGATTTAGATATCCGCACGAAGGGAGCAACTTGGCTATTAGTATATAGATGTCCTAGATGCAGTGATATACTCCACAGTCCTGTAATAAAGCACCTTCCTGGACTATTCTGTTACATGGTGGTGGAAAGCACCGTCGTCAAGTCACAGTTGACTTATGGTGACCCCATGGGGTGTTCAAGGGAAGACATGTTCAGAGGTGGTTTGGCGTTGCCTGCCTCCATATCACAACCCTAGAATTCCTTGGTGGTCTCCCATTCCAGTACTAACCAGGGTCAACCCTGCTTAGCTTCTGAGATCTGTTGAGATTGAGCTAGCCTGGGCTATCCAGGTTAGGACAGTGTAGCCTTATTACATTAATAGGGAGGCCCTCCTGAATAATTCTAGTTTACGTAGTTCATGGAATGACAGGAAAGTGGGCGGGGGCCCTTCCTGACCTCCTGGGGTGGGCCATTCCACAGGACTGGGGTCACAAGAGAGAAAGCATGGGTGTGCGGGGGGGGGGGGGTGCGCTGCTGCTGATCTTGGCCCTCAGTAGATGTGTGAAAGCTGTCATGGCAGAATATAGGAGGAGAGGCAGTCCTGCAGATGTGAGAGACCAAGGTTACAAAGGGCTTTGTATGTGATAGACAGCACCCTAAACTGAACTGAACTCAGTAACCAATGCACAGCCAGTGAAGGGGCAGCAGAATGAGTGGTATATGTATTCTCCGGCTAGCGCCTGAGATTAGGAAGCTGCAAGATTCTGAACTAGCTGGACTCTGAGATGATGTCAAGGGCAAACCCATGCAGGGTGCGTTACAGCAGTCTTTTTACTACTGTGGCATGGATCAAGGTAACTAGAGTCAAGGGAGGGGGCCATCTTGCAGTACTGATGAAGCTGAAAAGAAAACATCTCTCGCAGCTGCATTAGTTGCTCCTCCAGCAGCAACACTTCGGCCCACTATAACCCCTAGGCTCTCAACCCAGTCAGCAAGGTGAACGCCATTGGAAGTGGGAAGTACAACGTCCTTCTTGACCTCGTGAACTGACTGAAAAATCCCTGAGCTGCGGGCTAAAATTTTGTGCGCCAGTACTGCTGGGTTTTCATCCAGATGTTGCATAAGCGCTTCCCTTATGGTTATCCACACAGTTGGGCAAAGAAAGAGATCACACGTTGTAAGGCTAGTATGCTTGTGTTGTACGACAGCAGTTCTCAAAACAGGCAGGGCTTCCCAATGCATGCTCATGCCATGCTGAAATCTTGTTTATGCACAGCTATAAGCAGCGCATGCTGTCCACACTCATTAAATAAACCTATACCCAACTCAGGTGACCCGCCTAGTTTCCTTCCATGCAGTCTCTTCCCAAAGGTGGGAATAATCTTCATCCCGTAAAGCTTGTTTGATACTGGGTGGTTCTTTCTCCAGCCAACTAGACTTCAACATTCAAAGTCAACACAGACAGAGGGAACACTGGTTCACACTTCTAATCAGACTGCTCTTGCCACTGGAGCAAGTTAACGCTGCGAAGCTGCCATAATTACCGAGAAACCTCTTAATTATCAGCTCTGGGAGATGTCACTATCCTGATGTTTATGAGCTGTGATTAGAAATTTGCATAGCAAATGGGGAGTTCTGGAATGGCTTGGGTGGAGTCACAAGGCGGGGCCTGCCACGGTAGCTCTTAGGAGGCAACTCGAGAAGATCAGCAAGCTTTCCATGTGCCAGAAGATTGTGCACACCGGGCACCAGTTCCAATCAACTCCACTTTAGTATGTGGTAGCAATTAAACTAACAGAGTCTCCAGATTCAAGCCTCCACTTGGCCATGAACAGCACTGGGTCTAGGCGACCTAAGGGAACAGGTATCTTCTCCCAGCCTAACCTACCTCACGGGGCTTCAGTAGAAGAGCAAGATCGTGGTGTTACTGCACTCGTTTCTTGCTCACAGGACTGTTGAGGATAATGAAAGGGAAGACCCACATACCTCACTCTGAGCTCCTTCAAGCAGGGGCAGAACGTCAAAAATGTGCTAGACAGATTCCTGCAAGCATTCTGAAGTGGTACATCCCTGTGCAAACTACACCACGCGAATGTACATACTGGCTCAGTCCAACAGCAGGGCCTGTTCTGACAACCGCTTTGATTTGTTTGGTCTTTTTCAGAATGAGGACCGCATAGAAGCAAGAGCGGCCAATGACACGAAGCTGATACTGTCACAGAATTATGCACAACTCTTTTGTCCTCAAGTCACAGCTGATTTATAGCGGCCCTGCGGGGGTTTTAAGCACGAGACATTAAGAGGGGGTTTGCCACTGTCTCCCTCCATGACACGACCCTTGGAGGTCTCCCATCCAAATACTAGCCAGGGCTGACCCTGATTAGCTTCCAAGATCAGGCTAACCGGATGATAAATTCGCCCATCAGTCACGTCTGACCGTTCCCCCGTTAGCCTAACAAGACTTCTCCATTTGGGGAGGAAGGGTTCAGCCGGGAGGCCTGACCTTACAAGCCAAGGTGCGAGCTCCGTCCTCAGGCAGGGCCCAACAACATAACCTATCTGGCATCAGGGCCTTATTCAATAAGGCTTGCATTCATCCGCAATACCACAACAACGTTGCTCAGGAGCGCCTTTTTATGCAGGGAGAAAGCGAGCACGCGCGAGAGAGAAGTACTGTCAAGTCACTTCTGACTTATGGTAACATGAATTTTTGGGATATGGGGGGGGTTTGTGTGTGGGTGGGTGTCCGCAGCTGGAAGTCATGGTGACCTCTGGTGACTGACCCCTACTGAGGGCCTAGCTCAGGGGTGTCGAACTCATTTGTTATGAGGGCCAGATTTGACATACATGAGACCTTGTTGGGGCGGGCCACGTGTGCCATAAAATTACATTATAAAATGTAATGCCAGGTAGCGGAGATATAAACTTTTATAAAAGGACACAAACACAAAGGGTTTTTTTTTTACTTAAAATAAAAACACGCTTAAATTGCACTCCTGCAATATTTTGTTGATTTAACAGTCTCTGATAACTGACGCCTCTTGCTCTGAATTACTGCAGCAAAATGTCGGTGCTGTTGAAAAACTGAGTATGCCGTTCAAGTGTGTCTCTGTAAGCTGCAAACCTACTTTTGATTTATTGACATTCACCACTGAAATCTCATGCTCAGGGTTCCGAGTCTAGGACCCAAGGGGAAACATGAAATGGCTGAGCGATTGAGAGATTCTGGCCAAGCAAGCGATGATGCAGCAGCAGCAACAGAACGGGAAGCAGGAGATGGCCAGTTCCAGTGCGGGCCTGATAGAAGCCCTCCGGGGGCCTAATCCGGCCCCTGGTCCAGCCACATGTTTTGACACCCCTGGCCTAGAGGATATTCAGAGAGGTGGCTGCAAAAAGCCTGCCTCTGTCCTCCCGACTTGGTATTCCAAGGAAGTCTCCAATCCAAGTACTAACAACAGTCAACCCTGCTTAGCTTCCGAGATCTGACGAGATCAGGCTTACCTGGGCTATCCAGGTCAGGTAGGACCATATGAATTAATGTCCTCCAAAACATCCAATCGTTAACTTCCTTGCTCAGGTCTTGCAATGCAAACTAAGGACTGTGGCTTCCTTGACTGAGTCAATCCATCTCATGTTCCTCCTTTCCTGCTGCCTTCAACTTTTCCCAGCATTCTAGTCTTTTCAGTTTAGTCATTTCAGCTTCTCGGGAGAGTTCAGGCTTGACTTGACCTAGAACTCACTTATTAGCCTTTGGGAACCATTCTGTTTCTCCACAGTCTGTCCTAACAGCAGCCTCTGGTCCAGAACACAGGGTATGCATCAAAACAATCAAATGTTGTGCCACACCCATCTCTTTTTAAACCAACTATAGCTTTTTCACGATCCATACGGTCAAAAGCTTTGCTGTAATCTATGAAACACAAGCTGATCTTCTGAAATTCTCTCGTGTGCTCCAGTAACCGATGCAAATTTGCAATAGGATCCCTAGTGCCTCTTCTGTTTCCGAATCCACAGCTTGAATGTCTGGCATCTCTCATTCCACATAAGCTAACAGTCTTTGTTGTAAGATTTTGAGCAGCACTTTACTCATGTGAGAAATCAACGCGATGGACTGCTGCTGTTCAATTGTTTCACTGCAGGGCTTTTGAGGTTTTTGTTTCACTGCAGGGTTTCTGAGGTAAGAGATGATCAGGAGTGGTTTGTCATTGCCTTCTTTTGTGCAGTACTAACCAGGGTTAGCTAAAGCGTCATTGCCAATGCCTACAAAAGATCTTCCGCCAGTGTCACCTATCACTACTGCTATTGCCCAGTCGCTACCCTCCAAGGATTCCTCCACCCCCATCACAACTGGACCTCTCTGTTCTCTTCTGCTGATGTGACCACTGATCCCTGAACGGGGTGGATGCATCTTAATCTGTTACCTCAGCTGTGACTATTCCATCTTGACTGGACTAGGCCAGAATTTTAGCCCACTGACAGAGTAGTTCCCTCTAAACTGTGCTAGGGGACGCTGGCGCACATAATTTTAACAGGCAGCACAGGGATTTCTGCTTCTGCTCACAAGGAATTTTCCCCTCCATTGGAAACAATGGAGGATGGGGACATCTCCTTCAGAGATTTTTTTTAAACTGGGGGAGGGGTTGAGGAGAGGCACCAGCAGTTGTGCTGCAAATTTGGTACCTCTACCTAAAAAAAACAGCCCTCCCAGAGCCTCAGATACCCCCAGATCAATTCCCCATTATAGCCTATGGGGCCCATTGACTATAATGGTCCCTACTGGCTACAGAGGAGCTGGAAAAAATATTATTATTACTATTTTTTGCACACCCCTATTAAGCTTCTCAGGGCTGTGGTGGCTCAGTGGTTACAGTGCTGAACTGCAGACTGGAAGGTTGGTAGTTCAGCAGTTTGAGACCCGAGAGCTGCATGACAGAGTAAGTTCCCATCTCCGGCCCCAGCTCCTGCCAACCTAGCAGTTCGAAAGCAAGAAACTGCAAGTAGATAAATAGGTACCACTTCGGTTAGAAGGTAACAGCATTCCGTGCGCCTCAGCATTTAAGTCATGCCGGCCACATGACCACAGAAATTTCTTTGGACAGCGCTGGCTCTTTGGCTTGGAAAAGGAGGTGAGCACCACCCCCTAGAGTTGGATTCAACTGGCTTTCGAGCAAGGGAAACCTTTACCTTTTACCTTATTATACTTTTCAGTCTGATTTGTAAGCTGCCTTGAGTCACAGGGGAAAATGGGATATAAATATTTGAATAAACAAGTAGTCTGGGCAGGTAGATAACATTTAAGCAGTTTCCTGTTTGTTAGGTTAGGCAGGGTTCTGACAGTGATTGTTCCTCCTCTGTTATACTTGACCTGTAATGCTGGTTGTCACATTTCACTAAAAACAACAACAACAAAGTAGACTGCAAGAGTACGTAAGAACATAAGGGAAGCCAATGTTGGATCAGACCAGTGGCCCATCCAGTCCAACACTCTGTCACACAGTGGCCAAAAACACCAGGTGCTCTCAGAAGGTCCAGCAGTGGGGGCAGGAAGCCCTCCCACTGTTGCCCCCCCCCCCCCCAAGCACCAAGAATACAGAGCATCACTTGCCCCAGACTGAGAGTTCCTATCTATACCTTGTGGCTAATAGCCACTGATGGACTTCTGCTCCATATGTTTATCTAATTCCCTCTTGAAGCCGTCCATGCTTGTAGTCGCCACCACCTCCTGTGGCAGTGAATTCCAAGTGTTCATCCCTCTTTGGGTGAAGAAGTACTTCCTTTTATCCGTTCTAACCCGACTGCTCAGCAGTTTCATCGAGTGCCCACGAGTTCTTGTATTGTGAGAAAGGGAGAAAAGGACTTCTTTCTCTACCTGCTCTATCCCACGCATAATCTTATAAACCTCAATGGTATTTCCCCACCATAAGTGCTGGTATGTTTTCTAAGGCTCCACACAAGGTAACTGTCTGAGGGATGGTCTACCAAAATAGTGGACAGGGGTGGGTGAAATTTGACTTGACTCTGCTTTCTCTTATAATGTTTAAATTATCCTTAAAATATAGTTTCAATACGATTTAAAAGAATTTATTCTGAGATTTTTTACAGGGTTCTGGAAGTAATCTCCTAAAAGACTAATTTATGCAACAGTCAAAGGTAGACTCGCTCACAATGTTAATGCCAATAGCTTTTTTCGCTCATGAGGTAGAATTTCTGCTCACTGTGGAGCTTAGAGGGAACATCGCTCACTGTGGAGCTTAGAGGGAACATCGGTCTACACCCCCCCTTGCAGTATTGCTCAGCTTCACTAACACACACAAACTGCCTCACTTTGTTAAAGTATGTGTCCAAGAGGGGATATGAAGATAATTTGGCTATATTATGAAATATTATTAAAGGAGCAGGTTAATAGCTTGGGGTCCTCCTGGACTTGAGCCTCTTGTTGGATAAACAGGAGACAGCACTGGCCAGATGTGCCTTTCACCAACTGGCTGGTGAGCCAGCTGAGGCCCTTCCATGGCAGAAAACATCTTGCCTCTATGGTACATGCCCTAATAACCTCTAGATTAGATTACTGCAATTTGCTCTATGTGGGGCTGCCCTTGAAGACTGTCAAGAAGCTACAGTTGGTTCAGAAGGCTACAGCTAGAGGACAGACTAGAGTGGGTCACAGGGACCATATCACTCCAGTCTTGCTCCATCTACACTGGCTTCAATACAAGGTGCTTGTATTGAAGCCCCTGTGGGCCCAGGGACCAACATACCTTAAGGACCACCTCCTCCATAAGAACACGCCCACTAACTCTGGGCATCTTTGGAGGCCCTGCTTTGGCTGAACCCGCCATCTGTAGCTAGACGTGTAGCAACCTGAGAAAGGGCCTTCTTGGTTGCGGCACCAGAACTTTGGAACTTGTTCCCCAGGGAGATTGATCTGTCTCTCTCTATTGGTTTTTTTTTTTACTAGCAGCTGAAGACTTTTGTTTCATCTGGCACACCCCCAGTAATGGTAACTGGCTCTCTTTCTAGTGTTGTTTGCATTATTTTAAACGGATTATTATTTTATCATTTTAGCTGTACTTTTAATTACTCAAACATTTTGGTTTTTGTCTCCTCTGATCGGATAGAAAGGTGGCATAAAAACGTTAATGTTGAAATGTTTTTAACGCCTGATGTTCACTGCCTTGGTGACTCTACTTGGTTCAAAAGGTGGCATATAAATGTCTTAAATAAATAATACCGGGAACAGAAGCGTCAGCTATGACACTGTATACAGCATGTATTATCCTCACCACATTCTTTTCTATTTATGTAATACTACTCTCCACATTGTGTAACGTGCATCTAATATGCCATGTTGTTTCCGAGTGCTGCAGTCCTCGTTGTACTACATTGCTCATCAGAAGTTGCACCCTACTGATTACATAGATTACACAGCGTAAATCAATCTTGGTTCTCAACAAAAGAGGCAGACTACAAAGGAAATAATAAATACAGTACCTACAATCACCTGTCTGCCACGCCATTCTGCAGTTTACAGAGGGCAAGGAGAAATAAACGGACACAACTTTGACATCAAAACTGGCTACATTCACCACGTTTTATCCACCAGGATGCTTGGTTATCAGGCGTTTTAGAAGTCTCCTCTCACTAAAGGAAGAGTCAGTTATAGCTACTGTATAAAGATCTCTGCGCTTACCACTACAAAACTGAAGCACACAGCCCATGTTAACTATACCTTTCACATTTCACAGAAACCCAGCATTCTCATTTTCACCCCTGCATATTTAACCGGCTGAAGTTTCATTATGTGCATCTGATGAAGTCGTCGCCAACTCACGGAAACTTATGCTTCAATAAAGCTGGGTCTTTAAGAAACCACTTTTCCTGCTGCAGCCCAAATTATGTAATTAAATCAGCAATTGTTATAGAGCACGGATGCCATTCTCGTGGCCGTTTCAGTTAGCGATGATCAGACCTCCTCCACTTTCATGGTAATTTCAGTATACCGATCCTAATTGCATCAATTAAGATCGGTAAATTGAAATTACCATGAAAGTGGAGGTCTGATCCCCGCAATTAGAAGACTCAAGCACCTTTTAAGCGTGCCATTAGCAGTATCAGAAGCAATTACCTCGTGGGTTGTCACTTCAGTACCCATGTGTCATAAGGAAATCTGAAACCTTGTGGTTCCAAGTAATCACCATACCTTCAGACACTACAGAGACACCATTTTTAATGAGATCATCTACAGTTCATCTTTCTCACCTGGACTCCAGGCAGATTACACAGAGTGAGTCGATGCAATTGACAAAATGGGACCTACAATGGACAATCCAATGGGAATCAGGACTGTGGCACCAAACCAGAAATCGAGAAACAGAACATAAGTCTTAACATGATACATTAAATGATGCAAAAACCACACAGAAGGGCCGCAGTCTCAGTAAGCTAAACATGGTAGTACCGATCACAGTCCTTAATCGTTTATCTAAGTAAATCTGTGAATCATTTACTGAATTGTTTGCGTACAAAAGCATTCTTGTATAAGTCAGTTTTCCATCGTTTGCAGATAGCTATGAACCGTGTCTTGTTTAATGAGAATAATTAACTGAGATTAATTATTCCACTTCACCTGTCTCCTCTCAAGCACGGAGGCGACCTTACAGCATCTTCTTCTTTGAAGTGGGGTGACTGGCTCTGCAGTTATCTCCCCTGTTCCTAGATCAGAGAAATACATTCCAATCTACCATTCCAAATTACATTACATTCTACTATGCATTACATTACAACAATCTACTATTCTACTCTGTTATTCCAAATAAAAAAAATAACATAAAAGAGGATGGATGGCTCTTTTGGGGGGATTGGTGAGAATGCAGGTATAAGAGCTGAACGAGGTTAGCATATGTAGTGAGATAAGAAACCAATATCCCTGTTAAGTCCTGGGGATTCCATTGTTCTGAGTGTTGTACTTACAACTCAGCAATTTCCCTTTCTAGTCTGCTCCTGAAGTCCCTTTGCAATAAAACAGCTACTTTGAGCTGAATGTCCTGGAAAGCTGAAGTGTTCTCCCACAGGTTGAATTGTTCTTCGACAGGTATGAAGTTTTCTCCTACAGCCAGTTTGGTGTACTGGTTAAGTGCGCGGACTCAAATCTGGGAGAACTGGGTGATTCCCCACTCCTCCACTTGCACCTGCTGGATGACCTTGGGCAAACCATTATGTCTGGGAGTGGGATATAGGCTGCCCTATGACTTACTTAAGCCTGTCCCTGTTTTGTGTGTGTATTTTCCAACAAAGGATGAACTCCGTGTCTGTTCAGGATGCCAGCTTGCTCTTGAACAAGCTGGTGTCAGAATAAATTTCATTCTTAAATAAAACTGCCTACTTTGCTAGAGGAAAAGCCCTGGATAAATCTCAGAGAAAAAGGGGGAGGATTTCATTGGAAGTACAGTTTAAGAGAATCCCCTTAAAAAAATTCTCTACAGCATAACGTTTTGGAGAGCCAGAAACCCTCTGCTCATCTCACCTCGGCCCATAAACTCACAAAGGGTCCCTTGTAAGTCGCTGTTATCAGGGCCTACCTTCATAAAAACGCAGCGTGGGAATAATCTGCGATTTCCCGTCGCATTGCTGCATATGCCTTCAGGGTCCTGTTCTTGAACCAAAATTGCATTAAGGGCTACAACTAAAGCTACAAGGCCCCACTTATGGAGGAGAGCCTAACTGCATGGGTTCAGCCACACATGATGCTGGGAGTCGTGGGAATGAATTTCCCATCAATTCTCCACCCCACAGAACCACAATTCGAAGGGGAAATGGCTCTGGGGAAGAAGCACCAGAACCATTTGCCCCCATCAGAATCAGGGCCTTTATATACTTGATTTTTGGGGAGGGGGGGTGAACACAGAGAGAACTCCTAGCATCACTGCTGTTCGAGCGCCAACGGCTGTTTGGTATTGAGATGGCAATCGAACAGAAGACGCAGTCTACCCTTCTCACTAAATGAACAACACACTGTAGACAGCAAACGACTCTGTACTTCTTCCAGAACGTCAAGGCAGCCTCAGCTCTGTCATTTCATATACAAATCCATCTGCTTAAAAAACTAGGTGCTTAAGTAAGGGCAAGATCTGAGTCCAGCTCAAAGAGCAAGTTTTGAGTCTAGATTAAAGACTGACAAGATCTCCAAGGCATAAGCTTTCTAGGGTCAAAGCTCCCTTTGCGAGATACTAAGGGATCAGATGTCCTTTTGGCACAGATTCCAGTTTCCAGCTGTCTCCGGCCAGATGCGTTTGGTTAATTCGAAATCAGAACACGCACGCTGAGGCTCCGTTACTGGAGTCGATTTGGGGAGGACCCTGTACGAGGCAGCCTCCGCTCAAGCTCTTTCAGCACCGCACAAATGCAACCAGAGACGTCAGAAGTGCAGAATCTCACCCCTCATGCCACATCTGGGGCCCTTTGGCAGCGACCATCCAGGTGGGGAGATCCACAAGCGGTGCAGTTCCGCATGCAGCTTTTATCTGCTCGAAGTCACCTAGGAGATCAGTCAGGCCAAAAGAAAAATAACAGCCTTCCTGGAGAAGAAAAGGCTGCTAGCTACGTCTAGCTATGAAGCTGTTTGATACAAAGAACACTGAAGCAGCCTGGCTGGATTGGACCAAGGTGATGTTTCACTATCACTGAATAGGAAAGATCTATTGTGTGGGGGGAGAGAACTTCCATGAACTTCCCCCTCCATCCTTATTTAAAGCCAAGAGCCATCACCACATGAAGTAGCAGTGAATTCCATAGGACACTTTTTGGCAGTTTTTATCCATGGCATTTTTATCCATCCGCAAGTAGCTGCAAAGCTGTTCCTGGAATCTCCAGAGCGGCGGGGGGGAGCAATCTCTAAGCCAGTTTGGTGTAGTGTTTAAGTGCACGGACTCTAATCTGGGAGAACCAGGTTTGATTCCCCACTCCTCCACTTGCACCTGCTGGATGACCTTGGGCAAGCCATAGTCTGTACCAGCTGTTCTCTCAAGGACAGTTGTCTCAGAGCTCTCTCAGCCCCACCGACCTCACAGGGTGTCTGTGGTGGGGAGGGGAAGGGAAAGGAGTTTATAAGCCACTCTGAGACTCCAAGTGAGTGAAAGGCGGGGTATAAATCCAATCTCTTTTTCTTCTCTCCTCTAAAGAAACAGGCCTTCCCCCAGTTTCATCCTCACAACAACCCTGTAAAGAAAGTTTGAGTCCAGCGGCACCTTTAAGACCAACAAAGTTTTATTCAGAGTATAAACTTTCATGTGCAAAACTTTCGTGTCTGACAAAGTCTGCATGCGCACGAAAGTTTATACCTTGAATTAAACTCTGTCGGTCTTAAAGGTGCCACTGGACTCAAACTTGGTTCTGCTGCTTCAGACCGACACGGCTGCCCACCTGAAATAACCCTGTGAGGCAGGCACGGATCAAGATTTATAGCTGATGTACGGAAGGTCTGAGCCTTGACCTCACCGGTTCAGGAACAACTCTCCACACTGGACTGTCAAAAACAAAAAACAAGGCCTGCCCATGTGAAATGAAGAACAGTATGCACAGCTGACCTGAGAGTCTTAACCAAAAGGTCATGATTAGAGCATTAGACAGAGATCTGAGAGAGCCAGGTTCAAATCCACACTGCACCAGGAACTCACAGGCAACTTTGGACCAATTATTTCCCCTCAGTTGAGCCTACCCCACAGGGCTGCTGTTGCAAGAACAATGTACTAAAGTACTTTGGGGGAGAAAAAGAAGGGAAAAAGACACATACTGCATTTACTTAAACAGAAGACAATCCCCTCAACAACGTGACACACTTTTTTCACATTATTGGACATAACTGTATCTTGCCTGCAAAATTTATGACAGGGATGTAACAAGGGTCCACAGAGCTGAGAGGGTGTAGAAAGAGAATGATCAAAACAAACACTGCATTATCGTTACTGTTACTGAACGAAGTTTGCGTCCAGTGGGCACCTCTCAGACCAACAAAGTTTAATTCAAGGTATCAGCTCTTGTGCGCATGTACGCTTCTTCTGATATTTCTTCAGTACCTGAAGAAGCATGCATGCCTGTGAAAGCTTCTACCCAGAATTAAACTTTGTTGGTCTTAAAGGTGCCCACTGAACGCAAACTTTGTTCCACTGCATCAGACCAATACAGCTACCCACCTGAATAGGTCATTGTTATCACTTAGGCATTTACTTTTTTAAAACAAAATAACTACTATGAAAGTGGCATGACTTTCTTTTCTTGGCACTGGGCACAAATTGTGGCTCTGAAGACAAGCCCTTCTCTTCTTCTTCTTTTTTTTTTTTTGATGGCTTACC
This sequence comes from Lepidodactylus listeri, assembly GCA_029233225.1. Lineage (NCBI taxonomy): Eukaryota > Metazoa > Chordata > Lepidosauria > Squamata > Gekkonidae > Lepidodactylus > Lepidodactylus listeri. The sequence continues at coordinate 176,670,619 of JARCFY010000001.1, read as the reverse complement.
TGGGAAAAAAACCTAGTAGACAATTTGGATAAAGACTGCAAATATGCAAGTTCCTGCCGCTGCTAGTGGCCTTGAGTTCCACAGGCGGACTACAAGAGCCGGTAACTTCAAATGGGTTTTTTCCTTTTGGAATATTCAAATAGAGGACACCAAATATGCAAACAGAGGACGCAAAAACTCACAGAAGGGGGTCCACTCTGAACGGCACCCAACCAGTGTTCCTTCTAAGCTGAGTTAGCGTGAACTAGCTCAGTTTGTTAGCCTCCAGCTCACACATTTTTGCCTCAGCTCAGGGAGGGATGGCTCCAGAGCCAGCTGATTCATGAAGCAGCCAAACCACCTGCTCACAACTTTAATGCCAGTAACTCAGAAAGTAGAAATTTTGCTCTCAGGACTCCACAAGCTTAGAGGGCGCGCTGCCTCCCACCCGAGCGGAGGCGAATCCCCTCCACGCCCCTCACCTTCTGGTCGAAATAGCAGGTGCGATAAGAGCGGCTGAAGAAGCCGGAGACGGGATCCGGGAGGGACGCCGAGCGGAGGCGAGGGAAGGAACCCAGAGCAGCCGCCGCCGCTGCTGCTGCTGCACTGACCACGACCAGCCCCCAAAACCTCCACAGCCCCTTCATGCCCGCTGGCTCTTCCGCAAATGCCTCCAGCGAGCCATCGCCCCGTCCTTTTATACCCCAGTTTCAGGAGGGCGGGACTAACCGAGGGGGGCGGGGCAGACCGGCGGGCGGGCCTGACTCCGCCCACCGCCGCCGGAGGCTCCCGGCTGGCGCACCAAAAGGGAAGGAGGGCCGGGGGGGGCGGAACTCGGGTCCATGCTCTCAGCGGATTGGTCGAGGTCGATTTGGGAGTGACAGGCCGGCGGTTTGAGCGGGGCGAACGAATTTGTCGCGCGGTCGAGAAGTGGCAGCGATGGCTTCGATTGGCTCAGAGACGGGCGGCGGGGAGGGGCGGGAGAGAGGGGGGGCGAGGCTGAAGCGGCGATTGGCTGCTCCTTTTGAGGCGGGGAAGACGGCTCCGCCGGCGACCTTCTGGCCGCGTTCGTTTCCCCCTCAGGCCTGTCGGGGGGCTCGTTGGCGCGCGCGGGAGAGCCGAAACTGGTGTCGTCACTTCCTCCTGGGGAGAGGGAGAAGAAGAGGCTGCCTTGAGGATGTTGGGGAGCGGGTAAGTTTGCCCGGGTCGGCCTCTCTCCCTTCTCCCTGGCCAGGCCCCACCTGAGGGCTCCTGTCTCTTTAAAGGCCGCCTAGCAGGCAGGAATCCAACAGGTGTGGACTGCTCTGCCACTGCGGAGAGAAAGATTCTGTGATTCTGTGTTAGAGCTGGGAAATTCCTGGAGATTTGGGGGTGGAGCCTGGAGAGGGTGGGGTTTGGGGAAGGGAGGGGCCACAGTGGGGTATAATCCCATAGAGCAGGGGTGGGCAATTGTTTTGGCTCGGGGGCCACTTTGTGGGAGCGGAGGTTAGCGGAGGGCCACACCTTTTAAAATGATTGCATTCATTAGTTAACTTTGCATTTCAGAAAAGGTATGAATTGTATCATAAAAATCAATAAATATAAATTAAATAAAATAGTGGTAGTTTTATTCAATTTATTTATTGTGTTAATTTCATATCCTCTATAGCTGCAAGCACATTTAATTTTAGAATCAGTTTAATGAGACAAATGTATCCTATCACACTTTTCTACAACTTTTTTGAAATCAGATTGCTTGTTGAGATTCTCATCACAGCCTGCAAGTTAATGTCTGTCAAAGAGCATCTATATTTACTCTTGTTGATCTTCATGCAAGAAAAACTTTGCTCATTAATATATATGTAGACCCAAATATAGAGAACATTTTCCCAGCACATTTCTTCATACATGGAAATTTTTTCAGCAGACAAAGATTTGTAAAAGTCAACTAATGTCACAGCATTAAACATTTCTTTCACAGTGTGATCTGACTGCATGTCAATAAGTTCAATCTGCAGCTCCTCAGGTGCTGTATCAATATCAGCAGTGATGGGATAAGAGAGCAAATTGAATTTAGGCTCAATTTTCTTGAAGTCCTGAAATCTTCTTGGCGGGCCGCAAAAAACTCTGTGGCGGGCCGCATGTGGCCCCCGGGCCGCCATTTGCCCACCCCTGCCATAGAGGTCTCTCCCCCCCCTCTCCAAAGCAGCCATTTCCTCCAGGGGGAACTGATCTCTGTCATTTGGAGTTCAGTGATAGAAGTGGGAAGATCTACAGGCCCCACCTGGAGGCTGGCAACCCTAGTACTACCTGGATTTCTCACCCTTTTATTTGGTTGTTGTATCTGCTATTTATAGTGAGTGGTGGAGCAGCTAGAGCATTTGGTCCAGGACTCAGTCATGAATACTGCAGGGTAACCCTGAGCCAGAAATTGTCTCGGCCAAGCCTACATCACAGGGTTATTGTGAGGATATAATGGAGGGGAAACAGACTATGATTGGGTGCCCTCGGGCTAGTCACCTTCTGCCACCTAGTCTCCCTCACAGAAGAAGAAGAAAAGGTTGGATTTATACCCCACCCTTCATTACCCAAAGGAGTCTCAGAGTGGCTTACAAACTCCTTTCCCTTCCCCTCCCCACAACAGACACCCTGTGAGGTAGGCAGGGCTGAGAGAGCTCTTTTCAGAACTGCTCTTGAGAGAACAGCTCTGAAAGACCTTGTGACTGACCCAGGGTCACACCAGCAGCTGCATGATGAGGAGTGGGGAATCAAACCCGGTTCTCCCAGATTAGAGTCCATGCTCCTAACTACTACATCAAACTGGCTCACAGGGCTGATGTGCGAACAATGTAAGGAGAGTGCATATGCTGTCCTCTGTTCTTTTAAGGAAAGGTAGAGTAAATAATGTACCAGGTAGAGACGTACAAGATTTCTGTGGTCTTATTACATTGTTTATTAGATGCCTCCTTATTAAAAACATCAGAAGAGACCTGCTGGATCAGAACAGTGGTCCATCTAATCCAGCATCCTGTCTCCCACAGTGGCCAACCAGTTCCTCTGAAGGGCCAAAAACAGGGCAGAGAGGCTGAGGCCCTCAACTGATGAGGTCATAAGAAGAGCCCTGCTGGATCAGACCCGTGGTTCATCTGGGGCAGCATCCCATCTCATACAGTGGCCAACTGGTTCCTCTATATGGTCAACAGCAGGGCATAGAGGCTGAGGCCTTCCCCTGATGTTGCCCCCTGGCTCTGGGATTCAGAAGTTAAATGCCTCTGAATGTGGAGGTTCCCTTTAGTTACTATGGCTAATAGCCCCTGACAGACATCCTCCATAATCTATCTAATCCCCTTTTTTCAGCTGTTTTTTTTCTGTGGCCCTCGCTGCATCCTCTGGCAGCAAATTCCCAGATCCTAGATTCCTCCCCCCAGGCCCTTAAAGTATCACATGGCAAATACAGAATTAAGCCTAACATTAAGGAGATAGCTGAAGGCCATTTGGCACAAAGGTCTGATGAACGTATGCCTCAGATCTGTACATCGTAAGTGTATTTCACAAGTATATCTATATAAATAAAAGTTGCCTTGTCTGAAAGAACTGTTTTTAAGTCGTAATATTTGACTTCAGGTTTGGGGAGCGGCAGTAACATCCCACCCATTTTTCTTTGTTTCTTACAGTAGTTCTGGAGATGCAGGGAGATTTTCACAAAGGGAAACGTGGACCTTTCCAATCATCTGCCTGTAGTCTGAAGTAGTACAGTCCCTGCCCTGCTTTCTGCCCTGTCGGCTCTTACCACCTTTTTTCCTGCACGTGCAGTCCCTGTTGTTGACTGAACACTTTTGTTAGTTCCTTTCTCCCAGGATGTGGGGGCTTGAATGTCCTGAGAATCAAGTAAGGAGAATCCTGAGGTGGGGTAGCTCTGCCACAAAATGGTTGCCACAGCAGGCGGAGGTGGCCACAAAACGTTGGGACGTAATAGGAACTCCTCAGCATTTGAGGCAGCCAGTCAGAAGCCCTACTGGGCAAAAGCCCCAGGTGGCCCTGCCCTCTTTATAAAAACATTCGCAGGGTGCTAGGAAAGGTGTTGGCAAGCACCATAGCACCCATGTGTGCCACTGAGGATCCCCGAATTGATTGTTAGGATTGGAGACTGCAAACTATCCAGTGAGCTGCGTAGCTGAGTGGGGATTTGAACCCACGTCCCTCCAAATCAAGGTGCCTAGCCAAACAAAATCCTCCAAATACCAAAACCTACAAAACACCAAGGCTCTGGAGCTCTGCGAGGGAAAAAATATCTTCCTTAATTTAGCTTTTTTTCCTCCTAGCCTTTTTCATAACTCTGAATACCGTTCAGCCTACTGATTCCTTCCTCACTCGTGCTTTAGGTTAATTGATCCCAAACGATTACCGCCCCTACTTATGCAGCACTTAAGGTACTTTAGGATTTCTTTACAAATCAAGGTGAGCTTGCAGGGTAGTCAGAATTTTCCAGCCAAATACTGCTTTTCATTATTTGCAAGACCTCTTCATACTGCAGTCTTATGCATATATATTTAGAAGTAAATCTTGCGTTGTTCAATGGGGCTTGCTTCCAGGTAAGCATGCACAGAACTGCAGCTCCAACCACTGTTTGAACCCAGGGCTTCCATCAACTGTAATCCTCTAGCATTAGAATGAGTGCTGCGTTTTTCTTCTAATTCAAAGGCACACGAAACTGGTCTCAGGGCAACCTCTGCCCACATCTATATACTAATTCCCAAAGCACCCCTGCGGTGCGGATATCTAAATCCATGCGGAGGGGACACTTGGGGGGCAGAGAAATTTGTCTGCACACTTGGGGGACTCTCCAGGTGTGTAGAAAAATCCTAAAACTTAAAAAAACTTTTAAGGGGGATATTTAAATCCCCCCCCCCAAAAAAGTTAGAGCATTCCCTACGCATGCACAGCGAATGCTCTGGGAACTCTGCGGTAGCCTGGCAGATGAGAGGCACTGAGGACTTGCCACCGATGCCGGGGGGGGTGTGGGGGGGAATCAGCGGCCCGGCAGCTGAGAGCCGCTCGGGCCTCACCACCAGCGCCAGGAGGTGTGGGGGGGGGGATTGGCGGTCTGGCAGCTGAGAGCTCCTTGGGCCTCCACACCGGTACCAGGGGGTGGGGGGAAGAAGATTTACCTGCAGAACTGCAGCTGGCCCTCGTCTCCTCCTACCAGTGTTCCAGCCACTGAGGCGGCAGGAGAGTCAGTGGGTCTGGCAGCTGCAGGGGAGCCTGGGGAGAAAGTGTGTGTGTGTGCGTGTGGTATGAGATCCCCCCCCCCCCCCCCCCGGCGTGAATATCGCAGGCAGGCGACACTTGTGCAGTTCAGAATTGGAGAAATTGGTCTGCGCTGCCTTCTTTGTGTGTGTTTTAAATAGCAAAAAAAATCAGTTGGGAGTCTTTTGGTTAGGTTGTCAGGTCCTACCTCCTTGCCGAGCAGGAGAGTCCTGGTCCCTTCCCAGGATCTTCTGCTGCATGCACTTTGCACACGTCGCAGTGACACTACCCAGAAGTGACTGTCAAGGGGGGGAAGTGACGCTCTAGTTTTTGAGCAAAACTATGTTTCTGTGACTTCAAAACCATAAGAGTTTGCCCCAAAACTAGAGTGCCCCCCCACACACAACGGCGGCAATGCGAATGCATCACTTCTAGGTGACGTTATTGCGACAGGGACGTTGCACATCAACGTGCTTGTTTGGGGGTGGGGCTTCCCCTGATGGCCAGGGGCAAACCGGAGCCCCAGAAACTGGGGGAACCCCTGCCCTGACCAGGGGTCTTGCAACCCTAATTGTGGTTCCTTAAAGAGTAACGTCATATTTAAATTATTCCACAAAGATGGATTCAGGTGGGTAGCCTGAAGCAATAATGTATCAGAATGCATGCACACAAAAGTGTATACCTAGAATTAAACTTTGTTGGTCTAGAACAGGGGTGGGCAAACTGTGGCTCGGGAGCCGCATGTGGCTCTTTCACATATATTATGTGGCTCCCGGCAGGGCAGCTGGGAAAGCTAAATATCATTGGACAAATTAATATCATGATCAATATCTGCTTTTACCCCTTTTGTTATTATTTTTGGCAGTCTCATTTAATGTTAATAAAAAGCAAATTTGCTTATTTCCCAATAAAAGCAGGTAATATTTGTTCACGTCTTGTGGCTCTCAAACATCTGATGTTTATTCTCTGCGGCTCTTACGTTAAGCAAGTTTGGCCACCCCTGTTCTAGGTGGCTCTTACGCTGAGCAAGTTTGCCCAACCCCTGGTCTAGAATTAAACTTTGTTGGACTCAAACTTTGTTCTGTTCAAATTATTGTGAGTCAGAGTTAGTCCACTAGAGGGCAATAAATGCTGGAGCAAAAGAGCAAGGGCCCTCTCTGTTGTAGAGCTCTTAAATCTGACATCATTTAGTATTATTTAGGGAAGCAAAATGGATGAATGTGCTTCTCCGATCTTCAAGCCAAGCTAGCCTGATCTCATCAGATCCTGGAAACTAAGCAGGGTTGGCCCTGATTAGTACTTGGATGGGTGACCACCAAGGAAGTCCAGGGTGTTGCTATGCAAAGTCAGGCACTGGCAAATCACCTCTATATGTCTTTTGCCCTGAAAACTCTACAGCTGTGACTGAAAACTCTACAGCTGTGACTTGACGGCGCTTTCCACCACCAATCCCTTTGACTTCAGCTGGGCTCTTTTGAACTGTGGGGAGGGGGAAGGTCGCTGCTGGTCCAGCTAAGGCCAGTCCTGTTTTCCCAAGAAAGGCTCCTGTACAGGATGGGGGAGGAGTGGTCAACAGAGACCCACAGTACTTAAAATGTTGGGAGTGAGATCTGGGAGGCCCTGGTTTCCCACAGTCTGCCATGGAAACTTGCTAGGGGACCTTAGGCTGGTCATGCGCTCTCAGCCTAACCTCCCTCACAGGATTGTTGTGAAGATAAAATAGAGGAGAGGAGAACGATGTAATACACTTCGGATCCACGCTGGGGAGAAAGGTGGGGTATAAATGAAGTAAATAAATAAATAAGAGCCGGGCTTGAGTAATAAATGTAGAAACCAAAGAAGCAAAAAAGGCATAAACATGTTGTGACCTTTTAAAAGCTAATACTTCGTGGCATAAGCGCTCAGGGGCCAGAGCCCCCTTCATCCGATCTGTAGAGTGATTTATACATGTACGGAGTCCACAAGGTCTGGAATGACAGCCCCCCCCAGGCTGAAATGATGGTCTCCGGGAGTGCAACGAATAAACAGGGGGACCTGTAAGGACTTGAGAGCCAGCGTGGTGTGGTGGTCAGAGAGTCAGACTAGGATCTGGGAGGCCCATCTTTGAATCCCCAGGCAGTCACAAAAGCTCAGTGGGTGACCTTGGGCCGATCACACCCTCTCAGCTAAGCTAAGCAAAACAGGGGCGGAGGATTCTTTGGTCCCTCTTAGTTTTGCTAAGAGAGACTGAGCGGCACTGAGAAATTAGGATTTCTATTATAGGTGTATTGTGGGCATTATTCTTCAGTTTGTGTCCACAGTCACTCCAGTGTTACTGTTAAAATAATCTAGTTTATCCGGAAAATACTTAGAGTGTAGATATTAAGGCTTACTTCTGTGACTTTGTTTTATTACTGCACAGGGACCCTCTCTAGGCAAAATTATAATTTCTGGGAATCGGGTACAGTGTCAGCAAATCCTATGAATAAATAAATACCCTCGGAGTTCATTTTGCCTTTTTTTTTTACAGTGTTTCCCACACCTTTGACAGATGAATTCCACTTTATTCCCCTAAATTAACAAGGCTCCTGAAAAAAGTAGTACAGGTTGCACATCCTCTGAAGAACCACACACCCGTGTTACTGTCTGATTGGAAGGAAGTGAGCCCAGAGCAGTGACTCATGCAGAGACGCAACGGGTAGCCAGCCACACACGCTGGAAGTAACGTTGTTGCGTGTCTGCATTAATTTGCTAGAATGACCCACCTATAGCTAATGCAGACACGGGGTGGAAAGACTTGCCACTTGCTGTAGGCTGCTTGCATGGGCAGAGCAGTAAATCAAGCAGAGACACAGTAGGCAACCTCTTCTGTGGGGGCATAGTCTTAGCCTGCAAAACCCTTGAATGCTTTATTTCTTTGCACCTTAGTAGTACTATCACAACATGTAGTTTGCCAATTCTGATTTAGACGTTTGTCAGCTTTTCCAACGGTGTATTAGGATTTTACTTCTTGGTGAACAGCGGAGACCTTTCCTCAAGACGGATAATAGGCATAGCCCTACAGTGAACACTTGAATGGGGGACCCTGGTAATCACCTGGTAAAACAGGCAGTTGGCCAAGAGTGTGTTAACAGAAGTCTGTAGCTACTTGTTTGTTCTTCTAATGTGACGGAATTACAGACATCCCGTGGGCAAGCAACAAAATTCTGTCTTCTGCATTGCATAAAATGACCCTGGGAAATCCCCAGACTATTTCTGCCTCAAGAAGCGTGTGCTCTGCGGAACTGGTAACAGCCTGGCGTGTGGCCTGTTTTCTTTTTACAGCTGACTCTGGCAGCACATGAATGGCAGGAGGAGGTTCCTTACTGCCTCTGTCATTTCCATCCAGAACTCCAGCTTTGTGTATCCGTCATGCCAAAACTGCTTTTCCCGGCTACACCTAGATCTGGAGAGGTGAGTCCAACCCACAGTATTGCTAATGGCCCAGGAAGTTCTCACTGAGTTGGACCAAAGGTGATGATGGGCTACTCTCGACAATTCACTCGGCAGGGTGTTTCAGCATCAGAACTAGACCCCTTGCACAGCAGACCAAAGATAGGGCTGCCAGCTTTCAGGTGCCATGCTGCCACCACACCCAGTTGCCTGCCGCTAGAGATGTAAAATTTTCAGGAACGTTGAAGCCCCCTAGTCTTTCTTTCGGGGGGAGAAGAAGAGATTGGATTGATACCCCGCTCTTCACTACCCAAAGGAGTCTCAGAGCGGCTTACTATCTCCTTTCCCTTCCCCTCCCCACAATAGACACCTTGTGAGGTCGGTGGGGCTGAGAGAGCTCTTTCAAAGACTGCTCTTGAGAGAACAGCTCTGAGAGAATTTATGACTGACCCAAGGTCACACCAGCAGCTGCATATGGAGGGGTGGGGAATCAAACCCTGTACTCCCAGATTAGAGTCCATGCTCCTGACCACGACACCAAACTAGCAATACTTACTTTCCTATTAAAACTAAATTCTTTTACTGATCAGCATAAAATGTGTCATTTATAGCTGTAGTTAGGTTATAAAATAGTACCGTTCGGCACTTTTGTGGAGTTTAAAAGTATAATGAGCTTCATTTCCAGTAAGAAGACTTGCCACTACACCCAGTACTTGAGAATGAGTTGCAAATTTCTGTGCCCTATGCTGCCACAAAACATTTATCTTTAATTTTTCCCAAGAGCTAGGAAAAATAAAAGTTGAAGGGAGAAAACAAACTCAGTAGTAAAGATAAGAAAGTGTGTTATTTAGATATAAACTGCCTCACAGAGTCACAATGTAAGATTATGCATGGGATAGAGCAGGTATCCCTTTCTCACAAGACAAGAACTCGTGGGCACTCCTCCATGAAATTGCTGAGCAGTCGGGTTAGACCGGATAAAAGGAAGTCCTTCTTCACCCAAAGAGTGATTAACACGTGGAATTCACTGCCACAGGAGGTGGTGGCGGCTACAAGCATGGATGGCTTCAAGAGGGGATTGGATAAACATATGGAGCAGAGGTCTATCAGTGGCTGTTAGCAACAAGGTATAGATAGGAACTCTCGGTCTGGGGCAAGTGATGCTCGGTATTCTTGGTGCTTTGGGGGGGGGGCAACAGTGGGAGGGCTTCTAGTGTCCTGGCCCCACTGGTGGACCTCCTGAGGGCACCTGGTGTTTTTGGCCACTGGGTGACACAGAGTGTTGGACTGGATGGGCCACTGGCCTGATCCAACGTTGGCTTCTCTTATATTCTTATGTTCTAATGGGTTTGCACTGCCAACGTATCTGGATGTTAAGTTAAACTTTATAACATAGAAAACACTGAACTTTTCAGTGATGCATTATCATGGAATGTGCCCTGACCTGGATAGCCCAGGCTAGCCTGATCTTGTTGGAGCTTGGAAGCTAAGTGGGGTTGGCCCTGGTTAGGACACCTTCCTCTTCCCAATCATACCCTTGATTTGGCTCCTGGGTCTCCCGTGCCCCATCTGTTTTTGCCCTAGGAATCCAAAGCTGCCCTGTGATTTGAACTCAGCTCTCCCATGTCCATATTCAACATAACGAGATTGTTTTGATCCTTTCTGACTCGGGCTCTCATTTGCTTTCCTATGGAGCTGACGAATGATTTCATAAAGAATTTTTCTGCCTGACCAATATATGTACTCACGAGGCACTCAAGCATTAGATCCTTCTGTCTTATCTTCTCCTGCCAGGTACAGCTGCCTGAAATGTGGCCGCTCAGGCGAGGCCAGAGATGCAAACTATAGGTATCGGCTCTCACTCGAAGTCGCCGACGCTCACGGCGTGTTCCTGGTGACTGTATTCGGCAGCTGCTTGGAAGCGTTCTTTGGAGTCACAGCAAAGAACCTGCAGAGGTAAAAGAATGTGATGCTTCTGTCCTCCCAATCGAGCTGCCTTCCCCCAGTGCCTCCCAGCCTGTGTGTATGATTTAATTATATCTCTGAAACGTTTGTTGTTCAGCTAGCTGCCTGGTTACCAAGCTGGTATGTGTTAATAAGGGCAATCAAACTTGTGCTGCTATTAAAAAAATACTGTGGACCTTTTACCAGGCCAGCATATTCTAATCTGCAACAGTGCTGGGCTTCCGTATAGGACATCTGGGTTCAAATGCTGGATTCAGCAAGTGACCATGAGAAATAATTAAACCTGGAGTCAGAGCTCCCCATTTGCTGAGCATGCCTTGCAGCCAAAGGATTTGTTGGTTGGTGGTATGTGAAATTTTGGAGTCATATGAACGTAAGAAGAGTCCGACTGGATCAGACCAGTGGTCCATCTAGTCCAGCATCCTGTCTCACAATGGCCAACCATTTCTTCTGGACAGCCAACAACAGGGCACAGAGGCTGAGGCCTTCCCCTGATAAGAACATCAGAAGAGCCCTGCTGGATCAGACCAGTGAGGGTCCATCTAGTCCAGCATCCTGTCTCACACAGTGGCCAACCAGTTCCTCTGGACAGCCAACAATGGCACAGAGGCTGAGGCCTTCCCCTGATAAGAACATCAGAAGAGCCCTGCTGGATCAGACCAGTGGTCCATCTAGTGCAGCATCCTGTCTCCCACAGAGGCCCAACCAGTTCCTCTGGAGGGCCAACAACAGGGCAGAGAGGCCGAGGCCTTCCCCTGATAAGAACATCAGAAGAGCCCTGCTGGATCAGACCAGTGAGGGTCCCTCTAGTCCAGCCTCCTGTCTCACACAGTGGCCAGCCAGTTCCTCTGGAGGGCTAACAACAGGGCAGAGAGGCCGAGGCCTTCCCCTGATAAGAACCTCAGAAGAGCCCTGCTGGATCAGATCAGTAGTCCAATCTAGTCCAGGATCCTGTCTCACACAGTGGCCAGCCAGTTCCTCTGGAGGGCCAGCAAACAGTGCATAAGGTGCCTTCCCCTGATGTTGCTTCTTGACACTGGTATCTAGAGACTGACTGCCTCTGAATATGGAGGTTCCGTTTAGTCACCTTGGCAGGTTAGCCACTGACAGACCTCTCCTCCAGGAATCGGTCAAATCCCCTTTTAAAGCTGCATCCTCTGACAGTGAATTCCACATTTTAATCACTCTCTGTAAAGAAGTATTTCCTTTTTGTTGTCCCATTTTGCTGCCTCTTCATTCTCTCTGCCTTCTTAAGATAGACGGCTCCCGATGCTACTGGCAGTAGTCAGTAGGATTTTTCTTTGTGTGTCATTTAGAAAGGCACAGGAATCCTCTTCCCTTGCAAGCCTTTGCCCTCCAGTTCATTCCCCAAGCCTCCCCCCCCCCCCCAGCTTTAGACCATCTAGCTCAGAATTGTCTATTCTTAACTGACAGCAGCTCTCCAAGGTTTTTCCCTGGAATCTTTACCAGCCCCCCGACTGCATGTGATCCACTTTTGACCAGGGAACCTTACTCACTGAAAGCCGCTCACAGAATTTGGACTGTTGAGGGCATTTTTGTAAAGCTTAATCCCAGCCAGACTGACAGTTGTCCTTCTCACACAATCTGGACTGCAGACATTTGTTGTTGACAGCTTTGTTCCACGAGTCATTAGAATGTTCTGGGCCTTTACGGCAGCTCAGCCAATGGGCATCAGGGAATTTGTCACTGCAGGCACAACACAATACAGGTGGCCTCCCAGTGTTGTGTTGTGCAAAATTCTAGATATACAATGACCTGGATTAATTGCAGGAAAGATTTTAGTGGCCCCCGTAGCACAGATTTAACACCTTTTAAAATCCTTTGGGCAATTTGCAAGTGCTATGATATATATCTATATCTATCTCTATATAGAGAGAGAGAGAGATATAAAAACGCAGAGGATTGAAATGCAAAGGAGTTTTTTGCAACTTTTGCAGTGTTAAGGACCCAGATTCCATGGCTGACATCTGAACAAAATGGAGGTTGTGCTTTTCTGGAATTGGCAGGCAGGCAACTGCAAGCTGCACTTACATCCATAAAATGCATTCAGATGGGAAATGACATTCCAGGTGTTGGAACTCAAGTGCGTTCTCTAATGTCCCCTTGGGACTCATTCCAGCACACCATGTGCCGTAACGTGAAGTGTTTGTGCCTGAACTTCATTATGAGTCGCCACTAAAGACCTTTGTCTTTATCAGCCAATTTTCAGTATTGTGTTTCTGTTTTGTTGTCTGAAAGGTACATCGAGGACTTGAACCCGGAAGCGGGAGAAGCGCCCAGGGAAGCATCACCAAGTGTGGTCATTCAGGCTGTTGAAACCTGTTTCATTGGGAAGAGATTTATCTTCGGGGTGAAGGTAACTTTTTCTTCTTGTCGCATCGGTCCCTGTGCATGCAGAGCTCAACTACGGGACAAAATAACAACTGTCATTGGGCCCAGCTTTTGTTCAGGGGTTGTGCAGGTCGTCAGATTTCGCAGAACTCCTACCCTTGTTGCCAGGGTCCTGTGTGATCGGAAAGCTTCTGCAGTATCAGTTTGGTTAGACTGACGATCTCATTTTTGTGTGTGATTGCTTAGTGCCTGAGTTGGGTCTCAAGCTGCCTAGCGGCTTCGTTTCTCCGCAGACCGCTACACACCTGACCTTATGGAGGCATAACATAATCATGGTGATGCATACCTACATGGTTAAGGATTAGCTGAAAACAAGGATAAGTTTGAAGTGAGCTAGCTAACCATGAATGCCATCACCATGGCAAAGAGTTACATTTGCACCAAGCAGACTGTAGTTCAGGCAGATTCAGGTGGGGAGCCATGTTCGGTCTGCAGCAACAGAACAGAGTTTGAGTCCAGTGGCACCTTTAAGATAAGGAAAATTTAGTTCTGGATGTCAGCTTTCATGTGCATACACATTTCTTCAGATACACTGAAGCAGGACTTCCTCAGCCATTACATATAGGGAGAGGGTGGGGTGGGGTTAGTTGCCAGGAAGGGCTAATCAGAATCAAGATGCATCAGTAATTGAGCGATAAGTATAGCCAAGATTGGATTAGAGCAGGTGGTAAGATCTGTGAGGAGCAGCAAATTAGCATACAGATCATAAAAGAGTTAATAAACAGGTGAGAACTAAGCTAGAGTCCAGTGGCACATTTAAGACTAGTTATACTTATTGCTCAGTTACTTATGCATCTTGATACTAATTAGCCCTTCCTGGCAACTCACCCCACCCCACCCCCTCTCTACCTATATGTAATGGTTGAGGAAGTTCTCTTTCAATGTATCTGAAGAAGTGTGCATGCACACCAAAGCTTATATCCAGAATTAAACTCTGTTGGTCTTAAAGGTGCCACTGGATTCAGACTTTAAGACCACCTATACCAATGTTGGCGAACCTATGGCACACGTGCCAGAGGGGGCACTCAGAGCCCTTCCTGTGGGCACACGTGCCATCCAGAGCTGGCCCCTCCCTCCCTCGCCAGAAGGTCCAGACCGACAACAACCGCCCTCAAACACTCTGAAAGGGAGCGCGTGCTGTGTGCGCGCGCATGATTGTCCTCCTGCCGCCCAAAGCCGTTGGACTCCACGCTGTGCAGTTTGCCACGCCTCAACCGTCTGTCCACGCCGCCACCACTGTTTTCGACAGCAGCCGAAGCCCAGGCCCCAGCGTCCCTGGACTCAGGCGAGTGGGGTGGGGGCAGTCGGTCGTTGGGGAGGGGGAGCAATGGGGGTGGGGTGGGTGGCAGAGCTGAGGCCTGGGGAGGAGGGGCGGCCTGCTCAGGTAGGACTAGGATGGAGGACTTTGAGTGGCTGGCGCTGCCCTGCTGCTGGACCAGCAAGGGCAAGGCCAGTGGCTGGCGGCAGCAGGATCCATCCTGCTGGGTGCTGCCCGGGCCTCCCTCCCTCCCCATCCGCTCCCCGCCCCCGCCCCCCAGCTGTCTGCACGAGGAGCACTGAGGAGGACTTTCCTTTGTTTTACAGACTGGTTTGATCTTAGGCCAGGGCTGGATCAAAAGGTGCCATTCAGGAACTTGGAGGGGGAGGGGGGCTTCTGCTTCCACAGAGATTTAGATCAGTAATTTCCTCCCCCCCACAAATGATTATAATAAACCAGACTTATGTAATTGAAACTTCAACTTTTGATGCTGTTTGCTGCATCCAGTGATGTGCTGTTGAGATTCTTGCTGTGAGCAGAGGTTTTTACAAAGGCTGAGTCTCTCCTTTCCTGGGGGACCCATCCTAAGGAGTAGGGTTGCCAGCTCTGGGTTGAGAAATACCTGGAGATTTGGGGGTTGGAATCTGAGGAGGGGGGAGATTTCAGTGGGGTGTAATGTCATAGACTCCACCTTCCAAAGTGGTCATTTTCTCCAGGGGAACTGATCTCTGCCACCTGGAGATCAGTTGTAATCCCAGGAGATCTCCGGCTACCACCTGGAGGTTGGCAACCCTACTAAGGAGACAATTCTAGGCTGAAGAGGCTCTCCCAACTGTCTTTCTGAACAAGTATTTGCAGAGAATATCTAATCCTTTTCCAGGATCATATCAGAGAAAGCCAGTTTGGTGGAGTGGTTAAGAGCGGTGGACTCTAATCTGGAAGAACTGGTATTTGTTGAGTCCAGATTTCCACTGATTTAATGACAGAGGATCTATATTTAAATTTGCAACAGCAAGCTAATTTGATATTTTTCAAAGTATATTTTCTACAAATGTCTATTGTGATCCTGGGGGTATTTACTTAGAAATCTCCATACAGTTCCTTCAAGCTGCATTTTTGCGAACACTCTGGGCGCGATCATACGCACCCATTTGCGACACAAGAAGGACGATTCCCCGCCGGCTCAAAGTGGCGCGATCACACAAGCACATCTGGGAAGCGTCCTGCAGCCGGTGTCAAAGTGTCGCAAACTACTTTGAGCCGGTGGGGAATCGGCTTATTTAGCTACCAATGAAAAGGCAGTCTCAAATGGTTTGTGACAGCCCAGAACTGACCTTTCCTGGTGTGATCACGCCAGCGCAAACAAGTGGTGTTGGGGAGCGGGCTTTTTGGGGGGTTTTCCCCTCCCCTCCCGGTATGCGCATCATCGGATGACCCCGAGGGGGGAGAGGCAAGTCATCGATCCCTTGTAGAAGCAGATAAGCGCACTGAAAACGGCCGGGGAAAAAAAACCCAACTCGCCCGCGGCTGCGTGTGATTACACAGCGGCAGTTCGCCCTCACAGGTCCATGGACCTGTGTGATCCCGTAAAAGCGGCGCAAATTGCACCGGCACAAATTTGTGTCACTTCCCGTCCGGCTTATCTCGCTCGTGTGGACAGGGCCTTACAATTAAGTAAGCCTCACTGAATAAAATGGGATATATTCCTGAGTAAACATGAATAGGATTGAATTAGTCTGATTATGTGCCATTTATTCCACAGTAATGTGCTAAGTACTATAAAAACAGATACAAAATGTTTACAACTGTCTGGAGGGAAAAAATGCCTTGTCCCTTTAACAGAGGATTAATGGGATGTTATTTACCTCCTTGCCATTCCCACACATTAAGCCTCTAATAAAGGGACAAGACATTTTCACCAGCCCTGTGAGGACAATGCTGCAAAAGAGACTACTTGGTTTGGAAACTATTTGAATTGAACATGCTGAAGCATCAGCACTTGACCTGAAGGAATTGGTGGTAATTAACCTGTGGGACTCCTTGCTACAGGATGTGGTGATGGCATCTAACCTAGATGCCTTTAAGAGGGGATTGGACAAATTTCTGGAGGAAAAGTCCATCACGGGTTACTAGCCCTGATGGGTATGTGGTACCTCCTTATTATAGATGTGGGCCACGGTGGGATACAGGAGCTGGACTAGATGGGCCATTGGCCTGATCAGCAGGCTCTTCTTATGTTCCAGCCGCTCATACAGCCAGCCAGCACTCTACACTGGAAATAAGCAGGAGTGAGAGAGCCCAGGGGGAGTGAGAGACAAGAGGAGTTTGGATTTATACCCCGCCCTTCACTCACTTGGAGTCTCAGAGTGGCTTATAAACGCCTTTCCCTTCCCCTCCCCACAATAGACACTCTGTGAGGTAGGTGGGGCTGAGAGAGCTATGGCTTGCCCAAGGTCATCCAGCAGGTGCAAATGGAGGAGTGGGGAATCAAATCCGGTTCTCCCAGATTAGAGTCCACGCACTTAACCACTACACCAAACTGGCGCCCAGAGGGAGTGTATAATCACTGCCATAGATTTTTGATTCAGGGGGAATATCCACTTCTTTAGTGCTAACTAATAGTGTTAGCTATTTTTGGTATAGGGATAGGTTTGTATTGGGTCCTTCATTTTTTTTTTTAAAATTTTGTGTTTTTGTAGACTCTCCAAGTCTTGAACACCCAAAAATGAGTACAGCAAAAAAAAGCAAAAACAGATAGTGGAAGATCATTCCAAGAGGCCTGGACAGAGTCATTTGGAGTGATTGAACGCAATGGGAAAGCGTGATGTATCCTGTGTAATGAAAGTGTTGTGTGTCACATATCAAGTGTCAGACGGCACTTTGACACCAACCACAAAAGCGTTGCCGAACTTGGTGAAACTGAAAGAAAAGAGTTTCTTGAAGGGGAATTGAGGAAATCTCATTCCTAGTATCTTAGTTTTTGCAACTATCTTTCTAGATCAAATCATCTGACAGCTGTCAGTTTTCAAATTTCACTGTGCATAGCAAAACATGGTAAGCCCCTCTCTGATGGGGATATTATCAAAACGGCCATGTTGTCTGGGAGTAATTCCCTTTTTCATGATTTTCCAAACAAGGATAAAATTATACAACGCATCTCTGAGTTGCCACTTAGCAGAAATACTGTTAACGATCGAGTCCAGCGCATGGCAAGTGATGTTAGTCAGCAGCTCACGTCTGACTTACAAAAGGCAGCCTGTTACTCCATGTGCTTGGATGAAAGCACAGATATAAATACTCGTGCAAGGCTAGCAGTAATTTTGCATTACGCTGTTGGTGACATCATGAGAGAAGAGCTGGTGAAACTGGTGTCTTTGCCTCAAAGAACACAAGGGATCAATATCTACAATGCTGTGATGGAGGCTTTTTTGTCACAAGACATAAGGCCAGAAAAAGTGGTTTCAATTACTAGTGATGGAGCACCTTCTATGGTGGGGGCAACATCTGGTTTCATACAGTTATTTGTTAAAGAAACAAAACATCAAGTCATTCAGTTCCATTGTCTTATACATCAAGAAGCTCTTTGTGCCAGGGAAAGCAGCAAAAAATTTGACGATATCCTCAAAGATGTCACAAAAATGGTGAATTACATCATGGCTCATGCTCTGAATTTTCAACAGTTTCAAGCACTTCTTGAGGAGGTTCAGGCACAGTATAATTGTTTACTTACGTACAATAATGTCCGGTGGCTGAGCAGAGGACGCGTCCTGGAGAGATTTGTAGCCTGCTTGGATGAAATTAGGCTGTTTATGAATGAAAAAGGGCAGGAATATCCACAGCTCACTGATATGGCCTGGCTGACCAACCTCATGTTCTTTACAGATTTTACACTACATTTCAGTGTACTGAACAAAAAACTACAAGGTGTAGGGAAAACAGCAGAAAGGATGTTTTGTGATATCAAAACATTTGAGAGAAAACTGCAGGTTTTTGAGAGAGACCTTGAAAGTGGGCAGCTGAAATATTTTCCAAATCTAAAAATGCATTTAGAAAATTCTACAACATTTGCAGACAATCCTACAAGCCATCAGGGAATCTACAAGGAATTTTCTAGCACTGTCGCAACTGCAAAGGTGAATTTTAGTCACAGATTTTTACAGTTCCATAAGATGGAGACAACCCTGTGTTTTCTTACTTCTCCAGATAAAGCCAAATTTGAAGAACTTGATCTTTCCCTCTTACATTGGTTAGATTTAGGAAATCTGGAAATGGAGCTATTGGAATTTCAAGAAAACTCTATCTGGAAAAATAAATTCTGTGACCTGTGTGAAACACTTGAGAAGATAGAAAAGATGACAGAGGACAGCACAGTTAGTTCTGAAAATGAAATCCTTAAAGTGTGGAATTCACTGCCAAATAATTTTAAGTCAATGAAAGCACTTGGGATTGCTTTCCTTACTTTGTTTGGATCATCTTATGCTTGTGAGCAGCTGTTCTCAGCTTTGAATTATATCAAATCTGACACTAGAAACAGACTAACAGATGACCTGAGTGCTGCATGTGTTGCTCTCAAACTTACAAAGTATGAGCCAAGGTTAGGCAAATTATCAGCATGCATACAAGAGCAAAAATCACATTAATTGTTCAAAAGCATGCCAAATGCAAACTTTTACCTTTCAATAAAAAGTTGTTTGTATCATTGAAAGCTCTGTTATTGTGTTTTTCTTTTAAGACAAAAGATGTTAATGTATGAGTAGTTTTTTCTAAAACGAAAGCCTCAGTATTCAGGTTAAATTGCCGTGTTGGCACTTTGCGATAAATAAGTGGGTTTTGGGTTGCAGTTTGGGCACTTGGTCTCTAAAAGGTTCGCCATCACTGAATACTTTTCGCTCAGTTACTTATGCATCTTAATAGTAATTAGCCCTTCCTGACAACTAACCCCCACCTCATCCTCTCTTTACCTATATGTAATGGTTGAAGTTTTGTTTCAGTGTATCTGAAAGTGCCTCTGGACTCCCAACTTTGTTCTGTAGTTATCCTCAGAAAGAATATTATAGCATTGGGAAAAGTGCAGAAAAGGGCAATTCGGATGATAAAAGGGTTGGAACACTTTCCCTGTGAAGAAAGGTTGAAGCGCTTGGGGCTCTTTAGCTTGGGAAAAAGACAGCTGAAGGGTGACATGTTTGAGGTTCATAAGATTATGCGTGGGACAGAGCAGGTAGAGAAAGAAGTACTTTTCTCTCTTTCTCACAATATGAGAACTTGTGGGCACTCCATGAAGCAGTCAGGTTAGAACAGATAAAAAGGAAGTCCTTCTTCACCCAAAGAGTGATTAACACGTGGAATTCACTGCCACAGGAGGTGGTGGCGGCTACAAGCATGGACGGCTTCAAGAGGGAATTAGATAAACAGCTGGAGCAGAGATCCATCAGTGGCTATTAGCCACAACGTATAGATAGGAGCTCTCTGTCCAGGGCAAGTGATGCACTGTATTCTTGGTGCTTGGTGAGGGGCAACAGTGCGAGGGCTTCTAGTGTCCTGGCCCCGCTGCTGGACCTTCTGAGGGCACCTGGTGTTTTTGGCCACTGTGTGACACAGAGTGTTGGACTGGATGGGCCACTGGTCTAATCCAACATTGGCTTCTCTTACGTTCTTAAGGTAGTTTCCCATCTCTTTGTTTGCAAGGTCACATTGCTGGTGTCTCTGTATATATGGGGGTGGATCTAACTATCCCCCAAAGAGCTTCCTGCAGCCTGTTCATTTGTTTACTTCATTTATACCCCTCCTTTTCCCCCAGCGGTGAACAAATGCAGCTTACATCAATTACCGCTTGTCCATTTTATCCACATAACAACCCTGTGAGGTAGGTTAGGCTGAATGTGTGTGACTGGCTCAGAGTCGCCCAGCAAGCTTCTGTTGCTGCATGGGGATTCGAACCAGAATCTGCTAGATCCTAATCCACATCTCTTATGAGAAGACAAGAGTCACTGGAGAAGGCAGTAATGCTAGGAAGAGATGAAGGCAGCAGGAAAACATGAGCTGGATTGACTCCATCAAGAGAGCCACAGCCCTGTGTTTGCAAGACCTGACCTGTCTGCAAGACCTGTTGATGACAGGACCTTTTGGCGGTCATCTATTCATGGGGTTGCCATAAGTCGGAAGCATCTGGACGGCACTTAATACACACCATCCATGTCTCTAACCAGTATACCACTGAAGTTGGAGGAAGGTTGTAGGAAGATCTCAGACTTTGCTCAGTGGAGTGGCAGATAAGGGGTAGGATCTAACCCATGTTCTGCAATGGGCAGAGCTTAGTTCAACAAGCTAAACTTGTTAAACACATTTAGTTGTATATTTGGGATCTTAATCAGGATTTAAGCTACAAACCATGTCTCGTACTAAGGGTAAATGTTAGTTTGGTGTAGTGGTTAAGTGCACTGACTCTAATCTGGGAGCACCGGGTTTGATTCCCCACTCCTCCACTTGTACCTGCTGGGTGACCTTGGGCAAGCCATAGTTCTAGCACAGCTGTTCTCTCAAAGACAGTTCTGAAAACAGCTCTCAGGCCCACCAACCTCACAGGGTGTCTGTTGAGGAGAGGGGAAGGGAAAGGAGATTGTAAGCCACTCTGAGACTCCAAGAGAGCAAAGGGCAGGATATAAATCCAATCTCTTCTCTCTTCAGACCATAGAGGGGGGGGGGAATTGAAAGGAGAGGAGAATACAAGTGCTAAGGTTGGGGCATAACCAGAAGTGATGTCACTGTGACACAAGATGCTGTAGGATTCACTTGAAACTTGATGGTAGATGATAGAGTTTTGAGTAAATCCTACAGCATTCCACAACGTGGTGATGTCACTTACGGTTACGCAGCCAGAAATGACACTGTGGGATGCCATTCTGTCTCTCCCATTGGTGGGGATGATTGACGGTGGAAGGTTGCTAGTGCATAATAAAGCACACTTCAAGAACCTTTCTCTGAAAGAGGGAACAGGCGGGCAGCTGCTGGGAATCCGGTTTTAATTTCTTCAGGTCCAAGATGTCAACGAGTTTTTGACCTTTTGACATTCCCCAGGGACAGCCACACAGTTCCGGCGGTCAGAAGTCATTTTGTTACACCAACAGCAGCTCCTTTAGGCAGTTTTATCTATTTTCCCCTCCCGTCCAATCAAAGCCACAGTTCCCGGGAGAGACACAAAACTCACATCGCTGCAATAAAAAGCCCCTCTCTAGGTCGTTGGTTTTTATTTTTCATTTTCAGCCCATTGTTGATTGGGAGTGGGCAGATCATACATCCTCCCAGCTGTGCACTGTTGCCAGTGCCGAAA
This sequence comes from Lepidodactylus listeri, assembly GCA_029233225.1. Taxonomy (NCBI): domain Eukaryota; kingdom Metazoa; phylum Chordata; class Lepidosauria; order Squamata; family Gekkonidae; genus Lepidodactylus; species Lepidodactylus listeri. The sequence goes on along the minus strand of JARCFY010000001.1, from coordinate 176,649,041 downwards.
GATATCCGGGGAGTTTGAGCATCTGCCTCCAGACACCCTGCATGGGAGGAATTCTAATGAGCAGGGTCGGCCCTGCTGATGAAAATGAGGCTGCCTCTGGAAAAACGATTCTCTTCTCCGGGATTCCTGTTTTGCAGTCCTCCATTCTAGGAGGTGAGAACTAGGGCAGGGTAATCGCTAAAGTGGTAAACCTGCATCTGAGCTGCCTGACAGCTGATGAGGGTAGAAAGAAACTTCCCCTGAATGCAGAGAACCTGCACGTTGGGCAGCAACGAGGCTAGAACCTTTCTCGTCATCCACACTCTCAGGTGGATGGAATTTTTTGTTGTTCAGAAGTGCATTCTGTCATATGAGCTCCCACCACCTCCCCTCTTCAGTCTGAAGTGGTGCCGCCCAGGCACACGGTCCCCTTCGGCCGGCCTATCTAGTGCATTTTGATCCCAGTCTTCCTTCAAGAGCACAAGGTGGTGTACGCAGTTCTCCCTTCCCCCGTTCTCTTCTCAAAACAACCCTGTGAGGTGGGGGAGGTTGCGGACTTGGCAGCTTCACGGTAGCATGGTGATTTAGGAATGTCAGAACAGAGCCCTGCTGGATCAGACCAGTGGTCCATCTAGTCCAGCATCCTGGCTCACAAACTGGCCCGCCAGTTGCTCCGGAGGGACAGTGAACAGGGCATAGAGGCAGGGCTCATTTCGTAGCAGGAGCTCCTCTGCATATTAGGTCACACACCCCTGATGTAGCCAATCCTCCAAGAGCTCACAGTAGCCCCTGTAAGAAGAGCTCTGTACGCTCCTGGCGGATTGGCTACATCAGGGGTGTGTGGCCTAATATGCAAAGGAGCTCCTTGCTACGAAATGAGCCCTGCATAGAGGCTTTCCCTGAGGTTGCCTCCTTGCTCTGGGATTCAGAGGAGTAGTGCCTCTGAATGTGGAGGTTCCCCATAGCCATCATGGCTAGTAGCCATTGATAGATCTCTCCTCCATGAAACTGTCTAGTTCCCTTTTAAAGCCTGTGGCCATCACTACATCCTCTTGCAGAGAAGTCCAGATTTTAATTGCTCTCTGCATACAGAAGTATTTCCTCTTGCCCATTCGGAATCTACTGCTCATCCACTTGAACCAGCCTCTCCCAGATACTACTGTGACCGCTGCACCACACTGGCCGTCTTAACGCCATCTGAGCGGCAAACTTGGTGGCACAGTTAGTCATTTCATCGTGGAGGTTTTGTGGCTATCAGCAAGGAATATCTGAATGCTGATGCCAAATGGGTCTCGTCCCACTGCCCCACTGCAATCAGTTAAACTCCCTGTCTCGTTTATGGTACGTGATACCTTACAGTTTCCTCTTTGCATTGTTTCAAAACTTCTCTAATCTTGGTCTCGCTGCGTTGTTACTGTTGTTATCTGACTGAATTGTTTTCGGTATTATGTAACCTTCCTTGAGTCTCAGTGAGAAAGGAGGAGTATAAATGAAGTAAATAAATGAGTATCCCTTCAAGGCAATTCATTGGGAAAAGGAACTTGAGGGGGGGATAGTGATCCTCATTGGGCTCCAGCCAGGAGAGAGCGCTTTTTGCTTTGAACATATTAAATGGGTTGAAGAGAGAGAATTCCCACTTTTATGATACTTTCCAAACGGTAAATGCTAGCAGCTTCACCTAGAAGTAGCTTTTCCTGGTCCTTTAACTCTGGGGATAAGTATTCCCCCATAATTCTCTTTTGACACTTTGATATTAAGTAAATGGCTAATATTGGGGCTGCAGTGGCTCAAGGGGTTAAGACGCTGACTGCAGACCAGAAGATCGGTAGTTCGAGACCCGAGTGCTGCATGACGGAGTGAGCTCCCGTCTCTGGCCCCAGCTCCTGCCAACCTAGCAGTTCGAAAGCAAGAAACTGCAAGTAGATAAATAGGTACCACTTCGGTGGGAAGGTAACAGCATTCCGTGCGCCTCGGCTTCTAATCATGCCGGACACATGACCACAGAGATGCCTTTGGACAGCGCTGGCTCTTCAGCTTGGAAATGGAGAGGAACACTGCATCCCTAGAGTCGTATTCGACTGGCTTTCGAGCAAGGGAAACCTTTACCTTTAAATGGCTAATACACCGGGTAGATAATTACATTTTTGTTGTATGTATTCAGGACCATATTCTTATTAAACACATGAAACACTCTGTCTGGGGCAGTGATGCTCTGTATTTTTGGTGCTTGGGGGACAAAAGTGGCTTCTCTTGTTTTATGTTCTTATTGCCACGTTGCCCTCTGTGCCATGGTCTGTGTAGCAACTGTTGCCTATCACAGAACTACAAAAGAGCAAGAGTCCAGCAGCACCTTAAAGACTAACAAAATATGTGGATGGGTAGGAGATTTCGTGAGTCACTGCTCATTTCTTCAGATACAGCTAGAATCTGTCCTATTTATTGCAAAGCGGAGTGATTTCAGATGCCGAATGACATTTGCAGGCCTGATTGGATTAGGTGTGATATGCAGAGGGGTAATAGGTGTGGAGAAACCAGCATTGGTAATGAGACAGGAAACCTAGGTCTCGATTCAGTCCAGGAGGATGCATTGTCTTGAGCTTCATTATCAATTGCAATTCAGCAGTCTCTCTTTCTAACCTCCCTTTGAAATTCCTTTGTAAGAGAACTGCTACAGGCAGACCAGCACGGCTACCCGTCTTGATCTATCACAGAACTATTTCTTAGGAAGCAGAAGCAACAAATATGAACCAGCAGCTTTCCCCAAGGAAAAATTGCTCACAATTTCTACAAAGTCCGGGACTCTTCCTCTGCACTCCTGCTCCTGTTTCCAGCACTTTCTTCCACTTGGAAGGAGCACCTGGCTACCTCCTGAGTTCCTCCTCTTCACCCAAAGTCCTGATTGCCTCTTGACTGTGCTTGCCCCAAGCTAGCCCACAAACAAACATGAACCTATCCAAACACAGCACAACCCTGCAGCAGAGACAGAAACGCAGACCTTGCCTCTCACACTGGTAGTAACTATCCTCTGTCAGGCCTATGTCAGCTATTCACTTAAATCTCAGTGTGGTTGGCTCAAGAACCCACCTGATCGCTGCAGTCATCTTTGGAGGGCCTGCTTCAGGTGCCCTTCTGAGCTTAGGCAGGTGGTAACCAGGGAGAGGGCCTTCTTAGTAGCAGCCCCAAAACTCTGGACCCGTCTCCCCAAGGAGAGTCACCCGTCCACTTCTGTTGCCATCGTCCACCAGTGGGAGAAGACTTTCTATTTCTCTTGACGATCCCTCCTTCCTCCCTGATGTTTTAACTTTAAAAAAAAATCTTTTGTGCTCATTGCAAGCTCTGCTTTTAATGATGTATTTGATGACATTGGTTTAACGGCTTTTCGGACGAGATTTTTAATTTGTTAGCCGCCTCAGTTGACCCTCTATGAAGGCACAAGAAAACAAAGAGCCGCACCAATCACGGGAGATGAAAATTGGGGCCAAGGCTGACGGTGCAAAATCAGGCCAAAATGTATTTTTATTTTATTACTCAGCTCAGTTTCCAAACCTCCCCTAGAATCCCTACACATTTCATCAACAGGAAATTTTTTGGAACTGATCTGAGTAATAAAATTTAAAAAAAAATTACCTGATTTTGCACTGTTGCCCTTGGCCCAATTTGTATCCCCTGTATCCCCTGTGAAGGCAGAAAGGAGGGTAAAACTCTTGTTAATAAATAAACACGAAACCAGGGGTATGTGGACGGGTAGGTTTTGCGGGGAGCCCATGGCTAGCTGCATCTATGTGCCAGCTGCCCTCATTGATTTAAGCCTTTCCGCCCACTCTTCCTGTTCTTTCAAAAAATGAAATATCAAGCTCAGGAATGAGGCATACGCGCTGAGCACACGGATCAAAAGTAATCAGTCTCGTATAAACCACATTAATTGTGTGCATTCTAAATTCTAGGGCACAGAATAGAAATCTCTCTGTGTGTCTGTGTGTTGAGTTGGTATCTGAGGGGATGCAATTTGTTTTCTTGCAGGATTCCAAAAAGCAAGATGGTGCCGGCCGCTTGCAGAGCAACTCTCCAGTCGGCCATTGCCCAAAAGCTCTCACCGCCTGCCAGATGTTTGCACCGAATCCCGGGCTCGTGGGCTGCACCGTTCTCCATTACCTCTGTCAGCACCGATGCTCTTCTGGTTCCAAAGGCAGCCACGGGGGTGGATGGTCCCCCGGCGGCCTCTTCGCAGCACTCGATCAGCCAAGCAGTGAGCTTAGCAGCTTGCGCGGCTCTGGGGACTGTGACGGGGTTCTCTCCACTCAGGCACATTGTCTTTCAGGTCTCTGGCCCCAGTCGTTTGGACTGACTTCCTCATCTGTTTCTGGGGGAGCAGCTGCGGATCCTGCAGCTTTAGATTCAAGGAGAACTGCCTGTGATGAGCAGAAATGGGCCGAGAGTCCCATTTCTCTGCAGCGCCGCAGCCAATCCATCGGCAACTCCCAGGATGATAACCTGACTGTAAATGAGAGGAACGTGCAGGAAGGTGATACATTTTGTTTGTGTCCCACTTGGCATAACAGCATTTTTGTAGCAAAGGATGCACAAAGCCATTCCTCAGAAAGAGAGGACTACAGAGCATTGCAGAATCCATTAGAAACAGGGAAGAAAGACTCTCCGGGCAAAACTAGCATCCCGCATAGCCATGGTCTGGCAAAATCACAGAACCCTTTGCAAGTTTATTCTTGCCCGCTCATCTCACCTGCCGGCCATTCTGGAGATAGTAGTAAAAGCTCTCAAGATGACTCATGGTTTTGGGACGAACTGCCCTCCTCTGAAAGCCTAAATGAATTCATTGCCAGAATTGAGAACGGCAACGCCATGGTGTCGCCAACAGAGACGAGAGCCTGTGGATACTTCCCAAGCCGAGGGGCTGGTGAAATCCACGGACGTGTTAACCAGACACCCCCTCCGCTAGGTGCCACTTCCACAACTGGCCGAGCACGTGAGAAGCTGAGGGAGGTAGCTGAGAAGTTGGAAGTGTCCAAAGAACCTATTCTGTCTTGTCACCAGTCTAACCAGCCGTCCCTTAGGGGCAAAGAACATCAACAGGAGGCCCCTTTCAGCACTTTGTCCATTCAAGGAAAGGATGAATGGAGACGTTTGTCCGACCATCGTCGGATCCTCTTGCCTCAGCTCTCTCCAGTTGGAATTAAGCCTTCTGGCTTAAAGGGAAGTGGCCTCTCCCCCAAGGAAGGAGTCGACCGAGATGTCACTGGTCATGAGAGTCACAGTGCCTCTGGCCCTTTAAAGGCTGCCAGGAACCGCCTCAAAAGCCCCGCCCACTTAAATCACAAGTGTGAGGACCATGTAACTGGCTGGAGAAAGGAAGAAAGTTCTCACTGTGAGCTAAAACAAGCGGCATATGAAAAACTGGACAAAGTTTGTGAAGGGCAGGGTCTCCCAGAAATGCACGGAAATCACTGTAAAGAGGGTGAGATCTGCAATTTGCTACGGGACTCTTCCATTTGCCCCCAGGGAAGTTACAACGCTTCAGCCGATCTCTTTGATACTAGCGCCGCAGGGGCAGACGTGGTCATGGGGACGTTAAACATGGGCCAGGCTTTCTCAGCACAGGGAGGCGCGCTGACCGCAAACTCCGCAGCCTCTGGAGGCAAGCCAAAAGATTCGGAGGCTAGCTGGAATACCTCTCAGACTGGGTTATCCTTACTTGATTTGTTTGCTGCTTCTGACTCGGAAGCAAGCACCCTGAATGCCGGTTCAGCACTCGAGTTGGGATGCGGTCCTTTGAGCGCCCAAGACTTCGTGCCTTCTTCCCAGTCCACCCCTCGTGTGCGACCCTGTCAACAGACCAGGCTCCCTCCAGGGAAGGAATCTGTTCTTAGCGAATTGCCACTGAATGAATTGCCGTGGGTCGATGCCAGATGGAAGAGACCCAGGCCTGCCTTCCAAGGCCCATTAGTAAAACAGCTCGTCAGCAAGTTCCCGAAGTCCAGAAGGTCAAGTGGCGTGAGCTCTGCTGCTAGGGATACTTCAATGACTCGGGGTTTGTTTGTCAGTGGTAGCCCAGCCCAGGAGCTGTCTGAAAACAATGGCGCAGAATGGATTCCTCCGTCCGAGAAAAAATGGAGGCAGCCGCTTCCTTTCCAGAATCAAAAAATGTCTGGGTTGAGGAGCTGGGATATCACGGAGAAGACTCCTTTTCCTGCCAAGCAAACAAGACGGGAGATTCCAAGAGGTACCTTTGGGTTGGCAAGAACAGAGTTCTCTCCTAAAAACCAGCAGCCAACAGAAGCGAATGAAGATGTGGCTGATCCCGAACGGGTAACCATGGCATCCCCCGGATTATGGTCGAACCTCTCTTCTACACCTTGTTCCACACGTAACATGGTGAACTGGTCTCCTGAACTGTTTGGAGACAACAGCCAGTTCCCTCACGACGGAAGCCGCTTTATGAAATCCCCCACCCCAGACGTGAATCTCCTTCTGAAGCGTGCCCTTTTCAGGCCCAGTTGGAGCCATCTTCGATAGGGCCAAAGCAATTGTGTGGTGGGAAAGGACTACTTTTTAAACACACACACACACACGCACACTTCTCCCCCCCCCCAGTCTGCACACCTGCTATATTTTCCCCATTCCTCGTGGCATTTTTAAGCAAGGAATTACGGCTACTTGTAAAGCCTTGGTAAGGGTGCGGCGTAAGCAACCTGTAGCTGTGCCATCCCCCATTCTCGCAGAGTACTAAAGTGATTGTTTTCTATCAGAACAGCAATAAAAAATTTCCTCCACCCGTGGACATTATTAACAGCTGTGACTTCGCTATCGCTGGGCCACATCCCCAGTCCTAGAACTGCTTTAGTGGCCCGTTGCTCTGCTGGCAAACAATTATGCAAACCAGATTTCACTCTAGGCCCACCTCCCATTGCCACTAATATACAACCAGGTGTTGTGACATCGCCAAAAGTGACTCCATCCCATCGCAAAGGTGCACTCTCTTCTGTGTCTTATTTTTAATGATTTAAAGGTACCTGTCCTCAGAGAGCCAGTCTGGTGTCGTGGTTAAGTGCGCGGACTCGAATCCGGGAGAACCGGGTTTGATTCCCCACTCCTCCACTTGCACCTGGCTGGATGACCTTGGGCAAGCCATAGCTCTGTACCAGCTGTTCTCTCAAGGACAGTTGTCTCAGAGCTCTCTCAGCCCCACCTACCTGTCTGTTGTGGGAAGGGGAAGGAGTTTGTAAGCCGCTCTGAGACTCCAAGTGAAGGGCGGGGTATAAATCCAGTCTCCTCCTCCTCCTCTTCTTCTTGAACACATGGAACTCTTGAACACATGGAAGCTACCTTATACCAAATGAGACCATTGGTCCCTCAAGCTCAGTATTGTCTACTCAGACTAGCAGCGGCTCTCCCCGGTATAGATCTGTGGTGCAGCTTTGTCAAGAATATTGTGCACACCGTTCTGGTTGCCGCATCTCTAAAAAAAAAAAAAAACCCCACATAACTGGGAAAAGTTCAGAAGAGGGCAACCCAGATGATTAAGGGGTTGGAACACTTTTGTTAAGACAGAAGTCTGGGACTTTTCAGTTCAGAGAAAAGATGGCTTTGGCGGGAGGCCCGATAAGAGCTTTATAAAATGCCTTTGGTGCAGCGAGTGGACAGAGAAAGAGCTTTTTCTCCCCCTCCCATAACACCACCGCTCAGGGGCACCCCACAGAAGTGATAAGCAATAAATTAAGAATGGGCAAAAAGAAGTATCTTCTTGACTCAACAAGTAATTTGAATGGTGGAATTCACTGCCGGTGGATGGGGTCATTTGCCACTAGCCTCAATCACTCCGAAAGGGGATTCGATGGTGCCTAAGTCCATCAGGACAACAAGCTACGGTGACTGAAGTGAACTTCCGTGACCAGAAAAGAGCAAGAGTCCAGTAGCGCCTTAAAGACTTAACAAAATATGTGGCAGGGGAGGAGCTTTCGTGAGTCACTGCTCACTTCTTCAGATACAGCCGCTGTGCTAACAGCAGTGAGAAGTATTTGTGAAATTCCTGCACTGTGCCAGCGGGTTGGACTAGATAACCCTGGAGGTCCCTTCCAACTATGATTCTGCGAATTCTATGACGAAGTGCTGTGCCTGAAGAAGCGAGCAGTGACTCACAAAAGCTTCCTCCCCTGCCACATATTTTGTTAGTCTTTAAGGTCCTTCTGGAGTCTTGCTCTTTTCTGTCGCTACAGACCTACTAACACGGCTACCCAGCTTGATCTATCTCCACGGCCAGAGGCGGTAATGGATGCCAGTGCTAGGAAGCAACATCAGGGGAAGGTCTTGACTGGTATGTTGGTCCTCCAGGACAGCTAGGTAGCCCCCGTATGAAACAGGATTCTGGACTAGAGAGACTACACTAGTCAGATCCAGCAGGGACCTTTCTTATGTTTGTTCTTCCCCTCATATACCACATGCCATCTATTCTTGTAGGCCTTTTCACTGTAGGTTTGCGAAGGCTATTAATACATAGCACCGCCAGTGTTCTCAGGAGAGCAGAGAATGCCAAAATGACTTCCTTGCTTCTGTTCCTAATTGAAGGGACACGAGCCCAGCATAAGCATGCAAGGTGGTAAATGTTTCTGTCTGTGTGATCCTGGCCACCCCATAAAAGACCTATTTAATGTGGCCAAGTGCAAAGTGATGCACACTGGAGCCAAAAATCCTAACTATAAATACACGTTGATGGGGTCCGAACTGGTGGAGACTGACCAAGAGAGAGATCTTGGAGTCGTGGTAGATAACTCAATGAAAATGTTGAGACAGTGTGTGACTGCAATGAAAAAGGCCAACGCGATGCTGGGGGTTATTAGGAAGGGAACAGATAACAAATCAGCCAGTATCATAATGCCCCTGTATAAATCGATGGTGCGACCTCATTTGGAGTACTGTGTACAGTTCTGGTTGCCACACCTCAAAAAAGATATTATAGCATTGGAAAAAGTGCAGAAAAGGGCAACTAGAATGATCAAAGGGTTGGAACACTTTCCCTATGAAGAAAGGTTGAAGCGCTTGGGGCTCTTTAGCTTGGAGAAACGATGGCTGAGGGGTGACATGATCGAGGTTTATAAGATTATGCATGGGATAGAGCAGGTCAAGAAAGAAGTCCTTTTCTCCCTTTCTCACAATACAAGAACTCGCGGGCACTCCATGAAATTGCTGAGCAGTCAGCTTAGAACAGATAAAAGGAAGTACTTCTTCACCCAAAGAGTGATTAACACATGGAATTCACTGCCACTGGAGGTGGTGGCGGCTACAAGCACGGACGGCTTCAAGAGGGAATTAGTTAAACATATGGAGCAGAAGTCCATCAGTGGCTATTAGCCACAAAGTATAGATAGGAACTCTCAGTTTGGGGCAACTGATACTCTGTATTCTTGGTGTTTGGGGGGGGCAACAGTGGGAGGACTTCCTGCCCCCACTGCTGGACCTCCTGAGGGCACCTGGTGTTTTTGGCCACTGTGTGACACAAGAGTGTTGGACTGGATGGGCCACATTGGCTTCTCTTATGTTCTTATGTGGTCTCACAGACAGGTCTTTAGATTCGACCCAGGCACGAGTGCCTGGCAGATTTAAAGGGAACGTCCAGACAACAACATCTGGGAAAGGCACCGCTTCCGTGATCAGCCCGTTGAGCCCCGCCAGGGAGCCGTACTTTAAAGATACTGGTGAAAGTCCAGTCTAATGCTTGTGATGGGCCAATGGCGGACTTTCCCGTCTGATCGTTCCAGCATGCAATCAACCCGTCAGGATGGTCTGACTCCAGACCATCCCAAATGGCCACCATTTAAAAAAATTCTTAGCGATATGCGCATAAAAGTGCAACGGCCGCAGAGCTCTGCTCAAACCTTTTGGACAATTTCATGCTTCTGAAGGTGCCGTGAAATTTATTAACTTTGTTAATTGAAATGGTACCTAGAGGAAGGTACCCCTGGCGGTGCTTTTAATATTCAAGTCTGCGCATGTGCAGAAAAACAAGTACACAGGCACATACGTGCATGTGCAAACAGATTTTAAAAAAAAACACGGCCGCAGCTCCTTCAGGTGGATGCTGTCTAGACAATCCACTGCGGAGTCCACGCACGGCAAGGCGATTCACGGGGGGCGGGCTGTCTGGTTGTGGAGCACTGGATGAAAAAAGATCAGGATCAAATTAGAGCCGGGCCATTGCGGGATTAGCTGCCCGTCTGAACGTACCCTGTCACTTGAGCAGTCAAAAGATCCAAGCAACCGCTGGAGGGGTTTCCTGCAGTCATTATGTTTTAAGAAAAACGTGGCAGAAATTGCTGCCAGCCAGCATTCCATGTGCCCGGGGACAGCTACAAACACAAATACTACTGTAGAAACCTCTTCCTTGGAGACAAAACACGGCCCGTAGGATGCTTGTAAGAGTATGCAGGTTCTTAGATCTCCCTAAGAACTTTGAATTGCAAATCAGGAACTTCCCTACAAAATGTTTGCCTTGTCTTCTTTGAAAAGCGTAAGGGAGAGGAAACACTGCTTCTGCTGGTACATGACTGTAGCAGCTCAGTTCTATCAGCGGAGGGTGTTCCAGGCCTTACCGTGCAGCTGTGGGAAATGAAAGGCAACATCTGGAACATGGCTCTGCTAAAGCGGGGGGGGGGGGGGGGAACCCACAGCATGGAACAATATGTTGTTGATTGAGCCATCTGATGGGCTGGGTAACAAACGGGCGCGTTGATACAATGCAGGGCCCCCTGAAGGGGTTCTTCTGGCTGTCCAAATGTTTACTGAGCAGACTTGTGTTCCTGCAAAAAAAAAAAAGGTCAGCTTGTGCAGCGTGCACTGTTAGTTTTGCTTTTATTGTGCCAGAGACAGCAGAGGAGGAAGATTTTAAGAGCCAGTCCCTTCCCTGCGTGGTATATTCAGCACTGACTGTATTTCTGAAGACAGTTTCCCAACCTGTGGGCCAGGACCAGGGTTGCCAGCTCCAGGTTGGGGAATACTTGGGGGGGGGGGGGGCTTGATGCCATAGAGTCCAACTTTCAACGTGGCTATTTTCTCCAGGGGAACTGATCTCTGTCGCCTGGAGATGTAATAGCAGATCTCCAGTCACCACCTGGGGATTGGCAACCCTAGACAGGACCCAAGGGTTGGAAAGCCTCTGGAAGTGGGTCGCGGGCCAGCCTTCCCTAAGGGCCACCCCTGCCCTTGTTCTGTTTTATATTTTGGAAAACCAAGAGCTGATCCTGGAAAATGGCATCTTCCCTCTCACGCATTGGTTGATACCTTTCCTTCCCTGCACAGACATGTGGATCAAGTCAAAAGGCATCCTGGTGGTGATCAGAAGGAGAATCTGGGGGGAGGGGGGTTAGAGGGAGTCATGGGGGAGGAGAGGGTAGTCAAAGGCCGGAACGTAACTTCCACACGCAAAGGCTGCGTATGTCGGAATGCCGCTCGCTTGGGCTTCATAGTGGGGGAAGCCACCCCCTTTGTGTGATGTTTGTTGGTTTCTCCTAGACATCTGGTTAGCCACTCTAGGAGATGGAATACTGAACTAGAAGGGTGCCAAGGTCATAGTTTGCTTAGGGAACCAAAAGACTTCGGGCCGGTCCTAAAATGGGTCACCCTTCCAAGTACATTTGAACTTGTGGGTCATCGTCACACTAAAAAGTTTGGGAACTGCTGCCTCAAGAACTCCAGGATGTCAGACCGAAGGGCCGTCTTGTCCTGCGTCTTGTTCCCAAGTGCCCCGCAAGCAAGCACACTAAGGCGACAATCTGGTCCTTGCCATATCATTCAGCAATGAGCATTCACAGGTCCGCTGCCTCTAAATATGGAGGTTCCAGTCAGCCCCAATGTCTAACCCTAGACCAGATAATGCTGCGTGGATTTGTCTTGTCCCCCCCCCGCACCACCCATGTCAAACTTTTGGGTAGCGAATTCCATGAACAGTAAACCGTGTGGCGTGGGAACAACTATTTTCAGCTGCCCCTTCTCGGGATGACCCCACATTCTAAGCATCACAGTAAGAGCAATGAGCGGACCCACAGTGTGAATCAAAAAACCTACAATCGGAGGGCTTCCCAGGACTGGGGTATATCCGCAAGCCCAAAGCGACCCATGTTTGAAAATACAAACATGAAATGTTTGAAAACAAGTAACATAAGAGAAGCCAATGTTGGATCAGGCCAGTGGCCCATCCAGTCCAACACTCTGTCACACAGTGGCCAAAAATTCCAGGTGCCCTCAGGAGGTCCACCAGTGGGGCAATGTCTGCATGCACAGATACATGTGGGGGGGGGGGGGAACCACCGATCTGAGGGTGGAATGCATAGCAATCCAAAATGGAGTCCGGCGGTCTGTGGCGTGAATCTGGAATACAAGTGTGGTATCGGGGGAAGGAGAAATAAGGGGGGAGAAGATATGTTGGTTGTGGGGGGCGGGGAGGAGAACCAGATGGAGGCAGACCCAGAGCACTCTGGGTATGGGAAACAGTGGCAAGGATATATCGGGGGTGGTTCTTTGCAAGTCCCCCACTTGTTCTGTGCTAATGCTGCATGTGTTACTGAGCAGGCAAAACCGGCCCCTCCCGAAAGCGCAGCCGAAGGGACGGGCCCATCACCATGGCAAAGGTGATACAAGCCACCAAATTTGAACAAAACTTCTGAACTCCCCAGCTTTTGTTTCTGGTATCGTGAGGACTCTGACTTTGTCTTTAAAAAAGAGACCTGCTTTAGCATGTTGGCTAAGAGCAGGAGGTCTGAGAAGGAAGTAGCCAGGACAGACAGGAAGTAGCCAGGAGGGGAAGAATTAAGAGAATAGTCTCACTCAGGTACACTTGGCAGTTGTCCCCACCCCTCTCATCGGTTAGACACTGCGCCTCTTTGGCTGTTGCTCGCCTTCTGTTTTTCATCTTAGATGGGACGTCACTTCTTCTCTCTCACACCTGGTCTTGGAGCTGTAGCGAGTTAACTTTTTTGGAAGTTAATCTTTTCACCATAAGTTAACTGTACCTACATGAATATGTCATGTAAGGTGCTTTCATTTTTGTAAGTAAAATTTCTTTCTCTCTTTACCACTGGAATCAGATCATCTTTGTAATTTGTTTGAACTTTTCCCCTTAACCGTGAAACATGGAGGATCTGGGATACTGCGTAAAGCTTCTGTCCTTCCAAGGCAACTGGGTTTGTTTTTTTACACTGAACCCAATAGGACTTTTGCCCCTCTTCTTTTCCGTGTCCCTCCTGGTGATCTATTTTGATTTCTCAACACCTTGCTCACGGTTGGGCTATTAGTCGTTTCCGTCGCCTCAAAGCAGGGCTGCCAAAACCTGTTGACTGAAAGAGGAGAAGACTCTTTCGCTATGCTGTGGCCATGACTGAGCGATGTTCCTGCTTGACAGATCACTAGGGTTGTTCTGAAATCCAGAAAACTGTTGGCAAAAAAGAAAGACCCATTTTGTGTGCCTTTTTTTTTAAAACGTCAGCTTTATTTTCAAAAAGGCTAAAACTTTTAGCAGCTTTTTTCCCCCCAATGCAAAAGGGATTGCTTGCCAGTAGCCGGGCATGACCCACCAGATATCTCCCCAGCGCACACCCTACTAAAGTGAAAGGTGGGTGCATAAGAGCCTATCTGTGGAGCTGCCCCACATCTATGCTTTTGCATATTCTCCCCCTCCCCCTTGGGTAGGGAGGCTAGTTCAGACGTGCTCTAGTGCCCCGCCTGTTCATCTCCCAGTGACCTGCACCCATCTTCTGTACATATCCAGCTAATTAATACTAAATACAGAATTACCAGCAAATTAATACTAAAAGTACAGTCCATCGCAATTCCACCGTGACCGGACAAAGTTAACCCCTTTTCCTTTCGGGATAAGCAAATCGACGCCCGTTTTGAAAACGAACCGGTGTCTTCTTTGCTTCTTCGACTCCCCTTCTGTGGCAAGAGCGTAAAAGTCTTGTATGCGCATGGCACTGGAGGTGTCAAAAACAGATCAGGACACATCTCATCCTGCTTGCAACTCGGAGGTTTCAGAGTAAAAGGAACTGCCCAAGCCAACAGGTTTACACACACACACACGCACACAAGCCCGAGAGAGAGAGGACAGAGAAGCAGGGAAACTAGAGGAAGTACAAGCCTGCGAGCGACTAGATTACAGGGGAGGCCATGTCCAAAAAAAATTAAAAAGGCAACTTCAGAGAGCTCCTCAAAAAGCTCCAGCTTTTGCAAGATCATCGCAGCCAGCATGAAGAGCCATAAGAAATTCTGAACATGCGCTGCCGAGTTACTCCAAAGCTTAGAAAACCCTATGAAGTTGTGCACTCACTCCCCGGCAAAAGAATATTTCTGTGACTAGCGGCTCTTCGAACAGCGGGCAGGCTGCTATGTAAAATCACGCCCCATTAGCCAGCCTTTAACGCCGCTCAGTGCTGCTGCTGTATTTGGGCGGCTCTTCTCTGAATCAGTTGTTTTGTCTCGTAAGATCACCTTCAAGCTTTAAACTCAAGGGTCTCCAGCAGCACACGCTTCGCCCTGGAAGGTCTGTGCTGAGAGCAGACGTGGGACTATCCTGGATCAATCTCCAAAACCTACACCCCTTCAACGTTACGATATTATTCCTCGGAAGCAGAAAGCTGCCCACGCTGCCTCCATTAACAGGTTCCCGGCATTCTGAACTGCTGAGCCCACGGCTACCTTTTGCTAGCTACTGAAATAATTAACCATATTAAAAAACATTTATTAGTCATCTTCCCAGAAAGAGGGGGAAGAAGAGGGTAAGAATGGAACCCCCGCCATATATATGGCAGAAGGGTAGAGAAATACTGAGCCAATTTGCCAACTTTAGAATGCCTCTCTGAAGAAGACTCAGTTTACTGAGGATTCCTAACTCAGACTTCCTCTTCCCCTGCTCGCAATTTGTCCAGCTACATTTGCTCCTGTCAGAAGAGGGATATGGGGCATTTGTTTGCACTCAGAGGAGGGGGGGAAAGATTTTTGTTTTGTGGACTATTAGTGCATACAAGTGAGAAATTTCTAGCTTCTGTACAAAAGAAGAAGAAGAAAATAGATTTATACCCCGCCCTTCACTGCCTGAAGGAGTCTCAGAGCGGCTTACAATCTCCTTTCCCTTCCCCTCCCCACAACAGACGCCCTCTGAGGGAAGTGGGGTTGAGAAAACTCTCTGGAGAACTGCTCTTGGGAGAACTGCTCTTGAGAGATCAGCTCTGAAAGAACTTGTGACTGACCCAAGGTTATCCAGCTGCTGCAAGTGGAGGAGTGGGGAATCAAACCCGGTTCTCCCAGATTAGAGTCTGCCACTCTTAACCACTACACCAAACTGGCTCTGGAACAGAACAGAGGCAGGCAGTAACAGACCCAACTAAAAATCTAGCCTGGGGAAACAAACAGCGAGACAGCACTGCTTTTCATTCTCGTCGCTTCCCAAAGCACTGGCATTTCTCATTTTTAAATTCCACGTCGATGCAAAGTGCCTGAACTTGGGAGATGTTAACATGGGGGGGGGGGGGGGGTGAAACACACACGCACAGACTTCACTGAGTTGCGTCCCTTAAAAAAAACCAACTCCAACACTTGGGCCTATTATATACAGGTCTTTGCTTAGCTGGCAGCCCGAGACAGCAGCCAAATGGTTAATGTGCATTTCCTTACTGCGAAGATCCAAAACCTGTTGTGCAAGAGAGATTTCCTGCATCGTTCGCTGCCTTCTGAGAGGAGCAGCCTTAGCCGCTGGACGCCTAGCATCCCTCTGAATCCTAACCGACTCCGCGTTACAGGGAGAAGGGGGGGGGGGGAGGACCAGTTTATATTCAGGCCATGTTCTGCTACACCGACCCCGCAGGCGAAGGGGCCATCCCGCCACGCTTCGAGGGTCAAGCGCCTGGCCACGTCCGCCGGTCAGGTTGGGTCAAGGCGACAACGTCCGGGATTCCCTCTGCCGAGCCGGACCTCGGCAAAAAAAGGAACAGCCGTGGCGCTCCGGGCCATCAGTTGAAATTACAGCAAGTCAAATAGCTGATGCTCTTCCCTTCGCCGGGCAAGGGGGATTCCACATTGTTCACAAGCGTGTTCTGCCTCGCTTCGCTGATCAGGCGGCAGGCCAAGTCCAGGAAGAGTTTTTCCACATTATCCGATTCTTTCGCCGAGGTCTCCAGGTAGTACATGTCTTGGGCTTCAGAAAACTCTTCCGCTCTTTGTTGGGAGACTTCTCTTTTGTCTGCCAGGTCAATCTTGTTGCCTGTGCGAACGAGGGCAGGGGACAAGGTTAGCCGGAGTCCCTTTTAAAAAAAAACTATACATATTTATTATCCCACCCCTCTTCCAAGACAACCTACATGATTTCGCCCACCCCATTTTGCATCGTAATGTATTGTACTGTAAACCTGGGGAAGGTGCGACATGGCCATGGAATGCAGCCGGTGGCTGAGTAATGCTCAGTGTTTCTAAAAGCTAAACATAAAACACGCATAACTGTTCAGCGTTGAAGAGGTGTCAGACTCCCATGTCTTATGCTGAAGAGGGGAAAGGGGTCGCTTGACATCTGTGAGTGCCAGACGACAGTGAATTTAGAAACAGGTCCTCACTTCAAACAGTGCGAGAACCACTGTTTCATCCTATTCCGCGGCAGGCGCCGGGCCAATGAGAAGCTACAATGGTGAGAGACTGCCTAGCGTGCTGCCCTTGCTAAGCCTCTGAGCGAGCTGCCGTCGGGCTTTTCTTTTACCACGCTGAAGCCTCGCCTAGTTACGCTGAACTGCTCCCTCCAATATAACACTGACAATTTATTAACTCAGCCCGTTATACCATCACTGATGTTTATTTTGTACCCCAGTCCAGGCTGTACGAACAAAAAGGAACTCGGAACTGACTTATCTTACATTTTCTACTGGGGTCAATTTCTTTTAAAAAATGAGAGTGTGTGCGGACACCCGTTTATCTTCTCCTTTTACTCCACAGCCCCCTCCCACCATTACGTATCATACAATATATTTCCTAACCCATTCATTACAGTAATGGCCTCCCTAAACAGTCGTTTTGCTTTAATTGAGCCATAATGCGTGCTTTTCATCTCAACAGACAAGCAAAGGCATTGCTGCTGAATTTTCATAACCCTATTTTTCCTTCCACCTTTCAGGAGATGCATACGATGCCAATTAACATGTCGCCGTCATATTATTACTACTATTATTGCTTTTATCAGCTTATTTCCAGAGAGTACAAGGTTCTTCTACTTATGCATGGTGGCTGTCCGGGATAGCCCAGGCTAGGCTGATCTCATCAGATCTTGGAAACTAAGCAGGGTTGACCCTGGTTAGTGTTTGGATGGGAGACCTCCAAGGAATACCAGGACTGCAACGCAGAGGCAGGCAATGGCAAACCACCTCTGAAACTCTCTTGCCTTAAAAACAAGTCTGGCTCGCCACCTAGTGGTGCAGAATGCCAAAAGAGCTAGAAATTCTGCCTGCCAGACACTCTTAGGCTCTCCTGGCTATACTACACACAATGCCATAATAATAGCAATGCAAGAATAGAAAAGAGCGAGGGAGGGAGAAGCATGTATGGCCCCTTAAACTCCTTCGTACGCAGAAGGTCTCCGGTTCAATCCCCAGCACCTCCAGTTAAAGCAGGTAATGTGGAAGACCTTTTCCTGAGGCCCTGAAGAGCCACTGCCAGTCTGAGTAGACAATACAGACCTCGATGGAGTGAACAGGAGAGAGCAGCTTCATGGGCGTCGATGTGGTTGGATTAAAAAAAAAAAAAGAATAACATAATTTTAACTTGATTTAAAAGGGGCAGGGAAATGCTGAAAGTATCAGGGTAGCTGGATTCAGCGCACAACAACGCATTTGGTGTTTCTCACAGTCCTGAAAAATCACAGGACACACACCGCTCTGCTTGAGTCCTTGCTTTTGTCAAGGCAAGAGGGCAAAATGTGGCAGGGGACAGGGAGAACGGCGCTGGTCTATCAAACCGTCGCTGCAGCCTGACTTAGACCAGGGAGATGTGAGTCTGAACGCCTTCTCTGGCTGTGAAGATACCTGGGTGCCCTGGGGCCAGTTGCTCTTCTTTCAGCCTATCCTACTCCATAAGGTTGTTGTGAAGGGAGGAAAAAAGGATGGGATCACCTTAACCACAATACATCACCCTACGCTCCTTGGAGAGAGTATAAAAGCGAGAGCGAAATTAGACGGACGCTCTCCACCAAGGGGGGAATCCAACTCGTTCACTCATAAATCCTTGTCATACCCTGTACTTTTTGCAAAGTCAGAATGCCAGGGGGCCAAATTATGCATTCATGGAATCACAGAATCATAGAGTCGGAGGGGACCTCCAGGGTTATCTAGTCCAACCCCCTGCACAATGCAGGAAATTCACAAATACCCACCCCCTCCACACCCACAGTGACCCCTGTTCTGCGCCCAGAAGATTTGGGGTTTTAAAATAAGTCTGGTCCAGATTTCCTACATCCAGCTTGGGTATGGCACAACTGCAGACACCTCAGAAGAGTCCTGCTGGATCAGTCCCAAGCAACGCTCCCTCTAAGCTGTGGAGTCTTGTGAGCAAAAACAGTACTTTGTGGCCTACCGGCATCAAAGCTGTGAGCGAGCCATTTGGCTGCTGCATAAGAAGAGAAGAGAAGAGATTGGATTTCTATCCTGCCCTTCACTCAGAGTCTCAGAGCGGCTTACAAACTCCTTTCCCTTCCCCTCCCCACAACAGGCACCCTGTGAGGTGGGTGGGGCTGAGAGAGCTCTCTCGAGTATTGCCCTTGAGAGAACAGCTGGTCCAGAGCTATGGCTTGCCCAAGGTCATCCAGCCAGGTGCAAGTGGAGGAGTGGGGAATCAAACCCTGTTCTCCCAGATTAGAGTCCGCGCACTTTAACCACTACACCAAACTGCCTCTCAATCAGTTAGTTTGCTCTGGAGCCCTCCTGCCTGAGCTGACAAAAATGTGTGAGCCAGAAGCTAAAAACTTGTGAGCTAGCTCACACTAACTCAGCTTGGAGGGAACACTGGCCGCATGGCCTATCTAAGTCCAGCCTTCTGCTCAAACGTGGGCCCACCAGCTGCCTCTAGGAAGCCCAGGAGCAGGATGACCACCACAGCATCCTCACGCCTGCGCTCTCCATCCAGCAAACTGATTTAAAGAGGCATCCTGGCCTTTGGTGTTGGAGGGAGTGGACATCCATCCTCCATGAGTCTCTCCGTTCCCCTTTTAAAGCCTTCCAGGTTGGTGGCCATGACCACATCCTGGGGCAGCAGCTACAGGGAATGGCTTGTGGGAGGCAAAAGGGAGCCCAAATAGACTCAGAACGTGTTTTCAGGTGGAGGAATGCTGTGCGTGAAGCATTCGGTGCACACGGAGCAACAAAAATGGGGAAATAACTCCCCCACACACACATGCAATGTTCCCTCTAATTCCACCCCCCCCCCAGCAAAGCAATTCACACCCTGAGCAGAAAAGAACTGCTGTAATTGGGCAACGGGCAGTGCAAGACCCAGGGTGGCTCCAGGTCACTGCTGAGTGGGGCTTCCTGTGCTGACCAGCGGCCGCTCATGCGCACAGCTTAGAGGGAACACTGCAACCTGCACTGTTGCCATGTAGGGAAAAAAGCTTGGGAGGGAAAGCAGGAGACCTTCCTTCCCCCATCGAGGTACTGTGAGCCTGTTTGGGGTCTCCTTTAAAAAAAAAAAGGCATTCCCCACAGCTGCTGTATGGCTGCACAGAATCCACAAAAACCCAAACATGTCGTTTGACTCACAGGCCGCAAGGTCGCAGGGTTTTTTTTGCCCCCGCCTGCAATTCACACATCGAGCCACTTAGGGGAGCAAGGAAAAGATCCCGGAAGCTTTGTGGCTCGGCTTCGTAACCCTTCCCCCAGATGGCTTCTCCAAAATGCCTCCAGAGTTTCTGGAGCCAGGCCCATCAAAGCAAGGCCGGGGTATCGGATTCGCAGAGCGAACGCCGCCAAGCAGCCAGAACACCAAATGTTAATGGGCCTTGTTGCTGCGGGGTTCGACTGAACAGCGAACAGCGGCCAGAAAAGCAACATTTCCAAATGTGGGGGAAGGAAAGTCAGAACTGGGGGGGGGGGGGGATTTCAGTACAGAGGAATTCCCCCTCCCCCCACAACTTCAAAGCAAATCTGAGCAGAAAGGCAAACAGAAAACAATGATTAAATATTCTGTTAGAGGAAAAAAAGGAGAGAATTCTTGAGAAATTATTCTATTCTTCTCTATGGCGGTGTTGTGGCATCTGTCCCCCCACCCCCACCCCGCCTCTCTCTCATTTGTGGCCAAGTTTCTTTGCCTGGCCGATGTCTGAACTATGCAGTTTTGGACCACCGTTCCAAAACTCCACATGTCTTTTTGTAATATCTGCTCTTCGCTGCTCTCTCTTTATGTTCGGTTAACACGCTGTTCATGAGTGATGTCTACGGTTGCCAGCAGGTCCTGTCCCTTTAGTGGAGGCTTAATGGGATATTATTGAACCGATGATGCTATTTGCCTCTCGGCTGTGTATTTGTCTCTCCCGGCTGTGAAAAAGGTTCATCTGCTCATTTTCTGGGCATTTAACCCACTGTTAAAACGACAGACCTGACCTGGATGGCCCAGGCTAGGCCGATCTCGTCAGATCTCGGAAGCTAAGCAGGGTTGGCCCCCGGGTTAGTACTTGGATGGGAGACCACCGAGGAAGTCCAGGGTTTTGCAGTGCAGAGGCAGGCACTGGCAAACCACCCCTGAATGTCTCTTCCCTTGAAAACCCTAAGGGGCCAACAGACGGTTGGCTGCGATTTGATGACAAAGGAAAAGCAACAGGGCTTTTTTCTCCAGACTAGCTGGCAGCCCAAGTGATACGGAAGGCTGGGAAGCCAGTGAACGAACCACTGGAAACAGCAGGGGGGGAAGCCTGCGGAGGAGAGAGAGGAGGGGAAAGCAGACCCAGAGGCCCAGCACGCCTCCTTGCTGGGGCTTAAGAGACCTGAAGGGTGTTACTGCCCCTGACCCTTCGTGCCTCTCATGCCTTCCGGCCACCTCTCTCCCAATGCTCCCTCTAAGCTGTGGAGTCTTGTGAGCAGAAATTCCACTTTGTGAGCTACTGGCACTAAAGTCGTGAGCGAGCGATGTGGCTGCTGCATAAGTTAGTGTGCTCCGGAGCCATCCTTCCTGAGCCAAGACAAAAATGTGTGAGCTGGAGGCTAGAAAACTGTGATCTGGCTCACACTAACTCATCGTAGAGGGAACACTGCTCTCTTCCCTCAAATCTCAGCGGAAAACCCACCTTTCCTTTAACCGTTCAGGCTGCACCCACCCCACCCCACCCGCAATCTTTGCCTTCCGTCGTTATTTCATCCCTTCCCTTCCTCTCTCCTTCAGCTGCAAGGCAGGCAGCAAAGATCCTCGGGGCAGGACCTGATTATTTCATTACGGCACCACCGCATTACTTCAGTAATAATTTTGTAGGTTGCGTTGTTTTTTTTAGTGCCGTTGACCTACTTTACTTTTGTTATTTTCTTCGTTTCTACCCTGCCGTCCTCCCCGAAGGGGACCCAAATCAGCATACATCGTTCTCCGTTCCTCCAATTTATCCTCAGAACAATCCTGTTGGGTAGGTTAGGCTGAGAGCGCGTGACTGGCCCCACGGTCGCCCAGCAAGCTTCCTTGGCAGAGCGGGGATTCAAACCGGGGTCTTTCACATCCTACTACGAGAGCCGGTTTGGTGGTGGTGGTTAGGAGCGCGGACTCTGATCTGGGAGAACCAGGTTGGATTCCTCACTCCTCCACATGCAGCTGCTGGGGTGACCTTGGGTCGGTCACAAGTTCTCCCAGAGCTGTTCTCTCGAGGGCAGTTCTAGAGAGAGCTCTCTCAGCCCCACCTACCTCACAGCACAGGGTGTCTGTTGTAGGGAAAGGAAAGGAGATTGTAAGCCGCTCTGAGACTCCTTTGAATAGTGAAGGGCGGGGTATAAATCCAATCTCTTCTTCTTCTAACCACTACACTACACTACACTGGCTCTCCAGTTTGTTATGGCCGATTATATTGCACTGCTTTACGACAGGGCCCCCATGCAAAGAGGGAAGACAGAAGGGCTTAGTTTGCTTATAGATTTGAAGATTCAGAAGTTATTACTGAAGACTGAACAAGCCGTGATGCTGCTTCGCTGCCTTTCCTTATTATATAACGTTTAAACATGCATATGCATATTATATAAATATTAAAAATTGATTGCACGCGTAATAGATGAGAAGGCGGCATACGTATTTTCATGACGTGAATGAAGGAAGGTCACCCAGCTTCTCAAGGGCGGCTCGCCCCCAAATGACCTCCCAGGAGACAAACCTCTCCGAAGATTAACTCTGTCCCTGATGGTGATTGGCTACGGACACAGAAAAGACTGCAGCAAGGCACAATGGGAGATCCATCAGCATACCTGTGTCTGCCCAGTCTCATCCAGGAACGTAAGAGAAGCCATGTTGGATCAGGCCAGTGGCCCCTCCAGTCCAACACTCTGTGTCACACAGTGGCCAAAACCCAGGTGCCCTCAGGAGGTCCACCAGTGGGGCCAGAACTCCTGAAGTTCTCCAACTGTGGCCCCCCCAAGCACCAAGAATACAGAGCATCACTGCCCCAGACATCAGAACATAAGAGAGAAGCCATGTTGGATCAGGCCAATGGCCCCTCCAGTCCAACACTCTGTGTCACAACAGTGGCTGAAAACACCAAGTGCCATCAGGAGGTCCACCAGTAGGGCCAGAACTCCAGAAGCCCTCCCACTGTTGCCCCCCAAGTACCAAGGACACAGACAGAGCCACTGATGGACCTCTGTTCCATCTTTATCCAGTCCCCTCTTGAAGCCGTCTCGGCTTGCAGCTGCCACCACTTCCTGCAGCAATGAATTCCACCTGTTCATGACTCTTTGGGTGAAGAAGGACTTCCCTTGATCCATTCTAACCTGACTGCTCGTTCATTTCACTGAGTGCCCACGAGTTCTTGTGTTTTGAGAAAGGGAGAAAAGTACCTCTTTTTCTGCCTTCTCTATCCTATGCGTAATTTTCGTAAACCTCGTCACCTCTCAATCTGGTACAACCCCCCCCCCCGGGGAAGGGGCACCTGGTCCCCTCACTGTCAGTCTTCAGGAGGCAGGTGAAGCAAGCCTCTGACTGATTCAGCTTTTCTTACCAGCTCTCTAGTCTGGAGTTTTTGAACGGTGACTTTTATGGGTTCTAGAACCAGTGTTCCCTCTAAGCTGAGTTAGTGTGAGCTAGCTCACAGTTTTTTAGCCTCCGGCTCAGGCCTTTTTTGTCTTCGCTCAGGAAGGAGGGCTCCAGAGGTGGAACTGAGCCAGGCTTGGGGAGGAAAAGGATACAAAGGAAGATGGTGCCAAGACGTCAAGCACAGGAAGAAGCAGGATTGGGCTCCCCTCACCTGGTTGGTGGATTCTGGTTTAAAAAATGGGTATCAACATGCTGCTCAGAAAGGATCAGTGTGTGTGTGTGTGTGTGTGATGCTGTCAAGCTGCTTCTGACTTATGGTGACCCTAGGAATCAATATCCCCTAAAACGCCTTATCATTAACAGCCTTGCTCAGCTCTTGCAGACTGAGGGCTGTGGCTTCTTGTTAAGCATGTCCATGGCTACTAGCCCTGGTGACTGGGGAGCCACCACGTTCAGAGGCACTAATCCAGGAGGCAACATCTGGGGAAGGCCTCGGCCTCTCTGCTCTGGTTTTGGCCCTCCAGAGGAACTGGTTGGCCACTATGTGGGACAGGATGCTGGACTAGATGGACCCTCACTGGTCTGATCCAGCAGGGCTCTTCTGATGTTCTTATCAGGGGAAGGCCTCGACCTCTCTGCCCTGCTGTTGGCCCCCCAGAGGAACTGGTTGGCCACTGTGTGAGACAGGATGCTGGACTAGATGGGACCGCTAATCTGATCCAGTAGGGCTCTTCTTACATACTTTTAGAGGCCTTGACCTCTACGCCCTGTTGCTAGCCCTCCAGAGGAACTGGTTGGCCACTGTGTGAGACGGGATGCTGGACTAGATGGACCATTGGTCTGATCCTGCAGGGCTCTTCTTATGCTCGTATGTTCCTTTACTGAGTAAATCCTTCTCATGTTAGGTCTTCCTCTTTTCCTGGTGCATTCAGCTTTTCCTAACATTACTGTCTTTTCCAGGAACCGGTAGAGCTGTGTACAAACACACCTGGATTCCCCCACCTTCCCCAGTCATGTCCGCTTGGCCCTTCATTCTGAAGCACACACCTGTGGGAAACCAGCAGAGGCATCCCATATAGGCCCACAGAGAGACATAACCTGCAAAGAGAAACATCTGGTATCTAGGGTCATCTCTAAGCTGTGAGCATGAGCGGCTCCTCATTAACACGGGAAGCCCCGCGCAGCAGCAGTCTGGAGCCGCAAAGGGTTTTGCCTTGCCTGTTGCCCAATGACAGTAGTTACATTCTGCTCAGGATGTGGACTGCTCTGTTCAGTAGAGGGGGGGATTAGGGGGAACATTGCTAGTGGCATCTTCCCCCCCCCCCCACGAACGCATCCCTTCAGGGCTCATTTCGTAGCAGGAGCTCCTTTGCATATTAGGCCACACAACCCTGATGTAGCCAATCCGCCAAGAGCTTACAGAGCTCTTCTTACAGGGGCTACTGTAAGCTCTTGGAGGACTGGCTACATCAGAGGTGTGTGGCCTAATATGCAAAGGAGCTCCTGCTACGAAATGAGCCCTGCGTCCCTCCATCGCCCCTTGGGTCCTTTTCCCTCCTGGAACGGCCACTCTTTGCCAAGCAAGGATGGGCGCTGCTTACCCACTAGGACGGTGATGACCTTGTTGCTGGCGTACTGCTCGATCTCCCTCAGCCATTCCGGGAGGCATCGGAACGACTCTTCGCAGGTGATGTCATAGGTCAGGATCAACGCGTTGGCGCTGCGGTAGTAACTCTGCGTGATGGACCGGAATCTCTCCTGGCCGGCCGTGTCCCAGATCTGCAGCTTTGGTTTCCCCCAGTGTGATAAGAGAGGGGCCGGGGGGGGGGGGGGGAGGAGAGGAAACGACGACATTAGCACACAATCCTCAACCAACAGCGCATCGCAGGCCCGTGAGCCGCTCACCCGAGAACCGATCCCAAAGTGGAGAAGCAGGAGGTATGTTCTCCCATGTGCATCGTCAGAACTCCAGATAGTTAACAGCAGCCTTCCAGGGTAAGACCAAATGCCATCCAACCCAGCTTCCTGCTTCCAACTGTGGCCAGCCGGGTCATTCTGTGAAGCCCACAGGCCGGGGTGTGTGCATGTGTGTGGCTTTGTAGTTTAGAAGAAGGAAGGGGCACAATAGAGGCTGATAGAATTAAGTACGATGTCGAGAGTGGGCAAAGAGCGGGGTGGGGGGAGAATTTTCTATTCTCTCCGGCCAGTCAAGATCAGCCTTTAAAGCTCTGCTCGGTGTGTCCTCTCCTTCACAGGTGGCGCAGGTGGTGATTACAGACAGGGCACTTTCTGTGGTGGCACCTTGTCTTGGGAATGCCCTCCCCTGAGGCTCATCTAGGTCCTACTTCCAAAACATGTCTTTTTACCTGAGTTGTTAATTAGGGGTTTTTATCGTAGCAGCTTTTTATGATCTGCTTCTGTTTTATGGATTGGGGGGGGGGGTTTATACTACTTATGTCCCAATTTTTGGGGGGTTTTTACAGCTTTTTAAAAAGAGTGTGGTGCTTTTAACTGAAGGCTGCCTCAAACAGGACTCTGCACCATTGGCCTAAATGCAGAATTAATACTGGTCGCCCAGTGACCATTGATATGCTCAGGGGAGAAGAGGTTCTTCACCAACAGCACGGTTAACTGATAGGATCTGCTGCCATAAGAGGAGAGGATGGCTTTTAAAAACAAATTGATGGAGGGCTGCTGTTAGCAGGGAGTCTAAATGGAGCCTCCACGTTCAGAGGCAGTATACTCCTGTCGTTTTACTAGGAGGCTGTATAATACAGGGTGGGAAGCCGTGGTTATATTAACAAGAATATATATTTCAACGATAATAAAAGAGTGCAACCTCAACAAGTCCTAAGTATAAATATACATTCGCATTAATAAGGCAAGACTCATACAATATGCATTCCAATCACACTGAAATGGAAACCACAGGAATTCTCATATAGATTTTAGTCCAAGATTCTTATCTTCAGAGAAAAGAAGAAATATAGTGCTGAGCCATCAGTAAAGTGCTTCTCTGAAGACAGTAGACTGTTGTCTTTTTCGGTTGTAATATACAAAGAGTAGATAGCAATAATGCTCCCTCTAAGCTGTGGCATCTTGTGAGCAAAAATTCTCCTTTGTGAGCTCCTGGCATTAAAGTTGTGAGCAAGCGATTTGGCTGCTGCATAAATTAGTCTGCTCTGGAGCCATCCTTCCTGAGCTAAGAAGAAGAAGAAGAAGAAGAAGAAGATATTGGATATATATCCCGCCCTTCACTCACTCGGAGTCTCAGAGTGGCTTACAAACTCCTTTCCCTTCCCCTCCCCACAACAGACACCCTGTGAGGTAGGTGGGGCTGAGAGAGCTCTTTCCCAAGCTGTCCTTGAGAGAACAGCTGGTACAGAGCTATGGCTTGCCCAAGGTCATCCAGCCAGGTGCAAGTGGAGGAGTGGGGAATCAAACCTGGTTCTCCCAGATTAGAGTCAGCGCACTTAACCACTACACCAAACTAACAAAAACGTGTGAGCCAGAGGCTAAAAACCTGTGAGCTAGCTCATGCTAACTCAGCTTAGAGGGAACACTGACCATCAACGGGCTTTGCTAGCCGAAATACCACTATTTTACCAAGGCTATGAAAGAAGCCTCGGTGAAACAGTGGAATTTAGGCAAGCAAATCCCATTGACGGACTAGTGCTGTCTACTCTTTGAAAACATTTAGATATAACTACTTGGGAGCAAGTGAATACTTGAAAGCAGAGTCCTTTGGGGCAGGAGCAAGGCGGAGTGCCGCTCCGCCAGCCCAGGAGTGGGCAGTAGGGCAGCCAGGGGCTGAATCAGATTCTCTGATCTGATTCAGCTCGCCGCCAAACTGCCGCCGAAATTCGGCGGCAACTTTAAAAGCAGCTGGAGGGGAGGGGGTTTGAGGGAGAGGCTCCAGACTTGCAGGGTAGCTTCTGGGACCTCTCCCCCAAATACCCACCAAGTTTCAAGAAGACTGGACCAGGGGGTCCAATTCTATGGGCCTCCAAACAGGTTGCCTTCATTCCCTCCATTGTTCTCTATGGAGGGGGAAAAGTAACCCCGTGGTCCAATCTTCTTGAAACTTGGTGGGTATTTCGGGGAGAGGTCCCAGAAGGTACCCTGCAAATCTGGAGCTTCTCCCTCAAACCCCCTCTCCCCCAGCCCCTCATATACCCTATGAGTTTTTGCCATTGACTTCAATGGCCCATAGGGTATAATAGGGCTGAAACTGACATTCGGCCAGTTATGGTAATGAGTTATGCTAATAGGTATGCTAATGAGCTCCCGCACCTCTTTTTCTACGAAAGGACCCCTGCTCGAAAGCAAGAAGCATAAAACATTTTGTATACCTTACCTACAGAAGCACTTGAAAGCTTGTATATTACAACCCAAAATGACAACAGTCGACTGTCTTCAAAGAAGCCCTTTATTGATGGCACAGCAGTCTTGTTTCTTCTTTCCCCTGAAGATAAGCATCTTGGACGAAATTCTGTATGAGATTTCCTGTGGTTTCCATTACAGTGTGATTGGAATGTATATTATATGAGTCTTGCCTTATTAATGTGAATGTACATTCATACTTATGGCTTCTTGAGATTGCACTCTTTACTATTGCTGAAATATAGATTCTTGTTAAGATAAGCATAGATTTTTTTTTCTGTATTACACAACTTTATTCCTGTGGTTCTCTCCTACTAGGAGGCAACAGGGGGAGATTTTGGCTTCTGGGGGAATCTGGCTGGCTACTCTCAGAAACAAGATTCTGGAAGAGACACCCTTTCACTGCGTGACCCCCGCGTTCTGGCACACAGGGAAGGAGGAAATTCCTTCGCTACGTGGTTCATAACGGCATTCACCTCAACCTTGTCCCCCCTGGCCGTCTTCACAATGACACCCACACAGAGACACGTGTTCCTTTTCTGCATTTCAAGGTTTTACATTCAAGGCACGGAGTGGAGATGACAACGGCCGGGCGAGACTCGGAAGCGGTTGCCTCTGAAAGCCTGCATGCGGTATTTAGCCTTTCCCCCACTTTGCGGCTGGCGGGGAGGAGACAGCCATCCCTTAGACAGCATTCGGACCAGGAGTTCCCTGGGAGTCCCCCTCCCTAAAACTGCAGTGGCAGAATGGGAGGGAGGGGAGAAAACTCCCCCATTCCAGAGCCCAACCCCAGAAGAGGTGAACTGTTTTGCGTGTGTCCCGTGCTTCACTTCCAGGCAACTGTGCACAGGATTGCCTCCCAGAGCAATCCCCAACCCGTTGCTGCTGACGCATTTATTTCATTACTTATTTAAAACGTCTATATGCCACCTTCCCATCCAAATGGGGTCCCTAAGGAAGCATTTCTCTCCTGCCTTTCCACTTTCAACCACTCTCAAAGCGGCTTACAATGCTGGACGGTTCTGATCGATAGAGATTGTAAAACAAACAAAATGGAAAGGGCAACGCTGCATATTTGCAAATTCAAACGCATTTTTCTCCTTACTGGGCTTAAGGCAATGCTTTTCACAGCCGAACCAAGGGATCACAGTCACAGGTCCCATACATTGCTCATATTTTGGTCCTAAAACGGCACGATAAAAACATCAGTTGCCCATAAAATCTTCTTGATCTGGGTTAGTGCATTCTGCTTCACAGAGCTGTGCTTCTCATGATGCTTAGTGGCATGCAGAACTCAGTGCCACAAGATGAAATGATGCCCAAGAGCATGGGCAGTGCCCTCAAGACACAGCTGACACTGCAGGGCTTCAAGGCAGGCAGAAGTAGAAGAAGAAGAGGAGGAGGAGGAGGAGATAGGATTTATACCCCGCCCTTCACTCGGAGTCTCAAAGCAGCTTACAATCTCCTTCCCTTCCCCTCCCAACAGACACCCTGTGAGGGAGCTGGGGCTGAGAGAGCTCTGAGAGAACTGTGACTGACCCAAGGTCACCCAGCAGCTGCATGTGGAGGCGTGGGGAATCAAACCCGGCTCTCCAGATTACAGCCCGCTGCTCTTAACCACTACACCAAACAGGTTGTTTGCCTCTGTATAGTAACCCCAGTCTTCTTCAGTGGTCCCCCATTCGAGGACTAACCAGGGCTCTGACCCTTCTTAGCCTTGATGACCTCAGTCTAGCCTGGGCCATCTAGATCAGAGCAATAATTAAGGAAACCCCACAGGGTCTTCAAGGCAAGAGGTGAACCAAGCTGGCTTGCCATCGCCTGCCTCTGTGTGGACTTCCTTGGCGGTCTCCCATCCTAGTCCTAGCCAGGGGCCCACTCTGCTTAGCTTCTGAGATCTGAGGAGATCAGGCCAGCCTGGCCCATCCAGCTCAAGGCAAATAAATGACAGTGGCTCACCGTTGCCTGCCTTTCTGTAGCAACCCTGGACTTCCTTGGCGGTCTCCTAGCCCTAACCAGGGCTGACCCTGCTTAGCTTCTGTGGTCAGAAGAGATCAGGCCAGGCTGGACCATCCAGGGCAGGGAAGGCCACTAGCATGCCGGGGTTCAAAAGGGGATTAGGCAGATTTAGGGAGGGGGCCTGTGAGCCTTGACGGCCAAAGGGGACCTTCCCAGTTGAGGAGCAGAAGTCAGGGGAACAGTCCGCAGGAGAGATCTGTGGCCAGCGGGCCCCAGCTGTGGTCTTCGCCGCAGCCTCTGTCTGGCCCCTGCTAGAAATGGGATCTAAGCCAGCAAGGCGATTCGTGCTCCTCACTGACCGGAAGTCCTCCTACGCCAGCCCCACTGAAAAGGGCGGGAAGTTAACTCAAGAGCACGGTCACTCTTCTGGAGGAGAACTTCCTGGCAGACGGTACCCTTGCCTCCTGGCATCACAAACCCACCCTGCCCTCTCCAACCAGTGCCCGCTTTTTAATCTCGGCTGCCCAGTTTTACCCATGGGTCTCGTCTTCATGGTGCCTGAATTCAAGAACACCCGTGGCTCGGGACTTCCCCAAGCCCTGTGTGTGCGAGGTTTTCCATCGGCTCCTCCCCTGAGCGGCTGCTATTTCTCTCCCCACCAGGGTGAACCTTCGGGCACCGGCAAGGTCAGCAGGCCCTTTGGGGCACCGAAATTCAAGCTGAACGAGCAGGGAACATTTCCCAAGGCCCCTCTGGCTGAGTGCATTGGGGGGGGAAGGGGGGGGATGGGTGGGCCTGCCGATATCAGTATTTTCAGCCTGTAAAAGCAAACCATAACTGCTGCCCTCAGCTCGGGTGACTTGCGCTCACACGGCTCTGGCACGAGCCCCCCTGGGCTTTCAAGTGCTCTGGTCCAACTCGGGTGACTTGCGCTCACACGGCTCTGGCACGAGCCCCCCTGGGCTTTCAAGTGCTCTGGTCCAACTCGGGTGACTTGCGCTCACACAGCTCTGGCACGAGCCCCCCTGGGCTTTCAAGTGCTCTGGTCCAACTCGGGTGACTTGCGCTCACACGGCTCTGGCACGAGCCCCCCTGGGCTTTCAAGTGCTCTGGTCCAACTCGGGTGACTTGCGCTCACACGGCTCTGGCACGAGCCCCCCTGGGCTTTCAAGTGCTCTGGTCCAACTCGGGTGACTTGCGCTCACACGGCTCTGGCACGAGCCCCCCTGGGCTTTCAAGTGCTCTGGTCATCGACAAAGGCCAGAGCTAGAGATGTGAAGGCCCGGTGGGGAAAACAAAGAAACTTGGGAAAAACCATTTCCCCCCCCCCCTTTCTCCTGCAGCCTTTTTTGTTTTTTTCCCAAAAAAATTGGAAAAATTGAAAAAAGAAAAGAAAAGAAATTGGTTACGGAACATTTTATTTTAACACGATGAATAAAATATTTTAAGGCGAGGTGTTAAAATATTTCCCAAATCATTTCTAAAAAATATGTATGGTATTAGATTAGCCCAATTTCTGTCTCGATCCAGACAAACCTTCGGTTTTTAGAGGTCCAAAATAACTGTGATAATGACAGACACAACAGAGTAGCCGCAGAAGCAGAGACTGAAACTGATAATTACAGCTCAGGAAATGATTCTGATTAAACTTCATGCCCGTTCATTGAAACTTAGTCCCACACTCCCTTCTATACACTTCCCCCCATCTTCAATTCTTTTTACGAGAATGGGTTTTTTATTTTTATTTAATATTGTGGAGAGGAAATACAAATCATTGTTACTTCTGGATTTTTAAAAATTGTTTTGTGGAGCGTTTTTTGTCTGTTCCACAAAAACTAGGAAACAGTTCAGGAGACTGTTGCTCCATTTATTACAATTACAAATAAATATTATTTGCCAGTTCTGTTTTTTTTTCTGGGCCTTCACATCTCTAGTTCTGGCCTTTGTTGATGAGAGCCAGTTTGGTGTAGTGGTTAAGTGCATGGACTCTAATCTGGGAGAACCGGGTTTGATTCCCCACTCCTCCACTTGCACCTGCTGGATGACCTTGGGCAAGCCATAGCTCTGTACCAGCTGTTCTCTCAAGGACAGCTTGGGAAAGAGCTCTCTCAGCCCCACCTACCTCACAGGGTGTCTGTTGTGGGGAGGGGAAGGGAAAGGAGTTTGTAAGCCGCTCTGAGACTACAAGTGAAAGGTGGGGTATAAATCCAATCTCCTCCTCCTCTTCTTCTAAAAAGTAAATCCTGTTTGTAATAATTGTTTGGATACACTATATTTTTAATATGCTAGCTGTGATAATTCCATGCCAAGCAAAATTGTTCATAGTCATATTTTATGTTCCTAAAGTAACAGAATGACTTTCAATCTGGAAAAGAAAAAAGAAGGGCTAATGTAGCATTTTTTTTCCAATTTTTCTGAAAATTTCCATTTTTTCCCAGAAAAAATGGGGGGGGGGTTTTGTTTCCGAGCTTCAAAATTTACCTCTCTAGCCAGAACTCAGCATACAGAAGAAATGGTCCCCATCGTGGCTTGTTGCTTTTCCTCATCCCAAGCCATTTGGGATTTTCTCCGCTTGACTGGGAAACCCCACCTTGGGGTCACCCAGCTGGGACAGAAGCGTGCGTGTATAAAATATAAATCTCCTGGGTTAGGCCCCTAGCCTTTGGGTGTCATTTATTATTGTCTATCCTGGGGTCCCCAAAGTGGTGCTGGTGAGTGCTGTGGTGCCCAGGGTGTTTCCCGGCGCTTGCCATGGGCTTTTGGAAAATGGGTGGGGCCAGGCAGGGTTTTTGCATTGGAGGGCTTCTGATTGGCCACTGGAGGCCTCTGTGGCTGGGCTGGCTTTTTAAAAATTACTGCCGCTGCCACTGCAGCACAAGGATCTTCACGGCAGGACTGAAAGTAAAGCTGCATGGACGCCAGAAGATACCTTTAAATGTTATGTTTGTTTTAAAAAGGCTTCCTTGTTAAATGGAGATTCTGCCTGAAATGTTGCAGGACCTCGCGCCCTCACATGCTGTTTTGCTCTGCTTCCTTTTGCAGCCGTTTTGTGGCTGTAGCCCTTTCACCCCGTCTCAGAATCCCAAAGGTGCCTGAAGATTCAAAACGCTGGAGACTCCTGGTCTATGGTGGCAGTCACACGCGCGACCTAAAGCAGGGGGGGAGCAAGGCTATTTCCTCCAGCATAAGTCGACCCGCCGTTGCGTGATCACACAGATTTTTGTAGATGTGGGCACAGGCCACCACTGCATGATCAGACGCAACCACCAGTAAGTCGGGGGGGGGGGGGTGTTACTGTTTGTTCTCGATGCGCTTACACGAGGAATCGATGATTTGCACCTCTCCCTACGGAATGTGATGCGCATACTATGATGGGGGGGGAACAATGGCACGGAGTCGGGATAGCCTGATCAGACTATCCCAACGCCATGGGAGTGCGCTGGCACGATCAGACACAGGGAAGTCTGTTTGTGACCCGTAGCAACCCGTTTGCTACAGGACTTTCCAAGATATTTTTTCACTCCGCGTGTGCAGTGGAGCAAAATGGGTTGCCAGTGGCTGCGGGGCACTTCCTCGATGTTGGCGTCTAATTGCGCACCTTTAATCCGCCCAGCATTCACGCCTATGTTGGGGCGAATTGTGTGTGTGATCGCAGCCTATCTTGACCAAACGTGAACCAATTCAACAGCTGCTTTTCGGCTCCCACTGCTGGGGGAGTGTGTGTGAGACGGAAAGGTGGTTTCAAATGCACTCCTGTCCCTTTCTGAATCTGACTGATGGCCCGGCATGACTACTGGCAGAGTTTCTCCAAAGTCTCTGGGCTGAGAAAAGGTCTTTCCAGTCCTGCTGCCAAAGAGGGGAAGGGCT
This sequence comes from Lepidodactylus listeri, assembly GCA_029233225.1. NCBI lineage: Eukaryota > Metazoa > Chordata > Lepidosauria > Squamata > Gekkonidae > Lepidodactylus > Lepidodactylus listeri. The sequence goes on along the minus strand of JARCFY010000001.1, from coordinate 176,615,618 downwards.
GTGGCTCAATGGGGGAAGGGCTGTGGCTCTGCTTGGCATACAGAAGGTCCCAGGTTCAATCCCCCACAAACTGGAGCCAGTCTGGTGTAGTGGTTAGGAGCGCGGACTCTAATCTGGGAGTACCAGGTTTGATTCCCCACACCTCCACATGGAGCCGGCTGGTTGACCTTGGGTCCGTCATAAGTTCTTTCAGAGCTGTTCTCTCAAGGGCAGTTCCTGGCACAAAAATTAGCCACAAAGTATAGATAGGAACTCTCAGTCTGGGGCAAGTGATGCTCTGTATTCTTGGTGCTTGGGGGGGGAGGGCAACAGTGGGAGGGCTTCCTGCCCCCACTGCTGGACCTCCTGAGGGCACCTGGTGTTTTTAGCCACTGTGTGACACAGAGTGTTGGACTGGATGGGCCACTGGCCTGATCCAACATTGGCTTCTCTTATGTTCTCTTATGTTCTGGGAGAGCTCTCCCAGCCCCACCTGCCTCACAGAGTATCTGTTGTGGGGAGGGGGAGGGGAAAGAGATTGTAAGCCGCTCTGAGACTCCTTCAGGTAGTGAAGAGCAGGGTATAAATCCAGTCTCCTCTTCATCTCCAGTTTAAAAAGACCAGGCGGTAGGTGATGTCAAAGACCTCCATGTGAGACCCCCGAGAGCCTCTGCCAGTCTGAGCACACAATACTGATCAGACAGTCCACATCATGCAGGACTTTCACACACGTTACTGATACGACACAGGGGTTGACCCCAACTACCCCATTACAAAGGCAACGTGAAAACGGAGCCAAAAGCGCTACACTTCCCAGACCCAAGGATTTTAAAACACAGGAAATCTGTCTTTCATATTTCGCCTAAAAGACGAATGAATGGGGTTGGGGGGGCGGGAGAGAAAACAGGAAAATCCCGCTCGGGCTTACCTTCACTTTTTCACCATTGATCTCCACTGTCTTAATCATAAAGTCGACCCCGATGGTGGCTCCTTGGCCTGGTGGGAAAAGCCCCTTTGAAGAAAGAACAAAATGTTACTCCGTCAGCGCTTTGGACGCAAGAGGCAGGGGACCTCTGGCCTGGGGTCTCTGCTCCTTCCTCCCGCTTTGGGAGCCCGACCTGCCAAGCTGAGCGGGAGCCCCACAGAAATGTGTATTCACAAGATACGCCCGTGCAGCCTCGGATGTGCTTGGGTTTTGGCATATGCTGGCCCCAAGGGGGGGGGGGGGTAGTGTTTCAGAAAGAACCGTGCCTGATGCAAAGGCTGACGTTCCTTTAAATTAGTAAGTGGAATCACCACGTTACATAAAAATACTGTGGCCAGAGCTATCATTTTTAGTTGTTTCATGGGGCACGCATTGTTGGTCTGCAGTGGAGTGGTGGTGGGAAGGGCCATCAAGAGACCGCTGACGTACGGTGACCAGTGTTCCCTCTAAGCTGTCTCTCTACTGCAGACCACTAAAAGACAAGCCTTGAATCTGCCTTCTCCTCTGGGACACTTTAAGGACCACTTAAAGAAAGACTGCCCTACAAGCTAACAAAACCCCACACATTTGGCCTTTAGAGAAACAAGGTCCCACTACTTATCATAAGAACATCAGAAGAGCCCTGCTGGATAAGACCAGTGGTCCATCTAATCCTACATCCTGTCTCACACAGTGGCCAGCCAGTTCCTCTGGACGGCCAACAACAGGGCATAGAGGCCAAGGTCTTCATATGAACATTAGAAGAGCCCTGCTGGATCAGACTAATAGCCCATCTAGTCCAGCATCCTGTCTCACACACTGGGCAACCAGTTCCTTTAGAGATCCAACAACAGGGCATAGAGGCTGAGGCCTTCCTCTGACAAGAACATCAGAAGAGCCCTGCTGGATCAGACCAGTGGTCCATCTAGTCCAGCATCCCGTCTCACACAGTGACCAACCAGTTCCTCTGGAGGGCCAACAACAGGGCACAGAGGCCGAGGCCTTCCCCTGAAAAGAACCTCAGAAGAGCCCTGCTGGATCAGACCAGTGGTCCATCTAGTCCAGCATCCCGCCTTACACAGTAGCCTCAACCAGTTCCTCTGGAGGGCCAACAACAGGGCAGAGAGGCCAAGGCCTTCCCCTGAGGTTGCCTCCTGGCTCTGGGATTCAGAGGCTTAGTGCCTCTGAAAGTGGAGGTTCCCATCAGCCATGACGGCTAGCAGCCACTGATAGACCTATCCTCCACACATCTGGCTAATCCCCTTTTAAAGCTGTTTATTCGTAGGGCCATCACGATGTTGGCGAATTCCACATTTTAATCGCTTTTGCCACTCTGACCAGACGACTGCAGAACACTTCAAGGAGATCAGACTATTCAGAAGAGGTCTTTTGTATACAGTTCTCCAGAGAACCTGCTTCCCAGTGGCAATAGTTTCGAGAGAGTGGCTGTGTCGGTCTGCAGTAGAAGAACTAGATTCGAGCCTAGTAGCTCCTCAGAGACCAACGAGATTTCCAGGGTCCCAGCTTTCGAGTGTCAAAGCTCCCTTCGTTGGATACCTGACTCAAAAGTGCATACCTCGGAATAATAATAATAATAATGTTATTATCATCATCCTATGGGATTGTGTGTAGTATAGCCAGGAGATCCTAAGATTGTCTGGCATCCAGGAGTTCTAGTGCTTTTAGCATTATGCACCACTAGGTGATGAGCTAGACCAATTTTTCAGGCAAGAAGAAAAAGAAGAAGAAAAAGAAGAAGAGATTGGATTTATATCCCGCCCTTCATTCACTTGGAGTCTCAGAGCGGCTTACAAACTCCTTTCCCGTTCCCCTCCCCACAACAGACACCCTGTGAGGTAGGTGGGGCTGAGAGAGCTCTGAGACAATTGTCCTTGAGAGAACAGCTGGTACAGAGCTATGGCTTGCCCAAGGTCACCCAGCAGGTACAAGTGCAGGAGTGGGGAATCAAACCCGATTCTCCCAGATTCAAGTCCGCGCAGTGGTTTCAGTGGTGGTTTGCCATCGCCTGCCTCTGCATCATGACCCTGGTATTCCTTGGAGGTCGCCCTTCCAAATACTAGCTAAGGCAGACTCTGCTTAGCTTCCAAGATCTGATGTGACCAGGCTAGCCTGGGTCATCCAGGTCAGGGCATACTTTGGAAATCTTGTGATGTCTTTAAGGTGCTCCTGAACGCAAGTCTCGCTCCTTCCCAATGAGATCACAACCAACCAACTTGCGGGGATTTGGCTCAAGGAGGAGTCCCAACAGTTCCAGTAAAATCTCTCTGTGGAAGGTGAAATTAGCAGAACCGCCACAAAGACGTCCAATTCCCTTTAAAAGGTTGGTTTTCCTCCCCTTTACTGAAAGGAAAACAAGGGTGTGTCCTCCCCCGCCAGAAAAACTCCTCTTTTTCTTTCTTTTGGAGTCTTTTGGAGATGTCAGATGGGGGGGGGGGCGTTTTTGGCTATCATGGGGAAAAGGCAGCCTCAGAGATTTCCGCCAGAATCCTACTCTGGTGCTGTTCAAACACTGCAAGTCGCATCGACTTCTCCTTGTGCAAACTTGGACACATCAACCTCCCCAAATGCCAGCAGAGAAGCCAGGAGGCTAAAGAGCGATATAACTAGCTGTGCATTTTTACAGTGATCCCCAGAGGGATCTACTCAACTTGGCCCTGCAGCCAGGGAAAGCGCGGGGGGGGGGGGGGGAGTGGGGTGGATTTAACATTTCCAAGGGCTATTTTTTAAAAAAAGACTCCCCGTGGGTTAAAGAGTGCTGACAATTTAAAAATTCCAAATTGCCAAGGAACGCTCAGCCTGTTACATAATCTCTCGAGGCAAGCTTCTTTCCCAAGCCAGGCGTGAAGCCAATTCAACGGCTGCCTTTACCCTCTGAACTTCTTTTTACACTGTAGGAAATGAGGCCTCTCTCTCTTTTTGTGCGGTGGCGGCTGCAGCTTTTTGGCTCCGTGGACTTCCCCTCCTCCTAAGCCCCCAGAAATTTCCCAAGGGTTTAAAAGGGACGGCTCTAGTCGTGGAGACCGGAGTCCAAGACTCGGGTTTCCTGCCTCCAGGTGGGGCCTGGAGACCTCCCAGAATTACAGCGGATCTCCAGACAACACCGGTGATTCTGTGTCTGGCATTCTCGCCACGTTTTCTTAGCACAGAGGAAAAGGGGCAGCTCAAAACCACATTCAAATACCCCGGGGGCCAACACTGTACGGACCGTGAAGTCACCCCTGAATGGCCTTAAGTCGATGCAGAAGGTACCATAAAATCCGATGATCAAAGAAAGTGAAAGCAGCATGCAATGCAGAGGGGGATTTCTGTTCCAGCGTGGGTTTGGTAAAACAATAACGGAGAAAGCCAATGCAGAATTGCCCGCAGATCGGTTCCCTTGGAGAAAATGACTGCGTTCAGAGGGTGGACTCTACAGCAGTATACTCAGGTGATGGGAAAGGGGTGTTCTGGTTTGATTCCCCACTCCCCCACTTGCTCCAGAACCTTGGGCAAGCCATAGCTCTGTACCAGCTGTTCTCTCAAGGACAGTTGTCTCAGAGCTCTCTCAGCCCCACCCACCTCACAGGGTGTCTGTTGTGGGGAGGGGAAGGGAAAGGAGTTTGTAAGCTGCTCTGAGACTCCCTTGGGTAGTGAAGGGCGGGGTATAAATCCAATCTCTTCTTCTTCTTCTTGTAACGAATGCATATAGAGGATGAGAAGGTACTGTGTATATTTACAACACCCCTCTCACCTGACTAAGAAAAAAGGACTCAGAACTCCACTTCTATTCTACCGTGTCTGACGAAGGGAGCTTTGACTTTTGAGAGCTTGCACCCTGAAACTCTTGTGGGTCTCTAATTATTATTATCGTACGGCACTGTGTGTCGTATAGCCAGGAGATCTTAAGATTGTCTGGCAGCCAAAAGTTCTAGCTCTTTTAGCATTATGCACCACTAGGTGGCGAGCTAGCCTTTTTTTTTTAGGCAAGGGATGATTCAGAGGTGGTTTGCTCTTACCTGCCTCTTCATCATGACCCCATTAGTCCTTGGAGGTCGCCCTTCCTAGCCAAATACTAGCCAAGGCTGCCCCTGCTTAACTTCCGAGATCGGGCTAGTCTGGGCTATCTCTAAGATGCTATTGGAACCAAATCCAGCCCAGAGCTGGCAACCATATCTGAGAAACGGCTGATGGGTCCAACCTACCGGGGACCCTTTGTGCTGATGCCAACAAGCCACCTGCATACGGCAACAGTCACAGAAAGTCTCGACACGTGGCTTCCCCACAAAATGGAAACTAGTTGGTCGCTTCATGCATCAGTGGATTATCTCTCTCACACATTCACAGAGAAAAAGGGCCTTCTTGGCATTTGTACCATTTCAGTATGCCAGGAGAAAGGAGGCCCTGTTTCAGTGCTTTCCCCAGTTTTAAAATATCCCTCCCTGCATGCAGAAAACTAATATATGGGGCGGGAGATTAATCTAGAGGTTTGCCAGTTTAGGGCTGCCAACCAGCAGGTGGGGCTTGGAGATCTCTTGGAATTAAAACTGATCTACAGAGATCAGTTTCCCGTGGAGAGAACATCTGCTTTGGAGGGTGGACTGTAGGGAATTTCATCCCTGCTTCCCCTCCTCAAAACGCCACCTGCCGCTGGTACCGTCTCAAGATTTCCAGGAATTTCACCACAGGGAGTTGGCAACCGTTTTCCACAGTCTTCTTTGCGAGGGTGTGATAATCCTAATAATTAAAGCTGCATTTGTGACATCCAGTGCCTTAAAAGAAACAAACTGCACATTTCCTGGTACTCAGTTGGGACGGGGGGGAGAGAGATATATTATTATTCATTTATTGCCTTCAAATAAGCAGCCAATTTATGGCAACTGCATAGAGTTTTCAAGGCAAGAGACAACCACAAATACTTGGCCATTGTTGTATCTTTATAACAATCCTGGACTTCCTTGGAGGTCTCCCATCCAAGTACTAACCTGGGCCAACCCTGCTTAGCTTCCAAGGTCTGACAAGATCAGGCTAGTCTTGGCTCCCCAGGTCAGGAATAACACAGAAAAATATGCATGTGGGGCAAGGTGGGTTTCACAGAAATGCTCAGGAAAAGGTGGGAGGGGTGAGTTACAGCCCTGTTTCTGAGAACGCTATATTTTTAAACACAGGGCACTGACATCACGTCTCTCAAGACGAATATTTAAAACTCTTCTGCCCAGAATTTCTCCCGTGCTGCAAAAAGAGAAGTGGCAAATATCCTTGATGCTTCTCACCCCAAGCGTCTCCCAAGCACCAGTCTGAAGGAGCTGGCAGGGTTTTGTGAACAAACATGAAGCTGCCTTATACTGAATCAGGCCATCAAGTCATCAAGGACAGTCTTCTCTACTCAGACCAGCAGTGGCTCTCCAGGGTCTCCAGGAGGCCACGTCACCTCCTGCTGGGTCCTTTTAACTGGAGATGCCAGGGGATTGAACCTGGGACCTTCTGCATGCAAAGTGGATGCTCTACCACTGAGCCACAGCCCCTGCCTATGTCTCTCCAGGGTTTCAAATAGAGGTCTTCCACATCACCTCCTGTCTGGTCCTTTTAACTGGAGATGCCGGGGATTGAACCTGGGACATTCTGCATGCCAAGCAGAGGCTCTACCACTGAGCCACAGCCCCGGCCTATGTCTCTCCAGGGTCTCAGGTAGAGGTCTTCCACATCACCTCCTGCCTGGTCCTTTTAACTGGAGATGCTGGGGATTGAACCTGGGACCTTCTGCATGCCGAGCAGAGGCTCTTCCACTGAGCCACGGCCCCTCCCCTCCGACACTCGTGGTTACACTGTTGGACTAGGATCAGGTTTGAATCCCCTGCCCTGCCACGGAAGCCCCCAGGCCAGCCGCAGACTCTCGGCCGAACCGACCCACGAGCCACCCCGCCACGAAAGCCCCCCTTACCTGAGTGAAGCGCCTCACTAAGCAGGTCTTCCCCACACCGGCGTTCCCGATCAAAACTATCTTGAAGAGGAAGTCATAATCTTCCATACTCATTTACACAGCTGCGAGGGAAAGAGAGAGAAGGAAAATAAATGAGAAAAATCCAAGGCGTTGCTGGCCGCGGACCTCCGAGGAGTGCCAGAGCTCCGCTCAGGATCGGAAGGCAAAGGCTGAAGGAGACAGATTGGAAGCCGTGGAGACAACAATGCCCTTTGCTCTTCCAGATATTCAGGACAAAGGTCACCTCAGAAACGACGGCTTCTCCTCCGGCATGTCAAACAGCACTCGGAAATACAGCTGCCTTTCCGTGCTTCCAAACTGCAACCAGGGTAGCCCTGGCGGACAGCCAATGCTGGCCAGAGCGGAAAAAGATCTCTCACAGAACTGGTAAAAGGCATTAGTGTAACCCGAGGTGCCAGAGGGGAACTCTTTCGGACAAGCTAAGTCCGGTGTGGTTTGGGTACAGGTGTGAAAGTTGGACGATGACAAAAGCTGACGGGAAGAAAAGCGCTTCCTTTGAAATACGGTGCTGGAGGAGTTTTACGGATACCACAGACCACCGTGAAAGAGAGGTCCATGGGTTCGAGATCAAATCAAGTCTGAACTCTCCCCCTAGAAGCTAGAATGACTCAACTGAGGCTATCGTACTTTGGACACAGTACGAGAAGACAAGAGTCACTCAAGATGTGAGCAGGGACTCACGAGAGCTCATCCCCCCCGCCACAAATTTTGTTAGTCTTCAAGGTGCTACTGGACTCTTGCTCTTTTCTACCACGGGAGTCACTGGAAAAGACCATCATGCTAGGAGAAGCTGAAGGCAGCAGGAAAAGAGGAAGAAGAAGAAGAGATTTCACTTGGAGTCTCAGAGCGGCTTACAATCCCTTCCCCTCCCCACAACAGACACCCTCTGAGCTAGCTGGGGCTGAGAGAGCTCTCCCGAGAGCCACCCTTGAGAGAACAGCGCTAATAGAACTTCTGACTGACCCAAGGTCACAATACTTTAAGGTTCAGACCAATGTTCCCTCTAAGCTGCAGAATCTGGTGAGCAAAAATGCTACTTTGTGAGCTACTGGCATGAATGTTGTGAGCGAGCGATTTGGCTACTGCATAAATTAGTTTGCTCTGGAGCCCTCCTTACTGAGCTGAGACAAAAATGTGTGAGCTGGAGGCTAAAAACCTGTGAGCTAGCTCACACTAACTCAGCTTAGAGGGAACACTGGTTCAGACTAATCCAACAATATCAATTTTTCATACTGGAATCATACACAGGGGTACTCGTACAAGGTTATACATAGCTAAGCAAGCATCACACACATGCTTTGCATTGTACACAGTTCACCCAACAGCAGGCATCAGGACAGTCCTATCAAGTGAGAATCTGCAGCCAGACACTCTCCCGAGCACCTTCAGGTTCCTCTCCCTTCATTCTCCCCCCAATACATGACTTCACAGCTGCTGCAATGCGCGCAGTGCGCTGGGGGCAGCAGCCATAAGGAGGACCCTCCTTTTCTGTCCACAAACAGACGCAAGGAAAAGCTGCAGTGATGGGAAACACTAGGAAAAGGAAGAAGGGGGGAGAAAAAAACCCAAAACCTCTTCTGTTGTGTACTGGTCAGGAAAAGCCAAAACACGTTTGCAGAGAGGGAGATTAAGACAGGAATGACCCTCCGGGGAAACTGAATGTTTACTGGAATCCTTTCGGCTGCGGCAGATTCATTCCTCAGGGCGTCAGGGCGGCTCAAAGGTTTGCAGTTGGCCAGAACAGCCAGGCCTGCCCAGAGCGAAAATTAAACCATAGGGCCTTTTGACTACACACAGCCTTCACTGAGTGCTGCTCAAGGAGGCCAAGGCTGGAGTTACGTTAACATGAACACCACCATCTGTAGCACTTCAGAAAATCAGGGGACAATGCAAGAACAGGGGTGGACTGGCCCATTCACTCACTGGGCAGTGGTCCTGGAGGGCCACTGCAAGGCTGCTGGATGGAGCCGCACCCCAAAAGGGCTGGTAACGCCACAGGGGCTGCTTGGCTCAGACACGGCTGGGCAACACCAGAAGGCATGTCTCCTATCTCCTCCTCCCACACCGCCCTGGCACAAGAGGAAAGCCACAGATAAGCCCACTGGCCAGCTCTGAACTGCCCTTGCCAACACTGCTGGAGCTTGATCCGACTTGTCTGCAGACCTTTCCAGCTTCCCAATCCACCACTGTGCAAGAGAAGCTCTCACTGCAGGGCTCAACGACTCCCGGGCGACGAGTCTCCACGGTGCCTAGAAATTACATCACCGCTGGAGGCGGAGCTCAGCTACCTTTGGAAAGGTCGGCCTAGTGTCGGGGCAGAGCAGATACAGGCGGCATGAAATGGCGTGACATCGAGTTCATGTAGCCCTGACCTAGAGGGCCCCCGGGCTAGCCCGATCTCGTCAGATCTCAGAAGCTCAGCCGGGTTCGCCCTGGCTAGTGACTGGGTGGGAGACCACCAAGGAAGTCCAGGATAGCTTTGCAGAGGTTCGACCAGGATGGTCCAGGCTGGTTAGATCTCAGAAGCTATGCAGAGTTGGCCCTGGTCAGTAGTCGGATGGGAGCAGTGTTCTCTTTAAGCTGTGCACATGAGCGGCCGCTCATTAACACAGGAAGCCCCGCTCAGCAGCAATCTGGAGCCACGCAGGGTCTTGCACTGCCCATTGCCCATTTTAAGATTACAGCAGTTACATTCTGCTCAGGATGTGGACTGCTCCGCTCAGCAAGGGGGAGAAATTAAGAGGGAACGTTGGATGGGAGACCACCAAGGAAGTCCAAGCTATGCAGAGGTCTGACCCGGATGGCCCAGGCTAGTCAGATCTCAGAAGCTACGCAGGGTTGGCCCTGGCTAGTGATTGGGCGGGAGACCACCAAGGAAGTCCAGGATAGCTATGCAGAGGTTCGACCTGGATGGTCCAGGCCCAATCTCATCAAGATCTCAGGGGCTAAGCAGGGTCAGCCCTGGTTAGTACTTAAGTTGAGAGACCACCAAGGAAGTCCAGAGTTGCTATGCAGAGGCAGGCAACGGCAAACCACCTATGTCTCTTTGGTCTTGAAATCTCTATGGGGTTGTTGTAAGTCGGCTGCGACTTGACAGCACGCTCCACCATCAGTGTTCACACTGCTTTAAGGCACCTTAAATGATGGAAGCTGCAGTCCTGAAGAGGTCTGTTTCTCAAGAGAAGAAGATGGGAGAAGAGAGGAGGAGAATGAGATTGGATTTATAGCCTGCCCTTCACTTGGGAGTCTCAGAGCGGCTTACAAACTCCTTTCCCTTCCCCTCCCCACAACAGACACCCTGTGAGGCAGGTGGGGCTGAGAGAGCTCCTTCAAGAACCGCCCCTGAGAGAACAGCTCTGAGAGAACTATGGCTTGCCCAAGGTCTTCCGGCAGCGTCTGCGTACTTAACCACTACACCAAACTGGCTCTCATTAAGAGCACCTGTACGTGAATCTTTGGGCTGTGCTTCGTAACAGTAGCGCGGTTCTTTAACGATGGGTTTGACAGATCTGAGCAAGAAGTTTAACTTTTTGTTATGGTGGTGACAATCAGGGTTAGCCCTATCTTTGTATAGTATTTATGAGAAACGGGAGGGAGGGGGGAGAGACAGGGCAAAGAGTCTAACTCCTGAGTTTCAGAAGCGGGCTCTTGCATCCAGAGAGAATTTGGCAAGGCCTGTCTTCCCAGGATGACGCGTCTACTCAAGAAGGAACATCGGAACATGCTCCAGAAATGAGATGAATTCAAAGATCAAAACTGTTATCAGGCTACTGCATGCTGCTGCAGCCAGTGCAAGAAAACCCAAATTCTGCAGCCTAAATTATATGCCTTTAAATACGGTTAATTTATTCTCCGAATGCTTATAAGAAAGGCAGGGAGCTCTGGAGAGGAGTAAATCCTCTGCCTTGTCCTCAAACCCAGGTTCATCCCCTCCTTTGTCCCTCGGGATTCCCCCCAGCTTATCTTCACCTTCTTAAGGCCTAGAAATCTGATCTCTTACCCTTTGATTTTTTGGAAAAAAGGGGGGAAAGGACAGTTTATCAGATATCCAAGTCTGTGCAGACAAAGGGCAGAATATTCATTGTCTTCGTCTATAGGATACAATCAATGCTCCCTCTAAGCTGTGGAGTCTTGGGAGCAAAAATTCTGCTTTGTGAGCGACTGGCATGAAAGTTGTGAGCGAGCGATTTGGCTGCTGCATCAATGAGTTGGCTCTGGAGCCCTTCCTTCCTGAGCTGAGACAAAAACGTGTGAGCCGGAGGCTAAAAAACTGTGAGCTGGCTCGCACTAACTCAGCTAAGGGATAACTCAGCTAACTCACTGCAAGGGATCATCTCAAATCCTCTATTACAGGCCGATTACTTCCAACTCATCTAGCACTAGCTGCACTTAGGGAAACTCGACATTTAGCTAGCCTGGTTATTAGGGTTGCCGCCTTTGGGTTGGGAAATTCCTGGAGATTCAGGAGTGAAGCCTGGGGAGGGGCCGCAGCAGGATAGACTGCTTATTTATTTCATTCACTTGTACCACACCTTTCTCCCAAACGGGGACCCAAAGCAGCTTACATCACTCTCCTCCATTTTGATCCTCACAACAACCCTGTGAGGTAGGTTAGGCTGAGAGAGTGTGACTGGCCCAAGGTCACCCCGTGAGCTTCCTTGGCGTGAGTGAGGATTTGAAGCTGGGTCTTTCAGATACTAGTCTGACCCTCTTAACTACTTCACCACCCTCCAACGCAGACATTTTCTGCACAGGAACTGTCCTCTATAGTCTGGAGAGCCAGTTTGGCGTAGTGGTTACAGAGCGCGGACTCGAATCTGGGAGAACCGGGTTTGATTCCCCACTCCCACACATGGTGTGACCTTGGGTCAGTCACAAGTTCTCTCAGAGCTGTTCTCTCAAGGGCAGTTCTCAAGAGAGCTCTATCAGCCCTGCCTACCCTCACACGGTGTCTGTTGTGGAGAGCGGAAGGGAAAGGAGATTGTAAGCCGCTCTGAGACTTCGAGTGAAGGACGGGGTATAAATCCAATCTCTTCTTCTCTACATCTTCAGTTGTAATTTCAGGAGATCTCCAAGCTCCACCTGGAGGTTGGCAGCTGTACTGGTTATTAACTGGATTCAACCAAGTCATTCCTAGGATTTCTCAGTGTTGTAAAAACACACACTCAGATATTTAAAGTCTGGCAAAACTTGTAGCAGGGGACGAGCTTTCGTGAGACACGGCTCACTTCTTCAGATAAGTCTGAAGAAGTCAGCAATGGCTCCCAAAAGCTCCTCCCCTGCCACAGATTCTGTTAGTCCTGAAGGTGCTCCGGGATTCTCGCCTCTTTTCGGCTACTACAGAGAGACTAACACGGCGACCTGTCTTGAGGCAACTCAGAACTCTGTCTGTGATCTGGACAGAACCTTTCCCCAGGACACTGTCTGGACAAAGAAAACCAAATTCATTTTTGTATCCCAGGCGTGTGCGGGAAATCAATCAATGCTACACCCCTGCCAGGTCGCACGCTGTTTAAAATCTCTAGACAGGAGCCACCAGCACAAGGAAGGGGAGTTCAGAACACAACCAGGCCGCTGGCCAGCGAGGGTGCACGCGGTGGAGCAGGGCCAGCGTGATCTCGGTTTTCGCACTCCAAGGCCTTGTTCTCCTTCCTAGAGGAGACCAGAGGGAAAGAGGCGGGTGGGCGTGGGGGACGAGGGGAACGTTTCCAAAAGTCTACCATTTTGACGCTAACTGGAATGCGACGCATGGGGAAAGCCAGCCACCCTTGGGCACCTGGCTCTTTCTGTCAAGGAGTGATGCTTCTCTCACATGAGAGCTATTTCCCCTGTTCTTGTTGTTTTGCTATGACTTAACTAGGAATGCATAACAGACATGCTGCAGCTGTCCGGGACGCTGGCCCAATCCTCCTCAGCTCTGCTCTGCCCAGCGATGCCGTAAAGTGGAGGGCCGCTAAAGGCAGCCCCGCGATTGGCTGTGCCCCTATTCCCCCAGTCATCCACATGCAGCTGCTGGTGTGACTTTAATGGGATGCCTCCCTTTTTCTTAACCTGGGAGCGGCCTTCTGACCCCTCCTCTATCTCACTTTGTCCTCTCACTCACTTCACAGGGCCTGGCATGGAGACACAGGGCTCTGCAGTTCTCTCCTGTAGATACAACACCCTCATACTCCCCACCGTACACATGATGCCGGACAAGGTGGCCATTTGTGATAGGGAAAGGGCTCTTTAGATCCGGCTTCTCTCTCTTCTTTTGATTGCACCCTGATGTGAACTGGATCTACTTGAATAAATCTAAGTTTTACCTTTTTTTGCAATATACTTCTCGGGATATTTATTTACTGCACTCAGTACCATGCCTCCGTGACCGGGCACAGTTCTGCTATATTAACCCGCTATCCCAGTAACTTAGCCCCAAAGATGTGCATTCTTGCAGCAGCAGCTTGGGCAATGAGGGTTTTTCAGAAAGAAATTTGGAGTGGGGTGGGAGGAGAAACCTCTAGGCTGAAATGCCTTCCTTGTTGCAAACTGGAGTTCAAAGGTTGCAGTCCTTCCTGGGAGTAAGCCTCAGCTATATACTAATTCCCAAGGCGCCCCCTCCGTGCGGATATCTAAATCCGCACCGAGGGGACACTTGGGGGGCAGAGAGATTTTACTGCTCACTTGGGGGACTCCCCAGATGTGCAGAAAAATCTAAAAAGTTTTTAAAACTTTTGGGGGGATTATTTAAATCCCCCCAAAAGTAAAAGTGTTCCCTGCGCATGCACTGGGAACGCTCTTAGAACTCTACGGCGGCCCGGCGGTTGGGAGGCATCCAAGCCTCGCTGCTGGTGCCGGGGGGTGGGAGGGGAGATTGATGGGCCCAGTGGCTGAAAGCCGCTTGGGCTTCGCCATCAGTGCCAGGAGGTGGGGGGGAGAAGACTTACCTGCAGAGCTGCAGCCGGCCCTGGGTGGGTCTGGCAGCTGCAGGGGAGCCTGGGGAGAAAGCATATGTGTGCATGTGGTATAAGATCCCCCCACCACGAATATCACAGGCAGGCGACACTTGTCTATATATCTAATAGCCAAGGCACCCCCTGCGTGCGGATATCTAAATCCGCACATCAGGGGCACCTGGGGGGCAGAGAGAGATCTTCCTGCACGCTTGGGGGACTCACCAGGTGTGCAGAAAAATCTTTAAAAACTATATGGGTATTTAAATTCCCCCAAAAGTAAGAGCGTTCCCTGCGCATGCGCAGAGAATGCTCTGGGAACTCTGCAGTGGCCCGGCAGCTGAAAGCTGCTGAGGACTCGCCGCCGGTGCCGGGGGGTGGTGGGGAGGGAAGAAGACTTACCTGCAGCTGCTTCCTCCGCGATGTGGAGCTGCAGCCTTCAGGAACACTCCCCCCACATACATGAGTATCGCGGGTCCCGCTTCTTCTTGCATATAATACGGCTTACTACTGAGTTGCCCAATTTCAAGATCACGTGCAAAAAAAAAAAGCAGAATCTTAGTGAGACGCCGTCAATCTCTTTCTTATGGAGCACAAGAGACAGCTAAAGAGCGTTTTGGAGCTGAGCAGGAGATATGGCAGCCGCCGAGGGAGCCTCCGTCGGGATGTTTTAAGTTAATGGCTAGACCGTGTAATGGCGAATTCCAGACATCTCATCTCAGATGCCCTTGGCTAGGAGGAGAGGTGTCTAGGCAGCATCTGTAAGACGTGGCCTTTTCCTTGCCCTGACAAGGCTCTCTCCCGGATAAAGCAGGCGCCTGCATTCTGATAACAAGAATGCATTGTCTGATAACAGCACATCTGGATCAAGAGAGCGAATCCACGAAGTCCTTACCGGACTGAGGGGGGGGGGGGCTGGTAGACAGAGACCGGCAAGCACTGGACTGGTGACTGGGTAGGTGGGTCGGGCCAGGAAAGGAAATAAACTTTATTTGCCTATATTCTGTTTCTTTACTTCATTTATACCTCACTTTCTTCCCCACCAGGAACCCAAAATGGCTTACGACATTCTCTGATGCTTGATTTTATCCGCACTGCTGCACTGTGAGGTGGGTTAGGCTGATAATCTGTGACTGGCCCAAGGTCACCCAGCAAGTGATTATTCAGACATGCATAATTAACATGTGAAATTCACTGCTGTAAGCGGTGGTGGCAGGGGCTACAAGCAGACAGCATCAAGAGGGGACTGGATAAATATATGGAGCAGAGGTCCATCAGTGGCTGTTAGCCACAAGGTATAGAGGAAAGACTCCATCTGGGCGACGACGCTCTGTATTCTTGATGCTGGGGGGGCCACAGTAGGGGGTCTTCTGGAGTTCTGGTCCCGCTGATAGACCTCCTGATGGCCCCTGGGTTTTGGCTACTGTGTGACACAGAGTGTTGGACTGGATGGACCACTGGCCTCATCCAACATGGCTTCTCTTATGTTCTAATGTTAGGGATCAGACTAGAGTTAGAGTTCGTGGCCTGCTGGTGAACCTCCTGATGGCACCTGGTTTTTGGCCACTGTGTGACACAGAGTGTTGGACCAGATGGGCCATTGCCCTAATCCAACATGGCTTCTCTTATTAGGGCTGCCAGTCTCCAAATGGGACCTGGAGATCTCCCGCTTTTACAACTGGTCTCCAGCTGACAGAGATCAGCTCCCCTGGAGAAAATGGCTGCTTTGGAGGGTGGGCTCTATGGCACTGCACCATGTTGAAGCCCCTCCCCTCCCCTCCCCAAACCCAACCCTCTCCTGGATCCACCCCCAAAGTCTCTAGGTATTTTCCAGCCCAGACCTGGCAACCCTATCTCTTATGTTCTTATGTCTCTCGAACATACTCTGATGCTCTAACCACTATACCATGCTGGCTGTTATAGACTCTCCTCATTCTAGACAGGCAAGAGCAGAACTGGAATTTTGACGTTAGGAAGGGTTGTGTATACTATGTAATAAAAATAAACTTCAATGCCAAGAAATGTCGAACTCTTCTATCCCTATAAATGATGCAAACTGGGCAAAGCCTAGTTTATTGCATTTTGCATAATTTATGCAGCAGTGTAAACTAGTTTGCATAATTTATGCAGAAGTGTAAACCAGCTTGCATAATTTATGCTGCATAATTTAAGTTGTGTGGAGGGGGAAAGGAGCTACCCTGAGCAATGAAGCAGCCACCCAACCTCTTAGCCTCCTTATGACTTCCAAGGTGTTCAACCCAACATTTCTATAAATATCTATATTCTATAGATTTTTAAAAGATATTTCTACCAACCAAAGGGACTAGGAACTTGTGTGTGTGTGTGTTTGTTTGTTTTTAAAAAAGCAAAACCAAGCAGAGCTTCTTGGGAAGGACAATTGTGTGTCCAGTATCAGCTTCTCTGTTCCTGTGGAATCTGAACACACAGCCCTGACCATGAGGGAGGGAAGATCAAGGTTAGAAGATAAAGAAATTGGATTTATACCCCACCCTTCACTACCCAAGGGAGTCTCAGAGTGGCTTACAAACTCCTTTCCCTTCCCCTCCCCGCAACAGACACTCTGTGAGGCAGGTGGGGCTGAGAGAGCTCTGACAGAAACTGCTCTTTTTCAAGGACAGCTCTTATCAGAACTATGGCTTGCCCAAGGTCATCCAGCAGGTGCAAGTGGAGGAGTGGGGAATCAAACCCGGTTCTCCCAGGTTAGAGTCCACGCACTTAACCACTGCACCAAACTGGCTCTCCTTAGGATGATGGAACCACTGATGGAAAAGGAAGTCCTCATGGTTCTTTAAGACAATGATTCCCAACCAGTGTTCCCTCTGAGTTAGTGTGAGCTAGCTCACAGTTTTCTAGCCTCTGGCTCACGCATTTTTGTCTTAGCGCAGGAAGCATGGCTCCAGAGCAAACGAATGTATTCAGCAGCCAAACTGCTCGCTCACAACTTTAATGCCAGTAGCTCACAAAGTAGAATTTTTGCTCACAAGACTCCATAAGCTTAGAGGGAGCATTGGTTGTTTACACACAGAGGCAAGCAACAGCAACCCACATCGGAATGTCTCTTGCCTTAAAAACTATACGGGGTCACCATAAATCAGCTGCGACTTGTCAGCGAAATAATAATGACAACAACAATATAAAGGTGGAAATCCAAAACTCAGTCTAGTACCACTTTAAGGATGAGAACAGCACTCTACAGGGAGGGATGGAGGGCGGGGAGGCTTCCTCGCTAGAAGTCCTCGGTCTGATTATGTCACCGGCTTCAAAGGGAACAGAATCGGGCCCTTTAATTAGGAGCCTCACGTGGGCTTATTGGCTGCCGCAGCCCAGCGCAGAGCCAGGCAAAGCTCCTCATGCAAGACACCCCCCCCATGGGGACGCTTCCTCTGCAGGGCTCTATTAACGCACCGGTGTTCTGACAAGCGCGCTCTGGCACAGACGAAAGGTTCCGCACTTCAAGGCTCCCGCTCTCGGAAGAGGGAAGCATGGCCTGGGACTGTTATCTGTGTAATATCTGGAGCTCTGCTCTGGACATTCGCTTCTGGAAGGACTTGACTGTCGTTATTAAAGAGCAGTTATTGCTCAACGGACATGCCTGGGTCTCTGGTCCCATAAGATTTTTGCAGGATTGAGAACGAGCGTTGCTTCAAGATCCTTGCAAACCAGTGTTCTGATGGTGACCAGACAGATGCTCTAGGCTGGGGAAATCCTGTAGATTTGGGGTGGGGGGGGGGAGACTGGGAAGGGAGGGTGCAATCCCCCAGAGTTCACCCTCCAAAGCAGCCATCTCTTCAGGCAAACTGATCCCTGTAGTCTGGAGTTCTGTTGTGATTCCAGGGGATCTCCAGGTTTCACCTGAAGGTTGGCTACCCTACAGATGCCTCTCAGTGCTCACAAGCTGGGTGTGAAGGAGACGGGTGGGTGTGCTGTGCATTCCCATTTGGCAGAACACCAGCATCCGGTATCCAAAGATACAGCGCTTCCGTACGTGTAGGTTTCACTGAGGTACAGTCCAAGGGTTGCCAGCTCCAGGCTGGGAACTTTCCTGGAGATTTGGTGGGTGGAGCCAGGAGGAGAAGTGAGGGGAAGGGAGTTATACTCAACAGGGTATAATGGCATAGAATCCACCCTCCAAAGCAGCCATGTTCTCCAGGAGAACTGATCCCTATCGAACCTCCACATTCAGAGGCACTAAGCCTCTGAAACCCAGAGCCAGGAGGCAACTTCAGGAGAAAGCCTCAGCCTCCGTGCCCTTTCGTTGGCCATCCAGAGGAACTGGTTGGCCACTGTGTGAGACAGGATGCTGGACTAGATGGACCCTCACTGGTCTGATCCAGCAGGGCTCTTCTTATGTCTTTATCAGGGGAAGGCCTCAGCCTTTCTGCCCTGTTGTTGTCCCTCCAGAGGAACTGCTTGGCCACTGTGTGAGTCAAGATGCTGGACTAGATGGACCCTCACTGGTCTGATCCAATGGGGTTCTTCTTACGTTCTTATGATTCTCTGAGGACAGGCTAACCCTGCACTCCACCAGCCAATGCCCTCTCTTCAGGGGCGGTCCCATGGGGAGTGAGTGAAGGGAATCTGGGCCAATGGCCTCCCTGTCTGGACCCTCCCTTCCTGCTCCACCCTCCCCTGAGGTTTTATGAGGCTGCTCTGCTGGCCTTTGCGGAGCTCAGGAGGCCTGCGGCCAACGGCCTTGTTCTCGGGCCTGTTCCTGGGCGCACTGGGCTCTGAGGCTGCCACATTTCCAGGCAGAGCCTCGTCCATGCTCCTCCCTCCACAGCAGCGCCTGAGTGAGGCTGTCCCCCGCCAGAGTCCCCTCTGGATCAGGGGAGTTCAAGGGTTGGGCCACCACTTTTTACCTGCAGAACTAAGACGCAGGGGAGTATTGCCTGCACCCCCTATTTACTAGGGTTGCCAACATCCAGGTGGCACTGGGAGATCTCCTGCCGCTACAGTTGATCCCCAGGATACCAAGATCGGTTCCCCTGGAGAAAATGGCTGCTTTGCAGGGTGGACTCTGTGGCATTATATCCCACTGAGGCCCCTCCCCTCCCCAAACACCGCCTCCCCCAGGCTCCACCCTCCTTCCTCCCCAGGCTCCACCCCCGGAATCTCTAGGGATTTCCCAACTCGGAGCTGGCAACCCTACTTTACACCAAACAGTGGTGGAGCTACGTTTGCCAACTCTGGATTGGGAAATTTCTGGAGATTTGGAGGCGGAGCCTGAAGAGGTAGGGATGCCAGCCTCCAGGTACAACCTGGGGATCCCCCAGGACTAAAGTTTATCTCCAGACCACAGAGATCAGTTCCCCTGGAGAAAATGGGTGTTTTGGAGGGTGGACTCTGTGGCACTGTGTCCCACAGAGGTTCCTGTCTTCCCCAGGTCTCATCCCTAAATCTCCAGGAGTTTCCCAACCTGGATCTGGCAACCCTACCCCACTACCCACTGCCGAAGGGCAGGGGAGACCTGGCAATCCTATGTAAGGGAAGGGAGAGACCTCAGTGGGATATAGCACCACAGAGTCCACCCTCCAAAGGAGCCGTTTCCTCCTGGGGAACTGATCTCTGTAGTCGGGAGGTGAGCTGTAGTCCTGAGAGATCTCCAAGCCGCACCTGGAGGTTGGCAACCCTAGGTAAAGGCCTACAAGGCTAGCCAGTCCCCCCCCCCCCCCCCCGGTATCAAATATTTGAGGATTACCAGCAGCCTCCTCCACACATGCAGGTTCCATGGCATTCACAGATACTTGGGGACACAAACAGACTCATCCCCATGGGCCCAGTGAAGGCAGAATGCTTACAGAGATAAATGATGACTTTGCAGAACAAAAACCTCCCACCCCCCCACCGCCGCTCAAGTCCATTTCCAGTTTCTCTTCCTCTCCCCCATCACATGGGGTGGGGAGGGGGAGTGCAAAAAAAAAGAAAAAAGAGTGTGCTGAAACCAGGGCTAGGCTGTAGTGAGACGGGCAAGTATTGCTGAATAATCAGAAGACGCAGACAAGAAGCGCTGGGGGGCACGTGAGCAGAAAAATAAGAATCCCCCCCCCTTCAGTGTGTTATCTCTTCATGACAAGTCAATTGATCCTTCCTGCCCTGAACCATTTCTCTAGGAGATATTAAAGTATCTTTAAAATACGTCAGTTGCCTTCCCAGGAACTGCTCACAGCAATGTTGAACAAGCAAATTTACACACACACACACACACACACACACACACACACACACACACACACACAACGTGCCTTTATGATTTCTCCCAAGAACATTCCTCCATTTTCTCCCATACAAATGAATGGCAGCCAGCCATTTCTGCAGGGAACAAGGGGGTGCACTGTGGGTGGGAGCAAAAGAGATTGCCTTCAGCCACAATGCAAGGGAGGAATGACAAGAATCTTGGAAGGGGGGCACAACCCCCAACCCAGTCACCTAAAGTGTGCCATCAGGTCGCAATCAGCTTACAGCAACCCCTCTTTGGGTTTTCAAGGCAAGAGGCGAGCAGAGATGGTTTTCCACGGCCTTCCTCTGCATATCAATCCTGGACTGCCTTGGTGGTCTCCCATACAAGTCCCAACAACCCTGCTTAGCTTCCAAGGTCTGATGAGATCAGGCTAGTCTGGCTATTAGGGCTGTCACACCACTGCCTTAAGAACATAAGAAGAGCCCTACTGGATAAGATTAGTGGTCCCATCTAGTCCAGCATCCTGTCTCACACAGTAGCCAACCAGTAGCCCTGGACAGCCAACAACAGGGTAGAGAGGCTGAGGCCTTCCCCTGATAAGAACATCAGAAGAGCCTGGCTGGGTCAGACCAGTGGTCCATCTAGTCCAGCCTCCTGTCTCACACAGTGGCCAACCAGTTCTTCCAGAGGGCTAGCAACAGGACATAGAGGCAGAGGCCTTCTCCTGATAAGAACCTTAGAAGAGTCCTGCTGGATCAGGCCGGTGGTCCCTCTAGTCCAGCATCCTGTCTCACACAATGGCCAACCAGTTCCTCTGGAGATATAACAACAGGGCATGGAGGCCTGAGCTGGCAAACCTAACTCCAGTCCGCCACCAGTGGAGCCTGAGAGAGCCTCATAAGGGATTTATATATTTAATTCATTTGTACCCTGTCTTTTCTCCCTAATGGGGACCCACAGTGGCTTACATCCTTCTCCTCTCCTCCAATATTATTCTCACAACTATTGGATTAAATGTAAAAAAAAAAAATCATTTGCCTTGAAAGCACTCAGTATCCCCAGTCCTTCAGTTTCTCCAGCTAAGAGGGAAAATGCTATTCAAAGAAATTACAAAGATGACCTGACTCCAATGGTAACAAGAAAAAGAAATTTTTGCTTACAAAAATAGATGCACATCTTACATGACATATTCACGTAGGGACATTTAACTTATTGTGAACAGATTAACTTCCAAAAAGGTTAACTTGCTACAGCTTCAAGCCCAGGTAAGAGAGAAGAGAAGAGAGGTCCTATAGAAGATAAAACACAGAAGGCGATCAAAGGCCAAAGAGGTCCAGCATCGAACCCATGAGTTGGTGGGGCCATCTGCCAAGTGTACCCAAGAGAGAGGATTCTCTTAACCCTTTCCCTCCCAGATCTTCTTGCATGCAGAGTTATAATATCCAACAACAACCCTGTAAGGTAGGTTTGGGCTGAGTGTGTGACTGGCCCAAGATCACCCAGTGAGCTTTCATGACAGAGGCAGGGAAATGAACCTGGGTCTCCCAGATTCTAGTCTGACACTCCTAACCACTATACAACACTGGCTGACGGCACAAGACTGCCCCTTCCAACACTACCCCCAGTACCAGCCTGGCCAGCCCTGTGGTAAGGATTAGCAAGATAATGTAAGTTAAGCACTCTGAACCCCCAAACTGTACTTTGTTCAGTCAATGCCAAGCCTCTCATTCACAATCGTTCAACAGCCTGGCCTCCCTCAGTTGCTCGGCTGGTGGCCTGAACAGCAATTTCTATGATTGCTTCAGGGCTCCGCACTGCTGAGGCAGGGGGAGGCCGACCCACAAAGGATTCTACCGAGCTGGACCATGTGATGGTTCTGCAGCAGCTCAACTGCAACCCCGGAGAGCAGAAAAAAAACAGAGCTTTGAGCACAGATTATGCAGCCCTGCATAAATAGAAAGGCGGTCCGGGTCCAAACTGAGATCTCTCAACTTTCATCGGCAGGAAATCCCACCTTTAGACTTCTGCTTAATGCTTGAATGGGGGAGGGGGGGGAAACCGCAAAGAAACGTTTGGCCTAAGGGTGGGACACATCTGGAATCCCAATGATTTTACCACTCCCTCCCTCCCTCCCTCCCACTCCACCATAATCGTTCCTGGTTCATCCAAGTCTTGCTCGGCCGGCTTCCCTGAGTGAAAATTATCATCAAAATGGATTTCAGAAGCAGAGACGAGGATTTACCGCAGGGCTGCGATCGTGCGGCAGATTATACAACGCAGCGACCCTGGCGACATGTACGGCATCTATAAGATCCTGCATTTCAGGTTGGAAAAACAAAAAGTTAGCCACAGGTCAAAGTGGCACCCTCAGGATTTGGGATAAAAGCTTCAGTTATGGATCTTGTTGCAACTGAATGTGACGAGGCAAAGACCGCCTCTGTTTCCCCAAAACAGCTGCTTGAACCAATGAGCAAGCCTATTCCAGAAGCTTGGCTATGCATGGGTCAGGGAGCAAAGCGAGGGTCTTCTGAGTACTTGCTAAAATTCCCTCCTCTGAGATGTACCCCAGACCTGCTTGAGCACAACCAAACCCTGATGTACAAAGTTTGGGCCCAGTGGCACCTTTAAGACCAACAAAGGTGAATTCTGGGTATAAACTTCTCTGTGTGTTCTGCCCCTCTTAGTCATTGCTCACCCAAAGGGTCTCACGACGACTTACAACTTCTAAAACCGTAAAAATAAGCTTAAGACGACATAAAAATGGTAACAAATACAAAATATTAACACTGAAAAGTTAAACTGTTGAAATGTGTGGCTAGCACCATACCACTAATGAAAACAACCCATTCATGATTTCGTGCCAAGGGCTAACCTAAACAATTCAGCCTTGCATGCCCTGCGTAAACTAAACAAGTCCAGCAGGACACAGGTGTAATCTGAGAGGGCATTCCACAGGGTCGGGGCCACAACTGAGAAGGCCCTTCCCCTGGTGACAGCTAACCGAGCCATCTTGCAGAGGCGCCTGCAAGAGGCCCCTAGATGATGACCGAAGGGAGCACAGCTTGGAACAGGAGAGGTGGTCCCATCAGTTGTGGCCCCCATCTTCTGGAATGGCCTGCCTCAGGAAGTCGGGAAGGCTCCCACTCTCCTGGCTTTCCACAAACAAAGCAAAACTGACCTATCCAAGAGGGCTTTTCTATGCAGAGAATAGGGTAATGACTGTACAAAATGACTCACAAAGTTGTTTAGACAAATTATTAGGGATAGCGGTCTATACTACGGTGTATAGTTTGCTGCAAGTTGGACCCCACTGTGTAAATTCAATGAGTCATGTTAACACTTCTGGCGTTGCTTCAGTTCTGGCAGAAGTGATTAACTTGCAGCAGCTGAGAACTGTCATCTAAAGTAGCTGACAGCTTGCAATTTAGAGATCTGTCCTGTTCACCGAAAGCCCCGCCCTGTTGATTGGATTGACTTGCGCTCTGTAATCTGCCATGAGTCCCAGTGAGAAAAACGGACAACAAATAAAATAAATAAAATTAAACAGCTTTTCCACCTCCAAGCCAGGGCTGTCCTTTGGAGAGACTGTGGATGAACTCTGGATGCAAGCCTGTTATCCTGCGCTTCTGCATACAGGGGTCTTCCCAGGCTAGGGCTGCCAACTCTGACCTGGAAAACTCCTGGAGATTTGGAGGCACTGCATGTGGAGAGGGCGAAATCTGGGAAGGGATTTCACCTAAAATCTATGGTATACCATAGAATTTGTCCTCCGGAGCTGCCATTTTCTCCCAGGGAAGTGACCTCTGTAGTCTGGAGATCTTTTGTACTTAGGGATGCCAGCCTCCAGGTGGGACCTAGGGATCCCCTGGAATAACAGCTCATCTCCAGACTACAGAGTTCAGTTCTTCTGCAGAAAACAGATGCTTTGGAGGGTGGACTCGATGGCACTGTACCCCATTGAGGTCCCTGTCCTTCCCAGGCTCCATCCTCAAATCTCCAGGAGTTTCCCAACCTAGATCTGGCAACCCTACCCCCCCCCCCATCCCCTGCCAGTGGTGATGGTGGGACCTGCCAAGGTACTTCCAGGCCCCACCTGGAGGCTGGCAACCGGTGTTCCCTCTAAACCAGGGGTGGCCAACCTGTGGCTCGGGAGCCACATGCGACTCTTTCACACATATTGTGCGGCTCCTGGCAGGGCAGCTGGGGAAGCAAAGGGGAGGCATGCTTTTTCTCTCTTTCTCCCTTCCTTCCTTCCTTCCCTCCTCCCTCCCCCCCATCTATTTGCTTTCCTAGTTTCTCTCTCTCTCTCTCTTTCTTTCCACTTCTTTAATTCTTTCTTTCCATCTCTCTCTTTTTTTCTCTCTCTCTCAATATCATTAGCAAACAAGTAATATCATTATCAATAACCGTTTTTCCTCGTTTGTTTTTATTTTTGGCAGTCCCATTTAACGTTAATAAAAAGCAAATTTGCATATTTTAAAAAATAAAAACGTGTGTGATATTTGTTCCTGTCTTGCGGCTCTCAGACATCTCTATGTGGCTCTTACGTTTATTCTATGTGGCTCTTACGTTAAGCAAGGTTGGCCACCCCTGCTCTAAACTGAATTAGTGTGAGTTAGCTCACAGTTTTTTAGCCTCCAGCTCATATGTTTTTGCCTTAGCTCAGGAAGGGATGGCTCCAGAGCAAACTGATTTGTGCAGTAGTCAAGTCACTCACAACTTTTAATGCCAGGGGCTCACAAAGTAGAATTTTTGCTCACAAGATTCCACAGCTTAGAGGGAGCATTGCTTGCAACACCTGCTTCATCCTCACCCATACCCATTCCAAAGCCACTAATGTGGGTGTATTATTGAGCTTGTGAAACTCAACCAGCTGAAAGCATTTAAAACAGAAATAGTATTTGTACTCAAGAGAAATAGAATGATTGGCAAACACAGGCCAAGGCAAAAACGAGATTGTTCTACCTTCTCTACTCCTGCTCCGCGTTAATCGAAATTGCCCGGCCAGCCCTAATACTGCAAAGAATTACAAGACTACAAATTAAGGTGGGCAGCCTTGTTGGTTTGAAGCAACAGGGAAAAGTCTGAATCCAGTGGCACCTTTAAGAACAACAATGTTTAATTCTGGGTCTGAGCTTTCATGTGCATGCACACTTCTTCAGATGCACTGAAACAGACAGTTGCCAGGAGGGGCTAATTAGAGTCAAGATGCATAAGTAACTGAGTGATAAGTATAGCTAAGGTTGTATTAATGCAGTTGGTAAGACCTGTTAATAGCAGCAGATTAGCATACAGATAATAAAAGAGTTAAGAAACAGATGTGAGAACTAAGTTTTAGTCCAGTGGTACCTTTAAGACCAACAACATTTATTCTGGATCTAAGCAAGAACCAAGTGACTTAGCATGTGTAAAGAGATAAGAACCCGATATCTCTGTTAAGCCCTGGGGGTTCCATTGTCCTGAGCGTTGTAATAATTTATAATTCGGCAATCTCCCATTCCAGTCTGCTTCTGAAATTCCTTTGCAATAAAACAGCTACTCTGAGGTCCCCCACTGGGTGCCCTGGGAGGCTGAAATGTTTTCCTGCAAGGTTCTCAGTTTTGTGTTTCTTGATGTGACATTTGTGTCCATTCATCCTTTGCCGTAGGGTTCGACCTGTTTGCCCTGCACAGAGAACTGAAGGGCAATGTTGGCATTTAATAGCATATACAGTGTTAGAAGATGAGCAAGTGAATGAGCCTGAGGTGGTATAGTTGAAGTTGTGAGGTCCAGTGGTTGTGTTGTCTGGGTGTGTGTGGCAGCACAGTTGGCATCCGTGTTTATTGCAAGCTCTGGTACCAGTGTCCCTGTTCATATTCGATGCTGTATTATTGTGGGTGAGGAGCTGTTTAATATTGAGGGGGACCTGTCTGTGGGCAAGAAAAGGTTTGCCCCCAAATTAACATCCATTCATATTACTTTTGTTCGGATGAGAACCACGATAGCCAACTTTGTCTAGGCCAGCTAATTTCTGATCTCTCTCCTCAAAGGGAAAACATACCTCGTCCCTTGAATAAAAACTTTGTTGGTTTGCCGCTGGACTCTAACGTTCTTCTGTTGCTTCAGACCAACTCGGCTGTCCACTTTGATCTATCTTGTCCCAACAGGATACTTTTGGCGGAAGACTTTTGACTTGGGGTTCTTGGCCAATCAGGCTGGGGTTGAATTCCACTTGCCAATTTGGATCCAACCAATGAAAAGTTAGCTTGGAAGCTGGCATTTCCAGAGAGTTATCAATTGCATGGGTCGAATGGGTCTATCAGGATAGGGAAGTTTCTTGATGGCATCCATTTAGGCAGACGCCTCCCAGACGGCTGGAGCATCAGGAAGTGGACTGGGCCTGAAAATCCAGGGGGGGGTGCGAGACAGCTCCCTGGGGATCGTCTGCCCTTCCTGGAATGCCATTATTCAGGATGCCGTCACACTGGTCTTCCGGCTTAACTTCTACATCTCAGAATCAGCTGCTAAAAAGCATGACAAGAACGCCTTTGCCGGATCTCAGATCAAAGTGTCATGGGATGGCATTCAAGCTCCTGACTTTCATGCAACCTACCGCCCCTTCTGTGGAAAAAGAAAACGCAAAGCGAGAGTAGCCACGGATGAGCGATGCGTCCTTCCGTCACAGCTCGGCTCTGCTGAAGCATGCTCAGGGTCACTGTTGCTGGCTGCAGCGGCAAAAGTTTTGAATACTTTAAAAAGAAGAGGCACCAGCGGCGTGCCGGAGGTACAGCACAGCTAAGGGCCAAACTAGCAGTCATGGCAGCCACCGGTCAGACCCATGGCCACTATGATGTCTAGTTTGACTCTAAGGCTGTAGGTACTGCATGCTTCTAGCTTTCTTTGTTAACAGCAGGGACCAAAAATATACAGATATTTCTGTGTCCTGCTACTTTGCAGCCCCTCTCTATAAGACCCTGGATCTCCTGGCCCTTTTTTAACCAGCCCTTACCCAACACACTTGTCTTCCACCTTTCCTCCAAGGAGCTCAGGACATTGTCCATCAGTTTCTTCGCTTCTTTTTCTTGGAAGAGAAAGAACAGACACTGCTGTCTCTGAGCTTCAGCCTGGGGGGGGGGGGGATGACAAAAGAGTCAGGCAGACGGTGAGTTTTCTTCCTGTATTCTCTTCCGCCTCTGTCCCTTGGAGGTGTAGAGTGATATCCACAGGGAATTGCTTCCTTCCTTCACATTTCTCTCTCCCACACACACAAAGAAGGAGCACGTTGGTTCTCCATCTTTGGCGGCATGGATGCAGATGGACATCCAGGAAGTTAGCACAGATTCTATCCCGATCTCTCATTTGCCCTATCTAGAATGGAGTTCGCTAAATAAATAACTCTTTATTGGTTTGAAACTGATAAATGGCTCTGTGTAACTCTGTAACTTTGCTAGCACATGCAGAACAAAAAAGCTACTGCTGTGTGTGGCCAATCACAGAATCACCGAGTTGGAACGGGCCATGCAGGCCATCTAGTCCAGCCCCCTGCAGGATCATCCTAGAGGATCCCTGACAAGGGTTTGTCCGGCTGCTGCTTAAAGACTGCCAGGGAGGGGGAGCTCACCACCTCCCTGGGCAGCTGATTCCATTGTCGCACAACTTTTACTGTAAAAAAGTTTTCCCTAAGATCCAGCCGGTACCTTCCCACCCTTGATTTAAACCCATTCCTGCGAGTCCTCTCCTCTGCTGCCAACAGGAACAGCTCCCTGCCCTCCTCCTCTAAGTGACAGTCCTTCAAAGACTTCAGACATCCTGTCCCCCCCTCCACCTCCTCTTCTCCAGACTGCACATCCCCAAGGCCCTCAGCCATTCCTCCTAGGGCTTCTTTGTCTCCAGGCCCCCGATCATCCTCGTCGCTCTCCTCCGCACCGCTCCATCCTGTCCACATCCTTTTGGAAGTGAGGCCTCCAGAACTGCACACAAAATTGCACTCTGCTAAACTGATGCAGGTTCCTCGTTTACCACACCACAGTGAGCCTGTGAGGTAGCCTAGGCGGAAAGAGTGTGCCTGGGTCCTCCGGAGAGCTTTGCAGGGGGACGAGAGTAGGAGTCCATGCCACTCCAGTCTAAGATCAGCACTCTAGCCACTAGGCAGCAATGGGATTTTTTGGTATCATATTTGATAAATCACCAGCTCTGGACTCACTTAGCTGCCATGTAGCCCATAAGCCACCTAGGGTGGTGCACCCGGGGCTCCAGGAACACCTGTTCCTACTGCCTCCTTGCAGCAAATGAGAGCCAGTCTAGTGTAGTGGTTAAGAGTACAGACTCTAATCTGGGAGAACTGGGTTTGATTTGCCACTCCGCCACACGCAGCTGCTGGTGTCACCTTGGGTCAGTCATAAGTTCTCTCAGAGCTGTCCTCTCAAATGCAGTTCTCGAGAGAGCTCTCTCAGCCCCACCCACCTCACAGGCAGTGTTCCCTCTAAGCTGAGTTAGTGTGAGGTAGCTCACAGTTTTTTAGCCTCCGGCTCACACATTTTTGCCTTAGCTCAGGAAGGATGGCTCCAGAGGAAAGTAATTTATGCAGTAGCCAAATGGCTCGCTCACAACTTTAATGCCAGTCGCTCATAAAATAGAATTTTTGCTCAGAAGACTCCACAGCTTAGAAGAAGAAGAAGAGGAGGAGGAGGAGGAGATTGGATTTGTATCCTGCCCTTCACTCACTTGGAGCCTCAGAGCAACTTACACACTCCTTTCCCTTCCCCTCCCCACAACAGACACCCTGTGAGGTGGGTGGGGCTGAGAGAGCTCTGACAGAAACCGCTCTTTTTCAAGAACAGCTGTGCCAGAACTACGGCTTGCCCAAGGTCATCCAGCAGGTGCAAGTGGAGAAGTGGGGAATCAAACCTGGTTCTCCCAGATTAGAGTCCACGCACTTAACCACTACATCAAACTGACTTAGAGGGAGCATTGCTCACAGGGTGTCTGTTGTGGGGAGAGGAAGGGAAAGGATATCGTAAGCCACTCTGAGACTCCTTTGCACAGTGAAGGGCAGGGTATAAATCCAATCTCTTCTTCTACCTCTTCTTAAGTTCAATATGAACATGACGCCAACATGGCCAAAAAATCACTTTGCCATGGTATTCTGGACTTCTGCAACATCTCGTTCAGTCGGGGCTGCTTAGCGGTGCAAAGCCCAACATCCCTCAGGAAAGCACTTTTACTTTGCCAAAATCATGCTTAGTTGACCCCTAAGATCATCATGCGAGTCCAGTGGACTGTATCCAGGATCATGAGTCTCACCTCGGGACAGCCTGGGCTCTGAGAGGCAGGTTCCAAAAGCGAGAGGCCACCGAAAACTCCCACGATATCCAGCCGCTTGAGCTGGCTCTCTGCTCTCCAGCTCCATTTATCCAACAGGACACAGAGTTCTCAGAGGGCTATTTAGCTTCTGTTCACGTTGGTGTTCGACATGCTGTCCTTCTGCCGATTACCCTGCATGAGGCCTTCTCCACAAAAAAAGGGCAGCTTTTTTGCTTCTTGATGTGCCAATATTAAAAACGGGTCTCTGGACTGAGAAATTGCTGCATTTGGGTTTTTTTTACCTTTTCCCTCTGAGCAGTAGCTTGGATGCTAATGCTCACAACGCTGACAGGACAGAACACAATACCTTCAAGTCCCTGGTCAGCTGGGCGGGTTTGCGTAAGACCATTTCTGCAGTAGTGAAATTTCCCACACTGGCATTTTTAAAACTGTGCGTTATATAAAATTTTCCGCAGTAGATTTTTTTCTCACCAGGCACAAACCCGAAGTTTTCTTCTTCTTACCCTGTATTTTTGGAATTCGCTAAAACTGGGGATTCCAAAAATGCAGGGTAAGAAGGGAAGAACTTTGGGTTTGTGCCTGGTGAGGAAAAAACTACTGCGGAAAATTTCACATAACGCACAGTTTTGAAAAATGTCAATGCAGGGAATTTCACTGCTGCGGAAATGGTTTACGAGTCTCTCTCTCTCTCGCTCACTCACTCACACTCCCCTTAACCAACCTCACAGGGCCGTTGTGAGGGTTAAGCAGAGTAATCTTATTTCCTGGTATCCTGCAATCTCATAGGAAGAACAAGATACCAATATTCAGCTTACTCCGCCTACTTTTGCTCCGTTATCTTTACGCCAGCCCTGCAAGGCTGGCCACGAGTGGTTAAGTGCAGACTCCAATCTGGGAGAACCGGGTTTGATTCCCCACTCCTCCACTTGCACCTGGCTGGATGACCTTGGGCAAGCCATAGTTCTGGCACAGCTGTTCTCTCAAGGACAGCTCTGGAAAGAGCTCTCTCAGCCCCACCTGCCTCACAGGGTGTCTGTTGTGGGGAGGGGAAGGGAAAGGAGTGTGTAAGCCGCTCTGAGACTCCGAATGAATTGTGGGGTATAAATCCAGTCTCTTCTTCTTCTTCCCCAAAACCTCCATGTTCAGAGGCAGCCAGCCTCTGAAAACCAGTGTCAGGACTTGGGAGACTACATCAGGGGAAGGCGTCAGTCACGCTCTGTGCCCTGTTGTTGGCCCTCCAGAGGAAGTGGCTGGCCACTGCATGAGACAGGATGCTGGACTAGATGAACCACTGGTCTGCTCCAGCAGAGCTCTTCTTACGTTTTTAACTTCGTTCAAACACTTCCAAGCACAACCCAACGGACTAGAGCCTCACATTTATCAAACAGACAAAAAGTTGAGATCCTTCCAAAGCTGACTTCTGCAACCGATAACATCCTGTGCTTCGCCCATCCTTGCACGGAATCGCAGCCCACGCACACAGCCTTGAGCTTAAAGAGGCACTGAAGTGAGTTTCATGTTACTGCTTCACCTGGACAATCAGCTTCATGGCCTTATAAATTCAAAACAGCCGATATTCCTCTTCATTGGGAGCTCAGTTTATTCCTGATTCATTATCCTGTTTGGAACTCTGCTTGACGTGGCATACACAGAAGTCCTTAGTCCTGCTGCACATTGCTAATGTAGGGCAAGACAGTAGCACATCAATTGACAGGAACAAGGTATACATATATATGCATGTATTTATTTATTTAGCTATTTGATAGTCTGCCCTTCTCATGGAGACTCAGGGAGCAGGTTTGCCAGATCCGAACTGGGAAATACCTGGAGGTTTTGGGGGCGGAGCCCGAGGAGGGCAAAGTTTAGAAAGAGGAAGGACTTCAGTGGGGTACAATGACATAAGAGTCCAGCGTCCAAAATGGCTATTTTCTCCAAGTGAACTGATCTCTACTGCACGGAGATCAGTTGTAATCCCAGGGGATCTCCAGCCACCACCCAGAGACTGGCAACCCAATCAAGGAGGATTACAAAGTAAAGAAAGACGGGAAATGTCATATATAAGATATCCAACGAACAACCCAGCAAGACTGTGAACGCAACAATTCAAAGACCACACCAGCCACCACGAGAGATCCCTCCAGCATGCACCGCCCCTCCTGCCATTTCTCTGCTCTGCTCCTCCAACAGCGTCTCTGTCGCTCTCCTCAGCGCAGGAAAGAGGCGGGAAGGGGTTCAAAAACCCTTTACCCATACCTTGGAAAGAGTAGCCAAAGAAACAACAACATCATACATGAAGAGCTCTGCCAAAGTTTCTGTTAAGTGTCTCTTGGCTCACAAAGAAGACATTTGCTAAAATGCTTAACAAAGGCAGGGAAACTCTTTGACACCCTTCTTGGCAGCTTTTAGAAAGGCTGTTTGATCGTATCTATTCCACCTGACTTACAGGGCAATCTTACATGTCCAGTCTACGTCCGCTGAAACCAACGTTCAAGAACGTGCTAGTTTTTGGCCTCCGATAATCTGTCACCTTGATCAGCGGGTCATTTTTATGGTTTTATGGCTACTGGAGCACACCAGAGAATTCTAGAAGAAAATCAGTTTGAATAAGTGGGTTCTAGATCAAATCAAGCCTGAATCCTTCCTAGAAGCTAAGATAACTAAACTGAGGCTACTGTGCTTTGATCACACCATGAGAAGACAAGTCACTGGAAAAGACTACATAAGAACATAAGAGAAGCCAATGTTGGATCAGGCCAGCGGCCCCTCCAGTCCAACACTCTGTCACACAGTGGCCAAAAACACCAGGTGCCATCAGGAGGTCCCCCAGTGGGGCCAGGACACTAGAAGCCCCCCCACTGTTGCCCCCCCCCCCCGGCAAGCACCGAGAATACAGAGCATCTCTTGCCCCAGACCGAGAGTTCCTATCTATACTTTGTGGCTAATAGCCGCTGATGGACCTCTGCTCCAGATGTTTATCCAATTCCCTCTTGAAGCGGTCCATGCTTGTAGCCGCCACCACCTCCTGTGGCAATAAATTCCATGCGTTAATCACTCTTTGGGTGAAGAAGGACTTCCTTCTATCTGTTCTAATCTGACCGCTCAGCAATTTCATGAAGTGCCCACGAGTTCTTGTTTTGTGAGAAAGGGAGAAAAGGACTTCTTTCTCTACCTGCTCTATCCCATGCATAATCTTATAAACCTCAATCAACTAGAGTGCTAAGAAAAGCTGAAGGCAGCAGAAAAAGAGAAAGAGCCAACATGAGACGGATGGACTCAGTTAAGGAAGCCACAGTCCTCCGTTTGCAAGACCTGAGAATGGCTGTTAACGACAGGACACCTTGGAGGTCATTAATTCATAGGGTTACCATAAGTCAGAAGAGTGATTAAAATGTTGAATTTGCTGCGAGAGGAAGTCGTGATGGCCACAGGAATAAGCAACTTTCAAAGGGGATTAGAGAAGAAGAAGAAGAAGAAGAGATTGGATTTATACCCCGCTCTTCACTCCCCAAGGGAGTCTCAGATTCCCTTCCCCTCCCCACAACAGACACCCTGTGAGGTAGGTGGGGCTGAGAGAGCTCTTTCCCAAACTGTCCTTGAGGGAACAGCTGGTACAGAGCTATGGCTTGCCCAAGGTCATCCAGCCAGGTGCAAGTGGAGGAGTGGGGAATCAAACCCGGTTCTCCCAGATTAGAGTCCGCGCACTTAACCACGACACCAAACTGGCTCTCTTAGATAGATTCATGGAGGATAAGTCTATCAGTGGCTACTACCCATGGTGACTGAGGGGAACCTCCACATTCAGAGGCAGTTAGTCTCTGAATCCCCGTGCCAGGAGGCAACATCACAGCAAGGCCTTGTCCTCTATGGCCTGTTCCTGGCTCTCCAGAGGAACTCATTGGCCACTGTGTGAGACAGGATGCTGGACTAGATGGACCATTGGTCTGATCCAGCAGGGCTCTTCTTATGTTCTTATGTCCTTCTGATGGTTCTTTCCATTTTGCGTGAAGGGAATGGCTACTACCCATGGTGACTGAGGGGAACCTCCACATTCAGAGGCCCTAAGCCTCTGAATCCCAGAGCCAGGAGGCAACATCAGGGGAAGGCCTCGGTCTCTATGCCTTGTTGTTGGCCCTCCAGAGGAACTGGTTGGCCACTGTGTGAGACAGGATGCTGGACTAGAGGGACTATCAGTCTGATCCAGCAGGGCTCTTCTGACGTTCTTATGCTTATGTTATTGCAGCTCCTCTTAATGTGGTTTTATTGGATTCAAATTTTTATATCCTGCTTTTCCAATGTAACTCCAAGCAGTCTACGAAAATGACCGTAGGCAAACAAAGCACTGTTAAACACACACACGTAGACACAAAATCTGTATGGTAAAAACCACACTGCTTTTAAAGAAAGCGATGTCCAACTGGTCGCCCACCAGGAACAGTGAACATTCTTCCAGCTGAAAGTCTGCCCCTTCAGAGAAAACCTGCTGAAACGGAACAGTCTTATGACAGCCCATAGGAGTGGTGCTTTCCGGACTGCCACTAGTAATCCCTTCCATAACACAGGAGCAGCAAGCGGAAAAGCCATGGAACAGACAGGGCAGAACACGGCATTAAAGGAGGGGAGACTGAGAGAAGCAACTTTTGCCTCGGGGGTACACGCTACCAAAAGAGAGAGATATAAATGTTTAATAAATAAAGAGCTAGATCTGGTGTGACACTGGTAGCCAGATGGGAAGCCAGAGGGGAAGGAATGGACTGAAACACCAGTTACTTATCTGTAACTGATAGCGGTCTATACATCTTAGTCTTCCCCTGCCTCTTAACATAAGAACATACAAGAAGCCATGTTGGATCAGGCCAACAGCCCATCCAGTCCAACACTCTGTGTCACACAGTGGCCAAAACCCAGGTGCCATCAGGAGGTCCACCAGCGGGGCCAGAACTCCAGAAGCCCTCCCACTGTTGCCCCCCCAAGCACCAAGAATACCGAGCATCCCTGCCCCAGACATAAGAATGTAAGAGAAGTCATGCTGGATCAGGCCAATGGCCCATTCAGTCCAACACTCTGTGTCACACAGTGGCCAAACCAGTGTTCCCTCTACGCTTAGTTATTGTGAGCTAGCTCACAGTTTTTTAGCCTCTGGCGCCCACATTTTTGTCTTAGCTCAGGAAAGATAGCTCCAGAGCAAACTAATTTATGCAAGAGCCAAATCGTTCACTCACAACTTTAATGCCAGTAGCTCACAAAGTAGAATTTTTGCTCACAAGACTCCGCAGCTTGGAGGGAACACTGAAACTCAGGTGCCACCAGGAGGTCTATCAGCTGGGGCAGAACTCCAGAAGTGCTCCCACTGCTGCCCCCCAAGCACCGAAAATAGAAAGCATCACTGCCCCAGACATAGTGTTCCATCTGGGTTCCTTACCTCAATCTTTCCCCACAGGTAAGTCCGAGCTGCCATTCATTAAGGGCTCCCCCTTCCCAATCCATCATCACTAACTGCTTACCTGACTTCTCTAGTTGCCAGAGGGGTTCTTTGCCCGGAGACCCAGTGTGGTGTCGTGGTCAAGAGTGTCAGTCTTGGACTAGGCTCTGGGAGACCCAGATTCAAATCCCCGCTTGTGCCATGGAAGCTTGCTACGTGACCTTGAGCCGGTCATATTCTCCCAGCCTAACCTACCTCAAAGGGCTGTTGTGAGGATCAAATGGAGAAGAGGAGAATGACGCAAGCCACTTACTCCCATTGGGGAGTAAGGCCAGGTGTGAGAGTCCTAGGCTGAAGACACACTGGCGGCGCAGCAGACTAAGGCGGGGGGGATTTCCCCCGCGGCGCGGCATTTGCACGCCGCCGGAAGGAAGCTGCCCACAGCGTTCAGACTGCGGGCGGCTTCCTACGGCGGCAGGCGGATGCCGCGCGGCTCCCCCTCCCGGCGCGCGTTCACACCCGCTCCGGCGGGTGGAACGCGCGCCGCAGCAGCCGAGCACCACTTTGAAGTCTGAACGGCCACTCTGCATCCGCTTCTGAAGCGGAGGCAGAGCGGCCGAGACTGCCAGTCTGTCCTCAGCCCTACAGAGCCAGTCAGCAAAAAGTGCCCTTAAACAGGAATTCTTTATTGAGAAAGGTCTGCTGTGGTCATCTGCACTTCTTGTGTTAGTAATGGCGGACACCAAGCAGGACAATTATACAAAATTCAAAAAAGGGTCTGGTAATGCATGGTAACCAATCATCATGTCAGAGGAAAGGCGCCTAAAATTTTACAGTTCCCAGGGAAGAAGCGGGAAGAATAGGAGTCAGACAGGAGAATAGATACATGGGCCGGCACTAACAGTCTCTCAAGGTCAGAGTAGCTCAGAGGGCAATAAGCATGCCATGAGAAATATAACATAGCATTCCACAGTTCTGACGTCAAGGGTCCAGACAGCCCACCTCCCGGGCAGGAGATGGCAGCATTAGCTGACACCGGGTGCAAATGAATTAAATAAATAAAATTGATCTTCCTTTGCCATTTATTTTATTTATATCCCACCCTACCCTGCAAACGGGCTTAGGGAGGCTCACAGCATATAATATACAGTTTAAATGATATAAAGTTAAAATTCAGTTCTGTACAAAGTCACAAGATGTCAACAATGTAGTTGAAGTGCTTTCAGAGATTCCCTACCCCTTGTATGTGTGCTAAATAGTTGTTAGCAAGTGGCCAAATTCCCACCAATCGATACATTAAAAATATCTGGACCTCGTACAGTGAGTAAATAGGACAGGTGGATAGGGCGGGGGGAGGGGGATATCTTCAACAGCAGGACAGAGTGCTGGCTGAAATAATGAATCAGAGTCAGCTCTTGGTACCTCCAAGACTGCTGGGTGAAGAAAGGAATTACAGACACTCCACCTAGGATATACTGACCTGACTTCACAGGCCAAGAGGGCTGTTGGGTGCACAACAAATGGCAGGAGTCTAGATAGCCCAGGCTAGTCTGGTCTAGATATGTGAAAGCCCGGGAAAAAACTAGAAAAATTCAGGGGGAAAAAGGGTGTTTTTTCCATTTTTTTCCCTGAAACCTTTTTTGTTTTTTTCCGAAAAATTGAAAAAAGAAAAGAAAAGAAATTGATTATGGAACATTTTATTTTCACATGATAAAATATTTTAAGACAAGGTGTTCAAATATTTTCCAAATCATTTCTAAAAAATATGTATGGTATCAGATTAATCTAATTGTGTTTCAATCCAGGCAAACCTTCAGTTTTTAGAGGTCCAAAATAACTGTGATAATGACTGACACAACAGAGGAGCTGCAGAAGCAGAGACTGAAACTGATAATTACAGCTCAGAAAATGATTCTGATTAAACTTCATGCCCATTCATTGAAACTTAGTCTCACACTCCCTTCTATACACTTCTCCCCTCTTCAATTCTTTTTATGAGAATGGGTTTTTTATTTTTATTTAATACTGTGGAGAGGAAATATAAATAATTATTACTTATGAATTTTAAAATATTGTTGTGTGTTTTGTTTCACATAAGTTAGTAAACAGTTCAGGAGATGGTTGCTCCATTTGTTACAATTACAAAAAATATATGATTTAAAAAGTAAATCCTGTTTGGAATAATTGTTTGGATACACTATATTTTTAATACGCCAGTTGTGATAATTTCACGCCAAGTAAAATTGCCCATAGTCATACTTTATGTTCCTAAAGTAACAGAACGACTTTCAATCTGGAAAAGAAAAAAGAAGGACTAATGTAGCATTTTTTTTCAATTTTTCCCAAAATTTCCATTTTTTCCCAGAAAAAAAAAAATGGGGAAATAAACCGGGGGAAGAAAACCTTCCAAGGTCTGGCAAGACCTGACTAGAGATGTAAAATTCCCAGAAATTTTACATCTCTAGTCAGGTTTTGCCAGACCTCGGAAGGTATTCAGGGTTGGACCTGATTACTACTTGGATGGGAGACTGCCAAAGAATGTCAGGGATTGCTCTGCAGACGGAGGCAAAGGCAAGCCACCTCTGCTTATCTCTCGCCTGAAAAACCTGCAGGGTGACTATAACTCAGCTCCAACTTGAGGGCTCACTTTTTTTTTTACAAATGGTGTGCCAGTCTGGTGCCACTGCCCCCCCCCCCCCCATGCCACCAGGTCCTCCCTCTGCACCAAACTACAAGCCTTCACTTTCCCTTTGGGGGTTTCGGCCTACTTGACTTTGGCTTGTGGCCGTCGGTGTTTGGCTCGCTGCCCCCTGCCCTGGTACTTAAGTGCCCAGCATAAGGCAGTGATCAGAGAAG
Source organism: Lepidodactylus listeri (assembly GCA_029233225.1). Classification (NCBI taxonomy): domain Eukaryota; kingdom Metazoa; phylum Chordata; class Lepidosauria; order Squamata; family Gekkonidae; genus Lepidodactylus; species Lepidodactylus listeri. Next base: position 176,577,968 of record JARCFY010000001.1, on the reverse strand, counting down.
CAATCCCGTTGCATCAGCCCCAGCACCAAGCAAGAAATGGTGCTTTTAGAGCAACGGTCCCTGGGTTTTGGAACAACTTCTCCTGCAACAGGCTGATTTACTCACTCCCAGGCTGGTTTGACACTCGTTTCGCTTGGCGCTTTTTATCTTCAAGTGGTCTGGAAACACTGCATGTCACTTTACGTGTTGGGAAATCCCCCTGAAACACTTCAAAATAAGTACATAGGATGAGCCATGTTGGTTGGGCAACCATCGTCGGCAGCCGCCTTGAGCCAAGGGGAAAGGCCGGGTGTAAATAGTTCAATAAAGAAAGGTAGCCCCCCAGCATGACTAGTCCTTAGATAGCCAGTCACAAAGACAAAGGCTGACACAGGTGGCCTGTGGGTGGCATGGCGCCCACCAACACCTTTTCCAGCACCCGCCAAATGTTTTTAGGAAGAGGGTGGGGCCAGGTAGGGCTTTTGCCCAGCAAGGCTTCTGATTGGCTGTGCAGATTTTTTTTTACGTTGCTTTGAAGAAGAAGAGAAGAGAATAGGTTTACACCCTGCCCTTCACTCAGAGTCTCAGAGCAGCTTACAATCTCCTTTCCTTCCCCTCCCCACAACAGACACCCTGTGAGGTAGGCGGGGCTGAGAGAGCTCTCTCAAGAAGTGCACTTGAGAGAACAGCTCTGACAGAACTATGGCTTGCCCAAGGTCATCCAGCAGCTGCATGTGGAGGAGTGGGGAATCAAACCTGGTTCTCCCAGATTAGTGTCCGGGCACTTAACCACTGCACCAAACTGGCAGTAGGTACCTGCCTAGCACAAGGATCTACACTGTGTTACTGAAGTAAGGCTGTGGCAATCAATTGTGGCTGACTCCACCCCCTGCGGCAGCCATTTTGTAGTAGCCATTCTGATGCTACGCCCACTGCTACTATTATGTTGTTGTTGTTGTTGTTAAAATTTCCAGACTGCCCTCCCCCTGAAGGGCTCAGGGCCATGTACAAAATACTCCAGAAATATACAATACCAGTTAAAATAATAGCAATAAACAAATTAATCTGTATAAAACCAAACAATCCATTAGTCATACCAGTAAAAGCATTAACTGTCTGTCTTTGAGGGCTTTCTGTATGTGGTCTCCTTCCAAGGGGCTGGATGCAATAGAAAAACCTGTCCTCAATCATAGGCCTGGTGGAAGATCTCTGTTTTGCACACCCTGTGGAACGGTACACGGTCCCGCAGGGCATGGACATCTCCACTTAGAGAGTTCCACCAGGCAGGAGCCAGGGCCAAGAAGGCCCTGGCTCTGGTCAAGGACAACTGAATAACTTTTGGGTCAGGGATTGGGGATCTTGTGGGTGCAACACTCTTCTGGGAACAAACCAGATTTATACATGCTGTTTAAATCGATGGTGTGACCTCATTTGGAGTACTGTGTACAGTTCTGGTCGCCACACCGCAAAAAAGATATTATAGCATTGGGAAAAGTGCAGAAAAGGGCAACCAGAATGATAAAAGGGTTGGAACACTTTCCCTATGTTGAAAGGTTGAAGCACTTGGAGCGCTTTAGCTTGGAGAAACGACAGCTGAGGGGTGACATGATCGAGGTTTATAAGAGTATGCATGGGATAGAGCGGGTAGAGAAAGAAGTCCTTTTCTCCCTTTCTCACAATACAAGAACTCGGGGGCACACCATGAAATTGCTGAGCAGTCGAGTTAGAACAGATAAAAGGAAGTCCTTCTTCACCCAAAGAGTGATTAACACGTGGAATTCACTGCCACGGGAGGTGGTGGCGGCTACAAGCATGGACGGCTTCAAGAGGGTATTGGAGAAACACATGGAGCAGAGGTCCATCAGTGGCTATTAGCCACAAAGTATAGATAGGAACTCTCAATCCGTGGCAAGTGATGCTCTGTATTCTTGGTGCTTGGGGGGGGGCAAACAGTGGGAGGGCTTCTAGTGTCCTGGCCCCACTGCTGGACCTCCTGAGGGCACCTGGTGTTTTTGGCCACTGTGTGACAGAGTGCTGGACTGGATGGGCCGCTGGCCTGATCCAACATTAGCTTCTCTTAGATTCTCTTATGTTCTTATATACCAGGAGAGGCAGTGCCACAGGTACATTGGCCCCAGATGTGCCCGCAGGTTCAAAAAAGTCGGGGGTCCCCTGTGCTAACAGATCTAACTTTGCAAGCCACTTATACACGCGCCACATTTTTAAGATCGATTCCGGTGGGGCCGCCGTGTTGGTCAGAAGCAGCAGAACAAAGTTTGAGTCCAGGGGCACCTTAGAGACCAGCAAAGTTTTATTCAAAACTTGGGTGTGCAAAACGCACTTCCTCAGACAAAACAAAGGTGCCACTCAGCACATGTTTGACACACTGTCTCTGGGAACTAAGTTTCTTAGCCAGGAGTTGAACCAAGTTCTGCATGCTAGCGCGCCCCCCTGGCAAGGGCGAAAGGCGCAGACCCAACCTCTCTGAGAAAGGGTAACAGCCACAACATGAAATGGCTGCCCCAAGGGGAGGGAACAGGAAAAACGTTAGGTGATTCCAAGCCAAGCATCCTTCTATGGTGTGGGGCAGCTGTTTCCAAACTGATGCTCCCACTGGCGATGCCTCCTTGGACCCAGTGACGTGGAAGAAAGCCAGAATTTGCCCTAAGCTTCGGGGTAGATATAATCTGGGGAAATAATGAGTGGGTACCGGCAAACACGTCAGCAGGATAACCGCTCTAGCAGTCACTGGCCATGACCAAGCACTAACAAAATTAAACATTACACACAAACTTAACTTGGCACTGCACTGTTTAAATAAACAGACAAAGCACCACCCGGGTGAAGCCAAGATTACACAGGACCAGCAGTTAGCAGCCCATATACTACAGGGAAGGGCTTATTCCACTAGTTAAGTAGTCACTTTGAAAAGAGGGAAGGCAACAGAAAGCGGTTTGTTTGTTCATCAAGAAAAGCCAGCGGTGGAAACCTTCAGATTTCGTTATTTTTGCATACCATAGACCAGCTGATACATTCGTCCGTTACAGAAACTCAAAAGGGCTAGATCCCGGAGTTCTTGCCTCTGGACGAGAGACCTCCAGCCTTACCGAGGTCATCCCAGAAGTCCAAGGGAGAAATTTCCCAGCAATCAAGTAGGCATCACACGAACAGCATCTGAGTCAGCTCCATGTAAATCTTCTAGGTCTTCTGTGGAGCCAATCTAGAACAAACTGCCTCCCTCACAAACAGAAACACAGGTCTGGAAAGGACCCCAAGAGTCATCTAGTCCAACCCACTGCACAACGCAGGAAATTCACATACACTCCCCCCAGTGACCCCTGCTCTATGCCCAATGGAAGGCAAAAAACCTCCAGGATCCCCGGGGGCCAATGCAGCCCGGAGGAAATTTCCTTCCTGACCCCGAAGTGGAGATGGGCGTCACCCTGGGCATGTAAGAAAGGGTCACAAGAGTGCAGACTCTGATCTGGGAGAAACAGGTTTGATTCCTCACTCCTCCACATGCAGTTGCTGGGTGACCACGGGTCAGTCGCAAGTTCTCTCAGAGCTGTTCTCTCAAGAGCAGTCCTCGAGAGAAAGCTCTCTTAGCCCCCCACCTACCTCACGGGGTGTCTGTTGTGGGGAGGAGAAGGGAAAGGAGATCGTAAGCCACTCTGAGTGAAGGTCAGGGTATAAATCCTACTCCTTCTCCTTCTCCTTCCCCTCCCTCTCATGATCTGCCTAAGTTCATATATGTCAAGCAGATATTCTACCACTGAGCCACTGGCCCCAGTTAATTACACACATTAAATATTACACACAGAACCAATCCTTCTTTCAGAAAGGTCAGTGGGTTCCATGGGGTTCCTGGCAGTCTCCCACTTCAATTTTTCTTCCCTCGTTCCACAAATATTCCAAACGCCCCCAAATTGGAATTTTGACGGCTCAGCTATTTCTGCGTGGAATTGGCAGATTCGCACCGGCACACTTGGACTTGCTGGAATCAGTCACGCGAACTGGCTTCGAGCCCAGAGGCCCTGCTTAACTGTCTTGTGGATGAGGCTGGAAAGGAGCCATTCTGGGACTGCGAGGTCTGTCCGGCTGACTTCGCTCAGAGCAGGCGGGAGAAAAAACAAACCGCCAGTGGTCACAGCGCAGCACCAATCCTGGGCTGGTGGCGCTGCATTTAAAACTGGGGCCCAGTACCCAACAGCATATCTAGCTAGTTCAGTGGGAACACAGATGCGCATCTCGATGCACGTGGAGAAACTTACACGTGAACGCATATGAAGCGGCCCTATAGCGTATCACATCATTGGTCTGTCAAGGTCGGTATTGTCTGTTCAGCCTCGCAACAGCTCTCCAAAGTCTTAGACAGAGGTTTTTCTACTGCCCAGTTCTTTACCAGGGATTCAACCTGGGATCTTCTGCTCTTGAACATACATGAAGCTGCCTTATATTGAATCAGACCCTTGCTCCATCAAGGTCAGCAGTGGCTCTCCAGGGTCTCAGGCTGAGGTCTTTCACGTCACCTGCCGCCTGGTCCTTTTTAACAGGATTGAACCTGGGACCTTCTGCATGCAAAGCAGAGGCTCTTCCACTGAGCCACAGCCCCTCTCGACGCACATGAAGCTGCCTTGTATTTAATCAGATCATCAGTCCATCGAGGTCAGTATTGTCTACTCCAGGGGTGGCCAAACTTGCTTAACGTAAGAGCCACATAGAATAAACATCAGATGTTTGAGAGCCGCACGACATGAACAAACATTACATGTTTTTATTGGGAAATATGCAGATTTGCCTCTTATCAACATTAAATGTGACTGCCAAAAATAATAACAAAAGGGGTAAAAGCAGATATTGATAATGGTATTTATTTGTCCAATTATATTTGTTTTCTAATGATATTTAGTTTCCCCAGCTGCCCTGCCAGGAGCCACATAATATGTGTGAAAGAGCCGCATACGGCTCCCGAGCCACAGGTTGGCCACCCCTGGTCTACTCACACCTGCAGCGGCTCCTCGGGATCTCAGAACCCGGGACCTTCTGCATTATGCGCTACCCCTGAGCCACAGCCCCTCCCCTACACAGTTATAGTTCTCCACTGATGGATCAGGATGGGTGAAAAGGGGAGCGGCTTTCTGAAATAAAGCAGTGCTGTAGGAACTTATTCCCTACATTTTGCAGAAAACCAACATCCTCTACAGAAACGCTACTGGATTTGCTCCGATGCAATGTGGATAGGACTGCAGCCCTAGAGAGAGGTTTTCAGTTGTGTTCATAACACTCCGGCAACCCTCTCCAGATTCCCAAGAACAGGAGATATTAATGCAAAACAAACATGGCTGCAATAATGCAGAATAACTTTTTAAGGGTCTACGGAGAACATATGCTCCCGGAGCGCTATATTTGGATCCGCGGCTACAACACACACCCCTTCTTCCCGAAGTCCTTGCATAGTTTTCTCATAACTCGCATATCGCCGATCCGCCAAGGAAGCCCCCCAGTGCATACTTCTCAGGCGGCAGTTCCAACAAAACCGAGCCTATAATAAACCTCCAGTTTTACAGCCAGCACAGGAAACATTATTACAATCCTTCCCCACAAAAAACAGCGGGGAGAACAGGGGGGGCAAGGGGGGAGTATAAAAATGCTCAGTTTGCAAGACCAGAGAATGGCTGTTAGCCATAGGACATTCTGGAGAGCATGAATTCATAGGGTAACCGTAAGTCCAAAGCGACTTGACGGCATTTAAACACACACACATAAAAATGCAATTCCAGGCACAAAAGATTTTTTTTTTTATGCAAAAAAAAAAAAAACCAGAAGGGACATGGGGTGCCAGTGGCACGCAGCCACTGGGCAAAGGCGATTCCAAGGAAAGTTTGCCAGAGGACAATACGGTGCCCGTTACACAAGCGCAGGAACAAATCTGTGCAGCAGCTGAGGAAAGGCTTGGAGCACAGCTTGGGAGGCTAAAAAAATTCAGGCTCAGGACCCTGGGAGCAAGGGAGGTACTGAACATAGGCGTCAAATACGGGGGGGGGGGGGGGGCTCGAGGGCTCAAGCCACCCCCGAAATTTCCGGGGGGGGACTGAGCCCACCCAGCAAAACGGAGTGCCTGCCACCGCGCCTCCCCAGGCCGTTCCTGGGCCCGCCCGCCACCACTGCATCTCCCCCCCCCCCCGGCCATTCCTGCCTCCTTCCCTCTCCCTCCATCCAGGGGCCAGCTGGGCACGTTGCCGGGGCGATGCTCTAGCAATCGCCCTGAAACTCTATGGCACCATAGAGTTTCGGGGCGATTGCCAGAGTGTCACCCCGGTAACATGCCCAGCGTGATGGCATCACTTCCGGGTGACGCCATCACACTGGGCATTTGCCCAGCTGGCCCGCGGACGGAGGGAGGGAGGCAGGAGCGGTCAGGCGGGGGGGAGCAGGAGCGGCGGCGGCGGCATGGTTCCGGCGTCTAAAACATCGCCGACACAATGACCTCAGTTCTGGCCAATGTCACTGTGTCAGGACATCGCCCAATGACATCACACCCACCCCCAGAACGCCCCCCCCAAATCCCCCCACCGCAACCGCAACGGCAAAAGAACCCTACTTCATCAGATGCTTGCAACTGATCACAAAATATTGTCAGCAGAATCCTATACCCCGTTATTCCTGCCTGAGCTCATCCAAATCAGTGGGTTTAGACTGAAGTAATCTTGCATGATTTTGCCATCAAACTGTAGCTGTAGGATTTTCACTGCAAGAGACATTCAAAGGTGGTTTGCCATTGCCTGCCTCTGCATAGCAACCCTGGACTTCCTTGGTGGTCTCCCATCCAAGTACTAACCAGGGCTGACTCTGCTTAGCTGCCTAGATCAGACTACCCTGGGCTACAAGATTGCCCCAAATAAATGCATTTGTTGGACAGCCAGCCCTAAAGATTTGCATGCATGGGTGTTGCACTGCAGTCTTATCTGCAAACTCTCTTGGTCCAACCAGCTCAGTCCTGTCAGCTCTGAAAGGAAACCCTTAAGAACATAAGAAGAGCCCGGCTGGATCAGGCCAACGGTCCCTCTGGTCCAGCCTCCTGTCTCACACAGTGGCCAGCCAGTTCCTCTGGAGGGCCAACAACAGGGCAGAGAGGCTGAGGCCTTCCACTGATGTTGCCTCCTGGCTATGGGATTCAGAGGTTTAGTGCCTTTGAACATGGAGGTTCCCCTCAGTCACCATGACTAGGAGCCACCGATAGAACCATCCTCCATGAATCCATCTGATCCCCTTTGAATACATCTTCTGGCAGCAAATTCCATACTTTAATCACTCTCAGTGTAAAATATTCTTTCCTTTTGCCCATCCTGAATCTACTGCCCATCAGCTTCATAAGGATGCCCTCAAGTTCTAGTATTTTGGGAGAGGGAGAAAAAAAAATTCTTTGTCAACTCCCTCCACCCCACACAAAATTTTATAAACATCTGTCAGGCCCCCCTTAGTCCTCCCGTTTCTAAACTGACACGTCCCGGGCTCTCCTGCCTTTCCTCCTCGGGAAGGGGTTCCAACCCCCTCATCGTCTTGGTTGCCCTCCTCTGTACTTTCTCCGGCTCTGCGATGCCCTTTTGGAGATATGGTGACCTTCTCCAGGAGCTGAGTCGCTGTCCCAGCTTTGTTACCAGAGACCCTTTCTACTTGTATCAGGGAAGCTTTGGCCCTCAAAACCTCACACCCCCCGAAACCTGCTGGTTTCTAAGGTGGTACCAGTCTCGAATCTAACTATTCTATTGCAGAGCAACATGACTGCCCTCTGAAACGAACTTCAAGCCAAGGAATCGATTGAATCTGGGACTTTGGACATTCGAAACGTGTGCTGGGTCATGATGCTATGGCCCCTCCCGTAGAGACCAATGGGACCTGTTCCCAGGTCAGTGAGCTCAGGGCACCAATCCCGTTGTGGCCTCTGACTGTAAAGGGTCTCAAGCAGTGTTCCCTCTAAGCTGAGTTAGTGTGAGCTAGCACACAGTTTTTTAGCCTCCGGCTCACGCATTTTTGTCTTAGCTCGGGAAGCAGGGCTCCAGAGCAAACTAATTCATGCAGCAGCCAAATGGCTCGCTCACGACTTTAATGGCAGTATCTCACAAAGTAGAGTTTTTGCTCACAGGACTCCACAGCTTAGAGGGAGCATTGGCCTCGAGCGAGCTTATTTGAAAACAACTCCCATTAATGTCAAATGGAAACGCGGGCGGCTGAGGGCCAACAGAGGCGATGCTGACCGCACATGCATGATATGGTAAAGCCTTTATTCAGCCGGTGTTGAATGTGGGACTCACAACATATTAAAAGCAGTTTCCCACTCAACGCGAGCGGCATTCACCCACTTCCTCTGCATGTTCCTGGCTGCGGCAACGTAGGTATCCACACTGTGCACGCATCAAAGCGCCTTTCATTTTGCAATGATGGATTATTATCCCCATATTTGCCACCATGCCGGGGGACAGCAGCTAGCAAGATCCACAGTCAAGGAGAGCTCTGAGCCAGAGACCTCCCTCCATACCCACAGGACAACAACTTGACCTTTGTCTGCCCATTCTAAGTTTGCTGGCTTCTCTTTGTACAAGAACGGAATGACAGAAAGGGTCATTAGGTAAGAGTTTTTTTAAAGTCCTGCATGGTTCATGCCTTTGAGCCTGGGGGGAACCTGTAACGCCCCTCCGGTAAAATGCAGTCCCAGGAACACAGAGGTTACGCAACCGGCCGACCGTTCAAAGTACTGCAATTCAATCCCATGCAAACCAGAGAATCTGAACGGTGCCCAGAAACAGAGGCTACAGCGTTATGTGCGTGTACGTGAGAATGCTGCGAAACACTCCCAAGTCAATATGCACGTGATCAGGGTCCAAAGTCCATCTTCAGGGCAATTCTGCAGCAGAAGAGGGTCAAGGTGAGCCATATTCTCTGTTTGGAGGAGGCCCAATAACCCAGGAGAAAGAATGAGCCACCAACACCGCTGCTGTGTCAATGTTTGCCTTTCCCTCACCAGTCAGGCATCCCTCCTCACCTTCCCAGGAAACTCCATCTCCCTTAGCATCATTTAGGGCATATTTTCATCAAGAGGAGGGGGGGGGGGGGAAATACCAGGAGAAACTGGTGACAACCTAGGACCTGCAAACTGGCATTTGAGATCTGTCACTAACGAGTGACCAAAGTCTGTATAGATTTCAAGCGTGTGAATATCAGCCCACTAGGGGAAAAAATTAATGAGGAAAGGGATGCGAAAGATATTCTCCTTGCAAATGCTCCCGCAGGATCCTGGGCAAGATTCCTCAGAAGCACGTACCCCCCTCGCAAGCCGGCCTCAGATTGCCAACTGACCAGAGTGCTGAGAAACGTATCTTGCAGCTGGCAGCACAGGCTTAATTTGTTGGCAGACAAATTTTATTCAGTGGCAGTAGGAAAAAAGCAAGAGTCCAGGAGCACCTTAAAGACTAACAATATTTGTGGCAGGGTCTGAGTTTCTGTGAGTCACTGCTCGCTTCTTCAGATACCTGAGAAGTGAGCAGTGACTCCCGAAAGCTCCTCCCCTGCCACAAATTCTGTTAGTCTTGAAGGTGCTCCTGGACTCTTGCTCTTTTCTACTGCTACAGACAGACCGACAGGGCTACCAGCGTTCCCTCTAAGCTGAGTCAGTGTGAGCTAGCTCACAGTTTTTTAGCTTCCGCCTCACACATTTTTGTCTTAGCTCAGGAAGGACGGCTCCAAAGCAAACTGATTTATGCCGTAGCCAAATCAATCGCTCGCTCACAACTTTGGCGCCAGGAGCTCACAAAGTTGCATTTTTGCTCACAAGACTCCTCAGCTTAGAGGGAGCACGGACGGCTACCCATCTGGATTGATTCTGTGGGCTTTCCTTCAAAAAAGTGCTCACAGGATTCCTTCAGTCCTGTAAAAAGTCAGAGCGCTTACTTGGGAGTAAAAAGACCTGGGCTGTTGGATGGTGAAACGGGTGTTTTATTTTAGTGCCCCTCCGGTCGCAAATAGGCAACACAGTTATATATCTGACAAAGGAAGATTCAACTCTGGGAAGCGTATACCCTGACAAAACCTTAGAAAGGAGCAAGAGTCCAGTAAGACCTTAAAGCTTAACAAAATTTGTGGCAGGGTCTGAGTTTCCGTGAGTCACTGCTCGCTGGTTTCTAAGGTGCTGCTGGATTCGAATCTATGGGAAAAGATAGGCAAAGTGTTGGCAGAAATACCACCAGCTATGGGGCAACATTCCTGACATCTGGAAAACATCCCCCCTGTATTGTTGGTCGGCCGCGTGGGTCTGAAGCAGGAGAACAAATTTAGAGTCCAGTGGCACCTTCATTTATGATTATTACACCCTCTATTTGATCTTCCAAACAGAGGGATGAGGAGGGCAGAGCACAGGGCCGGCTGCTGACTCAAGTGTTCAAGTCTCGCTTTTAAGTCATGCTGCTTCCCTCCCGGGTGGGGGGGGGGGGGAGACCAACAGCTCATTCCCTCTATCAAATAGCTCCCCCCCCCCCCCAAGCCGGGCTTAAATCAATAATTGTATTAATTGCTTCATCCGCCCAGACGCGCATCCCAACATCTGGCAAGGCAAGCGAGGAGGTGGTCGGAAGGAGACAGAGAGCGTCTTGCTAAGCATTCTGCGGGCAAGTCCGTCTCGGGAGGGGCTCCGCACATGGAAATCTCTCCCTCCTTTCCCGAAAAGAAAAGTCGGGGTGGGGGGGGGGGGATAAAGAGCTGGGTTTGCACAACTCGGGGACGCAGAGCGAGAGGCAGAGGCGCAACCATCCGAAATAAAGGTAACGAGGCTCGATCCTAAATGGATTTAGGATGCCGATCCTGGTTATTCTGTTTCGGGCGCATGCATGCACGCAACCCGGGCAGGGGAGCGAGAGACAATGCACGCACCCCCAACACCTTGACGACGTCGAGCCCACATTTAAGGAAAACAAGAAAGCGAGGAAACGGACAAGGATACACGGCGTCAAGTCGCGATCGCGGCCACTCACCTGGTTTGGGATGGTCGCTCCCTTTCCCCGTTACAAAGAACATCAACCGATCTAGTCCCCGGTTGCGAATCAAAGTCGCTCCGACATGGGGCCAGCAAAGGCTCGCTGCAAAGGTCCCCCGGGGATGCAAAGTGTGGAGGGCTTTTTTTCCTTGCTCGCGCTCTCTTCTTTTCCTTTCCCCTCCCCACCTCCCCACCCACTCCCGCCCCCTTTTGCTCGGGAACCAGGCGCTGCTCCACCGCTACCCTGGTCGCTGGAAGCAGCAATCGCAGGACGGGAGGCGGCTGCGCAGCCAGCAAAAAAAAAAAAAAAATCTGGCACAATGAATTGCGGCGCAGCAAGGAAAGGCGCTCCGCCCTTCGCCTGCTTTGCAATGACATCATCCCTTCTCCGCGGCAGGGCGGGGCGGGAGGTCAGGCGTGGAGGGCGGCGTGAGCCGCTGATTGGTTCTGGCGCAGCTCCTCCCGTGGATTGGAGGGAGTTGTAGTCCCGTAGGAGGCTCTCCTAGGCACAGATCAGGACCCAAAGGGCATCGCGGGAACTACAATGCCCAGGGAGCTCCGCGCGGCGCAGGCGCAGATGGAGGAATGACAAAGGCGGACGGGGGAAGGGGGAGGGCCTTGTAAGCTTTAAGCGTCGAAGCCGCTCTCTGAGGGCGGCCATATTGGCGGCGACGGCGGGGGTCTGCGCGGCTGTCTCTGCTGCCGTCCTGGATGCCTGAGGAGAAGAAAACGGTTCTGGGAGCCGGGCTAAAAGTGAAGCGGGGTTTATTTTTAAAAAAAGTGGGGGGGGAGGAAGCGGGGGAGAGAATGGAGGATGCGAGTTTAACTTGAGAGAGAGAGCAACGTCCCCCCCCCCAACAAAAAAAGCGGCGGGTGGCGGAAAGAAGGGCCAAAACTCCTCGATGGCGTTTGGTATATTGTGAGGCTAAGCGCGCGCGCTGGGATCGGCGGGAGGAGGGAGTCGAGGGGGTTGCTACAGAAACCGCTGACGGGCGGGAGGCCGGGGGTTCCCTTCTGTCTCGGTTGGACCCTTCGCGACCAGCAGAAGCGGCGTTGGTGGGCGGTGGCCTAGGGGGCTCTCCTGTGCTCGGTGTATCGTAGGTCGTGAGTTCGATCCTCGCGTCTGGCTATTAGTCGTGGGACGTAAAGTGCACGGCTTTGTAAGCAAGATATATATGTGTTTTCCCCCGCCCTTAAAAATCTGCAACATTGAGAGTAGTTAAGAGTTGGAGGGGGCGAGGAAATGGTTATAATAATGGCCTCTACACTTCGATCTGGGTTCAAATTCGGGGGGAGGGGGGTTTGACAGGCTGCTATTAGCAATTCACAGGGTTGTTTGTGGGGATGAAGTGGCTCTGGGTTCAAATTCTGGGTCACCCGTGAGATTTGAAGGGATATATATTAGCAATCTCGAAGGGTTGTTGTGAAGGTGAAATGTGTTCATGCACTGTGAAATATGCAGGTGGGAAAATTCAGAGGGACTTTTTTGTTTGTTTTAGTTTGGAGGGGGAGATTTTCAGACACCACCCTGATTCCTTTCAAGCCCCTGCATTCTCATCAGTAATAGAACTACACACGTCTAGTTTTTAGGCCACATGCAGGGTTTAATAATGCAGGTAGTCTTTGCATAGTGCCTCCAAAGCACCCCCCCATTTTGCATTGGTTTGTAATCTTCACAATGACACTGTCAAGCAACACTGTGTGGGTCACAGAGAAGAGAGGTTATCTAAGCTTACCTAATGATAGATGATGTGCTTCAGTTGTGATTAGATCACAAATTGTGGGCAGCATCCGAGAGTTCTCAATGCCTTTTAGCAGGTGTTCTGCACTGGGTTGCAAACTGCTCTCCCCCCACATCTGTGCAACCTACCCAGAAGGGCCTAGGAAAACAGCAAAAATAACCCTTTGCATTTTTCCTTTGTGGTGGGTACTTAGTGCACCCATCATGCCTGCCTCCATGCTGATGGGGGGAGGGGGGCTGGTGTTGATTAAGGGTTCTAAGTTGCCTTGCAAATGATTTGCTGCATGTGTGTTCTTTGGTGCTTGAGAAATCGAGCTGGGGAGGAGAGGAAATTGCAATACCTGGGTAAAAATGGCCATTGCGGGTGGAGGTAGTGATATTTGAGCATGTAAATCACTGGTGTTGCTGCTAGAGAGATCACGGCAGAGGCAAGATTTGAATTGGGGACCTGTTGGTTCCTAGAGCCAAATTAGTCCACCAGCTCTCTGTTGACTCGAAATGGATCCAGTAATGACCTGGGGATATGAGCATATTGTGAAATTAAGGTGAGGGCAGGTAATCAAAGGGCTTCAGATTCTGCAGTTCAAAGTTTGTTTCCTGCACTGCAGATACCAGAGCCTGTGGAAGGAATATGTTCCCCTTTTTGCAGTATCTAAGTTACTTGCACAAAAACATGCAATTTAGTTTTTAAAATTATTTATTTACAGTCCACTTTTCTCACTGGAACTGGAGGGAGATTGCACAGTATAAATCAGTGCAGTCTGTGGGTTTAGAGGGGGGAGGCCATGGCTCAGTGGTAGAGCATCTTCAGGAGGGCCAAGGTTCAATCCCTGGCATCTCCAGTTAAAAGGACCAAGCAGTACATGACGTGAAAGACCTCCACCTGAGACCCTGGAGAGCTGCTGCCTGTCTGAGTAGACAAGACTGACCTTGATGGACCCATGGTCTTAATTAATTAATTAATGTATAGCATTGTCTGTACAATAGCCAGGAGGATCCTAGGATTCTCTGGCAGCTACAAGCTCTTAGAATTGTGCGCCACTAGGTGGTGAGCTAGACTTGTTTTTAGGGGCTCAGAGCTCTGAGAGAACTGTGACTGGCTCAAGGTCACCCAGCGGGCTTCTTGTGAAGGAATGGGGGAATCGGGACCCAGTTCATCAGATTAAAGTCTGCCGCTCTTAACCGCTACACCGAACTAACTCTCTTGAACCATGGTCTGAGTCAGTATAAGGCAGCTTCATATGTTCACGGCATGTAATAAGCAACGTGATAAGACTAAGGAGAATAATTCAGTTTTAATCCCAGGTACAGTTGTGGGAAGGAAGAAGCCATTGAGAAATCTGATGTCCGCCTAGAACATGAAACGCCTGTTCTTCCACCATGTTCTAAGTTAACAAACACTTAGCCATGCAAGGGTGGTTTTTTTAAGGTCTAGACAGAAAGAGGCCATCTGTCAATTCCAAAAGCCTGCTGGCGGACAGAGCCGCTCCAGTTATTAGCCTACAAAAGCATGATTCAGCCATCCTGTCTAGACACTTTTTTTAAAAAAATCAATTACTGTGGCCAGTGATAGCCTTGCAAATCTCTTCTGGCTTATAAAATCTTCTTAAGTAGATGGCCAGTGGAGACTGAGGAATGAATACTCAATGCTTAAAATTTAGTGTTCTTTTCTTTTTCAGGAACCGCCAGAGCAGAGGATATGAAATGTGAGTTTGGCAGCCCAACTCTCTAATGGTGTTGTCCTGCTAGTTTTTCCTCTAAATAATGGATCGGCCAGGAGAGGATGTGCGACTTCTCTTCTAATCACTTACAATTCCAGTTTCTTTAGAAGAAGAGAGATTGGATTTATACTCTGCCCTTCACTACCCAAAGGTGTCTCAGAGCGGCTTACAATCTCCTTTCCCTCCCCCTCCCCACAACAGGCACCCCGTGAGGTAGGTGGGGCTGAGAGAGCTCTGACAGAAACTGCTCTTTTTCAAGAACACCTCTGACAGAGCTACGGCTCGCCCAAGGTCAACCAGCAGGTGCAAGTGGAGGAGTGGGGAATCAAACCCGGCTCTCCCATTTTAGAGTCAGCGCACTTAACCCCTACACCAAACTGGCTCTCTACAGTCTTCTACACCCACATCTGTCCAACCAGGTTATTCGTAAGCAGCCCCTTTACGTTCCATTGTCTCGGAGAGGGTCGTCGATATATTAAAATCAGTTAGGGTAATTTTAGTAGTTGAGATTCTTAGGGTCCTGTGGGTCAGCCCAGTTGTGGATTAAAAGTCAACTTCTACAGCTTGCCAGTTCTGCAAATACGTAAGCACTCCCGGGGAAAACAGTAGGCTTAAGAAAGAACATTGGGGTGTAAACTCTCCCAAAATTTTGAGTGATGTCTGTACAGAAACTTGGGGTTTTGTGGTGTTTTGGGTTGCCTACTGTTGCAAATAAGGGGAAAGTGAGTGGTGGGGTGGCAGGTAGTGACGCCAGTTTTGGGGGGCTGATTGGGGGGGGGTTCTGCAAGGTCTAGGGTACATCTTTGCTAAATGAGATCTTACACCATCGCACCTAAAAAAAAATGTTCACACAGTAAAGGTAAGTGTCTTCAAAGCAATGACAACATTTTGTGGTCTTCATGAGATCAAGGCTTGGCCAAAGCATTGTTTCGGTAAATTAGAAAGTCCTCTTTTTTTTTTTTTTGCAAATGAACATAAAAAGCTCTCTTAAAAGAGTCGGAAGTTGAGTCAGTCCGGCCATGCGCTGGCTCCTTCGATGGGCCCTGGCTTTCTAAAATCTTATATGGCGGTTTCTTCCTAGGTCGGTTCCCCCTGTCCTATTGGAGTCAGCAGAGATTGAACACTGTGTCATCTTTATACAGAAAGTGATCCGCTGCAGAGCCACGTTCCAGAGGGTCGCTGTGTTGGTGCGGAGTAGGAGAGCGATATTCGAATCCAGTACCACCTTAAAGACCAACAGGATTTGGGGGGCCATGAGCCCTCTAGAGTCAACGCTGCTTTTGTCATGTTTCTGATGAAGGGAGATTGACTCTCAAAAGCTCATACCCCCAAAATCTAAGGTGCTTATGGGACTCTAATCTAGCTCTCCTACGCAAGTCTGTGACCCCTGTTATTCTATATGAGGCTATGGGCATACACAGGGAACCAGAGTATAGTAAAAAAAAAAATGGCAGTGCCTTCCCCTGAGAAGTTTGATAAATTTCAGTTCCAGCCAGAGGAGATGTGGAGCTTGTGGCACACGCCAAAAGGTAAGAACATGAGCCGATTTCACTGATGCCCCACTTTTCCCCCTAGTGGGGAACCAAGATGGCTTACAACACGCTTCCCTCCCCCTCCACTTTATTTTCACAAAGTAGGTTAGCCTGAGAGTGTGTGACAGATCGCCCATCAAACTTCCATGGCAGAGCAGGGATTCGAATCTAGATCTCACGGGCCTTGCACTCCATCCGTTATACCACACTGGCTAAAAGGCCAACAATGGGGTCCCCACCTTTTCTGGTGCCCACTGAGTGTCTTTGTAGAAAACAGGTGGGGCTGTCGCCCAGCAAGGCTTCTAATTGGACACCGGAGAACTGATTGGCTGTGCAGATTCTTTAAGCTGTTGCTTTGCCAGCAGCTGCGGCCCCAGCACTAGGCTCTTCACTGTGTGACCGAAGGTAAGCTGGGTCAGCCCTTTTGCGGCTAGCTCTGCCATGGCAGCTATTACGTTCCTGCGCCCGTCGCACTGTGTCAGGGTTTCAGAGGTGGCCATAGGCTCAGAAGGGTTGGGGGTCCCTGGCCAGCTCCAAATCCAGCCTCTTCAGTATCCCCCCCCATGTCGCCACCTTCGAAGCGAGAGAGCAGTCTATCTGTGGGGGAGTTCCGGGTGTTCTCTTTGAGGACTGACCCACCAGCCCCCCACCCATTCCTCCAAGTGGACATCCCGGAGCTGTGTTGTCGGTCAGATTGCCTTTTTTCCCGTGACGGGTGATCCGCTGATGCTATTGCATGGTGCTTAGTCCCGTCTGACCAAGACAAGCTGCTCTTTGGGGTCAGTCGCGCTGGCAAGAGAAAGCGCAGCGTAGATCAGGCAAGGCATGATCAGTTGAATCTGTGCAGTACCTAGCACAGAATCTACCCAACTCTGGCTCATGGAGATTTCATCAGCAAGGAATCCGGAGTGACGACAACAGAAAGGACAACAGTTTTGGGGGAGTGTTCAGCGCGCCCAGAATTTTTTTATCCCAGTCATCCTAGCAGCCTTTATTTGGATGCATTATTTTGGAGGCACTTTTAACGAAGCATTTGTAGAATCAGGTTATAAGGGTAAAGTCTTTGATGTGTGCTTGGAGAGAAATCCCATGGATTTCACTAAGGCCCCTTTCACGTTACTGTTCTGAACCGGATGTTATCCGTTGCTGGCCTGATTCCAAGTGCAGAGATCCAAGAAGAAGAAGAGCAGAGGAGATTAGATTTATACCCCACCCTTCACTCGGAGTCTCAGAGCAGCTTACAAACTCCTTTCCCCTTCCCCTCCCCACAGCAGACAATCTGGGAGGTAGGTGGGGCTGAGAGGGCTCTTTCCAGAGCTGTCCTTGAGGGAACAGCTCAGAGAACTATGGCCTGCCCAAGGTCATCCAGCAGGTGCAAGTGGAGGCGTGGGGAATCAAACCCAGTTCTCCCAGGTTAAGAGTCCGCACACTTTAACCACTACACCAAACTGGCT
Organism: Lepidodactylus listeri; assembly: GCA_029233225.1. Lineage (NCBI taxonomy): Eukaryota > Metazoa > Chordata > Lepidosauria > Squamata > Gekkonidae > Lepidodactylus > Lepidodactylus listeri. The sequence continues at coordinate 176,560,518 of JARCFY010000001.1, read as the reverse complement.
CTCAAGGATGGGGGTTTCATATATTCTCTTAATGAGCCATCTCTGAAGCACTCTGGTCATTTCAAACAGTGCTGTTTTTTTCCCCACCCTTTTTCACCATGTCTATGTTGGGGGGGGGGGGTTAAATCTAAGTTGAATGCTATAGCTCTAGAACAAAATAGCTGCAAGGTATCTGAATGGTTCTATTATAGCACTAAAGTGCAATTTTGGTCTAGAGCTATAGCGCTCAGCTGAGAATGATTTTAAAAACCACAAGAAAGACTGCAACAAAAAAAAGCGGAAAGGGAGAAGCTGTATTACTGGAAGCACTGCAGACATTTTAAACCGACTTCAGCCATTCAGAAGCGCAAAAAGGTGAAAACAAAGCAGTTAACCTAAAAAATGGCTCAACCCCCCCTTTGTCAACTGGACGCAAGCAGCTGCATGAAATGGTGAATCTGTTGGCGGCTGGTTACTGAAACAGTCGTGTTCGAAATGACACGAAAAATCTATTAGCAACCAGCCACTAAAATGGATTGCAAAAAAGACTGTTTGAAAGGGGCATAAGATTGTCTTCCAGATGCCTGTGTGTAGGATGTGTGGGAACTTTCACTGAAACATGACATTGCTTGCTTCCTTACCAAGTCGGGATATTGGCCCGGATAGCTGGGTATTCTCTACTTGGCACTAATGCTCTAGGGCAGAGATTCCTAAACTTTATGAGCCCATAGCTACCTTTGGGATTCTGATAAGTGTGGAGGGCCCAGCCACAAAATGGCCGCCACAGTTCCTGCTGTGGTGGTGGCTGCTGCCAACGCAACATATTTAAAAACCTGGAGAACCAATCAAATCTCCAGTGCTTGAGCCTCATTGGGCAAAAGCCTCACCTGGCACTGCCCACTTTCTAAAAACACTTGGCGGGGGACAAAAAAGGTGTTAGTAGGGAAGAAGAGATTGGATTTATACCCCGCCCTTTGCTTGGAGTCTCAGAGCGGCTTACAAACTCCTTTCCCTTCCCCTCCCCATAACAGACACCCTGTGGGGTAGGTGGGGCTGAGAGAGCTCTGAGACAACTGCTCTTGAGAGAACAGCTGGGACAGAGCTATGGCTTGCCCAAGGTCATCCAGCAGCTGCAAGTGGAAGAGTGGGGAATCAAACCCAGTACTCCCAGATTAGAGTCCGCGCATGTAACCACTACACCAAACTGGCTCTCAACTAGTGCTGTACATCTTTACTCAACATCTACTACCTGAGATCCAACTATAGTTTCCAGGGTTTTCCACTTTGTAACTTGGGTTTTCTGCCGTTGGTAAAGGTTTCTCTTGCTCGAAAGCCAGTCGAATATGACTCTAGGGCTGTGGTGGTCATCTCCGTTTTTAAGCCGAAGAGCCAGTGCTGTCCAAAGATGTCTCCGTTGTCATGTGACCGGCATGACTAAACGCTGACGTGCATGGAGCACTGTTCCCTTCCCGCTGAGGTGGTACCTATTTATCTACTTGCAGTTTCTTGCTTTCGAACTGCTAGGTGGGCAGGAGCTGGGGCCAGAGACGGGAGTTCACTCCGTCACGCAGCACTCGGTTCTCGAACTGCCGACCTTCTGGTCTGCAGTGCAGTGTCTTAACCACTGAGCCCTCTCTGCCATTGAGTCTACGCTTAACCAGCATATTGGGCCATTCTTGGAAAACGCAAAGGCATTTTAAATTTAAGTTCCTGCTGAATCCTTTTTCTCTAGAAGCCTTGCCTTTATACCAGGAAGATTTTTTTTTACATCAGCGTTGCTTCTGTATTTGAGTGCTCTAATAATGATTCCTGACACAGAACAAAGTTCGAATCCAGTGGCACCTTTAAGTCCGACAGAGTTTTATTCACGGTATAAGCTTGTGTGCACACCACTTCCTCAGATACAGTGAAATGGAAGTTACCGATCCATACATATAAGCGGAGGGCGAGTTACAAATCAGCAGAAGCATAATGAAGATGCAAGGATACCCACCTGATTCTGTTTTCCCTATGTAGTTACTTGAAAGAGTAATCCAATTGCATGGAGGAAATTGCCTTGATCTGGGGCAGCCAGTTATTTGATGTAATTGGCACTTGATGGGCTCAATTTTGGAGTCATGGTTCTCTGGGCAGGACCGGACAACTACCACAATCCGCATTGCTCGAATCACAGTGTTACGTTTCCAGCATTGCTCTTACTTCTTCAAGAGTCACTTGGCGCTGCGTAATCGTAAGAATCCGCCCTTTGTCGCAGGCAGGGCTAAAGTCTGCTCAAGGTTGACTTGCCCTGGCTGTGTGTCGTCAACAAGCTGAACGCTGCTGCTAGTGTTTAGCATGTCTTGACAGATGAACAGGATGATGCACGAGAGGCGCGTGAACCGTGAGATCCTCTGGTTTCTCAAGCCTGCGTCAAGGCCAGTAAATACTGTTTTGACAGGAAGGCCACGCTGAGTCACAAGAAACACATGAACAGCTTGGGAGACTATTTCAGGAGCATGCGATGACTAGGAAGAGTTGCATGTTGCCTGTGCAAGACCTGGGGGGGGGGGGGGGGGAGAGACAGCCTCTGGGAGCGCTGGTAATTGTTCTTTTGCCTTCATGCCGCAAACTTTCAAACGTACTTCCTTGACTGGGAGCTGTAGAGAAGAAGAAAAAGAAGGAATTGGATTTATACCCTGCCATACGCTCAGAGCGGCTTACGGTCTCCCTTCCTCTCTGCACAACAGACACTCCGAAGTAGGTGGGGCTGAGAGAGCTCTTGGAAGAACAGCTCTGAGGGAGCTGTGACTGGCCCAACGCCACCCAAATGGCTGCATGTGGAGGAGTGGGGAGTCAAACCCAGTTCTCCAGATTAGGAGTGCCCTTCTAACCACTACACACCAACCTGGGAAATGATGGCACACAAGCCTCTTCACAACAAACATTTCTACAATGTGGCTACGCATGCAAAGCTTCACTTTGCATATGTATCTGCATAAATTGTTTCAACTACAATTAAATGGGGGGGGGGTTCAGTTCTACAGTAGCTTGATTCTAGGGGAAGAAGGAACCTGGAAGAGTTGAAGAAGAGCTGGCTTTTCTCTACCCAAAGGAGTCTCAAAGTGGCTTACAATCGTCTTTCCTTCCTCTCCCTACAACAGGCACCTTGTCAGGTAGGTAGGGCTGACAGAACCGTGACTGGCCCAAGGTCACCCAGCAGCTTTTTTGTGGAAGAGGACTGAGGAATCAAACTGCTCTCCAGATAAAGTCTAGTGCTTTTTAACTTCTACATTGCACTGGCTGTGCCCCAGGGTGGGGGAGGTTTCACGCTCAGTGCTAAGCCATATAAGCAGGTTTTGGGTCACTATGTGGATGCCTTGACCTGGCTAGCCCCATCTCGTCAGATCTTGGAAGCGAAGCAGGATTGGCCCCAGTAAGTATTTACAAGGGAGAGGAAGTAATACGAGGGCCATGGCACAGAGGCAGACAATGGCAAACGATGTCTGAATATCTCTTGCCTTGGAAACCCCAAGGGTTGCCATAAGTCAGGTGTGCCCTAATGGCAAAAGAAGTGGAAGGTGCTACGCCCAATGCCCTAATAACTTTGGACAAAGTGTGGGCTTTGCATTAAAAGGACATCCTGTCCTGGAGAGGATCTATGTCTATATGTGGAACCGCCTTACTGATCATGGTTGAGTTGAATCATTTACTTCAACAGATGGGCCAAATTAGCTGGGAGGGCCCTGTAATATTTTAAGATGGATTTACCGACCTAAATCCCAGTAGATGTTATGAAGTCACAGCCCAAGTGGCAGAAATTTTAATAGGTTCCTCCCTATTTTGGGATGGTCAGACAATGGAGTGTGCTTTTGTCAGCATGAAATTGTTGAAGGTGTGGATCACGGTTTGCAAAGAAGACAGAAAACTAGATTGGAGGTGTCGGATAGTTCTGTATCAATGATAGAGCATGAATTTATTTATACCCCGCCTTTCACCCCAATGGGGACTGTGGCTTATGTGGTTCCTTTCTGTTTTATCCTCCCAACAACCCTGTGAGGTAGGCGAGGCTGAGAGTGTATGACTGGCCAAGGTCACCCGGCAAACTTCCATGCCAGGAGTGGTGATTCAAGCCTGGGTTTCCTAGTTCCTAGTCCAACCTCTATACCACACTGGGATCCAAAAGGAAATCTAATACATTTGCTTACGTGTCGAATCACAACGCTAACTTTGAATGCATTTATGGATTTAATGACTTGGCTGTGACACGTGAAATCTGCAATTTGGCTGGGAAGAAAATTGTCTTTTTAATAATGGGGGGGGGGGGGCGTAGCTGTCTTCACTTTTCTGCAGCACAAGTTAATGATAACCTTGTGTCTTTTCAGCCTCCTGAGATCATGCGCTTCTTCGCCTGGCCCTCGAAAGCTGCCTTGTGATGCAAACTGCACATCAGGAGTGGGAAGCCGAGACAGCCTCCGTGAATAAGCCTACGTCTCGCCAGAGCTGCACGCTGTGGGGTTGTCGCTCAGAGAGCCACTCGCTGGGCTGTAGATCGTAACCAACTCAGCAGAAATTGAGTCACAAGACTTCTTGAATACAGGAGGGTGTATTCAGTGTGTGGTTAAATGTGCTGCTTTGTCCTGCAGGGGGAGAACTGAGCATTGATGCCAATCGTCTTTCCCTTCGCATGTAGGGGCCTGCAAGGACGCACCACTCTGGCGGTAACAAAGAGATGCAGAAATGCTCACAAACGTGTCCAGCAAGCTGAGAGCTTTGCATATGGCTGTGAAGAGCAGCGTTGCTAACCAGAGTTCAGCAAAGCAGGATGATTTCTCCAAAGCGGAGGTGCCGGTCATAAAGGGGGTTGTCAGTGTGTGACCTATAGACCCCTCCTTGGGGGAAGCACAGAAACCACATCTTTATTCAGTGATAACCCTGCCATTTTCCTCAGTGGGAACCCCAAAGCAGCTTGCAGCATTCTCTTGTCTTCCGTTTTTATCACAACGACCCTGTGAGGCAGGCTAGGCTGAGAATGTATGGTTGGCCCAAGGTCAAATGGCAGCCTCTTTGTTGTTTGCAAGTTGGTCTTTGTTGGCGCAGCCCCAGTTCTCTTTTTGGGTTATCCTGTAGGAAGACGTTTGTGCCAAGGCAACATGAAATATCTTGGGAGCTCTAGCGCTGTGGTTAAGAGACTAGGCCATGAGTACGTGGTTTGACTGTTGTCTTTGCCATAAAGCTGGCCTTAGGCAAGGCACCTCTGCTCAGCTTCCCCACTCACATCTGTACTAGGGCAATAATAGCTGGCCTACTTCACAGGGGTGCTATGAAGATTATAAGATAATGTAGCCGAGCTGTTAAGATGCTGCTAGGCCGGCGACCGGGAATGGACTGTACACCAGGGGCACTCTTTACAAACCTGTTTTCCTTCTCCTGGCCTGATCCATTGTGTTTTCTTGGGGTGTGTGTGCATATTTTTAAACATAAAATAAGTGAATTGTGGAAGGAGTGGCAGGGAGAACAGGTGAGAAAAGTACAGAGGCAACTTGGAGCTCTCTTGGGATTGCAACCGAACTTCAGACTACAGAGGCTCCCTGGAGAAAATTACAGTTTTGGAAGGCAGAACTTATAGCTTCACATCTCTGCTTAGGGTTCCCAACTCTGGTTTGGGAAATCCCTGGAGATTTGTGGGGTAGAGCCTGGGGGCGGGAAGGACTTCTGTGGGGTACGGTGCCATAGAGTCCACTCTTGGAAGCAGCCCTTTTCTCCAGGCGAACTGATCTCTGTAGCCCGGAGATAAAAGTTGTGGATCCAGAGGATCGCCAGGCCCCACCTGGAGGTTGGTAACCCTATACCCCACAGAGTTCCTCTCCCCCCCACCCCCAAAACGCTACCCCCAGATCTCCAGGACTTTCTCAACCCAAATTAGGCGGCCTTAATTGACTATTTCCAGTAGGGCTGCCAGCCTCCAGGTGGGGCCTGGAGATTTCCGCTATTACAGTTGACTTCCAGCCAATAAACCTCAGTTCCCCAAGAGAAAATGGCTGCTATGGAGGCATTATGCCCTGCTGAGGTCCCGCTACTTCCCCAAACCCAGCTCTCCTCAGACTCCACCTCTCCAGGTATTTCCCAAGCCAAAGCTGACAACCCTACTATCCATTGTGGCACCCAACAGTACCGTGAGGCCCAGCTGCTTGCTTTTTAAGCCAAAGGAGGGGGTAGATCCCAAGGGTCTTGAATGAAATGGAGAAGCGGACCAATGGGTCAGAGTTTTCCATCTGACGGGCTACTAAATCACTGAGCTCACTTCAGGCAGAACATCGGTCACGCGCCAGCATGCAGCATGGCCCTGGCCGCACAGACTTCATTTCTAATACTGGCAGACTCTCCTTCTGCCTGTGCAGGAAGAGCGAAGTCTCCCCTTTCTTTGCAAACCAAAACCAAGCAGCAAAGCCAAGGCAGATGATGCCCTCCCCCAGGCACACCGATCACGGCAGCCATTTTGTGAAGGCTCGGCCATCTTAACGCCTCATGGTTCTAGCCCTATCTCCCACGGCCGCCCTTTTGAGGCAGTGCTTGCTCCCATTTTTCCGTATTCCAGAAATACTCTCAGGCTCAGCAAGGTCGAGGAGTCCTGGTTTCTGCAGTAGTGCCAGGGTGCCTGGTCTTAGCCTTTCAGCGCCTTTAGGCACGGGAATGGGCGCAACTACAAAATGGCTGCCCCAGGAGGCCAAGCCAACCACAAAATGTCGGGGGGCGGGGGGGGGGGCGGGTAATGAGTAACCCAACATTGCAGGCAGACACGGCACCTTTTTAAATGGTTATATTGTTTTAAAGAACATTTTCTGGCAGGCACACAGGTTATTATCTAGTGTTGCCCGGTCCCTGAGTTGTTTGCCAGAAATAGATTGGGAATCTTCTGCAGATTTGGGGGATGGAGCCTGGGGAGGACAAGGACCTCAATATGGTACAATGCCACAGTCCACCCTCCCAAGCATCCATTTTCTCCAGGGGAGCTGATCTCTGTAGCCCGGAGATGAGCTGTAATTCCAGGGGCTTCTCAGGTCCCACCTGGAGGCTGGCATCCCTACATCAGTTGCACTGTGAAGGTCCCTGTGATGTGGCAGCTGCTGCCAAAGCAATATTTTAAAACAATATTTCTTTTTTTTTTTAAATTTTGTTTCATATTTATTCATTTTATTTAATCAATTTGCTTTCCTCCCCAGTGAGGACCCAAAGCAGCTTACAGCATTCTCCTCTCCTCCGTTTTATCCTCACAACAACCCTGTGAGGTCGGCTAGGATGAGAGTACATGACTAACCCAAGGTCACCCAGCGAACTTCCGTTGCAAAATCTGTACCGCTGATCAGACGCCTGGTTGGGCAGAAGCTCCATCTGGGCCTGCCCACTTCCTTAAAACACTTGATGGGTTGCAAGAAAAGTGTTGGGGTACCATGGCACCTGCGGGCACCATGTTGGAGCCCCCTGTAAGAGTGCATTTGAAATGTTTGCATAAAGTACCCTAAATAAGATCAGTCCCGTGTGATATGCTGATACGCTTTGGCACATGGAAGAGATGTTGACTTGGCTGCTTACAGCCATCTAGTTAAATTTGTGGCTGAGGTGATACTTGCAATGCACCTTTCCCTAACCACGACGACGTGTCTTTTCTCTGTTTGGCAGACCTGGCCTCAGCAGTTCCGAAAAGAAAGGAAGAGACTCCTGTAGGGCGGGTGTGTCTCAGAACAGGAACGCTTCCTTCTGCCTTCCTGGCTTGTGGGAAGAAGAAGAGGAGGAGATTGGATTTATACCCTGCCTTTCACTGCCCTAAGGAGTCTCACAGTGGCTTACGATCTCCTTTCCCTCCCCTCCCCACAACAGATACCCGGTGAGTGAGGTAGGTGTCTTTTGAGGACTGCTCCTGAGAGAACATCTCTGAGAGAACTTGTGACTGACCCAAGGTCATACCAGCAGTTATACGTGGGAGAGTGGGGAATCAAACCCAGTTCTCCCAGATTAGAGTCTGAGCTCCTAACCACTACACCTAACTGGCTCTCTTGGAAGGAAGGTTTGTATGTTCTCCTTTTCTCTACCTTAAGGAGTCTCAAAGTGGCTTACAATCTTCTTCCCTTCCTCTCCCCACAACGGGGACCTTGTGAGGTAGGCAAGGCTGAGAGAGTTCGGAGAGAACGGTGTCTGGCTCAAGATCACCCAGCAGGCCCTGTGAGGAGGAGGAGTGGGGAATCAAACCCAGTTCTCCAGATTAGAGCCCCGCCGCTCTTAACCACTACACCATGCTGGCTCTCTGGCTACCACAATGCTCTTTCCTGAAACCCTCATTTGTGTTTCCAAGTCTTGACAGCTCCCTTTCTTGGTCTAGTATTTCTGGGCTGTGAGATGCCCTGAGCATCAACCTAAACAACATCTTCTGTTCATGGAAGGCCTTTGGGGACATGGATCCAGCACACTTGCCTTTAAGATGGGACTTTCCTCTGTCTCAGCGCACTTTGCTTTGTGTATAAAAAAAGTTCTTGGCACGGAAAGACTGGATAAGTCTTTTAACACCTTGACAAGAACCATGTTTTTGCAGGAACAATGTGAATTGGATTAGAGTGATTTCCAGGTAAGTATATTTTCATTTTTTCATTTTTATTTACATCCTGCCTTTCTTCCCAATGGTGACCCAAAGCAGCTTGCCCCATTCTCCTCTCCTCCATTTTATCCTCACAATAACCCTGTGAGGGAAGTTAGGCTGGGAGTATGTGAAGACGAGAAGAAGAGATTGGATTTGTACCCCGCCCTTCACTACCCGAAGGCATCTCAGAGCGGCTTACAATCTCCTTTCCCTTCCTCTCCCCACAACAGACACCCTGTGAGGTAGGTGGGGCTGAGAGAGCTCTCTCGAGAACTGCCCTTGAGAGAACAGCTCTGAAAGAACTTGTGACTGTCCCAAGGTCACACCAGCAGCTGCATGTGGAGGAGTAGAGAATCAAACCCTTGTTCTCCCAGATTAGAGTCCACACTCTTAACCACTACGCCAAACTGGCTCTCAAAAATAACTGGGATGCCACATTTCACACAGTCACGTGCACAACACACTCATAACATTAAAGAACCTGAAGGAGTCTGGCCCAAGGTCACCCAGCAAGCTTCCATGGGAAAGCAGGGGATCGAACCTAGGTCTCCCAGATTCTAGCCTAATGCTTTAACTACCACACCATGCTGGCTCTATATGAGCCTGAATTTTGGGTCCCCAAGCCCTTGAAGGGGAGGGAGAGAAGGACTGCTAACTGACTGTTCCAAATAATTGTATTGCTTCCCAAATTTGCCTCTCTGCTCCCATACACAAACACACCCGTCATATTCCAATCACAAAACACCAGTGCAAATAAAACAGACTGAAACAAAAACACTACTATAAGAACGTCAGATTTTGTGAATAATGTTAACAAAATGCCGGACTGGAGAAAATTTTTAAATAAAGCAATCACTTTTAAGATGGCAGCAATAGAAGAAAGACAACATCCCATGTAGCGTGCACTGGTTCCTGATAAGTCATGAACTCCTTAAAAGCAATAAAAACAGCAACATGCCCAAATGAGCCTGAATGGTGCAAACATACATTCTAAAAACAGATACTCTGCATCCTTCATCCTCATAATAGCTGGATGCATTTTGGCCCTTCAAGCAGCCGCCAATGACCCTTGAGGACTTTCTCCCTTTAGAATTCCTACTTGGAAATCTTTGATGTGAGAAACCAGTTTCCTTCCTTCCAAGTTCTCAGGGGAGGAAAGTTGGGTGTTCAACAAGTCACCTTTAGGTAGTCTCTCTGAGTCTTCCACTCGATTCATGCCCGCGCTCTCTGGGATCCTTACGACGACCCTAGAAAGAAGGCCAGCATCATCCACAAATTGCAGATGGGAAATGGTGGCTTGCCTCGGGCCATATAAGAAGTTCATGACTAAGGTAAGATTTTAATATATTCAGAATTTATGTCTGTGTAGCCTGTGTTTTCAAATGTGATTAGATTCCTTTGTGTCTCCATTTCTTTCCCGACACAAGCTACGCAAGATCCTTTATTAGGGAGAAGAAGAGATTGGATTTATACCCCGCCTTCACTGCATGTGGAGGAGCGGGGAATCAAACCCAGTTCTCCCAGATTAGAGTCCACACTCCTAACCTCTACACTAAACTAATGATGTCTGGAATCAAACCTGACAAATGACTCCTATGCTACACAAGTTCAGGGTGCTATCGATCACCTTTTTTCCCACCCTCTCTCCAAAAAGAATGACATATATGGCCCTTCCTTCCATTTTATATCCCCACAGCTGTGAGGTAGGTTGGTGGTGCTGACGACTCCAAAGTCACCCAGCGAACTTCATGGCAGAGCGGGGATCTGAACCCAGATCCTAGCCCCGCACTGTCTGATATAGTTCTCAGTCATTCTGACATTACGTGGCAAATAGTTCTCAGTCATTCTGACATAACTTGGCAATCGCGTCTGTCTCGTATCCAGTGGATGGTCTCCCTCAAACTAAATTTTCACTTTGCTCCGTTTAGTTGGTTGCGCTTTCAGCTGACCAAACCTGCTGTGACACGTAGGATCCGTCAGCCAATAGGAAGGGATGAAGACTGTCAGCACTCATGCTTTGTTGGTGGCATCAGTGGCTCTTGAGCCAATCACGTGCAAGCACCAGGGAGGAGCTAGAAAGGAGCGGACCTCTCACCCACAAACTACTTATTTAAAAATCCAGATAGCCTAAGTGGATGACTTTTAACTTGCACTCATGGCTTTGTGCCAAATGACACTACCACTACGCTGGCTTTCCTCAAAGCTACGGCATCCCCATACACGAATCCATGAAAATGCCTTCTACAGATTCAGGCTTTTGATCTCGGGAGAGATCTTTCACATCAGCTGCTACCTAATCGTTTGAAATTGAGGTTCCAAGGCTCAAACCTGGGACTTCTGCATGCAAAGCATCTGTGGATGCCTAAATCCAGAAACTAGGGGAGGGGACAGACAAGACAGATCTTTCCACAAACTTGAGGAACGCCCCAGTTTTGCAGAAAAATGTGAAACCCTCAGTGTGAGGGATTAAAACCCACTAAAATGAGAGAGTCAGCACCTGTAGCTTTAAGCAGCAGCTGGGCAAACGCTTTTCAGGAATCCTTTAGGCTGATCTTGCATTGAGCAGGGGGTTGGACTAGACGGCCTGTATGGCCCCTTCCACCTCTATGATTCCACAGGGTCATTCTTGAAAACAGTCCAAAGTATAATGCTGAAACCTTCCTTCCTTCCTTCCTTCCTTCCTTCCTTACCAGATTGCAGATTTTAATCCACATTTTTGGGAGGTTTTTATGGGAAGAAATGCAGACTTTGCCCCCGAAACATTTGCTTTAGTAGCAAAGAAACAAAAGGCAGGATTTTTGTGCGGGGAGGGGGCCATAAATGCCACTAAATTGATCTCCGTTACACTCCTCTAAACTAGAAAATGCATTTTGGCCTCCAGAGAGGACATTTCCACATCCCTGCAAACAAAAACAACAACAACCACCAAAAGTCCAAACACAGTCACTTGCTTTCCTGGATTTCCAAAAGAAATCAAGAACTCTTTGTTTCCGAAGCCACGTCAGAAAAGAGCTGCGGAACAGAACAATTCCTCCAGTGTCTGGCGGCTCAGAATATCCTCAAGAAATCCTTCTGGAGTCTGTTCGGCAGGGGCCGGCCACTTGGAATCCTACCCTTCCCGTTGGCCGAAGGACAATGCTCCTTGCGGCATGCTCCCGGGGTTTCTTTTCTCTGCGCCAGCCGTGAGAATTTTAATGGACCACAGGCTTCAGGATTCGTTTCATGCCTAGCGATCGGCGCCTGGTGCTTTAAGGCATTCGCTTTACGCAGCTGAAGGGGGACATCTTTTGGCAGATCCCTTGGTGGGCGGACTTTCTTCGCGCACGCTATGAGCATGACATTATTTCTGAGTTCCCGCGGGGGGCCATTTGGATTCCTGGCAAAGGTTGAACATGGATAGTTGTGCAAGAATCACACGCTGGATCAGAAGAACTCGGGCTTCCAGCTCTGGCTCGGGAAATACTTGGGGACTTTGGAAGTGGGGACTGGGAAGGATGGGGTTTGGGGAGGGGAGGGGCCTCAGGGGGTTATAAGACCACCGAGTCCACCTTCCAAAGCAATCATTTTCTCCAGGGGAACTGATCTTGGAGATCAGTTGTAATCTGGTTTGTAGCTACAGGGGGCTCTGTTTGGTGTAGAGCCAGTTTGGTGTAGTGGTTAAGTGCACGGACTATAATCTGGGAGAACTGGAGTTGATTTCCCCACTCCTCCACTTGCACCTGCTGGCATGACCTTGGGTCAGTCAAAAGGTCTTTCAGAGCTGTCCTCTCAAGCAGTCCTCGAAAGAGCTCTCTCAGCCCCACCTACTTCACAGGGTGTCTGGTGTGGGGAGAGGAAGGGATCGTAAGCCGTTCTGAGGATCCTTCAGGTAGTGAAGGGCGGGGTATAAACCCAATTCCTCCTCCTCTTCTTCCTCCTCCTCCTCCTCCTCTTCTCCCAGAGATGGCAGCCCAATGGAGCTGCCTGGGGAATCACCTAAGGGTCAGGTTTCGATCTCCCAGCACTTCCCTGTAACCAAGCTTTGTTCTGTTGACATGCAGGATGAGAGAGATCCATGGAGGAGAAGTCCATCAGTGAGTTAAGGGAACCTCCACATCCTGTCTCCTTAGGGTTCCCAGGTCTGGGTTGGACAATACCTGGGGACTTTAGGGGTGGATCCAGGAGAGGGTGGGGTTTGGGGAGGGGAGGGGCCTCCGCATGGTAGAATGCCATAGAGTCCACCCTCCAAAGCAGCCATTTTCTCCAGGGTAGCTGATCTCTGTCAGCTGGAGACCGGTTGTAAAAGCAGGAGATCCCCAGGCCCCACCTGGAGGCTGGCAACCCTAAATCTCCTTCTCCTCCTTCATTTTGTGGTATGTGGCGGCTTTGATTTTGGATTGTCCCTGAACATGGCAAGGTCAGATGTTTGCTCGGGTCTTGTGACCAGAAAAGGCCCATTTCCAAGCATTAATGGCGGTGGCTCAGTGGTAGAGCGCCTCCCTGGGTCCAGTCTTACAATTACAATCATAAGCGCGGCACTAAGAGTCCTGATGTGGTGCCCTTGGGCTCCATGGCACCCACTGACACCTTTTCTAGCACCCACCAAGTGTGTTTAGGAAGTGGATAGGGCCAGGTAGGACTTGTTTTCCAGCAAAGCTTTTGACTGACTCGTGGAGATCTGATTGGCTGCATAGATTTTTTTTAACTGTTTCTTTCGCAGCTGCTACCACCATAGCCCAAGGAGCAATACTGTGTTACTGCAGCTAAGCTGTGGCAGCCATTTTGTGGCTGGCTCTGCCTCATGAGGTGGCCATTTTGTGGCCACACAGACAATGATGTGTCAGGATTCCAGATGTGTCCACAAGTTCAAAAGGCTGGAGAACCCCTTTTTCTACACCAGGAACACAACTAGAGTGGGCTGTATATTAACCACAAAAGGCAGACCTGGGAAACCCCGTAAGGATCACTGTCATGGTATCATGAAAGAGTGGCTTTAACTCTTTATGCCGATATTTACCTCCTCTCCTGAGGGTGCTTTTCAATTCCAGTGGAGGACAGCAGACAGAGGCAGATGTTCTACCACGGCTAAAAAGAGCTAGAGGGAGGGAGATTCAGTTGAGGGAAATGATGTCAGAGGGGAAGTTAACCCCTACCCTCCCCCCCCCAAGAACCATACCCAATGCTAGGGATGCCAGCCTCCAGGTGGGACCTGGGGATCCTACAGAATTGCACCTCATCTCTAGACTACAGAGACCAGTTCTAGGGTTGCCATTCCCCCAGGAGAGCGAGGGTTACCCACTTTAGGGCCCTCCCCAATCCACTGGCCCAGATCTGGCCGGTGAGGGAAACCCCGCCCTATGGTACCATGGAGTTTCTGGCTGAATGCTAGAGCGTCCCCTGGTGACGTACCTCGTGTGATGACATCACTTCCAGGAGATGTCATTGTGGCCCGCACACTCTATGCGCACACCAGAAGACCCCAAAAAGGAAGCTCTCTCCCCTTTCGCCAGCAGCAGGTAGGGACTTGGCAGCCCTAATCGGTTCCCTTGGAGAAAAAGGATGCTTTGGAGGCCGGACTCTCTGGCATTTTACCCCAATGAGGTATGTGTCCTCCGTACACTCCATCCCTAAATTTCCAGTAGTTTCCCAACCTGGTTCTGCTAACCGTACCCCTCATCCCCCGCCAGAGGCCAGCCCCATGGCTGCTGCTCCTTCAGGCGAAATAGCAGAGATCATCCCCACCCAGCATCAGGTGCGGTTCCATTGTCCTTCCGTTCCAGGCCATTCCATTCCTTTGGACTCATTTAGACTGCAGCCAAACTGTTCATGCCTAGGTTTGCCAGCTCCGGATTGGGAAATGCCTGGAGGTTTTTAGGGTGGAGCCCGGGGAGGGCGGGGTTTCCTTGCCTTTCCTTTTGTACTCCTAGAAGTTCATCGATTCATGGCTCCTGAGCAATAGAAAACACTCATTTCTTATTTGTTAGATGCAAGGGCTAAAACGACTGAGACAAATTTTGCAGTTGCCGGAGGGATCTTGGGATCTCTATCACTGTGCAAAGGAGCCAGGGTTTCCGGAGTATAGGAGGAACGACTGGTTGAATAAAGGCTTAATATAGTAATCCCTCATAATCTCAAAAAATCTGCATTCCAGCAGGGCGTGGAAGGAGATGTCAGTCCTGTTATTGTCACAAGAACAGGGGCGTTGACTTTCTAAATCCCCGGGGGGGGGCAGGGGCTCTCTCGTGCGCGCGCGTGGGACCATGTCTCTGCCGCTCCCTCCCCCCCCGGCCCAGGGAGGCAGACCCGCGGCGGCAGCCAGCTGGCCGGGACTGCCGCCCGCGCGAAGCGTGCGCGCGACTATGTCCCGGCCGCTCCGTTTCCCCCCCCCCGGCCCAGGGAGGCAGACCCGCGATGGCAGCCAGCTGGCCGGGACTGCCGCCCGCGCGAAGCGCGCGTGCGCGCGACTATGTCCCGGCCGCTCCGTTTCCCCCCCCGGCCCAGGGAGGCAGACCCGCGACGGCAGCCAGCTGGCCGGGACTATGTCCCCGCCGTCTCTCTCCCCCCCCCCCCGCCTCAGGGAGGCAGGGCAGGCCGGGGGTGAAGGAGAGGCGGCGACGGCCGGCTGGGCGAGCATTTTGCCGGGGGTGGCTGAGCCCCCCCCCGGGAAATTTCGGGGGAGGCTCGAGCCCTCGAGCCCCCCCGTAGTTGACGCCCATGCACAAGAGCAAGTTCTGTCAGTGTAGGGCCTATTCAAAAATCTCCCCTGCACAACCATGGTGGATATAATGTTCAGTCTTGCAAACAAAAAAATGCTCTGCAATAACGTGGGATGAGTGCCATTGAAATGCAGAGTGACTTGATACTCTGGGTCATCAGAAGGCAGCTTCTTGTAAGGGGAAGGCTCTGCAGAAGAGCCTCTGCTTTGCATGCAGATGGTTCCAAGTTCAATCCCCACCATCTCCACTTAAAGGATCAGGTTGATGGTGACGTGGAAAATCTCCCACCTGAGACCCTGGAGAGCCTCTGCCAGTCTACGGTGATAATACTGAATCTGGGAGGGCTCCGTGGTAGAGTCCGCTTGGCATGCTGGCCTTGCTTAGCTTCTGAGACTCGATGAGATCAGTCTAGCCTAGGCCATCCAGGTCAGGGGAATAATTAAGTGCCCTCAAGTTACAAACTTCTTATGGAAACTCTGCAGAGTTTTCAAAGCAACAGATAAACAGATGTTTTGCCGTGACTTGTCTCTGTGTAGAAGCCCCAGATTTCCTTGCTGGTCTCCCATCCAAGTACTAACCAGGGCTTGATCCTGCTTAGCTTCCAAGATCCAATGAGATTGGGCTACCTTTGGACATCCGGTCAGGGTGGAGACGGACAGGTGGTTTGCATTGCTTGTTTCTGCAGAGCAACCACAGACTTCCTTGGCGGTCTCCCATCCAAGTCCGTTTCTGCACCTGTATTTTGGCTGGGTTTCTGAGCGCATCCTATTCCTCCGTTCTGCATTCGCTCACTTCCACTTCGTGTCGGGGCTTTCTCTCGTCTCTGCATCTGTTTTACAGGAATTTGCATTCAGACCGCTTTCAGCGCCCTGTTGCACAGCTACCAAAACTCCTTTTGCTGCGGTTCTTTGTTCTCATCTGCTTTCGAATCGCTAATCCTTTCTGAACTAGAACTGTTTCTGTGGATATTTAAGCGCTGCCCACTGCCCTCCCCCATTTCTGCCTCTCTCCACACAGAATAAAATTTAGTTTCTTAGTCACACAGACTAAATTTCACACAGACTCTCTTCAAACTTCTTCCATGCTTGTCCCTCTCCCAAGACGCACATAGAATTCTGTCATAAAACACAAACACACAGATTCCTTTCAGAACCTCTCCTCCCACTCTCTCAGTCATCAGCCAATCACATCACACCAGTCTCCCTCTATCACTCCCCCTACAGTACTGCAGCCACACGAAACATTTAAAGGAACACACACACCAAAACATGAAATCATTACAGAACCATTTTCACATTATCCTTGATCCTCCACATTTCCCAGTTAAGGGGGAAATGGTGTTCAAATTACAAAGATGATCTGACTCCAATGGTAACAAGGGAAAGAAATTTTACTTACAAAAATAGAAGCACATCTTCCATGACATATTGATATAGGTACATTTAACTTACTGTGAGTAGATTAACTTCCAAAAAGGTTAACTTGCTACAGCTTCAAGCCCAGATAAGAGAAGAGAGGTCCTCCCACTATCAACCCCCCCTAGTACTGCAGCCACACTAAACATTTAAAGGAACACACACACCAAAACATGAAATAATTATTACAACCAGGGCAGAGGGAATGCCTGTGACTGCAAAGTCAACATTTATGGCTTGCCTCCTCAGATTCTCTGGGGCAAGCTGTCAGTGCAGAAAGTTCCCAAGTACTAACCAGGGCTGACCCTGCTTAACTTCCAAGATCTGATGAGACGGAACTAGCCCTAGCCATCCAGGTCAAGACAATTTGTCCTGCTGAAAACAGCTTGGGGTGGGGTGGGGTCATTTACAGTGGCAGAAAGGGTAAGGCGCCCTTCCTTGATCTCCCATGCTTGTGCAAATCTCCCAGCAGGCTTTGAGAAGAGATCTGAAACCTGGGAGTGGGAGGGGTCCTTATATGTCAGAGTATAACTTGAGCACGGTGACTGTACGCTGAACAATGTGGAAGAGCAGTCAGACGAACTGGCACAAATCTCTGCTTCTGGCCAACCAGCAGAACCTGCTTGTGAAAATCGAGTAGGCGAAGAGCGCCCGGGGGGGGGGGGGGGGCAGCCAGAAGCACCTGGGGATATGAGTACGAACTGAAATAGCATGAGGCTGGAGCGGAAAAAGAACAGAAACTGGCAGGGCTTTCAGAAGTGGCAGGCAGGGGAACGAAAGGGGCACCGACAGCAGGCAAGAGTGGAAAACAGATGAAGCCACTGGGGTGTGCTATAAATGGAAGGCACTGAGACAAATAGGGATGGGGTTGCCGTTTCCAGGTTGGGAAATACGTGGAGTTTTGGAGGGTGGAGCCTGAGGAGGGTGGGGTTTGGGGAGGGGAGGGACTTTTGTGGCACATAGCACCATAGAGTCCACCCTCCGAAGCAGCCATTTTCTCCAAGTGAACTGATCTCTGTCTCCTGGAGATTAGTTGTAATAGTGGGAGATCTCCAGCTACCACCTGAAGGCTGGGAACCTTATATCTCAAAATCTGGGAGTTATCCAGCAAGAGCCGGGCTTGGCCCAGGAGCGCTCACAGGGAGGTCAAGTTTGTCATGTTAATCGGAACCGAAGAGTTCTGCTGGTGGGTTCATGGAGGGAAGTGGTTCTGGGGAATGCCAACAGATAACTCCGCCGTGCAGAGTTGGTGTGTAGTGGTTAGAGGGTCGGACAAAGATCCGGGAGAACCAGGTTGGCATCCCCACTTGTGCCGTGGAAGCTTGCTTGGTGACCTGGGGCCAGTCAGGCACTCTCAGTCAAACTTACCTCGCAGGGTTGCTGTGAGGATAAAATGGAGGTGAAGGGAACAATGTAAGCCACTTTGGGTCTCTCTTGGGGATAAAGGCAGGGTATCAATGAAGCAAATAAATATGTAAATATACTAAATGACTCATTTTTTATTTTATTTATATCTTGCCTTTGTTGGGAACCCAAAGCCGCTTACGCCATTCTCCTCTCCAGTTTGGTGTAGTGGTGCGAGCGTTGACTCTCATTTGGGAGGAACCGGATTTGATTCCCCACTCCTCCACCTGAAGCTGCTGGTGTGACCTTGGGTCAGTCACAAGTTCTCTCAGAGCTGTTCTCTCAAGGGCAGTTCTCAAGAGAGCTCTCTCAGCCCCACTTACCTCACAGGGTGTCTGTTGTGGGGAGGGGAAGGGAAAGGAGATTGTAAGTCGCTCTGAGACTCCTTTGGGTGGTGAAGGGCAGGGTATAAAAGTCTCCTCCTCCTCTTCCTACATTTTATCCTCACAACAACCCTGTGAGGTAGGTTAGGTAGAATGGGACTCGCTCAAGATCAGCCAGCGAGCTTCCATGGCACAAGTAGGGATTTGAACCTGGGTTTCCCAGACCCTAAACCTGCACTTTAACCCTTAAGCCACATTCTCTTCTAGGAGGAACAAAATCTAAGCATTTACTTTCTATTCCTCAACATAAGGAGAGATTTCTACAACAGAACTTTTCCCACCATTTCCTAACAAGTAACCACAACATCTATGAAAAGTTTAGACACGACTGAGGAGCCTCAGAGGCTCCACCAGTCCGAAACCTTGCATTGAGTCAGAGTATCCATCCCGCCAGCTCCCTGAGATCTCAGGCAGAGAAAGGGCTTTCCTAACACCTGCTCTCTCGGATCGTCAAACGAGAAATGGGAACTGCATCTGGGATTTCCTGCATGCAAAGCAGGTGTTCCGCCACTGAGTCACAGCTCTCCCCAAACTGCATCTGGGCCACCGAATGACGGACTGGGGAGAACATTTCGATGGGGGCAAGTTGGACAAGTAATGTGATTTGCTCTGAACACACAGAAACACATGAAGAAGACTTCTACTGACCATCAAGGGGCCTTCTCCTGAGTCAGACCACCAATTGTCTAGCCAGACTGGCTGCAGCTATCCAGGGTCTCAGGCAGAGGTCTTTCACATCATCTACTACCTGGTCCTTTTTAAACTGGAGATGCTGGGGATTGAAGCTGGGACCTTCTGCACACCAAGTGGATGCTCTATGACTGAACCAGGGCACCTCCCCTGCAGCTCTCCAGGGTCTCAGGTAGAGCATCTGCTTGCTGTGCAGAAGGTCCCAGCTTCAATCTCCAGCACCCATAGCTAAAAGCACCAGAAAGTGATGCAAAGGACCTCAGCCTGAGACCCTGACCTCCGTTTTCTTATGCTTCATCTGGACCTGAAATAAACTTGCTATGCTGACATCACTACCACCGGCCTCCTGACTCCAGTACTTTTCACAGTTATATGTTCTGTCTTCAGCAACAGTTCAAAAATACCCAGAAGCCTATTTTGTTCTTTTATAAATAAATCCTTATTTGTTTAAACTTATCCCAGCAATCAGACCAGTCCTTCCTCAGGGCCACATAGTCTTCTGAAACGCCCAGACACTGGGTCTTTCTACCAAAAGAGAGATTTGGATTTTTTAATTCCTGGTAGCAGCAGAAATCTACCAAGTTCATGGACACAGAATGTGTTTTAAAGGAGAAACAGTCTCCCCAATAAGCGAGGCCCCCATAGTGACTCTTTATCCATCTTCTAGCAAGTGCCACAATGAATGCAATGACTTGATTCCTGCACTGCCGAAACCGAATTGCAGTAATTCACAAGTGTAAGAGAGTAAAAGGCATTTTTTTAAATGTAGGGAGGGAAACACATAACGTTCATAAGGAGGCGTCCCAGTCATCAAATGTTCTCATTTGCAACTGAACTAAGAGCTCATCTCTGATGTTTTAAAAAAGAAAAAAAAAACAGGGACTCCAGATGGATTCCACTCTAAAAAAAGACATATTTGTTCCTTTTTGAACAAATTTTTGTTCATTTGTTCATACCAGCTGGATATTAGGGTATTAGGATATTATTGTGCAACAGTGGAATCAGCTCCCCCACACTGGTGATCTTTAAGCAGCGGCTGGACAAACCCTTGTCAGAGTGGATCTTGCATTGAGCAGGGGGTTGGACAAGATGGCCTGTATGGCCCCTTCCAACTCTGGGATTCTATGATTCTATTATTTCAGATGCACAAACAGGTATACATGCAGCAGAAAACCAAATAACAATACAATAAAAGAACCCTTTAAAAGATCCTGGACCTTAAAACGTTTTTCTTTTAAACCCAACCTGTCAGTTGTTGTAAATTAGACTTTAGAACTGGGCGTGTCACTTTATGGTGGCTAATCTAATCACCATTGTGCTTTTAACCTTCGTTGGAAGATTACAGGGCTGAGAATGAGTGAGCTATTGAAAGCCAGGTCCCTGTGCTGGAAGCCTAGTGATGACACTAATTGTTGGGTGTTGTAACTCTGCATGCAAGAGGATCTGGGACGGAAAGGCTTAAGAGAATTCTGTCTCTGAGGTACATTTGGCAGTTGGCCATCAGTTAGATGCTGAGCCTCTTTGGCCCTTGATCACCTTCTGTGTGTCATCTAATATAGGACCTTCTCTTTCTTACCTGAGCTTGGAGAGAGTCAGTTTGGTGTAGGGGTTAGGAGCACAGATTCTAATCTGGGAGAACCAGGTTTGATCTTCCACTCCTCCACATGCACCTGCTGGTATGACCTTGGGTCAGTCACAAGTTCCTTCAGAGCTGTTCTGTTAAGAGCAGTTCTCTCAGAGCTCTCTCAGCCCCACCTACCTCACAGGATGTCTGTTGTGCGGACGGAAGAGAACGGAGGTTTGTAAGCCACTCTGAGACTCCTTTGGGTAGTGAAGGGCGAGGTATAAATCCAATCTCCTCCTCCTCCTTTTTGGAAGTTAATCTGCTCACAATAAGTTAAATGTATCTATATCAATATGCCATGGAAGATGTGCTTCTATCTTTGAAGTAAAATTTCTTTCTCTTGTTACCATAGGAGTTGGATCATCTTTGTAATTTGAACACCATTTTCCCTTTAACTGGGAAATGTGGAGGACCAGGGATAACGTGGAAAAGCTTCTGCGCTTCTGTAATGATTTCATGTTTTGGTGTGTGTGTCCCTTT
This sequence comes from Lepidodactylus listeri, assembly GCA_029233225.1. Classification (NCBI taxonomy): domain Eukaryota; kingdom Metazoa; phylum Chordata; class Lepidosauria; order Squamata; family Gekkonidae; genus Lepidodactylus; species Lepidodactylus listeri. Next base: position 176,539,240 of record JARCFY010000001.1, on the reverse strand, counting down.
AAATATTTAGTGTGGCTGCAGTACTGTAGGGGGGTGATAGAGGGAGACAGGTGAGAAAAAGTTTGAAGAGAGTCTGTATGAAATTTAGTCTGTGTGACTAAAGAAAGTAACTTTTGTTCTGTGTGGATAAAACAGACTAGCCGATGTGGCTATAAATGTCAGAGAGAGAGAGAGCATAAGAAAGTACAGGAGCCGGTCAGAGTGGATTTTGGAGTTTGAGAGACTGTAGCACCAAGCATTACCAATCACATTTACAAGTTCCTTTCTTCAGAAACAGTTCAAGTTAACCAGAAACTTATTTTGTTCTTATTTCAATAAATCCATGTTTTGTTCAAATATCCCAGAATTCAGTATAGTCCTTCCTCAGGGCCAGAAGCAGTCCTTCCTCAGGGCCAGAAGCAGCCCAGACCTTAGGTCATACTACCAAGGGAGAGAGATTTGGAATTTTAAATTCCTGGTGGCAGCAAGAAAACTACCAAGTTTATATATGCAGGTTGTGATTTAAGGTAAAAGCAGTCCCCCCAAACAGCAAGAACATCACAGCTTCCATGGCACATTAACCTCCATTGGAAGACTACAGAGCTGAGAATGGGTGAATTATTGATAGCCGAGTCGCTGCTGAAAGCGTAGTGGAGTCGCTGCTGAAAGCGTAGTGATGTCGCTAATGCCCGAGTGATTGGATTTATAGAGACTAGGTTCTGTTACACCCTAGTCCAGGGCAGGGGCGTAGAGTTTAAAAACTCCCGGGGGGGCGGAGGCTCTTCCATGCGTGCGCGTGCCCGCCAGGACCATGTCCCCGCCACCTCTCCCCCCCCGACCACTCCTGCTTCTGTCCCTCCGTCCGTCCAGGGGCCAGCTGGGCATTTGCTTAGCTGGCCCCTGGATGGACGGAGGGAGGGTCGGAGTGGCCAGGTGGGGGGGGGGGGGAGAGAGGCGGTGGCGGCCCTAGGAAGGGCCGAGGGAGGCGCAACGGAGGGCACACCGGTTTCCCGGGGGGGGGCTCAGTCCCCCCTGGGAAATTTCAGGGGTGGCTCGAGCCCCCCCGTAGTTGACGCCTATGGTCCAGGGGTGTTGAACTCCTTTGTTATGAGGGCCAGATCTGACATGAATGAGGCCTTGTTGGGCCGGGCCATTGGTGTCATAATATGTAGTGCCAGGTAGTGGAGAAACATGCTTAAAACGCTAGCACTCTTGCAATATTTTGTCTATCTAACAGTCTCTGGTGACTGACATCCCTTGCTCTGAGTGATTGCATCACAATGTCTGTGCTGTAGCAATCTTGAGTATGCTGTTCAGGTGTGTATCTGTAAGCTGCAAACCTACTTTTGATTTACTGACTTGGTCTGGACACAGACTCTCAGTCTAATCCACCTCACTAGCTTGTTATTATTCCTCTAAAACAGTTCACATTGCTTTCTTACTGAGAAAGACTGGATCATCCTAGCAGTTCGAAAGGAAGAAATTGCAAGTAGTTAAATAGGTACCGCTTTGGTGGGAAGGTAACAGTGTTCCGTGCACCTCGGCGTTTAGTCATGCTGGCCACATGACCACAGAAATGTCCTTGGATAGCGCTGGGCTGGCTCTTCAGCTTGGAAACGGAGATGAGCACCGCCTCCCTAGAGTCGTACTCGACTGGCTTCCGAGCAAGGGAAACCTTTACCTAGCATGGAAGCCAATGTGAAAAGCACTACAGGAGGGCTTGAAGAGTTTGCTGAAAGATGAAACAAACCCACTACCATATGTCATCGATTGTGATTTGTGGTGTTTCCAACATTAGACCATTTTAGGGCTTCCAACTTTAATTGATTCATTGGTTGTGATTGGCGGATCGGTGGTCGCCCCCCAAAAAACAAAACAAAACAGATCCTTTGTGTTTGTGCCAGGAAAAGACTCTCACTTGGTGCGTAGCCCAGACAAAGAGAACTGTGTGTTGTGACCACGTCGCTGCCCCATGAGAGGGTTTACAGGGACACCGGCAGCGGGAATGAGCCGTGCGTATCGCCAGACTATGCCACTATATATAATTATGGCTGTGTTGCGGAAAGAGATTTAAAATCATGACAGAAGACCATTGGCTGATTGGAGGGAGCCGAAGCCGTGTCATCTGTTGTCACCAGCTGATCCAAGTGAGACAAGCATTGCCTGCATTGCCAAGGTAAACGACGTTTGATGAGAACAAAATGAACGCAAAGAAAATAAACAGTGAAAAATTACTTGGAAAAGCCTAATATTTAAGAGGTGTATGCATCTAAAACTGTAAGAGTCCAGTAGCAGCTTAAAGATTAACACAATTTGTGGTAAGGTATGAGCTTTCATGAGCCACTGCTCCCTTCTTTAAGCGGCCCCTGGACTCTTGCTCTCTTCTACTGCTACAGGCAAACACGGCTACCCGTCTTGATACATCTAAAACCCCAAGCTAAATATGAGCAATCGAACAAAGTTTGAGTCCAGGGGCACCTTTAAGACCAACGAGGTTTAATTCTGGGTATAAGCTTTTGTGTGCACTTTCTAACCAAGTGTGCATGCCCATGAAAGCTTATACCCAGAATCAGGGCTTTTTTTGGTAGAAAAAGCCCAGCAGGAACTCATTAGCACAATAGGCCACACCCAGTGACCGAAGCTCATTAGTGTTATGTCCGCTGAGGACCGCGAGGTGGCAGCGACATAAGGCTCGAGTCGACCCTCTAGAGCCCGCCAATAAGCTCTCTGGCGGGAGATTAAACCCCGCCAATTGGGCCAAGAGAAGTCAAGGCTACGGTATATAGTTGCCCCCTCACGGCCAGTATTCCATTACTATTTTGTGTACCAATAAACTAGTGATAGCTATGACGGTGCCCGTCTCCTCAATGCCTTGAACCCCAGTACACAAAAATTAGCATATTAGGCCACACCCCTGACAGTGCAGCTCCCTCTCAGGATCGGCTTCCCAAGGTGCCCCACAGCTTGAAGGGCGCCTGGGGAACCCGAGGGAAGGAAGGCAGTTTCTGGATCAGCTTCCCTAGGAGTGGCGCAGCTGCGGGGCACCTGGGAAACGCAAGTGGGGGGAGGCAGCTTAAACTGCCTTCCCTCCCTGGATTGGATTGGCTTCCCCAGCTGCCCCGTGGCTTGCAATGAATTGCAGGAACCACGGGGGGAGGGGAGCTGTAGGCATGGCCAACTCAGAAGCCAGCCGGAACTCCGTTCTTGTGCGTTCCTGCCCAAAAATGGCCCGCCCAGAATTAATTTTTGTTGGTCTTAAACGTGCCACTAGACTCAAACTTTCTTCTGCTGCTTCAGACCAACACGGCTGCCCACCTGAATCTAAATACGAGCAGTCAGTGTGAGGCAGTGGCAAAAGCTAACGTGGTCTTGAGTTGTGTCAACAGAGGCATAACCTCCCAATGGTAAGATGTCATAGTCCTGTTGTAGACCACACCGGTCAAGCCGCACCTGGAGAACTGTGTGCAGTTCTGGAGGCCTCACTTCAAAAAGGATGTGGACAGAATGGAGCAGGTGCAGAAGAAAGCAATGAGGATGTCCAAGCCCTACAAGGAAAAGCTAAGGGACTTGGGAATGTTCGTTCTCAAGAAGAAGAGACTGAGGGGAGACAGGATTGCTCTCTTTAAGTATTTCAAAGGCTGTCACTTAGAGACGGGCAGGGAGCTATTCCTGTTGGCCATAGACGATAGCACTTGCAAGAATGTGTTTAAAATCTGGGTAAAAAGGTACTGGCTTGCTATCGAGGGAAATATTTTTTACAGTAAGAGGAGTGGAGGAGTGGCAGAATCCAAATTACTGGATTCCTTTTTGTACTTTTTGTCTGTTGGACCATTGGGGTTTGAATTAGGGAGGGAAGAATCCAGTTTTTGGTAGCACTAGGAGGGGCTGCAGAGAGAGAACATAAGAACATAAGAGAAGCCAATGTTGGATCAGGCCAGTGGCCCATCCAGTCCAACACTCTGTGTCACACAGTGGCCAAAAACACCAGGTGCCCTCAGGAGGTCCAGCAGTGGGGCCAGGACACTCTTGCCCCTCCCCAAGCACCAAAAATACAGAGCATCACTTGCCCCAGACTGAGAGTTCCTATCTATACCTTGTGGCTAATAGCCACTGATGGACCTCTGCTCCATATGTTTATCCGATTCCCTTTTGAAGCCGTCCATGCTTGTAGCCGCCACCACCTCCTGTGGCAGTGAATTCAATGTGTTAATCACTCTGGGTGAAGAAGGACTTTCTTTTATCCGTTCTAACCCGACTGCTCAGCAATTTCTTGGGGTGCCCACACATTCTTGTATTGGGAGAAAGGGAGTGTGTGTGGGGAACCTGACTGAATCAAAATGAAAAGGCAAAGGACTAGCTTGGGCAGCCATGGGAATCGATCTAGTTAAGGTCCTCCTTTTCTGGGCAAGGCAGGATTCCTGCTTTCATTCAGGGAGCAGCTGATTAGATTACTGTTCTGGTATTCACAGGTATCAGCCAGTTGGAGTTAAACTAATTACCAAGGAAGGCTCTCCTGGGCTTGGCTGGCATTCCATTTCCCCTGAACTATGGGTATGAAAGCTGGCCAATGAAGACAGCTGACAGGAAGAGAATGGATTTGTTTGGAATGTGGTGTCAGAGGAGAGTTTTACGGATCCCGTGGACCGCCAAGAAGACGCATAAGTGGGTTCTACATCAAATCAAGCCCAAACCGTTCCTGGAAAGGTAAATTACGCAACTGAGGCCATCGTACTTTGGTCACATGAAGAGAAGACAAAAGTCACTGGAAGAGACAAGAATGCTAGGGGACGTTGAAGGCAGCAGGAAAAGTCTAGAGGGAGACCCAACGTGAGAAAGATTGCCTCAGTCAAGGAAGCCACGGCCCACCGTTTGGAAGACCCGAGCAAGACTGTTAATGAGAGGACATTTTGGAGGTCCTTAATTCATGGAGTTGCCATAAGTTGGAATTGACACACGTGTTATGGCTAGTGTCCATGTTCTCTTTAATGGCAGAAAATACGCCTTCCAAAAGCGGGAGAGACCCTGGTTGCCCTTTTCCCTTGCCTGATGTATTAGAGGTACGGGGACTCCAAAGGTGGGGGCCTCCTGGATGGCTTATTCTGGGGCAACACTATGATGCAGCCAACATACGGTTGCCAACTCTGCGTTGGGAAATTTCTGGAGATCTGGGGGCAAATTCTGGGGAGGGGCAGAGTTTGGGGAAGGGAGGGCGCTCAGCTGGGCTGTGATGCCATGGAGTCTATCTTCTGCAGCTGCCATTGTCTCCAGGGCAACTGATCTCTGTAGTTTGGAGATAAATTGTAATCCCATGAGAACTCCCCAAAGGGAGAAATCCTCCATTATTCCTAGAAAACAAAGGCACCTGGTGCCTTTCAGTTACCACTGTGGGCTGGCTCATACATTTGGCTGGATAGGCAGGGTATAGACATAGCATGAATAAAAGAAAAGTGGGTTTTTCAAATTTCAAGTTATTTTTCCATTTCTCCATCCATTTCACCATACAAATTTGGTAGGCAAAAAACAAGTGTGCTCTACAGTTTTGTAGCAAGGAGTAAAATGGAGTGAAAACAGATCTGTGTGAATACCATTCCTCCCAGTTCTCCACTTGCTGTGGCTGAATTTTTAAAAAATGTATACTATATATTATATTATATAGCAGTGGTGGCAAACCTATGGCACACGTGCCAGAGGCGGCACTCAGAGCCCTCTCTGTGGGCACGCACGCAGTTTGGGCACTCAATCTCTAAAAGGAAAAAGACGACACAGACTCGAGGCTGGGCTGCTCTCAAACTTACAAGTATGAGCCAAGGTTAGACAAATTATCAGCATGCATACAACAGCAAAAATCACATTAATTGTTCAAAAGCATGTCAAATGCAAACTTTTACCTTTCAATAAAAAGTTGTTTGTATAATTGAAAGCTCTGTTATTGTGTTTTTCTTTTAAGACAAAAGATGTTAATGTATGAGTTCTTTTTTCTAAACTAAAACTTCAGTATTCAGGTTAAATTGTTGTGCTGGCACTTTGCGATAAATAAGTGGGTTTTGGGTTGCAGTTTGGGCACTTGGTCTCTAAAAGGTTTGCCATCACTGTTATATAGTATACTATAAAGAAAATAAAGAAAAAGAAAATTAATTATATATGTGTTTAATAACATTTTATTGATTTGGTAATAAACATATTCAAATTCAATACAGATGTATATTGAGATACATTAATTACAAAAGTTAACCAATATCATATATTACTATAATAGCAAAGGTACACAAGATAATTAAACTAGTTTACCAGAGGTTTAAATCCTTAACAATCGCAGGTACTTCGTCTTGCTGCATTATATACTCTAATACAGGAAACCAAATTGTAGAAAAATCTAAAGCAGGCTTAGTGACATCCATAATCCTATCATTAATCCTATCAGTAACTTTTGACAGTATATACATTTTCCATAGTTTGGCATGCCAATGCTGTTTAGTTGGACTCATGGTACTTCTTCAAAGGAATGCAACAGCCATTTCGGCTGCTGCCAATAAAATGGCTATCCTCATGTTTGTACTACAAGATTGTATATTTGATTGGCTTCGATTTAGCATCATATTTTCTACTGCGCAATTTATGGTATGGCCGGTTATATCTTCAAAACATGCCATTATATCTTTCCTAAGGTTAACAATAATCTACATTTCAAATTTCGTAACCAATCTGTTTCTCAAATAAATTATTAGTTTCACCATTGCTCAGTACTGCATCCTTTCGCCATTATTGCATACTAGCTATTACCTTTGGAAAATAGGTAATATAATGAAAATACAAAAAGAGAAATAATTATTTATTTTATTTATTTATTTTTCAAATTTATACCCCACCCTCCCCGCAAGCGGGCTCAGAGCGGCTCACAAGGGCACAATGTGCCATATCCAGTACAAATAAACATTTAAAATCCAGTTTAAAATCCCATAATTTAAATACATTAACAATAAAATTACAGTAAAGTGCTTCCAGTCGTAATTATAACATTCAGATGGCCTTCCATGGCCGTCAGGCCTAGGCTGCATCCAGGATGGCCCCGCATCGTCAGCTGCCAATCGCGATGTGGTACCGATGGTGGCAGCTCCTATTCGAAGGCCTGGCGGAAGAGCTCCGTCTTGCAGGCCCTGCAGAACTGCATAAGGTCCCGCAGGGCCCTGATCTCCTCTGGGAGCTCATTCCACCAGACAGGAGTCGCCACCAAAAAAGCCCTAGCCCTGGTTCTGGTGAGCCTGGCCTCCATGGGGCCCGGCACACAGAGTAGATTTTGGGCCCCCGACCAGAGTGCCCGCTGGGGTACATATGGGGAGAGGCGGTCCCTCAGGTACGATTATATATCATAAAATAGGAAATAGAAGATATTCCTCCCCAACACCCCCTTCATACAAAAAATATTTTAAAATACTGTCTATGGAATACAATAAAAGTAACTTTTGTTGGAATACATTTATATTCAACATTTTTGTGCCCCCCCTGTGGTTGTGACTTTTGTCCTGGAACTTGTGGTGGCTCTTGGATGTCCTTGGTCTGAAACATTACACACTCCGGAAGAGTGGAAGAAATCCACCCTTTACCAGCACACAAACAACCCTGGTTGTGTCTACCAATGCAAAATGGCTCCCCAGTGGATTCTCAGTGTGTCTCGGAAAAGTCATTAGGGCTTGTTTTGGTTTAATTTTAAGTAAAGGCTGGCACATGCGGTGAGTTCTATTCCTGGAGGAATGACACGTGACAGGACAAAGAGACAGGCCAAACAAACATTATTTGGATTTTCCCAGGGTGCATCACATTACCAGAAGGCACAAACATCATAAGAATCTGAGAGGGATTGCAAAGGCGAACCTCATTTTAAGGATCAGTATTGAGATATAGGGTTGCCAACCTCCTGGAGGTGCAAACAAATAACCAGAATAATCTGTTATGCTGTACAGCCAGTTTGGTGAAGTGGTTAAGTACATGGACTTTAATGTGGGAGAACCAGGTATGATTCCACACTCCTCTGCATGCAGCTGCTGGATGACCTTGGGCAAGCCATAGTTCTGTCAGAGCTGTTTTCTTAAGGACAGTTCTGAAAAGAGCTCTCTCAGCCCTACCCACCTCACAGGGTGACTGTTGTGGGGAGGGGAAGGAATTTGTGAGCCACTCTGAGACCCCAGGGCAGGGTATAAATCCAATCTCTTCTCTTCTTCTAAAGGCTGTATTTCTATTTTTGTGTGGTTGCCAATTTCCAGGTGGTGGTTGGAGATCTCCTGGGACTACAACTATCTCCAGATGGCAGAAATCACTTCACCTGTCGGAAATGGCCACTTTGGAAGGTGGAATGTATGGCATTATACCCCACTGAAGCCCCTCTCCTCCTTAAACCCTGCCCTTTTCAGGCTCCACCCCAAAATCTATAGGTATTTCCCAACCTAGGCCTGGCAACTAATTTCTTGTTTTTTTCTAGCGTCCAAATTCCCAGCAAGAGTCATGAAAACTAATTCATCGTTTACGGAAATTCCGTTTGAGACAATTTTGGAACTGCTTCTCCTCCCCATCTGTATTGTTTTCAAGCCAAAGCATCCATCATTGGCTTGTTTTAAATCTGTACACATCTGCAAATTGTTGCAAAGCTTCTGCCAGCTGGCCTGGTCCCAACCACCAGCTTGTTTCAAGAGTGATTTCAGTTGTCACCTCCCTACATTTATGGGAAAGTTCAACATGCGGAACTCGATTTTTCAGGCAGGCCTCAAAGGGGCCTGCATCGCCATAGCAACAGCGGAGCCCCGAAACCGACCAATGGGAAACTAGGGCTTCTTGCGTTTAAAAGACTCTAGCGATAGACGAACGGACCGGGGGGGGGGGGAGGCGGGAGGAGGTGGGGAATAAAAAGGGGGAAGCGATGGAACCATCCTGAACGTCCTACTACTGGAGAGATGGGGAAAGGAGGCGGGCATCTAGACACAGAAAGACCAATCAACTGCCCGAGAGACAAAGAGAGGCGGGGCTCCGACGCCGGGACGAATCACGAGCCGGGCCTGTCTCCTCTACCAACCGCCGCTCGGTACACAGCGGTGCGCGAAACGAAGGAGAGGCGGGGCCTGACCGAAAGCGAGCGCAGGGACGGGAGGCGGGAGGGAGGAGAGATGACGTAAGGGCGGCCGGCCCAATCGGGGCGCGGCGCCGGCGGCCCGGCGGCCAGTGGCGTGGCGCGCAGCGAACAAAAGGCGCGTCCCGAGCCCCCGCCCCCTTCCCCCCCTCCTCCCCTCAGCACAGTTTCACATGACGCAACGGCCGGAGTCGGAGAAGGAAGGAGGCGCTCGCCTGCCGCAGCGAAGCAGCCGCTGCCGCCATTTTGTGCTCGTGAGGCGAAGCAAGGCGGCCGGGCGAGGCGAAAGCGGCGACGACGACAGCAGCAGCAGCGGGCGAGGCTCCGTCTCGGCGAAGAACGCGGCGGCGGCGGTGGGGCGGACGATGCTGTAGGCGGGAGCGGCGTTGGCGACGACGACCAGCCGGCCGGGGGCGGGCGGAGGCCGGGGGCGGTCTTGTCTTTCCCTTCCTCTCCTTTCTCTCCCCGGCGGGGCCGCGGCCTGCCTGGCGCGCGGAGGGGGAGAGGATGTCGGGCGGCAGCAGCAGCGGCAGCGGCAGCGAGGGGGGCGGCAGTGGCGGCGGCGGGGGCGGCAGCGAGGACGCCTGCCGCGACTACCAGTCGTCGCTCGATGACCTGACCTTCAACAGCAAGCCCCACATCAACATGCTGACCATCCTGGCCGAGGAGAACGTGCCCTTCGCCAAGGACATCGTCTCGCTCATCGAGGCGCAAATCGCCAAGGTTTTTATACCCTCTACGCCGAATACTCTCGCCCCTCTCCCTCCCCCCGCTCCCACCCACCCACCCACCTCCCTCCCCGCTTCTTTGGCTTTAAACGAAAAAACAAAAACCACTTCGTGGCCGCAGGAAAGGGGAGAGAGAGAGAGAGAGAGGAATTAAAATAAACAAACAAGTGGGAGCAGAAAAAGGGTTAAAGATTACGTGCGAAACGACGCCGGTGGGCGTCGGACACGTGTCTGCGCGCCTCTCGATCCCTGATCGCCACCGGGCGCGGACACGTGTGCCGTTTTGCACGCGTGTCGCTGGTGCCCGGCTGTGGAGGGCGTTTGCGGCAGACACGTGTAGTGCGCGCACGTAGAGGAGAGTGTAAGGAAGGCTGATTCTCCCCCCCCTTTAATTAATTTTATTTAAATTTTTATTTAAATAAATAACTACTTAAATTCCTTTTTTTTTTGCTTTGTTAGATTTTGTATCCCACTCTCCCCGCATAGCGGGCTGTAGCAAATATAATATATACAGATGATTAAAAATAGTTGAAATACAGGGCCGTCCCCGTCTAATTTAATCAGATCCTCAACCAGGGTTCCCCCTAAGCTGAGTTAGTGTGAGCTAGCTCACAGTTTTTTAGCCTCTGGCTCACACATTTTTTTTTTGGCCTTAGCTCAGGAAGGGTGGCTCCAGAGCAAACTGATTTCTGCGCTAGCCGAATCGCCCACTCACAGCTTCACTCCCAGCAGCACACAAAGTAAGGTTTTTTTGGTCACAAGAGCCCACAGCTTGGAGGGAGCATTGTACAGATGTGAGCTATCACGATGGGGTTCCAGATGACCCACCAAAGGGGGAGGCCCAGTAGATAGATGTTTTTTTAGCTGGAAGCTCCTGAAAGCAAGTGGATTTCGGGGGGGGGGGAGAATAGGGGAGGCTAAGGCATGGGGTGAACACGAGGCGTAGCTAGATGTATGGTTGTGGCCTGGGAGGTTAAAGATAGAGGGTGGCGTGGGTGGGAAACAGGATCTCAAGGGTGTTTCTGGGGAGGGGGACACGGCGATGACAAATCGTTTTTATTATCCCCTCCCTGGCTCTAGGCCATTAGTGAGTTAGTCATAGTCTTTGCAGTAATAACAAGGTAAACCTCTTTAAGTTAGAGAGGCAGTCGCCATGCTAGGGATTGTGAAAGGTGTAGAAATCAGGCCCGGGGGGGGGGGGGGGATTTTCAGAACTATACCGGGACGATAGTCAAAGCAGGTTTAAAGAAAATCATTACAGGTAGGATTGTGGGGTATAGTTGGGGAGTATGTTGTAAGTTGGGAATGCTATAGTGTGGCCCAAGGAATAGAAGGGAGTAGGGGAGCGGATTGTGAGGAAATAGTGAGAGAACCAGGAGGGTCTAGAACTCAGCTCCAGTGGAAATGGTTGAGACTAGTGTGGTGGTTTTATGGGGTTCAGGAGCTGGAAGCATTAGATGATATTAAGATTGGGATCCCTGATTTGGATAAGGAAGGGGAGTTTGCCAGAGAGGAAGTTTCGAACAGGAGGTGAAAGAAGGGAAATGGAGTAAGTTAGGAACGGGAAAGGCTTTTAAAATGAAATAAATCCATTTGAAGAATAGTTAGTGGCAGTGACGTGCAGGTGACCATATGGGGAGAAATGGATTCATCCAACAGTAAAAGGGAAGTGGAAACGTATACAGGGAGAGTATTGTTTCACGTCAGCCCATCGGGGAGCAGAAATTCCAGAGGAAAAGGTTGAAATTGAAGGGGGAAGTAATCTGCCCTTCAAATACTTACAAGTTATTGTGATGGCTTTTTTCCAGCCCGCAGAAACGAGGCTCACAACATGGCGGCCTGTCAGTGACTGCGCAGCAGTCGTTCTGCCTTGCCGCTGTGGTCGTTTTGAGTGTTAATCCCGGATCTGGATTTAATTAGCTGTAGCATTGGCTCATATTCACAAATCTTAACTTGTACTGATAATTTTAAGTGCGATTATATTGGGGGAGGGAGGATTTGAAACCTGCCACGCTACAAGAGAGAGAGGTAGGCCTATGGACCGGGTTGCTGTACGTCATGTAATCTAAGCAGCTAGTGTAGTCTCAGGAGGTCTGGGAAGGCTTTTTATATACTGTGGGAAGTAGACACCCCTCCCCCATTTTGATTTTAGTGGGATCTATATGGTGGGAGGCCACTACGTTCTGAGTAATATGATGGCGGTATGCCAGATTAGACGAGTGCATGTGGATGTGTGGGTAGACTCTTAGAGCAGCCCGTTCAGTTCGGCCGGGGAGAAGAAATGATCCACCCTGTCTGTAAGAACGGCAGCGATCCCAACATGGCGCCCGAGAGGCATCTGATGCGGAAAAAGAAAGAGTAGGCGAGTCCCAAGCTTGTGCGCTTGCTGACATGTCAACTAGCCACACGTGGTTCAGATTTTATTACACCATTTAGGCCCAAGGGCTTTTGATCCTTATTAAAATAGCAAAGGGGTAACTCACCTCCTTCCCCACTCTGAATCATAATAGCAGTTCTCCGTCTCTTCTTCTCCTCCCTCCCTCCCTCCCATCTCCAGGTTGTTGGGTTTTTAAAATTTTGCTAATCTGGGGTTTTAAGTAATGGTAAAATTTAATCGGCGGGCGGGGAAAGCTTTTTATAGTTCAGGTTGGGATAACGTCAGGATATTTTCCAGACACTTTTCCTCCTCACTTTCAAGTTATTTTCAGTCTTCCTGTTAATGGCCGGGCCTGCGTAACAACTCCAATCCCAGTACTGTTAAGCTGTTGGTTGGGTGGGTGGTGACATAGTTTCCCCACAAGTGTATTTAAAGATATCTAAAACCTGTACCTCTAATGGGATTTACGTAGTTGTCATTAGTGGTGGGGATGAAACAACATGAGACTTGAGTTCTCGGGGGGTGGGGGAACACTTTTGAGAGTGTTGTCTGAAGAATTTCTTTTTAGTGTAAAACAGAGTGGTTTGCTTACATTTCTAATAAATGATTTTGAAACGTGTGACTGGTATTCTAAAAACTGTAAATAAAATGTGTGAAATATGTATTTGTCTTTTTATTTACCGGGTGTAGTGCAGAATCTGTTTCCAAAGTGTTAATTATTCTGTGGCCTTTGGGTTTCAATCAAAGAGTTATGTGGAAGGTTCGGATCTTTGGGGGGAAGTTTAACTGAAAAAACCATGGACCCACACATTTTTAAACACCTATTCGTATGGTATTCGAAGGAGTGCAGCAGGCATTCTGTAAAGAAATCCAAATGTGTTTTCCCTGCAGATAATCTTGAGGATAATTGCCTTCAGTTTCTTGGTGGTTTGTACTGCCTTCCTACTTTCCACAACTGCTGGGGGTAGTCTAACGTTGGTTCACCTTGACTTGGGGGGACAGTCCTCAATAATTCCAGCGCGTTTCCTTTTTGAGACTAATTAAGGAGTTTGCTAACGAATACTTTAAATGGAGACTAAAATACCTGCAGTCTAAAGATCTGGTACTTGAATGTGGCTGTCAAAACATTTAACTTGCTTTAAAATGGGAGGGGGGAGTGTGTGCCTTAATTTCTGAAAACCAAGTCTGTGATAGGCTTGCTTCCTTATTGTCTCACATGCACTTTCGACAGGTCTGAGAGTATTATGGGGACCCTAACCCTTACACTAGCAGTTTTGCTGCTCAATAAATTAAAATAGAGCAGGCTTACCATTTGAGAAGAAGATTTTGTGGGTCAGCTATATTTCTCTGACGGCTGTCCTTAAATGTCAGAATGATCACTTTTGGAGCTTAAAAGTAGCGGGCTCAAGAGTGGCAAAGTGCCCTAATCCTTCCCAGGCCCTAGTGTGACAACCAAAATTAGATCCTCACAATTCCCTTACTATCAACTGGTATCCAATCCAATTATTTTCATTTCCAAACCACTAGATAGTTGATAACTTCCTGTACAAGTCCTATGCATCCTTTTTGTGGCCTTTATTTAATATGAAGGCGTACTTTCCTCTTAAGTTCTCTTAGTATGCCATTTGATGAAAACCCCATTTGGTTGAAGTCTTTCTTGGTATGGATCACCCCTCAAAGCAAATTTCAAATAACCATCTATTAATATAGTTCGAATATTCTGTGTGAAGCCCCTCCCCCCCCCCCCGGCCCCTTCACACATTTGGGAATGGTTTGGGTTTACAAGCACTAAAATTCTTGTGTTGCCAGACTACCCTTGGCAAATGTCTTCACAACTTATTTGTGCTATTTAGTGGGGAAGAAGTTAAAGTACAATAAAGAACAATTCCTCATTAGTCTGGACAGTGGGTTTTGATGATGGTTTGCAGACCCCGTTGGCTGCCAGATGTAAAGCTGCATGTTGCCTACTCAAGTTTTAGGACAGCTGGGTGGTAAACGGGAATTTTGTTACTCCGGTGTGAAAGGACAGTGAATACACAATTTAATGATCCTTCCCAACAAATCTGTACACGCTGGTGATTTTTTTCGGAAACTTTCTGCTCCTTCCTGATATGAGATGTTAACATTCATTTTGACCGGAACTAAGAAGGCTTCCATTTTCTTGGGAAGTTCCGTCTCGACGACGCGCCATGTGCTGCACAACCTTGAGGCCCTCTCATGTGAAAAAGGTTCCCACTTCCTTCTCGGACATTGAGGGGTGCCCAGACTCCGAAGACTGTGTCCCTGTCAGTCTTTGATTCCAGTTGATCCTGTATGTTCAACATCACAATCCCACTGTGGATGTATTCTTTTTTTTTTGTTCCAGTTGTGTACCTTACACACAGCTTTGAATAATGAGTGGGGTTGCTTCAACTGGCCTGTGATGGTGACGCCTGCATACCATTGGTTTGGGTTGCGGCGAGCAACTATCTTACAAATATAGCTCACTCAAAGACTGGTGTTTGCTACTCTCCATCCACTGCAGTCCCTCCCCCCCCTTGAGAAAAGCACAATATTTTGTGGGATTTAATGCATTGATTCCTGTCCCATCTTCCTCAAGGTGCCAGTAGAAACTAGTATGGGATCATTCAAAAAGTGCCATAGTTAATAGAGGTTCAAACAGCTGCATGGCAACACACTCAGGACTAGAGTCAAGTCATGGGCCAATTCTGATTGCCTTGGCAAAAATAGGAGTGTCTCTGCTTTAAAGACTACACGATCTGCCCAATGTAGCTTAACAAATGGTATTTAACTAAGCTGGTCAAAGTAACTCATAAGCCTCCTCGGTGAGTTCTTAATTGGTACAATTCAAAGGTCTGGTGATCTGGGGGAGATGGTAGTGCCTTAGATTTTCTTTTTGGAAAAGCCATCAAAATGTTGCATAACTAAATGTCTCAGTTTTCTTCTTATTACTCCAGGCTCCTGCTAACGAGAAACTTCCTGTTATGTACCTAATGGACTCCATTGTCAAGAATGTTGGAAGAGAGTATCTTTCTGCGTTTCCTAAAAACCTAGTTGCAACGTTTGTAAATGTGTTTGAAAAGGTATATATAGACATGTTTTCAGAAGTGTTTTCAAATTTGACACCATGTAAATAAATACTTGGCAATCAGTCTTGGGTTTTCTTGGGTACTAGAGTGTAAGAAAAACAGTACAGCTTTCTGTGTCAGGACTTCATATGTTCATGTTCAACTGATAGAACAGCATCATGTAAAAATATATGCCGTGCAAAAGATTTCCAGAATGAGAGAAGACCTGCATGAAAGAATTGAATGAGTTGTTGCCATTTTAACTTTACTATTAATTTTGGTGTTCTGCTCCTTGGATGTGAATGCTTTTGCAACCAAAAGAAAAAGAATGTAACTAGCTGAACTCTGGGGCTTCTTTCTTCGATAACAATTTTTTTAGCCTTACAGAGGGATTTTTAAATGAACCTTTGTGTAGTCTTGTAGCCCTATTTGATTTTATAGAGTAATTTGGTTAGTTGATGCTTACATATGGGAGTTCAATGTATAAGCATTGGTTACGTAACTGGAATCTGCAATGATCTGGTAACCTATTACAGTTTGGACCCTTTGTCTCTGACATCTCACAGCCTGCTCAGTTTGGTACTTTTGACTATCCGTGCATCCCTTTAAATTGGAACCCCTGAACATACATGGTATTTCTGGCTCCGAGGGACTGACCAAAAGAGTGTGTGGGCGGGAGTTTCCCTGTTCTCTTTATAGGTAGCTTTTGTTATGGAGAGCAGACTTGCATGGAGGGAGAGTCCATTTGTGCTGTGAATCACTCATACGTCAAAAGTTGTGAAATCGCCACCTGCCCTGTTCTGTACATTTTTGTTTAATCTTTATTAGAACATTTCTAGCCTGCCTTTCCTCTGCGTTCAGGCAATTTACAAGAAGTGCCATTTGTGACAAATATCTGCAGTGTGGTCTAAAATCCGAATGGGCTGTATCTTTCTGCCATACATGACTGACTGGCTCTGTAGGTAGCAGAGACAAAAGAACTTTGATCTGCGACTGTCATAAGACAGTCTGTACCTGATCCTTTAGAGAAAGGTTTGTAGCTGTGCATAGGATAGCAGGTGACGCAATGGCATCCATGTGTTCTAGTTTAAGTAATCTCTGGATTGCCTGTATACCTCTTGCAAGAGACGATAAATTACCAATATGGTGATTTTAATCTTTCTTTGTGAGTTGCTTAAGGGGTCCTAACAGATTGCAAGCCTGGGTATAAATTTACAGTATTAGTCTGTTGCTAATAGTCCAACAGTGAAAGGTCCAAATAGGAGGTTTTACTGTTTTCATGGTTCTGTTTAAACGTCGCTATCCATACACACCACGGTCCTCTGCTCACTTGTGCAGACAAAGTTTTGTTGACTTTCGTGAGGCTTAAGTACATAAATGGTGAGCGAAAGTGCAGTTGTAGGACAGCACGTCTAGGAACATGTACTAAGAAGCGTAATGACTGTTTCCTATTAACTTGACAAGCCATAGAATTGTTCTGTTGTTCTTAGGTGGACGAAAATACTAGGAAAAGTTTATTTAAGTTGCGTTCTACGTGGGATGAGATTTTCCCTTTGAAGAAACTCTATGCTCTCGACGTCCGGGTGAATTCAATAGATCCTGCTTGGCCAATTAAGCCGCTGCCCCCTAACGTGAACACTTCTAGCATCCATGTGAATCCTAAGTTTTTAAATAAATCGGTAAGTTGCCATAACTGTTGTGCGATTCTTTAAACTGTAGTTCTCTCCTAGTATGCCTGGCCCTCGGACTTCGACACAGAAGGCTGACAGGTATGAGGAAGTTCATAACATCGTAAATGAGGGGAAAGCCCAAAGTAGAGTACAAGTTGTGTGCATAGAAACGTCGGAAAACTATAGGGATTCTAAATTCTAGTTAAATGCAAAGTCATTAAAAACGTTTTAAATGGGCAAGTGAATTGACTAGATTTGAATTGACATGTTGCCTCTTGTACCTAAGAGTCCTGTTCTTTGCCATTTTCTTGGTAGCCCGAGGAGCATCCTGCACCGAGCCCTACGGTCTGCCCTCCCGTTATCCCCCCTGCTCCGATTGTTCCTGAAATACAAAAGAATTTGACACAAGAGCAGCTAATAAGACAACAGCTACTGGCAAAGCAAAAGCAGTTGTTAGAACTTCAGCAGAAAAAATTAGAACTGGAGTTAGAGCAGACCAAAGCACAACTGGTAAGTAGGACAGACGCGGTAGTTGTCAGGATTGATCCTGCCCCCCCCCCCCAAATCGCGCAAGCGGTTGGAACCCATGCATCTGTTCTGCTAACTGGTGTTTTTTTTGGTCAATCAATAGAAGGTTCAACCTCACCAGAAAAAATACCAAAGCCACTTTGGTGTAGTGGTTAAGTGCGCAGACTCTAACCTGGGAGAACCGGGTTTGATTCCCCACTCCTCCACTTGCACCTGCTGGATGACCTTGGGCAAGCCCCAGTTCTGTCATAGCTGTTCTCCCAAGGACAGTTGTCTCAGAGCTCTCTCAGCCCCACCTACCTCACAGGGTGTCTGTTGTGGGGAGGGGAAATGAAAAGAGTTTGTAAGCCACTCTGAGACTCCAAGTGACGGGCAGGGTATAAATCCAATCTCCTCTTCAAGGTTAGTGGAATGGATCTGTGGAATCCATCCCATGATCTCTTGTAGTCCTGCAATGAATGGTCTATTTATTTCTGTTGACCTTTGAGTTGGTGGGCTGGCAGAACTATTGCAGTCAGTGTAATTTTTTCAGCAAAGGGGGTCGGTCATTGGGATACCTGCAGTAGGATGAGATTGTTGTAGCTTCGTAATGATTGTACTTTACATGATGCCTTCAGTTATCCTGAAATGCACAGTTGGCCTTTCCATGTAAACATTACCACTGTCAATGGATCAAGTTTCCTCCCAAGCCATATCACTTACTTCAGTCCACTGCCAGTTTGGTGTCGTGGTTAAGTGCACAGACTCTAATCTGGGAGAACCGGGTTTGATTCCCCACTCTTCCACTTGCAGCTGCTGGATGACATTGGGCAAACCCCCGTTCTGTCAGAGCACTTCTCAGAGCTCTCTCAGCCCCGCCTACCTCAAAGGGTGTCTGTCGTGGGGAGGGGAAGGCAAAAAGATTATAAGCCACTCTGAGTGAATGGCGGGGTATAAATCCAGTCTTCCTCTTCTGCTTACCATTTTTCCAACCTTGACAGCAAACAAGTTTGGTACGACACACAAATTGTAATTAATGAGGGGGTAGGGATTAGACTTGGCATTATGTGTTCATGCCCTTGGGTAAGTGTAACATATACACCAGTGGTCACTATGGATGGCACTGATGAGTGTTCTTGCTTTTACTTTCCTCCAGAACTGAATGCATTTGTGTGTCGTTTGTCGCAGCTCTTGCAACATGTCACATTTAGTAGCTTTTATTCCAATTATTTATTAGTTTTAAATAAAAATCTAGCTTGCAAAGTCCATCGTAATGCATTTGTTTGGGTTATTTGCCCCACCAACAAAGCTTTAAAAATGTAGAGAACAAAACGCTTTTGGAAATATGTAAAACATCTCCTAGGACTTGGTGGTGGAAGTGGCATTTTAGACATTCACAACATAAACATTGCAGAAGAATTCTAAAAAAAACTGATGAGATTTATTCAGTAGTAGGGTAGATGGTTTAGTATCATCTGTTTTGTAGAACTTGGGAGTTACAGCCCCAGAAAACCATCCATATGCTAATGCATATTTGGGTTAATGTACAAGAAGTTTTCTTGTGCAGTTCAGAACACTATGAGTTTTGGAACATTTCTGGTCTAAATACTTCCTGTTTATTCTTCTCTTGCTGTTCTAGGCAGTTTCTCTTAATGTTCAGCAAAATACATCCAGTATGGCTTCAGTCCAGCCACCTTTGAAACAGCACGTTCCACCACCACCACCACCTCACATGCCAGTTAAACCTCTCCATCAAGCTTGTCTGCTGCCTGAAAAAACCCGTCTGTCTCCACTTCATGATGTCAAATTGGCCAACAGAGATCCTCGTCTCAACAGAATGAGTCAACATCCTCCTCATGGTAAAGATCAAAGCCATAGAAAGGATTTTGTCATGCATCCAGCAAATCAGCTTGACAAGTCAAGTAAAACTCTGCAGGCTGAAAAACATAACATCTCAAAGCAAGAAAAGCTAAAGCTGGGGGACAAGATGCAGAAGAAGGAGTTTGATCAATTGGATGCAAAGTCTAAAACGAAATCTCCATCTCCCTTGCAAAATAAGCTTCTTCATGCTAAAGATGTCAGAAACCAAGAGTGTGAGAACACGAGAGCGTCTGAGATGAGCAAAAGAGACCCAAGATTGAAAAAACATCTTCTGGACAAGCCTGATGGTAAAGATGATGATACAAAAGAAAAAAGAAGAAGCATGGAGAGGAAAGATAAAGAAGAGCATAGATCTATTGGAAGTAGAAGTAAAATTATTAATGGTGTTGTCCAAAAGCAAGACATCAGTATGGAAGAGTCAGAAAAACTGGGTGGAAAACAAGGAAGGTCAAGTATGAGGAAAAGGTCACGTTCTCCTCGATCTCGGTCACCGTCTTCCCATTCCCCGAAACGAAGGGATAGGAGATCACCCAAACGAAGGCTGAGAAGCCTTTCTCCTTCGGGACCTAAAACTGGGAAACTTCGACAGTTGGGGCCTAAGCCATCCCACCCGGAAGATTTTGGGCAAGGGTCGCGAGATGAACGAGGCTCTAATAAGAGGAGCCTCAAACAGGAAATGAGGGATTCAAGGAGGCCAAAGAAAATACATGACGACCGGCCACAGGAAGGGATGAGCCAGCACTCTTCAAGAGCGAGTTCAGAACCCAAAGAAAACGTGGAAAATTGGCCCAGTTCCAAGTCAAGCAAAAGGTGGAAGTCTGGTTGGGAGGAAAATAAAAAGTAAGTTGGTATTTATGACTTCTGATAAAAGATGAAGATCTAGCTTTGCTGTGCTTCCAAAAAACACAGTGGGTTAGATCCAACCAGCTTTTCCACTGGTGAAAAAGAAAGGGGCTTCCCAGAACCACACAAAGGGACCTATTTTGGGAACCAATGGACTCGCGTGAAAAGAAGCCATACTGAGGGAGGGGCTGTGGTAAGGAGGAGAGTTTTCAATATAAAAAGCTGGCTGGATCTAACCCAGTATCTTCGAGGAAAGTGAAATAGTTGTTCTCATTGTTTGTCGGAGTGGGAGGGGCTCTGGCGAAGATAACATGTTTCCTTTGTTGATTGATAGTCCTCAACCCGCTGAAGACCATCAAGGAGCCTGTAAATCACCTCATCCAAGGCATAGGGATACCTGGCCGGGTAGCAAAGGAATGCCATCACCTCGTACGCCAAAGCAACAACATCGATTAAGTGTGGATGCCAACCTGCAGATTCCCAAAGAACTGACTGTGGCAAACAAGAGAGATTTACTTAAGAAGGTAGTATATTTTTTTTTACTTTAAAAAAAAATGTAGATACAGCCATGCAAGTTTGTTTGTAAGAAGCTTGTTGAACGTTACAATTTTCCATTTTTCCCTGCAGGCAAATGAACGCATGTCATCTGGGGAAATAACGCAAGACGAGTTCCTTAGTTTGGTTCACCAGATTCGTCAGCTCTTCCAGTACCAAGAAGGAAAACACCGGTGTAATGTGTGGGATAGTCCCTCGACGGAAAAGGGCATTCTGAAGAAGAAGCCCCTGTTGTCCGATGCCGATTTGATATATCACGAACATAAAGCTAAGCTGAAAAGGACACAAGTTCAACATTCGTTTCCGAGGCTCAACATGTTGGATCCTGATGAAATTTTAGACTATCACTTGAGCGATGCGTTTCTTTCCGGAATGGACTGTGAACAAACCAAAAACAAACAGTTTGGGGAACGACCAAGGCGCCATTCCCCTGTGGGTGGCAGTAGGCCGTACTCGGATAGTTCAACCCATGATGGTCGAAGAAGACACGATGAGCCCAACTCTTCAAAAGGTACAAGGGATTTGGGAGGGATGGTAGACTCATACAGGGAGAATCCATAGATTTTAGAGTTTTGTTGGGTAGGAAAGCACTAGCACCTTGAAAGTGGAAGAAGTTGCACATTTGATCAGAAACATAAGAGCCCTGGTCCATCTAGTCCAATAACCCATTTCCTATAGTGGCCAGCCAGATGCCTATGGAAGTCAAGAATATGGAAGAATCAGCCAAGAGCTGTTCCTTGTTGTCCCCCAGTAACTTGTACTTAGTATCATGCTGCTTCTTAATGTAAAAATACACTTTTAATGGGTAGGTTTGCTTCATATAATAGGACTAGTGACTTCTACTTTCTTAGCCTCTAACAATGCTTTTCTTTTGAAGGTGTTCGAGAAGAGCAAAGGTCTCCATTCAGCGACCATTACAAGAGACCAAGATATGAAGATCAAGAGAAACCTTTTACTGAGAGTTCAGGATCACGGTTTGGGGTCATTGATGGAAAGTCAAGATTTGGTTCGCTGATGGAGGAGAGAGCTCATTTTGAGAGCTCGCCTAGGCATCCCAGTTCAAGGGCAGTAGTCGGAGATGGACAAGCAAGTCATTTTGAAGGGCCTGCTAATACAAATTCTAGAATTGAAGGACCACCAGCACAGAACAGTTTAAGGTTTGAGGGGGCCCTTGGTCAGCCTACATCTCAATTTGATGCGCCCCCAGGACAGTCTGGAGGAAAGAGTTCTCTCATGTTTGATGGACCACCGGGGCAAATGGGTGGTGGTTCCCTGAGGTTTGAAGGGCCTTCTGGGCAAATTGGTGCAGGGTCTGCAATACGTTTTGAAAGTCCTATGGGACAGCCAGGAGGAACTTTGAGGTTTGAGGCACCCACAAGTCAAGCTATGGGTGGCATGAGGTTTGAAGGGCCTCATGGTCAGCCACCAAGTGGGATGAGATTTGAAGCTCCTCATGGCCAGCCATCCACTGGGATGAGATTTGAGGGACCTCATGGTCAGCCATCCTCTGGCATGAGGTTTGAAGGGCCTCTTGATCAGACATCGGGTGGGATGAGGTTTGAAGGCCCTCATGGACAGCCTTCAGGTGGGATGAGGTTTGAGGGGCCACATGGTCAATCTTCAAGTGGAATGAGATTTGAAGGGCCTCATGACCATGCTGTGAGACCTCATGGTCACCCAGGAACCGGAATGAGATTTGATGGACCCCACAGTCAGCCCATAGGGCCCCATGGTCAACCTGGGGCTGGGCTGCGATTTGAAGGGCCACATATACAGCCAGTAGGGCCCCATGGTCAGCCAGGAGGTAATTTACGGTTTGAAGCACCACACGGTCAGCCTCTAGGTCCACCTGGTCAGCCAGCAGGTGGTCTTAGATTTGAGGGGCCACACGGCCAACCAGGAGTTGGGCCTAGGTTTGAGGGGCCTCATGGCCAGTCTGTGGGGCCACATGGACAGCCAGGGATTGGTCCTAGATTTGAGGGACCAGCAGGAGGTGGAGGTGGACTTAGGTTTGAAGGACCTATCAACCAAACTGGCCCCAGGTTTGATGGCTGTCAGTCGAGATTTGATGGCCAGCCATCACTTTTGCAAAGACTGGATGGATTGCATGGACAGCCTGGTCCGAGGTTTGAAATGGCTCAGCAGACACCACCTCGATTTGATGGTCCACCTGGCCAGCCAATGCAACCAAGATTTGATACGCCAGTACCTCCGAGGTTTGAAGATCCTCAACACCAGCAAGCCGCACGATTTGATATCCCTCTTGGTCAAGGTCCGAGAATGGAAAATGTTGCAAATCGCCCTGGCTCAAGACTTGAAACACCCCCTTACGGACAAACCGGACCATACAACGAACCTCCCAACCAGCCTTACAGCGGGCCGTCACAAGGCATGCAGTTTCAAAGACCAGAGCAAATGTTCGATTCTCCTCAAGGACCAAATTTCAGTGGGCCACCTGTCTCCACAGCACAGACCTTTCCTAATGCACTTAACAGGGCACCTGGACGTTATTATGATGACAAGAATCTTCAGGGACCTCAGTTTGGAAACTTCAATAATATGGCAGGAAATGTTCAACAGCAGGTAAGGGTTACATAGAATTTCAGTTTATTAGGTAGATTTATTCTTCCACAGAAATACAGGAAACCTTGGCTGTTAACAGGCATGTAAAGGTTTGGATCCATTCCCCTAAGTATTACACCTTTCTCTGGTGCACAAAGCCTTCCATCCCAGTGACTGATTTTAAGGGAACATAACAGAATTCTCATGTCCAAAGAAACATTCGTTAACAAAACTGAGCGTATATCTTGCGCGTTCTAATATACCACTTGTTTAATTGTGTTCCGTTTCAGTATGAAACCATGGTAGAATCAGCTAAGCTCCTTCTATGATAGGCTGAATTGAAGTGTGACAGTAACTGATTATAATTCTTTCCCTCGGTGTAACAGGAAAATTCAGCTCATATTTTCGGTACAGGTACTTGAGAACAAACTAGAGTTCAGTTTGGTGTTTAGCAGTTGTGGATGATATGGCTTGTGACCCCAAAGCATGGTGTCTGTTAAGTGCAATGGTGCCTGCCAACACCTTTCCTAGTGCTTGCCAGGTGTTTTTAGAAAGTGGGTGGGGCATTTGCCCAGCAAGGCTTCTGATTGGTCATTGGTGATTTGATTGGCACTGCAATTAAAAAAAAACATTGCTGTGGCTGTGGCTTCCAACATAGCACAGGGATCTTCACTGTGTGATTGAAGGCAAGCTGTGGCAGCCATTTTGTGGCTAGCTCCACCTCCAACGGGAGCCATTTTGTGGCTGCTCTTACCATACTGTGTCAGAATTCCAAAGGTGCCCATAGGCTCATAAAGGTTGGGGACCCCCGGTATAGTTTATTCCAGAAAGCAGTTTGTTTCAGCTTGACTTGAATGTTGATATTTAATGTTTTAGTTTTATATATTGTGGGGTCTTATTGATACAGTGCCACCCTTCTGTAAATGGCTTCTTTCCTCCTGCGTTTATGGCCAGATGCAAAATAAAATCCTGTTCACTGATTCAGAATTAAGTAGGAAGATAGCTGGACTTACAGTATTTCTTTTTCCCTTCTCCCTGACAGGTTCCTGTTATGTCAGTAGGATCTACTCAGCCTGTACCTTTCAGTCAAGGGCAGCCACTCTTACCAGTTCACGTTCAAACTCCTCCTACCTTTGTCCAAAGTCAACCAGGTGAGCACCTGAAGCTTTTGTTCTGTCTCTGAAAGCCTTTCTTACGGGAGGTTTTCGTTTGGAGGGCTCCGTTGACATTTGTGTTTCTCGTCCTAAGCATGTTCAGCAGCAGGGGGTTTCTGCAACTCTGGAATTCCCATCAGCTCCTGACACTTATGACCAGGGCATTTAAGAACATAAGAACTTAATCCCTTCCAACTCTGTGATTCTATAAGAGAAGCCATGTTGGATCAGGCCAGTGGCCCATTCAGTCCAACACCCTGTGTCACCCAGGGGCCATCAGGAGGTCTACCAGTAGGACCAGAACTCCAGAAGCCCTCCCACTGTGCCCCCCCAAATACCAAGAATACAGAGCATCACTGCCCCAGACAGTGTGTTCCATCCTTACCTTGTGGCTGATAGCCACTGATGGACCTCTGCTCCATCTTTTTATCCATTCGCCTCTTGAAGATGTCTATGCTTGTAGCTGCCACCACTTCCTTTAATCTGTTCTAAGCCTACTTTTCATTAATTTCATTGAGTGCCCACGAGTTCTTGTATTGTGAGAAAGGGAGGAAAGGACTTCTTTCTCTACCCCATTCATAATTTTGTAAAGCCCATTTGCATACCTGCTTGAACAGTGGCTCCGGTGGGGGGGAGTTGACCATAGAGTTCAGAGCTGATACTCACTGCCTTGGCTGCAGTCCAGAAGACTTTGGTGCTAGTTCTACCTCTTGAGATTTTGAATTTAGGATTCTCAAAAGAGAAGGCCCAAGGACCTGCTTTCCAAGAGCAAATATGTCATAGCCGCTATTCTCTCTGTGTCACCTTTTGGGCATGCCTTGAAGTCAGTGTTTGGACAGGGGCCTCTCTGGTAGCAGTGGGACTGATGGCTCTCCCTCAGTGTGGGAGAATTGTTTGCAGAGGTGCTGCTGTAGAAGTGGGATAGACCAGACAGCGATTGAAAGGAGATGGGAGAAGAAGTGGAAGGGAAATAGCTGTGTTGGAAAGGGAAGAAAAGGAGTGAGTCTCATAGGTTGGGATAGTGGCAGTTGATGGAGCACTTACACTGTAGAGGAATTAGTAGTAGTTGTAGTAGTAGTAGTAGTATGCCTATAGTATACCAAATTTGCTTCAAGGTGCTGGTTCTTAACTTTGAAGCCCTTTATGTTCATGGGCCTATATACCGCCTTTCCCCACACATTCCCCAGAGAGCAATGCATTCAGGGTCTCAACATTGCCTGGTCCTCCCTGATCCTAAAGATGCCAGGCTGGCCAAGAGCAGGGCCTTTTCAGTGGCAGCTCCGCACTGGTGGAACGAGCTCCCAGAAGACATCAGGGCCCTGTGGGACCTTCTACAGTTCCGCAGGGCCTGCAAGACGGAGCTCTTCCACCAGGCTCTTCCACCAAGGAGCCTCACCTAATAACTGAATATTGGCTAAGACCTGTGCCCTGGAACCACCCTCAGCAGCCTGTGCCTTGCCGGCATAAGTGGACTGAGAGGATAGCTTAACATCAATGCGGACGGTGCTCCCATTATGACCGATCCGCTATTATGTTCCGCCATCGCTGTGCAATTATTTGTACTATTACCAGCACTTTATGATTGGTTTTACAAATTTTCTGTTTTGTGTGTTTTGACTTTTTATGTAAGCCACCCTGAGCTTGCTTTGGTGGGGTATAACTCAAATAGAGAGAGAGGGGGGTGGGGTGGGGGAGTCTGCAGCTTGCATGGAGGCAGGACCAAGGGAGGATTTAGAACAGGGGTGTTGAACTCATTTGTTATGGAGGACTGGATTTGACATAAATTGGACTTTGTCGGGCCGGGCCATGTGTGTCATAAAACGTAATGTATTTTGTTTATTTAACAGTCTCTGATAACTGACACTTCTTGCTCTGAATTACTGCATCCAAATGTCTGTGCTGTAGCAGTCTGGGAGGGGGAGGAGCCTCAGGCCAGTGCAGGGAGCAGAAGCTTGCCTATCTATCTCTCCTGAGCGATTGAGAGAGTCTGGGAAAGCAAGCTATGATGCAACAGCAGCAGCAGCAGAACTGGAGGAAGAAGCAGGAGACAGCCAGTCCCTTGCGGGCCTGATAGAAGCCCTCTGGGAGCCTGATCCGGCCCCCGGGCCACATGTCTGACACCCCTTATTTAGATGATAGCTTGGGACGGGGCTGCATTGGTTTCTCAAATCTGTCTCCCAACTCTTTCAACTTTGAGGCCTTCCATAGGTTTCATGCCTCTGGCATTGGTAAAATGATGTTCGGTGGGGGGTAGATAGGGAGTAACGAATGAGAGAGGAAGCTGTATTTTAAAACATGCCTACAAGTAAATGAGAACTCGCCATTTGGCATTGCAAGAGCTACCTGAGGCAATCCCGGGGCCTAGCAGGTGCCTAATGAGATAGGTAACGGTGAGCTGTAGACCTGTATGTGGGATCACAGATTGTTTCTGAAACCCTGCTGCTTCTGAACTGGGGTACTGGATATCCCGAGGAGCTGCTGCTGCTGAGGAAATGCAAGTTCAGTTCCACTTGCACAGATGGAGTCAGTTGCATGCTGCTTTTCCATAGAAATCGGTGGGCTGTTTTGCCATTTGTGCACTAGGGAAGTAGTGCAGAGAAGTGGAAAAGGAATGGAAGGGAGCGAAATGCTGGGTGGGGGGGAGGTTGAGGGTAACCACGTGATTGCTCAAGCCTTACCCATTGTTAACTGAAAGGATGTTGTGTTGCACTTTCTGGGAGAACATACTAAGTGTGGAATGGAAATGTTCATGACTTTCTAGGGAACACCCCTCTTTCCTTCACTGATAATCACCTTGGACAGCTTGATGTGAACGAGCTGTACTCAAAGCTGCTTTCGACAGGAATCCTCAAAGTGTTAAAACCTGATTCAGCATCATCCCGTAAGTATAGTTTGCACCCTTCTTTTATTTGAGCTGAACCCTCAACAGTGTTAAATGTGTATGACACAGGGTCCTGTATGTTCCATAATGGTGGGCACTTTTAAAATTTTGCGGTAAAGAACAACTGGATCTTCTTTGTGGTCTCTGTGCAGTCCCACACATGGGTACTGTGCCTGCGCTTGATTGAGCCCCTCCCTCCCTCCCTTCCTTCCTTCCTTCTTTCCTTCCCTCCTTCCTCAAATGGGCAGTTTGTGGAACAGATCCTTGTGTTTTCCTGTGCACATTGCATGCCTAGCAGAACTAGCTGTACCTTTAATTGCTTGCCTGTTCACCCCCAGCGGCATGCTGGACTAGTTAGACTTAAGATCCGGGAGATCCAGGTTCCAGTCCCGACTTTGCCTTGGGAACTCACTGGGTGACCTTGGGCCAGTTGCTCACTCTCAGCCTAGCCCACCTTGCAGGGCTGCTGTGAGGAAAAAAGGGAGGAAATGTTGAAAGCCACTTCGGCTCCCTGTGGGGGAGAAAAGGGGAGGATAAATGAAATACTCGAGAGCAGGTATTTTAAAAGGATTTTAAAATGCCTATTTGTGGTAAGCAAGCCTTTTTTTTTTTTAAAGTAATCCTGACTCTTCTTGCAAAAATTACTAGGTCATAGCTGTAGTATTGTATCCTAGATATGTCGGTTTTATGGCATCACAATTTTTAGAGTCCAGTGGCACCTTTTTAAGACCAGCGAAGTTTTCTTCAAGGTTTCAGCTCTCGTGGGCATAAAGACTTTTTCAAATAACATTGGAATGGTGGGTAAGCTTCAAACTTGTAGGCACCGTATCTACCATTCCAGTGTATTTGAAAAAGCGTGCCTGCACACGAAAGGTCATACCTTGAAGTAAACTTTGTTCGTCTTAAAGGTGCCACTGGACTCTGAATTTGTTCTGCTGCTTTAGACCAACACGGCTGACCACCTTGGATCTACCTTTACGGTATAACAGTTCTAGAAGCGTATGTACCTTCCTAACACTGGCACCATCTCCAAATTGTCTAGAAGCCAGTGAAGTTTCCAGCCAGCCGGCTCCAGAGGAGGAGGAGGAGGACCAAGACCAGAGCGAGGATCAGGATGTCCCAGACCTCACTAATTTTGTAATAGAAGAACTGAAACAGTACGTATATCGATTAAGGGGTAACTGCAAAAGCGAGTCACGGCATATTAACAAGCAGGCAAATTTCGTTGGCTTGGATCTGAGGGTGAATGGTCAGGAAGCGCCTCTTTTAAGAGCAAGCGAGTGCAAAGCCGGGACGGTTTTCATGTCGTTAATAAGGATTTGAATACTGCCGTGATAGTTAAAGTGGGATATTTTGAGTTATGTATTAACAAGTGGTGAGATTAAAACAAGACTCCTTTGATCTAGCTGCAAAGGGTGGCAAGGGCCCTTGTAAGGAAACGTAGCTGCAGCTGGATGCCCTGAACCTGGCTGTTTGCGTATGTTTATGTGTGTTTTATAGGCAATGCCTGTATTCCTGTAGGGCGTTGACGAGTGAATTACGCCAACAAGACAGTAAGGGGATGCCTTTTAGACACCTTCCAACTTGAAAGCAAGCTTTGCCTTGCATTTAGATTTTTTTACACCATCCGATATCCTTGAAGTTTGCCTCCCTCCACCCTTCCCTAAAAGTAGCCACCCTAACCGGCTGCTAAGAAGTTTCTGGCTTGCTCTGCAGGCGTTACGATAGTGTCATCAACCGGCTGTACACTGGCATTCAGTGCTACTCTTGCGGGATGAGATTCACGACGTCACAGACGGACGTGTACGCAGACCACTTGGACTGGCACTATCGGCAGAACCGCACAGAAAAGGACGTCAGCAGGAAAGTCACTCACAGAAGATGGTACTACAGTTTAACGGTAAGGCTTAGCTCTGTCCATTCGGGCTGGGCATAGAGAAATAATTCCAGGGGGTTGGGACCAGGGTTCATTTCGTAGCAGGAGCTCCTTTGCATATTAGGCCACACCCCCCCTAATGTAGCCAATCCTCCAAGAGCTTACAGAGCTCTTCTTACAGGGGCTTTTGTAAGCTCTTGGAGGATTGGCTACATCAGGGGTGTGTGGCCTAATATGCAAAGGAGCTCCTGCTACGAAATGAGCCCTGCTTGGGACAGATGGCAGTAAATGAAAAAACGAAATGTGAAGATAGTTTCTACTTCAAGCAGAATCTTCTGTAGTCCTTCAAAGATGAATTCTGCGGAAAATCCTGACCCTCTGTGAAAGCTTATTACATTTCTTCAGGAAGGGAGTTTTGTGCTAACGATGACTGTAGGAATGGCCTCAAATCTTCAGGAATTTCCCCCCTCTAACTTCTGTCTTGGATTGTTGCTGATGCCTGTCTTTTTGACTGAAAGTACACACACACATACACACACATTCCCCCCCCCCCCCCCCCTGGGCTAAATCCTCCCTTCCTAAACTAGTCTGGGAGTTAGAACCAGGTGGGTAGTTGTGTTGGTCTGAAGCAGTAGAACAAAGTTACCCAGCGGCACCTTTAAGACCAACAAAGTTTTATTCAGGGTATGAGTTTTCGTGTGCATGCACCCTTTCTCAGATACAATGAAATGGAATTTACCAGTCCATACATACAAGGCAGATGTTAAACAGCAAATTAGCCTACAGCAACAATGAAGATGTTTTAACAGATGCAAACAGGAATAACAAGCTAAGTTTATAAGATCACCATTGTTTGACTTTAATGCCGGGGGAAGAAAGTGAAGCAAATAAATATGTCAGGATTGGAGACAGATGTGTAAGTGTGTCATTCTTAACTGTGGAGTGCTAAGAGTAATTACCTGAGACCTTGTTGTTAGCTCCATCTGTCTCCTCTCAAGCACGGAGGGAACTAATAGTACCTTTTTCTTTGAGGCGGGGTGATTAGTAGGGCAGTGTCACGTCTCCTCCGACTCCCAGACCACAGAAATGGATTCCAATATACTATTCTAATATTCATTGCATTGCATGACAACCACATTACAATTTTGTAGTCTGGGAGTCGCGTTGTTCGGTCAGTGCTGCGTTCACCCAGTACTGCCTAAATACTATTAGCAGCCTGATCAGCCCAGTCCCAGCCCATCTGGGACGGGGTTCTAAAGCAGGGTTAGCCACAGTTATTACTTGGCTGGGAGAACTCCCAAGGAAGACTAGGGGTCGTTGCGCAGCGGAAAGCAGTGGCAAATGCCCTCTGCTCTTCTCATGCCTCGAATGGACAGCATGACTGTCTTTCTTCTTAAATACTCTTACCCTGCATGCTTGAACTCTGTGTGTGTTGCTGCTTTATGGATACACATTGGCTTTTAGATGGTTTTGCTGAAACGTGTGACTGTAGAACTTCAGGTGCATTCTAGTAACCGGATAATTTAAAAGAACTTGTCGCTTTCCGGCTCTCCCTCTTTGGCTTGTTTACAGGCCTTAGTTTCCAGTGGAAGACAAGCTTGCTAGGAATGAGTGTGTTTCCACGGTGAACAGAGCATCGCTTGTTCAGCCAAACCAACCCTAAATGTATTTTCCTGTTAGCCCCGGACTGAGAGTAGTGCTGTGGAACCACGGGTGCCCATTTCTGTCAGGAGAGCAAGGATTCAGATGGTCGTGGCCAGTCCCCGCCAAAAGCAGCGACAAATCGACACAGTGATGTGAGGGGAAAAAGAACTTGGTTAAAACCTGGGTTCCGGTCTTATAAGAACTCAGAACGCTACCTGTTCCTCAGCCTTAATGAACTTATCGCCCTGCGGTCATATTTCCCATCTGTATAACGTTGAACTCATGAAGGTCCCGTCTGTCCTGAATCAGACTCTTGGTCCATCCGAGTCAGTAATGCCTGCTCAGACTGGCAGCAACTCTTAGGGTCTCGGGCAGAGGTCATATTTCCCATCACCTACTGCCAGGTTTTTTGAGCGGAGATGGCGGGCATTGAACATGGGACCTTCTGCATGCGGAGCAGATGCTCTGCCACCGAGCCTCTGCCCCTCCCTGTGTTTGTGCATTGCATTGTTAATAGTGTTAAGGTTCCTTTTTATCCCCAGACACATTGAAGGGGAAGTTGAATTTCAGCACAGAGGCTGAAATAAGACAAAATTTATATATTTTTAAAATCTTCCTGCTATCTTTGCTGCCCAAGGAAAATACTCAATACAGGCTGGATTTTCCCCCCTTAGTTGTTGGTGGCATGCTGTATACCAGCCCCTCCCCCTTTTGAGTTTCCATACTTTAACTCTGGGATTTATTTAACACCTCACTGGATTAATAAAGTATGCTTTTTATGGGCCTACGGAGTGTTAGTTACAGCCATGGAAGAAGCAGCAAACTAATGTTCATGTTTTGCTCTAAAAAGATTAAGCTTTTTAATCAAAAAGTGATGCCAGAGGTGTATTATGCAATCTTGTGCTGTGTCAAAGGCAAAATGGAAACAAACAGGAACTAAGTTTCGACATCTGCTTTGGTATCATTTTTCTGCAGGACTGGATAGAGTTTGAAGAAATAGCTGATCTAGAGGAGCGTGCAAAGAGCCAGTTCTTTGAAAAGGTGCATGAAGAAGTTGTATTAAAAACACAAGAAGCTGCTAAGGAGAAAGAGTTTCAGAGTGTCCCTGCAGGCCCTGCTGGAGTAGATGAGGTAAATGAGACTCGGTGATTTATTTTGGGAGAATAGCTGTGGAGAGTTTCCCAGTTTTGCTGCTGTCTGTGTTCGTTTGTATTTGCCACATACCTAAATGATGGGGGGGGGGGGGGGGGGGCTGATACAAAGACTAACTCGATCACACAATTTTATTTTTTGTATGACAAGTATTATAAGTAAAAGCAAAGTTCTATAAGCTAAACATGAACCTCCACCAGCAAGGTGTAGGGGTTAAGAGCAGCGGACTCTAATCTGGAGAACCGGGTTAGACTCGCTGCTCCTCCCCATGAGGCCTGCTGGGTGACCTTGAGCCAGTCACCATTCTCTCAGGACTCTCTTCGCCCCACCTGCCAGTTGTGAGAAGAAGGGAAGGAGATTGTAAGCCACTTTGAGACTCCTTAAAGTGGAGAAAAGAGGGGTCTAAAAACCACTCCCCCTCCTTCTAACATTCAGATTTTCTTAAATCTTTCCAAAAAGGACATGAGTGTTGCAATAAATACTTGCCCTGTTTTTGGTCTCTCTTCAGTGAGAAATATACTCAGGAATGTTGCTCGTGCTGTAATTAAGAGCACAGTCACAAGGCGCTACTTATTAAAACCTAAGCAGTATTGCATGTTAACAGAATATAGTTTACATGTATGAAAGGGGGGGGGGACTCAACCCAAAATATGGCTGTGATCTAAGAGGGTCAAACTAACAAAATAAAGTTATTATAAAAATACAAATATTTATTATGGTGTACACATTAATAAAAGATAAAATAGGTTAAATGGAATGGTCCAAATATCAGACTCTTAAAACTTTTGACACACAGAGCTGATAGTTTTACGTATACAATTGATGGGTATATCTTATGTGTTCCCTCTAAGCTGAGTTAGTGTGAGCTAGCTCACAGTTTTTTAGCCTCCGGCT
Organism: Lepidodactylus listeri; assembly: GCA_029233225.1. Classification (NCBI taxonomy): domain Eukaryota; kingdom Metazoa; phylum Chordata; class Lepidosauria; order Squamata; family Gekkonidae; genus Lepidodactylus; species Lepidodactylus listeri. The sequence continues at coordinate 176,506,354 of JARCFY010000001.1, read as the reverse complement.
CACATTGTTTTGTGTTAGCTCTGGAAGGATGGCTCCAGAGCAAACTGATTCATGCAACAGCCAACTCGCTCGCTCACCACTATAATGCCAGTAGCTCACAAAGTAGAATTTTTGCTCACAAGACTCCATACCTTAGAGGGAGCATTGTAAATGACCAGTAGACCCCTTGGGGCCTTCCTCAGTGGTCAGTATTACTATTGTAAACAGCACACATCCAGAAATAAATATATGAAAAAAGCTTTTCTTTAGAGCCAGGTGTTGCTTTCTGGAATTATCAAAAGGGAGAGGGAAAAGAGCCAAATTATTATATACCAAATGCACATAATAAATGCATATAGTAATAAATTAAAAATAACAGGACATTTTTGCTGTTGTTACCTCATGTGATGTGCAGTTGCTAGAAGTTTACACAGTGGGCCGTGCATAATCTCCCATGGTAACTGCACATGCTCTCCAAATTGTTCTACCCAAAAATGGGAATTATATACTTGTTAGAATTTATAAGTAGTATAATTACACAGATAATTTTACCATAACCTGGTGACAAATATCCAATGTGTCTGGATGTGTGTCTCTTCCACACAGTCTACATGTACCATAGTCTACACATCCTGTATACTGGTAATAATTTCATGATGTGTAGGTTTCTTTTTATTGGCCATTTAAAACTGAAGAGAGGCTGTGCACCAGATTTTGGCAAATCTCCACTTTTTCTGTGAAGCGCACTGCGTGACCTCCGCCCAGTTCCTCTCTCTCCACCTCACCTGCCTCACTTGGTTATTGTGAGGTTTAAAGGACAGGGAGAGACAAACTGCCCCGGATTGTCACCCTGAGCTCCTCAGCGGAAAGGTGGGGAAACAGTCAAATACTGGGCCGTGATCTTCATGTAATTCCGAAAGCCAGTATCGCATGCCCTTTGAGCTTTCCGCTCTGCAGATTTCAGAAGCTGCATCCAGTCATTCTGGGTGCGGCTGTGAACTCTGCCTCCTTTTGTAATTAACTCGCCTCCTTTAATTGTACGGTGCATCTGCCTGGTTTTTCTTGGTCTGACTGAAACGATCCAAAAGCACGCACAGTATGCTGTGAGTGTTGAAAGTTTCACTAACGTGTGTTTCTGTTTTTTCTTTTCTCCAGAGCTGTGAAATTTGCCAGGAGCAATTTGAACAGTATTGGGATGAGGAGGAAGAAGAGTGGCACCTTAAAAATGCCATTAGAGTAGATGAAAAGGTAATGTTTAAAGGAGTTTGATGCCTGTGGAGTGAAGGGGGGGGGGGGCTTCAACAGCTGTTCCAGTCATCGTCCTGTTCATTTTATCCTGGATGTTTCACTGAGGAGGGAAACCATTCTTTTTGGTGGCCAAATGCTTATGTCCGTGACAGCACAGCAGTTCCACTGGCTACTGATCCACCCCTGAGCCCAATTCAAGGTGCTCGTGTTCACCCTTCAAAGCCCTCCACGGCTTGGGACTGTTTCCCATATGTTCCCGCCCGGGAGTTAAGATCACAAGGGGAGGCCCACCTACCTGACTGTCCCACCAATCAAAGAAGTTCCTTTGCTGGGTACACGAGAGAGGGCCTTTTCGGTGGCAGCCCCGTCCCCCATTATAGAACAGCTTTCCCAGGGAAATGCACCTGGCTCCCTTGCTGTTCATCTTGAAGAGGCAGTTGAAGACACTTGATTGCATTTGACTGATTTAGTTCTTATTTATTGGCCATCCTAATTGGAGTATTTAAATTGTGACTATGTCGCCTTATAATTGTTGCTTAAGTCATATTTTTTTAAATTGTGAAATTGCTTTATTTATATTGTAAGCCACCTTAAGTTCCACAAGGAAAAAAGGCAGCTAATAAGTGTTTTAAATCAACTAAAGTTGCCACGGGCTTCAGTTAGGTCTCGCCCATCGCGTTTGGAATACTGGCCTAAAGAGGACGCAAAGACTTTAGTTCAGCAGAAATCAAAATCAAGCTGTACAAAGCTTCTAGCCACAGTTGAGATTTCTGTGAAAATCTTGTATGCATATTTCTAAAGGTACACAGGAGAATATTTCAAAGCGATTTCTGAGTTTGGTTTTCGTTTCTTTCTGCAGATCTACCATCCATCATGTTACGAAGATTATCAAAAAGTAAGTTTACCCTTGTTGTCATGCCTCCAAAACACATAACTTGCTGCATCCCTCATTGGGGGCCCACAAGTGCTGAAGTCGCTTCAGGTTAAAATAAATAGCACACCACGTAATTCGCGTAAGAAGAGGGGAAGCAATCTTTGTTCTTCTAATATTTGCCCTTAAATGTAGGAAAATATGAACCACCTCTTCGAGGTACTACTGTGTTGGCTGCTAAAAGTCATGAAAGGTTTAGCAGTGGATTTGGGTTTTTTTTTTTTTAAAGTTTGAGATTCCGTATTTTTTAAACAAGAATGGAAGGGTCCAGAGTTTTTGTGTGTAGGGGTGTGTGCGTGAGAGAGAGAGATCTATGTAAATATATCAATAAAATTTGGGGTTTGCAGAATGCCAACAAGTCAAAAAGTAGTTCAGCCGGCATGATTTGGACCATCCCAGGTGACGTACATGTGGAAGCAACATTTGATACCTGCTTCTACCTTCTGTCGCGCTGGGAAAGCTGCCAGTGAAATGTTTGGGGATGAAAAAGTCCAGATATGAAGTTCCTCTTTTGCTTTCAGACCTCCTCATTCGATTCGACACCCTCTCCTAGCAAGACACCCGTAGAAAATCCACTAAATGTTATGTTGAATATTGTCAAGCAAGAGGCTCAGGACTCCAGTGACAGTCCCAAAATCAAGGAAGAGCCAGAGGAGAAGCTTGAGGAATGTATGGCTGGGAGCACGGCAATACCTGCTGAAATTAAAACGGAGCCCGAAAAGGTTGAGTCGGTTTAAACAAATTTGATTTTTTTTCCTTTTAAATTGCAGAGAAGAGCTACTGTGTTCTAGGCTGACTCTAGAAGGCAAGGGGTTTTTATACGAATAAAGTGTTCACCTGGGGCGGGGCCCCAGCTGCTTATTTGGTTAATAAATACATTTTTGTATTTGAAATTTCTTATTGCCTGCACTGTGTCAGGTGTCTATTGTGTGGAAGTTCTGTAGATGGTGTACCGATTTAAAACCGGAATAGACTGTATATGTAAGAAGAGATTGTACGAGAATCTTTTTTTTTTTCATTTGTGGAAATGTAAATTATAAATAAAATATTTTTGCTATCTATAGAGTGTAACGTTTATGCACACCATTCAATAATAAAAAAAAAGTATTTCTGTTTTGGGGGTGTTTTGAATGGACCCGAACTCGGTCTTCAACATAAGCCTTGTCCTTAATAAACAGGATTCTCAGCGGAACTGATAAGACGGACTTTTTTTAAAAATTTCATAAGAAAGTTAAGGAGAGCTTTGCTGTTCCAGAAGAAAAGTGGATAGGTGTTTTTATAACCTGCGTTCATAACCAGATTCTTAAAAAGAAGGCTAGGAGGCATACATAACAAAGCGATAGGCGCTCGACTTTGGATCCGTGCCAAACATTTGCAGTGAGAAGCCCCTGGCTACGCCGGGAGCTACATTCTGAATCCAGTTTTCTTAATTCTTACTTCCCCTCCCTCCCAGCTAGCCAAACATACAAGAGCTTAGTTCGGCTGAAGGATTTTCCTTTCAGTTTTACAGAGGAAGAAAAATGTTTTAAGATTCTGCAACGTGATTTAACGTTTTTGTTGGTTTATAGCTCAGGTCTAGGTGGTAAAGGGATTACCATGAGATGTTAATATTTATTTCATGTAATAAACTAGAGTGAAGCATATATCCTGTGTCTGAATCTCGTTATTTTGTGTGGGCTCTTTGGGGAAGTGTTGCATTGGGGCCTGAACTACAGACTTGAGAATTAATGTGTAGCTGTTGCCCCAACTTTCTGGGATTGGAAAGTGTGAATTCAGTACTCGCAAGCTTTCTGAAGCTTGATGCCATTTCATTTGGTGAAGAAATCCCCCCTCCCCGTCTGTATCCTACATGTGGGATAAGAACATAAGAGAAGCCAATGTTGGATCAGACCAGCAGCCCATCCAGTCCAACACTCTTGTCACACAGTGGCCAAAAATAGCAGGCACCATCAGGAGGTCCACCAGTGGGGCCAGGACACTAGAAGCCTCCCCCCCTCCCCCGCAAGCACCAAGAGTACAGAGCATCACTTGCCCCAGACTTCCTATCTATACCTTGTGGCTAATAGCCACTGATGGACCTCTGCTCCAGATGTTTATCCAATTCCCTCTTGAAGCCATTCATGTGAATTCCATGTGTTAATCACTCTTTGTGTGAAGAAGTACTTCCTTTTATCCGTTCTAACCCGACTGCTCAGCAATTTCACTGAGTGCCCACAGGATCTTCGACGTGGTCTCTGTGCTTCACACTGATGGGTTACTGCGCCTGCGCTGGAATCCATCGGTATCGTAGAAAGCTTTAACGGATTTTCGCGCCCAGCACGCGGGAGCCCGACCGCACATGCCCAGAGGAGCGGGCGCGGGAATCCCACCAGTTCTCTTCTGACCGCCGCGCTGTTCGCAGCTCACTCAGTCAGCTCCGTTGTGGAAAGCTCTTGCCTATTCCTACTTCTTCGTTTCTCTTCTCTTCTTTATCTTTCTCTTAAATAACAAAAAAAAAAAAACAGGGTGTTTCTTGGTGTGGGTTTTCTTCTTCTTTCTTTCCTGCCTTCGCCCCCCCCCCTCTTTATTTCTCCCCTCTTCTGGCCTACTGTATGGCTCAGAAGTGGGGTTGCTTTAAAAGGTGCTTGGACTGTGGGAGCAAGATTGCGGCTCCGGATGGCCATTCGCTCTGCATCCTCTGGGCGAGTCCCATCGCCCTGATTCGTGCCCTCACTGCGCAAGGTTCAGTAACCAGACACGAAAGAACAGAGCCGCGAGATTGAAGGTCGCCCTACTGGAATCCGCTCTCCTCCCATCCCTGTCCAAAGCTATGGAGTCGACAAGCACTTCAGCTCCAACCGCGCTGCCATCGACATCGAAGACCCCATCTCGACCGCCTTCGGTGTCGAGGCCGGCGTCGGACATTGTGCATTCGGGGTCGAAATGCCCGGCTCTTACTCAGTCCGCGGCCTCGACACCCTTGAAAAAGAAAAAGAAGGACAAGTCCCAGAAGAAGCACAAGGATCCTTCAATGCATACTGGGAAACCGCCCAAAAAAGCCTCCGCGCCTCCACTCCCGGTCCTATCGGAGCCGAGTGCGGCCTTGCAGTCTCCTCCCGTTGTGCCGGTGGCGTCGAGGGAGATTCCAACCATTCATCTCCTTGACTCCCCGATCCGTCAGGTCGATGCTGTGGTACCAGATACCATCCTGGAAACTCAGCCCTTTCCCGATGACGAGCACCAACGCCCTGATCCGCACCGACTGCACTCCATCCCGAGGTCGCCTCTGTCTGCGAGGTCCTTTTCACCGGAGCCCAGCGATCCAGAGGTGTCTGACATCCACCCTGACGACGTCGAGCGTCCCCAGTATGTGGACCATCGCCGCAGGGATTACCGATCTCAATCGCCTCGGTACAGATCCCTGCATTGCCAACCTTCCCGACATCGATCCCCGGGCCCGTCTCAATGGGACCTCCCTCCACAGCCCCTTCCTCAGTGGGACCGTCATCGATCTTACTACCTCGATACACACCACTCCGTTGCGTTGAGGCCGTGGTCACCCTCCACCTACCCGGAATGGGATCGTTTCGGTTCCTGCTCGCGGGCCTCTCGTCCGCATTGCTTGCCGTCCGCTTCTTGGGCCAGACCGCACGCTTACCAGACTGCCGAGCCTCGCCCGCTGTCGCCAGCCCAACAGCTGCCTCGACCTCCAGCGACTCACCCACCGCCATGCTCGGCGCCACAAGGATCGATACCGACCCCGATCCCAATACAGTCCATACAGACAATGGAACCACCGTCGGCACCGACTCCTTCGATACCGACACAACCGTTTGAACCGCCCGCATCTTCATCTTCAACAGAGGAAAACGATGATCCTGAATCTGACCAGGAACGACCTTCCCGACCTTCTCCTAACCCTGATGTGGCGGAGAATTTGCCGATTTCGCCCTCAGAGGACATTTCCTCTTACGGAGAGCTGGTCAAGCGAATGGCTCTCTCCCTTGGACTCCCCATTCTTCAGCCTAAGCCAGCAGTTGACGATCCCGTTTTTGATATCGTCCAGGCCGATACATCCACGGCAGTCTCCCTTCCAATGTCTGTTGTTCTCCTTCAAGCTACTAAAGCTCCCTGGGACAAACCAGCATCCGGTCCGGTGTCCTCAAGACGCCTGGACCATATGTATCGCATCCAGGAAGCGGGAGCCGAGTTCCTCGTTTCACATCCCAAGCCGAACTCTCTGGTGGTAAACTCCTCCACCAAGACCCGCAGATCTCTATCCACTCCGTCCGATAAGGAGGGTAGAAAGCTCGACGCATTTGGTCGCTGCTTCTACTCAGCAGGAGCCCTCGGCGTCAAAAACGCTAACTACCTCGCTTGCATGAGCAGGTATCACTATGCTCTATGGGAGCAACTCTCAGGCATGCTCGCCCACCTGCCAGAGGAGCATCGCCTTGCTGCCCTTCGCCTCCAAAAGGAGGGCCTCATTTTGTCTAAGCAACAGCTTAACTCATCGAAACATGCTCTGGACACTTTTTCCAAAACAATGACTTCAGCTATTGCCCTCTGGCGCCACTCATGGCTCAGATCCACATCACTCCATCAGGACACCAGATCTTATGTGGAGGACCTTCCCTTTGATGGCCTCGGCCTCTTCCATGCTTCTACCGACTCTGCCCTACAAGAGCTCGATAAGAGCATTAAGGCTTCCAGGACCCTGGGTGTTGCCCCCTCCACCAGGCAATACAAACCAAGATCTTGGTCCAGGCCATGGTCTCGCCGTTCTTCCTCTAGAAGCTCTCCAGATCGCACCTGGCGCCCCCGCTCTTCTACCGCTCCTCAGCGCCCCCATTATCAACAAAAGCAGCGCTTTCCTGCACCCCAGCAATCTAACCGCTCCAAGCAGTCACGCCAGCAAAAACAGAGTCTTTGACTGTGCCCCATCCGACCTCCCGCGCCTCGCGCCATTTCTCCCTGCCTGGCGCACCATCACCACAGACCAGTGGGTCCTCTCCATAGTCACCAGAGGATACCTCATCGAGTTCCTCTTTACCCCGGATGCTCCGGTGTTCGTCTCCACTCCGCCCTCCACCCCGCTTCTGCGAGAAGTCACCAATCTCCTCCAAAAAGATGCCATTGAACCCGTTCCCGCGCAGCATCATCGCGCAGGGTTCTACTCCAGGTATTTTGTGGTACCAAAACGGGACGGCGGAACCAGACCAATTCTGGACCTCAGGGAACTCAATCGCTACATCGAATACCGCCGGTTTCGGATGGTGACTCTACCCTCCCTTCTACCTCTCATTCGCCGGAACGCCTGGATGGCCACCCTAGATTTCCAGGATGCATACTTCCACGTTTCTATCTGCCCTCCTCATCGCAGGTTTCTCCGATTCGCTATAGGACAGGAACATTTTCAGTACAAGGCCCTTCCATTTGGCCTTTCTACCGCCCCCAGGGTCTTCTCCAAAATTATGATCGTAGTCGTCGCCTTCCTACGCCTCCAAGGCATTATGATTTTTCCTTATATCGACGATTGGCTGCTAGTCGCCAATTCCATACCAGACCTCGTCGACGCCATCTCTACAACGCAGTCTCTCCTTCTGCAACTGGATTTCCGCATCAACTCCGAGAAGTCCCATCTTGTGCCCTCCCAACGGGTGCGCTACATCGGAGCGGAACTCGACTCCACCCTGCTTACGGCCTTTCTCCCACTGGACAGAGCCCAACCTATTATTGCGCTAGCCAGCCAGGTGCGCTCGCAACCCTCCTCCACAGCCCTCTCCATCCAACGGCTGCTGGGTTTTATGGCCGCGACCACGTCCATCCTGCCATTTGCCAAGCTCCATATGCGAATCCTTCAACTCTGGTTCCTGCGTCGCTTCCGCCCGTCCCAACACCCGCAGACCATGCTCCTCTCTCCCACGACAGAGGTCAGAGACTCCCTCGCGTGGTGGACGGTATTGCCACATCTGCTACAAGGAGCACCCTTCCACATCCCCACCCCCCAGCTCACCCTCACTACCGATGCGTCCAACTGGGGCTGGGGAGCCCACCTCAACAACATGAAGACCGGCGCAGCTTGGGACATCACTTTACGATCCCAGCACATAAACTATCTCGAATTACTAGCCATTCTCTATGCATTGCGCGCTTTCCTTCCCACCGTCACCGGCACCTGTGTAGCAGTCCTTTCGGACAACACCACGGCCGTAAGCTATATCAACAGACAGGGTGGCACTGCCTCTCGCCGCCTCTGCAGGCTCGCTCTCACCCTTTGGGACTGGTGCATAACCAACGGCATTTATCTGAGGGCTACGCACATCCCAGGCATTCTAAATACACAAGCAGACTTGCTCAGCCGGGGGCACGCCCAGACCCACAATTGGGAACTGTCCGATGTCTACCTCAAACCGGTTTTTCAGACCTGGGGTGTCCCTCAAACAGATGTGTTCGCCACCAGACGCAACTCCAAGTGCAGGACGTTTTGCTCCCTGGGCGGTCGAGATCCCCTCTCCCTAGGCAACGGTCTTCTCCATCCTTGGAACGAAGGGTTCCTATACATCTTCCCGCCCTTCCCGCTCCTGACCCGGGTAGTCCACAAGATCCTGCAAGACAGAGCGGACTGCATCCTCGTCTGCCCCTGGTGGCTACGCCAACCGTGGTTTTCAACTCTCCTCTCCTTGTCAATGAGGCGATTCCATCATTTTCCACCCCAGCCAGACCTGTTACAAGTCGGCGACCCCCCCCTGCTTCATCACGACGTTCCTTGTTTGAAGCTAACGGATTTCCCCTCCACCTTCTCACAGCGGGTGGCCAATGTCCTCTTGAATTCCCGCAAGGCGTCCACTAGGAAATCCTACACCTACAAGTGGGCGCGCTTTTGTTCTGCCTTGTCTACCGACCACGCTTCCCCGTCCTCGGCGGGCCTTTCCAAGATCTTTGAATTCCTGCTCTCTCTGGCAGACGCTGGACTCGCCCATTCTTCACTCAGGGTGTACCTCGCCGCTATCTCAGCCTTCCATAACCATGTGGATAACTGTACAGTTTTTACACATCCGCTATCTAAGCGTTTCCTCAAAGGTCTTCGCCACCTCTATCCTCCACGCAGGATGCCGGCCCATCCCTGGGACCTTGCGCTCGTACTCTGCGCCCTCACAGGGAAACCCTTTGAGCCGCTAGCTACCTGCGCTCCACACCTTCTAGCATGGAAGACCGCTTTCCTTGTGGCCATTACTTCAGCACGCAGAGCTGGAGAGATTCTGGCCTTTCGACATGACGCACCCTACCTGTCATTTCTGCCAGACTCTGTGCAGCTTTTCCCAGATATCTCCTTCCTGCCCAAGGTGGTTTCAGACTTCCACCTACACGCTGAGATTGTTCTGCCAGACTTCTACCCGAACTATACGTCACAGGAGGAAAGACTCCTCCACACATTAGATGTCAAAAGGGCCCTTTTGTTCTATTTGGCCCGCACAAAAGCGTCACGTAAAACCCCGAGGCTGTTTGTGTCATACGCCTCTAACAAACTGGGATCCCCCATTACAGCACAGAGGTTCTCCAGGTGGATAGTGGCCCTTATAACCTTATGCTACCAGCTTGCTCGGACGCCACTCCCGGGCCCAATCCAGGCCCATTCCACCAGGGCCATGGCGGCCTCTACGGCCTTCCTCAAAGGAGCCTCCCTTACGGACGTCTGCAACGCTGCCACATGGGCCACTCCTACCACTTTTATGAGACATTACGCCTTGGACACCCGGGCCGCTTCTCGCTCCTCCCTGGGTCGTCTGGTCCTATCCACTGCCTCTAAGTGACAGCCTGCCTGCACCCACCTCCAGGTAGGACACTGCTCGCTACTCTCCCATCAGTGTGAAGCACAGAGACCACGTCGAAGATAGACAGGTTTCCTACCTGTAACTGGTGATCTTCGAGTGGTCATCTGTGCATTCACACTACCCACCCTCCTTCCCCTCTGCTGCCAGGCTCTCTCTATCTCTGCTTGGTCGCAGCGGCCAGAAGGAACTGGTGGGATTCCCGCGCCCGCTCCTCTGGGCATGCGCGATCGGGCTCCCGCGCATGCCCGGTGGTGCTGGGCGCGAAAATCCGTTAAAGCTTTCTACGATACCGATGGATTCCAGTGCAGGCGCAGTAACCCATCAGTGTGAATGCACAGATGACCACTCGAAGATCACCAGTTACAAGTAGGAAACCTGTCTTTCTTGTATTGTGGGAAAGGGAAGAAAAGTACTTCTTTCTCTACCTGCTCTATCCAACGCATAAACTTGTAACCTCGATCATATCACCCCTCAGTTGTCGTTTCTCCAAGCTAAAGAGCCCCAAGTGCTTCAAACTTCCTTTGTAGGGAGAGTGTCCCAACCCTTTTATCATTCTAGTTGCACTTTTTCCAATGCTATAATATTTTCTGATCTTTTTTGCATGGGTCTTTAAAGTTTTGTGCAGTGCTTTATTTTGACAGTAGCTAACAATTTGAGACTTTTCACTGTGTAGCCCTTTTTGGGTGGTGAGTTTGAGGTATAAGAACAATGTCTCGGTCTCCCCGTGCATACTTTCCCAATCCTAACAGCTGGCACCTGAAGTCAGTATCCTGGTGATTCCCCCCCCCCCCCGAGGAATTTAGTTTTACAGATACCGTGGGCTGCCAAAAAAAGGCAAATAAGTGGGTGCTAGATCAAATCAAGCCTGAACGCTCTCTAGAAGCAAAAAATGACCAAACTGAAGCTTATTGAACTTTGGTCCCGTTCTGAGAAGACAAGACTCATCGGAAAAGACAAGAATGCTAGGAAAAGTTGGAGGCAGCAAGAAAAGAAAAAGACCCATCATGAGATGGATTGCCTCAGTCAAAGAAGCCACGAGGGCCCTCAGTTTGGAAGACTGCTGATGAGAGGACATTTTGGAGGAAATTAATTCATAGGGTCACTACAAGCCCGAAATTACTTAAATTCATAGAACGGCAGAGTTGGAAGGGACCACACAGGCCATCTAGTCCCACCCCCTGCTCAACGCAGGATCAGCCTAGAGCAGGGGTGGGCAATTGTTTTGGCTCAGGGGCCACTTTGTGGGAGCAGAGGTTAGAGGAGGGCCACACCTTTTAAAATGATTGCATTCATTAGTTAATGTTGCATTTCAGAAAAGGTATAAATTGTATCATAAAAATCAATAAATATAAATTAAATAAAAGAGTGGTAGTTTTATTCAATTTATTTATTGTGCTAATTTCATATCATCTATAGCTGCAAGCACATTTAATTTTAGAATCAGTTTAATGAGACGAATGTACCCTATCACACTTTTCTACAATTTGTTTTGAAATTAGGAGTGAGATTGCTTGTTGAGAAACCATGTGGCCGACTGTCTTGGCAAGCCGCAAAAAACTGGCGGGCCGCGTGTGGCCCGCGGGCCGCAATTTGCCCACCCCTGGCCTAGAGCATCCCTGACAAGTTGTTTGTCCAGCCACTGCTTAAAGACAGCCAGTCACTGTCAGTGATTTGATGGGGCTTAACCCACATTACATAGTAAAACCCAACTGCCGGAGGAAAGTACTGACAGTCTGGCATCTCCCCCGGGACTATTTCTGATTCTGCAAAAGTTTATTCCCAGGGTTGAGGAGTGTGCATGTACTAGTAACTGCACTGTTCAGGATTGATAATGGGGAGATGGAAAGAAATACGGTTGCCCTTTTTTGGGTTTTTCTGAGAAGAGAAAGGAAAAAAAGTATTTTGCCCTCCACCCTTCCGTATCACACTCACACCTTATGTGGCTACGAGTACAAACAAGTCCCCTAGACTCTGGGAGCAAGCAGCCCCAGGACTGGGAATGTTTTTTGGGGTATGGCGGTTAAGATGCTATGGTCCTTGCAGCTGTGGATCACAGGCTCCAACCACATATTTACAAATCGTAATGAGTGGCTGGTTGTCACATAGGTTAGGAAGGCCCACCTTTCCGTTGATTTCAAATATCAAGGGGAAATATAAGATCCAGAGCATCAGACTAGGGCCCAGAAGGCTGTTGGAAATGCCCACTTGGCCATGTGGTTCATTGGATGATCCTGGGTCAGTCACCATCAGTCTGAGTGACGCGTATCCTTGTTTGGATGAAAGGGAAGAACCCGACCTGGATGGCCCAGGCAGATCTTGGAGGCCAAGCAGGGTCAGCCCTGATCAGAATTTGGATAGGCGATCACGAAGGAAGTCTAGGGCTGCTATGCAGAAACAAGCAATGCAAACCACCCGTTTGTCTCCACCCTGGCCTGGATGTCCCAAAGATCTGGGAAGCTAAGTGAGGTCAGCCCTGGTTAGTACTTGGATGGGAGACTGCCGAGGAGGTCTGGCACTTCTGCACAGAGGCAGGTCACGCCTCTTGCCTTGAAAACACTATCGGGTTGCCATAAGTCAGCTGTGACTTGATGGGAAAAATAGAGGCAGTGAAGGATAAGAACTCAGAAAATTCACTGTTGAGGTCTCTCCCCTGGCTCCACCCCCAAGGTTCAAGGAATTTCCCAGCCTGGAGATGGCAACCCTTGCTCAAAGCTAGGGTTGCCAAGTCTGGGTGGGAAAATACCTGGAGACTTTGGGGGTGGAGCCAGGAGAGGGTGGGGTTTGGGAAGGGGAGGGGCCTCAGCATGATAGAATGCCATAGAGCCCACCCTCCAAAGCAGCCATTTTCTCCAGGGGAGCTGATCTCTGTCAGCCGGAGCTCAGTTCTAAAAGCGGGAGATCCCCAGGCCCCACCTGGAGGCTGGCAACCCTACTCAAAGCCATTCTGTAGATTTCAGATGCTGGAGATTTGAAGCCAGATGTTCCCATTGCTGGTTGAACTGTTCAGCTGCTGTAACGCATGGGCCTGCCATTTCAAAAGCTTGGCAACCAAAAAAATCTCAACCATTGCTCCTCAGCTGTGGAGCAGGGGTGGCCAACCTTGCTTAATGTAAGAGCCACATAGAATAAACGTCAGATGTCTGAGAGCCGCAAGACAGGAACAAATATCACACACACGTTTTTATTTTTAAAAATATGCAAATTTGCTTTTTATTAACGTTAAATGGAACTGCCAAAAATAAAAACAAACGAGGAAAACCGGTTATTGATAATGATATTACTTGTTTGCTAATGATATTGAGAGAGAGAGAGAAAAAGAGAGATGGAAAGAAAGAATTAAAGAAGTAGAAAGAAAGAGAGAGAGAGAGAAACTAGGAAAGCAAATAGATGGGAGGGAGGAGGGAAGGAAGGAAGGAAGGAAGGGAGAAAGAGAGAAAAAGCATGCCTCCCCTTTGCTTCCCCAGCTGCCCAGCCAGGAGCCGCACAATATGTGTGAAAGAGCCGCGTGTGGCTCCCGAGCCACAGGTTGGCCACCCCTGCTGTGGAGTCATGAGCAAAAAGTTCTACTTTGTGAGCTGCTGGAATTGAAGTGGTGAGTGAGCCGTTTGGCTACTGCATAAATTAGTTGGCTCTGGAGCTATCCCTTCCTGAGCGAAGACAAAAAATGTCTGAGCTGGAGGCCAAAACACTGTGAGCTAGCTCACACGAACTCCGCTTAGAGAGAACATGGAAGGGGAATTGTGCGATGCAGTAGGCCAGGATGATTTTCAAAGCTTGGGTGTGGTTCACAAATTCAGAGTTCTATAGGGATTGTTTTCTTAAAAAAAGGTACCATGAATTTCAGGCTTCTGTGCAATATCCCCAAATCCATAAGTCACCACGGACGACTTTAGCTTCAGACCCAACCCAGGTACTGAGGCCTAAATCTGGAAACTGTGATTGTTTTCCTGTAGGTTTCATTGTTCATTTTACTGTAAATGTTAATTTTACATATATTGTTATCTATCTAGCACATTTTTATTTTACCTTTCCTCCACAAGCTTTTTATCTTCACAATAGTCTTGCGAGGTGGGTTAGTCTGAGAGAGTGGCTGGTCCAAGCTTCTGAAACCTGGAACCACTGCACCTCAGTGGTTCTTATGGGCATTGTTTTCTTTGGGATTTGCAGGCGTTTAAAATAACTATAAAGCACTATGCTGGGGACGGCAGGAGGCATGTAATTGCAGTTTGGTGTAGTGGTTAAGAGTGCGGACTCTAATCTGAGAGAACTGGATCTGATTCCACACGCCTCCACTTGCAGCTGCTGGATGACCTTGGGCAAGCCATAGTTCCTGCAGAACTGTTCTCTCAAGAGCATTTCTTGAAAGAGCTCTCTCAGTCTCACCTACCTCACAGGGTGTCTGTTGTGGGGAGGGGAAGGGAAAGGAGTTTGTAAGCCGCTCTGAGACTCCAACCTCTTCTCTTGAACAAAATATTACGAACAAAGGCTAGTGAGCCTATCTACACTGGCCTATCAACATTGTTAAAGGAATATATACAAATAGTTACTCCAATTCATGGACTAAAGTTCTGTTTTCTCTCGCTTTCCCTCTGCCACTTTTTAAAAAATGTAGCCAATGAATTCTGAGGAACTCAAAAAACTTGCACACGTAGACCTATCGTTTGGGTTGATGACCTTAACCATTTTTATTCTTCTTCAGAAACCCTGCCCTTCCTTGGCTCCACCCCCAAAATCTCCAGGTATTTCCCAAGCGTGAGTTGGCAAACCTACCCAAGTCCCACCTGGGCGATGGCATCTCTAGTGGAGACTCTGTCTTCCACAATTCTCCTCTCCTCCACTTTATCCTCACAACCACCCAATGAGACAGATCAAGATGGGTAGCTGTGTTTGTAGCAGAAGAAAAGAGCAAGAGTCCAGGAGCACCTTCAAAATCTGTGGCAGGGTAGGAGCTTTCGTGGGTCACAGCTCACGTCTTCAGATACCAAAGAAGTGAAGTATCTGAAGAAGTGAGCAGCTCATTCCCCTGCCACGGATTTTGTCAGTCTTGAAGGTGCTCCTGGACTCTGGCTCTTTTCCACGACCACCCTGTGAGGCAGGCTGGACTGAGAACGTGCAACTGGCCCAAAGTTGCCCAGTGAGTTGCCACGCCGGGGGGGGGGGGGGGGGATCCAACCAAAACTCTCTCTAAGCTGTGGAGTCCTGCTTTGTGAGTTACTGGCATTGAAGTTGTGAGCGAGCGCTTTGGCTGCTGCATAAATTAGTTAGCTCTGGAGCCCTCCTTCCTGAGCTAAGACAAGAATCTGTGAGCCGGAGACTAAAAAACTGTGAGCTAGCTCACACGAACTCAGCTTAGAGCAGGGGTGGCCAACCTGTGGCTCGGGAGCCACACGCGGCTCTTTCACACATATTGTGCGGCTCCTGGCAGGGCGGCTGGGGAAGCAAAGGGGAGGCATGCTTTTTCTCTCTTTCTCCCTTCCTTCCTTCCCTCCTCCCTCCCATCTATTTGCTTTCCTAGTTTCTCTCTCTCTCTTTCTTTCCACTTCTTTAATTCTTTCTTTCCATCTCTCTCTTTTTCTCTCTCTCTCTCAATATCATTAGCAAACAAGTAATATCATTATCAATAACCGGTTTTCCTTGTTTGTTTTTATTTTTGGCAGTCCCATTTAACGTTAATAAAAAGCAAATTTGCATATTTTTAAAAATAAAAACGTGTGTGTGATATTTGTTCCTGTCTTGCGGCTCTCAGACATCTGACGTTTATTCTATGTGGCTCTTACGTTAAGCAAGGTTGGCCACCCCTGGCTTAGAGGGAACACTGATTCCAGCTCAGGTCTCCCAGACCCTAATGCAACCCACTCCACCACACTGGCATTACACAGCTTTTGTTGGGGGCTTTTGCTAGAAACCAATGCAACACTTCCTACACCTTCCCAGGGCTTCCTTGATTTCTGAATGGCTGAGGGCAAGGAAGAGCAAATGGACCCCATCACTTCCCTCGGTCCCGCCTTCAACAGAAGCTGCATTTGTTGACACGCGAGTCAGGCAGCAGGCATCAGATTCCAGCTCCCCCCACCCCTTCCTTCCAGTCTCAGTTCCGGAAAGGAGCAGGACAGGAAGTGTACACGGTTCCCATAGCAACCCTTCTGCAGCGGCGAGGAAGGAGTGAAGAAGAGGAGGAGGGAAAGGAGGCGGAGGAAGGCAACATGCCCGCTGCTGTGACCCCGACTGGTGAGGCCAGCCTTAGTCTCTTCCTACAGCTGTGGGGTTCTTTAGTGTGGGGTTTGGGTGCAGGTAGTCCAGCCCCGGAGTGGCTTGTTTTGTGTCTTCCTCCCCAGCAAGATTCCTGTGCTTTCTACGGATTGGGTTGCTTAGAAGATAGACAGACAGACAGACAGACAGACAGATAGATAGATAGATAGATAGATAGATAGACTGACTAATGATGATGATGATGGTGGAAAGATAGATGATTGAGAGATGATGATGATAAATGGATAGATCATGACAGAGAGATAGATGATTGAAGAAGAAGAGATTGGATTTATACCCTGCCCTTCACTACGCAAGGGAGTCTCAGAGCGGCTTACAAACTCCTTTCCCTTCCCCTCCCCACAAGGGACACCCTGGGAGGTAGGTGGGGCTGAGAGAGCTCTTTCCCAAGCTGTCCTTGAGGGAACAGCTGGTACAGAGCTATGGCTTGCCCAAGGTCATCCAGCCAGGTGCAAGTGGAGGAGTGGGGAACCAAACCCGGTTCTCCCAGATTAGAGTCGGCGCACTTAACCACGACACCAATCGGGCTCTCATCATTGATAGATGATAAATGATAATGATGATGACGCCAATGATGATGATAGAAAGATAGATAAGGTGATAGATGATGATGATGATAATAGATAGATGATAGATGATAATAATGATGATAATGACGACGACGATAGACAGACAGACAGACAGACAGACAGACAGATAAATAGATAATTGGAGAATACCTCCAGGGTCATCTAGTCCAACCCCCCCCTGCACAATGCAGGAAATTCACAAATACCTCCCCCCCACATGCCTAGTGACAGCTGTTCCATGCCCAGAAGATGACAAAAAAAACTCCAGGATCTCCAGCCAAACTGGCCTAGAGAAAAATTGCTTCCTGACTCGAAAGTGGTGGTCGGTATTTCCCTGGGCAGGTAAGAAAGGGCCATGAGAACTAAGCACTGAGGCAACCCATCCTGCCCTCCCTTCTCATGATCTGCCCGAGTTCACAGAATCTGCATTGCTGTCCAATGGCCATCTAGCCTCTGTTTGAAAACCTCCAAAGAGGGAGAGCCCACCACCTCCCGAGGAAGCCTGTTCCACTAAGGAACCACTCTATGAAAACAAAGAGATAAAAAGAAAAGAAAAAAAATGACTCCATATTATAATTATATGTATCAAAAGTTGATTTTATATGTAACAAAATATAAGAAATAGGACATATTCCCCCCCTTCATTACTGTGCGAGGTTTTTTTGGATACTGTCTGTAAAATACAATAAAACTTACTTCTGTTGTAATATATTCGTGTTCAACATTTTACATTTCAAAATTTGTCCCTTCCAACTCTTATGATTCTATCATTCTATGATTACATTTCCTCCCATTGTTGGCGACAGCACGTACCACGACCACTGGCTCCTCCCCAGCACTATCTAGACCCCGTGTCATGTCCGCTCCCTTCACACCAAGCAGGCAGGTCACCACGAAGTCCGTATGTGGGTTCGCAACCCATCTATCTACATCTATATACTGATAGCCAAGATGCCCCCTCTGTGCGGATATCTAAATCTGCACATCGGGAGCACTTGGGGGGGCAAAGAGATTTTTCCTGCATGCTGGGGGGGGTGGGGGGGCTCCGCAGGTGTGCAGAAAAATCTGAAAATTAAAAAAAATTATATCCGGGATACTTACAGCCCCCCCAAAGTTAAAAAAAAAAACCCATTCCCTGCACATGCGCAGAGAACACACTTGGTGCCTCGCTGCCATTGGCGGGGGGGGGGGAGGCTTGGTGGGCCAATGGCTGGGAGCCATGCGGGCCTCACTGTTGCTGCTGGGGGGAGGGGGAGATGGCTTGGCGGCCTGGCAGCTGGGAGCTCCCCCCATGGGGAGGGGGAGCTCTCCCCCTATGAGGAGCTTCCCCCCACGCGAGTATCGTGGGTCCCTGCTTCTTGTCCTTATCTAATTGCCTATATGGTACCCTGCTGAGGTCCCTCCCCTCCCCTAACCCTGCCCTCCCCACTCCCCACCCCCCGAATCTCCAGTAGTTTCTGGAAATTTACTTCTACCACAAGTCCCTGGTGGATGGGCCCTGCTTTTGACTGGGTGGGTCTCCAGCCAGGCACCACCCCTGAGTGGCTGATGGGTGCCTTCTAAGAGCTGGCCCACCTTTTCCCCACAGATACCAAGAAGCAGCTGAGGTTCCACAGCATCCATAAGGCAGTAAAAACTGGGAACGTCCAGCAGCTTGAGGAGCTGGTAAAGGCTGGGATCAGCATCAATGAGGTGGACCTGATCCACAAGTTTACCCCCTTGCACTGCGCTGCACATTCGGGGAGTCTGGAGGTAAGGCCGGAGAGTGGATACGAGTGTTCGGGTTCTTCGGACTTGTCTTGAGCCTGGAGGGATGAGTGGAGACAACTTTCAATCAGTCAGTCAACAGATTGTTCTACTACAAGCATGTTTGTGCCAGGGGAAAAGGAAAAGACTTGCAATACTATAAAGACAAGCAATGGGTTGTGGCCTGAGCTTTCAGAGCAGAGCTGCCAGTGGCCTGCTGGAGCGTGGAGATCTTGTGGGAATGCAACTGGTCCTCAGACTACAACGGCCAGTTCCTCTGGAACTTGTTAGTCTGCCTGCAGCAGCAGAAAAGAGCAAGAGTCCAGGAGCATCTTAAAGACTAACAAAAGTTGTGGCAGGGGAGGAGCTTTCATGAGTCATAGAATCCTAGAATCACAGAGTTGGAAGGGGCCAGACAAGCCATCTAGTCCCACCCCCTGCTCAGTGCAGCATCAGCCTAGAGCAGGGGTGGGCAAACTGTGGCTCGGGAGCCGCATGCGGCTCTTTCACATATATTATGTGGCTCCCGGCAGGGCGGCTGGGGAAGCTAAATATCATTAGCAAACAAATATCATTGGACAAATTAATATCATTATCAATATCTGCTTTTACCCCTTTTGTTATTATTTTTGGCAGTCTCATTTAATGTTAATAAAAAGCAAATTTGCTTATTTTCCAATAAAAGCAGGTAATATTTGTTCATGTTTGGTGTAGTGGTTAAGTGCGCGGACTCTAATCTGGGAGAACCGGGTTTGATTCCCCACTCCTCCACTTGCACCTGGCTGGATGACCTTGGGCAAGCCATAGCTCTGTACCAGCTGTTCCCTCAAGGACAGCTTGGGAAAGAGCTCTCTCAGCCCCACCTACCTCACAGGGTGTCTGATGTGGGGAGGGGAAGGGAAAAGGAGTTTGTAAGCTGCTCTGAGACTCCCTTGGGGAGTGGAGGGTGGGGTATAAATCCAATCTCTTCTTCTCTTCTTCATGTCTTGTGGCTCTCAAACATCTGATGTTTATTCTATGTGGCTCTTACGTTAAACAAGTTTAGCCACCCCTGTTCTAGGTGGCTCTTACGCTGAGGAAGTTTGCCCACCCCTGGCCTAGAGCATCCCTGACAAGGGTTTGTCCAGCCGCTGCTTGAAGACTGCCAGCGAGGGGCAGCTCACCACCTCCCAAGGCAGCCGATTCACTGTTGAACTACTTTAGCTGTGATAAAACAATAATCATAATATCCAATTGTGCCTTCCTGCCCTTAATTTAAACCCATTCTTGTGAGTCCTGAACTCTGCTGCCAACAGGAACAGCTCCCTGCCCTCCTCTAAGTGACAGCCCTTCAAGGACTTCAAGAGAGCAATCATATCCCTCCTCAATCTCCTCTTCTCCAGACTGAACATTCCCAAGTCCCTCAGCCTTTCCTCGCAGGGCTTCTTGGTCTCCAGGCCCGCGATCATCCTCATCACTCTCCTCTGCACCCGCTCCATTCTGTCCACGTCCTTTTGAAAGAAGGCCTCCGGAACTGCAGCCAATACTCCAGGTCACTGCTCACTTCTTCCGACGTCAACAAAGTGACGTATCTGAAGAAGTGAGCTGTGACTCACGAAAGCTCACCCCCTGCCACAAATCTTGTTAGTCTTAAAGGTGCTCCTGGACTCTTTTCTAACACTGACCTTGTCAGACCGAAGGTCAGATTCAGCATAAGGCAGCGTCGTGTGTTCCTAAATGAAGTGAATAAATCAATTTATTTGCTAAAGTTTTTCACATCATTTTGGCTGCAGGCATTTTCTTGGGGGGAAAGGTTTTATTTTTTTACAGATGGTTTTGATTTAGAATGGTATGCTACCTTTAAAGCCCTATATGGCCAGGGTCTGACATACCTGCGGGACTGCCTTTCCCCATATATACCCAAGACAGCACTACGGTCAGGGTCTCAAAACTGATTGACCCTCCCAGGCCCCAGGTTGGCTATCACTAGAGCCAGGGCTTTTTCAGTGGCGGCCCCATCCTGGTGGAATCAGATCCCGGAGGAGATCAGGGCCCTGTGGGATCTTTTACAGTTCCGCAGGGTCTGCAAGACGGAGCTCTTCCGCCAGGCTTTTAGCTAGGGAGATGTCACTGTTACGGAGCCCTTGGTTTTTGATATCCAGCCTGTGCCGCAGGAAGGTCATGAGCAGAATGACATCTAGACATCTAAAAGCATCCTTTGAAGTAAGCCATCTTGAATCATTAACTAACCATCATCGGCACTTTATGAATATGTATCGGTTATAATTGAACTGTTTTTACGTGACTTTATGCTGTTTTAATTGTATTTATGCACCGATTGCCTGCATTCCGGGGAGGGCGGGGTACAAACGTGACTGATAAATAAAATAAATAAATACCCTGAGTGGGGTTTAAATGTGGGGAAATGTGGTTATAAGTGTTTTCATAAATAAATTTAAAACGAGGGGGCAATCATGATATTAGAAGGATGAATGCTGGAAATCAGATGCAGGTGGGGTAGCTCCGTTGGTCTGAAGCAACAGAACAAAGTTTGAGTCCAGGGGCACCTTTAAGACCAACAAAAATTAATTCTGGTTATAAGCTTTCATGTGCAGGCCAGTTTGGTGTAGAGAGCCAGTTTGGTGTAGTGGTTAAGTGCGCGGACTCTAATCTGGGAGAACCGGGTTTGATTCCCCACTCCTCCACTTGCACCTGGCTGGATGACCTTGGGCAAGCCATAGCTCTGTACCAGCTGTTCCCTCAAGGACAGCTTGGGAAAGAGCTCTCTCAGCCCCACCTACCTCACAGGGTGCCTGTTGTGGGGAAGGGAAGGGAAAGGAGTTTGTAAGCCGCTCTGAGACTCCAAGTGAGTGGAGAGCGGGGTATAAATCCAATATCTTCTCTTCTTCTTCTTCTTAAACTTGTTGCTGGGAATAAGTATAGGAACCTGTGATTACTTTGGAGATGGAAAGACTGATGGATGGATCATGCCCC
This sequence comes from Lepidodactylus listeri, assembly GCA_029233225.1. Classification (NCBI taxonomy): domain Eukaryota; kingdom Metazoa; phylum Chordata; class Lepidosauria; order Squamata; family Gekkonidae; genus Lepidodactylus; species Lepidodactylus listeri. The sequence continues at coordinate 176,484,824 of JARCFY010000001.1, read as the reverse complement.
GTTGGAAAGAAGTGCCTTTGGGGGGGGGGGGAGGTTGAACAGGAATCCTGCTGGAAGTGTCTTTGTTTGACAGTGTCTTCAGTGGCTGCTGTGGCACGGAGCTGACAAGACGGATGTGACGGTAAGAGGATGGACCGTGGCTCATCTTGCTGCCATCCGAGGCCAGGATGCGTGCATGCAGGTAAAACATCCTCTTTTCGAAAGCTTCGCTTGGAACTGGATCCAGACCACTAAACTTTTGGCCCCGATTAGGGAGATTAACAAACAGTAAAATTATTATTATATTAAAATTATCGACAATAATATTAAATCATTAAATATTAATAATATTAAAATTATTATTAGAATTATTGAAAATAATGATGATGATTAAAAAAAGAAATAAAATATGGGCTATTGGAGTGAGGAATGCCAGCCTCCGGGTGGGACCTGGGGATCTCCCGGAATTATACCTCCTCTCCAGACGACAGAGATCAGCTCCCCTGGAGAAAATGGCTGCTCTGGAGAAGAGAGAGAAGAGAGATTGGGTTTATACCCTGCCCTTCACCACCCGAAGGAGTCTCAGAGCGGCTTACAAACTCCTTTCCCTTCCCCTCTAAGCTGAGTTGGTGTGACCTAGCTCACAGTGTTCTAGCCTCCGGCTCACACATTTTTGTTTTCGCTCAGGGAGGATGGCTCCAGAGCAAACGAATGTATGCAGTAGCCAAATTGCTCGCTCACAGCTGTGATGCCAGCAGCTCACCAAGTAGAACTTTTGCTCTCAAGACTCCATAGCTTAGAGGGAGCATTGGTGGAAACAGCCCCATGTATGCATCCGCTCCAGTGAGGGTTTCCAGTTCCCTCCTGGCCACCAGCAGGGGAAGGGCAGTAGGGTTGCCAGATCTGGAGATCTGGGAATGGAGGCTGGGGAGGGAAGGGACCTCAGTGGGGTACAAACTGAGAGCCAGTTTGGTGGAGATCTGGGGAGGGAAGGAGATCTGGGGATGGAGATCTGGGGATGGAGGCTGGGGAGGGAAGGGACCTCAGTGGGGTACAAACTGAGAGCCAGTTTGGTGGAGATCTGGGGAGGGAAGGAGATCTGGGGATGGAGATCTGGGGATGGAGGCTGGGGAGGGAAGGGACCTCAGTGGGGTACAAACTGAGAGCCAGTTTGGTGGAGATCTGGGGAGGGAAGGAGATCTGGGGATGGAGATCTGGGGATGGAGGCTGGGGAGGGAAGGGACCTCAGTGGGGTACAAACTGAGAGCCAGTTTGGTGTAGTGGTTAGGAGTGCAGGCTGTAATCTAGGAGAACCAGGTTTGTTTCCCCACTCCTCCACATGCAGCCAACTGGGTGATCTTGGGTCATTCACAAGTTCTCTCAGAGCTGTTCTCTCAGGAGCAGTCCTCAGAAGAGCCCTTTCAGCCCCACCTACTTCACTGGGTGTCTGTTGCGGGGAGGGGAAGAAGAAGAAGAAGAAGAAGAGACGAGATTGGATTTATACCCTGCCCTTCACTCACTTAAGAGTCTCAGAGCGGCTTACAAACTCCTTTCCCCTCCCCTTTTTAACTTTTAACTTTTTCCCTACCATAGAGAACAATGGAGGGAATGGGGGCAACCTGTTTGGGGGCCTGTAGAATTGGACCCCCTGGTCCAATCTTCTTGAAACTTGGTGGGTATTTCGAGGAGAGGCCCCAGCAGCTACCCTGCAAGTTTGGAGCCTCTCCCTCAAACCCCTTCCCCTCCAGTGGCTTCTAAAGTTGCCACCGAATTTCAGCAGCAATTCGGCGGCGAGCTGAATCAGATGAGAGAATCTGATTCAGCCCGTGGCTGCCCTACTGGCCACTCCTGAGCTGGCGGAGCTTTGCTCCGCCTTGCTCCGGCCCCAACGGACCCCTGGATCTACCTCAAAATGGCTGCAGGGACCTCCCAGTGGGGTACAGGGGTGCTGGGGCTGATCATGACACACTGGGAGGTTATAAGGCAAACATCTTTCTGTGTTGGATGCAGGTGTTTCTGAATGGGGGTTCCCTGCAGACACAAAGGCGATGCCCTTGAAGCCCTTCTGAAACATTACCGGCCCCCAGTCTTGTTAAGGGCAGCCAGCTCTGTGTTGGGGAAATACTTGGGAGATTTGGGGGGGGGGGTGTAGCTTGAGAAGGGTGGGGTCTGGGGAGGGGTCTGGGGAGGACAGGGACCTCAATGGGGTATAATGCCATAGAGTCCACCTTCCAAAGCGGCCATTTTTTCCAGATGAACTGATCGCTGTCTACTGGAGAACTGTTGTAATCCCTGGAGATGAGCAGAACAACCGTGCTATGTTATGCCAAGGAAAATATCTTATCCAATATCCAGTTTGCTTGGAGCAAATCAATCGCTCAAAAATCATTCACAGTAACGCCATCGACACCAACGGACTATGCAGATCAAGTCTCGTTTGGTTCACAACTTTGTCAGAGTGTATAACGTTGAAATTCTGTATCTAATAACAAAGGTAAAAATTTGTATGGTTAGTCAATAACACAAGTCTATACATTCAGCGGGCTGTTATATTATACAGTTCATTCGTTTAGCAAGCAATATGGCCATTTCACATAGCAATAACTTTAATCAAATCCACTAAAATAAACTGGATATTGGAGAAGAACTTATAAGTCTGTGGATATTTTCCTTGGCATAATATACCACGGTTGTCCTGCTCATCTCCACCGCCTGTCCCAGGATCTCTCTTCTTGGTTTGCACCACCTGGAGACTGGCAGCCTTACATCTATGGTTTTACCATAGAGTTTGCAGTTATTCCTAGAGCTACCTGCCATCACTTCCAGGTTTTCCTCCCCTTGTCTCCACCCCCAACACTCCTGCCGGTTGCTAGGCTCGGTCTGTCCTGCAGTGAGGTGCAGGAAATCCAGGAGCGGAGTCGTTGCTTTGGGGAAGAGATGTTTGGTCAAAGAAGCAAATGGGCACCATGCTGGAGACAGGCAACCTTACATCTATGGTTTTACCATAGAGTTTCCAGTTATTCCTAGAGCTACCTGCCACCGCTTCCGGGTTTTCCCTGGAAGTCATGCCGGCACTATCCTCCCCATGTCCCCACCCCCAACACCGGTTGTTCCCAACACCGGCACTCCTGCCGGTTGCTAGGTTCGGTCTGTCCTGCAATGAGGTGCAGGAAATCCAGGAGTGGCATCTTTGCTTTGGGGAAGAGATGTTTAGTGAAAAAAGCAAATGGGCACCATGCTGGAGATGACTGGAAGAGAGCATGACTATATTTCCAGGCCCTAATTCTGAGCCTAGGGTTTTGGTTTTCCGTCTTAACAGGCCCTTCTCATTGATAACGTCAATCTAGGAGCCCAGGATGACCGAGGCTGTACTCCGGCACATCTAGCGGCGACTCATGGACACTCGTATACCTTGCAAACCATCCTCCGGAGTGGGGTGGTAAGAGGAATCCTGCCTTCCTAACCTCTCTCGCTTGAGACCAGTGTTCCCTCCAAGCTGAGTTAGTGTGAGCTAGCTCACAGTTTTTTAGCCTCCGGCGCACACATTTTTGTCTTCGCTCAGGAAGGATGTGGCTCCAGAGCAAGCTAATTTATGCAGGAGCCAAATTGCTTGCTCACAGTTTTAATGCCAGGAGCTCACAAAGTAGAATTTTTGCTCACATGACTCCACAGCTTAGAGGGAGCATTGCTTGAGACTCGGTGTGTTCCCACTGTACACTTATAGTTCCTTAAGGAAATAACTGGAGTTGGGCTGGATACAGTTTGAGATTCCTAGGATTTTCACAGATCCAGAGGAGTTTAGCCATGCTAGTCTGTTGCTGCAAAATAGTAAAAAGCCCAGCAGCTCCTTTAAGACTAACAAACTTTATTGTGGCATAAGCTTTCAAGAAGCACAGGTCTCTTCGTCAGATGCATCTTTGTCATTTGACGAAGAGAACTGGGTTTCCCAAAAGCTTATGCTATGATAAAGTTTCTGAGTCTAAAAGTGCTACTGGGATTTTTACTATTGTTTTAGGATTTCCATGTAAGTAGACTTCTGCCCTGACCTGGATAGCCCAGGCTAGCCTAATCTTGTCAGATCTCGGAAGCTAAGCAGGGACGGCCCTGCCTAGTATTAGGATGGGAGATGTCCAAGGAATACCAGGGTTGCTACTCAGAGGCAGGCAATGGCGAACAACCTGTGAACATCTTTTGCCTTGAAAACCCTACGGGGGTCACCATAACTCAACTGGGACTTGACAAGCAAAACAAAAAAACAAAAAAAAAAACTTCTGCCAAGATGTGGAGCAATTTTTGGAACTCCCTGCCACAGGAAGCCAAGCTGACTCAGCGAAGACTACTCTTTCAAACCACCTTTTTGCAGAAGCTAAGTCCAGCTGTTCCCCCCTCCATCTTTTTTATCAGTTTGGATTTTGATTGCATAAAAACATAAGAACATAACAGACGCCAATGCTGGGTCAGGCCAGGCCAATGGTCCATCAAGTCCAACACTCTGGGTCACACAGTGGCCAAAAACACCAGGTGCCCTCAGGAGGTCCACCAGTGGGGCCAGGACTCTAGAAGCCCTCCCACTGTCCCCCCCCCCCCCCCCCCAAGCACCAAGAATACAGAGCATCATTTGCCCGAGACCGAGAGTTCCTATCTATACCTTGTGGCCAATAGCCACTGATGGACCTCTGCTCCATATCTATATAGTAATAGCCAAGGCACCCCCTCTGTGCGGATATCTAAATCCAAACAGAGGGGGTACTTGGGGGGGGCAGGGAGATTTTTTTGCACACGTGGGGGACTCCCCACGTTTGCAGAAAAATCTAAAAAGTTTAAAAAACGCTGGGGGATCCCCCCCAAAATAAAAGAGCGTTCCCTGTGCATGTGCAGGGAACGCTCTGGGAAATGTGGCGGCCTGGCGGTTGGGAGGCGTTCAAGCCTCGCTGCCTGTGCCAGGGGGTGGGAGGGAGAAGCGGCGGGCCCAGCGAGAGCCGCTTAGACCTCGCCGATGCCTGTGGGGGGGGGGGAGAAGGCTTACCTGTGGGGGCTTTCTCCTCCTCCACGTGGAGCTCCCCCGCCCCCGCAAGTATCACGGATCCCCGCCTCTTGGTCTTATCTAATTCCCTCTTGAAGCCGTCCATGCTTGTAGCCACCGCCACCTCCTGCTGACTAGGGTCATTTTTATTGTTTCATACTGTTAAGAATACAGGAGGCAAAGTAGTCAAAACAGTAGAATTAGTTAAACCCCGTAAAGAAAATGATGCCAATATTCTCGGTTTTCGTAATTTATGCACCGAAGAATCTGGGTTCTCTCAGGGCAAGATTTGGATCTCTGGGATGGAATTTGGTTTACAGTACTCGAAACAAACTTCACCCTGCCCAGGCTTCTCCGAGAACAGACTAGACCCTGGGCACAATCCAGCCACTGTTCGGTACTGTCTCAAAGTCCCACGTTTGAATCCTTTCTCTCCGTTTCTTTCCTTCACGAAACCCAGGACATCAACGTTTCCGACAAGAACGACTGGAAGCCCATTCACAACGCCGCCTTCCACGGCCGCCTCGGCTGCCTGCAGCTTCTGGTTCGCTGGGGAGCCACCCTGGATGATGCCGATCACAATGGGAATTTTCCAGGTACTGTAGGGTCCCTTCCTTACAGAGTTGTATGCAGGCCCGTAGCCACAGTGGGGCATTTAGGGGCGGTGCCCCCTCACTCATGACCCATGCCCCACAACTCCTGCTGTGGGAGTTGTGCTGGCAGGTAAGGAAAAACCCTTCTCTTCTTCACCTGCCTGCCAACGGGATCTCTCTCCCTCTCACCCCTGCTCCCCTGCCCCCCACAGATTTCCCAATCCCCCCCCCCCAATTTTCTGGCTACGCCTCTGGTTGTATGGGAAGTGACACTTGGGTGGTAGAAAGTGCTGTGAAGTTACAACTGAATTACGGTGACCCCTGGTGGCAAGAGATGTTTCAGAGGTGGTTTGCCACTGCCTGTTTCTGCGTCACGACCCTGGACTTCCTTGATGGTCTCCCATCGAAGTACTAACCAGGGCTGACCCTGCTTAGCTTCCGAGACCTGACGAGATCAGGCTAGCCGGGTCAGGACAAAAGTCGTATGGATGTGGTTTGCCATTGCCTGCCTTTGCATAGCAACACTCTGGACCAATGCTCCCTCTAGTTTGGTGCTCCCAGTTTGGTGTAGTGGTTAGCAGCACGGACTCTAATCTGGGAGAACCGGGTATGATTCCCCACTCCTCCACATGCAGCTGCTGGTCTGACCTTGGGTCAGTCACAAATTATTTCAGAGCTGTTCTATCAGGAGCAGTCCTCGAAAGAGCTCTCTCAGCCCCACCTACCTCATGGGGTTTCTGTTGTGGGGAGGGGAAGGGAACGGAGACTGTAAGCCGCTCTGAGACGCCTTCGGGTAGTGAAGGGCGGGGTATAAATCCAATCTCTTCTTCTTCTTCTTCTCTGAGCTGTGGGGTCGTGTGAGCAAAAATTCTACTTTGTGAGCTGCTGGCCTTAAAATTGTCAGCGAGCGATTCGGCTACGGCATAAATGAGTTGGCTCTGGGGACATCCTTCCTGAGCTAAGACAAAAGGATTTGAGCCGGAGGCTAAAAAACTGTGCGATGGCTCACACTACCTCAGCTTAGTGGAACCACTGCCCCGGACTTCCTCGGTGGTCTCCCATCCATGCACTAACCAGGGCCAACACTGCTTAGCTTCCAAGGTCTGGTTAGCTTCCAAGATTTGACGAAATCGGACCAGCCAGGTCAGGACAAAAGACATACAGAGGTGGTTTGCCGTTGCCTGGCCTTATGTAGCAGCCCTGGACTTCCTTGGTCTCCCATCCAAGCAGTAACCAAGGCAACCCGGCTTAGCTTTCAAGATTTGACGGGATTTGGCTAGCCTGGGCCATCCAGGGGTAGTTACTTGGAGGGAGCTGGGCTCGGGCTGCCAAGTCAGCCCGGGGGGCGGGGGATCCCCCGCTACAGGGGTTCCTGATCCGCCGGCCAGCATTCGGCCGGCGGGGGGAACCCGACCCCCAAAGTCGTCCAGCCTGGACGACTTCCCCCGTGCCGGGCGACGTCACCGGAAGTGACACCATCATGTCGGGGGCGTTGCCAGGGCTCTATGAGACCATAGAGTTTTGGGGCGATTGCCAGAGCATCGCCCTGGCAACGCCCCCGACGTGCTGACGTCACTTCTGGTGACGTCGCCCGGCGTGCGTGCTTTGCGCGCGCGTTGGGGAAGCTCTCGGCCAGCAGAGGACTCCCCCCGCCGGCAAGGTTAAGAGACTTGGCAACCCTAAGCTGGGCCCATTTCGTAGCCGGAGCTCCTTTGCATATTAGGCCACACACCCCTAATGTAGCCAATCCGCCAAGAGCTTACAGAGCTCTTCTTACAGGGGCTACTGTAAACTCTTGGAGGATTGGCTACATCAGGGGTGTGTGGCCTAATATGCAGAGGAGCTCCTGCTACGAAATGAGCCTTGGGAGAGAGTATGTTACGGTGAATCCTGGATGGGGGCAATATGTCTAAGGTTGGGTTCCACACACCCATTCCCTAATATTGGTGCTTTCTTCCATACTGAGGAGCTCCACCACTGGGGCATGGATCCATGGGACCCGGCCCAGTGCTTTCCTTTATACACTGCACATGTTCTCATTCATATACCCTGATATCCTTCTCAAAGGGCAAAGAACTAGAGGCTGGGTTTGAGGCCAGTGTTATACCTCTGAAGGCAATTTGTAATACAACTACGCCAGAATCAAGCCTGACACAGCACTTCATATGCATATGAAGATCCACAGATAAAGATAAAGTTGCCAGGTCGAGCAACTGCTGGAAGGGTTGGGAGAGGGGACATGAGGGGGTGTGACATCAGCTGCATCACTACACCACTTCCGGGGCCTAGGGTAACTCTAGGAGTTGTCAGAAACTCTATGGTAAAAGCATAGCATTTCTGGTTATTCCTAGAGCTATCCTATGCCACTTCCGGGTTTCCCCCAGAAGTGACATAGAGACGCCGCCAATGTCACGGTTTGTTTTTTTTAAGTTGGCAAAGAGGGCTGCTGGCAGGAGGCCCAGCAGCCCTAATAAGGGTGCTTCACTCAAGTTTTGGACTTCATCCTTAATATTCTTTTGTTAAACTGGAAGGGGGGAAAATCAGTGCAGACTCCAGTGTCCAGGCTAATTTTTTTAAACTTTTTTTTTTTCTTCCATTTTTTCCAACAAACAAAGCAATAAAACCATTGAGGGAACATAGAAACCAGTTCAGAACCATAATATCAAATACAGAGTAATTCAGGAACAGAGACTGATAACAATGCGGAAGAGAAGTTCAAAAGTGCAGCACTTTTAAAAAGCTCTTACCAAGCGAAGACATAACAGAATTCTGACTAGTCCTGTTCAAACATTTAACAGTCACGGCTTTACAGAGTGAATCTGCCAATCGGGTGCATTCTCAGTTACACATAACAACACTTTAACAGCATGCAACAGGAAAGTAAAAAAATAAATTAGGTCATGATCAAATTTATTTTTTGGAAGGATACCATTATTAGATAGATAGGAGACTATTGGGAACCAAAGATTAATCAATTTTTCTTGACTGCATTCCGTTTGAGCATTAGAACTAAATGCATAAAGTTTATCTAGCAGAAAATAATCCTATAGCCGAGTTCTCCAGGCTTGTATGGAAGGCACTGAGTGGTTTTCCCAGTATGCAGCTAATGCCGATCTGGCTGTTGCTAATAATGATGCAGTTCTTTCTGCATTCGCTTCATGTTTTGGGGCATCTGACCACCACGCTAACAGTACGGTTTCTGGGAAGAAGGGGAGAGATTCGCAAGTAATTGTTCTAATTTCTTTTAGTATGAGTTCCCAGAAGTTATTGACTTTAGGACATGACCACCAAGAGTGCAAGAACTCCCTGTCTTGTCCACAATTCTTCCAGCAGCTAAAATTATTAGTTACTTTCATATTATAGAATTGTGCAGGCTAAACACTGAAATATTGTCTGGCTCCGAGTATTGCAGAACTGTTAAAGAAGAGCTCGGTGCTGTCTTGGCGGGCTGGGCGTAAGGGTCGTTTGGTTGGTTCTAACAACGGCCGAACTTTCCTTCTTGCATCACAGTTCACCTGGCGGCGATGGAAGGGCACCTGCCCTGCTTTAAGTTCCTAGTGAACAAAATGCCCACTTTAACCCACTCCTTGAAGGCCCGAAACGACCATGGGGAGACCCCCAGGGACCTGGCAGAAAGGTTCTACAAAATGGACGTCGTGGAGTACATCGCTGGCCTACAGAAGGAGAAAGACAGACCGACGAAGCAGGAAAGTGAGTTACTTGGGATAAGGGGATTGTGGACCTTGACAGGAGAGCCAGTGGGGCTGCCAGGTCCCTGCTGGCCATGGGCAGGGGATGGGGGGCGGGTAGGGTTGCCAGATCCAGGTTGGGAAACTCCCTAGAGATTTGGGGCTGGAGGCTGGGGAGGGCAGGGACCTCAGTGGGGTACAGTGCCATAGAGTCCACCCTCCAAAGCAACCATTTTCTCCATGGGGAACTGATCTCTGCAGTCTGGAGATGAGGTGTAAATTCCAGGGGATCCCCAGGTCACACCTGGAGGGTGGCATCCCCAAGAGCCAACATGGTGCTGTGCTTAGAGTGTTGGACTAGGGTCCGGGAGAGCCAGGTTCAAATGGCCGCTTTGCTAGGGAAACTCACTGGGTGACCTCGGGCCAGTCCTTCTCTTAACTTACTTCACAAGGCTTTTGTGAGGATAAAACAGAGAAGAAGAGGAGGAGGAGATTGGATTTATACCCCGCCCTTCATTACTCAAAGGAGCCTCGGAGCGGCTTACAATCCCTTCCCCTTCCCCTCCCCATAACAGGCACCCTGTGAGGTAGGTGGGGCTGAGAGAGCTCTGACAGAAACTGCTCTTTCAAGAACAGCTCTGAGAGAACTATGGCTTGCCCAAGGTCATCCAGCAGGTGCAAGTGGAGGAGGGGAGCATCAGGTATGCTGCCTCGGGAGCATCGTCACACAGAGGTAAAGCTGTACCTGTTGGGTTTCCCCTTCCAACACATCTATTAATGGTGCAAGAGTGCTGGGAGAAAAAAAATTGGCTCCTTAGGACCCTGCTTTCCGCCCCAGAAGAGTGCTTCAGCTTCCGTTCCACAGTGCTCTTGGTTTAATGTATCTGTTTCCTTCCCCATTTAGATGTAGCATTTCCAGGTCATGATGCCGCCTTCAGAGGGGATCTCGAGACCATACGATCCTTGCTGGAAAACCGAGTCATCAATATCAATGAGCGGGATGATAAGGGATCGACTCTCTTACACAAAGGTTAGGTAGACTCCCGTTTCCTGTCGTCATTGCTTTTCCATTAAATCTTTCACTCCTGTATTTTTTTAAAGTGTCGCAAACAGTAGCAGTATAGTCCTTAAAAACAATTAGGACCAATCAAATTGTCTAGGGTTGCATCCCTGGGTTGGAAAATACCTGGAGACTTTGGGGGTGGATCCAGGAGAGGGCGGGGTTTGGGGAGGGGGGAGGCCTCAGCAGGATACAATGCCATAGAGTCCACCCTCCAAAGCAGCCATTTTCTCCAGGGGAACTAATCTCTGTCAGCAGGAGGTCACTTGTGAAAGCAGGAGATCTCCAGGTCCCACCTGGATGCTGGCAACCCTAAAACTGTCATAAAGGACTGAGCAAGTATCACCAACTGGGAGGCGGAGGTTCCGTCTTCCCTTTCTCTAATCGAATTAAAACCAACACCCCCTTCAGATCCCTATTTCTGGAAGGCCCCAAATGACAAGAGCTGAAGCTTTACAATCATAACTTACTGTCATGCCACCACAGCACCAGAAAAACCTTCACTGTCTGACTGAAGGTAAGCTGTGGCGGCCATTTTGTGACTGCCTGCACTGCACCTCTTGTGGCAGCCATTTTGTGGCTGGGCCCACCACACTGTGTCAAAATTCCACAGATGCCTGCAGGCTTAAAAAGGTTGCAGGCTCCTCATCTAAAGTCAGAGAGGTTTCTAGAGTTACCGTTTCTGGGTCGGGGAATAATTGGAGATTTAGGACTGAATAGGGTTGCCAGCCTCCAAGTGGTATACATATAATGACCACACAGTGAAAGTAAGTTTTAGTACCAAAAACACAGCACTGAGGCTGTAGCACTGTTTAAAGAAATACAAATGGACCTGTAAAGTCCTAAAGATAGTCTTATTGAAAATTTGTAGTATAAACAGCTAACATCTCAGCCAATGCTCCTTCTAAGCTATGGAGTCTGGTGAGCAAAAATTCTATTTTGTGAGCTACTGGCACTAAAGTTGTGAGCGAGCGATTTGGCCAGTGCATAGATAGTTGGCCCTGGAGCCATCCTTTCCTGAGCCGAAACAAAAACATGTGAGCTGGAGGCTAAAAAACTGTGAGCTAGCTCACACTAACTTGCCTTGGAGGGAACACTAATCTCACCTAACTTAACAACAACAACAAATACCTTTTATTGGCATAAAATATTAAAAGCAATTCCCATTAAGATAAAACAGTCCCAAAATTTGTAGAAAATCTCAGTTAATTTATATTCTTTCAAATTCGACATAGTCCACACAGGACTCCTTGGATAAATTCCAGCTTCCAAAAATTTCAAATACAATTCAGTACGTAGAATACAGCCAAGCTCTTTTCCAGACTGGTATTTCTGGCCACTGTGTGACACAGAGTGTTGGACCTGATGGGCCACTGGCCTGATCCAACATTGGCTTCTCTTATGTTCATAAACTTCAAATGCAATTAAGTACATTAGAATGCAGCCAAGTTTTTTTCCCCGTACAGCCAAAGTCTTATCTAGAGTTAGGGTTGCCAAGTCATGGGGACTCACCGGCGGGGGGGAGTCCTCCTCCTGCCGGGAGTCTCTCCTGGCGCGCGCGCCCAGCGACATCACCGGAAGTGACGTCAGCACGTTGGGGGCGTTGCCAGGGCAACACTCTGGCAATCGCCCCAAAACTCTATGGTATCATAGAGTTTTGGGGCGATTGCCAGAGTGTCGCCCTGGCAACGCCCTCAACGTGCTGATGTCACTTCCGGTGACATCATTACGTCGTCCTCGCTGGACGACTTTGGGGGTGGGGTTCCCCCCGCCGGCCAAATGCTGGCCAGCGGATCGGGAACCCCTTTAGCGGGGGATCCCCCGCCCCCAGGGCTGACTTGGCAGTCCTATCTAGAGTGGTCAGTGGCGATCAGTGCAGGCAATCATGGTGCAGTGTTTCTATGTAACTGCGAGCTGTCTTCATTGTTTAGAAGCCTGCATTCCAAGTCAACTAGAAGTTTTGTAGACTGCTACGCATCAGTCAGTAGGAGGTGAACTTGGCAGGTTCTTCTGGAAAGTGGCTTGGAGAAAGGAAAACTGAAACAAAGAGAACCCGGGCATTCGTTGCCACTGACCACTCTAGAGAAGTGGGCCATACAGGAAAAGAGCTTGGCTGTGTTCTAATGTACTGAATTGTATTTGAAGTCTGGAAAAGAGCTTGGCTGTATTCTATGTATTGGATTGTATATAAACTTTTTGGAAGCTGGAATTTGTCTGAGGAGCCCTGTGTGGACCATGTCGAATTTGTATGAATGGAAGATTGGCAGTTCAAGACCCGAGTGCCGCGTGATGGAGGGAGCTCCCGTCTCTGGTCCCAGCTCCTGCCAAAAGGCAAAAAAAAGGGGGGGGGGACTCAACCCAACAAATAGCTGCGAACTGAGAGTGTCAAGCTAACAAAAAAATTATTATGAAAAATATAGACATTTATTAGGGTGTACACATAAATAAAATAAAATAAAATTAAAAGAGACAGTCCAAGTATCAGACATTTAAAACTAGGTTCATTAAGAACTAATTGCAGTGCATATCAAACTGATGGATAAAACTTTTGTCCTAAGGACCATGCGCGTTTCGGCCCCTATGGGCCTTCCTCAGTGGTCAGTATTCCTTATTATAAAGTGACACACATCCAAAAATACATGCATTTAGAATTTTGTATATTCATATATAAATAAGACCAAGTGTTGCTGTCTTGAATGCTATATATTTGCTACAACTAGTAAAATGAGCCTGTGGTAGTTGCGCAAATTCTCCAAATTAGTCTGGTATCAAACGTCCCATTCGTCAGGATGTGTGTCACTTCCATCAAGTGAAATAGTCAAGTCCCAGCTCCTGCCAACCTGGCAGTTCAAAAGCAAGGAATTGCAAGTAGATAAATAGGTACCACTTCAGTGGGAAGGTAACAGCGTTCCGTGCGCCTCGGCATTCATTTGGGAATGAATTACGCAAAAGAAGAGAGGCCAGGCCAATTTGCACAGTTCTGCAGGTCCTAGAACGTAACTTCTTGGCACAGAACCGAGACAGAGCTCAGAATTTTAACACACACTTCTTTCCTCTGGGCACCAACAATACGCAGGCCAACTCACAACACAGAATTAGGCTACGGCAGCACATCTCTTCCACAGCTCAAGTTGGCTACAGCTGCACATCTCTTCCAAGCACCTATAATACTGTAACATTAAAAGTTACCAGGGGTCCTTTCGTAGAAAAAGAGATGCAGGAGCTCATTAGCATAACTCATTAGCATATGCCACGCCCCCTGACATCACTGGAAGTGTGTCAGAAAGGGAATGTCAGTTTCAGCCCCATTATATCCTATGGGCCATTGAAATCAATGGCAAAAACTCATAGGGTATATGAGGGGTTGGAGGAAAGGGGGTTTGAGGGAGAGGCTCCACACTTGCAGGGTAGCTGCTGGGGCCTCTCCTCGAAATGCCCACTAAGTTTCAAGAAGAGTGGACCAGGGGGTCCAATTCTATGGGCCCCCAAACAGGTTGTCCCATCCCCTCCATTGTTCTCTATGGAGGGAAAAAATGTTAACTTTTTTCCTACCATAGAGAACAATGGAGGGAATGGGGGCAACCTGTTTGGGGGCCTGTAGAATTGGACCCCCTGGTCCAATCTTCTTGAAACTTGGTGGGCATTTCGAGGAGAGGCCCCAGCAGCTACCCTGCAAGTTTGGAGCCTCTCCCTCAAACCCCCTCCCCTCCAGTGGCTTTTAAAGTTGCCACTGAATTTCGGGGACAATTCGGCAGCGAGCTGAATCAGATTAGAGAATCTGATTCAGCCCGTGGCTGCCCTACTGGCCAGTCCTGAGCTGGTAGAGCTTTGCTCCGCCTCGCTCCGGCCCCAACGGACCCCTGAAAGTTACTGACTCTTGGTTACAATATTTCTGGAGAGTTGAGTTAGAATGAGTTAGAAATGGATTAGCTAGAATAGTCTAAAATTTTTGGCTCATAAAAAACATGATAAATCCAGTTCAAAGTGTAATCCTTTGGGTTGAAGAGTCCCAATGGAATATATATAATATGCCTCTCATCATAAAAATACTTTCTGGATATCCGTTCTGCCAGTGTCCTCTGCATTTCTCAGTACTATATATTTGAAATAATAATATTGGTGATTTTTTTAATGAAATGTTGAACTAAGAACAAATCCTTAAGACAATTACTTTCATAAATTTACTTAATTCTGTGTTCAGTTATCTCAGTTTCGAACCAATCTACCCTCTCCAGTACCATAGTTGCATTGCTAGATATTCCCAAGAACTATTGAAGCAATTGACAGGGTCATGAGTTAAATTCTAAAATGAAAGAAACTCATTTTTCATGGCTTATTTTTTTTCCCTCAGCTGCCGGGCAAGGTCACTTGAATCTGATCGAGTGGCTGATTGACAGAGAAGCGAATTGTAACATCACCAATGACGCGGGAGAGTCACCAAAAGATGTTGCCAAGAGGTAATGGGCTAGACCGGGGTCCCCAACATGGTGCCCGTGAGCACCATAGCGCCCCAAACACCTTTCTTGGTGCCCACCAAGTGTTTTTAGAAAGTGGGCGAGGCCAGCTGAGGCTACTGACCATTAGAGATTCGATTGGCTGTGCAGATTTTTTAAAACGTTATTTTGGCAGCAATTGCCACCACAATACAAGGTTCTTCATGATATGACTGGAGGTAAGCTGTGGCAGCCATTTTGTGGTGGGCTCTACCTCCTGTGGCAGCCATTTTGTGGCAGCTGTTTTGTGACTGTGCCCACCACACTGTCAGAATATTTTGCTCTGAGTTCTTTTCCATTGAATAGATGCTTTTCTAGGGAGCCAGTTTGGTGCTGTGGATAAGTGCATGGACTCCTACCTGGGAGAACCAGGTTTGATTCCCCATGCCTCCACTTGCAGCTGCTGGATGACCTTGGGCAAGCCACAGTTCTGTCAGAGCTGTTCTCTCAAGGACAGTTCTGGAAAGAGTTCTCTCAGCCCCGCCTACCTCACAGGGTGTCCGTTGGGCAGAGGGGAAGGGAAAGGAGTTTGTAAGCTGCTCTGATTCTCCGAGTGAAGGGCAGGGTATAAATCCAATCTCCTTCTCCTCCTCTTATTCTTTAATTAACTTGAACAAAATTTTGCTGCCTTTCATTTCTATCAAAGTAGATGTGAACCACCACGCATACTAAGGGTCTCTAAATATAGGATTGGGGTGGTGAAAGTTAATAGAGTGGACTTTTTCTTCTCTAATAATACTAGAATCCAGAGGCATACAGTAAAATAGTTAGACAGTTTATTCAGGCTGGACAAAAGGAAGTACTTACTTATTTAAAGTTATACCTATACCCTGCCTTTTAGGGAACCCAAAATGGCTTATATGATTTCCTCTTGTCCATTTTATCCTCACAACAACCCTGTGAGGTAGACTAGGCTTTTGTGTGGCTGGTCCTAGCATGTGTGGCTGGCCCTAGCTCACTCAGCAAGCTTCCATGGCAGAGTGGGGATTCGAACCTGGGCCTAGTCGGAAATTTCTTCACTCAAAGAGTAACTGACTTATGGAACTCATTGCCACCAGATGTTGTGTTGTCCACCAGCTGAAATGGCTTTAAAGGTGAATAAGGCTAATTCCTGGAGGATCAGTCCATTGACGGCCTTTAGTTATGACAGCTAAACGGAGACTGCATGTTCAGAGGCAGTATGCATAGGCCCATAGCTACGGTGGTGCTTTTGGGGGCTCTGCCCCCTTTCTTAAAGGAACAGCTTCACAAGAATTTCTCCTGTAAATGCTTTTTTCAGTCATTTTAAAACATTTTTTTAAGGTGTACATGTCTTTAAGCAGGGTTGACTAATTCCCACAATGAGCAAGGAGGTTGGAGTAGGTGACCTCCAGGATCCCTTGTAACTCTGTGTCGAGAAAATTGGTCTCCTTTAAGAGAGTTTTTCATGCCCAAATGTTAGCTACCTTGACTGCAGACGTCATCCCTCCCAGCTGCTGGCTTATGATCAGAATTGTTGCTTAGGCTGGCAGAAGTGATTAACTTGCAGCAGCTGAGAACTGTCATCTAAAGTGGCTGACAGCTTGCAATTTAGAGGTCTATCCTGGTAACCGCTCTCTATTGGCTAAATGGCTTTTCTTTCTGCACTGAGAACTTCAGCCCCACCAGGAAAAAAAACCTGCCCCACAAACCACAAAATCCTGGCTATGG
This sequence comes from Lepidodactylus listeri, assembly GCA_029233225.1. Lineage (NCBI taxonomy): Eukaryota > Metazoa > Chordata > Lepidosauria > Squamata > Gekkonidae > Lepidodactylus > Lepidodactylus listeri. Next base: position 176,468,298 of record JARCFY010000001.1, on the reverse strand, counting down.
GTTTGAGTATGCACAGGGCTCATTTCGTAGCAGGAGCTCCTTTGCATATTAGGCCACACACCCCTAATGTAGCCAATCCTCCAAGAGCTTACAGAGCTCTTCTTACAGGGGCTACTGTAAACTCTTGGAGGATTGGCTACATCAGGGGTGTGTGGCCTAATATGCAGAGGAGCTCCTGCTACGAAATGAGCCCTGATTATGCACATAAATACTTTTGGATGCCTGCTTTTCAGCCTTCTGAGGGCAACTGGTTGGTGACTGTGGATTAGTTGGGCTGTCTGATCCAGCAGGGTTTTTCTTAGGTTCTTTCACTGGAGATCTTTTCGGTTACAATTATAACACACTGTGTCTGCTTTCCTCCAACTTGACTTTGGCTCAAACACATCATCTGCAAGGGAACTCATTTCCTGATCTGGATCAGGCCCAGATTTGGGGGAAACAGGCTTCACCCTCCACCTGTGCCATTTCCTTGACCTGAAATGTCCCCGTTGGGGAGGGGGGGATTTGTGTGGGCAGCCCATCAACACACACTAATGGACATCTGAACCATGCAGGTTTGCCCAGCTGGCTGTTGTGGAATTTCTGCGAGACAAAATGGGGAACAACTCCGACGAGGAGATCGACGACAAAGAAAAGCGGTTCTTTGAAAGACACACCGTGGAGGACAGCACAGACTGCAAGGGCGATGTGATCCTGGACAAGAAGGGCAAGGCAGATGCTCGCGGTGCGTTGGAGACCTCCATGCATTTGGGAGGAAAGGGAGTAATGTTAGTTAGTGGATAGACAGCCATGTTGACAAGTAGACTGGTTAGTATATTTTGTGGTCAAGAGAGTAAAATCAAAGACTAATTTTTGCAGGGGCTGATCTACCAAGACAAAGAGGACATTTTGGATGCTCAAAAGTTAAGAGTATTCCCTATAACATCATAATTTTAGGTGGGTAGCCATGTTGGCCTGCAGGGCACAAGCAAGATTTGAATCCAGTAGCACCCGAAAGCCAGCATGGTGTAGTGGTGTGAAGGGTGGGGTATAAATCCAATCTCCTCCTCCTCCTCCTCCTCTTCTTCTATTGTGCTCATGGGCACCGTGTTGGGGACCCCCAGTCTCGGGGGAAAACCTACTCAATCTACTAGGGACTCTTTTCCTGCTAGTGCCCCAAAGTACTTGGGTCATTGTTCGTTGTCGAATAAATCCATATTGCTAGGGATGCCTGCAGGTGGAAAGAAGGGCCAAATTATTGTCCTAGAAACAGCGGTTGTTCATCATGGGCTGGGTGCGTGAAGTCCCAAAGAAGTCACTAGAAGAACCCTTGATTAGAGGGTGTGATCGCTTGCTCATGGGAACGGGGTTGTCTCACTGGGAGATGCCCTTAATGGCATGTAGTCTTGATCGTGACTCGGTTGAATACACGATGGTTTTGGGGGAGCTCTAGGGACCATGGATCTGGGCAAGGCAGGGCTCCATGGATAACAGTATCTTGCTTCAGGCAACAAAGGAAGTTTATCCAGCTATGGGTGCCAGTTGGGGGACAACAGTGTGAGGCAGGGGTCCCCAGACCTTTTGAGCCAGCAGGGGCACTTTTGGAATCCTGAGACAGGGTGGAGGGTGCAACCTCAAAATGGATGCCAAAGGAGGCAGAGCCAATGACAAAATGGCTGCCACAGGGGGCTGGGCAACCACAAAAAGTCAGGAAGTGAAGTTATGTATAACTCTAATAGTAACTTCTTAACATTTCGGGCAGAATCCTTATTTAACAGGATACCTTTAAAAATATTTTTTCTTACATACATACAGCTTTTCTGCAGGGTTGAAGGCAAGATCTTTGTGCCGTGGTGGAAGCGACTTTTAGAATACCTGCACAGCCAATCAGAAGCCCTGCTGGTCACATGCCACACATGGACCTGTCTACTTAAAAAAAACCACTGTGGGGGCAATGTTCCCTCTAAGCTGTGGAGCCTTGGAGTGTGGCGCTCACACTAACTCAGCTTAGAGGGAACACTGGTGGGGAAGGCACCAGGAAAGGTATCCATGGGGGCTATGGGGCCCACGGGCACCCCATTGGGCACCCCTGATACGGGGTCATCATTTAAAATAAGCCTCCAAGTGAACCGTCGTGCATTTTGAAGCTCTGGAGTTCCCATCGGTTACATTTTGGGGAGCCGACTCCCAGCAGTCGGCCCAAGCAGCCATACAAAAACTCAGTGGCACCGTTTCCCTCCCAGAAAGGGCGTACCAGAAGATTGAAGAGCTGAGGAGGCTCCTAGGAATCGCCACCAGCAATTTCAGGCAGCTGGGAGGGATAACCCCAGAAGACAGAGAGCAGAAGAGAGCCGAGAAGGAACTTGAAAAGTAAGAAACTTCAAAAGTAAGACAGCTTCAAGAGGGGATTGGATAAACATCTGGAGCAGAGGTCCATCGGTGGCTCTTAGCCACGAAGTATAGATAGGAACTCTCAGTCTGGGGCAAGTGATGCTCTGGATTCTTGGTCCTTGGGGGGGGAGGGCAACAGTGGGAGGGGCTTCTAGTGTCCTGGCCCCGCTGCTGGACCTCCTGAGGGCACCTGGTGTTTTTCGCCACTGGGTGACAGAGTGTTGGACTGGATGTGTGAGCTGGAGGCTAAAAAACTGTGAGCTAGGTCACACTAACTCGGCTTAGAGGGAACACTGGCGAAGAGAGAGAAAGGGTGGGGAACAGGAAAGGGACATATTAGGCAAGAGGACGGGATTTACCAAGAGGCAGACTAGGCGTGTGGCTTAGACCAGGGGGTTCCCCCAGCCATTTTAACCTTGTGGGCCCCTTTGGAATTCTACCGTGAACATCAGGCCCCAAAGCATCAACAGTCAGGCAGCTTGTATATGCAGTGAACAATACGCCATGAGCAATGTTGGAGTTTGAAAGAAATCAACCCTGACTGTTCCCTGGAAGGCCAGATCCTGAAGCTGAAGCTCAAATACTTCGGCCACCAAATGAGAAGGGAGCACTCCCCGGAGAAGACCCTGATGCTGGGAAAGACTGAAGGTCAAGGAAGAAGGGGACGGCAAAGGATGAGATGGTTAGACAGTGTCATCAATGCAATGAACGTGAAGTTGAGCAAACTCTGGAGGGCAGGAGGGCCTGGCTTGATGTGGTCCATGGGGTCGCAAAGTGTCAGACTCGACTGCGTGACTGAACAACAACAAAAACTTCCTGAGGAAGAATTCCATTTGAAACGCTGAAAATAATCCGGAAACGACGTCAAATAGGATTTTTCTTGTGATATCTTGTACATTGTATACATTTCAAAGAGACATTGCTTACCGTATACAAGATGTATTTCAAATACACATTGTTGACTGCGTATGCAAGTTGCCTGACCATTGATACTTTTGGGGTCTGGTGTTCACGGTCGCTTTCTGATTTTGTTTTCAACTCTGGACCGCGTTTATCATTATTTATTTTTACCTTTAGAATCCTGACATGGGTTTTTGGCTCTTGGCAGCTAGAACGGGCAACCCTTGAGGAACAATACATGACTCCTAAGCAGTGTTCCCTCTAAGCCGAGTTAGTGTTTGAGCTAGCTCACAGTTTTTTAGCCTCCGGCTCACACATTATTATCTTAGCTAGGAAGGATGGGGCTCCAGAGCAAACCAATTGATGCAGCAGCCAAATCGCTCGCTCACCACTTTAATGCCAGGAGCTCACAGAGTAGAATTTTTGCTGACCGGACTCCACGGTTTAGAGGGAGCACTGAATCCTAAGAGAAAAAGTGGGGGTAAAACACGACTGGAACTGTTTTGACAGTGCCTGGGCGAAATCAGAGGGTCTTTTTAAAATGCGCAAAAGCCCAACGGAGACGGCAAATGGAAACAGTACAGTTAAAATCCAGAGAGATTCGTATTCCAAGTCAATCTCTTCCTGATCCACCCCTCGAGTTGCCATTCCCCAGGCCTGGACGGGGAATCCCCCAGTTCTGGGGGCTTTTGCCCACCGCCAGCCAGTTGGCATGAGGTGCTGGTGGGCAAACTACCGGGAGGCCGTGGGCCTGGCATGCTGGGGTTCCTAGCTCTGGGTTGGGAAATACCTGGAGGTTTTGGGGGTGGAGCCTGGGGAGGGGGGATTTGGAAAGGGGAGGGACCTCAGCAGGACAGAATGCCCTAGAACCCATCCTTCAAAGCCCCCACAGATCTTGGCTGCAGTGAGCAATAGTGGGAGATCTCCAGGTGCCACCTGGAGGTTGGCAACCCTCTTGCAACAGGGGCATGCTGGGACAGAGAAGCGAGGGAAGATTCCCTTTCCTTTGGCTCACCCTTCCTTAGAGAGGCAGGCTGGCAGGATGCATACAAGAGAACAACAAGAGTCGTAGTAGAAAACTCGATGAAAATGTCGAGACAGTGCGCGACTGCAATGAAAAAGGCCAACGCGATGCTGGGGGTTATTAGGAAGGGAACTGAAAACAAATCAGCCAGGATCATCATGCCCCTGTATAAATCGATGGTGCGACCTCATTTGGAGTACTGTGTACAGTTCTGGTTGCCACACCTCAAAAAAGTTACTATAGCATAGGAAAAAGTGCAGAAAAGGGCAACTAGAATGATCAAAGGGTTGGGACACTTTCCCTATGAAGAAAGATTGAAGCACTTGGGGCTCTTTAGCTTGGAGAAATGGCGGCTGAGGGGTGACGTGCTTGAGGTTTACAAGATTATGCATGGGATAGAGCAGGTAGAGAAAGAAGTACTTTCCTCCCTTTCTCACAATACAAGAACTCGTGGTCGCGCCATGAAATTGCTGAGCAGTTGGGTTAGAATAGATAAAAGGAAGTCCTTCTTCACCCAAAGAGTGATTAACACGTGGAATTCACTGCCACAGGAGGTGGTGGCGGCTACAAGCATAGATGGCTTCAAGAGGGAATTGGATAAAAATATGGAGCAGAGGTCCACCAGTGGCTATTAGCCACCAGGTATAGATAGGAACTCTCAGTCTGGGGCAAGTGCTGCCCTGTATTCTTGGTGCTTGGGAGGACAACAGTGGGAGGGCTTCTAGTGTCCTGGCCCCACTGCTGGACCTTCTGAGGGCACCTGGTGTTTTTGGCCACTGTGTGACAGAGTTTTGGACTGGATGGGCCACTGGCCTGATCCAACATTGGCTTCTCTTATGTTCCTGTGTTCACAAAGAGACCCTCATCTTTTGCAGATCTTGGTGGGGGGGAGAATCCCTCCCCGTTTGTACAGGACTGTTGGAGACACAACTCAGGGCATTCACAGGGTTTAATCTTTATTGCTCTGCCGCCCTCTGCTGGCTGTTCTATGCCATAGCTGACCTTGCACGCAATTCTTGGGTGAAGAAGCGGCAGACGGGATAGATTTAATTATACAAGTGCCCTTTTGAATGCTCCGGGTGAAACAAAACCCTCTTTTAAAAGCAAGCAAATCGTGGAATTCTGGTCCCATATTCTGTCCTGATGTGCTAGGGTTTTCCCTTGCTTTTTTTAAAAGGGGGGCATTCAAATGTGGTTTGAAGTAGCCCATCCTGCTCCCCCCCTCGATGCTGCCACCTCATTCTTGTTCATACACAGCAGAGCTGCCATTTGCCCCACAGGACTGGCTAATCTTTTGCCCCGCCTTCATTCCCCTGCCTGCACTAATTTTATCAGCAGGAGAACCCCCCCCCCCCACAAGTACGTGTATATCGATAGTCAGGGCTCATTTCGTAGCAGGAGCGCCTTTGCATATTAGGCCACACACCCCTGATTTAGCCAATCCTCCAAGAGCTTACAGAGCTCTTCTTACAGGGACTACTGTAAGCTCTTGGAGGATTGGCTACATCAGTGGTGTGTGGCCTAATATGCAAAGGAGCTCCTGCTACGAAACGAGCCCTGTCGATAGTCAAGCTCTAGGATTTTGCCTCCAAGTTATGATAAAGACTATCAAGATTGGAGGAATTCCTAGAGAGGAATTCCCAGAAGTGATGCCATCCCCCAACTCTACCCTCCCCAGGATCTGCCCCAGAAATCTCCCACCATTGGCCAGAGCAGGGCTGGCAGGTCCATAGCCAGGATTTTCTGGTAGGGCTGTCATTATTTGCCATAACAAAGGGAGGTGGCGCCTGCCCCTCTCCCTCCCCTCCTGCAAGATTGAAAGGGCCCTCCAGCTGTGCGCCACTCCCCCACTTCTTCTCAAAAGCATTTAAAGGATCACTTTAAATGCTTTTGAGAAGAAGTGGTGTGTGTCTGTGTGCACACCCCTCTCCCTCCCCTCCTGTAAATTTTAAAGGGCCCTCCAGCTGATTGGCATGCCCACCAGCTCCCCACCGATCAGCTGAAGGGCCCTTTAAATCTTGCATGAGGGCAGGGAGATGGGCACGTGCCACCCCCCATTTCTTCTCAAAAGCATTCAAAGGATCCCTTTAAAAGCTTTTGGGAAGAAGTGGGGGACCCTTTAAGGAAGGGGGCAGACTCTTTAAGGAAGGGGGCAGAGCCCCCAATAGCCCCACTGTAGCGCCGGGCCAGAGGGCTGGTAATCCTGATACGTAGAAGAAACCATTGTCTTCACTCTGGAGGATTCATTCAAAATAAAGTACGTTAGACACTAGCAAAAAAACAAACACCCCACTTTCCCTTGGACAGAAAGGTCAGGGAGCTGCAGGATCAGCTGGAATACGAACGGCTCCAGCGGGAGAAGCTGGAGGCCCAGCTGGATGAGTACCGGGAAGAGATTAGGAAGCTCAAAGAGCTGCAGGCCAAAGAGCACGACGAAGATCCCCCTGTTGCCACATCCGCCATCCCCACGGTGAGTACCATGCATTGCTCGCTCTTTCTTTAGAACGTGGGGAGGAAAGGCGCCGGCCAGTTATCAACACCGAGGGCACGGCTGTGTTTTCGGAATGTAGCCACGTCGGTCCGCAGTAGAACAGCTGGATTGGAGTTCAGGGGCACCTCAGAGACCACCGAGAGTTTCAGGGTAGAAGCTCTGGAGAGTCAATGCTCCCTTTGTCAGATGCAAGTAAGAATAGACGTCCCTGCGCAAAAGGATGAATAAGGCAGTCGTCAAAAGACAACATAAAAGGACACCCAGACAAACGTGGGGTGCTATTCGAAGCCCGTTGGTTATTCATTTAGCAGGATCTGTCTTATCTGAGTTAGAATATTAGACGTTTTATTTACTTCATTTCGATCCTGCCTTTCTCCCCAATTAGAGTCACCAACCTCCAGGTGGTAGCTGGAGATCTCCAGCGATTACAACTGATCTCCAGGTAGAAAAGAGCAAGAGTCTAGTAGCACCATAAAGACTAAAAAAAAAAAAAAACTGTGGCAGGGGAGGAGCTTTCATGAGTCACTGCTCCCTTCCTCAGATACTGCTTGAATGGGAGTTCGTCTGTCCTTATATCATAGAATCATAGAGTTGGACGGGACCTCCAGGATTATCTGGTTCAACCGCTTGCACAAGGCAGGAAATTCACAAATACCTTCCATCCATCCCCAGTGACTCCTGTTCCAAGGCCAGAGGATGACCTGGAGAAAAACTGCTTCCTGACACCAATGCGGTGATCAGCATTTCCCGGGGCGTGTAAGAAGGGGCCACGAGAACTAAGCACTGATGCAACCCTTCCTGCCCTCCCTTCTTGTGAGCTGCCTGGGTTCACAGAGTCTGCATTGCTGTCCGATGGCCATCTAGCCTCTGCTTGAAAACCTCCCAAGAAGGAGAGCCCACCACCTCCCGAGGAAGCCTGTTCCACTGAGGAACCGCTGTAGCTGTCAGGAAGTTCTTCCTAATGTTTAGCCAATCGATGGACTTCCATTCTGCGTGGCTAATTGTGGTGCCTTCCATGGAGACAGATCAAGATGGGCAGCCGTGTGAGTCTGTCTGAGGCAGTGGAAAAGAGCCAGAGTCCTGGAGCACCTTAAAGACTAACAACATTTGAGGCAGGGGAGGAGCTTTCCTGAGTCACTGCTCACGTCTTCAGAAGTATCTCCCGAAAGCTCCTCCCCTGCCATAAATTTCATTAGTCTTTTTTTTTTTAATAACATGTTTATTGAGGATTGAAAAGGGGTAGAGGAAGGATAAAATACAGCTTAAAAAAATCAACAATTCAACTTCACAACATTCAAACCCATACTTAAACTGTAAAGTAGATTACTGTAATATAAGGAGAGTCTCAAAAACCAATAGAAATATATAGAACAATACCATATATATAGCAAGGACAGGGTTTAGAACAGGGGTGGGCAAATTGCGGCCCACGGGCCACATGCAGCCCGCCGCAGAATTTTTTGCGACCTGCCAAGACATGAAGATCAACAAGAGAAAATATAGATGCTCTGTGACAGACATTAACTTGCAGGCTGTGATGAGAATCTCAACAAGCAATCTCACTCCTGATTTCAAAAAAATTGTAGAAAAAGTGTGATAGAGTACATTTGTCTCATTAAACTGATTCTAAAATTAAATGTGCTTGCAGCTATCGATGATATGAAATTAGCACAATAAATAAACTGAATAAAACTACCATTATTTAATTTAATTTATATTTATTGATTTTTTATGATACAATTTATACCTTTTCTGAAATGCAAAGTTAACTAATGAATGCAATCATTTTAAAAGGTGCGGCCCTCCGCTAACCTCCGCTCCCACAAAGTGGCCCCCGAGCCAAAACTATTGCCCACCTCTGGTTTAGAAGAAAGGCACTTCATGTTATAAGAACAAATACAGGGAGGGCCCAATGAGACGGGAGATAACCATCTGTTTTGTCAGCATAACTAAGCATAGGAAACCATTTAGCCATAGAAGTTTTTGTTATATGAGAATCATCAGTAGGTGTCAGCCAATCAGCAATTTTGTCATATACGAAAAATTCCCAGACTTTAGTGTACCACTGGGTAATAGAAGGGGGAGCTGGATTCTTCCAACTAACCGCTATAGCATATTTTGCGGCAGTGAGTAATACAGCAATTAAATTTCGGTCCTCAACACCTATGCCGGTTTTTGGCCATAATTGTTAGTCTTTTAAGGTGCTACTGGACACTTGCTCTTTTCTTGCTCTTTTCCACTACTACAGACAGACTAACACAGCTACCTATCTTGATCCGTCTCCAGGTGACAGAGATCAGTTCACCTGGAGAAAATGGAAGGTGAACTCTATGGCATTATACCCCATTGTAGTCCCACCCCAAACTCCACCCTCCTCAGGCTCCACCCCCCAAATCTCCAGGTATTTCCCAAGCTGGAGCTGGCAACCCAGTCCCCAATGCAGACCCAAAGCACCTGACATCGTTCTTGCCGCCTCTATTTTATCCTCACAACAACCTTGCAGGATAGGTTTAGGCTGAGAGTTCATCACTGGCCCAAAGTCACCCAGCGGGGTTGCCAGGCCGAGTGGGGAATTCGAACCTGGATCTCCCAGATTAGTCCGACACCCTAACCACTACCCCACACTGGCTCTCCATGGTTTCATCTTGGTCCATTCAGATTTCAGCAACCTGGTGCTGAAAGGTTTTCCCTTTGCTTCTGCAGGCCAGTGAAGTGACCTCCGATGCAGGCCGAGAGAAAAAGAAAGTGAAGAGAAAATCCCTCTACAGCCCGGGAGGAATTTTTGTGAGAAGGTACTAGGGGAGGAAGGAGTGGGAAAGCGGTGGTCTTCCAGCTGGCTCATTGGACCAAGGAGAGGATTTCAAGAGGAAAGGGCTTCAGATGAAAATGCAGTTGCTCCCAAAATGCCCTGCCCTCTCCATACACCGTGAACAGCACCAGACGGAGGATTTCAACCACCCGAAGTCCAAACACCCAAGATGTACTCTTTATCTACCTATCTGTTGAAAACAGCCTTTGACAGAACCTTAAAGGAATACGAGATCAGGCTGCCACAGCAAGGAAGGAACCAATGACAGGTGTCCCCAATTAAGATGCATTAGAGATTCACAAAAGGGTTGATATTTTAATTGTGAAGTTTGCACACATCTTTGGAAGCGAGGTTCCTGGAGGATTACAAAAAGATTTCAGCGTTTCATATGCGCACACAAATAAAGTATATAACAAATAAAGTACATATTTATTTATTTTATTTATTTGTTTCATTTTTATCCCGCCTATCCAGCGAACTGGCTCAAGGCGGCTCCCAGCCATAAAATACCATTAAATGGTTTACAAATTTAAAAATAAAACAACATCAACAGTTAAACAGTAAAACAGCATAAACAGCCGATTCTGGCGGTATCGGCGTTCTCATGACGAGAAACGACAGCAAAAGGTTCAGACCAGTGATTCCAGGGCAATGTTGTCCTACCTCTCCCCGGTGGTGGCTCCTAAAGAAAAGCCTGGCGGAAGAGCTCTGTCTTACAGACCCTGCGGAACTGTAATAAGTCCCACAGGGCCCTGATGTCATCCGGGAGCTCATTCCACCAGTATGGAGCCGCCACCGAGAAGGCCCTGGCCCTAGTAGAAAATAGAAAAAGAGATTGGATTTATACCCTGCCGTTCACAACCCGAAGGAGTCTCAGAGTGGCTTGCAATCTCCTTTCCCTTCCCCTCCCCACAACAGACCCCCCCCCCGTGAGGTACGTGGGGCTGAGAGAGCTCTTTCCAGAACTGCCCTTGAGAGAACAGCTCTGAAAGAACTTGTAACTGACTTAAGGTCACGCCAGCAGCTGCATGTGGAGGAGTGGGGACTCAAACCCGGTTCTCCCAGATTAGAGTCTGCGCTCCTAACCACTAAACTGGCTTTCCAGTAGTCCTTAGGCAATAACAATGAACGCACATGAATCTGCCTTATACTAAATCAGACTCTTGGTCCATCAAAATCAGTCTTGTCTACTCAGATGGGCAGCAGCTCTCCAGGGTCTCAGGTGGAGATTTTTCACATCACCCACTGTCTGGTCCTTTTGACTGGAGACGCTGGGGATTGAACCTGCGACCTTCTGCATGTAAAGCAGATGCTCTACCACTGAGCCACCTCACCTGCCCATGATGGATTAGGAGCAGCTGAAAAAACAATAACCATACGTATCAGGCAAGCACTAAAAATTGCAGTGGCTATCTTTAAAAGCGTCAGTCTGTCGCTGACCTCCAGCTTTCGTTGAGGCCGGCAAAAGATGTCTCCAACAGAAAGCTTTTCACTACTTCAGAAACTAGAATGGAGCCAGTGTGTGGAGCCTCTCTGGAGAGGGAAGTCCACCACAGAGGCCACCACTACTAAGGCCTTGAGGCAGTACTTGCTCCACCAAGATACCATCAGCAGGGACTTCCCAGGAGATGTTAAGGCAGAGTGTCAGGCCTTAGCCACAGTAGGGCATTTCGGGGCCCTGCCCCCTTAATTAAAAGCCCTGCCCCACAAACAGCTGTGCCAGAAGCCTTATTTTTGAGGAGAAACCCCCTGCTCCTGGCAGCTGCCAGGGTGAGAGTGCCATGGCTTGTCCACGGGCTTCCCTCTCCCTCCCACTGTGGAATTGAAGGGGGGGGGCGCATCATGAGTTGTGTTCCCTCTAAGCTGAGTTAGTGTGAGCCAGCTCAGTTTTTTAGCCTCCGGCTCACACATTTTTGTCTTCGCTCAGGAAGGGATGGCTCCAGAGCCGACTAATGGATGCAGCAGCCAAATCGCTCGCTCACAACTTTCAATGCCAGTAGCTCACAAAGTAGAATTTTTGCTCACAGGACTCCGCAGCTTAGAGGGAGCATTGACCGAGACCTGGGAAAAGACAGCTCAGAGGGACTGTTGGTGATGGTTTAAAGGTGCCAGTCTTGAGTGCCCTTTTCAGCTTTCTTGCCCTGTGGAAGGGAACTCAAAAGGCATTTAGATGCCCTCTGAGCGGTTTTTTCCCCCTAGGAACTGACCCACTCACTGCCCAGTCCCTTGAAAGGAAGGGCTAAAATGGGCTTGGAGCCTCCCCCTTTAAAGACAGGCATTCAGATTAATGTAATAGACTGTCATTTTACTGCCTCTTAAAATTTAAATCGCCCCCTGAACAAAGAAAATCATGGCTATGGGCTCCGTGGGGAATACACACAAGGCGCTGTTCCTTTATACGTCTCATAGACCTCAGGAACGGTCAAACTCTTCCAAGAGCGGCGAGGGGCCAGCTCTGCCCTTGCTTGGTTTGCATGCAAGCTGCCCAAGTCCGCGCATGGGGGAAAGCCACAACCTGTACAACACGTGCAATGAAAAATGTAACACATAACTGAGAGCGAAGTCTTACAAATACATTTGGTTAATTTATTTATTTGTTATTGGCATTTATATGCCGCGCCACCCACGCTGCGGGTGGGCTCAAGGCGCGTAACATCGTTATAATAAATGCAATTTCAATTTAAAACATTAAAACACGGTAAAACATTATAACAATTAAAACAATGGGCACAGCTTAAAACAGCGTCCGTTGGCTATCAAGCTCTGGCCCGATGGGGGAGTGAGTTAAAGGCCAGTTGTCGGGGGTCAGTAAATAGACAGGTGACAAACGGGTGACAGCAACTTCAGGGTGGCCATATATGAGTGCCTGTTGCCTCAACCAAAGGCCTGGCGGAAGAGCTCCGTCCTGCACGATGAAGGGAACTAAAGTTGTTTCATTCGAGCCTTGGATCCCGGCAGAGGGTCTTCAGAAAGATCCCAGGAGAGCAGAGCTTGGACAAGGTTTCTTTCTGAGCCTCTCTGGACACGAGGCCGCAGGGGCAACTACAAAATGGCTGCTGTGGGAGGTGCAGCCAATTACATAGGGTTCCCAGAGCCCCTCCAAAGGTGGGGGGGTCCCATTTTGCGGGCCCTCCCCCTGGCGCCATTCAGCTGGCTGTGAAAGATTTATAACAAGTAGATGCAACTGTAGCTCCAGACACCAGGGGGCAGAAAGGTCCCAGCTCTGATAATTTCCATGCGGCTCGGATTCCAAACTGCTTTTTAAAATGGTCAGCCGAAGAAGCCACCCTTTGCTAAAATTGTTTCCGTTGACCACGACGTAAGAACCTAAGGAGAGCGCTGCTGGATCAGACCAGTGGTCCATTCAGTCCAGCATCCTGTCTCATGCAGTGGCCAGCCGGTTCCTCTGGAGGGCCAACAGCAGGACATGGAGGCCGAGGCCTTCCCCTGATGTTGCCTCCTGGCTCTGGGTTTCAGAGGCTTAGTGCCTCCGAATGTGGAGATTCCCCTCAGTCACCATGGCTAGTAGCCACTGATAAATTTATCCTCCACGAATCTATCTAGTACCCTTTTCAAGCTGTTTATTCCTGTCACCATCGACATCCTGTCAGAAAATTCCACATTTTGATCACTCTGTGTAAAGTCGTATTTCCTTTTGTCTGTCCAAACCTACAGCCTATCAGCTTCATTGGATGCTCTCAAATTCTAGTATTTTGGGAGAGGGAGAAAAATGTTTCTTGGTCAACTCTCTCTACTTCATGCATCATTGGATAAACCTCTATCATGTCCCCCCTTAGTGGTCTCTTTTCTAAGCTGAAAAGTCCCGGACTCTTCAGCCTTTCCTCATGGGGAAGGTACTCCCAACACCTTAATCCTCTTGGTCGCCCTCCTCTGTACTTTTCCCAGCTCTGCAATGTACTTTTGGAGATACGGTGTACACGGTATTCCAAATGAGGCCTCACCATAGATCTATACAGGGCATTATAGTATCAGTTGTTAAGGGCCCTGTCCAGACAGCCTCTGTAATCTAATTTCGTATCAGGTTGCTACTGGATTATTTGTGTCAGTTCAGACACAACCATTCTAGCAGTTGGCTGCTAACAGATTTTATTTACCAGTTCATACAAAGCCGCTTGTAGTAGTTGGTGTGCTGGACGTGTAAGAATGTAAAAGATGCTGTGTATCATTCAACAGTATTGTAGCTGGGCAGTTTTGGTGTTCCACTTTCGAGGAAGCAATGGGATATGGCAACTGGAAGCTGGCAGGGCCATTAAGTGAATACAGAAGCAGCGAGACAGGTTTTGCGAAGAGGAATTAGAAACATTGATGTTTGGACTTTTTCACAGTTTTGAGGAATTTGGCTTGGACTATTTCTGAAGGTTATTTATGCATTTGGACCGTGTATTTTTGAGTTTCTATCACATTATATTTTTGATAAACTACACTATTTATATACGTTCAGATCATTATGCTCCTCAACTGCTGAATGTTTTTCATTATTTATGCACAGGTTGTATCTTTTGTATAGCTTGCGCCATGATGGCAAAGCAGGGCCGTTTTTGAGGGAAAGGGCTTTCTTCCACTTTCACCTCTCCGCCGCGCTTCTGAATCACCATGGTGTGCTGTCCAAGTTTGAAATGGCCATAGCCCTTCAGAGATGGCTCATTGATGGGATGAAGTCTGCTGCATGAAACCACCCTCCGTTTGCTTTCAATGCTCACTCTAAGCTGTGGAGCAAAAATACTACTTTGTGAGCTACGGGCATTAAAGTTGTGAGCCAGTGATCTGGCTCCTGCATAAATTAGTTTGCCCTGGAGCAACCCTTCCTGAGCTAAGATGAAAATGCGTGAGCCGGAGGCTAAGGAACTGTGAGCTAGCTCACACGAACTCAGCTTAGAGGGAACACTACTCGGAACCGGTCCGACAACGGTTAACATCCAGTTTAGAACGGTAATGTGAAAGGGTACGACAGTACTCAAGCCCTAGTTCCAGATCACCGATTAATACATTAAAGAGTATCGGCCCCCATACTGATCCTCGTGGGACCCCACGGCTCACTTCCCTCCATCATGACAACCGTCGATTGATGCCTACTCTTTGCGTCCCGTCGTTTAACCAGTTTCCAATCCATAAGAAAACCCATCCTCCTATCCCACGATTGCTAAGTTTACTCAGGAGTCTTTGGTGAGGGATCTTTGCAGAATCCGGAAACAGGATAAAGACTGGAAGTTAGTTCTGTGTTACTTTTCACCTGAAACTAACTTTTTAAAATCCTAAAAATGCAATACAAGATATACTACCCCCTCCCCCATGTAAAATTCATTTCTTAAAGAGTTAGTACGGAGTGGGTGGAGACCGACTGCAGACGGGTTCTGTTCCCAGGGAGGGCCACCAATTACCACAGCAAGAGAAGAAGGAGGAGGATTGGATTTATACCCTGCCATTTACTTGGAGTCTCAGAGTGGCTTACAATCTCCTTTCCCTTCCCCTCCCGACAACAGACACCCTGTGAGGTAGGTGGGGCTGAGAGAGCTCTTGAGAGAACTGCCCTTGAGAGAACAGCTCTGACAGAACTTGTGACTGACCCAAGGCCACACCAGCAGCTCCATGTGGAGGAGTGGGGAAACAAACCGGGTTCTCCCAGATTAGAGTCCGTGCTTGGAGAAGGTAAATAGAGACCTAGATGGCTTGCTTAGAAAAGGTCACCTGGTCTTTAAACAAAAGACAGAGAAATGGTGGGGGTGGGGAAGGCCCAAAGAATAAATGATGGCATTAATTTGGGGAAATTTAAATGCAGCTGAGCCGTTCCTGTCCTTAGACCCAGCACTGACAGCGTGAAGCTTCCCACTTCCTGAATTGTGGGCCTTCAAGGACATTTTGCAAAGGTGATGCAGGGGTGCAATAAGGATCAGGGCCATGCGCTGACCCAGTCGGGTGGGGGAAGGGAATAAACTCACGACCTGCACAATTTCCCCAGTCAAAATGGCTCATCCCTGGTAAGGAACAGAGACACATGCTGGGATGTAGAAGGACAAAGACATCTGTGCCAGCCGTATTAAAACTTTTAAAGCTACCTCTGGTATAGCAGGTTCTTCTAAAACCTTCCTGAAATATTCAGTGCATTGTCAGGGGGGGCCCCCCTGAAACTTCCCCCACCAGACTCCACACTCTCACCTTCTTGACTTCGGGAGATTTCCCCCAAATCATCAATCCAACTAGGAAAGGATGCAGAGAGAGAGAGAGAGCGCATAACCGATATGTAGAGCCCAAAATGCCACAATTGTACAAAGACGCACTGCATCAGGGTTATGTGTAAACGGGTGTTAACGGAATCCCTTTTAATCTGCAGGAGTCCCCAACCTTTTTGAGCCTGTGTACGTTTGGTATTCTGACACAGGGCAGTGGGTGCAGCCCCAAATTGGACGCCGCAGGAGGTGGGACCAAGAACAAAATGTCAAGGAGTGAAGTTATGTGGAAGTCTCATAGTAAATCTTCGACATTTAAAGCAGATGCTCTGGTTATGAGGATGCCTTTTAATCTACACAGACAATCAAAAGCCCTGCTTGGCACAAACCTCACCTGGCCCCGCCCACTTTCTGACAAACCCTTGGCTGGCACCAAGAAATGTGCTGGTGGGCGCTGCGGTGCCCTCGGGCGCCACACTGGGGACTCCTGCCATAGTGTCTGTATTACTTGGTGAGTCTTGAGGCAAGCGGGGTGGGAGAGATTTTCAGCTGAGGAAATGGCATGTCTATTTGTGTGTTGGGGAGGAGGGGAAGGAGGAGAGAATTCACTTCCTGTCCCAAGTTTCATAGCTGGACCCCCAGTATCCAAGAGAAGAAGAAGAGATTGGATTTATACCCTGCTTTTCACTCGGGAGTCTCAGAGCAGCTCGGGAGTCTCCTTTCCCTTCCCTGCCCCACAACAGACACCCTGTGAGGTAGATGGGGCTGAGAGAGCTCTTTCGAGGACTGCTCTTGAGAAGTGAGCAGTGACTCATGAAAACTCATCCCCTGCCACAAATTTTGTTAGTCGTTAAGGTGCTCCTGGACTCTTGCTCTTGTCTCCTGCTACAGACAGACTAACATGGCTACTCATCTTGAAGACCTAAGGGTGTCTCTGAGGCACCATGAACATGACCCACTTTCAAAATCCTGATACGCAAAGGGGGCTTTTGTCTGGAGCCAAACCCCATAAACCTGATATTGAGCTAAAAGGGGGGCATGCCTGGATACAGGACCACGAGTTCTCCTTTTGAGTTCCAAGATGCTGAACTGCAGAGGGCAATATCCAGGGATGGTTTGCACGCAGGGCCGGCACCAGGTTTTTTAGTGCACTAGGTGAGTGTAAGTTGTGGTGCCCCAACCCAGGCAGCTGGAGGGCAGGGCAGAGAGCCTGGGAGACTCAGAGCGGGAACAGCCTCCTCAAAGAGAGCCACGCTCTGGAAGCAGCCCTGCCCGAGCCTGCCAGCGCCTGCCTGGCACTCCCCTCTCAGGAGCCCGACGGGTGGCCAGTCTGGGCGGAGTTCACAACAAAGTGCCTGGCTTGACCCAGCTGCTGCCGCCACTGCTGCACTTGACCTGCTGGGGCACCGCTTTCAGGTGTGGGAGAGGGGGGCTGCGAACCAAGCGGGGCTGGAGGGGGACAGAGGCCAGACAGGGCACATGGGGGAGGAGGAGGCACGCTTTCCAAGGCAGACAGATTGCGGTTGGGCGCTCTTGTCGGGCCTGCACCCTAGGCGACGGTCTAAAATTTGCCAGTGACGGGCCGGCCCTGTTTGCACACTTGGTTTTGCAAAGCATTCTGGAAACCCAGGAGTCCAGTAGCACCTTAAAGACTAACCAAATGTGTGGCAGGGTAGGAGCTTTCATGAGTCACTGCTCACTTTTTCAGATACAAGTTGAATGGGAGTCCATTTTTCCTGTTTTTTGGAAAGTGGAATGCTTTCAGATGTCGAATGACAACAGCAGGTGAATGACAATAGGAGGCATGATTGGATTAGGTGTGATATGCAATGGGGTAGTAGGCATGGAGAAATCAACACTGGTAATGAGACAGGAAACCTAGGTCTCGATTCAGTCCAGGAAGATGCATTGTCTTGAGCTTCATTATCAGTTGCAACTCCGCAGTCTCTCTTTCTAACTTGCTGTTTCTATTGCCTGCTACTGTCATTTGACATCTGAAGTCACTCGACTCGCCAAGATTTAAGGACAGATGGACTCACATTCTAGCCATATCTGAAGAAGGGGACAGTGACTCCTGAAGATGGACCCACAGAGCTGACCACTCTGAAACCAGCGACAAAGACAGCAAGGATGCGATGGGGCAGTCATGTCGCTCTAATATTCCTTGCGGTGGATCACTGGGGAGCACATGACACCACGAATGTGACCCACTTTTAAAATCCTGATATGCAAAGGGGTTTTTGTCTGGAGCCAAGCCCCATAAACATGATACTGAGCTAAAAGAGAGGCATGTCCAGCTACAGGACCGAGCAAGATCCTCGTCTCCACAACAGCCAGCCAGAGTAGACAAACACAGGGCCAGGTGGATTATAATGTGGGCTAAAGGCTGATAAAGGCCTGTCTGGAATATATTCTCTGTTACTCTTCAAAAGAGAAACTTCCTTGAACGTTCCCCACCTCAACCCAGATAAAGCGTGACCTCCTACAGTGTTCTAGGCTTACGCAGGAGTCAAGCCTGCACTTCTGTGGGGGAGGCATCGGATCAGGTTTGCGGCTGAACTGCAAACCACTCCGAGGAGGGCATAAACATTGCACTGGGGGTTCAAGGTGGGCCAGGAAAGCTGGAGGAGAAAGAGCCGAATACGTGACCAGGGACAAAACCTTCTACCTGCGGAGGAACCCCACTCCCTTGCTGGCCTCCAGTATGCGAGAAGCCCCGGTGAAAGGGACTCCAAATGTGCGGCTCGGTCGGTCAGGCTTGCCAGCAACCCATTTGATACAGAGGCTGGGGAAATCCATCCCCAACACAAAAGGCTCTCAAAACGTTTGCTGGAGGGCGAATCCGAGACGCACGAAGGCGAGATCGAGAAGGGCTCGCGACATCCTTTGTTCCCGCAACTCGTTTCTTTTATTTCCAGAATCGATAAAATCCCAGTGCGATCGCGAGACAAGCGAAGACGGAGGCTGTAAACAAAGAGGACACAAAGAGAACATTGGTGCCAGCCGCGTTAAAATGTTTCAAGCTTCCTGTGGCATGGCAGGGTCGACTAAAACCTTGCTGAAAGAGTCAGTGCTTCGTCGGGAGTGGGGTGGGGGTGTCCCTGAAACCTCCCCCACCAGACTCCGTGCTCCCACTTTTCAGCTTCGGGAGATTTCCCCCAAATCATCAACCCAACTAGAAAGGATGCAGCGACAGAGAGATAGCATAACTGATACGAGAGCCAAAAATGCCACAAATTGCACAAAGACGCACTGCATCATGGTTGTGTGTAAACGAGTGTGACGGGATTCCTTCCCATCTGCACAGCCAATCAGAAGCTCCGCTGGGAAAAGCCCTACCTGGTCACCCTCACGTTCTAAAAGCACTTGGCAGGTACCAGGGAAGGTATCGACAGACTCTAATCTGGGAGAACCGATCCCATCAGATCTCGGAAGCTAAGCAGGATCGGCCCTGGCTAATCTTTGGATGGGCGACCTCCAAGGAATGCCAGGGGCATGACACAGAGGCAGGCAATGGCAAACCACCTCTGAAACGTCTTTTTTTTTCTTAAGGCAACTGGTGAGGCTGAAAACGAGCCCCGTAGCAGTTTCATAAGTGGTCCCTTAATAGAACAAATACATTCCGTACCTCTGAGAAAGGCCATTGACGTTCCAGCCACGTACCTGCCAAATAACGTATCGTTTCGAGCTTGTTCGATTCCATGAGT
The DNA here is from genome assembly GCA_029233225.1 of Lepidodactylus listeri. Taxonomy (NCBI): domain Eukaryota; kingdom Metazoa; phylum Chordata; class Lepidosauria; order Squamata; family Gekkonidae; genus Lepidodactylus; species Lepidodactylus listeri. Next base: position 176,448,812 of record JARCFY010000001.1, on the reverse strand, counting down.
GTTTTCAGGCCCGCGATTTCAGCATCGATTTTATTGCTGACTTCCGCGACGGCCTTGTTGGTGCTCGAATCCTGAAAAAAACACGATGTGATCTTAGATTTCCCCCCCCTGTTTGTCAAGAACAAAGGTTAACATACGCCATTTAAATAAAAAGAGAGGATAAAATGAGATTAGGTGAAGATCATAGATCTTCCAATGTCTTTTGCTAGTTTGGTGTAGTGGTTAATCTAATCTCTAATCTGGGAGAGCCGGGTTTGGTTCCCCACTCCTCCATATGCAGCTGCCGGTGGGACCTTGGGTAAATCACCAGTTCTCTCAGAGCTGTTCTCTCAAGGGCAGTCCTCAAGAGAGCTCTCTCAGCCCCACCTACCTCACAGGGTGTCTGTTGTGGGGAGGGGAAGGGAAAGGAGTTTGTAAACCACTCTGAGACTCCCTTGGGTAGTGAAAGGAGGGATATAAATCCAATCTCTTCTTCTTCTTCTTCTATTGGGAAAGGAGAGGGGTGTCCCATGGACAGAACCGCAGGAGAAGTTAATGGTTTCAGTGGGAGAGTTCTGAATGTTTATTTAATTATTTAATTTATACCCCCATCTTCCTCCCCAGTGGGGACCCAAAGTGGCTCACCTGGTTGTCATTTCTTCCATTTTATCTTCACAACAACCCTGCAAGGTAGATTAGGCTGAAAGTGCGCTTACAATCTCCCTTCCCTTCCCCTCCCTACAACAGACACCTTGTGAGGTAGGTGGGGCTGAGAGAGCTCTTGAGAGAACTGCCCTTGAGAGAACAGCTCTGAAAGCAGAAGAGTTGATTTTTATACTCCGCTCTTCACTATCTAAAGGAGTCTCAGAGCGGCTTACAATCTCCTTTCCCTTCCCCTCCCCACAACAGACACCTTTTTGAGCAATGCTCCCTCTAAGCTGTGGAGTCTTGTGAGCAAAAATTCTACTTTGCGAGATGCTGGCATTAATGTTGTGAGTGAGTGATTTGGTTACTGCATACATCGGTTTGCTCTGGAACCATCCTTCCCCAGCTAAGACTAAACTGTGAGCTGGAGGCTAAAAAACTGAGCTAGCTCACGCTAACTCAGGTTAGAGGGAACACTGCCTGTGAGGTAGGTGGAGCTGAGAGAGCTCTGACAGAAACTGCTCTTTTTCAAGAACAGCTGTGCCAGAATTATGGCTTGCCCAATGTCATCCAGCAGGTGCAAGTGGAGGAGTGGGGAATCGAACCCGGTTCTCCCAGATTAGAGTCCACGCACTAAACCACTACACCAAACTGGCTCTTTCCATGGTCTACTGTTGGTCCTTCTATTTGCTCCCAGATCTGCCCCCCGTGAGAGTCCGAAGAGATTTCAACCCCAAACAAAGGTTCTTAAACAAGAGTTTATTTATTGGAGGGCTCAATCGGGGTACACTTGTTGAGTCAGTAATGAAAGCTTAGAGTAGTAGCAGAGCTATTATAGTATATTCGAACTATCTTTCCTATTATATAAAGACGTTTTAAAATTCCAAGGGGCAAGATTCCATGGGGCGCCAAAATCAGTAGGCTGGACGGACTGCCACTCAAAAGGGGGACTCTGGCCGCTGGCTGCATTCTCTCCCTGCTTTGCCTCAGTCCTGCCCACGGAGCCACCGGCCAGTGTCCCGGCCTCAGTCTGGAAGGAGCCAGCGAAGGGGAAGGATCCACTCTTCTCCTCCTCCCACTGCCGGGTGGGTTTAACTGTCCCCTCAGTGGCCTGCTTCTGTCAGTGAAAAGACAATGGACTTTCACCATAACCCCCCTCCCCCATACACTGCCAGCATGCCCAGAATAAACTGTCAGAAACGGGGCATTTCAAACAGCACCCCATAGCGCTTCAGGACTGGTACAAAGAACAGAAGAACGCTTGGGAGGAGGTTTCAAGGTAAACCGGCTCAGGAACGCTTCCCCAATGGGAGAGGAACACTTCTGTGTGAAAGGGCCAATATGTTCCGTTAGGGAACTGGCACTAATACGGTCCCCTCAGTGCCCGTTGGTAGGCAACAGAGCTTGCTTCTTGGAAAGCCCCTTTCCACGCCTACGTTGGGCTCTGGGAGAAAACTCATTGGGGCCAGCTGAACAGAATGCCATAGAGGCCACCCTCCAAAGCAGTCATTATCTCCGGGGGGGGGGGGGGAGGAATCTGTTGTCTGGAGTTCAGTTGTGATACCTGGTGATCTTCAGGCTCCACCTGGAGGTTGGGTACCCTAGGCGTAGCAGTAAGCACTTCAGGGCAGGATCTGCTAGACCCAGGTTCCTGCTGAGTGGGTAATTTGGGGCCAGTCACAGACTTTAAGCCTAACCTACCTCACAGGGTTGCTGTGCAAGTCAAAAGGGGAAGAGGAGAATGATGTCAGCTGCTTCGGTCCCCATTGCAGAGAAAGACTACTTTTCCAAGTATGGTTGTCAATCTCCAGGCGAGGGATGGAGATCACTCAGAATTATAAGTGCTCTCCAGATGGCACAGATCAGTTCCACTGGAGAAAATGGTGGACTCTATGTCCTTATACCCTGCTGAGATGGACCCCTTATGACAGCCAATGTGACATAGCAGTCAGGGCTTCAGAGCACAGTGGAGGCTGCGGGAGAGGGGGAGATAGAAAGTTGAAGAGTGAGGTTGATGTTGGCTGGGAAGGAGATAGGGTTGCCAACTTCAGGTGGAAAATTGAGGGAGATTTGAGGGATGGAGCCTGGAGACGGTGAGGTTTGAGGAGGGGTGGGACCTCAGACAGGTACAATGCTATAGACTCCACCCTCCAAGCTAGTGAGTCCCTCATGGGGAACCATTGTTGCCAATCTCCAGGTGGGGACTGGAGATCACTCAGAACTACAACTGTTCTCTAGGGGGGAGGGGGAGGAGATAGAAAGCTGAAGCCAGGGGGCAGATAATGATACAGTGACAGTTAGCTGGGAGGTAGGGTTGCCATCTCCAGGTTGGGAAATTCCTGGATATTTGAGGGGTGGACACTGGAGAGGGTGAGGTTTCAGCAGGGGTGGGACCTCAGACAGGTTCAATGCCATAGACTCCACCCTTCAAACCACCTGTTCCCTCATGGGGAACCATTGTTGCCAATCTCCAGGGGAGGGATGGGGATCACGCTGAATTACAACTGCTCTTCAGATGGTAGAGATCTTCGCCTGGAGAAAACGGTGGACTCTGTGTCATTATACTCTGCTAAGGTCGCCACAGCAAATTGACACTGAGTGCCCAAGGCCGGGGCACTCTCCCAGAGCCTTTTTCTAGAGCCTGTTGTATTTATTTCCACCATGGGCCTTATTCCTAGTGTTGTCATAAAAGAACCCCCCAATCACCAGGTTAATAAAAAGGCGCCCAAGACACTAGACCTGTTAGTTCCCAGACTAAAGGCGGGAGAGTGGTTCCCAGGCTAAAGGCGGGAGAGGAGAGCTTTCACACCTGGAGGAAATTCCCATTAAAAACAAAGTTTATGAGAAGCTACTAGCTACCAAGGTCGCAGATAAGCAGGAGGCAAAGCAGGGGCAGCGCAGGAGAAGAGCGCATTCCAAAGGAGAGGGGGAGGACGCTCTCCCTTAGTTACTGCATGCCATCTCCCGGCCGGGAAATGACAGTCTCACTGACACCCCCCCCCAGACTTACTTTTTTATGGAACTCTGTCGTGGCTTCCATGAGTTTTTTCTCCTGATCTGTGAACTGCAGGGTTTTTTTGGGGGGGGGGAGAAAAGTCAAGAAATTACAAGGTACAGGAAAAGTGGAATGGGGTGGGGGTGGGGGGAGAGATGGGGTGGGGGTGGGGGATTTGCAAACAATTCTTTACCATGTCCGTCACCCTGCTTCTCTCCAAGTTGATGTCCAGTTTGTTATCAGCTCGTATTCTGCCTGTTTCATTCTTAAGAAAATAATTTTAAAATAACAATAATCATAAAGAATTGAATGTCCACACGAACACACATTACAGAGCAGAGATCCTTCAGTGGCTATTAGCCACGAGGTATAGATAGGAACTCTCAGTCTGGGGCAAGTGATGCTCTGTATTCTTGGTGCTTGACCGGGGGGGGGTGGGGTGGAGGGCAATAGTGGGAGGGCTTCTAGTGTCCTGGCCCCACTGCTGGACCTCCTGAGGGCACCTGGTGTTTTTGGCCACTGTGTTTCACAGAGTGTTGGACTGGAAGGGCCATTGGCCTGATCCAACATTGGCTTCTCTTACGTTCTTATAACCATGAAACAGCCTCATGTCTGAACACGGGTCCACCTCCCGCAGTCCACCCTGAACGGCAGCAGGTCTCCGGGATCGCAGGCAAGGAAAATTATTTCAAAACACCCGTCACTCGAGATCCGTTAAATAGAAGTGCCGTGGCGTGAACTTGGACCCTTCTGTACGAACAGGATTTTATGTCAGGGAGGAAATCTTAGAGAAGAGACGACTGATGGAGGGCATGATAGAGGTTTATGAAACGATGCCTGGGGTGGAGGGAGCTGACAAAGAACTTTTTCTCCCTCTCCCAAAACACTAGAACTTGAGGGCATCCAAGGAAGCTGATGGGCAGGAGGTTCGGAACGGGCAAAAGGAAATACTACTTTATGCAGAGAGGGATTAAAATGTGGAAATCTTCTGCTTCCTTCTTTACCTCTCTGTCCCTTCTCTTCTCCTACCGTGCTGAGAGATCATTTAGGTTATAGTTTTTTTCTTGTGCTGTAAACGAGGGTTCGAAATCACGTCACGACAAACTGAGTTAGCCCCCCAAAAGTCATCAGACTCAGGTTCACGTGGGAGGGAGGGAGGGTGCCAGTCCGAGAATCTAAGGTTTGTTCACCCCACAAGCTATAGGTGTTTTCTAAGCTAGGTCTGAATAGCGGCCGAACTGTCAGAAGGATTCTTGTTGACTCACCATAAGCTGTTGTTTAACTTGATCCAACTCTATTTTCATTTTCTAGGCGCCCCAAAAAAAGAAGGGAGGGAAATCCTGAGTCAGCCGAGGCCTTATTAAACAAGAAAGTCACACAATATGTAGGAACTAGGAAGCTCTAGGTTGATTTATGGGTACAGCCTGCTTTCTCGCCAGGGCAGGAAGCAATGTGAGAACCAGCACTACAGAAAACCAGACTAAAGACATGAAGCTGCCTTATACCGAATCATACACGGAATTACACATGGAACTCACTGCCACAGGAGGTGGCGGCGGCTACAAGCATGGACGGCTTCAAGAGGGAATTGGATAGACATCTGGAGCAGAGGTCCATCAGTGGCTATTAGCCACAAGGTATAGATAGGAACACTCGGTCTGGGGCAAGTGATGCACTGTATTCTTGGTGCTTGGGGTGGGGGCAACAGTGGGAGGGCTTCTGGAGTTCTGGTCCCACTGGTGGACCTCCTGAGGGCACCTGGTGTTTTTGGCCACTGTGTGACACCGAGTGTTGGAATGGATGGGCCACTGGCCCGATCCAACATTGGCTTCTCTTATGTTCTTGTACCTTTGGTCTATCAAGGTCATGATTCACTTTGACTAGCAGTGGCTCTTTGGAGTTTCAGAGTGTCCCTGGAATAGCGTTATGCTCTAGCAATAAGAATCTGCTCGTGGCCCCCGGCCCAAGAGAGGTCTGGCTGTCCTTTTCAGACTTCGCCCCCGCCTGGTGGAACACTCTGCCAGAAAATACCTACAAGACTTACTATCTCTCCACAGGGCCTGCAAGGCAGAGATGTTCCACCAGGACAGCGACAGCTGGCACTCTCATATGCCCCTACTCAGCCCCTCTACATTTTCACCTAGGGGGCTCGTGGGAACAGAAATTCTTCGCCATCTCAAATGATGAAATTGTACTGTTCAAGATATGTCGTTTTTTGTAGGTTTTAACGTTATTTAGTGGAATATTAATTACGCTGTTTTTGATGTAAGCCGCTCTGAGTCCTGCTTGCAGGGCAGGGTGGCCTAACAAGTTGAATTTAAATAAATAAATTAGTAAGTAAGTAAGTGGAGGGCTTTCACATCACCTGATCCTTTTGACTGGAGATGCTGGGGATTGAACCTGGGACCTTCTGCGCGCCAAGCAGATGTTCCACCATGGAGTTAACGTTCCCTCCACGGAAGCGGTAGCACATATTAAACATCCCAGACTTTTAACTCCTTTATTAAAGGCAAATAGGACAGCTCTTAAAAGGGATAGCTGAATACAACTGCAGATACAGCCCACTGGAATTCAGCATTCGGTTAGACAATTGGGGAAGGGCTGCGGCTCTTGGGAAGATCCTCTGCCTGGCATGCAGAAAGTCCCAGGTTCAATCCCCGGCATCTCCAGTTAAGGGACCTGGCAGGAGGTGATGCGGAAGGCCTCTGCCTGAGACCCTGGAGACTCATGGAGAGGGGCTGTGGCTCAGTGGAAGAGCCTCTGCTTGGCATGCAGAAGAAGGCCTCAGGGTCAGTCCCCAGCAAATCCAGTTAAAAGGATCTGGCAGGAAGTGATGTAAAAGACCTCCAATTGGGACCCTGGAGAGCAGCCACCAGTCTGAGTAGACAAGGCTGACCTTGATGGACCAAAGGTCTGATTCAGAACAAAGCAGCTTCATGTGTATGACCATAGGTGTGGTGACCACCTTGGTATTTCTTTCAGAGGTCAAAGCTCTTTCCGCATAAGCGGATAAGGTTATCCCACCCCCCTCCTGTCCAGAAGCTCCAGACCCACAGACAAACAATCACTGTGATCTGGGGCTACTACGTCTCTTAGAGGAGGAGGGCAGGGAGCTGTTCCTGTTGGAAGCAGTGGAGAGGACTCGCAAGAATAAGTTTAAACCAAGGTACCAGCCGGATCTTAGGGAAAACTTTTTGACAGTCAAGAGTTGTGCCACGGTGGAGTCAGCTGCCTGGGGAGGTGGTGAGCTCCCCCTCCCTGGCGGTCTTTTAGCAGCGGCTGGGCAAACCCTTGTCAGGGATGCTCTAGGCTGATCCTGCACTGAGCAGAGGGTGTTGGACTAGATGGCCTGCATGGCCCCTTCCAACTCGGTGTGATTCTAGGATTCTATAGTTAATGGAATTACATATGGTCCGACGCCAGGTATTACACAGACGACAGAAAAATATCACAACTAGCGAAGTCCCGCCCTCATTCAACATTTACATCTCTCTAAGAGGGAGTTTGGCCACCAAGTATTAGAGCAGTGGGTTTTGTTCCTGGTTGAGGAAAGGCTGATGGCCTGACTAGCTTCCCATGTAGAATGTTGGATCGTAAACAAGAGGGAGATGGCTTCTGAGGAGGATCGACTTAAGAATAACTTCTGCGGAAGACCAGCTACAAAACGGGCTTACATCAAGATGCTCGTCTCACTACAATTTGTTACGGAACCTGTTCCTAAAGATCACACGGACAGGGCTTTTCTAAAATTGTGATACAAGATCACATTATTAGTTGCGATATTTTTCCTGCCATCGATGTCACATATAAGGACCAAAGAGTGGCCCTGTTAGTTTCATGTGTCTCGTTCTGTCGTTCGGTGCCAATTTGGTGTCGTGGCTAAGAGCGCGGACTCTAATCTGGGAGAACTGGGTTTGAGTCCCCACTCCTCCACGTGAAGCCGGCTGGGTGACCTTGGGTTAGTCACAAGTCCTTTCAGAGTTGTTCTCTCAAGGGTAGTTCTGGAAAGAGCTCTCTCAGCCCCACCTACCTCACAGGGCATCTGTTGTGGGGAAGGGAAGGGAAAGGAGATTGTAAACCGCTCTGAGACTCCGAGTGAAGGGCAGGATATAAAATCCAATTTCTTCTTCTTCTTCATATGTAATTTCATTAACTATAGAACATAGTAGCCATAAATTACAGTGATTGTTTGTCCTTGGGTCTTTACACTGTGATCCCGGTTTGTTTTTCCGAAGTTTCGGACGGCAGGCATAGTTCCGCCGCCCTCTCTTTTATCCGCACAACAATCCTTTGAGGTGGGCCAATCTGAGAGTTAGTGACTGGGCCTAAGGTTTGCCAAGTGCATTTCCTTGACGAAGGGGACACTGGGGAATACGGAGCTCCTGGACCTAGCCTAACACAATAAATGCCACAACAACTGGTCATGCGGCAAAACGCTCCTGGCATTCACATATTGGTACGAAGTGTCCATTTTGGGCAGAAGGCAGCCTCACGCCACACGAGAGAGCGAGACACACGAACCTGACAGGGCTACTCTTTTTCTTTAAATGGTGGTTGCTTGGGGTGGTAGCGGTGGTGGAGGGAATGCCAAGAGCCGGATTGAGGCACTAGAGGGGGGAATAAAATACCTCGTTTTCTGCTCTCAGATTTGCAAATTCGCTCTTCTCAAGGATGACCATATCTTTCCGGACGGAGTCCAAATGAGCCATGATCTGCTGCAGAGTGATCTCCTAAGAAGAAGAAAAAAAGCCACTTTGGGGTCAGGAAGCAATTTTTCTCCAGGCCAGTCTGGCTGGAGATGCTGGAGGGTTTTTTTGTCATCTTCTGGGCGTGGAACAGGGGTCACTGGGTGTCAGACCCCTGAGGAAATCAGTCCCCAACTCCAGTCATTCAAAGAATTTCTACCAAGGGGGCTACAGTGGCTCAAGTGGTTAAGATGCTGAACTGTAGACTGGAAGTTCAGCAGTTCAAGACCCGAGTGCTGCATGATGGAGTGAGCTCCTGCCTTCGGCCCCAGCTCCTGCCAACCTAGCAGTTCGAAAGCAAGAAATTGCAAGTAGATAAATAGGTACCACTTTGGTGGGAAGGTAACAGCGTTCACGTGGGCCTTGGTGTCTAGTCATGCTGGCTACATGACCATGGAGAAGTCTTCGGACAGCGTTGGCTCTTCGGCTTCGAAACAGAGATGAGCACTGCACCCCTAGAGTCGTATTCAAATGGCTTTCGAGGAAGGGAAACCTTTACCTTTACCTAATTTCTACCAATACCTTAATTTGCTTGTTTTCCACTTTTTAAATTTTTTAATTCTTTTTCTCTCTCCTCCCCCCCCCCCCCCCCCGTTTTGTTGTTGTTACGTTTGTTGTTCTTCTATTTGGGGAGCGGGGCATGTATTCGATGTTCATGCCTGTTTCTTTTTTATATATTTAAATAAAAATGGAAGAGGCAAAACCAAAAAACCACCGCCTCCTCTTGCGCCCGTCAGTCTGTTTGACGGCCCCTTCCCCATGTACTCTGTCCTAGGGCGTCCGGCCGAAAGAGCGGGATAAAAACGTAACAGATGAAAAGAGAGCGTCATACGTTCAAGGACAGCGTGTTTGGCAAGGAACGACAGCAGGGACGATCAGTTACCTGCTGAGCTTGGGTGACCATATCCTTGTAGACAGTATCTAGGCTGACCGTTGACAGGGCCATTAGCGCCGACACGATGGTTTGGGCCTGTTCTTTCGCAAAGCCTGGATGGGGGGGGGGGGGGAGAGAGGAAGGCACAGCATGAAAAGCTGGAAACAGTACAAGAAAAGATTAAGCAACACCAGGGGGTCTCCAGCATGCCACTGGTGGGCACCACAGCGCCCCCCCTCAGTTTTGGGGGTGCCTGCTAAGTGTTTTGGAAGTGGGTGGGGCTTCTGACCAGACGGGATTCTGACTGGCTGCGGGGGGTTTCTCTCTGTCTCTCTGTGAGGGTCAATTGCTTTGTTCTCTTGTCTCTGGGACGCTAAGTGTGTTTTGCTAATTGTTATCTGTCTGTTGGCTGAATGAACTGTGCTTTAACTGAGAACTTGTTTCTGTGAATCTTTGGGCAGATGGGAGCGCTCTCGATAAGTGCACGGACCTCCTCCTCCTCTCCTGGCGGGGTCTGATCTCCCCCTCCCTTTGACATAGGCAGCTGCTTCATCTGATCTCTGAGAGTCTGTTCCTCGAAGGAGCTCGTCAGCTCAACTTTGGCACAGTGTTAACTTGCAGAACCCCTCGCTGCAGGCCGCCCCCGTGCGGTAGGACAGCACCTGGAGACATTTAGCCCAAGTTTATTCCTGATGGTATCAAGCCCTTGCAAACTTCGTAACAGGATACCAAACCGGCTGAAAAGCTATCATTCCTGGACTACAGTAGAATCACAGAATCAGGGAGTTGGAAGGGGCCAGACAGGCCATCGAGTCCCACCCCCTGCTCAATGCAGGACCGGCCTAGAGCATCCCTGACAAGGGTTTGTTAAGCCGCTGCTTAAAGACTGCCAGGGAGGGGGAGCTCACCACCTCCCCAGGCAGCTGATTCTACTCTTGCACAACTCTGTGAAAAAGTTTTTCCTAAGATCCAGCCGGTACCTTCCCGCCTTCAGTTTAAATCCATTACTGCACATTATAGTCATGCATGCCAAAAGCTGGAACTTTACACCGATTAAGGCTCAGTTTTCACACTGCATCTTTAGGTGTGATTAAGTAAAAAAAGTGAGAGACAGAGAGATACTACCCTCGGCAGGTATCTTTACGCCTCGCAAGTCTTTACACTCAACACACCACGCAGGTGTTCTGCTGGTAAACAAAACCCCAAGATAAATCGTGCCTGACATTTTCTTCAAGACAAGCAAGGCTGAAATTGCTGTTCTGCCTGGAAACCAAGGAACAGGGAGGACAACACAGACTATAAACCGTGGCCTCTCATTCTCCCTCCTTAGATTAGGAGCCCAGACTCTAATCCGGGAGTACAGGGTTTGATTCCCCACTCCTCCACATACAGCTGCTGGTGTGACCTGTGGTCAGTCACAAGTTCTCTTAGAGCTGTTCTCTCAGGAGCAGTCCTCGGGAGAGCTCTCTCAGCCCCACCTACCTCACAGGGTGTCTGTTGTGGAGAGGGGAAGGGGAAGGAGACTGTAAGCCGCTTTGAGACGCCTTTGGGTAGTGAAGGGCGGGTATCAATCCAATCCCTTCTTCTTAGTGGAAGATCCAAGCGACAGCAAAGATTTAGTTTCATTGATCGAAGGTCCCTCTGCCTTACCGTGAGCTTCCAGATCTCGCACCATATTGTGGGTGTCAAAAGTGAGCTTCCGTTGCTCCAGCGGGGTTATCTCGACTCTCCGGACGTCGTATGAACTCATGGGGGCTGTGGCTGCAAAGCCTGAAACAGGAGAGTTGGCAAGGAGTCTGCTGATAGAGATTAGCCATGCAAATTGAGAACAGAACCTCCCTGTTCATACGTCTCAGAAAAAAGGTAATCACGTTTGTCAGTTATAGGAGAAGGTGAAGGTTTCCCTTGCTCGAAAGCCAGTCGAATCCGACTCTGGGGGGCAGTGCTCATCTTTGCTTCCAAGCTGAAGAGCCAGCGCTGTCCGAAGACCTCTCCTGTGGTCATCTGGCCAGCATGACTAGACACTGAAGCACACGGAACGCTGTTACCTCCCCACCGAAGTGGTACCTATTAATCTACTTGCAGTTTCTTGCTTTCGAACTGCTAGGTTGGCAGGAGCTGGGGACAGAGACGGGAGCTCAGTCCGTCACGCAGCACTTGGGTCTCGAACTGCCGAGCGACCGATCTTCTGGTCTGCAATTCAGCATCTTAACCACTTGAGCCACCGTGGCCCCTTTGTCAATTATAGCGCGGGGTAGAAACAGGAACAATATTCCAAAGGGTAATAGGGTTTCAGGGGGCAAGCACTGAGAGAAGGGAATCGGCAGTGACGCTGACAAAAGAAGGGAGCCTCCATGTGCAGGGGCAATATACCTCCAATGCCAATACCTTGAAGCCAACCTCCAGCAGACTACGCTCCAAAAGTCCCCTATTCTATGATACTTCTCCCTGGTTCAATCAGGGAACTGCAAGAGCTGCCATTTGTTTTTCAGGGTCCCCCTTATGGATTCCAGCTTCCAGGTGAGGCCTGGGGATCTCCTGGAATGACGGCTGCTCTCCAGACTACAGAGACCAGCTCCCCTGGAGCAAATGGGTGCTTTGGAGGGTGGACTCTAGGGCACTGTACCCCACTGAGGCCCCTCCCCTCCCAAATCTTCAGGAGTTTCCCAACCTGGATTGACAACCCTGCCCCCCCCCCCCCCCATCTCAAACCAGTGGCCAGGTGGGGAGGGACCCCTCTCCCTAGAAATTACATTTCTGAAAAATGTGGGAGTGCAGGCAGGGGGAACCGAAGGAACACCCACACATACAAAATGTCAGCCCATGTTACTCTTCTTCACTCCTCCTGCAAATAAATGCTTCTGGAGATGGGTAGCCGTGTTTGTCTGTGGCAGCAGAAAAGAGCAGGAGTCCAGGAGCACCTTCAAGAACGACAGCAGGGTAACCAAACCCATGGCAGGGGAGGAGCTCTGATGAGTCACTGCTCACTTCTTTAGATACAGCTAGAATGGGAGTTCATCTGTCCTTCTATCACAAGGTGGATGGATTTCCATTCTATACAGCTAAATGCGGTGCCTTCCATGGAGACTGGTCAAGATGAGCGCCTTGATGACTAACAAGATCTGGGGCAGGGGAGGAGCTTTCGTGGGTCACTGCTCACTTTGGGAAGGGCTGTGGCTCAGTGGTAGAGCATCTGCTTGGCACCCAGAGGGTCACAGCAGTGTTCCCTCTAAGCTGTGTTAGTGTGAGCTAGCTCAGTTTTTTAGCCTCCGGCTCACACGTTTTTGTCTCAGCTCAGGAAGGATGGCCCCGGAGCAAACGAATTTATGCAGCAGCCGAATCGCTCGCTCCCAACTTTAATGCCAGTAGCTCACAAAGTAGAATTTTTGCTCACAAGATTCCACAGCTTAGAGGGAACACCGGTATTTCCAGTTAAAAGAGCAGGCAGTAGGTGACGGGAAAGACCTCTGACTGAGACCGTGGAGAGCCGCTGCCAGTCTGAGTAGACAACACTGACTTTTTTGATGGACCGAGGGGGTCTGATTCAGTATAAAGCAGTTTTATGGGTTCATGTGTTCTTCACTCACAAAAGCTCGTCCCCTGCCACAGGTTTTGTTAACCTTTAAGGTGCTCCTGGACTCTTGCTCTTTGCTGCTGCTACAAAATATAGTTTGCCTTAATGCCCTAAGTGTGTGCATTTTTTAAAATGGGAATTTTTACAGCGAGATGCCAGGGCAGACCAATGTATTATTGCATACTTACGCACACCCTGCATTTTGCGGGCGGAGAAGGATTTTCAAGGACCTGGTTCTCTCAAAGGGCTGGAGCAACAGGTTTGGTGGGAAAATAAAATCCAGATGTGAACAAGCATGCAAACCGCGTTCCCGTTTTCAGCTGTGAAACGTTACAGCCCGTGGCTGTTTCCCTCCGCATCTGGATTACAGACACCCCCTTGGGTCACTGTCAAAGGGCTTTAGGGCGTTTCACACGTTCCCTAGCGACAAACCCAGGACTGCGAATAAACATATATTCCAGAGGACGCCGCAGCTGATCCTTTTAAAACAATTTAACACGGCCACGCGCCGCACGTGTTTCCTAGCCCTCCGCGTGTCACATCCCCACGTTACACTGTTAGGATTGCGGCACGTGAAAAACGTAACGTGTGAACGAGACCTAACTGCTGAGATCTACAGGCGGCCTGCTGGTCTGACTCTGGCCATAAGCCTCAAATACCTTTCCGGGTCGTGGCGAATCTGTCGCTGGTCCGCGCTAGGAGCCTCGCTCCCAGCCCCCCAAATCGCAGCATCTTTCTCCCCTCGTGCAAAAGCCCCATAGCAAAGAAACTCAGGACCAAACATCCACTTCCGCCCTGGAGCCCGATTGCTCGCTGGGAAATGTAGTTCTTTCTAGGTACGCGGGGAGTCCTCTCGAACCTCCTGCTTAACCGCGGAGCATTCTGGGAAATGTAGGCGGTGCAGGAGGAACCCGGGGGACTTTCCGCTCTCGAACAAACAGAAAAGGAGAAACTGAATTAGAGGAAGGCAGAGGAGGTTTTTCGTCTCCTAATCCACGTTCCGGGAGGGTCCATTGTGCCGTCTGTCCATGCGGCTGGTACATTTTTATGCTGCCTTTCTTCCAAGGAGCTCAGACCCACGTGTTTGGCTCTCCCCTTCCCCCTTTTATTTTCACAACAATCCGGTGAGGTGGGTTTCTCTGAGAAAAAGTAACCGGCCCAAATTGCAAAGGGATTTGAACTTGAATCCAGTGTTCCCTCTAAGCTGAGTTAGTGTGAGCTAGCTCACAGTTTTTTAGCCTCCGACTCACACGTTTTTGTCTCATCTCAGGAAAGATGGCTCCAGAGCAAACTAGTTCATGCAGCAGCCAAATCGCTCGCTCACAACTTTAATGCCAGTCGCTCATAAAGTAGAATTTTTACTCACAAGCAATGCTCCCTCTAAGCTGTGGAGTCTTGTGAGCAAAAATTCTACGTAGTGAGCTACGGGCACTAAAGTTGTGAGTGAGCGATTTGGCTTCTGCATCAGTTAGTTTGCTTTGGAGCCATCCTTCCTGAGCGAAGGCAAAAACGTGTGAGCCGGAGGCTAAAAAACTGAGCTAGCTTAGAGGGAACACTGCTCACAAGACTCCACAGCTTCGAGGGAGCATTGCTTGAGTCCCCTAGCCTGAAACTACCGGACTTTTTTCCGGGGAGGGGGACGCAGTGGAATGGAATTCTGGAACCTCTTCGACAAAATTCTTTTTAATATGTTTAAAAGTTTTCAGTATACAGATTGAAAACTTCATTTCACTCTGGAGCGTTCCATCACCCCCCCCCCTTTTAAAAAAGCCCTGCTAACCTCTCCACTGGCAGCTCTGGCTTGGGAACCACCTGGAGATTTTGGGGGTGGACCCTGAGAAAGGGTTTTTTTGGGAGAGGGGAAGGAGTTCAATGAGGCACAATGCCGAGGTGTGACGCAGAGGCAGGCAACAGCAAACCATCTCTGAAACGTCTCTTGCCTAAAAAAACAAGTCTAGCTCGCCACCTAGTGGTGCATAACTCTAAAAAGCTAGAACTTCTGGCTGCTGGACAATTTTAGGATTTCCTGGCTATGCTACATACACTGCCATTTTCTCCAGGTGAACTGATCTCTCGCCTGCAGATCAGTTGTAATCCCGGGAGATCTCCAGCCACTGCCTGGAGGTTAACAACCCCAGGGGTGAGCGATGAGGCAGGGGAGAAGCAGGCTTTGTATTTGAGGCCCTAAACATCCCAGAGCCCTGACAGCAAACCACTGGTCTGTCTATCATGTCCTTATCCTGCTCTTCAAAGAACTCAGGTAGTGTTGCCAGCCTCCAGGTGGGGCCTGGAGATCTTCCACTTTTACAACTGATCCCCAGCTGACAGAGATCAGCTCCCCTGGAGAAAATGGCTGCTTTGGAAGGTGGACTCTATGGCATGGTACCGTGCTGTGGCCCCTCCCCTCTCCAAACCCCACCCTCTCCTGGATCTCACCCCTACCCCCCCAGTCTCCAGGTATTTTACACCCCAGACCTGGCAACCCTCAACTCAGGGGGCTCTGCCCGGATTCCTGGCTGCTTCCATTTCTCCCTCACAACAACCTCGCGAGGTAGGTAAGGCAAAGTGAGGAGAGCCTCAGCTGAAAACTGGCTTGAGACTGATTTCTGTTAACAATGTCCTTTGGAAGAAAATGGCCTTACCTGGGGGGAAGGCCAAAATTATGCCTGTGTCCAGTAGAGGGCAGCAGGCAACTGCAAAACATGCCCAATGCTTCCTACTGTGAGTTTCTTTGTTTCTTTAAAGGAATAAGAAAAAAGCTACTGAGGATGATAAACTTTGGAGGGGCTGTGGCTCAGTGGAAGAGCCTCTGCTTTACGTGCAGAAGGTCCCAGGTTCAATCCCCGGCATCTCCAGTTATAAGGACCCTGGAGAGCCACTGCTAGTCTGAGTAGACAATAGTGACCTGGATGGACCAAACAGAAGCATTTATCATATAAGGCAGCTTCATGTTTATGTGTTCAGCTTTGATGCTAGCTACACCCTCTACAGTTCAACTGCTAGGGTTGCCAACCTCCAGGTGGCGCCTGGAGACCTCCCACTATTACAAGTGATCTTCAGGCAACCAAGATCAATTCCCCTGGAGAAAAGGGCTGCTTTGGAAGGTGGACTCTGTGGCATTATATCCCATTGAAATCCCTTCCCTCCCTAAACCCTGCCCTTCCCAGGTTCTCCCCCCCCCCCCCCCCCAAATCTCCAGGTATTTCCGAAAGCAGAGCTGGCCGCCCTATCAGTTTCCCCTCCCCTTCCACCAGATCTGCAGGTATGCATGTAAGTCTGCTGGTTGTTGTGCCCCCACAGACCACATCACACCAGCCCCTCCTGTCCTCCGTCGTCCACTGGAGTTTGCTTAACTTCATGTTCGCTACATCGATGACACTGTCTAACCATCTCATCCTTTGCCGTCCCCTTCTTCTTTGACCTTCAGTCTTTCCCAGCGTCAGGGTCTTCTCCAGCGAGCGCTCCCTTCTCATTTGGTGGCCAAAGAATTTGAGCTTCAGCTTCAGTATCTGGCCTTCCAGGGAACAGTCAGGGTTGATTTCCTTTAGGATTGACGGATTTGACCTCCTTGCAGTCCAAGGGACTCCCAAGAGTCTTCTCCAGCACCATAATTCAAAAGCCATCTATTCTTCGATGCTCGGCCTTCCTTATGGTCCAGCTCTCACAGCCATACATTACTACTGAGAATACCATTGCTCTGACTATACAGACTTTTGTTGGCAGGGTGATATTTCTACTTTTTATTCTGCTGTCTAGGTTTGCCACAGCTTTTCTCCCAAGGAGCAGGCGTCTTTCATAATTCCATGGCTGCAGTCACATCCTCCAAGTAGTAGAATTGCACCTGGTCTCCAGATGGCAGAGATCTGTTCCCCTGGAGCAAAAGGCAGTGCTGGGGTGTGGACTCTGTAGGAGCACCTCCCCGCTGAGTTCCTCCCCCCTCCCCAAACTCCGTCCTCCTCAAGCACTATCTCCAAACTGCAGGATTTCTCCATGGTGATGTTGGCAGCCTTCTGGCAAGTCTGTCGGTGGGAGGGGCGGAGCCTAGCAGTGCCCAATGGGGGTAGAGCATGCCACCTGGTAGGCCAGCAGGTTCCCCGACCCGGATAGCCTAGGCTAGCCCGATCTCATCAGATCTTGGAAACTAAGCAGGGTCAGCCATGGTTAGTACTTGGAGGGGAGCCACTAAGGAATACCAGGGTAGTGACATGGAGGCAGACAATGATAAATCACCACCCAGGCAACAGAGATCAGTTCCCCTGGAGAAAATGGATGCCTTGGAGGATGCATTAGGGGTTACCAGCAGTGTTCCCTCTAAGTTGAGTTAATGTCAGCCGGCTCACAGTTTTTTAGCCGGCTCACACATTTTTGTCTCAGCTCAGGAAGGATGGCTCCGGAGCAAACTAACTTATGATGTAGTCCAGTCGCTCGCTCACATCTTTTATGCCAGTAGCTCACAAAGTAGGATTTTTGCTCACAAGACTCCGCAGCTTAGAGGGAGCACCGGTGACCAGCCTCCAGGTGGTTAAAAAAAAAAGGTTTTACCTAAACGGAGATAATTAAACCACTCCAACTATTCAATGAAAATAAATGCTATATCATGTACACAATTTATAAATACAGATCCCAAAGCTATTCATATACCAACAGTATCCTAAGAACGTCATTTGACTGGCTTTCGAGGAAGGGAAACCTTTACCTTTACCTTTGACCCTCCCTGACCCCGCTTGTGAGGGAGGGCAGGATAGAAAGCCAATAAACCAATAAATAAATAAAAGAAAGAAACATGATAGAGTGGTGCCCATGCACACGGGGTTGCCAACCTCCAAGTGCAACCAGGAGATCTCCTGGAATTTCCACTCCTCTCCAGACTGCAAAGATCAATTCACCTGGAGAAAATGGGAACTTTGGGAGGTGGACTGTGACATCACATCCTTGCCGAGGTCCCTCCCCTCCACTGCCCCAGGCACAGCCCCCAAACCTCCAGGAATTTCCCAGCCTGGAGCTGGCAACCCTAATCCGTATTTAATTTGAACCATCAAAGTGATGGAAAATAGGAACCACAGTCTTGCGTGAGTGGTTGTGTATTGGGGGGGGGGCATACTCTGGGAAGGGGTCGCTGAACAAGACCCCCAAATATAGAGCAGCAACCGTTTTATTGTATCGTCGTATGAGTTGCCCCAACATACCTAAATTCAGCCAAGAAGAATGTAGCCTGGAGGATAATCAATTAGCAAGGGATTGTGCATTTGGGATTTTATCCACAACATAAGGTGAAACGACCCAGTCTGGCCATATTTGACTTTACCCCTCAATTAGGGTTGCCAGGTCCCTACCTTTTTCTGGCGGGGGGAGAAGCTCTTCTCCTGAGAGCTTCTCCCAGAAGTGACATCATCAAGCTAGTCATGTCGCCGGGGGGACACTCTAGCATTCAGCTAGAGACTCTATAATACCACAGCGTTTTCAGGCTGAATGCTAGAGCGTCCCTCCCCCCCGGCACTTTGGGGGTAGAGTTTCCCTCACAGCTCTGCCCCTCATGCGTCACCTTAAATTCATCACCAAAATCATAAATACAAGGACTATCAAGGAATTCCTTTACTTTCTGCCTTTTAAGTGTGCTGTGTTTCTTGCTGGGTGTCAGAGAGATTAAAGGAAGATGTTCCTTGTAGTTTTCTGCATTGTTTAACATGTCATGTTAATGCTTATGCTTGGTTTCAACTTGATTTCAGCCCCGTTTGCAGATTTCTGTTTTGTTTTTAGATTTGTGTGGCTAAAACCCTATTGCGGAAGAAAAGTAGGTTTATATGGCCCGCTTTTCTCTACCTTAAGGAGTCTCAAAGTGGCTTACAGTAGCCTCCCTTCCTCTCCCTACAACAGGTGCCTTGTGAGGCAGGTGGGGCTGAGAGAGCTCTGGGAGAACTGGGACTTGCCCAGGGTCACCCAGCAGGCCTCATGTGTCTCAAAGTGGCTGACAATCTCCTTCTATTCCTCTCCCCACAACAGGCACCCTGTGAGGCAGGTGGTGCTGAGACAGTACTGAGAGAACTGTGACTGGCCAAAGGTCACCCAGCAGGCCTCATGTGTCTCAAAGCAGCTGATAATCGCCTTCCCTTCGTCTTCCCACGACAGGCACCTTGTGAGGCAGGTGGGGCTGAGAGAGCTCTGAGAGAACCAGGACTGGCCCAAGGTCACCCAGCAGGCCTCATGCGTCTCAAAGTGGCTGACTATCACCTTCCCTTCCTCTCCCCACAGCAGGCACCTTGTGAGGCAGGTGGGGCTGAGAGAGTCCTGCGAGAAACAGTGACTGGCCCCAGGTCACCTAGCAGGCCTCATGCATCTCAAAGTGGCTGACAAATCACCTTCCCTTCCTCTCCCCACAAACAGGCACCTTGTGATGTAGGTGGGGCTGAGAGAGTTCTGAGAGGACTGGGACTGGAGTGGGGAATCAAACCCAGTTCTCCAGATCAGTGTCCAACGGTCTTAACCACACTACACCACGCTGCCTCTGCTCGTATTATTTATGGGATGTCCCAGTACTGTTGATTAAATTGCCTAGTTGCTGTGTGAGCTGCCGAAGTCTCAAGCAGAAAAGATGAATTATATGTTGGTGTTGGAAAGCACGGCCGAGTCACAGCTGACTTATGGTGACCCTGCAGGGTTTTCAAGGCAAGAGACGCTCAGAGGTGGTTTGCCATTCCCTGCCTCCGTGTCACGACCCTGGGATTCCCTGGAGGTCTCCCAGGGCCGGCTCTGCTTAGCTTTGGTGATCTGATGAGGTCAGCAATATATGGCCGGCAGCAATTCCGTTCTCTGGGAGCACGGAGAGAGTTCTGAGGGGTGTTAAAAGTTGCCGGGAAATGTCGCCGATTCCCTCCGCATATCACTCGAACGCCACTCTGCAACTCTCTTGACACCCACAGCCGCTATGAATTTTAATACAGGCTGCCTCTATCTTCACCACCTCCTCCTCCACCACCACCCAGCGCTTTGTACTCAAGAAACAGCTCGCCTGCCGTTGTTTTCACAGATTTTCTTTGCTTGAATAGATTAGAACAGGATTAAGAGCTTTTCTCATCCCGGTCAACAATTTATGAGCTGGGGAAATGCAGAGAACAGATTCCTTACAGGTCCTTTCAAAATTTAATTCGACAAATCTCGGCGGGGGAGGAAAGAGGGGGAGGGAAGATGTGACTCACCTCAAGCTCGACAGAAATGGTGCCTCCAGGATGGAGGCTCCATCACACTGGAGACCTGTCGAAGGAGATACAGGTAGGTATTCAACATACGAAGAGTCTTGCTGGATCAGACTAGTGTTCCGTTTGGTCTAGCTTCCTGTCTCACACAGTGGCCAACTTCCTTGGTTGAGGAGCGTTTTATAGCAAGCAGTGATGGAGATGCTTACCTCTCTTTAGATCAATCTGAACATCTAAGGGTTGCCTTAAGTCAGCTGTGACTTGATCGCACTTTCCACCACCATCAAGAGAAGAAGAAGAAGAGAAGGAGGAGGAGATTGGTTTTATACCCCGCCCTTCACTACCCGAAGGAGTCTCCAAGCGGCTTACAAACACTTTCCCCTTCCCCTCCCCACAACAGACACCCTGTGAGGTAGGTGGGGCTGAGAGAGCTCTTTCGAGGACTGCTCGTGAGAGAACAGCTCAGAGAGAACTGTGGCTTGCCCAAGGTCACACTAGTCCACGCTTCAAACCATTACACCAAACTGCCACCGATTCTAATCAGCACTGAAGTGATGATTATTCTGGGTGCGGCTCTTGTTTGGAAGGAGGACCGAAATTTGGCTGTGTCTCAGGGAGTGACTGAATGTTCCAGTTCAGGGATCTGGCAGAATTAAACTGCCCGAAGCAGTGTTGATGAGATAGGCCAGGCTGAGCAACGAATCACAGAGACACTGCATACATTCTGGGTAGATATTTTGGGCTCACCATGGGAGACTTCTTAAATAGTTGATTTAATTTTTTTTTCATAGAAGTTATATTCTCTCTTGGGAATTACCAACCAGGATGTTGTATTTGGATGTGAGACATCTGGGTTCAAGCCCCTGTTCAGTCACGTGGGATACTGACTGATCACGGCAGCCGGCCCCATCACTTCGTGGCAAATGGAAGGGGAAGTCATGGAAGCAGTGACAGACTTCACCTTCCTGGGATCCAAGATCACTGCAGCCAGGAAATTAAAAGACACCTGCTCCTTGGGAGGAAAGTGATGGCAAACCTAGATGGCATGATAAAAAGTAGGGACATCACCCTGCCAACAAAAGTCCTCATGGTCAAAGCAATGGTATTCCCAGTTGTAATGTATGGCTGCGAGAGCTGGACCATAAGGAAGGCCGAGTGCCAAAGAATAGATGCTTTCAAATTATGGTGCTGGAGAAGACTCTTGAGAGTCCCGTGGACTGCAAGGAGATCAGATCAGTCAATCCTAAAGGAAATCAACCCTGACTGTTCCCTGGAGAGCCCGATACTGAAGCTGAAGCTCCAATACTTTGGCCACCCAATGAGAAGGGAGCCCTCACTGGAGAAGCCCCTGATGCTGGGAAAGACTGAAGGTCAAAGAAGAAGCGGACGGCAAAGGATGAGATGGTTAGACAGTGTCATCGATGCAACAAACATGAAGTTGAGCAAACTCCAGTGGACGACGGAGGACAGGAGGGCCTGGCGTGATGTGGTCCGTGGGGTCGCGAAGAGTCGGACTCGACTGTGCGACTGAACAACAACAACTTTTTAAAGCAGTTCTCTTTTTAAAATGCATTCTGTGAATTCAAACTCACGTGACTCACTTATATCAGCCCCGTAGTTTTTACATTCAGCCTAATTTGGGTGGGGGGGAAAGTCAGTCTTTTGGGGGAGAAAGGTCTTAGAAAGTTCATAGAGTTGCCAAGTCCAGGTTGGGAGATTGCTGGAGACAGGGGGATGGCGGCTGGGGAGGGCAGGGTTTGAAGAGGGGAGGGCCCTCCACCAGCAGAGTATAATGCAGTTGAGTGCACCCTGTGAAGCTGCTATCCTCTTCCAGATCTGTGTCATCTGGAGATCTGCTGTAAGTCCAGGAGATCTCCAGGCCCCACCTGGAGGTTGGCAACCTCATAAGGTCAGGACTGGAGGTGAGCAGACAGAGATCAAGGGCTACTATGAACACGCAGAAGGCAAAGATATGAAGAGCAGGAACTTGAGAAACTCATAGAGGGAATCATAGGGTTGCCAACCTCCAGGTAGTACCTGGAGATCTCCCACTATTACAGTTGATCTCCAGATGATTAAGATCAGTCTCCCCTGGAAAAAATGGCTGCTTTGGAGGGTGGACTCTAGGGCATGATACCCTACTGGGGTTCCCTTCCCCCCAAACCCCATCATCTCCAGGCTCCACCCCCAAAATCTCCAGGAATTTACCAACCCAGAGCTGGCGACCCTAGCGAATGGCCTGAGCAAAACAGATACACAGTTTCCCCATTTCCATTTTTATCTGCACAACAACCCTGCGAGGTTGGTGAGGGCAGGAGAAAGTGACTGGCTTAAGGTAACTCAGTGAGCTTTTGGGAAGGGTCGGGATTTGAACCTGGGTCTCCCAGACTTGAGGGGTCGCAGTGGCTCAAGTGGTTAAAACGCTGAACTGCAGACCGGAAGTGCTGCATGACAGAGTGAGCTCCCGCCTCTGGCCCCAGCTCCTGCCATCCTAGCACTTCGAAAGCAAGAAATTGCAAGTAAATAAATAGGTACCACTTCGGTGGGAAGGTAACAGCGTTCCTCGGTGTTTAGTCATGCTGGCCACATGACCACAGAGATGTCTTTGGACAGCGCTGACTCTTCAGCTTGGAAACAAGGATGAGCACCGCATCCCTATAGTCGTATTCGACTGGCTTTCAAGCAAGGGAAACCTTTACTCTACCTTTACTCCCAGACTTCCATCCTAGCTACAACATGCCACGAGTTCTCTGAAATTTTGGGGAAATTCTGTTTTTCCAACCGTGCTCAGTGAACTGTTGGAAGTTTTGCAGAGTAAATAAGCAAAGAGCTGGCACCATGCGTTCGAGCTTTAAAAGAGAATAGCTTTATCTAGAAAAATAAGGGAGGGAGTTACATTTGGAGGAAAATAAGAAAAATACAGTCTAGCTTCAAAGCTACATCCTAGTGGTTACGTAGCTAAGGTAAAGGAGATGGCTACCCTGTCCTTAGTCTTGGACCTCTCAACAAAGAGCGGAAATGCAGCCATAAAACATCCAACAAATCAATGCATATGTGACCAAAAGCACATCTTTAAACCAATATATTGATTAAACAATGGATAGGCAACAGATCACAAGCTAGAGAGCCAGTTTGGTGTAGTGGTTAAGACCGCAGACTCTAATTTGGGAGAACTGAGTTTGCTAATAAATACATGTGTCTTTTTATAAGGTACGCATTAAGTTTTTATTGTTGGCCCTCTATTCTGTTTGACTTACCTCTTTTGGTTCTTGATCCTAGGTTTCAGGGTTAAATTCCCCCCCCGCCCCCCCGTCCCTAATTAGTTCTTTTCACCACAGATCATATCGATAACAATCTCATTAATAACTGCCATTAATAGACCCTCCACTAATTTGTCTCAAGGTACCGGAAAGGCTGGGAGGCTGTTGGAAGGCAAGAGAGAAAGGAGGCCAAAGCTGCCACAAGCTGGGAGATAGACAGATGAATCTGACACGTTTGTGCGAATGAGTGATGGAGAAGAGATTTCCAGTGGCACAAAATAATATCAGTCAGCCTTTCCTGGACTGAGGGTGTGTGGTGGGGGAGAAACCCATAATGTGTTGATTTGCGCTCATTTGTCTCCTCTTCTAATTAAAGCCCGCCAGCGCAAAGAGTTGCAAGGGGGCAGGAAAACTTGTCTTTGACAGCAAAAGTCTTTCAAAAGTCATTCAAAGGAAAGGTTGGGTAATCTTCCTTGGCAGAAGCATCCCGAGGGAGGGCTTGACAAATTAGAACCGGCTTAAGAAGGCAGGATAAGAGCCTGTGTTTAGAAGGTGTATCTTTTTTTCCTTTTGGACAATGTGGGGGGGGGGGGGGGAGGCGCCCACCCCTTGGTATACTTGTGCATGTGGAAGATAGACCTCCAGTATGTTTGCTATAAGCCCTACAGGGATGGGAACACGATTTCACTCCGCCTTACGAAGCAGATGAGCACCTAACCTGCCGTCTGCCGTGATTTGCTTGCTTCAGTAGCTTTTCCAAAACAGAACGCTGGTCTTTGTTCTGGAGCCGACTTCTAAGCAAGTTCTTAACCGTCCAGAATATTTTTATCAAGTAATAAAGGTCAAGGTTTCCCTCGCTCGAAAGCCAGTCGAATCCGACTCTAGGGGGCGACGCTCATCTCCGTTTCCAAGCCGAAGAGCCAGCGCTGTCCGAAGACTTTTCCGTGGTCATGTGGCCAGCATGACTAAACGCCGAGGCACACAGAACGCTGTTAACCTTCCCACCAAAGCGGTACCTATTTATCTACTTGCAGTTTCTTGCTTTCGAACTGCTCGGTTGCCAGGACAAAGCCGTTTTTGTCCGTTCTCATTTCTAGTATTGAAGTTGTTGTCATACTCCCCCGGGACCTAGAAAATAAACAGTGGTACACTATATTTAAATACGCTCCAATAATCTAACATAAAATAAAATAAAAATAAAAATCTTCATCATGTTACATGCTAATGGCCAGTTTGGTGTAGTAGTTAAGTGCGCGGACTCTAATCTGGGAGAACCGGGTTTGATTCCCCACGCCTCCAGTTGCACCTGCTGGATGACCTTGGGCAAGCCATAGCTCTGTACCAGCTGTTCTCTCAAGGACAGTTTCTCTCAGAGCTCTCTCAGCCCCATCTACCTCACAGGGTGTCTGTTGTGGGGAGGGGAAGGGAAAAGGAGTCTGTAAGCTGCTCTGAGACTCCAAGTGAGTGAAGGGCGGGATATAAACCCAATCTCTTCTTCTTCTTCTTCTCTTCTAATTTGCTGTTCAGCCTGTCAATAAGTTTGAACCTTGCCTTCCATTCCAATGTATTTGAAAAAGTGTGCTTTGCACACAAGAGCTCATACCTTGAATAAACCTTTGCTGGTCTTAAAGGTGCCACTGGACTCTACGTTTGTCTTGCTGCTTCAGACCAACACAGCTGACCACCTGGATCAATCTAAAAATAAGATACTGTGTCCATGTAACAGAAAACACCTCTGCTCCATCCTCTGTATCACACCAAAGCTGCCTTATACTGAATCCGACCCTTGGTCTATCAAGGTCAGCAGCTCCTCAGAGATTCAGGCAGAGCTCTTTCTCATTGCTTATGAGCTGCTCCTTTCACCTGGAGATGCTGGGGATTGAACCTGGGACCTTCTGCATGCCAAGCAGGTGCTCTGCCACTGAGCCACGGCCCCTCTCCATGGCTTTCCAGGATCTCTTTCATATCACCTACTGCCATGTCTTTTATAGCTGGAGATGCCGGGGATTGAACCTGGGACCTTCTGCATGCCAAGCGGAGGCTCTGCCACTGAGCCACAGCCCCTCCCTTATTTATTTTATTTACTTTATTTATACCTTTTGGATTGAGACTGAAGGTGGATTATGAACTGTAAACCAATGCAGTCAGTAGGGGGGAACTTATCTCAGATCACGTCCTTCCTCTGCCCCCTCCTCCCTTCTCCATTTTATCCTCACCGCAACAAGCGTTTGAAATAGGTTAGATCAAGACCGTGACCTGCCGAAAACAAGCCAGTGAACTTCCAGGACAGAGTGGGGATTCGAATCTGGCTCTCCCAGGTCCTAATTCAACAGTCTCACCACTACACTAGGCTACCATTTGGGCCTGTCTGCTGGATGACTCCCCAGGCAATCAAAATCATTAGAGTAATTCAACACGGACTACAGTGTAATCCTGTGCAGTGTTACATCCTTTGAAGTCCATTCATTGCAATGATCTTAGAAGGGGGTAACTCCACTTAGGACCTCAGTGCTAGAGACCTGCAGTTTGGCACTTGCCTCTCAAAAAGAAAGGAAGAAGAAGAAGAATTAACTGAATGGTTCAGCTATTCCCATTCTAGAACAAACTTTGAGTCTAGTGGCACCTTGAAGACCAACAAAGTTTAATTCTGGAAATCAGCTCTTGTGTGCACACACACTTCTTCAGATCCACATGAAAGCTTATACCCAGAATTAGACTTTGCTGGTCTTCAAGGTGCCACTAGACTCAGGCTGAGGACAGCCTGGGAAAAAGAAGTGCAAGGGAAGCGGGGCAAAAAGCCCCAGGCCAAGTTGTGGCGGGGCTTTCCGTTCGCACTGCGTAGACTGACGCGGCACCATATTGGGGAGGAGGCGGAACAGAGCGTTCACACTATGGGGTGGCCCCTGGTGGCTCCGCCGCACAGCTTTGGTTCATTTTGCCGACATGCGCATAGGCGCATGGGTGCATGTGAACATAGGCGCATGGCCACAACAGCCGGATCAGCAGGTTCACATTATCGGCGCCACTTGATGTGCGGCTTATTTGCATCCACACTGCCAGGAAGCGGGATGAACGCGCACCCAGACGGCTTGACACCGGTTTCACCAGGGGTCTTCTTATAGCGCAATGAAAGCGCTTCAGAACCAGGTGAGTGTGGCACAGCAACACCAGACAGCTGCGGCTGTCTGAACGGGCTCTCTTAATCCACTTGCAAAGCGGGCGTATATCGGGCCTAATTGCCAGCCTGCCCTCAGCCTCAAACTTTGCTCTGTTGCTTCAGACAACACGGCTACCTGCCTGAATACACTCCCATTCTAGGCAACTATGTGCATAGTTCAAAATACCATGTCTGGGAGAAAAATTTGGGTGGGTACCCGTGCTGGTCTGAGGCAGCAGAACAATGTTTGAGTCCAGCGACACCTTTAAGAGCCAACAGAGTTTCAGTCAAAGTGTCAGCTTCCGTGTGCAAAGCACACTTCTTCAGAGAAGTGGAATGCAATCTCCTCAAGAGTAATTTACAGAAAAAAAAGTGTGCGGGGGGGCAGCCATTAGGAGGGGCCACTCAGAGCCAAGAGGCATAGGCAGAGCTGAAATTGGATTGGGGGGGGCAGTAAGGTCAGCAGATGGCAACAAATCAGCATGTAAATGCAGGGGTCTGTTGGGGCCGGAGCGAGGCAGAGCAAAGCTCCGCCAGCTCAGGACTGGCCAGTAGGGCAGCCACGGGCTGAATCAGATTCTCTAATTTGATTCCGCTAGCCGCCGAATTGCCGCCGAAATTTGGCGGCAATTTTAAAAGCCACTGGAGGGGAGGGGGTTTGAGGGAGAGGCTCCAAACTTGCAGGGTAGCTGCTGGGACCTCTCCTCGAAATGCCCACCAAGTTTCAAGAAGATTGGACCAGGGGGTCCAATTCTACAGGCCCCCAAACAGGTTGCCCCCATTCCCTCCATTGTTCTCTATGGTAGGAAAAAAGTTAAAAAAATTTCCCTCCATAGAGAACAATGGAGGGGATGGGACAATCTGTTTGGGGGCCCATAGAATTGGACTCCTTGGTCCAATCTTCTTGAAACTTAGTGGGTATTTCGAGGAGAGGCCCCAGCAGCTACCCTGCAAGTGTGGCGCCTCTCCCTCAAACCCCCTTTCCTCCAGCCCCTCATATACCCTATGAGTTTTCGCCATTGATTTCAATGGCCCATAGGATATAATGGGGCTGAAACTGACATTCCCTTTCTGACACACTTCTGGTGATGTCAGGGGGCGTGGCATATGCTAATGAGGTATGCTAATGAGGTATGCTAATGAGCTCCGGCACCTCTTTTTCTACGAAAGGACCCCTGTGTAAATGCAAGAGTTAACAAAGAGATGTGAGACTGAAACTAGAGCCCAGCAGTAAACCGACCGCTAAACAAAAGGTGACAGGAAGAGGCCAGGCCAGGGTAGTCGAGAGGGGTGAAAAACAGCGAATCAACGAGCCACCCCGACATAACCAAATGTAAAAAGAAATGGAAACACGGGGAACCTTTGCTATTGTTTTTTAAAATAAAGTGTAAAGCTTGGATCAGTGCCGGTGTTAGCGATGGGCAGGCTGGGGCAGATGCGGAGGCCCACCCCTGCTGTGAAATTATCGTGGGTTGTTTTTTTTCTCACATTGCAAACATCACACCCCAGTAAAGTGGGAAAGGACAGCTTTATTCCTGCAGGGTGATGGAGGCAAAGCTCTCAAAAAGGTGCCAAGGGACGATTTGCCCACTCTAAGGACACACGCTCCCCCCTCCCTTTGTTCACAGCTAGTCAGCGGACAGCAAAGAGATTTGGGGGGGGGGGGATTTCTGCATGTCAGAGACTCAACAGAAAAAGTTCCAGGTGAAGAAGAAGAAGAGATTGGATTTATATCCCGCCCTTCACTCACTTGGAGTCTCAGAGCGGCTCGCAAACTCCTTTCCCTTCCCCTCCCCACAACGGATACCCTGTGAGGTAGGTGGGGCTGAGAGAGCTCTTTCCCAAGCTGTCCTTGAGAGAACAGCTGTGCCAGAACTATGGCTTGCCCAAGGTCATCCAGCAGGTACAAGTGGAGGAGTGGGGAATCAAACCCGGGTCTCCCAGATTAGAATCTGCACACTTAACCACTACACCAAACTGGCTCTCAACTGGTGGTCAGTGTATTTAACAAAGTGGGCTTTGCACACGAAAGCTCATACCTGTCAGGTATGCCTGCCACTTTCCCGGGCAAGAGATGGGATTTACTAAACTAAATGAGATGATTCCACTCCTCCCCTCGCGCCCCAGCTGGAATGTACTCCCTCCTCCTTGCTTGCTGGCTTCACGGGAGTTATTATCCGCTTGCTAGCTTCGCAGGGTTGTTGACTCTATTCAAGGTTGCTAGTAGCTTCATATAGACATGGTTTATGTTTTTAACTTCTGTTGCAGGTGCCGTCTATTATCGTCTTCCCGCTCTTTAGCCTGGGAACTATTTTACGCGGGATTTATCCCTGGGCGGGGATGGGGGGGGGTCTGTATGCCAGTCACTACATCTATCCTAACATTATTATCCAACCCCATTACTAACTCAACAAGTGTACCCTGAAGAAAATCCCCCAATAAAGGAAGTCTTATTCAAGATCCTTTGTGTGGGGTGAATTCATCCAGGAAGTCTCACAATACCTTGAATAAACCTTTGTTGGTCTTAAAGGTGCCACTGGACTCTAAATTTGTTCTCAGCAGGAAAAGGTCTTGCAAGCATTGTGCTAGGCAGGCTGACAGAAAAGTATGGATCGTTGGGTGTCTAATATTAGTGGCCAATACTGTAATAATGGTGCCACAGGAGTGCCAGCCACTGTAGGATTGCCAGGTCCCTCTTAGCAACTGGCGGGGGACGGGGGGACGGGGACTTACCAGGAGAAAGAGGAAGGCCCAGGCCATGTCACTGATGTCTCACAGGAAGTGACATCCTCAAGTCAGCAATGCCTGGGCGACGCTCTGTTATTTGGGCAAAAACTCTATGGTAAAAATGGCTTCTACCATAGAGTTTTGGCTCAAATACCGGAACACCACCCATCCAGACGTTGCTGGTGTGATGATGCCACTCGAGGAGTGGGGAACCAAACCCAGTTCTCCCAGATTAGAGTCCACGCACTTAACCACTACACCAAAGGCGAATGCAATATAATTGAAATAAAACAGCACTAAAATATTTTTTTTAAAAAACAATCATAAGAACAGTTCTAAATCCAAGATGACAGGAAAATTCTAATCTCCCCCCCGCTCCGGGTGGAGGGGATAGGGGCAGTGTTCCCTCTAAGCTGAGATAGTGTGAGCTAGCTCACAGTTTTTTAGCCTCCGGCTCACACATTTTTGTCTGAGCTCAGGAAGGGTGGCTCCCGAGCAAACTAATTGATGCAGCAGCCAAATCGCTTGCTCACAGCTTTAATGCCAGTAGCTCACAAAGTGGAATTTTTGCTCATGAGACTCCACAGCTCAGAGGGAGTATTGGATAGGGGATAGGAAGGAATAAAAGGGGAGGTTGGAGTACGAGACCACCAGACCGTTGCCGTCCTCAACCAAAGTCCTGGCGGAACACGTCTGCCTTACAAGGCCCACGGAAAGGTAGTAAATCCCACAGGACTTGGATGTTCTCTGGCAGAGAGTTTCACCAGATGGAACAGCCACTAGTCAAGGACAGCCAAATCCCTCTCAGCCCGGGGACCACCAGAAGGTTCGAAGAAGCAGAAGTTATTGGATTTATACCCCTCCCTTCACTACTGGAAGGAGTCTCAGGGGAGCTTACAATCCTTCCCTTCCCCTCCCCACAATAGACATCCTGTGAGGTTGGTGGGGCTGAGAGAGCTCTCTCGAAGGCTGCCCTTGAGAGAACAGCTCTGAAAGAACTTGTGACTGACCCAAGGTCACGCCAGCAGCTGCATGTGGAGGAGTGGGGAATCAAACCCAGTTCACCCAGATTAGAGTCCGCACTCCTAACCACTCCACCAAACTGGATTTCTAGCGCATAATGTCCTAGTTCCAGGGACATATTGGGAGAAGCAGCTATTTGTTACCAACTATGAAAAGCTGATTAACCACCCGTGAGGTTTCACACTGTAAACAGTAGCACAAAAAGTATAATTCTATTCCAGCAGAAAACACGCACAAACACCCCAGGTCCCTTGGGGGACCTTAAGCCTTATCAGTTATCTCATGTATTCAGCCCACAAGAGGCCTGAGCTGAAATGGGACTTATCTTTGACGAGATAACCATCTCTTCATATAAATCACACAATGGGCATGAAATAGAGCATTTCCTATCTTCTGACGGCTTCTCCCCAGGCCCTCGGATCCTTTGTTTAGTGTTTGCTACACGCAGAAAGTGATTTCACAGTCAGGATTTCTAATATCACGGCGCGTGGTTCAAGAAGTAGATAATCTTGTTATGCGTTCCTCACTACCCAAGCAGTGAGACCTCTATAACATGGCAACCTAAAAAGCAGTCATATTGGGCTGCCGATTTGGGGATGGCCATTTCCTGTCCCAACCAGTTTCCCGGCGTCTTCCTTTGTCTCTCTGAAGGTCCCCCAGAGTAGAAGAGCAGAGTCTAATGGTCCTGTGAAGTGTCTTGGGGTGAAGGTACAGGGTTTGTTGTAGTGGTTAAGAGCAGCGGACTCTAATCTGGAGAACCGGGTTTGATTCCCTGCTCTTCCACATGCAGCCAGCTGGGTGACCTTGGGTCAGGCACAAGTTCACTCAGAGCTGTTCCCTCAAGAGCGGTTTCTGTCAGACCTCTCTCATGCAGCTGCTGGTGTGACATTGGGTCACTCACAAGTTCTCTCAGAGCTGTTCTCTTAGGCGCAGTCCTCAGAAGAGCTCTCTCAGCCCCACCTACTGAACAGGGTGTCTGTTGTGGGGAGAGGAAAGGAAGGTGATCGTAAGGCACTCTGAAACTCTGAGAGAAGGGTGGGGTATAAATCCAATTTCTTCTTCTTCCTCCTCCTCCTCTTCTTCTTCCTCCTCCAGAATCAGTTTGGTGTAGTGGTTGAATGCGCGGACTCTAATCTGGGAGAACCGGGTTTGATTCCCCACTCCTCCACTTGCACCTGCTGGATGACCTTGGGCAAGCCATGGCTCTGTACCAGCTGTTCTCTCAAGGACAATTGTCTCAGAGCTCTCTCAGCCCCACCTACCTCACAGAGGGTGCCTGTTGTGGGGAGGGGAAGGGAAAGGAGTTTGCAAGTCGCTCTGAGACTCCAAGTGAAGGGTGGGGTATAATTCCAATCTCCTCCTCCTCCTCCTCCTCCTCCTCCTCCTCCTCCTCTTCTTCTTCCTCTCCATCATCATCATCTATGGGTTAAGACTCGCAACACAACTATCTTTCAGGACAGTAAGCCTGCCAGGTGCTTGGGCAATCCTGAGGCCAGAACCAGGGTAGGGTTCAGTGGCAGAGCATCTGCTTGGCACGCAGAAGGTCCCAGGTTCAATCCCCAGCAACTCCAGTTAAAAGGACCAGGCAGGAAGTAATGTGGAAGACCTGAGGAAGGGCTGTGGCTCAGTGGCAGAGCGTCTGCTTGGCATGCAGAAAGTCCCCAGATTCAATCCCTGAAGTCTCAAATTAAAAAGATCAGGTAGTCGGTGACAGCCCCATGGCATGAAATTTTTTGCTGGTGGGGCAGGGGAGCAGGGAACTTAATTAGATTAAGTGGGGTAGCCGAGGAAAGAGAGAGAGAAGGCATGCCACTTCTGGTCAGTTTCACTTCCCTCCGCTCAGCTGTTTGTGGGGCAGCTTCCCTTCCCTTCCCTTCACCAGCCTCCCTGCCGCTGTGTAGTGAGGCACACCGGGGTGGGGTTTGACATCCTCCAGGGGTGGGGCAGGGCTTGTCCTTGGTGGGGCTCTGCCCCCAAATGCCCCATCACGACTCCGGGCCTGGTCGGTGATACAAAATACCTCTGCCAGAGGCCCTGGGAAGCAGCTGCTGGTCAGGGCAGGCAAAACTGACTTTAATACCTCTTAGCAGACACTCAGCAGAAGTGTTCATGAGTATTGGAAGCTCACAGGGGAACGAGATCGGTTCTGTCAGCCCCATGCATCGGGTTCCACTCCTGACATACCAAATCATGTCCTCTGCTCCAACAGGCCCTCCCAAGCTTTGTCCCCGTCTCCATAGTCTCCACCCCTTGCATGCTGGACACCGCCCCTTAGCTCCCAAGCTCCACCCCTGGCTTCTCAATACCAAGGAGGACCTAGGAATGCCACTCAGAAATAACCAATGCATTAACCAAGGAGGGAAGGAACACCAGTGGACTGCAATGAAGAAGTTGCATTCCCTTTCAGCCATAAAGGAGTTTTTAAAAATTATTTTTTATTAATTTCAAAATCTTACAAATTAATTACAAGCTTTTTTTTTTTTTTACAACAAAAGGAAATAAATTTCACATTCTTTAATAATAGTCTACTACCAGTCGCCAGTTCTATTCTGCATCTACCTCGTTTATCGTTAATTGAATCTGATAGAGATTGGTGTGGCTAAATAAGTATTTCTGCCTCTCAAAATTACCCCAGTACCGCTACTTTATTTATAAACCCTATTTCCCATGGTTTTCCTTATATCTGTTTGAGTAATGTTTTAGAAGAAGAAGAGGAGGAGGAGGAGATTGGATTTATACCCCACCCTTCACTCCCCAAAGGAGTCTCAGAGCGGCTTACAAACTCCTTTCCCTTCCCCTCCCCACAACAGACACCCTGTGAGGTAGGTGGGGCTAAGAGAGCTCTGAGACAACTGTCCTTGAGAGAACAGCTGGTACAGATCTATGGCTTGCCCAAGGTCATCCAGCAGGTGCAAGTGGAGGAGTGGGGAATCAAACTCGGTTCTCTCAGATTAGAGTCCGCGCACTTGACCACTACACCAAACCGGCTCTTAGATCTTATGTTTATAACCATATATTCTATACCAGTGATGGTGAACCTTTTAGAGACCGAGTGCCCAGACTGCAACCCAAAACCCACTTATTTATCACAAAGTGCCAACACGGCAATTTAACCTGAATACTGAGGCTTTCGTTTTAGAAAAAACAACTCATACATTAACGTCTTTTGTCTTAAAAGAAAAACACAATAACAGAGCTTTCAATGATACAAACAACTTTTTATTGAAAGGTAAAAGTTTGCATTTGGCATGCTTTTGAACAATTAGAGTGATTTTTGCTGTCCAGTCTTGCGAACTCTGTGCTGGGGCGATGCTGTGCGTGCCCACAGAGAGGGCTCTGAGTGCCACCTCTGGCACGCGTGCCATAGGTTTGCCACCACTGTTCTATACAATGCAAAATCTGCAATGTTCCATGAAAAACAACAACCCAGAGGCCCCTGTTATTCCCAATTCTGATTCATCGAGGAAGAGCCGATCCTTTAAAACCCGCAGGGACCGGGAAACCTCAGTTTGGTAACCTAGATTGCAAAAACGTCTCTTGAATAATTGAATCTTGGAGGAAGCCGGGGGGGAGGGGGGGAGAAGAGTCACGTGTTCCCTGACCTCTTTCTGCCAGGTGTGACAAGACGGGGCGATTCCAGCCAGGCAGAAGCAGACGTGATTCCATGGACCTCAATAATTCAGAGCCCTGTGACAGTTCCTCACACAAACACCTCTTTAATCCCCCATGTTCCTCGCTCGGAATGGGCGTTAATCCTAACGCTGTTGAAGGAGAGCAGTTTGAGGGCTCTTGTGTAGAGATGTGCCTGAAAGAGGGAGTCAAGAGGTTCCTGGTTCAAATCCCTCCTCCTCAGCTATGCCCTTAAGGCAGCCCGCATCTCTTGGCTTCCTCTTTGAGCCTGGAACCTGGCAGGGGAGGGAACCAATCAGGGCGGCTGGTTGGTTAGAATAATCTTTCATCGCTTTTCTCCCCGAAGGGATCCAAAGCAGCTAGAGCAATTAAATGGCATCCAAAATACAGTGTTTAAAATTTTGTGTAGGGGAAGTTTAGGGGTCCAGGCCTCTGTTAGGGATCCCCAACCCCATTAGTTTGGTGTAGTGGTTAAGTGCGCGGACTCTAATCTGGGTGAACCGGGTTTGACTCCCCACTCCTTCACTTGCACTTGCTGGGTGACCTTGGCTCAGTCACAAGTTCTCTCAGCTGCTCTCTCAGGAGCAGTATTCGAAAGAGCTCTCTTAGCCCCATGTACCTCACAGGGTGTCTGTTGTGGGGAGGGGAAGAGAAAGGAGTTTGTAAGCCGCTCTGAGACTCCGAGTGAAGGACAGGATATAAATCCAATCTCTTCCTCCTCCTTTTCCCCTTCTCCTCCTTTTCCTCTTCCAAACATCCTTGCCCCCCTAACCTCCCACTGGCCACCCTATTCCCTAGGCTTCCACTCACACCCATGTGCAGACTTGGACCAGGGCTACATCGTTTTAGCATCTGTGAGGAGGCAGAAAACCCGCGACTGATAGTCTGACTTCTCACTCGTGCAGGGTGACAACATTCGAGAGTTCCCTCCGATAAACACCGAACTGAGCTCTTACGAGCTCAGCGTCCATCTTGAATTATATAAACACGTCAACGGGATTCTTGTTTAGGAGTCCGTTCCCGGCTGTGGGTCACCAACCGCTCTCAAAATGTGCCTGTGGCTGAAAGCTGCCTGGTTTGTTTGGCTCGTCGTAGGAGTGGATGTTCCAAACGCAGACATTAGCCGAGAGGTCTCACCCACATGACTCTGGCAGAGATCCCGCCAGCCATGCCAGCCTCCCTCTTGTCTGAGCGATGAACTCCCAGCCGTTACGTGTGACCTCTACCCATTGACCCCTAAGCTAGTCTGTCAAAATCCTTCTGACATTATATCTTCCGAAACTGTTTTATGTTGTGGGGGGGTGAGAATTACAACAAAAACTTCTGTTCTCTCCACAGCTACAATTTACTCTTGGTAATTTAAAAACATATATTTGTTCCAGCTGCATGGTTCCTGGAATACAGCAACCACAGTGTGTGTGTTAGGGTTACCAACTCCCAGGGGTCATTTTGTAGAAAAAGAGGTGCAGGAGCTCATTAGCATAACTTATTTGCATATGCTACACCACCTGACATCACCGGAAGTATGTCAGAAGCCAAGAGAGAGAGAGAGAGAGAGAGAGAGAGACAGAAAGGAAGGAAGGAAGGAAGAAAGAAAAAAGAAAGAAAGAAAGAAAGAAAGAAAGAGCTGGCAGAGAGGGGACCGCTACTAATCCAAGCCTCAGAAATACCACTGTTCTGGGAGGATATTTTCAGTGGTGGCTAAAGCCTTCAGAAGGCTGGTCGGAGGAACAAGGACCTTTCCAGGGGATGGGGTCATTTTGCTGCAGCCATGACACAAGCAGGCATTCCCCCATGTGGGGAGGGGGAGGGCTGGCACCAACTCATGGAGCTGTGCTCCCCCGAGCTCCTGCTCAAAATGACCCCTGCCAACTCCCACTTGGGAAATTCCTGGAGATTTGGGGGTGGAGCCTGGGTTTTGGAGAGGGGAAGGACATCAGCAAGGTCTGATGCCATAGAGTCCACCTTTCTAAGCGGCCGTTTTCTCCAGGGGAACTGATCTCCATCGACTGGAGATGAGTTGGAATCCTGGGAGATGAAGAGAAGAAGGAGAAGAAGAAGAAGAAGAGGAGATTGGATTGGATTGGAAGAAGAGGAGATTCTGAAGGAGACTCTGAAGGAGTCTCAGAGTGGCTTACAATCCCTTCCCCTTCCCCTCCCCACAGCAGACACCCTGTGAGGAAGGTGGGCTGAGAGAGCTCCTCCAAGGACTGCTCTTGAGAGAACAGCTCTGAGAGAACTTGTGACTGATCCAAGGTCACACCAGCAGCTGCAGGTGGGGGAGTGGGGCATCAAACTCGGTTCTCCCCGATTACAATTCGCAGTCTTTAACCACCACACCAAACTGGCTTTCCAGACACCACCTGGATCTCCAGCCCCTACCTGGAGGTTGGGAACCCCAGGGTGTAAGTTTGATCCAATAAAAGTTCAGCACTTTCCGCATTGATTGCAGTGCATGCTTAAAATCCATCCCCCCTACCGGAAACTGAATGTAGTTAAAAGCAATTCATTTTGGCTGGGTCACGTCCACCAATGATAGCTCTAAGCAAGGGGGATATTGCTCAGTTTTGCAAGGCAGATGAGGCCTTGTGAGAACCTTTGACCTGAATTGTCAAGCAACTTAGGTTCTGAACACTCTGTCTGAACTGACAGAGATTTGCTTGGAGTGGGCAGCTGAGGTTTTGCAAAGCTTCGCGTAAGCAGGAGAGGCCTTGCTTGACCTACCAAGCTCAGGTCTTTGGAAATAACTGGGAGGAAGAGGAGGAGGAGGAGGAAGAGGAGGAGGAGAAGGGGAAGAAGGAGGAGGAAGAGAAGGAAAAGGAGAGTTAGTTTTATACCCCTCTTTTCTGTACCTTTCGTTGTGGCTCAGTCTCACAGTCGAGTCCGACTCTTCACGATGGACCACATCACACCAGGCCCTCCTGTCCTCTGTCGTCCTCCATACTTTGCTCAACTTCATGTCCATTGCATCGATAACACTGTCTAACTATCTCATCCTTTGCCGTCCCCTTCTTCTTTGACCTTCAGTCTTTCCCAGCATCAGGGTCTTCTCCAGGGAGTCCTCTAGGGTTGCCAAGTCCTACTTACCTAATGGTGTGTGTGGGGGGGGAGTCCTCCTTGGCCTGGGAGCTCCCTCGGCGCGTGCGCAAAGTGCGCACGCCCGGTGACGTCACCTGGAAGTGACATCCCCACATTGGGGGCGTTGCCAGAGCATCGCCTTGGCAACGCCCCCAACATGATGACATCACTTCTGGGCGACGTCATTACGTTGGGGAAAGTCGTCCTGGCAGGACGACTTCGGGGGTGGGGTTCCCCCCGCCGGCCGAATGCTGGCTGGCGGATCAGGAACCTCTGTAGCGGGGGATCCCCCGCCCCCCGGGCTGACTTGGCAGCCCTAGAGTCCTCTCTTCTCATTGGGTGGCCAAAGTATTTGAGCTTCAGCTTCAGGATCTGGCCTTCCAGGGAACAGTCAGGGTTGATTTCTTTTAGGATTGACTGATTTGATCTCCTTGCAGTCCGAGGGACTCTCAAGAGTCTTCTCCAGGATCGTAATTCAAAAGTATCTATTCTTCAGCGCTCAGGCTTCCTTACGGTCCAACTCTCACAGCCCTACAGCACTACTGGGAATACCATTGCTTTGACCCTACGGACATTTGTTGGCAGTGTGATGACTCTACTTTTTATCATGCTGTCCCTACCCTAGGGAATCTCAAAGTGGCTTACAATCACCTCCCCTTCCTTTCCCCACCCTGTGAGGTAGGTGGGGCTGAGAGACCTGTGACTGGCCCAAGGTTACCCAGCTGGCTGCATCTGGAGGAGTGAGGAATCCAACCTGCCTCTCCAGATTAGAGTCCACCGCTCTTAACTGCTACACCAAACTGGCCCTCGAAGACGGTTGAGGCAACCTCAGGCTAAGCATGACAGAGCACTACTAAGGTAAAAAGTGGAGTATTGGATTTCAAAGGGGAGGGGGGAGTAGGAGATCAGGAGATCAGGATTTCCCATGCTAGTGTGGATGCAGCCCCAACTGCAGAGCCATTAGTTCTAAGGATGCCCACCTCCAGATAGGGACTGGGGATCCCCTGGAATTACAGCTCATCTCCAGACTACAGGGATCAGTTCCCCTGGAGAAAATGGCTGCTTTGGAGGGTGGACTCTGTGCCACTGTGCCCCTCTGAGGTCCCTGCCCTCCCCAGGCTCCATCCCCAAATCTCCAGGAGTTCCCCAACCTGGATCCGGCAACTTTATCCCTCCTATCTGCTGCCAGTGGCCAGGGGGGACCTGACAACCCTTATTAGTCCTGATACACCGATATCCTCAACTTTGGCAGTTGAACCACTCCCCCCCACCCCAGGGAGAGACTATTCATCTCTCCCATGCTCCCCCCCCCCTTCCACTGTAGAGTTCTGGACAATGTATAGTTAACAGAGAGAGAGCCCTTCAGAGGTGAGGCGGGTGGGTGGCGACTAGAGACAGGGCATTTTCTGTGGTGGCCCCATACCTTTGGAATACCCTCGACCTTGAGGCTCACCTGGCCCCTACTTCAACTTCTCTCAGGCACCAGGTTAAGGCATGTCATTTTGGGTCCGTATTAAGTGCTGTGATGTTGCTTCCGAGTTATGGCAACCCCACGAATTAATGACCTCCAAAGTGTCCTATTGTTAACAGCCAATCTCAGGTCTTGCAAACGGAGGGCTTTTGTGGCTTTCTTGTTTGAGTCAATCCATCTCTGGTTGGGTCTTCCTCTTTTCCTAGAATGATTGTCTTTTCCAGTGACTCTTGTTTTCTCATAATGTGACCAAAGTTTAGTCATTCTAGCTTCTGGGGAGAGAAGGAGGAGGAGGAGGAAGGGAAGAAGAAGAAGAAGAAGAAGAAGAAGAAGAAGAAGAAGAAGAAGAAGAAGAAGAGAGATTGGATTTATACCCCATCCTTCTGAGAGAACTGTGACTGCCCCCCAGGTCACACCAGCAGCTATTTGTGGAGGAGTGGGGAGTCAATTGCAAGTTCTCTCAGAGCTGTTCTCTCAAGGGCAGTCCTCGAGAGAGCTCTCTCAGCCCCACCTACCTCACACGGTGTCTGTTGTTGGGAAGGGAAGGGAAAGGAGATTATAAATCCCTCTGAGACTCTGAGTGAAGGGGAAGCTTCTTCTTCCTTTCTCTCTCACATGCAAATTAGTGATTTACTGTTGGCAGACTTAATTATATATATGGATTGTATTTGAAATGTTTTATAAGGCTGTAAATCGCCCAGAGCCTGTTTGCAGGGTGGGCGATTCATATGTTTAATTAAACAAACAAAAATAAATGAATAAAGGAGCGCGTTTCTTCTCCGTCTTTGAACAACAGATGCAGGGGCACTCTTCCCTGCATCCATATCCATCCTGGGTAGTTAGAATAGATTCAATCCCTGTCTGTCATCTATACTGTCTAGAATGGAGTTCCATATAATAAAGAACTCTTATGAGTTTTGAATCTGACAGCTGGCTCCGTGCAACTTTGGAAGTCTTCTAGCTCACTCAATACCTGAGCTTTGCTGTGAGGAAATGCCTAGTGCTC
This sequence comes from Lepidodactylus listeri, assembly GCA_029233225.1. Taxonomy (NCBI): domain Eukaryota; kingdom Metazoa; phylum Chordata; class Lepidosauria; order Squamata; family Gekkonidae; genus Lepidodactylus; species Lepidodactylus listeri. The sequence goes on along the minus strand of JARCFY010000001.1, from coordinate 176,409,458 downwards.
TCCGCTACATTAATAGGGGAGGGGGTTCTTCAGAGTTTAATGCTATAGAGTCCATCCTCCAAAGCAGCCATTTTCTCCAAGGGAACTGATCTCAGGTTGCATTCAGAAAGCTCTTTTGAGCTGCGCCAAACAAAAGTGGCACAACATCTGGGAATCGTGCCACTTCTGTGATCAGCCCGTTGATCCTCGTTGGGGATCCGTACTTAAAAGATAGTTGTGAAAGTTCAGTCCTAAGCTGGCCAACAGGCCAATGGTGGACTTTCCCCCATCTGGTCATTCTACCAGCATGCAATCAGCCTATAGGAATGGTCTCCAGACCATCTCGAACGGCTACCATTTTTAAAAAGTCTTAGCGATGTGCGCATAACTGTATAAACATGTGATGTCCACAGAGCTCCACTCAAATGATCTGAACAATTTAATGTTCCTGAAGGTCCCGTTATATTTATGCAGTTTGTTAACTGAAATGGTACCTAGAGGAAGGTACCCATGGCAGTGCTTTTTACCATTTTAGTCCGCGCATGCGTGGAAAAAGCAGTAGATGGTGAGGCACATATGTGCATGTGCAAACAGGATTTTTTTTAAAAAAAAACCCAGCTGACCACACAGCTCCTTACAGTGGATGCCACCTAGACAATCCACCGTGGAGTCAAGCGCGGTAAAGCGATTCACGGAGGGAGCTGTCTGGTCATGCAATGCTGGATCAAAAAGATCTAGATCAAATTACAGCCGGGCCACTGGCGGGATTAGCTGCCCATCTGAATGCACCCTCAGTCATCTGGAGATCAACTGTAATAGCGGGAGATCTCCAGGTGCCACCTGGAATATTGCAACCCTGGGTGTAGTGGTCAGACTGTTGGATTGAGCTGGCACAGACCCGGGTTCCAGTCCCATGTTGTGAGAACTCAGGAATGCCTAGAAAACAAGGCATGAAGGGATGTTATCTAACCCACCTCCTGTGTGGCATGATGGTAAACAACTGCTGTAAATGTGGCTGCCTGGGTCTCTCTTAAGACAATTTAAAATGTTTTCCTTAGCTAATTCTTTTTTTTTAAAGATGCCAGAAAAAGAAATCCACTTTTGTTTTATTAGCGATAAGAGACTTTCCCCACACGAGGAAGGCCACAGGAATAAGCTGATTATTTTGTTAACAATCTGGAGGGGGCGGGATTATGAGTTTGGAATGGCTCTGGGCTCTGTTAATGACTGTATTCGACAAGGTCTCTTTTGCTATCCAGAGCCCTGGCTATATATTAAAACAACAGATGAAGCCCTTCCCAGAGATTGTTTTCCCTCATGGGAGTTAGAATCATGTTGGCTTCCACTAACATCTAATTATAATAAATTATCACATTCTAATCGTCTTTCATAAGCGCCGTGGGTGACTTTGAGCGTTGTCGATAGCGCTCCTCACTTCCCCTCCCTCGTCGCTTTCCAGAGATGATTCCAGCATTCTGTAGAGTGCCTCTGAACAGAGTCCATCCCTTTTCAGAAATGCATGGTCGGCTGCCAGGTCAGCTGATGGCAGTGGGATTTCAGGTGGACTGGCATCTGTCTCCAGGAAACAGCTGGATAAATAAAGAAATCTCCATGGTTTCGCGGGCTCGGACTGCCCCTGGGTACCGGAGACAGCATAGGTGTCAACTATGGGGGAGCTCGAGGGCTCGAGCCTCCCCCGAAATTTCCCGGGGGGGGGCTCAGCTACCCCCGGCAAAATGGAGCGCCCGCCAGTGGGGGAGGCGGGGAGGGCCGCCGGGAGCCCGGGCGCGGCAGAAGGCAGCCGCCGAGGAGGGGTGGTGGTGGAAGGAGGGCGAGAGCCGGCGCGATGGGCGGGCACAGGGTGCCTCCGCAGGAGTGCCTCTGCAGGAAACCCGGCCCCAGGAAACTCGGCCCGCAGGAGTGCCTCTGCAGGAAACCCTCGAGTGCCTCCGCAGGAAACCCGGCCCGAAGTTGGAGCTGGGAGAGGTGCCCACTGGGCTCCCCACTGCCTTCTTGTCCAGCATGCTGCTCAGGTTACCCCTGCTTGCCCCGCCGCCGCTGTCTCTCCTTCCCCCCCACCCCCCGGCCTGTCCTCCTGCCTCCCTGGGGCGGCGGGGGGGAGGGGGAGAGAGGCGGCGGGGACATGGTCCTGTGCGCGTGCGCGCGCGCGAAGCCCGGGGGAGACAGTCCCTCTTTTCTGGTCCCTGATCAATACTTGTTTCCATTCCATTATGTCCTGAGTGTTACCTGGAGTCATTTGCAAGTACAGCTTTTTCAACAGTTTTCAACACCCCGATTTTGCTGCCCCACCTTGCTTGACACTTCTTGCGGTCTGTATTTTGTGCTTCTAAGTGTTATGTATCAGGAGTGGAACATTCCAGGACTGTCTACCAGAGACTGGCTGAGCTTGGCACTCTAGAACAATAGCTCACCAGGACTCTAGAGGTGACCAGTGAGGAATCAATGTTATGTAAATAGCCTATCATTGGGAGTTGGGTGTGGTTGGGTGTGGTTTTGCCTGCTATTTAAACAGGGCTGTTGCCCCAGGGGTTTGTCTTGTTCTTGCTGAATCACAAATAAAGCTGAGCTGATCACTAGACTTGGGGTCTGCTCATCTTTGAGGGACTTTCCTTTATGTCCCACCAGGGTTGCCTACCTCCAGGTGGGGCCTGGAGATCTCCTGGAATTCCAACTTGTCTCCAGATGACAGAGATCAGTCCCCCAGGAGAAAATAGCTGCTTTGGAGTTTCCTCCCCTCCCCTCCCCCTCCCACTCCACCCCCAAATCCCTAGGAATTTCCCAATCCAGAGTTGGGAAGTTGTCGCATTCCATAGAACTGTATGGAGAACAGTAAAGAGACCAGGCCCATAGCCAGGATTTTGTGGCTTGCAGGGCAATTTTTTCTTCCAATGCTGCTGAAATTCTCAGTGCAGAAAGAAAAGCTGCTTAGCCAATAGAAAGCTGTTACCGGAATAAATCTCTAAATTGCAGGCTGTCAACCACTTTAGAGGACAGTTCTCAGCTGCTGCAAGTTAATCACTCCTGCCACCCGAAGCAACCATTCTGACAACAAGTCGGCAGTTGGGGGGTGATGACTTCTATAGTCAAGAAAACTTACAGTTTTGGGAAAAAAACTCTCTTAAAGGAGACAAGTTTCTTGACACAGAGTTAGAAGGCATCCTCGAGGTCACCTACTCCAACCCCCTTGCTCAGTGCGGGAATTAGTCAGTTACAGCACTCCACCTGCTTAAAGAAGCACAGGCCTTAAAAATGTTTAAAAATGACTGATAAAAGCATTTGCAGGAGAAATTCTTATGGGGCTGTGCCTTTAAGAAAGGGGGCAGTGCCCCCCCAAACCCCACTGCAGCTACAGGCCTTGCCAGGAGGCAACTTCAGGTGAAGTCCTCGGCCTGGATGCCCTGTTGTTTGTTGGCCCCCCAGAAGAACTGGTTGGCTGCTGTGTGAGACAGGATGCTGGACTAGATAGACCACTGGTCTGATCCAGCAGGGCTCTTCTGATGTTCTTAGGAAGCTGTAGGAAAGGATATCTCTGAGTAGCACTTCAGTGGGGGTAAATTTGGGATCTCAGCATGCCACCCTCCATTCCTTTCACAGCATGGTTCTCCAGCTAAAGTGTCTCCCGACTACAGGTCTAAATGCATCCTTAACTTAGCAAGGCACTTAGAAACCCAAGCAGGCATCCCGCAAGTTAACCGTCCATTCTTTTCACAGCATGACCACAAAAAAGCCATTGCATATGTATAAAAATGTTACATCCGATCCAGCCATTAATAAACATGGGAGTTTTCAAAAAACCAAACAAACCCAAAGCCTTCCACAATGTTATCTAGAAACTTTTCTTCGACCCAGTTTATTTGGCTACTTGAGGTAAATGGAGGTTATCGGAGGACTGCAAAATGGAGGGAAAACAGCTTACATGGGTTTTGCTGACCACTAGAGGCTTCACGGATCAGGAGGGGGGAAAAAGTGTGAAAAACAAAATCAGGCCAGAGCTCCTGAGGGAGAATTACAGGCCCGGAAAACCAGATTGTGCTTTCAGCTCCAAGCTGCTCCATCCGGTTACTTTCCCCCCACAAAGATTTCTTGTGCAGATAAAGCTCATGAGCCATGTCTGTGAGACGTTTGTGATAAGTATTTTGTCAACCGAGAAAACTACTACCTCAGCTGGGACAGAATAGCAGAACTGTTGTTTTTATTATTTTTATCCAAGGAATTCTTTCTTGGAGTCCTTTGGTGTCTTTCTTCTTTAAAACCTTATTAATTTCTTCATTCACAGGGAGAAATCTGATTTGTATCCACCACCAAGCCCTGAAATTACAGGCTCCAAATATCTCGATTTATCAGACTCTATTTTTGGTACCTCTCCCTATTTTTAATTTTGCTTCTGGGAGAACATCTTATTAATGTTTTGTTAGCATCAGATAGCAGAACTGTCAGCTTGGCTTCCTTTCTGATGTTTCTACAAACTCAGTATTGGAAAGATATCAGTAGAAAAGAGCAAGAGTCCAGTGGCACCTTAAAGACTGACAAAATTTGTGGCAGGGTATGGGCTTTCGGGACTCATGGCTCACTTCTTCAGACTGGAAAGGGATCTCTGTGCATGCCTATTGTGTATATTGCATTTGGATTGCCAACCTCCAGGTAAGGCCTGTAGACCTCCCAGAATTACAGCTGGAACCCAGACTACAAAGATCTGTTCTCCTGGAGAAAATGGCTGCTTTGGAAGGTGAACTCTATGGCATTATACCCCACTGAGGTCCCTGCCCCCCCAAAACCCCTACATCACCCGGCTCCATTCCCAAATCTCCAGCAATTTCCCAGCCTGGAGTTTGCAATCCTAATTGTATTTGCAGGAACACTAGCGAGCTATACAGTGCCCTGCCTAAGAACATAAAAGCAGCCATGGTTGGATCCAAACATCTCATCCACCGTCCTGTTTCCTGTAATGGATGACTAAATGTCCCAGAAGACCCACAAGAAGGGCAACAGAAGCCGAAGCTTTCCTCTGTTGTCGCCTTCCCCTAACAATTAGTACTCAGAGGTACACTGCCTCTGAACATGGAGGTTCCGCTGTGGCTAACAGCAATTGGTGGCCATGATCTCCATCGATTTTCTTTAATCTCTTTTAAAGACATCACAGATCACACTGTATTTGTGACCTGCACAAGTCAACGATGTGTTGGGTGATAAATTATGCGTAGTCCGCCTTGTGGATCCTGATTGGGTGGAAAGGTGGCATAAAAATGTTTTAAATGAATAGATCCTTCCTTTCGTCTCTCCTGGTCATTCTGGGTGCCACCCTTTGCATTTGAATCTTATAGGAGAGGTAGTTTTTTAAAATTTCAGAGTCTGGCTGTTCACATTTTGTCTGGGATACCTTATATTCTTCTTGGAGGAAGAAATGCCTCCAGTACTGCATTACCCTGAGGTGCTTTTCAGTCAGTCATTAGCAAAGTGAGAGAACCAGTCTGGTGTAGTGATTAAGAGCACAGATTCTAATCTGGGAGAACCGGGTTTGATTCCCCACTCCTCCACTTGCACCTACTGGATGACTTTGGGCAACCCACAGTTCTCTCAGAGCTGTTCTTGGAAAAAGAGCAGTTTCTGTCAGAGTGTCTCACAGGGTGTCTGTTGTGGGGAGGGGAAGGGAAAGGGGTTTGTAAACTGCTCTGAGACTCCCTTGGGTAGTGAAGGGTGGGGTATAAATCCAATCTTTTCTCTACTTCTTCACAGTCTTATCCCTGTGCTAAAACCGCAGGCTTTGAAACCTTGTTTCTTTCTTGAGTCTTCTTGTACAGGGAGGAAGCAGGCAGTCTTCGTTATATATCCATGCTTCCTTCCTTTTCTTGAGGAATATCCTCCCAAGCATACTTGCCAACCTCCAGGTGGTTGTTGCAGATTACAACTGATCTCCAAGTGACAGAGATCAGTTCTCCTGGAGGAAATGGAGCATCGGAAGGTGGATGGCTGAGGGGTGACATGATCAAGGTTTACAAGATTAGGCAGGTGGAGAAAGAGGTACTTTTCTCCCTTTCTCACGATACAAGAACTCGTGGGCACTCCATGAAATTGTGGAGCAGTCGGGTTAGAACAGATAAAAGGAATTCCTTCACCCAAAGAGTGATTAACACGTGGAATTCACTGCCACAGGAGGTATAGATAGGATCTCTCAGTCTGGGGCAAGTGATGCTCTTTATTCTTGGTGCTTGGGGGGGCAACAGTGGGAGGGCCTCTAGTGTCCTGGCCCCACTGCTGGACCTCCTGAGGGCACCTGGTGTTTTTGGCCACTGTGTGACACAGAGTGTTGAACTGGATGGGCCACTGGCCTGATTCAACATTGGCTTCTCTTATGTTCTTATGTTCGGTTACCTCGAGGCTAGACTACTGTAATGCTCTCTACATGGGGCTGCCCTTGGTGCAAATCCGGAAGTTGCAGCTGGTGCAGAACACTGTGGCCAGGCTACTGATGGGTCTCTCTAAATGGGACCACATCTGGCCTGTGCTGTCGGTGCTGCACTGGCTGCCTATAACGTACGGAATTCACTTCAAGGTGCTTACCTTTAAAGCCCTATATGGCCAGGGTCCAACATACCTGAGGGACCACCTTTCCTCATACATATCCTAGCGAGCACTTCAGTTGGGGTTGCAACATTGACTCCGGGTCCCGGGCCCCAGGCTCGCAGGAATCAAAGCCAGGGCCTTCTCGGTGGTGGCTCCCCTCTGGTGGAATGAGCTCCTGGAAGAGATCAGGGCCTTATGCAGTTCCGCAGGGCCTGCAAGATGGAGCTCTTCCACCAGGCCTTTGATTAGGAACCGCCACTGCTTACCACCTAATACCATCAATCATCGCTAGTAACATCAATGTTACCAAAAGAAGAAGAAGAAGAAGTGAAGAGATTAGATTTATACCCCGCCCTTCACTCACTTGGAGTCTCAGAGCGGCTTACAAACTCCTTTCCCTTCCCCTCCCCACAACAGACACCCTGTGAGGTAGGTGGGGCTGAGAGAGCTTTTTCCCAAGCTGGTACAGAGCTATGGCTTGCCCAAGGTCATCCAGCCAGGTGCAAGTGGAGGAGTGGGGAATCAAACCCGGTTCTCCCAGATTAGAGTCCGCGCACTTAACCAAACTGGCTCTCTCCTGGGCTGGGCTGGGAGCTGGAAATATGACCCTGATGCTGGCACGAGGAGTACCATTAGGTAGCCATCTGAATGTCTAGGTTTAACATCTCTGGGAGCATTTTGTGCAATTTATACTGCAAATAGGTTTTGTATTGTTAGTACTTATTTTAAAATGTTTTAAATTGTTTTACTCTGATTTGGCACTGTGTGCTGCACTGTAAGCTGCCCTGAGCCCACTTGCGGGGAGGGTGGGGTAAAATGTGAAATAATAAATGAATAAATAAATAAATATTCTTATGACTTTATGGCATTCTACCCCACTGAAGTCCCTCCCCTCCCCTCCCCAAACCTCACCCTCCTTGGCTCCAACCCCCAAATCTCTGGGTATTTCCCAACCCGGAGCTGGCAACTGTACTTCCAACACGAATCCAGATAAGCATAGATTGATCTGGATGCTTCGGTTCTATAGGTAATAGGCTTGCCAGCTTCCCGGTAGTTAAACAATATAAACAAAATTACATCGAAAACAGACCATCAAACGTTATATAGCTCTCTATTAAACACTTTTTAACACGAATTATATACTACAAGAACATAAGAATACAAGAACATAAGAGAAGCCAATGTTGGATCAGGCCAGTGGCCCATCCAGTACAACACTCTTGTGTCACACAGTGGCCAAAAACACCAGGTGCCCTCAGGAGGTCCACCAGTGGGGCCAGGACACTAGAAGCCCTCCCACTGTTGCCCCCCCCAAGCACCAAGAATACAGAGCATCACTTGCCTCAGACCGAGAGTTCCTATCTATACTTTGTGACTAATAGCCACTGATGGACCTCTGCTCCAGATGTTTATCCAATTCCCTCTTGAAGCCATCCGTGCTTGTAGCTGCTACCACCTAACTTCCATCACTTATCATGTAGCAACATAATGTGTTCGTATACATTTATACACACTTGAGCAACATCCGGGGTCACAGAATATGCATTAAGCTAAAAGTTTCCTCTGTTCAGTGCAACAAGCAAGATAGCACTAGAATTACGGCGTCTGTTACAGAATTATTAAAGCAATGAATTTCCTTTTTCTGAATTAGAGAAGATCTCTTCTAAATAGCTTGCATCCATTAGACAAGTGTCTATGGATGAAACAGGGAATAGTTCCCAAGACTGATATACAAAACAGCAGAAATACATCGACCAACTGATTTACAAAACAGCAGGACGCACCCCTCTGGATTGAAGGCGGCTTCGTTCAGTGACTTCTTCCACTTGCTTCCAACAGCTGGACTTTTAACAGTTTTTGTTTGGAACCCAATGTGGATGAGCATAACTTCAGAAATGCAGACCCAGCCTGCTACTGTTCAAAAAGATATTCTCACAAAGATTCTTCAGATGGTGGCTGGAGATCTCCCGCTATTACAACTGATCTCCAGGCAATTTCAGGAGAAAATAGCCACAGTGGAAGGTGGACTCTATGACATTATACCCCATTTAAGAAGAAGAAGAAGAAGAAGAAGAGATTGGATTTATATCCCGCCCTTCACTCACTTAGAGTCTCAGAGCGGCTTACAAACTCCTTTCCCTTCCCCTCCCCACAACAGACACCCTGTGTGGTAGGTGGGGCTGAGAGAGCTCTTTCCCAAGCTGTCCTTGAGAGAACAGCTGGTACAGAGCTATGGCTTGCCCAAGGTCATCCAGCCAGGTGCAAGTGGAGGAGTGGGGAATCAAACCCAGTTCTCCCAGATTAGAGTCTGCGCACTTAACCGCTACATCAAACTGGCTCTCCCTTCCCCAAACCTTCCCTCCTGAAGCTCCACCACCAAAATCTCCAGGTATTTCCCAACCCAGAGCTGGCAACTCTTAACAGTGTCTCTCCAGGGTCTCAGGTAAAAGGCTTTCATATTACTTAATACTCTGTCTTTGTAACTGGAGATGCCGGGGATTGAACCTGGGACCTTCAGCATGCAAAGCAGGTGTCCTACCACTAAGCCAAAAGCTTGGTTTGCCAGGTCCCCTCCCCCCGGGCAACTGGCAGGGGATGGGGGACTTACCGGGTGGTCAGGGGGGCTTGGGCTGGCAATGCACAAATGTTGCCAGCAATGCACTGACGTCGCTACCCATGCTCCTGAAAGTGACACCAGCAAGCTGGCCGTGATGCTGGAGACATCTATGGTTTAACCATAGAGTTTTGGGTGAATGTCAGAGCGTGCCCTGGCATAGTGCTGACATCACTTCCAGTCACACGGGGAGTGATGTCAGCACACCAGGAGCTCTCTGAGCTGTCTCAGCCCCACCTGCCTCACAGGGTGCCTGTTATGGGAAGAGGAAGGGAAGGAGATTGGAAGCCACTCTGAGACTCCTTCGGGTAGTGAAGGGTGGGGTATAAAACCAACTCCTCCTCCTGCCAGCCAGCTGAGCAGTGGCAGGGAAGACCCAATGGAGGGGCCTGGAATCCCTAGCCCACAGCAGCATCCTAATGGCCAATTAAAGAAAATAAAGGTCAGTAAAAACAAACTCAACCAATACACTTATTATTTTCCCCTTTGGGAGCAGGTAGAATTGCCAGCTCCTGATTGGGAAATATTTTTAGGATGGAGCCTGAGGAAGGTGGGATTTGGGGAAGGGAGAGACTTCAATGGGGTAGAATTCGAGAGAGTCCACCTTCCAAAGCAGCCATTTTCTCCAGAAGAACTGATTTCTGGCACCTGGAGATCAGTTCTAATCCCGAGAGAGGAGATTAGAGGTCCACGAATGGCTCTTAGCCACAAGGTATAGATAGGAACAATCTGCCTGGTGCAGTGATGCTCTGTATTCTTGGTGCTTGGGGGGGGGGGGCGGCGACAGTGGGAGGGGCTTCTAGTGTCCTGGCCCCACTGCTGGACCTCCTGGTGGCGCCTGGTGTTTTTGGCCACTGTGTGACACAGAGTGTTGGCCTGGATGGGCCCTTGGCCTGATCCAACATGGCTTCTCTTACGTTCTTATGTCTGGGGCCAGTGATGTTCTATATTCTTGGTGCTTGGGGGGCAGCAGTGGGAGGGTGTCTGGAGCTTTTGCCCCACTGATGGGCCTCCTAACAGCTGATGGGTGTGACACAGAGTGTTGGACTGGATGGGCCCTTGGCCTGATCCAACACGGCTTGTCTTATGTTTTTATGAGATCTTCAGCCACCCCTGGAGGCTGGCAACCCTAGGTGCAGGAGCTGTGATGTCCATGGGGACCTGGGCCAGAGGCGGTCTTTGGCAGCCATTGCAACAAAGGGCGCCGATCCAGCCCTGCGTACTTTTGTGTGTCCGCAGGCCTGCTTCCTTTGAAACCAAGGCACGGGGACGTTCAACCCCTCTCAAGGTCGAAGAGCAACTTTGAAACAGCGCTGCAAAGTTCTTCCTCTTCTGGTTGCCAGGGTGGCTTTGACAACAGTGGGAAGCTGGTCTGTTCGGAGACCAGCTGCAGCCTCTTGGCCGGCCGGGTGTATCTGAGGTTAATGGAAAGGAACAGTCCTCCAGAGAGGCGGCCGTGTTCTGTCTCATGTTGTAAGAGGCTCCGCGTAAAAGCATTTCCCTCTAGGGAAAGAGAAAGTGGCTGCCCCCAAAAATACACCGCCGAGTCGTCGTGTTTTATAGATTAGAGCAGAAAGGTCCCCTCCTGAGTACCAGTTTAGAAAGTACCACAAACCAGTGCTTATTGATAAAAATTATCCATCCAGCATTGTATATGCCAGGGGTTGGGGGGCTGCAACGTGACTAAATGGGGGTGCCAATTTTATAAACGGTATTCAGATTATTATTCTGTTATGACTGATCACCTCGTCTTTCTTTAGATGACCAGTTTACACGAAACAGTCTCTTCGGGGTTTGCATCTCTTGTGGATGGGGGGTATCTGCCAGATATGAATCCTTATCAAGAAGTTAGACACCAGTGCTTTGTAAAGTCAAACTGCACAACTCTTTATGCACAGCTCTTTGTGCACAACCACACAACTCTTTACAGTTTGGTGTAGTGGTTAAATACGCGGACCTTAGCTGGGAGAACCGGGTTTGATTCCCCACTCCTCCACTTGCAGCTGCTGGATGACCTTGGGCAAGCCATAGTTCTGGCATAGCTGTCCTTGAAAAAGAGCAGTTTCTGTCACAGCTCTCTCAGCCCCACCTGCCTCACAGGGTGTCCGTTGTGGGGAGGGGAAGGGAAAGGAGATTGTAAGCCGCTCTGAGACTCCTTTGGGTAGTGAAGGGCGGGGTATGAATCCAATCTCCTCCTCCTCCTCCTCCTCTTCTTCTTCTTCCTCTTCCTCTTCTTCTGTGTTTCTCAGAAACACAGCAGGGGTTGGGATAGTTACACAGGATATATTGTTGCTATTTTGTATGAGGGATTCTGTCTCTCTCTCTCTGCATTAACATAGGCTGTAGGTTATATAACATTAAGTTGGTCACAGATTGTCTTTGGTACATTGAAACCCTTTGGGATTTCACTCTCCAGTAACTATCTGTGGTTAGACCTTGGACTTTCTCCGTCTGGCTCTCGGAGACTGACTGGTGAGCCTATTGTAGATATTTCCCAGTCTCTTCCAGACTCCTAGTCCTCCCGTTAACCACCTCACAAGTCCCCTTGGAGAAGTGTATGTTTTGCTTCGTGACTACTGAGGAGTTCTTCAGTGTCTCTTCTCAACTCACTACCCTCTCTCTTTAGAGAGGACCAGTAAGAGCGTTATCTAGCCCCAGTTTTCCTGAAACTCAAGGCTTGCTATATCACTCAGCTTCAGAAGCTCCTGCTCTCTCAAGAGTTCTCCAGCTAGCTCTCTCTAACTGTAATGTAGTATGTTCTGTGTAACAACCGGTCTGCCATGTGCTCCCAGGTAATGGCGCCCGCCGCATGGCCAGAGCACATGGTCAGGCAGAGAGGGGAGCTTGAATCTGGAGGAACAATAGACATCCGGATTGAAAGCCTCCACCAATGTGGGACCTAGGTTCTCCCTGGGGAGCCAATGCAATCAACCTAGCCGCTCTCTTGCTTCACTGCTGTTTATCAACAGTCCTTAGAGTCCATCACAGGGGGCAGCACCCACAAGAGGGGGAATGGCGATAGATGTTTCCTTCCATTTATAGTGTCGGGGCATAGCCACGAGCATTGCTAGCCTCTAGGCGGCTTCTGGAGGTCTCTCGCCATTGCAAGTGCTCTCCAGTCAACCAAGATCAGTCCCCCCGGAGAAAATGGTTCCTTTGGAGGGTGGCCTCTGTGGCATTATCGCCTGCAGAGGCCCGTCCCCTCCCCAAAGACTGCCTGCCCCAGACTCCACCCCCCAAAATCTCCAGGGAGTTCCCAACCCAGAGCTGGCAACCCTGGCCGTGTTGGTCTGCAGTAGAAGAGCAAGGTTATAATATTAACCCTCTTGCAATATTTTGTCTATTTAACAGTCTCTGACGGGGGTCATTTCATAGAAGGAGAGGTGCAGGAGCTCATTAGCATAACTCATTAGCATAACTTATTTGCATACGCTACACCACCTGACATCACTATTGCACGACAACCAAGCAACATGGCAGCCTAACAGTTTTCCTCATGACGATGAACGCAAATTAATGGAAAGCGCACAGGTTGCAGGCACCTAATCCAAGAACACCTGGGCAGGGAATAACCAGAGCGGGCAGAGAGAGGGGATGCACATTAAACATTTCTCATGCCGCTGCCGCTACTCCACCAGGCGCATCGCCTTTCGCTTGGAAAGCCAAGTTGGAAACTTGCGGGCTTCTCTTGAGCCAAGTTGCCATAGCGATGGAACAGCCATCTGCCAACACTTTGTGGAGGGAAAAGATGGAGGTCTACCAAAGCAAAGGCATCCGATGAAGCTGATGGGCAGTAGGTGCTGGACGGACAAAAGGGAATATGACTTTGCATATGACTGATTAAAATGTGGAATGTGTGGCCAGAGGACATAGTGATGGGCACAGGAATAAACGGCTTTCAAAGGGGATTAGAGAGATTCAGGGAGGATAAGTCTATCAGTGGCTGCTAGCTGTGGTGATTGAGGGGAACCTCTACATTCAGAGGCACTAATCCTCTGAATCCCAGAGCCAGGAGGCAACATCAAAAGAAGGCCTCAGCTTCAGATGTTGTTGGCCATCCAGAAGAAGTAGTTGGCCACTGTGTGAGATGGGATGCTGGACTAGATGGACTACTGCTCTGATCCAGGAGGGCTCTTCTTAGGTTCTTCTCAGGGGAAAGCTCTGGTTTCTATGCTTTGCTGTTGGCCCTCCAAAGGAACTGGCTGGCCACAGTGTGAGATGGGATGCTGGACTAGCTGGACCACTGGTCTGATCCAGCAAGGCTCTTCTGATGTTCTTATCTGAGGAAGGCCTCAGCCTCTCTGCCTTCTTGCTGGCTCTCCAGAGGAACTGGTTGGCTGTTGTCTAAGACAGAGGGACTGGATAGACCACTGGTCTGATCCATCCGTGCTCTTGTTATGTTCTTAGGTTATCCGTTTTTGGAGTGGACCATGCGGTGCAGGATTGATCTCTCCACTGGTGGGAATCTGGAATACTCAAATGGCGTTGCAATAGATTGTGGTGTCAAGTCAGCCATATCGAAGGTCCGTCATGGATGAGCTGCCTGTGCAACAACAGCCACATGATAGGCCCCAAGGGGCTCCTGCTGGTTTCACTGACTTCCTGAGCCAATGACAATTTGAGCAAGGACCTGGCAAGTTATAATACATGTCTGGTGGGTACATTTGCCGTGACAGGTGGTGAATTGTGCCAGCCCGGCTTTGCAGATGCTCCCGAGAATCACTTTGTGAAAGCATCCTAAAAGATCCGTTGGGTGTCGCGCGTCACTTCATATGCAAAACTTGACAACAGAAGCATGGCAGATTCGGCAGAGATGGGACGCTTTCCGCTACAGCCAGTTTCCTGCTAGGTTCTGAGTGGCTGGGGAGTAATTCAGGCCCTTCTGCAAACTGGAAAGATATATCCGTTTGTTATTTGACTGCAAGGGGTTGGGGCTGGCCAAGTTCTGCTGTTTTCCCCTTGCCTCTTTTGCTCATCGCCTGACTTCGTTTTTGTTGTTTTAGTTGAATGGAATTGTTTTTGTTTTTTTTTGCTTTTAAAGCAGAAGGACAGGATACCAATTCGATGTCTAAACTGATGGATAGATAGACTAGCAGGGAGACAGACAGACAGATGGATAGACAGGCAGACATATCAATAGATAGACAGACATGTCACAGAGAGACACACAGAGAGACAGAGAGACAGGTATATGACAGACAGACAGAAAGACAGACAGACAGGCAGGAAGATAGAGAGACAAAGAGAGACATACAGAAAGACACACACACACACACAGACACAAAGACACAGAGAGACGGACAGACAGGCAGACCGACAGGCAGGAGACAGTAAATATCCTTGAACATTTTAAGTCTTGCCCTGGGGTCTTTCAGATGTGTGCGTGACCCCCCCCCCCCCCGAATTAAATAGTTCCTAGTTAAACACAGGACTGCTTGTTGTGTGTCCTCCCAGGACAATGCTGAACACTCGCAAAGCCCCTGCCATTTCACAGACTTCACACTGTTCCTGCAATCTTTTTAAATCAATGTTCTGGAAGGGTCCCTCTCTCTAGCCCTGCGCCCTCCCTTTTCTAAATTTCTGAGCTGACATTCAGCCGGCTGTTTTGTTTTTTGACCTTCGGAGGCCTAGGATGCCTCTGGCTGGGGACACATTCAGGAACATCGCTGGCCGCTGAATGAATCACTCAGGGCCACTGGGAAGGTCTCTACATTCAACTCAAAGACACTGTTGGGATTGACAGTTTGTCCTTTATCTTTTGTCAATACTTTGTTATCTTTACGTTTTTATGACAATTTGTGTTTTTACATTTTTGTGACAACTCTTAGATGTGTTATGGTTAATTTAGGTTCTATGTCTCTATGTTTATAAGTAGTAACACAATCTTTGCAAACCAATGGGCTAGAAATCAAAATGTTCAAAAATCCTTGGTATCTATCTATCTATCTATCTATCTATCTATCTGTCTGTCTGTCTGTCTGTCTGTCTGTCTGCCTGTCTGTCATCTATCTTCATCATCATCATCATCTATCTCCATCCATCCATCCGTCCACCCATCCATCCATTCATCCATGTCTGTCTGCCTATCTCTGTCTATATCTATCTATCTATCTATCTATCTATCTATCTATCTATCTATCTATCTATCTATCTGTCTGTCTGTCTGTCTGTCTGTCTGTCTGTCTGTCTGTCTGTCTGTCTGTCTGTCTGTCTGTCTGTCTGTCTCCTTCCTTCCTTCCTTCCTTCCTTCCTTCCTTCCTTCCTTCCTTCCTTCCTTCCTTCCTTCCTTCCTTCCTTCCTTCCTCCCTTCCATCATCTAGGCATCCATCTATCCATCCATCCATGTCTGTTTCCTTCCTTCCTTCCTTCCTTCCTTCCTTCCTTCCTTCCTTCCTTCATCTAGGCATCCATCCATCATCCATCCATGTCTGTCTGTCTTCATCCTTCCTTCCTTCCTTCCTTCCTTCCTTCCTTCCTTCCTTCCTCCCTCCCTCCCTCCCTCCCTCCCTCCCTCTCTTCCTTCCTTCCTTCCTTCCTTCCTTCCTTCCATTATCTGGGCATCCATCCATCATCCATCCATCCATGTCTGTTTGTCTGTCTGTCTGTCTGTCTGTCTCCATCCTTCCTTCATCTAGGCATCCATCCATCATCCATCCACGTCTGTCTGTCTGTCTCCTTCCTTCCTTCCTTCCTTCCTTCCTTCCTTCCTTCCTTCCTTCCTTCCTTCCTTCCTTCCTTCCTTCCTTCCATCCATCATCTAGGTATCCATCCATCATCCATCCATCCATGTCTGTCTGTCTGTCTGTCTGTCTCCATCTATCCATCCATCATCTAGGCATCCATCCATCCATCCATCCATCCATCCATCCATCCATCCATCCATGTCAGTCAGTCTGTCTGTCTATCTATCTATCCACTGTATTTATACCCTGCTTTTTATCCCAATGGAGACCCAAAGTAGCTTACAACAGTTAGGCTGAGACTGTGTGACTGGCCCAAGGTCAACCAGCAAGCTCCCATGGCAGCATGGGGATTTGAATCTGGGTCTACCAGATCCTAGCCCTACAGGCTAAACCACTAAAGTAATGTGCTAAAAAAAATCAAAATGCTCAAGCATCTTTGCAAACCGTGTGCTCAAAAACCAAAATGCTCAAAAACCTTTGCAAATCATGTGGTCAAAAAAATTAAAATGTTCCCTGCTCGCATTGCCTGTTTCCTCTCAAGTTGCTCACCCCATACACTCGCATTCCTTTGCTAACAATTCCACATAAGTAATATCTCGAGTGGTTTTGTATTTGCCCGGTTGGCAGCATTTGGCCGTGGCAGATGGCCGGGTAGTTGTTCGTGTTGTGTAGTGGCATATGCTCAGGATTTATGGGATGGCTGCGATCACAGAGGCATCATGGGCGGGTCGTGCATCATTGTGAATCAACTCCATTCCAAGAATATGTTTTTGTGTCAGCACTTTTGTCATGTTGGTGAGTGCACCACACTCACCTGATTGAATGGTGGTTTCCCGGTGGTGATGTGCAACCACACCAAGGATCTGTGGTCCCATTCAGAACATTTGATGAATGCACTCCGCTTGAGGAGTCAGGCAGGGAAGGCTGAAATTCTAGAGACAACAGCCGTGCATCCTCACGGCTTGGTGTAGTGGTTAAGTGCTCAAGTACTACACCAGTTTGGTGGAGTGGTTAAGTGCATGGACTCTTATCTGGGAGAACCGGGTTTGATTTCCCCCTCCTCCACTTGCATCTGCTGGATGACCTTGGGCAAGCTGTAATTCTGCCAGAGGTGTTGTTGAAAAGAGCAGTTTCTGTCAGAGCTCTCTCAGCCCCACCTACCTCACAGAGTGCCTGTTGTGGGGAGGGAAAGAGAAAGGAGTTTGTAAGCCGCTCTGAGACTCTGAAGAAGAGAAGAAGAAGAAGAAATTGGATTTATACCCCGCCTTCCACTCCCCAAGGGAATCTCAAAGCGGCTTACAAACTCCTTTTCCCTTCCCCTCCCCACAACAGACACCCTGTGAGGTAGGTGGGGCTGAGAGAGCTCTTTCCCAAGCTGTCCTTGAGAGAACAGCTGTTCCAGACCTATGGCTTGCCCAAGGTCATCCAGCCAGGTGCAAGTGGAGGAGTGGGGAATCAAACCCGGTTCTCCCGGATTAGAGTCCGCGCACTTAACCACTACCCCAAACTGGCTCTCTGAGTGAAGAGCAGGGTATAAATCCAATCTCCTCCTCCTCCTCCTCCTCCTCTTCTTCTTCATCACCAGCATCACATTTAGATACAAGAAATAACTGCACACACATTACTCACAGTAAGACACTATGGTGGAGAAGACCCTGACCTGGATAGCCCAGGCGAGTCTGTTCTTGTCGGATCTCAGAGGTTACAGTCAAGTACCAGGTTTGGGGAGACACTCAAGTTTGGCCTCAGAGCCTGGGGAGCCACTGGATCAGAACAGAAAAGGTAGATGACCGTGGCAAGGCTGGCATCAACATAGCCTGAGGTGGGACAGCGGTAGGGTTGCCAGACTCCCCCTGGTGGAGGTGGGGGGTCCCTCGATGCCACGCACCAACCACCCCGCCACTGATCAGCTGGCTGGCTGGGGGGGACTTACCCCAGAAAAGAGGGAGATCCATCTGACATGCGGCAATATGTCTATGTTACCACCCAAGTGACCGGGAAGTGATGTTATTACATCCAGGACATCGGGGTGACGCTCTGGTATTTGAGCAAAGACTCTACGGTGGAAGTCAGATTTACCATAGAGTTTTTGCCCAAATACCTGAGCATCGCCTCGATGTCCTGGATGTGACGATCTGTCACTGCACGTCGGACAGGCCTCCCTGTTTCTCCCGGTGATTCCCCCCGCCCCCCCCCGCCAGTTGCCTGGCGACCGTAGGCAGTGGCCAGGGCCCGTGGCTCCTGGTGGGGCCTGCTGCTGCTGGCCTCCAACCACACACCTCGCCTGACCCCTGTCTGCATGTCCTTCCCCATCTGTTTGTTTGAAGGGCTCTGCCACCCATGAGAAGAAGAAGATATTGGGTTTATACCCTGCCCTTCATTTCCCAAAGGAGTCTCAGAGCGGCTTGCAATCTCCTTTCCCTTCCCCTCCCCACAACAGACAACCCATGAGGTAGGTGGGGCTGAGAGAGCTCTTTCGAGGACTGCTCTGGAGAGAACAGCTCTGGGAGAATTTGTGACTGACCCAAAGTCACACCAGCAGATGCGCATGGAGGAGTGGGGAATCAAACCCGGTTTTCCCAGATTAGAGTCTGCGCTCCTAACCACGACACCGAGATGGCCCTCACCATGTTCACACCTGCCCAGCATCATCGGGGAAAGGCATATGTTGCACAGAGGCTGTGGTGGCCATGGCGGCAGTGCCCCTAGCTGTGCCCACCAGCCGGTGCACTTAGGGAAAGCTTGTGCAGAGCTGGTGCGGGCAACTGAACATGGGTGGTGGGAGGGCTGAGTGGGAGAGGATGGAGGGAAAAGTGGGAAAGTATGGGGGGGCTGGTGGGCAGACAGGGATCCCAGGGTACTCTCTGCACAGAGCCAGTTTTGGTGTCGTGGTTAGGAGTGTGGACTCCAATCTGGGAGAACCAAGTTTGATTCCCCACTCCTCCACGTGCAGCTGCTGGTGTGACCTTGGGACAGTCACACGTTTTCTCAGAGCTGTTCTCTCAGAAGCAGTCCTCAAAAGAGCTCTCTCAGGCCCATTTTCCTCACAGGCTGTTGGTTGAGGAGAGGGGAAGGGGAAGGAGTTTGTAAGCCGCTCTGAGACTCCCAAGTGAAGGGCGGGGCATAAATCCAGACTCTTCTTCTCTTCTTCTTCTCAAAACCTGGAACTGGCCCTGGACTGAGGAGATGTGCGAATGTTGTATATGAAGTGGGGGGGCTGCGGCTGAAGGCGAGGGGCTGTGGCTCACTGGCAGAGCCTCTGCTTGGCATGCAGAAGGTCCCAGGTTCAATTCCCGACATCGCCAAGTAAAAGGACCATGGTGAAGTGATGTGAAAGACCTCCGCCTGAGACACTGGAGGACCGCTGCCAGTCTGAGTAGACAATACCGACCTTGATGGACCGAGGGTCTGATTGAGTAGAAGGCAGCTTCATGTGTGTTCAGAAGAGGGGACATATTCATCCATCCATCCATCCACCCACTCACTCACTCACTCACATTTATAGCCCAGCCTTCCCACAAGCAGCGTCAAGGCAGGTAACGACATTTCATTTATACAAAATATATCAGTCACTACAGTAGAAATTAAAATTTAAAACAGCATCTCATAAATATTAAAATGGTGCTCACAAGCTGAGAGCAAAGGAATTTTCCGGTTGTGGGAGGCTCTTGGCCCGTGATGAAATATAAATAAGGGCCAGTAGTTGTTAACTGAGAATCAGTTTGGTGTAGTGGTTAAGTGCGTGGACTCTAATCTGGGAGAGCCGGGTTTGATTCCCCACTTCTCCACTTCCACCTGCTGGATGACCTTGAGCAAGCCATAGCTCTGTACCAGCTGTTCTCTCAAGGACAGTTGTCTCAGAGCTCTCTCAGCCCCACCTACCTCCCAGGGTGCCTGTTGTGGGGAGGGGAAGGGAAAGGAGTTTGTAAGCTGCTCTGAGACTCCAAGTGAGTGAAGGGCGGGATATAAATCCAATCTCTTCTTCTTCTTCTTCTTCTTCACATAGACGATGGAGTAACAGACTGACAGAAACCTCAGGGAGGCCGTAGATGGACATCTGCTGCCTCAGCCAAAGGCCTGGCGGAACAGCTCCGTCTTGCAGGCCCTACGGAACTGAGGAAGATCCCGCAGGGCCCTGATCTCAATGGGGAACGTGTTCCACCAGGCAGGGGCCAGGGCGGAGAAGGCCCTGGTTGAGGCAAGTCTTTTGGGCCAGGGACTACCCGAAATGAAGGTGGAAGTGGAAGGATGAGGGAGGATGGCAGTAGGGGGTGGAATACTGCCCCCCCGGCAAAGTGCTGCTGTTTGGGAGTTGCTGTGGACATCTTAATGCCAGAAGAAGAAGAAGAAGAAGAAGAAGTGAAGTAATTTATACTATACGTCCCTTCTTCCAGAGTCAAAATGTACGATGCTCCAAGTACAGAACTGCTGTACGGCATCATCATTTCCCCCCTTCCTGGCCACTTCAGTCATTCTTGCTGCCCAGAGCTCCTGGTCTGCATTGGAAGCTTTCAGCCTTCTAGATGTGTACATTTCCCCCCCTTGCTATTTAAAGTGGTCTACTGTACATCCCCCAATACAAAGTCATCCAGGGAGACAGCCTCTGGTTGCTATGCACACTGCGATCTTGATGATAACCTTTCAGCTGCCTTGAAACCCGCAAATGCCACGGATCAGGCATCTCCTGCGGCTCGGAAGGTGGCACGGCACTGATTCCGGCAAACGTGCAAAAACGTTTGTCGCTCCCAACAACAAAAGAAACCGGTAATTTTCTTTCAGGGGAGGATACAAGAAGGAAGTGAAATCTTCATGCAGGATTTGTAGTGGCTTTAGGGAGAAGAAGAAGAGGTTGAATTTATACCTCACCCTTCATTACCCAGAGAAGTCTTAGAGTGGCTTACAGTCTCCTTTCCCTTCCTCTCCCCACAATAGACACCCTGTGAGGTAGGGAGGAGGGCTGAGAGAGCTCTCTCAAGAACATCCCTTGAGAGAACAGCTCTGGGGGAACTTGTGACTGACCCAAGGTCCCACCAGCAGCTGCAATTGGAGGCGTGGGGAATCAAACCCAGCTCTCCAAGATTACAGTCTGTGCTCCTAACCACTACATCAAACTGCCAAAGGCGTTGCACTTGCTGTCCAGTCAGTGCTTGAATGCGCCATGCATTGACTTCCTGCATGCAAGCGGGGTAAAAGCGGCCATTACAAATAAGGTAGCAGCTGTCCAAAGAGAATGCATGCAGCAGGAGGTGGGGCAGATCCTTAATAGCTTTGCACATGCTCAGTGTGTGTCACGTTCCCTAAGTGGGCTGGATGTACCCAAGATCTTAGGTGGGCCCGGGAAGGGAGCAATAGCCCCTGAAGGATGGGAAAGGTGTGCATAGATTGCAAGTAGGGTTGGCCAGTTCAAAGTTGGGGAATTCCTGGAGATTTGGGGGTAGGGTTCAGGGAGGGGAGGGGAGGGACCTCCCCTGGGAATGATGCAACAGAGTCTATCCTCCAAAGCTGCTGTTTTCTCCAGGTTGAAGCGATCTCTTGTAGTCAGGAAAGAGTTGTAGTTCTGGGAGCCTGCCAGACCTTAACTGGATGTTAGTACAAAAACTGAGGGTCACAGTGCTAGGAAGAGATGAAAAAATATATGACACTCTGTATAATAGATGTAAGTTTAAGGTAGATCTATTTTGTGCTTTTTATTTGGAAGGTCATGTGAAGTAAGTGAGAGGACAAAGGGAGAGGAGGGGTCAGAGGGCAGCTCCCAGGTTAAGACAAAGAGAGGCATCTCATTCAAGGAGATAATACCTATATACCCCCCCCCACACACACACACACAATGTCCAGGGATGCTGAGTGACTCCAACATGAACCTGGGACATGGGAATCAAGCAGATGCTCTACCACTATGCCTCCACCCCCCATCTAAAATCTGGTTTCCCATGGCTACTTTGCTGCTGCCGATTTAGAAAAATCTGCACTAATTCTGTCAGCAGAGTCCCTGTGGCTTCTTGGATGTAGCCAAACAGCATCAAAATTAAATTTATATTTTCTTTCACGGAAATTGCATCCCTACACCTGATTATCACTAATGCCTGGAAGCCGTTCTTCCTGAAATTAATTGTCGTCGGGCTTGGCAGGGAATGGGGTGTGCGGAATAAGTAGGTCATCCCTCCGTCTTGGTTCCTACAAGAGCAATATATGATTAATGACCCTGCAGATGTGAGCTGGAAAGGCTGGGGGAAGCTACCAGTGGTGTTCTGCCAGGGTTCACTGTAGAAGACTTCACTGTTTGATACAATACACAAAGCTAGAAGGGACCAGGGAAACTTGAGTGGGCTACAGAAAGGGAGAGTGTGTAGATTGAAGTTGAAATGGGGAGAAGTCTCCAATTCATACCTTACCTTTCCTAGAACTCACAATGAGAGCTTAAGGAACCTCCAGTTTTAGAGGCAGTGTACCTCTAAATCTCATAAGCCTGGAGGCAAACACCCTGTCCTCCTTGCAAGGTTTCCAAAGTCATGTGGCTCATCACTGTAGAGGTTTGGCTGCTTTGTTACCCAAAAAGGTGGTCTCCTAATTAATTGGGGGAATTAGCTTTATGGAGACAGACCGAGAGGCGGGTAACTTGGATCTCCACCCATGTTTACAGGGATCTTTCCCGAGAGCCAGTTTGGTGTAGTGGTTAAGTGCGCGGACTCTAATCTGGGAGAACCGGGTTTGATTCCCCACTCCTCCACTTGCACCTGGCTGGATGACCTTGGGCAAGCCATAGCTCTGTACCAGCTGTTCCCTCAAGGACAGCTTGGGAAAGAGCTCTCTCAGCCCCACCTACCTCACAGGGTGTCTGCTGTGGGGAGGGGAAGGGAAAGGAGTTTGTAAGCCGCTCTGAGACTCCAAGTGAGTGAAGGGCGGGGTATAAATCCAATCTCTTCTTTTCTCTTCTTCTTCTTCTTAAGAGAACTCTCAAAATTAAAACCAGGCAGAGATTCAACTGGAAAGGTTTTTATTGAAAAAGAATAAAAAGGGAAACACACACAAAACACACTTAAAATGCATAAACTAGGAAAGTAGTTTTGGGAAGGCGATAGTTACCAGTCTCGAAGACAGAGGACTGCGGAGACAGCAGTGAAATGGCTAGCGTTTCATGAAGAGGTGAGCAAGACAAAGCCGACATGCAAGTGGGGATGGGAGGTCTGGATCCAAGAAAACACTCCCAGTGCTATGGAGCAGAATGCTACAGTTATAGGGAAAATGTTCCTTGAGGCTAAGCTGACATGCTTGCTGGCCCCCAAACAATAACTTGATGGGTTTTTTGGAGGGTGCACAATGATTAGAACAGATAAAAGGAAGTCCTTCTTCACCCAAAGAGTGATTAACACGTGGAATTCACTGCCACAGGAGGTGGTGGCGGCTACAAGCGTGGACAGCTTCAAGAGGGAATTGGATAAACATCTGGAGCAGAAGTCCATCAGTGGCTATTAGACACAAGGTATAGATGGGAATTCTCAGTCTGGGGCAAGTGATGCTCTGGATTCTTGGTGCTTGTGTGTGTGTGTGTGGGGGTGTCCTCCAGATTTCTTTTTCTTCTTTTCAGAATAAAAGAACTTTCACAAGGGAATGGGGGGAAAATAACTTATCGGAGTTAATGGGCATGAAAAAACCCCAACGTTCCAAGATGACATTCTTGTTACCTGTCTTGCTTAGGTCAAAAACATTTCAGAGAGCCGGCAAATATAGTATAAAGTCCCTGAGGACAAATATCTCAATGAAAATGTCAAAGAGCATTCCAGGTGGCCTTTAGCATTCACGAGCACTGTTCTCCTACCCTTTTTTTGTTCCTGTAGAAAGCTGTTTGTGTATTAGATAGCTTTTAGGAGAAATATAGCCAGGTGGAGGCTAACAACAGGGGTGGAAATCTATCTGGCCCTTTCTGCATGTGGACCTCACCCCGGGTTTTCTCTATGTTCAAATCGTGGCCATTTACCTTGTAGTTATCTCAGACTGTCTGTTGTTTTCTGCACTAATTTTGTCCCGCTCCAATTTGCATGCCTGCTCTGGGTTATAAGTTCTGCATTGTGAACAAGGGTGTTTGTCCTAGGTATGGCGAGAAAGGGAAGGGGAGGATCAGGCCTGTAGCTACAGTGGGGCGTCTTGGGGCTAGGCCCCCCAGCTTGTTGGCAAGGCCCCTGACTCCCCATCCAGCCCAGTGTGTCACAGCCTTCTCCCCCAGGTTAATTTGATTAGCCAGTGCCCCCTAAGAAATTTAAATGCCCCCTGACTTAAAAAATTCTGGCTACAGGCCTGGGGAGGATTGAAACTGAGTTTAAAATTCTACACTTAAATCTGCACGGGGGTTGCCCCGGATCAAGGGAAAGCCTGCGGCAAAACAGGATCCATATACCGCAGGGCAATGGTGGTCCGAACCCGGGGTGACCACAGTGTAATGCAGAACTGTCAAAAAAAAAAAAAAACTGGAATGAAAAGAGAAGTGAACTCTAGCTAGTACCAGACAGTGTTGAACCAGGATTAAAGGTCTAGTGCGGAAAGGGCCTCTGAAGAACGGTCCCCTCATAGATGATGTGAGACCCCCACTATCCAAATCTATCAGAAGCATGGGAATGTTTTTTATTAACATAAAATAAGAAAATTATCTGAAAATTAAGTTCATAGAACACCTCTATTATTTTCTGTTAACCTGACACTAGTACATAAGAACATAAGAGAAGCTAATGTTGGATCAGGCCAGTGGCCCATCCAGTCCAACACTCTGGGTCACACAGTGGCCAAAAATACCAGGTGCCCTCAGAAGGTCCAGCAGTGGGGGCAGGAAGTCCTCCCCCTGTTGCCCCCCCCCCACAAACACCAAGAATACAGAGCATCACTTGTCCCAGACTGAGACTTCCTATCTATACTTTGTGGCTAATAGCCACTGATGGACTTCTGCTCCATATGTTTATCTAATTCCCTCTTGAAGCTGTCCATGCTTGTAGCCGCCACCACCTCCTGTGGCAGTGAATTCCACATGTTAATCACTCTTTGGGTGAAGAAGTACTTCCTTTTATCTGTTCTAACCCGACTGCTCAGAAATTTCATGGAGTGCCCACAAGTTCTTGTATTGTGAGAAAGGGAGAAAAAGACTTCTTTCTCTACCTGCTCTATCCCATGCATAATCTTATAAACCTCGATCATGTCACCCCCAGCTGTCGTTTCTCCAAGCTAAACAGTCCCAAGCGCTTCAACCTTTCTTCATAGGGATTTTATCATTCTAGTTGCCCTTTTCTGCATTTTTTCCAATGCTATAATATCTTTTTTGAGGTGTGGCAACCAGAACTGTACACAGTACTCCAAATGAGGTTGCACCATCGATTTATACAGAGGCATTATGATACTGGCTGATTTGTTTTCGATTCCCTTCCTAATAACCCCCAGCATAGTGTTGGCCTTTTTCATTGCAGTCGCACACTGTCTCAGCATTTTCAGTGAGTTATCTACTACGACTCAAAGATCTCTCTCTTGGTCAGTCTCTGCCAGTTTGGACCCCATCAACATATATTTATAGTTAGGATTTTTGGCTCCAATGTGCATCACTTTGCACTTGGCTTCACTGAACCCCATTTGCCACGTTGATGCCCACTCGCCCATCCTCGACAGATCCCTTTGGAGTGCCTCACAATCCTGCTTGGCTCTCACCACCCTGAACAACTTTGTGTCATCTGCAAATTTAGCCACTTCACAGCTTACTCCCAACTCCAAATCATTAATAAACAAGTTAAAAGGTTAAATGAAACCCCAAGATAATAATAATTGGCAGGCTTGATCTGGTACAGCCCAATCTTGCCAGATTTCGGAAATAGTCAATACGTAGATGAGACACCAACAAGGAAGACTCTGCCGAGGAGGGCAATAGACAACTGCCTTCTTGCTTGCCTTGAGAGCAGACCCATAGTCAGGATTTTGTGCTTTGTGGGGTGGATTTTTTTTCTGGTGGGGCTGCCATTATTTTTTTGTCTGTCTCCAATCAACTGTACTTTTAAGAAACAATAAAGACAATAATACTTATACTACATTAAATTGAATGCAGCAAAAACACTCACTCCCACAACAGCCACCCCAGACATAAATGAAATGCAAAAACACCCCTCACCCTTCCCCTGCCTCAACCAATGAAATCCCTTACCATTTTCAGAAGGAAATCTTGTGAGGCTGGCCCTTTAAGGAAGGGGGTGGAGCCCCTGATAGCCCCACTGTAGCTATGGGCCAGCTTGAAAGCCCCTTGCTGTGATTACCTTAAGTTGATATTAACATAACAGCCCATATGTTCATATGTAGGCTGGGCCCACCCTTTAAAAGAACTAGGTATGTATCACAAAATGTTTACACATAGTATCATTAGGATAAGAGAAATTAGGTGGATCCTGCTGTGTTTTCTTCTGGCACAAGAGGGGAAAGGACCCCTTTATGACCATCAAAAAGCCTATGTTGGGGATAGTGGGACTCATGAACAAAAGCCATGCAGAATAGGATCTGGAGTGAGGAAGGGAATGAGGCAAAATGACATGGAAAAGCTGGTAGGATCCAAACCAATGTTTTCAAGACATTGAAGGCAGCATCCTTAGGACGTTGAGGTTTTTTGACTTGTGTGGCTAGCCAACTGAAATCACACAGTGAGACAAAAATCCAGGCAGCAAAAAGGTTTTAAAAAGTTTTATCCAAATAAGGGACAATATGCAGCCAAAAGGTTCATTAAGATGTCCACTGAGCAACAGTTGTGTTCCAACTTTTATACTCTAGGTTCTTCTCCCAGTTTTACATTATCAGTGACATTTACAGATGTGTATTTCGATTTTCTTTGTCTCTAACATCCATTAATCCTACTTTTGACAAACAAGATGTTTCTTGGTTTTTTCAACTTTCATCCACAGGTGTCTTGTCTTGTGAAACACGGTTGTCTCTTGGAAAAAGAACCCAGTTTTCCCCATCTCTGAAAACTTACTGTCTTAAATTCATATTATAAGCAAAATTTTACTTTCTCTGCTATTAATATAGTGTTTTTCTACTATCACATGCATATATAAGATATATAAATGCTTGTTTATATTTGTTTATACTTGCTTATAAAGCATTCTTATAAAATACAGTTTAATGAGTATTCCATTTTAGCAAAATCAAACTCCTTACTTCTAATGGCCACTTTTCTGCTACTCTAATTAAACTAGATAATCAAAAAGCCTTGATTTATGCTTTGTTACAATACTTTTGTTTGATAAAGATATCTCTAATAATGAACATCTGGTCATTAATTTCTGTTAAAAACATCTTCACTATTTTCCAATCTTGCTTATGATTGGCTAAAAGATAATCTTTTGCTTGTTAAAATAATGCTTAGCAGTTTAATTTTAAATCCTTGTCTCACAGCTGTGTATCAATAAATTTGTCATAGACTTTGGCTAATAAGCAAAGCTTCCTTATTAAAGAAATAAGAGACAGTCTTAGTAAAGAATTTAGCTAGCTTTCTTTTTACAAGCATTTAGAACTATGAAGATCCATACCATAAGCCTTAAACAAGTTATTCTCAGCTATAAACAAAATATTAAAAGTTGTATTTAACTTTTGAAAGCAGTTAACAAATAACAAAGGAATCTGGTAAGCTCATATCTCTATTTTCAGAGAGTTGCAGCTGTATTTTTGCTCAGTTCAATAAATCTTCCCAGCCTTGTCTTGACATCTCATTAAAAATAAAGCATCTTCTCCAGCTAATTATCTAATTCTTTTACTGGGCTTCCTGCCAGCTCATTAATTGTGAAGGAAACCAGACCTGTTATACCTTCTTTGTGTTTTGCTGACTTTACTTCAAGGGAGCTGGGAACATCAAATCCTTTTCTCAAAAATATTGGGATTAATGGAACAAACAATCAATAGACTAGCATTCAAACCTCTGAGCTCCCTCTACAACAAGGAAATATATTTTATGCAATCTTACAGCTTTGTAGCTATTCTCAAGCGCCACTGGGGTCAACTCATGTCCGGCTCACTGGTTGTGGGCAGTGTCCATTATTTGCAAGCCATCCGGGTGCATCTAACTCAACTGAGATGTGTCTGTTTTCTCATGATTATACTCTTCTCTCACAGTAGCCACCCACCCTCCACTCATCTGTGCCTGCCACCTCCAATGTTATGGGACACAGTAAAAAGGGGGGGAATCATTAACAATTTTTAAGTTGAAACTTACTACTTAGAAGTAGTGTCTTTGGTGTCTGCCCAGGATCACAGCGAATCTGGTTCTTGTGATGACTTTTTAATTAGACGTCATTGATTGTGAAGTTTAAAAGCAGCAACTGCATTCTAATTTGTTCATTTAAAGCAGAAGTTCCCAAACTTATTTGGCCTACCACCCCCTTTTCAGAAAAAAAAATACTCAGGGCCCCCCTGGAAATCTACCTTCCAGAAGTGGACAAAAAGATGCAGGTAGAGTCCACCACAATCCACGCAGCCAGGCAGACCAAGGCAGGCACAGAGCAGCAGCAGCAGCAGCTGAAGGCCTGAAGCCAGAAGCCAGTAGCAGCCACCACACAAGAGCCCAGCAGCAACACCAGCCTTACAAGGGTGCACATGCATTTGCAAATGCATGGCTGTGATTGGCTGTGAGGACCCCTCTTTACCTCCCCCCACCCCCGATCCCAGGGAAGACCAGGAGAAGGCAGGAAAAAGCTGCTTTAGATAGGTTCTGGACTCTTCTTTCTTTATGCTTCCACTGTCCCCTTATTTTTATTCAACGCCCCCCAATTACACCCAAGGCTTCTACTACCAACCTGGATCATTCCAGTGCCCCCCTCAGGGGGTGGTATTGCCCACTTTGGGAACCAGTGATTTAAAGAATGTACCCAACTGTACAGGCATGAATTCATGATGAGGGGGTGAATTCATGGCAAGTGATTATGTGCTTTATATGAGCGAGTCAACGTAATGACTCAAACAGCCATATTCCCTTGGCCTCTTCTGTAGTAAATGATATGGTTTAGTTCTTGGGCTGGGCCAAATCAGCCACAGGCACCAAGAACTGAATATCTGCTGTGCAGGAGCAAAGATGTTCAGCACGGTTCTGTACTAGAGACGAACTTCACCAGGGAACACCGTGGTGAACTGGTCAGGAGCAAACTGTTTTTATAATTGAGAAAGTTTGAGCAAGGCCAAATTTGCAGATGACACACGATTATTCAGGAGGGTAAAAACCAGGGCTGACTGTGAAGAGCTCCAAGAGGACCTCCACAAACTGGGTGAGTGGGCGACAAGGTGGCAAATGATGATCAGCATTGGTAAATGGAAGAAGAAGAAGAAGAAGAAGAGATTGGATTTATATCCTGCCCTTCACTCACTTGGAGTCTCAGAGCGGCTTACAAACTCCTTCCCCTCCCCACAACAGACACCCTGTGAGGTGAGTGAGGCTAAGAGAGCTCTGAGACAACTGTCCTTGAGAGAACAGCTGGCACAGAGCTATGGCTTGCCCAAGGTCATCCAGCAGGTGCAAGTAGAGAAGTGGGGAATCAAACCCGGTTCTCCCAGATTAGAGTTTGCGCACTTAACCACTACACCAAACTGGCTCTCAAGGGCTGCGGCCACATGGGCCTTAAATGCGGGAGGAAGGGCTATTTCCTCCCACATTTAAAGGGGCCGACCAGACGGCCCACCCCAAGTCCCGTGTTGAAGCGGGCTCCAATGTGGGTTCCTCCCGCATTTTCCCTGGTGTTGTGGGAGGAACCCGCATTGGAGGTATCTGGACAGCCCTCTCTCGCAAGCATTGCGAGAGCAGGGCTGTCCAGATAGCCCCGCCGGCCATTTCCCCCCCCCCCTTTTACACTTGGGCGCATGGCCACTCATGCGCCCAAGTGTAAAAGGGGGGGGGAACCCCCCAACTCACCAGGCGATGGCGGGTCCTTGGCCGCCACCGCCGCTTCTTCCGCTGCTGGGGCCGCCTCCGCTGCCGTTCCCACAAGCCGTTCTCGCCGCTGCCACCGCCTCTTCAGCGGCAGCTGCCGTGGCTGCGGCCGCTGTTCCCACCTCCGCCACCTCTTCAGCAGCCGTGGCCGCCGACCCCGCCACCGCAGGGGTTGGGATGTATAGACATCCCAACCCGCGGTAGCAAAATGCGGCCCCTTTAAATCCGGGAGCCCTCCCAGATTAAAGGGGCCATGTGGCCGCAGCCAAGATCATGCACATTTGAGAAAAAATCCCAACTTCAGCTAATAGAGTCTGAACTTACTGAGTCTGAGAGGGGAAAAGATCTTGGGGTTGTAGTGGATAGCACAAGGAAAGTGTCAACCCAGTGTGCTTCAGCAGTGAAAAAAGCAAACTCTAAGTTAGGGATTATTAAGAAAGGGACTGAGGATAAAATGGCCAGTATTGTAATGCCCCCTGTGTAGAGCTATGGTGCGGCCTCACTTGGAATATCGTGTACAGTTCTGGTCACCGTATCTCAAAAAAGGACATTGCAGAGCTGAAAAAAGTCCAGAGGAGGGCAACCAAGATGATCAGGGGGTTGGAGCACCTTCCCTAAGAGGAAAGGCTGAAGGGTCCGGAACTTTTCAGCTTAGAAAAGAGACCACTAAGGGGGGATATGATAGAGGTTTATAAAATTATGCATGGAGTGGAGAGAGTTGATGAGAAATTTCTCTCCCTTTCCCCAAATACTAGAACTCAAGGGCATTGAATGAAGCTGGTGGGCAGTAGGTTCAGGACGAACAAAAGGAGATACTCCTTTACACAGTGAGTGATTAAAATGTGGGATTTGCTGCCAGAGGAGGGCCAAGGGAAGAAACAGCTTTAAAAGGAGATTAGACAGATTCCTGGAGAATAAGTCTATCAATGGCTACTAGCCATGGTCACTGAGGGGAACCTCCACATTCAGGGGTACTAATCCTCTGAATCCCAGAGCCAGGAGGACACATCAGGGGAAGGCGTCAGCCTCTGTGCCCTGTTGTTGGCCCTCCAGAGGAACTGGCTGGCTACTGTGTGAGACAGGATGCTGGACTAGATGGACCACTGGTCTGATCCAGCAGCGCTCTTCTGATGTTCTTCTCAGGGGAAGGCCTCAGCCTCTCTGCCCTGTTGTTGGACCGCCAAAGGAACTGGCTGGCCACTGTGTGAGACAGGATGCTAGACTAGATAGACTATTGGTCTGATCCAGCAGGGCTCTTTTTATGTTCTTACTAGGGAACACCATGGTGAACTGATCAGTTGCGCACTGTGCTTGTAACTGAGAAAGTTCGAACAAAGTATGTTCACCTAGTGAGCCTGTTCAAGGCAAAATTCTGAGCCTGCTTGTAGGCCTTCTGGGAGCATCTGGTTGGCCATTGTGGGTAATCAGATAGATCCTTGTGAATATAGAAGTTAGCTGCACCTGCTTTAGACTATTCCTTCAAGACAGTTGAGTAGAGACGTACTAGAAGAGGCACTCGTTCATTTTTGACCAGTCCAGGAAGAGATCTGAGTGTATCCATGTAACTAGAGTTGAATTGGCTCATTTCCTTTCCTTTCTCAGTGGCCCTCAGAGTTGTTGTTTTTAATTGTGGAAGTATTAATTAGATTTCAGCAATGTCACACTGACCTTGGCATTACAATACTAAGCAGAACTTACGCTTTGTCTTTTGAATCTTTGTAACCGGAGACATTGCGGGACGTAGCTGAATCAGAAAATGTTACAAATGTGCTGAATAGGCACATTGTGTTCTTTGGCCTGGATTTACCCAAGCCGGAATCCAACACTCGCATAAAACCATAGGTGTGTTATCCAGTTTCTCTTTCTCGATGGTTCGCTTCAGAACTCCTTGTTTTGGTGTTATTTCTCCTTTGCGTAAATGGAAACGAGGAATCTTTATTTTAATTTTATTTTATTGAACTTGTATCCCTCTCTCTCCGCAGGCAGGCTCACGGTGGGTTCCATCAGTTCCAAGACAATACACAATAACAATGAAAACCAATTTAAAACAACATGATTAAAACAATCCAATAGTCATAACATCATAAAGTAAAACAGTCTTTAGTTTAGTACCGTTTTCTGTTCCTTTTCACCAGGGGTCCTTTCGTAGAAAAAGAGGTACAGGAGCTCATTAGCATAACTCATTAGCATAACTCATTAGCATAACTCATTAGCATATGCCACATCCCCTGACATCACCAGAAGTGTGTCAGAAAGGGAATGTCAGTTTCAGCCCCATTATATCCTATGGGCCATTGAAATCAATGGTGAAAACTCATAGGGTATATGAGGGGCTGGAGGAAAGGGAGTTTGAGGGAGAGGCTCCAAACTTACAGGGTAGCTGCTGGGGCCTCTCTTTGAAATACCCACCAAGTTTCAAGAAGATTGGACCACAGGGTCCAATTCTATGGGCCCCCAAACAGATTGTCCCATCCCCTCCATTGTTCTCTATGGAGGGAAAAAATGTTAACTTTTTTCCTACCATAGAGAACAATGGAGGGAATGGGGGCAACCTGTTTGGGGGCCTGTAGAATTGGACCCCCTGGTCCAATCTTCTTGAAACTTGGCGGGCATTTCGAGGAGAGACCCCAGCAGCTACCCTGCAAGTTTGGAGCCTCTCCCTCAAACCCCCTCCCCTCCAGTGGCTTTTAAAGTTGCCACCGAATTTCGGCGGCAATTCGGCGGCGAGCTGAATCAGATTAGAGAATCTGATTCAGCCCGTGGCTGCCCTACTGGCCAGTCCTGAGCTGGCAGAGCTTCGCTCCACCTCGCTCCGGCCCCAACGGACCCCTGCTTTTCACCAAAGTTCCCACCATAAATGTAGACATTTTCCAACAGGCAGTGTACTAACGGAATGTTGAGATGTGACTTGTGCCTTAATGATGTATAATTGGACTGTCTGCTCCCGGATGAACTTACCCAATCGCTCTGGCCATCTAAGGCGAGGTGGGTGGCATCCCAAGAAAGAGCCTTCTTGGCCATGATTCCCAGCCTTTGCAAATTCCTCCCCAGGGAGATCCACCTGTCTCCCTCTTGTATCTCACTCAGACAGGTTGCCCCATCTGTCTCACTCTATGGTTTTCTCCTGCCAGAAGGGGAAGACTTCCTTTGTTTTGTTTGGCACTCCCTCACTTTTGGTCATGGGTTTGTCTTTTTGAGGGCATTTATATTTAAGTAGTAGGTTTTCTTTAACTGTTTTAAATATTTTCTAATTATTTGCATGGTAAATGCTTTTTAATGTCTGAAATGTTTGGTGTAGTGGTTAGGAGTGTGGACTCTAATCTGGGAGAACCAGGTTGGATTCCCCACGCCTCCACGTGCAGCTGCTGGGTGACCTTGGGCAAGCCACAGTTCTCTTGGAGCTGTTCTCTCAAGAGCAGTTCTCAGAGAGCTCTCTCAGCCTCACCTACCTCACAGGGTGTCTGTTGTGGGGAAGAAGAAGAAGAGAAGAGATTGGATTTATATCCTGCCCTTCACTCACTTGGAGTCTCAGAGTGGCTTACAAACTCCTTTCCCTTCCCCTCCCCACAACAGACACCCTGTGAGGGTAGGCGGGGCTGAGAGAGCTCTGAGACAACTGTCCTTGAGAGAACAGCTGGTACAGAGCTATGGCTTGCCCAAGGTCATCCAGCAGGAGCAAGTGGAGGAGTGGGGAATCAAACCTGGTTCTCTCAGATTAGAGTCTGCGCACTTAACCACTACACCAAACTGGCTCTCAAAGGGAAGGGAAAGGAAGGATATTGTAAGCTGCTCTGAGACTCCAAATCCAATCTCCTCCTACTCGTTCTCTTCTGTATCAGTGTTTTGTTTTAATGTTATCATGTTTGTCGCCTTGGTAACCCTGAACCAGGCGGAAAGGCGGCAGTAAAAAAAGTTTTAAATAAATAAAATAAGTGGCATGGAGACAACTGATTTCTTTTCTGTGTGGGTTTTGCTCCCTCTAGTGGCCACTTTGATATTACATCACTATATCTCTGGAGTATATCCCTACAGTGAAGCAATATTGAATCAACCACTAGAGGGAGCAGAACATGTGTGGGGGGAAAAAACAAACCAAAGCAATACACAAGCAATGAAAAGCAGAGTGTGGAAAAGCCCTGAATCAGGAATGTCAGCTGAACAAAGGCACTGCATGAAAAGGCTCTGAATGAAAAGCAAGGGGTTGGAGGTACTTTCCACCAGTGGATGAAACCTTTCCCTGACACAAGATTCTCAGAGTGCCTTTCTCTAACGTTTCTGCTCCTCAGTTGTGTGAACTCTGTGTCATATGATGAACGAGTAGTTGTGTTTTATATGATTACAGCAGCTGGGATGATCTTTGTGAAAGCGCGGAAGCAAGAAATGTTATTCCTAGGAAAAAAGATGGGTTAGAGAGAGTTAAAGATGTTTATAGTTTGTTTAAACTTGTGTGTGCCTGTGTAAAGTACTGTCAAGTCACAGCTGGGGCTTTCAAGGCAAGGGAGAAGCAGAGGTGGTCAGCCATTGCCTTCCTCTGCAGAGCCTTCCTTGGTGGTCTCCCTTCCAAGTATCGACCCTGCTTAGCTTCCAACTTATGGCCACTCCAGCAAGGGGCTTTCAAGGCAAGTGAGAAGCAGAGGTGGTCAGCCATTGCCTTCCTCTGCAGAGCCTTCCTTGGTGGTCTCCCGTCCAAGTATCAACCCTCCTTAGCTTCTGAAATCTGATGAGATCAGGCTATTGTCATGGTTGAATCAAGGACCACAAGGGTAAGAAAGACGTCTAATATAGGGCCAGTATTAAAAACCTAGTTAAAACAGATACAAAAATACATGTATTTATTAGAAAGGTAGTTAAAAACAAATAAAGGCCCAATGGAAGCCTTGTAGAAAAGTTCAAGTGGCCTGGACACAAGGAGGGCCAATACAAATGACCTGAGACGTCTCAGCCCTATTGGGGGGGCCTCCTTCAGAGGTCAAACAGTTTGAGGTACACGTGTTACAATATGACCTGTTACAGTAAGATAACCAGTACATTAATACAGGATGGCTTAAAGAGGGAATTAGAAAAACACAAGAGGCGGGACCCACGATACTCGGGGGGGGGGGGGAGAAGGAGCATCACACACTGGAGTCAGCCGCAGGTGAGTCTTCTCCCCCATTCCGCTGCCACCGCCACTTTTCTCCCCCCTCCCCGGGACTGGCAAGGCCTGAGCGGGTCTCGCCGGGCCCACCACTTGTCTCTGCCCTCCCCCGCCCTACCTCACAAAGGTCTACACTGGAATACATTATTTAGTCTTCTAAGAAGCTACTGGTTTCCTTTTTAATCCTATGCACATTATGTAGTATGGGAAGCATGTCGCACTAAAATCTGGGAGGCCCAGGTTCAAATTCCTGTTCTGCTATGGAAACTGGCTGGGTGCCCCTGGAATTACAGCCCATCTTCTCACTACAGAGGTCAGTTTCCCTGGAGAAAAAACAGATGCTCTGGAAGGTGGACTCTATGACACTGCAGCTCACTGAGGTCCCTGGCCTCTCCAGGCTCCAACCCCAAACCTCCAGGAGTTTCCCCAAACTGGATCTGGCAACTCTACCCTCCCATCCACTGCTGGTGGCCAGGGAGGACCTGCCAGCCCTACTAACTTACCTTGTTATAGGGATAAAATGGAGGAAGAGAGAATGACGTTGTAATGCTGCTTCAGGTGAAAAGTGGGGTATACATGTTTACACCAAGCCCCGCTGACCTCAGTGCAGCTTATTTCCAAACATGCGCGGGGCTGAGCTGCAAGGCAAGAGAACTGATACAATCTTGCTGCAAAAAACAGCCGCTTTTCCAAACCATGAAACTAAAGAGCTTATTTAAGAATCACGCTCCGACCCCCCCCCCCCCATCTCCGTAGTACGGCCACTTCTCTCCTTTCCCCTCTGCTCTCTCTCTGCCCTGGAGCCTGCGGCAGCTTCGCGTTTTTTAAGTCTTGAGCAGGAGGCGATGAATTCAAACAAACAGGCTTTTATTCAGTGACATTGTTCAGCTCAAACGAGAGCTCTGTGAGAGCAGCACTTTCATTTATACTGTTCCAACACATAACTTTCAACAATGTAACTATATACAAGCAATACTATTGGACCCAAGCAGGGCTCAGTGATTGGGTATCGAGATTGGCTTCAGGACCAATGGGAGTCTTTATTAAACAGCCAATAGGAATTGGAGCTTTAGGATACCAGAGCCCTTTTCAAGCTATTACTGCTTCATATTCTAAACAAACACAACAGCGTTCTTGACAAAGATGGAGGCATGTTGTCCCTATCACCTCCCCGTCCATGCCGCAGCTGTTAGAGTGGCTGTTAGATACTCGCCGGGGGGGGGGGGGGGAGAGAAGGAGCTTCAAAGACTGGAGCCAGCCTCTGGTGAATCTTCTCCCACACCCCGGCACCCACGGTGAGGCCTGAGGGGCTCTCGCCAGGCCCACCAATCTCCCTCCCACCCCCACCCACCCTGTGGCACCCACACGTGGGTCTTCTCTCCCCCCCACCCCCCGGCTACCATGGTGGGCCTGCTCGGCCCGCCGCTTCTCCCCCCGGGCACCGGCGAGGCCTGAGCGGCTCTCGCCAGGCCTGCCAATCCCCCCCGCAGCTCTGGCGGCGAGGCTTGGATACCTCCCAACCGCCGGCCACCGCACAGTTCCAAGAGTGTTTCCTGCGCATGCGCAGGGAATGCTCTTTAACTTTTCGGGGGATTTAAATACCCCCCCCAAGTTTTTTTTTTACTTTTAGGATTTTTCTGCACACGGGGGGAGTCCTCCTCATGTGCAGAAAAATCTCCCTGCCCCCCAGGTACCCCCCCCAGTGCAGATTTAGATATCCGCCCACAGGGGCGCCTTCGCTATTAGAATATAGATATGGAGCAGAGGTCCATCAGTGGCTATTAGTCACAAAGTATAGATAGGAACTCTCAGTCTGGGGCAAGTGATGCTCTGCATTCTTGTTTCTTGAGGGGGGGCAACAGTGGGAGGGCTTCCTTCCCCCACTGTTGGACCTCCTGAGGGCATCTGGTGTTTTTGGCCACTCTATGACAGTTGGACTGGATGGGCCACTGGCCTGATCCAACATTGGCTTCTCTTATGTTCTTGTGACCAAGAAAAGGAAAGCTTCCAATTTTGGTCCAAAAAGCACCTGTGTGACTATCTTAGTCAAAGCTAAAGTGTCCTCAATAGTTTATAATTAGGTGCTGGTAGGCCATACTATGATGCCTTAGAATGCTGATGATGTCCTGACTACTCTGTTTTTTTGATAATTTAAACATTTCCATTGTATGTGACAGCCCGGCTCAGCATTTCTGAAAATATGGACTGTGGAGTTTTTGGAGGTCACGCTGTCCCTGTCTGAAGGAGTTAATCTTGCCTGTTCAAATCGTTTCTGCCAGAAGAGTTACAACATCCTAGCCCACTAGTGGGTTGGATTGGGATATAAGCCCAATAAAATAAATAAATTGCTCTGTGAAGAAGAAGAAGAGGAGGAGGAGGAGGAGATTAGATTTTTACTCTGCTCTTCATTACCCAAGGGAGTCTCAGAGTGACTTACAATCTCCTTTCCCTTCCCCTCCCCACAACAGACACCCTGTGAGGTGGGCGGGGCTGAGAGAGCTCTCTAGAGAACTGCCATTGAGAGAACAGCTCTGAAAGAATTTGTGACTGACTCAGATTAGAGTCCATGCTCCTAACCCCTTCACCAAACTAGCTCTCTGAAGCCTCATGGAATGTCCTCCTTAAAAGAGGAGCTAGAGTCAGTCAGGAGGACAGAGAGCCTGAAAGTATGCCAAAAAGTCTGCTGTAGCTTTTACCCATGCCTGTTCCTTAAAACCAGCTGACAATTTTTATACATATATGATTTTATAATAAAAAAATAAAAAGGATGCAATGCTTTGGATCCTTTTTATTCTGAGAATAATCCTATTAATGGATTATCACCCTTTTTTGGTTGAATAAAGGCTGGCAACTGAGGTGACTAGATAGTTTGATGGCTTTCTAGATTCTGGACTGGCTGGCCTCCCCAAAAGGGACATTTGTGTCTTTATACCGTGCCGCCTTCCTTCCCTTGTTTAAACTTGCAGCTTTTCAAGCCAGTTTGGTGTAGTGGTTAAGTGCGCGGACTCTAATCTGGGAGAACCGGGTTTGATTCCCCACTCCTCCACTTGCACCTGGCTGGATGACCTTGGGCAAGCCATAGCTCTGTACCTGCTGTTCCCTCAAGGACAGTTGTCTCAGAGCTCTCTCAGCCCCACCTACCTCACAGGGTGTCTGTTGTGGGGAGGGGAAGGGAAAGGAGTTTGTACGCCGCTCTGAGACTCTTAAGTGAGTGAAGGGCGGGATATAAATCCAATCTCTTCTTCTTCTTCAAGATGCATGCAGACTAGAATCTCTCTGGAAAGGCAGTCTCTCGGACGATGGTTATGTAATTTTTCTTGAATGTAGATATAAGATGTTGGCGAGAGGTTTACCTGTTGTGGAGAAATGGCCTCCACCTGAATTCACATCAATATTCCAAAAGATGGGACTGTCCTTTGTCTATGAACTGGAGCACAGCTGTGAATTTGTAGCTGGCCTAAAGGAGAAGTGCTGGAGTGAGCCATGCAGCCTCAAACCCAGAGCACTTGTGGATGCAAATGGATTTGCCAAGAGTGAGGCAAAAGGTTTGCCATCTAACACCTCGGCTGGATTGTCACATCTAACGAACAGAGGCTGGGAAAGCCAAAAGCCTGTTTTGTATTTTCTTCCTTTTGTGGCAGAAAGATCAGGATCGACCCAGGATGGGGATGAGGAAGGAGCTCACTTGCCCTTTTCTTGGTTCATCCTTTTTGAATGGAAACAAGTCATGAAGAACTAAGCCTTTACCCAGAGACCTCATCTTCCCTACCTGTCAAGGAACAATGGGAGCTTCCAACTCTGTGAACTAAGGTAAATCAGGGCTTTTTTGGTAGAAAAAGCCCAGCAGGAACTCATTCGCATAATAGGCCACACCCAACAGCATAAAAAGCATTAGCATATTAGGCCACACCCCTGGCAGTGCAGCTCATTAGCATATTAGGTGGGGGGCTGGGAAAGCACAGGGCAGGCATGGAAGCTTGCCTCTTCCCCCCTGAGCTTCTCTGCCCCACTTCAGCATCACTTTTCTAGTCTACTCCCCCTCTGAACAAGACGGCTGGGGTAAGGCGCTGCTGAAGTATCTGGGATCTGAAAGACCCCAGGTACTTCAGCATTGCCTTTCTAGTCTCCTAACCCCCCCCCCCCCCCCGAATCAGACAACCGAGGAAAGGCACTGCTGAAGTGCCCGGTATCTGAAAATGCCCCTGAAAATGCTCCGCTCGTGCGGAGAGACTTGGGGAAGTGCGGGGAGGGGCATGGTTAAACTCCTTTCTCTCTCCCCCCAGATCAGAGAGGGAAAGAATGGCATTTTCAACGTGCCTGGGTTCCCTGC
Source organism: Lepidodactylus listeri (assembly GCA_029233225.1). Taxonomy (NCBI): domain Eukaryota; kingdom Metazoa; phylum Chordata; class Lepidosauria; order Squamata; family Gekkonidae; genus Lepidodactylus; species Lepidodactylus listeri. Next base: position 176,370,209 of record JARCFY010000001.1, on the reverse strand, counting down.
CTGCCCTTTTCTAGCTGCAACATGTCCGCTAGAGAAGGAAAGGCAGAGAGAGGCTTTTCCTTGTCAATTTCACTCTCAGCTGACTGGCGGGGTGTGAAATTGACAAGGAAATCCCCAGGGGCTCTTGTGCATAACATGGGGAGGGCAGGGTGCTCTGTAGCCACACATGCCAGAGATTTTGGTTATAGGCGTGGCCAACTCAGGAGCCATCCGGAACTCCGTTCCTGTGCGTTCCTGTCCAAAAAGAGCCCTAAAGGTAACGATGGAATTTTAAATGTCACAACATCAAGAACTGCTAGCCTACCTTAGCAACAACATTGTTAGGATGTATAAAATTTAGGGTTTAGAGCAGTGGTTCTCAACCTTCCTAATGCTGCGATCCTTTAATACAGTTCCTCATGTTGTGGTGACCCCCAACCATAAAATTATTTGTTGTGTTGTCCAAACGGTTTTCACAAAACCAATAAAAACATTATTTTCTGTCCCATCTATACAAAATCTTGCCTGAAGCAATATCTTATGTCCAACCATTATTCCCACACTGGATTGGAATCAATTCCTAAAGGTTAGGTTCCCATGGCAATCAGCTTGCCTTCCTGCAGAACTAGTACGCTGAATATGAATTTTTAGGGTTGCCAACCTACAGGTGGGGTCTGGAGATCTCCTGGAATTACCACTGAGCTCCAAACTACAGAGATCAGATCAATGGCTGCTTTGGAAAGTGGAATCCATGGCATTATGCCTTGCTTAGGTCCCTCCTTCCCCCAAACCCCACCCTCCTCAGACTCCACTCCTGAATCTCCAGGGATTTCCTCACCCTGGAGTTGGCAACCCTACTTCACTGGCAGAAGAACCCTAGGTTTGTGGATGCACTGGACTCTTTCTTGGCAGATGTCCCCTAAAGTCCCCCAAGCAACAGTAGTGTTCTGCCAAACAACAATGAAGAGAGAGAAAGAAAGAAATGTAGGTAGGTAGGTAGGTAGGGGGGAAAGAGAGAGAGAAAAAGGAAGGAAGGAAGGTAGGTGGGGGGAGAGCCTGTTGCAGCCTTTCCTGGGCTCTGGGCTTTGGCATGGAACCCAGGAAAGGCAGTGGGAGGGAGAGGCTGTTGCAGCCCAGGAAAGGCGACTGGGGGGGGAGCCTTCTTTCCTGGGCTTTGCACTTCAGCGCGGAGCCCAGGAAAGACGGCGGTGGGGGCAGCTGGAGCCTTCTTTCCTGGGCTCCCTGCTGAAGCGCAGAGCCCAGGAAAGACGGGGGTGGCTGGAGCCGCCTTTCCTGGGCTCCCCGCCAAAGCATGGAGCCCAGAAAAGACAGGGGTGGGGGTGGCTGGAGCCTTCTTTCCTGGGCTCCCCGCTGAAGTGCGGAGCCCAGGAATGATGGCGGTGGGGGCAAGAGGGCAGCTGGAGCCTCCTTTCCTGGGCCCCCCCCAAAGCACAAAGCCCAGGAAAGACCGGGGGGGGGGCAACTGGAGCCTTCTTTCCTGGGCTCCCTGCCAAAGCGCAGAGCCCAGGAAAGACGGCGGCGGAGGCAGGGAGAAGCAGCCATTGCCTTACCTGCTAGCTTCTTCTTCCTCGTGGCCCCACTGAGGGCTGCAGGAAGCAGGGGGCGGGGCTCTGGCCCCAACCAACCCCTGCTCTTTGCCCTTAAAGGAAAAACTCCCTTTGAGGGCAAAGAGCCGGGAGGCCAGACCTCACACTCGATTGAGCACGGGGCCCTTTCCTGCTGTCAGGGAGGGGTGGGCTCAGATGCCAGCTGGCAACCCCTGTGAAATGGTTGTTCGACCCCAAAAGGGGTCACGACCCACAGGTTGAGAACCACTGGTTTAGAGGATCAAGTGCATTCACCATTTTTTTTTCTCTTTGCTCTGCCCAATGCTTTTGCCAGATTGTGTGTACTATTTTTATTTGTTTAATAAACTTTCTTATATTTTGAGAGCTTGGAGCTAACACAGATCCTGATCCTTGCCTGTACAGTCCCACTTCCCAAGGAGTGGTCAACAATGCTCCCTCTAAGCTGTGGAGTCTTGGGAGCAAAGATTCTGCTTTGTGAGCTCCTGGCATTAAAGTTGTGAGCGAGCGATTTGGCTACTGCATTAATTAGTTTGCTCTGGAGCAAAAAAATGTGTGAGCCGGAGGCTAAAAAACTGGGAATTAGCTCACACTAACTCAGCTTAGAGGGAACACTGGTGGTAAAGGAGAGGGGCAGTGGGCAAGCTCTCCATCCCTAAAGCACAAAAGTAGAAAGGTGTGATGGGTAGTCCCCACACTAGCTAGTATGAGATCGGTAAGAGATACAGCCCCTAGGGAGAGCCTTTAAATGGCAACACCGATACAGAGACCTAGATGTACAAATCCATCAAGTGGGAGATGCTCTTTAGGTTTGTTGTTGTTGGTTATGGTGACCCAGAGAAGAAGAGGAGGAGTAGTAGTTTGGATTTATACCCCACCCTTCACTACCCAAAAGAGAGTGGCTTACAAATCTGGGGCTGACATGTGGGGCTGAGAGAGCTCTTTGAGAGAACAGCTCTGAAAGAACTTGTGACTGACCCAAGGTAACACCAGCAGCTGCTTGTGGAGGAGTGGGGAATCAAACCTCGTTCTCCCAGATTAGAGTCCGTGCCCCTAACCACTACACCAAACTGACTCTCAGTTGACATGCCCAGGAGTAAGGACAAATGTTGCCTCGCTGGGTGGAGACCCAGCATGGCTGTGGGATTTTTCAAAAATTCTACTTTTGTGAGCTACTGGCATTAAAATTGTGAATGAGGAACTTGGCTCCTGCATAAATTAGTTTGCTCTGGAGCCCTCCTTCCTGAGCTAAGACAAAAATGTGGGGGCCAGAGACTAAAAAACTGTGAGCTAGCTCACACTAACTCAGTTGAGAGGGAACACTGCTCCTAACCATTATATCAAACTGGGAGGAGAGAGAGAGAGAGAGAGAGAGATGCAGCATAGATAGGTGGATTCCTTCTTTACTCAGAAATCTAGATTTGGAAGTTCCAGTTCCTAAACTCAGCTCAAATCAACTCTACTTCAGCTGGCCCCTCCCTCTCTCCCAAACAAAGTGATTTAGGGGCACGCAAGCACCCCTAACATTTTAAACTAGAGCTTTCTCCTGGGCAAACCATTTGCTCCAAACCCTTGGCCGAATTCAGAAGAGAAAGTGGATTGTCTCCAAACGACATACTTATCCAGCCTGAATTATTCCGCTCCGGTGTAGTTTAACTAGTTCATCTCACTTGGGGCATGCAGAGATGGGACGGCGGCTTTCCAACATCTCATCAGTTTCCCCCCTGACCTCATGCTGGAAGAAAGCAGACCGGTGCACCAAAGCAATTCATGTAAACCTTGGACGCGTCGCTGGCAAATGTCAAACTGCCCAGTTTTGTGGCAAGAGTGCGTGAGTGTTTGCCAGTGAAATCAGCAGTGAACGCCAAAGTGGCAGTTTGCGGTTCTGCCTCCTGTGTGTCGGGAACAGATGGGAGTTGTTAATCTGGGCTTTGGTTCCAGTTCCAAAGAAGAGAAACTCATCTGAACTGGCTTTGGCTGAGAAATGTCATCTAGGCTAGAAAGTGCTCAATATTTCACCAAGTGAAGATTGATACACAAGACCCGGTGTGTGGGTATGTGCAGCAGTGTTCAGAAGAGCAGGACTAACCAGCTAGTGTCTTTTGGGGGAAAACCCAAAAGGATTTGGCAGGGGATAACTAGGGGATGTACAAATGTGCCCGTGGGGATGCCAGCTTCCTGGCGAGCCCTGGGGAACCCTAAGAATTACAGCTCCTCTCCAGACTACACAGATCAGTTCTCCTGGAGAAAACGAATGCTTTGGAGGGTGGACTCTATGGCAGTGTACCCCACTGAGGTTTCTGTCCTCCCCAGGCTCCATCCCGAAAACTCCTGGAGAGCCAGTTTGGTGTAGGGGTTAGGAGCGCAGACGCAAATCTGGGAGAACCGGGGTTGATTCCCCACTCCTCCTCTTGCATCTGCTGGTGTGACCTTGGGTTAGTCATAAGTTCATTCAGAGCTGTTCTCTCAAGGGCAGTTCTCAAGAGAGCTCTCTCAGCCCCACCTACCTCACAGGGCGTCTGTTGTGGGGAGGGGGAGGGAAAGGAGATTGTAAACCACTTGGAGAGTCCTTTGGGTTGTGAAGGGCGGAGTATAAATCCAATCTCCTCCTGCTCCTCCTCTTCTCTTCCTCTTCCTCCTCCTCCTTCTTCTCCTTCTTCTTCTTTTTCTTGAAGTTTCACAACCTGGACCTGGTAGCCCTGAGGGTCTATCTCAGCATGACCTTGGCTTGCTCTTCTTCCCCTTCAAAGTACATTTGACAGATGGACTGGCCAGTGAATCATATGTGGGTTCCATTTCCGAGGATTGCCCTGCTGGTCTGCTGTAGAACTGTTATATTCGAGCCCCGTAGCACCTTACAGTGGGGACTAATGAAGGGAGCTTGGGCTCTTGAACGCTTATACCCCCAAAATCTTGTTCTCTAAGGTGCTGCTGGGTTCTAATCTACATGTAGATTCAGTAATCTTTGCCTTTCCCTCCATGCTTTAGCCATGTTGTCCTTTGTTTTTTCATTTTATCATACCATGTGTTTGTTTATTCAACAAATCATATGCTCCCCACACTTAAAAATACATATATTTTCCCAATTAAGTGTACATTCTTCCCGCCACCTTTTGAAAGAAAAGCAGAACTGATCATAAACACGTTTTTAAAAACTGCTTTGGGGGATATGGGTTCTTGACGTTACTGTTTCCGGCCAACGAGTGCTGTGCACCTCCAGCTCCAAGTGTAAAATGCACAGAACCACTTCCCCCTAACACGGTACTGAATAGAATGTTATATGTTTAAACATATCAAACAAATGTTATACGTTTAAACAAGTCATGATAGATGCACTCTACAGGAGAAGTACTTCCCATGAGAAGTCCTTATATGAGATGGTGCTCCCAGGGCTGGACAGAAATTTGATATATATTAGAAGAAGAAGAAGAAGAAGAAGAAGAAGAAGAAGAAGAAGAAGAAGAAGAAGAAGAAGAAGAAGAGATTGGATTTCTACCCGCCCTTCACTTGGAGTCTCAGAGCAGCTTACAAACTCCTTTCCCTTCCCCTCCCCACAACAGACACCCTGTGAGGTTGGTGGGGCTGAGGGAGCTCTGAGAGAACTTGTGACTGACCCAAGGTCATGCCAGCAGCTGCAAGTGGAAGAAGAAGAAGAAGAAGAGATTGGATTTATATCCCGCCCTCCACTCCCCAAGGGAGTCTCAGAGCGGCTTATAAACTCCTTTTCCCTTCCCCTCCCCACAACAGACACCCTGTGAGGTAGGTGGGGCTGAGAGAGCTCTTTCCCAAGCTGTCCTTGAGGGAACAGCTGGTACAGAGCTATGGCTTGCCCAAGGTCATCCAGCCAGGTGCAAGTGGAGGAGTGGGGAATCAAACTCGGTTCTCCCAGATCAGAGTCTGCACACTTAACTGCTCCACCAAACTGGCTCTCGGAATTCTTTGGTGGTCTCCTAAGCAGGGTGGACCCTGCTTAGCTTCTGAGATCTGATGAGACTGGGCCAGACTGGGACATCCAGATCAAGGCAAGAGACACTCGGGGGGGAGGGGGGGTTGCCACTGCCGGTCCCTGCGTAGCAACCCTGGACTTCCTTGGGGGTCTCCCATCCAAGCACTAACCGGAGCCAACCCTGCTTAGCTTCCGAGATCTGATATGATCAGGCTATCCTGGGCCATCCAGGTCGAGGCAAGAGGCATTCAGAGGAGGTTTTCCACTGCCTGCCTCTGCGTAGCAACCCTGGACTTCCTTGGGGGTCTCCCATCCGAATACGCAGGGCTGACTCTGCTTAGCTTTGGAGATCTGACAAGGTCAGGCTAGCCTGGGCCGCATCTTTGTCTAACAATGTTCATTTTCAGTGACATGTTGCTTGTTTGCTATTCTGGTGTTTTAAATGTTTTCAGACAGTGCCCGTTTCTTTTCCTAGGTTATCCCCCCCCCCCCGCCTTGGTGCTTCAGCCTTCTTCATTTCGACGTCGTTCGTGTTATTTTGACGCTCCTCGTTTTTGACTGCCGTGCCGCTGAGACCACAAGAGAGGAACCCTCCCTGCGATGCCGCTTGAGTCATGTCAAACTTTTTTTGAAAAGCAAGGAGGCAAGACCCCCACATCTGCCTCAGCAGGAGTTAACCTTGCCGCGGGCATTTTCCCCTCTGTCACATCTCACCGGATCAATTCAAGGCTCCGCGAACTTGGCAAGGCTGCTAAAAAAAAAATAAAGAAAAAAGCCACAGCGAAGCAAAAAAACATGTTTCCACATGAACGAGCGACTCCTCGAGCGAAGGGTTATTTGCTTTCAACGTGACGGTCCCCCACCTTCCTTCGTTTCCTCCCGCCCGCCCTCCTTCCCAACAACCTCGCACAAAACAAGGTGGTGGTGACCCTTCCAGAAGAGGCGTGGTCTCTCCTGAAGCATTCAAGACATCGCGTGCAGCTGCCTTCTACTGACTCAGATCCATGGTCTGTCAAGGTCAGCATTGTCTACTCTGACTGGCAGCAGCTCTCCAAGGTCTCAGTCTTTTCATATCACCTACTGTCTGATCTTTTAATTGGAAATGCTGGGGATTGAACCTGGGACCTTCTGCATGCAAAGCAGAGGCACTCCAGTTGAGCCACAGGTCCAGTTGAGCCACAGCCACAGCTCCTTCCCTTCCCTTATACTGAATCAGACCCTTGGTCCATCATGGTCAGTACTGTTCACTCAGACTGGCAGTGGCTTTCCAGTGTCTCAAGCTGGGATCCTTTACATCACCTCCTACCTGATCCTTTGACTGGAGATGCCAGGGATTGAACCTGGAACCTTCTGCATGCCAAGAAAGTGCACTACTACTGAGCCACTGCCCCTCCCACATCCTAGAATTAAACCCCATAAGAGGAACAACACACTGTCAGATCTTGGTGGTTTCTAGTTATCATGTCTGATCGGATGGGACTCTATCACCCAGCTGTTGTCTCTGGGCATTCCCACGTTCTCATTTTCCCTGCTTGTGTCTTCCTGTCGCTTTGGGCTTTTCTTTCTGTTCTGCACATGTTTTGCTCCCTCTAGTGGTGGATTTGATATTACATCTCTGTATGTCCAGTATCTGCAGTTTAAATCCGTGGAGAGACGTGCCCGACATAACAGGATGTAATATCGAATCGACCACTAGAGGGAGCAAAACACATGCAGAACAGAAAGGAAATCCCAAAGCAACACGAAGGCACAGGAAAATCAACATGGAACAAGGGAATTGAGAATGTGGGCAAGGCTTATGGTTTTCTAAGAACCTCAGCAGACCATACAGCTGGAGAGGGAAAGTGTTGTTCTTGCTTTATTCACCCAGTGTTATTGGCCAGAATTGGATGTAGGTATGTTTGTTGCAGCTGACAGATTTAGGATGCTGCTTTCCAAGTCTACCAATGGCTTCTTGACAGGTCTCTGTGTGTCCTACACTCTCTGTTCTTATTGCCCTCCCCCTTGAGGCTTGCTGGCACCTCCTTTTACTTTTTTCACCCGAGTTTTTAATTGGAGCTTTACTTTATCAGCTTTCTAGTGGTCTACTCTGCTTTAGTGATAGCATTTGTGCTCTTGATGTCTAATGGCTTGTGTTTTCCAATGGACACACAAAACTGCCTTATACTGAACCAGATTATTGGTCTGTCAAGGTCAGTATTGTCTATTCAGACAGGCAGCAGCTCTCTTGGGCAGAGGTCTTTCAAATCACTTACTAGTGGTGAAAAATGCTGTCAAGTTGCAGCTGACATATGGCAACCCGGTAGGGTTTTCAAGAGAAGACACATCCAGAGTTGGCTTGCCATTGACTGCCTCTGCATAGCAACCCTGGTATTCCTTAGAGGTCTCCCATTCAAGTACTAACCAGGACCAACCCTGCTTAGCTTCCAAGAGCTGACAAGATCAGGCTAGTCTGGGCTAGCCAGGTCTGGGCAAAACCACATACTACCTGATTCTTAACTGGAGATGCCGAGGATTGAACCTGGGACCTTCTGTATGCCAAGGGGTGGAGACAGTGGCTTTATGTGGTATCTTTTGTTGGAATAACAATGTACCGACACATAGGTGTCTAACAGCTAGAGAAGGCTTAAACTGAGTCTGTTTGCTGGGACATCAATGGCATTCATGCCTGAGCAGGTACTAATCCTCTGAATCCCTGAGCCGGGAGGCAACGTCAGGGGAAGGCCTCGGCCTTCATGCCCTGTTGTTGGCCCTCCAGAGGAACTGGTTGGCCACTGTGTGAGACAGGATGCTGGACTAGATGGACCACTGCTCTGATCCAGCGGGGCTCTTCTTACGTTCTTAGGAGGTAACATCAGGGGAAGGCCTTGGCCTCTCTGCCCTGTTGCTGGCCCTCCTGAGGAACTGGCTGGCCACTGTGTGGGACAGGATGCTGAACTAGATGGAGCACTGCTCTGATCCAGCAGGGCTCTTCTTATGTTCTTAGGAGGTAACATCAGGGGAAGGCCTTGGCCTCCATGCCCTGCTGTTGGCCCTCCAGAGGAACTGGTTGGCCACTGTGTGAGACAAGATGCTGGACTAGGTGGACCACTGGTCTGATCCGGCAGGGCTCTTCTGATGTTCTTATCAAGGGAAGGCCTTGGCCTCTGTGCCCTGCTCTTGGCCCTCCAGAGGAACTGGTTGGCCACTGTGTGAGACAGGATTCTGGACTGATCTGGCAGGGCTCTTCCTATGTTCTTATGGTTAAGATTCTACAAGCATTCATGCTGGAAAACAGGGAAGCACACCTTCTCTTTGCCTGCTCGCCCTCTTCTGCATCCTGACTGACCAAGTTTAGAAGAGATGGTAATTTTTGGAAAAATCTAAGCACCACTCAAGTTGCTTGGCCTGCTTTAAGGACTTCTTTGCCACAGAAGCATCTGGGGGCCTCCTAGTAGAGTATCTTCCTGCTTCTTCATTATTTTCTTTCCATAAAACATTTATTAGGCAGCTTTCTACCTTGTAGTATTTCAAGGGTGGTTACAATGTGAACCATGAGTTAAAACTGATGCTTGGAAACTGCTACTAGGTAAAAGAACTAATCAAATAGCTGTCATGAATAAAACTGTCTTCACCTGATTCTTAAAGACCAAGGGTGAGGGAGCCCGGTCCACCTCCATGGGAAGATTGTTCCATAACCGTGGGGTTACCACTGAAAAGGCCCTCTCTCTTGCCCCCACTAAGGCCTTCTCTTGTTTGCCCACCAAATAGGGATGCCAGACCCCCGATGTGGTTGGGGGTCCCCCAGTTTTGGGCACTCCTCTCTGCCCCCCAATTACCACCCCGAAACAGGCAAGAAGCTAGAAATAAATGTGATGTGCCTACATGACCTGGAAGTGATGTACAATATCTAAGAGAACAACAGCTATGGAATGAGCTTAGACCAGAGAATCATACAGCTGAAATGACACACTCTCCTATTAAAGCATATACATCAAAAATATACAAAAATTATTGCAAAATATAATTAATTTAATATAATAAGTGATGGTGGTCCAAAGTAATCAACAACGAAACATCCGGTAGATGCATTCGTTTCCAACAGTCTTCATCAGGTGTGGACCAACAAGTAGAATATCTTCAAATATAATTAAAGTACTTCTATTAAATCTGGCTGATTCAACAATGGCAGTTTTTCAACTCACAGCATATCTGGAACACTCCTAAGTTAATGCATGTTGCTCAAAGGCTTTACTGTGGTAAAATTCACCCCCTCGTCCCTCGCCAGCAGGCCTAAAGGACCTGACACCCTTACCACCAGGAACTCCTTTTACTGATGACACAGTCAGGTGGGCCTCTCCCTGTGACCTTATATCACAGGGAATGCCCAGGAATTTAGCCCATCTCATTGCCATGGGTTAGACCCCATAACTCCCTTCTGCCAAGTTCTTCTTCCAACACAGAAAGAGACTCTGGTCAACAATGAAAGACTTTTCTCCATCATCCAAAGCCATTATCCACTGGAGGAAGTTTTTCTACCTCAAAGGAAGACTTAACAGAATAGACTCGTAAGACCCAGCTGAGCTGAAGGGAGTCCTAGGAACCAACCTTATGCCACGGCTCAGTGGTGAAGCATCTGCTTGGCATGCAGAAGGTCCCAGGTTTGATCCCCAGTATCTCCGGTCAAGGATCAGGTCATAGGTATTATGAATGGCCTCTGCCTGAAACCCTGCAGAGCTGCTGCCAGTCTGAGTGGACAATACCGAATACAACATCCAATCCATATGCAAAAGAACCTCCTCAGGAAAGCTCCTCCATTAGCATGTTACAGCTTGGGAAACTCCTACAAGAGAATGACTCAGCCCTACCCCACCTTCCTGAGTAGAGATGAATTACCTGCCTACCATTTTTCTTCTCACATTGACACAGACAGTACTCCATCTTTCTGTGTTATACCTCTGAGGATGCCAGTCACAGCTGCTGGCAAAATGCCAGGTCCTGCAATGCCAAGACCACAGCTGCACAGCCTGGAAAATCCACAACTAATACTGACTCTGATAGACCATTGCTTTGATTCATGGGACAGCTCCGTGAGCCATGGGATTTTCGTTACAAACAAGACTTGGCCCTTCCACCCAAGCTCCAGAAGCTGGGGATTCCACCGCCAAAAAGGGCAGCCTGAAAACCTCCATTCCGAGCGTGTGCCCTTCTTTTCTGGTATATTTTAAAAGTGGGGGGGGGGGGGGGAGATGCTGCGTACCAATGCTACATAGTTGTCGTGCAGCCAAGGGGGAGTGGGAAGGCTTACGGCTGACACAGAGACGGGTGGGTGGGTGAATCAGGCTGTGCCAGGCTGGTCAGAGCAGATGCCCAGGCCGGCTGGAAGGTGGTTGGGGAGGAGGGTTAGGGACAGGGGGAAAGAGGCCTGCCAAAGCTGGGACCAAGGGGAAACAAGCTGCAGAGGGAAGAAGGATGTCCAGGCACGCAACACACTGAGAGTGAAGTATACCCACTGATTTATCAATCAGCTTGCTTCACCAAGCGGGTGGCGCATCACTGGGAAGAGGAAGGAGATGCTCAGCTTAGAGCCAGGGTCAAAGAAAAGAAGAGGATGAAGAAGAAGAAGAAGAGGAGGAGGAGGAGGACTAGGAAGAGGAAGCAGAGGAAGAGGAAGAAGAAGAAAGAAGAAGAAAGAAGAAGGAAGAAGAAAGGAGGAGATTGGATTTATACTCCACCCTTCACTACCCAAAGAAGTCTCAGAGTGGCTTACAGTCTCCTTTCCCTTCCCCTCCCCACCACAGACACCCTTTGAACAGTGTTCCCTCTAAGCTGAGTTCGTGTGAGCCGGCTCACAGTTTTTTAGTCTCCGGCTCACACATTTTTGTCTCGGCTCAGGAAGGCTGGTTCCAGAGCAAACTAATTTATGCAGTAGCCAAATCGCTCGCTCGCAACTTTAATGTCAGTAGCTCACAAGGTAGAATTTTTTGCTCACGAGACTCCACACCTTAGGCATTGCCTGTGAGGTAGGTGGGGCTGAGAGAGCTCTTTCAAGAACTGCTCACGAGAGAACAGCTCTGAGAGAACTTGTAACTGACCCAGGGTCACACCAGCAGCTGCATGTGGAAGAGTGGGGAATCAAACCCAGATTAGGGTCTCCCAGATTAGAGTCTGTGCTCCTAACCACTACACCAAACTGGCTCTTCCGCTCTTCCTAGAATTGCTAACCTCCAGGTGGGGGCTGGGAGATTGCCTGGAATTACATCTGCTCAGGGATCAGTTCCGCTGGAGGAAATTTGGAGGGTGGACTCGATGGCATTATATCTTGCTGAGGTCCTTCGCCACTCTAAATGCCACCCTCCCCAGGATCCAACCCCGAAATCTCCAGGAACTTTTCAACTTGGAGCTGGCAGTCCGACTATGACATGCCTCAGACAGCTTTTTTTTTGTTTTCTCGCTCAGTAATTCTGGTCCTATTCCCTTGTTTACTGGATGTCTTTCGTCATCTGACTGAATTTTTAAAAATATATATTTTTAGCGCGCCTTGAATCTCAGTGAGAAAGCCAGGCTATAAAAGGAGGGAACAGACTGAACAAACTGAATTCCAGTCTTTTGGGTTATTTTTCCATCTTTGACTGCTCTGTGAAAACCCTCTTCTTGAGTTCTACTTTCTGTGCACCTGCCTGTAAAGAAACGCTGGACATTTTCAAGTGGAGGCTGGATGACCATCTTTTGGGTATGTTGTAGGGCTATCATTCGGCTATGCTCCTGCAGAGTGCAGGGGGTTGGACTAGATGACCTGCAAGGTCCCTTCCAACTCTAACATTCTATGATTCTAAGAGGTGGACCATAATCAGAAAAGGGGTCTTTTCAGTGGTGGCACCTCAGGAATGCCCCTTGAGACTCATGTGGCATGACTTTTCCTTAAAGATAGATCAAGATGGGTAGCCATGTTAGTCTATCTGTAACAGTAGAAAAGAGCAAGCGTCCAGCAGCACCCCGAAGACTTACAAAAATTTGTGGCAGGGGATGAACTTTTGTGAGTCACTGCTCACTTCTTCAGATACAGCTAGATTGTGAGTCCATCTGTCCTTATATCTTCAAAAATAGAGTAGTTTCAGATGCCAAATGACAATAGCAAGCACATGACAATAGCAGGCATGACTGGATTAAGTGGGATATGCAGAGGGATAGTAGGCATGGAGAAAACAGCATTGGAAATGAGACAGGAAACCTAGATCTTGATTCAGTCCAGGAGGATGCATTGTCTTGAGCTTCATTATCAGTTGCAATTCAGCAGTCTCTCTAACCTGCTATTTGTATTGCCTGCTATTTTTAATACCTGCTATTGAACTACAGGAGCAGGAAATAGAATAAATGCGACAACGCAGCTGGTAAGAAACACACATCTTAACCTTTTCTTCATTGTGTGTGCTTTATTATTTTTTTTTACACAAATGGAATGGATGCGTTGAGTATTTACACTTAACAGGAGTGAATGCTGTATAGTGTATTTGTAAACTCCAGTTCCGATTCAGAGTAACCCCCACCCCACAAAATTACATCGGAGACGATCTATCAAGAGAAGCATGTAAAAAAAATAAAAGGGGTCAGGAAGAAAGCGGACGGCACTTTGCACTCATCAGTTCAGACCGACCAGTTCCAACACATGAACCCACCTGCTTCAAAGGACCCAAGAGACAGTTATCAATTTGAGGCAGGATTTCGCATAGGGCTGTTTGTTTCTCTGGTGATGTTCAACCAGCTTTATGTCTCTTTGCTCTCCCATTGAGGAAGAAGCCACGGCTCCCTTTCAGTTCTTACGGCCAGTACCAATATAACAGTTTGCAATCACTGGATAATTCTTGAGGTTGCATGTGCATGAAAGACTGCAGTGTAGTGGTTACTGTCCTACTTGGGTCTGGGAAATTTGGGTTCCAATCTCCCCCTCTCCATCACTATGACACTCGTTTACTGTCTTCAAAATCAGTTGTTCTCTCAGCCTGACCTACTTCACAAGGTTGCCGGGAAGGTAAAAAAGAGGAAGGAGGGCAGTGTATGCTGCCCATAAGCTTCTTGGGGGGAAAGCAGGATAAAAATGTACCTAATAGGCTAGTTCTGTCTCTTAGCACGCCGCTAAGCAAAGTTTGAAAACTTCCTCCAAACTTATGCATTACAGTCAACACAAACCATGTGACTGAGGGCACACGGAGCCTGAGGAAGGGGCGAACAGCCCCCTTGTGGCTGTTTCCACTGGCAAAAATGGCATGGAAGAGAAGCCTGAAGCCCCCTCCACCCTTTTTGTGTGGTTGGAGTTGCACCGAGCAATGGAGCACTTTGTAAAGGTGCGTCTCCCTCTGTGGTGAGACATTCCCTGGGACCCCGAGGACTCGTTCATTATAATTGATAAATAAGCCCCCCAACGAGCCCTCCGCCAACTTGTGGCTTTTCTTCCAACGGAAGAGCCATTTGGCTTGGGGGAAGTCTCTCAAAAGCTGGAGGAAGATCCTTCCGCTTAAGCTAGAGTACAGCCCTGCACCGATTCGCCAGAGTGGGGTATCTGTGCCATTTCTTCTAGGAGCTGAGCCCGGATACAGAAAATGAAAGCAGGGCTCTGGCAAACCCTGAGATTCATCTGAAACTTAGCAGGAGGCAGCCCCGTAGCCAGAAAATTTTCCATGGGGGGGGGGCAGGTCACTTAGGGACCTTCCCTTCCAGAGCCCTCCCACTTCTGGCCAGTCTCACTCCCAATCAGCTGCTACGTGGTGGGGAGACTGTGGAAGGAAAGGGAAGCTGCTCCGCTGCATCTGGGCCCTCTTACTCCCACAGATCAGCTGTTAAACCTAACAGCTGATCCAGGGGAGTGAAACTGACCAGAAGTGACATGGCAGCTTCCCTAGAAAAGCTGAGGAGGCTGGGGAAGGGCAGGTGTAAGTAGTGTGGTACAGCAGGTGTGGGGTGGGGTATGGGGGTGTGTGATATCCTTCCAGGGTAGAGCAGGGCTCATCCGCGGTGGGCCTCTGCCCACAGATGCCCCACTGTGGCTACGGGCCTGCCAGGAGTCCTTCAGCAAGGTTAATAATGGCAGAAAGGCCTCCTTAAAGGTCAGTTGTCTACAATGGCCCATTCACCCCCAGCAAAAGACAGCCAGAGAAGAGTCCTGAGGTTTCATCACATGCCCCCCACATTGCCGGCCGATGTGAGGTCCAAGAGGCATAGCCAAAATCCCACAAGAATGAAGCACGGGCCATCTTCTAGGGCAACATGTGGCTTTGTGGCAGATGTACCGAGATGCTTTGGCAGCTGGCATGGAAAGGCTCCCTGGGAATACGGTATCTAAAAATCACAGTGCTGACGGACTCCTGTCTTTCCTTCAAAATGTTCCATTGGTATGGCAGTCCTCTTGTCCCTGCAGTGAAATCCTATGCAGAGTGATTCCCATATTAACCCACTGAAATCAACAGCCTTCAGTAGGCTAACTCTGCACAGGATTGTCTCGGAAGTCCTTTGAAACTGGTGGAAAACTGGTGAATTTTAAGAAGATATAGAGTTTTCAGTCGGAGCCAAGGGCCGTGCATTTATTTTTACAGAATGGTCACTCTGTTGCGTCCCTCTGCATCCACAGGGATACCTTCGATTGCAATAGATACATATCAGAACTATGCATTTCCCTGCCATATATAATAATTATGACCAATTAATTAAAAACATATTCACCCCCCCAAAAGGCCTTAGACTTTTTTTTTTTTAAAAATGTAATGCTATGAAATCTACAAGGTAAGGACAGCCACCCGCCAGGACCACGCTGTCTCCCTTGACCCCCCACTATCCCAGCTACGAGCTACTGGTCACTACAGATCTGGGGAAGTGATCCTAGGCAGGCCTAACTTCTGAGCTGACCGGCTTAAGTTTGCTCCCCAGGTCAGTAATGAGTGGCATTCCCATGGGTTATTCTTCCCGGGTTATTCTTCCCAGCTATATAAGGACAATTGAGGTGGCCATCTGAGTCTGGAGAGCATCAAGTGTTGGAGAACCTCCCAGTACTTGGTTGCCCAAGTTCTCCAATTCCCCCAAGGGTCCATCACACTATTGGAAGCACTACCATTCCTTTCTCATCAACCGTCATCCAAAGAAGGTGCAAATGAGGAAAATTCAGATGGGCAGAAGAAGAGAAGAGAAGAGAGAGAGAGGGGGGGGGAGGGTTTCCTGGTAGACAGAGAAGGGGGGAAACGGAAGGAGTCAAAAGGGGACTGAGAGATGTATGGGGATGAAAAGGAATATAGAAAGAGTATGGTTGTGATGGTGGTGTCACCCCCGGCTCACTCCATGTGGTAAGCACAGTAAGGTGTAGTGGGCAGGGTTGTCAGATTAGAATCCGGGAGACCCAGGTTCAAATCGCTAGTCTGCCACGAAGCTTGCTTGGTGACCTTGGGCCATTCTCTGTGTAGGGTTGCCAGACCCCCAATCTGAGCGGGGGTTCAGCACTTTTGGGGGGCCCTTTCTGCCACCAGCCAGCGGGGTGGACATCACCCATAAATGCCCTCAGATGCGACATAATGACATCACCTGGAAGTGACGTCATCACGTTGCTAACACTGGGGGATAACATTCTAGTTTTTGGGGCAAAACTCTATGGTAAAATTAGCATCAAACCATAGAGTTTTGCCCAAAAATTAGAGTGCCAATGTCGGCGAGTGATGACATCACTTCTGGGGGATGTCATTGCAGGATGCGCACTTTGCATGTGTGCAAGAATATCCCAGAAGAGATCCTGTAGGCCTCCGCTGCCCGTCGGTAAGGACCCGGCAACCCTATCTCTGTGTTTCAGACTAACTTACTTTAAGGCTGTTGTGTGGGTAAAATGGAGGTGGGGGGAAAGACCTACATAGAGTGCCCTCGGGTCGTTGGAAGAAAGGCAGGATTCAAAGGTATTAAATACATAAATAAACAGGAAGGGCCCTGTTTCACTTCCTGCCATGGCAATAGGAAGGAAAATGGTGGACAGGGGCCCTCTTCAGGGATTACATGGAATTACAGCCCGTTCTCCTCCCTGAATACAATGCCTTATGTTTGGGATGAACCCAGACCTGGGCACCGATATGAGGCATGCAATCTTTCTCTGCTGAAGTGAGCGGCCTTGCGGTTCTCATCCTATGAACTGCCATCTCATTAGCTTTCTTCAGATATTCATCTGTGTCTGGACCACTTGCTACACATGTCTTTAATGGATTGGGAGCATACTGTGGTTTGCAATAAATGAAGTCAAGCCAATCACAAGTGCCCGGAGGCCAGTGTGGTTTTGTGCCTAGAGTGTCAGACTGAGATCTGGGAAACCTGGCTTCAAATCCCCATTCTGCCATGCCACTCACCAGGTGACCAAGGCTAGTCATTCTGAAGAAGAAGAAGAAGAAGAAGAGGAGGAGGAGGAGATTGGATTTATACCCTGCCCTTTACTACTCGAAGGCGTCTCAGAGCGGTTTACAATCTCCTTTCCCTTCCCCTCCCTACAACAGACACCCTGTGAGGTAGGTGGAGCTGAGAGAGGTCTTTTGAGAACTGCTCATGAGAGAAGAGCTCTGAGAGAACTTGTGACTGACCAAAGGTCACACCACCAGCTGCTTGTGGTGGAGTGGGAAAATCAAACCCAGTTCCCCCAGATCAGAGTCCACACTCCTAACCAGAGAAGGTAAAATAGACCAAGGGGAGAATAATTGAAGTTAAGGTTCCTTTGTGCTATGAGAAGGAAGACTGAGGAAAGGGTGGAGAATGGGCCCCCCACAATATCCTGTGCACGGCTACATCACTTCCAGGGGAAACCGAGAAGTGGTGTATGGTAACTCTAGGAATCACCAGAAACTCTATGGTCAAAATCATGGAATTCCCGGCGATTCCTAGAGCTTACCCTATGTAACTTCTGTATTTTCCTTGGAAGTGACGTAGCAGTGCACGTGACAATGCCAGTTTTAAAAACAATTCAGTGGGGCAACAGGAGCTGTCAGTGGGGGATCTCCCTCCCCCCACTGGGGGCACAGCAAGCCTAACAAGAAGAGAAAAATGGGTCGCACTATAATGTTGGGGATAGAGAGCTACCCTTCCAAAAATCCTCCAGGCTCACTGATCTCAATCAGTCATGCGTATTCTAGAGATCCTCAAGTCTAATTTCTGATGGGCCCTAATTTAAAACCCATGAAGGCCTGGTTTGAAGGAGACGAGCAAGAACTTGCTTGAGCAACTTTGCAGTTGCAACGGTGTCTTGTGGAAAATAGGCTGCTCCCCAGCCAAAGCAGCTGGGTGTTCTTATTTAGGATGCCAGCACAAAACCCAGTCACGGTGCTTCTGCCGGATGGGCCTACGGCTTGCGCTAGAGGATGCGGAGAACCTCGGCCCGAGGAGATTATCCTCCTGCATCAAGACCAGAGACTCTTCCAACTCGATTTGGTCCTTCTCTTTCGAAAAACGCCCTTTTAAACTCGATACGAACGGGATTCCTTGGGTACTTTTTGGGAAATCTAGTCGTTCATACTCGGGAAGGGGTGATATTGCACAAGCGATTGCTTTCCTAAATCTTTATGGGCTGTCTTCATTACATTGAAGGAAGAGAGCTATTCAGCACGAGTGACATTTCGGTAAGGTGCCGCCACTTTCCTATGAAAGAAGGAAAGACAACCAAACAGGTGGTGGTGGGGGGAATACTTCCAGTCACGTTTCATATGTGTGTGTGTGTATGAGTGAAATGGTTTGTGGAACGGAAAGGAGAAGAAGCTTGCTCAAAACATGGCGTGTCGGCACAGGCAGAGCCGGAGGGCAGCGCGAGTGGCCTTGACTTATTTTTGGGTCATCCTGGACCGTTAACGGTGCTACAAAGTGTGCCAGAAGAACATAAGAAATAGCACCAGAGATGTGATCTGGCACGATCCCTACAGGGTCCAGTATCTGCCATTCCCCTCCCCCTAAAAAACCTTTGTCATGAAATCTTCTCCCATGAGAAATGCTGATTGCTGAGGCCACGTTCCATCAGCAGCAACTGCTGTCCCTGACCATCTCACTCCTAGGGGCCAGACTAGATGTTACGGAGTCTACAGGTCCGATCTGTGGACGCCATCACCCTTTTTGAGTTGAGCGGCCATTTAAAAATACTGCGAGGGCATGCAGCGTCGCAGGATCAGGTGGTCTTGTCCTCCCCACACACCTTATCAAGGCTGTTTCAGCATTTCATAGAATCATAGAGTTGGAAGGGACCTCCAGGATCAACTAGTCCAACCCCCTATCCTGCCTTATTCTGCTGAACTGCAGGGCCAGCCAGGACTGGACCCTCCTTAGGGTTGCCAAGCAACTGGCAGGAGGGCTGGGACACGGCATCACCACATCACTTTTAGGTTTCACCACAGAGTTTCCAGCGATTCCTAGAGTTTCCCTTTTCCACTTCTGGGTTGTACTCGTGGCAGAGCAATGTCAGTTTTTAAATATTTTTCTCCTGCTGCGACCCGTAGATGCCGTAATATCTAGTGTGGCCCTAAGTCTCATGTGTTCCTTATTGAGAGGGCCATTCCAGAATTGGTCTGAACTTTTCCAGGGGGGTCCTGATTAATGATATTCTATCAGTTCATGCTGTTTAGCATTTTTGATTCGGGTTCATTGCCTGATCCTGTGCTGAATGGGGGAAAACCCACAATCTCAAAGGTGTGGAAGGTAAAATGATGACACTGCTGGGGGGAGTATGAAAATCTATTTTGCAGTCCCCTGACAAAGAATGGAATGAGTTGGGATCAACCCGCCAGAATAAATCATTTTGCTTTCTGCACCTGTTAAGATTCTTCTCTCCCATTTTTTTTAGGGAGCAGTCCCTGTTAAGAGCGTTTTGTCAAACATGGGGAGGCCCAGCGCAATATCGGAACACCTGAGAAACATCCCCACCCCTGACATCAGACCTCTTTCTGCTGCCAAGAAACATGAACTATGCAAGCATCCGAACATGAAACAAATGGAAACGTAAACCCTAAAAGAGAACGAGTTTGGTTTCATTATCACTTCCCTCGGTGATTTTTTTTTTTGCTCCAAAATATACACATTTCTTTCTCTCTTTTTTTCCCCTGTTTTTAAAAAAGTGCAGCAGCAAGTCTAAGCTGGAAACACAAAAACACATACACGCACACCCGCACGCGCAGGGAAACCGAGAAAAAAAAAAGAATGTTACTACAGTAACCAAAAGATGGATGGGGGAAAAATTGATTGTACTCAGCCACAGTAGTATCGCCAAACTGGAAAGCGCAGCACAGAACAAAACATTTACCAGTAGGAGATCTCTTGGAAAAGGTTGCATGCTGAACTGAGAAGCAAACAAATGGATTGGGAGCCAGAAAACAAAGTGGAAAACCAGACGGAAGGGTTTTGTGTCAGGTCTCCGGGGCAAGTGTACCATGACCCGGACCTGAGACAACAGTGTTTTGCGGACATTTTTTAAAAAAATACTCCTTCTTTCTCAGATATTTGGGTTTTTCCTCTGGGCTTCTGCAGGAAGATCCCCAGACTTAAACCTTTCCTACATTTATTTATTTTCCCCATTTTTTTTTTCAAATACGAGTTTCTAGCCCTTCTTGTTTGGAAAATAGTTTGATGAGTCAACCCAGACATTACCTTGTTTTTTTTGTAAGTCTGTAGCTTACAGGCTGGATCAGGCAAAAAGGTGATAAGAAAAGAATGCCTTTTTGTGTGTGTGTGTGTCTTTTATTTTGTACTGACCGTCTGGTTAATCGGGCCAGTGTGGCCCAGCAAATGGTGAACCGAATGCTGAGTGAGAAAGGGGGCGATGAGTTCAAATCCTGCACGGGGCGGCCTTGGGGAAAGTGCATGTCCCTGCGGGTGGCTTCCGCACCTCATCGGATCCTGTGGTATCGTGGCACCACAAAAGTCATTTGCAACTGGGTTTTCCACCGTGGACGAAGTGACCCGAGAGGTGCGATGACAGCCATTGCACAGTATCCAATGATGCATGGATCCAGCCATGGACTCAGTTTCCCCTGCTCCCATCTGTAAAATGGGGATAATAAATGACCTGCCCTCACAAGGGTACTGTGAGGATGAATCGGACAAAGGTCATAAAGCACTTGGTGTATGGAAAGTGCTACATAAAAGATTAACCCATTAAAGTTCTCAACACGGTTCTCCCTTTCCTGTCTGACAGCTTCTTCATCAAGGTTCTGGCTATTTCTGTTTGTCTCAGTAAAGCAATCTTCAGCCCTGACTCGGTCATTAAAGGCAGGTGTCCCATCTGGGGCTCATTCGCCCACAAATGGGTTTTCTCAGAGCTGCTCTCGAAAGAAGTGGGGAAATCTGGGATGCGCGTGGCTATATGGATCAGGACCCGAAATCGAAATCCAGAGGGATGTATGGATTTCAGACACATGGATATCAGAAGGATTTACAGCGCAATCCTAAACAGAGTTGACTCTAATGGACTTTAAAGGGGGCAACTCTGCTTAGTTCTGTGCCGTGTTTCCGAAATCAGTCCTGCAAACTGATAGGCAGGTTTTCATTTCTCTCTCCCTTCCCCCAGTTAGTTAATTCAGAAACGAAGGCAAACCTGGAAGGTTATCTTTCATAGCCTTCTCAGCCATGTAAACAGGGAGACTGGGTCTTGAGACACTTAGTGGCAAAGAAATAAAGAATAAATAAATATAAGAGCATCTTGTCCTTCCAGCAGTGCTTAATTTGAGTGGGTGCTTCTGAGGACTGAAGCCTCAGCACTCAAACTGCTCATTTAACTCATCTCTGAGCAAGTAAAGAGTGTGCCTCCCACAAGGCTGGGTAGGGTTGCTAGGTCCTTTTGTCGTGCCGGCAGGGGGATTTGGGGGGCATTCCGGGGGGTGGGCGGAGAAGTCATGCAACACAATGACATCACCCAGAAGTGACGTCAGCACGTTGGCGATGTCGGGGGCAATGCTCTGCTTTTGGGGCAAAACTCTATGGTAGAAACAGCCACAAACCATAGAGTTTGCCCAAAAAGCAGAGCGTCGCCCCCCGACATCACCGATGTGCTGATGTCATTTCCAGTGTTGGGGATGGTATGGGGATTTCTTCCCGCCGGCCAGCTGGCTGGCAGTGGGCAGGACCCCACAAAAAGAGGGGTTCCCTTGCCCCCCCCACCTGGGGAATGGTATCCCTCGGGCTGAGTTACTTAGATTAGTTTCTAGGGCTAGACATAATCTGGGAGATCCAGAATTAGGATCTCCAGCATTCTTTAAAAGCAACCGCCAATGCCGCCAGTCTCCTTGGAGTAGAATGCCAACAGTCTCCTTGGAGTGGAACCCATCTCTATATCATTAACAACAGGGTTCCTGGGAACTACAGTTCCCAGAATGCACTGGGCAGAAGGAAGTAGAGGAACAAATATGGAGGTGAGCTGGATGGAGCTCTTCCATCTTCTGGCTGAGCTGGGGACCCTGGCCAGCGGATTCGGCAAAGTCCAGCTCTGCATAATGTATCCTAATGTTTTGATCCATGGAAGAAAAGGCAGGGTCATTTAGATGGGGAAAAAACATTGACCTCCATTAACCTATGAGCAACCCTGATTTGAATTGGCCTCTTCATAGCTGCGTTTACAAAATCACAAGAGATCCTAATCCATAACAAGAACATGGGAAAAGCCCTGTGGGATCAGACCACTGGTCCACCTGGTCCAGCATCCTGTTCCACATAGTGGCCAACCAGTTGCAGTGGAGGACTAACAAATGGGCACAGAGGTCAAGGCCTTCCCCTGATATTAAGAACAGAAGAGCCCTGGCAGATCAGACCAGTGAGGGTCCATCTGTTCCAGCATCCTGTCTCACACAGTGGCCAACCAGTTCCTCTGGAGGGCCAACAACAGGGCAGAGAGGCCGAGGCCTTCCCCTGATAAGAACATAAGAAGAGCCCTGCTGGATCAGACCAGTGGTCCATCTGGTCCAGTGTCCTGTCTCACACAGTGGCCAACCAGTTCCTCTGGAGGGCCAACAACAGGGCAGAGAGGCCGAGGCCTTCCCCTGATAAGAACCTCAGAAGAGCCCTGCTGGATCAGCCTAGTGGATCATCTAGTCCAGCATCCTGTCTCACACAGTGGCCAACCAGTTCCTCTGGAGGCCCAATAAGCGGGCAGAGATGCCGAGACCCTCCCTTCGTATAGCCTCCTGGCAGTGGGATTCAGAGGCATACTGCTTCCGAACATGGAGGTTCCCTTTAGATCCGAACGCAGATCTGAACACATCTTGTTTGGGGCTTACAGTCGCGTGATGAAAAATCTTCCGGGAGGCCATCCCATTGGCTTGATATAAAAATAAAGAGTCAACTCTGCCTTGAACTTCAGTGTATCCTGTACCAAATGCACACAGACTCGCCCCCAAATCCATTCACCAATAGTTAACTGCAACCTGCACTGCTTTACATAGCTTGCGTAGACTGTGAAACAAAAGGCCGTCGGTGGCCTGCCAGGGAAAAGCCATCATCACCATTGCTTTTTAAAGAACCGGGGAAGAGGCAGAAGGTCACCTTTGAATGGTGTCTTTCGGCTCATTGAAACAGATTTTAACAAAACCCCAAACTCCAGAAAGTGCATTCAAGCCACTGACATTTGGTGTCTAACCTGTCTGCTCCCTGCTATACTTTTCAATTAAAAGATTCATTTTATTTCAGGTGATTTTTTTTAACAGAGTGCTTCCCATAGGAATTCTATCTTAACTCCAATGAGAACAAAAAACAGGAGAGTATGACCACAAAGTCTAGAACTTAGAATATAAGATTACAGGGAATTCTAATGGGGAATATTATGGGATAGTGCAACTTGAAAATCCTCTTTCGCATTTTATAGCCAGCCAAGGATGAAAAATAGTTCGCCTTCTTAATCTTTACAAAATCTCTCACAAAATAGTTTGTCCCCTATAGAAATTAGTGCCTATACATCAATATAGATTCTTTAATAAATTATCCCATCTTTTAAGTGCCTTCTATCTTTATATAAATGATAATATAGACAATCAACAAAAAACGTAAAGCTTTTTCTCAACTGTATCCCTCTCGGTCAAGTTTAAGCACTGCAAACTCTCGCGCTTGTGTCTGAGTGTGTTTCGGCTTGAAATGTTTCCCTCCCCGCCAAATCCCACTGAAGGGACCCACTTTGACATCAGGAACTGGATGAGATGGTGGGCTTGAAGTGCGGGGGTGGGGGGGAATGCTCCAGATTGGTCACAGGAAAAAAAACAACCCCCAACGAAAGATGTGCATAGATATATGAAACTCAAGGTGGATGTGCCATGAGACCAAACCCAGACCTTGATCCAACCTCCTGAACAAATCATTCAAGGTTTTTTTTTGCAGAGTTCAGCGGAAGATGGATCAGTTTCTTTTGGATGCAATCCTGCAAGGCGCGCAGCTTCTCATCCGGAGAACCAGAGTTAAAAGAAGAGTTGCGTCAGCGTCCACTTTGAGCTCCTGGGCTGCGGATCGGGGCCACAGTGACGTTCATCGCAGGATCAAAATCAAGGTCGGAGACCCGGGGATTTCTTCTTAAAGCAATCAACAAGTGTACCGAGCCAAGCCAGGAATACGGATTGGGACATCGGCCGAGCTGGCGGCCAGCTCTCCAGGACCGTGAGCCTCCCCCGTTGAACGTCTATCCCGACAAAGGGTATGGTGAGCACATGGTTAAGAGTTTTTCTTTTTATATGGCAAAAGTCTATTTTTTCCCCCAAAGGTTATTTTTTTTTCTGTACCCTTTATGACCAAACCAATGTCCTTCATGGCTTCGAAACACTTTGTGTTGTACATTCAGAAAAAATTCACATTGACTGCAAGAAACGTAAAAGCAACCCGATTTTTTTTTCTCTTAAAAAATAAAATCCCACCCCAGGAGAAAAAAAAAAAAAAGAGCTTCCAAATAGTATAGGATTAAGGTTTTCTTCTAAATACTCTTCCGTCGCCATTAGAGGTGATGTGACGGATTTATAGCTTCTCCTTGGAGGGAATCCAGATGAAAGGCCCAGATTGTTCTTCAATTACCAGTTTACAATGGTTATATATATCTTCTAGGGTTTCTCCTTGGACGATAGCTGTGGGGAAAGAAATAAGATTTTTTTTTTTAAAGCGAATTCTGCATCCCTGACCATGAACTTTGTCCCAGCTGTTGTCATGGAACTGTGGACTTCTCTCATCTGGAGATGGATCAAGACGGGTAGCCGTGTTAGTCTGTCTGTAGCAGTGGAAAAGAACAAGAGCCCAGGAGCACCTTCAAGACTATCAAGAGCTATCTGAAGAAGTGAGCAGTGACTCATGAAAGCTCGTGCCATGCCACGAATTTTGTTAGTCCTTGAGAACCGTTGGCTAATTATCTTAAATATGCCGAGGACTGTTTGATGAAGTTCTTATTGGCAGACAACTATGAATCTGTCTCACACAGTGTTGCTAAATATTGCTATCTGGTAATTAAAAAGCACAGATTATATTGTAAGTCAAGTCATCAATGATGGAAATGGCCGGTTTACTTTTTTAGAGCATATGGCTACAAGGGCTTTTTATTGGAGAGTATGTGCTGTCCTATTTTTATAGCTTATTTTATGGGTTTTATGATCGCTTTTACTACAGTTTGTAACAGTTTAACCTAGCACCTTATCTTATCTCCATGTTATTAGTATATAAGTTATAATTAAGGTACATGTTTGTTTGAATTCTGATCTTGGATCGTAATAAATCAAACTGAACTGTTAGTCCTTGAGGAGCTACTGGACTTTTGCTCTTTCCTCTAATCTGTAGTGGGGTAGTTCCACTTGCCTCGACCAGGGTTAGGGCTTTTTCGGCCCTGGCCCCTGCCTGGTAGAATGAGCTCCCATATGAGACCAGGGCCCTGTGGGATCTATTACAGTTCTGCAGGGCCTACGAGATGGAGCTCTTCCACCGGGCTTTTGGTTGAGGCGGCGGGCGTCCCCTTCCTTGGGCCGGCCCCCATCTGTATCCCGGATCCTGAGATTTTGAAATTTTAAAGCTCTTTAAATAACTTAAATCTTAATACCTCCAACCACTGGGGCATCTGGTTTTTATTAGAGTTGTATGGCACTTACAAGTTAAGGGGAGGGTGGGATATGAATCCAAATAAACAAATCCAGCGAAATTCAGAAGTTAGCTAGATGCTAGTCCTGTAGCATCTTGGCTATCTACGAGGCTTACGGGGTATACGCTTTTGAGAGAAAGCTCCTGTGATGGACAGGCTAGGTTCTGTCTCTCCCTACGAGTAACCAATGAGAGCAGATGTTGAGAGTGGGGTTTTTTGTTTTTTTTTTGGAAAAACAGCAGTTAGGAGTTAGTGGTTTAGGAGTTATGGGGAATAAAGGAGGACATCTCTCTAAGCAGAACTGAGCAGAAGAGCTGCTGAGAGCCGCCTGAGAACAGTCAGTTTGTCACTAAAGGATCCTAGTTGGAGGAACAGGACGTCAGTTTGAAAGTTCAACAGAAGTGAAATTTCGTTGGTCTTAAAGGTGCCACTGGGCTCAAACTTTGTTCTGTTACTTATATCTCACTTTTCCTCAGTGTTACGTTCAAACCATAAACAAAAGTTAACTTCTTGTTTTGTTGAACCCTATCGGCTGCGTGTCTAAGGGAAAGCATCATGCACACACACTATTTAATATCTCGGCCTATACATATATTATAGGATATGACTTAATGGTGGCAGCGAGTGAATGGGACCGTGTTTGAGCCCCAGCCACAATCATTCGGCGTCAGTAAGGGCTTGTTATTGAAGGGGGCTGGGCTAACTTCTCCATGGATGTTTCTGGGGGTACAATCACTACATAAAGATCTAGGAGGAGGAGACTACTAAAAAGGAGGTATGGTGGAAGCAATTAGTTAATCAGTCAATCAGTCAATTAGCTACCTAGGGAGGTGGTGAGCTCCCCCACACTGGCAGTCTTTAGGCAGCGGCTGGACAAACCCTTGTCAGGGATGCTCTAGGCTGATCCTGCATTGAGCAGGGGGCTGGACCAGATAGCCTGCATGGCCCCTTCCAACTCTGTGATTCTATGATTTCGAAGCAAAATTGTAAGTGAATTATTGATCTGTTATTCTGTTTATCTGTAGAATGGTTAAACTAATAAAATATTAAATGATTAAGTTGTTAAACTTATGAATTAGGGCTGTTTAAAACTGGCAGCTTATTAGTTTAGTGTAGATTACACTGCTAGAGGGCTAAATTAATAGAATATGTTTTTGCAGTTTGGTAGATGCTCAAATCCTTTGGCCACCCAATGAGAAGGGAGCACTCACTGGAGAAGACCCTGATGCTGGGAAAGACTGAAGGTCAAAGGAGAATGGGACGGCAAAGGGTGAGATGGTTAGACAGTGTTATCGATGCAACAAACATGAAATTAAGCAGACTCCGGAGCATGGCGGAAGACAGGAGGGCCTGGCGTGATGTGGTCCATGCGGTTGCAAAGAGTTGGAATCGACTGTGTGACTGAACAACAGATGCATGTAATTTGTAACTAATTGTATGTACGTTGAAAGGTCTTTTATAATAAAAACCTACTCCACCCCGCAAAAAACCTATTATCCCAATATCTCTGTGTGAGTGAAGGCTTGTTATTGAAGGGGGCTGGGCTACCCTGTCTGTGAATGTCTCTGGGTAGGCATTCAGTGTGAGTGACAAGGGGTGGTGGTCAGGGCTCCCTTCCTCAGATGACTCTCTGTTCTGACAACGGCAGCTTTGACTTTTGAAAGCTTATACCCTGAGAACCTTCTTGGTCTCTAAGGTGCTCCTGGACTCGAATCCAGCTCTTCTACTGCAGACCAACATGGATATCTGACAAATGGAGCTTTGGCTCTCGAGCACTTATTACCTCCCCCCCCCCCCAAAAAAAAATCTTATTGGCCTCAAAAGTCCTACTGGGCTCGAATCTAGCTGTCCTACTACAACCAATGCAGGCTCCCCTCTGGAAATATCTTTGTGGCAAAGGATAATTACTATAATTAATTTTACGGCAGGGAACAATCTTCATTTTGATCGATCGGACAGTATTCTTGGGCTTGTTTGGAATAATCGACGCGTTTTTCCCTTGATGATTTGGAACCTTTTTACTACAGCCAAAAAAAGAAGAAAAATCATTGAAAAATAATTGGCGTGGGTGTTTTTTCCCCAAACTGGAGCACTGTTTTTCGGAGCCATCTGCCTGACGGTCTCTAATCACTGACTTCCCAGCTTCCCACTGTTCTCAGGACAATCTTGGTCTCTAACTGAGATTATGGCACTCTTGTCTGAAAGAATGTAGCCCAGGATGTTAGCATGCCATGTGGGTGGAAATCAACGCATTTTTTGATGAGATCTTACCCCATCAGTGCTATTTTCTTTCCATCAGTCCCCTCACGGCCACCAAGCTCGCCACCATGCCAACAGAGAGCTTTCTGAGGTAACTGCTGTAGCGCTATAATGCTATCATAATAATTAAGCGCCATCAAGCTGCAGCTGACTTATGGTGACCTTTCGAGGGGTTTTCGAGGCAAAAGAGGAGCAGCCATTCCCTCCCTCCATGCAAAAACCCTGGTTTCCCCCATCCAAGAACTAACCATGGCCAACCCTGCTTAGCCTTCAAGCTATGATGAGCTCGGGCTTTCCAGGGCTATTCAGGCTGCTATAATGCTATAGTGATTATCAATTTTCTAAAAAGCCCTCAAAAAGCTCGTCTGGCGGCTCGGTGGGAAAAAATGCAGGGGAAATGGCATCTGATGTGGCAAAGGGCCAGAAAAGCTTTGTGTGGATGCTCCGTGCTAATGCTAGTGCTACTGTTTTGCATTGGCCACGAATGCCAAATGGAGAATCCTCGCTATGTGGAAGTAACCACTGGCGTCAATTGACATTCCTATTTCGGAAGGGCTGTGCAACCCTTGGAATCTAGCTGAAATGGCAAAGCACGGAGATCTGATGCATTCAAAGACTGACAGGGGATCTGTTGAATCCTTTTATCAAGTGTGATACCCCTTTATATGAATGCTCTTTACAACAGCCTTTTAAAGAGGCTTTTTGGTGTATTTAATGGAGTCCTGTCGTTGCTTGTAGTTATCTGAATGGGATCAAATTTTGTTCAATAAAAACAAGCTAATTCCTTATGAGGATTTAGTTGTGACAGTGGTCTTGTTCTCACTGATGTGGAAAGCCAAGGTATGGGACTGTGTAAAGCTAAACTCACACAGGACCATAAGAAGAGCCCTGTTGAATTGTAGCAAAGATCCATCTAGTCCGGCTTCCTGTCTTCCATAGCACCCAACCAGGAAGGCCCACTAGCTGGGCACAAAGGCCAGACATTCATATAAATAAAAAATGTGCAACCAGCATGGTTTCTGCTATGTCTAACGGGCAGCAGAATTAGAGCAACATCTTGGTTCCCTCGGAACTCTCCCAGGTCCTGAAAATCCACCCACACTTCCTACAGCTGCTGCTGATTTCAAACCACTCCAAGTTCCTCATCCCAGGGCCTCATTCAGTGCCTCCAGAGGCCAATGGTTGATGCTAATGGTATGGAGTGGGGGCTGCACCATGAGTTAGCAGATCTAGCCTTTTCTTGCACCAGTGCTGACTCTTATGCATGAATCTATGGTTTGTAATTTGTGTTCATCCTGTATTTATTTTCTGGGCAACCTTGTCATTCCCCACGGGATTCCACTGTAATCAGATTACTAGTTTCATTTCTATCACTGGCAGCCCTGACCTGGATAGCCCAGGCTAGCTTGATCTCGATTGATCTCGGAAGCAAAGCAGGCCAATATTTGGATGGGAGACCTCCAAGGAATACCAGGGGCAGGACACAGAGGCAGGCAATGGTAAACCACCTCTGAAATGTCTCCCGCCTTAAAAGCAAAGTCTAATTTGCCACCTAGTGGTGCATAACACTAAAAGAGCTAGAACTTCTGGCTACTAGACAATCTTCGGATCTCCTGGCTATACCACACACACTGCCATAGGATAATTAATTACTTCTATCATTGGCTATGGAAAACCCCAATCTCTCTGTCAGAATCTGCACAAATTCCCAAGCAACTGTTTTTTCTCTCTGTCCCTTTTTTGTTCATTTACTCTGAATTGTTCCTTTTTCCTGATTGATTTCCATTGTTTTTATGCTGTGAGTTTTTTTAATGCATGGTTTTATTGCTGCTGGTTGCAATGGCGTTTTACTTTATTGTTATTTGCTGCAGGTTGTTTTGATGAATCACTTTCATGGTTTGAAACTGTTTACTTGGAAGCTGTCTCAAGAGTGCAAATCACCGAGATGCTGGATCGAAAGGTATAGCTCAAAGAAAGAAAGAAGTACCTGTAAAATACTCTCCAAATTCTTGCTCTAACTTCATTGCTCGGTCGTACGTTTTCTTGGCTTGCTCCTCTGTGAGGCGTTTATTCATCTCCCTAAAGATACAGTTTGAAATGTTAACTAAGAGCAATCGACCAGCATTCTGTAAGCCCCACGCAGAAACCAAAATCAGCAGAAACAAATTATTTCAAGTTTTCAAAATGCGCCTTAGCTGGAGTGGGGGTAGCCCTCTGGAGAAGAGAACAAACTGTGATCCGGAGGGTGGTGGCAGCACTCCATAACACTACAGTCCCAGGCAAATCACCCTCTCAGCCTTAGAACCCCCCCCTCTGCAGTATGGGGGTACTAATATATCAGTCTCGTTTACAGGACATTTCTTAGGTTTATGACAAAAATAAGACACGTATTAAAAGTGGTACGCGAATGCAAAGTATTCTTATTCGTTATCCATCAAGAGATGTCTTCAAAAAAAATTGCTGGGTAAAATATGGCCACATTATTAGAAGCCCTGGAAGTCATAAAATCATGTGTTTAGCAAGAAAGTACTCTGCACAGGCGTACTGGAATTATTGTGTGTCACAGGTAAGCTCTCCCCCCCACCCACCCCCAATGATATACCGGCAAACTGGCAGAAAACCTTTTTTTCCAGGGCAAAGTTGGCTATTGCTTACTTAATCTGAGACTTACAACGACTTCACCTTAGAGCCCAGACAATCTTTCCGCTGGTGGATTTCCACTTTTGCAGCACAACCTTCTTGCCTCTGATCTTCCACGCCCAGGGAAATACCGACTGCCACTTTGGGGTCAGGAAGCAATTATCTCCAGGCCAGTTTGGCCAGGGATCCTAGAGGGTTTTTTTTTTTGCCATCTTCTGGGCATGGAGCAGGGGTCACTGGGGCTATGGGGGGGGGGGAGATAGTCATGAATTTCCTGCATTGTGCAGGGGGCTGGACTAGATGACCCTGGAGGCCCCTTCCAACTCTATGACTCTATGATCTTTTACAGCAGACTGAAATGTCCTCACAATCCTTTTCCTGGCCGTTCCCGGTATTCAAGGAACAAGATTTCAGGAGACACTTCAGGCTTCTGCCGGAGGGGGAAACGAGAAAGCTGTATTCCTCAAGGAGAAATCCTTCCCATCTGGGGAAAATTTGAGGGAATCTAAGCCATACTTCTGAGGAACTTGCTTTCAGTGCTGAGCTCAGGCTTGCAGCGTGGAAAGCAACACTTCAGCAGAGTACCATCAAACATGTGCAGAGTGCTTCCCACAATCCTCTACGACAACGGTGTCCAGTTTCGGGTGCCATGTTTTAAGAAAGATGTCGATCAGCGTAAGTTCAGAGGAAAGCAACAGAGATGGTTGGGAATCTAGGAAACGTCTACGAGGAAAGAGGAACTGGACACGTTTGTCCTGGAGAATAAAATACTGAAGGGGAAGTGCCCAAAGGGCTGTCACATGGAAGCAGGCAAAGATTTGTTCTCTGTGACTCCAGAGGGCAAGACTAGGTTAAATGATTTTTTTCCTACAGGAAGGGAGATTTGGGCTGAACATTAGGAGAAACTTCTCAATGGCAACACTGGTTCAGCAATGGAACCCATTACTTAGGGGGTCTCTCTATCGCTGGAGGTTGTCAAGCAGAGGCTGGACAGCCATCTGTCGGGGATGCTCTCATTCGCACTTTCTGCAATGATCAAGGGGTGGACTAGATGTCCTCTAAGGAACCCTTCCAACTCTTTTACACACACACACACACACACACAAATATACATACAAGCAGAGGGACCCACAATACTCATGGGGGGGGGGGGAAGGACTTCACAGCAAAGAAGGAAGTGGCCACAGGTAAGTTTCCCCCCCTGCAGGCACCAGTGGTGAAGCCTGGATGCCTCTCAGCCACTGAGCCTGCTGCCGATCCCCCCCCCCCGGGCTCCAGCAGCGAGGCCTGGACACCTTCAAGCTGCTGGGCCCACCGCCAATCTCCCCCCCGGGCTCCAGAGGTAAGGGAACACTCGTTTACTTTTGGGGGGATTTAAATATCCTCCATATAGTTTTTTTTTAAGTTTTTGGATTTTTCTGCACACCTGGGGATTTAGATATCCAGACATACAGGGGGCACTTGACTATTAGTATATAGATATAATATATATTATATTATATTAATAAGCACAGTCTGCTTTGCCCTGGCCTGATCTCATCAGATCTCAGAAGCTAAGTCCTGGTTAGTTCCTGGATGGGAGACCACCAAGGGAGTCTGGGGTCACTATGCTCCCCCCAGCCAGTTGTGAATGCAGCAAAATCAGGTCAGCCACACACTAAGTAGAGACTTTTACAGGAAGCCATTGACTTAACCTCCCATATTTGGACATCTCATTGGTGTCACATGGAACTAAAACAATACTCAAAGCTTGGGAGTTGGAAACCCAAATACCGTTGAGTTGTAGGGTACACCTGCCATTATATCCTGGTCTACAGCCAGGCCACGGAGATGGTACTTACATCAGAGGCTCCCACGATTTCGGCTTAATAAAGATAGCAATGGGGTAGAGCTGCGCCGCTTGTAGCCGCTTAATGGCGTTTCCTGATACGTCAAGTATACAGTGCTTGCCCTGTCGGAAGCAGATGAAGGGTTGCTTTCTTATGGGGTTTTTTGCACATTAACAAGAAAGACAAGGAGGGCTGCTGAGGGGCACCCGTGGCCCAGAAAACCGTAGGTCCTTTCTGCACCTGTATTTTGCCTTGGTTTCTGAGCACATCCCATTCTTCTGTTCTGCATTCCCTCCCGCTTTCACGTCCAGTTTGTGTCAGGGCTTTCTCATTTCTGCATTTGTTTTACAGGAATCTGCATTCAGACCACTTCCAGCACACAGTTGCCCCGCAGCTACCAAAACTCCTTTTGCTGTGATTCTTTGTTCTCATCCACTTTCAAATTGCCGATCCTTTCTAAAGTAGAATTGTTTCTGCGGGTATTTAAATGCTGCCCACTCCCCCCCCCCCCCCATTTCTACCTCTCCCTCTTTAGGTTGACGCTCCCTCCCTGTTCTGTTTTCTTTCCCTCCTTCTCCAAAGACAGAGGAGGACGTGTCCTCCCACTCAGGCAAACTTTAAAAAATCCAGAGAGAGCATAAGAAGGAATCAGTAAATATAAAGGACGAAGGGATTCCCTGCTCCCAAATATGTCTGTCTTGCATGTGTGGGCTTGGGTTTTCCCCTCCCCTCCCCTTCTTTTTGCAGAATCATGGAGGGAGGGAGGAGTTGGCAGCCAGTTAGCTCCAGAAATGCGGGTTTTGCTTGTAGATGCAGAATGCATGCAGAATACACAAATACACTGGAGGGGGGAAAACAGTGCTGAGGGAATGCGTGCAACTTTGAAGCCAACCCTTAAGTCTCGACTCCTCAGATTCTTTGGAGCAAGCTGTCAGTGCAGAAAGGGCCGTAGTTGCTACCAGCAGACCAACCCTACCTAGAAGCTCTTCTGTATGCGCCCCACTGAAGTGAACGGACATTCTCAAAGGGAGTCACCATGGAGCTGACGACCATAAGAAGAGCCCTGCTGGAATAGGTCAGTCTAGTGCAGCATCCTCCAGTGGCCAACCTGTTGCCTCTAGAAGGCTTAGAAGCAGAGCATGAGGGCCAAATTCTCATTCTATTGTTCCTCTGCAACAACTGGTATTCAAAGGCATGCTGCCTCTGAAAGTGGAGGTTCTGTTTAGCCCTCATGGAGTGGTAGCGGTTGACAGACCGTTCCCTCCACAGATCTGTTCCACGCTGTCTTTTAAAGCCATCTAAGTGAGTGGCCATAACTGCCTCTATTGGCAATGAGTTCCACAAGTTAATTGTGCCTCGTGTGAAAAAGTACTTCCTTTCTGTGACACCGCTGCACATTGTACACAAAACCGATCTCGTATTTGCTTAAGCTCTGCTTCTGCAGTTTCTCTCACAGCCTCCTCCTCCACCTCTTGCTATAAGGGCTAATAGTAAAGGTAAAAGTTTCCCTTGCTTGAAAGCCAGTTGAATCTGACTCTAGGGGGCGGTGCTCATCTTCGCTTCCAAGCCGAAGAGTCAGCGCTGTCTGAAGACTTATTCCATGGTCATGTGGCAGGAGCTGGGACCAGAGATAGGAGCTCACTCCGTCACGCGGCACTAGAGTCTCGAACTGCTGAGTTACTGACCTTCCGGCCTGCAGCTCAGCATCTTAACCACTGAGCCACCGTGGCTCCTATAAGGGCTAATAGCAATCCTTAATTCTGAAGGTCAGCTGGAATGAATTTTAGATGACATCTCCACATAGGTACAGTGGATCCATTTAAGTTGGGGATAACAGTATGGATCTAGAGAGATCTTATCAGCAGAGGAGCTTGGGGGCATGGCTAACTTCCTACTGTAATTTCACCAAACATCTCAGAGGAGGAAGCAAAGCCAGACATAGATCTGGGGATAGGATTAAGCACATGAGAACAGCTGAATGATCAGACTCATGGTCCATCTAGTTCAGCATCCCGTTGCGCTGGCAGCCAATCAGATACCCCCAGTAGATGTACAGACAAAGCCTGTCCCCACATTGCTCCCCAGCGCTTGTACTCAAAGGTCTACTGCCTCCAGATATGGACCTCCCATTTAGTCACCATGGCTATTCGTCATGGATGGACTGACCCTCCAGGGATTAGTCTAATCCCCCTCGAAAGCTATCAGCAGCCATCTCCGCATCCCATGGCAATGAGTTCTACATGTTAATTCTGGTACACAAAGAACTTCCTTTAATCTGCTCTGGATTTACTGCCTATCAGCTTCACTAGCGTTATAGGAGAGAAAGAGTTCCGTCTATGCACTTTCTCCACCCCATAGATAATTTTATAAACCCCGATACCCTTTGCAGAAAAGATATTCCAAACTTAATGCGCATCCTCCACGTACCCTTTCTGCCACAAATCTTACGGACTGCACACTTGTTCCGTACAGGTTGTCATTATACTGCCCGGCTTCTATGAATTTGTGCTCTTGGATATCTTTTTCCATTTGTTCTCTAGACATGACAAAATGGTAATCTCTCCCGTCCACTTCGTAATCACGCTTTGGTCGAGTTGTATCTTTGGGGAACAAAAAAAAGTTTTCCTACGTCAGATTTTTCAAGCATTTGGAAAGGACATCTTTGACAGTGTATAGCTGTATATGTATTGTATCTTATTTATACTTACTATTATATTTGGGACAAAGCACACTTGTAACCTTTATAATATTATGAGTTTATTTATTTATTACATTTTTGCATGGTGTAATCTTGTTTAAGTAAACGATAAATTAACTAAGACATATCTTACCCCCACCACGTTAACATACGGAAATGCCTTATGCTGAGTCCAGATCACTGTTTTATTAAGATCTGAACTGTCTATGTTGACTGCCAGTGGCTACCCAGGGTCTCAAGCAGAAGTCTTCCACATCAACCATTACCTGATCCTTTTAATTAGAGATGCTGGGGATTGAACCTGGACCTTCTGCATGCAAATCAAACGCTCTACCACTGAGCCACAGTCTCTTCTCCTTCTGGAAGGAGCCCAAACAATTGACACACAAGAAATAACAACTGAGATTGGTGGCAAGAACACCTAACACTAAATCAAATAGAATAGCTACCCAGGAATTTCGAATCTCCAAAGATCCAGAAGTTCAGATCCCTGAAGATTTGATTAACACTAAATCAAATAGAATAGCTACCCAGAAATTTTGAATCTCCAAAGATCCAGAAATTCAAATCCCTGAAGATCTAGAAATTCCAATCCCCAAAGACCCAGAAATTCCAATCCCCAAGGATCCAGAAATTCCCTGAACAGAACTTTTTAAAAGTTACCAGTGGAACACAAGCTAAACCTCCTCTGGAAGGCCATATTACAGAGGCAGCAGAGTTATTTGGAAGCCCTTTCTTTCATGGTTGCCCACCGTATTTTAGGAGGCAGGAGGCAGTCTGATGATGAGTTTGGCTTGCTGGATCTCTGGCCAAGGACAGACTGGCAATCTGGAGCAGGAGGAATCCGGAGGAAAAAGCTGCGGGGGGGGGGGGAATTCCCCGGGGCTGGCCGTTCACACTGGCCAGTGTATTGCGCAAGGATGCTGTTATGAAGCATTCAGACTGCTGCAGAGCGGCCCTGGGTGGGCTGGCCTCCGCAGCTAGTGGCAGGGCTGTTTCGGCAATGTGCGTATGTGCGCATGAGCGCTCATTTGCAAATTGCCGAAACGGCACGTTCACACAGCCGCTTCGGCTTGAAGCCCACCTTCTTCTGGTTCACACTGCCTGAAAGTGGGAGGCATGCGGAAGACGGCCCCTGGACACTGGTTTCTCCCGGTGTCCTTCTACAGTGAGAGGAAACCGGCTTCAAAACGCGTAAGTGCGGAAGGGAGCCGAGGGACAGCTGCGGGTGTCTGAATGGGCTCCCTTCCCCCGCTTCCCAAGTGGAGCTCTCCTGGGGCAGATTGCCAGTCTGTCCTCGGCCTCTGTATTGTTTTCTGCTGTCCTCCAGTATTGTGATTCTTTGTGATTCTTTGGTATTTTGAGAAAGTTCTTGACGGTTGGACTACCAGGTGTCTCTGCAGGGACTGGGAATAACGCCAGAGTCACTTCTCACCTCTGCAGTCCAGACTTCTGGGACTATTCAGGCCACAATGATCCACAAAGCTGTACGTGGGCCAGTAGGAATAAGTGCTTTCAGCGCAGTTGCTACAGCCTGGGATATTTGATGGGTAGAACCTCCAAATTCTTCTCCAAAATCTAGCAGTCTTGCATTTTCCTTTATGTACGCTGTGCTGAATTTCCAGAAGGCAGTGAGAAACATATTGCACTCTGATGGGTTTCAAAGGCTACGTGGTTGGAGGGGTCCTCAATACATGAATGATAAGCAGGCTGGTTTGTGGGAAGGATGATCCCACTGCAAACAGAAATGCAATCCCCTACCTGACATCAGCCTGCGGCACAATTCCTCAGCATCTGATTCTGTGGAAACGGCATCAGCTTTTTCTCAAAGAAGAGAATGATTCTAGTTGTCCGATACAGCATCCAGGCGCCAAAACAGTGGTGCCATCTGGATGGATCCTCAAATGAAGGATTAACCTGACATTTTTCAAAGATTTGAAAGGAATATTCAGACATCTCAAGAGAACTCATGGATCTGTTCTACTCCTGATGGTGCAGTCATCTGATGTGAGAAACTTTCATGCACCAGAAGAAATCCAAGGATGGTCTCTTTAAGGTTCTTTGTTTTTTAAAGGGTTCTTCAAAGGTTGAAAGGGCATGCAACCAGCCATGGACTCTACATCTTACTGTTTATTCCTCAGTTGCAAAAAGCATCTTGTAGCACAATTCAAGATGGGATCAACATACTCTTCTCCCTTTGGGAAAAGGGGGGACACTCATTTAAGCTGTGGGATAGTGGTTAAGAGCAGCGGACTCTAACCTGGGAGAACCAGGTTTGATTCCCCACTCCTCCACATGCAGCCAGCTGGGTGGCCTTGGGTCAGTCACAAGTTCTCTCAAAACTGTTCTCTCAAGAGCAGTTCTCTCAGAGCTCTCTCAGCTCCTCCTACCTCACAGGGTCTCTGTTGTAGGGAGAGGAAGGGAAGGAGATTGTAAGCTGCTCTGAGACTCCTTCGGTTAGTGAAAGCTGGAGTATAAAAACCAACTCTTCTCCTCCTCCTCCTTATGCTCTTGGGCACAAGGGTCTGTGATGAAGGATGGCACCTCTAGGCATGACAAAAATGTTATTTCAATTCAAGTGCATTGCTTGGGTTCCTCCCCTTCACCGCCACATGGATGAATGGGGCTCTCAATGCTGACAGCATCAACAGCCTGCTTGTCACTGCTTGTTTGGGACCCCATCCGGGGATCTAGCCCCTTTTGGCCTACTTTGGGCACTGTTGACACTGGCCAAGAGTGATTCAAGTGCCATCCAATGCAAATAAAGTGCAATAGTCAATAAAATGTTTTACTGTCTTTCTTATTCTTATATCCAAGTGGCACAAAAAGTCACGATTCGGCAGACAGGCTGGCTCGAACACCCGTTTCAACAAGCTTCCTCAGAGCAGAATTCGTGTAGACGTTATAAATCCTCTTCTTACTCAGTTTCTTGTCTGCCTCTTCTCTCTCCTAGGCATGGATAGCTCTCATGAAGAGGAGTCTGTCATCGGATCATTCTTATTGTGAAGGATATGTATGTTCATGAGATTTCACCGAAAGGCATTAATGTTTCTCGAACATGTGAAAAAGTGATTTGACTTTTTCGTAACCAGATCGCGGTCGCTATGGTTTACTTTTCATTTACCAAGCCCTTGATCTCTCCGGCTATTGTAACTTCATTATTACAGCACACAGCCCAGGGTTACATTCAGATCTACCCCTGACATAAATTAAGGTCTGGCTTTGGAGAACAAAAAATGGATGCTGGTCAATCACATTTACATCCCACCTTTCCGTCAGCGCACTCAAGGTGGCTCAGCGAAACCAACTGCATAGGTTAATTATTTGCTGGTAATCTTTCTCTTTGTTTTTAAGTGTGAGTCTCTTTGGGGGCCACTGTAAGTAAAATCGTAAGACAGAAATGTTCCAAATCAACAAATAAGCAAATGCATAAAGACAAGGAAACATAATACATACGTGGTACACAGGAGCCAAATTTGTCAGGAAATTCAGATATTAAGTCATCATTGATCCGATCTTTCATTGGACCAAGGATGATCACTGGTCTTGTATAATTAACTGAAATGCAAAAGGAAAAGGATGATCTTAGAGAACGATGTAATTTTAAAAACAAGAACAATGAAAACATCACCTAAAATCTATCTTTTGGTACAAATAAACTGAAGTGGACAGGGATCACTCCAAGCCAAACTTTTTTTTGATCAGGTGGATACATGGCTAGTCGGAGGCAGCATTTTGATCGTAAAACAAAAGCACGGAAAGTTCACAATGTGAACCAAATCCCAAGAGTTAATTAAATGTTTGAAAACGTTGGGAAGGATCTCAGAGTTTTGTTCTGATAACAACAGCTCTTTCCTTCAGTGGAAGAAGCCTTCCCCCGATACAAGAGGTCCTTGGACCAGGTGAAAACATGACTATTAGTGGAATGAACCTTCAAGTTCCAGCCATCACATCGCCAAACTGCTCACCAATCCATGCCACTCTGTGCCCTGTGCAAATGAGAATTTTAATTTAAGATGGGGACACTTTCACCTAACTGCCTGAAATGTGTCAGGACATCTCCCTTTAGTGCAAGTATAATCCCTAGGAGTTATGTTCCATCTGACTGGAAAACAAAGATCACAGCTGGAAATGTAACAGCCTTCAAAATTTTAATGACCTATGAAATTATAATGGCCTATTCCTGTTGGCAGCAGAGGAGAGGACTCGCAATAATGGGTTTAAATTAAGGGAGGGAAGGTACCGGCTGGATCTTAGGGAAAACTTTTTTACAGAAAGAGTTGTCCACTGGTGGTCTTTAAGCACCGGCTTAACTGGACAAACACTTGTCAGGGATGCTCTAGACGGATCCTGCATTGAGCAGGGGGTTGGACTAGATGGCCTGTATGGCCCCTTCCGTGATTCTATTATTCTAAAATGATAGGCAGTTGTCTGTTTCTCCCCCTTTCATACTGCACTATTAAAGGATACATGACACTGTCTTTATTTTATCAAGGTATCTAATAGTCAACATGGCCCCATCTGAGGATGCTTAAATCCACCAATTGGGGCTATGCTGAGAGAAAGGAGACTTTTCTCCAAACTTAGGGTATGGTTCAAGTTTGCAGAAAACCCTGAACCTTAAAAAAGGAGGGGTTTACAAAAATGCCAATGAGGGCAGCTGTCTGAGCTTGTGCAGACAATTGTCTCCTGACCACCCACTGATGAGGCCACATTACTGGAAGTGGATGGAATGGGAGCCACCATGGCCCCTCCCTTTGCTGCTGAGGTGGTGGTACTGGAGGACAGCAGGAAGATCAGGAGGAGCAGGAGCCTCTGCCACCCAAAGTACTCTATCCACCACTGACCTCCTGCTGACACTGCAGCATAAGTTAGATGGCTGGATAGGTAGAACATTGGGGGGCACGTGGATGGGCAGGCAGAGCAGTGAGAAGGGAGACACTTAAGCGGGAAGAGTGGCTGGGATGAGGATGAGTGGGCAGGCAGGCAGAATGGTGGGGAAGGGGGGCACACGGGCTAAACCCCTTCTCTCGCGACTCTTGCGGTTCCCCTCTTGTTGTTCTCTAACTGTGAATCCCCGTTTATGCAATGTTTTTATTTCATTGTTCTCCAATTCTGCAACCCAGTTTCATTGCACTGTTAATTGCAGGCATTACACTGGTCTTTACTGCATTTATAACTCTGCAATACGCCTTGAGTCTCAACGAGGAAGACGGATGATAAATGAAGTAAACCGACAAAAACCACTAACATCTCAATACCGACCATAAAGAACCCCAGTCCAGTTTGCTTGAAACTAAGATGAGCTCAAAATTAAAAGACACCCCCCCCCCCAAATATGTGTACATTTGCAAATGCAGTCCTCTATGTCCCTTCTGGAGTCTAACCCCCTCAGAGTGGTGCATGCGACATCCCAAGCCATAATCCCAGGACTGTTCATTTAGTAGAGCAACATGGTGTGCTTACTTTCCTGCCTTGTGACTGGCTCGTAGGAGAGAATGCAGTCCTCTTGTCCTCCTGATAAGAGAGGGAAGAAAGGAAGAAAGCAAAATCAAGGCCGACAAAACAACACTTCTCTTCCAGATAAAACTGTCTGTAGCTTATCAACTAGCTGCTCTGAAACATCTCCAGTGGTTTCAAGTGAAGTGATCCCCTTTCAGAATTACTCAGCCGTGGCAACAAAACCTCTTTCTTAATTATCAGTGGCTGTGCCAACAGGAATAAGGTTGGAAACGAATGGCCAATTTATCTCTTGGCAGCATCCTACGGGAACAGGATACTTGCGAAAATTCATATGCGCGAGGCTCAGATGCGCATGCTCAGCGCAAGCAGAAGGAAATGCAAAAGAGCTGTATAATATATGGGCACAACAGCTAGCTCTGAATCAGTGCTAGACATAATGAATGAAGCGAGATAGTGTGCAGGGACCCTCGGTACCGGAAAACCTGGACTTTGCTATTGTATGTCATGGGGGAAATCGCTAGTCACAGCCCAGTTAGATTTGAGCCCAGTAGTACCTTAAAGATGAACAAGATTTTCAGGGTACTAGCTTTCAAGTGTCAAAGCTCCCTTAATGAGATAGGAGTAGGAATAAAGATCTTGGCCTTTTTATCCCAGTCAGAAGGCGGGAGGGGTGTTGTAAAGAATGCTTATAAAAGATGCAAAGGTACAATTCATTTTGTGATCAGCTTGATTAGAATAGAGGGGAAATGCTCGAATCAAGCTGATTACCTTATGCATTGGATCTTTGCATCTTTTACAAGCATTTTTAGAACACCTCTCCTGGCTACTGATTGAGATAAAAAAGCTCACAGTTCTCCATTTCTACTTGTGTCTGGCAAAGGGATCTTTGACTCTCAAAAGCTTATATCCCAAAACTCTTGTTGATCTCTAAGGTGCTGTTGGACTTGAATCCAACTGTTCTATAGCTACCTTCCAAAACCGTAGTCACAGCCCAGTAAAACCAGACATCCAAGCATGGCAGAATTTGATTCAACCAACATAGTTTTCAAAACATAGGAAATCATTTCAGTTGTATCAGAGGGCGAGGCTTTTAACCTTTGATGAAATCGGGGGTAATAATAACAGATCCCCGAGAGGTACAAAAACATGTCAAGCTGTTTTTTCCCTTAATTACTATTGCTTCATCCTCCCAATGTGTTTCTTTTTATTTTGAGTATTTCATTAAAAGGGCATTGAGGTCAGTTAGATCCCCCAATTAAAACAAGTCGGGGAAATAACAATAACAGATAGATCTAGGGTTGTCAATGACCTGCAGCAAAATTGTCCTGTCCCTTTAGGCTTAATGGGATGTTATTGACCAGATGACAGGGATGCCAGACCCCCTGGTGGGGGTGGGGGTCTCCCACTATCAGGAACTATCGCTCAAAAAGGAACAAATGCCTGGCATTTCCATGACATGCCTAAGTGATGCAGAAGTGACATGGTGTTATGGGTCAGTCAGGAGAAGAGGACTCCTCAGGAGAAGACATCTCCTCAGGAGAAGAGGAGTCCTGCGTAGCCAGCTTTGAATCAGCAGAAGCTGGCAAGCAGGAAGATGAGCTGCAGGCTTGTCAGAGCTCACAGCCAGCAGCTGGTGCAGAGTCACTCACCAGCAACATCCAGCCCTGATTCAACAAGTGAAACCCAGTTGGTCATTGCAAGCCCTCCAGTTTCTCCCACACCCTTAGAGTGCCGGAGACGGAGGCTGAGAATGAAACTACAGGAGAGATGACAAAGTTCATGCCTCCTGGCCCAATGCCAGCTGCTTGCTGATGGCAAAGATGAGCAGCTGCAGGGTTATTCCCAAGTGGCTGGTTGTGAGCATAACCCTTTAGCAGACGGCTATAAAAACCAGCAAAGGGAGACTGCTCATCGTGGAAGCAATAAATCACTCTATCGCTGACTCTGCAACCATTGTACTGGACTCTGCCTTGCTCTTGTGACCTTTGGACTGACTCTTGACTCTGTCTCCTGGACATGCCTTGACCTTGTTTGTGAACAACTTTGGACTGCCAGACCTTGCCTCTCGGACAACCCTCTGACCTTCCATCATTCTGGTAATTGATCTCTGGACTGGACTCTTGACTACGATACTTGGGAGTAGCACCTCTGTCTGTCTGCACCCAGGACATGTAGAATTAGAAGCTAATTCTACCATAGAGTTTTGCCCCAAAGCCAGAGCGCTGCCTCCCAACATGCCTACATCACTTCTGGGTCACATAGGCATGTTGTGGAAAGGTTGGGCATTCCTCCCTGCTCCCGGTAATTTCCCCCCTTCCCTCATTGGCTGTTCAGAGGGACATGGCACCCCTACCAGGTGATTTTATTGACTGCCATGCCATGAAAACCTTCCCTTGCCTGTTTCCACACATTAAGCCTCTATTAAAGAGACAGGACTTATTTGTTTGAGGTTGTTGGCAAACCTATGTTGGTCCTGCAATCCCCAGCATAGCCATTTTGGGAATGCAAATGGATCCTTGTTGTGCCAGCTGTAAAGCAGCTAGGATCCAGCTCAATGTCTTCTAGCTTATTTCATCAGAATTAGTACTACATTTTAGGTATTTCATATTGGTAGGTGCTGTATGAAACCCCAAGACACAGATTCGTACCATTTCACGAACCATGTGGGAGGGTCTGTCTGAATTTCAAAATCCTCCCCACTTGTGAAAAGCTAGCAAGTGAGAAAACTATGCTATATGGAAGGCATTCAGAAGCACAAAGCAAAAGAGGGACAAATAAGACTAGCTTGGCCTACTGAGCAGGCAGCCATAGCAGTCTTATCTGCATCAGGGTACCCTGGTTCCCTGTACACTGAAGGACATGCGCAGATTATCAAAAAGATGCAGAAGTCGTGTCTTTTGCAATTTCCTCATGCAAACTAAAGTTATGCAAACGATCTATTGAGCAACATCTTGTTTTTCCTGCAAGAAGGTGACATTTATTATGATTTTGGGTATGAGCAGAGGGGTCTCAAAAGCCTATAACCATGAGGTCCAACATTCATGGTTATTTGGGCCCAACCAAAGACAGGTGTTCTGTACTAGGGGCACAAACAGATCGACTCCACAAATGGCTTGAGAACAGGAAGCAAACAGTACTAGAGAATTAAGACTGAGGGCAACCGGTTTTCAGAAATGTGGAAACCAGCTTCATGCCATGGCCATTCCACGGAATCCTGATGAAGAATGTCCCACCTTGGAATGTAACAAATAAGTTTTACCCCAGTTTTGGTAGGTGACATTCAGTGGGTGCATTCACAAAGACAGGCGGTAGGTCTCAGGTTGTAGTCTTCCAGAACCCACTTCTTTTTGCTCCGTTTTAAAGCTTATCTTTAAAGGTCTGACTCTTGCAAGGGTGAAGCAGAGGGTTATGAGAGACATGGCGTTTTCTATCGCAGCACATCGTATGTGAAACACCCTGTCCAGCACTTGCGGTCTACTCTTGTGAAGTTCAAGTATCTCATGAACACGTGAAACTGGCTTAAACTGAGCGAGACCATTGCTCTAGCAGGGTCAGAATTGTTCACTCGGACTGACAGCAGCTTTCCAGGATTTCAGGCAGAGGCCTTTCACATCATCTGATCCTATTCCTCCTGCAGTTTTCTGCAGCTAGAGAACGATGATGCACAATCTCACAATATCAATTTGGCGCATTTTCACACACTAAATTGACATCACCGGCCAATCCATACTTAAAAATTGGGAAGAAATCTTTTTTTATGGGAGGCTTGGACCGATAGAGGGATTTTTACATTGGACCAATAGATATATGAGAAAGAGTTTTTTTTTGTCATTTCCTCAGCTGACGGGACTTGTTAACTTCTGTTGAATGGCAATATCTACAACTGCAATATTTGTTGGTTTCTAAATTAAAATTTATCCATTATCATACGGTATTGTGCCTGGAATAGCCAGGAGATCCCGGAAGGGGTTGTTTGGCTGCTGAAGCTGTAGGTCTTTTCTGGCACCACTAGGTGGCGAGCAAGGCTTATTTTTAGGCTGAGAG
This sequence comes from Lepidodactylus listeri, assembly GCA_029233225.1. Lineage (NCBI taxonomy): Eukaryota > Metazoa > Chordata > Lepidosauria > Squamata > Gekkonidae > Lepidodactylus > Lepidodactylus listeri. Next base: position 176,325,718 of record JARCFY010000001.1, on the reverse strand, counting down.
TGCTGTGACTTGCCCAAGGACACCCAGCTAGCTTCAAGTGAGGAAGTGGGGGATCGAACCCGGTTCTCCAGATTAAAGTCTGCCACTCTTAACCACTACTCTGGTTTCTAAATATGGCCATGCAACATTAACAGTGCAGTCCTATGTGGAGCTGCTCCGGTCTTAGCCCACTGATTTCAGTAGGCTTCAGTTGCAACTTATACAGCAGAAAAATTATGTTTAGGATATACTGGACCCCACAGCGACTCTTTAGCAATGGACTGAGTTTTGGAAGTCACCAGCTCATAGGTTTGCCACAAGTCGGAAGTGACCCGACAGCACATAATGCATACACATCTCTCCTCCTTGAATTTGTCCGATCTCCTTGGAAAATGTCTAAACAGCCCTCTGTTATTTTAGAGCCCTTTTTGACATTTGATTTCTGTTTGCCTCAAATTCGAAGTCAAGCCATTTGCACCAGCGATAGTCTGTCATGGCGGCTTTCTTCCCCCAAGTTAGGAAAGCGAGGAGAAAAAGAAAGAAAACCGTTAACAAGCGGGCCAAAGGAAAAGAGTCCCAAACGAAAGCCATAACTTACTGTAGCTACTTTCGCTATCGCTGGCAAGAGAAGAAACATGTTCTGCAAGAACAGGACAGCAAATTAAAAGGACATAACCAAGCACCAGAATGTCAGAGAGCCACCCCCATCATGCAAAAGGGTGTGTGCGCGGGAGCAAGAGGAAAACCCCAGCGCGGCGGACCAACCCAAACCGACCCACAGAATTGATCCAATGACGGGCCAAAGCATTATCACTTGTGGATGCATGGGGGAAAGAGCAACATGCCACCTGCCAAGAATGTTTCTAAACAGAAGCCCCTGGCACCCCATGAAAACCCTGGGGTGTGCCTAGATGAGACTTCCCCATCCCACACATTTGAACCCCTGAGTGGGAGAGCAGATGCTTTGTATATGAAGGTCCCAGGTTCAATCCTTGTTGAGTTCAGCAGAAGAATCTCAGGTATGGGAGAGACTGGGACTGCTGCCAGTCTGAGCTAGATGGGTCTAGTCTGAGCCAAATGGATCTTTGGCCTGACTCAGGGCTCGGATGGGTGAGATGAAGATTACAGGTTTTGCCTTGACCATGAAGTTCTAATTGCAAGCTGGCGCGGCCTCAATTTGCCTCAGGGTTGTGCAGGGAAGGAAGAGAAGGGTTTAACCCTTTGAGCTCCACCCAGTGGCAGGAGCCAGTCCCCCAACTCTGCTGTTAGAATCTTAAAGAAGATGGCCTTGATATGTTTCAATCAGATGGCCGTCTAAGGATGTGACTAGAGGAGGCATTAGGAGATCTGCAATCGGGTCCTCCAGCTCTTTTATTCCTTTATTAATAAATTATTTATTTTACTTATTTATTAACACAGCAATGACGTGGGGCTCCGATTTCAGTGTGGGGCCATGGGACAGGGCAGGGAGGGTTAAGATGCACTATGCACTATTTTTTTCCCTGACTTGCAATGGACTTACTGAGTTACCTTTGTCTTGCTAGAAGAAACATACAGGAGAACTTGTATGCTTTCCCTGTGAGCTCAAACAGCAGTACCCGGAGGCTGCTTCATGCCAGAACATGCCGTGGCGACACTGCCCCTGCCTTCAAGTGCTCTCTGGTAAGGGTGCCACTTTTCCCTTCACTGGTGCTCAGTGGTACAGACTGGGGTTAGGGTTGTCGGTTTCCACGCGTTGGTGGGCAATCCCCTGCCAGCACACCCAATTGTTTGCCGGTGATCAATGCAATGGTGGAAGGAAAAAAATAATGGCAAAGACCATAGAGATCCTTAGAGCATCACAGGGTGGGTATGACATCACTTCTGGTTTCCCCTGGAAATGACATCATGGCATCAGCGTTGCCCATTTTACCTCTTGCTGTAGCATTATGATCAGGGCTTTTTTTGTAGAGAAAGCCCAGCAGGAACTCATTAGCATAATAGGCCACACCCAACAGCAGAAACTCATTAGCATATTAGGCCACACCCCTGACAGCACAGCTCCCTCCCAGGATTGGCTTCCCCAGGTGCCCCGCGGCTTGCGGGGCGCATGGGGAACCTGGGGGAAGGAAGGCAGTTTCTGGATTGGCTTCCCCAGGCGTCCCGCAGCTTGCAAGGTGCCTGGGGAACCCGAGGGTGGGGAGAGTGTAGGCGTGGCCAATTCGGAAGCCAGCCAGAACTCCGTTCCTATGCGTTCCTGCCCCCAAATAGCCCTGATTATGATGACCTGACAACCTTACTGGGGGTAGTCATCCTGACCTACCCTACTTTGTACGAAGGGTTTTGGAGCTATTTGACAAGGCTTTACTCGATTCCGATTGGTGGAACGGACTCAGGTGGAGGTTGAGTCAAACTCAAAGACACAAAGCGTCACCATCAGACTTCCCGGTGGCACCAGCTGTATTTCTGCAGCTCCTCAGGTTAATGATGGAAACACCCGCGAGTCCAAACAAATTAGATTGAATTGTGAATCCTTCGTCCTGTTCTATCAAATCCCTAAGAGTCTCTAGGCAGCTTCCAGTTTCTGTGCCAGCCATAATTAGGGCAAAATGAATTTATTCTATGAGTGCACAGATGGGCTCGCGAACGCTCTGTCACATGCATTAAAACCATTTTTAAAATGCTACAACTTGCATCGAGAGAGGACTGATGGATCCCGTCTTGGGAAATGCAAGTCGCAGCTCTTGCGGGCCACTGGGATTTGGCTGGGAAAGCGGCAGCAGATATTATTTCCTTTGATTTCATACCTAAAGGCAGCCAAGGTGTAAAACTTACCCTTATAGGGAAGGATGGCAGGCTGGAAACATATGAACTAAGGGGCCAGATCTCCTGCTATAGTGGGAGACCTCCTAGCCTGGAGCCCAGTTCCACCACTCGGCCTGCCACCACTCGACCGTGTCTTCTCCAGCCCAGTCCCCCAAGATGTATCGTAACTGGAGGGGCCTGGGATTGAACTTGGGACCTAACACATCAATACATGTGAACTATCCCTGAGCTATGGCTCCTGGGAAACAGAAGGATCCTTTGGAATGAAGGAAGTTGCATCATGGATGTACCCAGAGCATCTGGCTGGTTGCTTTGGGGGAGATAATTGGTCTAAAGCATAAGGCTGTAATGGCCGTAGGGCAAGATCTTGTGTGGTGAAGAGGTTGGCTTTGGCCAAAATTCCGCCCTTCCACTGAGCTGGGCTGTTGTCATTATACTCTCCCCGCAAACCACAGTCATCTCCATCTTCGAAGAATATATGGCTGCGGTCACACTCACAGAATAATCCACTTTCAATTCACTTCCAAACTGGATTTTTACTGTGGCTGATTTCCCACGAGGCGCTGCATCGGCGTCGTTCTTCTCTCTGCCCCGATTGCATGCTTGAATTTCCCACTATTTGCCCCGTGCTGCATTTTGACCCGTGGCTTCACCCGATTTCCCCCGCGGCTTCAGTGATCGAATTCCCCCGCAGCTTCAGTGATCCTCAAGAAACAGGATCACTGAAGCCGCGGGGGAATTCGGGTGAAGCTGCAGGTCAAAATGTGGCACGGGGGAAATAGTGGGAAATTCAAGCATGCAATCGGGGCAAAAGGAAGAATGACGCCGGAGCAGCGCCTCGTGGGAAATCAGTCTGTGTGAACTGGCAAAATCCAGTTGGAAAGTGCATTGAAAGTGGATTATTTAGTGTTTGTGACTGCAGCCTCTGAAAGTTTGCTTTGTCCAGATTACACGCCGTGGGGTGCCGCAGCTTGCTAATTAGCTTGCATTCAGTATTTTGCAGCGACTGCATTGAAACGGTGTTGCAGACATCTGGTAGGCCTATCACAGAGAAATCCAGTGCAGTGCAACTGACCCTGTCAGATCTGCAAGACATAATGCGCCTCCCTTTATGGGGAAAGTCAACTGTCAGATGAGGTTAAATTTAAAGTCTAGACAGCCCCCTGATATGCATCACAGCTGTGTGCAGAAGCAGGCAATGTGCAATGGTCAAGTATGCATAACTTGTTTTCCGAATTAATTGGCGCCTCCAATCAAAGGATTGGCGGAGCTCTAAGGGAAGCGAACGGCCGTTACGCAGGTCAGGTGAGTTCATTACAAGTTCACAGTGATGCAGGGAGAGGCACAACACAGCGTTAGGTGCACCTAACAATATTGAAATCAATTGCGAGACCATCCGTTTCATTCTACGCCATTTCCCTAGACCACAATAATCAATGACATTCAGAACCATTGCAAAGTGGAGTCTGCAGCAGAGGAGGGGACTTGCAAGAATGGGCTTATGTTAAGGGCGGGAAGGTACTGGCTGGATATTAGGAAAAACTTTTTTACAGTGGGAGTTGTGCAACAGGGGAATCAGCTGCCTAGGGAGGTGGTGAGCTCCTTCTTCACTGGTAGTCTTTAAGCAGCGGCTGGACAAACACTAGTCAGGGATGCTCTAGGTTGATCCTGCATTGAGCAGGGGGTTGGACTGGACGGCCTGTCTGGCCCTTCCAATTCTGTGATTCTATGATTCCATGCCCTGTTTAGGGTCCTTATTTTTTTCTGAACTGGTTTCTTGCGGATTGGAAGAAATTCAAAAGAGGTTTGTGTATTATGGGTCAAAATATGGGTTTTCCCTAGATGTGGCTGAAGAAACCCATCAGCATCTGCTGTCTTTGGACCTGAATTCACCTACAGCAATAGTCTTCCAACTTCAGGGATCAATTTCCAGATTGACTTCTCTGCCATGCTTCTAAACCCCTGTATCTTGCAGAGGTTTCAAGAGCATGTTATGGTGAGCATTGCTGGTTCAGGTGGGTGGTAACCAAACTCTACTGTCACCCTTTATGAACTCAGGTGAAAAGTACATGTGACCTGGGATTTCCATGATTAGAACTTCTTGTGTGCTTTTTGGTGCTCAAAATCGCGCACACACCCTATATGGATCTAGGCCATGGTGATGAGAAGGGGAAGGACATTGATTCTTCCATCTGCATCATTTCCCTGAACAAAGTTGACCCTCATTTTTAGTTCTGGTAGGGAAAAAGACAGGCACAATGCAGTTACCTGTCTTTTTTCTTACTTGCTCCCTCCTTTCCCAGGGCCATGGTCCTGATGTATATTGGGCTTCCTTGCCACTGTATTTTAGGGCCAAAAACCTCAGCAGTTTCAGGCCTTCAGCAGTTTTTGTTATACCACACGGTGGCTCTCTGGGCAACTTATTTTTTTTGTAAATTCAGCTCTTGCAAGTTTGCTTTTGATGTTACAAACCACAGGGTGGTGCTCTAACAGAAGGATAGGAAGGTTTGGGAAGACATGGATTGCCTCTGTGCATCTGCAAAGCGCAATGCTGAGATTCTGCAGAACCTCCCTTCCTGTCCCTTCCTGCTTCAAATTTCTCTTTTGAGCAAAACGGGATTGATTAGAAACAGACTCCGGTTTCCTAAAAGAAAGGAAAAGAAATGGATTGCTGGATTTCAAGGAGAAACTGGGTAAAGAGGAATTGAGAGAATTTCTCTTCGAATGCTATCCTCAGGACACAGTTTGGACAACACTGGTCTAAAGAACTGTCCTCACGGGATCAGTAATGAATGATTAGAAAACAGAAGGTGTTGCTTACAAAGACGTCAGCATATCTGTTTCATATGCCGTATGCTCTTCGTATTATCATGCAAAACATAAAGACCCATGGACTCCCCCCACCAAATCGCATTCAAAGCTGGGGGACAAAAGAAAAATCTAATCTTCTGCATGCCAGGGTGGATGGTCTTTGGGGAACAAACAAAAGCCAAAATGATTTTTCTTTAAAAAAAGAAATAGAATACTTAAAAAAAAAAGGTTATAGTGACCATTCCTGGAAACTTACTCAGAGTCTTCGTTCCATAACCGTCGTCACCTAATCCGGGGAGGTCCTGCACGGAAGTCCCCAGAGGGAGCAATGAGAGAAAAGAACAGCCGCAGAAGAGGAAGGAAGAAGTCAGTGGAGTTGAAATGGATACTACCATGACAGACCATGTTGAGTGCACAGTCTGGATTCCTGCTCTCGTTTGGAAACGAGGTCCCGCCCTCTGCCGGAATTCCCACCAGATTGCCAATGAAAGTGACCTGTTTTGGTTCAAGCGAGAAAGCCCGTGCAATTTTCAGGAGTGGCTTTTTTTTTTTTTTGCTTTTATCAGCCCGTTTTTATTGGCCGGATTTGTTTTTGTCGTTTTTCTCGGGTTGACTTGCGTCTGTCATTTTTATCGGCTTGACTTCTTTCGCTCCCTTGTTGGGATAGTTTTATTGTTCCTGCTGTGAGCCACTTCGAGCAAGTTCTGCAGAGGCGGCACACAAATTTTCTAATGAAACAAACAAAGAAACGTAACCCCTCCCCCCAAATTAGACAAAATTAAAGTATTTTCACTGGCGGTGTGGAAAGGGCTAACCCAGTCTCATTAGATCTTGAAAACTAAGCAGGGTAGGCCCTTGTTAGAACTTGGATGGGAGACCGCCAAGGAAGTCCAAGTTTGTTATGCAGAGGCAGGCAATGGCAAACCACCTCTGTTTGTCTCTTGCCTTGAAAATCCAACAAAATCACCACAAATCAGTGGCAGAAAGCTGGCCAGTGTTCTAGGCAGACATAACAGTGGACCAAAAAAAATGTGTGAGTAAACCAGTGGCACTCTGGTACTTCTTTCGGTGCTCTAAAGAAATTCTTGTCTGCATCCAGACAATTCTTGTCTGCATCTCCTCTATGGCATGCCCATTATCTCCCCAGAAGTGGGGATTTCTAAATCCGCAGTGAATTGCACTTCTGACTCGTCATGTCTGCTGAACTAGTTCAGAACCCAAACGGCTCGCCCTTCTGATTCGCTGCTTCTTATGAATTATCCAAAGTGGCCGTTGTGGTTTTCAGTTATGCCACATTTAGATCCCAAAGTGACAGGAGAGACTATTGTTTTAGCCTAAAAACCTGGAAAGCCAGCCAGGTATTATCAAGGTGCCAATCTGATAGCTCCAAGTTGGCGAACAATGAAAAAGAACTATTTTGTTTGTTTGGAACTTTATCAGTAGAATTTTTCATAAGTCATATTCAGTAAAAAGAGTGATTGCAGCCACCCCAAACTGGATAGTACAGGCTTTTTCTTCAACCAAAACTTGATCTGCAATGCTTTAAACGAGTGGCTTGTTTGGTTTGTAAATTTGCTAATGGAGAATTCATCCGCCAATGGTGACAGCTTTATTTTTTATTCCATGGGAAATTTTTTAAAAAAGGAAATGGAGCTGAATCCAGACTGCTGTCAAACACTGGTCACAGTAGTAATGCCTCACCTGCCCTGACACTGACTTTTGTTTGCCTAGGCTGTGTGTGTGCGTGGGCGGGGTTTCTGGTGTCATGCGCTTCACCCATGTGCTGCATCGTGACATTGCCTCTAAGCCGTTTACTTACGTTCCGGGTCACTCGTTTCCTGCTCACACAGCTCCTTGTTCTTGTAGAATGGAAATTTTCGTGAAAAGATGAAGTTCTTTTTACGCTTGTCATTGAATGACTGTGAAGGAGAAAAGGCACGGGGGGCAAAAAACAGGGACGTCTAATTGTTGTCACACTCATGCTGACAGAACAACTAGTTTGTAAAAGTGGGAAAAAACCCTGTAAGTGACTCAGCCCGATATTTTGTTGTTGTTAATTTTTAAAGGAAAAAAAGCAAACCAGCAGAAAAGATTCAGAGCAAAGAAGATCAGGTCTCTGAAGATCTGGCTGGGATCGAAGATGGCCTCCGACGTAACTCCGAACACTGCAAAGATGCTCGTTTCTAACGAAACGATGCTCACCTCTGGAATGTGAACCAAGCGCTGCCTTGGGGCCTTTATGATAAAATGAACATTATCAGGATCGTTAGAAAGCTTGTACCCCCCAAAATCTTATTGGTCCCGAAGGTGCTATTGGACTCGAATCTAGCTGTTCTACTGGAAACCAGCATGGCTACCCTCTAAAATTATCATGTTGTTAATGAAGGAAGCTTGCAAAATCCACACAGCAACTTCCTATGCTCTCAGTTAGAGCCTCTAATACTGACCGAGAAGTGTGGCATGCGCACATTGAGAAAGATGCATGAACACATTGTCTCATGGAGATGGCAAGGGTTTGATGCTCATTCAGCAGACTTTCAACCCCTTGAAGAACCGCTATCCTTTCAAGCCATGCTCATTCATGAACCTTGGTAAGTCTGAAGACTATAAATGAGCTCCCTTACTAGGATCCAGATTCAGTCTTATTGGAGCCGGTGACAGTGTGCAGGTCATGGGAGTACACACCATGATATCCACAAGCCCCATCATTGTCGCACTAGAGAGGTCGACAGTGCGATTCTTTGGATAGTTACTGCGGCCCAAGGCCGTTGGAATCCAACAGGCTTAGACTGGAATTACTCATTATAAGACTGCAGTTCCAATCTTGCTTCCCTTGTATCTTTCTGAAAACAATAGCTAAGTGGGCCTTCAAGAAAGAGGCAGGGGCTGGCCCCCCTCTAATTCAAGCATTGCCTGATGATCGTAGGAATTAGGGGTGTCCTCTTGGTGCGAAAGGGGGCAGGACAATAATAACAACGGTCCAGTGAGGATTGAGGATTCTAGCTACAGGCTTTACAGTGTCATCCTAAGTGTCCTGACTGAAGGACTTCTGCTCCTTCTTGAGCTCACTTTCCATCTCTTCATCAACTGAAAGAGAGGGGGCTCAGCAATGTGTGCTGCTATTATGGTGTCTCTCCTGCATGGCTGTTGTGAGAACAGATTTGCTCTGGTATGGCAACTCCCCCTTCTTTGCAAACTGAAAATATGCAATGGATAGTGTCTCAACTGACCCCTGACTGGATCTGGGAGCAGAGTCCTCAGATGATGACTAGGAGCAGCCAGAGATCATTCTGGGGGAAGGCCAGGAAGACCAATGGACTCCCTCCAGAGCCAGCGCCCCCGGATATCGAGGACTCAGTTGAAGAACCTACCCCTGAAGGCCAGACAATGTTACCAAGATGCAAGGGCACTGGATGGACCACTGGTTCATGAAGGTTCATGGTTTGTGTGGTTTCATGAACCACGAACCTCCACGAACCTTTCCATTTAATGAGCTGGTTCAAGGTTCATGGTTTGTGATGTGGAGTGGCTTGTAAAAGCCATGTAAAAGGATCCCTTTAAATGGTTTTTGCAAGCCCCACTGCTGCAGCACAACTCACAAGCAAACTTGGAAAGCATTTAAATGCCTTCTGAGTTTACTCAGCAAGTTGCACCACTGCGAGTGTGGCTTGGAGAAGGCATTTAAAGAGACCATGGTCCCTTTAAATGCCTTCTCCAAGCCCTGCTGCCGGCGCCAGAGTGTCTGCTGACTCGAACCACACAAACCTCCCAAAGCCACCTGGGAGAGTTATGGAAGCCGGATGGCACGAACCAAGGATAACAAATCATGAATTGGGCCTGGTTTGTGACAAATTTTGGTTCACGTCCATCCCTAGTCAGTATGCTTTGTTCACTCCCATGCTACCTGTGAAACTGGAACTAGCACCTGGCTACTGAACCTGCTCCCAACCCTTGCGGTCAGAACCAGAGCAGATAGAAAAATGACTTCGGGCTTGTGGTACTACTTTGCGTTTTGACTCAGCATTTAAGGTAGGCTCTGTCCCACCGGACTTAGCTCACAGGGTGGCTCGAATACATAACCTGATGGTCTTGGATCTAGAAATCCTGGTTTTGAAGAACTAACTCTTCCCTGGTGTGCTTTTGGCACTGTCTCTTCTCTGTGTGCCTCAGTGCTTTGCCTGTAAAACAGGGGCTCAGCTCATGGGGACTGCTAGGAAGGCGGATGTGATAGGAATGCTGAGGCACTATGCAAATTAGAAGTGCTATGGGAATGATGGCGGTGCTGGCTTTCTAAGCAGAAATCCAAATTTAGCCGCGTTAATAGGCAGCATTAAAATAGCGATGCGGTGCACTCTGGCCCTGATCCAGTTATAGTTGCAAGCAACAATGGTGGCCTGCTAGTTTCAGTGGGCGGCCGTGCTGGTCTGCAGTTGAACAGCTCGATCCGAGTCCAATAGCACCTTAAAGACCAACAAGATTTTGGGGGTATGAGCTCTCAAGAGACAAAGTTTCCTTTGTCCGATATGAAGTATCTGGATTTGGATGTTGGTCGAAGAGAGTGTCACAGTGCAGATGGAGATATCTAACCCCCTCCTCAGGCAGAGAGAGAAGAAGAGAAGAGATTGAATTTATACCCCACCCTTCACTACCCAAGGGAGTCTCAGAGCGGCTTACAAACTCCTTTCCCTTCCCCTCCCCACAACAGACACCCAGTGAGGTAGGTGGGGCTGAGAGAGCTCTTTGGAGCACTGCTCCTGGGAGAACAGCTCTGGAAGAATTGCAACTGACCCAAGGCCACACCAGCAGCTCCATGTGGAGGAGTGGGGAATCAAACCCGATTCTCCCAGATTAGAGTCTGCACTCCTAACCACTATACCAAATGGGCATCATGATGGGAACCAGATGCAAATGTAAATCTAGATATTGTTTGCACCCAATCTATACCTTCTCACTCCAGGAAAGAAATGTCATATGACCTCTCTTAGCATTCATCTGACTTGGTGGAGCTGCTTATAGTGTAATGCTTATACTAATCAATGACTTCTAACCACCTTGCATTGACGGGGAGGATTAAGGACTAGATGGGAAGTAAATTAAATATCTTTCATTCTAGTGGAGCAAATGGAATTTACGTGTTCCACACCCATATTTTTTGATGTCCTGGAAATTATATTTGAGTACTGTTTTCATTCTGAAAACTGCAATGGCCTTTGACATCAGCTAGTAAAAGATGCTGAACTCTGTAACTAAATTTCTCCACAGTCTGTTCTGGAAGTGTTGCTGACATTATATTGGGCAGAATGGGTTTGCAACATGTACCCAGTTTAAGAAGGGAACTTCAGCTGTGGTCATACACAATAAATAATCCCCTTTCGATCCACTTTCAATGCACTTTCCAGCTGGATTTTGCCGGTTTGCAAAGTAAAATCCAGTTGGAAAGTGCACTGAAAGTGGATTGAAAGTGGATTATTTAGTGCGTGTGACTGCAGCTTTTGTGTATCTTTTATTCACATACTGCCAGTCTCCTTCTGGGCCAAACTAGACATCACAGCAGGTATGGTCCGACCCATGGCCGAAAAAAATGGCCATTTTAAAAGTGCCCGTGAGGGCCTGATACAGATTGGGCTCATGGTACAGTAGGAACAGGCAATTTTCCTCCCCAAGCTCCATCTCAAGTGCGGAACCTGATAAAAAGTCATAGACTTGGGTCTGAGGCGATCGAGGTTTGGGTTTAAATTCAGAGCTGAAGATCAGAGAAGACAAAGGGTTGTGTTCGAAACCAAAGGACGGCCATCACCGCTGGTCTATCCAGAAAAGGCCAATGCCAGTTTTGGAAAGGTTTCGTTACAGGCGTCACCAAAGTTTCATGCCACTTTTACATTCCAAGCATCTTTAAAATTTAGTAACAGAAAAAAAAAAAAGGGGGAGGGGAAATAATATACATGAAAACCTACGAATGTCTCAGTGGGGGGGAAAGGGTCGGGTGGGGATGAAAGATCTGGAGCAACACGATCCTCATGCAGAAGCAACGTAACGAAATCATGCATACACCAAATAAAGGCAGATCAAGTATTGACATACGAAGGGCTGAAAGCAATTGGGATCGGGGTGAGGAATTGGCATGCGGATCACATTAATTGAATGGCCTGTAGAATCTGACGGAAATTAAAATGTGAGGCGGGGTTTGCTTTTCTATTGTTTTGTAATTCCTCCCCCCCCCCCCCCCCCGGAAGTAAACCATTTCACGCAGTAACATTTTCTTTATGAGAGTTTAAGAACCAAGTTAGTTGGAACCATTTTACTGCAGACATCTCTCAAATACATACACACGCTCAAATCACAATGCCTGTAACCGGATAACTCTTGTCTTTTCATTTTTGGGATCCAGCGGGTTATCGGATAGCCGCATGAGAGTGTGCCATAGCTTACTGAACATCTACAGCGCCACCATCCTTTTACTTCAGCCTCAAATGAGTATTTTTACGTTCTCTAACCAATGCTCCCTCTAAGCTGCGGAGTCTTGTGAGCAAAAATTCAACTTGGTGAGCTACTGGCATTGAAGTTGTGAGCGAGCAACTTGGTTGCGGCATCAGTTGGTTTGCTCTGGAGCCATCCTTCCTGAGCGAAGGCAAAAATGTGTGGGGTGGAGGCTAAAAAAACCTGTGAGCTAGCTCATACTAACTCAGCTTAGGGGGGAAAACTGTCTCCAACGATCTGCTGTTAAAAGAAAAACAGGGATGTCTGCCTAGAAACAATCTTGCCGGCTCCAAGTTGGGAAATTGTTGGAGGTTTAGGGGGTGGAGCCTGGGGAAAGTGGGGTTAGGGGGAGAGGAAGGACCTCAGCAGAGAATAACGACATAGAGTCCACCCTCCAAAGCAGCCATTTTCTCCAGGTCTCAGTTGTCTGCAGATGAGTTGCAGTTCTGGGAGATCTCCAGGTCCCACCTGGAGACGGGCAAACCTACCTATAAATAATGCTTATCTCATAACAGTGTGGCGAACACCTGCTTATCCTCGTGGCCAGAAGCTCCAACCGTCCAAATCCAGGCCCTCGTGGATGAACCACACAACATCCTATGAAACATAACACCATAATTGCCACACCTGGGATTTCAGGTCACGCAGATGACTAGCCAGCCCTCTTCCAGCTGCCCGTAAAAAGCTGGTTGCCTAGCTGCTCTGATTCAAACCCAGCAATTTATCACTCCTATTTTTATAATGCATTTATTTCACACGGAACGGCTTTTGGAGAGCTGGTCAGAAACGCGGCTGGCGCGGCACACAGCAGTCCGCCTCTCCGGGTGGGCTTTGATTTCACATGAAGATGGCACCACACAGGCTTCCGGCTCTGGGACAGAGTCTGGACCACTTCGCCCTCCTGGATGGCTTTACTGCTGGTGGGTCTCCTATGGTGCCTCAGATCAGCAAGGAGGAGCAGAAGGTTGCCTTCACCTTGCTCCCTTCAGTCCCTGCTTCTCCCAGTCTCACGCCTGCAGCTCCGGGTCGAGAGACTGGGCTCTTCCCCCTTCGAGACTTTCCCACCTGACCTTAAAAGGGCAATCCCTAGCTCTACCAATCCCTTTTCCTGCGAGGCGGCCCTCCCTCAATAAGGCACTGACCTGAGTGATCCCCACCTGGTTCTCATTAGTGCTTGTTGAGCCAAGGTGAGAGAGGGCTGACTCCTCCCTGAACTTCCCTTCCTCTTGGCATGTCCTATGTCCTCCCCTCCCTAGGAATTGCTGGGCATTGGCACCCTTCTTCCATGGATCCTGGCTGTCCCCTGCCGCTAACCAGCTGGTCAGCTTGGACTCCGATCTGGAGTTGCCCTCGCCAGTGCAGACCGCCTCACTGCATTCTCCTGTGGCCTTGGCAGGGGATTCCCTGGTTTGGAGGTCCTCCTCCTGCTTCAGGGTTATCAGAAAGTGGGGGGTGGGGCGGAATGTCCGTTGGGCACACCATTATACCCTATGGAGACTGGTCCCCATAGGGTATAATGGAGGATCGATCCGAGGGTATCTGCAGCTCTGGGGGAGGCCTGTTTTTTTTAGGTAGATGCACCATTTTTTTGGCATAGCATCTGGTATCTCTCCTCAACCCCCCCCCCCCCCCCCAAGTTTCAAAAAGACTGGACCAGGGGGTCCAATTCTGTGAGCTCCAAAAGAAGGTGCCCCCATCCTCCATTATTTCCAATGGAGGGAAGGCATTTAAAGGGACCGCGTTCCTTTTAAATGAGAGAGCCAGAACTCCCTTTGGAGTTCAATCATACTTCTTCCCTCCCCTCTCCCGGAGGCTCATGGAAAGTCCCCCGTCAGCATGTCAGCCTCACCTGGCAACTCTAGGCCTTGGGCCCTCCTGTCCTCCGACCTCCTGACTCCACACCACACATTCTTGCAGCTCCGAGCCAGCCTCCTGCACCCCCCCCCCCAAACTGCCAGGTTGGGTCCCGCAACACCCTCTGCCCTATCAACTGCTAACTGCTGGGGGAGGGGGGAAACTGGAGAATGGCCATTAACATATTCATCCCTCCTACAGGTAGACCAGGGGTCCCCAACCACCTCTCTGGGTGCTCACCAAGTGTTTTTAGAAACGGGGAGGAGCCGAGTGGGGCTTTTGTCCATCGGGGCTTCTGATTGGCCACTGGTGATCAGACCGGCTACGAAGATTCCAAAAAAAGCCCCACATTGCTTCGGCAATGGTTGCCACCTAGCACAACTCCCTTCACTGCCTGACTGAAGGGAAACTGTGGGCAGACAGGAAAACGTTTTTAAACGATCTGTTCATTTAAAAGGATGCCCCACTGCTGCACATCTCGGGGGCTGAGCCGGCGCACTCTCAGCATGGGGAATGTTTATAATACGATGTACATTGTCGTTTTAATGCACAGAGCAGGTGTCTGGGCTCTTCACACAAACACGTCAATTTACCCGATTTCTCCATACTGAACTACATTGAGTTTCATGAAAAACTCTTTAAACAAAAAAAAGAGAACCCCCCCCCCCTCGTGTTGTTATGGTAGACTCGGCCTGTTCACACATGCAAGTCTTCCCTGGATGAGCATGCCAGTCTGGACCAGAACTGGATCAACACAAACGAGTCATCTGTCTTCGCTACCAGAACCCCATTCACAAACACTTATGTTTGGGAAAAGCTGAACCTGTGCCTTGGTGGTGTGGGAACAAAGACTGAAACCGGCTCGCTATTTTTAGTCATCAAAGCTTCCAGAAAAGGATTCTCCGAATAAGACGCCACCTCTGCAGGTTCATCTTGTCTGTATCTGTATCAAATGCTTGTTTCAGAAGGTACTGACCTTGTTGTCTCTATGGCAACGATATTATTCTGCTGCTATAAGGGCCTAAATTTACAGCGGGCAAATAACTAGAGCCGTTGTTTTGAATTAAGTGGGGATTGAAGGGTTTGGGGCATTTGGCTGTATTTGCCAGTTTGGTGTAGTGTAGTGGTTTGTCTGGTGTAGTGGTTAAGTGTGTGGACTCTAATCTGGGAGAACCGGGTTTGATTCCCCACGCCTCCATTTGCAGCTGCTGGATGACCTTGGGCAAGCTATAGTTCTGTCAGAGCTGTTCTTGAAAAAGAGCAGTTTCTGTCAGAGCTCTCTCAGCCCCACCTACCTCACAGGGTGTTTGTTGTGGGGAGGGGAAGGGACAGGAGTCTGTAAGCTGCTCTGAGATTCTGAGTGAAGGACAGGGTATAAATCCAATCGCCTCTTTTTCTTCCTCACAACAGGCACCTTGTGAAGTAGGTGGGGCTGAGAGAGTTCTGAGAGGACTGTGACTGGCCTCGTGTGTCTCAAAGCGGCTTACAATCCCCTTCCCTTCCTCTTCCCACAACAGACACCCTGTGAGGCAGGTGGGGCTGAGAGAGTTCTGAAAGAACAGTGACTGGCTCAAGGTCACCCAGCAGGCCTCCTGTGTCTCAAAGCGTGTACAATTGCCTTCCCTGCCTCTCCCTACAACAGGCATCTTGTGAGGCAGGTGGGGCTGAGAAAGCTCTGGGAGAACTGTGACTGACCCAAGGTCATTCAGCAGCTCACAATCTCCTTTCCCTTTCCCTCCCCACAACAGACACCCTGTGAGGTAGGTGAGGCTGTGAGATCTATGAGAGAACTGTGACTGGCCCAAGGTCACCCAGCAGGCTTTATGGGGAGCAGGAGTGGGGAATCAAACCCGGTTCTCCAGATTACAGTCTGCCACTCTTAACCACTACACCACGGTGGCTGTACCCCAGAGCTACCCTACATCCCTTCTGAGTTTCACCAGAAAGTGATGGCGCAGAGCAGAGGTGGCTGACTTAAAAAAAAAAAATTCTCCCAACCCTTCTGGGGCTGCTGTTCGAAGAATGAATTGAGTCAGTTTGGTGTAGTGGTTAAGTGCGCGGACTCTAATCTGGGAGAACCGAGTTTGATTCCCCACTCCTCCAGTTGCACCTGCTGGATGACCTTGGGCAAGCCATAGTTCTGTCACAGCTGTTCTCTCAAGAGCATTTCTCAGTCAGAGCTCTCTCAGCCCCACCTACCTCACAGGGTGTCTGTTGGGGGGAGCGGAAGGGAAAGGAGTTTGTAAGCCACTCTGAGACTACAAGTGAAGGGCGGAGTATGAAGCCAATCTCCTCCTCCTCCTCCTCCTCTTCTTCTTCTTCTTCGAAAACTGATTATTTCAAACAAAGCCAGTTCAACAAATTTGAAATCTTTGCGTTGTTCCATGTCAGTTGTGAAAACATCACAGCCTTGCCGTCTCTCCTCTGGATCAACCCACACGCTTCGGCCTCACTCTCAAGGGCTGGCTCTCTCAGGTCTGAGGAAAAATCATTGCGAAGTATTGGCTTTTAAAATAATAATCAATGGCTTATGCTACACTGTATGGCACAGAGAGAAAGCATCTCTGGTGTTAGGAGATTACATTTGTTCTTTTAAAAAATATATATACATAATGGCTACCTTTGAAGTAGCTTTGATTTGGTGGCATGAAAACAATAGTCCTTGTAAGAATCAAAAACACGACTCTCACTCTCTGGAAGCATGCCATTCTTTCAGAACAAAAGCTTAACTGCTCCCTCCTGTTTTATCTATTATAAAATAGCTCCCTGGAATCTAGTTACGTTCTTGTTGTGGCAGATATTGAACCCCCTGGGGCAAATGACAGAAGAAGTATTTTTCCCCCCTAAGTACATTTCAATAGGATTTGCTGTTGAAAGAAAGTACCTTCTGTCCTCCCCCCAATACTTTTCAGAAGAAAAAGAAGAATTTAAAACTAGAATGAGAAAATCTAGCCAAGGCTGAAGCAGCTACTGAGGGTTCACAGACAACAATGAGAGTTACCTCTTCTTTGGGTGTCCATCTTCCTCTGGGCTGTTTTTTTTAAAACTGATGAAAGTGTCATCTTTTTGGGTTGGGGGGCTGAGCTCATTTTGCCCTACAGTTCCCCAGTGGAGGCAAGCTTCAGGTTAAATAGTAAGGTAAAGGTAAAGGTTTCCCATGCTCAAAACCCAGTCTAGGGTTGCGGTGCTTATCTCCGTTTCCAAGCCAAAAAGCCAGCGCTGTCCGAAGGCTTTTCTGTGGTCATGTGGCTGACATGACTAAACGCCAAGGCACACGGAATGTTGTTACCTTCCCACCAAAGCGGTACCTATTTATCGACTTGCAATTTCTTGCTTTTGAACTGCTCGGTTGGCAGGAGCTGGGGCCAGAGACGGGAGCTCACTCCGTCATGCAGCACTCAGGTCTCGAACTGCCAACCTTCAGGTTTGCAGTTCAGCATCTTAACCACTTGAGTAGGGGTATTTAAGATGAGATTTGTCACAGCGATCAGTTGTTTGAAGTAGTCGGTCAGGAAATAGGTCCACGAGCGAGATAATCCGGAGGGGAATCGAGGCTTTTTTGCTCTGGAGCAATTTGCCCCGCAGTTGCATGATCACAAAGCTCCATGAAGCTGCTGGCGCAAATCGCCGCTGCGTGATCACATGCAACCGTGGGCGAGTTGGGGTTTTTTTGTGGTGGGTTTCTGAGGCGCTTAAACGGGGGAGTGATGAATCGCTTCCCCACCCTTAAGGGCTTTTGATGATGTGCACACGGAGAAGCGGGGGAAAAACAGCGTCGTGTCAGGATAGCGTGTGATCACGCTATCCGCGATGCCACACTTCTGCGCTGGCGCGATCACATAGGGAAACTCTGGCTGTGAGCCGCAGCAAACTTTGATACTGGAGTTTCACTAGTAGTTTTTTACTACGATTCCCCACCGGATCAAAACGGTTTGCAATGGCTTGACGACGGTTGCAGGATGCTTCCCAGATGTGCTGGTGTGATTGCGCCAGTTTGATCCGTCGGTGAATTGTCCCTCTCACACGGCTAATGGGTGCGTATGATCGCGCCCCAAATATGGTAACCCTACAACTGTGTTTCCGTCATTTTAGAAATCCACACTGGGGAACCCATTCTTTTACCTGCAACATTCCTCGGACCAACATTGAGCCAAACAATGGTGACTTCACCCCTACTGACAGTCAAGGAAACAACACGGCTCACTTTCAGTGCAGTTTAGTACTGTTCAATTAACTCTGCTGAACTGTGAACGAAACCACAGAAACAACCCAATGACATATATTAATGATTCTATGGATGGCCCTCCATTTCCAAACTATGCAAACAGCAGTGCTTGAAGGCTGCTATACTAAAACGCCAGCAACTGAATAGCTTTGTATCTGTGGTGGCTCAGTCCCTGAAGATCTGCGTCATTACCTCCTGGACTGTCCACTCTATTCACTCCCAAGAAAGAAGTTTCTTGGCACAGTCTTAGATAAATTCGGTCCTTGCTCCACATCCGGAAAAGTTTTAACTTTACTTGCAGAAGTGGAGGCAGAGGCTGATTTCGCACTGGCCAGTTGCCTCTCGTTCTCTCCAGAATTTCCCCTCCCAGTTTCCTCCGGAGTATTTTCTTCATTTCCCCACTTGGAACCTCAGCCCTTTCGATATAGCGTGATGAAGGGTTTTCTCAAAAAAAATTTAGAAACCCCCACAATGGGGCGGCCCTGATGAAAGGCGGGCGAGTGGGCGTGTTTTCATTTTGGGTTCTCCCCCAGAGCAAACAGGAAAATCCTCTAAAAACAGGATTTGTTTGCTCCAGGGAAACTCCGGTGCAACAGGGAGATACTCCAGAACAAAACCTGAGCCCGGAGCAACTGATGTGAAATCGACCAGAAGCTCCGGTGCAAGCATGAGGGCAAACCTGGGGCAAACACTAGTGCGAAATCGACCACACACACACACTGCAAAAATACCCCCAAACTGTTTAAAGTAAATAAATAAGTACAAGGATATGAAAGGAGCAATACCCCCTCTAAGCTGAGGAGTCTTGAAAGCAAAAATTCTACTTTGTGAGCTCCTGGCATTGAAGCTATGAGTGAGCAAATTGGCTACTGCATCAATTAGTTTGTTCCGGAGCCATCCTTCCTGAGCTAAGACAAAAATGTGTGAGCTGGAGGTTAAGAAACTGTGAGCTAGCTCACACTAACTCAGCTTAGAGGGAACACTGGAAAGGAGGTGTATGGCTGAAACTCTCTGAGTAATCAGAAGGGGTGATACAGATAGTTAATGATGATAAGGATAATATTAAACTGAGCCACGATCACCAAAACCACATGAAGAGCGACTGTTCCATTAGATCCAGTGTAGTGTAGAAGAAGAAGAGAAGAGATTGGATTTATACCCCGCCCTTCACTACCTGAAGGAGTCTCAGAGTGCCTTACAAACTCCTTTCCCTTCCTCTCCCCACAACAGACACCCTGTGAGGGAGGTGGGGTTGAGAGAGCTCTTGAGAGGACTGCCCTTGAGAGAAGAGCTCTGAGAGAACTTGTGACTGACCCAAGGTCACACCAGCAGCTGCATGTGGAGTAGTGGGGAATCAAACCCCATCCTCCCAGATTAGAGTCTGCGCTCCTAACCACTGCCACAAAGTTGTCAGAGTGTTGGACTATGATCAGGGAGACCCGGGTTCGATTCCCCACTCTGCCATGGAAACTTGCCGGGTGACCTTGGGCCGGTGGCGCACCCTTGGCCTAGCCTACCTCGCGGGGTTGCTGTGAGAATAAAATGGCAGAGAGGAGAACGAGATCAGCTGCTTTTGGTGTCCGTTGGGGAGAAAGGTGGGGTATTAGTGAAGTAAACAAATAAGCAAATATATCATTGAGATGTTTTCGGAAACCCCTCCTTTAGTCATGCACCCAGTATCTTCCCTCCAGCACCTGCAGAAGGCAGGGTGCCTCTTCCTTTCTTTATCTCATCACATCCCATTTCCTTCATTCACAACACTGTTGTATTTGGCTCTAAATCATGATAAGGAGACAGCATGAAAGAGCAGAATTCTCCGTTTCTCACCATACAAGAACTCGTGGGCACTCCATGAAATTGCTGAGCAGTCAGGTTAGAACAGATAAAAGGAAGTACTTCTTCTCCCAAAGAGTGATTAACATGTGGAATTCACTGCCACAGGAGGTGGTGGTGGCTACAAGCATGGACAGCTTCAAGAGGGAATTGGATGAACATATGGAGCAGAGGTCCATCAGTGGCTATTAGCCACAAGGTATAGATAGGAACTCTCGGTCTGAGGCAAGTGATGCTCTGTATTCTTGATGCTTGGGGTGGGTGGGAGACAACAGTGGGAGGGCTTCTAGTGTCCTGGCCCCACTGCTGGACCTCCTGAGGGCACCTGGTGTTTTTGGCCACTGTGTGACAGAGTGTTGGACTGGATGGGCCACTGGCCTGATTCAACATTGGCTTCTCTTATGTTCTTATGTTCTTAGAAGGCTACATCTAGATAGATTTAGATACAGTGGGGTGGGGAGGGGAGAGGGAAGGATATTCCGAAAAAGCCAGCATTTTCAGTTCAAAAAATGAATTTGGCCTGACGGGCTCAGTATAGCTATCATATATTACTCAAAGTCACCTGTTTTCCCCAGCCACGCCAAGCTCCTTATCTTATAACTCACAAAAATCAGAGCTGAAATAACACTTGTCTGTCTTCATTTTCATCCTGGAGTGCCGTGGAGACGTAACAGAGTGTTCTATTATTAAGTTGCAACTCCAGGACTTGGTTAAGCTCCTCTAAATATTGTGGTATACTGAGGGATGGTACCTGCTAAGATGGCCACTGCTCTCTCTTCACGTGGCATGGTAGAACCCCCATCTGGTACACTGGTGATATTTATAGATCAAGATGAGTAGCCAGGTTAGTCTCTCTGTAGCAGGAGAAAAGAGCAAGAGTCCAGTAGCACCTTAAAGACTAACAAAATATGTGCCAGGGTAGGAGCTTCTGGGAGTCACTGCTCACTTCTTCAGATACAGCTAGAATGTGAGTATCCTTATATCTTCGAGAATGGAATGTTTTCAGGCGCCGAACGACAATAGCAGGTGAATGACAACAGCAGGTAATAGAAATAGTGGATTAGAAAGAGAGAGAGACTGCTGAATTGCAACTGATAATGGAGCTCAAGACACTGCATCCACTTGGACTTAATCGAGACCTAGGTTTCCTGTCTCATTACCAGTGCTGATCTCACTCCTGCTACCCCTCTGCATATCATACCTAATCCAATCAAGCCTGCTATTGTCATTCACCTGCTATTGTCATTCAGCACCTGAAATCACTCTACTCTTCAAGATATAAGGACAGATGGACTCACATTCTAGCTGTAGCCCTGATACAAGGAGCAGCTTTCGATCAAAGAACTAGGAAAGAAAACTAATGGGTGTGAGTGGAGTAGATAAAGGAGAAAAGGCCCTGAACACCAGATTCCTCCATTTCTCCAGTACAACCGACCAGATGCTCTACCACTGAACTACAGCTCCATCCCAAATAACGTCCTCATATTAACACAAGTGAAGCTGCCTTATACTGAACGAGACCACTGGTCCATCAAAGTCTGTTTTGCCTCCTCAGACTGGCAGTGGCTCTCCAGGGTCTCACGCTAAGGTCTTTCACACCACCTACTGCCTGGTCCTTTTAATTGGAGATACCTGGGATCGAACCTGGGACCTTCTGCACAGCAAGCAGATGCTCTACCACTGAGCCATGGCACCTCCCCACAGTTCTCCAGGGTCTCAGGCAGAGGTCTTTCCCATCATTCACTGCCTGGTCCTTTTAACTGGAGATGCCGAGGATTGAACCTGGGACCTTCTGCACAGCAAGCAGATGCTCTACCATTGAGCCATGGCAGCTCTCCACAGTTCTCCAGGGTCTCAGGTAGAAGTCTTTCACATCACTCACTGCCTGGTCCTTTTAACTGGAGTTGCTGGGGATTGAACCTGGGGCCTTCGGCATGCGTAGCACATTCTCTCCCACTGTGCCGCAGCTCCTCCCCTCAACTTCTTAGTGCCCCTCTCCAACGCACCTACAAAAAGCACAGGTGGATGGGAGAACATGGCCATTTGTCGCAGAAGTGCCGTAGCACCCTCCTGCTGCCGAGCACTTGCCCCGGCTAGGTCCCAAAGGCCACCTAGTGATGAATGCCAGCTTTCCTCATAGCTTTGCTCTCTTGAGTCTGGGGAAGCCGACGAGCACCTTTGTTGCTTCTCAACAGTGCCGCGACTTACAGGGGGAAGGAAAGTGGTCGGTAGTCCCGCTGGCATTGCGAAAAGGGCCGTGTGTGTGTGTGTGTGTGTGTGGGCGGAGAATCCCCAAAGGTTTCAAAAGTCAGTGGCACCCCCTTGGGCAAAAACCACCCACCCCTGCGTCGCCAGCAAGCGGAGTCATGCTGCTGGATCCGTCTCCAGCCTCTGCACTGCTTGGAAATGCATCCCATTTTGAATCCTACACAGTCTAAGTTTTGACACGTCCATTATTCTTCAGTAGCTCTCAAACGCCTCTCTCTCTTTTTGGGGGGCGACTAAATTTAGAAGATGGGGAACGCTCTCTCCTCCTCCTCCTTCACACAAGCAGCCACGTCTAATACCTAAGGCGGTTGTAACGGTGAGCATTGCAGTGCTGGGATTGGCGGGGCTGGCGTGAGGCTGTAGCAGACTTGGGAGCACAGAAAGAGGGCATGCGGGAGGAGGATACAGGGAGGGGAAGATGGTGCTGGTGTCAGCACACCTTCCAGGGTTAGAAGCAAGGCCTGGTCAGAGAGCTGAGAGCTGTTGGATATTGTAACTCTGCATGCAAGAGGATCTGGGAGGGAAAGGGTTAAGAGAATTCTCTCACTCAGGAACACTCGGCATTTGCCCCCCTCTCCTCTCATTGGTTAGATGTCGAGCCTCTTTGGCCCTTGCTTGTCTTCTGTTTCATCTGATACAGAACCCCTCCTCTTCTCTCTCTTACATGGGCTTGGAGCTGTAGCAAGTTAGCCCTTTTTGAACTTTAACCTGTTCACAATAAGTTAAACGTACCTACATGAACGTATCATGTTAGATGTGCTTCTATTTTTGTCCATAAAATTTCTTTCTCTTGGTTGTCCTTGGAGTCGGGCCATCTTTGTAATTGGTTTGAGCAGCATTTCCCCCTAAACTGGGAAATGTGGAGGATTGGGGATATTACACAAAGCCTCTATGCTACCAAGGCAATTGGGTTTTTTTTTACATCTAACCCAATACATGCCTCCCACCTGCTTGAGTGTCCTTCCCTTGTCTCCTCACAAGCACTCCCATTGCCCGTGCTCACAGCTGCCTGCAGACCTTAAGAACATAAGAGAAGCCAATGTTGGATCAGGCCAGTGGCCCATCTAGTCCAACACTCTGTGTTACACAGTGTCCAAAAATACCAGGTGCCCTCAGGAGGTCCACCAGCGGGGCCAGGACACTAGAAGCCCTCCCACTGTCCCCCCCCCCCAGCACCAAGAATACAGAGCATCACTTGCCTCAGACTGAGAGTTCCTATCTATACCTTGTAGCTAATAGCCACTGATGGACCTCTGCTCCAGATGTTTATCCAATTCCCTCTTGAAGCTGTCCATGCTTGTAGCCGCCACCACCTCCTGTGGCAGTGAATTCCACATGTTAATCACTCTTTGGGTGAAGAAGTACTTCCTTTTATCTGTTCTAACCCAACTGCTCAGCAATTTCATGGCATGCCCACAAGTTCTTGTATTGTGAGAAAGGAAGAAAAGTACCTCCTTCTCTACCTGCTCTATCTCATGCATAATCTTATAAACCTCGATCATGTTATGTCTTTCATATTAGGTTTAGCCCAGTTTTCATGTCACCCCTTGGCCGTCGCTTCTCCAAGCTAAAGAGCCCCAAGCGCTTTAACCTTTCTTCATAGGAAAAGTGTTTCAGCCGTTTTATCATGCTAGTTGCCCTCCTCTGCACTTTTTCCAATGCTATAATATCATTCTTGAGGTGTGGCGACCAGAACTGTACACAGTACTCCAAATGCGGTTGCACCATTGATTTATACAGGAGCATTATGATACTGGCTGATTTGTTTTCAATTCCCTTCCTATAATACCCAGCATAGCACTGGCCTCTTTTCATTGCAGTCACACACTGTCTCGACATTTTCATTGAGTTATCTACTACGACTCCAAAATCTCTCTCTTGGTCAGTCTCTGCCAGTTCGGACCCCATCAACGTGTATTTGTAGTTAGGATTTTTGGCTCTAATGTGCATCACTTTACACTTGGCCACACTGAACCCCATTTGCCACATTGATGCCCACTTGCACATCCTCAACAGATCCCTTTGGAGTGCCTCACAATCCTCCCTGGTTCTCACCACCCTGAACTACTTCATGTCATCTGCAAATTTAGCCACTGCACTGCTTCCTCCCAACTCCAAATCATTAATAAATAAGTTAAAAAGCATCGGGCCGAGTACTGATCCCTGCGGTACCCCACTGCTTACCACCCTCCACTGAGAAAATTGCCCATTTATGCTCCCTCTCTGTTTCCTATTAATGAGCCAGTTTTTGATCCACAAAAGGACTTGTCCTTTTATCCCGTGACTATTGAGCTTACTTAGGAGCCTTTGATGAGGAACTTTATCAAAAGCTTTCTGGAAGTCAAGGCAAACAACATCTGTTGGCTCCCCCTTGTCCACATGTTTGTTTACTCCCTCAAAGAACACTAACAGGTTAGTGAGACAAGATCTTCCCTCACAGAACCCGTGCTGAGTCTGCCTCCATAGATTTTGTTCACCTTCCCCAGTGGCACCAGAGGGCTCTGCCAGAAACCTTCAGCCCTGGCAGCCGCTCCACTTCAAGGTATGCTGACATCAGTCCTGGTTACAGGATGGCTGAAATCAGAGAAGACAGTAGTAGTAGTGATGCCTGCTGTTTATTAAGAACATAAGAAGAACATAAGTTCTTGAACCTGATTTCATTCATTCAAGTGGAATGAAACTGGCAAGACAGGAGGAGGAGGAGGAGGAGGAGGAGGAGGGGATTGGATTTCTACCCCGCTCTTCATTCAGAGTCTCAGAGCTTCTTATAATCTCCTTCCCTTCCTCTCCCCACAATAGACACCCTGACCAATTTCCCACAGCCGCTGCTCCACCCCCACTCTTCCCTTTGCCCTGATCCGTAAGCGTCAATTTCCCACTATTTGCTGCGTGGCTGCATTTTGCCCCTCAGCTTTGCCCAGTTTCCCCCATGTCTACTCAATCCTGTTTTTTGAGAATTGAGTAGATGCAGGGGAAATCAGGCAAAGCAGGGCAAAATGCGGCCATGCAGCAAATAGTGGGAAATTGACACTTATGATTGGGGCAAAGGGAAGAGCGGGGGCGGAGCAGCGGCTGTGAGAAATCAGTCCCTGTGATGTAGGTGGAGCTGAGAGAGCTCTGAGAGAATGGCCCTTGAGAGATCAGCTCTGAGAGAACTGTGGCTTGCCTAGGGCCACCCAACGGCTGCATGTGGAGAAGTGGGGAATCCAACCCGGTTTTCCCAGATTAGAGTCCGCACTCCCAACCACTACACCAAACTTCACTGCTCATCCTGGAAGCATGAAACCTACTGAGAAGGCAACATCCAAAGCAAGAACATTCGATTTCCCTTCAAAACCACTACGCAAGACCTGGCCCCTTCTTCTAAAAAGCATCAGTTAGCAGTTATCAAGGGCTACAGGATGCTGGACTAGAAAGACCTTTGGTGTCACCCAGGAAGCCTGCTCTTTTGAGAAAGGTACAAGCTCTAAGCAGCAGCCGTGACCTAGTTAAGAGTCTACAACTCTTGCAGACATTGTCTTGACCCATTCGGCATGTTTCTATAGAGTACAGCTCATTTTTTTTTAAAAATCTATTTCCTGCTGTTAGAACAACCCACACAATGAAATTTCCAGTAGTAATGCTGAGGTTATTTTCTGGAAACACTGAGCGTAAGAATTCTCAATGGAATCAAAGGAACTGGCAAACAAAAGTATTGTTCAACAGCAGGGGGAAAGAGGCAGGTTTGATGACGGAGCAGAGGGCCTTTGCCGTCGTCTCTCTCAGTTGTAATGAGTCACGGTTTTATGAAGAAAATCACTCTGAAGCAACGAGTGAGTCTGCCACAGAAACCTCCCACCCAGTGGTGTGAAAGAGTGCCTTTGGGAAACAAGCGGACAGAGCAAAAAGCAGGCAGGACAAGAAGACCCCCATTATCGCTGCTGAAAATGCAACTGTACAAGCTGTGAAATTGTCCTCCAGTCTGGGCTGTCAAGGAGAGGTGGGAAATGACTGGGACTGGGATGAATCCGGAGGGATGTCAGAGATGTGGTGTGTGTACCACATTGTACTAGGGATGTGCGTTCAGATATATTCTCCCTGAATATATAACCCCCCCCCCCCCAAATACCTCGTAGGTATTTTCTGGATACATTTTTGGGGGAGACTGGGAAACAGGTCTCCCCCCCCCCCCCCCCCCCAGATCCCAGACATATTTGGGAATATGGGAATTTCAGGAGCCGGTGTTTTAAGGCTCCCATGACTCCCCCCCCCCCTTTAGTTTTACTGTGTTTCTGTGTCTTCCTGGGACTTGGTATCATCTTGCAGTTTTGGTTTGACTATGATGGTGTCCTTTAAAATTGCTCCTTTTTTTGGTCTTGCAACATTGTGTTCCCTGTGTGAGTTGTGCTGGGTTTGTGGTGGATTCTACGACTGAGGACAGACTGGCTGCTTGCCGCGATATAGTGCCGCCTCTAATTGACCCAGTTTAAAATGTTGCGGGACATATCAGCCACGCAGCACACCCTACTGTGAGTTACCCATGGGGACATCCCGTGGGAAAGCATCCACATTATTGTAGCGCATCAGCCACGGAGCACACTGCTAAAACATGCGCACATGGGCAATTTAAAAAAAAAAAAGCTGCTTTCCTAGTGGCAGAACGGATCTGCAGGTTCAGACTGCCAAATCCATTCTGGTGTGCTCCCCTGCATTCAGACAGCTGCCATGCGCGATGAATTCATGAAGAAACAAAAACTCCACTTCGGAGGTGAAAGCTGTGACTGTGTGAATGGGCCCATTTAATCCATTTGTGAAAGGTGCCTATATCGGGCCAAACTGCCAGTCTGAACACAGCCTATGGTTTGACACTGCTGTAAATTCTCACGTCATCTCTGATTCTACATTTGTTGTGCTTGCAGCAGTGCTCCTCTCGGGTCCGGTTCAGAGGATTCTCTGGTTTGACATTGGGTTGGATTCTCAGATTGTATATTTGTTGTCCCACGGATCTGCCAGGATTTTCTGGTTCTGCACTGGTTCTTTGGGCTTCTCGGTTCTATCTGCTTTGAGAGGCTTTTGGCCAGGCGTTCCTTGGTCCGCTCTTGTGTCTTTGGCTATTCTTTGCCCTGCAGAAAGCAGGGAGTTCCCCCCACAGCAAGCAATAAGAGGACGGCTAGCGGGGACCTTGTTCAGGTGCCCATGAAACTGGACCTTGTGGTCCAATTCACTTGAAACTCGGGGGTGGTTTAAAGGAAAGCTGCTCAAGAAACAGGCCCCCCTCCCAGCTCTCTGGAAAGATTCCCCATAGGGAATTACGGAGCAGAATAATACTGGAGTCCTGAAAAAAGAGGGGAGGGGAAATGGATCGGGATACCAAACTGGCATTTAGAACCTGGATAACCAAGAATGCAGATTTTTTTTTGCTCACTGATATCCAGATCCAAAAAAAATACCAGTTTCTTTTCAAGGTGCACATCCCTGTTTTGTGCCACTGCAGAGATCTGGACCTTCAGGGAACCAGGTCTTTTAACACTGTATTGGGCCCTGTGGTTCTGTAGCAGACTGTATACATGAACTTGAACCAGTCCATCAGTCCATCAGAGTCAATACTATCTTCTCCAAGTGGTGGTAGCTCTCCATGGTCTCAGGTGGAAGTCTTTCGCATCACCTACTGCTTGATCCTTAGTTGGAGAGGCTGGGGGTTGAACTTGTGGTCTTTTGCATGCCCAGCAGATACTCCTCCACGAAGCAATATCCCCTCCCACATGCAATGCAATGCAGAAGGTCCCAAGTTCAGTCCTTTGATATCTGAAGAAGCAAGCAGTGACTCATGAAAGCTCATACCCTGCCACAAATTTTGGTAGTCTTTAAGGTGCTACTGGACGCTTGCTCTTTTCTGCTGCTGCAGACAGACTAACACAGCTATCCATCTTGATCCATCTTCATGGAGGCTAGGTCCACCAGTGGCTACCAGCCATGTTGACTAAAGGGAACCTCAATGTTCAGAGGCAGTCAACCTCTGAATCCCAGTGCCAGCAGCCAACATCTGGGGAAGGCCTCTGCCACTATGCCCTGTTGTTGGCCCTCCAGAGGAACTGGTTGGCCACTGTGTGAGACAGGATGCTGGACTAGATGGACCACTGGTCTGATCCAACAGGGCTCTTCTGATGTCCTTATCAAGGGAAGGCCTCGGCCTCTATGCCCTGTTGTTGGCCGTCCAGAGGAACTGGTTGGCCACTGTGAGACAGGATGCTGGACTAGATGAACCACTGGCCTGATCCAGCAGGGCTCTTCTTCTTATGAGAAGACCTTTGCTGGGACCTTGGAGAGCTTCAGCCTGTTCCTGTACTGAGTTATGTTGGACCACTGTTCGACTCAGAGTAAGACATCTTCGTTATGGTGCTTCTTAATAGCCATATGAGCTTTCAAGCCAGGATTCTTTCAGAGTCTAATGGACATCTATAGGGCCCATGGGTCCTGTTACAGGCAACTTTTCTTTTTGCTCCCCAGAAGCTATCTTTGAGGCAACTAGGTGTAGGGTGAAACCGCCAGCCAAAGTGGACTTCTGGATATGGACGCATATCAAAGACCCTTTCGAAGCTGCCTCCTAGAAGCCCTGGAAGTCTCTTTTTCTCCCCCCCCCCCACATGGTTATTCCATGACATCTAAAGTCTTCCTTTGTCTGCCCCTCCACAGATATCAACAGTGCTTCAAAACACGACTTATTCTCAAAGCCAAAAGAGCACCGAGGCATCAGTCAGGGCTGGGCTGCTGAAAGAGGCTGTTGAGTGACAAACGGAAACTGGCAATTGCTAATGTCACCTTTCAAGTTCTCCTTTCAATTCAAAGGGCAAAGTGTTGATGGAATAATCTTTTCCCTGCTGCCTCTGAATGAGACAAAATGTGTTGCGCTGCTAATAGAGCTATTCCGAAAGGATACAATAGGACCACAGTGAAGAACCTTTAATTTGGAAATGTGTGGCCTCCCAAATGGAAAGCTGTCCGAGATGGACAGTGTCAGTGCTACCAGCCTGCCTGGAAATGGCACATGTTAAAGCAGGTACCCTGTTTCTCTAGCCATGGAAGTGTTGAAGCTTTCTGAGGGGGCGAACAAAATGCACATCTTGGTTGTTGTTGTTGTTCAGTCGCACAGTTGAGTCTGACTCTCCGCAACCCCATGGACCAGATCACGCCAGGCCCTCCTGTCTTCTGTCGCGCTTCAGAGTTTGCTCAATTTCATGTTTGTTGCATTGACGACACTGTCTAACCATCTCATCCTTTGCTGTCCCCTTCTTCTTTGACCTTCAGTCTTTCCCAGCATCAGGGTCCTCTCCGGTGAGTGCTCCCTTCTCATTGGGTGGCCAAAGGATTGGAGCTTCAGCTTCAGGATCTGGTCTTCCAGGGAACAGTCAGGGTTGAATTTCCTTTAGGACTGACTGATTTGATCTCCTTGCAGTCCAAGGGACCCTCAAGAGTCTTCTCCAGCACCATAATTCGAAAGCATCTACTCTTCGGCACTTGGCCTTCCTTATAGTCCAACTCTCACAGCCATACATCACTACTGGGAATAACATGGCTTTGACCATGTGGACTTTTGTTGGCAGAGTGATGTCTCTACTTGTTATTACGCTGTCTAGGTTTGCCACCCATCTTGGTACCACCAGATGAACCATCTGCTGATCACATATAAGGAACCTTCTACTCAGGTCCCCTGGAACCTTCTACTCAAGATTAACTTTGTCTTTAAAGGGCAGTCACTTAGAGCGGTAGGGAGCGGTTCCTGTTGGCAGCAGAGGAGAGGACTCGCAAGAATGGGTTCAAATTAAGGGCGGGAAGGTACCGGCTGGATATTATTACAGTCAGAGTTGTGCCACAGTGGAATCAGCTGCCCGGGGAGGTGGTGAGCTCCCCCTCCCTGGCAGTCTTTAAGCAGTGGCTGGACAAACCCTTGTCAGGGATGCTCTAGGGCTGATCCTGCATTGAGACTAGATGGCCTGTATGGACCCTTCCAACTCTGTGATTCTAGGATTCTGTGAAATCTAATCTTCTTACTCTGTTTCTGAGAGCTTTGGGATCTTTTGAAGACTGGAAATGCCTAGCATTGGCACTGCCTTACAGCACTACTACCCCGACATGGATGGCCCGGGCTAGTCTGATCTTGTTAGATCTCAGAAGCTCAATAGGATCAGCCCCTGGTTAGTACTTGGATGGAAGTCCAGGGTTTCTATGCTGGGGCAGGCAATGGCAAACTGGATTTTGCCTTAAAAACCCTATAAGGTCACCATATGTGGTCTGCATCTTGACAGAATCACCACCCAGACTGCCAAGAAGGACCCAAGTGGACACAATTTTAGAAGGGGGGGGTAGTCTCTTCAAAGGCTCATGGAAGTGGGATGATCATGGGATTTAAGAACATCAGAGAAGCCAATGTTGGATCAGGCCAATGGCCCATCCAGTCCAACACTCTGTCTCACAGTGGCCAAAAACACCAGGTGCCGTCAGGAGGTCCAGCAGTGGGGCCAGGACACTAGAAGCCCTTCCCACTGTTGCCCCCCCCCCCCAAGCACCAAGAAGTCAGAGCTCTGCCACAGGCAAAGTGTTCCCTCTATACCTTCTGGCTAATAGCCACTCATGGACCTCTGCTCCATAGGTTTCTCCAATTCCCCTCTTGAAGCTGTCTAGGCTTGTATCCAGTGTTCCCTCTAAGCTGAGTTAGTGTGAGCTAGCTCACAGTTTTTTTTAGCCTCTGGCTCACCCATTTTTGTCTCCGCTCAGGAAGGGATGGCTCCAGCAGGGCAAATTAATTCATGCAGCAGCCAGATCGCTCCCTAACAACTTTAACGCCAGTAGCTCACAAAGCAACATTTTTTGCTCACAAGACTCCACAGCAAGTTTATTAGTACGGTCAAGCGACCAGTCAAAATAAAACATTTCCAAAGGGAATATTGATATAAAATACACAATAAATACATAAAATTCAAGTAGATATTTTAAAAGGCAGTAATACGAAACGGGAGCAGCACAATGTATCATTAAAGTGGGGAACAGAACGATGCTAATTTATCATTAACTTACTATCTAGGATACAAGTTTCCTCTTCTTTAATGCCAGGAAACAAAATTTTGCCACAGCTAAAGATATCCTCTCTTTCCGATCTTCCAACAAAAAAGTTAAAATCCTTAATTCCGCAAATTTCAAATGAACATCCAAAGGTTTAAATTTGGACAACAATGGGAAGATTAACAACTGTCTCTCCATAACATAAAAATTACAATGTAATAGGATATGTGAGACTGACTCTGTCTCAAGATTTGTACAAGGACAACATCTTTGAGAGATCGGCCAGCGCAAAAACCTTCCTTGTAATAGATTAGAGGGTAGGGCGTCAAAACGTGCTCTTGAAAAGGCCCATCTATAGCCGTCATATATGATGTTAGATAGATATGGAGCGGGAACAAAACCTGCCCAAGATTGTAAAGCTCCATATCTCGAAGGTAGAAGCGCTTCTTCTATCTGGGCCTCTCTATCCATTAAACGTTGGAATACTATAGATTTAGCTTTAGTCAGTCCTAGATCAAAAAGACTAGCAGGGTGAAGCCCAATTGATTCAAGTTTAACCAATATTTTGGAGGACCATTCAGGATATGGAGTGGCAGCTAAAAAAGATGGAATTAGCCCTGTAGGCTTCAGATGTGTTCTTAACCAGTAAAAAACTGAAGCAATCCAGATTTTCGTTTTCACTCTTGGCACCCCGAGTTCCTGCCTGAGAACTACGTTTGCTGTGCATTTAGGCGCATTAAATAATGCTCTAATAAAAGACTCCACAGCTTAGAGGGAGCATTGCTTGTAGCCACCACCATTTCCCATGGAAGTGGATTCCACATGTTAATTACTCTTTGGGTGAAGTACTTCCTTTGATCTGTTCTAAGCCTACTGCTCATTAATTTCTTTGAGTGCCCACAAGTTCTTGTATGGTGAGTTTTTGTATTCACAATGACAGGTAACAAGAGTTAGCTAAGCAACAGCCTGTTTGTGCATTCCAGATTCCAGTAAGTCATTAAAAATATCCCTTGGTGCTTCCCACATCAAAGAAGAAGAAGAAGAAGGAGGAGGAGGAGGAGGAGGGGAGATTGGATTTATACCCTGTCCTTCACTACCCGAAGGAGTCTCAGAGCAGTTTACAATCCCTTTTCCCTTCCCTTCCCCACAACAGACACCCTGTGGGGTAGGTGGAGCTGAGAGAGCTCTTTTGAGGACTGCACCTGAGAGAACAGCTCTGAATGAACTTGTGACTGACCCCGGTCACACCAGCAGCTGCATGTGGAGGAGTGGGGGAATCAAACCCGGTTCTCCCAGATTAGAGTCTGTGCTCCTAACCACCACACCAATCTGGCTCTGTAACCAAATTGCCAAAGATTCATAGCTTGCTTCTGAGATGCTGCCTCCTTGTTTGGATATTAAAATAGGGCTTTGCACACGAATGATTAGGAAAGCGGAAATTAACAGGATCAGAGAAGTGTGATGCCATTAAATGCGCTCAATTAAAAGGCTTAATAAGGGAGCTTCAAGTGATAATTTCAGGTTTCACTCCAGCTTGATGAGATTACACCTGCTATTTATACCCCTGGCTCGCCGCTTTTTTAAAAATAATAATCTCGGGGCCGGATTCTCTAATTGGATTGATATTATTATCTGCCTTACCGTCACCGGGGACCGAGGTGAACTTTCTGCCATGCACCAATTGTTTTAATATGTCTTGAATTTTCTTTTTGAGCATAACGTCTTGGGAAATACATGGAGGAGAAGATACACTGAAAAACTAGACAAAAAGATAATGAGAGGAATTCACCTGATGAATGGAATTAACTCCGATGTTCCTTGAGAACAAAACTCTAGAGATAGCAGATTGCCCTGGAGCATTTGGCTAACAGAATGCAAAAAAGTGTATGCCATTGTACTGAAGAAAAATGCTATTCATGTACCAATTCAGAGCTTGTGAACAAGGGGGATTCCAACACGGCTAGTTGGAACCTACGGGGAGCTGCGAGAATTCCCAGGGCTGGCATCTTTCAGCTTGCAATGCACTTTAGTGATTATTTGCAAGCACGAACCATAAACTGTTTGCATGCACTGAACCATACACTGAACATGAGTCAGCAGTGCGATGCAGTAGCTAAAAAGGCAAATGTGATTTTGGGCTGTATCAACAGAAGTTTAGTGTCCAGATCACGTGAACTGATGGTATTGCTTTACTCTGCTCTGATTAGACTAGAAGAAGAAGAGGAGGAGGAGGAAGAAGAGGAGGAAGAAGAGGAGATTGGATTTATCTCCCGTCATTCACTCGGAGTCTCAGAGCAGCTTACAATCTCCTTTCCATTCCCTTCCCCACAACAGGTCAGGCCAGAACCAACGGGTTGAAATTAAATCTGAAGAGTTTTCGGCTAAACATTAGGAAGAACTTCCTGACAGTTAGAATGGTTCCTCAGTGGAACAGGCTTCCTTGGGAGGTGGTGGGCTCTTCTTCTTCTGAGGTTTTTAAGCAGAGGCTAGATGGCCATCGGACAGCAATGGTGATTCTGTGAACTTGGGCAGACCATGAGAGGGAAGGCAGGAAGGGTTGCACCAGTGCTTAGTTCTCGTGGCCCCTTCTTCCAGGGAAATGCTGATTGCGACTTTGGGGTCAGGAAGCAATTTTTCTCCAGGCCAATTTGGCCAGGGATCCTGGAGGGTTTTTTTGCCCTCTTCTGGGCATAGAGCAGAGGTCACTGGGGGTGTGGGGGGAAGTATCTGTGAATTTTCTGCACTGTGCAGGGGGTTGGACTAGATGACCCTGGAGGTCCCTTCCAACTTTATGATTCTAAGCCCACTTTCCTGTTACACACAGTAAAACCCAGTTGCAGAGTGCATTGAAAGTGGATTGAAAGTGCATTGTTCAGCGTGTGTGAAAGTGCCCTACGTTACAACCAGCACGAAGAGTCAAAGCGGTTTCATTACTTGAATCATGACCCATACAAACTGGAAGTTCGTTATCGGAGATTCTTAGGCACACAAAGCCAAAATGGTTGCATGAATAAATTAAAAGGGCATCCTCACTTTTCAGAGATGTTTTGTCTGGGTACCCAGGATGGGGCATTTGCTAACCCATGAAGCCTGCCACAGAGCAGTATGGAGCAGTGGTTAGAGTGTCAGAGTAGAACTTGGGAAGCCTGGGCTCTATGCCACCCACATGGGTAGAATGAACGTTGGACAAGCTTAAGAACATAAGAGAAGTCATGTTGGATCAGGCCAATGGCCCATCCAGTCCAACACTCTGTGTCACACAGTGGCCAAAACCTAAGTTCCATCAGGAGGTCCACCAGCAGGGCCAGAACTCCAGATGCCCTCCCATTGTTGCCCCCCCCCAGCACCAAGAAGACAGAGCATCACTGCCTCAGACAAAAGAACATAGGAGAAGCCATGTTGGATCAGTCCAGTGGCCCATCCAGTCCAACAGTCTGTGTCACACAGTGGCCAAAACCCAGGTGCCATCAGGAGGTCCACCAGTGGGGCCAGAACTCCAGATGCCCTCCCATTGTTGCCCCCCAACCATCAAGAAGACAGAGCATCACTGCCCCAGATATAGTGTTCCATCTATACCTTGTACCTCTGCTCCATATGTTTATCCCATCCCCTCTTGAAGTTTATCTCTCTCACACCATCTCCACTAGTGCTTTTTGTTGTTGTTGTTGAAAAAGAGGTGCTGGAACTCTCAAGAGGGAAATGAGGTTTTCAGTCTGTAGACTGAAAACTCACGAACTTCTAAATGTCTTACAATGAATCTTGTCAAAGAGGTTCTGGAACTCTGCTCCGGCGCATTCCCCCGGGGAAAAAGCCCTGATCTCCATAGAAAAACCCGCATGGTGCAGCTTGATTCTATATGTGTTGGCTCAGAAGTCCCATGGTGCTTGGCTACATACATCTTGCATAGCCTGCGCAGTGGAGTGGTGAGAGCGGGGGTCTCAGACATACAGCCCCCTGGGTGGGAACTGGCTCCTCCAGGGCTTTTATCCACCTTGCGAGCAACTGGCCATTACTGTTATTGCCAGATGACAGAGGCTGCGCATTATGTCCCTATTTACCGTCCCAGTGCTCATGCATAATGGGCGGTAGAAGTGGAAAGGTGGGCAGCGGGGAGATACTATAAGGAAATACTGTAAGAATGTTAAATGTTTAAAGCGTGTTTGTATTTTATGTTTTAAGCATGTTTGCGTTTCGAGCAAAAAATAATATTGTTAATTTGGTTTGCCTGTGTTCTTTATAAAGTTTACGTCTCCGGCAGCTGCCATTATATATGGGACACATGGCCTGGCCTGACGAAGTGACATTTATGTCAGATCTGGCCCTTGTAACAACTGAGTTCGAAACTTCTGGTTTAGAGTTTCAGGCTAGGATCCGAGAGACCCAGGTTCAAATCCCCATTCCGCCACGGAAGCCTGCCCAGTGACCTTGGGCCTGTCACGAACACTCAGCCTAACTTCCCCCACAAGGTACTTGTTGTGAGCACATAGTAGGAGACCAATCTTGTACGCCACTTTGGGTCCCCATTTGGGCAGAAAGAAGGGTATAAGTATCCAAACCAATCAAACGTACAATCCATTATATGGAATGCCTTCAAGAATTGCTTGAGGTCACTCATTTCCCTACCTTCTCAAACCATTCATTCATATTTTACGTGTAAGAGCTGAAAGATCAAGTCCCTCACGTTCCTCTCTACACACGTCACGTTCTCTGAAAATTTTACGTTTCCTATTTAGACCGAAGGCGATATTTCCCCAACAGGCGAACAGGCTGAGACCGAGATAAAGAGGGGACACAGGGATCTGAAAAGGCTACACCAGCTTGATTCCCTAACGATGCCGTTCCTGAAAATGTCACCGCCAGTCACGGAATTAGTGGCGATAAGATTGATCTTACCTCGCTAGCGAGATGCGAGACGCAGGAAATTAAAGGGTAATTAAATTCTCACCAGACACTGGTTTGCGCGAGGCATCGTTAGCAACGCGAATGATTTATTCCTGCACAGAGACGGGCGTTTTAAAGATGTCCTTTTACCTCTGTGCTAGCTATGGAGAAGTGATACTTAATATAAAAAAAAAATCTTTTGGAAATACATTGCTAGGAGAGCCCAAATTATCATTATTTGCTAAGTTGGCCTTTCACATATGCCAGCTGCCTAGTACAATGTCTGCCACAACTATCTAAGCATAAAACTTCCATTATTAAAAAAAATATTGAATGGCTGTGTGCGTAGTATAACCAGGAGATCCAAAGACTGTCTGGCAGACAGAAGTTTTAGCTCTTTTAGCATTATGCACCACTAGGTGGAGAGCAAGACTTGTTTTTTTTTTTTTAAAGGCAAGAGATGTTTTCAGAGGTGGCTTGCCACTGCCTGCCTCTGTGTCCTGCCCCTGGTATTCCTTGGCGGTCGCCCATCCAAATACTAGCCAGGACTGTCCCTGCTTAGCTTCCAAGATCTGACAGGAGTGGGCCAGCCTGGGCTATCCAGGTCAGGGCACTTCCATTATACTTTCCCCTAGATGTCTTTTTCCAACCTCGTGTTTCTGCTGGAATAATCCATTGATAACTTCTAAAGTACCCTTATTCTCAAAACACAGCTTCGTAGGAGCTGCCTATGAAAAGGAGAAGAATGATGGGTTTGGAAGGTTTTGGACACCGTTGTTTCCGCAACAGGCGTTCTGAGCATCCCCAGAAGAGGTAACGTGTGAAATGGACCGCAACCATAGACACGCTCAAGACAAGACTACCTGATTACGGTGAACAATATGGCTCGAGGCGAGGAGAAGGGGGCGGCTGCGTCTGTGGAAATGGCTGGTAGATCCCTGTCGCTGGCTCTCAGCGCAGATCACGTCAACAGTGTGATTTCACACCCACCAAATAAGGCACTGGCAATCCACTTTCACTGCATTTTGCAAGTGGATTTTACTGAGTGAAATGGCCAAACCCGCTTGCAAATGGTGGCTGAAGTGGACTGAATCTGCATTATTTAGTACCTGGTTTTCAAACAATGGGTGATCCTGCATCTGGCATTCGCTCCACATTTTCTCAGCTGGGAGGGAAAAGTGCAGCTCAAAACCGCATTCAAATACCCCGGGGGCAATGCCGTACTGACTGCAGGGTCACCCCTGAACGGCCATAAAACGGCCATAAATCTATGCAGAAGTTCCCATAAAACCCAATGATCAAAGGAAGCGAAAGCAGCATGGAGTGTGGAGGCTACCATAAAATCCGATGATCAAAGGAAATGCAAGCAGCATAGAATGCAGAGGGGAATTTCTGTTCCAATGTGGGTTTGCTGAACCAGCGGAGGGAAAAGCCAATGCAGAATCAGCCAATGGCCGCAGTCACACACACTAAATAATCCACTTTCAATCCACTTTCCAACTGGATTTTACTGTGTGAACTGGCAAGATCCAGTTGGAAAGTGGACTGAAAGTGGATTCTTTAGTGTGTGTGACCGCAGCCAATGAGTTGGGGGGAAAGGTGCAGTTTGGCACGTGGAAGGCCACCCTTGGATCCAACCCATTGTCTACGCCTCTGAACAGCAGCCCAAAGACTGCATCCCTGATAGGGACTAGAGCCTTGTTTCATCATTCACCACCAAATCATACTCTCTGGTACCCGGCTGGCTTTCACAACTGCTGCCCCAGTTCTGTGGAGGGACCTCCCCCAAGGGGTTCGTATCCTCTGCCTTCATTTGCAGACTTGTAAATAAGGATCAGGTGACACACTGTGGATCAGTAGGGTCTTTCATCCATCGCTGGTGGGACTGCCCCAAGGTGACAGCTTTTTGGGGAAAAATAATTTAACACATTAAGAAAATCGTGTGCCCTCCTGTGATCTTGCTAAACCTTTGGGAAGCCCCCCAAATCTCTTCCTCCAGAAAAGATCTAATGTTTCTTTCCCTTAATGCAGCTAAAGCCTTGCTGGCTTCTAAATGGAAGAACAAAGATTTATCGTTAATTGCACAATGGTATAAGCAACTATATGGGCTGCGATGGCTCAGAGGTTAAGACGCTGAGCTGCAGACCACAAGGTTGGTAGCTTGGCAGTTCAAGACCCGAGTGCTGTGTGACGGAGTGAGCTCCCGTCTCCGGCCCCAGCTCCTGCCAACCTAGCAGTTCGAAAGCAAGAAATTGCAAGTAGATAAATAGGTACCGCTTCAGTGGGAAGGTAACAGTGTTCTGTGCACCTCGGCGTTTAGTCATGACGGCCACATGACCACAGAGAAGTCTTCGGACAGGGCTGGCTCTTCTGCTTGGGTACGGAGATGAGCACCACCCCCTAGAGTCGGATTCGTCTGGCTTTCAAGCAAGGGAAACCTTTACTTTTATAGGCAACTATGGGATTACTTCGCCATGGATAAGATTTCAGACCAGCTTCAAACTATAGAAAACTCTTATTATTATCCCAGCTTCATAGAACACTAGTACCCTTTCTTAGACTTTGTGCCTAAAGAAAATGCTGCAGAAACATCGCCCACTTATTTACTCTTTCTTAGCTCTTTTTAAAAAACATACCTTATTTTTCGCTCCATAAGACGCACCTAGCTCCGCTCGGTGTCGTGGCTCGGGAAAGGTGAGGGGGGTTTAAGACGCACACACTTTCCCCCCCACTTTTTTTGGGAGAAAAAGTGAGTCTTATGGAGCAAAAAATACGGCAATTCTTATGTTGTCGTAAGAATAACCGAATCTATGCCATTCACTAATGTTAGCAACATCATCTTCTGTTACCATGGGATAAAAGCAGTAAAAAATTGATATATATCTAAAAGATCTTCTTTTACGACGATATATTGACCTTCCTTTTGTTCAATACTTGGCGAAAGTTCATTATTAATGTATCTTAAATAATCATTTCACGGTTTGACATTCTACTGTGTAAGCGTTGTATCGCAGCACTGTGAACTGTTCATTCTGTGTTGTGCAATTTATTGAAAGTGGAAAATAAAGTTTTTCCAAAAACAGGATCAGATGACACGCTACCCTGAGTTCTGTGAATCTTTCTTCTGTCCCCCCCCCCAAGTCTAAAGTAGCCTAAGGCAAGCTGGGAGTCAGAAGGTGCGATAGCATACTTCCTGTCCAGGTGGGGTTGCCAACCTCCAGGTTGTGGCTGGAGATCTCCTGGGAGTACAATCGCTCTCCAGGTGACAGAGGTCAGTTCCCCTGGAGGAAATGGCTGCTTTGGAAAGTAGACTCTATGGCTTTGTACCCTGCTGAGGCCCCTCCCCTCCCCAAACCCCACCATTCCTTGACTCCATCCTCCAAATCTCCCGGAACTTCCCAACCCAGAGCCGGCACCTCTACCTCCAGACCTAGGGCTGCCAACCTCCAAGAGGCACCTGGAGATCTCCCACTATTATAACTGATCTCCAGACAACCAAGATCAGTTCCCCTGGAGAACGCGGCTGCATTGGAGAGCGGACCCTGTGGCATTATGTTCTGCTGAGGTCCTTCCATTCCCGAAGCCCCGCCCTCCTTCAGGCTCCACCCCCAAATCTCTGGTATTTCCCAATCCACAGCTGGCACCTCTGCCTCCAGGCCTCAAAACCGACCCTCAAGTTGCCAGTGGGGGAAAGACACCCACTCCCTATAGCTTTCTTGCTTCTTTTCCACCAACAGGGGGATCAGCTCTGGGAGGGCAATTCTGAATTCAAAAAGGACTGGAAGGGAAAGAGATGAAAGAGAAGAAGAAGAAATTGGATTTATACCCCGCCTTTCACTACCCGAAGGAGACTCAGAGCGGCCTTTCTTTTCTAGGGATGCCAGCCTCCAGGTGGGGCCTGGGGATCTCCCGCTTTTACAACTGATCCCCAGCTGACAGAGATCAGCTTCCCTGGAGAAAATAGCTGCTTTGAAGGGTGGACTCTATGGCATTGTAACATGCTGAGGCCCCTGACCTCCCCAGACCCCACTCTCTCCTGGATCCACCCCCAAAGTCTCCAGGTATTTTCCAACCCAGACCTTGAGAGAACAGCTCTGACAGAGCTATGGCTTGCCCAAGGTCATCCAGCAGCTGCAAGTGGAGGAGTGGGGAATCAAACCTGGTTCTCCCAGATTAGAGTCCGTGCATTTAACCACTACACCAAACTGGCTTTTCCTGCCTGTCCTGCTGAGAGACAGCCTGACCCCTGGTTACAAAAGATAGTTATGGACTATAGCGTCCCAGTTGTGGAGTCCCCTTTATACTTCTGCCTGTTCAGCAAGGCCTGTATAGAGAATTTAGGGCTGCCAACCTCCAGGCAGGGCCTGCCGATCTCCTAGAATTGCAAACAGTCTGCAAACTACATACTCCAGTCCCCCTAAAGAAGATGGCTGCTTTGGAAGGTGGACTCTAGGACAATATACCCTACTGAAGTCTCTCCCCTCCCCAAACCCCCCACCCTTCCTAAGTTCCACACCCAGATAACCCAGAATCTCCCAACCGAGAGCTGGCAACCGTAGCTACAGCTGGAGAAAGACATGGAAGCTGATTTGGTTTGGATCTAGCTTGGGGTTGGCCTGCCAGCTCTTTAAGCTGGAGGTGCTTGGATGGTTTTCACCATACTTTCTTCACGCTTTATGACGCTCTGATCAGTTCCAGCAGAGGCACGATTCTGAATCAATGACCAAACACTTTGCGTCCCATCAATGCTAAATAACGGTAATCGGTTTACGAGCCGGTACCATAAGGCAACAGAATTGGTTAAGTCTTTTCCGTTTCGCCTGACGCAATGTCACACTCTGTGTTCTGCCGAAACCCTTCCGTCATCCTGCTCATCTCTTGTAGCCCGAACCTTTCATTTTCTCTTTTCTCCCCTCTCCTTTACTGCACTTTCCTCTGTCATCCTTTCTTTTGTGTTTTTCAATGGTTAACTACACAGAGCCGTAAGAGTAGAATCTCCACAGAGTCGGGTTTTGCAGCTACATACCCCTTTTGCATCGATCACTCCGGGTTTCGCATTGAACTTCACTGTCTTTAAACGTGCTCGCTCTTTCCTTTCAACCCTAGAGAGAGAGGGAGAGAGAGAAAGATCTTTAGGATTGTATATTTTAGGACAGAGTCCCCACAGTTTTTGAGCCTGTGGGCACCTTTGGAATACTGACAGAGTGTGGTGGGTGTGGTCACAAAATGGCTGCTGCAGGGGGCGGAGCCAGCTACAAAAATGGCTGCCACATCTTACCTTCAGACACACAGTAAAGATCCTTGAGCTGTGGTGGCAGCTGCTGCCAGAACAACATCTTGAAATATCCGTACAGCCAATCAAGCCTGCAACGGCCAATCAGAAGCTTTGCTGGGTGAAAGCCCCTCTTGGCCCCGCCCACTTTCGAAAAACACTTGATGGGCACCAGTAAAGGTGTTGGCAGTTATCGTAAGGGCACCAGCTTGGAGACCCCTGCCCTAGGATCATAGCATACCAGGTACAACAGTTTTGCATGAACGCGAGGATCCTGATCTTTTGTCCCGAGGCCCTTTTCCCCAGACGTTCCTTTTGGAGGAGTTCTGGCAACTCATAACTTAGGGTAACTATGCATTGTTAGCAGCCCAGTTCAAGAGCCAGCCAGTCTTTGGTCCATTCCAAAAAGGGGAGAAACCTTTAACTGGATTATTCTCCAAGCAGAAAAATAAAAAGGTGTCAGAGAACCGCATCCCTTTAAAGATCTGGAGACTAAGACCTACGAGGAAAGGCTAAGGGCCTTGGGAATGTTTAGTTTGGAGAAGAGGAGATTGAAGGGGGACAGGATTGCTCTCTTGAAATATTTGAAAGGCGGTCATTTGGAGGAGGGCAAGGACCTGTTCCAGTTGGCCGCAGAGGAGAGGCCCCAAAGCAATGGGTTTAAATCACATGCAGAAAGGTGTCAGCTCGATCTTAGGACAAACTTTTTCACCGTTAGAGTGGTTCAAAGGCGGAATCAGCTGCTGGGGGGGGGGGGGTTAGCTCCCCTTCACTGGCAGCTTCCAAGAAGAGGCTGGACAAATATTTGTTGTAAG
Organism: Lepidodactylus listeri; assembly: GCA_029233225.1. Taxonomy (NCBI): domain Eukaryota; kingdom Metazoa; phylum Chordata; class Lepidosauria; order Squamata; family Gekkonidae; genus Lepidodactylus; species Lepidodactylus listeri. The sequence goes on along the minus strand of JARCFY010000001.1, from coordinate 176,283,462 downwards.
TGCTTTAGGCTGGTCCTGTATTGGGCAGGGGGTTGGACTAGATGGTCTGTAGGGCCCCTTCCAACTCTTATGACTCTATGATTTTCTTTAACTAATTAAACAAAATAAAAATGGTTGGATAAGCAGGGGTCCGATGGAGCGGGAGTGTACAGGAGCACAGCTCTGGGAGTGAGAAGCCCAGGGGGCGGGCACATGACCAAGCCCCGCCCCCTCCTTGGTTTCCCTGAGCAGTGCAGAGGCACAGCGCCCCGGGGAAAGCCCTGCTAGGGTCTTTATTGTTTTTAATGTTTTGTTTTAATATTAATAATTTTATCATTGTTCCTTTTATGACTGTGTGCTGCTTTTCCAGAGACTTGCTCAAGGTGGCATATAAATTTTCTAAGTATACCATTTTTTATCTGGGCACATGGCACATAAGTACTGGAGAAATTTCACCAATACTTCAGCAGCTTCCACCCCATCAGTTTGGTGTAGTGGTCAGGAGTTGGACTCTAATCTGGGAGAACTGGGTTTGATTCCCCATTCCTCCACATGCAGCTGCTGGTGTGACCTTGGGCGAGTCACAAGTTCTCTCAGAGCTGTTCTCTCATGAGCAGTTCTCAAAAGACCTCTCAGCCCCACCTACCTCACAGGGTGTCTTGTTGTGGGGAGGGGAAGGGAAAGGGATGGGTGGTGCACATGTCCTGGGTATCTCAAGTCTACTTGAAACCTGGTGGTTTCAAGGGAGCAGGAAGAGAATGAGGGTGTGTTCTTTACGCTTATTTTTATTGCACAAAGTATTGGATGGGGAAGGGAATGGAAGAAGAGCAGGTCAGTTTCACTCCCCTGTGGAGTGGAGCCTGAGGAGTGGGTGTTGCCTTCTGCCACACTTCCGGTATGTTAGGGGGTGTGGCATATGCAAATGAGTTATGCTAATGCGTTATGCTAATGAGCTCCTGCACCTCTTTTTCTACAAAATGACCCCTGTGGATAAGGAACAGGTGTGAACAAGCGTGGTTAGTTCAGTGCTGTCTCTTTGGCATCATTTCAGGTTCTCTTGGTCCCTCTGGGGGGAAAAAACCCCACACGGTCCTTTTTCTAAGCAAGAGAAAGAGTTGTTTTGGCTTCAGAACTGGCACAACAATTATGAGCAGCAAGGTCGGGTCTCGCAAAAGAGCAACCTGTCCAATGTTCCCTCTATCCCCCCCCCCCCCGAGAGGAGCAGTTCACATCCTGAGCAGAATGTACCTGCTGAAATCTTAAAATGGGCAATGGGCAGATTGCTGCTGAGTGAGGCTTCCTGGACATCTGAAGAAATGAGCAGTGAGAATGAAGGACAAGGAAGATGGGGAGGGGTCTGGAGACCAAGTCCTGAGAGGAAAGGCTGAAGGAGCTGGGTACGTTTAGCCTGGAGAGGAGACGACTGAGAGGGGATACGATCACCACCGTCTTCAAGTACTTGAAGGGCTGTCCTATAGAGGATGGTGCGGAGTTGTTTTCTGTTGCCCCAGAAGGTCGGACCAGGACCAACGGGTTGAAATTAAATCAGAAGAGTTTCCGGCTAAACATTAGGAAGAACTTCCTGACAGGTGGAGCGGCTCCTCAGTGGAACAGGCTTCCTTGAGACCTGGGGGGCTCTCCTTCTCCTGAGGTTTTCAAGCAGAGGCTAGATGGCCATCTGACAGCCATGCTGGTTCTGTGAACTCAGGCAGCTCATGAGAGGGAGGGCAAGAAGGGTTGCACCAGTGCTTAGTTCTTTTGGCCCTTTTTTACACGCCCAGGAAATGCTGATTGTCACTTTGGGGTCAGGAAACAATTTTTTTCCTGGCCAGTTTGGTCAGAAATTTTGGAGGGTTTTGGTCATCTTCTGGGCATGAAACAGGGGTCACTGGAGGGGTGTGTGTGTGTGTGTGTGTGTGTGAGTGAAGATACCTGAACATAAGAGAAGCCAATGTTGGATCAGGCCAATGGCCTATCCAGTCCAACACTCTGTCACACAGGGGCCACAGCTTTGAAAGAACTTGTGACTGACCCAAGGTCACACCAGCAGCTGCATGTGGAGGAGTGGGGAATCAAACCCTGTTCTCTCAGATTAGAGTCCGTGCTCCTAACCACTACACGAAACTGGACATAGAGAGGCTGACAGAGGATCCAAACTGGAGATAGAGGGGCTGACAGAGGATCCTGGAAACCCCATTCTTTGAAACCCCAACTGTACTTGAAAAACAAACCAAACACAAACTGTCTGATGATACTTCAGCAAGTGAACTGGTTCACCGAGCCAAGTTGCAAGGCTGGTCCATGAGAGATTGATTACCGCGATCAGGTAGCCATGGCGTACATCAGTACTCTTCAAGCTCTGCGCCACGAGTAGCAAGCCAGCTCAATAATTAAGTTCCATGAGCCCAGAGCACCACACCACAAAGGAAGCTGTTTGATGTGCTTCTGAGTGAATCACTGTTTTGGCCTCTGCTGGCAGCTGAGCAATACAACTGGCTGTCTGCACAGGGTATGATTGCAGAGAATCCCACAGCCGGACAGGGCTTTCGAGACCATCAATGCGCTCAGTACACATAGTACGAAGCCAGAGTGTTACCAACTGATGTTGAAGAGGAAGAGATTGAATTTATACCCTGCCCTTCACTCAGTCTCAGAGCGGCTTACAATCCCTTCCCCTTCCCCTGCCCACAATGGAACCCCCTGTGAGGTAGGTGGGGCTGAAGAGATCTCTTTTGAGAACTGCTCTTGCAAGAACAGCTTAGAGAGAACTTCTGACTGGCCCAAGGTCACCCCAGGGGGGAAAATGGGCCCCCCACAATATCCTGTGCATGGCTACACCACTTCCAGTGGAAACCTAGAAGTGGTGGAGGGTAATTCTAGGAATCACCAGAAACTCTATGGTCAAAAGCATGGAATTCCCGGCGATTCCTAGAGCTACCCTATGTAACTCCTGCATTTTCTTTGGAAATGACATTGCAGTGCAAGTGACAATGCCAGTTTTAAAAATAATTCAGTGTGGCAGTGTTACCAACCGATGTTGAAGAAGAAGAGATTCGAGTTATACCCCTCTTTCACTACTCAAAGGAGTCTCAGAGTGGCTTATAATCACTTCCCCTTCCCCGCTCCACAATGGACACCCTGTGAGGTAGGTGGGGCTGAGAGAGCTCTTTCGAGAACTGCCCTTGCAGGAACAGCTCAGAGAGAACTTGTGACTGGCCTAAGGTCACCCCAGCAGCTGCACATGCAGGGGTGGGGAATCAAACCTGGTTCTCCCAGATTAGAGTCCATGCTCTTAACCACTACACTGTTACATATGGGGATGCCAAATCTGCCTTGGGAAATTCCTGGATATTTGGGGGTGACCCCTGAAGAGGGCGGGGTTTAGCGTGGGGAGGGATCTCAGGAGGGTATAATGCCATGGAGTCCAGACTCCAAAGCAGCTATTTTCTCCAGGGGGAATGATCCCTGGAGATTGCTTGCGATTCTGGGAACCCTGCGGCTTTCCAAAGATGGAAAGATGGGGGAGGCCAATGAGTACGTAGATGGGCATGCAATGTCTACCACAAATATATGCCTTGAAGCTGAGATGCCAGGGAGGGAGTTTTGCTGACTCTACATCAAGGCTGGCAACAGGCTGGTTGCCTTCTTGGCTAGCCTCTGAGATGGGGAGGTGGGTGTGGACTTGACGACTGACTGGTGTCTTGGAAACAGGTGGATTTCCCTGAGTGAACCGCCTTGCTCTGGGTCGCTGACAACTAATGGTGAGTAAGTTGGCAATGTAGCAAGGTGTTTCCCATTAGCTGGGCACATGGAACACATGAAGCTGCCTTATACTGAAACAGACCATGGGTCCACCAAAGTCAGCGCTGTCCACTCAGACTGGCAGTGCTTTCCAGGGTCTCAGCCTGAGGTCTTTCTCATCACCTACTGCTGGGTCCTTTTAACTGCAGATGCTTTAAACCTGGGACCTTCTGCATGCCAAGCAGAGGCTCTTCCACTGAGCCACAGCCCTTCTCCATGGGTCTCCAGGGTCTCAGGCAGAGGTCTTTCACATCACCTACTGCCAGGTCCTTTAACTGGAGATGCTGGGGATTGAACCTGGGACCTTCTGCATGCCAAGCAGAGGCTCTTCCACTGAGCCACAGCCCTTCTCCATGGGTCTCCAGGGTCTCAGGCAGAGGTCTTTCACATCACCTACTGCCAGGTCCTTTAACTGGAGATGCTGGGGATTGAACCTGGGACCTTCTGCATGCCAAGCAGAGGCTCTTCCACTGAGCCACAGCCCTTCTCCATGGGTCTCCAGGGTCTCAGGCAGAGGTCTTTCACATCACCTACTGCCAGGTCCTTTAACTGGAGATGCTGGGGATTGAACCTGGGACCTTCTGCATGCCAAGCAGATGCTCTTCCACTGAGCCACAGCCCTTCTCCATGGGTCTCCAGGGTCTCAGGCAGAGGTCTTTCACATCACCTACTGCCAGGTCCTTTAACTGGAGATGCTGGGGATTGAACCTGGGACCTTCTGCATGCCAAGCAGAGGCTCTTCCACTGAGCCATGGCCCCTCCCAGGCAGGCTGGGATACCAACCAGGACTCTGGTAGGGAGGTGGAAGAAAGGGTGCCAGTGCAAAAGCCAGGCTAAGCCAGGGCTGACCGATTATGTGTGAGCCGAACTCTGCTTTCACCAGTTCTGGGAAATCAACCTTGGTCATCATGATATGTCTGATCCAAATTCGAGGGGAGCAACTGAGAAAATGCTGGGGGCTAACGGTTGCAGAACAAGATGTGAGGGAGAACATCTTCTCAACTCTCAATAAAACAAATACTTCGGTTTCAATGATGCTCGTTTTTAAACATAGCCAGCTGCAACACCCTGAGCGTAGGTTACTATAGTTACTGCTGAACTTTGGAATAAATTAGTTTTCCCCCGGAGGGGGGGGGGGGGGACAGCTTGTATACATGGAAACGGCTGGGACACAGCTTTCCAATTCAATGTGTGATCTTCAAATCACTGGAAAAGTCTTAATTTTAAACTTGTGGATGAAACTCTATATTAGAATGAAAAGGGTGGGAGGTTTGGAGGGGGAAATGAAGGTCCGTGGCAGCGCGGGTTCCTAAATGGGAAGAAAAAGCAACGCTCGGAAAATCATTTGCTCAAAGCTGAAGACTGCTTTTTAAATTATTATTACGAGCTAGGCTTAATTCATATTTTCCTCTTTCTGCTAGCCTGCAAAAGAGGCTTCATTTTATTTTATGACTAATTCAGCGCATACGCGAGTAATAAAAACACCCGTGCTTATTTTAATGAAAAGCACCAGACCGAGTTAAGCTGCCGGGTCCCAGCTGTGGCAGAAGCAACCTGGCTCTGGGGAGGTGTGCCCTTCCCTTGCTACCAGGCGCATTGCAGCTCTAGATATTAGGCATGCAGAGTCACATTGCACCACTCACTAGGCTCATGCCAATAAGGGCTGAGCCACCCGCTGTCAGGGGCAGCAGGCAACCGGGTCCCAATGCAACATGGACCTGGCATGCTCTGTCCTGCCCTGAAATCTGCTCTGTGACCTTGGACCTGTTGTGTTCTCTTAGAAGAAGAAGAGTTTGGATTTATACCCCACCCTTCACTACCTGAAGGAATCTCAGAGTGGTTTACAAACTCCTTTCCCTTTCCCTCCCCACAACCTATCTGTGAAGTAGGTGGGGCTGAGAGAGCTCTCCCGAGGACTGCCCTTGAGAGAACAGCTCTGAGAGAACTTGTGACTGACCCAAGGTCACACCAGCAGCTGCAAGTGTAGGAGTGGGGAATCATACCCAGTTCTCCGAGATTAGAGTCCACGCTCTTAATCACTACACCAAACTGGCTCTTAATCTTATCTTAATCTTCCTCATGAGGTTGGTGTGAAGATTAGGGATGGGCACGAATCTCATTGTCACGAACATAATTTCATGATGAACATCGCTGGTTTGTGGTTTGTGAACAGGAGGTTTGTGCCCATCTCTGTCCATGGCCTTCCCATGATTTCTCCCATTTCAGCTTCTTATGCACAGTGGGCAGTTGCAGAAATGCTGAAATGGTTGAATGGCTTGCAAAAGCCATTGAAACGGAACATTCCCTTTAAATGGCTTTTGCAAGATCTCTCTCCCCCTCCGCCCCGCTTTCATTCTGCTGGCCTTGGGGAGGTGCCACCAGCAGAAAGAAGCGAGCTTCCCTTGTACTTCAGGAACTGAACTGCTTCGTTAAACCGGGAGGTTCGGGAGGGTTCGTGTGACCTCACGAACCACAAACCGAGACGAACCTCCGTTTCCCTGGTTTGTGCCCATTCCTAGTGAGGCTGCAATAAGAAAGGTTAAATGTCATTTGCTGCCCTGAGCTTCTTGCAGGAAATATTGGAGAAAAGTGAACTAGACAGACCTCCTGATCCTATTACTGGGGGGAAGACTGACCCATTCAAATGTGTCCTAGCTAGAGTTGTTATGGGGAAGGGGAATTTCCTTTTTCACTTTTTAAAAACAGAGCCATAGATTTCTCTTATCCTCTTGTTTCTCTTTTAAGAGAGGGATTTCTCTTGCAGTTCTCTTTGATTTCTCTTCTGAAGAGAAATTGCTCCTTTTCACACTGAAGAGAAATCAATGCACCCATTTATAACTCCAGCCCTTGCAATTGTCTTATGTTACACACCACAGGGCAGGGCTCCAGCAGGAGGATAGGAAAGTCTGAGAAGACACCTGTCCTTTCCGCACTAGACCTTAAATCTTGGTTCAACTCTGTCCCTGACCTTACATTCTATACTATACGCGAGTTCTCTCCTGTATTAATCTCGAGGTATTTTGACCTTCTATGCTACATGCGAGTTCACCCCTGTAATTATCTAGGGGTATTTTTACATTCTATACTACATGCGAGTTCACCCCTGTAATAATCTTGGGGTATTTTTACATTCTACACTATACTCGAGTTCACCCCTGTAATAATCTCGGGGTATTTTTTACATTCTACACTGCATGCTGTAATTATCTCAGGGTATTTTTACATTCTACACTATACTCGAGTTCACCCCTGTAATAATCTTGGGGTATTTTTACATTCTACACTATACTCGAGTTCACCCCTGTAATAATCTCGGGGTATTTTTTACATTCTACACTGCATGCTGTAATTATCTCAGGGTATTTTTACATTCTACACTGCATGTGAGTTTACCCCTGTAATTATCTTGGGGTATTTTTACATTCTATACTACACGCGAGTTCACCCCTGTAATTGTCTCGGGGTATTTTTACATTCTACACTGCAGGCGAGTTCACCCCTGTAATTATCTCAGGGTATTTTTATATTCTACACTGCATGTGAGTTCACCGCTGTAATTATTTTGGGGTATTTTTACATTCTACACTATACTCGAATTCATCCCTGTAATAATCTTGAGGTATTTTTACATTCTACACTACACTTGAGTTCACCCTATAATTATCTTGGGGTATTTTTTGTTTCCACATTACATTGAGGTCACCCCAGTTTCGCCGCATACTTGTCCTGGGACAGATGGATGCTGTTATAACCAGGGATAAATGCAAGGTATTTGTGTCACGAGTTGAACTCTGATAAAACCAGGGATGAGATCCAAGTGTGGAAAGGACCACAGTCTACTTCTGAGCACCTACACAGCAAGATTCCGAAATTTTGCAGAGCCACCCATCCTGCCCACTCCTTCAAATTTATTTTTGATCAAAATGGAAATGACGTGAAACTCATTACAAATTCCTAAAGAGAGAAAAAGAAAATAATTGTTGGATTTGAGGGAGAGATTGGATACATAGGAATTTCTCTTAACAATCCTAGTAGTAGTAGAAGGAGAAGAAGACTTGGATTTATACCCCGCCCTTCACTTAGAGTCTCAGAGTGGCTTACAATCTCCTTTCCCTTCCCCTCCCCACAACAGACACCCTGTGAGGTAGGTGAGGCTCTTCGGAGAACTGCCCTTGAGAGAACAGCCCTGAGAGAACTGTGATTGACCCAAAGTCACCCAGCTGGCTGCATGTGGATGTGTGGGGAACTCAAACCCAGTTTTGGGGAAATCAAACCCAATCAAACCCATAGGTATGATGACTTTAAAGTCGTGGTTTTAGAGAAGTGTCATGCATATCCCGATGATAGACAAGATGCCATAAGTTGTTACTTCGCAAGGAGTCTTTTTGAATATACAGGCTAGAAACTTATGCACCTTTTGATTTGAACCAATCAGTTGGAATTTTCCTGTTTCTTGCGAACTGGCTCTTTAACTGCATGTAAGCTCATACATTCTTCCGCCTGTTTCAGATTTGGAGTGCTTGGCAATTATTTTTTCATCCTTGAGATGTTCAATCATATGAGTCTTTACCAGCATTAGACTGATTCTTATTTGATTCTTTATTACTCTTTGAGTGGTGCCTGGATAAGAATACATATAAATGAGGATTTTTTGGTAACAGTATTGTGTGTGTGTTTTTTGAAACATTTATGGATGTTATAGATAGTTTTACAAAACTTGTAACTTTATGCAATTTTGCGGGAATTACCATCTTCTTTATGTAACGGTGATTAATTTATTGATGCACTGTGATTAGGTGAGCAAGCCAAGCTTATTTTATTATAATGCATATAGTTTTAAACTATAGTGTGGCTACATAGTGATTGTATATTTTACAGTTCCACCGACGAAGTGTGCCGAAACGGGGCTTTTATATCCGGAATCCTTGTGTGATTTCTGCCTGTTTTTTTTTTACTTCTGCCTGACTTCTGACGTTCTGATCCCTTTGGACTGAGTCTTTAGACTTTGTTGGATCTCATTTGTTTAACCATTCTCTAACTTATAGTTTGTGCTATGCTATTTATATTCCTTGTGCATGTGATTATGTTGCTTAATTCTTTATTGAATTATATATTCTCATGACCTTTTGTTGTTCAGTCACACAGTCGAGTCCAACTCTTCGTGACCTTCTCCTTTGACCTTCAGTCTTCCCCAGCGTCAGGGTCTTCTCCAGTGAGTGCTCCCTTCTTATTGGGTGGCCAAAGTATTGGAGCTTCAGCTTCAAGATCTGGCCTTCCAGGGAACAGTCAGGGTTGATTTCCTTTAGGACTGACTGATTTGATCTCCTTGCAGTCCAAGGGGCTCTCAAAAGTCTTCTCCAGCACCATAATTTGAAAGCATCTATTCTTCGGCGCTCGGCCTTCCTTATAGTCCAACTCTCACAGCCATACATTACCACTGGGAATACCATCGCTTTGACTATATGGACTTTTGTTGGCAGGCTGATGTCTGTACTTTTTATTATGCTGTGTAGGTTTGCCATAGCTTTCCACCCAAGGAGCAGGCGTCTTTTAATTTCATGGCTGCAGTCACTGTCTCCAGTGATCTTGGATCCCAGGAAGGTAGTCTGTCACTGTTCCCATGACTTCTTCTTTTATTTGCCACAGAATGATGAGGCTGGATGCCATGATCTTAGTTTTTTTAATGTTGAATTTCAAGCCAACTTTAGCGCTCTCCTCTTTCACCCTCAGCAAGGGTCTCTTTAGGTCCTCTTCACTTTCTGCCATTTATGGAACAACTGATTGGTTTAGCATAGGAAAAGGAGTACGACAAGGCTGTATCATGACTTCTACCTACATATAAATTCTCAGTTACATTTTTGCATTTCATTACAGCGTATTTGCCATTTTCGTGTTCGTATACACACTGTAATCCTTTTTGTGTATTCTTAGAAACTGGTGGCGGGCCAACGGCTCCACCCCGCGTGACGCACCAGTCAGCATTACCGGCATGCCGGGGGCAGAGTCCAAGCACAGCTTGATCTTGCCCAGAACAACAGAAGGACCCTGAAAAAGGCAGCGAGTCTCTGAACCATGCTTTCTTCCTTGGCTGCGTTGCTCTTTGGCTCCGGGCACCTCCTATGTTTGCAACTGATTCACATACACACACACAAGCATGCGCGCACACACACACACCACTGGTGCTATTAATCATGCACTCCAGCTTCCATACAGGCGCACAAAAAGTCCCAGATCCAATCTCCAGTGAGCCAGTTTGGTGTAGTGGTTAAATGCGTGGACTCTAATCTGGGAGAACCGGGTTTGATTCCCCACTCCTGCGCTTGCAGCTGCTGGATGACCCTGGGCAAGCCATAGTTCTGGCACAGCTGTTTGTGAAAAAGAGCAGCTTTTGTCAGAGCTCTCTCAGCTCCACCTACCTCACAGGGTGTCTGTTGTGGGGAGGGGAAGGGAAAGGAGATTGTAAGCCGGTCTGAGACTCCTTTGGGTAGTGAAGGGCGGGGTATAAATCCAGTCTCCTCTTCTTCTCTGGCATCAAAAATACAGGTAGTGGGGCTCTGAAAAGGACTTTTCTTTCTGGCCTGAGTTCCTTCCGGTAGAGAGTTGTCTGACTCTGTTTAAAGCAAGGATGTGTCTTTACTATGTGGAGGGGACTTTGGACATTGATGTGGCTCAGAGTGGCAAGAGCAAACAAGTTCCATGGTTCCTGAAATGCTTGTGGCAAGAGAAGCTGCAAAGGGAGGGCTCACAGCTCAGTGATAGAGCCCCTGCATGGCACACAGAAGGTCCCAGGTTCAATCCCCGGCATCTCCAGTTACAAAGGACAAGGCAGTAGGTGATGTGAAGGACCTCAGCCTGAGACCCTGGAGAGCTGGGGAGAAGTGCCCTGGCTCAATGGTAGAGCATCTGCTTGTTGTGCAGCAGGTCCCAGGTTCAATCCCCAGCATCTCCAGCTAAAAGGACCAGGAAGTAGGTGATGTGAAAGATCTTTGCCTGAGACCCTGGAGAGCTGTAGGGAGGTGCCACGCAATGCTCCCTCTAAGCTGTGGAGTCTTGTGAGCCAAAATTCTACTTTGTGAGCTGCTGGCATTAAAGTTGTGGCGAGCGACTGGGCTGCTGCATAAATCAGTTTGCTCTGGAGCCCTCCTTCCTGAGCTAAGACAAAAATGTCTGAGTCAGAGGCTAAAAATCTGTGAGCTAGCTCACACTAACTCAGCTTAGAGGGAATACTGGTGCCATGGCTCGTTGGCAGAGCATTTGCTTTCTGTGCAGAAGAAGAAAATAAGAAGAGACTGGATTTATACCCTGCCCTTCACTACCCGAAGGAATCTTACAATCTCCTTTCCCTTCTGGCACAGCTGTTCTTGAAAAAGAGCAGTTTCTGTCAGAGCTCTCTCAGCCCCACCTACCTCACAGGGTGTCTGTTGTGGGGAGGGGGAGGGAAAGGAGTTTGTAAGCCACTCTGAGACTCCTTTGGGTAGGGAAGGGCGGGGTATAAATCCAATCTCCTCCTCCTCTTCTTCTTCCCCTCCCCACAACAGGCACCCTGTGAGGTAGGTGGGGCTGAGAGAGCTCTTTTGAGAACTGCGCTTTCCAGATCAGCTCTGGAATGACTTGTAACTGACCCAAGGTCACTCCAGTTGCTGCATATGGAAGACCGGGCAATCGAACCTGTTTCTCTCAGATTAGAGTCCGCGCTCCTAACCACTACACCAAAACTGGCTCTCAAGGTCCCAGAAGGTCCCAGGTTCAATCCCCGGCATCTCCAGTTAAAGAGATCAGGAAGGAGGTGATGTGAAAGGCCTCCGCCTGAGACCCTGGAGAGCCGCTGCGGGTCAAAAGTTGACCGTGCAGACCTTGAGAGATCAAGGGTCTGACTCAGCATCTGGAAACTTCCCGTGTGACTCGGGTGCCCTCTGTCTTATCCGACCCTTTATCCTTTAAGAATGAATAACAGCACGGGGGCCCCATTTTGGTTGGTGAAAACGTCCCTGAGGGAAATCAAATTAAATCCCTCTCCCCTAGGGCTGCCAAGTTGTACTCACGCTCTGGCGGGGGGGGGAGTCCTTCGCCGCCAAGGAGCCGCCCGGGAGCCTCCCTGGTGCACGCGCCCTGGCAACGCCCCCAACGTGGTGACGTCACTTCCGGGTGACGTCACTACGCTGGGGAAGTCGTCCAGGCTGGACGACTTCGGGGGTGGGGTTCTCCCCGCCAGCCGAATGCTGGCCGGCGGATCGGGAACCCCTATAGCAGGGGATCCCCCGCCCCCCGGGCTGACTTGGCAGCCCTACTCTCCCCCCTCCCTGTGACTGCAACCCAAATTGAGTCTACATACTTTTAGCACTTCTCAACACAGAGGGGACTGGATTATTGATCTCGTCCAAGCCTAAATTGTTGGGTTTTTTTTTTTTTTTGGCTTTTATGGTAATGGCAGCGAGCTCTGTAGACTGAATGATGATAAGGACTTTAATGGCTCCATTATCTCACGGGAACAGACTAGCTCCAGCCTGTAAAACACTTCTCTGGATCGGAACTAGTAACGAGGAGCGAACATGGATAGGTTTTTCCCAAACCGAAATGAGATTTCAAGCCCCCCTCCACCAAATGTTGAGTTTTCTTTTAAAGAAGGGGAGATGCGACTTTCAAAATTTCGAAAGTCCTAGCTTTAAAGTTCTGCTTTTAAGAATTGACTTCAGAAGACACTGACGGAAAAGGAAAGTGAAGGCCGATGAGTTAAATCTCGGCTGCGGGGCTCGGAGGTCTTTGGAGGACGGAAGAGAAATGATGGCACTAATTTTTAAATCTTAAAAACCTACCCATAATTTAAAGCAATCAGATTAAGAATTTACTTCCTTCTCTTCTACAAACTGTATCTCATTAGAATCACAGCAAAAAAAAAAAAGTTCAGTTTATCTGTCTCCCTTCCCTATCAGCTCTAGAGCTTTCTGGAGCTAGAAGGGTTTTCGGCTAAACATTGGGAAGAACTTCCTGACAGTGGTTCCTCGGTGGAAGATGCTTCCTCGGAACGTGGTGGGCTCTCCTTCTTTGGAGGTTTTCAAACAGAGGCTAGATGGCCATCTGACAGCCATGCTGATCCTGTGAACTCAGGTGGCGGTCACATGCACGAGATATATCGGGGGGGGGGGGGGGAGAGCGAGGCTATTTTCCCAGGAGGAAATTGACCCGCGGTTGCGCGATCACACAGTTTTGTAGACACAACTGTGGGTGAGTCGGGGGGGGGGGGGGGGGAGTTTGCCGTTTTTTTCAGTTCACTTACATGGGATCGATTAATTGCATCTCCACCCTGAAGAAGAAGAAGAAGAGATTGGATTTATATCCCGCCCTTCACTCACTTGGAGTCTCAGAGCGGCTTACAAACTCCCTTCCTTTCCCCTCCCCACAACAGACACCCTGTGACTGCAGTATTCCCTCTAAGCTGAGTTTGTGTGAGCTAGCTCACAGTTTTTTAGCCTCCGGCTCACACATTTTTGTCTTAGCTCAGGAAGGACGGCTCTAGAGCAAACTAATTTCTGCAGCAGCCAAATCGCTTGCTCACAACTTTAATGCCAGCAGCTCACAAAGTAGAATTTTTGCTCACAAGACTCCACAGCTTAGAGGGAGCATTGCCTGTGAGGTAGGTGGGGCTGAGAGAGCTCTGAGATAACTGTCCTTGAGGGAACAGCTGGTACAGAGCTAAGGCTTGCCCAAGGTCACCCAGCAGGTGCAAGTGGAGGAGCGGGAAATCAAACCCGGTTCTCCCAGATTAGAATCCGTGCACTTAACCACTACACCAAACTGAGGGCTTCCTATGGTGGTATGTGATCATGCGCATACTGAGAAGGGGAATAAAACAATGGCATGGCGTTGGGATAGCCTGCTCAGACTATCCTGATGCCATGAGTGCACACTGGAGTGATCACACAGGGAAAAGTCCATCTGTGGACCGTAGCAACCCATTTGCTACCGGACTTTCACTCAGGTTTTTTTACTCCGCTTCTTCGGCAGAGCAAAATGGCTAGTCAACGGCTGCAGGGCACTTCCCGGATGTTTGTGTCTGATTGTGCCCTTTACATCCACCTGGCATTTGTGCCTATGGTGGGGCTACTTGTACATGCGATCGCGACCTCGGGCAGATCATGAGAGGGAGGGCAGGAAGGGTTGCATCAGTGCTTAGTTCTCGTGGCCCTTTCTTAAACACCCAGGGAAATGCTGATAGCCACTTTGGGGCCAGGAAGCAATTTTCTCTAGGCCACTTTGCCCGGGGATTCTGGAGGTATTTTGTCATCTTTGGGCATGGAGGGGTCACTGGGGGTGTGGGGGTGTGGGGGGAGGTAGTTGTGAATTTTTTTGCATTGTGCAGGGGGTTGGACTAGATGATCCTGGAGGCCCCTTCCAACTCTATGCATCTATTATTCTAACTCAGGGGGGCATCAACAGTGTGGTGCAGGTTTCCCATCCAGGTACTGAACAGATGCAAAGTTGCTTAGTTTTAACAAGGTGCCTTCTTAATATGCCTTCACAATGGGCCTTGGGAGAGTGTGCTGTCTCCTCTTGGTATTAGGACTCGGGGTGGGGGTCCTTCTCCATAACTGAGGCACCAGGTTTTGTGCTAGAAAGCAAAGGCCCTGGCACCTCAGCATCCTCTTCCTACCCCTTCTGAGTTGGGCTCTGGAGGGTGATGGGTCACAACCACTGAAAGCAATTCCATGCTAAGAACAGCCGATCGAGAATTGATTCCATCCCAGATTGGATTCAGTACCCTTCATTATGCCCCAAAAGATCCACACAGGAGATGTATCACCTCAAGGATCTCATCCAGGGTGCCCCCAACTTTTTTTTTGAGCTTGTGGGCACCTTTGGAATTCTGACTTGGCGTGGTGGGTGCACCCGCAAAATGGCTGCCATGGGAGGCGGGGCCAGCCACAAAATGGCTACTGCAGCTTGCCTTCGGTCACACAGTGAAGATCCTTGTGCTGTGGTGGCAGCTGCTGCCCTGGAAACATTTTTAGAAATCTCCAGTGTCCATTCAGAAGCCTTGCTGGGCAGAAGCTTCGTTTGGCCTCGACAACTTTGTACGGACACTTGGCGGGCGCCAGGAAAGTCGCCACACACTGGGGGCTCCTGATCTAATCTTTACACTCTACACGGAGGCAGGGAAGTTGTCCTGGCTTCCCTTTCTTTGCAGCATATTACACAATCAGGCTTCTCCAGGTTACCTTTCCAACGTGCTGCTTCTAGAAATACAACATCTAGCTATTTATTCCACTCTCTTTCTTTAAAAAGGCCAAATGTGCACGGGGAGAAATGCCCTTCATAAATAACTGTCAAGGGCACAGAGCTAACAGTTTCTACCCAATGCAAAAAACCCCTCTGGATGCAGAAGTCATGTTACATTTTGTTATTCTGCCTCGGTTGTTGGCAAGGACATGTTTCATCCACTTGGCTGGGTTTTCTTTTTAGATGAGAAACACTAAGCAAGATATTCCCCCCCCCCCCGCCCAGCCTCCCCCAAGATTTTAATCCTGGCTTTTTAACATAAGAACGGGTTTGTTAGCTTTATTGGAAGTGAGTGCTCTGAGCCTGCTTGCTAACACAAAGGGAAAAGATCTGCGCAAATGGAGACTCGTTTAGACCTTTCCAAAAGGGGAAGAAGGCCTTCAGAGTCAGAATAACGATGCCCAAGAAAAACCACACAGACATCTCTTAAGGTTGCTGTTTCCCTTCTAGCAAGTTTTGGGTTCTCCTCAGTTGAACTTTGCGTGCCTGTGTGTAAAGCCGAAGCTGGTTTATGGCAACCCCTCAGAGGGTTTTCAAGGCAAGGGACAAACAGAGATGTTTTGCCATTGCGTAACTCTGCCTGGCAAACCTGGACTTCCTTGGTGGTCTCCCATCCAAGTCCTCACCAGGACCGAACCTGCTTAGCTTCTGAGATCGGATGAGATTGGGCTAGCCTGGGACATCCAAATCAAGGCAAGAGTTGTTCGGTGGTGGTTAGCCACTGCCTGCCTCTACCGAGTGGCTATGAACTTCCTTGGTGGTCTCCCATCCAAGTCCTAACCAGGACCGAACCTGCTTAGCTTCTGAGATCGGATGAGATTGGGCTAGCCTGGGACATCCAAATCAAGGCAAGAGTTGTTCGGTGGCGTTTAGCCATTGCCTGCCTCTGCCTGGTGACTATGGACTTCCTTGGTGGTCTCCCATCCAAGTCCTAACCAAGGTCCACCCTGCTGAGCTTAAGACATCTGATGAGATTGGGCTAGCCTGGGACATCCAGGTCAGGCAAAAGACAAACAGAGGGTGGTTTGCCATTGCCTGGCTCTGTGTAGCAACCCTGGACTTCCTTGATGGTCTCCCATCCAAGTACTAACTGGGGTCCAACCTGCTTAGCTTTCGAGATCTGAGGAAACTGGGCTAGCCTGGGCCACCCAGGACAAATTCAGTGAACTTAACACGCTTATGTTCTAGAAAAGATCAAGAGTCCAGCAGTACCTCAAAGACTAACAACAATTGTGGCAGGGGATGGGCTTTTGTGGGTCACTGCTCACGTCTTCGGATATGTATCTGAAGAAGAGAGATACCTTGACGTCTGAAGAAGAAGATCGTTCGGTACCGGCAGTGACCCATCAAAGCTCCTCCCCTGCCACAGATTTTGTTAGTCTTTGCGGTGCTGCTGGACTCTTGCTCTTCTCTGCTGCGACAGACGAACACGGCTGCCCATCTGGATGCTTATATTCTAAGCCTTAGACTGAATTTCGTGAAGGCAATTAACTGTCAAGAGTTTAGCGTAGTCAGATTAGTCGTACGTGGAAGGCATTAATCTTTTTAGAAGGGACAGAAAAATGTTTGCCTCTTTGGATTTATGACAGCTCGTTTCACACGGCAGTGCGGTGTTGCTGCGTGGTCAGAAAACAGCTGCTGACCTAACAATACCCCACCCCCCCGCCTTGTCTTGGACCACTGGGGTTCCAGCCAAGCAATGGGACGTGGTAGTAAAGCTCATGCTTTGTCTACTGAAGGTTGCAGGTTCAGTCCCTGGAATCTGTGCATGAAGTATCTTAGGTAGGAAGTATTGAGGAAGACCTTTCTCTGCTCAAAACCTGGGGATCCATTGCCACTTCCAGGAGCTATGTGGACCAGTGGTTTGACTTATGTATACTTGGATCAAGGTCACCTTTGTTGGGGGAAACCATGGGTCAGTGGTAAAGCACATGCTTTGCATGATGGAGGTCCCCAGGTTCAGACCTTGATAACCTCAGTTAAATAATTCAGGTCACAGCTGCAGGACAGACAGACCCTGCTAGGAGTGGAGAGATTCACTGCCGGCAGACAATGCTGAGCCGGATGGACTTACTAACGGGCTGGCGCAGTACAAGACACCTTCAGATGTTCAGCCCTTTATAGGCTGCCCTAAACCCCTTGAGAGGACTTAAAAGGATGAATAGGTTTCAAGCTATTCTCCAGAAGAATTCCTGTAGAATTTCTTGGAAGCTTCTCAGGAGCCCTCATAGAGAAGTTCAATAAAAGATGGCCTACTGGTGATCTTCTCATGCAATGAACAGTCCCGGAACATAAGAATGTAAGAAGAGCCCTGCTGGATCAGACCGATGGTCCATCTAGTCCAGAATCCTGTCTCACACAGTGGCCAACCAGTTCCTCTGGAGGGCCAGAAAAAGGGTGTAGAGGCCGAGGCCTTCCCCTGATGTTGCCTCCTGGCTCTGGGATCCAGAGGATTAATGCCTCTGAATGTGGAGGTCCCCCTCAGTAACCATGGCTAGTAGCCATTGATAGACTTATCCTCCATGAATCTAATCCCGCTTTAAAGCTGTTTATTCCTGTGGCTATCACTACATCAGAGTTTGTCACGTTCTACGACAGTACTCTTCAAGAGACATGACTCCAGGGACCACTGTTGATTCTTTAAGGTGCCACTGGATTCTTTGTTCTGTTTGGCTGCTACAGACTAACACAGCCACACATCTGGAATTACCATTACAATGATCATCACTTGTTTTGCAAATGGCAGCAGTATCCCAGGTACATTCACCTTCTATCATGGCATGATCCACTTATGTTTCTCTTATTCACCCATATGGGATAGGCATAGTTCCAACTCATGGAGAATGATGGTAATACCCAATGGGCACAGGTGATTTGAGTGTATACCACCAAATATATTCCTAGGGTCCTCTTTGGTGTAGCGGTTAAGAGTGGAAGACTCTAATATAGAGAACTGGGTTTGATTTCCTACTCCACCACATGCCGCCAGCTGGGTGACCTTGGGTCAGTCACAGTTCCTCGGGGCTGTTCTCTCAAGAGCTGTTCTCTTAGAGCTCTCTCAGCCCCACCTACCTCACAGGGTGTCTGTTGTGCGGAGAGGAAGGGAAGGAGATTGAAGGCTGCTCTGAGACTCTAAGTGAAGGGCGGGGCATAAATCCAACTCTTCTTCCTCCTCCTCCTCTTCTTCCTCCTCTTCCTCTTCTTCCATAGAGGAGGTTCCTCACAGACAAGTCAATGTGCATAAATTTCCCTGGAGGTAACTTCTGCTGGAAAGCCACTGTGATACGTGCCCTCAAACATACAGAGGAAAAGGAACAACTTTGGCCATCCGGCTTGTCTTAATCATGAAATTGTGAAGTGGCTTATAGTAGAAGACAAAGAGCCACCGGGAAAGATAATAATGCTAGGAAAAGCTAACAGCAGTAAGAAAACAGGAGGATCCAGCGTGAGACAGATTGACTCAGTAAAGGAAGCCACGGCCGCCAGTTTGCAAGACCTGAGCAAGGCTACTAATAATAGGAGCTTTTGGAGATCATTAATTCATCACAATAGAAAAGAGCCAGAGTCCAGTAGCACCTTAAAGACTTAACAAAATTTGTGGCAAGATACGAGCTTTCGTGAGTCACTGCTCACTTCCTCTGATCTGAAGAAGTGAGCAGTGACTCACAAAAGCTCATAACTCGCCACGTTTTGGTAGTCTTGAAGGTGCTACTGGACTCTGGCTCTTTTCTGCTGCTGCAGACAGATCAACACGGCTACCCGTCTTGATTAATTCATAGGGTTGCCCGAAGTTGTCAAAGTGACTTGACAGCACAGAACACACACGCACACAAACCCATCACTCGATGCTTGGCATAGAAAACAAGACAGGGAAAACCCTCCCCAAACGTCACACCTACCTCCTTTTGCTGGGAATAACCCCCATCTCTTCGCTGTCCCCCTCCAGCATGACCCTTCTGGCTTGCCACCATTCATCGTCGGAAGCGTTGATCACGTGGAGGATGTCTCCGTACCTGAAGCTGAGACCTTGGCTTGGGAGGCCGCTGTCTTTGCTTTTGTCGTAGTCGAACATGGCCCTGAAAGAGGGAACGGGAGACAGAGGAAAGGGTGAGGAGGACATGGATCAGGGCAGCAGCTGTCTGACCGCCTCCCTCCGCCATTGTTCAGTGACCTTCTTTTAATCACATTTGGAAGCGGAGTTCTTTCAACAGAGATCTGGCTTTAGACCCCCTTGGCAGAAAAAGACGCATTTCTTGGCATATGGGAAAAGACAGGTGCAGAAATGAGAGGAAGACCGTTGTTGGTGTTCACTTAGGAGGAAGACTTTATTTCTAAGCTAGCTGAGTGGATTCTCCTGCAGGATTTATTTTAAAGTTCAAAGCAGCTATGCGGGAGGGGAGTTGAGCAAACAGTACTTGGAAAGGATATAGAATCATAGAGCCACGGAACTGGAAGGGGCCATTCAGGCCATCGAGCCCAACCCCCTGAAGAATCAGCCTACAGCAGGGGTGGCCAAACTGCGGCTCGGGAGCCACATGTGGCTCTTCCACACAAATTGTGTGGTTCCCGGCAGGGCAGCTGGAGAAGCGAAGGGGAGGCATGCCTCCCCGGCCGGTCTTCCCTTCCCCAGCCAGTGATCCCCTCCCTGGGTAGGCTTGAGGTGAGGGGGGAGCTGAGAAAGAAAGCAGCTTTAACTTTAAATGCGTTCTCAAAGCCCCCCCCCCCAGCCTACAAATATCATTAGATAGATAAATATCATTATCAATATCTGATTTTACCCCTTTTGTTTTTATTTTTGGCAGTCTCATTTAACGTTCGTGAAAAGCAAATCTGCATATTTTCCACTAAAAACGTGTGTGTAATATTTGTTCATGTCAGGCAGCTCTCAAACATCTGATGTTTATTCTGTGTGGCTCTTCTGTGAAGCAAGTTGGCCGCCCCTGGCCTAGAGCATCCCTGACAAGGGTTTGTCCAGCCGCTGCTTCAAGGCTGCCAGTACTGAGGGGGAGCTCACCACCTCCCCAGGCAGCTGATTCCACTGTGGCACAACTCTGACTGTCAAAGAAGTGTTTCCTAAGATCCGGCTGGTACCTTCCCGCCCTTAATTTAAGCCCATCCTTGTGAGTCCTCTCCTCTGCTGCCAACAGGAACAGCTCCCTGTCCTCCTCTAAGTGACAGCCCTTCAGATCCTTCAAGAGAGCCAGTTTGGTGTAGTGGTTAAGTGCGTGGACTCTAATCTGGGAGAACCGGATTTGATTCCCCACTCCTCCACTTGCACCTGGCTGGATGACCTTGGGCGAGCCATAGCTCTGTACCAGCTGTTCCCTCAAGGACAGCTTGGGAAAGAGCTCTCTCAGCCCCACCTACCTCACAGGGTGTCTGTTGTGGGGAGGGGAAGGGAAAAGGAGTTTGTAAGCCGCTCTGAGACTCCCTTGGGGAGTGGAGGGCGGGGTATAAATCCAATCTCTTCTTCTTCTTCTTCTTCAAAAGAGCCATCCTGTCCCCCCTCAGCCTCCTCTTCTCCAGAATGAACGTTTCCAAGTCCCTCAGACCTTTCACATATTCCTGATCTTAAGGGCCCCCCCTGCCCCGCTATTATTTGCCTCAGGACGGAAATACATATGCTGGACAGGTACCACTACTTCAGGGTATGTGTGTGAGAGATTCAAAACAGGAAAACAGTGCAAGGAAAACAGTTAAATGTCCCTTTCCCACATTCAGCTTTCCCTCAGGAAAATTCAGTCACAGACCTCCTGGCATAGAGTTTCCAGCCTCCAGGAGGGTATTACTACAGCAGAAGGGGCACGGTGTGGAAGGCAGTATTCAACGACGAAAGCACGGTGTACAATGAACAGTATATTAAGACTGAAATAAGCATGTAACTGGTATAAACAATATTGGTATAGAGTCAGTTGCTGAAAAGGTACTGAAAAGTTGCTGAAAAGGTACATTTGCAAGCTTAAAATCATATGAACAAAACAAAACTCAGGCACAATGTTTCAAGAGAGTAACACTTCAAAGGGTTGTCAGGTTCACAACGTGACGCTTGCAAGACTACGCGGAACCCGTAAGAAGATTCCCATTTCTGTGCGCCTATGACATGTCTTACCCCAGTTTTCTATGATGAAGATAAGATACAAAAGGACAGAAAAACCTTACAGGATATATAATGGACAACTTACCACAACACATACCATGTGTTTAGGGTTGCCAGCCTCCAGGTAGGGCCTGGGGATCTCCTGCTTTTACAACTGATCTCCAGCTGACAGAGATCAGCTCCCCTGGAGAAAATGGCTGCTTTGGAGGGTGGACTATGGCATGCTGAGGCCCCTCCCCTTCCCAAACCCCGCCCTCTCCTGGCTCCACCCCCAAAGTCTCCAGGTATTTCCCAACCCAGACTTAGCAACCCTACATGTGTTAGAACCAGCTAAAATTCTTACACGGCCTCATGAAGTGACTTTATTTTTAATGTTATTTGAAGAAGAAGAAGAGAAGAGATTGGATTTATACCCTGCCCTTCACTACACTGAAGGAGTCTCAGAGCGGCTTACAGTCTCCTTTCCCTTCCCCTCCCCGCAACAGACACCCTGTGAGGTAGGTGGGGCTGAGAGAGCTCTCTCGAGGACTGCCCTCGAGAGAACAGCTCTGAGGGAACTTGTAACTGACCCAAGGTCACACCAGCAGCTGCACGTGGAAGGGTGGGGAATCAAACCTGGTTCTCCCAGATTAGAGTCTGTGCTTTTAACCACTACACCAAACTGGCTCTCCGTCTGAAATATTGTCCGTGAGTTTTGTTTTGTTCGTATTATTTAAACTTGTGAATGTATTGTACCTTTACAACAACTGGCACTATACTAGGGTTGCCAGCCTCCAGGTGGGGCCTGGGGATCTCCCGCTTTTACAATTGATCTCCAGCTGACAGAAATCAGCTCCCCGGGAGAAAATGGCTGCTTTGAAGGGTGGACTCTATGGCATTGGACCTTGCTGAGGCCCCTCCCCTCCCCAAACCCCACCTTTTCCTGGCTCCACCCCCAAAGTCCCCAGGTATTTTCCAACCCAGACTTGGCAACCCTACACTATACTAATATTGTTTATATGAGTTACATGTTTATTTCAATCTTAATATACTATTCATTATACGTGGTACTTTAGTAGTTGAATACAGCTTCCAGGTGGGGCCCGGAGATTTCCCAGAATTACCTCTGATCTCCAGCCTACAGAGTTCAATTCCCCTGGAGAAAATGGCTGCTTTGGTCAACTCTATGGTGTTAATACTCCACTGAGGTCCCCCCCTCCCCAAACTCTGTCCCCCCCAGGCTCCACCCCACAATCTCTATGAATTTCCTAACCTAGAGCTGGCAATCTCATGCAGGAGGGAAGGCTGGACTCATTTAATGGGGGCAGGCAGGGCTCATTTCGTAGCAGGAGCTCCTCTGCATATTAGGCCACACACCCCTGATGTAGCCAATCCTCCAAGAGCTTACAGTAGCCCCTGTAAGAAGAGCTCTGTACGCTCTTGGAGGATTGGCTACGTTAGGGGTGTGTGGCCTAATATGCAAAGGAGCTCCTGCTACGAAATGAGCCCTGGGCCCGCGCAGGAAACATTTAGGTGGCTGATGAGGAAGAATGGAAGGGTGAAAGAACAGGGACTGGTATCTACTGGGTTAAGACAAGGTCAGAGAGTTATGATGGGAAGGCAAGGCCTTGGATGGCTTTGAATGGAAGGTCATTTAGCTGCTCTGCAAATCTACCTATGAGGTGGCTTCCAAATTTTTTTTTAAAAAGCATATTTGGAGCCCACCCTTCTTCTCAGTGTGCACTTAAGTGAGCAGGCACACGAAAGCTTCTACCCAGAATTAAACTTTGTTGGTCTCAAAGGTGCCCCACTGGGCTCGAACTTTGTTCTGCTGCTTCAGACCAACACAGCTACCCACCTGAATCAGAGGGACAGAGTCCTGTTTGTTCAGAAGAACCCCACTCATTACCTCATCTCAGCCCATCCTATAAATTAGTACAGAGGCAGCCCTTGATACCTTGTCACTGTGACATTAAAGCACTGACTAATCACTGCATAGCTAATTGGATTTTCTCTCGCCATGCCTTTGCGGTAGCTTTTAATGTACTAACCGCAGACATGTACAGTTCTAACAAACGTTCGCTGATGGCTCCTCGGCCTAAAGAATGGCCGGATCTCATTAGCCCCGTTCAGTCATTATGATTTTGGTGTGATGACCTCACGCAACCGGAAAGTGCAACCCCTCAGCAGGGCCGACCCTGGCAAGTACTTGGATGGGAGACCTCCAAGGAATACCAGGGCTGGAACGCAGAAAAGAAGAAGATGTAGAGAAGAAGAGATTGGATTTATACACCTGCCCTTCACTCGGAGTCTCAGAGCGGCTTACAATCTCCTTTCCCTTCCCCTCCCCACAACAGACACCCTGTGAGGTAGGCGGGGCTGAGAGAACTCTTTTGAGGACTGCTCATGAGAGAACATCTCTGAGAGAACTTGTAGGAGAAAGGACTAGACCATACACCACACAGTTACACTAATCAAAACAACCCCCTCTCAGCTACTATTGGTCCAAAGCAGGGGGCGGGGGAGCCCTTTTTCAAACCCAGGACACAACCTGACGCAACACTTCTTAGCTTTTTAAAAGTCCTAGGAAGATTTCATTGTGGACAGGCAGTGGCTCGGTGGAAGAGCATCTGCTTGGCATGCAGAAGGTCCCAGGTTCAATCCCTGGCACCTCCAATTAAAGGATCCAGCAGTATGTGATGTCGAAGCAGGATGTGATGTTTTTATGGTTTCAATGTGTTAACAATTGGTTGGTAGCCGCCCTGAGCCTGCCGTAAGGTGGGGAGGGCGGGGCATATATCTCAAAAATAAATAAATAAATAAAATAAAAGAGACCCTGGAGACCGAGCCCTATGAGGAAAGGCTGAGGGACTTGGAAATGTTCAGTCTGGAGAAGAGGAGGTTGGGGGGCGGGGGCCGGATGGCTCTCTTGAAGACTTTGAAGGGCTGTCAGGGGGTTGGACTAGATGGCATCGATGGCTCCTTCCAACTCTGTGATTCTAGGAGTCCACGATTCTAAGTCCACCATGTGAAGCAGCTCCTAGGGAGCTGGGCCTGCATGCTGATGACGAGGCTCTTATTCTCCCCCCCTTGTTAGTGGGAATGGTTCCGGCATCTTTGCAGCAGAGAAACTCCGAGAGGAATCGCATTGTCAAATTAATCCTTCATCTACTGCCATTCTGTTGCCCAGAGCCCTTCTAGCATCGTTAAGGGTACACAAAAAACGCAGCGGGGTTCGTCACGCTAATGAAACGGATGTTTGCAAAATGGTCGTTATCACAGTCGTGGCTGTTTTATGGCTTATTGCGTCTGCATGGCAAAATAATTTTTAAAGCCGTGGGAGCATCCGTCTAGGGTGAAATTAGGCAAGGGAGGAAAATGCTATTTTTAGAGTTCCTGCACAAAAGGGAATTATTATATTTCTGCTTCGGTAAAATCACGGATGTTCTGTGGTCCAGCCTGTTCCAGTCACTCATCTCAGACAGGCACTGTTGATTCAAACACACGCACAACAATCTTTGTGACTTGTTAAACAGAAAGTGAAGAGGACCTAAAGAGCCTCTTGCTAAAAGTGAGAGGGCAAAGGTTGGCTTGAAACTCCACATCAAAAAAACTAAGATCATGGCATCCGGCCCCATCACTCCTTGGCAAATGGAAGGGGAAGTCATGGAAGAAGTGACAGACTTCACCTTCCTGGGATCCAAGATCACTGCAGAGGGTGACTGCAGCCATGAAATTAAAAGACGCCTGCTCCTTGGGAGGAAAGCGATGGCAAATCTAGATGGCATGATAAAAAGTAGAGACATCACCCTGCCAACAAAAGTCCACATGGTCAAAGTGAAAGTATTCCCAGTAGTAATGTATGGCTGTGAGAGTTGGACTATAAGGAAGGCCGAGCGGCGAAGAATAGATGCTTTGGAATTATGGGGCTGGAGAAGACTCTTGAGAGTCCCTTGGACTGCAAGGAGATCAAATCAGTCAATCCTAAAGGAAATCAACCCTGACTGTTCCCTGGAAGGAGGCCAGTTACTGAAGCTGAAGCTCAAATTCATTGGCCACCAAATGAGAAAGGCGCACTCGCTGGAGAAGACCCTGATGCTGGGAAAGACTGAAGGTCAAAGAAGAAGGGGATGGCAAAGGATGAGATGGTTAGACAGTGTCATCGATGCAATGACATGAAGTTGAGCAGACTCCAGTGGACGGCAGAAGACAGGAAGGCCTGGCGTGATGTGGTATGTTGGTGCATGTTTTACTGGAATGCCCTTTGTATGTGACTCTTAGGAACTGATTTTCCCCCTAATTTTCCTTTATTTATATAATATAACAACAATGTATCATAGCCCATACTATTAGGAAACCACAACCATAGCAATAACAACATAATTACAAACACAAAAAACACAAGAGCCATGAAATGAAACAGCTATTCAATATATAGCTATAACCTTCCAATTATCAGGAAGTGCCTTTTTAAGCTTACTTATGTCTTTCATTCAAGAAAAGGGAACCAACGTTCCAGATAATCTGAATGATTGTCCGGATTCCCCGCCAAGGAAACAACATCTGATATTTTGCCCACGACCAAGTATTCCCACAGTTTATTGAACCACATATTCGATGAGGGTTGTATACTATTTTTCCAATGCTTAGCCACTGAAGTCTTGGCCACCACCAACATATAAGAAATGAGATCTTTCCTGACAGCAGGAACCTCTATCCCCTCCCATAAATTAAGCAAGACCAGTTCTGGCCTCAAAGGGATACTGTGCCCAGTAATATATCACATATCAGTTTAACAACAGTACTATTCTCCCTTTCTCACAATACAAGAACTCGGGGGCACTCCATGAAATTGCTGAGCACTCGGGTTAGAACAGATAAAAGGAAGTACTTCTTCACCCAAAGAGTGATTAACATGTGGAATTCACTGCCACAGGAGGTGGTGGCGGCTACAAGCATGGACAGCTTCAAGAGGGAATTGGATAAACATATGAAGCAGAGGTCTATCAGTGTATTGGCCACAAGGTATAGATAGGAACTCTCAGTCTGGGGTAAGAGGTGCTCTGTATTCTTGGTGCTTGACAGGGGGGCAACAGTGGGAGGGCTTCTAGTGTCCTGGCCCCACTGCTGGACCTCCTGAGGGCACCTGGTGTTTTTGGTCACTGTGTGACACAGAGTGTTGGACTGGATGGGCCACTGGCCTGATCCAACATTGGCTTCTCTTATGTCCAATATTTTGGAACTGATTTTTAACAAACTGTTTGGGTACCGTTTCCTTGTTGCCTCACTATTAATTAATCTCCTTCCTTTCATCTGATACATCTCCTAACACTACCCTCACTATTGTTAATTTAAAAAATTGTTTGGGCATGAAATCTCAGACATGATATTTATCAGAGGAGGGCCGTGACTGTTCAAGATATTAGCTCAAAAGATGACATAGTTGTCCATTTCACGTTGCACGGTTCTCGTTTTATAGTAATGTCGTTTGGTGTGTGCAAATGGTATTGCACCGATCTGTCTTTACGGCTGTTTCTATTTTTATAAATCTTGTGTTCCTTCAATCTGTCCTTCTGAGTGAGACCATCCTCTTCACAGTGGATGCCTAAGCCTCCCTTCAAAACCCTTCTTGAACTTTCCTGTTCCGAACAGGACGTGGCATTTCAAACGAGATGTCTGGTTCATTTCCGAGGAGGATTTCATTTTCCTGGTGATTGGCTTTAGCTGTGGTGAATGCAGATGGCAACATCTGGCCCTGGCTTGATGTGCTGATTAGGGACATTATGCGCCGCGCTAATTAAAAGAAGATTAGGGATCCAGTGCAGGTGAATCAGTGAGCAAAGGCTTCAAGTGATTGAAAGGTTTCGTTGCTCTCATGAGCTGGGAAGGCTGATTAGAGGGAAAGAATGGGTGCAGGGGGGAGAGAAGCGCATTGAAAATGTTTTGAGGCAGTCGGACGGGGGGGAAAAACTCTCTCGCCTCGAACAACAGGCAGCTTTTGAGTCGACAGCCTCGGGCTGGACTGCAGGATGATTCCCAGCTTCTCCCCCATGATGTTTCAACTCCAGAATCTCCTTTCCGAAATACTGCCCATTCGGTACACAGTTCAAACCTGCGCCTCTTTTTGTGTCTTCTATTTATTGCCTCCCCCAATGTCCTGCTTTTGGTCTTCTGTCAATACACTCGCACTGTACAAGCTGGGGAAATGCGAAGATTTGCAAAGGGGGAGGGACTACTTGGAAAACTTATCACGTGTCCCAGATCTTCCCTTTCCACACTGTCTAAGCCAGGGATCCCCAAGGTTTTTGAGCCCGTGGGCACGTTTGGAATTCTGACATGGCACTGGGGGCGGGGGGGGGGGGGGGGTGCAGCCACAAAAGACTTGGCTACAAAGTCAGCCAGGAGAAACAGTAGTTCGTGGATGCAGCAAGTACACTTTCCTACCAAGTCACCAACCTTGCTGTTATTGGACTGCTGCAACCTTGGACTGGACCTGACAGCTGGGTTTTCTGGAGACCCTGGACTGGACTTGCTATCTGGAACTCCTTGACTCTAGACTGGACTTTGTTAAACCTGCTCTCTGGAACTTCTGGCTTTGGACTGGCCTCTGATTACTCTCTCTCTCTTTGCCACCCTTGCTGTGACATTCACTTCCTGGGAGGGCTGGGCCAGTACACCAACTATGCCTGTAATTCATTCTGTGCCCCCATTGTGGCTGCGCAGTTTGCAAGCATCTACAGCCTGTGAAGTCATTACAACAAGATTGGGACAGAAGGGCATTTTAAAGCTGCATAGGCTCTGTGCTCAAGCACACAAGGATCCATGAACCCCAAGCTATGCTTTCCCAAATTCATATCTCTTCCTGAATGGATTTCAGTCTCTGTCCTATGGCATGAGTCATGAGGCAGCTGTGTACGTCACATTAAAAAAAGAGGTGTTTTTTTTTTCATAGCATGGCTTGGCTGAAGCGGCTGATCTATAAAATGGGGAAAAAATATTTTAATGGAGTGGCTGAAGTGGGTTTCCTAATTAGACAGGATTCGTGAAGAAAGGGTTGTTTTTATTGAAACTGCATCTGAAAATACAGCATGCATTGAAACTGGACGGCTTGCAGATGTGGCAGTGCAAACAGCCAATGGTGAAAGAGAGCCAGTATGGTACAGAGGAACTGCTTGGCCACTGTGTGAGGCAGGATGATGGACTACTGGTCTGATCCAGCAGGGCTCTTCTGATGTCCTTATCAAGGGAAGGCCTCGGCCTCCATGCCCTGTTGTTGGCCGTCCAGAGGAACTGGTTGGCTGCTGTGTGAGACAGGATGCTGGACTAGATGGACCCTCACTGGTCTGATCCAGCAGGGCTCTTCTTATGTTCTTATCAGGGGAAGGCCTCAGCCTCTGTGCCCTTCTCCCTTCTTCTTCTCTTCACTCTCTCTTAGCCTGACCTACCTCAAAGGGTTGTTATGAGGATAAAATGGAGGAAAGGAGAACAACGGAAGCCGCTTTGGGCCCCATTCGGGAGAAAGGCAGGGTGTAAATGAAGCAAATAAAATGCAAAATAAATCACCTGCTATCAGCTCCTTTTAACTGGAGATTATGGGGGCTGAATCGGGGACAGGCCCATAGCCATAGAAATTTATTGGGCCCATCATTATTTACTTTATTATAAACAAGAAGTGAGACCCACAATACTTGTGTGTGTGGGGGAGTGTTCCTAAAGGCTGCAGCTCCACATTGAGGAGGAAGCAGCTGCAGGTAAGTCTTCTCTCCACCTCCCCCCCACCCCGGCACTGGCGGTGAGGTCTCAGTGGCTCTCAGCCGCCGGGCCGTCGATCTTCCCACCCCCAGCACCGGCGGCAAGGCCTCAGTGGCTCTCAGCCGCCGGGCTACCGATCTCTCTCCCCCCCCCCCCCGGCTTTGCTAACAGATCACAGAAGAAGGTGCATTTTTTTTGGATGGATGGCCCCTTGGATTCACAAACACCATCATCTTCCATTGAACTCACCCCCCTCCAAAGCTCCAAACCCTGCTCCGGTTTAGAATGCAGGGGCTGCCACCGCCGCCCGCCCCCTCTGATCCCAGCCACCTTTCAGCACTCCCCACCTGAGGCTAAAGTAAATAAATAAAAAGCTTCTGCTTTAATGTGCCACAGTGCTGCAGATCCGAGGAATCCCTGGACTGGCAGGGGCCAGCAAGCTAAGACAGGGAAAGGGTCTGTGCCGCCCGCTTCAGAGCACAGCCGAACCGCCTACTGTGTGCAGGAAGCAAAGTGCAAAGGGAAAGCCTGGGAAGGAGGCGGGAGGAGAGGGAGAGAGAGACTCTGTACATAACACCAGAGCCTCTAAGGCATGTCGGAAATCAACTGAGTTTAGACTTGCAAATGAACATTTCCAGTGGAAGCAACTGTCTTCCTCCGGGTCTGGCTGCAGGATGGAGATGCGAAAGGAAAAAACAACAACCCAAGCCCAGCAACAGCTGCTGATTTTTTAGTAGCTGGAACTAGAGGTATATTTAGATTCCCAGGTCTTATTTAGGCAAGGAGAGGGTGGGGACGTTAAAATAAAAGGGGCCCCCTCCCTTGACCATGGTTTAGCAGTGACTGTCTTAAAAAAAAAAAGAAGAAGAAGAAGCAAACGGTCTGTATTTATTTTAGGAGAATGTGAAGTCCTGGATAGCCCACCCAGTCCACTTGGTTGCCAGTTCTCGGAAGCTAAGTGGGGCCAGCCCTGGTTAAGTGCTTGGCTGGGAGACCACCCCAGTCAGATCTGAGTCCAGCAGCACCTTAGAGACCAAAAAGGTTTTCAAGGTATAAGCTTTCGAGAGTCAAGCTCCCTTCATCAGACACAAATAGGATTGGATACCTAAGGGTTTTGGTTTTTTTTAAAATCCCAGTCAGAAGGTAGGAGGGGTGTTGTGAAGAATGCTTGTAAAGGACGTAACAAGACCTAACAAGATTTCCAAGGTTATGCTTTGACCTGGATGGCCCAGGCTAGCCTGGTCTCATCAGATCTCAGAAGCTAAGCAGAGTTGGCCTTGGAAGGGTGACCTCCAAGGAATACCAGGGTCATGATGCAGAGGCAGGCAATGGGCAGCCGCCACTGAATTGTCTCTTTCCTTAAAAACAAGTCTAGCTCACCACCTAGTGGTGCATAATGCTAAAAGAGCTGGAACTTCTGGCTGCCAGACAATCTTAGGCTCTCCTGGCTATACTGCACGCACTGCCATAGGAGGAGGAGGAGGATGACGATGATAATTTATTATTACAAGGTATGTACTTTTGAGTGAGATATCTGATGGATGGAGCTTTGACTCTTGAGAATTCCTACCCTGAAAATCTTCTTGGTCTCTAAGGTGGTCTCAAATGGAGTCTAACATGGCAACCACCTGAAACTAGCTTCAGGTTTAGAAAGGCTTCCTAGAAATGAGGACCGAACTAGACCATCTATCTAGTTCATTTGTACACTCCCCTTCCCTGAAGGATCTCAGGGTAGTTTACATGCTCCTCCCTTCCTTGCAAAGGAGGCTGGACTGTGGACAACTGGTCCAAGGTCACATAGTGCGTTTCATGGTAACTCAGGGGTATCCAATGAAGCTGATGGGCAGTAGGTTCAGGATGGACAAAAGGAAATGCCGCTTTACACAGAGAGTGATTAAAATGTGGAATTTGCTGCCAAAGAATATAGTCAGCTTGGAAAGGGGATTAGATAGATTCATGGAGGATGAGTTTATCAAGGGCCACTAGCCATGGTGACTGACGGGAATCCCCACATGGAGAGGCACTAAACATCTGACTCCCAGAGCCAGGAGGAACAGCTTGGCCTCTCTGCTCAGCTGTTGGCCCTCCAGAGGGACTGGTTGGCCACTGTGTGAGACAGGATGCTTGACTGGATGGACCACTGGTCTGATCCAGCAGGGCTCTTCTGATGTCCTTATCAAGGGAAGGCCTCAGCCTCCATGCCCCGCTGTTGGCCGTCCAGAGGAACTGGTTGGCCACTGTGTGAGACTGGATGCTGGACTAGATTGACCACTGGTCTGATCCAGCAGGGCCCTTCTGAGGTTCTTATCAGGGGAAGGCCTCGGCCTCTCTGCCCTGTTGTTGGCCCTCCAGAGGAACTGGTTGGCCACTGTGTGAGACAGGATGCTGGACTGGATGGACCACTGGTCTGATCCAGCAGGGCTCTTCTTAACCTCTTTTGTTCTTATGGTAGAGTCGGGGAGCTTAATTCAAATATCCCAGATTCAAATCTGATATCCTAACCAGGGTAACGCAATGGCTGTCAATGGGAATTCTATGTTCTGAGCTTCTCATTTTCCCTTCCTCTGTTCTTTGCAAAGTAAGAAGGCCACATTGGGGGGGGGGTCCCACTTTGCAAGACGTTGGCATGGGAGGAGAGCCTTCTGTCCCAATTCAGCCCTTTAGGCGGAAAACGTGGGCGCCTGTGTGTTTCCCCCAACTGAGCAAACCGCACCACGAAGCCACTACAGGAGGAAAGGGTTCGCTCCCTCCTGCCAAGCCACAGTCCTGACGTGGCTGTCATTGATAAGGAAAAAGGGAATACTGGGAAGACACTAATCACATATCTCTCCCAAACATCCCTGCTTTCCCCACCCCAGGTCAGATTTCCATCTGTTAGCGGGGAATCCTGGAACTAGCCATGGTGCTGAAATCCAGCACTGCCGGCTGAAGGATTAGCTGCTCCTCTGGAAGGCCATACTGACTCCAATCCCTTCCATTCTCATCCAGTCCCTCAATATACTTGTTCTAATAAGACTGCAGCGTGACACCCAGGAGAGACTAGGTGGGTGCGCACCAATGCATGATTCTGTCAAGCCGCGGGATATAGGGAAAAGTCATGTCCACCCACATGCATGCCTGGTGTCACTCATTAACTCATCCAACTGGGTGAAATATTCTTTTCTAATCAGAGTATGGGGAACATGAACACTATCTGGCCACAAACCTCCCAGTGGGAAGTGCGTGTAATCCCAATTCCAGAATATATTTGAAACATGTACTTTACGCTGCTGATAGAGACGGTGGATCATGGCGGGCTCAGATATCCAGTATGTTAAGTCTGGCTTCCTACACTGCTCTGGAAGGACGGCATATCATGAGTTAATTATGCAGGAAGGGCCAGTGGATGAGCCCAAAGGGAGGGGGAGGAGCATGGAAACACTTCATTGGCCCATCCACATGGGTCCTTCACTCACACATCACCACAATGATGTGGGAAAAGCCAGGGGCACTGGCTCCACAATGGCCATGGGAACACTGCTTCTGTGAAGTATATGGCAGGCCACGGAACTACTTCGCTGGAACAGTTTCATGGGGCCTCGGCTTCAGGGATCCTTGCTGTAAACCACCACCAATGCAAGTCAGTCAACAGTGGGAGCCCCATGGTTACAGAACAACCTCCAAAGAGAGGGGCGCCTGCTCTCCCCCCCCCCCCCCGCCCCGTCTAATTTTCAATCTTTAGGAGGCAGTCGAAGACAGTTTTATTTAGGCCTAGATTTGGTTAAGTTTACTAGTAGGCCCAAGTTATGGTTTTAAATTTCAGTTTTTATTTTTTTCTTTGTTCTGTGTGTTTTATCTGTGTTGGAAGCTGCCTTGGGAAGGGAAGGTAGCACATTATGGCACAGTCTCATCAGATCTTGGAAGCTAAGTAGGGTCATTACTTGGGAGGGAGACATCCAAGGAAGGCTCTGCAGAGGAAGGCAATGGCAAACCACCTCTGCTTCTCACTTGCCTTGAAAGCCCCTCGCTGGGGTTGCCGTAAGTTGGCTGCGACTCGACAGCAGTTTAGACACCCACATAAGCTGCCATGAGCTCCATAAGGAAGAAATGTGGAAGGAATAGAGGGGATGCTCCTTACATTCACAGATGATACTGCGACAGACTGCACTTTTTAAAAACTTAGAAGTGCTGTACAAATAGCTGAAGGACTGTGTAGGGTTAATTCTCCACAGAACCAGAAAGCCTTGAGTGACTGTTCCAAGAGATCTGATTGGTTAGCATCAGCCGAACAGAGAAAGACTTCTGAATTGGATGCTGAGAAGAGATGCAGTCTGATTTCAGCCCTAGCTGGGAAGAATCAAGTACTGACAGATTTGGAATTCAGTCCTGACTGAGAGCAGTTTAACACAGACAGGAGAACTTGGATGGCAAAAATGAGTAGGTAGTTAGACAGAGACCCCCATTCATGCCAAGGAAAGGGGATAGATCTTCTAGTGAGAATTTCCCTACCTAGTCAAACAGGGAGTAGCTCTGAAGAGCATAGAGATCCTTGGTCTGGTGTGGTTCGAAACTGCCTTTGGAGACCTTAAGAGTCAGTTAAAAACTCAAGTACTGGTGTTTTAAGAGAAGGGGTTTGGATACTGGAAAGAGTGTACCAGCCTTCTGGAAACCAAAAGAGTCAGAGAATAATCAAAGAAAGTGTACTGAAGTGTTTGGGAGAAAGCACTGGAACAAAAGCTTCTCAATAGTTGAAGTCAAATAAATAAACAAACCTGAGCCTGCTTGGCAGGAAAGGCGGGATATAAATATAAATAAATAAATAAAGATTTAAGTAACTGACTAGCTTAAGAAACTCTCATTAGCCTGAAACATCAGAACTAAAGTCTGTGCATGTACTGATTTTACCTCAGAGTTACCTATATTGAGTTACCTCAAAAATTTTCAGCCCCTGATTTCTCCCAACCTCTCCCCTCTATGTTAAATAAAATATTTTGTTATTTCTGAATTTCAAAACATCTTGCAAGCCATCGGGCTCCCGATCCTCCCGCCAGGTTCCTGGGCTGAGCTAACAGCCAAAATATTGTACTGTGACAGGATGGGACAGCCAGAGTTCCTCAGCAAAGAAGAAAACATATCACTAGGGCGGCTCAGTCAGTAAAGGGAAAGAAAAATGGAGGGAAAATGTTGCCTTTGGGGGAGGGATGTGGATGGCAGGGCATCATAGATACTCAGTTGGGAAGGGTAGCAAATACAGTAGAAGACAGAATGGAGATTCAGAATGGTCTTGAAAGGCTGGAAAACTGGGCTAAACCTAACATGACAGACATAACATGATCGAGGTTTATAAGATTATG
The DNA here is from genome assembly GCA_029233225.1 of Lepidodactylus listeri. Taxonomy (NCBI): domain Eukaryota; kingdom Metazoa; phylum Chordata; class Lepidosauria; order Squamata; family Gekkonidae; genus Lepidodactylus; species Lepidodactylus listeri. Next base: position 176,249,247 of record JARCFY010000001.1, on the reverse strand, counting down.
CATGGGATAGAGCAGGTAGAGAAAGAAGTACTTTTCTCCCTTTCTCACAATGCAAGAATTTGTGGGCACTCAATGAAATTGCTGAGCAGTCGGGTTAGAACAGAAAAAAAGAAATACATCTTCACCCAAAGAGTGATTAACACATGGAATTCACTGCCACAGGAGGGGGTGGTGGCTACAAGCATGGATCGCTTCAAGAGGGAATTGGATAAACATATGGAGCAGAGTTCCATCAGTGGCTATGAGCCACAAAGTATAGATGGGAACTCTCGGACTGGGGCAAGAGATGCTCTGTATTCTTGGTGCTTGGGGGGGCAACAGTGGGAGGGCTTCTAGTGTCCTGGCCCCGCTGGTGGATCTCCTGAGGGCACCTGGTGTTTTTGGCCACTGTGTGACAGAGTGTTGGCCTGGATGGGCCACTGGCCTGATCCAACATTGGCTTCTCTTATGTTCTTAAAAGAATTTTAGCTGAGATAAATACAAAGTTCTGCATTTAGGTACCCCCCCCCCACCAATGCATAATTATAGGATGGGGAAGACTTGTCTTGGCCAGTGGCACATGTGAAAAGGATCTCAGGGTTGGCAGTGAGATGCAGTACCTAAAAAGGGAAGTGTGATTTTGGGCTGCATCAAGAGGAGCATAGCCTCCAGATCATGCGAAACAGCTGACTTATGGTGACCCTATGGTGCTTTCAAGGCAAGAGATGACCAGAAGTGGTTTTCTGGGTAGCAGCTCTGGACTTCCCTTGATGGTCCCCCATCCAAGTACTAACTTAGCTTCCGAGGTCTAATGAGATTGGGCTAGCCTGGGCCATCCAGGTCAGAGCAAGAAATGAACAGAGGTGGTTTGCCGTTGCCGTTGCATAGCAAAACCCTGGACTTCCGTGGTGGTCTCCCATCCAAGAACTAACCTGGGCCGACCCTGCTTAGCTTTTAAGATCTGATATGATCAGGCTAGCCTGGACCATTTAGGGCAGGGGAGATCACCTCACAGTAGCACAGTAGCAGATTAATAACTACCTCTTTTCTCCCATTCTGTCTGCTTTGGCCTCCTCCTTAACCTGACCACGAGACAGAAGAACAGTCCAGAGTAGGTTTTAGATTAAATTATGGATGCCATCTGGATACTATTACATTAAGAATAATTGCTGTTGATTTTAATCTGTATTTTTGGATGTTTTTAACCTGTTGTAAGTCGCCCAAAGCCTTGTGTATTCGGGGATTGGGTGATTCAGAAATTTAAATAACAACCAGGGCTATTTTTGGGCAGGAACGCACAGGAACAGAGTTCCGGCTGGCTTCTGATTTGGCCACGTCTACAGCCTCCCCCCCCGCCCGGGTTCCCCAGGCACCTCACAAGCCACGGGGCACCTGAGGAAGCCAAGCCGATCCAGGGAGGGAAGGCAGTTTAAACTTGGGTTCCCCAGGCGCCTCACAAGCTGTGGGGCGCCTGGGGCAGCCGATCCTGGGAGGGACCTGTGCGGCCTGGGGTGTGGCCTAATATGCTAATGCATTTCTGCTGTTGGGTGTGGCCTGTTACGCTAATAAGTTCCTGCTGAGCTTTTTCTACAAAAAAGCCCTGACAACAACCACCACCACCACCACAATCCCAACGAGGCCAAGGCCCTATGACACTCGGATGGGCCACTGCTGGGTTGGTCTGAGAAGGGACATCAAACTTGGGTCTGAGTGCGATGATTCTAAAAGCACAGCCCATTCTGACTGCACTCTCTCAAGACCAGTTCAAACAAACCCATCTCCTTTTACTTCTCCAAAGCTGCCAAAATTGATATAAGCAAAGAGGGTGGATGGGTTTTGTGTTGTCACAGCAAAGTGGGTGAAATGAGGATTCGGCAACTGCATGACAGGCCGAAGCTTCCAGGAGAGTGAAATAAATAACCGCTGCTCTCCCTGCAGGTGCTCTGGGGAGCAATCTGTCTGTCTAAAGAGACTTTTACGATCTCTTCCTCAATAATTTGCGGCATTAGTATTATATCTCAGGGTAAAGCAGGCCATTTATATAGCTGCCCATAAGAACACCAGAAGAAACTGTTTCAGACCCATAGCCCATCTAGTCCAGCCTCCTGTCTCACACAGTGGCCAACCAGTTCCTCTGGACGGCCAGCAACAGGGCACAGAGGCCGAGGCCTCCCCCTGATAAGAACCTCAGAAGAGCCCTGCTGGATCGGACCAGTGGTCCATCTAGTCCAGCGTCCTAAGAGAACAGCTCCAACAGAACTATGGCTTGCCCAAGGTCATCCAGCAGCTGCGAGTGGAGGCGTGGGGAATCAAACCTGGTTCTCCCAGATTAGAGTCTGCGCACTTAATTACGACACCAAACTGGCTCTCTCAAACAAAAGTTTCTGTGGTACATGGCAGCCTTGCTCAGCATTTCTGAAAAGACAGACTGTGGAGCTTTCAGACGTCACGTTGGCCTTGTCAGAAGGTGCTCATCTTGCCTGCTGAAATTGTTGATTCCAATGGAAGTCACAACATCCTTGCATGCTAGTGGTGTGTGTACTTGAGGTTTATGTCTGTTTTTAAAATATTTTTTTTTAAAAAATATTTCTTTAAAAAAACCATCCTAGCATGTTGTTCTGTGAAGCTCTGTGGAACATTTTCACCAACTTTTAGCTTAAAAGCGGAGGTGGAATCAGCTAGGAGGACAGAGAACCTGAAATTATGCCAAAGAGTCTGCTGTGGCTTTCCCCATGCTTATTCCCTAAAACTTGCTACTTATTTGTACAGATATTACCTTTATAATAAAAACACACACACAAAAGGAAGCAATGCTTTGGATCACCTTTTTTGTTCTGCAGGAGAATAATATCGTTAATGGATTCTCCCACTTTTCTGGATAGCTTGGTGGCTTCCTAGATCCTGATAGAAGAGGGAGGAGGAGGAGGCGGCATTGGTGGCGTTGGCATCAGCGGCAGCGTTGGTTTTCACTCCTTGCTTTCTCTACCCCAAAGAGTCTCAAAGGAGCTTACAATCGCCTTCCCTTCCCCTCCCCACAACAGGCACCTTGTGAGGCAGGTGGGGCTGAGAGAGTCCTGAGAGAACTGTGAGTGGCCCAAGGTCACCCAGCAGGCCTCGTGTGTCTCAAAGCGGCTGACAATCGCCTTCCCTTCCTCTCCTCACAACAGACACCTTGTGAAGCTGGTGGGGCTGAGAGAGTTCTGAGAGAACCGGGACTCCCCAAAATGGATGTCTGTGATGGGGAGGAGGGGCAATGATATCAGGGAAAAAAGATGTATTTAGTTATGCTTAACAAGGGTTAGATTCCTTGGGGGCTAGTGTTACGCAGTAGTTAAGTTTGAAACTCGGCCTGGAAAAATACCAGGGATCTGGGCTCAGAACAATATTTGGGGCCTAAACAGGTATTTATGTTGTACGTATGTATTGCTGCAGGAATCCAGATGTATGGCTATATATCTGGTGATACTAGCGAGATCCGTTTATTTATTTGTTTATTACATTTCTATCCCACCCTCCCCTGCATGTGGGCTCAGGGCGGGTGACAACAAAAAATAAACCAGTTAAAACAATCACAACAGCATTCCCATTAAGACCTACAGAATCCCGACAACATAACTCACAAGATGGCAAACTGGCAGTTCAACCAAAGCTCCCCAATGCGCCCTGTCCGTGCGCTCAAGATGGAGCGGAATACTGGCAAGTGGGCGTAAGCCATCACCAATGGCACACGTTGACGAAGTGCCGAACAGAAATAAGTGGGGTGGAGCAGGGGAGGCCGATGTAACTGGACACTGGCTGCCTAGACTTGCCAGCTCTGGGTTGGGAAGTACCTGGAGATTTTGGGGGTGGAGCCTGAGGAGGGTGGGGTTTGGGGAGGGGAGGGACTTCAATGGGGGTATAATGCCACAGAGTCCATCTTTCGCAGTGGCCATTTAAATCCAGGTGAGCTTATCTCTGTCTCCTGGAGATCGGTTGCAATAGCGGGAGATCTAGAGCCAGCAGGTGCTGAGGAAACACAAGATTAATTCTGAGTGGGAGATGTAGAGCATTAGCTCCAAGTATAAAGCGGAGCTGATGAAGCGGAGAGGGAAACAGATTGTTTACCCGGGGAATCTGTAGTCGCATGGCAGTTGTTTGGAAGCAGCAGCACTGCATTTCATAAAATAAAGAAACAAAAAAAGAAGTATATTCGTGGACTGTAATTGGTCTAGAATCATTTTTGCACAGTGATCATTGGTGGGGTGCAACCTCTGGTTAGTCACCGTGGTCCATTTGTGGCTGGAACCCACCTGGAGCCTGGCAACCCTACCACTGCATCCACCAAAGGCCTGGCGGAACAAGTCCACTTCACCAAGAAGGTGAAGCACCCCACCCCCCTATTGCCCTGTCCTACTGCTGTGAGCAGACTAGACCAGACACTGCACCAAGCTTTGCTGGGCTGGGCAAAGGGGCTGGGGAGAGGAGAAAGCAGGGATGGGGGTAACCAAAGAAGAAAGGATGGATAATGTGTGGGCTGGCTCCCCCCCAGGATGCTTCATAGCATGGCAGGGAGGTCAGCTGCTATTCTTCATGTTGCCTACCTCACAGGGTTGTTGAGAGGATAAAACAGAACAAGAGAGAGAGAGAGACTTCAGCTTTTTGGAGCTTAAAAACATGGCTGATGGAGTAGGGTTTTGAAGAGAAGATGGGTTGAGAGGAGGGACTGGAAGGAAGAGAGGTGGCCTTTGAAAACATCACTGATGGCTCAGCTTTTATACAGAAAAACCCTCTCCTGCATCTTCATCATCCTCGTCATCTATTTGATTGAGTTATGATAACATGCTGAGTTCTGGAGTTATGATAACATGCTGAATTCTTTTCAAACACTCCACTTCACCAGAAATTGCTAACGCTTTGTTTGTGCCGGCACATTAGCTCATATTGCAACGAGAATTACTTTTGAAGCTGACTTTTGCTTTCTAAGCTACAGACAGAAATGTTTTGCTCATCAGCTGTTGTCTGTTGATATATATATAATAAGCACTTCCCAGCATTCTAGCTATGTCTTGAAACTTTCTAGCACAAACAATATATGGAACCAGGAGCCAGGATGGTGTAGTGGTTACAAGCAGTAGACTCTAGTCTGGGGAATCAGGTTTGATTCCCCACTTGTTCACATAAAGCCTGCTGGGTGGCCTTGAGCCAGTCACAGTTCTCTTAGAGCTCTCTCAGTCCCACCTGCCTCACAAGGGGCCTGTTGTGGGGTGAGGAAGGGAAGGCGATTGTCAGCCACTTTGAGACACATGAGGCATCTCCAGTCAAAAAAGACCAGGTGTCAGAATCTGCAGATTCTAACAAGGGTTTCTGGGAATTCATGCTATGCTTTGTAACCTGTCTATGCTATGCTTTGCAATCTGTTCCTGTAATGACTATGTAATCATTCCTGTTGCTTATTAGTTTGACCCTTGTGATTGTATATTCAGTGATCCTGGGTTTATGGCTCTGACCAGGTCTGGTCTATGTAACCGTTTGCCCGGGAGAGTGGCGACTTCAAAGCATGAGAACAATGGGCCTCTCACACTCCTGCCTCCGCATTCCTTTCCTCCCTGCTGGGAGGACAGGGACCAGTTCTTATCAACGTGCGAAAGCCTTGGGGAAAGCTATTTGTTATGTGAAAGATGGTTACATCTAAGGGGTCTGGTTTAAGAAGGGAAATTTACTGCTTCACACCTCACCTTTTTCCTGTGGGAAGCAAACGGCCAAAGGATCTTTTGCCCGCGGTTTTTCCCCCCTGTTGATTGGTTACCTATGGGCAATTCAAATTGTACGGGAGGGTATATTAGACCTGCTTCTATTGTGTATGTTATCTCTGACAATAACCCGAGGACCTGTAGCAATGTAGAAATTGGAAATAAAGAACTGTGTTTCATTGACAAAGATCTGATCCTTGACTACTTCGAGCAGAAGCCTCACACCAGGCAGGAGGTGATGTGAAAGACCTCTGCCTGAGACCCTGGAGAACCGCTGCCAGTCTGAGTAGACAATACTAATGCTCGACCAAGGCTCTGATTTAGTATAAGGCAGCTTCAAGTGTTCAGGTGTACTTTTGCTCACTGTAAGATGGCTTTTCTAGAATTATGGATTTTATTCAAGCAGAAAAAGAATGCATTTACAGAAATATGTGCCGGAACAAAGTCTACTGATATTCCCAAGGGTCCGTTGGAGCAGGAGTGCACAGGAGCGTAGCTCTGGGAGTGAGAAGCCCAGGGGGCGGGCACATGACCAAGCCCCGCCCCCTCCTTGGCTTCCCCGAGCAGTGCAGAGGCGCAGGGCTCCGGGGAAAGCCCTGCTAGGGTCTTTATTGATTTTAATGTTTTGTTTTAATATTGATAATTTTATCATTGTTCCTTTTATGACTGTGTGCTGCTTTTCCAGAGTCTTGCTCAAGGTGGCATATAAATTTTCTAAGTATACCATTCTTTATCTGGGCACATGGCACATAAGTACTGGAGACATTTCACCAACCCTTCAGCAGCTTCCACCCCATCAGATTGGTGTAGTGGTCAGGAGTTGGACTCTAATCTGGGAGAACCGGGTTTGATTCCCCACTCCTCCACATGCAGCTGCTGGTGTGACCTTGGGCCAGTCACAAGTTCTCTCAGAGCTGTTCTCTCATGAGCAGTTCTCAAAAGACCTCTCTCAGCCCCACCTACCTCACAGGGTGTCTTGTTGTGGGGAGGGGAAGGGGAAGGGAAAGGGATGGGTGGTGCACGTGTCCTGGGTATCTCAAGTCTACTTGAAACCTGGTGGTTTCAAGGGAGCAGGAAGAGAATGAGGGTGTATTCTTTAAGCTTATTTTTATTGCACAAAGTATTGGATGGGGAAGGGAATGGAGGAAGAGCAGGTCAGTTTCACTCACCTGTGGAGTGGAGCCTGAGGGGTGGGTGTTGCCTTCTGACACACTTCCAGCATGTTAGGGGGGGGGGGTGGCATATGCAAATGAGTTATGCAAATGAGTTATGGTAATGAGCTCCTGCACCTCTTTTTCTACAAAATGACCCCTGGATATTCCAATAATTTGGCCTTCATAACACATTGAGGACCTTTAATGTTAACATTAGTGAACTGATCTCCCCTTGAATCAATACTTTGTAAGATTCAATCTATTAAAGGAAAGTTAATTTTTTCAGGATCCTTTCAGCTTTTTTATAGCTGGGCAAGAGAGAGTTTCCAGGAGAAAGAGAAAGGTTCCGTGATCTGTAGATAAAATACCAGAATGAAATCAAATGTTTCATAGCCATAGTTCAGAGAGAAAAATCATTCCAGAGCGGGTGCGTTAACCGTAACTTGCACTTAGCAAACACTGGGAAATGAAAAGGCTGGAAAGGAACTGATCTTGTCAGAATTGAAATGATAATCATGTGTGATAAACACAGACCTGGAAGGTTGTCAGGTCATTAAACAAGATTACAGGGAAGTCAGTCAGCTCGTCAACTGGAGATGTTACTCAGAGCAGCCCAGGGGCCTATTAAATCTGTTGGCGTACCTGCTGGGATTCAGTCTCTCTCTCTGTTTCGTGTAGTGGTTTGAAGTGTGGACTCTACTCTGGGAGAACCGGCTTTGATTCCCCACTATTCCACATGCAGCTGCTGGTGTGACCTTGGGCCAGTCACAGTTCTCTCAGAGCTGTTCTCTCAAGGGCAGTCCTCGAAAGACCTCTCTCAGCCCCACCTACCTCGCAGGGTGCCTGTTGCGGGGAGGGGAAGGGAAGGGAAAGGAGATTGTAAGCCACTCTGAGACTCTGAGTTAAGGGCGGGGTATAAATCCAACTCTTCTTCTTCTCTCGCTCTTTCTCTCTCTCTCTCTCTCTCTCACACACACACACACACACACGATTTTGGGATAAACAGATGACAAGAACTGGTTGCTGGTCTTATCCTCGCAGCTGAATTGAGCTAGCAGGCAAACAGAAGAGGGCGGAGGCTCTCAAGTCGATGCTCATCGAACGCATGCCTGAGCACTCTGGTATCGAGAGCTCTGTGATGGATCTCTTGCTTAAAACCAGCTGCAGTTTGCCAAGTGTGGTCCAGCGGGACAGTGGCACCTGGAGGGGGGAGGAGTAGTACCTTCCCCGCATACTGTTTTCCCAAGCTCAGTTGCTGCTTCCTGCATTACTATTTATCTTGTGGGGGGGGGGAGATAAAGGCATGATGTAGGGACCTATGGGTCCCCCCAAATAGGAGCTGGGAAGGGGGATGATTGAGGTCTCCGTATCCATCCAAAATGGAGTCACACGACACATTCAGCTAGATCACTGGTCTTTCCTGCTCAGTACTGTCTACGTGTTTCAGGAATTGTTGGGGTTGCCAGCCTCCAGCTGGGGGCTGGAGAGCTCCTGGGATGATGACAGAACTCCAGGCAACAGAGATCTGTTCACCTGGAGAAGAAGGCTGCATTGGAAGATGGATTCCATGGCATTATACCCCACTGAAGCCCCTCCCCAAACCCCGCCCTCCTCAGGCTCCATCCCCAAATCTCCAGTACTGCCCAACTTGGAGCTGGCAAGAAGACGACAAGGAAGGAGGAGGAGGAGGAGGAGGAGGAGGAGAAGAAAAAAAGTTGGAGTCCTGGAGCAGCTTACAATCCCCTTCTCTTTGTGAGGGAGGTGGGGCTGAGAGAGCTCTGAGAGAACTGTGACTGATCCAAGGTCACCCAACAGGCTTCATGGGGTGGAGAATCAAACCCAGTCCTCCAGACTAAACACTTTCTTAATAATGTTCTCTGTGTCTCTGACATGCCCTGACCTGGATGGCCCAGAAGAAGAGGGGGAGATTGGATTTATACTAGTTTGGTGTAGTGGTTAAGTGTGCAGACTCTAATCTGGGAGAACCGGGTTTGATTCCCCACTCCTCCCCTTGCACCTGCTGGATGACCTTGGGTAAGCCATAGTTCTGGCGCAGCTGTTCTCAAAAAAGAGCAGTTCCTGTCAGAGCTCTCTCAGCCCCACCGACCTCACAGGGTGTGTAAGCCAGTAAGAGAAGAAAATAGTCTCTGAGCCTACACAGAGTTCTAAACCTCTTGCCCAAGCTATTTCCCTCAGCAGGGAACAGCTTTCTGTGACTGTCTTTGCAGATGCGAGTGCTCCCTCTTTTTGCAGGGAACCTCCAGTTTCTAGTTCTGCTCTCAGTAAATGGGCACACCAGGCTTTTATGGAACCTCATAAGGCCTTAAACTTAGGCCCACTTCAGCCCTATTAAAATGGAAAGCTCTCAAGTCCAAACCTCCCAACGTTTGCCCCACAGAGATAGAACTCTTGGTGTTTCCCCGATTTCGACTTCAGCCTTCTAACAGGGCTGCTGGTAGGAGATAAGCAAACTTCTGATTGTTAATTGCCCTTCCCAATTTTAGAAAATCATCTCTCTCTCAACTCTAGCGAGAGACGTTTTTACTGTGTCACCCCCACCTTGAAGGAACTCGGGGGGGGGCATAGGAAAAGAAGATGGGGTTTCTTTCCTTTTTGCTCTGGCTCTGTTCTGTGAATTCAAGAGGGGGGTGTGGGGCAGGGATTTGGAGCTTTCCCCTCTTTTTTGGCTAGAATGCAGCCAATATTGCAGGAATGCCAATCTCCAGGTGGGCCCTGGAGGTCCCCCAACGCTACAGCCTTTCCCCAGAATACTGATGTCAGTGTCTTTGGAGGAGTGCCTGCAGTGTTGACTTTGTGCAGTGTTCTTCCTCTGTTCCATCTCCAAATCTACCGGAGTTTCCTGGCCTGGAGTTGGCAACCCTACCCATTGTAACAAAACTTTGTTTTAGAGCGTTCTGGGAGGAATGATATCCTGTTCCAACGCACCTTTGCAATTCATTATCTGTTTTATAAGGAAGTTTCCCTTCCCTTTTTTTTTTTAAAACCCTTGTAGGCAAATTGCTCTAAAGTTTCCCCTCTGCCAAAGGGGGGGAAAAATCATTACTTGGATCTAAAAGTTGTTATGTCCACAGCTTTAACTCCATAAGAAAAAGAATTGTGTTTCTAGAATTTTAAAGTTTTTGGTAACTTTGTTTTTATTTGAAATCTTTCTTTGTAAAGCAGAAGGTTGCATCCTTTACGTGCTTTCCTTCTAACATTTTTTTTTTTTAGTACATCACATCTCAGGAATCTCTAGGAGAGAGCCAGTTTGGTGTAGTGGTTGAGTGCACGGACTCTAATCTGGGACAACTGGGTTTGATTCCCCACTCTGCCACATGCAGCTGCTGGTGCTTTTTTTGTGTTATGATCTTTTTGACTGACTTCTCAATTCGTAAAGAATTCTCTGAGCCTTATCGACTGCTTGTTCTATGTCTTGGATTTTCCATACAATTCATATTTCAGCTGCTTGGTAAAATTATGCCTCTGTCACTCAGGCTGTATTCTTTTATCTTTGTTTGATTTACACTCTGTGCACACACAGAGTAAGACTTCAAATATGTTTCTTTCCTCCCTCTTGGTCACAAAAGAAACAAGGGGGGGATGGTAGAATTTGAAAATGGTAGAATTTGAAAGGTCTTAGAAGGTCTGAGGAGGTGTATGCAGAGTTTGTAGAAGATTTTTGTAGAAGGTTTGAGAGAATGTAGAAGGTGTATGCAGAAGGTTTTCTTGGTTTTTTTCCCCTTTACTTTTAAAACAATTTTCTTGTTCAGGTTTTCTGCCCAGCAACAATTGCCGGGTATACTTTCTCTTTTTAGGGCAAGGACCATGCCTTTCGTTGGCACAAACCAAGGGAAGTCATGCACATCCATGTCATTCCAAGCCACAATTTAACCTTGCTTCCCTTTCAGGAATAGCCCAGTAGCATGAAGTCCCTAATTGGACTAAAGCCACTTGGCAACTGAAAAAGGGCCTTTTCAAACAAGGTCCACCTCTCAAGATATTCAAACCGGAGAGCATCTCTCTCTGGTATTTAATCCTTTAATCATTGGGCCTGAGGACTTAGCTAAGGAAGGCTGTCATATAGTAAAATCATATTGTCTGTATGGTTTTTTTATGTGTGTACTAATTATTTATTGCATTTCAGATTTCTGCTAGTTTTATTTTTATTTTTTTACTTCCTCTCCCACAACATGGGAGAAGTCAAACTTTCTGATGCGTTTTGTTGTAATTTTGTCTTTTTACATTCTTTTACTTTTATTTTGGGGGGGGGGGTCTAACCCCCGCAAGCCGGCATTTATTTCATTTTTATTTTTCCCTTGGGGCGCCCAACTTTTCCTACAACCTTATAAGCCTTGGCAATACAATTTAAATTTTGAAAAGCTTTCTTTCCTGTCTTGAGCTCAAGTTTTGTCTCTGGAGACACCTATTTCTATGCAAAATGTCAGTCTTGATACAAGGGGGGGAGGGACACTGTCAAATATGTCCCTTCTTCCTACAAACAGCCAGTACATTGCATTGTGTTTTTAATATGTGATTGGGTATCATATCCCAATCCTTCAATTCTGTGTTTCAGTAATGCTTTTGTCTGTATTTTCTGTGATCTAGTATGTGCTACTAATCATTAAGAGTTTTACCCTCTGTGTGTGCTAAGGTGACTGCATTTGATTTGGTTCTCATATATATATATATATATATATATATATATATATATATATATATATATATATATATATATTTCTGCTGCCCCATTGTACTAGTCAAGTTCTCAGAGTTTTGCATATATATAGGACCCCATGGATTGTACAACAGTCTTCAAGATGGGAAGACTTCAACATCCTGTGGTTCTGTGACAGACAGGGACTGCCCCTGCCTGATTGAAACTAATAAGTGCCTTGTTGCAAGTATGACTTGCCCATACTTGCTAACATGATTTGTCTGATGATATACCATCATTCATTCATGATGTACCATGTATTCCAATGATGTATTCAGCCTCCGCACACAAGCATCACCAATGCATCTCACTCAATTACATACTAGTATGACTTTGCTTTTTCCCATTCTGCTTTGGTTAATAGCTATGTATTTTAAAACATTACCTAAAGTCAGCTATTTGATTTAGTATGCATTAATCATTTTGTTTTCCTTTCTGTATCTCTTTTATGAGTAACAAATTATTTTAAGTTACTGGTGTGATTGAGCAATAGGGTTTTTGAATTACGTTATAGTGTATGTGTCCTTTTGCATTCTAGTTTGAATAGAATTTTATTTTTGTGAACTACTATTTTTAAAATCCTATTTCATATTTACAATAAGCTTTCCAATAGATGTAGCTAAGTTTTAATGCTATTGATTCCTTGCACTAAAATGAGACCAGAAGTATCGATTTCTCTTTCAGGTCATACTTTCCTGCCCGGCTTGATGGTGTGTTCCACTGGTAATTTGGGTTTTTGATAGCTCAGGTTAGGGTTTTTTTCTGGTCCGCCCTAGTTAGTGTGGTCAGAGATACCTCACGACGATCCAGAGAGATGCCTGCCCAGCTGCCCGAGGACATCGCCATTCCAGTTGCCAGATGCGGGACCCTTCGCCTGACATCTCAAGGTCCTGAGGGGGGGAATTGTAAGCCAGCAAGGTGCTTTTGCACTCTTATGATAAATTCATAAGTGACAAATGGACTACTAATTGTGTGAGAGGAACTAGGAGGAATAACCAAGGAGAAAAACCAGCTACAAATGACTCCAGCAAATGCTTGAGACAGTGGTTCCCAAGGTTGCCAACTCCAGGAGGCTTCTCTTAACACACAAAGAGACTTACATAGAAAATAGCCATCTTGTCTCTGGCTAAAGACATGTGCTCACGAACTCCATTACATGTTCTCTACACATCGCAGGCTGCAACCCCCCCCCCCCCCAAACGTTCCTTGACCAGTGAAACAATGGACTTGACCAGCTAAAAACTGGTCTGGCTACCCAGAGAGGTTAATCCCATTTACAAGACAATGCTTCTAGCCGATGATGTCAGCTTCCGACCCCAGGTATTCCTCTGACCATGCTAGGTAGAATCTAACATTGCCCAATCCCCCTTCTCCTACTGGACAAGAGCTAGTGGGTGGACCAGCAAGGGGTGGTCTCAGGACAGGCATCTGGCCAAGCCTGCCCCCAGAGACCACCCCCCCCAATAAAAGAAAGCTCCCAGCAGCCAGCTCTCTTTCTTGCTTCGATGATCTCCTGCCCTCCCTTACCTTCAAGACTCTTGGTCTGCGAAGCCAAGGGCCTACACATGTGCTCCCCCCCATCTTTCTCCCAGCCTATCATTAATTTTTTCAGTGGAATTACACCAGATCTCTGGAGAGGTAAATATTGCCTTCTACAGGAAACCAACAATCTCCTGCTCATGCAAATGTCTCTTACTCTCTCTCTGATTTCCTAGTTATTGTATAAAAGTGTGTGTGCATCTGTATTGTTTGAATGAGATATAATTGTCTTAGTAAAGAAACACTGCTTTATCATTACATCAGTCTCCTTGTCTATTCTCTGGTTTGTCTGGAAGGGGCCCAACCTCTGTATACACAGGTGTGATCCATTTATGCCTATTGCCAGTTATTAATATTCATAATTCCCCAATATTGATTAAGAAATCAAGGCAGTTTGACTAACAGGTGTCTGTTGTGGGGAGGGGAAGGGAAAGGAGTTTGTAAGCCGCTCTGAGGCTCCTTTGGGTAGTGAAGGGCGGAGTATAAATCCAATCTCTCCTCCTCCTCCTCCTCCACAACAGACACCCTGTGAGGTAGGTGGGGCTGAGAGAGCTTTGAGAGTACTGCTCCTGAGAGAACAGCTCCAAGAGAACTGTGACTGACCCAAGATCACCCAGCAGCTGCATGTCCAGTGTAGGGAATCAAACCCGGATCTCCAGATCAGAGTCTGTGCTCCTAACCACTACACCAAACTGGCTCTAGGAAGCTAAGCAGGGTCATCCCTGGCTAGTATTTGGATGGGAGACCTCCAGGGAATACCAGGGTCATGATGGGGAGGCAGGCAATGGAAAATCAATTGCGAACATCTCTTGCCTTGAAAACCCTACAGGGCCACCGTTAGTCAGCAGTGACTTGACAGCAATATAAAAATAAGAATCCCTAACAAGGAACCTAGGCATGATAAACCGCATCCAAAAAGTACTGCATCTGGGTCTGTAAGTCAGGCAAGGCAAAAAAAGTGGGAAATCGTGAGGTAGTGCAGAGGCCAGCAAAGGCAGCTGATGCTATTTGGAAGGGATCTTTCTTCCCCGTAAAGGCTTTGTGCCAATCTGTTTCTGAAACTGACGGGCAAAAGAAAAATAATATCAAAATGCTTAACTTGAAGCAGACAGAAAATGGCAGCGACGCAGCTGCAGTCCTGCTGGGCAGAAGGAGCTGAGATGTCCTACTTACCGGAACACCAACGCAGCCCAGCATGCCGCCGACAGCAGAAGAAAACGCGTGGGGGACAAAGGGGATGAGAAGCCCAGGCACGTATTAATATTTACCCTGGGTTATTACTTCAGAATGTTTATGTTCCCATCCCACTTCTGAGGCTGCTGCATCTTTAGGGCAATCGGAAGTCTAGTGAAACATGAGAACGACCGGAAAGAGCTCCGACAAACCAGTCTTGAAATCGCTTTGGAAAGATGCCCGAATTTAGGGCACGCATCTTACAGCTTTAAAATCTGAAGACGTGAGCAGTGACTCACAAAAGCTCATAACCTGCCACAAATTTTTGTTAGTCTTTAAGGTGCTACTGGACTCTTGGGCAGGCCCATAGCCACAGTGGGGCATTTAGGGGCAGTGCCCTCTCACTCGTGCCCCATGCCCCAGAACTCCCACTGTGGGAGTCATGCTGGCAGGTTAGGAAAGACCCTGCTCTTCTTCACCCACCTGCCAATGGGGTCTCTCTCTATCCTCCACTCCCCCAGGTTTCCCAATGCCCCACCACCCAAATTTTTTTGGCTATGCACCTGTTCTTGGGTATCTGAAGAAGTGAGCAGTGACTCAAGAAAGCTCATACCCTGCCACAAAATTTTGTTAGTCTTTCAGGTGCTACTGGACTCTTGGGTATCTGAAGAAGTGAGCAGTGACTCACGAAAACTCATCTAGACTATTTCTGGGTCCCACGGGTGGTAGACCTACCACCAGTCCAGAACAATGCTCGAAACTCTAGATCTGATACCTGAAAGCTAGTTTGGTGTAGTGGCTAAGTGCACGGACTCTAATCTGGGAGAACCAGGTTTGATTCCCCACTCCTCCACTTGCACCTGCTGCAATGGTCACAATTACCTGGATTAATACATGGAATTCACTGCCACAGGAGGGGGTGGTGGCTACAAGCATGGACGGCTTCAAGAGGGAATTAGACAAACATATGGAGCAGAGGTCCATCAGTGGCTATTAGCCACAAAGTATAGCTAGGAACTCTCAGTCTGGGGCAAGTGATGCTCTGCATTCTTGGTGCTAGACCATTGCAAGCCATAGTTCTGGCACAGCTGTTCTCTCAAGGACAGCTTGGGAAAGAGCTCTCTCAGCCCCACCTACCTCACAATGTGTCTGCTGTGGGGAGGGGAAGGGAAAGGCATTTGTAAGCCACTCTGGGACTCCAGTTGAGTGAAGGGCGGGATATAAATCCAATCTCCTCCTCCTCCTTTTGCCATCGCAGCTGAACTGCGGTGACTTCTATAGAGTTTTCAAGGTCAGAGATGTTCAGAGGTGGTTTGCCATTGCCTGCCTCTGCGTCAGGATGCTGGATTTCCTTGGTGGTCTCCCATCCAAAGACAAACCAGATCAGGCCCTGATTAGCTTCTGAGAGCTGATGAGATCGGGCTAGCCTGGGCCATTGAGGTCAGAACACTGAGTGGGCTGGAGGAGAGAGATGGCTGCCTGCATCCTCGTGGAAGGTGACAATTTCAGGAACTAAAGGCATGGCTTTAATGGTCAAAGACTCTGGGTTTTGAGCCAGGGGCCACGCAACCTGAAGCTGGGTCATAGCCTAGCTGCGGGTGTTCAGGTCTCAGAGAATTAGTGTGGTGCCGTGGTTAGAGCATCAGGCCAGGATCTGGCCCCACCGGTGGACCGCCTGATGGCACTTGGTATTTTTGGCTACTGTGTGACAGAGTGCTGGACTGGATGCACAATTGGCCCGATCCAACATTGGCTTCTCTTATGTTCTTATGATCTGGAAGATCTGACATTCTGGCAAACTCTGTAGAGTTTTCAAGGCAAGAGATGTCCAAAGGTGATTGACCATTGCCTACCTCTGCATTGCAACCCTGGATTTCCTTGGTGGTCTCCAAGTAAGGCTGACCCTGTTTAGCGTCTGAGATCTGCTGAGATCAGACTAGCCTGGACCATCCAGGTCAGGGCAAAAGGCATACAGAGGTGGTTTGCCATTGCCTGCCTCTGTGTAGCAACCCCGGACTCCCTTGGTGGTCTCCCATACAAATACTAACCACCAGGGCTCATTTTGTAACAGGAGCTCCTTTGCATATTAGGCCACACACCCCTGATGTAGCCAATCCTCCAAGAGCTTACAGTAGCCCCTGTAAGAAGAGCTCTGTAAGCTCTTGGAGGATTGGCTACATTAGGGTGCGTGTGGCCTAATATGCAAAGGAGCTCCTGCTCTTGAAATGAGCCCTGCTAACCACAGCCAATCCTGCTTAGCTTCTGATGAGATCAGGCCAGCCTGACCAATCCAGATCTGGTTAAAGCGCAAGAATACACCACCATATTATAGGTTTGACAAACAACATTGCCAGTCTGAATCTCACTAGTCACAGGTCATACGGCCCCACCCTATTTGTTTAGCAGCAGATAAGCACACAGAAATAACCAGGCAAAGCTTTTTATTGAGTGGAAACCAAGGCACAGGAGCAAGCCCGGCTGGTTTCCCCCCGGTCAGTTGGCAACCCTGATTTCTGCTGCAGTCTGAAGAAACTGTGCAGTGCTTCCATACAGCCTGCGGTTCACACAGAGCCCTTTATGGATCCAGGGACTCTTTTTTAAAACCAGGGTTTCTTTGTGGCCTCCCAGGCTCAATAAACCGATCAAACTGAGCAGTAGCAATATATTCTGGCCTGTGTTGTTTAGGGAAATGCGCTTTCAAGTCATTAGCACTGAAGACCTCTTCCTCTTCTTTATTCCGAAAAGAGGAAATGAGAGGGATTTGAGGGAGAGGAAAGCACAAACCACCCGTAATGAAAGATGTTCTTGATAATCCATTACGGGTAAATTGCC
The DNA here is from genome assembly GCA_029233225.1 of Lepidodactylus listeri. Classification (NCBI taxonomy): domain Eukaryota; kingdom Metazoa; phylum Chordata; class Lepidosauria; order Squamata; family Gekkonidae; genus Lepidodactylus; species Lepidodactylus listeri. The sequence goes on along the minus strand of JARCFY010000001.1, from coordinate 176,232,127 downwards.
TTGTTACAAGGACCGAGGGAAAGGATAACATTTATCGACAGCACGAAAATGCTGGGCCACAATCCAATTAGGGAAAAGAGCATTGGAGGGGTGGTTGGCCAGAAGTGGGACCGGCTGGCCAAAGCAACTGCATTTATTGTGCGGGAGGGGGGGAGGGAATCACAAGGAGATTGGTGCTGAGCTACCCTGCAAAATCCTGGAGGGAGGGCTACAGAATGTTGGGATAACAGAGGCAGGGGCAGGACGGTGGCTCAGTGGCAGAGCATCTGCTTGGCATGCGGAAGGTCCCAGGTTTGATCCCCGGCATCTCCAGTTAAAGGATCTGGCAGTAGGTGATGTGAAAGACCTCTGCCTGAGACCCTGGAGACCCATGGAGAAGGGCTGTGGCTCAGTGGAAGAGCATCTGCTTGGCATGCAGAAGGTCCCAGGTTCAACCCCTAGCATCTCCAGTTAAAAAAGGACCAGGCAGTAGGTGATGTGAAAGACCTCTGTCTGAGACCCTGGAGACCCATGGAGAGGGGCTGCAGCCATTTTGTGGTTGTGCCTACCACCACCCTGAGTTAGAGTTCCAAAGGTACAGGCTCAAAAAGGCTGGGGACCCCGAGCTTGAGCATCCCCCAACAGACGGCTGCCCAGCCTCTACTGAAGACAGCTGCTCTCTCTCCCCCCCCCCTCCCCGCAGTCGCTGGTTCCCATGTCAAACTGTTCTCACTGAATGTTCAACCCGTCTACCCTCCCATAGCATGATTAAAATATCTTGATCTATCAAGCAGTGTTCCCTCCGAGCTGAGTTAGTGTGAGCTAGTTCACAGGTTTTTTAGCCTCCGGCTCACACATTTTTGCCTTAGCTCAGGAAGAATGACTGAGGAGCAAACTATTTTATGCAGCAGCCAAATCGCCTGTTCCCAGCTTTCATGCTAGTAGCTCACAGAGCAGAATTTCTGCTCACAAGACCCCACAGCTTAGAGGGAGCGTTGCTATCAAGTATATTTTATCCCACCTTCTCTCTGAGTGCACACGGCCCTCTCTGCCATTTTCAGCCTCACAACCACCTTATAAGGTAGGTCAGGTTAGGGATTGCGACTGGTCAAGATCACTCAGTGAACTTCACGGCAAGCGGCGATTCAAACCTAGCTCCTAATCCAGCACTCTAGTTACTGACCTACACTGGATCTCCAGCCTTGACCTTTGAAGCGGCAGAGAAGAGGAGGTCCTATGAGGGAAGGCTGAAGGAGCTGGGAACGTTTAGCCTGGAGAGGAGATGCCTGAGAGGTGACACGATCACCGTCTTCAAGTACTTGAAAGGCTGTCATCTAGAGGATGGGGCGGAGTTGTTTCCTGTTGCCCCAGAAGGTCGGACCAGAACCAGTGGATTGAAATGAAATCAGAAGAGTTTCGGGCTAAACATTAGGAAGAACTTCCTGACAGTTTGAGCGGTTCCTCAGTGGAACAGGCTTCCTTGGGAGGTGGTGGGCTCTTCTTCATTGGAGGTTTTCAAACAGAGGCTAGAGGGCCATCTGACAGGAGTGCTGGTTCTGTGAACTGAGGCAGGTCATGAGAGGGAGGGCAGGAAGGGTTGCCCCAGTGCTTAGCTCTTGTGGCCCTTTCTTACATGCCCCAGGAAGTGCTGATTGCCATGTTTGGGTCAGGGAACCATTTTTCTCCAGGCCAGTTTGTTTGGGGATCCTGGAGGGTTTTTTGTCGTCTTCTGGGCGTGAAACAGCAGTCACTGGGTATGTGTGTGGGGGGGGGAGAGGTGTTTGTGAATTTCCTGCATTGGTTGGACAGGATGACCCTGGGGGTCCCTTCTGACTCTATGATTCTGTAAGATGCCTATGGTCTCTTTGAAGAAGAAGCAGAGACTGGATTTATACCCCACCCTTCACTCGGAGTCTCAGAGTGGCTCACAAACCCCTTTCCCTTCCCCTCCCCATAACAGACACCCTGTGAGGTAGGTGGGGCTGAGAGAGCTCCTTCAAGAAAAGCTCTGACAGAACTATGGCTTGCCCAAGGTCATCCAGCAGCTGCAAGTGGAGGATATTGGAATATAAATCTATAGTTAGGCAGCAATTAGTTACAGAGTTGATCTAGATGACCTAGATCTAACTGTCATGTCATAGCTGTAGCAGGTGACTTGTTAGCCAGGTGCAGGTATTTTGACTTCACTGCTTGACTATGTAATTGACTGTAATTGACCATTATGTCAGCTCACTGGGGATTGGCTAATGTTAGTATAATAGTCTTGTACCTAGTGAGCTATGGGGGGCCTGATGCGCTCAATGTCCCAGCCAGGCATTCTGTTCAATGCTTCTGGCAACTGTCTGTATATATTCGCACCTTGTATAAACTCTCAGCACCACCACTACTACGCTTGTCTTCGTTTTCCTTATCTCTGCTACACCCAACAGAGGAGTGGGGAATCAAACCTGGTTCTCCCAGATTACTTATTTATTTATTTGAATTTATACCCCGCCTAGCCAGCACAAAGCGTGCACTTAATTAGATTAGAGTCCGTGCACTTAACCACTACACCAAACTGGCTCTCTTGGACTGTTAGGAATTTGAATGGTGTAGTGCAGGGGTGGCCAACCTGTGGCTCGGGAGCCACATGCGGCTCTTTCACATATATTGTGCGGCTCCTGGCAGGGCGGCTGGGGAAGCAAAGGGGAGGCATGCTTTTTCTCTCTTTCTCCCTTCCTTCCTCCCTCCCTTCCTTCCTCCCTTCCTTCCTTCCTTCCTTCCTTCCTTCCTTCCTTCCTTCCTTCCTTCCTTCCTTCCCTCCCTCCTCTCTCCCATCTATTTGCTTTCCTAGTTTCTCTCTCTCTCTTTCTTTCCACTTCTTTAATTCTTTCTTTCCATCTCTCTCAATATCATTAGCAAACAAGTAATATCATTATCAATAACCGGTTTTCCTCGTTTGTTTTTATTTTTGGCAGTCCCATTTAACGTTAATAAAAAGCAAATTTGCATATTTTTAAAAATAAAAAAGTGTGTGTGATATTTGTTCCTGTCTTGCGGCTCTCAGACATCTGACGTTTATTCTATGTGGCTCTTACGTTAAGCAAGGTTGGCCACCCCTGGTGTAGTGGTTAGAGTGTTGGGCTAGAATATGGGAGACCCAAGTTCAAATCCCCACTCTGCCATGGAAACTTTCTGGGTGACTTTAGGCAAGTCACATATTCTCAGCCTGACCCACCTCAGAGGGTTGTTGTGAGTATAAAATGGAGGAGTGGAAAATGATGCAAGCCTCTTTGGGGAGAAAGGTGGGTTATAAATGAAGTAAATAAATAAAACAGTAATAAATAACCATGTCCCCAATGAGTCTAGCAGCTGTCAGATACACATCTGATGTTGCTTCATTTTAAAAGACTGGCCAGTTCCTTTGTATGTGGTCATGCCCGCAAGGCACACATACATGCGGATGTGAAAATCTCCTCAGCTTTGCCATTTGGTCCTCTTTTAACCTCGATTTGGCTAATGAGGTCACGCGTCACACCCCAATGGATCTGAAACGTTCTGGAATTAGCTCATGTCCCCCATAAGACCACCGCTGGGGAATGAAAAATGAGCTGAATTCATTTATAGATCGGACTCGAGAGTCGAACGCAATTGGTTTATGGCGGTAAAGTCTCTTGAGGCTCAGCCGACTAAGACAGAAATAATACATGAAAGCCGCCATTCTCTGATGGTGAGAAACATCATCATTTTATCTAAATGTGCTCTCATCAGGGCTCATTTTGTAGCAGGAGCTCCTTTGCATATTAGGCCACACACCTCTGATGTAGCCAATCCTCCAAGAGCTTACAGAGCTCTTCTTACAGGGGCTACTGGAAGCTCTTGGAGGATTGGCTACATCAGGGGTGTGTGGCCTAATATGCAGAGGAGCTCCTGCTACATAATGAGCCCCGGCTCTCACGGTCCATGAATGAAGGGTGCCAGCTCTGGGTTGGGAAATACCTGGTTTGGGGGTGTAGCCTGGGGAGGACAGGGTTTGGGGAGGGGAGGAAACTCAGCAGGGCAGGAGGAGGAGGAGGAAGAAGAAGAGATTGGATTTATACCTCACCCTTCACTACCCAAAGGAGTTTCAGAGTGGCTTACAATTGCCTTTCCCTTCCCCTCCCCACAATAGACACCCTGTGAGGTAGGCGGGGCTGAGAGAGCTCTTTCAAGGACTGCCCTTGAGAGAACAGCTCTGAGAGAACTGTGACCGACCCAAGGTCACACCAGCAGCTGCATGTGGAGGAGTGGGGGAATCAAACCCGGTTCTCCCAGATTAGAGTCCGTGCTCTTAACCACTACACCCAACTGGCTGTCATAATGCCACAGAATCCATCCTCCAAAGTGTCCCTTTCCTCCGGGGGAACTGATCTTGGTCATCTGGAGATCAATGGTAAGAGCAGGAGATCTCCAGGTGCCACCTGGAGGTTGGCAATCCTGTCCAAAACAGTATCTTGCATATGCTTTAAAATGAAAGCTCCTTGCCCCAAGCGCCTTACTTTCTGAATTCAGAGGAAACAGACAAAGGGACGTCAGGTTATTATGATCAAACAGATTTGCATGTACAAAGACGTCCACACACTCTGAATAATGCACTTTCATTCTCCTTTCAAGGCCCTTTGCTGCTGGAGCTTCTGGCATGAAACGGCAGGAGCCACCTGCAAACGATCGCCGAAGTGCATTGAAAGTAGACTGAAGGTCCATTCTTCAGACTGTGTGAAAGCACCCTGTGCCTGTGTTCTGGTTGGGGATACAGGGCAAGGGATCTAGCCAAATCTTTATGGGCAGAGGAGGGGGTTAGAAAGTGGGCAGAAAAGCTACTACCAGAGTGCTGGAACCACCTGGACACAAAGACATGCAGGACGGGGCAGAGATAACCCTGTGGATGAATCTCCCAAGCTGCTTTGAGGAGGGGCTGTCGCTCAGAGCAGAGCATCAGCATGGCAGGCAGAAGGTCCCAAGGCCCAGTCCCTGGCCTCTCTGTCTAGAAGGATCCGGGGATGGGTTACGGGAAAGACTTCTGCCCGAGACCTTGGAGAGCGGCCGCCAGTCAGCATGGACAACATATCAAAAGTATATCAAAAGTTTATTACGGTCATAAGACCAGCTGCAACAGGTACAGATAAAAAGGAAAGTTTATGAATTCTAAAATGGGTAAATACATAAAAGGTGAAAAGCATGAACTGCAGACCAGAAGGCCGGCAGTTCAGCAGTTCGAGACCCCACGTGCCGCATGACGGAGTGAGCTCCCGTCTCTGGCCCCAGCTCCTGCCAGCCTAGCAGTTCGACAGCAAGAAACCGCAAGCAGACAAACAGGTACCGCTTTGGTGGGAAGGTAACAGCATTCAGTGTGCCTCAACTTCTAGTCATGCCGGCCACCTGACCACCGAGAAGTCTTCAGACAGCACTGGCCCTTCAGCTTGGAAACGGAGATGAGCACCACCCCCTAGAGTCGGATTTGACTGGCTTTCAAGCAAGGGAAACCTTTACCTTTACTATGTATCAAAATAGTAAAAAACACATTCACTTCATTCATTCATTTCCCAGCAACAGAGGTTTCCTTCATCAAGAACAGACAATAGTGACCTTGATAAATGGAAGGTTTGACTCAGGGTGAGGTAGCTACATGTGACGGTGCGCGGCTGCATAACAGACACCCCTTGGATGGAGCACGATAGAAAGGGAGGAATCAAAAAGAACGGGAGGGGGAATGTGTCTGTGTGTGTGGGGGGGAGAGGAGCAGCCACCTTAAGTAGTTTAGTGAGTGTGTGTTAAGCGCTGTCAAGACTTTTCCAACTTATGGCAACACTCTGAATTAATGACCTCCAAAACGTCCTATTGTTAACCATCTTACACGGGTCTGAGAGCCGGTTGGGTGCAATGGTAAAGAGCGGTGGACTCTAATCTGGAGAGCCAGGTTTGATTCCCCACTCCTCCTCCACATGAAGCCAGCTGGGTGACCTTGGGCCAGCCACAGTTCTCTCGGAGCTCTCTCAACCCCACCTGCCTCACAGGGTGTCTGTTGTGGGGAGAGGAAGGGAAGGCGATTGTCAGCCACTCCAAGACTGGGTAATGAAAAGCAGGGTATAAAAACCAACTCTCCTTCTTCTTCTTCTTCTTCTTTTTCTTCTTCTCCTCCTCCTCCTCCTCCCAGAACCACCTGGTTCTTCCAGGGCGGCCCTGCACTGGTGGAATGAGCTCCAGGATAACATCAGGGCCCTGTGGGACCTCCCACGGTTCCACAGGGCCTGCAAGACGGAGCTCTTCTGCCAGGCTTTCAAGTAGGGGCCGCCTTGATCTTACAGCTCTGGCCCGATCATCGAAGACCTCCAATTAGGGACCATCAGTGCCAATCATTGAGAAGCCTGCTGACACCGCTTGGAGTCGAGTGTCAAAGCTTTGCCATCTTGGACTGAAATTTTAAAGTGTATAATGTATTTTATTCTGGGGTGGTTTTATTGAATTTTTTTGTATTGTAATTGTACTGCTAGCCACCCTGAACCTGCCGAGAGGCGGGGAGGGCGGGATAGAAATTTAAATAAATTAATTAAATTCTCCTCCTCCTCCTCACAGAGGGCCGAGGCTTCCTCGGTTGAGTCCTTCCATCTCCTGTCGGGTTTTCCTCTTTTCCTGCTGCCTTCAGCTTTCCCCAGCGTTCTGGTCTTTTCCAGTGACTAAAGCACAATAGCCTCAGTTTAGTCATCTCAGCTTCTAGAGAGAGTTCGAGTTTGATTGGGTCTAGAACCCACTCGTTTGCCTTTTGGGGGCGGTATTCGTAAAGCTCTCCTTTAACACCGCATTTCAAATGAATCCACTTTCTTTCTGACAGCTTTCTTCATCGTCTGACTTACGCATCCGGGCACAGTCACAGGGAACACTGTAGTAGGAACTATCTTGGTTGCCACTGACACATCCTTACACTTATTTGGAAATGTACTTCACTATACATAGTACTTCATGGGCATCAGTCCTTCCAGCTCATCGCCATTTCCTCCCAGCTCAGCCACTGCTCTGTAGGGTCTCAGGCACAAAAAGGACTTTCCTAAACGATGCTGAGATCTTTTAAGCCTGGATTTTTGGCACGCAGAGCAGATGCTCAGCGCAAGAGCGATGACCCCTCCTTTGCCATGTAGCCTAGAGCGACTGTCCTGTAACTGAAGCTCACTGAATAATCTTAACCGACAATCTGTCAACAGGCTGAACAATGATTTCTCCTCTTAATTAAGAGGGCTTTTTTTTCTGTCTAAAATCTGTTTTCAAGCTGGCTTTCTGGAGGGTCATTTGCTCCAACCCACCCCCAGTTAAGTTTTCTGATTGTATTTTTTTTTTGTTACATAACAGTTTTTTAAAAAGTGGTCTGACATCGGAGTTTATTCCCAGACCTTTAATTCAGTTCATGATTTCTGTAGATGTTCTTGCCCTCTGTAATAATATTAGAATCACAGAATCACAGAGTTGGACGGGACCTCCAGGGTCATCTAGTCCAACCCCCTGCACAATGCAGGAAATTCACAAATGCCTCCCCCTCCACACCCCCAGTGACTCCTGTTCCACACCCAGAAGATGACCAAAAACCTCCAGGATCCCTGGCCCAACCAGCATGGAGAAAAACTGCTTCCTTACCCCAAAGTGGTGATCAGCATTTCCCCAGGTGTGTGAGAAAGGGCCACAAGAACTAAGCACTGAGACAACCCTTTCTGCCCTCCCTCTCACAATCTGCCGGAGTTCCCAGAATCAGCATTGCTCAGTCAGATGGCCCCCTAGCCTCTGTTTGAAAACCTCCAAAGAAGGAGAGCCCACCACCTCCTGAGGAAGCCTGTTCCACTGAGGAACCGTTCTGTCAAGAAAGCCCTGTATCTTTTATTCTACCAGTCTATGACCATAATAAATGATTGATTGATTGAATGGTGATAATACCTGACCTGGATGACCTAGGCTAGCCCAAACTGGTCAGATCTCTGAAGCTGAGCCGGGTCGGCTCTTGTTAAGAACATAAGAGAAGCCAATGTTGGATCAGGCCGGTGGCCCATCCAGTCCAACACTCAGTGTCACACAGTGGCCAAAAACACCAGGTGCCCTCAGGAGGTCCAGCAGTGGGGCCAGGACACTAGAAGCCCCTCCCACTGTTGCCCCCCATCAAGCACCAAGAATACAGAGCATCACTTGCCCCAGACTGAGAGATCCTATATATACCTTGTGGCTAATAGCCACCGATGGATCTCTGCTACATATGTTTATCTAATTCCCTCCTGAAGCCATCCATGCCTGTAGCCGCCACCACCTCCTGTGGCTGTGAATTCCAGGCAGGTGTTAGTCACTCTTTGGGGGAAGAAGGACTTCTTTTTATCTGTTCTAACCCGACTGCACAGCAATTTCATTAAGTGCCCACGAGTTCTTGTATTGTGAGAAAGGGAGAAAAATACTTCTTTCTCTACCTGCTCTATCCCATGGTTAGTACTTGAACGGGAGAACACCAGAGAAGTCCAGGGTTGCTACGCAGAGGCAGGCAATGCCAAACCACCTCTGAATGTCTCTTGACTTGGAAACCCTACAGGGTCACCGTAAGTTGGCTGAGACTCGACAGAACTTCCCATCACATGTCCGTGGAAAGCAGAACCAGACCTGGATGGCCCAAGCTAGCCCAGTCCTGGAAGCTGATCAGAGTTGGCCCTGTTTGGTACTTGGATAGGAGACCAGCTGGGGAGTCCAGCCTTGGACAATGAGTCCAGTCATTGTCTCATTGTCCAGTCTTGGACAATGAGTCCAAGAGACTTGCGTAGTCTCTTGCCTTGAAAAACCTACAGGGTCACCCTAAGCCATCTGCGACTTGAGAGCACTTTCCACCACCAACGATGCTAAAAGTTGACACAGAGACTTAATGGGGAAGGTAACTGTCTGTAGCTGAAATAATTCCAGCAGAAATCCTGTGAGGACATCTCACTGTTTTGTAAAGTAGGTTTGAGGGTCGACGAGACTACGCAAGACCTCTCCCCCGCTTTGCACGATGAGATGAACATTTCTAAGCCTCAGATGCATCATGATCTGGTGTAAATGAGAATGTACAGATCGTGTGGAACAAAGAAACCTTCTCTTCAGTGTGAAAACACAGCTGTATGGAGCCCATTCGTTTTTTTCAGCCTTCAGCCCTAACCCTGCATTTATGTATAGGATCTAAATAAATTCAAACATTTTTTAAAAAGACTATTTCACCAACTAAGCCATCTTTTGTTTGATCATGGTTATGACAGGTAGGTAGGTAGGTAGGTAGGTAGAGAGACAGACAGACAGGGACGGATGGACGGACAGACAGACAGACAGACAGATAGATAGGAGAAGGCTCCTGTGCATTCCTTGGACAGCAAAGGTGACAAACAAGTACTGGAGCACATAAAAGCAGACATCCCATTGGAAGGAAAAAATCACAAACCTGCGACTGACTCATTTCAGCCATGTCACTAGAAAAAGCAATTATTCTTGGATTGGTCAGTGGCAAAAGCAAGTCTGGCCACCAAAGAACATAGTGGCTAGACACCATAACAGTCAACACCAGCCTGAGCAGGGAAAAACTCAAAGAAACAGTACAAGACGGGAAAATGTGGAGAGAGCTAGCCCATAGAATTGCCAAGAGTCGAACACGATTGAATGGCTAACAACAACAACAACGACACACACACACACACACACAATTTTTGGACAGTCCACCCATCTTTCCATTCTCCAACTCTTTCTGTTATGGTACAAATCAAGTTTCTAAAAGATGACATGATCCAATACAGGACTTAAATGTTTTACGTATGAAGCTCTCCCTCTCCGATAATACCGAGACTTGTGAGCAGCCAATGAAATGGCTGTGTAGCCAATTTGGAACGGACAAAACTAGGTACCACATCACCCAAAGAGCAATTAACTTGCATAATTCCCCACCGCTGGTTGACTTTAATAGGGGATTAGCTGAGTTCAACATGGATGGGGCCACCAATGGCCATTGAGCCACCAGGACTAAATGGAATCTGCTGCCACCCCACTAACCGCACGGCTGCATTACAGAAAGGGAGGATGGGAATTCCCTGCTTTGAACAAAAACAAGCGAATAAAAACCCTACTAATTTGAGCAACAGGTTTGCAGCTGTCTCTGTGACTTTCCCGACACGTGATCCATCCCCTCTTACACAGTGACCTTGGAGATTTCTGAGACGGACGGTTCAAATGCCTCTCCAACCATCTTACTCGGAATCCATTATGTCTGCAAGTCGCTGGAAGCAGGAGTCTGACAGCGAACAAACAACTCATCTGCCAGCAGTTTAACATCAGCTCCTATCTAATTATCTCACCGTGGACTGAAATGAACCCCGGTGGCTCCACTTTAAGAGCATCTCGTCCTCTCAGGTGTGGACCCGTACGGTTTTTGAAGAGGAAGCACATACAGCATTTTGGAACACCTGACATCCATTGGTCACCTCACATCCTCGCCAATTATAAAGGAAATGTCTACATTTAAGCTCAAATATGCAGGGAGGAGAAAAGCCCCAGAGTCTCAGGTTTTTTCACATCATTTGCTACCGGCTCATGAACACAAGTAGTAGTAGTAGTAGTAGTAGTAGTAGTAGTAGTAGAAGAAAAAGAAGAAGAAGAAGAAGAGGAGGAGGAGGAGGAGGAGATTGGATTTATACCCCGTCCTTCACTCACTTGGAGTCTCAGAGCGGCTTACAAACTCCTTTCCCTTCCCCTCCCCACAACAGACACCCTGTGAGGTAGGTGGGGCTGAGAGAGCTCTGAGACAATTGTCCTTGAGAGAACAGCTGGTACAGAGCTATGGCTTGCCTGAGGTCATCCAGCCAGGTTGAGGAGTGGGGAATCAAACCCGGTTCTCCCAGTCCACGCACTTAACCACTGCACCAAACGAGCCCTATACTGAATCAGACCCTTGGTCCATCAAGGTCAGTATTGTCTAATTAGACTGATGGCAGCTCTCCAGAGTCTCAGGTGGAGGTCTTTCATGAGTATGTCACATGATCACATGACACTGCCTTCTACTGAATCAGACCCTTGGTCCATCAAGGTCAGTATTGTCCACATAGACTGGCAGTAGCTCTCCAGGGTCTCCAGGCAGAGGTCTTTCACATCACGTACCGCCTGACCCTTTTAACTGGAAATGCTGGGGATTGAACCTGGGACCTGCATTCAAGGCAGATGCTCTGTCACTGAGCCACAGCCCCTTACTCCCTATCACTCACTATCAGATTCTTTTAAGTGGGGATGCCAGGGGATTGAACCTGGGACCTTCTCCATGCCAAGCAGATGCTCTACCACTGAGCCACGGCCTCTCCTCCTTTTAACAGGAGATGCCAGGGATTGAACCTGGGACCTTCTGCATGGAAAGCCAATGCTCTACTATGATTAAGTCATGGTGTGACCCTGGGCCAGTCATAGTTCTCTTAGAGCTGTTCTCTCAAGAGTAGTTCTCAGAATTATTTTTATAAAGATCAATATTTTTCATAGTTAGGTTTACAATTATGAAAAATTATGGTTGCAAATTATGCAGGATATTAAAAAGTGGAATGTATTGAATTTGTCATTGCTGGGTAGAATTGCGGTGGTCAAGATGAATGTATTACCACGATTAATGTTTTTGTTTCAAACTATTCCAGTTGTGAAAGATGTAAAAACATTCAAATGTTGGCAGAAGGAGCTGTCTAAATTTGTGTGGGGAGGGAAAAAACCAAGAATTAAGATGAAAATAATGTGTGATGCCAAAGAAAGAGGAGGGTTTCAACTACCAAATCTAAGGTTATACCATGATGCAATATGTTTGACCTGGGTAGGGGCATGGACTATGTTACAAGATAGAATGTTATTGTCCCTGGAAGGTCATGATTGTAGATTTGGGTGGCATGCATATTTGTATTATGGCAAAACAAAAATGGACAATATGTTTAAACATCATTATTTGAGAAGAACACTAATGGATACGTGGACAAGATATAAAAACTTTTTTTCAGAAGAGATACCCATGTGGATTGTACCCGCAGAAGTCTTACATCCAACATCAAGATATAAAGGACAAGATTGGCTGAAGTATAGAGACTTATTAATAAGACATGGCAAGGATTTTAAACTGAAGGAGCAGCATCAGATTGACTTTGATTATGGTTGGTTAAGATATAGACAAATATATGACTTGTATAGAAGTGATAAAAAACACGGTTTCAGGGAAAAAAATAATGAAATAGAACAAGTTTGGGAGGAAGGTGGGAAAAAATGATTTCTAAAATGTATAAAGTCTTGCTAAAATGGTTTAATGCTGATGAAATGGTAAAAGAACAAATGGTAAAATGGGCGATAAACTTTAACAAAGACATTGAAATGGAATCCTGGGAATTTTTATGGAAAAATGCTATGAGTATATCTACGTGTTATAACTTAAAAGAAAATTGTTTTAAAATGATGTATAGATGGTATATGACACCAAAAAAAATTGCAAATATTGGTCAAAATATGTCTAACAAATGTTGGAAGTGTAAAAAGAAAGAAGGGTCTTTTTATCATATGTGGTGGACTTGTGATAAAGCAAAGACTTATTGGTCAAAAATACATGCAGAAATGGAAAAAATCTTGAAATGTACATTTAAGAAGTTGCCTGAAATGTTATTGCTAGGACTTAAACTAGAAGAGATAAATGTAAAGAAAAGGACAATAATATGGTATATGATTACAACAGCAAGAATGGTGTATGCACAAAACTGGAAAAATGAAAAAATACCAGAGGTGTGGGAATGGTTGAAAAAACTGTTATATATGGCTGAAATGGATAAGTGGACTAGAAAATTGAATAATCTTTACTCAGAGACCTTTCTGGAAGACTGGAAAGATTTGAAAGAATATGTTGAAAAGTATTGGGATATGAAAAACTATATCTATACATGGTTATAATAGCATAAAGGAATAGAAATATATTATATGAATGTTTTAGTTAAAATTAGACAATGAAACTGTTTTTATTTAGAAATACATAAGAGTATAGAAAATAAGAATTGGTGTATAAGTATAAGTATTTTAAAGCTATATAACCGTTACCAGAAACGAAACATAGATATAAGTATTACTATTTTGAATAAAATGGAAAATGTGTTATGGTTCAGATGTGGTGGGAAACCACCAAAACAAGATAAAAATAGAATGTACAAATAGAACAAAATGTTATTTAATATGGAAAAAGGGATTTGTATAAGGTTAAATGTATTATTTTTGATGGTTTTTTTTGAAAAATAAAAATTTCTTTACAAAAAAAAAAAGAGTAGTTCTCAGAAGAGCTCTCTCAGCCCCACCTACCTCACAGGGTGTCTGTTGTGGGGAGGGGAAAAAGGAAAGGAGATTGTACACCACTCTGAGACTCCTTCCGGTAGTGAAGTTCGGGGTATAAATAATCTCCTCCCCCTCCTCCTCCTAGCTTAGGAGATGTATCAGCATAGTTGAAACACATACTTCACAACCAGAGTTCTACTTTTTAACCTGGACCCACGATTTTCCAGAGAAAGAGATGTTAAGAGAATGCATTTCCCTGCAACACCATCGAGGATCTAAGATGGCCACAGGAATAAAGAGCTTTAAAAGGAGATTTGATAAATTTATAGAGGATAAGTCAATCAATGGCTAGTAGCCATGGTGACCAAGCCGAACCTCAACATTCAGAGGCGCTAAGCCTCTGAATCCCAGAGCCAGGAGGCAACCTCAGGGGAAGACCTCAGCCTCTCTGTGCTGTTGTTGGCTGTCCAGAGGAACTGGTTGGCCACTGTGTGAGACAGGATGCTGGACTAGATGGACCACTGGAGGAGGAGGAGGAGGAGGAGGAGATTGGATTTATACCCCACCCTTCACTCAGTGTCTCAGAGCAGCTTACAATCTCCTTTCCCTTCCCCTCCCCACAACAGACACCCTGTGAGGTAGGTGGGGCCGAGAGAGCTCTTTCGAGGACTGCTTCTGAGAGAACAGCTCTGAAAAAACTTGTAACTGACCCAAGGTCACACCCGCAGCTGTATGCGGAGAAGTGGGGAATCAAACCCGGGTTCTCCCAGACTACAGTCCGCACTCTTAACCACCACATCAAACTGGCAAGTCTCAGACTAACATCTGGGAGATCCAAGTTCAAATCCCCACACTGCCACGGAAGCTCACACCTTGGGCCAATCACACTCTCTCTCAGCCTAACCTACCTCTCAGGCTTGTTGTGAGGGATAAAATAGAGGGCAGGAGAAGGACGTAACCTGCTGTCGGTCAGGGCATAAATTAAGTAAACAAATGAAGTAAATAAAACAAATGAAGTAAATAAAACAAAAGAGCCATCACCTGCTGCCATATCCTTCTAACTGGAGACGCTGGGGACTGAACCTGGGACCTTCTAAAGGGAAAGCAGGTCTGCTACTGAGTCACGTCTGGATTCTTCATGCCTCAGATTCAGCCCATGCATTGGGGCATGCCCTAACTCAAGAGGGAGTCGCCTGGGGGCAGGGAGGGAGCTCTGGGTCCTCTCTGGTAAAGACCTCGAATCAGAGCGGTGGCAGTTAAGGCTCTTGCCTGCTGCAGGCCTGAAAGGGGCAGGAGGAAAGGCGGGGGGGGGGGGGGGTGTAGGGAGGGAGAGATCCCTGGAAGGGACCCTCCCTTCTGTGGCAAACCAGCACGACCCCCCCCACACCCCCGCACACCATATTGTGACAACTTCTGATCAGAGCTGGAGCAGCAGGCTCCATCTTTTAACAGCTCCCTGGCCTCAGCCCAGCTCTCCGTTTCTGTGACTGCTGTCCAGGGTCCTGAACCCGTAGGTTTCTGATCTCCGCTCACTTGCTGCCTGCCTGCCGGTCGGAGTCTACCTACTGCTGGGGCTTAAGGTGCTGTTTAACCACCGCTACCAAAAAAGATGTCTCTGCCCAGGCCTAGGTGTCAAACTCGAGAGACAGGCCCGTGTCCAGAATGTTACTAGTGGAGGCAAGGAGGGGAGAGGGGCTCCTGTAAATCAGCACGAAATCACATCCGCTGAACGGCAGACAGCCCAGTCACTTTTCAGGGATACTCTTGGCTGATCCTGCATTGAGAAGGGTGCTGGACTAGATGGCCTGTCCGGCCCCTTCCGACTCTGGGATTCTATGGATCAAATGATTTAACATGCAACATCCTTTTTCTTACAAGGCCATTAGTAAAGCATTATCATAATGCCCCTGTATAAATCGATGGTGCGACCTCATTTGGAGTACTGTGTACAGTTCTGGCCGCCAGACCTCAAGAAAGATATTATAGCATTGGAAACAGTGCGGAAAAGGGCAACTAGGATGATAAAAGGGTTGGAACACTTTCCCTGTGAAGAAAGGTTGAAGCGCTTGGGGCTCTTTAGCTTGGAGGAGCGATGGCTGAGGGGTGACATGATTGAGGTTCATAAGATTATGCAGGGGATAGAGCAGGTCGAGAAAGAAGCCAATGTTGGATCAGGCCAGTGGCCCATCCAGTCCAACACTCTGTCACACAGTGGCCAAAAACACCAGGTGCCCTCAGGAGGTCCAGCAGTGGGGCCAGGACACTAGACGCCCTTCCACTGTTGCCCCCCCCCCCCCCCAAACACCAAGAATGCAGTGCATCACTTGCCCCAGACTGAGAGTTCCTATCTATACCTTGTGGCTAATAGCCACTGATGGACCTTTGCTCCATATGTCTATCCAATTCCCTCTTGAAGCCGTCCATGCTTGTAGCTGCCACCACCTCCTGTGGCAGTGAATTCCACCTGTTAATCACTCTTTGGGTGAAGAAGGACTTCCTTTTATCTGTTCTAACCTGACTGCTCAGCGATTTCATGGACTGCCCACGAGTTCTTGTATTGTGAGGAAGGGAGAAAAGTCCTTCTCTTATGTTCTCAAGAAGCATCAAACGTCCAAGCTCCTGTCACTCATCTCAGGACCTTTTCACCCATTGCTTCAAGCACAAGAAGGCGGGAACAGACTTATTAGTAAGCAACTGAATAAAATGCTGCCCGAATATTATCCCCCTCGATACAGGCCTGACATTCCACTTGGGTCTGCTCTCTCTCTCCCCCCCCCCCCTTTTCTGGCTTGCTCCAACAAAAGTTTACGTGATGGGCAGTCCACAGTCTCAGCACAAATGAACATATATACTGAATGAGATGTCAGCGTCTACTCTGACTGGCAGCAACTCTCCAAGGTCTCAGGTACAGGTCTTACACAGCACATACTACCTGATTCTTTTAACTGGAAATGCTAGGGACTGAACCTGGGACTGTCTGCATAGAAGCACAGTGCTGGGATGAACTCCAGGGATTGTCTAGGTCAGGGGTGGGCAATTGTTTTGGCTGGGGGGCCACTTTGTGGGAGCGGAGGTTAGCGGAGGGCCGCACCTTTTAAAATGATTGCATTCATTACTTAACTTTGCATTTCAGAAAAGGTATAAATTGTATCATAAAAATCAATACATATAAATTAAATAAAATAGTGGTAGTTTTATTCAATTTATTTATTGTGCTAATTTCATATCATCTATAGCTGCAAGTACATTTAATTTTAGAATCAGTTTAATGAGACAAATGTACCCTATCACACTTTTCTACAATTTTTTTGAAATCAGGAGTGAGATTGCTTGTTGAGATTCTCATCACAGCCTGCAAGTTAATGTCTGTCAAAGAGCATCTATATTTACTCTTGTTAATCTTCATGTCTTGGCGGGCCGCAAAGAACTCTGTGCGGGCCGCATGTGGCCCGCGGGCCGCCATTTGCCCACCCCTGGTCTAGTCTAACCCCTGCACAATGCAGGAAATTCACAGCGACCTCCCCTCCCCCAGTGACCCCTGCTCTATGCCCAGAGGAAGGCAAAAAAAAAACCCCTTCCAGGATCCCTAGACCAATCTGGCCTGGAGGAGAATCCCCTCCTTACCCCAAAGTGGAAATTAGCATTACCCAGGGGAAAGCACTGGCTCATGCCTTGCTTCCCTCCCTCTCACGATCTGCCTGAATTCACAGAATTGGCATTATATTATCATAATTATAATTATATCAGATGGCCATCTAGCCTCTGCTTAGCAAGTTCCAAAGGAGGAGAGCCCACCAGCTCCCAAGCAATGCTCCCTCTAAGCTGTGGAGCCTTGTGAGCCAAAATTCTACTTTGTGAGCTGCTGGCATGAAAGTTGTGAGCGAGCCATTCGGCTGCTGCATAAATTAGTTTGCTCTGGAGCCGTCCTCCCTGAACTAAGACAAAAAAGTGTGAGCCAGAGCCTAAAAAACTGTGACCTAGCTCACGCTAGCTTAGAGGGAGCACTGCTCCCAAGGAAGCCTGTTCCACTGAGGAACCGCTCTAAGTGTGCATACAAAGCAAAGGCTCTTCCACTAAGCCACGGCCTCTCCACCAAAGCATGAAATGAACACATGAAGCTGCCTTAGACAGAGTCAGACCATTAGTCCATCAAGGTCAGTATTGCCTACTCAGACTGGCAGCAGCTCTCTAGGGTCTTATGCAGAGATCTTCCACATCGCCTACTACCGGATTCTTTTTATCTGGAGATGCCAGGGACTGAACCTGGGACCTTCTGCATGCCAAGCAGGTGCTTTACCACTGAGCCACGGCCCCTCCTTTGGGACTGCCAACAGGTTTTCTTCCTGGTACAGAACGGAGCTCCTGAAGTCGAAACTGGCCACCCAAATTGCAGCCGGCAGCCTCAAGAACGGCGGAAGTGGCGGAAGTGGCAAGATGCAGTCTCCAGGGCATGTGTAAACGAGGGACCCGGACTGTGCCTCTTGTTTTCTATTGTGCCTGAAAAGCTTGTAATGTCTAGCGCCCTGCTGAGCGCAAAGCTTTCTGCTTCCCTTTGCTCGTGGTCGGGGCTGATGGAAACATCAGAAAAGCTGTTTAGCAATGGTGCCTCGTTAACAAATGGAACATGAAAAGAGAGAGACGTGCGATTTTGCCGAAAACCCTTCCAGCCGGTTTCCTGTTGACTGACAATTTCACCCCTTTCCTTTCTTCCCGCTGGAGCTGCCTGGGTCCTAAGCCGCTCAAGTTGGGCCATCTGAAATCGCAGTGGTGCCTCTAGGTTCTTAAGACACTGCAGAAACTTGGTGGCGGCAGATTTGGCACATTCTCTGCCCCTTGCGGAAAGTCCCCTTTTTATCCTAGTTGGCACTTCACCTTTGGAGAAACCAAGGAGGCAGGCAAGATATTCACCGAAAGGTTATTCACTGAAAACACCTCTGAGGAAAACTGAAGAGACACTCACCAGAAATACGTCTCGCAAGTCAAGTATGTTGCAGGATTTTTCCTTAGGCATTGTTTAAATATATTATAAGGTAGAAGAAGGGGGGGGGGGGAAGAACTGCTATTTCTGATCAAGGTTATTCAAGGAAAATGGGAAGGTAAAATATTTGTTGAATTCTGAAGTGCAGAAGAGGAAGAGGAAGAAGGAGGTGATTGGATTTATACCCCGCCCTTCACTCGGAGTCTCAGAGCGGCTTACAAACTCCTTTCCCTTCCCCTCCCCAAAAGAAGAAGAGAGGAAGGGACTGGGTTTATACCCCTACCCTTCACTACCCAAAGGAGTCTCAGAGTGGTTTACCATCTCCTTTTCCCTTCCCCTCCCCACAACAGACACCCTGTGAGGGAGGTGGGGCTGAGAGAGCTCTTTGAGGACTGCTCTTGAGAAAACAGCTCTGAGAGAACCTGTGACTGACCCAAGGTCACGCCAGCAGCAGCATGTGGAGGAGAGGGGGATCAAACCTGGTTCTCCCAAATCAGAGTCCGCGCTCCTAACTGCTACACCAAACTGGAACAAACCCCGACCCTGCCAAACAAATGCCAGGATAGAAAACTTAGGCAGGGGTATCAAATCTTCATATCTTTCATAGCGCCAACCTAAGCCGGTCTACTCAGAATCCTAATCCAACATACCAAATGAGGCTTAATCCCAGGAAATAGGATTGCCCTGCTAACCTTTTCTCCTGCTGTGGATTTAAAACTACTGTCCAGTTTCAATGCACATGATGTTGCTTTCCAGCCTTTCACGCTGCAAAAAAACAATTCCTCAAAACAGGCTGCTTTATTAGTTATTCCGAGAAAACAGTGAGATGGGAATTGGCTAGCAATGGCCTTCACAAGGGACTAATACAGTGCTCTCTACATTTATATAGAAAATGAACTCTATACCAGAGGCTGTCCAATTTCATTACAGAATAAACAGTGCAGTCCTAAGAAGAGTTACATCCTTCTAGGCCAGGGGTGGTCAACCTTGCTTAACGTAAGAGCCACATAGAATAAATGTAAGAGCCACATAGAGATGTCTGAGAGCCGCAAGACAGGAACAAATATCACACACACGTTTTTATTTTTAAAAATATGCAAATTTGCTTTTTATTAACATTAAATGGGACTGCCAAAAATAAAAACAAACGAGGAAAACCAGTTATAAGAAAGAGAGAGAGAGAAACTAGGAAAGCAAATAGATGGGAGGGAGGAGGGAAGGAAGGAAGGAAGGAAGGAAGGGAGAAAGAGAGAAAAAGCATGCCTCCCCTTTGCTTCCCCAGCCGCCCAGCCAGGAGCCGCACAATATGTGTGAAAGAGCCGCGTGTGGCTCCCGAGCCACAGGTTGGCCACCCCTGTTCTAGGCCCATAGCCTTCAACGGACTTAGAAGGTTGGAGCTCTGTTTAAGATTGCACTGTGATCCGTCCATCCATCCATCCATCTGTCCCTCCCTCCCTCCCTCCCTCCGTCCGTCCGTCCGTCCGTCCATCCGTCCGTCCGTCCATCCATCCATCCATCCATCAGCCACTGCCAGGAAGCAGCCTTTTATTATCTATGGCTGATTAGGCAGTTGCTTCCCTTCCTTGAATGCAACGACCTGGCAACAGTGATCCATGCTATGGTCACCTCGAATTAGACTACTGCCACGCTCTCTACATGGGGCTGCCCTTGTCTCAAATCCGTTTTTAAGCAGAGGCTAGATGGCCATCTGACACCAATGCTGATTCTGTGAACTTAGACAGATCATGAGAAGGGAGGGCAGGAAGGGTTGTCTCAGTGCTTAGTTCTTGTGGCTTTTCCTTACACGCCCAGGGAAATGCCGATTGCCACTTTGGGGTTAGGAACAATTTGTCTCCAGACTGGTTTGACTGGGGATCCTGGAGGTTTTTTGTCATCTTCTGGACATGGAACAGCAGTCACTGCGGGCGTGGAGGGGGAGCTATTTGTGAATTTCCCGTAGTGTGCAGGGGGTTAGACTGGATGACCCTGGAGGTCCCTTCCGACTCTATGATTCGATAAACTCTCCTCGTCTGGGGACCAGTATACTGTCGTATTTGCTTTCCTTAAGAGGCCAAGCAGCCCTGTGCTTCTTGCTGGTTCTACCAAACTGCACACTGCGCATCCTAAATGCATATTCACTTCCCAGATTCCAAAAGACGCCGCAGATACGTGCAAGTCTGCACAAGACGCCGAACTCTGTTGCGAAGCACAGATCAAACAAGTCCTCCTGGGGAGCGTATTAATTGCTGGTAGGATGTATTTTCCGACTCGGCCTAAGATCCCCAAGCTTTGATTTCATGGTTGTTGTTTTTTAAATGCATTTACAAGAAGGGACCTTTTTTGTGTTGACCTAAGCAAGCTCACTGGTAATCAAGCTGTCCAAGAGGAGGAAAAAACCCACGAGACGGCTGAAATGATTTCCTCTATTTTTGTCCTAGGTAAAAGCGTGGCTCACAGGGAACAGAAAAAGAAGCTCAGAAATGCTGGCTGTTTCTTTCTCGAGAACATGAGAAGAGCCCTGCGGATCTGACTAGTGGCCCATCTAGTCCAGCATCCTGCCTCACACGGTGGCCAACCAGTTCCTCTGGAGGGCCAACAACAGGGCAGAGAAGCTGAGGCCTTTCCCTGATAAGAACCTAAGAAGAGCCCGGCTGGATCAGACCAGTGAGGGTCCCTCTAGTCCAGCATCCTGTCTCACACAGTGGCCAAGCAGTTCTTCTGGAGGGCCAACAACCGGACACAGCTTTGTGTTTAGCTCCATCTTAAGTAATATTTGTAACTGATGCTCCCTCTAAGCTGTAGAGTCTTGTGAGCAACAAATCTACTTTGTGAGCTACTGGCATTAAAGTTGCGAGCGAGCAATTTGGCTGCTGTATAAAATTAGTATGCTCTGGAGCCATCCTTCCTGAGCTAAGACAAAAATGTGTGAGCCGGAGGCTAAAACACTGTGAGCTAGCTCACACTAACAGCTTAGAGGGAACACTGCCTGATTCACACAGTGGCCAATCAGTTCTTCTGGAGGGCTAACAACGGCACAGAGGCCGAGGCCTTCCCCTGATGTTTGCCTCCCTCCCGGTACAGGGAGGGAGTGATGCTCTGTATTCTTGGTGTTTGGGTAGCAACAGTGGGAGGGCTTCTGGAGTTCAGGGCTGCACTGGTGGACCTCCTGATGGCTCCCTGAGTTTTGGCCACTGTGCGACACAGGGTGTTGGACTGGATGGGCCACCGGCCTGATCCAACATGGCTTCTCTTATGTTCTTATGTCTGGGGGCATTGATGCTCTGTATTCCTGGTGCTTGGGGGGACAAGAGTGGGAGGGCTTCTGGAGCTCTGGCCCTGCTGGTGGACCTCCTGATGGCACCTGGGTTTTGGCCACAGGGTGACACAGAGTGTTGGACTGGATGGGCCATTGGCCTGATCCAACATGGCTTCTCTTATGTTCTTATGACTCAGAGGGTGACTGCCTCTGAATACGGAGGTTCCCTTTAGTCACCATGGCTAGTAGCCACTGATAGACCTCTCCTCCATGAATGTGTCTGATTCCCTTTTAAGCTGTCTATGCCTGTGACCATCACTTAATCCTCTGGCAGCAAATCCCAGATTTTAATCACTCTCGGTGTGAAAAAGTATTTCCTTTTGTCCATCCTGAACCTACTGCTCATCAGCTTCATTGGATGTCCTCAAGTTCAGGTATAGTAATCTCTTTTTCTGCACTGAAAATCCCCAGGCTCTTCAGCCTTTCCTCATAGGGAAGGTGCTCCAACCCCCTCATCATCTTGGTTGCCCTATTTTGTACTTTCCCAGCTTCTTCAGCCTAGGGAGGCCAGGTTTAAGGAGGCTCCCAAGCCTCGGTCACCAGAGATGCTACTGGATTTCTTATCCCTGCAGATGTGTTTCAAGCCAGTTTGATGTTGTGGTTAAGAGGGGTGGACCCTAATCTGGAGAACTGGGTTCAATTCCCCACTCCTCCACATAGAATCCAGCTGGGTGACCTTGGGTCAGTCACAGTTCTTTCAGAGCTCTCTCAGCCCCACCTACCTTACAGGGTGTCTGTTGTGGGGAGAGGAATGGAAGGCGATTGTAAGCTGCTCCGAGACCCCTTCAGGTAGTGAAGGGCAGGGTATAAAACAATTCTTCTTCCTCTTCGTCTTCTTCCTCCTCCTCCTCCTCTTCTATCAAACCCAACAGCCTTTAGTTTCCTGCTGTTGTCTTTTTTCTTGTTTCCCCATAAAATCCGCACTCTTTTCCACTGCTGTTGTCTTTTCTCTTGTTTCTTTTCTCTTTTCCACTGTTACTTGTGCATGCATGGTCTCGTGGCCACCATCTTCTAGCTGTTTCGATGTTCAATGTGGCTGGCCAGGCATCAACTACAGCTCATCGCTTTTCCATAGTGGCTCCCACCTTGCAGAACGGGCACCCTGAGGAAGTTTTTAGGAGGCGTTGTAATGCCATTTTATTTATGGGAGCTTCTGATGGGGCTCAAACTCCAAACATTTCCTTAACGGGGTAGTGGGATAGTGGGGTTATGTTGTATTTTTTTATTCTTTAAAAAATTCGGAACTCTGAGTTGCTTTGTCACAAGAAAAACTGGGTATAATTCTTTGCAAATAAACAAATAAATAGATGAATGGATCCAGAACAGAACCCCCCTGAAAAAATGGCCGAAATGAAAAGGCTCATGACAGTGTGGCAACAATGGCGAAAGCAATGAAGAGCGCATAAACTTACATCCCTATTTTTTTCATTTACTTATACGCTGCCTTTCTCTCCAATGGCGACCCAAAGTGTCTCACATCATTCCCCTTGCCTCTGTTTCAATCTCACAACAGTCCTATGAGGTAGGCTGGGCTGAATGGTACATGACCGGCCCAAGGTCACCTAGCGAGCTTGCATGACAGTGTGGGAATTCAAACCTGGGTCTCCCAGAACTTAGTCCAGGACTCTAACCACTGGTCTAATCTGTTGGAAACACAGCATCGATGCATGCTTTAAGCAGGACTCTGAATAGGTGGCAAAGAAATATTCTAAATAGATTAATTAATGCCCCAAATGACTGTCAAGAAACTGTCGAATCTGACTGAGTAGCTGACTCATGTGATGCTATGAAGTTCTATGAAGATAAGAGAGACTGCTGAATTGCAATTAATGGTTAGGCTCAAGACAAGGCATCCACTTGGACTTAATCAAGACCTGGGTTTCCTGTCTCATTACCAGTGGTGATTTCTCCACATCTATTATCCCTCTGCATATCTCACCTAAATCCAATCACGCCTGCTATTGTTATTCACCTGCTAATGTCATTCGGCATCTGAGATCACCCCACTTTCCAATAAATAGGACAGATGAACTCCGATTCAAGCTGCATCTGAAGAAGTGAGCAGTGACTCACAAAAGCTCCTGCCCTGCCACATATTTTGTTAATCTTTAAGGTGCTACTGGACTCATGCTCTTTTCTGCTTCCAGAAACAGACAAACAGGGCTACCCATCTTGATCTGCCTTTAGATAAGAAAAAAAACACATACTAAAGGATTTTACAACATGTAACTCAACACAGGTTATACATATATCATCCAATGCCTCTGTAACAAACTTTGTGTTGGAAAAAACAACTAGAAACTTAAGAACACGCATAGCAGAACACAAAAGTAATATGCAATCGAAAAGAACACGTGCCCCATTGGATAAACACTTTGTCAAAAACGGTCACAGTCTTTCTGATTTTGATTTTTGGGCTGTGCAGAAGTTAACCTGTAAAAACGAAAGGCTGCTACTGAAAAAGGAAGCAGACTGGATTGTTAGACTCCAGACACTGACACCTAAAGGATTAAATGCATCTTTAGAACTGCACCCGCTTTTGTTAAAAAAAAAAGGGGGGGGGAAGAGAGATTATGTCAGCTGGAGGCCAGACCAGATGATAACAAAGTTCTTCCATGGCTGATCTTTTACTCTTTTTGAAGAACTACTACAAGACAAACATTCGTTTAGGCACAGGGGGGAAAAAGAACTCTTTAATTCTGAGCCAAAACCTGTTGAGCTCCGGATAGCCTTATCTTATCTCTGTTCTTTACATGGAGATTCTCTTCCTCTTAGAATCCCAAGGGCAGAATAAGCTCTAGTGGTTTTGTAGGTGACTGATCTTTTAGGATCTGGATTTCAACTTTTAATATAATATTTATTTATATAAATGTTAATTATACTTATGTAAACCCAGTGCTGTTATTATATGCATTCCAGATTCCCCCTGATGAAGCTTGCTGGCGAAATGCGTAATGAATTTTTGGAAATTGAACTGAGTAATAAAATACACTTTTACCTGATTTCGCACCATTGGCCTTTGCCCTGTTTTTAATCTCCTGTGGCCAGAGCAGAGCCGTTGCAAGTAATAACCCAACTTTTGGTCCTGTCAGCAATTGGGGGTGGGGGTGGGGCGGCAGGAACTCAGAAATTGTTGAGGTTTGTGGTCGAAAATTAAAATGGCATCGATTGTTTAGAGACACTGGTTCCCAAAGTGGGCAGTACCACCCGCTGGGGGGGGGGGGGGCACTGGAACAATCCAGGTGGGTGGTAGGAGCCTTGGGTGCAATTGGGGGGGGCATTGAATAAAAATAAGGGGGCGGTGGCAGCATAAAGTAAGAAGAGTCCAGAACCTATCTAAAGCAGCTTTTTCCTGCCTTCTCCTGGTCTTCCCTGGGGTCGGGGAGGGAGGGGGAGGGGAAGAGGGGTCCCCACAGCCAACCACAGCCATGCACTGGCAAACTGCAAATGCATGTGCTCCCTTGTAAGGTTGGTGTTGCTGCTGGGCTCTTGTGTGGTGGCTGCTGCCAGAGGCCTTCAGCTGCTGCTGCTGCTGCTCTGTGCCTGCCTTGGCCTGCCTGGCTGTGTGGATCGTGGTGGACTCTACCTGAATCTTTTTGTCCACTTCTTGAAGGCAGATTTCCAAGAGGGGGTGCTGAGTCATTTTTTTTCTGAAAAGGGGGCGGTAGGCCAAATAAGTTTGGGAGCCTCTGGACCTCTCCAGGAGCATTCCTACCCAGGTCTACTCAGAAGTAAGTCCCATGTTATTCAGTGGAGGTTACTCCCAGGAAAAGTGTTCTTAGGATTGCAGACTAAGTGCCTTAGGGAAAATGAACACGAGGAG